>JARGCU010000033.1:30000-5030000 GCA_029227775.1 Morpho helenor | reverse complement strand
TCTTCGGTTCTGTTCCTGGTGGTTGACGCTACTGTTCGGCCTGGCGCTGTTCGAGCGCTCGAGGCGACGGCGGAGCGACAGCAGCTGCGGCATAGCCGGACGGGCCGGCCTGGGGTAAGGGGCGGCGGCACGTCTCCATTGGCGGCAGCGAGGCCAGACCAGCGTAGCACGTGGAGTCACGAGGCCAGCTGTCGGACTCCCGCGTCGCACTAGCAGGGCTTTTTTTTCTCATTTAACAGTATGGTTGAGGTGGACACTGCAATGTTCTTTCTTCCCATACTGTGTTGGCGTTTTGTTGGTAATGTTCGTTTTCTGTATCGACGAACATAAGCTTCAAAAGCGCGCTACTTTGTTAGACGTTTTATTAACGGGCTAGCCATTATAAAGGTGTCGTACTGATTTCTGAAATTGCGCAGTTTTGGTAATTCGTACGTCATTAACTTTTACATTTTTTTTGTAATGGTTATGTGTTGCGGTTGGCAAAGAGCCGGTATTTGGCACCTGCAATACATGTAAAACCTTAATTCATTTCCCAGTCGCTTTTGGCTACTGATGTTTGAGTGCACGCTTACATCTGTGGCTGAAATTACGGAAATCTAGCTAAGCTTCATAAATTCAGACTTCACTTGAGTATAAGTTACCTCAAATGCATTTTCTCAAATTACAGAGGTCGAAAGATGCGTACGACGTCTTCGGTCCTGTTCCTGGTGGTTGACGCTACTGGTCGGCCTGGCGCTGTTCGAGCGCTCGAGGCGACGGCGGAGCGACAGCAGCTGCGGCATAGCCGGACGAGCCGGCCTGGGGTGAGGGGCGGCGGCACGTCTTCATTGGCGGCAGCGAGGCCAGACCAGCGTAGCTCGTGGAGTCACGAGGCCAGCTGTCGGACTCCCGCGTCGCACTCGCAGCGTCTGACTGCCCTCCTGTAAAAGCTGCAGGGCTTTTTCTTCTCATTTAACAGTATGGTTGAGGTGGACACTGCAGTGTTCTTTTTTCCCATACTGTGTAGACGTTTTGTTGGTAATGTTCGTTTTCTGTATCGTCGAACATTAGCTTCAAAAGCGCGCTACTTTGTTAGACGTTTTATTAACGGGCTAGCCATTATAAAGGTGTCGTACTGATTTCTGAAATTGCGCAGTTTTGGTAATTCGTACGTCATTAATTTTTACATTTTTTTTTAATGGTTATGTGTTGCGGTTGGCAAAGAGCCGGTATTTGGCACCTGCAATACATGTAAAACCTTAATTCTTTTCCCAGTCGCTTTTGGCTACTGATGTTTGAGTGCACGCTTACATCTGTGGCTGAAATTACGGGAATCTAACTTAGCTTCATAAATTCAGACTTCACTTGAGTATTAGTTACCTCAAATGCATTTTCTCAAATTACAGAGGTCGAAAGATGCGTACGACGTCTTCGGTCCTGTTCCTGGTGATTGACACTACTGATCGGCCTGACGCTGTTCGAGCGCTCGAGGCGACGGCGGAGCGACAGCAGCTGCGGCATAGCCGGACGGGCCGGCCTGGGGTAAGGGGCGGCGGCACGTCTCCATTGGCGGCAGCGAGGCCAGACCAGCGTAGCACGTGGAGTCACGAGGCCAGCTGTCGGACTCCCGCGTCGCACTAGCAGGGCTTTTTCTTCTCATTTAACAGTATGGTTGAGGTGGACACTGCAATGTTCTTTCTTCCCATACTGTGTAGGCGTTTTGTTGGTAATTCGTACGTCATTAACTTTTACATTTTTTTTGTAATGGTTATGTGTTGCGGTTGGCAAAGAGCCGGTATTTGGCACCTGCAATACATGTAAAACCTTAATTCATTTCCCAGTCGCTTTTGGCTACTGATGTTTGAGTGCACGCCTACATCTGTGGCTGAAATTACGGGAATCTAACTTAGCTTCATAAATTCAGACTTCACTTGAGTATTAGTTACCTCAAATGCATTTTCTCAAATTACAGAGGTCGAAAGATGCGTACGACGTCTTCGGTTCTGTTCCTGGTGGTTGACGCTACTGTTCGGCCTGGCGCTGTTCGAGCGCTCGAGGTGACGGCGGAGCGACAGCAGCTGCGGCATAGCCGGACGGGCCGGCCTGGGGTGAGGGGTCGGCGGCACGTCTCCATTGGCGGCAGCGAGGCCAGACCAGCGTAGCTCGTGGAGTCACGAGGCCAGCTGTCGGACTCCCACGTCGCACCAGCAGCGTCTGACTGCCCTCCTGTAAAAGCTGCAGGGCTTTTTTTTCTCATTTAACAGTATGGTTGAGGTGGACACTGCAATGTTCTTTCTTCCCATACTGTGTTGGCGTTTTGTTGGTAATGTTCGTTTTCTGTATCGTCGAACATTAGCTTCAAAACCGCGCTACTTTGTTAGACGTTTTATTAACGGGCTAGCCATTATAAAGGTGTTGTACTGATTTCTGAAATTGCGCAGTTTTGGTAATTCGTACGTCATTAACTTTTACATTTTTTTTGTAATGGTTATGTGTTGCGGTTGGCAAAGAGCCGGTATTTGGCACCTGCAATACATGTAAAACCTTAATTCTTTTCCCTGTCGCTTTTGGCTACTGATGTTTGAGTGCACGCCTACATCTGTGGCTGAAATTACGGCAATCTAGCTTAGCTTCATAAATTCAGACTTCACTTGAGTATTAGTTACCTCAAATGCATTTTCTCAAATTACAGAGGTCGAAAGATGCGTACGACGTCTTCGGTTCTGTTCCTGGTGGTTGACGCTACTGTTCGGCCTGGCGCTGTTCGAGCGCTCGAGGTGACGGCGGAGCGACAGCAGCTGCGGCATAGCCGGACGGGCCGGCCTGGGGTGAGGGGTCGGCGGCACGTCTCCATTGGCGGCAGCGAGGCCAGACCAGCGTAGCTCGTGGAGTCACGAGGCCAGCTGTCGGACTCCCACGTCGCACCAGCAGCGTCTGACTGCCCTCCTGTAAAAGCTGCAGGGCTTTTTTTTCTCATTTAACAGTATGGTTGAGGTGGACACTGCAATGTTCTTTCTTCCCATACTGTGTTGGCGTTTTGTTGGTAATGTTCGTTTTCTGTATCGTCGAACATTAGCTTCAAAACCGCGCTACTTTGTTAGACGTTTTATTAACGGGCTAGCCATTATAAAGGTGTTGCACTGATTTCTGAAATTGCGCAGTTTTGGTAATTCGTACGTCATTAACTTTTACATTTTTTTTGTAATGGTTATGTGTTGCGGTTGGCAAAGAGCCGGTATTTGGCACCTGCAATACATGTAAAACCTTAATTCTTTTCCCTGTCGCTTTTGGCTACTGATGTTTGAGTGCACGCTTACATCTGTGGCTGAAATTACGGCAATCTAGCTTAGCTTCATAAATTCAGACTTCACTTGAGTATTAGTTACCTCAAATGCATTTTCTCAAATTACAGAGGTCGAAAGACGCGTACGACGTCTTCGGTCCTGTTCCTGATGGTTGACGCTACTGTTCGGCCTGGCGCTGTTCGAGCTCTCGAGGCGACGGCGGACCGACAGCAGTGATTTATAAATTATGTTTATTATGACAGAAGTGATTTATAAATTACATAAATATTTCCTTTCAGTTTTATAGAACAGTCTTTTTATATTGCTGTTATTCTTTCATTCATTACACATACTTTTATGTCTTTTATTAGCACTGTAAATGTAAAGATATCTCAAATCATAACTATAAATAACATCATGAGACAATCATATTAAAATAAAAAATTACTCTTAATCTTGGATCTGAGGATTCTTGAATCTGCAATTAATCAATCAATCGTTTAATCAATCGTAAATTTTAATTTTGCTTTTGCTTTTTAATTAAAATCAACAATATTGTTATATAAAGCAATATACCCTATATTGCTTTATACAGAATAAACTTGCTCTCTTTTGCTATTTACTCCCTTTTCATCCGAGTCTCATTATAAAAAACTTGACAATCAGTTTTAAAGTTCTAATATAATACAATGAAGTATACAACTTCAATTGAAAATACTTCTAAAAAAAAATATTAAGTAGACCATTTAAGTTATGTCCAAATTATTCATAACTAAGATAGATACACACTTATGATCAATTAGAACAAGTTCTAAAAAACTTTACCTTTAATGTTCCATTATTAATCATTTATTGCACTACAAGACACTAGAAGCTATATAAAATCGCAAGACATATTTATAGCTAATTCATCAATCAAAATTAATGTACATATCATAATTTTTATATAATGATAACTAAGTCAAATAGGAAATAAAAATTATACTGCATGTTAAAGGTTTTAGGTTATCCATGCAAGGTTAGGTTATTATATTTAGAACTAGCGGCCTGCCCCTGCTTCGCACAGGTATAAAATACTCATGTCAGTCAGTGTAAAAAAAATAATTAAAATCGATCGAGTAGTTTTGATTTATTCATTACTGCCCGGGGCCCGCAAGCGTTAAATTTGGAGAAAAACAATTTCCTTTCTCTATACCAAGAAGATTTCCTGCTAACTTTGGAATATCCAAATTCGTATAGTACATTTTTACTTATTTACTTTTACATTTTCCCTATGTATTTTATTTTTACAATTAATTACAGAATGTATTTAAACAAACTCTTGAAAGAGCGACATAGCTGCTAAAGTCGAAGTGTTATAGGGCGAAGCGCGGCGTCCTCACGGCATTCTAAATCTGTAATATATCCGAAAATGTTCACTTAAATTACATGCTGTAAACGGCCATATTGATGTATTTAAATCAACTATTGGTTTAAAGTACTTAATTGGATAAGGATTAATGCTGTATTGTATAAAAATTGCTTCAAAACTATGGCATAATTTTTCTTAAAAAGTAAATGACAAAAAATGCTATAGTGGGTTATCCATAAGAGATAGACATATACCATCGCGGACTTTTCTGTAGACCTTTTCAAGATGTACAAATACTTAGTACATTATTTTGATAAATCTCGTAGGGTTTAGCCTGCGTTTGCAATGTAAGCGGAAAAAAATGTAATTATTTACAGAAACCTCAAAAATTACAGTATTTCTCTAATCCGTATTGAATGTTATTATACGTACAAACCTTCCTCTGGAATCACTCTATCTATTAAAAAAAACCGCATCAAAATCTTTTGCGTAGTTTTAAAGTTTTATGCGTACATAGGGATATAGGGACTTTGTTTTATAATATGTAGTGATGATGTAGAGATGTGAGAATGTAAATTTTAAGAAAGCTCTTACTATTATTGAGATGCACAAAATTCATTAAAACTCAACACTTACATTTATATAATGATTAAGTAAATCCTCTTCTTATTGTTTTATGACTGCACGTTTCTTCGTTGTTATATTTCTCATTTAAAGAAATATCTCAACAGCTACTGGTGAAATAAGACTTTATACATTTAATTTGCTTCTAGTGATATTTGTTTCAAGAATTTTGCTAACTGTAGTGTATGTGAATAAAGGTAGAAGTCTTGATACTAGGAAGACTTATAATAGTAGAGGTTCTGTCGTCTCATGCCTACACACAGCGCGCTATAGTAGTGGGGCGTGGGGAGAGAATTAGGCACTTATTGTTACGACGACGGGAAAGGACGGACGCGCGTGCTGTGTGTAAAGCAGAGAGCCGATACCATGCCGTCAGGGAAAAGTATGAACAGTACATTGGCGACGAGTCTGTGAGTACTGTTGAAATTTTATTTTAATTGTGATACTACCAATAATAAAATTTTCATTTCGAAATGTTATACGTTTAATAGTAACTAAAAAAAAAAAATAAGATGACGGTTACTAGTAATTTGAAATATTATACTTACTTGAAAATTAAATAAAAATAATTTACATGTAAAATACAAGTAAAAATGTATATAGAAATCGCAATCGTATTTTATATATATTCAGAGCAGCTTTAACGTGACCTGTTTAATTGTTTTGTTTACGTTAGTGTCATTAGAATCAGTTTTGTTATTGTTAGTTGAAGGCGGCACCGTCAATCGCTGGGACATTTATTGTAGTGGTTGTTAGCGGTGTGTTCTATAAGATCTACTGTTGAATTCATATAAATAAAATGGTTAAATTTGTTTCATAAACCATATATTAATATTACTTATATTATAATATTACTGGCTGACCGGGCAAACGTTGTTTTGTCATATGAGTTGTTTCTATGGAGTTATAATATTAAAAACGGGAGTTACATTATTTAAAAAAAAGGGGTGTTAGAAATGAAGTTATTGTTTAACTTTTTACACGTATATTATTCACTCACGGTTCTAACACTTGATCTTTAACTCTTATACTTTCTTAAATTAACAGTCGATAGCGCGACACAGCTTAGTACCATCTAGTTTGAAGTGACTACATCAATAAAAATATATAATTTTAATACTCACAATTAAATTTAGGTTTTAGTATTACACAAAGGGTTTTGAAAAAAAAAAGAGTTAGGGGTGGACAACTGCTATCGCTTGGGTGTGTGAGAAATAGATAGTGGCTGATTCGGAGATCCACTGAATGTGCATATAGAGAATTTCATAAATATCGGTCAAGCCTCGGTTAAAGACATCGGTTTTGATGGATTATTAGTATAGTGGAGTAGGTGGTATTGTGAATAAACTAGAATTATATCTATATATAAGAAAATGTCACTTCAATTCCGTATTATATATTCCGTAAATGGTTCATTCGTGTATAAATAAAGAAATATACGTGTATAAATAAATATATAGCTATCGTATAAATAATTTTAGAAATAGTGGAAGATAGATAAGGAGAAGGTCAAGAACGGATAATACCGTTCTTGATGTGAAGCTTGATGATTGAAGAAGTAAGTCAAGACGGATGATGCGGTTCTTGATGTGAAGTTTGATGATTGTAGGAGTAAGTCAAGACGGATGATGCCGTTTCTTGATGTGAAGTTTGTTGATTTGGGAAGTAGATCAAGACGGATGATGCCGTTTCTTGATATGAAGCTTGTTGATTAAGGAAGTAGATCAAGACGGATGATGCCGTTTCTTGATGTGAAGTTTGTTGATTAAGGAAGTAGATCAAGACGGATGATGCCGTTTCTTGATGTGAAGTTCGTTGATTAAGGAAGTAGATCAAGACGGATGATGCCGTTTCTTGATATGAAGCTTGTTGATTAAGGAAGTAGATCAAGACGGATGATGCCGTTTCTTGATATGAAGCTTGTTGATTAAGGAAGTAGATCAAGACGGATGATGCCGTTTCTTGATATGAAGCTTGTTGATTAAGGAAGTAGATCAAGACGGATGATGCCGTTTCTTGATATGAAGCTTGTTGATTAAGGAAGTAGATCAAGACGGATGATGCCGTTTCTTGATATGAAGCTTGTTGATTAAGGAAGTAGATCAAGACGGATGATGCCGTTTCTTGATATGAAGCTTGTTGATTAGGGAAGTTGATCAAGAACGGATGATGCCGTTTCTTGGTGTGAAGTTTATTGATTAGGGAAGTTGATCAAGAACGGATGATGCCGTTTCTTGGTGTGAAGTTTGTTGATTAGGGAAGTTGATCAAGAACGGATGATGCCGTTTCTTGGTGTGAAGTTTGTTGATTAGGGAAGTTGATCAAGAACGGATGATGCCGCTTCTTGGTGTGAAGTTTGTTGATTAGGGAAGTAGATCAAGAACGGATGATGCCGTTTCTTGGTGTGAAGTTTATTGATTAGGGAAGTTGATCAAGAACGGATGATGCCGTTTCTTGGTGTGAAGTTTGTTGATTAGGGAAGTTGATCAAGAACGGATGATGCCGCTTCTTGGTGTGAAGTTTGTTGATTAGGGAAGTAGATCAAGAACGGATGATACCGTTTCTTGGTGGAAAGTTTGTTGAGTAAGGAAGTTGATCAAGAACGGATGATGCCCGTTTCTTGATGTGAATTTTAATGATTTTAGAAGTAGATCAAGACGGAGCGTTTCTTGATTGGAAGTTGGATGGACGTTCGGTGATTGGGAATGCATGTCAAGAACGGATGACGACCGTTTCTTGATGGTAAGTTTGATAATTGAGTAAGCATGTCAGGAACGAATGACGAATGTTTCTTGTGGGAAGTTGCATGGAAGTTTGACAATTAAGAAAGCATGTCAAAAACGGGTGATGACTGTTTCTTGAATAAACGTACTTTGCTATGAAAGATAAATATAGTAAATCTTACTGGATAAGTTCAAATGCGAAGGAAATGTGACTTTGGTACGTGCGAGATGAGGAGTCTGAATATTTACTTAGAAGATGCAAATATTACTACACCTGCTCAAAAGTGAGTTCATCTTTCGCATTGGAGTGGGTTGGAATTACGAGTATTTTACACTATCTCTGATAAAACTTAATAACTTTAAAGGATTTGAAAGAGCTTCTTTCGAAACGTCAAAATAAAACAATGAAGCTAAGACGTACAACGAAGTTTCCAGAAATTGGAACTGCCGTATTCTTGAATAGAATGACGTGTAAGTTAGAATGAAAAACTCATTGTTTGGTCATGACAACGAATTGTTAAGATAAATACTCGGATAGTAAGTAAGTAAGTATAAGATGACAATTAAAGATCTAATACACAGACAATTACGTAACTGTGGTTTTATAGATAAAAATGACAAGGAAATTAACCAATTAGAACAGAGTACAAACCAAGTGTTTAACATAACTGACGAAGATATGATAAGCTATAATATAGGTGTAATAAAAGTGAATATGTTAACCAACTCTGGTTAAGTCCAATTTGATAACTAGTGAATCATGGACAGGTAAAAAAAAAAAAAAAAAAAGGATAGAAAGTTACAGATCAAACGCAAAACCCTAATAAAACATTTTCTCATACGGAAGCTATGCTCCCTTAAAACTACTTGGATCTTCCAGAAAACTCTTTAACGAATCTTCTTGGAATGTGAAGGGGTGATCAACTTTATTGATGACATCCTTGTGTTCAGAAAAGACCAAATAGAACATGATGCCAGACTTAAGAAGTGATTGAAGTATAACAGGCCTATAAGGTAGTCTTGAGGAAAGGAAAATGTATGTTAAGATCAGTTGGATAGAATTCCTAGGCTTCCACAAACTTGCATAACACGAAATAAGGCCATAATAGCGAAATATCTGAATACCAATCAAAAGCTCAGAGCGCCCATTAGCATTCCAAAGTAATAAGCTTCCGAGGATTAATAAATCACGGCGGTAAATAAATCTCTAACTTAGATACAAAAACATAACCCCTGAAAGAAATAAGCCTTAAAAAAAAAAAATTTAGACGAAACGTAGATATTCAAGAGTTTTGAGAAGACAGACAAAAAACCATCTTTAGTACAGTCGGTATAAAAGTCGGTTATTATAATGTAAAATGAAACTGAAAATCCAAGCCATGTGCTAGGTTTGAACGGTGAATGCTACGATAAAAGTAGTAGAAATATAACGTTATTTATCACTCATAGTAAAATAATATTGCTGACCCGTTATCAAGACTATGTAATCTTATTCTAGAAAACAATACTGCAAAAATTTATTATATACAAAAGTTAATTGAGCATATTAACGGTTTCATTAAATAACATAGAGCTGAACTCAAATGAAGTACTAGATATACAAATAAAAAAAAAAAATCACGAAAGGTTTCCCAAAAATAGGTTAATCTGTCAAATGTTTTAAATTGATTACACATTAACTCGGCAAAAGAATTCCTTCGTAAATCTTTTGAAAGGGACTAAAACAGAACAACCAGTTCTACCTAAAGGATTGCGAGTTGGAGTATTATTAGTAGTAAGTAGAGTAAGTAAGAGCATATGAGGCCATCCCAGCATTTGAATGAAATGACATGAATGAATAGTTTGGTGACTCGAAGATGTTACCCATGAAAGTGATGATAAGGATATTTGTGATAAGGATAGGGAACATAACGAAGAGGGAAATGATATGCAAACGAAAAAAGAAAAGCGCAAGATATAAATCTAGGACTCAGTGAGCACAAATAAGGAAAATAAGCTTGATGCGAATTTGGTATCCATTTAATACACAATTAAGTCACGATTGAGAAATTTTGTAGAAGCTGAAAGTAATGCAACTGGACAACGGTTGAGACGAAATATTTGTACACCTAATAAAAAGTAGAGGACATGAAAAGTAGTAGAGAACGAAGAGATGCAGGCAACGACAACAGAAAAGGGGTACAATTAGGAGCAATGAAAGATTTAGTAAGGTAGATATAATGAAGATATAGAGGTAACAGAATTGTGCAAAAAAAAAAAGGTAAAAAAAAAAGAGAATATAGATGAATGAGGCATTAAATGAAGCTTGTATATGAGATGTGAAGGAAGAAATTAAGATATGAGGTACAAATAAATATAATAGCAAAAAGAACTGTAAGTAAAAGGAATATCTTTAGTTAGTGGGAAGCGAAGGAAGAATGTAGTTAGTGAAATTAGTGAACTACATAGTTGTGGGATTAGACATTTTAGAATTTAGAAATGAAGAAGTGTTATGGTGATGTATCAATGATGTAATAAAATGTTTAGCATGATAATCACTGATTTAACGAAAATAAACTTATTTTCATTAAAATAAAGGAGAGATGTAGTGTATGTGAATAAAGGTAGAAGTCTTGATACTAGGAAGACTTATAATAGTAGAGGTTCTGTCGTCTCATGCCTACACACAGCGCGCTATAGTAGTGGGGCGTGGGGAGAGAATTAGGCACTTATTGTTACGACGACGGGAAAGGACGGACGCGCGTGCTGTGTGTAAAGCAGAGAGCCGATACCATGCCGTCAGGGAAAAGTATGAATATGAACAGTACACTAACTAAATTAAAAAAAAATTATACATTTTAGTAAAAATTAAAGTACTAGAACTTTACAACGGGAAATTTAAAAATTTAATACACCGCCCATTCATTGATAAAATCAACTTGTTATATGATAGACAGTCAAAATGAGAATGAGTGCGTAAAAAAATGTATGTAGGAGTGGAGCGAGATGCAGCTGAGACTATTTTCATACGATTCATTCATAAATACGTACATGTGCAAGAGGGATGCGAGATAGCATGTGTTGGCGCCTGTAGTAAAACCGCCCTGGTTTATAGGTTGTTTTAGCGGAAAGTGGAAACATTCTGCGATATTTGTTAATATTTAAGATCTTTTTTGTAATAACATTTTGTTATGTAAATTACGTTTCTAAGACAATATTAATTAATGAGTATTGTATACATTTAATTTGCAATTTATTTGTAATGCCTGGTCCAGATTTATTGTCGAGCCAGGGTCTTCGATTAGATGGGCGAAGGCCTAATGAATTACGACGTATAAGATGTAAACTTGGTGTTTTCACTCAACCTGACGGTAGCGCATATTTGGAGCAGGGTAACACGAAGGTCTTGGCGGCTGTTTATGGCCCACATCAGGTTTGTTATAGTGACATTATAAGGGTTTTTCCATAAAAATAAAAATAAGTGATTTAGGAACATATATTGATCTCTGTGAACTTGAATAACATCACCTATATATACTGTGGCTATAAATATAAGAAATCAAAGAATATATTTAAAAAAGAAATAAGAAAGATTATGTTTCAAACAACAAAACAAAACAGATGTGTAAAGTACATTTATCCCTCTTTTGTATATAGTATATTGATAAAATAATTGACTACATTGAAAATACAATTAATAAAAATGTTTTTGGCAGTCCATTTTAATTCTAACATAAATTGCAGGCTCAAAAATCAAAAAGTTCCACAGAAGCAGTTGTTGTTAATTGTCAATACAGCATGGCCACATTCTCTACAGGTGAGTTAAAATTATCAATAAGATTTTTATTTAAACAATTGAGTGGGGAACTTGGTAGTAATTCTTATGAACGACAATACACAGTGGGTTTATCTCGGTATAATTTTTTTTTCAACAAGCATTATCCAAATACAGACTACATAAATCATCACATTTAATATTTTCAATAATTCTAATGAACAATAACTTTTCAGGAGAAAGGAAAAACCGTCCACGTGGGGATCGAAAGTCACAAGAGATTTCACTACATTTGCGCCAGGCTTTGACAGCAGCAATCAAAACTGAATTGTATCCCCGTTCGCAAATAGATATTTATATAGAAGTTTTACAGGTCCTCAACAATTTCAATCTTTCATATTTTTATATTATTTAAAAATCTTATGTTTATTTTATTAGATTTATTGAAGTTGCATTGATTGAAATAAAAATTTAGGAACACCCCAGAAACTTTTATGGTAGTATTTTTTAGGTACATCAGAACTGAAAGTAATACGGTTGTTGTAGGCAGACGGCGGCGCGTACTGTGCTAGTGTGAACGCGGCGACGTTGGCTCTTATCGATGCGGGCGTGCCGCTGCGTGCGTACGTGTGCGCGTGTACTGCGTCCATGGCATGGCGTGCGGGCGAACCGGAGCCACTTCTGGACGTGGGCCACGTGGAGGAAGCGGCTGGGGGTGTTGTGCTCACTGTTGCCAGCTTGCCTAGCACTGGTAAGGTGGTATTTAATAATAGCAAGCTTATTATCTCACTACGAAAAACTGATGGCAATTGAGGTCCTAAGGTATTAGAATGACGACGCGGCACCTAAAAACGCTCCGTTGGCAGACCACAAAAAGGTCGCAGGAGCCGTTGGATCCATAGGGCAAATGATGATGATGTTCTGTGACGAGAATAATGTTCAGTAGTAACTAATGTTTATTTGTATTAGGGTTTACGGGTTTCAAATTGGCGTTTTTTAGTTTTAATATTACTTAATTTTAAAATCTATTAGCGTTAAAAAAAAACATTGCGCAAAAGCCTGCTTGTGCGGTGTTCGGAATATATATATTCCGAATCTCGGAAACGTCTTCAATAATTTTCATGAAGTTCAGCATGTAGGGGGTTTTGGGGGAGAAAAATCGATCTAGCTAGGTTTCATTTAAAAGGAATGTCGTTTTATCCTGGTTTTCGGGCACTGAAAAAATGCTAAAATGTTGAATAGAAAGTAAATGATATTTTATATTGTGATAGCCTAATGGTAATGCGCGGATCAAAAAAGTTTATAACCTGGGATGGATTCCCACATGTCACCTGGTGCTTTTTTAAATTGCATTTTTTAAATCTTTTTAAAAATATACATATGGCATATATTCTAAATAAATAAATATACTGGTACTGCACCAGTAGCTTAATAAAATTACATCTCACATGTATAAGCATACTTAATGTGACTTTATTCAATGGATACCATTATGGCGATAATCAGTCATTTCACCTGCCAACCTCATCAACCTATAAGAATTTTAAGATGGTGTAGTAATGGGTCTACTGTTTGACACCCATCACTTAAAACTGGTAAAATTTAATAAATATCTTAATGTGTTTCTTATTAGCCATCATTATATTAGTATTTTCTTTATTTCCAGGTAGTATAGCACTTCTAGAGATGTCACACAGACTGCACAGTGATTACTTTGAGGCTGTTCTAAGCAGAGCAATGCAAGGTTGCAGAGATATTGAGGTAATTATCGATAAATTTATAAATGACTAAAGAAATGTATATAATATTTGTATTAGGATTTATATTATTTAATGTATGAGGTGCTGGATACGGCTGATTTTATATGTTATTTAATTTATGAGGTGCTGGCTGCTTATATAATAATTTAATCGATCCAGAGAGTTCTATTTCTCGATTAATTCCGAGTGGTGAATTCATTTGAATGGCTACATAACACAATTTGTAAACAATAGAAATTTCCATATTAGGAATGTCAAGCGAAAAAATATTTGCCGTCCTATTTCTTTTGTGCTTATTATCCGCTGTTACTTAAAAGATATAGTACATTTATTTAAAAAAAAATATAAAATATTTTACTACGTATTTTAATTAAATAGAATTTCCACAAAATATTTATTAAAACTATATTTTGTCCCTTTATATTTATTAAATAAATACTATTTTCTCTAAAAGTCAAATCAATTTATTCTCTTTTAAAAACTTGTCAACTTACCGCGAAAACACAACTGCGTCTAATGACACCACTACTCTCCTTTCCTCACCTCTCGACGCTTCCGGAACTATCCTCTCGTCCTCATGCTACAACTTCCGCTCTCCTCCTTTTCCTTCCGTTACAATCTTATATTAAAAAGTGCCTTTAGGAGTAAAAGTATTTGATAATGTATAATTTTCTTTGATTTATTTTCAGATTGTTCTCGATAAAGCAGTAAGAGATCATTTAGCTGAAGGCTGGACCAAACAAGATGCAGTAACAGTATGAAATAAATTTTATACCAACATAGTGTTTTATTTGAAGCATCGTAAAGTTATGTGTTAAGTTAAAATTTAAGTAAAATTAATTAAAAAATATGAAAACTACAGTAGAATTTTGCAACTTTCGGTTTATATAATTGTATAATTTAAAATATGTTTTTGTAATAATTTACGTATGGTACCCCTTGTAAGCATGCTACACTGTAATCTTTGGTTCACATCTAGAAGACAACAATTATTGTAAGCCTATTATTATGTTGAATTTTTTAAAATCCTCAATTGTATGTCAGTTTTGTGAACTAAATAAAAAAAAAAGACAGTGTGACGCTTTTGAGGGGGGAGGGTCGGGGGTTCAAATCAATGAGTTTTTCTTTTAAAACTTATGTGATATAAAATTGATATTTGCATTTTATCATATATATCCCTTTCGGTGAAAAACATCGCAAGGAAACATGCATATTTGTAGAGAATTTTGGAGGTATGTGTAACTTACCAATCAAAGTTGTAAAGTATTAGTAAGATATAAAGATGGTGTTGTAATTTATGAAAATATTTTATTGTATAATAATAAAATAAGTTTATTAATAATTTATACACTAGTACTACACTATAAAATTGAACTATCATCAAAACGACGGCAGGCTAGGTGGTTCCATAGCCATGTCGATCAGCTCGTCTATATCGTCTGAATTCCAGAACGAAAGCTCCAACTGAAAATGGAAACAAAGGTCATTATATAGATGCATTGAATATTTTTCTATATCATAAACTACAACGAAAAAACACCAAATTGTGGCGGCGTCACGTGTCCGTATATGTTAAGTGCTTAAGCACTGAACATCAACGCAGTGGTGTAGTTGGAGTGGCGTCCTTCCGAACTACACGTACCTTTCTATTGTAAGCCGCCACAGTCCCACTTTAATCACCGCTTTTGAGAAGTGTAGTAAACATAACGAGTGACCAATATGTATTAAAGCACCAAGAACGGAACAATGAAAAGATATGGACGCGGAAAGGTGGTATATATTAAAGTCACACACACATGCATTGTTTTATGTTTTATTCTTATTTTAGTTTGAAGGCTACTTTATTGTTGCTAATAACAATATCTAATTGCTAACAATATCTATAACAATATCTAATCTAGTTGCTAATAATAGTAGGTTTTGGATGTTCTCATCAGCTTACTTCTACAAAATAGTTTAATAGATTATAATTATAATAATTTATTTAATGATGAAGATTTATAAAATCGTTGTAAAAATTTATAACGTGGTGAAATCGGACTGCATTTATACTAATTTTATTAACATTTTTCTTCACCCCGAGTGGCACCCCTTGATATTACTTTACGCCACTGCCATCTCATCTTTCTGCCCTTATCCCACTCTAAGTGGGGTCCGCACAACATGTTATAAACATGCTGTCATGATGATGACATGATTTGGCTGCGTTTTTACGACCGGACATCAACTTACCTCAGTCGTATTTTACGACACCTCGGTAAGAAAGAGGGTGGTCTATTCTACTAAACCGGATACCACACGGCGGGTCGACTTACCTTAGTCGCCTTTTACGGCACCTCAGTAAGAAATGAGGATGGTACTATTCTACTCACTGGATACGGATACCACACGGCGGGTCGAGTTACCTTAGTCGCCTTTTACGACACCTCGGTAAGAAATGAGGGTGGTACTATTCTATTCAGCCGGATACCACACGGCGGGTCGAGTTACCTTAGTCGCCTTTTACGACACCTCGGTAAGAAATGAGGGTGGTACTATTCTATTCAGCCGGATACCACACGGCGGGTCGAGTTACCTTAGTCGCCTTTTACGACACCTCGGTAAGAAATGAGGGTGGTACTATTCTATTCAGCCGGATACCACACGGCGGGTCGAGTTACCTTAGTCGCCTTTTACGACACCTCGGTAAGAAATGAGGGTGGTACTATTCTATTCAGCCGGATACCACGCGTATTACGCCACTGCCATGATGGCTAAAAATTCTAAATCTTGCAACTTAAAAAAATTTAGAATTGTATTGCGCTGAAACGGGACTTAAATCGCGGACTGGCCCGTTGGCGCAGTGGGTAGTGATCCTGCCTTCAGCTCTGCGGGTCGCGGGTTCGATTCCCGCCGAGGGCCAACATTTTCTATAAAAAGAATTAGTTGGCCTTTGAGCCTGGGTGTATATTTGTATTTAAGTATGTATTTAAAAAATATATAAGTATATATTCACCAGTTGTCTGTCTACCATAACACAAGTATTAAGTTACTTACTTTGGGGACGGACGACCGTGTGTGTAAGTGTTCTATATATTATATTATTATTATATCATAATTTTTTTTAAATTGAATTAATTTCTTTATTAATTGGTCCCTGGTTAATAGAAAACGACATCGAGTTAAACCTGAGTCATTAGTGTTAGTTAGTTAGTTAAAAATTAAATTTAGTTACGGGGTCGTGGTTCGCGCAGGGTCGGCAGAACAGCGCCGCGCCGCGACACTCGCAGCGCTGCGGCGCGCACGTTGAGGAGGAACGCGCGATGCGACCGCCCGCGACTGTCGCGAACCGTCGCGCCGCGCCGCGTTCGCTCTCTAACTTGGAACCGGCCCATATTGTACCTACGATAACAAAATTAACAGAATAATAAAGAAAGACTGCTAGCTGACATAAGCTAAAACGAAAATTTATGGAACTGAATATTTTCACAGTAATAAAATTTTATTATTATGAATTACTATTTGATCAAATTGTAAATAACTCAAAGAAATCAATAGTAAGTTCGCATTTAAGAGACTAAATACATAACTTTTTATTTTTTTCTGGTATTGTTACAAACATAAAAAAATAGTAATGTTTAAGACATAGTTCGTTTGACGCTAATTTTTTGAAACATTCACGTTGTTTACGAATCGTATTCCGTATCTCCACTACTCTACTAACGACTCGTGAATTATCCAGAAGAAGAACTTTCCAGATCGTTCAATATAAAAGCAGAGATATTGGGCGCCTCAAGATTCTTTTTCCGATACCGATCAAGAAAGAACATGGAAGCGATAATAGTGATTTAATTGTGACCTCGGCTAAGTTACTGGACTACAGACTGCTTTGTTATTGTAAGTACTAAAGTAGTACAAAATTATAAACGCTGCAATAATTTTTTTTAACGAGTAGTGTTTATCTAAATCCACTTCTGAACGAAACAATATGTAGTCGTTGAGAACCTTTACCAAAATTACAGAAACTGACTACGTTATTTCAGTATAATATGAATAAATTAATTTAAATACCGTTTGTTTCCAACGAGAGCGACGTGCAGAGTCCGAGTTTATCTTTGGGCAGCTTTACTTGTTTCCGTAACCCAGCATCGCCTACGAGCCTTTCGTAATCTTTATTGGTGTACGCCAGGTAATTGTCTACACCTAAAAGTTTATATATAAATAAATAATTAGCCAAAAATGTTATTAAGGTAAAGTTAAGGAAAAAATTTATAAAACGGTCATAACACCTGTCGTATTGTATGGATCTGAATGTTGAGCAATGAAAAACAGTGATCTAAAAGAAGAGTACATGCAAATGAGATGAAAATGCTAAGGTGAATGTGTGGTGTGCCTTTATCCCACTCTAAGTGGGGTCGGCACAAGATGTTATAAAAGACTTGTCACATGATTTGGCTGCGTTTTTACGACCGGCCGTCTGCCTGACGTCAATTTACCTTGGTCGTATTTTAAGTCACCTCGGTAAGAAAGAGGGTGGTCTATTCTACTAAACCGGATACCACACGGTGGGTCAACTTACCTTAGTCGCCCTTTTACGACACCTAGGTAAGAAATGAGGTTAATCTATTCTACTCAGCCGGATACCACACGGCAGGACAACTTACCTTAGTCGCCTTTTACGACACCTCGGTAAGAAATAAGAGTGGTATATTCTACTCAACCGGATACTACACGGTGGGTCAACTTACCTTAGTCGCCCTTTTACGACACCTCGGTAAGAAATAAGAGTGGTCTATTCTACTCAGTCGGATACCACATTTAATATATTCCACTCCTTAAAATTAATAGATTAATATTAATTACTTAATAGATTAAATAGTTAAATTTTATAAACTTTTTCTTTTTCTCTACATGACCCTTACTCTCTTTCTACTCGAATTCTTGTCTTTTTCCTTCTTTTTTACTCAAACCTTTTACTCAAAGTTTGACTGGAAGGGATAAGTATAATATAATTATAATAAGGATAAGATAAACCTTTTAGGGATAAGTCCGCCTTTATACAATTGCTTTTTAAATTTTTCTTTCCCTTTTCTAAATATATGTATAAAAAGAAAGAAAGAAATAAATAAAATAATATAGCTACTTACCAAATAGATATTTAGCAACTCGTTTCTTGGATAATGAGAAATCGTCATCCATTAGTATATGCAGCGTTATAGAGTTCTCCATAAGGTTATGGTGGATTGTCGAGTAATCCAACTGTAATAAGATATTAATTATTCAATTCATTTAAAACAATTCTTTATATTGGTAGGATAAAAATAATAAGCGTAAAATATAAGTGTCATTGTGGAAAAAACGTGGGTCGCTTTGTGTCATCTTTTTCGTGAATCCTACGCTTTTTTCCCTAGAATACTAACATTTTTTTTCAGTATTGTTCACTTTTTACAGCAATGTGCTGTACAGACGTGTTTTTTGTTTTTGAAACTATATTTATTTTTCACATTTTAGTGCGATTTATTGTGTTTTTGAGCTGTGGTAGCCCAGCGGTAACACCGTGCGCCTCTTTCGAGGAGGTCTAGGGTTCAAACCCGGGGCAGGCACCAATGAGTTTCTAGTAAACTTATGTGTCTAATTGATAATTGCAATTTATCACACGCTTTTCGGTGAAGGAAAACATCGTGAGGAAACCTGCATATCTCTAGAGAATTCTGGGGATATGTGTAACCTACCAATCCGCATTGGAGCAGCGTGTTAGGTCTTAGCTCCAATCCTTCTCTGCAAAAAAAAAAAAAAACGGCGAGAAGAGGTCTATGCCCAGCAGTGGGATAGTAACAGGCCGTTACTTCATTGTGTTTTAAGTTTTTGCTAACGTGGACATGGCGCTGATTGTGGGTGGATCAAAATTGAAAAGGAGGTGATTCAAGAGGAATTAATGACGTACAGACAAACATCATCATCCTCCTACCGTTATCCCACTCTAACACACTCAACTCTGTGGGGTCGGCACAACATGATATAAATATGTTGGTATATGATTCGGCTAGATATTTTAAGACCGGCCTGACGTCGACTTACCTTAGTCGCCTTTTACGACACCTCGGCAAGAAACAGGGTGGTCTATTCCACTCAACCGAATACCACATGGCGGACGTAAAACCAATGTATGTATATATATAAGCGAAATAAATATCTATACTAATATTATAAAAAGGAAAAATTTGTATGTATGTTTGTAATCTTTTCACACAAAAACTATTGGGCCGATTTCAAAAATTCTTTCACCATTGGAAAGCTGCATCTTTACTGAGCAACATAAGATATATAACATTTTCAAAAAAAATAGGGATCCGTTATAAAAATGTAATAAGGTGTAAAAAAAATAAAAATTACGCGGGTGTTACCGCGGGATATTACTAGTAAAGGTATAAAAATAATTTGTTTTGATTATATAAAGCAGGAAGTACGTACAGAGCTGAGGGTGGCGTCGCATCTCGTGCAAGGCAGTAGAAGCACGGCGCGCGGCGCGCCCGCACGCAACGGCAGCGACGACACGAAGCGTAACGCAGTCAGTGCGTCCCCGCGAACAGTTTTATTGGTGCGTGTGAGAGAGCTCTTATCTGTTGAGTAATAAGAGTTAATGGAAAAATAAAAATAATTTATTGATATAAAATTTCATTATACACTTATAGCAAGGGTCTAGGTTTCATTATAACACTAATAGTAAGGGACTGCACTAGGTGGTGACCCGTATTGCTGAATGCACCGCTCATCCACCAAGTAAATTCATCAATAAACTTATAAGAAATGGACAATAAAACTTAAAATTACACTCTAATTGTGTTCGTGCGTGTGTGTTTGTGTGAATGTATGTATGCGTGTATGTGCTTGAATGTGTGTATGTGTGCATCAGTCAGTACAAGTTCACTACAATCATGATTAATGAGCCGGTTATCAGTCAAGAGGATGTTTCAGTGGCGTAGCGTGGATGTAGGATGCCCGGGCAGAAGACAATTTTGCCGCCCTCTTATTTAATAATTGTAATTTAATGTAATTTTATATACTATGCGATTATTGTTGAGAAATAATAAATTTTGGAAAGCGTAACATAAATACGATACACCTGATTTGGACTGATGATCCATCAATAAAACTTTTTTTTAAATTGTCAAAGCATCATGTACCATTCTTCGTAAAGGTCCCTTTACGAAGAATGATGCTTTACGTAATAAATAATATTGAACCTAATATGTATGTGATAGAAGTCATTTTCGCTGATTATTATTGGGAACAAAATAAAAAGTCGGTGGGATAAGAAAGGGGATTCCCCGAATTTGTGCAGAATAAAAAAATATTCGTAAAAATATTCAATAACTGATATTTCAATAACTGATAGTTTAAATTGTTAGAAAACATTTGTGTAATAATTGATTAGTCTAAAATTTTGCAGCCCTAAAAATGCCGCATCCTCTACCCCTGCCACGCTAGGCCATTGCGATGGTTTGTCCAATTAATTAAACATATGAAATACCAAAACAATTGGTGTATGGTCAATAGAAAAATTCTCCCAAAATAATCTCATCTTGGCTTTAAAATAGAATAGGGAATTCATACCAATTTGGAAAGCCTCGAAGTGTCTAGGGATGTCGACCGCGTTCGTGAACAGCTTGTTGTTGACATACAGCGCCCGCGCACGTCGGTACACGCCGCTGCCGCCGTACACCACTACTGCGTACCTGTTTAATGCGTTGTACGATGAAAATAGGAATTTCAACGGTTCTAATTCATTGATACGTTAAAGTCGAATGATAAATTCAACTGATACTGTCTAAAAAGGTGTGTGGAACACAAACGCAACGCTTTGTTCTGATTAAGCAATCATAACTAGACAGCGCTTTGTTCTGATTAAGCAATCATAACTAGACAGCGCTTTGTTCTGATTAAGCAATCATAACTAGACAGCGCTTTGTTCTGATGAAGCAATCATAACTAGACAGCGCTTTGTTCTGATTAAGCAATTAGAACTAGTCGTAAAGCTTTATTTTGATTTGACAATCAGAACTAAACACAACGCATTGTACAGGTTGCTCAATTGGAACTAGACACAGCGCTTTGTTCTGATAAATCGATCAGAATTAGACACAGCCCCTTATTCTGTTTAAGCAAGCAAAATTAGATATAATATTTTGTTCTGATTAAGCATTTATACCAGCGTTAATATTATAACAATTTTTAATATTAATTATAAACTGATAAAATTGCACATAGTTAAAATAATTGTTGAGTTTTACAATACATGTTAGCTAAAACCGATGTTTCTATATCAGTTTTAATCACCTGTTATCAGAAAATCCATTCCCTTGTAACTTGCTGTCCAAGCTGTCAATGAACAGGTCGATGTTCTTCGTTTTGCGTATATTTTTATTGCAGTACTGCGCTTCCACTACGAATATCACATCCATGGAACTAGGGACGTCTTCTAATTGAAGGAAAGTGCCTTCTTCAACCAAATCACCACCGGGAGTTGTACACCTAGAAATAAATTTATTCACGCAATGCACTTAAGTACGATTTGAAATGTATTAGAGTAGTTTGGTGTAGCTATGTGATGTACAGACGTTCTTACTTGCACGGGCCTTCGAGCGGCATAGGGTCTTATTGTGTGAAAATGCCTATCTAAAGGTAGAGTTTTGTATTTAGACGTAGCACAATTACACACATTCAAAATAAAATTACTTCTTTTGACATTTAAAAGTGAGAACGTATCTCTAATATAGTATCTTACATGTCATATCAATTTAGAAAAAAAATTCAAGGATTTGTTGCTTGGACTAAAAGTAACTATAAGAGTTTTAGAACAGTGAATTTGTATTGAGCTTTTGAGTATCAAAATAGGTTATTGCGAAACACAGTTATACATGTTCTAAAGAAGCATACATAAATGTACAACAACAAGATATATATGTACAAGGAATACCAAGTGTAAACTTACTGAACACAATGGTCCGGTATATGCGTAGGTACGTGTTGTTGGGAGCACAGTTCTAGATACGCATTAGCTAGAGAGCAAGCTTCAATGCCTTTCTCGCACTCGTCATAGAATGGTAGAGCATCAATCTGTCGCACCAAATAAAACACGTTTAAACAATAAACATGATTCATAAGTTTATGGATGAATTAAAGCTTCAGTTAACTTTAGTACGAAGAATCGATGGATGTTAGGTTCTTAAGATGTTTGAGTGGTCATTCTGCGTCGGCAAAACAAAAAATTAATTGATCCTCGCTAGATGGATATACAACCTTAAAAAAGTGTAGAAATTCCTAGGATACTTAGGTCTCGTAATAGATTTTCGTTAGTTAAACAGAAACTAAAATGGTAATAGGGGAAAGTAAGTTTTTTACTTGTATACCTTGTAATGCAACGAATGATTTGTCTGTGACTCAACAATGACCATAAAAAACAACTATGTAATAGGATTTCCAATCAAATTGCTTACCAGTGTAAAACAGGGATGTAACGGCGATACTTTGTTCCTGAAGAATTTTTCGCAAGAAGTATTGTTAAATTTATATGGTGGTGTACGGAATTCACTATTGCCCAGTGCCCATGCGTGGGCAAGGTGCGTGGCATCGTTATCGATGGTGCCGTTGGGCAACTGTTGTTCGTCGAACTGTTCGTTGTTGTACGTACCAAGGAGACCACCGAGGCTTGCGTAGTACCAACCTGTATACGCGTAAAAGTATTTAATTTTGCATTAATTACGACTTATATTATTCTCGCTGGATAGACTTTAGAGTTATTTATAATAGACATATTTAGAGACAAATATATAGCAATGATCAATAGATACTTTAAATAATTCAAGCAGTACAGAAATGTCTTTTAACGCTATTAAAGGGATTCAACGATATACAATACTGTAGGATAGATTACCTGTAACTTCGACTTTGCAAGTCCGGAATAGAAGATTGCATTCAATCTGAAGGCCGTTTGGTGTTTGAACGGACAGCAGGTCTGTCTGTCTGTCCACTATTAGATCATCGATAACGGCTGGTAAATTAAGTGGCGTTGTTCTTCCTAAAGACACTTGCTAAAATTGAAGCAAAACCGAAATTATCAAATCAATATTATTTATTTCTCAAAACAAATTAGAATTACAAATTAAAAATCTTTGAAATTGTAATCTATGGCTTGCATGTTAATAAATTCGAGTTAAAAAAATCTTTGGTTATGATTAGAAAGTTTAACTACACTATGTCTAACTTGAATGGTAAACGGAGATTCTCTATTTTGCATCCTTTTGACCCATAAAGACCTACACGACGGTAACACATTCTTACCTCTTTGTACAAGTCTATGAATATTAGATTCTTCTTCGTCAGCACCACTAAATCATATTTCCCTTCGTCATTACTTTCCATGAGCACAGTGAAGTTGTTTTGCCTATAGTCTTTAGTTAGCAGGAACGTGCCAGGTTCAGATATTGTAAACACTTGTTTGTCGAATGTCACGAGCGTACCTTGTCCAGTCATAATGGCCATACCTGATATTTGTAAATCAGTTTTAAAACACTGTTAAAAAGAGGCTGATCCAGAAAGCCTACTATACTGTTGAGGATTACTTGGAAGATAAGAACGTGTGGTTATAGCTCGCTTAGACCCTGTACAAGACAGTAATGACTAAATGTAACTAGTCATTAGAATTATATTTTTAAAAGAGCAACCGCCGAGTTTCTTGCTGGCTCTTCTCGGTAGGAACAGCTTTCCGAACCAGCAGTAGAGTCGACGATTCAAAAGCACTTGTTTACAAATTTATTTGAATAACGAATATTTTGAATTTGAATATATACTAATAATATAATTAATAATTTCACTTTTTTTTTTATACGCCGAACATTTCCAACGAGGGATTCTGGGTTTATATTAATTACTAGCGGCCTACCCTGCTTCGCACGGGTATAAAATATATAGCCTATGTCACCCAGTGAAAAAAATGATTAAAATCGATCCAGTAGTTTTAATTTAGGTATTCATTACTGCCCGTGGCCCGCACGCGTTAAATTTGAAGAAAAACATTTCCCCTCTCCCTATACCAAGAAGATTTCCTGCTATATCTAATATCTAAATTCATATACTACATATTTACATTTTACATTTTTCCCTATATATTTTATGTTTAAAATTAATTACAGAATGTCTTTATATACAACATTCATAGCTTTGTTATCATTAGACAATACAAAAATGTTTTCTTTAGAGGTTACTCTTAAAAGAGCGACATTTAGTTGCGCGTCCGATCGCTGCTAAATTCGAAGTGCTATAGGGCGAAGCGCGGCCTCCTCGCGGGATTTTAAATCAGTGATATCTTCGAAAATGTTCATTTAAATTACATGCTGTAAACGGTCATATTGATCTATATTAAATCAACAATGTATTTAAGGTACTTAATTGGATAAGGATTAATGGCTATATTGTATAAAAATTGCTTCGAAAATAAGGCATTCTTTTTCGTAAAAAGTTAATGACAAAAATGCTATTGTGGGTTATTCATAAGAGATAGACATATGCCATCGCGGACTTTTCTGTAGACCTTTTCAATGTGTACAAATACTTAGTACATCATTTTGATAAATATCGTAGGGTTTTAGGTAGCCTGTGTTTGAAATATATGAGGCAAAAAAGTAATTATTTACGACATCACATTAGAAACCTCAAAAATTACAGTTTTTTTCTACTCCATATTGAATGTTATTATACATATAAACCTTCCCCTTGAATCACTCTATCTATTAAAAAAACCGCATCAAAATCTGGGATATAAGGGACAAACAAAGAATGTGACTTTGTTTTATACTATGTAGTTATAATCCTTATAGCATGATTTAGTATTCACGCGCGATGGCTTATTATTAGCGTATTTCATGTAGAACTTTGGTGTTTCTATACCGATTTCAATGATTCTTTTTTTATACAATGGTTAATACTATTCACTTTTTTATTTAGGGATGACTGAGAGTGATATAAACGTAGGAGTAGACAAATATAACCAGAAAGCTTCGAACTGCTAAGCTATCGGGAGTTACACGTGTTATTGTGAGTCAACAATAAAAGATAGACATATGCTGTCGTGGGATAGTTTTTATATAATTTTAAGGAGAACATTTCCGTCATACATGATTTCTGTGTAGCTTTAACCATCAAGGTTGCACACGCGACGGAAGCTTAAAAAATGGAGTAACTTCTCCCGTTTTCCCAACATTTCCCTTCACTGCTCTGCTCCTATTGAATGCAGCGTGATGAAAAGTATACTATAACCAGCCCAGGAGTATGAAAAACAATTGTACCGAGTTTCGTTAAAATCCGTCGAGTAGTTTTTGTTTCTATAACGGTTATACAGACAGACAGACAGACAGACAGACAGACAGACAGACAGACAGACAGACAGACAAAATTTTTACTGATTGCATTTTTGGCATCAGTATCGATCCCTAATCACCCCCTGATAGTTATTTTGGAAATATATTCCAGTTACAGAATTGACCTTTCTACAGATTTATTATAAGTATAGATAAACCCAGAATCCCTCGTAAACTTCTATAAGCCGGCATAAACTTGGATGGATCGCTATAACTTCCTTTTTAATGGACGGCTGTAATTTCCTAAAGGTGAAGCAAATATGTCATTTGCCTATTTTGATCCCCCGTAGGCCTAATATAAATATCAATTAAATTATTATACAAAAAGATTTAAATAACATTAAAATCTATATATTTACCGGCAAATGGAGGCATGACATTATTAAAGTCCAAATACGGTCGTATTTCGTAATAATAAGCCCATATTGTCCGGTTACTTGTGAGCCATTCGTCCAAGAAGTCCCGGACCGTTCTATACTCGGATATTTCGCTGAAATCTGGCGTCTGATTAAACGCGTGCCAGGACATCGGTAATTTCTGCTCAAGGAGGATTTCGCCCTTGTGTGGATCGAATATGAAATTTGTTTTTGGGGTGCGATGTCTGTAATAAAGCAATTTTGTAAGCCCAACCGTATAAAAATATAATGTAGTTTGCTCAATTATGTTGAATTGATTTTAAATGATATTCACATATTCTGGAAATTTTGATAAAGAGAAAATAAAAAAAGATAAGAAAATAATCTTAAGAATAATGACATCTATTTAAAGATAATCTGCATACATGTTAAGAAAAATTGGCTCATAGCGGAGATGTGATATATGTGAAGAAAGTATATGATAACAACATTTTTTTACTCTCTTAAAATAACAGGTGCTGTTTGCAAAGCCAAATATATGGATATGAACAAATTTAACCAAATAGAAAATTAAATTATTAATTAAAAAATGTTTACATTAAAAAAAACTGAACATATAAATACGTATAACTTACAGTTCTTCATACTGTAGCGCCGTTTTGGCAAGATCAGTTACTTTAGCGTAAACGATCTCCCATACTTTATCCAACGCTTCGCCGATAAGGAAATAGTCATACCACCACTTAAGGCGTATGTACGCTTCGTTGTACTAAAAGGTAAGTTTAAGTTAATCAACATAGTTATTAGATGCCAATTCGCATCAAAGTGATCCGTAGTGGGGGTCGCGACCCTCAGCATTGAGGAAGTCGACTCGAAGAGGAGGAAGTAAATCAAAAATGATATTATTTTTCTTCTTTTAAAATAACGGAAAATGCCACGAGCTTAAAGGTCTTTAAGAATTACACTTATACGTTACTCTTCTTTTTTAAGTGGGACGTCTATTACTATTATTATTATAACTAACTATTATTATTATAATTTAGTAAACTAGTTAAAGATAAGACACATGTTCCATTTAAACCATGTAGTCAAGTAATTATTTTAAATTAGCAATAAAATAAAATTAAACAAAATATTAACTGTAACGGAAGGAAACGTGTTCATTGTGTTATTTATTTGAATTTTGGCGTTGCCATTATTAACTTCTCTTTACACGCTTTTGATGGATCATTTTATTATAATTCTTTAGTTATTACCTTATCTTTCACATAAACAACTTGTGGATTCTTCATGAAGTTTTCCCACGCGTTTCGGAACTCGTTGTACAGCTGTTTGAATTCGTCCGTGAAGGGGATGTATTTCTCGATTTTGTTCCAAATTACATTCCACAATTTCCTCGTGTATTTCTTTATGTTAGTTATTATATCATTGTTAACTAGGTCTTTGTATATACTACGGAAAATGTATATGATATTATATTTACAAGTTTTAATGGGCAACTATTCTTTTTATTATTTTAAGAAACTAGTCTATGAGAAATAAATAAAAATGAATAATCATGATTTTTTGAGAACAGCGAGCTTATTACAAATTTTGGCAAGTTACCTTCGAGGGAACTATATTGATAACTGTCAGTAGGTACTAAATAAAAGCTATTCCAAAGAGTTTGCAAGGAAATAAATAAAGTTGAAAAATATTAACATATTAGATTATAGCTTTTAGTTAAACGATAAAAATAAACGTACCGATCCATTTCATGTCCAAACGTTGAGACGTAATTAAAGTAAGGCGTATCGGTCAATTCGTGTGTCCTTTCATGGAAAAAGTCCATAATGCCCCTCCAAATAGTAACAACAAACGCTTCTGTATAATGCAACATCTTAAAGAATAAAGGTTCTATAGATTTAAGTAAATCGTGCCAGTATTTTGCAAACCTCGAAGTTGCATTAACCCAAGTCTCTTCCCAATATTCCAAGAATTTCAAATGTAAGTCACGCACAAAGTTATCATATTGCAGTATCATAGATTCTAATTTTTCTGAAACTAATTCCATTAAGTCCGCTTCCAGGATTTTGTTTAACGATTCCAAGAAATTAGAGTATGCCATTTTGATAGAATCTACTACGTAAGTCAAACTCTGTTTGATAGAGTGACTGGTATTTCCCATCATTCCCCACATATCGTTAACAAATCCAGGTAAACTTTCTAAATGGTTTCTAATTGCCATTTCATCTAACACATAATAAGTGAATTCGACGATATCTTTAACATAAAAGTCGTTATGGTCGTAAGACTCGTTTAGGAATCTTTCAAATTCATCCAAATCATCCTTTATCACGTGTAAGTCATTAAGGTCGTCTAAGAAATCTCTGACTCTAGGTTTTGCGTCGCTCCAAATGTTTCTCAACGCGAGATGAGCTTCCATTGGCGCCTCTTTAATTATTAAGAGTGTTTCATTAACTTGGCTGTACAATATTTTTAGCGTGTATAAAGCAGATGATTTAATTTCTCCAAATATTTCAGGACGCCACATAAATGCACTAGTTAATAACCGGGAATGATTCAAACGTATATAGGAAGCTATATCGACGGTAGTTATATCGTCATAATGACGCCAAGCGTCTAGTTTTGCAGATCGTGTGTCTACTATTTTTCCTATCATGTGATATGAAATATCTGCAAAAAATCAAATATTTGAAAATGTATCTTTAGATAATAAGAATATAGGATCAAAGGCAATATGGCCAAATAGATCCAAACGTACATAATCAAATATCACATATATTTCAAGATATGTTTAACTCACCGTCTGAGCTATTGTAGTGTGCTATCATCGCCTTGTCGGTCATGGACAGTTCAGCAAATACGGTGTCATTGGCGTTAGGCCTTAGTACGATGCCCCTCGCTTGGTATCGAGGGTAAACTAAATTCCAGGTTCCGTTTACTTTGTAGAAGTAGCTTTCATTTGCGCGCTAAAGAGAAAATTTATTTAAAAAAAGATAAAGGAGTTGTAGCAAATTCCCTAAGATTGTATTTTAGTGAATACATATTGGTATACCATTAATTTATTTCTTAATAATTAAAAATTTTAAAAGCAGAAGGTCGTAGGTAGCCGTTGTACTTTATAACGCAACTTATTTTAAGGTAATGCCAAATTTACCAATATTTGATCGATAGACAAAAATGATAAATATTCTTACCTCCCAATTAACCAAATTTTGGTTCAAATCAACCAAAAACTTATTCTTTCGCATTTTTTCATAGAAAAGTGACTTCTGGAACCTGTAGAAGTTGCTCAAATAATACCACCGACTATGGATATTTATGTCTGATTTCATGTCCAAGTCTAAATTCGTGGAAGGATGGACACATTTTAAGGCAAATTTGTAATCTCTGATAGGTCCATTAGAGTTATCGGTTAAAACGGATTGGAGTTTGAGGTATTCGTTTTCATAATCAGAGTATTGGAGCTCTATCGATAAGTTCGACATGACTGATGGTGTAGTTAAATATTTTCCTGTCAACGTTACATCCTGAAAATAGACATTTATAAGATTTCAGTATAATAAGGGCCAAAAGACATGATATGATAAGTGTAGAAAAACGTTGGTATCGTAAAGGCAGTTTACTTTGTAATAAAAAATAATTTTTATTGTGGGAGTACCTAAATAGGTATAAAAATTATAATATGAATATTGTTTCATCCAATAAAATCAGAATCTAACCCGGATCTTCAGTAAAGTCGCGGTTATTTAATAGGTGATAACTGGTGAGTTTTAAATACACTGTACATACGGAGAATTGTGAAAGTTGCGCTCATTATAGCAATTACGAGGTGTGAAAGATTATGATATGCACATATAATTAAAAGGGATGAAATCATGTGACCAATCGTGTGCTACATATGAATTTGGGTGGATATGTGACTAGAGGGAAGCCATAAAATAGATGGTTGGATTGTGTAAAGTATGACAAAGAAGTAGCGCCAGAATTGATGATTGAAAGGAGAGAATGGAAGCGAACAATGTTGTGCTGACCCCACTTAAAGTGGAATGATGTAAAATGGAAAAGGAGAATGATGAACTGGTAGGTGTTAAAGAAAATAATTGTTCAACCAAACCTTATGAGCTGTATTATATAACTCTATTTTATTGGAATGAGGAAATATACGAATTCTGGCAAGTTACAATATCGTTACGGAGAAGGACACATATAATATTCTAATTACCTTCCTAAATGACGGATGTGATAATGAAAGATACACATCATGAAGATTGCCCTCATCATTTGGTGGATTTTCCCATCTTCCTTTTAATTGTGCGGTTTTGTTTTCAGCGCGAACATTCCACAACAAATTTGCGGTGCAGTCCAAAAGTGTGTCTTGTAACTGATACAAGGCAGTTATTTCAAATGTGCGAAGAGGATAACTGATATCTATTACGATTTGTTGGGATTCGGTTTCAGCCTGCAAACAAAAAGTGTTAATTATACTTATATGCTTTTTTTAAAACTATGCAATTATATATAACTAGTTGTCACCACGACTTCACTCAGGCCAATTTAAGTACCCTTCAATAATGCAATATGCGTTTTTTCCTGTTTCCGACTGAAAATCAGGAAATTTTATATCCCGTATGTTTTCCCAGTGTTGTGCCAAATTTTATTAATTCTTAATTTATCTTTAATTTCTAATGATATATAAGTAACCATACTGATAATAAATGCAAAAGTCTCCCTGTCTGTCTCTTGCGCTTTTACGACTAACCCGATGGAGCAATATGTATAAAATTTATGTACTTTTGAAGCTTTTTGAAGATTATCACATATAATATGTAAAAACAAACATTTTTCTAACAAAACAGGAAAAAAGAATTTGCAACTTTATCATTTTCGTGTTCTTATCCCACTCCACGTGGGATTTTTGTCTTGCATTCTCTCCTATCATTCACCAACTCTGACGTTACTACTTACTATAAATATGCGTAATACTTCGCACGATCCAACCATCCTTTTTACCTCTCATACTATTCATATATCCATCCAAATTGTGCAGCTTCAGGATAATAAATGAACAACTAACCGCAGTCAAATTGGTGACGTGAATATTATAACCCAACCAGACATCTTCCGCCCATGTAACCTTGCTTCCCTGCTTTAGCTCTTTGTCCACCGCTTCGTACGTGTTATCGAAGGTCCAAGTGCGGTTACCGTGGATTGCTGTGAACTTCATCTGTTTGCCGATATCGTAGCTGTTGATGTCCAGCTTCCCAGTTACATTGAGTATTGTGGTGTTGTGTAGGTGGAATAGTGTTGCTTGTTTGACATCCTGCAATTTGTTAAAAAATAACTGATTTTTTCTTCTGCTATAAGAACGTTTTAGAATCAATATTTTCAAGTGTGGTATACGAGGAACCTGATAAGAATTGTGCAGTTGTAGTGGGAATAGATAAATACACGTGTTAAAAGAGAAGATAAAAACCAATAAAGTCTAGACTAGACTACCTAGAATAAATGAATAAATTGTGGTGTGCCAGAGACCTTATGTGACTTGTACAGTGAAAGTATGAATAGATAATTACATTATTCAAAAGCGAAGGGAACTATAGCGAAGACTAGTATAACGATACTAGTCTATCCGGTTAGTAGGTACAGCTCTACTGAAATGTCGGATCTAATAAAGCTAAACAAATTTTGTTTTATGATATTCAAATTTAAAATATTCTTTATTCAAGTTGGCTTTCAGAATCACTTTCGAAATGTCAAATTATAATGAAGCTACTACTGGTTCGGAAAGGTGCTCTTAAGAAGAGCCAGTAAGAAACGAAGCGGTCAATATTTATATCTTAATTTAATAAATAATTACGACAATATTTCTAGCATAATTCGTTGCTGTATTAGCATCGTGAGCGAGATCTTTTGATATACATATATGAATCTAACTATTAGAGTAAATTACTTCTCTAGGTAAGACATTACTTACAATATTGCCGGTTACGTCATATTCATGGATGTACTTAATTCCAACCGGCGTATGTACGTTTTCCACTTCAATGTTCATGGTCGCAAGATCCAGATTTCTGTCGCTCTTACTCAAAATCTTATCGAACATAACCTTAACGAATCTCTCGTTATCGAAATCGATAGCAGCATTTCCATTGCTCGATTTTTCTTCTTCTAAGTAGAAGTAGTCAGTGTTAACTTTGTGTTGAGTGTTAAGTGGAATGGAAAGTGCAATAGCGCCGGTCTGTGTAAATCCAGTCTCCTTTTTCGCGTAATTATGTGTTGTGTTAAGCGAGGCAGTTTTATTGGGCCAAAATAGGTCTACTCGGTTGTCGGATTTTTCCTCAGAATTATTTACCTGAAATAGAAATATATTATTATATCGTTCTATTTTTAAAGTCAATCCTGTTATTAAATTGAGATTGAGAGTAAATTGTATATTTTAGAAAAAGTATGCCAATGCTGTGGATAATAAATGACCTATTACTATTCTAGACTTGCAATTTGACATGATATATAGTCTGTAATCTAGAGTTGAGTTTAAAATTTTAATAATCTTAAGAATGTTATACCAACTCGTAATCCTTCAAGCACTACTGTTCAATAAAAAACCCAAAGCCAATATTTTGTCTATATCAAATATTGAAACCCTGGTTTGATAACAAAAACATTAAATCTCAAATAAAAATATATATCACTTTATATTAATATTTCTTACATCAAATATCGATTTGAGCCATGGCAGAGTGTGGAATGGTGTGGAACAGTTAAAATGCCCATCAGTATGGTTGAAGCCTCCATATCGTACATCTATTTCACCTATTTGGCTACTTCCGGGGCGATGCATTCGGCCCCTGAAAAAAATTGTTGATTATTGATTACCACATTATCTGTGCCCACATTTTAAGTTTCAAATTCATTATGCAATTGGATTAAAAGTCATAATTATTATATATGCGCAACTATTTATTTTCAAAATCATTGTACGTTGTGTTGTTTGTAGGATCCAGATAAATTTAGACTTTGTTAACTTGATGAAATATAAATTGAGCCGTACATTTCCGAAGTACATGAGTGTTTAAATAATAGTCTTCTGGTGAAATAGAAAGCAAATTTACCCTTATTTTATCTACTTAATGACCTTGAAGTTCCCATCTTCCCAAAATATTCTTTAAAAAAAACTTACTTAACAACTTGATAACCATGTATCATATCCTTCTGGTAAGAACCTTTTACTGTGAGCGTCGGTTCATTACCATACAATGGCGTGTTTAGAGCATAGTCGATGTATTTGGAACCGTTCACGTCCCATTTGTAAGACACTATGTTGTCTACATCTTTGTATTCAGAGTTTGAAGTCCAAGTTATAGTGGCGTTGCCATCGAAGCTCTCGCTTAACGTTAACATCTAAAAAAATGTTTTCTTTGATTGGCTTGACATAAATAGCTTTTCCGAATTATTGCGATTTTTAAAGGTGCGTTTATAGATCTCTTGTATTGAATTTTGTGTGATAGGATTGAAATCTTATAATTAAATTCAAATTTGGCTTTATTCAAATGGTCTTATCATAGGCCTTTACTTGTTTAACGATTCTATGTTATATTATTCACGAATCAAAAATAGCTATAAAACCAATTTTCTCATATAATTTTTGCACATATACTCAGTATAATGTTACTTTATTATCGTAATCACGACTCACCTGTCCCTTGATTCCAGCACGTATCTTCGTGACATCGGTACGATACAGAGCCTCCAGCGAATTTTGTGGTTTGTTCGCGTCGCCCATTGTGCCATCAATGTATAGCGTGTGTACATCTACGTTGGGTTTCGGTAGTATGGCATTAATAACAAGGTTCAGACGTTTTTGCATTATGATACCAAATGAAGCGTTAGCGCCGATTCTAGAAGTAAAATACAAGAAAAACTCAATCTCACAAGCAGTAATAAAAAAAAGGCTGTAAATATAGTACAACAAGCAGACAACTCCTTTTACATCAGAGTGTGATTTTGGCCTTATGTTTGACAGATAGGAGGAGTAAAAAAAACCCACCAAGTAAAACAAATTCACAAACGTAAAACAAACCAAGTTTTATTGTCTCTTATTCCTTACCATGCGTTTGCAATAAAGGAAAGTACGCACATATGATTTTTTTATAAAAAACTTAATTGAAATTTTTATTTTAATCTTTGTAGACTATACAATTTATCTAGACAATTCTTAGGATATGTGCATCCAGACAATCGGCATTGCAGTAACGTAGACCTTCTCTCTAAGGAGAGTGGAGGCCGTCGCCTAGGAGAGATAACAGGTCGCCACTTTATTTCTACTTATTTATATTTTAATAACTTACTGCCAAATTCGATCTAAATCCATCCTGAACCCAGCATTAGTCTTCGCCAGGCCGTCTGGTGCAGTGTTGTTACCGAAGTAGATATCTAAATCAACGCTTCTTTGTATTTTTTCGACTAACTGCTGCCCAATTGCCTATAAATAGAGATGTTGAAGATAAAGATCGATTAAATCTCGAAATACCATGTAGACGAAATTTATGCACATATGGGTGTAAAATTAGATATAATAACTGTTACGACACATGGTTTTGACGAACACAATGAAAAAATATGCAATTATTTTGTTTACTCACTTTTATAAATAAATCTCCAAGTAAGAAACTCCATTTGAGATCACCGTCACCTTTCATATTAGGTAATGCATATTTGCATAACAAATATCCAGTTTTCGGTCCAAATCTAATTAAAACAAATAAATTTTAAGATTATTATTTCTCGTTCTCTTTAATTAGTTAGTGTTCATTGATTACCAATCTCTGTTAAAGTTTATTTTTGAGCAGCTAAGGATTATTTTTCATTTAAGTGATTAAAAAACATCTGCAACGTGGAATATAAGAAATGGAGCAATGTTCTTGCAGTATTATGCATAAATATATTTAAAAACTGTCAAAGTATCACTCTTATAAATCATATCTTGTCATCAGCGGTTTGTGCTCTTTTCACTTATCATTAAATGGATATTCTTAAGAAAAGGCGGATTTTAGCAAAACAATTCTATTAATGATTGAAACTCACACAAAATCAGCGTCTCCTTTTAGATAAGGCAACTTTGCTAGCGGCGTGACAGCTTGTACTTGCACCACTCTGCGCAATTCTGGGTATATGTCCACGCGTGACTTGAAGTACATTTCTTTGGAGGTCTTATGGGGCGTATCCAACTGAAATCAGCAGATTTACTCGTTATTATTTTTTTTTCTCATATTTTCATAATTGACATCCACCCACACACCCCAAAAACAACAAGATTAAAAAAATACATAAATCAAAGTTCATGCGCCATATATATTCAAAGTACAGTGAGATGAGCTAAAATTTAACCTTTAATTTTTTATGATACAATTTATTTTAATCCAACAATTTTAATATAACAACAAAATAACACTACAAGAGTGCAGCTATAATATATCAAGAGAGTACAAAAAGGGATTTATAGATAAGTTGAATAAAAAAAATTTAAAAAAAATAGGAAAATCTAGAGATGATATATTCTCAGTTAGTAAATAGATGATACTATAGTTGATAAAATGTCTTATTGGGACCTTAGTATCACTTGGTATCGATTGGTATACCACTTGGTATACTTTTTGTTTTTGGATAAACATCACTTTTAATGCAAGAGCTCTAACCTATAGAGGTTCATATCACTCTCTTCTAAGTTGGTCGAACGGTAGTTAGTCTACTAGTATATACGTTATTTTAAAACTGGCAAAACAAGTTATATTTACCTTAAAGTAAACGTCGGTAAAGTTTTTCTCCATCTCAATTTTAGCGCGCACCGTGACGTCCATTGTGCCGACCAAGTGAGCGGTCAACGCGTACGCAGTCTTTGAGATCTCGCACTTCGCTCGTATTGTTACTTGTTGGCCTTGACCTTTCGGGATTAGCGTTAGGGATAGCTGGGGGGAAGATATCGACATCGATTAGCGGAGGGAGGGGTCACTTTTAGAGAGGCCCCTACCCAGAGGTGGTGCACTTTGGGGTTCAGAATTGTTGCTGACGGGGATGGAGGCAATGTGTACAACGGTACCCTCCTTGCCACAAGCAGCGTGGTGGAGCACTATCAGGTTTTTAGTCGGTGCGAGTCTGACATACCCGTCACCCGTCCGTGTCAGGCGGTGATGACCCATAATGTGTTTTTCTGACATAAAAAAAGCTGGGTGGAAGACATATCTTTATTTAAGTTTTTTAATTGACGTTTTGCGATTGCTAATTATAGTGCTTGACCCTATCTGACCGGCGCCGTTAACGCCCCTTATTTTGGTCAGCGAGTAACAATGATTATCTAACCAGAAAATAATTTAAGTCCACAGATACTTTACTTGTAGTGTTAGAGATGAAATTTCCTAATGGGATTTTCAGAGTATAAGATGTCAAATTAGTTGAATTTCGGATCTCCCATTAATATTTTCAAGGTAAACAACACATCTGCATAGCGCGGTTTGAGCTTTGCGACAGCTGGGGCTGTTTAAAAAACTCCTATGATACTAACTGGAATATCTATATGTTCTCCAGCATGGTCATTCTACGTAACCAATTATCAATACATATAAACAATAACTTGTTCCTTACCTCCCATGGATTCCGATTTAAAACTTTTCCTGTAATGCCATATTCGGCAGCTTCTCTTACAAATGAACCTTGAATATCGTCACCAACAAACTTTCCTATTATTTTCATTGCCCTGTAAGGAATTAGGAAATTATCATAAATTTTTATTTAAGAAGTCACTGAAGACAAAGCTCCTTAAAGTGTCCCATATATTTATTTATTTATTTATTTAAATAGGGGGATCATTAACGCAAATGGAATGTATGCACACCTTAAATACTTATATACCTGAATCCTTTATGTGGGCTGCTGAGAGCAATACTGACTGAATCTGGCCACTGATCCGCCTTCAGAGAGTAATAATCACTCTCCGTATTGAAGTCAACAGTTAGGGTTCGCTGATCATTCTCTTCGCTAAATAAAAATGCTAGTTCTGCTGGTGAAAGGACTGGGACCAGAGCGCCCCTTGCTTTAAATCTTATGTGGCGGGACGGCGGTGGACGCCATACTACGTCTGCAAACATCTAAAAAGAAATACAACATGGTACAAGATTCTGTCGTGCATTTAAAATTTTAAAAGTTGTTATGATTTGAAATGTTGCGCTGTTAAAGTAGCTCAAATTAATTCCTTAACGTATGTTCGTTCTTTAACCTACGTTTGTAAGTTTTAACGAATTTTTACTGTAATATTTAAAATAAATGCAGGCATATTGATTAAAAACAATTTCATTATTTTCTTGATGATACTTACATAGTTATTCTGATTGCCTTGCAGAATATGAATGCCTCCGCCGACAGTGCTTTCGATATCGGAGAAGTCTTTCTTGAATTCCATCTTAATGAAATAGTCTTCCAGATATATAGATGTTAGGTTCAGGCTTCCAGAAGTTTCTACGAACGGGTCGTCTAGCTGTTTGATAACGTTTTTGAGATAAGTTAATAACCAAATTAACACCATGAATGGTTCGTATTGCAAGGGTTACCATTTTGCAAAATTTTAAAGCTACTGAAATCCATTTATTTATATATATAGTTTGATAAAAATATTATTATTAGCTTGTATATATTTGATTTAGAATCAAGGAATTTAACTTATACCATAGATAAACACAAATATTCTTATCACAAAACATCATTATATGCTTTTTTCATTCTATTTAATGCAAATGGAACCCGGAAATCTTAAAGTTGCATATCTCTGGCCTCAAAATTATACTGTGAGTCTATACTGATACCGATATAAGGTAACATACCTCGAGTCTAGCTAGTGCAGTGACGGTGAACGACGGCATGGCTATATCAGCGGAGAGCTTCCACAATGCGTCCTCGAGTCTTGCAGAGACGCGTGCTTCAAGCGCGGGCAGTACGGCCAGCGGAGTCGCTATCCCAACTGATGCCAGGTATGATTGGTAGGCGTTATCTTCGCCCGTTTCCATTTCGTAGTAAATTTTATAGGAAATCTATAAGAAAAAACAGTTCAGTGCATCTTACATAAATGGTTGTGTGACATAGAACATTGTAAAATTGTCTACAATGTCTTAGTTTCCAGTAACATAGGTGTTCCCGAATTAAATGTATGCATCTAATTTCCTAATCAACTCTGAATAAATTTATTGGTCAGCTCAAGACCTTTCTGGTCTGTATTTAAGTAATTATAGAACGAGTTTAATTTTAGTATTTTAATACAATATGTTGTGTTTAATTTTGTGGACCATGTTACTGTTTTAAAACAAATTTCCAAATCATTTTTTAAATAGTTTTAAGTTTCTTAATTTTCATCTTAAATTCATTTAATCCCTATGTCATTGTATCATAATAGGTTAAGATAAGATAAACAATGCGTTTTAAAGAGCGCAATGCGTATTAATGAGGCTGGAGTAATCAATAGATCCTAGTTAAATACCGAGAACGAAAAGTTGAAGGGCAGAACTTACCTCATGCCAGTAGGTACCATTGTAGAGCAAAGCAACGCAAGTCACATTGAATTTCTCGCCAATAGCGATGTCCACGGTGTACACTGACTTCAACTGTTTGACGGCTTGGAATGGCGTTACTAGGTTCAACGTGTTTCGCATTACTGTGTATTCCTATAACATATTCGATCGGTACATTAAATCGATTTATATCACAATCAATTGCTCCTTGACCGCAGATATTTTACGTGTATTGATTATTTTTGGAAGGAAAATCTGAAATCTTTTGTTTTTATTGGAAACCTATTATGCCATCAAAAAATATAGCTTAACAGTTTTTAATTAACAAAAAATTATATTGTAATCTGATAAAGTAGGGCAGACTAAATTCTCGTCTTAAGCTTCACACAGAACTTTTTATAAATTTGCAAATCTTAATCGAAGGACGTGAGTATTTAAAAGTTTTGGAACAGTGACCTACACCCTAAAATGTTATTTTTGTAGATACATGAGTAAAACATCTAAAATAAGGGCAATCAATCAAGCAACTGGCAATAAATTTTGCACTGAGCAAACAAAACTGTCAGAGCGTAAGATATATTAAGAGTTAGGCCCTTCATCATCTATGTAAATAACCTCTTTAAATACACTTGTAAACTTACCTCTAATATAAACACGTCTGTTAGCACAATAGGTGTTTTATCTGGCAGATGTAAAGTTGCGTTCGCCTCTAATATATCCTCCTCATCAGGACCAACAAACTGAAATTATATATTCATTGAGCCTAAATTACAAATTTTCCAGAATTGAATACAAATGTGATATGAGATATTCCAAAAAATCTATTCGTATAATTTTCAAAAATTATGGAAATACAACAACATAAACTACACAAAACTGTGACGTTTATTGTTAATACAAATAAATTTTATTAAAAGGTAACCTTACCTTCATCATGTGAGCGTGGAAAGTAATGGTGGGGTAGTATAAAGTATTTAGAGTAACGCTCGCTTCCGTGTCAAAGTTTTCCACGAACATATCCGGGTCACCGGCTTTGTGTTGGAAATGATCTTTCAACACGTCAAGTAGGCCTTTGCCGTTGTCTACAAGGAGGATAGCTATACCAAACTAAAATTAAACAAAAGGTTCACATATTGTATACATATATATTTGACGTTAATTATAATTACGATTCAAAATCAAAATCGGCTGTATTCTTGGCGCATGTGTAAATTACGATTATTGCTTTCCTAAATATGTTTTGTTTCTGCCATCCTAGTATGCCGTGATTAAGGATTTATACAATAAAAAGGGACAGTTCACGTGTAGTTTTCCACTATAATCAGGCGTAAAAATCACTATAACGGACGCGTTATCTATATAACGGACAATAATAAAGCTTTGTCTCTTTAAGAAGAAGACAATGGAAGATCTTCACTCTCGGAGAACAATTTTCCTTATCTAGGTGATAAAAATTCCTATACTAGGTATTGGAATGTTGTGAATTCAAGCTTATTTTTTCTTACTATTTATTATAAAATATTTATCTCACGACTATAATAATGTTGGTGTTTGGAATAGTGGTTGATTCTCATTATGATTCAAAATTAAGAATAGACACCTAAACTTGTTTGTCTAGGTCTAGAATAGAATTTTTTTAAACACTCTGGGAAATTTATCTTTCAAAAGCAAAGTTATCGGGATAATTTTTTGTATTTAAGGGACAATCCTCTCCCTTTGTACCTATTTGTGGAGATATTACGATTTTGGTGTATTTCTTAATTAGTAATGTCCCACGGTACATTCGATAATGAGCGCAGAATTCTCACATACGGAACAAAAGTAAAATAAAAAAGGTGTATTTTACAATACCTTGTGTTTGGATAGTTGAATAGATAGCTCAGTATCGAGTCCGTTTCCGTAAATATTCTTCAGTACAAGTCCATTCTCTTCAAAGCCGTCGAGCGGTGTATATAGCTTATAAACATAAATAAAGTTCAGGATGGTTCTCCACTGCCAAATTCCTGTGAAACCGAAATCCATGGAACCCCATCCAACTCTGAAGTCCACCTGCGAAAAGAAATATAATATTTATGCAATTACTCTAATATATATAAATAAAAAGAGCTATAAAACTAGCTTTTATTAGAATAACTTGATCTTTTCTTGACTTTGAATTCTCTTGACCTTTTGCGTGCAAAAGGTGAATAAATTTTTTTTTAAGTATTAAAAGCATAAAATCATTATCCTTCCTACCTCTTCAGGAGCTCTCTTAGCAGTTATCATAGCTCTGTTAAGGTATTGTAGAGGTAGTGCCACATGTCCGAATATTTGGAAGTCTTGCAGCGATGATAGTTTTAAAAGAACTTCGATACCTGTAAATTGATTTAACCTATATCAATATTAGTTTTTGTTTGACATGATGCTGGAATTGTTTGTGATACTATTTAAAAATAGAAAATAAAGTTAAATAATTTTATTGCAAATATTGAGAATCAATGCAAAGCTTTTTTCCCTATTTTCCCTAAGTTTGTTGACTTCATATTTTCTATTTTTTTTCTTCTAATTTTAATTATAATAGTTATCGTACGTACGCTGTTTTAAGCTACCTTTAATTAGATTTATATGTTATTAGCAACCGTAGGAAATATAACCATGTTACTTTAGTTACACATATAATTCTGTTGGTAGTTCTATGGAATAAATAAATAAATTAAATTCCTTCTCCTTCTTGTATAGTAATCGACAATACTAAGCTAGCTCATTCTTTTAGATTATGTTCCGCCATTTAACTCTCTCTCTTGCAGCTTCGCTGGCTTTAACATATTAATGATGCCAATGATGAACTAACAAATACAAATGATAGATAGATACAAGATCACTGTCCCTATCATTCTATGGTATTATAGTGTTTATAATGTAGGTAGATGCGGAACTAAATGATGGAGCTGTCAGTTTGCAATCCGCCGAGTAAACGTGCACTCTGAATGTCTTGTTTTATTTCCAAAAGTACGGTTAAACACTACAATTTGGCGACGAATACGTATTCCACGCATAATATTAAGTGTTTAAGCAAAGTTAGTGTATTGGAAAATGGCATCGGGTGCAAATGTACTTTTTGGTGGCACGCTAATGTTCGATCACCGTGCGCAAGAATGGAGTATTTTTATAAGTAGATTCAAACAGTACTGTACGGCGAACAACATTAACATAGAAAACGACAAATCTGGAGTTAAACGACGAGCCTTGCTGTTGACGTGTTTTGTGGAAGATACTTACCGCGTCGCGAAAGATTTGGTATTTCCTACGGATTTAGAAAGTGTTGAATATGAAAAATTGATACAAAAGTTAAACAATCATTTCTTGGGAAAGAAAAGTACTTTCGCAGAGAGATACATGTTCTACAAAGCGGAACAGCGTCCCGGAGAAGATCTCACAGAGTGGGCAGCACGAGTACGCCATTTAGCTCAGCATTGCGAGTTTAAATCGGATCTCCACACGGCGTTACGAGATAGATTCGTTTTGGGGTTAGAAAATGTCAAGGAGAAAGAAAAATTGTTTGCCGAAAATACTGAGTTGTTAACATTTAACAAAGCACTGGAGTTGGCTACGAGTGTTCGGTGTGCCCGACTGGCGCTGCGGAGCGCGCACGGGGAGCCCTCGTCGTACCAGGACGGGGCGCGGGCGCTGCCGGCGCGCGCGGCCAGCGGCGGCGAGGCCGTGTTCGCGGTGCGCGCCGGCGCACCTACGGCTGCTAGGAATGAGTCACGCAGTGTAAAACGGTGTTGTGAAGTGTGCGGTTATAAAAATCATGTAAAAGATCAGTGTCGTTTTCTAAATTATACGTGCCGTAAATGCAATAAAAAAGGTCACCTACAGCGTATGTGCAAATTAAAAAATGTAAAGAATAATTTCTTGGAGTACGACAGCGACATTGCGGAAGGTGATTGTAATAATTGTTTTAATATTAAATGTATGAACGGGGCGCCGATGAAACAAATGGTTATGATCGGTAGCGAGAGTATTCTGTGCGAAGTAGACAGCGGTAGTGCCGTGTCAGTTATGCCTAAACATGTTTATCAGCGTTTGTTCTCTCGGAATTTTGAGTTGCAGTCGTGTCACATAGTGTTGAATTGTTACAATGGTAGCAAAATGAAAACTTTAGGTTATATTTTAGCGCCTGTGACGTATGACGGTTCTGAACGCGTAATTAAGGTCTATATTTTACCAATAGATCTGGACCAGCCGGTTCTTTTGGGTCGCAATTTTATTAGTGTTTTTAATTTACATTTGTGTCGTACGGACTGTAATAGTATTGCAACAACCGACGCTTTGAATGACAGTTTAATTAAAAAGTATGCTAAGTTGTTTTTAAATGAATTAGGCAGTTTTAATAAGTTTAAAATTACCTTAAAAATAAAACCTGATGCACAAATGAAATTTTTTAAGCCGCGACCGGTACCGTTAGCGCTAAAGCCAAAGGTAGAAGCTGAATTACAAAGGTTAGTTGAATTAGGTATTTTGGAGAAAATTGATCATTCAGATTTCGCAACGCCTATTGTGCCTGTCCTTCGCGCAGATGGTAATATCAGGATTTGTGGTGATTATTCAGTTACGCTGAATAAGGTATTATATATGGATAATTACACTTTACCAAAAATTGAAGACCTATTTTCTAAATTACATGGGGGGGTTGAGTTTTCCAAATTAGACCTGTGCAGGGCCTACAATCAACTTATTTTGGATGATTCAAAAAACCTTACCTGTATTAATACACATAAAGGTTTATTTCGTTATAATAGACTGGTTTTTGGTTTAGCTAGCGCGCCATTTATATTTCAGCGTACGATGGAACAGCTGTTGTCAGATATAGAAGGGACGTGTATTTTTTTAGACGACATACTAGTGACGGGCCCGACTCGATCTATTCATTTAGGAAGATTAGAATTAGTTTTAAATAGATTACAAGAGGCCGGTTTGAGGTTAAAAAAAGATAAATGTCAATTTTTTCAGCCATCGGTAGAATATTTAGGATTTGTGATTGACCGATATGGTCTACATAAATCGGAACAAAAAGTCAGAGCCATATTAGAAGCACAATGTCCGAAAAATGTAAGTGAATTAAAATCTTTTTTAGGTATGGTGAATTATTATCGATGTTTTGTTCCGAATACGTCTAGCGTGTTAAGTCCGTTACATCTATTGCTTAAGAAAGGGGTAAAATGGATGTGGAGCGATGCACAAAATAAGGCGTTTAGCCAGATTAAACGAGAGTTGACTTCAGACCGCGTACTAGCTCATTTTAACCCGGAGTTGCCGACGATAGTGACGGCGGACGCCGGGCCCGCGGGACTCGGCGCGGTCCTCGCGCAGACACAGGCGGACGGCACGGAACGGGTGGTGGCGTACGCATCGCGCTCGCTAACGAAGGCCGAATGTAATTACGCGCAGATACAGAAGGAAACGGCAGCTATAGTGTTTGCGATTAAGAAATTTCATCACTATTTATATGGACGGATGGTGCCATTCACTCTGCGTACCGACCATAAGCCATTACTATCTATTCTCGGTACGAAAAAGGGAATTCCTGAATTAGCTGCAAATCGATTACAGCGTTATGCTTTATTTTTGTCGGCTTATAATTTTAATATCGAATTTGTTAAGGGCGAGAATAATGTAGCTGATTTTTTATCGCGGTCTATCCCGGTTAACCAGGAAGAACTAGTAAATTTTGCGGATGAAATTGATCGTTCGAGCTTTATAAATTTTATTTCGGATTCGTTATTGAAACCCGTGACGGTGAGAGATATAAAATACGAGACAGAACGAGACGATGTTCTGCAGAAAGTTAGTTATTTTATAAAGGAAGGTTGGCCACGTAAAGTTCTAGACTCGAAGTTGAAACCTTATTACTTGTGTCGTTTAGAACTATCTTTAGAAAATGGGTGTATTCTGAGGGGGCACAAGGTAGTTATACCTTATATTTTTCGCGAACAAATGTTAAACGAACTTCATTCTTCCCATTTCGGCGTAGTTAAAACAAAAACGGAAGCACGGTCGCGGATGTGGTGGCCTGAGATCGACAAGCATATTGAACAAAAAATAGGTTCGTGTAGTATTTGCGCGACGTTTCGAAACACTCCGCCGCGAGCCCCGCTTGCTCCCTGGCCTTACCCCGGTCGGCCCTGGGAGCGAGTTCATTTGGATATGTTTATTTTAGACGGAAAAAATTTCCTTATAGCGGTAGACGCATACTCTAAGTGGGTCGAATGTTTTTCGATGTCTTCTACAGATAGTGAAGCGATTGTTTTGAAATTATGCGAGATGTTTAGTAGGTTCGGTTTAGCTGGTACTGTTGTTACGGACAATGCAACAAATTTTTGCTCCAGTCAATTTAACACATTCTGTGAGTCTAACAATATACAACATGTCACGATCGCTCCTTACCACCCCGCGTCCAACGGGCAGGCGGAAAATACTGTCAAGACCGTGAAGCAGGGTCTAAAAATAATTTTGAAACAAAACACTAATAAAAAAACAATAAGTAAGAAGCTGTTCAAATTTTTATTCGATTATAGGAATTCAAAGCATTGCACTACGGAATTTACACCGGCAGAATTAATGTTAGGACGCAAATTAATTTCTCGACTCGATTTTTTACGTTTCACTTCTAAACATAGTAAGGATAATTTGCAATCATCTTCGGCAACGTTAGCTAACGATAATGTTTGTTCAAAACAGATATTACAGCGTAAGCAATATGGAGGGTCGCGTAATATAAAATTTCAAATAGGCGAAAATGTACTGACAAGACATTACTATAACAATGGAACTAAGCATATTTGGAAAATGGGAATAATCAAAAAACTGGTCGGATCAAGAATGTTCATCGTTTATATTCCGGATTTACAAAGGCATGTAAAAAAACATATAGACCAACTTCTGCCTTATAAGGGTGTTCAACGTTCGTTTAAATCGGATGAAGATACTATTGGAGATGTGATACCTCAGTTATTTACAGAACCTGAAGAACAGGTCGATTTAAACCCGACAGACTCAGAGATCGAGACAGAGGACGGGCCAGGCTGTCCCATGGCTGGAACATGCTCAACTGACAGGGAAGCAGATACACGGTTGGAGGAGGAAAGTAATGAACCTTGTGTCGTCGATAATTCCGCGGTATCACCTTCCGAAGAACAGAATAACCCCGATGACGCTTCTGATGACGATATGCTTGTTCCAGAAAAAGAACAAGTTCGGAGATTTCCCATTCGTCAGACCCGGAACCCTTATATCTTACGCCGTAATAAATAGTTATATTAAGTTTCGTTACTAGTTGATATGTAATATTAGAATATTGGTGGAGGGATTATAGTGTTTATAATGTAGGTAGATGCGGAACTAAATGATGGAGCTGTCAGTTTGCAATCCGCCGAGTAAACGTGCACTCTGAATGTCTTGTTTTATTTCCAAAAGTACGGTTAAACACTACAGGTATTGATCAAAATATATAACAAACATTACAAATAGAATATCAGTATTACCGGTAGTAGAATTAGGCGTCACAATCATAGCAACCAAATGCCTGTCTGCTTCCACAAACCCAAACCGCGCTGTGGTTTGCGAAAACTGTGGCATAGGACTCGTAACGTTCACGACCAGCATACAATTAGTGATACGCCGCATGTGACCTGATAAAATATACTGGACTGAATATTAAAAAGCACAAAGAGAACGTTGTAACTTAAAAAAAAATTATAAAATTATGTGACCAAACGATTGTCAAACAGAATGTGGACGGAAGTGACTAGAGGGAGGCCAAAAATGAGATGGTAGGATTGTGTGCAGTATAATATGAATATAAAAGGAGTAGCGTCAAAGTTGATGAATGATAGGAGAGAATGGAAGAGAAAAACATGTCATATAGACCCCATTTAGAGAGAGATAAGGGCAGGAGAATGAATGAAATTAATTGTTGTAACTTCAATTGACTAATAAAAAGAATCAGTACAATGTCTCGAAGCTTACCACTTAACTATACGTACCATTAACGTAGATCTTAAGAATCTTTTCTTCTAAATCTAGGTAAGTGACACCCTTTATGTCTCTCTTGTGGCCAAAAACAAATTCGGTTCGCAGAAATCCTTTCGTATAGCCCTGGAATACATTTTTTATATCAATAACATGACATTGTAAACCAGCTACAGTGAGTATTAGAAGAATCAGAACAGGCTAGGTTCTCGACTTTTATTGATTCTTAGACTAGATATTTGTGGTATTTCTAAGTAAGATGGAAAATGCCTTATACTCAAAACTGAGCACACCTTTATAAGACTTGGTATTGAAATATTAAGCATGATGATGATAATACCTGGAAAGGTGTTAGAAGGACGACTCTTCCAGTGACATTGTTCTCATTTAATCCCTTGTGAATAGCCCAAGATGAGTTGATCATTAGTAAGCCATCTTCATTGTACTGAAAGAAACAATATAAAGTTAATCACATGGAGAACGGAATGCAATAGTTGGGATTTAAAAAATATTAATTCTATTTTATTTGCGAGATTTAGTACATGAATAATATAGGTTTTGAACATTTGTGTCATTCGACTTAAAAAAAATGTAAATTAAATGTATACACTATAAAATCTTACGCAATTAACTATGTTACCTGGAAGCTCAGCAACGTATCAGCACTTTTCTTCCAAATGACCGTATGTTTTGCAATGGCTGCAGCTCTCGGTAAGGTCGGTATGGTAGAGTTTACATGCGCATTGAATTCTCCATAAAACATTGTGGTAGTGAAGAGATAATCAGCGAGAAGATTAAAGGCAAGGAAGTCTTCCTGCCAGTTCATACTACCGTTGATAGCCTGAAGGTTGTCTTTATAACGCCACCTGATTATTATAGAACACAAATTAGTTTGGTAATTCTTGTTTGTTATAATAATTTACACATTTATGCCTTAACATCATTTGAAGGAAAAATAGGTATATAAAGCAAGCCTAACCCATTTAAGATAACTTGGTTTAATCTGCATCTAACAAGTTCTGTATTAACATCATATAAAATATCGATTTATTTGATAAATATTAAAAGAAATTAATGTGAGGTTACTAACGCCAGATTGAAGCTGGTATCCTTCCAGCCAGGGAATGGTGTGTTGAGACTGGATTGTAAAGCATATATGGTTTGCTCTTGAACCTCTGAATAGGCCTTCACTTTCCACACAACAGCCGTTGGGTTTGCCCAGCCCATTCGGACCATCCATTCGCAGAACCAATCTGAATGGGACACACGAAGACTGTTTCGTACCAAAATTTGACATAATACTAATAGAATAAAATAATAAACAGACCAGATAATAATAATAAAAGAACAAAGGACACAAAAAAGGGTATAATCGGAATTTAGACACAGGAAGGAACTGAAATTTAAAAAAAGATAGTTGGGTTGGTGGATAGAGCAGGAGTAGTATCTAGTTCGAACAGATTCTAAATAAGGTAGAGATGTAAAAGAAAATATTCAAATCCAAGGCAAATATACAGCATAAATAATTTAATAATAGAAAGGATATTTCTTATATATGTAATGCTGATGGAGATCCGAATAAATAAATAATGTAAAGTGTGCGTTTCATTTTTTAATGAAACGATTCATGATTCAACGGAATCGAATGCCTTACAGTGTTTTACATGTCATTATTTTTAGGAGTTATAATATTTACCTTTTAACAAAAATTCAAACTCTCCATTAACAACTCTACCAGGATAGTGGAGCGTGACATGTCCTGCGTGGTGCCAGTCTCCTTTATGATCCAGTTTGGCGTCGATGCTGAGTTTTTGAGAGGGATCTCTGTTCGCATCCCAGTTGAAGGAAGCGCTTAACTGTTTCTGGCGGGGAGTGACCGCACGTTGATATGATATGTGGACGTCACGTAATCTGAATTGCATAATTTATTTTTACAAATTGTAATTCAAGTAAAGTGCTATTGAATCGTCTGGTTTATATAAGAGCATCTACCCAAAAGAGCCAGCCAGAAACTTTCAAAATAACTCTTATAACTACATACGTATTGTTATTTATGTCTTGTACAAAGTCGAAGATTAGCTATATAGGCTTTCTGTATCCCTTCTTAATAGTTTTATTATGAACTGCTATGATTTCAAAGCTAAATTTGATCGTGGAATAGTTATTAATCTAATAAAGGGGTAGCATAGGGGTAGAAAGGAAAAATCGTGTTTATCTTTCGAAAACAGTGTAAAATACATATTGCATTATTGATGGTACTAAAGGCACATTAGTCCAAACAAAGTAGCGATAACTACTATTAAATTATAATTATATCAATTTAAGAGACTCTTCCTAAAATCTTCACTTAAAATACAGGTTACAATCGTCACTTACTGATCAAAATGTATATCCATGTTTACATTAGTGTTGTTATTAAGATCGGCATTCAAATTCAAACTGTAGGCTTTGCCACTGATGTCTATCTCACCATATGCTGTGAAGTTATGTTCAGACAGTAGGAGGTAGCGAACGAGAGTTTTGTACGTATCTTCATTGTATACGCCCTGAAAGTTATATTCCGATAGAATAAAAACAATAAATATCAAAGAATTTGCAGCAAGCAAAATGATATTAAAAACATTAAAAATTCTTAACGTAGATAAGGCCTCTTTTGTATTATTCATTACACATCTTTTGTACTACTTATTACACATTGTCTAGTGTGTTTATATGCAAAAACAACAAAGTGGGAAGACAAACAAACACACTCTCTCTCTTTCTCTCACACACAAACACGAACACACACACAAATAAAAATCATCAAACAAGTGATCCAAATCACATCAAAAATCACAAATACACGCACTGTGATCCTGGAAGGAACTATCCTCTTTAAAACAGAGTTTGCCTAGTACAGAGGGTAGTCCTTAAATTTCTAGAGTTTAATTTAAGTTGTCCAATAAAGTATTATTATTATGAACAAAGCAACGATTTTTAACATGGCAGACTAATTTTAACAGCCTTATTTAAAAAAATTATAATAATTTACGTAATTTACAAATAAATAACCGTATTGACTCTTTTGTTTGGACATTAGTCTTTCATTTAATACTTTCTTGACCAGCTATGAATCAATAATTACATTGCTTGGGAATAAGAGAATAAGTCATTTAAATATTACATAATATTATTATTTGTTAGACCATTAGCACTACTCATCGCTTTAACAAGTCAAATATTATTGATTCTTTGAAAATAAATTACTAAATGAAAATTTCTTTTTTTATTTCAAATACTTTACCTCCGCAATGAACGTAATTTGCCGATTGTCTTGCGTAAATCTAGCGTCTACAGCTATATCTTTAAAATGACTGCTGTTAATCAACACTTTAAGGCGGTGTGAAGCCAAGTTGGTTTTGGACTGGTCTTGGTAAACGGCATCGATGTTGAAATCTACGCCAGTGAACCACACACCCATTGCGTTAACCTGTTATTTGAAAATTTAGTCCTAGTTATAAAATTAATGTATAGGAGATTAATTTTTTGACTTTTGACTAATAATAGGAGATTAAAAAAAATGAAGAGTACAATATTATTAAGGTAAAAAAAATAAAAATTAATGTAATGTAAGCATAATGTTAGGAAAGAGAAAAAATCGAATAAAGAAATTTTAACTTAACGAAAAGTATAAAAATAATTAATGGTTTAAAATGGCTGAATATGCTGCTAAACCATTAACGATAAACATCCCATTATGTATTTAATAAATTTGGTAACATTTTGAAATATCAATAAAAAAAATGGACAAAAAAGACAAACAGAGAATTATTATTTTTAAATTAATCAAAGATCAATTTATTTTGTCATTTATGAAATGTACCAAATTATCTGAAAGTCTATTATAATACCTGAAACTCGTTAGGCCGTTTTTCATGCAACTTTGCTTTAAGTTCACATGGATGTAATGTAGGAAGCGTAATATTTAATTCTGCATCCGCATACAATTGAGTTCCCGGCGGTGCAAACAAATAACCCGATATAAGGATTTCTCTCGATTTCGGATTGAAATTTAAAAGCGCTAATGTGGAATATTTGGGTCCAGTCTAAAAAAATATAGATATATTACAATAAACATAAACAATCACAACATAAATATCTACCAGTAATAATATACAATCAATCAGTCAATCAATATTGAACGAATGATATAATGAGCCCACGCCGAATTTGAGTACCTAATTGACCAACATCGATGGAATAACTTAAATTAATTATTTTTTTAATCTGTCTCTAATCAGCGACGGAAATTAATACAATTCCATACAATTACAATAAATGAAAAATTGCTAGGCATATTAATATTATAAATGCTAAGTGTGTTAGTTTTTCTTTTTCAACATTGAATGTAACCGAAAGATAAGATGTGGCGATAAGATAAATCTAATTTGTTTGGGCAGAAGATTGATCTGTGTTACTTAGGTTTATTTCAGCACTGAAGTACAAGAAAAGTCACAGGTAGAATGTAGTATCATATTTAGACATATTAAATTAACATATACATATTATAAAATCATCTTTAAATGGCATTACTTGTTTCACTTTAGACAGTAATAAACTGACAGAAATGCATTTCAAGAAAATTTCTTACTACAGATTGTTTTAAACATACTATCGACGCCTAATGTAGCATCTGCAAGTTCATGAGTGGCTAGTAAATTTATTTAATAGACATTTGTATTTTCAAACTTTATAATAGATGTTATAACTTTTTGTTACCTGGTCAAATTGGAACTTTAGAAACACGGGCTTAGGTCGTTTCAATGATAGTTGAGTGTCCAATTTCATCCCATTTAATTTATCTATACGTTTGAATGCAAAGGTGAAAGCTGGGTCTAGCCGTTGGTCTTTGGATGCGCTCACGTTGAGAGCTACGTCGATATGATTTTGTGTTTTCTGAAACAAAATTAATGAGCTTATGTTATAGTTTTCTAAATAAAGTTAGATGTGGCGATAAATCTTGACAATTAATTTGCGATAATAATTATAATGCATTTTTATAATTTAAAGATTAGGTTTCAAGAGCATATTATTAAACGAAATATCTACGTAAATATTTTTTAATTTTATTTTCTCAGACATAGTAGTTATGAATTATTATTGATTAACAGGAATAGAACGTTTTAGGACAGTTTTCAAATAGAAATACATAATAACAGTGTATCTTTTTTTGAAATTTTCTTTTTGTTTAGTTTTTCATCACTGATAAATCACATACATAAAACATCGATATTCAGCTTTCAGGTATCTGATTGTTCCGACTGTATCAATTTAAAAAAATACTTGATATTTTATTTAGTTAAATGCAATGATTAATGTACGTAATCTAAGCTTAAGAAGGTTAAACTGGTAATAAGTATTTAACTAAATCTATATATTCACTGTGATACTACAAGTTTACAAATATAACTTACCACATTCCTCAGAATCGAATAGAAATTGTACATTGGGTATGCTGTGAACTCCATGGATAATTCTCCATATAAATCGTGTCTATACCCTAGTGGTCTTTCGCTGTATAAGCCTTCAATCTTTATAGTCTGTTTTGAATTCCCATAGAATTGATAGTCAAGGTGTAACTTAGTACCATGTGTAGGGCCATTTATGGTGTAATATCCTACCAAGCGGCTGGCTAATTGTTTAGTTTGAAAATCGGTTGTTATATCCCATTGAGTGACACCCCCTTTGGTTTTTACTTTAAGGCTTCCTGAAAGTTTACAAAATATTTAAATCAATATTATTATTCTTAAACTAGCAGTGTTGTACAAGCGTTGATGTATCTGCTTTCTTTGGAACTCGTTAGTTTTAATTTTGCTGTAATTTCTAATTTCTTCATTTAAATAACATATATGCCGTAAAAGATTATAATATTAAGCCCACCACGCCGAGTAAATATGGACTAGAAGGTAATAGTTTTATTCTTTTGGTGATTGTTTTTTTTATGAAAACGTATACAGAAAATTACGCACTCTTCAACTGATAGATGCAGAATTTATGTTTCTGAAATAATTTCAAAATAATATTGTATACAGCTACTAATGACACTACTAAAGACAGTCATCCCAACAATCTTCTACAACACGTCGCTCTAAGCCGTGGTCCAGCCTCTTAGGAGGCATCCTTAGGTCTACGTTCTTAGGCATTAGTAGATGTTCTGCGCTGTATTTTTTACGTTTCGAACTTCTATGTTTATCTATTCTGTCCGGTGATGCCGTTAAAGCTATTAGGACTAACACTATACATTCAGTTCAAAGTAAAAGAATCTGGATATACTGGTAAAGTAAGTAACGGCCTGTTACTATCCCACTGCTGGACATAGGCCTCTTCTCTCCGTTTTTTTTTTGGAGAGAAGGATTGGAACTAAGACCTACCACGCTGCTCCAGTGCGGATTGGTAGGTTACACATATCCCCAGAATTCTCTAGAGATATGCAGATTTCCTCACGATGTTTTCCTTCACCGAAAAGCGTGTGATAAATTGCAATTATAAATTAGACACATAAGTTTTACTAGAAAACACATTGGTGCCTGCCCGGCGTTTTAACCCTAGACCTCCTCAAAAGAGGCGCACGGTGTTACCGTTGGGCTACCACAGCTTATATATATATACTGGTATATACTTGATACTTGCCGGAAAGTTCTGCTATCTTTTCATCGTTAACCACCCAATATGCGTGAGGAAGCCACACGTATCCATACTTGACGTCATGCTTTGCTAACGACATCACAGTATCGAATTCTTTCTTCCCGTTCACGTCCAGACTTGCTGCTAGACACTTGTCATAAGGAAGGTTGCGATATAAAGCATTAGCTTTTATGACGCTTTCGGAGGACTGGAGCGTCAGTGAGGCGGTGCTTGACGTGTTCGAGAGGAGAAGGCGTGCGTTGAACATACGTTTTTCCTACAAAATTGCAAGTATTTTTGAATTATTTCTTCAAGACTGTGTGTGGTGTTATTGCCTTACTTTACATTTAGGTTCGAGTACTTTAGGAAATGACATAATTTTGGCCCAATTCCCCGATGAGATGGTTTAGTAACCTTTAGCATGTATCTTTAATATAATGTAAAGCAAAACATACATAGGCTTTGTATTGCCATTAGTGTGGTTTTTAATAAGTAAACCATAAACAAAATATTGAAATCTACATCTCTACTGGTTTATTATAGCCGTATTAATGAAATTAAAAGATAATTGGATATTTTAAAAAATATACGACGTTTTTATGAATATACATTTATCCGTAACAAATAGTAAAATGTTCTAAATTAAATTTATGATATAAATAGTGGTAATAGGTACAAAAATGTTAGGTCCAAATAAATTTCTAAATAACATACCTTACTATTTGGAGTGTCAAAAGAAAAATCAATAACATTGGTGGTTTCATTTCGATCCCATTTATAGCGGATCGCATAAGTTTTTGCAGATGGATCGGCCTTCTCCAAGGAGACAATATACTTAGCTGGTCCACTCATAAGGAAATACGGCGCGTCGCGAAGATTTGTCATATTAGGGAACTAAAACGGTATTAGACGGGTATTTTTTTTTTTTATTCAAATAGAAAATTTTCTAAATGAGAAGTACTATCAGTTCAGTTAAAACATTAAATTAACTAAGTAAATAACAAATTATCATGTGAAGATTTGAAATAACCATTTAGTTAATTGTAGTACATTATTTATACGTTATGATTTTTATTTTCAAATAATTTCTCAGGGCTTTACTATCATTATCTTGCTCTTATCTCACTATAAATAGGTTCGGCAAGATATGCACAATTATTACTTCCGTTCTCTTCTTGAATGAATGATAGACTCTGGTACTCTTTTTATATACGTATCATTCTTCACACAATCCAATCAACTTTTTTCGGCCTCCCTCTAGTCATATATCCATCTACATTCATATTTAAAATTCTTTTGGTAACAAATATACGCTTTGATCAATATTAAGGTACACTTGTGTACACAAGTGCTTATTGGAAAATATTAACTTTCAAACAAATATAGAAACATTAATTAATTATTACCTGATATGCGGCACAGACTTTAATACCTATTGCTTTGTCAAAGGTGCTCCAACTGCATGTGTTTTGTTCTATACGGTTCTTGTTGATTCCCTGTTGAGGCAACTCTTCATCGCCATGAAGGATTAACAGTTCTGACCTTCATTAAACACAATAAATGGAAGTTAAACTTTCAATTAATAGAAAATAAAACTATCCGCTATTTCGTTCGCATCGAGTTTAGTGTAAAATACCCTCAATTATTAGCTATTTTGTTTTCCTCTCTTCCCGAAGGAAAAAGGGTTTTTTTATCCTATATATTGCCCCAGCGCATTAGCTGTGAAAACGTAGCAAAATCAGAGACAGACAGACAGATTTGGCATTTTATAATATTGGTACCCACAACTTCGTTCGTGCCGACTTAACTTTTAAGTACTCACAATAACTTTTTCCTGTTCCCAAGATAAACAAAAAAAGGATTTTCTATCCTATATATTGGCGTATAAGCTTAAATTGTTTCAAATCAATATTGCCTAAAGCAGTTAGTCCATCAAACTTTCGTACTTTTGATATTGGTATGGTATAATTACAAGTGAGAGATATAACCTCTTACTTGGGGCTTAACTTTATATTCAGTATAAAATTTTAAGAGATACTGTTATGAGATATATTCTTTATACTTACTTAGCAGCAAATATCTCTTGTTTATCTCTGGGCAAGGAAAGATCAAGTCGCAATTCGTTGATTCCGCGTATAGCGAGCTTCGCTGCTAACGAGGTGGCAGTATATAGTCGAGAGGATAGCCTGATGCCGCTAGAAGCTAGAGAACCAGCTGACACGCTCATTGTTGCAGCTATGTTTACTGCAACGCTGTATAATAATAATAAATGATAAAGTAATTTATGAAAAAATTACACAGATGGTCGTCCGTCCGCAAAGTAAGTATCCTAATACTCGTATAGTAATAAATTCTTAAATAAATACTAAATAGCTAAATAAAATCAGACTCGCAGTATCAACAAATTGTAAGCGAAAATCAAACAGGCGAGCTAAACGGAGGGTCCTTGCCACTTGTACCAACGGGCCAGTTAAAGGCCAAAGTATATAAAAAAATACTTTGGCAGTTTAATAAATAACATGAAAATTTAGATTTTAAATTACAATTATTTTCAATTATTTGCTTAATAACCTCAATGTATGAGATATTTTAATTTTATTTTGAAGTAAACTTTTAAGACTTATTTAAAGGCACAAGTAAAAGATAAAAGTCAATTTTTTGTTGATGTTCATTAACGAAGAAAATATTTTTATTAAACTGCGACCTTCATAACAACAATAAAATCAGAAATTCTCGTTTAGTGGCATAAAGTATATAAAAAAATTTACACTAATAATGGAACTCTTACCTAGGTCTTATTTTTCCTTCAAAATCCAAATTACCCGACTTTGCATACTTGTCCATAACTGTTCCAGACATCTTTGTATCGACGTAGCTGGTACCCATAAGATTCAAATTAAGTGGTAATCCAGAACCAGTAGGTACAGAGAATGTGGTGTCGAGGAATAAAGACGCTTTGTTATATGATATTTCCTGAAAATTAATTTGGAAAATAAATAACTAAAACTGCTGAAATTTGTCAATATATTCTAATCAGTTAATAACTTATTTTCGGTGAGATTCATTTAATTTAATTATTTACAAGCTCTATGCGCGACCACTTTCAATTTAAGTTCTGTAATACCCTCAAATATGTGTTTATGTCCCATTCCCCAAGGACAAATGGGATTATGTTTGGCCGACCTTAATTTATTGAAATTTCATAAAAGACTTCTCTAAGGGATCAGTCATGAAAGCGTAACGGACAGACAGAAAAACAGACTTTCGCATACATTCTGACAGAAAACATTCTGATATGCGTAATCTTGGAAACCACATTGGAGCAGACTCTATCGTCCAACCTGCAATCTTTTTCTCCGACATGACAGATCTTTGTCCGGTATAGTAACACCTTATTTATTACGACATAATAGTACAATTTAGTTTTACTTAACAACATAATACTTAACTACTATAAAAATGTACCTCTAATAAATACATTACTTCTCACCTTTCCTGAAAGAATTTCTAGAACTCTCAACTTAGGATTTAACCTTTCTAAAGATTTTCGAATTTCCTCATCTCCTTCTGCACTCCAGAACGATATTTCGTTACCAAAAACTTTAAAGCCCAGCTCTGCTATAGGAAAACGGTGTTTAAGCGCATTGTTTTTATATCCAAGATCATCTACTTTTTCTCTCACTTCATCCGCTTCATTGGTTGAACGGAAGAAACGGAGCTTGTTTATATTATCGTTTATTTTATCCTTGCTTAATGGACCGTGATTACCAAAGAGGTTTTCAAAATATTTTTCGAATCCTTCTCCACGAGCTTTAATCTAAAAATACATTAATACCAATAAATAAATAATCTTCCTGCCATTAATTGGTGCTAGGATTTGAAATAGTGACTCCTTGAAATAGGCACAAGGAACTCGTATGGGCTTGAAACTTTTCGGGATCACCCGATAGAATAAGACAACATCATCGTCTTCCTGCTCTTATCCCACTGAAAGTGGGGTCGGCACAACATGTTATAAACTTGTGGTCACATGATTTGGCTACGTATTTTACGACCAGCCGCCTGCCTGACGTCAACTTACCTTAGTCGTATTTTACGACACCTCGATAAGAAAGAGGGTGGTCTATTCTACTCAGCAGGATACTACACGGCGGGTCAACTTACCTTAGTTGCCTTTTACGACACTTCGGTAAGAAAAGTGGGTGGTACTATTCTATTCAGCCGGATACCACACGGCTTATATTAATACCAATAAATAATAATGAAATGATAATGCTTCTTCAAAATTATTAATTTATAATTCTTCACTTGCCTCTAATAAGTTAATAGATTCTCCAAACATATCAACCGTTAAGTTGAGAGATAAAGCCCTTGGAATATACGAATCTGGTGAAAATATAACGTTTGCTTCATAGTTGCCACCTGGGAAAGAAAAGACTTTTTAATTATATATGTATTAGCATATTGGTAAAATTGTTGTAGGGATAACGAAGGACATAAACGTTACCAAATTATTATAACAACATTAAAATGTATTACCAGAATATCGTTATCACGAGATGATGTCGATTAGATATTAGATATTGTAGGGAAAAAAAAAGAATCGGCGTTAAACATAGTAAAGATAAAACTAACCGAATCGAAGTTATAATTGAAATAAAACTACATCCACGGGCAAATAAAACAGTTTCATATATGTGTTAGATGACTAGACAAAGCAATGAGTAAAATAATGTTATACTAACCAGCATTATATTGGTCAAAGAAAACGCTCTGCTCGTAGTTCCGCGAGAACATCCTGAAGTCAGGGTTGTCTTCTAGCTGCGGTATGGTGTTACCGGATAGCAAGCCCTGTATTTCCACTCGGGAGGGAAGTGATGAATGACCGAGATTATTAAGGTGACTCCAAACGAATGTAGCAACTGTGAAATGTATAAATCTTAACTCAATCAAATGGAAATGTAACTAATTGACGCTTAATGACACTGACTCAAACTCGACAAGGTAAGGAACAGTGATCGGACGCGACAATTCGTATCAGTCTTCCTTATCATAAACGTGTTTAATTTGCGGAGAAATTAAGAGTTTCCAGAAATTTAGTACAACCAAGGGTTAAAATGTAAATTAGATTAAATAAAAAACTTGGTAAAATATGACGAATATGGATTGGCAAAATATGACGAATATGGATTGGCAACATATGACTAATATGGAGTAGTAAACAAATAAAAACTACACAAATGTCGGCACTGATTGTTGAATTGACTAGTTAAGACAAGGTTATAAATAAAATAAAAGAATAAAAATAAAGCTTCAAATGTCCAGTCTTACTTTGACATTTTACATTTTTCTAAAGCGATATATTCAATGCGGTTATTTTAGGATATAATTTTGGGTATAGTTACTAATCTGAAAAATAGGTTATCCTTTGGGGAAGACTTAGATTATGAACGGTGGGTTACTTTGATACTCGCTATACAGGTTCGATAGGATTTGGCGTGTCTCAGCCATGACTCAAAAGTGTATGAGTTGACTTTCATAGCACGATAGTTTATAATATAGAATAGGCTTTCATTCATTCACATACTCATTTGCAATATCTCACCTTGGTTAACAGGTTCATAGCGTAATGCATGGAATATCTTTCGAATGGTACTGAGGTTGGGACATCTCATCACTTGGAGGTATGACGCAATCCTAATCTCTACGTCTACTAAATCTTCCCTGTACGTTTCTAGAAAGTACTCGCTGTAAAAAAATATTTTAGAAAACCATTATTTTTTATAGTTAATGCTTAACGAAGTTCCCCATCGCATCAGTTTATTCGCAATAATTTAAAAAATTCTGAACAAATTTTCAAGCTTCCTTTTTAAATACATAGTACCCCACGAAAGTTTGCTGTATATTTTGTTAAGGTTTTGTGTAAATTAGTTGAAATATGTCGCTAATTGTACTAAATTTTAGGAAGAAGATTTTATAGAAAATATTGCCTTATCTGTTTTGGATATGACAAAAATGTATACGGCAGGGATATTCCTCTTTTATAGGGCTCCAACAAAGTCTACGATGGCATATAAGTATTTTTTAACTATTCTGTACTCTGTTTTTTAAATTGTCACCTCCGACAATGTGTTGTACAATTTAGATATTTTAAATATATAGTATTAATCCTTAACAACTAACACGTCGGTTACTTTATATCACTAGTAAAAAAAAAAATATTAAGTGATAAGGCTGACAAATCAATGGAAAGAGATCACACTTCGACTCGAATAATTATAATTAACTCACCTTGTTTCAGTACAAGGCGTACGTCGGAAAGCATCAATAGCAGTAAGTCTGATAGGCACAGATATTGATGAGTCCCCTATAATGTTCATTAAAACATCAGCAAATTCTTGCTTGAATCCACCGATGTTGCCTAAAGCTTTAATCGCTATAACAAGCTGCAAAAGTATGACGTTAAGTAAATTTAACAATTGTCAAAAAAGTTTTATCGGCTTTTGATATACTTAATCAACTTAATTATAATTTACTTATATTATAAGGCATATTGGTTTATTATTAGCAAATTTATTTAGTAGCGTAAAAATTACGATACTTTTGCAAAGTTACTTGGAAGTGGCCGTTCTTGCGTCATGGATGAATATAGGCGTTAAGTTACATTTAGGTGCGCGATTGGTTAATAGATGGATAATTTGATTGTGTCTTTGTGTTTAGTGACACAAACTTTTAAACAGTGGTAGTATGTTTTTATTAAGTTCTAACTGCTATGGCTGTGAGATATTCGATCTTCAAAGGTTTTTTTAATAATCTAATACCTGCCAGTAACAATATAACTTACATGGTCTCTTTCCTGCCTCGGTACATTTATAACTCCTTTGCTAACGATGTCGTTAACAATATTTTCGAATTCGTCGAGAATTTCTTTAGGTATTTCTTCTTCGCAACATTCGCGTACTGAAATTTTTTATTAAAAGTTGAACGAATATACATAATATAAATTATATTCCGAATGGCCAACCGGAGAAAATTTACGGTGTAAAATTTGAAAACTACGAATACCAAAAAATATTTAATTTAAAATCGTTAATAACTCTCAGGTATTCCGAACCGATCCATTTTATCATCGGACATAAAAAGCACGACCAGAACAGTAAAATAATGCAATTAATCAATTTAGTAACTTCAGCAATTTGTTATAGAAATAACCACATTTGATTATGACTTAGTTCGGAAGAGTGAAAGTCATTTTAAATGTGAAGATGCAATTTAACAGATGTTAATTAAGTAACTTTTATTCTAAGATTACAATAATATTTTGTATTTATATTCTATACTCTTACGCGATTTTCCGTTGTGCTTGCAATATGAATGCGTCATGGATGAGACGGTGAAACTGACTACTTTATCATTTTTCTGTTTTTGTAGTAATTCTAGCATGCTTTTCAACATGTCTATTTTTGGCCTGAAATAGAAGAAAAATACGAAACTATTAATGTTAATGTAGTAGAAAGTACAATGTCACATAACTACACTATAATTAATTGTTGTGAAACTTTTGAACCGTTAATACATTTTATTTAAAACAGTCTTATTATTGGAGAGATACAATAACTAGACTAGAAGACTAGAATATAAATATAAATTAAAATTAAAAAGGTATTAATGGAATTTTTTTATAATATAGTTCACTAAATAAATTATTTCATAACCACATTGCATCATAACAAATTCAATATTTAAATAATAATAAAATAATTAAGGACCAAATTGACACATTCACAATATCTGCCAGTTTAAACAAAGAAACGGAATCCAAAACTATAAAGTAATGCAGTGAGGTTAAAATGTACAATAAAGTCAACTACATTTAGTTCTATCATCAACTAAACGTGTGTCTCCCAACCTTTTTGTGCCATGCCCCACTTCTGCCCCATATTAAAAAAATGGTTACTTGAGAAAGTCAAATTACAGGTTTTGGGAAGAAGAATTTACATCATCTTCCTGTCCTTATCCCACACTAAGTGGGGTCGGCACAACATGTTATAAACATGTTGTCACATGATTTGGCTAAGACCGGCCGCCTGCCTGGCATCAACTTACCTTAGTCGTAATTTACGACACCTCAGTAAGACATGAGGGTGGTCTATACTACTCAACCGGATACCACACGGCGGGTCGACTTACCTCAGTCGCCTTTTACGACACCTAGGTAAGAAAAGAGGGTGGTACTATTCTAGTCAGCCGGATACCACACGGCGTGGAAAGAAGAATTTTCATTTTTCGTTAAATATGGCACGAAAATCTAGCATTGCATTTAAATGGCCCGGAGCGAAAAGATTAAACCGTGACGATTTTTCTTTTATAATTGCTCCTTCAACAATCAAATTGCCCGCCCGTGTTGGGAAACACTGAACTAAACGAACCAACTAGGTTTTATCTAAAAATGTTAAAAAACGAAAGTAATACGCCAAAGACATAAACATCAGGTGTTTTTAAAGAGAGTAGAATTTAAAATATTTCACTTACCGTGGAATCATCGCCATAGACATGAGCCACTCGTGTCTTGTATCATTATCTGCTTCGTTATTAAGGATCATGTTCTTTATGAGCTCAACAGACCCTGGACTTGCTATGTAAGGAAGTGCATCTAAGATGTGCTTACTAAAAATTACAACAAAGTACCATTAGTATTTTAGCAGAAGCATTTATTATATATTGCAAATGTTTGTAGTATTGGGTTAATTATTTCTAGAAGTAAGAATTATGTTTAAATTTAAACTATCGTGAGTAGTATTCATAGTTAATGTATAGAACCGGCCATACTCACATCTTATTCTATGAAATTGGCCGGTACCCGAATTTTAACAGAGACGGTGGATGGACACTACCTCCGGCGTGGAAACCAATTTTTGACACTACCGGTTCATATAAAGACCGCTTTGAACCTGACACCGTAAGCGTCGCGTGCACAAACTTCATCTTCTATACATTAACTAAGAATTATTTTGCGGAATTTCGTAGTACACAAGTTATAATACAATTATTAGCTTTAATCCGATTTGTTACGAAAATCTATGTAGGCTAAAAACTATTTCGTCGTCTAGCTGGTCTTTTGATGATTTGGTTACGGGGCGAAACGATTGATTAAATTGTACTAGTGGATGTTTGTTTTTGTTGTGTTGGTGCTGCTGATGTTCTATGTAACTTGCGGTTACTAATCTTGCATGTATAAAAAACAAAGAGAAAAAAAAACGTTGTTTTTTCACTAAGCATTATTATAAATTTTACTAGCTTTTACGGCGCTTGATAGGTTCATAATAGATGGCACTTTTCAATGTCATCCTATTTCTGTAGAATTAACAGGATTTCTATAGCTTATATGTTATCCCTGTGTATAAGGAATATTTGTGCCAAATTTCATCGATATTAGTTCAGCGAATTCGCCGTGAAAGAGTACCAAACATACATCCATATTTCACAAATTTTTGCATTTATAATATTAATAAGATAAGATTAACAAACTTTATATTATAGCCAAAAATTTCTATCATTCATTTTGTATTGTATGACCTGTAGATAAAGTAAGAGTTTGTTAATTTCTTATATAATATTCTAGAATAAAATAAGATCTGTATAACTAATACTCACGAAGCCGTAGGACATATTGTGGGCGCTCTTGCCAGTAGTTGGGCCAAAGCGGGATGGTGCAATTTCCTCGCAGATCGAACCAACCTCCCCCATAGTCCCACAATTGAGCCGCTGTCCATATTTTCATCTACCGTTGTGATTTCGTCATCTGAGCTGGGCTTTACCCTATATTTTATTAAAAGGTAACTGTATATGCCACAATAGGTATCTACCATTGCGTCATAGCAAAGTTATATTAAGTTATATACCGTCATTGATATCTTGTGAAAATCCTTTATATTTAAAAAGGTATTATAATTTTTTTAAAGAAGTCTTTTGAAATGATTTATTGTATTAAATAATGAACATAGTTGTGTCATTATTAAATTATGGTATCCGGCTGAGTAGAACAGACCAACCTCATTTCTTACCAAAGTGTCGTAAAAGGCGACTAAGGTAAGTTGACCCGCCGTGTGGTATCCGGCTAAGTAGTATAGACCATCCTCATTTCTTACCGAGGTGTCACAAAATGCGGCTAAGGTCAGTTGACATCAGGCAGGCGGCCGGTAGTTAAATACGTAGCCAAATCACGTTACAACATGTTTTACCGACCCCACTTAGAGTGGGATAAGGGCAGGAGGATGTGTGATTTAAAATAATTGTAGCTTACTTACAGGCAAAGTAATTTTAATACATCTCGGGCTGACTTTAGTTCACCAGTGTCCGATCTTCCATATGGGGAATGGTGGTGCAAAATATTAGATCGTTTCTGGATAGCTGCCCAAGCTGGAATAAACAACAATATATGCATGTTATTGTAAGGATTTTGCTACTAACAGAGCTTTGATTTCCTTTAATTAAGTAAGCCTAATGTTGGCAATTTCAATATGTTTTTTAAACTCATATTTTGAGTACTAAATTTTCACCTGAAGGAAAAACTTTGGGATGAACTCTATTGCAATTGTTCATTTCCTTTATTTAAGTTTTACCCGCACTTGCAACGCAATCTATTTTGTGTACGCTCTTATCTTTCTCTCCAAAGAAGAGAAAAGATTTTTGCCCAACAATATAGTCCAAAATGGATGTTAGACTTTCAAAACTGGACTGGAAAAGAATGCCAAAATACAACACCAGAGGGTCCCAGACTTTATATCTCACATATCACTTTCAAAAATTAGCTGGTTTCGGTGGACGCATGCGGCTATCTTTTTACAATTTTTTTAAAACTCGACAGAAATTCTGAATTGTGAAGCCCCGTTTTTTTGTTACCAACGTAGTCTCCTGGAGTCTCCCATGGACCCCTGGGATTGCACCTGGCCCACTTTGAAAACTAAGGTTTTATACTAACCCTTATCTTCAATATACATTGAGTCGGATCCACTTTTAATAACTTCCTCCATAAGCACAAGATCTTGTATGACCGTGGTCATGGCGCCTGAGTTTCTGCCTGAGAATGGCTCGAACAAATGTCGCTCTCGACAGTTCACACTTTTGTAAACATGATGGTCGACTGATATAACGCACTTGCTTTCCGACTTTAGGACCGGCCATGTTTGAAATTTCTGTAAGTATTTAGAAATGTTGGACTGAAGTGTTTTCCTTGTATGAAGTATTATTTATAGAAATAGGCCTTACTTTGCGGAGATCCATGATACCAAAAGTAAAAATAAAATTATTTACGATAAAGTAAATAGAAAATATATATAATACTAAAACAGTGCTATCGCAAATCGCTTTGCGATTTTGTCGTGGACGATGACAATGCTTCGGTTGCGGGGTGAAACGATTGTTGAGTTTGTGATAGTGAACGTGTGTAGTTGTGTGACGCTTGTGTATTGTTGTGGCGGTGGTGGAAGTTTGTGCATGTGTTTTTACGAATCCAGCATGGATCGGGTATAAAATTGCATTAGATATTAACTTTATAGCGGATTATAACAAAATAATTTTATGATTACTTTTGTATGAAGTATGTTAAGTTGAACTGTTCAATATAAATTAACTATCTCAATCTTTATTTTACAACAAAAAGTTTAAAATACTTTTATGATTATTGGGTAATGTTCGTCTCAACAATTCGGTTTGGTCTAGTCACTTTCACATTTCCAGATGTTATAATCGGCACGAAGTATGTTCTTAAATAATAAAAAAACATATATAAGGTGTAATAGATATTTATATTTTTTAAATCTAATGACCTCCAAGTTGGAGCATTTATGGGAATGAATTTAAAAAAAAAAAACAAATTACCTAATGAAGTGTACTTAGAGACTAGTGCACCAATATAAAAAAATTAAAGGTTTATTGCCTATTTAAACAACAACTTTTTAAGTTTAATAGATTGTTACTTACACTCTGAAAGTCGTAGCGGACTGTCTGGAGAATTGACATGTACTTGTATCTGTCCGTGCATTGCGAAAGATCACGGGTCTTCACTAGCACTAAGCTTGTGTTTTCTTGTCCCCTTACTATGTAGTCTACATTGCATGTGCCATGGATGTCTTGCTAAAATATAAAAAAATATATGATGAGTGTAAGCAAATAACTCGGAAATCTGACTGATGACGATGTTTATCATAATTAATGTATAGAATCCGGCTATACTCATGTCTTATTTTATCGGGTGAGCCCGACTAGTTCCTCTAAAGTCGCGCCCTGCGAGCTGATGAATGAGAGCCCCGTATGGGCTTGACTTGAAATAAGACGTGAGTATAGCTGGATTCTATACATTAATTATGAATAACACTTACTATAGTTTAAATGCAAAGATGTTTATCATCCTCTTACCCTTATCCCACTCGAAGTGAGGTTGGCACATGATTTGACTACTTATTTAGCGAGCGGCCGCCTTCCTGACGTCAACTTACAAGTGATATTTTACAACACCTCGGTAAGAAAGAAGGTTTGTTTATTCTACTCGACCGGATACCACATGATGGGTCAACTTACCTTAGTTACCTTTTACGCCACCTTGGTAAGAAATGAGGGTGGTATATTCTACTCATTCGGATACAACACGGCGTACATAACATCAATATTACTGAGCAAAAACAAATCACGAAATTTTTGTTAATGGAAAAATAATCCTTACTTCAATTCCTTTGAAGTTAATGTCAAATCGTTTCATACTATTCTGAAACAATGACAGTATAGCCCTTTTGAAGTTGAGCACCCAGTCTTCTTCAGTCTCGTCGGGACATATTTCTGATATGATACCATCGTGATATGCGAACCTGATGAAACAAAATATAGCTCTTCATTTGAAGTTGGAATTAGAATGAGTAAAAATATTATAAATATCTTTAATATTTAAATGAGTTAATCTTGTATATATATTTTCGGAATCTCAGAAACGGCTTCAACGATTTTCCTAAAATTCAGCATGTAGGGGGTTTTGGGGGAGAAAATCGATCTAGCTAGTTTAATGTAAAAAAAATCGTTCTTTCCCTGTTTTTGGGCATTAAAAAATACTAAAATTTATATAGATAATAAAACACTATTTTTGCCATAAACTGTAAAGTCAGAGTAGCTTATTCGGGGAACAGGCAGTCTCGAGAAATGTAAATACCTAGAATCGATCCCTAAATACCTATTACACTTTTTCTTGTTTATTAAGTTTTTTTTTAATTTTGTAATAAATTACTGAGCAAGGCTCGTTCACCCAGGTACTTCATTATTAAGAGGAAATGTCACACAAATTTGATTAATTTTTCTCATATATATTTTAATGGTTTGATATGTCACTTGATCTAGTGAGATATCTAACTGTGTTAAAAAAATCCCAGATCACACAAAAAGCTAACAAATCTCATTGTATGATCAACATCATTTTAAGATTTAAGCTACAAATTGGTTTTCTAATTTAATTAAAATGGATAGAATTCATACATAGTTTTAATAAAATAATTTACTAACTTTAACATTTCGTCCATGCAATTGTATTAAGTATTTTGAAATTAGTATATGTATTTGTAATTTGTTCTTCCATTTTTATATCAACTGGATTTAAAATAATGTAAAAAAAATTACCTAAGATCATATAAAGAAATGGCTTGTGTAAACTTTTCAGCACGCTCAACTGGATAGTTTTCATCTTGATCAAGAAGTGTGACTTCACTCAACTGCAGGAGTCCTTCACATGGTTTAATAAACTGTACTGTAACCTAAAATATTAAAAATATTAAACTAAGATGTATAAATAAATATATATTTAAAATGGTTAATAATCTTTTTAACTATTAATTTCTTAATTTTAAAGGAATGAAATATGTATATATATGTATATATTTTTTCGGAATCTCGGAAACAACTCCCAACGATTTTCGTGAAATTCAGCATGAAGGGGGTTTTGGGGGAGAAAAATCGATCAAGCTAGGTTTTATTTAAAAAACAATTGTTTTATCCCTGTTTTTGGACATAAAAAAAACAAAAGTTGACTTTTAATTTATTGAATATATACAACACAATTTTCGCTGTGAAATGTCAAGTCAGCGTAGCTTATTTGGGAAACGTGTGGTGGCGCAAAAATGAAAATACCTAGGATCCAGCCCCACCGAGCCTGTTATTTTTTTTTAAGTACCTTTTTTTATTTTGTAAAAACTTACCAAGCACGACTCGGTTAACCTGGTACTTAGTATTATATAGTAATATTATTCTAAGAATTTAAAAAAGGCCCTCTCCTTGATATTATGTATTGTTTTGGATATCAAAATAGACAGATATTAAAAAAATATGTAGCTACAGTCTGTAAAACAGCAAATGTCTGAATGTCACATGAAATTAAAATATGCGAAACATTCTCTACAAAATCACACATAGTACAATTAGGTGTAGGCACATAATAATAAAATATAGGAAACACTTCAAAATTTAAATATGTACAAATATAATGGTTACTTAATGGAAACTTGAAACAGGTGAAAGTATAAAAATAATCAACAATGTATATTTTGATAAATTCTTAATTTATTACTATGTTTGAAAACTTACTTTAGCTTTAACATCTAGTGTTGACCGATTATTACTCGAGCCGGCAAAATAAGTTTCAACTTTGACTTTGTATTCGTAGTGGTAAATAGTAGTTGTTAGGTATTTGAATTTTTCCGATGCTGTAAAAAAACAAAAATATTATATCACTTCATTTTTTCTATAGCTAAATTTTAAAACAGATTCAGAAGCACTCCCTAATAGGTTATGAAATTTACCAGTTTATTGAGCATATAATACATTCTAAATCTAAAAATTAAAAGACAATCTTAATAAACAACCACAACCAGTTCTTGTTTGTTTACAAATATTCAGAAATTAGAATTTCAATATCAAATGTCACTGTCAATTGTCAAAAATCTTCTCATGACAGTTGCGATAAGGTTATTAGAATACAAAACTATGTACATAATGAAAATATTATTTTGCTATAATCCGCGATACATTAATAAAATAATATTTTCATTAGTTTTGTATTATGGACCACCGCAAAAAAAAGTAACGCCTAATTCTATAAATTAGATATTGGAGTAGATAAAAAATACTAAAAATAAAAATTCAATACATCGAATAAGTATGTAAACCAAGTTAAAGTGAGATACAGTCATAATTATTAATTCACAAAAAGGAAAGTATAAATATGTATAATTTCAATATATATTTATAAATACTTTTCCTAAAAGTTAAATTTTACAGATATCTCGATTGTAACTTCTTATTGATTTTGATTGAGATATATTATAAAAAGATATTGATTGAGATATATTATAAAAAGGCTTTAATTATACAAGAAATAGGTATGCCCCAAATCCCTAAAATCCTTCAAAATCTGATAAAAGCAACTTGTTATTAAAGTAACTTAAGTTTTCGTGAGCTAAAATTATTTATAGTTATACGTTTCTTTAAAGGGATTTGGAATCCCGTCTTATTTGTTTCCAATTGTGGTAAGAATAATATTTTGATTATGCATGCTAAATAAAATGCCGTAAGAATCTAAAAAAAACGGTAAATTCTTTAAACTTTCAAATTTCTAACTCTTATTAGTATAGGTATTTCATTTCGAAATCTATGGGAAATAAGGCAAAATGAACTTACGCGCGCATGTTGGATGTCCACATATGTACGGATCTTTTAATGAATCTGAAAATAGGAAATTTAATAAATTATTTATCTTTTCTTTAATCTTTAAATGAGTTACTCTTGTATTTATATATATAAATATATTTCCTGAATCTCTGAAACGGCTACAACAATTTTCCTGAAATTCAGCATGTAGGAGGTTTTGGCGGAGAAAAATCGATCTAGCAAGGTTTTATTTTAAAATATTCCTGATTTTGGGCATTAAAAATATGGTATAATGTAGAATTGAAAGCAAAGAACTTTTTTAACTGCAAAACGTAATGCTGCGATAGTCGATGGGTAACGGGCGGACCGAAAATATTCAAAACCCGGGTTCGCATTCCAAATATCTTCGGCGCCTTCTTTCTTTTTTATATTTTTTTCTTTAAAAAAATTACTGAGCAAGGCTCGGTCACCCAGACTTTATTATAATAAATCATTTACTTGTAAAAAGGGAATTTCTAATGAAACGAATCTGAATCACAATTATATATTTTTTGGTCCAATAACTTATATAAAACTATAATAGGTAATGAAATCGTTTTTTTTACAAAAGGCGGAATAATAATTCCTATAACTGTTTTGTTGAAGAATTTTTTAAATTGTTTACGTGTTCGTGATTATTTTTATTACAGTATTTTAATTGTGATTATTTTTGATTTAATTTTGTTAAATCAAAAATACAGATACACACAGTTCAATATGTGTATTGTAGTGGTGTGTTTGTTTATGTATCTTATGAGTTATTTTCATCAATACCTGAAATATGTAGATAAATGTAAAAGATAAGATTTAAATTTTTCAACGTACATTTTTATTTTCAGTAAAAAACCGAAAATTATTCTGAATTGTTCGGTATGTGTGCAGTTCGAGTCCTGTTGAAACTATTATTCCGAGTCAGTAAGTTTCAATACTCAATCAATGTGCATTCAATATTGTTGTTCTACGAACAAAATATTTCAGCACTATAAAATGCTCCTCGATTTGAATTTTTTTGATGGATTAAATTTTCCACATGTTGGCAAAGAACTATATCACATAAACTCATTTTATTAGTACCTACGTGTTTGTTTATTAAATCTTAAAAAAATCCTAATTTTATTAAAATACTGAATTTGATAAGTTAATGAAAATATTTAATTTTAGCGGGATTTCTCTAAAATTTTTGTTTTAAAATTATATACGATTTATTTCTTCTGTAAAAAGTATTTTAATTAATTAGGAATCTGTATTTTTTTTGTATGTTTATGGCAATGCCTGCTTAAACTATAATTAATATATTTGAAATATTATTATAATAATTTCAATATTCTGACATATTTTTACGATAAAACTAAACATAAAACATTGAACTCACCTAATTTGTCTCAATTTTATTACTCTGTTACAAACAGCAGAATAAATGTTACTTATGATTTATTTTCGATGTAAGACATATACAAATTTAAAATAATGTACCCATTATATCTTTAAGTAATAAGATATGGTGACAGACAAAGAAAATATTGGGCGTTAAAAGCGTTAACTAATAACCTCGAAAATGTTATTTATACGCTTTTGATAACTATGATGAATGACTTCGTTCTTGCTGATAAAAATTGTTCACTATTTTAGTTTTATGTATCGCGATTACATTAGTATTTACGCATTTTTGATAACCTAATATAGAGGTCACTATTATATTAAGAGACATTGGCTCCATATCGAATTCGACACAACGAATACTATATGAGTATTAAATGAATGAAAACAAGGTAGTTTAAAAACTTATGTAGCTTAAATGAATAACGCCGTGTGGTATCCGGCTGAATAGAATAGTACCATCCTCTTTTCTTACCGAGGTGTCGTAAAAGGCGACTAAGGTAAGTCGACCCGCCGTTTGGTATCCGGCTGAGTAGAATAGACCAACCTCATTTCTCACCGAGGTGTCGTAAAAGGCGACTAAGGTAAGTTGACCCACCGTGTGGTATCCGGTATAGTAGAATAGACCACCCTCATTCTTACCGAGGTGTCGTAAAATACGACAGAGGTAAGTTGACGTCAGGCAGGCGGCCGGTCGTAAAAACGCAGCCAAATCATGTAACAGCGTGTTTATAACATGTTGTGCCGACCCCACTTAGAGTGGGATAATAAGGGCAGGAGGATGATGTAGCTTAAATGAATAATGCAATAATAACTGATTAAATAGTATACCTAATATTTATACCAGTAGAGGACCAAATTTAGGATTTCTACCCGACAAACCATAATTTTACTGTACCTACATCAATTGATTTAACTATTTTGTATTAGTCAACAGCCGTTCTTTTTTACTTGTTAACTTTACTGTTATCTTCCACTTCCGTTTCTATGATATCTGAGTGTTTGCATACGAATAAAGTGAAATTTTAATGTTTATTTCGTTAAAAAAAAGGTTACATGGCGAAGAGATCATTTATACCTAATCTTAGTAAGGCAAGTTTCTGGCTGTTCTATTTTAAATTAATTATAACGCGACATTAACGGTATAAAATGTGTACGTTTTTTGAAAAATTAATCGACAATCTGTGTACTCTCACTCGATTTATGTATTTTCCTCTCTATATGTTAAATTCATTGTTATCATCATTACAATAAGTTATGTTAAGTACAATTTGTAACAATAATTTAATATCATTATTGTTCTCCTGTCTTTATCTCACTCCAAGTGGGGTCGGCACAACATGTCATAAACATGCTGTCATATGATTTGGCTATTTTACGACCAGCCGCTTGCCTGACGTCAACTTACCATAGTCGTATTTTACGACACCTCGGTTAGAAAGAGGGTGGTCTATTATACTAAACCGGATACCACATGGGTCAACTTACCTTTATTCGCCATTTACGGCACCTCAGTAAGTAATGAGGGTTGTCTATGCTACTCAGATAGATCCCACATGGTGGGTCAAATTACCTTAGTTGTCTTTTACGACACCTCGGTAAGAAATGAGGGTGGTCTATGCTACTCAGCCGGATACAACACGACGGGATTTAAAAGTAGAACAACATTGTATCTTATATTTTTTTTAATATTAGTAGTAGTTAAAAACGAAAAGTCCCAATGTGGTCACAAGAAGGCGTGCGAGGTCTTTATTTTTGATACTTAACATCAATAGGAAACTTGTTTTGCTGCATATGTTTGTACGACACAATAATTGAATATTGAAATGCATCGGCATGGAATAACGGCCGCTCGGTTGTCGTTAATGCGCCATGTCGTACGACGTGTTGTGTTTGGTGCAATGCATTATTAAAGTACTTATGTACACCAGTTATTGAGAAGAGATTGCCGTATTATGTTCTATTAGTTATTGAACGTTTTGTAAATATCTTCACTGATTAAAGACTTCCTACCTTAAAAAATAGATTAAACCCGTAATACAGTCTTTTGATAACCATAAAAATAATTAAAGTAGGTTAACCATAAAAGCTAGACATATGCTGTCGCGGACTTTTATTTAGAAATTTTAGAGGGGAACAATTTTGTAATACACGATTTTTGAATAACTATGACCGTTTACTCACCGCACGCAAGAAAAGCTTTAAATTTTGCCGTTTTCGTACTATTTAGTATTGCTGCTCGTCTCCTATTGATCTTAGCGTGATGTTATAGCCTATAGCCATCCTCGATAAATGTACTATCTTACACAAAAATAATTTTTCAAATCGGTCCAGTAGTTCCTTAGATTGGCGGGTTCAAACAAACAAACTCTTCAGCTTTATATATTAGTATAGATAAATAATAAGTCTTGCTTAGAACATCCTCGAGGCAACTGCGTCAATGCACCATTCGTATGCGATGATAGATGTACAAAATTGATGCAGTAATGTGTTGTATTACTGCCCTTCCTACTAGATATTAAGTAAAGATCTAACAATCATAATCAATTTCTTGGACTACTTAAGCTTCAATAGACAGTAATGTATTAAGTCATCTTAACGTCATCTTAAAGTCATATTTGCACGTAAATAGGATTTTACTCTTTTCAATGTAGAAATAGATCTTTGTTCTAAACAACCAGAACCAGATAAGAATTTACAGCCGCAATACCAAAAAAAGTACGTAAAGCAATGTCCAAATTTGCGTAAACATATAAATATTTAATAATTAAATTTTCTTTAAAATTGTTTGAAAAATAATTTGAACTCATCAAAGAAGATCTACATTGTTTTTGTATCTAAAATTTTGGCATTTCAAAGTTTGCCGACCGTCAAATCTATCCTATATAGTGTATTTCTATGGTCAAATCATCCCGTCCTAGCCTCAAGGGGCCTCAAGGGCCTAGGCGTAGGTAAATCCTTTTCATTAGACCAGACTATAGACGATGATTTGAAAACTATAAATTACGTCTCATACCAGAAAAACAACAGATTGCAACTACGAAAGAAAACAACTGCACAGTAAACTGCGTATCATTAAGCAAATGTCCTAATGTGCTAATTAGAAGCACATTTGCTGATAAATATTAACATTTGCACCGGATATAACATTCATTATTGTGATATGATGCCTACATCATTTGAGTTTCGTAGTTTACTGTCCAATGCTTAATACTCTCATTACAGACAAAACAACGATAAACTATTATAATTGCTATTGAGAAATTGGCGTAGTTGCAATATTGTATTAACTTGCTGAATTGTGTGTTTTCTTTAATATATACATTACAATAATAAGTATGAATGAGTAATTAATTTTGTTTTGCAGTTAATTCGAGCTACAAAAACATAAACACGTAAAAAATTTATGAGTTAATTCCTGAGAGAAGATATAAACTTGTTTGTATCTATAAATATTTAAGTAATTTAATTTACAAATCGTACATATTAAAGTGTAATCATATGATATAATTGATAAATTGAAAAAAAACATTTCATAATGAATAGGTATTAACAAAATTACGACCTCAAAGTCAATAACATCGATGGAACGAATCAGAAAACTAACATAACAATGAATTTTGATTAGATTTTTTATTTATTTTAATATTAAAAAGGTTGATGATGTATATAAAATATAGTAACGTATTATTTTTATCATTATACGGTATTATTTTATTTAACCGGTCATATTTACTTGTTATATTTGCAGTAGGTACTTAAAAAACGTATAACTTCCAGAAACTTCCGGAACTTTCAGAATTCGTCATTTTTTCGTCATTTCAGCTAAAACAATTATTAATATTTTTTGTTATTTATTAACGCAAATAACGTGCGGGTTTATGCTTTTTTTTATTACGTATCTGTTAAACGGTACGAATATATTAGGTACAATAATTATAATTGAAGGTACTTTAAAACTATTTAAAGGGATTTTGAACTCATTATCGACAAAACAGATTATTTTATTTTTAATCTTCACTTATGTATTTTTTTATTGTACATACATATTGTTAGAAAAGAGAAAGAATAAGGAAAATAGCACATGTACAAAAGCGGACATATCCCTAAAAGGGATCTCTTCCAACATTCGAGTAATTAAAGGAAAATGACAAGAAGAGAAATACTGGTAATGTAGAAAGAAAAAGAAAAATAACGAATAACTATATAGGTACCTATCAATAAATATAGCACGAAGTTATTGAACCTTATTAAAGATTAAAAATTTAATCATTGTTTATGGTAATAAATAAAATATAGCATACTTCCTGATGCACGAACACTAACAATGCACAAGCACACAAAAATCACACACCAATTCATTTTGTCGGTCAATCAAACCATGATTCGAGTTCACGTTTCGCACGACACAGATCAAATGACGAAAACGTTCTATATCAAGGGTCGTTAGGGTCAAAGTAAATAATATTATCGGTATTTATCTTTAACTGAACACGGTTCAACAGCGTTTTATAATTTGTATTGAATACTGTCTGGTTAAACATTTTGACATCGCCTCGATATGTGCCCCTTTCGACGTATCAGGACGCGGGAAGTTAGCGGAAATATCAAATATTGGATTGCGTTGAATGTAACGCGATACAAATGTTGTGTCATCTGAAATTGCTTTGGTTCACTTGTGATGACAGGGTTATAGTTGAGTCGACGCGCTGTTATCATAAAAAAATGTATACCATTTTGACGTCTCTTTATGCTACTAGCTTTTATCCGCGACTTCGTTCGCGTTGACTGTGATAGTCGATAATAAATGGCGCTTTTCAATGACATCCTATTCCTGTAGAATTACAAATTTCTATGCCTATATGTTATTCCGGTGTATAAGGAATAACTGTGCCAAATTTTATCACTATTGGTACAGCAGATTCGCCGTGGAAGAGTAACAAACATACATCCATACTCACAAACTTTCGCATTTATAATATTAGTTGGATTATTGTAAAGATTTAAAATTTACTTTCGTATTCACGCCACCGCCGCTACAAATTTTATACAGTATCAGACCAAGTCAAATTTATTTGATTTATTATAGTGTTATCGGAAGCAGTTCGTTTGAGTATAAAAAACAACTTTAACTTAATAAATACGACTTATTACTTGATATTAATTGTTAGATTTTTAGACAACAATTTAAAAATCACACAGTTATCTCGATTAGGTCAAGATTATTTTTTTTTTCTGCTCCCCATAATAATATAAGAAATCAAAAAGTTTTGATTTAGTTTTACGTATTATAATAATTAGAATTTGTTATATTTATTGCGATAAATATAAAAAAAAATTATCTACAAACAAACCATCTTAACGTTATGTGTCATGTGATATCCGGCCGAGTAGAATAGATCACCATTATTTCTTATCGAGACGTCGACCGGGGTTTATCGGACGCCCATCTGAAAAGGTCTCCGAGGCGGTCAATGCATCTGGTGCTCCCGATGCATCGATTAGCGGAGGGAGGGGCCACTTTTAGAGAGGCCCCGACCCAAAGGTGGCGCACTCTGGGGTACAGAGTAGCTGCTGGCGGGGATGGGGGTAATGCGTACAACGGTACCCTGTCCCGCCACCAGCAGCGTGGTGGAGCACTGTCAGGTTTTTAGTCGGTGCGAGACCGACATACCCGCCGCCCGTCCCCATAGGACGGTGATGACCCATAATGGGTTTTCCTGACATAAAAAAAGGGGTCCGGTCGTAAAATACCTAGCCAAATCATGTGACAAGACATGTTTATAACATATTATAGCGACTCCACTTAGAGTGCAGGGAGAGTTAAGGGCAGGAGAATGATTACGATATCTTAACGTTGTATTATCATTTTATTAACATCGAAGCTGGCATGTCACGGTGTATACCGTCGTTGATTATAATAATAACCCTATATAACAAAGATCTCCTTATAACACATCCACACCTGCCCACATACATACCATATTTGTTATCAAAAAAGACCACCTTTAAAAACTCAATGACTGGGCATCACAATAAGTCGTTGATGATATAACGTGCATTTTGTCAGGAATTTTTTTCTTGAATATGCTATATATGCAACTGTCAATTTTTATTTGCTAGTATAAAAATAGTACATGGCTGAGCCTTGCTTGCTTGTGAACTTATGTGTCTAATTTGTTTATGTTTGTTTTGTTGTATTTTAATATTTTAATGTACCTATACTACGTTTCTTTTAGTTATCCAACCACCAAGGGTCGCTGGCAGAGATCTCTTATAGAGATAAGTTATCCTTTGTACTTGTTTTCCATCTAACTGCATTTTTGTATATTTTCTTTTTTGGTACATAAATAAATAAATAAATAAATAAATAAATAAATAAATAATTAATAATTGAAATTTATCATATGCTTTTCGGTGAAGGAAAACATCTTGAGGAAACCTGCATAACTCTAGAGAATTCTAGGGGATATGTGTTACCTACTAATCCGCATTGGTAAGTCCTAGCTCCAATTATTCTCTCCAAAAACAAAGAAAAGGATAGAGGAGGGCTATGCCCAGCCATGGGATAGTAACAGGCTGTTACTTTTATTGTATAAAGCCCATGCGAAGTACTAGCTCAGTCAGCTATTCATATAAGATTTGAAACAATCCTTGTGCTTGATTTTGACGATGTAGAAATAATAGGTAGGTATTAAGATTTGGGTTATAAATATTTAACATGATTGTTCCGATGAGCGTTGTGGAGAGGCTGTGGGTGGTCCTTGAGATCTCTTATTGTTATATACACAAACCTAACGTATACGTCGTCTTAATATCTGTCAAGATGATATTGAATAATATAAGTTTTCTACCGTTAAGACTGTTAGTTTAGTTCGTGTTTTTTTCATAGAGTTCTACACTTTGAGTGTAAGATAGACCATTATTAGGAGAGGAGTAGCACTAAAAAATATTGCGGAAACGGCAAAATTTAAAGCTTCCCTTGAGTGCGCTAAATCAACGGTGAAAGTTATTTCTAAAATCATACATGTATTACAAAATTGTTCCCCTATAAAGTTCTATAAATAGTCCGCGACAGCATACGTCTAGCTTTTAAGGTAAAGCTACTTTAACCATTTTTATGGTTATCAAAATACTATATACTCGCATAAAATTATTTAGAAGTCAATAAAGAACGGAAATATGTACGTCATTATTTTCAATGAGAAAATAACGTATTTTCCAACTTGTTACTAGTATTATCGGAAATTACGTTATTTTATTTTCAGTTTCTATTCTTATTATTAAGTTCAAGTTAAGGATAAAGTTAAAGTTTATGTGTATGCAACCATTTTAAACAATCAACTTCGACTAAATTTACATTTACCTTAACACTTAACAAACTCCCAAGCCAATTTCAAAGCTTTAAACGGGTATTAACTGAGTTTGGTAACCACATCTAATTAGAACCCCAAGTGCAGCGACGATTTCATTACGAATGTATGAAGCGGACTAAGACGTGGCTTGCAAACACAACCTACGTGCAATGCTCTTTCCCTGCTGCCAGTCGACCAAAAGTACACGACACCTACTGGATATTCAACCTCCCATATGATACACGGTTTCTCTATGCACATAAGGAGCCCAAAGTGTCAACTTAAATCGGACAAAGAAGTCCCTAGCACTTGCATCGTACGGCAAAAAGTCGAAACGTGTGGGACTGCAGACGAACTCGTTTCTCCATACAAGGACCTTCTCGGCAAGTCGCTTCCCAACGCACCAGCTCACATAATATTGTTAGCCGCCGCCGATAGCTTTTTATGTCCAATGCATTATTCGATACTCATTTAAAATTCTAACATGAACTTATAAAGAAAGCTCGCCATTTCCAAGCGGACCCCTGCTGTCGTCGGTCGTCTTTAACGTTCCGTGTATCGGGACGAGTTTATCGAAGGTGTTTTATTACCTAAATATATTACGCAAAATCGCTTTGGGAGGCAGCAAGCAGCGAAGCGCCCACGCGTCAAAATTGCGGGGGCGATCGTTGGAGGCTTCTCGTCAAACGTGCGCGCGCGGCGAGCTATACACACGCGCCTTAAAAAAACCTTTTAGAACTGATATACATACTCAACACTGAGAATTCTCAATTAAGTTCGAACTACTTTTGTTTATCTGTGCCCGTGTTCCATAGATTATATTTGGGTTCTTTGGAGTTTTACGTACCGCTAGTGTTGTCAATGGCACGAATTGGTGATCGATGTTTATGAATGGAGTTCGGTGTGACGTCATGAATAGTGCTGTGACTGTGATGCGGTTCGGTGGGCGACCATTTATTGACAATGCGTGATTATTAGAGTTGAAAGGTAAGTCACTTAAATAAATTTTTAGATCAAATTTATGATTATTAATTTTCTATTAATAAGATCGAAACTCTAGTAAGAATTCCATAATTTTGAGTGGGTTATTCCGTTGTTTTCTTTAGTTAGATCTAAGAGTTAGAGACCTAAATGCTTATTTTACTTCTAGGTTTGGTCATTTAAGTAATATTTGTTTGTTATTACTATAGAATATGTGTGAACAATTATTATGGCTTTCATTTAATATTACAACAGGTCCAGAAATATTTTTAGCAATAAATCGTAGGCGGCGAGTTAAATGTCTATGGCATCAGTTTAAATTTAAGTTAACTGAAGTCTGCATAATCGCCGAGAATTACACTCAACTAAAGACATCAGGTAAATAGATAAATATGAAAAATTATATACTGATAAGAAGTTTCCAATTGGAGAATATTGGAAAATTTCTTTAGTATTAAATAATAAAAGTCTAGTTGGCTACATAGTGCTTATATTCAATTTTTTTAAACTAGTTTATTATATATTTACATAATTTACAATAATATATGTATTTATTGTATAATATTGCTATTAAATATGTTTCCGGGCGTTACTAGAAATGTATTTGATTTTATACCATACGACACGACAACGTGTAAGAATTAAATGTTTAGTTAATGATTAATTTAATTTGTTTTTATCTGTGCTCAAGGTATATGCGATAGTAGATGTAAATTCAATGACGGATATCTTAATCAGGATCAGTAAATAAATCTTAATTTTTTTTTTTATTAAATGGTAACGATTTATTTATCAACTACAAACTTTATCTACCATAATTTTTTGTTTCTTCTTGTAAATTTTCTTTTTAATTTTGTCATTAACAACTCTTATAAGTAATTTTTATCAACTTGAGTCTTATGTCGTTTGGTTTTTTTTGGTGATTCCATTAGTGTTTTCGACCCAAAAATTCCGCGAAAGTATTTTTAACGAAAAGTTTGATTGGAAATAGAATTGAATATATTTACATTAGAATTATTATAATTGTTATTGGATCGGGCCATATTGTTAAAAAAACTTCTGAATCCATTTGCAAATTGCTTATATACCCTGTCGATCTATGCAGCTGGCGTAAGTGTCGCTTTAGTAAGGCAGGTGAGGTTCTATTGCGAAGACTTACTTAGTACCAGTCTGCTACATCCCACACACATATTTAGTCGTGAATAAATTTCCTGACTCGCTTTAAGTAAAGCTTGTTATGTAACGATAAAATTCTTGTCCTATCATTCATCTAAGAAAATCTATATAACACTAAATAAAGAATTAAGTATTGATTCATTCATATTTACTTTTATCGTTTATATTTTACATTATAAATATAGGATTAGCAAATAGTATATCCGTGTACCGGGGAGTGCGCGTGGTGTTTGTAAAACTAAATAACTTATGTAGTAACAATAAATATAATTGTAGGTAACGATATAATGTACCAACTGACGCTGAAAAGGAAAATCGAGTTTATTTATCTTTTTAGCCGTGAAAGTTTAACACTTAGACAAATATACATACATTCGTATTTTAATTAGTATGGTGTTAATATCGAATATACATTTTCGAATCTAAATGAAAACGGTTATAACGTATTGAAACTTATATTACGACTATAGGAGACAAAATCGCAGCCTTAATCGTTAAATCAAGTGATGCGTTTGCTTAGCGCCTTATAATCGTATCGTGTCGGTGTTGACACCGATTAGTCGTCATGTGAACCCGGTCGCATCTGCATTATATTAATGAGCTGTCTGAACTAAAATATAAATAATTTATTTACAAATGGGAAATATAGTCTATACATATAATAAAAAGAGTCATCTTGTTTGTAGATTCATCAAATGAAATTCCTTAAAGAAATACATACTACTTATAACTGGGCGCACTTAAATGTACTTTAAATACTTGTAAATGTATATTTATTGTCTAATAACACGCTTGTGACCCACAAGTCATTTAAGTTTATATGTTATACTTTTTTGTTCATAGCATATTTCAGTGTTTTTTTAACCTGAGTCTATTTATCACACGCTACCAGTTTTTATAATGATAACCGACTATGTTACCAATTAAGGTATAACTAATGCCTTGAAGACAAAATGGAATTCCAATTTCATCATTATCTCACCCTTATCCCACTCTTAGAAATCTTTCTAAGTACAATGTTTCCCATTCTCTTCTGTCATTCTTCAACTCTGGTTCCTTTTATATGCATATCATTCTTCACAAAACCCATCTGCTTTTTTCGGTCTTCCTCTACTCATATATCCATTAATATTTATATTTGAAATTCTTTTGATACCATTGAATTTCATCCCCACTCATTACATGATCATACCTAGATGATCTCGTACTTCTAATAGTTTCAATAATGGGCGCAAATTTCAGACTTTCCCTAATATACTTATTTCATATTCTATCAAATCTTGTCACACGTTTACCTTACCATTCTAATCTTATTTGTATGCATTTTTTTTCATCCTTTTCTTTTATTTCCCAACATTCCTCTTAAGTTTAATAGGCATTCGGGGGTCACATATTGTTTGTTATTGAGACCTGCATACATTCCAGCTTCATCCGTCCCGCATTCATTCAATGGGATTCATCATCCTGCTGCCCTTATCCCGCTCTAAGTGGGTTTAGAACAGCATGTTATAAACATGTTGTCACATGATTTGGCTACATACTTTACGACCAGCTGCCTGCTTAACGCCAACTTACCGTAGTCATATTTTCCGACATCTCGGTAAGAAAGAGGGTGGTGTATTCTACTCAACCGAATACCACACGGTGGGTCAACTTACCTTAGTCGCCTTCTACGACACCGCGGTAAGAAATAAGGGGTAGTCTATTCTACTCAGCCGTATACCACGCGGTTTCATTCATTTAATGGGATTACAATTTTTAATTAAAAAAATTAACGACACTGGACAAAGTCGAGGGTATTTGTAAGTGATACAATACATTAAATCACTCACACACGCAAACAAAATATTTGAATGAAAGCGTGGGCAGACCGAATGTCGCGACATTTCAACATTAGCCTCATAGTATCTAACACTGAATATAGTCCTTATACCAATCACAATAGGGGCTACAAATTTTCTTTCTCTATTTAATCTTTAACTAATTTACAAATTATTCATACAAATGGCTTAACAGCGTACCCACTTGCTGTATGATGAAATAGGATTTTGTATTATTTGACAAGTATGAATGAAAATCGAGTTATTACGATATACGAAACTAACAAGTGTAATAAAATTTAACGTAACTTAAAATGTATGGTAAAATATATAGTATAATGATTTTTAGTAATTAAATATGCTAATCTTGAATATATTGAATTTCAGAAACGGCTACAACGATTTTCATGAAATTTAATGTGTAGTGCTTTCGGGGAGGATAAATAGGTTTGACTAGGTTTCATTCTTAGGTTTAACTTTAGGTTTGGCTGAATACAGCACTGAAAAACTGTTACATAATTATTAGAAATAGAATGGTTAATTTCACTGTCAACTTCAAAGTTATAATACCTCAATCGTACGTTCTCGAAACGAAAATTTCCCCCATTGAGACGCCTAGCAGCCCAATTATTTTTTCCTTTTTATTTCAAGTTTTATCTCTTTCTATATTTTTATATTTAAGAAAGTATCGGTCTGTTCCTATCCCACTGCTGAGAATAGGCCTCCTCACTCCGTTTTTGGAGAGAAGCTTTGGAGCTAAGACCTACCACGCTGCTCCAATGCGGATTGATAGGTTACACATATCTCCAGAACTCTCTAGAGATATGCAGGTTTCCTCACGATGTTTTCCTTCAACGAAAAGCGTGTGATAAATTGCAGTTATCAATTAGACACATAAGTTTTAAAAGAAAAACTAATTGGTGTCTGCCCGGATTTGAACCCGTGACCTTCTCGAAAGAGTCGCATGGTGCTACTGCTGGGCTACCACAGCTTATTTTACTATATTGAAGAAATAGATTCCTGTATTCGCAAGGCTATCGTAAATATTTAGAATTTTTCCCAAATGATCTGAACTCAAACTATAATTCAGAGAGAGATTCCGGAGAGGCAAGCCAGAGAAAAGCATGGACTCTCGAGTTTCGACTATACTAAGTACTTGCTTCATAAGACAACCTCAGAGATTATGCTATTCACTTAAATCGCACGGGATTTGAGTTTGCCTTTAAGGAGCATTCATTATGCTATTGCACTTAAGTCCCATGTTCTTAGCGGAAAGCATTTTGGTACCAAAGTGCTATTAACTATAAACTAGTTAATAGCACAAATGTTTGAAACTATTTGTTGAGTTATTGTATCAAATCGTGTGTTATCCGGCTGAGTAGAATAGACCACCCTCAATTCTAACCGAGGTGTCGTAAAAGAAGACTAAGGTAAGTTGTCCCGCCGTGTGGTATCCTGCTGAGTAGAAGAGACCACCCGCTTTCTTACCGAGGTGTCGTAAAATAAAACTAAGGTAAGTAGACGTCAGGCAGGCGGCCGGTCAAAAAATACGCAGCCAAATCAGGTGACAACATTTTTATAACATGTTGTGCAGATACCACTTACAGTGGGATAAGGGCAGAAGGATGGCGAATTCCATCATAATTTTTTTCTTTGGAATTCGCCAATTTACGCCTACTTCTATAAATTATGGTTATTTAATTCTTTACGGGTGAAGGAATACATCATGAGGAAACCTGCACATCTCTAGAGAATTCTGGTATATTTGCGTCCTGCCAATTCATATTGTACAGCTAAAGCTCTAAGCTCTAATCTTCTAAAAAAAGAAGGACTTGGATAATCCGTGGGATAGATTGCAGAAAATATAGCCTTAACGACTAAATTGTGCGATTGTTTCACATTTAAACTGTACAAAACAAACAAAAAGTAATGAAAATATTGGTTAGGTATAATCCGCGATAACAAAAAATATAATGCTAAATATAGAATGTACTATCCGTTGTCATACCTGATACATGCAGAATTCGTAAAAACTGCACGCACACACATTGCACAAAGTCACCACCACAATCTCAACCTAAGCATCGTCAGAAGATTGAATGCACGGCAAAATCGCAACGATTTTTTTGTGATTTTCATTTGTGGTCAGTAGTCAACATGTTGGGATGTGATTTGGCGAGGTATTTTACGACCGGCCTGACTTGCCTGCCTGACGTCGACTTACCTTAGTCGCCTTTGATGACACGTTGGTAATAAGAGAACGTGGTCAATTCTACTCAACCGCATAGCACGAGGCGGGTCAACTTACCTTAGTCGCCTTTTATAACGCCTCGGCAAGAAAAGAGGGTGGTCTGTTCTACTCAGCCGGATTCTACACGGCATTACAAAAAACTTTGGAGCAAAAAAGGCATTATCTCTTGACTGCATCAGCTCTGCATTGATAAATCAATCAGGATATAAAAGGAAAAACTTTGCGGAAAATATAACAGCAGAATAGCTTTACAATAAATAAATGTATCGAAAAAGTCGCCTTTTTCCTACTTTACGTATCTGTTACAATATTTGACTTGAAATTCGCTATCGGAGTTCTTTTGTTTTTCGTTAAAGTTTGGAAAAGGTCCAGAGTAGTTGTCGGGTCACAAATTATTGTCTGACGTGGTGCGACAAGTTGAGGAGATAGGGGTATTGATTTATTTTTGGGACTCTTTTCAAGTTTACTAACAAATATACACTAGCTAGGCTTGCGCCTTCAACCGCGTCGAAATCAGTGTATTTAATTGATATTTAAAACATGTTTTGAGACAAAAGTAATGAGAATATTATTTTGCTATAATCCGCGATAAAAGAAAATATATGTAATGCTAAACGTAGAGTGTAGTATCGGTTCTCATACCTGATACATGCAGAATTTGTAAGAACTCGTGCACTACCCGACACCGATGACACAACAATACACAAGCACTGCACACTGTGGTGGTGGATGAGATAGACTCCACGACAAAATCGCAAAGCTTAGCGATTTTGTCGTGGAGTCTATCTATCTCCTCAGTCAGTCTATCTCCTGACGATGCTTCGGTTACGGAGCGAAACAATTGCCAAACCAATAGTACACTCTACGTTTAGCATTACATATATTTTCTTTTATCGCGGATTATAGCAAAATAATATTCTCATTATTTTTGTATTATGGACCTCCGCAAAGTAACGCCAACAAGGTGCTTATTAATTGGGTAACTATCACTTACAGGCCTACATATGGGTGCCCTAACTAAATATAAAAACTCGATGAATATGGTACAGCACTTACAAATGTGAGTCATCATCTTCCTGCTCTTATCCCACTAAGTGAGGTCGACATAACATGTTATAAACATGTTGTCACATGATTTGGCTACGTATTTTACGACCGGCCGCCTGCCTGACGTCAACTTATCTTAGTCGTATTTTACGACACCTCGATAAGAAAGAGGGTGGTCTATTCTACTTAACCGGATACCACACGGTGAGTCACTTACCTTAGTTGCCTTTTACGACACCTCGGTAAGAAATGAGGGTGGTCTATTCTACTTAACCGGATACCACACGGTGAGTCACTTACCTTAGTCGCCTTTTACGATATCTCGGTAAGAAATGAGGGTGATCTATTCTACTCAGCCGGATACCACACGGTGAGTCACTTACCTTAGTCGCCTTTTACGACACCTCGGTAAGAAATGAGGGTGGTACTATTCTATTCCGCCGGATACCACACGGCGTCACTTACAAATGTGAGTGAATAAAATAAATTATACCCACTGATCAAGATGCAAGTTAACCCAAGATAGTTGTAGCCCAGCGGTAACACCGTGCGCCCATTTTGAGGAGGTCTAGGGTTCAAACACTGGGCAGGCACCAATGAATTTTCTAGTAAAACTTATGTGTCTAATTGATAATTGCAATTTATCACACGCTTTTCGGTGAAGGAAAACATTGTGAGGAAACCTGCATATTCTTTAGAGAATTCTGGGGATATGTGTAACCTACCAATCTGCATTGGAGCAGCGTGGTAGGTCGTAGCTCCAATCCTTCTCTCCAAAAAAAAACGGTGAGAAGAGGCCCATGCCCAGCAGTGGGATAGTAAAAGGCCGTCATTACTATTACTACCCACTGATCGTTATTTTAGACGGTTTATATGTAGAGCTCATTAGCGTATAACAAGTCATTAGTGAAGTACACACGTAGAGCTTGTAATCCGTTTTTACGGTAAAATTTTCCTTATTAAAAGTTGAGTGTTTTCACAAATTATTATACAGGTAAATTCATCCAGACGAAAAATATTATAAAGGGTTCTATAAAATAGGGTGGCGTTTAAATTTATAAAATCTTTTATTCCTATTATAACTACCTACTATTACTACTTATTAATAACTACTACGTTACTTATTTACATTGTTTTATATGCTGCTAGCTTATACAGTGGTCGGGAGAGATGTTCTTAAACGCCGTGTGGTATCCGGCTGAATAGAATAGTACCAACCTCATTTCTTACTGAGGTGTATTAAAAGGCGACTAAGGTAAGTTGAACCAACGTGTGGTATCCGGTTTAGTAAAATAGACCATCCTCTTTCTTACCGAGGTGTCGTAAAATACCACTAAAGTAAGTTGACGTCAGGCAGGCGGCCGGTCGTAAAATACGTAGCCAAATCATGTGACAACACGTTTATAACATGTGCCGACCCCACTTAGAGTGGGATAAGGGCAGGAAGATGAAGGGAGAGATGTGCTTAAAGGGGCTTTACGGAGCTGCTGAATGTTACGACAAAGATATGAACATTTTCTTCAAAGGAAACACCCTTGAAATGACTATGTCTAAGTTAACATCTATTAGCTGAAGAAGGAGAAAAATCATTAAAAAGCTTCCTCTATTTGAAGCGTTCCTATTCCATTATCATGCATTTAATAATGCATGATGCGTCTGTGAATATGGATCAAAGTAATCATCGATATATTAGCGGAGCTGCCAATAGTTAAGCGCTTTATCGAAAGCTTTTAAACACAATGCCATTAATCTGGAACTCCGCAACGATAAGCGTTATGGTCAGTCCCCTACTCACCTTTGGAATATATATATTGTAATAAATAAATAGTATATAAGAAATTAAAATATTATAAATAAAAATTTTGATACTGATACTTATATGTAAGATACTTATATATATACTTGTATAACTGTACTACGCCGTGTGGTATCCAGCTGAATAGACTAGACCATCCTCTTTCTTACTGAGGTGTCCTAACAGGCGACTAAGGTAAGTTGACATCAGGCAGCGGTCGTGAAATAGGTAACCGAATCATGTGACAACATGTTGGCCGACCTCACATAGCGTGGGATAAGGGCAGGAGGTTGATGTGGCAAAAATTGTATTTTTGCCGTAATTTTGTTTTAATTCAATGTAAATTTTTTTAATGCCAAAAACATATATTTATATATTCGTTTTTTAAGATTAACTCATTTAAATATTTAAGATAATACTGATGTTAAAAAAACAAAAATACTTAAGCGAACGGGGAATAAGCCCTAAATATGAAATATACATATTATACCGTTTAATAAAACGCGGTCCCTATTAACAAGGTCGTAAACAGAAACTTTGTTTATCTTTGCGAGGCACAGCATCCAATCAACTTTGCCCCCACGAGACATAAAAATGTTTTGTAATTAAACGTAACGTCATATTTGTGCGATGAATTTTAATAGACTCTATAACTTTAAGCGATATAGCAACAATGTATATGTATAAGAAACTACTAATATGCATAAGTTATTAGAAATTTTACATTTTACATTAACATTTACGGCCTGTTACAATCCAACTGCTTGACATAGGCCGCTCTCCGTTGCTGCTAAGACTAAGCTAAGCTAAACTAAACTGCTAAACTAAAGCTAAACTAAAAGCTAAACTAAGCTAAGACCTGCCACGCGGCTCCAATGCGGATTAGGTTAGCGGTAGGTTACACATATCCCCAGATTTCTCTAAAGATATGCAGGTTTCCTCACGATGTTTTACTTCACCGAAAAAAGTGTTTAATAAATTGCAAATATAAATTAGACACATAGTTTTAATAGAAAAACTCATTGGTGCCTGCCGGGGCTTGAACTCGTGACCGCTCGAAAGAGACGCTCGGTCACACCGCTAAGCTATCACAGCACTGGAAATAAATTACTATTATTATGTTCTAACATATATGGCTGTACTCTCAACTCCATTGAGGTTACAGGATGGCCACTCTATTGTCTACGGTAGTACCGCAAGAGCTCTGAGCCCGCGGACGCAACCTTTGTCCGCGCTCTGTGAATCGAAGCTCTTTTATTGTTTATGTATAATGGAAACCTAATATCGGCTGACATTATTTGCTCATTCAGTAGATTGTTACCGTTTTAGTATCAAAGGCACATACATTTAATTTTATAACATAGATTTATCAGATGCAGATAAGAGCCAATTAAACCATTTTATAGTGCAATTCTGGCAATAGTAACGATATTAGATTTACTGAGGTAAAATTATATAAATGTTTATAAAGTCACTTTGTGATTCTGTAGTATTATAGTGTAGGTATTTAATATTTTCCATCGTTTTGTAGGAAAGGTTTATAAAAACCTGTGTGTTTAGGTTCTTAAAGTAGGCCGATTACGATAATATTTGTATTTATTTTTTCAAGTTTATTTTTTTTTTAATATCAATCACACCAGAAAAATATGGAGAAAATTCAATCATATTGTAAAATGGTTTAAAAAAATAATAGAATAACATTTCATGGTAATGTAATGTAATCTGCTTACTAAAAAGAACCTTTTTTGACATGTTTACATTTCGTTAAGTACCTATAGAGCATTAGTTTAGTACCCAAACTATATACATATATAATACTATATATACAAATATAATAATAATATATATAAACTATAGATATATAATAATAATATATATAATAATAATATATATAGTATCTTAATCTCGTTTTAAATACACCCATTCTTTATGTGCAATTTTCTTCGTAAATGGATTAAAAATTAACTATATGCAATGATTTATAGAAGCAGGCGTTACTTTGCGGAATTCCATAGTACAGAAGTTACAATAAAATTATTTTGCTGTAATTCGCGTTTGTTAAGTGAATATATTCAATGCTATGTGTATGAAGCAGGCAACAATCACATACCCAATACATGCAGGACAAGTCACCACACGTATCACAATACGCCGCCACCGCCAACACCTCACAAAACCACTACACACACTCACTACCACAAACACCACGATCGTTACGCCTCGAAACCGAAGCATCATAAGGAGGATAGGCTCCACGAACAGCGATTACGATATTGTTCGTGTTCGTATCTGATTTTTGCTCGCTTCATACACTTAGCAATGCATATTATCTCTAAACAAACGCGGATCACAGCAAAATAATTTTATTGTAACTTCTATAAATATATTCAAGTTAATTTTAAGCCAGAAATAACTTTATTCATTTCCCATTATTCTTTTCGGCCAATTTAAATATCAAAATCGGAATATACCGTTTACATTGGATGAAATAACGAACAAATATCTATAATATTTATTGTCAATATATCTTCGAAGGCTTACTCGCGTGGGATCGCCCATTGATGATTCACCCATTGTATCAGCTTTTTGAACAGAATTCAATTCAGTTTGATACTAAACGGATGCAAAACGTCTCCATATTTTATCTATACTAATATATATAGCTGAAGAGTTTGTTTGTGTGATTGTTTGAACGCGCTAATCTCGGGAACTACTGGACCGATTTGAAAAATTCTTTGAGTGTATGTAAGATAGTTTATTTATCGAGGAAGGCTATAGACTATATAACATCACACTAAGATGACTAGGAGAGGAGTAGCAATAAAAATATTACATAAATGGAAAAATATAAAGTTTTCATTGCGTGTGCTAAGTAAACGGTGAAAGTTATTGAAAAATCATGTATTACATAATTGTTCCGCTCTAAAAGTTCTAAATAAAAATCCACAACAACATATGACTAGCTTTTAAGGTTAACCATTACTTTTATTACCATTATACTTACTATACTACTACTATACTTATATTACCATTTTTATGGTGATGAAAATACTATATTACGGTTTTAGTCTTTCGACGTGGGCGGAGCCGCTGGCGATTGCTAGTTACATATATAATAAGTTAGAACAATGTACGCAACACATATGTTTATATTATAGTTATTAAAGTCACCTTGATAAAAGTTTTTATAATGCTGCATGAAATTAAGACTATTAGTACATACAGTAGGGGAGCAATGGAAGGAAGGTCTGTGAGTGCGAGTGTCCAACAAATAATAAGAGATGTAAGATAAGAGACCCATATCTATCCTTGTCTAATCACATATAAAAAAGAGAGATAGATAAGAGTCTCATTCGCTTTCTCTTTGTTTTCGATGGACATGGATTGGACATATTTTAAGCTGGCTACCCTAGTATAATAACTATGATAAGATATCCTGAATTATTTAACAGATCAAAATAGTATTTAATCTGTAGTTTGTATCGCGTTATTTATTTTCTTTTTTTGGGTGTGGGTCTACAATTTAAATACTTTAAGGACTCAAACGTAAATTGGAACCTTCAGAATACGAAATCAGCTTAAATTTAGCGGAAGTGATAAGGTATAGAGCTTTCTTAAATAGGATAAAAAAATAAAAGTAAAATTAACATAAACATCATAATAAACTTAAACAAATAAAACAGAGAAAGCTGAACAGTGGTTTAAAATTAAACAAACACAATGAGTTATTTACGAAAATAAATTATATAATTTGTTTTTGTAAATGATCTCATTTACGTTTATTATTTTACCATTACATTTACCATTTTGAAATGTATACCCGTTAAAGGCAATAAACATCAACAGTTATTTGTCAATTATTTCAACCTACTGTATTCCTAATTAACACAATTTGTAGACCTATGTGCATCCCATTTTATACATCCGACACGAAACAGATACGATATAAGTTGACCTTTGTACATTTTTTTTATTAATAATGTTTTTCAAACATTTTTATGGTATATAAAAAAAAATATTAAAACGCGATCAATCAGTAAGAACTTACTGATTTATATATTTATATTTATTCTCGTGTTTTTTAATTCTTATAATTTTTCATACTATTTCTTTCTATCCTTCTTATAACGTATCATCATTTCTATCATTCTTATAACATGTGAGAAGGTAATCGAAGAGTGATCTGTTTTATCTTCAAATTTCATCAAGACTCACTATAAATATTCATAATAAAGAGACGGTAAATGTCCGCATTACAGAGAGTTGTCATCAGATCATAAGCTCCCTCCAGGCCATAATCTTCTTCTACTCTAAAGATTAGAAGTTATGTCCAAGCTATTTATAATTTTGTCATGTATTAGTTATTCTATCTTCCGGATAAAGGAATCTTTTATATTTCTATGAGGAAATTAGTCATGAGTACTATGGATTACGAAGGGCAGCCCATTTTTACGTCGTCATCTTTATAGTGTTGTACTTTTCTACTTTGTGCTTGCTGGTGGTGAATAATACTGATAAATTATTTTATCAATAATACCTGCCAAAACCGACGGAAAATCTCCGGGAGGTTAAATGTATCAAAAAATTAACTGCTTTAAGAAAACTATTCCGCTTTACAGATTTTCTTTAACGGTGTTTTATGATTTCCCATAGTGCCTTAAACTTATGCGGTATAAGTGTATAACATATATGACAACAAATATTTAATATATATAAAACAATGTAATGGGAGCGTAATGCGTTATATCGCATCATGTAAATCAGTTTGTGATGGCCGCAATCAATTACATCTCAGTCCCATCGCCATTCGAAACATCAAATCCCATTTATAACATAATATATGCGTATCACCTGGCTAAGAGAGTGGTTTGGAACGAATTATTTTAACACCCACATTTACAACTTTCAAATTAATTAGGAACCTGATGTTTGTAAACCAACGGCGATAAAAGGGATCGTTAGGTTTTTTTTTTTTTTTTTTTTTTTTTTTTTTTTTTTTTTTTTTTTTTTTTTTTTTTTTTTTTTTTTCTTAATCTAGTTTAGCCACGCAGTGTATTATTTATTACTTATACTAACGTTTATCAATTTGTCACAATTTTTCCTTAAAAGTATTTTATTGGAAGAGCGCGATTTGATACTGGGATCGTTAGGTTAAGTTATGGCTGTTGTTATAACAATTGAGGTTATTTAAATGTTTTTAAAATAATTGGTAGAACATTAGATAGTTAATGAAGGTTTAATTCATGCTATGGAGCAGATTTATTTATACTTCATCATAAATTAGCGGTCTGTTATTGTCCTATTGTTGGGTCAAGGCTTCTGCTTTCTTGTTGGAGTGAAAGGGTAAAGATTGACTAACCGTTTCGCTCCAAAGCGGATTGATATGTCACATATGGCACATATCTATAAAAAGATAAGCTATAGGAGATACTAAGAGGTTTTTTTTTTGTCAGACTTCAACTTAGTAATGTAAACCGTTAAAGAAATATTTTTTGAATTTATATGCGCGCGATACATAGGTTTTATATGAAAAAATTTTTTCTATCCAATTTTCCAAAATATGTTAGTACTTATAATATTTTAATTATTTCACTAGTACTTATAATATTTTAATTATTTCAATTACTTTAAGGATATACCACCCTTATTTCTTACCGAGGTGTCGTAAAAGGCGACTAAAGTAAGTTGACCCACCGTGTGGTATCCGGTTGAGTAGAATAGACTACCCTCTTTATTAACATTATAAGTTAACATTAGGCAGGCGGCCTGTCGTAGAATACAAAGCCAAATCGTGTGACAACATGTTTATAACATATCGTACCGACCCCACTTAGAGTGGGATAAGGGCAGGAGAATGATGATGCTGACCCATTAAGGACCCATTTTATTTATCTATCGAATATCTTGCGTATATCACCACCATATTTCCTTATCATAGATTTAAAAGATAATGTCGTAATAAATTGAAGGCGGTATCAAGCAGTATTTCGCCATGGAGTGCATGATCGATGGCGTTCTATCGCCCACTCGACGCGGCACAATTAGTATGTGTAAAGTAATGTTAATATCGTGAGATAAATAGCACCTACCTTGGGTTGAGAAGTTTGCCTCTGCAGGTTTTATGAAAATCACAACGTTTAGCGGTTTTGAAACATTTTGTAGATTAGTATAATTTGAAATTAGAATTTGAGTTTTATTGGGAAGGCCAAATTAAATGTAAAAATCAAATTCTTCTTTCTAAAACCTGAAGTGAACATCATTATCATTATCCCACTAGAGTGGGATAAGGGCAGGACAATGATAACCTGTCTAAGTCCAGTGGGGTCGGCACAACATGTTTTAAATATGTTGTTACATATTTTGGCTAGTTATTTTACGACCGGCCGCCTGCCTGATGTCAACTTAACTCAGTCATCTTTTACGACACCTCGGTAAGAAATGTGGGTGCACTATTCTACGCAGCCAAATATCACACGGCAGTAAAACCTTTAGTGGGAAACGCAATTTGGTAAAATTAAAGTTTATGTATACTACAAAAGGGAGGCTAAAGATTTTTTAAGGTGGGGCAGGGTATAAAAAAGCTTGGAAAACACTGGTTTACAGTGTGAAGATAATTTAATTTAACCCAATGGAGAATTGAAAATTGAACAGTTATATAAAATTTTAAAAACAAATATTTGTACAACTGCGGCATAAATGTTGTCATAAACTGATGAAAATATTTAAATTTTTCATTCCTCAAAAGTTCGAAATTTTGTTATCGGTGTCTTTGGGAGTTTTGTAGATCATAAAACCCATAAATACATTATCGAAATATCCAGAATTGTGGAGTTCCAGAAAAATATTTCCATAAAAATTGTTTTATGGGACAAGATGCGGTGAATCTCGAATGTAAATATGGTTGTTTAATAAAATTTGAAATTGAGCACTTCTGCATCTCATTTCTTATCGAAATACCGGACAAATATTACGAATTTTTGACCGTAGTAACGACATGTAAGAATTATTTGATGTTTATTGTTTTGACAATAATTATGAAACTCATGTTATATTTTTGATCCGCAATCGAATTTAAAAGATGTTGATGGATAAACAAAGACATGCCATCCTGCTACAGTACAAGGTAGCGAGTTCAATATATCCTAGAAATTTTCTTTGTTGTGTACAGATTTCTGTAAGGGGTAGTGAACAAGAAATTCGTTAGGTTCATGGGATGATATAAAATAATGTGATTTTGCATATATTTTGACACTGGTCATATGTTTATAGGCTAACCGTTTAACCAAGTCCCTGCCTGCGTGGTACAAGGGCATGGAGGTGGGACGATAATGGGCAGTCAGCGACTGAGGCAGGTGCGGGTGGAAATCGCTCATATATATAAGTGATAATGGCGACGCTAAATTGATAGATTTATTAAATTAATATAAATTGATGATTAAATAACATTAGCACACGTGGCCGCTACCGTCGTACTGACACCAAATTTTCATAATATAAAAACTAGCGGACCGCTCCGGCTTCGCACGGGTATAAAATATATAGCCCATGTCACTTAGTGAACTCAGTCACTCAATGCCCTCCTCGCGGCATTTTAAATCTGTAATATCTTCGATAATGTTCATTTAAATTGTATGCTGTAAACGGCCATATTGATCTATATTAAATCAACAATGTATTTAAACTACTTAATTGGATAAGGATTCTTCTCTTCTCTAGACTTCTGCAGACCTTTTCAAGGTGTACAAATACTTAGTACATTATTTTGATAAATCTCGTAAGGTTCAGCTTGCGTTTGCAATGTAAGGAAAAAATGTAATTATTTACGACATCACATTAGAAACCTCAAAAGTTATAGTTTTTCTCAACTCCACAATGAATGTTATTATACATATAAACCTTCCCCTTTAATCACTCTATGTATTAAAAAAACCACATAAAAATCTGTTGCATAGTTATAAAGATTTAAGCATACATAGGGATATAGGGACATAGGGACATGGGGACAGCCGACAGACACAGAAAGCGACTTTGTTTTATACTATGTAATGATAAGGCAAGTTATGGTGCAATAACGATATACTAAACGTTGTTTGCCGGCATATGTTTGTAACACACAACTGTATACCGTTTAAATACCGCATAATCGTAGTGCTGGGAAACCTAGTAATTATTAATTTGTGCGAATGTGGTCACAAGTACCACGCCAGATGCGATTATTACGCCCACCGCCAGTTGAACAATGGAGGGACTCCGCTTGTAGACTGCCTTGATTTGAATATCTGCGATTTCCTTGATTGGGATCTTATATGCTAATAAACTATTATCCCGTGGATAATTTAGAATATATTATGTTTTTTTTCATAGTAATTTGTGATGACCTTTTATTTACATCTTTTAACCCTAGAAGATATGTTACACGCTTAGTGGCTTAATTTAGTTAATATATTGTAATTTTTATTTCAATGCCACTTATGACATCACGCTACATACTATTAAAAAAGTTAGTAGTATCCTGCTCTTCAAAGTTATGGCTCTCTTTAACACTCACGACTTTTGTAGATGCTACGTTTTATTGCGATTTGCCACAAAATTACTTTTTTGAATTAAGTCACTTCAATTTTTATTCAATTTACAAGAAATTTAAAGTAAATAATGATGAAATAGTGTTTACTTTTACTAGGTGTCGGTTAAAACCCGAAGGCACAAATGAGTTTTGTTAAGACTTGCTATCTATTACAAGTTTATCGTTGTACTACACGGCAGCTTTAGTGTTAAAATGCCCTGAAATATAATTTTTTTTCCGGTCCTTGCAAGAATATGTTAGCCTGGCATATAAGCTTAAATTAACCCAAATTTAACAATATTACTGTAGCAGTTTAGACATGGTAGCGTAGATATCACAGAGACGTACAGATAAACGGACAGGACATAATTATTATAAAATCGATAGTCAATTTTTTAATGCTAATTTCAAAGTCAACCGCCGGAAAATCTTGCATGCTCTACGAGTTAGGAAGTTAGTTTGACAATAAGTGCATTTCGAAAACTTTTGCTTATGAAACAAACAGACACCAGAGGTCGATGAAATGTTTCTTTATCCTTAATTATATATTCGAACATATTCAGACTTAAATTAATTAATATTTAAGTTAGCATGAGTTATATATTTACTTTTTTTTTAAATACTTAAATGTTCTTTTCGGGGAGTAATATTAATGTTATTTTCTTTTTGTATAAAAACCACACTCTTTGACAAAAATAGGACAGCTTTAAACAACAGGCATACCAACCGAAAAATGTTTAAGAAATATATCAGATCTAGAAAATTTATCAATTAAATGAGTACAAAATCATTGCCATTATATGTAAACCTAATGAATGCAAGTATTTAGTTTGCACCCAAAATAAATTTCAAAGTCACTAACATAAACTATATACAATCTTTATTATAAGATTAGCCACTTACTTAAAGCTTTCATATTGAACTAATTTAAGCTTTAAATCAGATATCGCTTACGTAAGCGTTGGTCCGATGCATCACCGGAATTCATCATCGATCTTAAGTATTACAAACAGTTTGTCATCATTTAAAGTGAAACGAACGACGTTTGACGATAAAAAGACACATGCCAAACCGGAATCTAAACTTGTCCGTTAACATGTAACGATTTGACTAACTAATTATCGCCTATGCTCTACGTATTACTAATTATCTACTATGCCCTCTGTTTTGTTTTTCGTTTAATTTAGTTAGTAAGATCGACTAAGTACAAGACATTATTAATCAAGGGGGGGGGGGGGTAATAAAATGAAAAGAATAAGAAAATTAACAAAGATCAGACGTATAAATAGAAAAGTAATAATGAAATTATTTTGCTATAATCCGCGATGAAGTAAAATAGTAAATATATATAATACTAAATGTAGAGCGAATAATCCGTTTTCATACTGATACATGGAGGATTCGCAACGCCGTGTGGTATCCGGCTGAATAGAATAGTACCACCCTCATTTCTTACCGAGGTGTCGTAAAAGGCGACTAAGGTAAGTTGACCCACCGTGTGGTATCCGGTTTAGTAGAATAGACCACCCTCTTTCTTACTGAAGTGTCGTAAAATACGACAGAGGTAAGTTGACGTCAGGCAGGCGGCCGGTCGTATGAACGCAGTCAAATCATGTAACAGCATGTTTATAACACGTTGTGCCGACCCCACTTAGGATGAGATAAGGGCAGGAAGATGATGACACGGAGGATTCGCAGAAACACATGCATAAACCTCCACTACCGCCACCACAATACACAAACACTACACACGTTCAATATCACAAACTCAACAATCGTTTCGCCCCGCAACCGAAGCATCATCAGGAGATAGACTCCATGACAAAATCGCAAAGCATCGCATAGATCTCCGCAAAGTAACTACTAATTCTCTAAAGTATAAATAGGCTAAGATTAGAGGTAATAAGAACTAAGTTAAGGTCCCTCCCTCTCCCTTACTCCCTGATCCCTAGGGGATGGGATAACCATTTAACACTGGAGAGAACAGGTGGGGGCGGATGTGGACGGATATCAAATAGTGGAAGCCCACCCCTGACCTGTGACGTGTTCAGCCACAGGATCGGCGTTTCTTGTCAGTGACCCAGCACATAGAACAACTGAAAATCGGAAAAAAATAATGCCCGCTGTATGATAAGTTAAATTTAATATTCGTGGTTCAGCGACAATTATTAACTATTTAATTTAGGAAACAGTGCTTTTGTGTGAATTGCCGACCAATCGAACCACTCGTGTGGGTTGTGGTCATGATTAAATTGCGATCATTATCGTGATAATAAAAATTGTAGTTTTTATCTCACGGGTAATGAATCTTATCACTCGTCATTCCAATAAAATATTATTATATTTTATATGGTATGGTTTTAAAAGAGAAAAATTTAAAGAAGGTAAAGTTGTGGTTGTACAAGGTCATTGTAGATTGGAAGTAAACATTTTTTAACTGGAACTTGAGTTTCTGGTATAACGTATCAGTTTATTTCAAAGGAATATCATATTGGAGATTTCGAAAAAAAGATTGTCGATGAAGCGCATGACCAGTATTTTATCGGAATATAAACCGTTCTTCATTTGCGGAATCAGCGTAGGAGGTTAATGATGGATGCGTCTGGGGATAACATAAACTTGACAACCAGAAAGAACTGCGGCAAGGGTGTATTAAAATCAGATTAAGATTACTCTTCAAAAATTTATTTATTTATTTATATACCATAAAAAATATTGGAAAAAACATTATTGGTAAAAAAGTGTACAAAGGTCAACTTATTCCTATGACAGAGATCTCTGCCAGCTAACCTACGAAGTGAGACAATTTATAGTTAAGAAAAAGTTGGTACGCAAATATCAAACATTAGGAATTAATAGAAATTAAATTTTAACTAGCTTACAAGAGCCTAGCCAGATTCACCCATTCCGTAAGTTTTTATATTCATTATTGTTTGTCGGGTGCATGTAATCTTGATATAAATTATCCTTGTTTAGGAAACAGCTCGTGTTACAATAGTCTCCTCAGTAATCATTATAGCGTTTTATTTTCTACTTTTACTAGTAATTTTTACTTCAGTTTTTTTAATTTAAGTTTTGCCGCGATAACGCCGATAAAGAGCGATAAAGAGCTCATGAATAAGAGCCCCGTATAAGACGTGAGTGCAGACGATTTCTATACATTAATTTTAAAAACTGTTTATGTTATTTATTGCGTATTAAATAAATAAATAAAACCTAATAACAAACTTAATTTAGCGATCGTTTATTCATCAATATTTAAAGCTATTTCCATTGATTCTATGCCACTTAAGATTACTCTGCCAGTGTATATACATATATAGTATATACTGGATTATTAATAATTATACTTTTATATGAAATACATAACGATATTTTTAAATTATTCCCACGATAACTTAATGAGTTGACGTTAATTAATATTCCATCGAAGATATGCAAATCGTTATTCTATTAGAATCATCATGCATATAACATGATGAATCCGGATTCTTTCAATGCGAGTGTGAAGAAAGTTCTCAAGCATTTACAAGGCTATTTCCATATGAATCAAGCTGCGATATAATCGCCCACTCGCAAAGAAACAATAACGTGTGACTCTTTCCTACGCGTAAAGCTGTATGAATAACCGGATATAGGCCCTACATTAAGAGGCCTCATCTATACCTACATATACTAAACTAGTAGTACCTGCAACTTCTTTCCATGATAGTACTTTTATACTTATAATAAAAGTAATTCGTGCAAAATTATTCCCTTAACATTCCAAAATATCAAAAATGCACAACGTTGATATTCAAGTTTTCACTTCTGCTGGCACACTTATACATATATTATATATATTGTATTTATTGTCATTATCTGGAAGGAACATACTTCCAAAGTTATTCAAAAACATACGCTAACGCCCGCTCTGCTTGTCAATATAGTCAACCCATTATCATATTCTCAATGGTAAACAGTCTCAAGCGTGTCTGTAGTTTCCATAACCCACGCATTTGTGGGCGTCACTATATTGGCGACCGCATGATGAGGTTGAATAAATACACGCATAGAATTTTGAATGTAGCTGAAACGCAATAACGAGCAAATTCGCATGCTCATTATATTGAGCTGGTAAACGTTCGTTTGCTTTCCAATTTGGTTGTTTGCTTAACCAAGTTTTAGAGTTTGAGGTTAGGCGACAAACCGTAGGTGGCAATTTAGTGGCGAATTAGGTATCCAGTAATGCGCTCGGTGTTTTCCAGAAGAATGAATAATATTTATAATCAGTCGCAGAAATGGTAAATGGCTAAGTGGCTGCGAAATAAAATCTCGAAATACTACTCCAGTAACCGAATTTACTCAACGCAAACATTTGAATCTTGCTAAAATGACAAGACATATATCATCATCCTCCTGCTCCTATCTTCCTTACTCTTAAGTCGGGTCAGCACCACATGTTGCCACATGATTTGGCTACGTATTGTAAGCCAGGTATTTTATTACGTAACTCACAATAAAACTGATAAATGTACTACATTTTTTTGGCTAATAGTATATGTTTTCAATATATCTACACCTTAGTAAGAAAGAGGCTGGTCTATTCTACTCAACCGGATACCACACCGTGGATCAACTTACCTCAGTTGCCTTTTATGACACCTGGATAAGAAATGAGGGTGGTCTATTCTACTCAGCCGGATACCACACGGCAATGACAAGACATAACAGCGGCTTGTTAATAGCTGGACTCTTATACTGCAGAACGGGCTTGAAGCCTAATTTCAACAATTTACACGTATCGCTAGAATTTTCTAAAATCAATTAGAAATTTCTGGAATATAATTACTGGAATAGAATTTATTCTTCAGAAAGCGTATGATGTATTGAAATATCACTGAAGAACATAAGTTTTTACAGGAAACTTACACGCCCCTGTCGAAGTTAGGACCCCGTATCGAAACAGGATATGGTACACGTGTTCTTATCGTTTGAAAGTCACAACTTAACATGTAATATCATCCCTTAATTAAAACTATACTTTATTCAATTAATCTTTTACAAATTCTCTTCGTAGATTTTACAGCTGGTGCAGAAAATTGTCAGGAAAACAGAAAAGTGGTAGGAAAACTGTTGTCGAGATCCAGTCAGAAACTCTAGCTAAATTTGTATCGCAAGAAAAATTTTGTAGCCATTATGGCTTGACAAGACACACCCCATCAACACACCACTGACATTAGGCCAGCACACGACATGTTGGCTTAGCTCACGATCTAGATATCAGCATATAATAGTCGTTTGTGCTTACGCCAGAGCCTAGCTCTGTGACAACCTATTGAAAAGCGTACAAGCTACAAGTGAATAACAGGTCAGTTGGTGCAACCATGCATTCGTTAGCCCAGAATAATCGACAAGACCCAACACACGCAGAAATGGCACATTGACGGCGACAATGTATTTCATATTATTCACCTAATTATTTGAAGCAAGTGATATTTTATTCCAGTTCCAACAGTATTCTTTTATTTATTTATTCCTTAGAACTACCAACAGAATTACACGTGTAACTAAATTTGTTATATTTCCTAGGGTTGCTAATAACATATAAATCTAATTAAAGATAGTCAAAGCGTGCTTAAAAGGTAACAAACATATAATAACTATTATAACTAGCATATAAGAAAAAAAAATAGAAAATATGAAGTCTAACTAACTTAGGGAAAATATGGAAATAGCTTTGAAAAATTGAGAATGGACGTATAATTGCGTCCTCACTCAATGCAAAGCTTTGTATAAGTGCTTCTTGAATAAACGCTTAAATGGTAACTCGCTAAATGGTAAGATGGGCTCGCGTGTGCTGGATCACTATACTAAGGTGCTTGTGAGGCAGTCCTAGGTCTTTTCACCCAATCTCCATATAATATTTTTTATTTTTTAAATTTTATTTTTCATTGTATTTTTATTTTTATTTTAATTTTTATAATTAAATTTTTTCGTGTAAGTTTGTTGGGCCATAGATTCTTCAAATAAAGATTTTTTTATTATTATTTATTACCACTATCTAGTCCGTAGAATTAATATATGCTTTTTTAATTTAAATAATCCCCGACTGAGTAATGGATTCTGCATTAGCATCGTTTTGATAGTTATTCCTTACAGCTTTAGGTTGTTATTACTTTAACTAATTATTGTATAAATATAAACTAAATAACTAAAAGGGATGTATAACAAAATATTATCATTGAACTTACGTCACGTTTTCCAAACGATCGTTTCAATTACACGCAAGCTGAAATTGCTTTCCCCCTTACGAATTTTCATTGCAGTACATCGTTCCGGTGAAATGTCCTGAATACCTAACTAGCTTAATAAAGAGCCTGTGAGCAGTCTCACTTTTGATATACGTAAAGGACAATACGTCATTGGAATGATCTGCAGCACCGGCGATATTAAATACCGTGTATGGCGCTGCATGTTAAATTGAGCTCACTGTTTTGTGAAGAATATCGTTTTATATTTTTACATAGTCTATATCATTTTTTGAGCTATGATAGCCCAGCGGTGATACCGTGTGACACTTTCCGTCGTATAGTACCTAGCCGAAGGGCGACTAGCGAAGTTACGAAAAAATACAGAACTCGTGTAAGGGCCATAATTTGTTATGGACTATTAATTCGCGCGTGAAGATCATCCTAAAGTCAGAAAATTGGTGATTTACTAGTTGAAAATGCTATAACAAGTTTAACAATACTTTTTTCTGTTCCAACGTACAGTAAAGTTAGAGGAGAATGGGATACCTGTGTCTGCTTGGTCCACTTGGTCGCTCATCATTTATTTGGCCGTGTACCAAACACACGCCACCAACAGCTGTGGGAAGCAACTATTACATCCGACCACTCTCACTATGACTCATAGTCATAGGTTTTTTAAGAGTCTTTTAAGAGTAAAACGATCTCTTAAAGTTAATTAGGCCAATTTGCTACAGCAGACGCTACATCTCATCTAAAGTAACCAAAGACTTGTCAACTATCACCATAGATAGACATGGAAGCGTCATAAATTGCGCGACAAAATATGACACTATCTTCTGTCACCCTATTGCCCAAACGTTTAGCAGCAACCAAAACACAGCACAAGATGCCAAGATGCATTACGCAATCATAGTCGCGAAAATATGATGAGCAAAATAAAAGACAGATAATCACTACCAATATTTTATTTTGAATGTGTTCGTTTATATAGTCCACTATCTGTCCACTACGCTCGCGTAGAAATCAGTGTGTCACAAATATGTATTTCAGTCAATTTACATAAAACCTTAATAATCTTTAATAGTACCTGAACCTTTCTCAAGAATTGTACTATCTTTAAGTTAAACTGTACAAGAATCAGTTCAGTAGGTTTCGAGAAATTCGATCACATACAGACAGACAGCTATTGTGGACTTTGTTTTATAATATGTATAGATTATGAAAGAATAAAGCAATTAATTCACTTAATTTTTTGAATTGGACATGAAATTTGTATTAGGCTGAAACGTGATAGCGATCCATTACAAGAAATTAAGAGATCGAGAGAGAGATTTCACATTATTTATATTAAGCATGTACTTTTAATAACTACTATTTGTAACTGAAAAAACTAAGTGAATAAATAACTAAAACTTATTGCGATATATAATTCAAAGTATCAATTCACGATCTGAATTGCAACTGCCACGAGCCCGGATGAAAACGTAAGCAATAAGTATCATTTAGAATCTTCCCAATGATACTTTGGTTAGTTGGTTTGGATGGTTTTTTAGTGTACTCATGATACTTATTGTCCTGGAAAGGATCGTAAAATTTTGGCTTTTTAGTTTTATTACACGCTTTTGTCTATCGAGTTAAATATTCGTAATGAATTTTATGATTACTTTCAGAGATAGGATGTGCTATAACTGTTGAGGTTTTTATATATCGTCAGAAGTTGACGATAGTTATAGTTACAATAATAATACTACTAGCCTCGACCAACATCTTAAGAGGGTCTCACTCTTAACAGTTGTTGGATCAAGCGTAGGATACAAAAGGCAGTTTTGCTTGAGACGGCACGAATTGTGAGGAGATTCTTCAGTCTGAAGCTATAACCCCCAGTAGCTTAAGTACTTTCTCCGCTCAACAGTTTTTTATATTTATAAATGTTTTTTTTTGTATTTATTTTATATAGACAATATTTAAAAATATTATGTAAATTTGTATATAAATAAATGTCTTAAAATATACTACTACTAATAAATAATAATACTAGAGGATCACAAGCTTGAACCGCTGTTTTGGCGTGTTTGATGTATAACGTTTTGCAACTAAGCGAAATGTAACGAGATCTAAAAACTGGTAGCATTTTTGAAAAGATGATTAAAATTAAATTATAAGAAAAAAGTACAATGCCTTATGGGGCTCGAAGAATACCAATCGCCTAAAATACACGTGGAATACATTTCGATCTTAACCAATTTTGGTGAACACAGTCCTTGTTTTTTTGAAGTGCCGTACGTTTTTGCACGTACAACCGACGTCCTTCATGGCATCCGATAAACAAAGGTACCTCGTTAGTGCTTCTGGAATCCAGTCGGTGGAATCGATGGTGGAAAAAATATCGAATCGATTGGATGTCAACGACCTATCTGACGTGGGAATCCGGCCCTGGATGACATTGCTCGGGCATTGTTAGCTTTTTCTCGTACAATATCATCAATTTGTCATGCTTAGTGCATTTAGCGGTGATTTAAACGCTATATTCTAATGGTATATACAAAAAAATTTAGCCTCATACGTCAGTTGAGTAGTCTATTTAAAAAATTGTAGTTGTATGCGCTTGCGTTAAGCCTTTATAGGAGGCTTCGTTTGGTTAATTAAAACACTGGACAATACTGTGAACTTATTATAATTGATTGAAAGTTAAAAGGAGTACATATAGTTTGCGTTACAATATTTGAAAGTATAATGACAATTCGTTTTTAAATGTATAACGTCGTATGTGACGTATGCGTGCAGCACAGACGTGTCACCCACACGTCCATGATTGGCCCATATCATCCGTATGGCCACAGATGATTATAGGCCGCAACATGCCCCCGGACTTGGAAACTTCGGCTTCCAAAAGTTTAAGCTTCCCTGGATTCCATGTCATCAGGGATAACCAAAGGACAGATATTTGGTATGAGCGCTTTATGACTCCAGGTGCAAATCGGACTCCAGGTGCTCGTGCGATCTCGTCCGTTCCTGGAATATTCCTGAAAATGCGTCCACGATGCTTTTTATTGTGATTGCTATTTAAATGGACGAAAACTATCTTCCTTAATGCCAACAAGTGTACTCGGTGCGAGTCCAGGTATATGTTTCCTCCACTTCTATCGCGTCTGTAACTCGGAGAAGTAGTCTTTTGCCCATCGAGTCCAAAAGTGTTTCGAGTTGCCCATCGAGTTCAAAAGGTCGATTTATTCGATGTGCTGAAATGTCGATCAAATCGTCGCTTGCAGGCGCTATAAACGTACGGCCAACTAGGAAAAGAGCGGGACCTAGTGAAAGGTAATTTCGATCAGGGAACATCGGAGTGATTGGAAGGGAGTTCAAGACGGATTTAATTTCTGTCAATACCGTAATGAATTTCCCGTGAGTGAGATGCGCGTTACCCACTACGCGCCGTAAATGGTACGGAACAATAAATTTAAAATTTAAACGTTTAATTTTAGTGTATTTAAGAACATTAGAACTACAACGAGATATAAATTTTGCAAAATCGATTATTAGACCTACGAAATATTTTCCATTGTCTGAATAAATCTCAGGAAGTTTATCGCGACGCGAAATGAAGCGTTTCAGAGCAAGTAAGTATGCATCTGTAGAGAGATCACAAACTAACTCTAAGTGCACGACACGAATAAAACAAATAAATAGGCAGATGTATACTTCAATAGTTCTAATATCCCTACTTTTTCTGTCTGATATGAGCACTGGTCCGGCATAGTCGAAACCCCAACACATAAAAGGCAAAGCAGGCGTGATCCTCTCTTTAGAACGACTTCCTATAAGAGGAGTAAGAGTGCGATCTTTATTAGAACAAAGTAAACAAACGGTTACGGCGCGATCATGACTATTGATTAAGCGAATATAAACACAGGCGCCGAATGCAGTCTGCGAGGTATCGATAAAAATATGCATTTCTTTATCTATACGGTCAGTATCCATAACACAGCGAGGCACATGAATAGATTGCAAGATTGACAAAGACGCGAGAAACCGGTTCCATAAGCGCGCGTCAATCGGCACCGTGTCCTCCCAATCTAATTTCTCTAGACGTTGTAATAAAATCTTTGCTGTAATTATGAATGGACTTTCAATACTCAAAGAGTCTAAAATTTGCGATGCGTATGATAAAATTACGCGTTTAGTAATTGGCTTATTACTGTCAGGTTTTATTTGCGTGTTAAAATAAAATTCGTCGCTGTCATTAAGCCAACCTAGACCTAGCGTTTTGTGACTACTATTCTCGCGTAAAGATATCCGATTGCTAGTCCAGGACGAATCATTCACAGAAGACTCGGATGACTCTTCCCATGTGAAGTTATACATCGACTTACGAAGTTGGAAACAACCCGAAAGCAAAGTAGTTGCGGTTTCTTCGCATAATTTAGTTAGGCGTTGTTTATCATACGAACCCGTGATCATATCATCCACGTAAAAATCGTCATTTATAGTTCTGCGTATGTAAGAATTATTACAATCGGTTGCGAAATGTAAAAGTAGAAGAAAAGAAATTAAATTGCTTTGAATAGGCGGGCCGACCAGCTGGAAGTCATTGAATGAGACTCCCGAGCTGGAAGCAGCACTAGCGTCAAACACTACACCTAACTTAGTGTTAGTGCTGTGCTCCCGAAATACGCCGTGATGCGGCATAAAGTAATGCGGTGTACCATACGACGAAACACGAGTCATATGACCCAAACTTTGATACTCGTGTATGAACTCGACGTATAATTTTTTATATGAAGGCGATCGCTGTAATCGTTTTTCTAGCGCTAAAAATCGTTTTTCAGCTTGAGAGTACGATTCGCCTAAGAGCTCGGGTGATGATTTTAACGGAATACTAACGATGAACCTTCCCTCACTATTGCGCGTAGTAGTATGAGAAAAAAGGTCTTCGCAAGCACGTTCCTCATCTGTGCGCGTATCCCGATCCCTAGGCAGCTCTGCGAACTCCCAAGACTGTTGTATTTGCGTATCTATAAATTGCGTAAAATTACACTGGATACGGCTATCTTTTCGCGTAATAAAATCGATAGAACCTGATATTATCCAGCCTAAATGCGTGTTTTGCAAATAAGGCCCGTTAGGTAACCTTATATTGCCATCTTTTAATAATTCCCAAAACTTATCTGCGCCTATTAAAATATCGATGTTTCGGGAATCGAGAAATTGCGTATCTGCGAGCTGTACATACTCCGGAATATTGAACTTAGCGCGTTCGTATTGTACAGCGGGCAACGTAGATGAAATCTGCGATAATAAAAAACATTGAAGTTTAGAGGTGTAAGTGGTAATGCGCGATCTAATTTCTATAACACAAGTTTGTGTGCATTGCGTTACTGAGTCACCTACACCATTAATTTCGTGAGTGGACTGTATTAAATTTACTCCTAATAACTTACAGAACGATTCTGTTATAAAACATCGCTGACTACCGTTATCTAGGAGTGCGCGCGCAAGGTGATAGATATTATATTTATCCCGTACTTCGATTAACGCGGTTGACAATAACACCGGCTGTAAACACGAATTTTTTATGCAGTGTGAATGCAAGTGCGCTTTGTTCACACCAATCGCGGCGATCTGGTCATCGGTGTCCGCGGGGCGAGGGAGTGCAGCGGGGGCCGATGCAGGGCCTGCGCGGGCGCTGTTCATTAGTTGATTGTTATCGTATGACGAGTGCATAGTAAGGGAATTGCTAGGTTTAGCTATGTTATTAGAATCAACCCTATGAATAAGCGAATTATGTTTTTGGTTACACAGCCTACAAGAACCGAACTTACAAGCGTGAATAGGATGACCTGCGCGTAAACAGTTTTCGCATAGCTTATTATCGCGAATAAATTGTAACTTCGATTCCAAGTCAGTGTTTATAAATTTTATACAAGCGTATAGTTGATGATCGCCGTTACACATAGTGCATAACTTCTTAACTCGCGAGTGACGTTCGGGTGGACTAGTGGTGGAAACATTGCACTTGTGATTATAACTCGTAGATGGTTTCGCGATGTTAACCTTTGTGGCGTTATTGTTGTGTGTGACTTGCAATGTTTCCAACATGTCGGCTCGATTTTTTAAGAAGTTAAGCAGATCGTCAACCTTTAAAATTAATTTAGAATTATTATTGTTTGGTAATAAAGTTCCCTTATGCTGCTCCCACTCGCGTTCTGACGTTTTATCCAACTTTGACACAATAATAAAAATAATTAAAGTATCCCAGGAGTCCGTTGGCTCACCGAGGATTTTTAAAGCGCGTAGATTTTTTAAAACAGTGTCAATAAGTTTTCGAATTAACGAAGGAGACTCTTTACTCAACGTCTGTAAATTAAATAATGATTTGACGTGATTATGAATTAATAATCTGCTATTATTATAGCGATTGAGTAAAAGTTCCCAAGCAATTTCGTAATTGTCGGATGTAAATTCTAGTGCATCAATTACTAGCTGTGCGCTGCCCTTTAGCGATGATTTTAGGTAGTGAAATTTTTGAATACTACTTATTTCGACTGAATTATGAATTAGCGATAAAAAGGTATCTCGGAACTCCAGCCAGTGCTCATATGATCCGTCAAAGGTAGGCAATGAAATCGTAGGTAATCTAACGGATTGTAAATGATTATTAAAACCTGTAGGACATGATGTGATCTCACTATTAGTGCCACTACTGCTACTTAAAAATAATTCAGCCTGAGAAAGCGTGCTGTAATAAGTATCCTCAAACTGTTCTCGTTGTAATAACTGATCTTCGAGATCATCATCGGGTACACTTTCTTCGATTTTAGTTTGAATACTATTAAATTCGTTAAATAGGCTCGTTGCACCCTGAATGCGTAATTTCAAATCTAAACGGCTTTGGGCGGTTATAGCAGCTTTAGTATTGAAACTATTAAGGAAATTAATGAATTTCGTTAATCTACCTTTAAGAATAGCACGTTTTTTAGTCAATTCGCGTATTAATAATAATTGAGTATCAACATTGAGTAAAAGGGGAGACTTATCGCGAGATGTCATTTTAGATGAATTATAAATATTTAAATTACTTACGTAACTGATAAACAAACCTCAATATCTTGCGAAGGTTTTACAGTATAGTAAATGTAACTGAAATCTGAAATTGAGCACAGTATTGCACAGGGAAATTAGGGCAGGATAGGTTCGTGGATGATTGGTTGACCGTATCGAAAATGCGCGTATTAATCGATTTATAGTGTCTTCCAGTTCCAGAACAATGTCTTGACCCTTGTTGGCGGTTGCGTTTTTCAAACTCCAAGGCGTGGAATTTTAGCGTATATATCCAAATCCGGCTCGAAGGACCAGAATATGTATGCGCTTGCGTTAAGCCTTTATAGGAGGCTTCGTTTGGTTAATTAAAACACTGGACAATACTGTGAACTTATTATAATTGATTGAAAGTTAAAAGGAGTACATATAGTTTGCGTTACAATATTTGAAAGTATAATGACAATTCGTTTTTAAATGTATAACGTCGTATGTGACGTATGCGTGCAGCACAGACGTGTCACCCACACGTCCATGATTGGCCCATATCATCCGTATGGCCACAGATGATTATAGGCCGCAACAGTAGTCAAGTCTTTAATATGTGATATAGGTACATCGAGTACCATAATGTAAAAAAACATAAAGTCTATTTCGCTAATGATTTCTTTTAATTTTAGGTGTAAGTGCTATTGTGTCCACAATTGTCCGCAACATTCCGAACCAGTTGTAGCTTTATTAATCATATTGGTCCTTAACAATTCAAAAGTGCTTGAAGAAGCTTATTTGATTAAAGATTATTTGAATTAAATTTATTTATATTCTATGGTGTTATTGACAAAAGACTGTAATGATTAATAAATCTTTAAAAATCTTAATCTCAAATAAAAGCTGATTAAAAAATCTTCAAAATATTTACATGTGATATTTTTACTTAGCTATAGCTCAGGCGCAAACCTTTAAAAGTCTTTATGTCACTTTAACAGAAAATCAGTGTCAGTTAAGTATATGAAATTCTGCTCACCATTTCAACGACGTGGAAGTGACTTAGAAGATACCAAGAATAGGTTACTACCAAAGATTACAGTGTACATAAGTTGCTACGTCACCTATCAGCCTAACTACTTCCATACCAAAAATCAAATAGATTTTTGTTCTTCTCGTTTGAAAACGAAAGACAAACAAACCTAGAAACAATTTTAATTTTATTAGTAAACAGCCATCTAGTAAAGAAGATCTGATGATGATGGAATGAATTATAAATTTTGCATCACATACAAATCATCGCAATGATTATATTTAAATTAGTTCATTCAAATTGATACGAGTATATCTTGTGAAGCTCGTTAACGATCATATTTTTCTAATAAAATAAAGTAAGCTGCTTACTAAGCTTTTTGATTACTATTTAAGTGGGCTTTAATTTTATTCGACGATAAAATTTTGTCAGACTTATGTAACTACTGGTGTCGGCAGATTAGGTGAATTTCGTTTGATTTATACAGTGATTTAAAACCTTTTAAATGCGAGTTTAATGCTTGAAAATTCTAATACCCTTTGATTTGTAACTTTAGATATATATTAGGGATTGAAATAATCTTTAAAGATTTGGTATTACATGTTTATTCGTGTATCACGTTGACAGAAATAAATATATCCATAATACTTTAAAAACATGCGTGTGGTTTTAAAATTATAAAACACTTATAATTCAACTTAAAGGCATAAAACTCTTTTGAAATATGCGATTTAAATATATTAGACTGTTCATATACTATCAGTAAATATCTATATATATAAAAGAAAGTTGGTCTGAGTTACACTATTTATAACTCAAGAACAGATGAACAAATTCGGCTGAAAATTGGTGGAGAGGTTGCTTAGAACCAGGAGACGGACATAGGATACTTATTATCCCGTTCGACCGCATTTATTTTATCCCGTCAAGTCACTATAAAACGTGGTATAGCAAAAACGACTATGACATGGAAAAACAAAACATAAATGACAGCTAAACGTAATTTAGTCTTTGGATAAGTATGGTAAAAATATGACAATTATCAAAATAGTAGTAGCTATAAACGTTACTACATAGTATAAAACAAAGTCACTTTCTCTGTCTGTCCTTATATCTCTGTTTGCTTAAATCTTTAAAACTACGCAAATGATTTTTTTTAAGTATATAGAGTGATTGAAGAGGAAGGTTTATATGTATATTAAAATTCAATATGGAGTAGCGAAATACTGTGATTATCACTGAGTGACATAGGCTATATGCTTTATACCCGTGCGAAGCTGGGGCGGGACTCCTAGTATAATATAATAATAAGTTATAAATATATCAGAACAGTATGCAATTTATGTAGTTTTAGGGTGAAACTAGTTTCCGATGAAAATATCGCTTACTAACTTCTAGAAATCAGATATACCCCTAGATTTGTATAATTTCATATGATACAAATACTGTTCATGATGCCCATGGTGTATGTAGTTGGATGGACCCATAGAATTGAACTTGTTAAAAAAAATTATTGGCTTTTGAACTTTTAGTATCTCTTTATTTATTTTTCTGGATTTAATCGATACAAATAGGTTACTTATTTGGTATCACTTAATTTGCTTCATGGTACCTAAGCAGTACCTACTTGATTCGCAGGATTTATATTACTTTCTAAAGATGATAGTATTAAACATAAGTAAGCTTATGTATTGATTAAGATAATTAGTAATTGGATATTTAGTTAGTATTATGTAACTCGGAAGGTCCTATTCAGTTTGTAAGCGGTGATTTACTCAAGAGGTATAGTCGGTAGATAAAGTAATACGCTGAAATAATTTTGTACGTGTTTAAACATAACTAATACTATATACAGTTTTGTAGTAAATTATATAAACACATCATTCTTTTCCTCTCACGTGTCACGTGAATTGATTAAAATTAGTTAATATTGCATATTGCAAGTCTTTTAAGGATCTCGATAATGTCATTAGTATAACATGAAGATAATATATAATAGATATAATATAATAGATATAAGAAAGAAGAAAAAAAAACAAATGCATTCTTTGTACCTTTAACACTAAAACGATAAACCATATATGAAAGACACCGACATATACTTAAAAATCCTTTTTTTTCGTTTAAATAGTCTATGAGACAGTAATAATTATTTTCGATTTTGAACTAAAATGAAACACCTACTTTGTTTACTTAATCGTAGTAATTTTTTGTTTACTTACTCGTAGTAATATTACTAGTGCTATGTGATAAAAATTTATGAATATATTTTTCTTATTGTTATTTTTCTCTTCGGCCGTTTCTCCATTACTGAAGATCGTGGTCCTGGCTAGACTCTATTCTCGAGTGGATTAAATTTTTCCATCGGCTTCTCAATAGTTGGCACCATTGTTATAAGAAATCTTATTGTTATAAGAAAAATATATTAATAAATTTTTCTTATCATTATTATTTATTATAGTATGATCTGATGACAATAAAAACTACATAACTGAAAAAAAGTTATAGTTAAAGGTGATAGAGTACCAAAGTAGGGAAAGTCAAAATTTCAAGGCAGTATAAGGCGCTAGTATCTTATGTTTATTAAACAAATTGAAATAGCCTGTATCACACTTTTTTCCTTCACAGTACATCGGGCGCCTCAAAGCGCGCTTCTTTCGTAATTTTATGGTTTCCTATGGGAAAGCCACATCATTACCATTTAAACAATTGCCTCAAGAACAATATACTCAGCTATTTGCGTGGGTTTTCACTGATTACCGTTTATTTATTGCGAGTAGGCGTATTTTTTTGTTTTGCACTTTTAGTCAAATTATTTATAAACTGCACATATGTATTCATTTATATTTACATTTGAGTTTCTTTATAAGAATATTGTGTAGTAGAATACAAGTAAAGAGTATATATTTATTATTGTTTTTCTCGTCTTAAATTCTTACAACTAAGACTTATATGAAAGCTTAGTTTTTAAGTTAGACATAATCAGTCTGGCTTAGACAGAAACATTTTGTATATAGCTTTTACTATGCTACAAGTTATTGCTAATATAGTTCTAGCAGGCGTTTTAAAAAGAAAAGACTTCTTTGTAATAGTTTTTGTCTTTACACTTACGATGATGAAACGTTAGCCACGCTTTGTATAATTTTTAAGAAATGTACTTGGGAAAAGTTATGGTTGAGGTAATTTTTTTTCATGAGCAAGTACGTTTTATGTGTAACAGTTAAAAAACATTTAAGTATAGAATTTATATTAGTAAAACCTTCCTTTTTTATTATTTAAGTTTTTTTTCTTTAAAACGAAGAATATGGAAAAAATTTTGGAATGAAAAATTGAAATTTATTTTGAAAATAAAATTTAAATTAGCCATTATACTTACATAAGCAGTAAGTACACCATCTTGCCAGCACTGCATCGTGTAGTATACATCAAGAATAGTTTAAAAATTTAATGGAGAAAGAACAAAATGTTCCTTATAAAAATCAACCACTTAGCACCAATGTAATCACAATTAGGATCAACTGATGGCGGTTAAGTGGATACAGGATCGATAAGTCCTTAATGATGACCAATTAGTATAAAATAAAGGTAGTCGTGGTGGATATAAAGGTTAGAGCGCTTGAATCCCCAAAGACATCAAGGATCAAGAGTTATAATAAATCCACATTTGATGTAAGGTTAACGGGTTTTGAACTAATAATTACCAATTATTTAATATATTTTGTGTTGGCAACACTGATAGAGGTGGGGCCGGAAAATATGGAGGTTTTGCGGGAGAAGCTGCTGGCACAGCTATTTATATTTAGAGGAATTGAGGATCTTAAAATTTATATTAACAATTCGCCACGTTTAAAAACCATACATTCACCACAGCTTCAGGTAAAATAAAAGCATTATTTATGACTAGCGGCCTCCTACCCTGCTTCGCACGGGTATAAAATATATAGCCTATGTCACAGAGTGAAAAATGATTAAAATCGATGCAGTAGTTTTGATTTATTCATTACTGCCTGTGGCCCGCAAGTATTAAATTTGGAGAAAAACAATTCCCTCTGCCTATACCAAGAAGATTTCCTGCTATCTTTGGAATGTCTAAATTCATATACTACATATTTACATTTTTCCCTATATATTTTATGTTCAAAATTAATAACAGAATGTCTTTATATACAACATTCATAGCTTTGTTATCATTAAACAATACAAAACATGTTTTCTTTAGAGGTTACTCTTAAAAGAGCGACATTTAGTTGCGCGTCCGATCGCTGCTAAATTCGAAGTGCAATAGGGCGAAGCCCTAGACATATACCATCGCGGACTTTTCTGTAGACTTTTTCAATGTGTACAAATACTTAGTACATCATTTTGATAAATCTCGTAGGGTTTAGCCTGCATTTGCTATGTAAGCGGGAAAAAAAGTAATTATTTACGACATCACATTAGAAACCTCAAAAATTATAGTATTTCTCTACTCCGTATTGAATGTTATTATACATTCCTCTTGAATCACACTATCTATTAAAAAAACCGCATCAAAATCTGTTGCGTAGTTTTAAAGATTTAAGCAGTCATAGGGATATAGGGAGAAACAAAGAATGTGACTTTGTTTTATACTATGTAAATGTAATGTAAAAAAATGTAAATACCTATAGCATGATTCAGTATTCCCGCGCGATGGCTTATTATTAGCGTATTTCATGTATAACTTTGGTGTTTCTATACCGATTTCAATTATTTTTTTTTATACAATGGTTAATACTATTCACTTTTTTATTTAGGGATGACTGAGAGTGATATAAACGTAGTAGACAAATATAACCAGAAAGCTTCGAACTGCTAAGCTATCGGGAGTTACACGTGTTACTGTGAGTCAACCATAAAAGATAGACATATGCTGTCGTGGGATATTTTTTATATAATTTTAAGGAGAACATTTCCGTTATACATGATTTCTGTGTAGCTTTAACCATCAAGGTGGCACACGCGACGTAAGCTTAAAAAATGGAGTAACTTCTCCCGTTTTCCCGACATTTCTCTTCACTGCTCTGCTCCTATTGATTGTAGCGTGATGAAAAGTATACTATAACCAGCTCAGGAGTATGAAAAAAAATTGTACCGAGTTTCGTTAAAATCCGTCGAGTAGTTTTTGTTTCTATAACGGTTATACAGACAGACAGACAGACAAAATTTTTACTGATTGCATTTTTGGCATCAGTATCGATCCCTAATCACCCCCTGATAGTTATTTTGGAAATATATTCCAGTTACAGAATTGACCTCTCTACAGATTTATTATAAGTATAGATTATTACGCAATAAGCTTTATTATACTGATTAGCATATTAATTTTTTTATTTTTATTTTATTGATATCAATTATTTATTTATTATTATTTTATTTATATATAATTCTAATTGTCTGATGAAGAAATAAATCCGAAACAGAGTTTTAATAATTGACGGCCGGCCTTATTGCTTAAGAACGATCACTTCTAGACCAAAAAAAATCTGTGTGATTTTTGTATGTAGGATTTGGAAAATTATAGCTATTATTGTGAAACAATACAACTATTTTAACTAAGTTAGAATTTAATTTATAATTTATAATTTAATATTATAAACATGTTGTCACATGATTTGGCTAGGGTTTTTACGATCGACTGCCTGCCTGACCTTCAATTTACCTTAGTCGCCCTTTGCAACACCACGGTAAGACAGAGAGCGGAATAGTCTACTCAGCCGGATACCACACGGCGGGTGAACTTACCTTAGTCGCCTTTACGACACCTCGGTAAGAAATAAGGGTCATCTATTTTACTCAGCCGGATATCACACGGTGGAGTCTGATATTAAATTTATAATTGAAATATTTCTGTTGAAAAGTCAATTAGTTCTCTTAAAGTTTCGTTGACATTAACATGATATATTTCAATGTATTGAGATTGAATTACATTCACGTGCTGAATTCATTAAAAACTTCGTATGAACAATCCAAATTTAATACAAAGTAAACCTTATCATATTCTTTTAACAAATCACGTACAATCAGAGAATGCTCTTTGAATCGAGAAAAAGCTAAAAATGGTAATGCAAACATCGTTTGTTTATCGAGAGTTCGAATTTTCGCTCGGTACCAGAAATGAAATCAAATTAGTTCGCTGATTTTTCTGAAAATTTGAATCCACTGTGTTTAATCAAATTGTTCATATTTATGAATACAATTATAATATGTAATATAAAATTTCCAAACGACAAACGCGTGTAGACAATCTACTAGGTTATTATATAAACATACGGGTCACATCTACCAATAAATAAATAAAATATATGGGACACTTACACACACGGTCGTCCGTCCTCAAAGTAAGTAACTTAATACTTGTGTTATGGGTGACAGACAACTGGTGAATATATACTTATATATTTTTTAAATACATACTTAAATACAAATATACACCCAGGCTCAAAGACCAACAAATTCATTTAAAGAAAATGTTGTCCCTCGGCGGGAATCGAACCCGCGACCCGCGGAACTGAAGGCAGGGTCACTACCCACTGCGCCAACGGGCCAGTCAACCAACCAATCTGCTAGATGTACATATTACCTGTCAGTTAATTACCAGTAACTGGGTGGCGAGCCTTGGTCGGTAATTTTAAAAAAGATATAAAAAAATATTTAAAATTTTATTATATGTATTGATTTATTTACACTGATATGTAAGGTTTAATCGTATTAAATAACATCAATATTGGTTCAGCGGTTTTTACGGAAAGCCTGTACACGAAACAGAATCACAGACACACATTAAAAATAAATCATCTTTAGTGATACATAGTTCTATTAGAATATAGAGTTCTCCTCAGTTTTATTAGAATATAGACTATAATACAAATACGCCGTGTGGTATCCGGCTGAGTAGAATAGACCAACCTCATTTCTTACTGAGGTGTCGTAAAAGGCGACTAAGGTAAGTGGACCCACCGTGTGGTATCCGGTTTAGTAGAATAGACCACCCTCTTACTTACCGAGGTCTCGTAAAATACGACAGAGGTAAGTTGACGTCAGGCAGGCGGCCGGTCGTAAAAACGCAGACAAATTATGTGACAGCATGTTTATAACAAGTTGTGCCGACCCCACTGAGAGTGGGGTAAGGGCACAAAGATGATGATAAAAAATATTTAAAAAAAGGAATGAAAGCGCCGATGACATGTGGGATTCGAACCCGGGTTTTGAAAATCTTCGGTCCGCTCGTTACCCATCTGCTATCGCAACATTACGTTTGACAACAAAAAAAATCCTTTGCTTTCAATGCTACATTTTACCATTTTTTTAATGCCCAAAAACATGGGTAAAACATTTTTTTAAATAAAACCTAGCTAGATCGATTTTTCTCCCCCATAACCCCTACATGCTGAATTTCAGGAAAATCATTGGAGCCGTTTCCGGATTCAGAATATATATACATACAAGATTAACTCATGTAAATATTAAAGATATATATTTTTTTACTGCTTTTGCCATCATGTGCAATGGATGAGATTAGATATTAAGCATATGAAAAAGTAATAATCGTAAATACATAATAAATTGTTATACATACCGTTATAATTTATACCATAATCTGATTTTAAAATCCGTAGCACATCATTTCGCTTAATTAAGTCCATAATAATTAACGCGAAATAGGCTTTCGGTACTTCATTATAGGATGCTGACGTAATTTTTGTTCAAAATAATTAATTAATTTATACATATTTTTAAATTAAGTACTGCTCGATGTTTTAACAATGGCGCAGCTCTGTAAATATTGAGTAATTAAAAGAAACAATGATATTATTTACAATTCTGGTTGCTTTTATATTAAGGTTAATATTGACTTAATTATTACTTTATTAATAGGGGTCGTAACAGGCGACTGAGGTAAGTTAAACCTAAGTGCGGTATCCGGCTGAGTAGAATAGACCACCCTTATTTCTTATCGAAGTGTTGTAAAAGGTGACGAAGGTAATAGACGCGCCGTTTGGTATCCGGCTGAGTAGAAATACAACTAAGATAAATTGACGTCAGGAAGGCGGCCGGTCGTAAAATATGTAGCCAAATCATCGCTTTGTCTGTAAGCGAAAGAAAGAAAGAGGGGACGAGAGAATAAAAGGGAGAGTGGAAGAAAGCTAGAAAAAAAGGCGAAAAAGAGGATGAAAAATAAGACAATTTGGTGAGATTAACGCAGAGAAAAAGTGAATAGTGGAGGTGGAAAAGGAAATTAAAGTTACAATAAAAAAAATTACGAATTGAAATGTCTAAAATGTTTATTTTTTTAAAATAGAAACGAAACTTAAATTATAACCGTAATAGTATCATATTTAATTTAGTAAAAATTGTTCTGAAACACATACTTATTTACTATCCAGTAAGGCCTAAAAAAACTAAAATACTGGTTATTTATAATCTATGGTAATATATTTTTCTGGTCAGAGAGTTTATGTATGAAACATAATTTGTAGGCGTTATTCCTTTTTAAATCCCTGATAATAAATGTTAATTAAAGAAAAATAAAAGAAGACAAATATAATTACGATAAATGAAGGTAACCTTACCATTTTATGAGCATTTATTTAATTTCTATGTCCACTATATTCTGTGTGTATAATTTGATCTCCGTGTCAATATAAATAAATTTTAAATATGGCCAATTATATGTAACCATACTCTAAATTATACTTTACTCAAATAATATAAAAATATAAAAAAGCCCTTTAATTTATATATAAAATTAAAACCCTTAAGTCCTTACAATACCATAATTTAACATTTCTTTCAATTTTCCACTATTTCAACTTCGAAATAGGATTTAGATAGTTGGTTTTTATTCATAATTTCGAACCATCTGTTTCCGGTACAAGCGTGTAGGTGGAGTATTATTATCAAAACATGACATTTTTGAATGTATGACTAATACTTTACATAGTGATGTAATCAAAGTGTATTAAAATTATGAGTTCATTTGATTTCAAATTGGTTTTATTTCAATATTATAATAATGATAAAATAAACATAGAAAAACCGCAAACATATTTTAAAAGAACCGCAATGCGTTCGACGGCCATAGATTGAAAATAGTGTAATCCGTTAAAGTAGAAAATATAATAAAATTAATTAAAAGATATAATTTTTTATGATTTACTGAGTCTTATTTATATGGATAATTAAAGCAGAATATGATTTTTATTATACTATTTTACGTAAATGCAATATTATTTAATTATGTATTAAACTGCAAGTTATGTGTAAAAGGAAAATCATGGTTTGGGGTCAACTAATAACATCTAGACAAATCAAGCACACTATTCGCTTTGCAATAGGCATAGGCGGCGGGCCATCCTTTGAAACCGACTCTGCTGTAAATGTTTTTAGCGCAACGGACATCATCAGCGAGATCTTCATTGATTAGATCTGGAATATAAGAATACTTTATAAATTTATCATATCGATTAATAATGATACTTAATAATGTGAATAAACAACCTTAAATTCCGCTGCTTGACAATAGTCTCCTATTTCCTTTTGAAGAGAACAAATAGAGCTGAACCATGCTATTGAAAAGAATTGTGTATTTTAACATTTACTCCTACGTCTAGAGTTGAGCTGCCCGTAAGTGATATATAAAGTATCATTTTTTAAAAATAAAAAAAAGAAACTTAAAAAAGGAAGAAAAAAATAATTTGGTAGGTGGGGCTCGATCCTAGGTATTTACATTTTTTGAGACCGCCCGTTCCCCGAATAAGCTACGCTTACTAGACAATTTACGGCAAAAACAGCATTTTATATTCAAATGTTAGTATGTTAATATTTTTTAAAGTCCAAAAACAGGGATATATCGATTTTTTTTTAATAAAACCTAGCGAGATCGATTTTTCCTCTCTACCATCCCCTACATGCTGAATTTCAGGACAATCGTTGGAGCCGTTTCCGAGATTCCGAAAATATATATTAATATACATACATACATAGATACATACAATATTAACTCTTCTTATTAACAAGATTAAATCTTTAAAATTAAATATTAAAGATAAAGATAAATACCAAAAATAGTATTCGAATTTAGGTAAATACAATTATATATTTTAATAAGAAAGTCGTAAGGAGTTTAACTCTTCACCTACTTAATATATTTAGTTCTTCAGCGAAGTAAGGTAACGGTAAAAGGAAAAATGCATTTAGCGGGCGTTAGTGAAGTACTAATTATTATTAGTTAGAGAGGGTAATAATAAGATTAGCACACCTTCGCACTTAATAAGACAGCGGCCTCCTTTTCTGCCTTTCTTGCACCATTCTTTGCTGTTTATCTGTGGGAAAAAATATTGATTTTTTTCTTAGTGTAACATACTTCATCCGGTCGTTTATTTACAATTTAAAACAGGTCTTAGCCTCAGCTTTTTGTCACTTTTAATCATATTTCTCCTAATTCTAAATCGTGAGAATTTGAAATAACTAAGTCAGTGGCCATCTATCCGATCTATAAATAAACAAATCGAAGGGTTGTACTATAAGTAACTATAAGTTTAGAGGGTCTAAGTGCCAATTTTTTAAAAGCAATTGGATCCATTCGAATATAGTTACGCTAGTTGCGTAGATCGTGTTTTTAACTATAAATATATTTTTTAATAATAAACATAATAATGTTGACATTTATGGCACTATAGGATCTTTAAGACTTGAATAAGATGTATTGTTCAAACTCTTTGTTTAATAATAGTAGTAAACGAAATTACAAATGAGGTAATCACGATAGATGGACAATATTATACTCATTTGAGTGCCGACTAAATATAATTGATCTCATATCACTACACGCATAGTCAAGTTAGGCATCTTTTGTAAAACAAGATTAATACTTTTTCTGTATTTGCCATTATTTAAGTACAGCAAAAAATCCCTTTATTATAGTGGAGATCTTTTATAAATTGTCACGTAAGAGTCTTAAAGAAAAAGGGAGTAGAAAAAAACTGGCATTGGGAAGGCGACAGACCATCCTCGAGCTGAAATAAAAAGAGCAAGTGTTCTTAGCAGGGCGCAGGTTGCTTCCTCTTATTGCTATGAGAGTCGATCCTCTACTACAGTACTGTCATGTTCAAAACTCTTTTGTATATTTGTTACAACATGCTTGAAATATAACCTCCTTCAAATAGTTAGGTCAATAATTTAAAAAATATTGTTTCCGTCAATATGTCAAGTTGTTGAATAGGAATAAATTGGTTGATTTTTGACACAATTGCTTCTTATTTATTAAATAAGTGAAAAGGAAAAATATCGTTGTTATAATATATTTAACTCCGTCAATGTAAAAGCATGTTTTAGATTTAAATTATAAACAACTTGTAAAATAATATTAATAACAAAAAAAATAGTAATGCCACTAGGCATTACTTATTTTTTTTTACATTTCAAAATATAAAGCTAAAAATCGATTTAATTAAAATCATTTACATACTACATTAATAATTTCAAAATTTAGTTTATCAATCGAAATTAATCAATATATCTTCAAGAAATATTTTTAAATGTCTTTAATTATTTCTTATTTGAATTCGTCAATTCAGCATATATAGCACCATAAGTATGCATTTTGTGTACATCTATACATAAGGATGCACTTGAAGTAAGGTACGATATTTTTTATGCTTAATATTAGTTAAAGTGCGTACTTGTTGATGTTTCTATTAAGATAAAACTAATGAGAATATTATTTTGTTATAATCCGCGAAGAAAATATATGTAATGCTAAATGTAGAGTGTACGACCAAATTGCAAAGTGCGACAAAATGCTTTAGTGCATGAGTTTTTACAAATTCTGCATGTATCAGGTATGAGAACGAATAGTACACTCTACATTTTTTCATTACATATATTTTCTTTTATCGCGGATTATCCTCCGCAAAGTAACGCCTAATTCTATAAATTGTTTCTATTAATAAAAATATATAATAATAAAATTAACATGGAAGATCAAATGAGAAATGAAAATAAGAAACTAAGTTCTGACGAATTAAATCGAAATTTGAAGGCTTTAAATATTTAATGGGAGCGTAGTGGAACGCACTTCTCAACGCTCTGCGATCAAGTGACATTTATTCGACACAGGAGCTTGTTTCCTTCCTCGCATTGTAACTGTCTGCTGCTCTCTATTGGAGCTATCCTTAACGCGTTTGAGTTACGGAGAAATATTGACAAGCAAGAATTGTGAATGACATTTGTGTAGTTGTTTAATACCGGATATTGTGTTCTCATCTCAGTACCGAAAACGGGGTTCTCAAGAGATCAATAGCGTATTTTAAAAAAAGTAGTACATAGGTGACCGAGTATTTAAAGATATAAAAAAGATGAAACTTGAAAAAAATAATTGGGCAGGTGGGGCTCGATCCGTTGTATTATCACTTCTTTAGTCCGCCTACTATCCAATGAGCTATGACAACTTTCTAATTGACAGCTAAAATATAATTTGAATTTTATTCTAGATTTTTAAAAAACACATTACTTTATTTTAAAAGACATTTTTTTTAAAATGAAACCTAGCTAAAACAAAACCCCCTACATGTATATACATAGAAAATATATAAACATATATATACAAGTAAACCCATTTCAAAATTAAAGATATTCCATCAAAAGAAAGTTACACGGTAATAATAATTTTTCCAATAAAGCCGGCCGAGTAGAATAGTACCACCCTCATTTCTAACCGAGGTGTCGTAAAAGGCGGCTAAGGTAAGTCGACCCGCCGTGTGGTATCCGGCTGAGTAGAATAGACCAACCTCTTTTCTTACTGAGGTGTCGTAAAAGGCGACTAAGGTGTTGATCCACGGTGTGGTATCCGGATTAGTATAATAGACCACCCTCTTTCTTACCGAGGTGTCTAAAAATACGACTAAGGTAAATTGATATCAGGCAGGCGACCGGTCGTTAAAACGCAGCCAAATCATGTGACAGCATGTTTATAACATGTTGTGCCGACCCCACTTAGAGTGGGATAAGGGCAAGAGGATGATGATGAATAATTTTTCCAATACACTCTTTCCGGACGTTGCTTATTGCAAAAATGATTGTCGCTCATTAAATATCATAACCGCGATATTAATCGCTTAACCACAAAAGCATGAATAATTTCATGTCTGTGACACTTGTGGATAATAACCACGTATCTGAGTTTCAGCGGGACCTTAATAAAGTGATTTAAGTTTAAATAATCAAAGGTTATAGGTATAAAACGTGTAACTGAACCGTAAATTAAATTGAGAACTCAAATTAACGCATTAATTTAAGTTTTTGTACTATTTATAGAATTAGGCGTTACTTTGCGGAGATCCATAATACAAAAGTAATAATAAAAATATTTTGCTATAATCCGCGAAGAAGTAAAATAGAAAATATATATAATGCTAAATGTAAGTGGACAATCGGTTATCATACCTGATACATGCAGGATTCGTAAAAACACATGCACAAACCTCCACCACCGCCACCACAATACACAAGCACTATATACGTTCACTATCACAAACTCAACAATCGTTTCGCCCCGCAACCGAAGCATCATCAGGAGATAGACTCCACGACCAAAATCGCAAAGCTTTGCGAGTTTGTGATAGTGAACGTATATAGTGCTTGTGTATTGTGGTGGCGGTGGTGGAGGTTTGTGCAAGTGTTTTTACGAATCCTGCATGTATCAGGTATGATAACCGATTATCCACTTACATTTAGCATTATATATATTTTCTATTTTACTTCTTCGCGGATTATAGCAAAATAATTTTATTATTACTTTTGTTAAAATACTATGTTTAAATAGTGACTATATACAGATAAAATAATTGGCTTTATAATTCAATATAAAATTAATAGCAGATGTAGTTCTATTGTTTTACAAGCAATTACGTTTTTCAAGCATTGACATATGCACAAAAAACGAGAAATTGAATAGATTCTTAAATATGATTGACGTAATGAAATGTAGCAAGTGATTGAAAATTATCATTTAATATTCACTTACTATAAGAATAATTTGGTAGAGCTCATTGTTTTAATATAAGAAGCGTTAAGTCAGCAAAAAACTTGATTGATTAATTAATTGACTGTCTAACCGGGTAAGTGATGGAATGACCGGTTGATTGATTAATTGGTTAGATTAAATTAGGTTTAGACAAGGATTATAATTTTATGCTATTTCTGACATATGAAATTATAAACTGGCGAAGCACTACGTTTTGATTATTCATCAGTAGCTGGTCAAAGCTTGACAGTGACTCTGCTCTCAGTTCAGCTGGTCGTAGGTTCGATTACCATCGAGGGCCAACGTTTCTACGTTTCAAAGTTTTCTAAAACCGGCTAAACGGCTCAACGTTTTCTAAAAATATTTTGTTGGTTTTTCGAGACTGGATTAACAGTAAAATTATCATCATCATTTCCTGCCCTTATCCTAAGTGGGGTGGGCACAACATGTCATAAACATGTTGCCATCTGATGGTTAGGTATTTTACGACCGACCGAATGCTTGACGTTAAGTTACCTCGGGCGCTTTTTACGACACCTCGGTACAAAATGAGGGTGGTCTTTTCTACTTAGCCGGATATCACACAGCGGATCACTTACCTTAGTCGCTTTTTACGACACCTCGATTAGAAAAGAGGGTGGTCTATTCTACTCAATTCTATTCGGCTCACACGGCGAATATATATATATATGTACATTTACATATACATGTACATTTTTTTATCAGATTTATCAGTTGTCTGTCAGCCATAACACAAGTATAAAGTTACATTGGGGACGGACAGCCTTATGTGTAATTATTCCATATATTTATTTCCGCGCAGTCTCCGATACGCATTTCTCCATTAGGGCCGCTATAAAAATGCAAATTTCGACGACACGCCACGCGCTGCATTTTGCATGTCAGCAAATACGTTTTTAATTAATTCGCTTATTTATTTTTCCTGTATTGATGCCGCTGTGGTGGAAATTAACCATTACCATGTTAGTGATTTTGATTGAGTTATAACGGTTGATGTATTCGCAATATAGATCAGAGCTTGTAATAAATCCAATTTATATTCTTGTTTGACCCAATTTATAATTTAAATTTAATTACCCAAACCACCCCAACAGGGGCTGGCAAACCTTTGAAAACTAAAGAGCCATAAGTGCTAGTTTACTAATTTTATTCAACCTAATAATTCTACTAATATTATAAATATGAAAGTTTGTATTGTATGTTTGTTACTCTTTCGCGGCGAATCCACTGTACCAATATCAATGAAATTTGGCACAATTATTTCTTATATACCGGAATAACATATTGGCTATAAAAATCCTGTTAATTCAACAGAAATAGGATAGCATGCAAAAGCGCCATCTATTATAAACCTATCATGCAACAACAGTCCAGGCTAACGAAGTTGCGGGTAAAAGCTAGTATTATAAATGGAAAAAAAATCATCATTCTCCACCACAACCACCATGTTGTTACATGTTTTGGCAAGTTATTTTCGACCAGCTGCCTGCCTGACGGAACTACTGGACCGATTTGAAAAATTATATTAGTGTAAGATAGTCCATTTATCGAGAAAGGCTATAGGCTATATAACATCACGCTAAGATCAATAGGAGAAGAGCAGCAATAAAAAATAGTACAAAAACGGCAAAATTTAAAGAGAAAACGGTGATAGTTATTTGAAAATCATGTATTACAAAATTGTCGCCGAATAGAATAGTACCACCCTCTTTTCTTATCGAGGTGTCGTAAAAGGCGACTAAGGTAAGTTGACCCGCCGTGTGGTATACGGCTGAGTAAAATAGTACCACCCTCATTTCTTATCGAAGTGTCGTAAAAGGTAAGGTAAGGTAAGGTAGGTAAGTAAGGTAAGTTGACGTCAGGCAGGCGGCCGGTCGTAAAATACGTAGCCAAATCATGTGACAACATGTATATAACGGGTTTTGCCAACCCCACTTAGAGTGGGATAAGGGCAGGAAGATGATGTATTACAAAATTGTCCTTCTCTAAAAGTTCTAAATAAAAGTCCGCCACATGTCTAGCCTTTAAGGTTAACCCACATTAACCATTTTTATGGTTATCAAAAGACTATATTGCGGTTCTAACCTTTCCACGCGGGCGGAGCCACTGGCGATTGCTAGTCGGTTATAAACCCAACTTCCATATCGCAAATTACAGTTAGTGTAAACATAAGAAAACACTTTGCCTCGGTTCAGTATAAAATAGAAGTTCTCTTAGTTCAAAGGAAGCTTTTAAAACATCCAATAACATAATCCCGGGTTGCAATGGATTGTAAACATTAGGTAGAACAGACTCGGGTCTCGAGATTAGCAATATCGGAAAGTATTAGATCGAAAGACGTTATTTACCGACCGCACCGACTGATTCCAATCGCTTCGATTTGCACACAGAGCGTATTTAGTGCTTAGTAACCACGTGCATCGTATTTTACACCGTCTGCGACTTAGTCTGCATAGACTAATATACTGTAATGTATGTATCGGTCACTTGTTTGAGGTCCTTCCCTTCTTCTGTAGAATGTAAAGTGTGTGCTAATCTTTTATCTGTAAACTGATTTTATTTTTGACTGGCCCGTTGGTGCAGTGGGTAGAGACCCTGCCTTCAGCTCAACGGGTCGCGGGTTCGATTCCCGCCGAGGGCAAACATTTTCTATAGATGAATTTGTTGGTCCGAGTCTAGGTGTATATTTGTATTTAAGAATGTATTTTAAAATTATATAAGTATATATTTACCAGTTGTCTGTCTACCATAACACAAGTATTAAGTTACTTACTTTGGGGACGGACAACCGTGTGTGTAAGTGTCCCATATAAAAAAAAATGTCTAATCTAATCTTGTGTATATCTTTAATATTTATATGAGTTAATCTTATGTATATGTGTATATTTTCTGAATTTCAGAAACGGCTCCAACGAATTTTATGAAATTCGCCATATGGGGGTAAGGAGGGGTGTGGAAAAATTGATCTAGCTAGGTTTAACTTAAAATAATGTCGTTTTATTCCTGTTTTCGAACTTTTGTTCCTTTGTTTCCTATTTTTGCACTGAAAAAATGCTAAATGTTGAATTGAATCTTAATGATATAAGCTTTCAATGTTATTTCGCTAAATGCATATTGATGGAATTCGATATAATTGAAGCTTATTTGACCACTTAGCTTGACCATATACTTTTAAAAAAATACACATTTCTTCAGGAACAGGAAAATTCATAGAGAATATGACTGAGAGTATTTTAAAAATTAAGTTGACGCGAACGAAATCACATGTTTACCACAAACACACTTTTTTCATTAGGCAGGTATTTTATAATAATTTTAATAGTTCAGCCCCTGACTGTGTCCGCGTCTGGGTTAAAAGTAATCTAAGTTAATCTAAACAAAAAATTACAGCAATCCCATCCTTTCTTTAGATGGGAAAGAATGATATGCAAACAAAATGACTTTCACGCCTATAATATTAATGATATGATTCAACTACACAGTTAAAGATACAACGATTTTTTTCTCTTTAACGTAATGCATACAATTATACATATTTTTATCATCATAGTAGTAAGTAAGTAATATTTTTAGTAAGTTAGTATATTACAACTTAAATTTCCTTTAAAATATAACTCACGTTGCATCTTTGTAGTACTGCAATTGAGATTTCCATTGGTGATTGAAAATGTAAGTACGTGTCGGTTCTCTGTGTCGATGCGGGCTTAGATTGCAGATAGTGATGTTCCTTTAATTTATCGACACAACTTAAGTTTTCTAATAGTTTATTCTTGCTATACCTAAATAGCCTCTTGTTTCTGTTTTACTTGTTCCTTTTGTTACAAATAATATCGAAGTTTTCTAGTAATAATGATACATTATATATTTTATAATACACGTATGTTATCCACAGAGGCGAATGTATTCTTTAGAGTTGAGGTCCGATCCGATCGTAATTAATTTTTAAGATATAATATAATATATAATCGAATAAAATACCCCATTCTAACGGAGAGATGGAAGTAATTTCATAAATAGTTTTTTATTAATGAATATAATAATGTAGTTAGAAACACTAAATAATATTGAATTCAGCAGCCGAAATCACACGAATATCTTATGTTATCTTCGTTTATATTTTCAATTACTAAATCATATCTATTATTTTTTATTATATTACCAAGAATTCCTATACAATACTAAAAAGGATATTGATAATAAAAGTCAAAAAGAGAAAAGACTTCATGCATGGTTCATCGATATCGATAACTTATTTCCTGGGTCACTATTCATTGAGTAACATAGACAAATGGCAGAGAATTGATCGGCGCGAGTCTCGTTTCTCACAATGTGATTCACATCTTATTTGAATTAACTGTATCAATTTAGGTTCAATTTGTAATGCTTCCCGTTTCTATTGACAAATTTATCAGTTAGTCAAATGTGTAGTGCAGTTGTAGTTTGAATATGGGACCAATTGCAAGTTATTGCACCTAATTTCAGTTTAAATAATTTATAGAATTAGGCGTTACTTTGCGGATATCAATAATACAAAAGTAGTAATAAAATTATTTAGATATAATTCGCTATAAAGTAATTAGAAAATAAAATGCTAAATGTAGAGCAGAGTATCCGTTTTCATATCCGATACATGCAGGATTCTTAAAAACACATCACAACACAAACACAAAACTTTTGGGATAGGGAACTTTTGTCGTGGAGTCTACAATGAAGTCTCCTGATGATGCTTCGGTTGTGGGGCAAAACGGTTGTTCAGTTTGTGACAGTGAACGTGTGTAGTGTGTGTGTATTGTGGTGGCGGTGTTGGTTTGTGCATGTGTTTTTAAGAATCCTGTATGAACGGGTATGAAAACGGATAATCCACTCTACATTTAGCATTATATACTTATATATTTTCTATTTACTATATCGCGGATTATAGCAAAATAATTTTATTCTTACTTTTGAATCTCAGATTAGTTTTTGCCCTTGTATGTAAAGAATCATAATGAGTTTAGAAGTTGAACCCAAAGGAGAAAAGGTTTGATGTGACGTATTTAAGTCTCAGTGAGTAATTTTAAAGTTTAAGTAATTGAGAATTTAACCCATTCATTCATTCTCCTACCCTTTTCCAACTCTAAGTAGGATAGCCACAGCATGTTTTTAGCTTCCATTTTCTTTTATCATTCGTCAACTCTGGCGCAACTTCTTTAATGTGCATGTGCGCATTTTATATGCATACTTCACAAAATCCAACCATCTCTTATTCGGGCACTCCCTGTGTATCACATATCCATCCACATTCATATTTACTCCCTTGATCACTTGATTTTCATCCTTAAATAAATGTCCATATCATATTAATCTTGTACTTCTGGTCTTTCCTAGAATGTACGAAGTTTTCAGACTTCTATAAACAAAACATGTAGAGTTATTAATTGAATTCAAATAGCATAGTTGTAATTTCAAACAAAATTCATGTGTTCCGTTCCAATCATGTATTAGCATATTTAAATAGATGTAATATATTTCAGGCTTTGGCATTAACACGAGAAATGACTGATGGTACGATAGATATACCGCATACAATAAATAGTGACGTCACAACTAGAATATCGCAGCCAAATTAAAATGTCATTACCATATTACGCATTATGACCTGTTTGCACGAAATTACTAACTTGGTCGAGTTATGTTTAAAAATAATGAATTGAAACTATTTTAAAAGTAAAAATATCGGGCGCTTTTAAAATTAGAGTATTTACTTAATACAATCAGAATTTATTACTAGTAATTTGTTTATTCAAATTGTAAAATTGTGAATTCTGTATATCTGTCAAATTATATATACTATTCATTCATAGTCATATATGGCCGCGAATTTTCGTGAGCAGACTAACTAAAATCCTTAATATTTATATTATTGATAAGATAGATGACCTTAATAAAACGTAGATTTATATTCCGTACCAAAGTACGGAGTACACCGTACGGAGTAGGTACATCAATAATTTGTACAAATTTCGCCCCGAGACGGTTCAAGACATTTTGGTAAATGCAACCATTCGGATAAGTTTATTGCCTGTATCCAGTTTCTCACTTTATACAAAGGAATTGACAACATATATAGTGTTGCGGTTACATGAATGAACATTTTGAAACATTTCAAATATTAATTTATCTGTGTGTTATCCTAAAGTTTATTATGTGCCCATTACACAAATAGATCGCTGTAACTATACATTATATTTAGACAAATAAACATTAAACATAACTAAGAAACAATTTAAAAAAAACTTAGAAAACGTTTTTTTTATTTTAATATTATTTTAGCAACATACCGTATTCAGATAGCAGTAAAATTTATGTTGGTCTTGGTTCTTGTATAAATAATACAGCAGTCGGGAAGTTTATAATATTGTAATAATATCCAACATCGAGAAGTAATTATTCGGAAATATCCACTTTCACATTATTGAATATGGATAGAAAAAGTACTATAATAAATACAATATTCTATATGAAAAGTAATAAAGAATATTGAATATATTTGAAGATATTTGAAGGAATGAATATTATGTATCGTAGCTCCGTTAATACACCAGATGAAAAATGAAATATCTAATGAAGAAATATATCGAATATTTAGCATTAATTTTTTTCGTTATACGTATTACCAATACTTATATTGTTGATGTCAAAACGTCTTAATTATTTGTTCTTTTACGTACGAACTAATATAATTTGTTAAATATAAAACAACTAGCTTTTACCCGCAACTTCGTTTGCGTGGAATTTTGTCATGTGTATAAGAAGGACGGGTGTATAAGGAACAATTGCCAAATTTCATCGATATTGGTTCAGCGAATTCGCCGTGAAAGAGTAACAAACATACATCCATACTCACAAACTTTCGTATGTATAATATTAGTAGGATAGAAATAGATATAAGCAGGATTCGTAAAAACGCATGATACAACATACAAAGTGCTTCCTCGTATATAACGAGGAAGCACTTCGTAAAAAAAATGGAATTATTGAACTGTTATTATAGAGCTGCGAAAGGTTTTAGAAAAATAAGTGAATGAAACAAAAGCAGGATACGCAAGCAGTTTATAGAATATGTGTAGTTGTAGTTACTAATGCCAGTTTTTTTTATACACTTACAGACACGGTCAGCCGTCCCCAAAGTAAGTAACTTAATACTTGTGTTATGGTAGACAGACAACTGGTGAATATATACTTATATATTTTTTATACATACATACCTATATACAAATATACACCCAGGCTCGAAGACCAACAAATTCATTTATAGAAAATGTTGGTCCTCGGCGCGAATCGAACCTGCGACCCGCGGAGCTGAAGGCAGGATCACTACCCACTGCGCTAACGAGCCAGTCGAAGTTTCTATTATCTAAACTAATACAAACGCGGCACTGCTAAGCTGTTCCTGAAATATTCTCATGATTTAGCGCGCTAATCACTCCGCCGGAATGTGATGGCTCCGACAAATGGCGCGCACTCGCTAGATTACAGCTCGCTATTGATCCATCACTAGCCATTCAAAATTTAATCCCGAATATATATTGCGATAAGAGCTAAGCTTGAATAAGCTTTGTAGATAGATGCTAGTTTTGTAATGTACAATAAACTTATTCGTACTTTAGTAGGTATTAGTGGGACTTGCTGGCATAGATAATAAATACTAGAGTAGGGGCGCCTAAAATGTGTCCATCCACAATAAAGAAAAAGAATTAAAAGAAATAAAGAGTTTTTCATGTGTGATTAAACAAAATGTTTATAAAATTATATTTATTAATAAAATATGAATTTAATTTATTAATATTCTCTCATATTAAAAAAAACTTTTTTTTAAAGTTAACTTTTTCTCATAAATTTTTTTATTACGAACGCGTGATGTATAATAATTTGTTTAATATAATTTAATAATGGAACATCATAGAATTATGGTATGCAATCTAGTAGATTTTTTTAAATTATAAAAACTATTACAATATTCACTTTTAATTTTCACTTTACTGAAAATCTAACACAAATACAATATGTAAAGAAATACCTAACCTTTAAAAAATTGTTGTATATATATAACGGCCAGTTTTATTAAATTTAAACATATTTCCTTTTATCCTAAATTTATCTCCAAAACGTCCCAAATTTATTGCTAAAAATTTAAAAGGCTCTTTTTGTGATAGCTAGCATACAAAAAGGTTTCATGCGAACGATTTTAATCCTTTTTTATGGTTTCATGAATTCTAAATGTAAAAAGATCTAAGGCAAAATTTCTATAGAATAATGACAATTATAATAAAGAATATAATGCTGTCTAACTCAAACTCGTTTTAATACTAAATAATTTATTCCAGAAGATCTTGAATAAATTATGTATTTGAATTGCTCTTTACCTCAGTATTTATTCAGAGTGTTTAATTATTAATCAGTTAATGTTTAACAAATGAAACTAATTCTGTTTATAATTGTAAACAGTGACTATTTGTTAACTCCAAATAGAATTGCCGACAATTTCTAGTTGGACCTGTCCCATTTCGACCGCAGCACAGTAATAAAATAGATATAACAATCAGAACATCCAGCTAATATTCGCTATGTACAGTCAGCAAAAAAAGCTAAAAAATTCTACCAGCTAGACTTAAAATAATTATCAATTATAAACGTATTAGTCACTGCGCTTATTCTTATTTGGAGTGTGAATTACTTATTATCGTTTTATTTGCTTTTGTCAAGAAGTCAACTCCTAATACTGGGTAAATAAGCCCATGTGTTTTATTGAGATTTTCTAATATAATTTTATTATATAAGTGGATTTTTTCTTATTTCAAGCAACTTAAATCTCGTTATCCTTTAAATATTTTACGATATCACTCTGCCAAAGCAAAGCATTTTATTGGCAAAGCGTTTAAGTTGGGAAATTAAAAGCACGAGTAACGGTTAACCGATAATAACACGAAAAATTATTATCGGTTAAAAGAAATTTATTCGTTACTAAATTAGAAATCTATTACTAAAACTTTGTATTGTTGCTGATAGAGTGACCATTGATGTTTGAAAATGGAACGGAACGCAACTTTTCAAGGGAAAGGAAACTTTTTTTTGTATAAAGATAATAGCAATAAATTTTGAATGATTAGTTTATGTTAGACGATTTTTTTTGCTGACGCTACGCAAACGGATGGGGCGCATTATGGGCAGTACCAATGTTAATTTAGATGGAAGTGGGACAGTGCAGCGACCTATGGAGCCCTCCGCTTTGTTATCATCTAGGATTTGGAGTTTATTGTGTTGGACTATTTGAATCATCTCAGATTTCAAATCGCGACGGTGGCCAGCATTTATGAAGATATGTATTATTTCCTTTATTTGCATCAAATTCTGGAGGACTTTTAGAGCTGCATATAGAATCGTTAAATTGTTTTGGAAAAAGTTAGACGTTATTTTCAATTTAAAATTTTGAAACTTTTTGTAATTATAATTTTATGAATATAACTACGAGTATGGTCTCCATTTACCCACCGAAGATACCTTCTGTTTAAGAGAAGAGAAGAGAAGCTTTAACTTAATAATAAGTACTAACTTCAGTGCAGTGATATAGCCATATACATTAATTAAGCTTTTATTAATTATTAAGCCTCGCAATGTTTAATGTTTCTAGTGCCGTGTGGTATCCGGCAGAATAGAATAGACCACCCTCATTTCTTACCAAGTGTTGCGAGTAAAAAAATAATAAAATAGTAAAATACCTAACATGTTGGGCCGTCCCAACTTAGAATGTGATAAGGGCAATAATCAACTATGTCAGGACGAAAATTGATTTAAAATATCCCAATTATAACGTACGTGTATGTCAAATGGCCTAATTTACATTGATGTATGTAATTAGCCGATGCATTAATTAAGTTTCTATGTGATCAGCGTGTATCATGCAACTGATAATTGCAGTTTGTTACAGTTTACTATATTTTTTGTTGTTAAATCGCAGTATACTTATTATTTTTACTTATTTGTGGTACGGTACAAGTTTTTTTAGATTGCTGCTAATGTCTCATTATCATCATCTTTCTACCCCTTACCTCCAAGTGGGGTCTGCACAAAATGTTATATACATGTTGTCACAGGATTCGGCTACGTATTTTGCGACCAGCCGCCACCTGAATTGCTTCTAATTTTAACAAAAAATTAACTAAACTACTGGACCAAACACTGGTTTAGCCTCTAAAAGGGTACTGAGAATAAATTCTAATTTACGTTTAGGATTATTCTATGCATGCTGACAGCTTGGCGTAGCTGGGATATTAAGTATTTGATAAGAAGTTCTAAATATCGACCAATAATCTGGTCATTAATTAAAGTAAATTAATTACGTGATTTTTGCTCTCGGTACATGGGGATAGAACTGAAGCTATCTCGGTTGTCTTATCAATTACAGAAAATATATTTAATTATTGAACAACTTGGTGTACCAGCGATGTAAAATTTTAGTATATTAAAACATTCAAATTCAAAATAAAAATATTCTCATTCTATTCTCTTTGAATTGTTTTTAGCATAGTGTAACGTAAAAGACGTATATTTATTTAAACGTATTTATGTATATTTTATTATTTAAATAATAACATCTCGTTAAAAACCAGGTAGTTGATGTGTCATCATCCTCCTGACCTTACCCCACCTTAAGTGGGGCCGGGACAACATGTTTTTAAAATGTCATATGAGCTTTGACATTACAGCATTTTAAAAACACTGTTAAAAAGAGGCTGATACAGAAAGCCTACTATACTCTTGAAGAATTCTTAGAAGATAAGAATGAATCTGAATTTTTTTTTCCGAATTGACCATATGCTGTTAGCCCTAACGGCTTTTACAGCGTCACCGGGCGGGACGGGCGAGCGCAGAAGCATCGCCGAGGTTGCGAAATGCGTAGAGTAGAGCGCAGAAGCTCTACTAGCGTCGGGAAACGTCGTCCTAAGGGTGCCTCCTGTGAGCCGGACCACGGCTTAAGATGACGTGTAGTGGAGGGCTGATGGTATGACTTTGATTAGTCAGTTCGACGACGGAAGGGTGGCAAGAAGCCACGACCAATCGATATCAGAAATGTGGGACCTCGTCATCGCCGACGAAGACGCTGTGTGTGTGTATTACGTGTTTCTGTGTTTGCGATCGTTATTTGATCATCAGGGTCATCTAGGACGCTTTTTGGACGCCTATATTTTCGGTGGTCAGACCTAACTGGGAATTGAACCTGTACAAGACAGTAACGACTTAATGTAAATCGTATTAAGAATTATATTTTTAAAAAGAGCAACCGCTAAGTTTCTTGCTGACGCTTCTCGGTAGGAACAGCTTTTCGAACCAGCAGTTGACGATAGTTGACGATGACGTAAAGTTGGCGATTCAAAAGCACTTGTTTACAAGTTTATTTGAATAAAGAATATTTTGAATTTGCTTGTCCGGTAGTTGATCTGTATTTTATCTATTTCGATTAAAACCATTTGGTTATTTCAATTGCGTGTGAAACAGTCGTCAGTCGAATAAACGCCGTTACCTCTCTAAAACTGACAAAGGATTCAATTTCGTCAATATCCCATACCATTTCTCAACGAGGTTAAAATCGGTAGAAACAGCCCGTTCAAATTGTACATGATTCAGTGAAGCGAGGCTTGCGTGTTTGCTCTACGACCACAATAGAAAAACTATAAATGTAGGAAAGTTTCAAATGTTTTGTGTTATATTTATTATTTATCTCTGTTATATTTCTTTTTAATTTCTATTCTTTGTCGTTCATTTCTATTATAGTCATCATCATCTACCTGCCCTTATCCCACTCTGAGTGGGGTCGGCACAACATGTTATAAACATGCTGTCACATGATTTGGTTGCATTTTTACGCCCGGCCACCTGCCTGACGTCAACTTACCTCTGTCGTATTTTACCTCCTCGGTAAGAAACAGGGTGGTCTATTCTACCAAACCGGATACCACACGGTGGGTCAAGTTACCTTAGTCGCCTTTTACGACACCTCGGTAAGAAATAAGGTTGGTCTATTCTACTCAGCTGGATACCACACGGCGGAAAGCTATTTCTTACATCATGTTTAGATATAGCTCGAAATACTGTAAATTCGTAAGGGCACTTGTTTGTTTCATACAAATCCATTCATAGTACACGTCATCAGCAACTGTTCCGGGTTTCGATGGGCAACAAAACGAAACAGATATCCAATCAATTTCAACAATACTTGTATTTGATTGGTTCCAAGAGTGGATACGAAATATAGACTTTTGCTTGTATAATTTAGTTAAAATATATGCGTAAACGAACTTGCTCTCAGGCATAACTATCATGATCATCATCATCCTTCTGCCCTTATCCCTCTCTAAGTGGGGTCGGCACAACATGTTATAAACATGTTATCACATGATTTGGTTACATATTTTATGACCGGCCACCTGCCTGACGTCAACATACCTAAGGTAGTCGTATTTTACGACACCTCGGTAAGAAGGAGGGTGGTCTATTCTACACAACCGGATACCACACGGTAAGTAAAATTACCTTAGTGGCCTTTTACGACACCTCGGTAAGAAATGAGGGTGGTCTATTCTACTTAACCGGATACCACACGGCGGGTCGACTTACCTTAGTCGCCTTTTACGACATCTCGGTAAGAAATGAGGGTAGTCTATTCTACCCAACCGGATACCACACGGTGGGTCAACTTACCTTAGTCGCCTTTTACGACACCTCGGTAAGAAATGAGGGTGGTCTATTCTACTCAGCCGGATACCATACGGCGGGTCGACTTACCTTAGTCGCCTTTTACGACACCTCGGTAAGAAATAAAGGTGGTCTATTCTATTCAGCCGGATACCACACGGCGTACTCAGGCACAACTATATCGATGAGATTATTTAATTGGTTTATTTTTATCTTCTGTTTTAAACACTGTTTAGCGTCGTATTGTCTTGAAATAATTTCTATGTTACACGATCTTATGTCATTTGAATGTATGGGTTCGAACAATTCCTGACTTGGTATAAATTTTTTGAGGCATTTAATCTACAACTCCTAACAATTTGCTTTTGTGACGTCTTTCTATCCATTTGAACTATGTGCCCCGCCAGTCGCCATTTTAAGGGTGGGGATTGCCCTCCTCTCTCCTTTGTGAAGAGGGATGTTGAAATTTACACCCACCACGCTGCTTCAATGCGGGTTGGTAGGTTACTCATATTCCAATTCTGCAGAGATATGCAGGTTTCCCTTCACTAAAAAGCACGTTATAAATTGCAAATATTAATTAATTCGGCGCGTAAGTTTTTACAGAAAAACTCATTGGTGCTTACACAGTTTGAACCGATGACTCTCTGGACACAGTTGCATATTATCACCCCTGCTCTCATCACAGCTCCTTGACGTACAAAAGTAAAATCTTGTATATATATACAAGATTTTTTTTAAATCAGATAAATTTTACATATATTTTGTGTCACTTGAGAATATGTTAACGAACAGTGATATAAAATAATTTACAAAATACAAAAACGATATTCTACAAACACTTTTGTTAACGAGTCCCGCTGGGAGGCCGAAACCGACAGATTTTCTCATATTTTAATCAGAACATATTTAAACTGCGGGTGATTTTGATAGTCGTATTAATTTTATCATACGAGGAAATATGGCAACATATCGCTGGATCATTTATTATTATCATGTGAAATCACGGAATAAAATAATAATACAGAAAACTGTACAAAATTATTGAATACACTGAGATACAAATGAATAAATCAAAACTCTCCGTTTTTATTTTTTGTAAGGAAATACCTTTTAAGTGCTAACTAGGTTAGGTTAGGGTCTAGTGGTAGCATGTTCATTTAAGGCCGTGTACAGACACGCGAGGCGTGTGTTGCGATTAGTTCGTCACGCATGACTTCACCTGAGGCATAAGATGGTACATTTATACATGCGTCCCAAAGGAGTTAAGTGTGCTCAAAAACACAAGCAACCGCGCATGGTAGTTTTCAGTTGAAAAATGGCTCCGAAAAAGCGAGACGTGCAAATCGCAGCTGCGGCTTATAAAGTAATTCATAAAATATTAAAAAAATAAAAAAAAACGCTAGTGGACAATACAAATAGTATTGTTATGAACGGATTACATTATGGGAATCCATAGACTCATGAGCGTTCGATGTAAACAAAAGTTCGTCTACACGGATCGTACGACTCGCATTTAGGCAGCGTTCGCAAAGATCGTATGACTCGAATGCTCAGTGTGAGCACACACGTCCACACAGCACGACGCATGCGAGACGAACCATTCGCAACGCACGCCTCGCGATGTCTGTACGCACCTTTATAAAAACGTATCATTTTGTAAAATTTCTTGTCAAACTGAGTAAAGAATGCTTGAACTTCATAAAAATACATTGTATTTAATAGTTAATTGTATTTAATATGTACTTTTAAAATAGTATGACATCATGACAGCCAACCAGTGATTGTAACTGTTGATTATTATATAAATTACTAATTACATTGAATATTTAAAACTTATATTATTTTATATGTATTTAAAAAAAGTATTAAACACAATATCATTACCTGAAACAATCCGAAGCTGGAGAAGCTGCTGAAATTAGACACTTTATCTGTTGTTCTTCCACTGGCGTGCTCGATTACGCAGACCCCTAAAAAAAAGAAGCTAAGTTAAGTTAGGGGATAAAAAAGTAGCGGCCTGTTACTATCTCATATTTAAGAGATGCCTTCTCTCACTATAAATAACTATAAATAATAAAAAGAAAAACAAATAACAGAAAACTTTATATCTCATAATAATTTAAAGCGTGCAAAGGGCGGTCTTATCACCAAGCAGTAATCTCTACTAGAAAACTGGAGCCAAAAATATTGGAGCTTAGACTAATTAATCTGATCAACATATCCCAGGGATTCTGCAGATGTATGCAAAATCCTTCACAACGTTTTCTTACACAAATCAACGCAAGTTGAAAAATTTAAATAGGCTGACAAGATTTTAAAGATCACTTAACAGTGCGTTCTTGGGCCTTATCGTTAGAATCTGCCTGTCTCGTCATTTGTCTATTGGATATATAATATGAATTACATTCTGAAATTATTGTTGTAAAAGTAGTTTTCATCACCCGTGGTGACTCTACATCCCATATTAACTAAAAAAGGAAATGTATATATATAAAAATTATATTATCAACATCGTCTAAACTTGCATATCCCGAGAGAAATTTTGGGATATACCAAACTTTGTCGACTGTCGTCGCTTGTTAGGTTAAACTCCATAAGCGTCAATCCAGCGATCCTTCTGTTCTCAAAAGATCTGTTTATATACGGGACGTATTTCAATGCTACTAATATACTACTATAATAAAAACTGTAATTGCTTTGTGGTCAGCGCTAATGCATTTCTTATTGAGGTGTCGTAAAAGGCGACTAAGGTAAGTTGACCTACCGTGTTATCCGGTTAAGTAGAATAGACCCTCTTTCTTACCGAGATGTCGTAAAATACGACTAAGGTAAGTTGATGTCAGGTAGGCGGCCGGTCGTAAAATACGTAGCCAAATCATTTTACGACCCCACTTAGAGTGGGATAAGGGCAGGAAGATGATGATGATGTACATAAATTAAATAACTTATCTAAAATCACATTTTATTGTAGTTTAGGGACGCTACAAAAGACCGCTTAACAATACTCAATTTTCTTTTAAAATACAATAGCAATTTGGGATATAAGGAAATTTCATTGTTTCTTTATTTTCAAAATAAAGTATCGATAAACAACCTCGAAGAAATTTATTTAAAAGGAAAAAAATGGGAGGTAAAAAACGTATCCAATTTTCCTTAACAAATTCGGAGACAGCGAAATAGATCGCGGCAGACGTTCAGGTAAAGAAAACAGCGTAGTTAAAGTGAAATGGAGCCTGACCGGCTAACCACGGCGGATTGTGAAACAGGGGATTTAATTCTCATTAGAACTTATGGCCCGGAGAAAAAGAAAAGCCGGATAAAGATTTCTAGAACGAACATTTTCATGTCGCTGCAGGTAAATATATTTTTAAACTGTAGCGTTACTGTAAGGAAAACAAAGTGATATAAAAAATTGATGCAATGAAACGAAGTTTACTGGTTTTGATTGTTTTATTATTCGTTCTGACTAGGTGGTTATATACACATCTATATCTATAATATATACATCTTTTTACAGCAGCTCTTTTTTAGCAGGGGAATAAATATAACAGATTTTATATCACTCGCTCACGCTATGTAATAAAATGATGCTTACTTATTATGACTGAATTTATTATTCATTTATCAACATATATATGAAGATATACACTTAAATTTTCCTTTTTGAAGGAAAATTATTAAGGAAGTAAGTAAACCAAGCAAACATATATGTATGAAACAGATTTTACGGATCCTACCGCTGACACCATGAAATGAAACGACGTTCACTTGTTTGTGAGTGATTTATTATTAGTGTTCCAACTTACAGGTAAAAATTAAAAATTAAATTACATCTTAAGTATGCGAACTATGTATAAATGTATAATGTTAAATTATACATATCCAACCGCTGATACCATGTCATAAAAAACTATTGTCTGTCTTATTGTTCGTTATCGTTATATTAACGTATTTTCAAATAAACCACGTAAATAATAACTTTAAAAAATTACCATTTCTATTTTTTTCAACCTTTATGTATTTGGTAAAGTCTTTGTTAATAATAATGGTGTTTTGATGGTGATCTGCTAATTGCAGTGCCGACATTACCAGACATATAACGCTCTTTAAGATAACAATACGTAGATTGAAATAACTTCTTCGAACTTGTAACTGTTTTCAAATCACGTCCCAATTAGTACAGTCAGTAATAAAATAAGCAACGCAAAATTTCTAGTACACTTTTCAATTTATTATATTTGACTTTGAAAAGTCAACTCAGACAAGTCCTTCTTGTTAAAGCAAATTAAATTCAAGACTTTAAAATACCTAATTCTTATAACAACATTAACTGAGAAAACCGAATGAATTGTCGACCTTAATAAGCGTTCACGGTAAGCTTAGAGATCTCTAATTTGCATAAAAAGGGGGCATGATTCAAATGACAAAACATTTCAAGAGGCTCTTTCATTTAAGTTTAAAATTGTTGGCGCTCCGGTTTAATTGACACTGTAAAGGGACACGGCCCTAATCCGAATTAATTCAAATTGATACAGCCCTAAATCAAAAGCGGCGCTCGACCTTTTGAATTTGTTTTGTTCATCGATATCTTGAAATTAAACTACACAGGTATATCTCTATTTTCAAGCATTAAAAAATTGCTTAAATTGACATTGAATACAATAGACTGTTTGCTGTCATTTTTAAAATTGTAATAGCTAAGTGGTGATCGGGCAAACTAAAGATGTAGAAAATCCCGGGATTAAGCGCTTAGATATCTCTCCCCTTTTTTGTTTTTTATAAATGATTGCAAGAAGCAGTGTAAAGCGTAGAACCTCTAGGTAAAAGAAAACGTGATCTTCAGCATGGCTTCTGTGAGGCCAGATAATAACTTAACACTTTGGACAGATCAACGTTATTACACGTTAAATTCGATAAACGCTAATTACACGTTTATACATGACGTCAAAAAATATGCCTTTCTTAACCTTATACCAATTCCTTCAAGCTCCGTAATTGCCCTATATTACTTTAAGTTTTTGGGCTAATAGCTACACTACTCACTGCCCTAAGCTGTGGACCAGCCTTACAGGAGCATCCTTAGGACGACATTCCTCGACACTAGTGGAGCTTCTACACACTATTCTCCGCATTACGCAACTTCTACGAAGCTTCTGTGTTCCACCGTTCCGTTAGGGCTAACAGCATAGCAGGGAAACTCAGTTCAGCGGTCTACGCTGTCCGAAGATAAGACGGTTTACAGAACCAGCAGTAGAGTTGACGATTGCACTTGTTTCCAAGTTTACTTGAAAAAAAGAATGTTTAGAATTTGAAATGAGTAGAATAGGTTTCCTAACATTATTGGTATCTTATGGATAAAATAGACTTACGTACAATTGCGGACCTCTATCGATTCAATAAAACAATTAATATATTGTCCGTTATATCACCATACAGTACATTTAGTTTCTGTTGCATATCTCGGGTCATTAATCCTGAGATATGATCCAAGAAATACAATTCCAAACAATCTAAACTCCCTTACTTGTCAGTTGATAATATTGTTAGTTTCATCATAGAGTTATGTATTTAGAGCAGGGAAGTCAGCTTCAAATGTGCTATGCTACAATAAAGAAAATTAAAGAGAAAGCGAATAAGGGTGATCTAGATGTCTCTTTTTTACGTTTGATTAGACAAAGATGAAGTATATTAGTTTCATTTCCCTTTTATTATTTATTCTATCCCTATTCTAAGTATAATAACCTATTCTTAGTATATTATGTGTAAGACACTCTAGCCGTGTGATATCCAGCTTAGTAGAATGGACTACCCTCATTACTTACCAAGGTATCGTAGAAGGCTAAGGTAAGTCGACCCGCCGTGTGGTATCCGGTTTAGTAGAATGGAACACCCTCTTTCTCACCGAGGTGTCGTACAATACGATTAAGATAAGTTGACTCCGGGCAGGCAGCAGGTCGTAAAAATGCAGCCAAATTCATGTTAATAACTTGTTGCCCCGATCCCATTTGATTGGGACAAGGGCAGGAGAATGATGTTATGTGAAAGACACTTAAAGAGTATTGTTACAACATGTTTCAAATATAACCTCCCTCAAATAGTTAGGTCAATAAAAAAAAATATTGTCGCCTTCAATGTGAGAATTTGTTCATAAAGAAAAAATTTATTGACTTTTGAAAAAAATTCTTTTTATTTATTGATTAAGTGTGAAGGCAAAATATCGTTGTTATCGTATGTTTAGGCATACCTTAAGATTACTTACTTATTTATGATTATTGAAGATAGATACCGTGACAAAATCGTAAAGGTTTTTCGTGGCATTTAACTCTTGATGATGTTTCGGTTACGGAGCGAAAAGATTGTTGAGATTGTGGTAGTAAATATGCCTGGTGCTAGTAATATAGTGTGCTGGTAATGTTGTTGTCCATGCATTTTGAAAATCATAGTATAATGTGCTTTCAGCATTACATAGATTTTCCCTAATCGCGGGTTATAGAACAATTCTTAAATTTTTTGTGTTATGTATCTCCGTAAAGTAATGCCTTAGTGTATAATAGTTGTTAGCACGATATACTTTCAAACTAAAAGAAAGAGTATTGTAAATCTCTTTGAAGTATATTTTAAATTTCACATGAATTCACACTAACTAAGACATACTCTCTAGTGATTAGCACTACGTTCGCTAATGCATCAGTTAGGCAGCTTGCGTTGGCACCACTTCGGGGATCGAGCAAAGTCTTTGTTAGGAGAAAGCACGTCTAAGTTAATATACAATGTTATCTGTGATAGTGCATAAATACGAAACGAGCGAAATCAAAGTACTAACATCACAATATCGCATACAGCGCATTAAATTTCAACAACAAATTAAAACAAAGTTACAAGAGTAATGATAAAATTATTTTGTTATAATACGTTTGTTAAAAAAATCTATGTATGTATGTATCTATGTCTCATACATTGTGCACTCTATAATTATCATCATCATCCTCCTGCCCTTATCCTACTCTAAGTGGGGTCGGCACAACATGTTACAATCACGTTGTGATATGATTTAGCTACGTATTTTACGATCGGCCACCTGCCTCGTCGACTTACCTTAGTCGTATTTTACGACTCCTCGATAAGAGAGAGGGTGGTCTATTTTACTCAACCGGATACAACACGGTGGGTTTACTTACCTTAGTCGCCTTTTACGACACCTCGGTAAGAAATGAGGTTGGTCTATTCTACTCAGCCGGATACCACACGGCGGGTCGACTTACCTTAGTCGCCTTTTACGACACCTCGGTAAGAAATGAGGGTGGTACTATTCTATTCAGCCGGATACCACACGGCGTTCAATAATTATCAGTACATGGATTTTTAAATTGATTTTAGCACGATATTTCTGTCATTATTTTTTTACTGCCGTGTGGTATCCGGCTGAGTAGAATAGGCTACCCTCATTTCTTACCGATAGCAAAGTATCTATCAAAGTTAAATACTAATCGACAGTATCGATACTATTGCGAATCATCAATATACTATCGATATAATCTATAGTCCTATCGATATGCAAACTATTTCACACTATCGATAGACTATCGATAGTCCATAGTAGCATATCTAGTGGCATCACTATTGATGATAACAGCCACCACTGAGTTTCTTGCCAGTTCTGAGTGGATGACAGCATTCCAAACTGATGGTAGAATGGATCTGGTATTCTAAATTATTATAATTATTTGAACGTTTTAAGACTTGCTCAGTCCTGTTATATAAGTTATAACGTTACGTTATAATCATGAACTCGGGTAAGTCAACTCGAGATAATTTAGCTTCAAGGTGTTAAGCTGTGGAATGATTTACTAGTATCAATCCGCAAATCTCTTTCCCTTTCGGTATTTAAGTTACAGACTAGAAAATATTTATCTTAAATATTTACCTTAAGTAATTATATATTAGTAGCATCTTTACATCTATTTATTTTACCAAAATTAATAGTAAAATTTATATAAACTTTTTCTAAATTTATATAAACTTTTCTTTATTCTTTTGTTTCTATTACCCGTATTCTCTTTCTTCTTCAATTCTTGTCCTTTTCCTTCTGTTACTCAAAGGTTGACTGGAAGAGATCCCTTTTAGGGATAAGTCCTTAATACATGTGCTTCTTATTTTATAATTCTCTTCTCTAAATATATTTATAAAAAGAAAGAAATAAATAAATAAACTAATATGTCTCCTATGTCCCAGTTATTCTATTTTCGCTTCTACACTTTAAATGATTCCACAGAGTAGGTAAACAATAATATAATGAATAATGGCTATGCTGTCAACTAAGTTATGTTTTGAAAACTTGAGACTTCGCTGGATTAAATCCACTATCGATACTATAACTAAACAACTCGTTAAACTATGTCGGTTTATCTAAAACTTGAAGCGATCGGTTAATTCAAAGATCTAAGGTGCCGTGCAGTAAAAATTGATGTTTTAACAGGTAATCTTATTATCATTAGATAAGCCTACGTCAATTTAAAAGTATGTAAAACTAGCGTGATGCAACCTTATTTAAAATGTAAATGTATCAAAACTTGTTTTGTTAATTTGAACCATGTTCAGTAATTGATCTTCGAATTAAATTATGATGAAATAATTTGCTGGAAAAATTCTGTATATAGTATTATCGCTCTGAGAGACCCTCCTTTCTTCTATGGAGAGAATAATTGGAGCTTAGACTTACCATGTTTCTTTAAAGCCATGTTACACGTTCCATGAATTCCATAAAGTGCTGTTTTCCTTCATCGTAACGAGTATGATAAATTATAAATATTAATGAACCACTTAAGCTTTTATATAAAACTAATAGATATCTTGGGTTTGCACCCATGACCCCTAACTGTCATTTCGTTCAAGACTTTCGTATTCCCCTTAGAACCTCCCACCCAGTTTTAAAGTAATTGGTGCATATATTTACCTCTAAATATGACGTAACAAAGGGAATTCCTTAAAAAATAGTTTTTAGTACTAATATGTATAAACTTATAACGTAACGCCGTGTGGTATCCGGCTGAATAGAATAGACCACCCTCATTTCTTGCCGAGGTGTCGTAAAAGGCGAATAAGGTAAGTTGACTTGCCATGTGGTATCCGACTAATTAGAATAGACTAGGCGACTAAGTAAGTTGACGTCAGACAGGCGGCCGGTAAAATACCTGGCCGAATCATGTGACGACATGTTTATAACATGTTGTGCCGAGTCCACTTAAAATGGGATAAGGACAGGAGAATGATGACACCTAAATTAGAATTATATCCAGTAAAAGTTATTACATTTATTTCAGTTTACGAGTAATTACGAATTAACTACATAACTTTCTGTACCTGACTATTCAGTCCATCTATTTTGCTGTCTTCGGATTTGTTAAGAAAATTAGATAATTTTTCTTGACCTTTGTATTTTCTCTATACTGAATTCTTTAGTTTGTTCCTAACGAATTGTGGAAGTTGTTTTCCGAATTAATTCCATAAATTTGGATTAGGTGTAAGTAAAATAAATATTTTCATATGTGTAAAGAAATAAATCGTATGCTAGACCCTGATTTTGTTAATAAAATAAAGAAAAAAAAATTGACAATCAACTGAAACACACGTAAGGTTAGGGCACTAGTAATTGACCATGTTCTAGTAGTTGACCGTTTTGTATGAACTTAAATAATAAGCGTTTTGTTTGTTGTAGCTAATAAAAAAATATTAATTAATATTTAAATATTAAACAATGGGCTACAGTTCTGAGATTTTGGGCAGTTGTTAATAGGCAACAAGTAATTTTATTAGCTTATATTTACTTTTTATTAGCTACAACAAATAAAACGCTTATTATTTAAAATTTCATACAAAACGGTCAATTTCTAGTACATGGTCAATTACTAGTGCCCATACCTTGGTTTTTTTTTTGTAAGACGTGACTATTGTTTTTTCAGTACACCAAGTGATGCGGTCGAGATTTTTGTGTGATCACGCATTCCTAGCGCTACTATTACTACGATTTTTATGATATCGCTCTCTTGAGTATTATGGTCCTTCGAGCCGGATTTGAAAAAGCTATGCAGAGATTATCATTCTTAAAAGTAGATAAATTCTTTAAGATAGTTTATTATAAAATACTCACAATAAGGTATCGTCGGACGTGAAAAATTATATCGGAGCAATTCCCTCATCAGTTGACAGCGGGTGAATGTTTTTGCATGCCCATGCGCATTCTGTACCAGGGACAGTGCAAGCCATATTAAAAGTAGTTGGCAACGCATTTTAAGGAGAAACCTGCAAATAATTTCAACAAAGTTTTTATACTTTAGACAAAAAAGAATAAATGAAAAAAAGAAGAAAAATTAATGAAGTGAAATATGTAATTGTAATTAATGTACCTATTTTCTAAACGCAATGACGCCGTGTGCGACGGCAGAATAGAATAGACCATCCTCATTTCTTACCGAGGTATCGTTAGAGGCGACTAAGTTAAGTCGATCCGCTGTGTGGTATCTGGCTGATTAGGATAGATTACCCTCATTTCTTATCGAGGTGTCGTAAAAGGCGACTATTGAAAGTTGACCCATCGTGTGGTATCTGGTTGAGTAGAATAATCCACCCTCTTTCTAACCGAGTTTTACATTTAAAATACGACTTAGTCAAGTTGATGTCAGGCAGGCGGCCATTCTTTAAATACGTAGTAGAATAATCATTTGACAACATGTTGCCAAATGTGGGCCACTCTGAGTGGATCGGCACAACATGTCATAAACATGCTACAAACGAGTTTTCTATGAAAATTTATGCGTCTAATATATATTTATTAATGACATATGTGCTTTTATGGTGGTTAAACATTTTGATACGTAAAACCACATAATGCAAGTTAGAGAAGTATGGCAGGTCTAAGCTACTGTCTTTCAAGTCTTCAAGGACGGACAAAGTTATCGCCCAGCAGTACCATAATCATGAGCGTTAATTGTCATTGATTAATGAGTTTTTAGATAACGCAGCGTCGATAGACCCTACGTGATTGACTGACGATCTCAAAAAGGTCGCGGGAGCCGCTGGATCTAAGGGGCAGAAGATCGTGTTATGGATGGAGATTATGCGAAGAAATCTAAGCTCAGCAGTGGACATCTATAGGTTAAGAAGACGAACAAGAAGAAATAAGCTTTTTAGGAGCAATCTTCAGTAGTGTCCACTTGCGAGAATGTTTTTTATTATGGAAGGTACTAATAACACGTACGCTAAATGTATACAATAATCCTTTGTTATCGTCTACGCGGCTTACAAGCTAGCTGCTTTGTTTGTGCCCCGCCGGCAGGCAAAACAGCCAAAACAATGTTCTCGTATAAAGTCGGATAAATTTACATTAATATAATTTTATGAAAACTGTTGTCTAATGCTACCTAATTATCATAACCAACTTGTTTGTTATTCCTCTGTAATTCTCTAAAATTATAATAATATAATTTGGAACTTGATGCTCTCGCTTCGCATATAATTATTTGTAAGCTGTTTAAAACTCTTGTAGGCTCAGAGGAATCATTCTGCCGTAATAAATGCGAGAAGTTGCCAAAGATAATATTTATTATGTAACACATTTACAGGTGCTCAATATCTTTATATAATTTCTAAACAATATAGGTATTATTTTTTTTATTTGTGGAGAAGATGCTTCAGTGATCATCATCCTCCTACCCTTATCCCACTCTAAGTGGGGTCGGCACAACATGTTATAAACATGCTGTCACATGATTTGGCTTCGTATTTTACGACCGGCCGCCTGCCTGACGTCAACTTACATTAGTCGTATTTTACGACACCTCGGTAAGAAGGAGGGTGGTCTGTTCTATTCAGCCGGATACCACACGGCGTAAGATGCTTCAGTGATTGAAAAGGAATACTGAGCGCATACGTTCAATATTTTTGTACGTAAGTGAATTAATTTTTATAGATAAAAGACCCATTTTTGTATTTAGTCAATAGATTTTATGCCTTTTATCGTTTTTGTAGTTATGCTTTATTGACTCATAAATTTAAAAAAAAATAAGGTATGTCATATATGAGGTAAAAATAAATGTAATAAGGAAAATGTCGCTGAAACTGTTTTTGCTTGAATACACGGGTTTTACGTACAATTTTTTTTAATTAATATTTTTGCGTAGTTTTCACCATATAACTTAAAAATTAAATTAGGACTATGTTTAAGATAAATAAATTAATATATGGGACACTTACACACACGGTCATTCGTCCCCAAAGTAAGGAACTTAATACTTGTGTTATGGTAGTTTAAAATACATGTTTAAATACAAATATATATACATCGAGGCTCAAAGACCAACAAATTCATTTATAGAATACTAGCGGCCTGCCCCTGCTTCGCACGGGTATAAAATATAAAACCGATCCAGTAGTTTTGATTTATTCATTACTGCCCGTGGCCCGCAAGCGTTAAATTTGGAGAAAAACAATTTCCTTTCCCTATACCAAGAAGATTTCCTGCTATCTTTGGAATATCTAAATTCATATAGTACATTTTTACTTATTTACTTTTACACTTTCCCTATGTATTTAATTTTTACAATTAATTACAGAATGTCTTTATATACAACATTCACAGCTTCCTTGTCGTTAAACAAACTCTGGAAAGAACGATATAGCTGCTGGATTCGAAGTGCTATAGGGTGAAGCGCGGCCTCCTCATGGCATTTTAAATCTGTAATATCTCCGAAAATGTTCACTTAAATTACATGCTGTAAACGGCGATATTGATCTATATTAAATCAACAATTTATTTAAGGTACTTAATTGGATAAGGATTAATGCTGTAGTGTATAAAAATTGCTTCAAAAATAAGGCATTATTTTTCGTAAAAAGTAAATGACAAAAAATGCTATTGTGGGTTATTCATAAGAGATAGACATATACCATCGCGGACTTTTCTGTAGACCTTTTCAAGGTGTACAAATACTTAGTACATCATTTTGATAAATCTCGTAGGGTTAAGCCTGCGTTTGCAATGTAAGCGGAAAAAAATGTAATTATTTACAGAAACCTCAAAAATTACAGTATTTCTCTACTCTGTATTGAATTTTATTATACGTACAAACCTTCCTCTAGAATCACTCTATCTATTAAAAAAACCGCATCAAAATCTGTTGTGTAGTTTTAAAGATTGAAGCATACATAGGGATATACGGACATAGGGACAGACAGAGAATGCGACTTTGTTTTATACTATGTAGTGATATTATTTATTTTTACAATTGATTAGACAATGTCTTTACATACAACATTCATAGCTTTCTTATCATTAGACAATATAAACTTGAAAGAAGGACATTTAGTTGCGCCTCCGGTCGCTGCTAAATTCGAAGTGCTTATAGGTCGAAGCGCGGCCTCCTCGCGGGATTTTAAATCTGTAATATCTCCGAAAATGTTCACTTAAATTACATGCTGTAAACGGCCATATTGATCTATATTAAATCAACAATTTATTTAAGGTACTCAATTGGATAAGCATTAATGCTGTATTGTATAAAAATTTCTTTGAACATAAGGCATCATTTTTCGTAAAAAGTAAATGAAAAAAACTGCTATTGTGGATTATCCATAAGAGATAGACATATACCATCGCGGACTTTTCTGTAGACCTTTTTAAGGTGTACAAATACTTAGTACATCATTTTGATAAATCTCGTAGGGTTTAGCCTGCGTTTGCAATGTAAGCGGAAAAAAATGTAATTATTTACAGAAACCTCAAAAATTACAGTATTTCTCTACTTCGTATTGAATGTTATTATACGTACAAACCTTCCTTTTGAATCACTCTATCTATTAAAAAAAACCGCATCAAAATCGGTTGCGTAGTTTTAAAGTTTTATGCGTACATACGGAAATATGGACTTTGTTTTATAATATGTAGTGATGATGTTGGCCGTCGGCGGGAATCGAACCCGCGACCCGCGGAGCTGAAGGCAGGGTCACTACCCACTGCGCCAACGGGCCAGTCAACTCTAATATTATTAAGGAGCTTTTTAGAAAACAAAATCGTTCGAATGTTCATATGCTACTTAAATTCTTATTTATTATGTGGGCTTAAAAATGACTTACGAAGCGGTGCTTCTTATGCGAAGCAATTTACAAATAGAGAGATGATTGAAAGCTCATCTGAATACGCTATTACTCAAATGTATTTGTTTATTTTTGCCGATATCCCTTGATGGATTGACTACTTAACGTTGTCTGACATCGTTCCCAAAAGCGTAATATACTATTGCTCGAAAGATTGATTCGTGATCGGTTTTTCCTATTTTATCACAATTTCTTTGAGAGGTAATTGCTAGCAAAATTGAGTATAGTGTTGACTAGCTACAAGAGCTTTAACAAGATTTTTGTTTTGAGCAATGGAAACGGTAATTCGGTCGGTGAATTTTATTTTATAATAATTTTAAACTGAGATTTTTGTTGTTTTAGAGAATACTTATATAAAAGCGTTGGTCTTCGCACAAATAGTTTATAACGAAATAGTTGCAATATTTTTTTTGTCTTGTGCCTGTGTATGGGGAGTTATCGAAAAATCGCAGTGGGTCCATATACTCGTAAATAGTTTGTTTCCGTTTCTTTGTTGGGAAAAAACCTCTTTTCTTGATTAAAATGTGAAACTGTCAACAATTATTATTATGGTATTAACATTACTTATAGTTTATTTTTTATTGTTTTTCATATGATATCTTTAACAAATTTCCTCATTTTCAAGTCTTAAAAATCTAGTCTAAATAATTATTATAGAATAAAGTTGTCTGTCTGATCGTATGCTGTATGTATGTGATCGATTTGCTGAAAATCTATTAAAAGATTTTTTGTACGGTTTTTACTAAAAGATTCTAAGAGTAGATTCTCCGGATCGGCTAAACCGATTCTGATGGAAATGTCGCTGGAAGATAGAGGAGGTTGTGGAACAACATATAGGCTTCTTTTTATCTCCCCCAGTGTCGAGATATAACTGTAATATAATTTCAGAGAGCTTTTCAGATTGTCTTAGTAAATGTGTGTTTCGTATGGCTGCGTGTATAAGGAATGAAATAGGATAGATAACTCACTAACTAACTAACTTTTTTTTTACCGCATGATATAACGAAATAGTTTTATAATGAATCTTTTTAATACTAAGAATAATAATATTTTGAACAGATCAACCGACTTACTAGCTAGTTTTTCTTAAAGTTTTCGGATAAGTTATCCAAAAGTTGTCAAAGAAGTTTATTTGAATAAAGAATAATTTATAGAATTAGGCGTTACTTTGCGGAGATACATAATAAAAAAGTAATAATTTATTTATTATGACGGATTATGTGCGGATTAGAGCAAAATAATTTTTTTATACTTTTGAATGAAGAATATTAAGAATTTTAATTTAATAAGATATTAGTTAGGACTTCGCATTGTGTGTGTATTAAACTTATATGTAAGAAGTTGTAAGTAATAAATTATGTTCAAATTACCTTAGGTACGGGCTGTGATCGGGGCACAAATGCAACTGATTCGATTCGCAGGATCAAACGCATTATCCATTTACGCACTGCGCATCTTAAGGGGAGGACAAATAGTTTTTTTTTAATTCATACAGTACTAACTCCTGCACGCGACTTTATCTGCGTAGACTTCAGAAATTAGAAACAAGTCATCGCAAAGTCTTGGAATAAACTGACTGACCCTGCCTTCAACTCCGCGGGTCGCGTGTTCGATTCCCACCGAGGGCCAAAATTTTCTATAAATGAATTTGTTGGTGTTCGAGCCTGGGTATATATTTGTATTTAAGTATGTATTTAAAACTTATATAAGTATTTATTCACTAGTTGTCTGTCTACCATAACACAAGTTTTAAGTTACTTACTTTGGAGACGGACGACCATGTGTGTTTAAAAAAAAACCAATAGCTTCTGTCATTCTCCAACCCTGCTAAAATTACTCCACTGGTTGATATAATAGATAGCGCTTTTTAATATTATACTATTCCTATATAATTAACAGGATTTCTATAGCCTATATGTTACCCCGGTATATAACATATAATTGTGGCAAATTTCATCGACATTGGTTCAGCGGATTCGCCGTGAAAGAGTAACAAACTTACATCCATACTCACAAACTTTCATATTTATAATATCACTAGGATAGGATCCGCGTTCTTTAAATAAAATTTATCTAATGCTGAGTGTGGGAAGCGCAATCTGTTTTAGTGGGGTCGGCACAACATGTTTTAACCATGTTGTGATCTGATTTGGCTAAGTATTTTACGACCACCCTCTTTCATACCGAGGTATCGTAAAAGATAACTCAGGTAAGTTGACGTCAGGCAGGCGGCTGGTAAAATACTTAGCCAAATAATGTGAAAGCTTGTTTAGGTATAACAAGTCGTGCCGAACACACTTAGAGTGCGATAAGGGCAGGAGAATGATGAATGAAAGCTGGTATTACATATTATACATTTCTATTTTCGCTGTAAACATTTTACTCCCTTTTCCAGGTGCATTCTAAACAAAATAAATACACCGTCTACGTTTTGCCATAGAAACGATAGCGCGGAACGAGTCTCCTAACACCGTTTAAAAAACTACAGTCTTTACTCTCAAATCGCCCCCATAAATGATCCGGAGTCCAGGGGGTTAGATAGCTAACGCGCAGTATATATTTGTCTCAAACGTTCTTTAGAGAATATTTTGTATTGTATCAGTAACGCAAATGTGTCGAATATGTTATAAGTTTGTAGTTTTTGATGCGAAAACTTTTATAGCGGCATTTTGCGCTTTTGTGACGGGTAAAAATATTAAACTCACGTTAGGATACGTGACTTGATACTAAACTCGCAAGACGGAGGGAGAGTAGACCGCTGGAGGGGCGTAGGAGAGGAAGTATCCCCTCTCTACCGCGCGGCGAAAGTTTATACCTGCGCCTGCTATTTTATTTCGGCGGGGCAGTGCGCTTGCACGGATGTTAGTGTACGATAGCGTAATAAATGAATATTTTATTTTACCAAATAAATGATAATTCGTTTATACTGATAATTAATGCAATTTGTGCAAAATTATTCACTAGTCATTCCAAAAAATCAGTTGCCACCTGTTTTTTTTCGGCTCAGTCGCGCGGTCGCAGGCGCGGTCTCCAGTACAGTGTGCTAAGTGCGAGTTTCTTAACCTACTCGATCGCGTAAGCGTAACACCAATTATTGTGACGCTGCAACAGTGACATCTAGTGACCGCTTTTCTAGCGCCGTGCTAATTGGCGTTACGCTATTATTAATATTAATATTATAAATGATAATATTTAAATGAGTCAATCTGAAATATATATATATATATACAAGATTTATTTTCTGAATCTCGGAAACGGCTTTAACGATTTTCATGAAATTCAGCATGTATAGGGTCTTAGGAGGGATAAATGATTTAGCTAGGTTTCATTAAAAAAAATGTCTTTTTATCCCTATTTTCGGGCACTGAAAAAATGTAATGCCTAAATTTTAGAATTGAAACTAAAAGATATTTTAGTTGTCAAACGTAATCCTGTGATAGCCAAGAGGTAACGAACGGAACAAAAAAGTTTAAATCCCAGGATCGAAATCCACACCGGCACTTTCTTTTTTTAATGCATTTTTTAGATCTTTTAAAAAATTACTGAGCCACACTCGGTCACCCAGGTACTATTTAATAAACAGTAATATAAAAAAATAGGAGAGTCGTTACAAATACAGAAAACAGTAGAAAAAAATTAATATGGCTCTATGTATTCAAGTCCCGTTAAAATATAAATACCCGACGGACCCCCAGGTATTTGCTAGAATATATATCAAAAACGAAAACAAAAACATTCCACTCTTAAATTAATGTTTCGGAACGTCACCACTTCAAAAACAAAACCTCACTTCACAAAGGGCTCTACATTTTATAAAGGCCTTCGCAACAATAATGAAAATTAAAATGGACTGGTAACAATGTTTTTTATGCCTTCATAAACTTTATGTAATTTATAATCATTAAATATTCTACGATAGCACAGAATCCGTGCCTTATATTTAATGTACTCCGAGTGGGATATTCTCTACTTTTTTAGTCGCGAAGGGGTTCGTTTTATTGACAATAATTAACAAAGGACATTATACTGTTTATAGGTACATACAAAAATTTGAATAGAATTATTTTGCTGTAATCCGCGTTTGTTGAGATAATGTATGTAATGCTAAGTGTATGAAGCAGGCAACATACATACATTATACATGCAGAACAAGTCACCACACGTATTCCACCACGCTCTTCCAAGGCCGGGGGTATGTTCAAGCAATTCCATAACATACGATGGAAAGGCACGTCGAACTGCCGTTTTTCAAAATTCAAATTCAAATCTGGCAGATTAGCAAACTTTCTGCAAGACTGTTTACATTTAATTATTTAATTGCTATTAATACTTCTTACTACACTATTGTGAAGTTCACAATATAAGTAAAACCAATTCAAGCACGCTTTCTAACCAACCAGAAAACAGAGGTTTATTAAACCTAAACTCTGACGAATTTTATCACACGTCAATGTCTTATTAAAAACATAATATATTTATTTAAAAATAGAGCAAGTAACTGCAATTTCTAAACATTTCTAGGACAGCGCTGAGGTGTTAAAGTATAATTTCTAAAGATATTTTCCTATACGAGTCCAGTAACCAAATGAAAATACCGTATAGTGCGTTAATAGAGGCGTGGATATCCAATCCACACAAATTACATTGCACTTAACATTTATATTGTCTGTAAATTATATACAGTTCAAGTTATCACTTTAAAAGAAAAATATTTAATTTACATACCATTAAAGGATTAGATGCTTCTCTCGAAGTACAAGCAACCCTTGTTGGGTCTAAATATTATATGATTACACGTGTCGTATTAATTATTAATAGGCTTAAGCATTTCTATGAACAGTGAACTAAGAAGCTTATATTCAGTATTCGACGTTCGTCAATTAAAAAGCGAGGTGTACAAATATTTTGAGGGACAGCAGGTTAAATTAAAAAAATGTGTTCTAAATAAAAAAGTTGTCACCTCAAATAAAAGTTAACTTAATTTATAGAATTAGGCGTTACTTTGCGGAGATCCATAATACAAAAGTAATAATAAAATTATTTTGCTATAATCCGCGAAGAAGTAAAATAGAAAATATATATAATGCTAAATGTAAGTGGACAATCGGTTATCATACCTGATACATGCAGGATTCGTAAAAACACATGCACAAACCTCCACCACCGCCACCACAATACACAAGCACTATATACGTTCACTATCACAAACTCAACAATCGTTTCGCAAACAACAAACAAAGCTGCTTTGCGATTTTGGTCGTGGAGTCTATCTCCTGACGATGCTTCGGTTGCGGGGCGAAACGATTGTTGAGTTTGTGATAGTGAACGTATATAGTGCTTGTGTATTGTGGTGGCGGTGGTGGAGGTTTGTGCATGTGTTTTTACGAATCCTGCATGTATCAGGTATGATAACCGAGTGTCCACTTACATTTAGCATTATATATATTTTCTATTTTACTTCTTCGCGGATTATAGCAAAATAATTTTATTATTACTTTTGTAAAAGTTAACTTTGTATATGTTAATAATAATTTTGATTTTTATTTTGCCTTGTTGGGAGTATATGCGATATTTAAAATGAGAAAATATCTTCGAAAAGACTTTTATGTATGATTACTTTTAATCGCTAAACAAGCATATTAAATTTATATTTTTATAATAAATGTTTTGTCGGTGATATAATAAACAAAATCATCATCCTTCTGCCCTTATCCCGCTCTATTTAGGGTTGGCACAACATGTTGTCACATGATTCGGCTAGGTATTTTAAGATCGGCTGCCTGCCTGTTTTCAACTTACCTGTCTTACTGAGGTAAGTTAGAGGGTAGTCTAATCTATTCAGCCGGATACCACGCGGCTCAAGTTACTACTCGCCTTTTACGACAACTCGGTAAAAAAGAGGGCGGTCTATTCTATTCAGCCGTATACCACACGGCGGGTTAAAATAAACAAAATAAAAACATAAAAAAAAACGATAAAGCAAAAAGATTTCAATTTTTAAATAAATTAAATTTTAAAAATAGAACAGCAAGATGTTGTGTTGTAAGCATTTAAAAACAATGTTTTTCAAATCGGCTTTTCAAGGTACTCTCAATTGTGTCCAGTCAATAGTACTTATCTGAGTACTAAGACGCAGTAGACCAACGGCCGACCGTCACCCCTCTGTTATCAATAGATCTGCAGTCGCTATTATGGCCATCATGTAAAGGTGCTACCACATTGCTCTTTACTCTTCTTATATATTAAATAGAAAAGTTTATGCATAGAAACCGGCTATTATAACGTCTTATTCTATCGGGTTAGCTCGAGTAGTTTCGATCCCGGCCAGGACCCTTATTCATGAGCTCTTTGTACGGCGTTATCTCGGCGAGAATTATTCGGGTTAGCCCGATAGAAAAAGACGTGAATATAGCCAATTTCTATATGCAAACTTTGAATACTCTCGAAATTCAAAAAAAATGTTTTTTTTTAAACAGTATTTGCCAAGTTTCTTTTAGTTACGGGTAGGAGCAAACTTCTAGTTAGTGACACTTTCTTTTGTAACATCTGACATTGTCATTATTGTATTTTCTTTTAAAATTATTCCCATAGTTTCCTTGATCTTATATGTTCCCAATATTTGACTAGCAGTTACTGATAACTCTAAGTCATATTTAATTATAGTTTTCATAGCCAGAGATTGAGAGAGAGAGAGAGAGAGAGAGAGAGGGAGAGAGAGAGGGAGAGAGAGAGAGAGAGAGAGAGAGAGAGAGATTTCATAGAGAGAACCATTTTGGCTAAAAAGTACCTTTATTGCATACTTATACTGAAAAGTGCATGTTGCCAGTAGATGACCTATGGATCTGAAATGTGGTCGCTGACTATGAGCCCCATAAGAAAGCTCAGAGTCACAGTCGGCGATGGAGAGAGCTATGCTTGGTGTCTCTCTCTATCTCCACGCAATCAAATCAGAAATGAAGAGATTTGTTAAAGAATCGGAGTAACCGACATATCTCATCGTATCGCGAAGCTGAAGTGGCAATGGACGGTTCATGCAGTACGTAAAACCGATGGGGGTCAAGGACCTAAGGTGCTGGATTGGCGACCTCGATTACCGGAAAACGCAGCGTCGGTAGACCCCCTACGATTTGGACGACCGACCTCAAAAAGGTCGTGGGAGCTACTGGATCCAAGCGGCACAAGATCGTGGGGTCTGGGTATCCCATAGAGACTTATGTCCAGCAGTGGACATCCATCTGTTGAAAAAAAAGAAGAGAAGAAGCAAACTTGTATTTAGAAGAGAAGAAGCATATTTGTATTTTAGTATGTAAAATATATATTCACCAGTTGTCTGTCTACCATAACAGAAGTATTAAGATACTGTGGGGACGGATGACCGTGTGTAAATGTCCAATAAAAAATACTGAATTTTTTAAACAATTTGTTGGTTCCTTTAGCCTCGTTTGGATGTATATTTGCGTTTAAGCATGTATTTAAAAATTATATATGTATATATTCACCAGTTGTCTCTCATCCATAATACAAGTATTTATTATTTCGGGGACGGGTGACCGTGTGTGTAAGTATCCCATATATTTATTTGTTATTATTGTATGAATTTCATTGATCCTGTTGCAATGCTATTGCATTTTCTATATCAATTGAGAAAATTTTATTCCAATTCGCTAGAAACGAATCGGTGTGAGCTGCGTCCGGTCGTCAGTCAGATGAAATGCGCCATTATGTCGCTACCACACTCGTTGCAGTAGCAATTCTTATACAAGTACCGCTGAGTGCGGTCTGAATCGCCTTTTGATTCCGGCCATTCTCAGAAATCCCATTTCATTTCTCGTTTGTTCTACTGATTTACTCGTATATAGGTTTGTTTCAACAAATGGTATATGATAGTCAAAGTGATATGTTGATGAAAAATCTACCTAAAATATGATTTAGAATAACTTCCAGTCAATTATGTGTGTATCCTCCTGCCCTTATGCCACTAAGTGGCGTCGCCACGACATGTTATAAAACATGTTTATAACGTCACATAATTTGGCTACGTATTTTACAACCAGCCGCATGCCTGACGTCAACTTACTTTAGTCGTACTTTACGACACCTCGGTAAGAAAGAGGGTGGTCTTTTTACTCAACTGGATACCATACAGTGGGTTAAGTTACTTTAGTTGCCTTTTACGACGCCTCGGTAAGAAATGAGGGCGGTCTATTCTACTCAGCCGGGTACCACACGGAATTCCAACCAATTATGTAATACTATTAATATTAATGAAAAGAATTTTTTTAAAGAATAATTAAGAAAATAAGAAAAACCGAATGTCGATGTACAAAGCTTTGTTCAACTCTCCTCATTTTAACTTCATTAAAGTAAACAATAATAAATAATTTTATTAATATTATAGGTATGTATTTACGAATAATCCAAAATTATATTATTCCTATATTATTTGTATGAAAATTTTATTATTTCTATGAATGTCTATATATCGGTCCTATAGTTCATTTTCTCAAGAATTAACTTCAATTAGTTTAAGAGACTTTTTTTTTGAAAATTCGTTATATTTACAGCGTATCTAAATACATTAGTAAATATTTAATTTTACGATAGTTCATATTTTCAACGTGGTCAGTTAAAATACGATTTAAATATCGAAGTACATCTGTAGAAACCGCTTAAATAGCTTTAGATTTTCGTTTTGTTTCTAGAAAATTATATTACCATTCGCTTATAAGTTGTCGACTCGGTATGATCCCTATCCGGTCGTCACTCAAAGGAAATGCGCCATTATGTCGCCACCACACGCGACGCAATAGCAATTCTAACACAAGTACCTTTGAGTGCGGCGAGAATCATCTCTTGAGAAACCTTTTCTCACATTTATAAGTGATCTATTACAGTCAATATTGATTTATAAAGAGCAATTTAGTAGCCGGCGATTTTTATTGCATCTAATAAAGTAAAGCATCGACTTGTAAGTATTGTAATCCATACTAATATACGAAAGGAGTGAGTCCGTCTGAGTAGAATAGACCACCCTCATTTCTTACCGAGGTGTCGTTTAAGGCGACTAAGGTGAGTCGACCCGCCGTGCGGTATCCGATTGAATAAAATAGACCACCCTCCTTTTTACCGTGGTGTCGTAAAACACGACTGAGGTAGGTTATTGTGTGAGGTAAGGCCGGTTGTAAAATACATAGCCGAATCATGTGACATGTTTATAACATGTTGTGCCTATCTTATATTAGAACAATATTAATTATAGAAGAAATCTTAGATACAGTCAACATTTAAGATAAAACCCCCTTTTTCTTTTAGGAATGGAAAAACATAAAGTACATTCACTGCAGTTTAAAATTAAAATTGATACGAACTTATTGGCGGGTAGAATTTCATATTTGCGAAGTTTCAACGGAAACGAGAAATTCTATGCGTTAAAAATATATCGCTGAATTACACACTCGTAAAAGCATGTTACTTATATTTTGTCTTTGTCTAATCACATATAGAAAGGAGAGAAAAATATTCTTTATTTAATAAAGTAAACTTGTAAACAAGCGCTTAGTAAGTAGGATTTCTGTATCAGTCTTTTTTTAACAGTGTTTTTAAACTGCTGTTATGGCAAAGATATAATTGATTGGGTAATTTTATTATAGAATATTTATACCCAAACCCACAAACGTCTTACGTACTTTTGCAAGGCTTGTGTAGCATCCTACTTTGTCTATTATCTTTAATATTTAAATGAGTTAATCTTGTATATATGTATGTATGTATATAAATATATTTACTGAATCTCAGAAACGGCTCCAACGATTGTCCTGAAATTCAGCATGTAGAGGGTTTTGGGGGAGAAAAATCGATCTAGCTAAATTTTATTAAAAAAAAATCTCCTTTTGTCCCTGTTTTCGGGCACTAAAAACTACGAAAATAGAAATAGATACCAACTCATAATTTCAGTCAACTGCAAAGATGCGACAGCCTAATGGTAATGCGCGAATCAAAAAAGTTTCGAAACCTAGGTTCGATTCCCATACCCGGCACTTTTTCTTTTTTTTTTTTGCATTTTTTTTTTGTATCTAAAAAAAATTACCCCTCACCCAGGTAATATATATACATCAGCAATTTTTTTCTCCCTCTTTTTGAATATAAATTGCTTTGAATGTATGATATGTTGGAGTTAAAAGGTAATTTGGAGCAAGATTAAAAGCTAGATTTATTTAGTGATCTCACTATGTACAACCAGTAGATGAGGTTTAGGAGGAAAAACACTGATCTGAGTCTCTGTACGCCCACTTTATGCTATAAATAAAGCTATACAATTTTGTTCTTTACAGAATGTGGTTTGTGGGCGCGGTGTCAATACTGTGCGTGGTATCGAACGTTCTCTCTCAGTGGGATTGTCCCGAATTGAGTTCGCGACCATCAGCCGAGTGCTCCTGTGATCTGCCGCACACGTTGCGCTGCGCTGGCGACCATACAGCATTACAAGTAAGTCTATTGTAAATAAAAACAAATCTTTGTTTTGCTCTACCGTGCCGTAAAGGTTAGCAATTTTTAAATTTAAACTATCGTGAGTAGTATTCATAGTTAATGTATAGAACCGGCAATACTCACGCCCTATTCTATCGGGTTAGCCCGACTACTTTCGAACCCATCCACCGCCGCTACCGTGTCCCCCCGCACCCCTGCCACCTACGAGTCGCACCCAGCGAGCTGCTGGACGCAGTTCCCGCCGCAATAACGTCGTGTAAAGAGCTCATGAATAAGTGCCCCGGATGGGTTCGAAACTAGTCGGGCTAACCCGATAGAATAAGATGTGAGCATAACCGGTTCTATACATTAACTAAAAACAAATCTGTCCTGTGTGTGTGTGAAAAATAATCCACTGGACTAATCATTCATTTTCCTGCCCTTATCCCACTCCAAGTGCATTCATTCTTTTACCTACATCTCAATCTATTTTACCGTCGTTTTGCAAAAGCGAACAAATTGATAAATAATCTATTACCATTACTAATACTAAGAATGCAAAAGTGTCTGTCTGTTTTCATGGCTAATCCTGGAGCAATATTGATTAAATTGGTAATTTTAAAAATTATACCGGGCCAATATAAAAGAAAAATATCATGCATTTCTAGCGAAAACAGGAGAAATACAAAGTACGTAATTGAACTTTTGAACTTTAAAAAGCGCAAATAAGGTTATATTAGTATTGTATTAAGGTTGTATAGCTTGTATGTTCATAATATTATTGTACATTTTGTTTCTAAAAATAGTATATCTGAAATATGTTTGTGAATAGAGTCGCGTGTTGTTTGTGAAGCTATTGGATAAAACCGAATCGTTTTAGAATGGTAAAGCTTCTGTAGTTCATAGCAAACGTTTCTAGTCTAACCTTGTTTTGAAAATATTCGAAATCCTTTGTTAGCATTGGAATAGACGAAGCTGATTGGATAACATTTCGTTTAGGGAAATTTCTAATAAATGATTTAATTTTGATACATTTAAGTAGTGAACATTAATTAAAAGGGGTTTAAATCCCGAATTAATGCTTGAAAGAACGTAGAAGATTGACACAAGCGTGTGACTAAAGCCAAAAGTATATTCATAGAATACAGTAGTGAAACCAGTTAAAATGTTATACTCGTATTATAATACAGAGAAGTAAAGAGATACCATATGAAGGTGATCTATCTATCTCTCTTTTTTATGTATGATTAGACAAAGATGAAGGATACGAGTATCATCTTTTCTGTCATTATTTATTGTGTCATTGTCACTTACAGGCATGTCTTTAGCTCTCTAATAACTCGATGAGCATATCTCGTAAGTTTAAGACAATATTGGTAAAAAGGTATTTCTTACGTACGAGAAATAAAAGAAGAAAAAGATTGCAGTCATTATTATCTTGCCCTTATCCCACTCTAAATGGGCGGCAACACATCGATACAACGACTTCGTCTAGAAGAACGTAGAATTATAAAATACTTTTTATAATGTTGTACGTGTTTTTTCATGTTTGGTTTTATTTTATAACTAGTAATATTACGCGGTTTTACCCGCGTACATACCGATCTCATGGCAGTGAAAAGTCTACTGAGTCGGACTAAAGATATATTATTGTTAAATATATCATCAATAGTTTCCGCAGCGCATGCGATGACACATTTTTATGGCTAATTTTTGACATCTTATTACATTTTTATTACGGATCCCTATTTTTTAAATGTAATATGGCCTATGTTGCTCGTCAAAGATGGAGCTTTCCAATGGTAAAAGAATTTTTGAAACCGATTAAATAGTTTGTGTGCGAAAACATTATCAACATACATACACATTTTTCCTCTTTATAATATTCGTATAATAACTGAACCGTAAGTTCGTTACGGAAGTTAAAGTTAGAACAACAAACAAATAAAGTCTCGAATGTTATTTAAAAACATAGCTTATATACAAAGTATAATTATTTAACAATGTTTTAAAATATTACCAAACAATATAACGTACTTTAATAAGCCGACAAGGTAACGTTCTAATATTATTCTTTCAGTATTTCATTTTGTCCTGACAGCTACGGTTTGGGAGCGTAAGATAATAAAAGGAAACGTAAGATTGAACGTAACAATGAATCAAACCTGAGGATTAATGGGAAACGAATTTGCAAATGTATAAAAAGCCTTAAATACATATCACTTTTAGTGGCTTGCTAATAAATACATAAGTATTAATAAAATTAATAATTAATATAGGATTTAGGTTAAAATAATTTCACAGTTCTTATTTGTAGCTTAACATGGTCTGTATATTGTTGATATCATTTTGAAATAAATAAATAAAATTAGCACTGGGTAGTGATAAGACCGACCTTCTTCTTGGTGGATAAAATACATATTGGCCTAAATGTTTTCTGTACAAAATTATTCTCCTACACTTATCCTACTCTAAGTAGGGTTGGTACAACATGGTATTATCATGTTGTCACATGATTTTCCTATGTTTTTTACGACACGCCGCCTGCTTGACGTCAACTTACCTTAAACGTAATTTCTGACACCTCGGTAAGAAATGAGGGTGGTCTATTCTACTCAGCCGTATACCATTCGGCGGTTCGACTTACCTTGTCGCCTTTTACAACACTTCTGTAAGAAATGAGGGTGATCTATTCTAACCAACCGGATACCACACGGCGTTAGTTATTTCTGTACATATTAGCACAATTTAACAAGAGTTTCAGTGAAAATTTCACTTTGTAATAGTTAGGTAGATGTTTATTACTTTAATTTACATAGCAATAGTCAAATTTAAATTTGTTTTCTTCAGAGCTTTACAGATGTTGGACGGTTGTTTATATAAAACTTTTGGCCTAAAATTATATTAACAAAGGAAAGTTGATGTTAAAAAGTTTAGCAGTTTGTTCAGTTTATATAAACTGAAATATAGTTTATTTAAACTGAAGAAATGAAATGAAATAGATATTTTACAGTTATATTGATTTTAAGATTTTGCTAATGTGTCGAAATTATCCGTAGAGTATATATTTTTTTATTTATTGGATGTAGTATTTAGTATGTATGATCTTGCTTGGTTTTATTTAAAAAAAAATATCGTTTTATCCCTTTTTAAAGGCATTGAAAAATTGATAAAATTGACGTTGAATACAGAAGACTATTTTTGCTGCCATTTGTAAAGTTGTAAAAGCCCACTGTAGAACAGGTGGAATACCAGGGATCAAGCCTCAGATATCGCCAACCTATTTTGCTTATTTATTTTTTTATTTGCAATTTTTATATCTTAAAAAAAATACCGAGCATAACACGATAACCGATAATAAGTTAAATTAATACTTTTCATCATCTCTCCTTATCCCACTCTAAGTGGTGTCGGCACAACATGTTGTCACATGATTTTTCTACGTATTTTACGATCGGTCGCCTGCCTGACGTCAACTTACCTTAGTCGCCTTTTGCGACACCTCGGTAAGAAATAGGGTGGTCTGTACTACTCAACCGGATACCACACCGCGGGTCAAATTATCTTAATCGCCTTTTACGACACCTCGGTAAGAAATGAAGGTGGTCTATTCTACTCAGCCGAATACCACACGGCGGGTCAACTTATCTTAGTTGCCTTTTGCGACATCTCGTAAGAAAGAGAGTCTATTCTACTCAACCGGATACCACACGGTGGGTCAACTTACCTTAGTCGCCTTTTATAACACTTTGGTAAGAAATGAGGGTGGTCTATTCTACTCAGCCGAATACGACACGGCGGGTCAACTTATCTTAGTTGCCTTTTGCGACATCTCGGTATGAAAGAGAGTCTATTCTACTCAACCGGATACCACACGGTGGGTCAACTTATCTTAGTCGCCTTTTACGACACCTCGGTAAGAAATGAAGGTGATCTATTCTACTCAGCCGAATACCACACGGCGGATCAACCTATCTTAGTTGCCTTTTGCGACATCTCGGTAAGAAAGAGAGTCTATTCTACTCAACCGGATACCACACGGTGGGTCCACTTACCTTAGTCGCCTTTTATAACACTTTGGTAAGAAATGAGGGTAGTCTATTCTACTCAGCCGGATACCACACAGCGTACTTAAATTAAATTAAAAGTTTTGTTAACAGATAATAGGCCGTCACCTCCGCGAGCAGAGAGCAAGGAACAAAAACACAGCGGTGTCACTGTTAGATTGCGCACTGCGGGGTGTAACGTCGTTACCGTCCGCTTCAGTAGCCGAATTAGCCGGCGTCGGTCTACACGGACTGGTAATATCGTCTGGTGACATTAAAAGGGTCCAGCAAGGAGCTTTTAATAGTATATCCTCTACATTGCTAGCTTTGGGTAAGAAACAATTACTTGAGAAATAAAAAAAAGTTTATAGAATTAGGCGTTACTTTGCGGAGATCTATAATACAAAAGCAATAATAAAATTATTTTGCTATAATCCGCGATGAAGTATAATAGAAAATATATATAATGCTAAATGTAGAGTGGACAATCCGATCTGATACATGCAGGATTCGTCAAAACACATGCACAAACCTCCACCACCGCCACTACAATACACAAGCACTACACACGTTCACTATCACAAACTCAACAATCGTCTTGTCGATTTTGTCGTGTCGTGTATCAGGTATGAAGACGGATTGTCCACTCTACATTTAGCATTATAAATATATTCTATTTTCTATTTAAAACTTGTTTTGGTTTTAAAAGATATTGTTAAAGAATATTGCAAAAAACATTATTTCAATTTAATTTGAAGACTTTATTGAAATGTTATAGTTATGTGAAATGTTTTTTCCAGGTTTACCGAACAACCAACTTCCCTCAGTGCCCACGGAAGCATTAACTCGCCTTGTCAACTTGGACCGTTTAGATCTCTCAAATAATAAGATACACACTTTGGATTCCAACTCTTTTGCGGTAAATGTTGATTTTAATGCATATCTTGTTAAAATCTTGTCTGTTCTCTATTTTTTTTTCAATGTAAGAAGCTTTTCTTATTCATCTTCCTGCCCTTATCCCATTCTAAGTGGGGTTGACACAACATGTTATAAGCATGTTGTCACATGATTTGTCTACGTATCTTACGACCGGCCGCCTGCCTGACATCAACTTACCTTAGTATTTTAAGAAACCTCGGTAAGAAATGAGGGTGGTACTATTCTATTCAGCCGGATACCACACGGCGTAAGAAGCTTTTCTTATTATATTTTGTTTATAATCGTAAAAGGCAATACTAAATATTGTAATCTCATCAGCTATAACACATAACAAGTAATAAAACCTTATATTCTCTAATATGGAAAAATTATCCTCTCATCTATAAAAAAAGATAAATAGCTGCTACAACAACAATCTTAGAAATATTAGTTTTATTTAGGTTTATTTCATTGGTTAGTTAAGCATACGTACTTTCCAATGCTGGAACCTGCAAATTTTGAATAGGATCACGCACTCAAGTCGTGTGAAGTAATAAATTATTTATCAGAAGCTTTCTGTCCAATATAACCATAGATTAAATATTTAATTACATATTATAGTAAATAAATAAATTAAAAATAATATATTTCATTGTATGTGATTTAATCACGTGAAAATTTTCAGTTTAATTGTTTATATAAAAGAATAGTTTGAAAGAGAAAATAATTTAAATATAAGGTTTTGTGTAAGGTTGTTCACAAAACTAAGGATTATAACATCATCTTCCTGCCCTTATCCCACTCTAAGTGGGGTCGGCACAACATGTTAAAAACATGCTGTCATATGATTTGGCTGTGTTTTTACGACCGGCCGCCCGCCTGACGTCAACTTACCTTAGTCGCCTTTTACGACACCTCGGTAAGAAATGAGGTTGGTCTATTCTACTCAGCCGGATACCACACGGCGGGTCGACTTACCTTAGTCGCCTTTTACGACACCTCGGTAAGAAATGAGGTTGGTACTATTCTATTCAGCCGGATACCACACGGCGAAAAACTAAGGATTATAACATAGTGATTTATTACTAACATACTTTATTACTTTGAAATAGTTCGCCCAATACATAAAGGACGAAAAATATTTCACAAAAGATCTGAATAATGAGAAAATGTCCTAATCCTCTACTTAAGTGTGCTCACTCACTTTTTTAAAAGAAACGGCTTATTTGATAAGTATTATATAATTCTATTCTATATCTAAATGCGTTAATCTTGTATTTATATATTGGTGTAGTAAAAAGTAATCCATTATTTTTGCACGATATTGACGGCTTCATCTAGTGTAGTTAAACATATCCGATTTGGTTCATTTATGCATCGTTTTGTTCGATAACTTATTGCCATTTTTAAGGTAATTTGTTTTGCCATTTTCATAGAAATCTTTTTTGTTATTGGCAAAAAATTGGGACAGTCGATTTTCACAAGCTTCTCTTGAGACAAATTTTTCACCAACAAAAACATTTGCCAGTGGCAAGAACAGTTGGTAATCATCTGGAACTAGGTTAAGACTATAAGATGGACGCAAAAAAAAATCCCAACCAAGCTCTAGAAACTTTTGGCGAGGCACTATTGAAGTGTGTGGTCTAGCGTTGTCCTGATAAATCATAATGCCTTTCCTATTGGCCAAACCTGGCCGCTTCTGGGCGATTGCTTTCTTCAGATGGTCCAATTATTGACAGTACAGGTCCAAATTAAGAGTTTGGCCTTAGTAGAACAGCTCATAATAGAGCGAATCCCACCAAACACACAGAAGAACCTTTTGTGACCATTAATCCTGGCTTAGCCACCAATTGCGCCAGCTCACCGCAGTTCGACCCCGACCATTTTTGCTTAACGTAGTCGTAAGTGATCCCCTTTTCATCTCCAGTCAACATCTACTCAAGAAATGGGTTGATTTTGTTGCGATTCAGCAGTGATTCGCAGATGGAAATTAGTTCCATGTGGTTTTTTCTAAGAAAATTCATGTTGCACCCATACATAGAGCATTTTTTTATATCCAGCCTAGTAAAGTGGTTCTAAAATGTTTTTTGTGCAATATTCAGCTCCTGCGCAATCGAAAAAGTGCTGGTATGACGGTCGGAATTGAAAATTTTCATTATTTTATTGACATTTTCGACAACTAGTCCTACGGAACGTCGTGCGTCTTTAACATCAAAATTACCGGATCGGAATCGACGAACCCAAAATTACACATGATTAGCTGATACAGTATTAGTACCATAGACATTATTCAAATTTTCAACCGCTTGGCTTACGTTTTCGCCTTTATCTAAGAAAAACTGAAAAAAAGGAACAATTTCTCTTTTTGGTGCCCATCTTTGGCACGTGCAAACAATATTCAATCAAGCAGTCACAAAAATGTCTGTCTGTCTGCTTTTAGTACGAAAGCATACGCTTCTGTCGCCGTTTAGTGTATATTGATAGCACTTATGCAAGGCGAGTTATCGATTACTAACGACATGATCGAAAAATAATGGATTACTTTTTACTAGACCTATTATATAAATATATTTTCCGAATCTCGGAAACGGCTCCAACGATTTTCATGGAATTCGGTTCGGGTTTTGGGGAGGAAAATTCGATCTAGCTAGGTTTCATTTAAAAAATGTGTTTTTATCCCCGTTTTCGGAAAATTTACGAAAGAGAGAAAGAGAAAGAGCACCGATTTTGGGTTGATGAATATCTTTTTTCCAATGTTTAATGGGACGAGATATTTATTAAAAACAATGCTTGAAGTCGAGTAAAAAGATTATTAGAAATTATACTTAAATCTTAAAGTGAAAAGGAGCTGTGATAGCCCAGCGGTAACACTGTGCGATTCTTCTAGGAGGCCACGGGTTAGAACCCGGGCAGACACTAATGAGTTTTTCTGTTAAAACTTGTGTCTAATTGATAATTATCACACGCTTTTCGGTGAAAAACATCGGAAGGAAAACATCGTGAAGAAACCTGCATATTTCTAGAAAATTCTGGAGATATGTGAAACCTACCTATCCGCATTGGACTAGCGTGGTAGGTCGTAGCTCTAATCCTTCTCTCCAAAAACGGAGAGAAGAGGAAGGAGAGATTCCCAGTAGTGGGGGAGTAATAGGCCACTATTTTTTTTACTTTACTTAAAGTACCTAATAAAATATTTTTCGTTTTATTAATAGGGCATACAGAATTTAACATATTTGGATATAAGCGACAACCAGTTGACAAGTATATCGGCGGGCACGTTCGAGCCCCTCTCTAAGTTGGCTGTGCTGCGACTTAGAGGCAACTTGCTGAAAGTATCGTCCTTGACATCATTAAAGGTACCAATTTTGTACGATTATGAACTATCATTATTCTCCCTTATCCCATTGTAAGTGTAACAGGTTTTAGACATGTAACATGATTTCGATAGGTATTTTATGACTGGCCACCTGCCTGACGACAACTTACCTTAGTCACCTTTTATGACACTTCGGTAAGAAATGAAGGTCTATTCGACCCAGCCGGAAACTACACGGCGGGTCAACTTACCTTAGTCGTCCTATGAACTATCATGACAAAAATGACCAAATATGTGGTAAATAGACTGCTTTCACCAAGAGTGAGTTAAGGTGAAAAAAATCCTTGAAATGAAATGAAGTTGTCTCAAGGTAATTATATACTGTTGGCAACAGTTAAATTTGTATTTGGTCTAATGGGAATCAAATTGCTTCATTTTTATTCGATTAATCAATAATTTAGTTACAAAATAATGACAAACTACATTGTGTAACAACGTAAACACTAAATATTTATGTCAATTAAAGTATTCCTGGACGTATATTATTAATCAATTTTATTTTTCTGTTCTCTGTTTCTATATTATGCATTTTGAATTATGTCAAATCCTATAATTCTCCGTACCGATCAACCAAATACTGAATATAAATATGTAAGAAATATTTTCAATTGTTTAGTATTATGTATTCTGTCATTTAATTTATAAATCTTCTTGCTATAAATGTTTATTTTATTTATTTATTTTTTCTTTTTGTACATATATTTAGAAAAAAGAAAGAAAAATTAAAAAACACATGTATAAAGGCGGACTTATCCCTAAAACGAATCTCTTCCAGTCAACCTTTGAATAGAAGGAAAAGTACAAGAATTGAAGAAGAAAGAGAGTACGGGTTTTATAGAGAAAAGAAGTTTATATAAATTGAACTATTTAATATATTAAATAATTTTGGTAAAATAAATAGATGAAACGATGCTACTAATATATAATTACTTAAAATAAATATCTTCTAATCTGTAACTTAAATTGTTTAATAAGAAACGTCATTTGATGTAGGATCAACTTAATTTAATCTATATTTTTCAATGTCTTTTGAATTCATTTCTCCACTTTTGCACTATATGCTATTCAGAAGTATTTTCTGTGGGTCAAAGCTAATTTGGCTGCATGTGCCGTCATTGAATAATGTATGAGTTCATGCTGTTCTCTGAAAGGCAAGCGTATCTGTAACAAGGATGGCGTCTGATTGTAGATTATCTTGGATTAGTATGTCCAACGTTCAAGTAAGGTATAATTGTAAAAAAATAATAATAAAATTATTTTGCTACAATCTGCGATGAAGTAAAATATCCGTTTTCATGCCTGATACATACTTTACGTTTTTTTCGTAACGTCTATTTCCTGATCATGCATCGGTTGCGGGACGAAGTGATTGTTGAGTTTGTGATAGTGAACGTGTGCTTGTGTATTGTGGTGGCGGATATTTTAGATTATAATTTAAAGTATCGTAAAATGAAAAAGATTACTCGATATTTGGATTTGTCAGATACATGATCTACTTAATATAAGAATTCTTTGTGTAATATTGCCAGTAGTTTAATGTGTTTGATAATTTGATTGAAAATATTATTAAATTGTTAGCAGGCACATTTATTGAGAGAACTTGATATATCCAGCAACGCTCTGGAAGGTCCGGTGGGCCCGTCCACAGTACCAGCACTTACCTGTTTGGAAACTCTTCATTTGTCAGATAACACATTTGCAAGTATACGACGTGGTGCTTTATCAGGTAATTTGATAAGATTGTCAAAAGTAACATTGTGTGACTTTTCTTTATGGGTCTTAAGAATTTTATGTAAGTGAAAATGTGGTAACGTATCGAATTACTTTAATTAATAATAATTACTACATTAAAATCGCCGTGTGGTATCCGGCGGAATAGAATAGTACCACCCTCATTTCTTACCGAGGTGTCGTAAAAGGCGACTAAGGTAAGTCGACCCGTCGTGTGGTATCTGGCTGAGTAGAATAGACCACCCTCATTTCTTACCGAGGTGTCGTAAAAGGCGACTAAGGTAAGTTGACCCACCGTGTGGTATCCGGTTTAGTAGACTAGACCACCCTCTTTCTTACCGAGGTGTCGTAAAATACGACAGAGGTAAGTTGACGTCAGGCAGGCGGCCGGTCGTAAAACACTGCCAAATCATGTGACAGCATGTTTGTAACATGTTGTGCCAACCCCACTTAGAGTGGGATAAGGGCAGGAAGATGATGAATTACTACATTAAAAAAACGTGCGTTAATGTTACATATACAGCCCATGCTGTTTCTTTTCATTTGGATTCTTCTGTTCAAATTAACGATTTGTTATTTTTAAATTTTAAGCTAATTGTTAGTAATTAGGTGTAGTATAATTTTCCTTACGACATAATTCATGCGAAGTCGGTATAGTATGATAGTAATACTTAGGTAGTTAGGTATAACTATATAATTTGAGGACATATTTCACGAGATTTTTGCATAATACACTTCAGTCAACTATGAGATCTTATGAGATGATACTGAGGCTAGCCGCAGTGTGCCGGCCGCATCATATTTTTTGTTGTATAAATAACATTATGCTCTTTACAGGACTAACAAACTTGACTCACCTTAATCTGCATAACAATCAAATTGATGTGCTTGAAGACTATGCGTTCAAGCACCTCACCAATCTGTCACATCTCGATCTATCACATAATGAGATTGTAGCTGTATCGGGTAAGTTAATCACCGTAAATTTACAAATAGAAAAAAAATTGTATAGAATAATGTTACAAACGCAAAAAGGTTATAGATTCACTTGCTCCCTACATTTTGATGATTTTTTAGCAAATTATGTGACTTAGAGGTTTCATCCATCCATCCATTCAAAGGAATGAAAGATCTATATCTATATATAAGACTCCACAAGCTGTCCGTCGGTATATGATCGATTTTCTCATAATCTACTAAACGGATTTTTGTACTTTTTCTACTAAAAGATAGTGCAGCTTTATAGGAAGGTTTAGGCTAATTGATTTTGATGGGATTTTCACTAGAAGATAATGATTTTGGAGCAACATAATGATTTTTTATGTTAGAATTCTTGCGGGTTCAAAATTTACACAGCTAAATCTTTGTGACACAACTGATTTCTAGGCAGGCGAAGCAATGGGTACAGCTAGTATTCTATAAAAATATTGACAAAAGATTTTTCCATACTCATACGTTTTTTATAGATTATAATAGACTAAAAGTCTAGTGAAAAGTTTTGAAACTCCATTAGCAATTTAATATGAAATTTATTGGATTAAGTTGCAAAAGTAACAAATGAATAAACGGAATAGCAGAAAGAACATTTGATTGAATTTCGTTTTATGTCTTAAGTATCACAAATAAATGGTGGAAATTGTCAAAAAAAAAATGATCAATCAACTCGGAATTGGATTGACTTTGGAAATTGTAATGTAGAATTAGATGTGCTAAATTTGATTAGATCTCGGAGCGAGATAGAGGCCATTGTGAAAGTTCTTTGTCGAACGAACTCACTGACGTTTCAATTTCCGTTACAAAAAAAAGGTAAAAAACTGCTGGAAATAAAGGGAGAGATTTTACGTCAGCATACGAACTTTTTTGTGGTTACTATTATATGTATTCACTAAATATTTAAGTGCTGGTGCAAACCAGTTAATTGGTTTTATTTAAATTTTATATTTAATACTTCAAAAAATTATAGATTAGCTTGGAATCCGAAGGATTTTGTCGCGAAGGTTAAAAGGTGTTTAATTTTACTGAAAAGTTTTTTGAATGTTGGCTCAATTAGCTATTTTTGTCTACTTTTTCAAGTATTTCTCTTTATCATTTAGTACTGATTATAAAATTGATATTTTAGGATTTTTTTTTTATTATTAACAACGTCTTTACTATGATTTGAATCTTGTTATGTATTTAACAAAAAGATTTAATTTGTTAGTGAATATTAATATATTTTTTACTCACAAGCCGTGATAACCCAGCGGTGTGACCGTGTGAATCTCTAGAGACGACCATGGGTTCAAACCCGGACATACACCAATGAGTTTTCCTATTAAAACTTGTGTCTAATAGATAATTGCAATTTATCACACGCTTTTCGGTGAAGGAAAACATCGCGTGGAATATATAACCTGCATATCTCTATAGAACCCTAGGGATATGTGTAACCTACCAATCCGCATTGGAGCAGCGTGGTAGCTTTAATCCTTCTCTCCAAAAACGGAGAGAGAAGGCCTATGCCCAGTAGTGGGATAGTAAGATGCCGTTACTTACTTACTCACAACAGAGTCATGTTGATGGATGACCAAATGTGTAAATGTCCCATATATATTTAATTTAATTTAATATATTTGTTTTATTTCACCTGCAGGTGCATCTCTAGCCCAGTTAGTAAACTTAGCACATTTAGACCTTTCACACAATTTCTTAAGATCTCTATCAGCCGATCCGTTGAAGGCGCTTCATCATCTGACTGAACTTTTGCTTCATGACAATGACATATCTATGATTGATGACGGTGCACTTACACTGCATAAAGATTTGCAGCGATTCACCATTGAAGGTAAAATTATATTCTTTAATATATTTCTTTTTCATAATACGCGATAAAAGAAAATATATGTAATGCTAAATGTAGAGTGTACTATTCGTTCTCATATCTGATACCCTGTTGATGAAATAGTATGAAATTTTTTATATAATGTTTCACCTATCTATTGGACAGATTTAAAAGCTTTTATTTATCTAATGTAAGTCAGTTTAAAATTCTTTTTCCAAGTCTGTTTTAATTTTGATAGACTATTTTTTAAATTTAGGTTTGTTTTAAACGTATGTACAAGGTATTGTTTAACAGACTTTCTGTTTGGAGCGACGTTGTAATCTCTTTGTTCGAATATCGAAGTGGTACCCGGTATTGTCCGATTATCCGATATACGGGGTGTTCTTTTACTCGACTTTAATGGAAAAGTTATTTTATTAATCTCTGGAGATAAATAGTGGAATGTACTGAAATTAATTTTGTTTCTATCGGTTAAAAGTACACAAACACTAATTTGTAATTATTTTAAGGATAAAACGATTCTTTTACGTACTTTCTTTACACATGATTTTTATTAACCCATTATTACATTTACCGATACATCGCCATGTGGTATCCGGCCTAGAAGAATCGACCATCCTCAAATCTTACCGAGGTGTCGTATAAAGCGACTAAGGTAAGTTGTCCCACGATTTGTAACATGTTGTGCCGACCTCACTTAGAGTGGGATAAGGGCAGGAGGATGATGATATTACATTTCACTTTCCATCGATCGCCGCCGTAGCGTGCGGATGTCTCGGTCGAGCGCAATCCGGTTGCCGCTCCCCCCGCCTGACTCACGCCCCTGCCGCGTTAGATTGTGAAAGTGCCCAAGGACTCTGGACTGTCAGTGTTGTTCGTTCCTGTGCAAGTGGATTGTGTTAGTGTCACTGTGCTTCGATTAGGTAGTGTGGTGCTTTATGCATAACACTTGCCGTAGGTGGTTCCGTCCGTGCGTAAGTACACTAATTTTTAATTTAGGTACTCACCTCTTTCCCCCGAAGGGAGAGAGACTAAGTCCTAGATTTTTTCTTAGGTACACACCTCCCTGCCCTCCGGCAGGGAGGCCACCCCCACACTAGCGGGCCAATATGGCCCCCACCCTGCGCCCCACGGGGCAACCGATACTGGACGCGATTTTCGCGTTCCTTCAGGCGCACCACCCCGCCATATTAGTAGAACTCTCCAAAGCCCTCCCGCCCTCTCAGGGCCAGAGTGGCAGCCCGGTGGTACCTTCTCCCCCCTCTGCGGAGAAGGCAAAAGCCCGTTCCCGCTCCGTGTCTCCTGGCATGGAAGTAGAGGAAGCATCCGACTCGGAATCCGAGACTCCCTCAGAGTCCGGAGAGGAAGCCGAAGCATCCGATGCTTCGCAGTCCCCGTCCCCCTCGGCGTCATCCGCCTCAGACGAGGACGACGGCTTCACCGCCGTCCTATCCAAGAGCCAGAAGCGTAAGCTGAAAGCTCCCAAGACCGTCCCGCCCAAAAGGGCCACTAACGACGCAGGTGCACCTGCCCCGCGTCCCACCCCCAAACCTCAGCCTGCCTCACAGGCACCAAGGACTAAACAGACCGACTCAATACAAGACTCGCCTATGACGGAGAGGAAGGAGAAGGTGCCACCCCTATTTGTTAGGGAAAAAGACGCGTGGAATCGCTTAATCCCGCGCATGGACAGCTCGTCCATTCCTTTCACCTCTGCCCGGTCCACAAGCCAGGGCATAATTGTGCAATGTCCGTCTTCAACGGACCACCGTCGCCTCACGACACTCCTGGATGCCGAAAAGATCGGCTACCACACATACGCCCTAGAAGACGAGCGCGAACTTCGCGTCGTCATCCGCGGGCTCCCCGTCGAAATAGATTGTGACCTTATTAAGAAGGATCTCCTCAGCCAGGGCCTTCCCGTAAGACAGGTACACCGCATGTACCATCACAGAACCAAAGTTCCTTATGAACTTTGCCTCGCGGTCCTCGACCTCAGTCCTGAAGGCAAACGTGTCTTCAACGTCCAAACAATATGCAGACTGTCGGGTCTGCGTATAGAAACGCCGCGTACGCGTGGGGTAATGGGGCAGTGCCATCGCTGCCAGCTTTACGGCCACTCGCAGCGCAACTGCACCGCACGACCTAGGTGCGTTAAGTGCCTGGGCGATCACGGCACTGCCGATTGCCCCAGAGCGGTTCCGTCCGAGGAACCTCCCAGCTGTGTCCTCTGCAGGACCCAAGGGCACCCCGCGAGCTATCGCGGCTGCCCGAAAGTCCCGCTTAGGGCAAAACGAGGGGGCAGAAGGGCCACCCGTAAAAAGGCGGACCGTACCGCCCCCAAACCAGCTGAGAGGTTCGTCCCCGCGCCTCTCCCCACTTCAAACCCCTGGCACAGGAAACCGGCGTCCGAGCCGGCTGTGCCAGCAAAACCGGCTCAAGAGACGGTAGCGAAACCCGCTGCCGCCATCGTGAGCTCCACTATAAGAGCTGCCGCTCCTAAAGCGACAGCCGCCCCTCCAGCAACGAGTTTCATTGACGACATGAAACTCGTTTGCGATATAGTGACCAAAATTGACACTATGGAGCTGTCAATTTTGGCAAACAAGCTGAGGAGTAATCCTCAAAACAGATTAATGGCCTTGCTCGAACACTCTAGTTTGGTGCAGGCCATCTCTAGGCTTTAAGCTTAAACCCTCACTGGGTAGGGCTAAGCCCCACTCCCTCAAGCTCGTCACGTACAACGCAGACGGGCTTATCAGACACATGGACGAAGTCCGCGATTTCGTAGTTGCACACGACATAGATATTCTTCTAATACAAGAATCCTTCCTAAAACCCCAATTTCGCAATCCCAATATTGCGAACTACTGTTTGATTAGAAATGACCGTCTGTCATCCAAAAAAGGCGGCACGCTCATTTACTACAAAAGAGCCCTCCTATGCTCCCCCCTTGATTCCCCAAAGCTCACTAACATGGAGGCTTCAGTCTGTCAGGTGGGTATGACCGGCCATCAGTCGATCATACTAGCATCAGTATACCTCAGTCCGACCAAACGGGTACTCGAAAGAGACGTCCGCACCCTTCTCGCACTAGGCGACTCTGTAATACTGGCCGGAGACTTCAACTCCAAACATGGCCAATGGAACTCTCGCCGAACCAACCGGAACGGCACAATACTCCAAGGCCTCAACGGCCTTCCAAACCTCGCTTTTGAGGTGATAGCCCCTAACGAGCCCACCAGATACCCGCCTAACGGGGATCCAAACAGAGCAGATGTGTTAGATATATACATTTTCAAAAATGTAGCTCTCCAGTTACATTCTATAGAAGTCCTGCATGAATTAGACTCGGACCACCGTCCGGTTCTAATTCAATTAGGTCAGTCTACATCCACGACCCCCCCCACCAAAACGATAATCGACTGGAGTAAATTAGGCGGGAAACTCCAGTCCCTAAACTCAGACCACCTAGATCAAATTCCTGACAAGATAGACTCCGTGGATAGTACCAAGTTCGCTGTTACCCACCTTACGAAACATATAACAGACTCACTCGAGCGCTGCTCCAAGGAAGTCCCCGACGACCGCGGTCGTGGGAGACTACCGGACGACCTGCGCGGCCTACTTAGACGTAAACGTGCCGCCACTAGGGCCCATGACGCATACCCGACAGACGATAACCGGAGAACACTCCGGCGACTTCAAAGAGAGGTTAGAGAAAAACTCAGCCTCAACCGTCAGTCCGCCTGGGACAACAAACTCTCAGAGATCTCGCCGAGTCACCTGGCTTTCTGGAAACTGGCGAAATCCCTGAGAGGAGACCAGTGTGCAGCTACACCTCCATTAATACGTTCAAACCGTCCGGTCGCTTTTGACGACATCGATAAGGCCGAATGCTTGGCTGACAGTCTTGAGGGACAATGTACTAACAATCCCAGTCATCCCGAACACGCCGAATTCCACTCGGAAGTGGAAATGGCGGCGGCTAGGATATCCGCGAAGGCTCCCGAAAGCGAGCCGCTCACTCCCACCACCGGAGAGGAAGTCCGTTCCATTATCCAAAACCTGAAGACCCGCAAGTCCCCAGGCCCCGACTCCATATCCAACAAAGCACTCAAGTGCCTCCCCGACCAACTCATAAACCTATTAGTATTGATTTTCAATGCCCTCCTGTTAGGTTGCTCCTTCCCCGACGAATGGAAGGAAGCAATAGTAATAGGTATTCGTAAACCGGGAAAACCCAGTAACCTCCCGAGCAGCTATCGACCCATCAGTCTGCTCAACAGCTTAGGGAAAGTCTACGAGCGAGTAATCCTCGCTAGACTCAAAACGTTCATGGAGTCGATGAAGCTCATACCGGATGAGCAATTCGGCTTCCGCGCCAAACACACCGCGGTACAACAAGTACACCGACTTACCGAAGCCATCCTAAATGGCTTCGCCAAAAAACGGTACACCGGTACTGTCTTCTTCGATGTCGCCAAAGCCTTCGATAAGGTATGGCATGCGGGTTTAATATACAAACTCGCAAACCTAGGAATCCCCGATAGACTCATTCTTATCATTCGCGATTATCTTACTAATCGCTCATTTAGATATCGTATTGATGGTGCGCTCTCCTCAAGACGTACCTTACGCGCCGGAGTCCCCCAAGGTTCGGTACTCGCACCGTTCCTCTACTCGCTCTATACGAGTGACATCCCACGATTCTCCACCAAAACTAGTGCAGTCACCCACTTAGCCATGTTCGCGGACGATACCGCAATCTATACCACTTGTAGAGGTCCCATAACTATTAATGATAGGCTCCAAAGAGCAACCAACCAGCTCGGAAGCTGGTTCCGCCGGTGGAGAATCGAAATAAATCCCGATAATAGCGCAGCAATGTTCTTTGCGAGATCTAGGAGAGCCATGGACTTCATCCGGACGCCTCCTAGAGTCTCTATTTACAACAAATACATAGATTGGCAAAAGGAAGTCAAATACTTAGGTGTCATCCTCGAACCTACCCTATCCTTTATCCGACACATCCGCGTTGTCCGTAACCGGGCAGCGTTCGCCATGGGACGCCTCAATCCGATACTGTGCAAGGCAAGTAAACTGTCACTTCGCAACAAAGTGACACTTTACAAAACTTGCATCAGACCCATCATGACGTATGCGAGCGTCACGTTCGCGCACGTCCCGAAATCACGACTGTGTCCGTTGCAGACACTTCAAAATCGATTCATGCGTACAGCCACTGGCTGTCCGTGGTTCGTGCGCAACGTGAACCTCCATAGAGATCTCGACCTACCCACGATAGCCGATCTTTTCAGACGATTCTCGACGACTTACTTCGAGAAAGCGTCCATCCACCCAAACCCCCTTATAGTGGCCGCGTCCAACTATAAGGTGTTCAGGCACCCCAATAAGATTCACAGGCGCCCGAAGAGCGTCCTTAACGACCCCGACGATGCTATCACGGCATCCAACAAGATACACACATTACATCTACACAAACAGCGTCTTCGCCGGCGAAGACGAGGTCCCCGCTTGCTTGTGTCAAGCGGCCGCAGCCCTCTGCCGCGGCCGCCGTGACGCAGACTTCTTCCAAGTCATTTATTAGATGCAGCCCTCCAAAACGCGCCGCCTTAAGCCGAGGTTCGGTCTCGCAGGAGACACCCTTAAGGCGACGCCCCCCTGTAGCGCGGGCGCTTGTAATGCACCCGCATGTATCACCCATTTCTTCTCGGCGATGCTTCAGCGCTCGCCCGTCTTATCGGTGACGCTGTCAAAGCCATTAGGGCTAACAGCATTAGTCATATTCGAAAAAAAAAAAAAAAAAGATATTACATTTACCGATACAATAAAGTAAAATAATGATTTGTGTAAATAAATAAAATAAAAATAAAAGATTTTTGATTTGATTTGATGTAAGTAAATAAAAGGCAAAGTTAGGTTCTTAAATGTGTTTACTATGCTATAACATGTATCATGATAAAGAGTTACTAAATGTCACAAGAAAAAAACAAAATAAGCTTTGACCACTTTGGTATCACAAATTTTTAACGCAAATATTATAGAAATGTAATTTTTCTTTTTTTGTTTATGTTCATTTCCACTTTGCAAAATGTGCCCCATAAATTCTTAGCCTCTATAAATAAAGTACTAAAGATTTATCAGATAATTTACAAATTGGTAAATTGGAGAGTAAATTTTGCTTTTAAAAAACAGAGTAAAAAAACTTTTAGCGATAATCGCTGCGTTACACAAAAGAATTGAAAATAACAAAGAACAATTGTTTGATTGTCGTTAATTTTAATTCCAACTCATTTATACTCTCGAACTCATAAAGATAAATTCGTTCTCTTTCGCAGATAATCCACTTAATTGCGATTGCTTAATGGCCGGCTTTGCTAGGTGGTTGCGGGAGGCAAAAAACCTACCTCAATCAGATAAATCTGCGGCAGTTTGTGCCACGCCACCACATTTGGAGGGAGCATTAATTTCTCGACTATCGAAAAACAAACTTTGCGATGACGAACACGTTGATACTAAGGTTGTAGACGAAGCTAATTACGATTATAACAGAGTGATTGAGAATACAATAGATGAGAACAAAGATAATGATTTATACGAAGACAAACAGGATGGATTGGATGATGATATTTATGATGAAGAATTGGAAGTACCGTCTGAAGAGGATCTGCCCATATCCAAATCTAAGGTAAGGTTTTATATTACCCATCCTCTAACATATCCAATAACATTTATGAAATATCCTGTCCTACAAATACGTTTAAATTTAAACTCACGTGAGTAGTATTCAGAGTTAATGTACAGAATCGACTCACGTCTTATTCTATCGGGTTAGCCCGACTAGTTTCAAACCCATCCGTGGCACTTATTCATGAGCTCATTACACGACCGTATCGCAGCGGGAACTGGCCAGTATCAGTCGTGATAACGTCGTGTAAAGAGCTCAAGAATAAGTGCCCCGGATGGGTTCGAAACTAGTCGGGCTAACCCGATAGAATAAGACTTGAATATTATAAATGGCAAAGTTTGTGAGTATGGATCTATATTTGTCGCTCTTTCACGGTGAATCCACTGAAACAATATCGATGATATTTGGCACCAGTATTTCTTATACACTGGAAAAACATATAGGCTCTAGAAATCCTATTAATTCTATAGGAATAGGATGACATTGAAAAGCGCCATCTATTATCAACCTATAATGCGACAACAGTCCACGCAAACGAAGTTGCGAGTAAAAACTTGTACAGTTATATTTTGAATATAATTCATAATAAAATGTTTGACTTTGAATTTACTGACTGCAATTGATTTATCGACTTTTTATGTATCTACATGGTATTTATAGAATTTGGCTTTACTTTACGAGTACTAGTAGATTCAACTATTCGTTTTCATACCTGATGCATGCATACACATGTACAAACCTGGAGCACAATACACAAGTTCAAACGTTACATCAAGTTTGATTGATTTTAAAATATTATCATAATATATTGAACTTCTAAGACTCATAAATTTAGTTAAATAAATTCCAAACTCTTCAATGCAGCATTGAAGGCAAATTCTTTATGCTATCTAGATATTATAAAATTGAGATGCTTAGCATTATACCGGTTAAATGAAATATTTTCTTAAGGATAAGAACTTTAATTTTTATAAAATCCGTTCCAATTGAATTCTTAGAGAAATTTTCGTCATAGATACAATATAAAGATTCATCAAACCTTATTAAGAGATTGTTGCTTATAGCAATGTTCAACAACTTGGCATTGCTAATGTGTAAACTTATTGCTTTTATATTCGGAAAGGGTTTCTTAATAAAAAAAACAAAAAAAAAATGATCAATGATTTTAATACGACAGTCCTATTACCGGGCTCTTTAGACCTTTAGACCCTTATCTAATGTTTATCAAAGCTTTAAAAATGTATAAAATATATCCAATGATAATTCTACAGAGCATACAAGTCACCCTACTCACACTTTTTTGAGGCCATTATTTTAGGATTGTATTTAATATAAAATAGAAAACTATGTCAACTTAATTGTTGAAATATTTTTAATGTAGTGGTTTTATCCTATTCCAAAACGAAAAATTGTTTTTTCCTCCAACATATTAGGTACGAAATATAACCTTCAATTGTCCCATATTTCATTAATATCCATTTTTCGGATTAGTTATTAAAGCCCAAAAGATTACAACTTATTCAAATTTGAAGAAAAATATGTGATGTCTTTCAAATAATTGCGATTGTTTGTTAAATTTCCTTTGGAAACCAGGAATCATTGAAATTGAACGAAAAATATGAAAAATAAATTGAAGCTGTCAAATGCAAGCATTATTCTTACTTACTTTTATTGTATATTTATTTGGTGTAAACTGTCTACAAAACTGTATTAAATAATTTAACTTCTTAGGTAACAAATTTCTATACTTTCTTCTCATTCCCACTCCCCAAAACTTTTCCCTCAATTAATTAACTTTGTTCCCATACAGGTTCGTCTGGTAGACGCTTCTTACGATGACGAAGAAGTATACTTATCTTGGGCATTAGAACCCCCTTCTACACGCCGACACCGATGTACTGGGGTTACTGCTTCGAAAAGTGGAAACCTGCCGAAACATGTAGCGTGCCATAGAGCAGCCCCTGCCAATATTATATTGAGAGGATTGAAAATAGATCCGTTGGAAAAGTATACGTGAGTTTAGCTTTGAAATCTTTGTTATTGATAAGTCTTATGCTGGATACGATTCAACCCAACAGTTTAAAGGTGAATAATGATTTTTCCAAACGATAACTATGCTTTCTTTTTATCATCATGATAGAACTCCATTCCACAACTTTGATTTCAAAACTGACACACCCTGTGTTTTATTAAATTTTGATTATTCTATGTACAAAACTAGCACTAGTTTTCCGTTTCATTAGAATACTGTATTAATGATCGATTCCGAATTGTCATCTAATAATAGGTGAGCTGATTCGATAGTTTTTAATGACCATTTTTAAAATGGTATCATATAGAAACGGAAAGAACCCAAATAGCTACCAAACAATATAAGAGAGTGAGATGAGATGATATGAGAATCAATATGAACGCACCAAATTACATATTATAGTGAATATATAAATTATTTATAATCACGGGTGTTGTTATTTTTTATGATCCAGACCTGTTGCACTGGGATCGGTCTTGACATGATTGCATTAGTTAATTAAAGTAAGATATATGCTGGATTCAACACAACGTTTCATTACAATCATAACATAATAATAAATCTAACAATAACTATTATAACAACATTAGGGATAACAATTATTAGGCTATTAAAAGTTTGACGTTCCATCTCGGAATTTATCGATTTACATTACATGCAATCTTATACTTGTATAAGTAGCTTGCTACTACAATATATGATTAACCAAAATTATCTTATGAGTATCAAACATCGTAGCAAAATACGATTTGGTGAACTTAAAAAGTAGAGGTTAAAATATTTATAACTTCTTTCTTTTGTTTTATAAGATCCTTATTTAATGTTACCACTACAGTTCTTTTATATTTTAAACTCTCTTCTCAGATTCTGTATAGCGCTTGAAGAAATGGATGGCAATGACATTCCGATCTCCTTGGTTTTGGGATGTGGTGTTCCACAACTTGTTAGACAAAGAGCTGCTTATAACACTGTTAAACCGTCGACTATAGCTGTGCCTGATCGAGACGCTTTAAGGTACGAATATTAAGAGATTTATCATGTAGAATAAAACTATAATAAGTAGGAAGTCAAAGATACTCATAATAGCTGATAAATCTAATGATCGAAAACAATACACACTGAATAATCTTAACCGGTCTATTTCATCAAGTTTCACCAGAAACCATATTAATGTATAAGACCTAGACAAGAGAAATAAGTAGTAGGTGATAATATTATCTACTTATTGATTGACGTCAACAATCTCAGTCACCCCGTGACCCTAAATAACAGATAAGTATTCGAAATGTAGGAGAGTATTAGAAACATCAATCTTACGAGTATAATAAATATCTATCAGTTTGTTTTTCTGCAAAATTAACAGCAATTTCTCAGGTGTGCATTTGTTTCAGAGTCTCAGAAGTCCGGTCAAACGTAACCAGCGATGGGCTACTCACTGTGGTTATTTCAGTCATGGGAATACCACCTCCAAAAACACAATATGGTCTCCCTAGATCACAAAGAGTCTCCACGCCTGACAGCAGATACTTAGCCCTGCACAATTGCTATGTTATCCTAGCAGTACTATCGAAAGGATCTCTGGTCGCACAAAAGGATACTCCGTGTCAATCAACTTTGGAGATATCGATGGAAGGATTTATACGAGGTCCCTACGAAGTTTGCGCTAAGATATCGAAATTTAAGATCGAAGAAATGCACCCTATATGTGTGGTGCCTCAACTTTTAGATTCTGTTGGATCTCTGGAAATGAAGTCTGGCTTCAAGACTCTTAATACAGCGTTGGTAGGAGTCGCTTTAGGTTTGATGATTATAGTTATTGGTTTGGTATGGTTTGTAAGGAAAATGCTAAAGAAGCCTACTGAGTTTCAGGTGCATAGATGTTTCAGACCAGAACCAGTTCCAGAGGAAAATCCAAGAGCTAGTTATGTGATGCTTACCGCAACTTCGAAGGTTTGAATAATTCCAAATCTAATAGCCTAAAAGAGCCTAAAATTAAGACAAATGTTATTTATACTAAATGAAAACGACTTTTGAAAAGCAAAGATATTCAGGGTCAACTAATAACATTTTTCATTATTAAAAAATATTATTAGAATTGATAGGTTTTTAGGTGTTTTTTCTTGTACTATAAGTTCTAGATGCCATTACTAAGTCACTTACTCTTGTAACATACTTTTGTAATTTTTATATTAATTTTCTATTGTAAAGCACTTAGTCGTAAATTATTGTAAAGAATGTTATGTTTGGACTTGATTCTTATGTTAATTGTTTGCATCTGTTTCACTAAATTTAAATTAAGTTTTATGTCGTAAGTAGCGTGGATGAAAAATAGAGATATAAAATATGATTCACTTATTTTCACTAGTCTTTTATATTATATTAATTTCTAGTATAAACTATAATACCCTGTGTGTAACACATTAATAAGTTCTTGTTATATCGTTTAATAGATTATTTATATAAGATTTTGCTAATTCCTTATAATGTCAAAGTTTTTTTTGAGGAACTATGACAATGAAGCATTTTGTTGCCATAAAATTAATAATTTTTCTATTGATATGTAAGTATATATTGGGATTTTAAATAGTTTTAAATAGTTTATTTTACACACTTGTAATGGAGAATGCTTTTATCTAAAGCATAGGTATACGTTAATATAAGTTACACTTTTGATCCTGACCCAACCATTTGATTCTGAGATGAAATTTATGTTAAAATTAAATGCTGAATTTGTGTATCAACGACTTCAGATAATTGGAACATCTTTATTATTGTGTTCTGTACTTCTATTTTTGAACTAAAATAGAAAAGAACTAGGGAAGAATGATATCAATCTTACTATCACCAAGATAGAAGCGGTGTCGAAATTTAAATATTGAGGAAGAATATTTATATCGGATTTAGACAACAAAATTTAAATAAAATGTAGAATTGGACAAGCTAAAGTGGCTTTTTACAAAATATCAAAAATATTATGTGACCCAAAAATTCCATTCGATATGAGGTAGCGCGTTCTAAAATGGACGTCTGGTCCACTCTTTTATATGGTTGTGAATCATGGACCTTAACGAAAGACTGATGTAGACGTTTGTATGCATTTAAGATGTGGCTTTCGCAAAATGCTAAAGATCTCTTGGACTCACTTCGTCTCAAACGCTCTGGTCTCGGAGAGAGATTAATGCAAGCGGATGCTGATGAAAACCGTCATGCAAAGAAAGGACCTTTTTCGTACATCTGCAAAAAGGATCCCGGTATCAATTTCCTAGGTTGATCCTAGAAGGAAAGATGCACGACAAGTGAGCAACTCGGAGGCATTGTCTTAAATGGTTCGATAATATAAGAGAGTGGACAGGACTTAGATACTATGAAATAAAAAAGATGGCACACGATCGGAAATTTCTCTGCTGATCTCCGAATTTCATTCTGAAGATGGCACCAGATGATGATGAGGGAAGAATGAGAGTAGATAGAGCTAAAATACAATTAAGTTCGCCTGATTGAAGACGAATATTACTAGTCTGTAAACAAAGTCGTCGAGATAACAACAGATGGGTAAACCAAATACATGATAATTATAATTTTAGATGAACATGTCACAATGGTTCCGAGAATTTCTTGATTATAATTTGTTTATAAACATACATCATTACTGTGAATAGTACTAATTATATTATCTTTATCATTTATATAATTATATTTCCGCGTACTCGTTTAAATGGTGATGAAAATGTATTTTTGTATAACTTCTAACTAATACCGAAAATGACTGACCGCAATGACCCTAGATAATAGACATAGTTCCATTCTGTCCTATCTTTCGTCAACTCTGGCGCCACTCCTTTTATATGCATATCATACTTCACACAATCCAACCATCTCTTTTTAGGCCTCCCTCTAGGCACATGTCCATCCACATTCAAATTTAACACACGTTTGGTTACATGATTTTCATCCCTCCTCATTACATGTCCATACCATCTCAATCTTGCACTTCTCGACTTTTCTATAATGGGCGCAACTTTCAGACTTCCCCTTATATACTCGTTTCGTATTTTATCCAGTTTTGTCACACCACACACCCCACCCCACCTTAACATTCTCATCTCATTTGCATGTACTCTTCTTTCATCCGTCTTTTTCATTGCCCAACATTCTGATCCATACCTAGATAATAGACATACGTGAAAAAAAATGGATATAGTCATATTGTGACATATTTTTTGTTACAAATCATCATTATTCTCTGGCCCGTATCCCGCTCTAAGTGGGTTCGGCACAACATGTTATAAACATGTTGTCACATGATTTGGCTTAGTATTTTACGACCACCCGCCTGCCTGACTTAACTTACCTTAGTCGTGTTTTACGACACCTCGGTAAGAAAGAGGGTGGTCTATTCTAAGGATTATACATCTAAACATTCATTTTATATATTAGATTATATCAAAACATTTTACTATAAATACACAGAACATGTAATTAATTTTGCTATAATTCACGAATTAACGGATATTTTTTAGAGGCCGTATGTATTTGAGGTTTTTTACCGTTGCCTATACTGTTGGCTAACGGACGTAACTAATCCAAGATTTAATTATGCATTGATCCTTTTTATGTCCCCTTTTTATAAAAAAAACCGAAATAGAAAAAAAGGATATTTTTAGTAAATCTCGTTTTATCATCATCCTCCTGCCATTATCCCACTCTAAGTGGCACAACATGCTATAAACATATTGTTACATGATTTGTCTGCGTTTTTACGACCGGCCGCCTGCCTGACGTCAACTTACCTCGGTAAGAAAAAGGGTGGTCTATTCTACTAAACCGGATACCACACGGTGGGTCAACTTACCTTAGTCGCCTTTTACGACACCTCGGTAAGAAATGAGGGTGGTACTATTTTATTCAACCGGATACCACACGGCGTAGTAAATCCCGTTTTATATTAGCATAACATTTTTTAAGAATGCCTATATATATTCGTATTATTTTTCAAGCATTATTCGCTGTCATTTTAATGATCACTCATATTGCAGATACTTACAAAGACCCGAATACAGGCAAGGAAGTACTATTGTGAACAGAGAGCTCTATTGTCAAAGTAGAATCTAGTTGTCCGGGATAGAACATGCGAACCACTTTCTTACTTTATATATCCTTCAAAACGAAATTCATTAAATTTTTCAATAGATTGTACGAGTATATGTCAAGCTTCATAAGTGGATGCAGTAACTATAGATATATTGTACTAAGATTAGGACAGCCATAAGTAAGTCTTCCATTTTGGTGCAACTAATTAAATTCAATCTTCGGATAATGCAGAAAAATAGTGAAAGTTAGTTAGTCTTTTTTTAGCTTTCCCTTTTTTCGATGAACACATGACTAGTTCCCCTACTCTAGTATTATAACACTATGGTAATAACTCTGTAAATGTTAAATAAGATTTTAATCACAGACATAGTTTCCGCTCTTTACTAATAGTTATAAAATTATAAAGAAACTCAACTTAGTATTGTTATTGTCAAATGCAATCGTTATGATCCCAATCTCAACTAATTAAAAGAACTCTGATATTTTATGAAACATCTCCGACCCGCTAAAATAAAGAATTGATTTAAAGATCAAGTGTTATTAATTAAATCATAGGATGACTGTTGAAACTGTTTTTCTATTCTTTATTATAGGTGAAAGAAAAAGTAAATAAAAACTTTGAACAAAAATTATAAAGCAAAATGTTAAAATATTGAATGCAAAGAGCATTATGCATTTTATTGCAGCAAATTTATATTGCATTAAAAGCATGACAACAAACATAATTAATTCTTTGTAATTGTTGAATAAATTATGGGGTTTTTTGGAATTGTGCTTGAAATATGTAAGCATCGAAGTCAGTCACGGTTGGTACAAAGAGCAAGTGACAATTTACCTTTGTGTAAACTATTGGTCAAAGTTTAAGCGATCTTTCCGAATGACAACACCCTTTGTATTTCAATACAAAAATGCTCAATGACTATTATTATGACATTTTTTTAAATACAAATGATTTTCGTTCATAAATGTGTTGGGTTGTTTGTAATTATTGTAATATTTTTCGCCAATTGTAAATGATCTAAGAACTTTGGTTCCGCTTTAATTAGTGTTTAATTTTGTAAATAATAATTTATGGTTTTCATATTGTCCTTAATAAAATATTAACAAATGTATTGTTGTTTGATTTGTTTTATATTCAACCGTATCGGGGATGTCATCATCATTTTCCCACCCTTATCCCACTCTCAGTGGGGTCGGCACAACATGTTATAAACCTCTGTCTGACGTCAAGTTACCTCAGTCGCCTTTTACGACACCTCGGTAAGTAATGAAGGTGGTCTATTCACTCAGCCGGATACGGATTCGGAGTGGCAGGTTATATAAATTCCCGTAATTTTCGAAACAAATGCATTTTTTTTACCAATCTTTCTTATCAATTAAGTAAATAAGTTTTTTTATATTCCCTTAAGTTACCTGCCAAGATTTAAGTCTGTGATTCTCTGGCAAGGTTTATGCAATTTCACCTGCAAGCAATCACAGTTTAAAGTTAAAAGTTTCGATAAAAATCTTTGTTTTAACTCAGTGATTTTAATTCTCGTTATTTCCTCAACAAATATTTAGAAAATGGATTTACCCAAATAGTCGGAATGTCAAAAGGTGTGCCGGCGCATTTAAATAATTACACTTTAATATTATTGAAGCCAGTTGTCAGTTGGTTGCCATGGCGGACAGTCGTGTGCGTAGAGTTTTCCTCATCACCTTGATATCACTTACGATCGTTAATTGTAAAGTATTTACGCGATGTCAGCTAACACGGGAACTGTTAAAGAACAATTTTCACCAAAAGACTTTCCTTAGTAATTGTGAGTTGCTTTTGTTCTAATTATGCTTAGTTGTGATGTGTTAATTTTTTTTGGTCTTTTGTATTATAATTGTATGTGTGTAACTATGAACGAGGCTGCATATTGTTTATTTATTACTTTGTGATAAGCTGTCGTGGTAAAACAATACAATTTTCTGCTTCGCTCAATATTTGAACGAGGAAAATGATGCCCTTGATAGTATTTTATTATTATGTTATAGAAATTACCGATATATATCTAAATAAAAGTTTTTATTATCAAACTATCTGTCCGGCCACGTGTTGCTGTGGCTCATTTTTGTTTCGAATTCCCCTCGAATCAGAACTTAACAGTTAAAAAAATACTCCGATCGGTACCAAACTTTACCGTTTGATCCGCTGGGTGATACATTAAACTCGGTCAGGCCGTTTCGGAGTCTATAAAGGACATGCAGACAAACATTGATTTTTGCATATAAGATGAATTGATAGGATTTTTATTATTTTTTTGACTACTTCATTTACTTTTACCATGTTTGGTTTTTAAAGTCTACTTTCCATTTCTGTATTATATTTACAATTTTTAATTATTAATTAATTTATTTGTTATTTATGTACCAAATAGGATATAAAGTAAAAAAATTTATTATTTATAAATAAAGTGTACAAAGATTTACGTACTCCTTATTTAAGGTCTCTCTCTGCCTATTAGCCTTAGGAATGCAACCATTAATTGATTATATTATAATTTATGTCATATATTATATTTATGTTTTTAAGTTATTTCCAGTGCGTAAATAAAGTTGTTGATGATGATAGCATACTACAATCTACGTATTTTTTAATATAAATTAGGCATTTTAATATATATTGACAATACATATATTCGCTAGAAATTCAATTCAATTTCGCCAAAATTTTATGACCGTTCAAAGTAGGATATTTAATGAATCTCATTTATGGTTATTTCATAGTCACTTATTACTATATTCGCAAGAAAGAAACAAACTGTTTTGTTGTTCTACGATCCTGTAGGTGTTGTTTCTATAAGGAAAAAGGTGTTGTATAATAAATTACATTCCTTGAATTGAATTAAATTGAATTGAACTCGGCCTCGTCTGTTTTGTCGCTGGTCACTTAAGGTTGATAACTTTGGGTATCGAATGGTGTCTAATATTTTATCTCAGAAGAGGAAAATAGCATAGAAAATAGCAACTGATGGCTTAATGGTAGGTTACGGTCGGTTCTTTGTGCTCCGCTACTTGCTATACCAGCTACGCGAAACTTTGGCCTATGATGATTTAAGTTTCGATTTAGTTTTATAGCAATAGCTTATTTCTATAGCTTACACCTGACTGACTTAACCAAAAGGACTGAGTTTTTTATCTCAATACGCAATATTTCCTATTTTTCATGGATACGTGTAATTCGATAAAGATTTTTGGAGTTATTTCCACTTCGCACATTTTAGACTTTTTAATATCGGTTAAATCAAGCGGCTCTCTGTGATTTTTTTAATGGAGTCCCATGTCTTAGATCTTCCATTACTAAATCTCTCAGTTGAACTGTCGCTAACGTCAGTCTGTAACTATTGCATTGAATATATTTACATTCGGGAGCGTTATTGAAACAACTTCTTCTACAAATCTCTTCAATAATTTGTCTTTTTCTAAACAGTTTCAAAACAAATGGCGGTATTCTAACCATAGGGATGTATTAACAAAATTTCGACTTCTGTTTTTACTTATTCGATTCTACTATTCTACGTTTCGTCGTACGGATAACGGCCAGTAGAGCGTAATCAGTTAACGATATTTTAGTTGATACGTCCCTATGGTTTGAAGCTCATGAAATCTTTCTATCCCCCGTTGAGTGATTCTGAACTGTTTTATGTTTAATTTCATTGTTGTTGAAGCTTGAATGCTTTATGTATGTTCAATTTATACAAATGTTATTCAGTACGCGATATACGAGCTAATGTCTGGCATAACAAAAGATGTTGTATATATAGATGGTGATATATGAAGGGCGAGCTGGAGAATGTAGCCGGTTTTTAAGTGGTCCATTTCTATACTGCTTGCGAGTAAATTATGTAGCCATTGTATTGATCTAATTTAATTTAAGTCACGCATTAAAGCAAATTAATTTAAACTGTCATTCACCCGGTAGTTAAAAGTGATCAAATAAGATTGAATTTATGCATGCGTTTATTTTAAAATGATTTTCGATTTACAAAAGTAATAATAAAAAACAAAAGTAATAATAAAATTATTTTGCTATAATCCGCGATCAAGTAAAATAGAAAATATATATAATGCTAAATGTAGAGTGGACAATCTGTAATCATACGTGATACATGCAGGATTCGTAAAAACACATGTACAAACCACCACCGGCACCACAATATACAAGCACTACATACGTTCAATATCACAAACTCAACAATCGTTTCGCCCCGCAACCGAAGCATCATCAGGAGATAGACTCCACGACAAAATTGCATAGCAATGGTTTTCGTTTTCAAAAATTATAATTTTATTAGAATAAAATATATGGAATACATGGAATGAACCACCTCAGTAAGAAATGAGGTCTATTCTACTTATCCTGATACCACTCGGCGGAAATTTACCGTTTGTTTATATGTAAACAAACATAAAATTAAGTTGTTACGTATAATTTATTTTTATTTTTATTGTTTCTATTAATTATAAAACTATGCAATATTCCTCGTAATAAATAATTTATTCCTAGTAATAAATAAGTAGTTATTAATTCTGCATTCGCAATCGATTTTTTACCATCTTTTGTACGAATGCTTTTGTTTGTCTGGAGCAAATTGCACTGTTTAGGCTGTGGCTAATTGAACAAATACAGTCATTATGTAACAAAATATCCCTACACAATGTGCCTACATTGATCATTGTCACCTGCGAACATTTCCGCATTCGTGTTAGTACCTCCCACTCAGTTTTAAAGTATTTGGTGCATATATTTACCTCTAAATATGACGGAAAAAAATGAATTCCTTAATAATATGTTTTTCGTACCAAAATATGTACAACGTAATATGTATACACAATAAGTTTTTCAGACACAAATGAGTTTTCTATCTTTTTTTAAATATTTAAATTAGTTAATCTAGTATATTATATATAAATATATTTTCTAAGTCTCGGAAACGGCTTTCAACGATATTCCTGAAATTCAGCATATAGGGGTTTTGGGGAAGAAAAATCGATCTACCTAGGTTTTATTGAAAAAAAAAACGTTTTATTCTTGTTTTTAGGCTTTAAAAACTGCTAAAATAGGAATAGAAAGTAAATGAACTTTTTAACTGTCAAACGCAAAGATGTGACGTTAAATGGTTAACGTGCGGACCAAAAAACGAAACCTAGGTTCGATTCCCACATGTCAGCTGGCGCTTTATTCTTTTTTTATTTTATTTATTTATATCTTTTAAAAATTACCGAGCAAGGCTCAGACACACAGGTACTTTAAAAACTTATGTGTCTAATTAATAATTGCAATTTATCTCGCGTTGTCGTGAAGAAAAACATCGTGAGGAAACCTGCATATTTCTGTGATATGTATAGATAATTCTGTGGATATGTATAACCTAAGAATCCGCATTGAAGCAACGCGGTAGGTCTTAGCTCCAACCCTTCCAGCAACGGAGAAAAGAGGCTTATGCCCAGTAGCCTTCGGCATGTATTTAAAATCAATATATTATTAATATATTGACGAAAATTTATGCATTTGAAGCTTTTGTCTCGACCCATCCAAAATCATAAAACTTCAAACTTCTTGAAAAACTCGGATATTTGATGATTTCAACACTAAAATATAAGCGGCCGAAGACGCGGATCAAAGTAGATCACAAACAAAATTTCGACGCCTTTTCAATGATATTTTGGTTTCGTATGCTAAGCTTACCATGGATATCCACGGTAAGCTTATCCCCTAAAGCTGGGATCGGCAATCTGTGCCTCGCAAACCGCTCGCGGCTCTTTAAAGAGCTTTTATTTAATTTGCAATGTATGTATATGAAGGTGGAATCTTGCAATTAAAATTTGACCTACTTTCCGGAGTCCGATTGAGCTGAAATTTAATATACTGGTCCAGTCCCCATGTATGCATGTTTATGATAAGTATGACCTGATACAATGGAATATTGTTGAAAGCCTTTTTACTTGAATACTTTCTATATAAAGTTGCAGCATAACACAAGACACCCAATTATCCCAATGATTTGATGATGCTAGAATATGTTTTCAGATAAATATATGTATATTTTTATTATTCTGAATATTAAAAAAATTTTTTTTTTAATTAATTTATTTCGCAACTAAAATCTAATCTAAACAAATATAAAAAGCCGTGTGTCATGTTAACTTTTGTGTAAATGAATATCTTGTAAATTTATATACTTAGCGTTAAATGAAACAAACATTTCGTCTTTTCGGAAATTCCCGATAAAGACAATTATAAACATCCTTGATAAGACTTATCGCGAGAGAAATTCGTTGAACAAATATGTCTATTTGTACGGACACAATATTACAACAATTAATATAATTTCTTATCGAAATAGAAGTTTATTTGCATTTAGCAAACAGTAGTGTTCACGTCATCTACTGACGCAGAGATTGACCTCAAAAATGAATTCGGAATACTCGATTATTAATATAATTATTTTCAAAATGGCCTTAGTTTAATACTTTAAAAATTAATAAATCAATGTATTTTGAATGTTTTATACGACGCATTTCCATTAAAGCATTTTTTATTTTTAACTAAATAATCGCTGTTAGTCATGGGAAATTTCAAACAGATCAACAATGAAGTGAAACCGAGTTTAGCTAGTTATTATAAAAAGTATAACAACTATGCTTTATATGCACTATTTGACCCGCCGTGTGGTATCCGGCTGAGTAGAACAGACCACCCTCATTTCGTACCGAGGTGTCATAAAAGGCGACTAGGGTAAGTTGACCCACCGTCTGATAACCGGTTGAGTAAAATAGACCACCCTCTTTCTTAACGAGGTGTCGTAAAATACTAAGGTTATTTGACGTCAGGCAGGCGGTCGGTCGTAAAATACGAAGCCAAATCATGTGACAACATGTATATAACATGTTGTGCCGAACACAGAGTGGGATAAGAGCAGGAGGAGGAATTTTTTGAAATAGCTGCTGCTAGAAATAGGTTCCCACATCACACACACATATTCAAATTTCAAATTGAAATTCAAAATATTCTTTATTCAAGTAAACTTGTAAACAAGTGCTTTTGAATCGTCAACTCTACTGCTGGTTCGGCCGCTCCCCGCGAACCTCTTTAGTTTATCAGTTCACCTCGGAGGGGGTCCAACGCTACTTTTTCCGGTGCGGGGTCGCCATTCCAACACCTTAAGACCCCAACATGAAAGGCGTTCTACATACTATGTACCCCGTCCATCTTCACTACAGCTTCGCGACACGCTGAGCTATGTCGGTAACTTTGGTTCTACTACGGATCTCTTCAATCTTGATTTGATCGCTTAGAGAAACTCCAAGCATGAGTGACTCTGAGCTTTCTTATGAGACCCATAGTCAGGGACCGCGTTTTAAAGTTTGAATCTTCATTAAAAATTTTGGATCAGTTACAACAAACTCCAATTTCTAAAATCGTAGTTACAAGTTCATGAGCACTCCAACAACCAATGCATACGAGTATTGAAAATCGCGAAAAAATCACGTTGAAATCGATACAAGAAAAACCTACGCTCTGCAGCTAATGTCCGTCAATACAAACACGCCAGTATCTACATTGATATCCGGAAATATACAAATAACATTTAACTTTCAGCTTTTATTGCGAAATATCTATCAAACTGAATTCAATTTTTTTTTAATCCTTACATATTACGAATATCAGTGTACATGACTGAGCCTTACTCGGTAATTTTTAAAATGATGTAAAAAAAAACTAAAAAAAAATGAAAAGAAAAATTAAAAAATAATAGAGTAGGGTAGGTGGGGCTTGATCCTAGGTATATTTACCTGTCTAGACCGCCCATTCCCCAAATGAACCACAATGACTTTTCGTTTAACAGCGAAAAATTCTGATTGTATTCAACGTAAATTTCAAAAAAATTTTAGAGCCCAAAAACAGGGATAAAACGAAATTTAAAAAAAGAAACTTACCTAGATGGATTTTTCTCCCTTAAAACCTCCTACATGCTTTCTTTCAGGAAAATCGTTGGAGCCGTTTCCGAGATTCTGAAAATATATATGTATATATACATACAAGATTAACTCATTTAAATATTAAAGATTATTATCTTTCTAGCATGTCTTATGATAAGAGAAGATGTAATAATGAAACTTTGTTTAATAAAGATCATGGTACTATAAAACAAACTCTTCAGTCAAGTCGGTATGTCTCTTATTGCGCTTATTTATTCGTGACGAACTCAAAAACTTCTAACAGTAGCATTCTCGCAACTTATTATATAATTTGTCAAGCTTTTGAGTGAATTAGCTGAAACATGATGATAATACTTAACGCTGTCTGTAATCTGTTTGAGATATTGCAAAACAATGTATGGTGGAGATATTTATCTTTTAAAGGGCTAAAAAAAGTTCGCGAGGGCATATGTCTATCTTTAAAGCATGAATTACTATACATATTCTATAAAAACTTTTAAGAAAATGTTCATATACAGTCCTTGTGAACTCAAATATGTTAGTTATTAAGCTAAAGGTTGTATATTATAGGGAATTTAAATGCTCTATAATATACAACCGTTTAAATTACATGAATATCTGGGAAATTATCGCACAACAAAGCAACGCGCGCAAGTATTATTGAAGGCGGCTCTAACTCAGGGCATAATATGTTCTACTAACCGTTCTACTATAGCTGGGGCAGATAAGTTTGTTATTGCAAAATAATAATAAGAGTAATTTATTTCCTATTAATTACAGGGGTATGTCTAATAGAACAGGAAAGCGAGCGAAATACAGCCTTGCACACTGTGAAGACTTCTCGCAAGCAATATTATGGATTGTTTCAAGTAAGTTTCGTTAAGATATGCTAGGACTATGCTAATGGGATAACTTGTAGTTTGTTTCATAGCTCACGGTTTTGAAACTGTGCGTTGGCTATAGCTAAGCTCTCACAGAGTGATTTTCGATGCGTGGTATGGAGATTGTGAACACGAATGTTGAAATGTATTTAAAGCGACGCTGAAATAACGTAGCCGCTTTCCGCCGTGTGTTATCAATCTGAGTAGAAAAGTGCACCCTCAGTGGTCGTAAGTGGTCGTAAAAGCCGACTAAGGTAAGATGACACGCCTTATGGTATCCGGTTAAGTAGAATGGACCACCATCTTTCTTACCGAGGTGTCGTAAAAGGCGACTAAAGTAAGTTGACATCTAACAACAAGTTTAAAACATTGTCCGAAAGCCATTAGGAGTGGGATAAGTTGTTCCTTCATTAATCATATTGATCCTTGACGATTCAAAAGCTTGAAAGAGTTTATTTGAATAAAGTTTATTTTAATTTGATTTGATAAGGGCAGTAGAATATGATGATAAAGTCTCCGCTTTTTGGTGTCAAGTTAAAGTTAGAAGAAGAGTAAAAGTTTTAAAGTAGTAGTTGTAGTAGTGTTAAAGTAAAAGCCCTTATTTTTATTTCAGATAGGCAGTGAGTGGTGTAAAGAAGGTCGTCGAGGCGGTAAATGCAACGTTTCTTGCGAAGGTGAGCTTTGATAATATTTTTAAATATCACTCGGATTCATATATGAAGGAATAGCCATATTAATATTATAAATGTGAAAGTATGTCTGTTACGCTTTTATTGCTAATCCGCCGGAGCGATATTGATGCAATTATGCAAAATTCAAACTTTATTACCAGACTTAAATGAACCGATATTAAAATTTTCGTATTTCCTTTAGGAACAGGGAAAAACTCGTAATTGTAATTGAGGGTATTTTACAACTAAATTATTTAAAGGTACAATTAGTGTTATATACTTTGTAATTAAATTTTTGGTACGTTGTTTTGACTTTGAATTATCTGATTTGTACCTGTCAAAGAGGGTTGGTTTCCAAAATAAATATTAAGCTAGGAAGATAGCTTAGACTTGTAATATATTTACTTAATCTTGTATATATATTTTCGGAATCTCGGAAACAGCTCCTCATTAAAAAAATACTAAAATTTACTTTTAATTATAAATACAATGTTTGCCGTTAAATGTCAAGTCAGCGTAGCTTATTCTGGTAACGGGTGGTCGTGAGAAATGAAAATACCTAGGATCGAGCTCCACCTACCCTATCCCTAAGTTTCTTTTTTTTATTTCGTTAAAAATTACCGAGCAAGGCTCGGTCAACATGGGACTAGAATATTAAAAAATTTGTAGCATACTTATTCGCCGGGTCTGCTAGTTTTTTTATTAAAATATGATTTCAGCTCTCCTGGATGATGATATAAGAGACGATTGCGCGTGCGCATATCAAATATTTGAAGAAGAAGGTTTCAAGTATTGGTCAAAATGGGATGCGCGGTGCAAAGGGCAGCGGCTGCCTGATATTCAAAAGTAAGTTTACATATATTAAACGAACTACAGTAGGAATTGTAATATACTACATCTATATTGTGATTTATTCTTATATCAGCCGAAAGGTCCTTTTATTTAATACAAACATTTAATTGCTTCAGTAAGACAAAATAATACAAAGTAATTTAAGTGTCGCTTATGAAAAAATAGAATAACGTTTGATATGATAAAGGATGGACGACGTATCTGTCATCAATAACTCTTATAAAATTTTTGCTTTCTCGCACAAATTGCAGAAATTATAAACGTAATGCGTTACAAACGATATAAATATTTTAAAATATATATTATTATTTATACTGCCGTGTGGTATCCGACTAAGTAGAATAGGTGGTCTATTCTACTAAGCCGGATACCGGATGCCTCATATCTTACCGAGGTGTCGTAAAAGGCGACTAAGGTAAGTTGACTCACCGTGTGGTATCCGGTTAAGTAAAATAGACCACCCTCTTTCTTATCGAGGTGTCATAAAATACGACTAAGATAAGTTAACGTCAGGCAGGCGGCCGGTCTCAAAATACACATCATGTGACAACATGTTTATAACATGTTATCCCGACCCCACTTAGAGTGGGATACGGGCAGGAAGATGATGATATTATTATTTATATAAATTTATAAATGGCAAATATTTATATACCGGTAGAGATACGCTGCCTAGTGTACGTCGTAGGCAAGTGAATTTATTTGGCAAATGGGGAAACTTTTTTTTATTAATTTATAGAAATTCTTATAATCAAAAGCTTATAATTATGCATGTTATTTTTCAGATGTCCCGATTGGCAACACCCCCCACCCCGAACATCGCCGGACCGACTTAAAAGAACTGCGGCAAGAGAAAGGAGATCTGCTGTCAGATTATCACTCCATCCCTATCACGTATTTATGAAGGCACAAAAGTTGAATGAAGTTTGAATATAAGGCTGTTAGCTTTCTTATCAATTATCATAATCATGAAGTCAAAATTTACTAGATCATTGTGAAATATTTGGATTTATTGTAATCCAACTGTATTGGATTACAATATTACTGTATTGGATTACAAAATTACAGTATTGGAATACAATATTACTGTATTGGATTACAATATTACTGTATTGGATTTCAATATTACAGTATTGGAATACAATATTACTGTATTGGATTACAATATTACTGTATTGTATTGTTGTATACGTGAAGAGTTTGAATGAAAGTTTTGTAACATTATTACGTTTATTAGTAACTAGCTGTCCGGCCACGTGTTGCTGTGGCTCAGTCTGGTTTCGAATTACCCTCGAATCAGAACTCAACAGTTAAAAAAAGCGATCGCCACCAATCGTTGGGTCATTCTAAAGATTGTCAGAAAATTTAAATAAAATCGGTTTAACGGTTCTGGAGTCTATAAAGGACATAAAGTAAAGTAAAGGACATACATACATTCATTTTGATATATTAGATAGATAAGATAGAAATGCATAAGTGTTATGTGAGATATTTTTATTATTACTACGTTTTATTATTATTACGTTTTAATAAATCTTTGATTTTAAAAAGGTTTTTTTATTTATTGATATTTGTATGTATCTAATAAAAGAATAAGAAAGGTGTTTATATACATGGGTCAGATAAATTATTTTTGAGGAATTATAGGAATATGATTTTCTTATGAACTTTCTCAACAGAGATTGCGGTAAGAATTAGGCGGTTTAGCGTGCCGAGCTCGTAGCACAGATGGGGCACGATCTCGCCTTGACCACAATGGTTCGTGCCATGGTGGACGGGTAGAGATCGTGGGCAGCGATGGCCTCCTTCTGCGAGGACGTAATCTCGCGGAAGGAGGCGGCAGGGAGAACTTGGGAAGTCCTTAATCCGTTAAAGGCGTGTGGGACGCGGTCGGTCGGTCCAAGTCTGACATACGCGACGCTCATTGCCGTCGCATGGCAGGACCGATAAGAGGTTTATTCCTTATTTAAAAAAATGAGTTGACTGTTAATTTGTTTAATATAAAGTAAAATTTGTATAATAAAAGTATAAGAAATATAAAGTGTATATTTTACCATACTAAGTACAGTTGAAAAGCAAGCCATAATAATCTTTCCTTAAGAGTACCTAACAAAACTATATGTAAGCCACGAAAATGACTAAAAGCGTTTTGTATTTTGGTTCTGCGTATTTTCAATTTGTCATTTAAAAACATAGTATTCGAATTTCACATAAAATCCATAATTTTAGTTTTATCACATACTTAGCTTTCATACGAACAAGTGTCTTGATTAAACTCGTAAATATCTAGAAGACGCCAGTCTCCTATGACCGTTTGGGAATTGCAGAATGGTAATGATTATTAAAAATTCCTAGAAATACTCTAACTCGATTTATATTAGAAATTCATTTAAATTTGTAATCTATACATAGAAGAGAGGGTGGCGTTTAATCCCCAAGCAGGTATCATTAACCTTTTCTGTTAAAACTTAGGTGCCTAATTGATAATTGCAATTTATCCCACAATTTTAGTTGATGGAAAACATCGTGATGAAACCTGCTTATATAAAGAATTCTGAGGATATGTGTAATCTATCAATCCGTATTGGAGCTGTGTGGTGGGTCTTACAGGATCTTAGGGATAGTAACAGGCCCTTATATAAAAGAGAAAGCGTGTTCCTCCGTGTTTTATCAATTGTTTTAGTAACTTTTTACTCGGAAAAATTACTTAATCATCGTCATTCATCATTCTGCTGCCCTTATCCCACTCTACATGGGGTCGGCATAACATGTTATAAACATATTGTAACATGATTTGGCTAGGTATTTTACGATCGGCCGCCAGCCTAACGTTAACTTACCTTAGTCGCCTTTTGCGACACCTCGGTAAGAAACGAGCATGGTCTATTCTACTCGGCCGCATACCACACGGTGGGTCAACGTACCTTAGCCGCTTTATACGAAACCTCTGTAAGAAATGATATCGTCTATTCTACCCAACGAAAACCGCAAAATCAAAATCAAAGAAACGATGATATACACTATTAAAACAACGTTATTGCATTATTTTAATACCACGAAACTCTTCAAATAACATTAATCCGGTTGCCATTTCTTAGATAGCAGATTGCTTTTTAATGTAAGCTAATAATTGAAACTGTGATCATTAAGGTAAATTATATTAACCACTTTATTAGGCATCTAATAATTTTGGGCTGCAATTGTTTGTAAATAAATTAAAAAGTCATTTACAAACGATGCAGATGGATTGGAGATTAAATAAACAGTTTTACGTATTTAACTATTACTTATTTTCTGATTTGTTGATTAGAGAAAATGAAACTGAAATACTAATTAAACATTTAGTCATTATTCTAATAAAAAACAATAATTTTAATTTCCTTCTATTCTATTCTGCTTGTTTTGTTCTGTTTCTTCTTTTTTAATACAATCGTAATATTATTTTCATTTATTAGTAAAAGATCGGTGGAGATAAATAAACCGCTTTGTGTACTGAGGTTGATTACTTAAAAAACCTGGCGAAGTCATATCGTTGTACTATTTACTATTTGTATTAAACTAGTACTATTTGTATTTAAGAACACAGAATATTCCCTAATTTTCTCTAAACAAACCGTTTGTAAGTAATAAAACATAGCACTGAAAATGTTTCGGTCCGCTTTTATGTCAAGTTTTAATAACTCCGCAAAAGTAACCCGCAAATAATTTACCTCTGTAAATATTATTTCGCATTATTTTAAATTATATTTAATTTCCCAGAGGGGAGTTATTAAATCTTGTAAAATTTATATATAGGTAAAATCATGCAAGGTCACGTCCGCCTCGGTTTGTCTAATAAAACGTATTACCTGAGATATATTTATACAATCCGATACGATATTTGCTCTTAACGTTGTATAAGTTACGTCATTTTGAGCTACGTTAATTCATGCAAATGGGGTGCCAAAGTGGTCGGCCTCCTCGTGGCGCACCCTGGGCAAGCTTAGTCTTGGCGAACGGACCACTGAGGGGTGGCCAATCTAGTTGTCCCTCTGATTAGCAGAGGGCAATCTGGACGGGCCGGGGACTTCGGGGGGGTTGGGGTGAAGTCCCTAATGAGCGACGGGTCCAGTTGGGCTTACTCTAAGTCTGGCTGGACATGGTTACGGCCACCGTCGGCGAAACCCGGAAGCCCAGCAATGGGAACGGGGACCTTCGGGTTGCGAGGAAGAAAACCTCTATAAAAAATTACCCGGTGGGGGCGGAAACGCCCACCAAGGCGTTGGGGCCCCTACTTGGGGCGCGATCTCTCCCTGTCGACCGTGACATAGCAAACACGGTGGGCAGGGAGCGATCGTGGGCAGCGATGGCCTCCCTTAGCTCTGCGGAGGGGGGCGGAGGGAGGCGGCGGAGCGGTTCCACGAACTGTTGTTCTGGATCCAATCTGCTGCTGGTGAGTCCAGGTGTTAGTGACTCGCCCAAGCCCATCGTCTGCCGCCCTAACTGGGGACCTTCGGGTGTTCCGAACGGGGTACATCGGACACCTGGCTTACAGGTCCCCGAGGCGGTCGGTGCATCTGGTGCTCCCGATGCATCGGTTAGCGGAGGGGGGTTTCTCTTTCGAGGGGCCCCTACCTGGAGGTGTTTATTCTCTGGGATCAGAGCTGTCGGCGGGATGGGGGCAAAATGTACAATGATACCCTGTCCTTGCCATCGGCAGCGTGGTGGAGCACACAGGTCGTTTTAGTCGGTGCGAGTCCGACATAACCGCCGCCTGTCCCCGTCGGGCGGCGGTACCCATAAGGGGTTTTTTCCTGTATAATAAAAAAAAAAAAAAAAAAAAATTCATGCAAATGAAATAAGTTTGATCACTATGTTTAAAAAAATCAACAGTATAGTTTTAGTTTAGTTAAATATTAGTTAAGTTTATATACAGTTTATACTTTATTGATACGATTTCGTCGCTATGATGGAAATTATTTTACTGCACCTCGATTAAGTGTTTTACCACAGATTATATTTAAAATTTATTTAAATTTATCTCAATTATTTTCAAATAATGGATATACGTAAATTTTCATAAATGTGATGTCATGTAATTAAAATACAAAAAAAAGTATCTTTTTTTAAGATTATAATATACTCAATATTTCAATAAATGTAATGTAATGTAATTTAAATACAAAAATTGACATTTTTTATGATTTTGAGATATTGAGTACTCAATTATCTAAGTGGATTCCTTAATCCTTACTAATATTTAAAATACGAAAGTTTGTTCTTCTGTTTTAGTTATTTGCTGTAGCGACATTGATGAAAGTACAATCAAAGCTTATATACTTGGTTACCATAAAAGATAAAATTCTTGTTTTTCCTTAGTTTCCCTTGATAATACATAATTCATATAATAAATAATAATCCAAAAAGTTGCAAGTAAATCTTGTACTTAAATAATAAATAATAACAGGGGATTTTTTTATATATGGGACACTTACACACACGCTCGTCCGTCCCCAAAGTAAGTAACTTAATACTTGTGTTATGGTAGAAAGACAACTGGTGAATAGTAATAATGTGAATGAAATACTTGTATATTTTTAAATACATACTTAAATACAAATATACACCAGGCAAAGACCAACAAATTCATGTCACAAGACAGACCCTCGGCGGGAATCGAACCCGCGACCCGCAGACCTGAAGGCAAGGTCTACCCACTGCGCCAACGGGCCAGTCAAATTATAAAATTTTTATACAGCACACGACAAGGTATCGCACGGCGTAACTGTAGGACGCAGAGTAAGGTTTTCCTGCTTATTTATTCAGTAATCCCTTACGCAGCTTTCAAGTTTAGCGAGTACCGAGGTTGTTTCGTTAATCTGCTATTTGATGTTACTAATATATTTTTTTGTTGATCCAAAGCTAATTGGATTCTTATTTGTATTTCTTTTTTAAATAACAAATCGTGTATAGTATACAATTTTAGAGTAATAAAAAAATTAAATATAACATAGAAGAAGAAGGCTAAGAGCCTGTTTTACTAATTACTGATAAAGTGTCGGATAGTTAACCCAAAAATAAACTAAGTAGCAAATAAATGTCTCTAAAAAGTGAAAAATTACAAATCACGGCCATTTTAAAATAGGTATTTGCTATCCAGCAGGTAAATAAAATAACACATGATCTACCTGATAACGTATTAGGGACTTTAAGTGCTGAATAAGCCTATCAGAAACCTGAGAAACGCAAAATTCCGAGATATGTGTCAGATATGTTCCGAATAGGCTAACTGACAGTATACTGGTAACTTGTGAAACTAGCCCTAACATACACACATACGTGTGTGATTTTTAATAAAAAGGTTTAAAGATTTTATTGCTGGTTTCTCTCTGTAAGACCAAGATTTCGAATTAGTAGTAGCTTCATTAATCATACTGAGTTTTAACGATTGAAAACTGCTTTAAAGGTTTTTTGAATAAAGATTATTTCGATTTGATATGTATTACAAAATGAATGCAAATATTATTTTGCTATAATCCGCACAAAATCGCACAATTCGACAAAATCGCAGAGCTTTGTGATTTTGTAGAGTCCATCTCCTGACGATGCCTCGGTTACGAGGCGAAACATTCGATGATATTGTGGTTGTGAATGTGTGCAGTGCTTATGTAATGTTATGTTATTGGTGGCGGGTAGTGCATGAGTTTTTACAAATTCTAAATATATCAGGTATGTGAACGAATAGTACACTCTACATTTAGCATTACCTCATCGCGGTTTATAGCAAAATAATATTGTTATTACTTTTGTATTTTGTCCAATTCTATAAATTATATAAAATGATACGTATTATATAGCCTTCACTTGGTTTTACAAACAGCGTTTTTTGTTCTTAAAAATAAACTGAAGTTCATATAAAGAAAGTACTTTAGCTACTTCAATATTTGTTCAGATGTTCAGATCTTCTTTAGATCTTTCGAGCAGGATATTTTGGACTTTCAGTTTCCATTAGATATTGATTAAGTGCCATGAAAGTCCAAGTCATATCTTTGATATCCAATGGCTCTCTCTTTACAAAGAAATTACGTCTCACAGGGGATTAGGTATAGATAAATTAAGGGGCCAATATAAGCGAGTCTCCGTCGAGACAATATTGTACAGGGTTGTCTTTGAGAAGCGCTCTTCCGAGTCTATAGTGTACTTAATGCAGAGAGTGTCCGATTTTCCGACTTCAAAGAGTCATTATTTATTTGAATATTGTATTTAACTGGTAGACGATTTTATTTAAATGAAATTTGATTAAAAACGTTATTTACAAAAATTGTTTCCTTAAAAATTCATCATTCTCTTGCCCTTATCCCACTCTAAGTGGGGACTGCACAACATGCTATAAAAATGTTGTCACATGATTTGGCCAGTATTTAGGGGCCACCTCGATAAGTCAACTTACCTTATACGTTTATACGACACCTCGGTAAGAAATGAGGGTGGTCTATTCTACTCAGCCGGACACCACACGGCTAATTAAAACGATTAAATACGAGTAATAATAATAAGTAAAGTGCTAACTAATCTAGAATATTGTTATGTATAAACATATAGAAGACTAAATATTAAAAAATAACCTCTATTTATATCTAGCCTGTTATCTTTGTTTGTAAAGAGCTTTTGTGTTGAACAAAACGAAGCAACTCCTTTAGGACATGAGGACTTGTTAGTGCAATAAAAGTTAAAATCTGTGCTGCGATGTCACCTTTAATACAAGGATAATAAGGACAATGGTAAGTATTTATGGCAGGAACTAACAATAAACCAACTATAAATAGGTATTTAATTTTGTTTTATTGACAACAAAAATGTATAAATTATATCTATCTTAAATTACTTATGCGCTAGGGCTATACAAATCATGCCCACGTCGAATGGTCCCAAGAATGCTGGCAGCGTTTCCGCGCTGAATCGCTAAGCTGATTCTTTGTGCAAAAAAGGAGCCAGCCCTCTTGTCACCTGAACAGGCAATTAACCGAGGTGTTGAAACAGATATTTTTTTTGGCATTTTGACTCCATTTTCCTAGGATCTCAACTGCAAACGGCACAAATATATAAGACAAATACAAATATGTATCAATTTAAGTATTTATACATTATTATACTTAAAATAATATTTTTCTGCACTTCTTCTCCGTGTGATAGTTTTAGAATTTATCCTTGTTATTTCTATATCTTGTAATTTTTATTTTGTTTTGTCATAATTAACTAATGAATACTGCCAAATCTTACACACCCCTGCAATATGCAATTTCCTTCAAAAGTACAAAAGTAATAATAAAATTATTTTGCTATAATCCGCGATGAAGTAAAATATAAAATATATATAATGCTAAATGTAGAGTGGACAATCTTTTTATCGTGGAGTCTATCTCCTGATGATGCTTCGGTTGCGGGACGAAACGATTGTTAAGTTATAGTGAACGTATGTAGTGCTTGTATATTGTGATGGCGGTGGTGAAAAATGAGATAAGAAATTCAAAGAATCATGAAGAAAAGGTGATTCTCAATGCAACGAGGTAATCTTGTGAAGGTAAGGAACTTGCAGGATTTGTTTCAAATATTTTTAAATTCAGCGGTTTCAGAATAAACAAGCGTATACTTTGTGAAACTTCTGTCTCGTTCCCAAAGGAAATCCTGTTTTATTCACTGTTTGAAATTTAAAATTTCTAGCACCCGACAAGTCAAGACAGTTTGTGAGTGACCCAATTTCATCTGCGATTGTTCTTGTCACAGACTTAATTATATTAAAGCAAATTTGGTTCTGTTATTTTACAGCCGACATAATTAATATTATTTTAAGCTGAATTGAATACAAATATTTTGTGAATATGGTTATTACTATCGAAATTTTGTAGCTGTTTTTGTAGTTTAGAAGAAAGTCTGTTAATTATATTAAAATAATTTTATGTTAGGTCGTTTATATTACAATCAACATTATTTATATATTGTAAGCTAAATAACATACAAAATATTTTTATGTTATTTAGCTTACAAGTTAAGTAGAGAATTCTAGTTTTAGTAGTAGTTATTATAAAAGAATGAGTACAAAAAAATTACTATTTAATTATTTGGAACATTCATTGTTTCATTTATATGCTATTCTTTATTTTCTTTATAGTCCTCGTTATTCTTGTTAATTCAGTTATCTTCTAGAAGAGTATTTTACCGATCATATTGAGTGTCTGATTGTTCTATACCATACTTTGTTGATTTAAATAGTATTTGTTATATCACAGAATATAGTCCGAAATTATTATTGGTTCTGCGCGTCCGATATATCTTTTGAACTTGATCTCTTAATACAGGATTTTGTATTCTCCTTCCAAGGGAGTGTTCTAGAGCTATAAGAAGTTACAGCACAGATAACAAAGCTATGACGTAACGGCTTTTACCCTAAAACCTTTATAAATCCTATTCCTCTATAAATATTTACGATTCGTCATATGCTTATGGGGAAGTTAGATACCGTGAATCTAAAAATCTGCAAATGACTAAAGAAATATTGCAATACATTATAAAAATTAAAACAGTAAAAGTTAAAAAGTTCAGTTTCCTCCAAAGCGGGGAAACTCCGAACCAATACTCATTAAAGAGTATATTTGATGTTGCGGGCGAAAAACACAAGTAACAAGATTCAATTTTCATATTTCAAGAGCTTGGTTGCACCGCGGCAAATGTAACGGCCATGCCGATTGCCAAACGTGTGATAAAACTACTCCAACTCAAGAACATAAAAATGCATGGAGTTGAGTCTTATTTAACTAATTCCAGAAGATATATACTTCTCTGCTTTCTTGCTTTCTTCACTGTTTCTTATGGGACCATTTATGGCACAATTTGCAGTCGTTAGTTAGTAATACAAAGTCTAAGAGTCAATTACTCATACTTTTCCAAACACTTCTTTATTAAAATCTTACGTTTTTAAGGTCCTGATGAAGCTATTATTGATCTAGTTAGCGACTTTTTGGCAATACTGCTAAAATCATAAAAAAGTAGAGTAGAATAGAGTAAGAAGATAAGGGTGTTTGGGCTTTTTGGTTAGCTTAAAAATATATTTTTCATAAAAAAGTCAAAACTTAAACGATATACCTACTTTAAAAATTATACTCCACAACAAATTATACTCCAGAACAAGAAAAACCATAGACAATTAGGTGTTTCTCTAGATACATAATTATAATTGTATCAAAGTTTATCAAACTATATATATACGTATTTGTGCAATTTGATTAGTAAAACAGAAAAAACTCAAGGACTTAAAAGGACTGTAATGTGTCTGTTGATATTTTTAACTTGAATATCTTGGAAATTAGCTTAATAATTGTATAATCAAAATAAATAGAATAACTATTAACTTTGTTTGCATCGTTTAAAAAGGTACAAGATTTTTTTTTGATAATATGATTATTGTGATAATAATCGGTAACGGCAGATTTACTTTAGAGACATAGTTATTTAAGTAGGTAAATTGAGATAAAAAATCTTTAACTATCGATCGTCTATTCAATAACCAACTTTGGTAAGTTCCAAGTAATGCAATTAAATGCATTTTGAGTTTAGCTGTTGTAATTATAACTTTCCCACAGAAGGTATAAAATATACACTCATACTACTCCGTTACGTTTTATAGTCTTTTCGTCACTCAATATTGCTATAGGGTTCACAAAGTGAATTTCTTCGCGCAATTAAGAACTTTATCCGGTTCAAATAAAGTCCATTGTAAACTCACGGACACAACTTTTGTTCCGACTCTGAAAATGCGTCTTGAGAATGGCAAGTCAAAACTAACATGATCTCTCTACCCTGGTTTATTTCAAAGAAAATACGAAGTTTTAGAGCGTTTGTACCGTTTTCAAGGACCTTGTGTAACTGGTGCCTTAGTGACTTCGCTGGTACTTAAGCAAATATTACCCTTTAAGTTTTATAGAACTATCGCTTTATTCTGTCTAATAAAGTAATCTTAACTGTTCTTTATTCAGGTAGGACTGTAACCCTGTTTTTCTATGGGGATATACCGTCGCTACTACATATAGTGCGAAGTTGGTGTTGAAATATGCTGCATTGTGAATTGCACTGCATTGTTGATTCTACAAAAAGTGACGGCCTTTTACTATCCATTGCTGGGTTAAGGCATCTTCTCTCCGTTTTTGTATAGAAGGATTGGAGCTGAGACCTACTTAACACGCTGCTCCAATGCGGTAGGTTACACTTATCCCTAGAATTTTGTGGAGATGCATTTTTCCTCACGATGTTTTCCTTCACCGAAAAATTGCAATAATCGGAACACTCTCGAAGGGTCGCACGGTCTCACAACTGGGCTATCACATATATCTCTCTGATCTCTCTGATCCTACGCGGTTGACAGAAAACCTCAAAAAAGTTGCGAAGACCACTCAAGGGATGTTATTTGAACTTTAGTATATCGTTACCAGAGATTATTTATCTTCTCAAAGGAGAACTGAAATTGAAAATGTTCGATAAAAAGAGTATGGTGATATTTTTATTACAATTTATTATGATTTTTCATTTGCGAAACTAACGCAAAAGATATATGTCTATACATCAGAAAAATTAAATTAAATTATAATGAAGCATGGCAATACAAAGGCTTTTTATTTTTAATATTTACCAAGCATATACATATATAAGTTTACTTAAAATAATTCACTACTATGTGCTTTTTTTCCCAGCCGGTGGTATCCGGCTAAGCAGAAAGACCATCCTCATTTCTTATCGAGGTGTCGTAAAAGGCGACTAAGGAAAGTTGACCTGCCGTGTGGTATCCGGCTAAGTAGAATAGACCAACCTCACTTATAAACGAGGTGTCTTATAGGTCGTCTAAAGTGAGTTAACCGCTTGTAGTATCCGGCTGAATAGAATAGACCATCCCTTTTGCTTTCAACGTTGTAGTAAATAGACGTCATGCAGGAGACCGGTTGCAAAATATCTAGCCAAAACATATAACGACATGTTTAAAATTTTTTAGTTTTATGCTGTGCCGAACCTAATTAGTGAGATCAAGGCAGGAGAAAGATAACGTGCCTTTATTTCACAGCTCTCAGTTTTGATGAGACACAAAATTTAATATACTTACTTCTACAGCTCGTAACAAGGTATCGAAGTATTCCTTTATAGAATTTTCACCAATCAAAACTTGTCAAATTCATTCTTAGAAGTTTATTGAAAATTTATTCAAACGACAGAGATCCCAAAAGTTGGGCATAACTTATCTTTTGGGACTCTGTCGAACTAAATTACGTTTCGTTAAAATGTGACGGCCACCCCTTTATTGGCATTTTGAGATTATAAATGACATTTGCCATTTCAAGTTGGATCTTAGAATTGAAATGAATATTATCTTTTTATGTTAAAATTTTTTTGATCGCACATTCTAAAGGTTTATCTATTTTATATCATCTGTGTATCGGTTTAGTATAAAAAAATGTTTTCTTATCACTTAATGTTATATCCGGCTGAGTTGAATAGACCGCCCTCATTTCTTACCGAGGTGTCCTAAAATACGACTAAGATAAGTTGACCCGCCGTGTGCTATCCAGCTAAGTAGAATAGACCAGTCTCATTTCTCACCGAGGTGTCGTAAAAGGCGACTAAGTTAGGTTGACTCACGGTGTGGTATCAGTTTGAGTAGAATAGACCACCCTTACCAAGGTGTAGATATATAAAAAAATATACTATTAGCTGAAAAAATGTAGTACATTTATCAGTTTTATTGTGAGTTACGTAATAAAATACCCAATATAACACAAGAAAACAATTCTAGCACGTCATTACAACAAATGAACAGAAGACGGTAAATATAAAACGTGAAATATGTGAAGCTTAAGCGTAACAAGAATCAATATATCATATTCACGTCTCGTAGAACAAAGGATTTCTTGAACCGAAATCTTAGGAAATCCTCATTCAATACAGAATGCTACTACATAAGGAATGCTTAAGGGAGATACCACATCTATTTACTAAAACTGGGTATGATACACACTTTTACGAATATGTTCGTTCAATGCGACAGCAAGGAATGCAGTGACGCGGTATTTTGGACTACACTTTTCCAATGGGGTTAATAATAATTATTATATTTATAATTATTCTATATTTCTATTGTCTCTAATTATTATATATATTCTTTTATCTATAAACACAATCACTTAGCTTAGCTGGAGGCGTTAACAAGTTTACTAGTAATTTGTAACCCAAATTGCTAGTAACCTTTTAAGAAAAAAAATAGTTATATAATTTTTTTTAATGGATTTATTATTAACTGGTAAAAATGTATATTTTAGTATTTTTTTTATATTTTTGGTATTGTGTTTTTCAGTTTTTGAACATAATATAATATTATTAATAAGTTCGTAGAAATTTTAATCGATAAACAGTGTTATAAGGATCAATATTGTAATATAAGAATAATATACCTACTTTTTCATAGGAAATTTTATAATTATTATTATCATTTGTGAAGTTTTTTGTTTTTTTTGATAAAGGGACCTTTTATCTTTGCCTCAATTTTTTGACTAAAGATTTATCCTTACCCTAAATTTATCTACTATTATTAGATTTGTTTAAACTTAATAAACATATATATCTTCTTGTGTATATAAAATAATGTATAGTTTAAGTTTCCGTCATATTACCTAGTTTCGGAAATGTGTACATTAAAATAAATTAATTGACCAATGTAGTTTCTCCCTCATCCATCGTTTCAAGTGCAATTGTCCGAACGATAGTCCGGTCCAATACTCTCAGTCAATATTTGAAGAAGCCGGCAATCGGCAAATAGTGGCGGGAAAATTAAAACGATTTTCATCTACATACCTATTAATAGGTTGAGTTTATACACATTAAGTTAATAGAGACGACCCCTCCTGCTAAGTGAGAACACGAAAAAATTTCAAAACTTATTTAGAAACGCTAATTTAGTTTCAATCAAATTCAGTTATTCTATGATTATACGTAAAGCGTATTCCAAAATTGAGCATTATTTGGATGATAAAAATGCCTGGATTTGAAAATCCTTTCCTTTATCCTTCATACATGACTGCGGTTTGATAATGTAAAATTGAAAATATTTTAAGATAGATCGCAAAGTTTCTCGGTGGTTCTTCTCGATAAGAGCAACATTTCAAACACGTTGCAGCTTGACTATACAAATTGATCTTTGACGATTCAAAAGTGCTTGAAAGAGCTTACTTGAACAAATTTGATTTGAGTTGAATTTCTTTAGGATCGCCGAATTCGAATAGTACCACTAGTTCAGAAAGGTGCTCTTGCCAAGAAGAACGTATAGTTTCGGAGAATTATCTTCGGAATATATCAGTCTTCTACAGGCTTAAGATAACTTTGCGTTGGTGTTAGGATTTATAAGCTTAGATTTGAGCACTAGGAAATAAAGCCACCAATAAACATAACTCACTTCTACGTCATTTATTCACTACAAGTGATGGTTGATAATAAATGACGCTCAATACATTTGTAATATTAAGTCGGTATATCTAGTTGGTGTTTGCTTAGCACCACACTAACTTGGGAGGAAACATAAAGAAATGGAATTGTATAGAGTTGTTACAAATGTTCTGTATGCTGTTTGGGACTGATGCCGTGTGGTATCCGGCTGAATAGAATAGTACCACCCTCTTTTCTTACCGAGGTGTCGTAAAAGGCGACTAAGGTAAGTCGACCCGCCGTGTGGTATTCGGCTGAGTAGAATAGACCACCCTCATTTCTTACCGAGGTGTCGTAAAAGGCGACTATGGTAATTTGACCCACCGTGTGGTATCCGGTTTAGAAGAATAGACCACCCTCTTTCTTACCGAGGTGTCGTAAAATACGACTGAGGTAAGTTGACGTCAGGCAGGCGGCCGGTCGTAAAAACGCAGCCAAATCATGTGACAGCATGTTTATAACATGTTGTGCCGACCCCACTTAGAGTGGGATAAGGGCAGGAGGATGATGATGCTGTTTGGGACTGATCTTGTCAGCCATTTATTTTTATACAATAATAAATTTGGATAATATTATTTATAAAAACGACCTGTACTAATATTATAACTCCTAGTGCAAAACACGGGTTTTTAGTTGTGCTACTATACTAATAAAGCTCTCCTTTTCTTTGTTGTGATTTTATGTCTTTATTTTTTTCTATCTTTGTCATCTATTTGTATATACATGTTTTACGATGTATTACAAAATATTAGTCATCCGAGGAAGCGTATTTTATTTGTGTGATGTATATTTTATACGTTGTAGCATCACTAACGAGATCCCTAATACATGTCAATAGATTGGGGCAAGGGGGTAATATTTTTATTTACGCTGCGCTGTCGGATTGCCAAGTATGCTTTGTTATTGGTAGGAAAAAGCCTCACAATAGGGGGTGAATGAATCGGGGAAATTTTATCGCGTCGATACCGCTTAATTTTTATGTAAAATAAGTTTCTGGAATGTTAAAAAATATCGTTTGTACCACGATCAAAGGAGAACAATCATTATTATTTACTCTTAATTACATTTAATATAAACACGCCGTGTGGTATCCGGCTGAATAGAATAGTACTACCCTCTTTTCTTACCGAGGTGTCGTAAAAGGCGACTAAGGTAAGTCGACCCGCCGTTTGGTATCCGGCTGAGTAGAATAGACCAACCTCATTTCTTACCGAGGTGTCGTAAAAGGCGACTAAGGTAAGTTGACCCACCGTGTGGTATCCGGTTTAGTAGAATAGACCACCCTCATTCTTACCGAGGTGTCGTAAAATACGACAGAGGTAAGTTGACGTCAGGCAGGCGGCCGGTCGTAAAAACGCAGCCAAATCATGTAACAGCGTGTTTATAACATGTTGTGCCGACCCCACTTAGAGTGGGATAAGGGCAGGAGGATGTGAATTACATTTAATATAAACGATAATATTTGTTGGGTTCACACTGGTTCTCAAAGAATGACTGCTGAACGACTCTTAGCTCATCCTGTCCCAGCTTTTTTTGATCTGATCCCTTCCTGACCATTTTACGACCGGACGACCAGACGCCGCGAAGGGCTCCACCGCTATTCAATAAATTTTCCAAAAATTCGCACAAGTCGGTTCAGTTCATCTTTCCTTATGCGTACAGCCAAGGTGTGAAATTCCCTTCCTGCATCGATCTTCCCGGATAACTACGATTTGAATACCTTCAAAAAAAGAGTGAATAGGCTCTACATTGGGTAGAGCGGTCTACCTTAGGCTGCATCTTTCCGTCAGGCGAGATCGTAGCTAGGCGCATAGCCTTATATAGTAAAAAAAAGCTGTCGTGTCTTGTGTCGTGTCAATCCTGAACTGGCGGTAGCAGTCTCAAATTTAAGTTAACTTTCTAGAATTTTCTTGAAAAATCCCGTTTGTAGCTAAATAGGCCTACATGACGTCAACTTCCCTTAGTCGCTTTTTACGACACCTCGATAAGAAGTGATGGAGGTTTATTCCACTCAGCCGGCTACCACACGGCGGGTAAACTTACCTTAGTCGCCTTTTACGGCACCTCGGTTAGAAATGAGGGTGGTTTATTCTACTCAGCCGGATAATACACGGCGGGTCACCTAACCTTAGTCGCCTTTTACAACGCCTCCGTAAACAATGAAGGAGGTCTATTCCACTCAGCCTAACACCACACGGCGGATCAAATTACCGTGCTCGCCTTTTATGACCCATCAGTAAAAAATGAGGGTGGTCTATTCTATTCAACCGGATACCACACGGCGGATCAACTTACCTTAGTCGCCTTTTACGTCACCTCGATAAGAACTGGTAAGATCTATTCTACTCAGCCGGATACCACACGGCGGATCAACTTACCATGCTTCTTTTACGATCCATCAGTAAAAAATGAGGGTGGTCTATTCTACTCAATCGGATACCACACGGCGGAGCGTAAATTAACAGGTAGTAGAATTATATGAGTAATTATCAGTAGGAGTAGTAAATATAAGGCCCAAATAGTGTTTATTATGAATATCACTGATAGAATACACTATAGTCAATTATCTTAAGCACTCAATTGCGGCGTGCGATAAATCATCTCCACACATAGTCGGGGGAAAAATAACAATAACACTAGAGATTTATGACTTTCGCTTCACTTGCGCCTTTTCGGAATCATACTCCTTTGTATGCTGATATGGAACGCTATCAGTTATCATTAAGGCAGAATAACTTATATTTTTTTAATGATTACCCATTCCAAAGTTCTTTTGTTGTAAAAGAGAAGAATTCTTTACATATTTTCATAAAGATTTTGCCTTATAACACACTCTACTAGCGCTTTATTGCCATAGACTTGAAGACGGCGTATTACGTAGTCTGGTAGCAACCAACAGAAAATTATCCTTTGATTTTGTCTTTTTTTTAAACTAATAAATAAGGGACATGCAGTATTCAGCCATGCGGTATTCGGCTGAGTAGAATAGACCACCCTAGTTTCTTATCGAGGTGTCGTAAAAGGTGACTGAGGTAAGTTATCCCACTGCGTGGTATCCGGCTGAGTAGAACAGACCACCTTTATTTCTTACTGAGGAATCGTAAAAAAGGCAACTTAGGTAAGTTGACTCACTGCGTATATCCAGCTGAGTAGAATAGACCACTCTCATTTCTTATTGAGATGTTGTAAAAGGCTTAATGTTTGTTCTATTATGTTCGTTTTTATGTATAAAAAAGGTAAAGTAGCGGCTTGTTACTATCCCACTGTTGGGCATAGGCCTCCTCTCTTTGCTTTTAATTTTTGGAGCTAAAACCTAGCACGCTGCTCCAATGCGCATTGGCAGGTTACACATATCCCTAAAATTCTCTAGAGATATGCAGGTTTCCTCACGATGTTTTCCTTCACCGCAAATAGTGCGATGAATTGCAATTATCAATAAGACACATAAGTTTTAGCACAAACTCATTGGCGCCTGCCCGGGGTTCGAAGACGTGACCCCTCGAGAGAATCACACGGTCTCACCGCTGGGCTATCACAGGTGAAATTATAATTTCTATAAAAGCAGAAACATTGGTACTACTAATTATTTAAGCAAAAATTTCTTGAAAACAATACAAAAGATAAAAGCTTTCCGAAAAGCCAGGTTTCTGTCTAATTAATAACCCAAATATACCCTACGGCTATAATTATTAAAATTATATCCATAATTACTATGTTCCGTTTTATTCCCGCTCTTGTTCAGTTCTTTTTTGGGTTTTCATTATTTGAATTTAAAATATTTCTATTATGTTATTCAAATAAAGAACATTTAAAAATTATGTTAGTGATTGTACCAAAACATGTTATTTTTCTTTCATTATAATCTCTCTTCAATAATTATATACAATATTTTAGCCAGCCTTAAATATTTTCTAAATAATTAAACCTCTACCATAATCACACCTCATAAATAAGCGACGTCTATCTCCACACATAAAATATCAAAGAGGTGTCAATCTTGTATTAATGCCGCCATTATGGTACAAAAATGACACATGATAATTTCCCACGCTCCTTATTTTGTTTTTTAATTTTAAAAAAGATTGATAGGAACGACAGGTACTCGTGCGTACAATGTACTTTGACATTTTTCTTGATTTAAAACCACTCATTTATAGTACTTTGAAGGAGTAATCGAAGAACTGTACAAGATAGAAACATTAAATGTAACTAGTATTAAGAATTGTATTTTTTAAAAAGAGCAACCGCCGAGTTTCTTGCTGGCTCTTCTCAGTAGGAACAGCTTTCCGAACCAGCAGTAGAGTTGACGATTTAAAAGCACTTGTTTACAAGTTTATTTGAATAAAGAATATTTTGAATTTGAATTTGAAATAATATAGATATAACATCACTGAGATTAAAGTGTCTTAGCAATCTTAATTCTAATTGTTTTCAAAAGTAATGAAAATATTGTTTTGCAAGATTCAAAGTGTTCGTGTTTATCTCTTGATGATACTTCGGCTATGAGTCGAAACTATTGTTCGGATTGTGGTATTGAATGTGTGCAGTGCTTGTGTATTTTAGTATTATTAGTGGTGGGTAGTGCATTTTAACAAAATCTGCATGTATCAGGTATGAAACGTATAAGTACACTCTACAGTTAGCATTACATATATTTTCTTTTAACGTGGAGATAGTAAAGTAATATTTTCATTACTTTTGTATTATAGACCTCCCGCAAAGTAACGCCTATTTATATTAATTATCTATCAATTAGGTATCAATAATATTATGAACATCTTCATTACATAGATACGTTGTAAATATTCAGCTCAATTTAAGTATTAAACTACATATAATTATGTACTATGTAGTTGATTTCTCCCCAAGGAAATAGGGAATTTTGTATTTTCTACACTCAAATCTATCTCTCGCAAATTACAAGTGAAAGTGTAAAAAACAAGGCAAGAAGTAAAAGAAAGGACAAACTTTCGCATTTATAATAAAATAACAATGAATACATTGACACTAATATCTTTTAACTTTTGTCTGTAATTGTACTCGTACTTTGTGAAAATCCTCATAAAGACCTTATAAAAAGCTGGTGCATACAGTATTTTCTAATGATTTCCAACATTCATTCGCATATTCGTACAAGACATCATCATGCAAAAAACTTTGCGGGTCTTTAATATCGTCTTGTCTTTTGCTGGAATTTCAGTATTTAACAAAGAGAACTGGAATTCCAAAAAGTGGCTTCTCTTTCAATGTATTAACGTTTTCATTGGGTTCCTTACTTTCATCTTTACATCCGTTTTTGTTATATCTAACTTCTCAAATCTATTGATATGCATCCAAGGTGCTTGTGTTTGGACCACGGGCGTGATTATGTTTGTATCTCTTGGAATATGTTTGATGTTTCGAAATGAATTTGGTCTCTTTTTGGATGAGATGGTTTTTAAGGATCATATGCTGGAAATGCCTTTGATACAGCATGTTTTCGAAATTAAATTTAAACGTGGAAAGTTACGGCAGTTAAGGGAGCTGGTAATAAGCTCCCAAGAGAAATTGTTCAAGTTAACAAGGGTTCTATTAAAAGCTTATGTCACTTCCGTTTGGTTGTGCGCAACTTTATATTTATGTGGACCGATATATCGGATGTATTTCAGGAAGGACAAGTCAATGCGCTTATTAGGTAAGTTTGTTTAATTAAGGTAAGGTAAGTTTAGTTAATACATATTTCTATTTTCTAGCACAATTCAGGTAAATTATATAAAGATAATAGCAATTTAAATACATTGAGAATGAAATAAGAAAGAGGTTTAAAAAAACCTCGGATTGGTTCATTATTGTTGATTTAAGAGTTTAAACTATACAAATATTTGTTTTCTGCGTTTGTGACTGCGTTTCTGTAAAAGTTAGACCCTATTCCAGCATTTGACATGTGGTTTCCTTGGGAGCTAGATAACTTTGCCGTATACTGTGCCTCGTTCATGTTCCACGCATATGCTGGGTACCTGTGTTGTATTGGTAAGTGGAAGTAACGCAAATTTTTGAACCTTTACTAGCTTTTGCCTATGACAGTGTAAGTATATGATGTAGGATATAGGTTATATAGGTTGCAGATTATAAACTATTTGTATTTCAAATTTTATTAAAACCTGTACATTATATTATGTTATGGTAATTTAAATTAGAAATTCTTAACATGCTATGATGAGCTAACGTATTATTAATTTAAATATCCAATCCACTCAATTTTACAAAATGGCGCGAAAATATAAAAAATTAAATTTAACATTTTTTAATTCGCAATTATCCATATTACTCAGCTCAAATATATGTAGAGATATTTATAATTCCGTTCATTAATGATTCTAGCTTATCCCGGATTGCAGTCAATGATAATTTTACTAGTTGGTCAGATTATTCGTCAATTAAGAATTCTAACATTTATATTGTTGCATCTGGATAAATTAGCAAAGGAGATAGTTGGGGACAACAAAAACATGTGGCAACCAGTCAGTACTGCAATATTGTCACAGTGTGTAGATCATCACGTAAAAATAAAAAGGTATGAGTTTAGACAAGCGGCTTCTTGCTTAAAATTTGTACTTCATCTTCTTGGTCACTAAACTCTTGGCAGAGCAGTCGTGGTCGTCATTTGAGGGGATTTTTCAAAGAGTCTTAAAAGAGTTATTTCATCAATTTTTTAAAATAGGGATCTTAATATTGATATAATATTTTAATTGGGATATAATGATTGGGATATAATATTTTAATTCGTTTTTCAGATTTGCAAATCGGCTGAACGTAATATGTCAACCATTCTATTTAACTTTAATATTGGTTGCGATAATGCTTGTGTGTATGTGTTCTGTGAAGATCGCTATTTCTGTGAGTATGTTAATAATTCTCTCGTCCTTATACCACTCTTAGTGGGGTCGGTACAACATGTTTTGAACATGTTACATTATTTGGATAGGTATTTTACGTCTGCCTGACGTCAACTTACCTTAGTCGCCCTTTTACGACACCTCGGTATGAAATGAGGGTGGTCTATTCTACTCATCTGGATACCACACCGCGGGTCAACTAACTTTAGTCGCCTTTTACGACACCTCGGTAAGAAATGAGGATGATCTAGTCTACTCAGTCAGACGTCTCACGGCGGGAGTATTTTAGTAATAAATTAAATTTTGAATCTTTATAAATTACGTAAAGAAATGAAAAAAAACGCGCGAAAATTAATAATGGCGGGTCTCAATCAGGGCACAATAGTACTTCCTTCCTGTGCAAATTTGATCTGGTCTACTGGTATATAAATAAACTTGCTAAATGCAGTATTTTTTTAAAGGATAAACTGTCACCCGATGTTTTGAAGTATTACATGCATGAGTTTTGCTTCATACTGGTTGTGCTGATGTTCTGTTTCCTGGGTCAGCAAATTGAGAACGAGGTAAATAATATTTTTTGCAATTAAAGTAATTGCTAATTGTTCAAACAATTTTTTTCTAGGTGAAACATTTGTTCTAGAAAGATAATATAAAACATCTTATTGTAAAAATTAATCAGCAATTAAGACATTTTGAAATTTAAACTAATCGTTTAAAAAGGTCCTCTTAATCCTAGATACTTGTTAGCGCACACTTTTAACAATAACACGATGTAATAGAAATACCACAATTGCCGTTCCGAGATGCACTTCTCTTGAATGACGAACAAAGACTGAAAATCACTGAAACGTTTTATCAATAGGAAAACTCCACCGGAAACAACAACGGCACAGTGTTGCCACCATTTTAATAAAAAAGGGCGAGATACTCTTGTTTCATGACTGTGTTGCTATAAAATACAAAGCGGAAGTCAATGGCGACAACATGCTTCTGCTGCGTTTTGTAATATTTCAGTGTGAGAAGTTAGATGAAGCTGTCTTAGAGAAGTGGTACATATACGATGCAAAACACCGACGCAACGTCCGTATATTCAAAATGGCGCTCAGTCGGAGAATGCCTATATACATATTTGGCTCGATCACTCTTTCTTTGTCGACATTTACTTGGGTGAGATTCAAGATCCTAATTTACTTTATTGTAATTTATTGCTTGTTATTTATCTTAATATACATTTGAATTACATTTTATAGAAAATATATCTGTAAATTTAAAGCAATATGTAAAGCTTATTCTATAGTTTATTATTTTTGTTATTAATATTTTGTATAACGAAACAATATTTCAGTCAATGACACCGTTATTTGTTGTATTGGATTGGTACAAACAAAACTTTTTGGTAAAACGAAAATAACAAAACGAAAACAAAACGAAAATAGGATATAATTAAAGACAAAAGCAATTTAGGATAGCAGTGATACGATAGTAAAAACTATTTATGCATTTTAACCTCAACTTTTTTGCTATACGATACGATCTGTTAGGGCTCGTTTAGACACTCATTTATAGTTTTTCCTATATTATATTTTGCTTTTAATTTTCAATCTAATATATTTTTTTCTTTGCAGTTCATCAGGACAGGGATGTCATTTTTTACCTTAGTGATGTCAGTTTTAGAAAAATAGTTCCTAAGATTTGACTTATTTAAAATTTAATTGAATAAGTATATGTGTTATTTGTTCAATTTCAATTCACCCTTTGCGTTCGAGTTATTAGATTAAAGAGCTTCTCTCATAAAGTAAAATTAAAATGCCTTAACATAATTGTATTTTTGTTATTTTTAGATTACCTTCTTCTTTTACATTAAATAAAAATATTCAATATCTGAAGAAAAATAATAGAAAAGTTAAATGATGTCTTTTCCGTTTTATTCACCCAATAACGCAAGAATAAATTCTTTAAATTTGTGAATTCTATAATAGTCATACTAAAGTGCCGTTATCATATTATCGTTTAGTCGCTGTGGCTTTTGTTTAATGATTGGTTGCTTGAAGATTTTCTATGGAAGAGTAGCGGTTTGTCACTGCTCAGCAAATGCAAATCGCAGAGAACTTCTTTACAGACAGAATGAGCAAATGCAAATGTGAATGGAGCAAATGGAAGAAACTTCCATAAGACAGAAGGAATATAACTTTGACCAATCACTTTTTTCCTACGTCGATTGGCATATTAACAAATTATATGACAAATTTTTTAGATTTTGCTGGTTTTAATTATGATAGTTAGCTTCATCGTAAGGCGTGTAATGAATTGTGAATTAGAATTAAGCACATAAATTTTTATTCACTCTCATATCGTAGGACATACCAACTTTGCCAACAAGTATAACTTTGCCCAGAAGGTAAGTTATAAGCAAAATTACTAAGAAAGTTATTTTTACTTATTAGCAGATTCATTTATTGCTATACATTTCATAAATAAAAAGAATTGATAAAATAGATTGAAATTTTGACTTTTGAAATTGAAAATCTAAGGTGGTGAACATGATTACGTTAAGTTAGGAAGTGTCTATATTGGTACAGCGCTTTCAAACCGAAAACAGAGAAATTCCTATTAAATTAGTATAGAGATGGTTAAAGATGTTGATATAACAAAAAGTCTTGAATATAATACATAGTAAAAAACCAAATTATAGGAAAATCTTTATTTATAAAATATAGGTCAACGTATCGGTAGTCCTGAAAATTGGTTACATTAATCCAGTATAATTATTGCGCTGTTTGTGAAGTCATTGAGATTCCGTAATTTCATCGGGACAACACAGCCGGGTAATGTTCGAAATTTGAAATAATCCTTTAATTAATAACCGCCGGGCAAATGGATTTAAACAACCGACAATTTTAAATTATCTTTTTTCATGACGTATGCGAAATAACCGTCATAGCTGAACGGTTACTGCTATATGTTTTTTACCTACTGTCTGAGAGTTCAAATCACTGTAACTATTGATATCCTAGTAATATTATAAATGCGAAAGTTTGTGAGTATGGATTTATGTTTGTTACTGTTTCACGGCGAATCCGCTAAATATTACCAATATTGATACCTTGATAAAAATGTATCAAAGACAATGAAAATCTCGATCATTGGATGATAATTGATTTAAAAACCCTGTCAGCTACAACACATATAAAACATATAAGACTGCGGTTTAATAATGTAAAATTGAAAATGTTAAAAATATTGACCGCCGAGTTTCTCTCTGGTTCTTCTCGGTAAGAACAACATTTCGAACCAGTTGTAACTTCATTAATCATATTGATCCTTGACGATTCAAAAGTGCTTATTTGAATAAAGATTATTTTGATTTCATTCGAAAATGCCGAAATATGATTTTAATAAAGTATTGCATGATACTTTATTGTAGCAGTCAACGTTAAGTGGCGTGGAATATGCAAGCAAAGACTTGCAATATGCCCCTAAGAGCCCAACTAACCTCTCATTGTTTTCGGCTTGGCGACGCCAGTATTTTGTTAATACCTATTCTCTTGACAACGGTGCATTGTTCTATTTATTTATTTATTTATTTAATACATTTGCTTGGAACATGGTTATGAGGTTGACAAATTTAAAAAATAAAAGTGTTCTCATGCTCCGCCAATACTCTGGCATGCAAAGCTTATGCTAAATTGTACAATTATTCAAAATATTACAAGATAGCGAAAATAATTATTTTGACATAAAAAATCATATTAAGAACTAGTATAAATATTGATATTTGTCCAAAAAATTAATAAAACATTAAAAATTAAAAAACTAAATTATTAAAATTTACAAAAGTCATAAAATTTTAATAAATTACATTACCCATCACACATATTTTTTTTTATATTATAAATAATTAAATTTAGTAAGTATTTTAAGTTAAAAAATCTTGGATATCATAGAAATTTAATTCATTTAACCATATATACAGATCAGTTTTAAATTTATTTAATGTAAGTTGTTTAATTTTTCCGGGAATCTTATTGTATATTTTTACACACATAGCAACACATGCTTTCAGGAAAAGTGCAGACCTAGGGCAGTGATCCAAAACTAAACGATTAATATTTCTACTACAACGAGGATATTTAGCGCTAGCAGTTGTAAATAGATCGTGGTGTTTTTTTACAAAACAACATACCTCAAATACATATAAGCACGGTAACGTCAATAATTTTAAATTGCGAAATAATTGTCTACAGCTCTCTGTTGGAGAAACACCACATATCGCTCGAATACATTTTTTTGAGCAATAAAATAAAATAATTAAATCTATATCCTTCATTATTCCAATGTACACCAATCTTATACCTTTCTAAATAGTAACTTAAAAAAGGTTCTGTTTTGGAGCCGAACGACCCTATTTGACTGTTTATAATTTTTTAGAAAAGTAGTTGTGATAGTGAACGTGTGTAGTAGTAACAATACACCAGGTATTGTGGTGGCGGTGGTGGAGGTTTGTGCATGAGTTTTTAAGAATCCTGTAAGTATGAAAACAGATAGTCCACTCTACATTTAGCATTATATAATATATTTTCTATTTACTTTATCGCGGAATATAGCAAAATAATTTTATTAATGCTTTTATATATAGTATAGGTAATATAAGATGTTCTGTTTTCTGTTCTTTGGCTAATTATTATACAGCTAAATATTGAGATAGTTCAAGGGTGCACTAGTTATAGCCGAACGGTTAGTAGGTATGCTTTCACAGAATCTTGCGGTAAAGCCTCTGAGTGGAAGTTTCGTGGAGGAATATTAACAAAACTGGCATACTTCGTTTACGTAGTTAAAAAAAACCGACAGACTGCTAAGCTCCACGGCCGGGTAAAAAATTTTGTCAATGGAGGAATTTATATAGTGTACTGCATCAGTATAGAATGTGACGTGTAAATGAAGGTCTTAAGTATATATATATAATATATTTATAAATTTAATTTATAATTATATATGTATACTTAACTGTAAATTAATTTTGTTATGTAAGTTTTGGCAATTTTTTTAAATGAAATAAAGAATTATTATTATATTATTATCCTAGGAATAAAAATAGTGTATTTAAGACGTCATTGACTAAATAAATGCCCTATAGAGTTACTTTGCAAAGTTTCAGAATAACATATAATTTTTCAGTATTTCATTTACCAACTCTAATAAAAGCGTTTAATTATTGTAGCTCAATATTTTATGCCGATCTTTTGTTACTTCAAAAATATCGATAAAGAAAATTTCAGCCTTGCACTTTAGTGTTTTATGCATATTAGCTATTTCTCAAGAGATCGCATAACATATATTTTTGTGTAACATCTATCCAAAATAAATGTATTACTATAAAATTTTGTATTTGTTCTTGTTTAATAAATTCTTATAGTCCTTTTGTCCTATATTTCTATTTCATGACACGACCAAATGCGCTATTCTTTATCGACAATTCGGAACCACATTAATTTCAAGGGTATTGTTGTGTCTATTTTAAGTTATCAATTTAACGATTTCTATGGTGCAATGGTCAAATTGCTTAGCAAGTTATAAATTAATGTATAGAAACCGGCTATACTCACGTGTTATTTTATGGGATGAGCCCGACTAGTTTCAAGCCCATACGGGGCTCTTATTCATGAGCTCTTTACGCGGCGTTATCGCGGCGGGAACTAAACATAACTAAAATAACACGTGAGTATAGCCGGTTTCTATACATTAATTATGAATTCCACTCACGATAGTTTAAATTCAAAAAGTTATAAATTTTAAATTTTGACCAGATTTTTACGCATTTGGTCGTAGCTTAGAGAGAAACTATTGAATTGTTGTCAAATTTTACAGAGAATTTCAATTAATATTGTAGGTATTCTCTTAAAAAACGCGGACTACAGCAAAGTAATTTTATTGTAACTTCTGTATACAACTTCTTTATGAAAAAAAATATCGAACAATATTATATTTATATGAATATTAATATTAAACAATAAATGATGAAGTATGTAGGTATAAAAAGTATATTAAAAAATTCAACCTCTTTTTGTAAGCTACAAATTTCTCGTTCAGTCAAGTTACAAGTGTTTTGAGATTGGACAATCTTAAATAAAATACAGCAGCAAAAGTAGTAAAACAGGTCAGCCAGTACTGACTTTTGTCTTGGCCCCATTCAGTTGAGCTGTCATAGTGTAATGTAATTTATCAAGTTGTTGGCTGCTCTTAAAATTGTGAAACTCAAGTTCGTTACCACTAAAACTCGAATAAGTATCGCAAATCTATTTTTAATATTTAAATGAGTTAATCTTGTGTTTATATATAATCTGAATCTCGGAAACGGCTCCAAAGATTTTCAAGAAATTCAGCATGTGAGGGTTTGAGGGGGCGGGGGAGGGGGTTGGAATCGATCTAGCTAGGTCTCATCCCTGTTTTAAAGCACTGGAAAAATGCTTAAATTTAGAATAAAATGCAAATGATCCAGTCATTACTATATTGTAACCATGAACTGTTAAGTAGATTTTTATTATTAATATTTTTTTATTATTAATAACATTAATATAAATGTACCTCGTAAACCTCCTTTCATTCCATGTCCGTTCTTTAAGACAAAGTTTGCTAGAACGAAACTGGGGCAGAATACCACGTATCAATATTACGTATCTCGCGCTTATATAATAGCTGCACAATGGAAAAATTATCACCAGATATTGGAAGCGATGGGCTTTCATAATTTATAAAAAAAAGTACTAAAATTTTAAGTTCAGGGTTTGGTCTTTAATGTTGTATTTTTTATGTTTTCGTTTTTTGTTTTTATGTTTATTTTTAGGTTTTTAATTGTAAAATTGTTACTAAGAATTATGTGATTTCCTGTAATTGGTATAATTAATTTAAGACTGTGTGGTAATTATTGGGTTAAATAATATGTTATGCTGTTGGAGATCCGTATAAATAAATAAATAAACTCGTCACTATTTAAACATAACGATTTCTTTGAGCTATATCGATATCACGGATATAGCTACGTGTCTATTTACTTTGACTTTATTCTATAGATAACATCAACAGATCCCGCTACTATCCCACTAAAAGTACATAAGTAATAATGAAGTAGAGTAGAGTTTATATAGTAGGGGTTTATGATGTAGTAACGAATAAGCAAGCCTTGAAGTTTTACTAATTTCAGATTTCTCGTGGTACTGTTGCTAAGTCAAGAATTTTTTTAATATGAAAATTATTATAAGATTAAACTGAATCAAAAACACATAATAATCATTCAATTTAATAATACTAATTTAAACTCTTACACTCTCTATTTCTAACTACCAAGTGCTTGGGTCCTCTCTCCACTCCCTGTGGATGCTTTTTTTGGTATATTATAATTTTTTTTAAAATAAATAAATGAGTGTAATAGAATTTAAAACCTAATCATAAGAAATTTTTTAAGAGTGTAATGTAATGGTTGATGGGAATAATTTAATATTTTTTTTCTGTGAAACTTCTCTTGTCTGAGTAAATAGAATTCTAATTCTGTGTCATTATTTTGCAAGAAATACTTGTCTTTCTTTCTTAGGCCAGACTTTTAATATACTATTTAAAAAGACGCGTATCGTTAGAATTGATCCCTGGAACTCTCACTTTGGAAGCTTGCAATCGAACACAAAATATTTTATTTTTTTTACTTTTCTGTAATTTTATTTTTAATTTAAATTTAAAATATGCACAATCAAATTAAATTGTCTTATTTGTTACATTTAATGTAGTCAATATAATTGTATTTTTATTAACAAGAAAATGAGACCATGTACCAATATAATAAGATTTCACGATAACAAAATGTATAAAATCAGTCATTTTAATCTAGCAGCCTATATGCTTGATAATACCATGTTAAAATAATAATAGAAGATAACAGATGTTTAGTTTACAGTAGGACTTTAATTGGAAAATAGCTTACAATACCAGATCTAAAACAAAAAGGAATTGTAAACGAATAGAAATAAAAATACTATCCGTATTAATTCTAGAGCTTTAATTTCAACACATTAAAACTACAGAAAACACTGTACAGGCTATAAAAGTTCCATTCTCACAGTTCTTGGCACAGCACACTAAAAAGACATAAAAAGAGAATAAAGCCTATACCAATTAAGTTAATTGCATTTTATTAGAGTTCGTTTCCATTGTCGTTATTGTTGTTTGACTAATAACAAGTTGAGTTAAAAATACCTTTTAACAAAATTTTATATCTCTACTGTTAACCCTTTAGGAGCTCCTTCATCTGGAGCCAATCCTGGCAGCAGCATCATTTCATGCTTACCATAAACATGCATTGTCATCGGGACTGAACCAGTATGTCGAATTTCAGCTCAATCGGACACCGGCAAGTGGGAAAAATTTAACTTGTAAGATTCTTTCCACCTTCACATACACACATTAAATAAAAGCTTTTAAAAACGGATACTTTCAACCAAAAATTTGAAGGACATTGTATTTTTGTAATATACACTGAAATGTAATAAAAATTCGTCCACCTCACAAATGGAAGAGTTATCTTCCATCTGAGCATCTGAAAAGTTGTTTCTTCACTTTGTTTTACTAAAATCGGATTCGTCATCTTGGTCGTTACACTCTTGACATAGCGACCGTGGTCGTTTTTGAGAGTTGGTGGCGGGCTTGACCATTCAACGACATTATTTACAGCTGCCTCCCTGGTACATCTATAAAAAGAGCTGTCAAATATAGCCTGCATTTGGTCCGCCTACTTCATCGGTGATCTGCAGCATGGTCTTGTATCTTCGACATTCTCCACCACTCCTAAGTGTTCTAAAGATGCATCTCCCCAACGAGACATGTAACCAAAAAATTGTTAACTCTGCCTTGAACGCTTATTCAAGCCGTGTTCTCGAAAGATGGACTCATTAGTTTTAAATTCAGAATAGGATTACTGACGAAAATATCGTACCGTATCTGACATTGAAAACAATTTCCCATACAGAAGCCCGTGGTCCTGATTGCAAACGGCCTTTTTATAGACCTATGAATGGTAATTAGGAATTAGCGAGAACCTCACTGTTCCGGTGTTTTTCTCGGTCAAAACATGTAAGGGATATGGTTTGATAATACAATCAACACTAGAAACAACTAGTTGTCGATAATCAACTTGTTGAGGGTATACCACTAAAGTGAAGTGAGATTCGTTTAATGATATACTTATATTGTTATGGTGGTTTCTTAACCCCTTTTAGTTGTTAATGCTTTTATAATAAATAGACCACCCTCATTTCTTAATGAGGTGTCGTAAAAGGCTAAGGTAAGTTGATGTCAGTGAGGCAGCCTGTCGTAAAATAATTAGCCAAATCATGTAGCAACATGATTAAAACATGTTGTGCCGACTCCACAGGGCAGGAGAATCATGAAAGATGATGCTTTTATAATCTACTACTTGTATCTTATTCTATTATTTCGCGCCAAGCGTTTGAGTACTCGCTAAGATGCAATATGTATCAAAATCAGTGTGTGATAATGTTTGTTACGCGTAAACCCCCACCCAGGGGGTCAAAAATATCTGAGGAAATGTACTAAGTACCTTAAATCTTCCTCAAGAATTGTACTATGTAATAAAATCGATCACATACAGACAGACAGCTTTTTCGGACTTTGTTTTATATTTATAGATGTTTTCCTGGTGTATAAACATTAATTGTGCAAAATTTCACCAATATTAGTCCAGCGAATTAGCCTTGAATGCATAACAAATAGACTGTGAGACTTAAGCGTTAATACTGTTGCCATGACATAAAGTGAAAAATGCATATAAATAATTTGTTTATCTGTTTATTTGGGAACATCAGGACATGATTTATTTTATACCAAAATGTGCAAACGTAACCCCAGGAAATAAATAATTACATCATGGTTTCAACCCGCAAATTATAAAATGTAATCCGAAATCACTCGTTAATTAAAATCTCGGTTACTGTGTATTCATTAAAAGAATTATTACGTATTGGATTTAACTTTCTTGGATTATCACCCTACAATATTGTTGCCTCAAATATTCTGAACATTTAAAACGTAGTTTTTATTTCTAATGTTTTTAATATATAAAATTTATTTGAAATAAGCTTTTTATGTACCTTTCGTTTGTGTGTGTTTGTGCGCGTGTGTGAGTGCATGAGTCTATGAGTTTGAGAGAGTGTGTGAATGAGTTTTTATTTCGTTGTTTTTAGTTGTTATTATTATTTATTTACTAGCTTTCGCCCGCGACTACGTGCGCGTGGACCTTTGTCCCGGAATAAAAAGTACCCTCTGTCAACAATCTGTTAATCAATCTGTTGACAATGCAAGTTTATGATAAGCATGACCTGATGCTGCTGCCAGGATTCGCTCCAGACGAAAAAACTCTTCAACATTAAACAGCAGGGACATGAAAATTTATTAAAAGATTTTTAACTTGACTTATTTATTACTACGCTCCATTTTATTAAGTATTTTCTCATGATTATTCGCCAATTATTGGGAACTAAAACTAGTTTCCACTTAACTCAAAAATTGTTCTCTTTGTTTAGTCAAGTGAAACGTATCTTAATGGAGCCTAAAATGAATACCTCGCTTTCCCCATTATAAAAACAAACATTTTTCTCTCTCTTGTGTCTTGATGGGGCTTAAAATTAAGACTCGCCTCCTCATTATGGACTCAAAATTTGATTTCTTTTGTTAGCTGAAACGTTCAAGGGTTGATATTACATAAATGTGCCCATACTTGAGATAAGCTGCTAATTGTTTAGTGTTTTGGTTCAATATTGTTTAGAAGTTATTATCATACTTATTTGACTGATTTCGATACTCGATTTTTAATAGTTTCTTTTAGGAATTCACTTGGGAGCATTTTTGAAACAATACATTTTAATTTAAGAATGAATAAATATAGCAAAATGTAAGCCATACCTATGTAAACTCTTAAATCATTTATATCTCTTTATGGAAATCTGGTACTTATAAAGGTAAAGAAATGGTTTGTGTTATTAATTTTTATTTTTTTTGTTGTTGAAAGAATCAATATTAATGATTATATGTCTAGAAACAATACATACAACATCTTTGAAATTTAATGCGTCGAACAATATAAATATATCGAGGTGTCGTAAAATGCGACTAAGGTAAGTTGACCTACCGTGTGGTATCCAGTTGAGTAGAATAGACCACCCTCTCGGGTCGGCACGTCATATTTAAACATTTTGTGGCTAGTTATTTTACGATCGGCCGCCTGCCAGACGTCAACTTATCTTAGACGCCTTTTACGACATCTCGGTAAAAAATGAGGTGGTCTATTCTACTCAGCCGGATACCAAATAGCGGTACAAATATAAAACATATCAGCTCATATCCTCTGATTCTCTTTATACATTTATGAAACAGCAGAATTTTTGAAGGCTTTACTTATCCATTTCAAAAGTCCTTTGTAAGTTTAATGGTGCTTTATCACCATACAAAGGAAAATGATTCAAAATAGAGGCAAGTGAAGCGAAAGCCATAAATCTCTAGTGTTATTGCTATTGTTATTTTTTCCCTTTGGCTATGTGTGGCGATGATTTATCGGGCGCCGGTATTGACTGTGTGTGTTAATAATTGCTGAATGACTTCCTTACTTCGACGTTAGTGCGTCCCATTATTCTTTAATTTGAGTAAGATCTACAGGCGTGATGGATGAATGGTGAGACCATTGTGCTTAGTGCGAGTTTTTTTAATCTACTCAATCGTTAACGTAACACTAATTTGTATGGCGCTCGAACAGCGGTCACTAGATGTCGCTGTAGCAGCGTCATATGCGTCATATTTTTTAATTATATTATTATGTATATAATAGAATAGTCCGAGTAGAATTCCGACTGAGTAGAATTGACTATCTTCATATCTTATCAAGGTGTCGTAAAAGATAACTAAGGTAAGCCGACGGCAGGCCGGCGGTTGTAATATAACTAGCCAAACTATGTAACGAAATGTTTAAAACATATTGTGATGACCCCACTGGTAGGGTAGAGAAAAAGAATAAATAAATAATAAATAAATAAATATATGGGACATATACACACGGTCTTCCGTCCCCAAAGTAAGTAACTTAATACTTGTGTTATGGTAGACAGACAACTGGTGAATATATACTTATATATTTTTTAAATACATGACGATTTCACATATGAATTAGACACAGCTTAAAATAGAAAAATTCATCTTAAAATAGTCCCATGGTTTCACAATCTTGAGTTTCAATATAGAGGAGTTTTTATACTGTAATTGTTACCTATGTGGCTGCGAAAAAACTTTGAAAACAGTTTTACTCGTTTGTAATCTTTTTGAAACCACAGTAAGAGTTAACTTCAATCGTCTCAAACTAATTAGGTTTCTTTTACTTATTTTTTGCTCGAACCAAGTTTCTCCGAAGATCCACTTTAAGCACTATGCAGAATGTTAACAGTGGAAGTTTCAAAAAGTTTCTCAAGTCGCTTAAGTTTCTAACAGTACGCAAAAAGGCGACTAAAATAACTACGTAAACACTATCCGTGCGTTTTTCAAACCGCTTAAGTGTATGAATGCTTTATCCAGAACTATTGTGCCTGGAATTCATATTTCCAATATCAATCCAATAGTATATGAAGAAGAAAAAGAAGAAGAATAATTTTATTGCAAAAATACAAAAAATAAAACACAACAAAAAATTATTGTTGTGTTCTTTTGATTTGATTTAATTTGAAAGAAATAATCCAAGCATATCTCTTTCTATCGTTACTGAGTGATTTGAAGCTTTCTTATTTTTTCATACCGACCTGAAACTTAGTCAAATGAGCCTTATAAATTAGACACAGAATTTAACGCTTATAATATTAGCATTGATTTTGCAAATTCCAATTAAGCTCTTCTAAGATTCTTTTTTTTTGTTTTTTTTTTGTTTTTTTTTTTTTTTTTTTTTTTTTTTTTTTTTTCTTTAGACAGGAAAAAACCCCTTATGGGTACCGCCGCCCGATGGGGACAGGCGGCGGTTATGTCGGACTCGCACCGACTAAAGTAACCTGTGTGCTCCACTACGCTGCTGGTGGCGGGGATAGGGTACCTATAAAGACATTACCCCCCATCCCCGCCAGCAGCAACTCTGTACCCCAGAGTGCGCCACCTCTGGGTCGGGGCCTCTCTAAAAGTGGCCCCTCCCTCCGCTGGACGATGCATCGGGAGCACCAGATGCATCGAACGCCTCGGGGACCTAACTCCAGCGAGCGTCCGATAAACCCCATTCGGATCGCTCGGAGGTCCCCGTTAGGGCGGCATGCGACGGACTTCGGCGAGTCGCCTGCGCCCCGCTCGCCTGCGGCGGATTGGATCCAAGGACTCGACTTCCCGGATCCGCCCCGCCGCCTCCTTCCGCGAGATAACGTCCTCGCAGAAGGAGGCCATCGCTGCCCACGATCGCTCCCTGTCCACCATGGCGCGAACCACAGTGGGCAGGGAGAGATCGTGCCCCACCTGTGCCACGAGTTCTGCCCGCTGAACCGCCCAAGCTGGACAGTCTGCGAGCGTGTGCAGCGCCGTGTCAAAGTCGGCGCCGCACTCGTGGCACTCACCAGTCGCTTCGCGCTGGGCCACCCTCCACAGATACCACCCGAAACAACCATGTCCGGAAAGCACCTGTGTCAGGCGGAAGGTGAGAACCCCATGCCTCCTGGCGACCCAGCCCTGGAGAATGGGCTGGATGGCCGAAATCGTCCAGGCTCCTGCACTGGGCGATTCCAGCCGCCGCCTCCATTGGCGGAGGAGCTCTTCCTGAGCTGCCCTCCGCCAGTCCACCTCTGCCGCCGCTGAGTCTCCCCCCAGTGAACGGGTTTCGACTCTACGGCGGTAAGCCTGAGCTAGCACCTTGGCCTCCAGGTCCCATGGAGGGGACCCGGCCAAGGCGCAGGCCGCCTCGCCGGAGATGGTCCGGTAGCCCCGCACAAGTCTGACCGCCATGACCCTCTGCGCCCTGCGCAGCAGGGGCAGGGATCTAGCAGTCAGCCGCCCCGCCCATATGGGAGCGCCGTACAGGGCCATCGACCGAACCACCCCGGCGTATAGGCGCCGGCAGCCTGCATTAGGCCCTCCCAAATTCGGGAGGAGCCTGCTCAGGGCTCCGGCGGTCGCCGTTAGCTTAGGGGCGAGCCGCCGGAAGTGGGCCTCGAACGTCCATCGGCTGTCGAGGAGCAATCCCAGGTACAGTAGTGTACCCGAGATTTCGATGGACGTCCCACCCACCACCAACCGGGAGCCCACTGGGGGCGCCATCCGAGGCCTGTGGAAGCAAATGGCCTCGGATTTCTCCAAGGCCACCCCCAGTCCTAGCCGGCGAATCCGGGCCACAACGTGAGCCGTGGCCGCGGTCGCCAACACTCGAGCTTCCCGGTGGGTGCTCGCGCGGGCAGTCACGAGGGTGTCGTCTGCATAGCAGAACAGTCGCACCCCCGGAAGCATTTGCCCGCGCAGCACCCAGTCGTAGCCGATGTTCCACAGGAGGGGACCAAGAACCGACCCCTGTGGAACACCGCACGACATCCTCCGCTCCTTCCACCCACCCCCAGCCGTCGGGTACCTGACAGCGCGGTCAGACAAATAATTACTGACCACACGCTGCAGGTACATGGGGATGCGGTGGAAGCGTAGGGCCTCCTTAATCACTCCCCAGGGCAAGGTGTTGAATGCGTTAGCGATGTCCAGCGACACCGCCAACACTACCTCGCGCTGGGTTGTTGCCTCCTCCGCCAGAAGTCTCACACCCTCGATACAGTCGAGGGTGGACTTGCCCTGACGGAATTCTAAGATTCTTTGCCGTGATAACTTTTAATGAGCTAATATTATTTTAAGTATAAATGAGACCATGTAAGCGAGTAAGCCAACAAAGATGTATAAAAACTCGGCTTATAGCAAGGCTTCACTTGTTTAGAGCAGGCTTTAAAAAGGCAACGAGGGCTCTTCACCGCATATTGCGCTGGAAAAAACTTCCCAGTTGTTGTTGGAGTATTCAGTCAAATGTAATTTGAAACTCGAGATGCTACCCTAAAGCTGGGAGCATGTTATGTTTCTTTTTATTGGTTAGGGTGAAGTCTTGATGGTTGAACGGCAAGACCGCATGACAAATGGGTAGTGTGTTTTATATATTGTGTAAAAGAAAAAGAGACCCGAGCCCCAAAACTAAACACTAGCTCAGTTTAACCTCTGGAAAAGAAGTCCCTCAGACATGTAGTAACATGACTTATATACGTGGGTGTTTAAAAATCGTACAATGATGACACGATCCAGCAGCGTAACAGTATAATAACCGTTCTAATCAAATCTTACAAGACTATTTCGCTACGGCAAGCTCGCCTATTTTATAGACGATTGTCAAGCCGTCAAGCATTTTTATATATTAAAAATTACGTGCTTAGTCATGCGGTTTTTGGTTTAATAATAATAGAAGTATTTAGTCAACTAAAAATATCCACAACTTATAAATAACTAGCAATCGCCAGCGGCTCCGCCCGCGTGGAAATATTAAAACCGTAATAGTCTTTTGATAACCATAAAAATGGTTAGAGTGGGTTAACCTTAAAAGCTAGACATATGTTGTCGCAGACTTTTTTTTTTGTCTTTTCGCATTTTTTGTTTTGTCGCAGAAAGAAATTTTCAAATCGGTCCAGTAATTCCTGAGATTAGCGCGTTCAAATAATCAAACAAACTCTTCAGCTTTATATATAAGTATAGATAATTTTACAAGAACGAAAGTTAGGAAAACATCTTACACATGTTTGAAAAAATATTTATGATATGTATAACCTATAAATCCGGTATTAAACTGCGTGATGAGTCCATTATTTCCCAGAAAAGAGAAGAAGAATTTTTCTTTACTAGGGATAGTAACAAACAGCGATATTACGACAGTATCTCGCCTGACTGTTATTTCAGCTGATGATAAGCGAAATATTCTAAATTTTAATCTTCAAATAATCGATCTCGATCAATCTTCCTTTTGTTCTAGTAACTTTAATTTTTTTTACTTCCAGTTATTAAATATTATACATCAAATAATATCTAATGACTAAGGACCTCAAATATGTTTGAACCCAGTCGGGCAAATCCGATATTTAAGATTTATATTCATTGAAATAATCCTGGATATAATTAGTACAATATTATATTTTTGCACACAGCATCATAGCCTCGGTAGCGCAGTAGGCAGCGCGTAAGTCTCATAATCTTAAGGTCGTGAGTTCGATCCTCACCCGGGGCATAATTTTTTTCTTGTGAAGAACGTTTTTTTTTAAGTTTATTTTATCACCATATATTATAAAAAATTTTATAGTGCCTAATCTGGACTTTGTCAGAATTGAAACTTAAATATCGGCCAGATATATGGGATGAAAAATCCCGTTTCAGGAACAGGTAAAATGCATTATACATAAAGGTGTTTTTAACTTTAAACGAATCCAGTTAGCAGTACAGCTTGTTAGAAATTATGACATAAAATAAGTCTATTTCTTCAATGTTAACCAAAACCTTATAATTGTAAAGCAACTACTTCGAAATTTAGTTAATTATAAGATAAAAGAATATAAAAATAAATCGTGTGATTTTCGATTTATTCTAATAACATACAAAATTCCAATAACTTAAAATAGTTACATTTGGTATATGGGGCCATGCGATGTTGTATCTAGCTGAGTAGAATAGACTACCTTCATTTCTTACCGAGGTATGGTAAAATGCGATTTAATAAAAATGCGATAGAATAGACCACCCTCTTTCTTACCGAAGTATAGTAAATGGCGACTAAGGTAAGTTGTCTCACCGTGTGGTATCCGATTGAGTAGAATAGATCACACTCTTTCATACCGAGGTGTCGTAAAATACGAGTAGGGTAAGTTGACGTTAGGAAGCGGGCGTCGTAAAATACGAAGAAAAATTATGTCACATGTTGTGCCGACCCCACTTAGAGTGGGATATGGACAGGAGGATGATGATTGCATTATAGGGACCGTAAATGGTGGTAATAAATATCACACCTCCCACTATTGATATTGGATAATTTTGGAACAGAGTAAATACGTAAAGGAATCTTATTTTGAACATAAAACCATAAAATTACGATCCATTCAGATTTACCAGAATTATTTTCTTAGCCAATTCATCCATTTGTGCTAATGGAGTGGTCTCGTAAATATTTTCCTTCGGATTTCCCTAGATAAATCTTTAGTGACTAATCTTTGTTTACGAAGCACAATTGTGGCAAAAATAAGAATGGAAACCTTATTATACATGCACCAGACACTATAATTATTTTTATGGTCTTTTCTTATCGCTATCGTGAAGAAATCTCGTTAAAACGCTAGAAATATTTTTTTTTGTCTATAATTTATAGAATTAGGCGTTACTTTGCGGAGCTCTGTAATTTAAAAGTATCCATTATATAAAACTGTGTTAAAAACTGTTATATACCTACTGTATCCCCGAGTAAATATTTGTGACAGAGGATGCTGTGACGTTGCAATGACCCAAAACGTACTATAAATATAATAAAAATAATATAATAAATATAAAAAGGCTATTATAAATAGGATGTTAATGTTAAATAAGTTTAGGATAATAGTTTTGAGACTTATAGCTGGTGTAGTGTAATGTGACCTTACGTACTGTTTTTGCGGAACAGTCCCGTTTTCGGTGGATTGTCCCGCATCTCGATGTTTTTCAAAATAGTTTTAAGAAAACTTATACTTTTTAAGAAAATATCTGCATTTCTTACTTTTATACAATGGAACGAAAATGTAAATTTTTTAAATATATATTCAAATCTGGATGTTTAAATTATTGTTTTCTACATTTATTTTTATAGAATCCAATAATTTAATAATTTAATTTAATAATACATGTTTTACATGTAAACGTAAAATACAATATATAAACCAATTTGGATACCCATTTCATTCCATTTCTCCCGCTTTGTCTCAATGGAAATTTGGTCACTTTAGTATAGTGATATTTGGTGCAAGATTGAGACGCGAGACTAAAATTAATCACCGTGTCTTTTAACAGTGACAAATAAATAAGAGCACGTGAATGCTGTAATTGTTTAGTTTTTTATACCTAGAGTAGTCGACATCTTAACAGTGTGATAACGCTACTACCGTGAGTTCAAGGTTAATAACAAATTTATTTCGAACATTTGACTACACGACAAAATGTAAATTAAACATTGCATAAAAAGTACTTAATTATAAATTACAATTGTGTAATACGATGCCTTGACAATAATTAAAATTTGCATATGAATAGAGGGGAACTTTCGAAAATAATTCCCCAAGTAGGAAGTATCAAAGTAACTACGGCACGGTAGATATAGCGACCTCTGTTTCACTGTAACCGTTACGGGTCACAAATTGTTTTTGCGACCGCCCTAATTATTTCCACTTGGTGGTTTTATGCGTTCGTTATAAAATTACTGGAAGTGACTTAACAAAAAGATACTACGTATTTCCCACTTTGTGAACGCGATTTTTTAATAAACACCGTTTACTCACTAGTACTCGTTTACTAACCTGTACCTCACTAGTCAATAGATGACTTGGAGTTCCTGTAGTGTATGCGGATTGAGATGTGTGTATCTTGTATATATATGTCGGGGATTTAGATGGGTTTTTATTGTAAGCGACTTCGGCGTTCTCTATATTTCAAGTCGTAGAATCAGTGCGCACACCCGGCGCCATCGAGTCTCAGATGTCCAATCTGTGATGTCGCTTTGTTACCAGCGCCACCATACCATGCATTTTACATATGCGTCAAATATCACAATCACAAGCGACAGCTATTAGACAACCTTGACTACTGACTCCATGATTCGGCTAAAGTATCCCAAATGATAACAGATGTAACGCCATCTGTCCGGCAGTTAAACAAGTCTATTATTATCTTCACTTCTCCGACACGGCCATACTGACAGAGAGCGCGTTCTCGCGCGGTCTCATGCATGATGTGGTCACAGACGTCATCAGCCATGGGTCTAAACCTTAGAGTTTCCCCAGCGAACAATCCCTTGCCGTTAAGCGAGTGTAGCTCAGTACAGCGTCACAAGCCAAAAGCACGGAGCTTGTAATGCTCAAGCGTTGGAAGCAAAAAGCGCAGAGCTTTCGATGCTCCAGTGTTGATAGCACAAAGCGCGGAGCTTTCAATGCTCAAGTGTCGCAAGCATAAAACGCAGAGCTTTCAATGCTCAAGTGTCGGACGCACAAAGCTCGGAGCTTTCAATTCTCGTGTCGCAAGCATAAAGCGCGGAGCTTTAAATGCTCAGGTATCGGCAGCACAAAGCGCGGAGCTTTCAATTCTCGTGTCGTAAGCATAAAGCACGGAGCTTTCAATGCTCAGGTATCGGCAGCACAAAGCGCGGAGCTTTCAATTCTCGTGTCGCAAGCATAAAGCGCGGAGCTTTCAATGCTCAGGTATAGACAGCACAAAGCGCGGAGCTTACAATGCTCAGGTTTCGGCAGCACAAAGCGCGGAGCTTTCAATGCTCAGGTATCGCCAGCACAAAGCGCGGAGCTTACAATGCTCAGGTATCGGCAGCACAAAGCGCGGAGCTTTCAATGCTCAGGCATCGCCAGCACAAAGCGCGGAGCTTACAATGCTCAGGTATCGGCAGCACAAAGCGCGGAGCTTTCAATGCTCAGGCATCGCCAGCACAAAGCGCGGAGCTTTCAATGCTCAGGTATCGCCAGCACAAAGCGCGGAGCTTTCAATGCTCAGGTATCGCCAGCACAAAGCGCGGAGCTTTCAATGCTCAAGTATCGGCAGCACAAAGCGCGGAGCTTTCAATGCTCAAGTATCGGCAGCACAAAGCGCGAAGCTTTCAATGCTCAAATATCGGCAGAACTCAGACCAAGGTATGAGGTCGTCAAGTATGAAATTTGTAGAACATAAGGCAAAGTTTGCCAATAATTTTTATAAACACAAGAAACGATTTTTCTTACCAAAATATGCGCCCAAATTGCCAACATATTGTTGCCGTTTAAGCAACACATTGTTCAGCCTGGTCATTTAAAAACATGGTGGAACCACGTCCACCTCTATGTGTATGAACTCTGTCAAATAACAAGCTGTCATAGTTGTCCAAACTGTAAACTACAAATTTCATTCAACTTATTATTTCTTTCGTAAAACAATTTCTTTTAAATCGTCCGCTTTTATTATCCATAATGTAATGAATAAACGTCTCTGCTAAAAAGATTAATAATTAAACGTAGCTTTTTTTTAAATTAGCATACATACTGTAAACAATAGTACAAGATGTCGCCGCTATCCCGCGCATCAAACTCAAACTTAATTTTCTTAATTGAAATAAACTTGTAAACTAGTGCTTTTGAACCTTTAATTCTACCGCTGGAAAAGCGGAAAGCTCTCGCTACCAAGAAGAGCCAGCAAGAAACTCGGCGGTTGCTCTTTTCAACATAATACTTATAACCAGATACACCAAGTCATTACTATCTTGTACAGGGTCGGACAGTAGCCACGAGATTATCCACGCACTCTTCCCGTCAAAATAATCCTCAACAGTATATTAGGCTTTTTGTATCAGCCTCTCTTTAATAACATTTTTAAATTGCTGTTAAGTCAAAGCTAAAAATGACTGCGGAATTTTATTACAAAATCTTATACCCAAACTCAAGAACAAATTTCGTACCTATGCAAGGCACAAAGCAGGAGCGGCAAGCTTATGTCGGTTCCTACTTTATCTATGATATACGTCACCTATCGTTCTATAACTTTTTACATTTTTATGTACAAAAATTAAATTACTTAAAATGTACTGTGAGTGAGTAGTACATCACGAGTGCAGCTAGCTGGTAGATAACGAACTCGCCGTCGTTCCTTGTCACCGAACGTCTTACGAACATTCCCGATCGCATGGTCGGAGTATACGGAATAATAAATGGAGGTTTCGATGGCAACGGAATAACAAGCCGTCTGATGTGACGTGACGTTTGCTTTGGGATATAGTATTAATTACGAGTGCGGGAATACAATTTGAATTATAGTTTAGAGCTTCATTAAACCTCCCTTCTGGACTTTCTTTAACAAACATAGAAAAATACTCAACCATCTGTGCAGTGTATGCGAGTTGAGATGTGTAACCTACCTTGCATCTTCATATACAAGACACATATTATATGTTATACATACACGAACATACTCACACCAACACTGATGTACAAAGAAACATACACGGTCCCACGATGCACCACCACGTTAGAAACACCAGAGCCCTTGGTGAGAGCAAACCCGAAGTGACATGCGGTCACTTGTCAGTGCGTGTTTAAGCCTGTACCATTTCATACAACATTAGACTGCAATCATTACACTACAATCTACAATAAAAAAATCAATTTAATTTGTCTCTCAACAATTTTCAGCCTGCAGTTGATTGGACATATCGGCAAAACCCTCGGGGTACTTTCGCAATATTTCATGACACGCGTACTGAACACGCCCACCAGCCACCGGCTCTACATTGCACCTATCATTATCACAGACCTCAATTATTTTGGAGGGATAAGAATATGTCTCATTTGGTTTAACTATTAATCTGGGGTTCTTTTCGATAAAAACGATGTCGCCACTTTTGAAGGGACATATCCTAGCTGCCCTTATCATAGCGCACCTTATCAGCATAAACTTGCTCGTCCATCCTGAACTTTACCTCACGTCTAAGTTCGTGAAGGTCAAATATATCCTATTTGTGTTACTACAAAAGGCATTTTTGGATAAGTAGTTAGATGTCCATCAAGTGCTATGAAATCAGTAGACGTCTTTTTCAACAAATCTGAACGTACCTGAATATCTAAAATACCTGAGACAACGACTGCCACCTTGTTAGTTCACTCCAAGCAGGCTCAAACCGGTCGATCATGGCAAGTTTGTTACTCGAGTACTCTATGTAAATCTTAGCTGGAACACTGGTATACTGCACTATATTAAAGATATATGAAACCATATATGTATGAGGTCATGAAACCTCTTGGTCGCCGCAAATTATCTTGACAAACGTTCCTTCGCTCCATTTCACGTTTTGCACAATGGGTAAGACTTAGAGGTCCATTTACGTGCTCGGTCTCGTAGATGCGTAAACACAACGTTTCGCGTCTCGTAACCTGTCCACGAATTTTCAGTACGGTAATGCTCTATTTTGTCGCACTACTCAGCAACTGTAAACTCAGAATCGTCGGGATCGAACGACGGTATGCAAACGTCACACGGTTTCCTTGACTTCACGTTACTTTTTGAGATTGACACTTTGGTATTACTACGGCCTAAAACTGTCGGCCATGCCGCGAAAGAAAACAAAAAAACAAATGAGGCATACTTATCATTAGGCAAAGCCATGAAACGATCATCTATTTGTGAGGTCGTATTTTGATCATTATCTCTTAGCACCGCCATAACTTTCAACACGAGGTGTAGCTGAACCTCGAAAATATTTACTTTGTGTAGCCACAGGAGGGTTGGTAAGCACATTAGGTAAATGCTGTTCCGATCCCACCGCTGCTGTCGGGGATTTAGATGGGTTTTTATTGTAAGCGACTTCGGCGTTCTCTATATTTCAAGTCGTAGAATCAGTGCGCACACCCGGCGCCATCGAGTCTCAGATGTCCAATCTGTCATGTCGCTTTGTTACCAGCGCCACCATACCATGCATTTTACATATGCGTCAAATATCACAATCACAAGCGACAGCTATTAGACAACCTTGACTACTGACTCCATGATTCGGCTAAAGTATCCCAAATGATAACAGATGTAACGCCATCTGTCCGGCAGTTAAACAAGTCTATTATTATCTTCACTTCTCCGACATATATATATATATATATATATATATATACAAGACACATACATATTTAGAAGAACAAACACTAACTAAATCGTGAAAAAAAAAAGATTCACTGTCTCAAGCGCATCACGTCAGTAACAAGAGAGTTACTCGATAAGAGTGGACGTGTAGTATTTAGCCTGTGCTATATTAATTCAATACGAGTGAACCGCACAGACTCTGCACTAGAAAGACACAGTCAGACAGACACTACATTGAAGAAAATGTACTTTTAGCGAATTATAAACAAAAATGGAAATATTATCATCCATGTAAGTTGTCCTTGCTTACTTACGTGATGTAATTATACTAAGATTATAGTAAAAGACTTTTGCTAAAAGTTACTAAGTTCATAGAACTTATTTTCGTTAATTGCTAATTATAATATGTTGAATTTTTCATTAAGTTTACTGACTTAACTACGATATTATATATAATTTTTATCAGCTTTACAGGCAAGTTTAGTTGAGCTACATTTATTGATGTTTGAAATATCTATTTACATTTACAAATTTTCAATATGTATTTACAACCAATTTCATAGCTATAGTGGTTTATTTTCTTAAAACGCAGATCACAAATTCGTTGCTAATGATATCTATATTTCTAAAAGTAGACTTTGCGTAACGTATAACAATTAAATATTTTATTTAACCTTTAACATTTTCATGTCTTTTCCATTATCATTATATCTTGAACTCGAGGCGCGCGACGATCTCACCACAGTAGGTGAACAATAAAAATGTAAACTTGACAACGTATTTCATAGCTACACCTCTTTTGTGCGGAAAGCCTTTACGACTTTTTTATTTTTTAATGTCGCTTTAGTACTTTTTGTTATGAGGGTGGATAATATAACGTCTGTATTTGAAACTAACAATCTTTTTAATGTACCCTTGATAAGCTTTGTAAGAATCAGCGATAGTGTGCAGTTTATTTACAAGTGACATCACTTGAAATTAAAAATTGAAATCATTATGACTTTGTGTGATCTATATTAGTTATCTCTATAAAGTCCAGATTAGTATTTGTGAAATACTTAGCCAAAAAAATACCTCACTTTATCATGTTTCTAAGATTACTAACCATTTTTTTTACATTATCGATAACGTCCTAAATACCATATCATGTTTTAAAACTCCTAAAAATCCCCTAAACTCGTTTCAAGTTTTATTGTTAATTACAGTATTCGAACAAATAACCAATTTATTTGGCTTCAATTTCATTTCGATGACCGTTGCTAAAAAAACGTTTTGGAATATAAAGGAATCATAGGAAGTAGGGTTGTGTTATTTTTTAAATAAATATTTTAAAATAATTATGTGTATACTATCAAACATTTAAAAAATTAAATTTAATATTTCTTAAAATAAAAATTGACTTCAAAAGTTATTTTAATGTAATTATTTTCATGTTATACAAAAAGATAACGGATGGTCGCTGTAAAATAAAATTTAAACAATAGAATACACGAAACATATGAAAATTAGTTATATTATTTCATAGTGAATAATGGCATATGCATAATATAGGCTTAACAATTTACATAATCCGAAATTATTGTTGAGCAATTTAATTATATACAAGCATTACAGTGTCTTAAATGGTCATAAGACAGTTTAAATTATACGTTTTCAATATAAAATAACATACTACAGAGATAATAGGGCTTAATCGGATGCCCAGATTGTGAAGATCCCAGAGACGGTCGATGCATCTGGTTAATTCATCTGATGTTAATTCATGTGATGATTATGGGCTATATACGATCTGTCCCTGCCCTCCTTGATTCAAGCCATGGTGGACATGGAGAAATTGTTGCCTCCTTCTGCAAGGATGTTATATCGCAGAGGATATTTTTTGCGCCTTGCAAAAGTACGTAAATCGTTTGTGGGTCTGGGTATAAGATTCTATAATAAAATTCCGCAATCAATTATAGCTTTGCCATTTTAGCAATTTAAAAACAAAAAAATGTTAAAAAGTGGCTTATACAGAAAGCCTACTATACTGTTGAGGATTACTTAGAAGATAAGAATATGTGGATATAGCTACTCTTCGACCCTGTACAAGACAGTAATGACTAAATGTAGGTAGTAATAAGAATTATATTTTTAAAAGAGCAACCACCGAGTTTCTTGCTGGCTCTTTTCGGTAGGAACAGCATTCCGAATCAGCGGTAAAGTTAATTAGTAGAGTTGACGATTCAAAAGCACTTGTTTACAAGTTTATTTGAATAATTAAATAAGAAGAAGGTGGTGAAAAGGATCCGGAAAGTCCATTGTTTGGATCCTTACCCCCGCAGGCGAGCGGGCGAAGGCGACTCGCTTAAGTCCGTCGTATACTGCTCTGACGGGGACCTCTGGGCGTTCCGTACGGGGAATCGAAAACCAGTTGTAGTAGGTCCCCGATGCGGTTGATGCATCTGCTCCCAATTCATCGTTTAACGGAGGGAGGGGGCACTGTTTTGATAGGCTCCAACCCAGAGGTGATGCTCTACGGTTGACAGAGCTGTTGGTGGTAGAAATGAGAGCTAATATGTACGTTACTCTGTCCTTGTCATCAGTAGTGTGGTGGAGCACTATCAGGTTTTTAGTCGGTGAGAGTCCCAACATATCAGCCACACTTCCCCGTCTGGTGGCCATACCCATAATGGGCTTTCCTGATATGCAAAAGGTTAGTATAGGTCAGCAGAAATAAACCATTTGATGATAAGTTACTTTTGCTCTACAATATAACGAATTTTATTTCTTAAAATCACAATTGTAGTAGAATTGTAGAAATACAAACAGTTCCATCTAAAACTACACGTCAGGCAACCCTGTTTGTCAGGAAATTTAATTAAAGTGTGTTGCCAAACTATTCAGGTACCTAACGGATTCGAAATCCTTGATATTTGAGAGTACAATCAAACTCTCAAAATATTGAAAGGTTTTTTTAAGTGTACTTATTTGTGAATCCCTTTTCAGGTAAACGTTTATTCATTTCGTTTTCGATAAGTTAGCTTAAACAGATCGGGAAAAAGAATGGATTGAACATTTTTTAAATGTTCTTAACTTTAAAGATGATAGGAGTAGACTTTACTTGAAGGGCCCTTATTCCACTATAAGTGGGGTCCGCACAAGTTTTTATAAACATGTTCTCACATGTTTTGGATACGTATTTTACGACGGGCCGCCTGCCTAACGTCAACTTACTTTAGTCGTCTTTTGCTACACCTCGGTAAGAAACAGGGTGGTCTATTCCACTCAACCGGATACCACGCGGCGGGACAACTTACCTTAGTCGCCTTTTACGATACCTCGGTAAGAAATGAGGGTGATCTATTCTATTCAGGTAGACACTACACGGTATATGCAGAAACAGGCTAAGTGGTATCGTCAAATCAACCTTTTCCTTTCCAAGTGGGTGCCATCTTAAACCGAATCAAATAACACTGCCCAATATTGCGGGCCTGCTTTATTTGCACTTCAGTGTACTTAATTCTAGGTTTCCAGAATGAATAAAAAACCTCATATAACATTCAAAAGATTTCCCGGCACTAGTGCAAAGGCCACTACTTACGATTCGCTTATTTATTTCCCTGCAAATTAATTCCGATGGCACCGTTTTCTAGAAGATATAAAGTAGGAGGAGAATAAAGGGATCGCCTGTGAGAATATTTAATTAGAATTTGTAATTTAATAATTTAACAGAAACGCTTGTAAATTTATGTTATTTGTATATGTCAGTGGCAGGTTTGTACGCTTATTATGTTACCCTTATATGAAAATCTTATTCTTAAAGCTTACGGGTTGGACTACTTGATTATAGTAAGTACCGACCGAACTATGCTTGGTAATTTTTTTCTTAATTATAAAAAATCAAAAAATAAAGAATAACAGTGGATTGATTCCTGGTATTTTCACTTCTTTAGTCCGTCCGTTACCCAATGAGCTATCACAACTTTGCATATGACAGCTAAAATATCATATGCATTTTATTAAAATTTAAGCATTTTTTCAGTGTCCGAAAACAGGGATAAAACAATTTTTTTTTAAATTAAATCTAGCTAGATCGATTTAAAGCCTATCATCCTCCTGCCCTTATCCCACTCTAAGTGAGGTCACATGATTTGGTTACGTTTTTACGACCGGCCGCCTGCCTGACGTTAACCTACTTTTTTATCATTAAATTAACTGTTAAAACTCTATGCTTTAACAATTTTAATACGAAAAGACGTTTTTCTGTTTAATGTAAATTCATCGTCCACGAGGCGCTATCAAGGATTTCACCCTCATCGAATATGTAAATTTCAGGTAAAATTGAAAATACCTTTCCGACGTCGATTAGTTCCCGAGCACAGTTCGTAAAATATTACGTTCTTCCTAAAACAATGGTGTATTTTACTTAATATTAAAAATAGTTTTGTCTATCATATTGTACATAATCTAGTTACTGCTGATAGTTACGATTAATTATTATTAGTTAGTATATAGTTACTATTAATATACCTAATAGTTTTTGACCGCGAATAGTTTTTAGTTTTCGTCGCTATGGACTTTAGTAACGAGATCAGAGGAAACTTATATCTGTATAATCTATACTAATATTATAAAAAGGAAAAATTTGTATGTATGTTTTTAATGTTTTCACACGAAAATTACTGGACCGATTTAAAAAATTCTTTCACTATTGAAAAGCTACATCTTTACTGAGCAACATAGGTTATATTACATTTTTTTTAAATAGGGATCCGTAATACAAACATAATAATGTGTAAAAAATTAGCCATAAAAATCTGTCATCGCTTGCGCTGCGGAAACTATTGATGATATATTTAACAAAAATAAATCTATAGTCCGACTTATTACAATTTTTTTTATTGCCATGAGATCGGTTTGTACGCGAGTGAAACCGCGGGATATTACTAGTCTAATATATAATTGTTGACGATTCAAAAGCATTTGTTTACAAGTTTATATGAATAAAGAATTTTTTGAATTTAAATTTTGAATATAAAAATGAATGTTTTTCTGTATGTCCTTTATAGACTGCGAAACAGCTAGACCGATTTGAATGAAATCAGATAGCAGAGTCTGGGTGTATATATGTATTTAAGTATTTATAAAATTATATCCTACTAATGTATTAAATGTGAAAAGGAAGACATTGAAAAGCGCCATCTACTACCAGCACGCGAACGAAGTTGCAGGTAAAAGCAAAAAGTATGTACCTATATATTTTCCCTTTGTCAGACACTATTCTACAACTAATAAGATATTTTCTTTGGGGACGGACGAACGTGTGTGTAATTGAGCAGTATATTCAGTAAAAAAACCAGGAAAGTTTTCATAAATTTCAAAACATAATCAGGAGTAACAGTAATCCACAGATAATACAAATATCGATGTGCCAATGTTCTTGTATCACTTATATACTGTATTTCATCAATACCTAGACTATATTTTGGTTGAGGCTATAAAATATTTATAGCAAATCGATATAGTGTGGTCACACAATGGTCCATGAGGCTTAACCAGTAGTTGGCATGAAATTTCTGGTTCGGATATATTGGTCATTCCATTCAAGTATTATATTTTCCACAAGCCGCGATTGCTGACCGGTGTGAATGAATTATCACTATAAAAAAACAGAATTGAGTCAGGGGTTAAAAAAAAATAAGTTTTGTGTAAAAGTTTTGAACACGAAGTTTTCCTCAAAAAAAAAGGATTATATAAATTATTGTAATAATTGGTTAGTCAGACCTTGCATTAGCACCACCGCGCTGCGCCAACGATATGGTTTACAAATATCCTCAGAATTCTCTAGTTATGCAGGTATCCTCACGACGTCTTCCTTTACCGAAAGAGTATGCTAAATTTATTTATTTTATTTATTTATTTACAGAGGTACACAAAACAGAGTCCTGTCGGAGAAGTATAAGATAAAAAACATAAATAAATATGAACTTAAGATTAGACAGTAATCCAAAATATGTGTAAACATCATGATTTACTATAAACTTAGTGGATCAGGTTAAAATATTGAAACTATATGAAACTAAAGAATGTAAAAAATTCTTTAAAAAAAAAATTAAACAAAACTATTTTTAAGTGTGCTTTAAACTTATTATAATTGTTATCAAATACATTATAATAAGATAATATAATACATTATAATAATTATATTACAAATAAATTGCTATTATTAGACTATATAGCATGCTAAGATGTATAAGAGAGGAGGAGGCAATAAAAATATTGCGAAAACGGTAAAATTAAAAGCTTTCCTTTAGTTAACGGTGAAGTTCATTCAAAAATCTCTTATAATTAACTCACGATAACTACTTTTGTGATCAGAATTTCAATTTTGGAAAAAAAATTTGACACACTGACTTCCATGCGGGCGAAGGTGGTGGCACAGCTAGTCTGAACTAATATTATGAAGAGGAAAAATTTGTATGTATGTTTGTAATGATTTAACACAAAAACTACTGGACCGATTACAAAAATTCTTTCACCATTGCAAAGCTGCATCTTTACTGAGCAACGTAGACTATATAACATTTTCGAAAAAATAGGGATCCGTTATAAAAATGTAATAAGGTGTAAAAAAATAAAAATTACGCGGGTGAAACCGTGGGATATTACTAGTTATCTAATAAAATAGTATTGTATTCCCATATTGATCAGAATGTATAAACTATACATTTGATTGTGAACTGTGTAATCTAGTGTACAAACTGAACAGAATACAAGCGAGTTCTCAAAGGAGAACTGAGTCAGTTTGCAGCGTCCTATAGATTTCCGATTCAATGGTTAGTTAGTTCTGCTTATATTATTTCTCATTCGAATGAATTCTTGCGTTATTGTGCAATAATATAACTTTATTAAGCGAAGTTCTTTTTAAAGAAAATTATAATGATAGTTTCAATAATATCTTTGCATTCACTGAACTCGTATTTTACTTGTCTATTTCTTTATATGTACTTCCTTATCTTGTTAATTTTTTAGTATGTATTTTATATTCTTAATACTTAATCTTTCTTTTAATCGTAATTTATATTCTTGTTAATTTCTTATATTATATTTATAAATAACAAGCATCATCATCTTTTTCCCCTTATCCCACTTTAAGTAGGGTGGCCACAACATATTGTCACATGATTTAACTACGTAATTTACGACCTTAGGTAAACTTACATTACTGGTATTTTACGACACCTTAGTAAGAAATAGAGTGGTCTTTTTTACTCAGCCGGATATAATACGGTCGGTCAACTTACCTTAGTCGCCTTTTTCGACACCTCGGTAAGAAATGAGGGTGGTATATTCTACTTAGCCGGATACAAAACTGCATATATAATAATGTAGCAATATGATATTTATATGTGGAAATGTATAAATAGCTTAAGCTGCTAATTTTTCAAATAAAATGACAAAATGAAAAGTATGATAAACATACGAGTTATAACGTAGGGAAAGCACGAACACTTCATAAATATTCCAAACAGTCCCACTCATATGTTATAATCCTTTGAGTAATACGTATTTTATTTGCAAAGGACTTGGCTTATTGAAGTTTTGAAAGCATTACTTTATGACATTAATAGAATGGTTCAAAGAGAATATTAGTATACGGATATGAACGAATGCGATTTAGTACAGTTGTATATGGTATCCTTCTGAATAGAATAGACCACCCTCAATTGTTATTGTTAATATAAGGCATTTGCTTTATACAATGTAATTTTTTAGATTTGTTAAAATATGACTATGCGAGAAAATGTTGGTTAATGTAATTTTGGGGAATGATCAAATGCGAGATAAGGGTCGGATCTTAATTAACTACCGACACTGTCGACTGAGGTGTCGTAAAAGGCGATTAAGTTAAGTGGACTCGCCATGTGGTATCCGGCTGAGTAGAATATACCACCCTCTTTCTTACCGAGGTGTCGTAAACGGCGACTCAGATGAGGTAAGTCAGGCATATGTAAAATACCTAGTCAAATCATGTTACAACATTGTTAATACATGTTATGCCGATCCCCTTAGAGTGGGATAAGGGCAGGAGTATATGATATATATTGTGGCAGAAAGAAAGGGACATTAGTAATAATATTTGTTACTAGACTATTACGTTAAAACATATACTGAGACTACAAAATAATTTAGCATCAATTAAAATAGATGCCAACATAATCTTGTGATCCTTGAAATTATTAGATGTGTTCAATACAAGATAAATTTCAGAATGCATTAACGATTAAAACAAAAATGCGTGTTTGTTTTCATTTTTGCAAACGCATATTAGAACACTAATGCGCTTAGCGATGATTGGAGAAGATTTATATTCGTCAAGCACCATCTTCAAAAATTATGATATGCTTGTAGACCAAAACAGCGACGACCTCTACACACAGTTCTATTGTTGCAGATGATCGAATCATCTTATATTCTAAGTATCTCTAAGTTATAAAATTAGAAATAAGCATATCCGTATACACTAGGTGGACATACGACCTCAAAAAGTTAACGGCGGCCGTTGGATCAAGATAGCACAAGATCGTTGAAGAAACCCTTGGAACAGACCTATGTCCAACAGTGGACGTCTATTGATTGACGATTGAGAGAGAGCAGAGACTAGTAGTCACAAACAAAGGCAGAGATTAGCTTGAAGAACTAGACGTTCGATTCCACTTAGATTTAAAATTTGTTCACGTAATAGTACAAAACTTTTTAATATATTCCTTTAAGAGAGGTATAAATAATGATTAAGAATAAGAAGAAAGAAAGAGTGACGGTAACTAACAAATTAATTCTGCCAATTATGATTACAGTTACGTAATTTTATGTCATTATTGAAGATATAGGAAAGCTATCTAAAAAATTACGTATGATAAATATACTACTTATAAGAAACTCAAAGCACGTATATCTCATATATATTCTAAACAGGCTCACTCATGTGTTATAATGCTTGAGATTTGTTGTGCATTCGGACCAGAACCGATTTATTGAGATTCATATGTTGAAATATTTGTCCGCGAACTAATTTCGTTACTTAAATTTGTAAAAGCTTTTCCTATTAACATATGGATTTTTACTATAGCTTGCTACTAATTTACTTATTAAGAAATTCAAAAGAATCAAACATGTACTGAAAGGAATGAACAAGGTATAGTAAAAAACCTTTTAAAAACACACAGCTTACGCAAGCATATGCACACTCATTACAAAGAATAACGTTGTTTTTTTTTAATTTTATTTTTGTTTTTTTTTATATATCATCTACTCAACGAACAATTATTTGTAAAAACTAATTGTGTAATCCTTATATGGCTTTAGTTTAAGGTGTTAATTTGCATTAATATGCATTAAATAAGAACTTTGTTACGCTGTACCAAAGTTTGTTAAATTTAATTATAAATTACCTAATAAACAAAAAATAAAAATAAAAAATTGTTAGTTTACAATTTTTTTTTTCGTTATTTGACTGATTTTTGGCTTGTTGACTACTGGGTTGTAACAAAGGATTTCGTAAGTTTTGCTTAAAATATTAGCACGGTAAAAGAATAATTTTATAGTTTAGTTCTTAAGTATAATATATTTGTCTTGTTTAAGGGAATTTTGTAATTCGCACTTTGTTAATGTACTTGATAGATGCTAAAGTCCCGAGTTGTTGTGTACAGATTCAGCTATTGAAGTTGTAGAGAAGTAGGCGTTAGGTATTAGTCTATATAGATGAGATATTAATAGGTTGTACGGAGTGGATTTCAAGCGAAAGAAGACTATTATTAATAACGAGATGCCTAGAAGAGTCTTAAGTATAGAAGTGAACATCTATTTATAGAAATAACTAAATAAATTGTAAAAATTTATACTTAAACAATACTTTTAAGAGCGACCATGTTTAAAAAAGAATTATTGCAATCAAAACCTAAACAGACAAAACAATAACTATACAATGTTTGTAGAGACTTTTATTTTTTCACATATGTATATTTGGATGAAAATGATTATGTGTAAGTACATAACACAAAACCTATGTACGTACATAATTAAAACCGCTATTAAACTTTCAAATAACACTTAACCGTAAATAAAAAATGTAAATTAAATATATATATATATATATATATATATATATATATATATATATATATATATATATATATATATATATATATATATAAAGCGTTTGCTACATACAATGTTATCGTTTAGATTTGTTAAATAATAATAATAAATAATAATAAATATATGGGACACTTACACACACGGTCGTCCGTCCCCAAAGTAAGTAACTTAATACTTGTGTTATGGTTGACAGACAACTGGGGAATATATACTTATATATTTTTTAAATACATGCTTAAATACAAATATACACCCAGGCTCAAAGACCAACAAATTCATTTATAGAAAATGTTGGCCCTCGGCGGGAATCGAACCCGCGACCCGCGGAGCTGAAGGCAGGGTCACTACCCACTGCTCCAACGGGCCAGTCAAATGAGCCAAACGAGTGTGCGAAAAAATTTGGTTAATCTAATTTTGGGAAATGATCATGGTTATATGCGAGAAAACGTCGAATCCCTTCTTAATCTTCATTAACTACCGACACTGTCGAGATAAATAAACCTACGTTTATCTAAGAAATAATGGTTACAGGTGTGGCCTGATTTGGGACTTATTCAAAACTTTCTGCTGAGTTGCAATTATCTACGATTCGATTATTAGGTTACAGAACTTTGTATTGCTTTGCTCAGAAAAGTTAATTACGTATTACATTAATGCTATTTATTATACATAATGATTTTTCCTTTTTACTAAACTAGACTAGATATCCATACTAATAATATATATGTCTGTCTGTCCCTGTTACTTTATTAAATTTAGTGCAATTAAACCTTATAAAGCGGGCTTACATTAAGGACAAATAAACTAAAATAATAAATAATAAAAATATTTTCTGGATCTCGGAAACGGATCCAACGATTTTCATGAAATTCAGCATGTAGGTTTTGATCTATCCAGCTAGGTTTTATTTAGAAAAAAATTCGTTTTCATCCCTGTTTTTGGGCATTAAAAATACTTAAATGTAGAATTGAAAGCAAAGGATTTTTTGTTGTCAAATGTAATGCTGCGGCAGCCGATGGGTAACGGGCGGACCGAAATGTTCGCAACCCGGGTTTGAATCCCACACATAACCCGGCCCTTTTTTTCAATTTTTTTTGTAATTTTGTTATTTATCTTTAAAAAATTCGAACTCAGTCGACCAGATACTTTATAAAATGAATTCTAACATTATTTCAACGTTGAATTTTTACGTGAAACGAAATATTTTTGTTGAGACAAGGATCCGCTGTGATAAGCAAGTAATCATACTTTAGTAGATATCGTAATATATATGAGATTTATCACACTGTAAAGATAAGAACATAAGCAGTCGTATAGCCGATAATCGATGTATAAATGTGAACGATTCATTTAACGGAATTGATAGCAAAAAAACTGGTGTAGATTATAAAAGTATGTGAAATTATCTTTAATATTTAAATGAGTTAATCTTGTATATATATATATATATATATATATATATATATATATATATATATATATATATATATATATATATATTTGGAGTCTCGGAAACGGCTCCAACGATTTTACTGGCATTAAATTCAGCATGCAGAGGGTTTGAGGGAGAAAAGAGGGAGGGAGATAAGTTTTATTTTAAAAAAATGTCGTTTTTATCCCTGATTTCGAGCTTTAAATTTTTTTTTTTAATTTACGTGCAATACAATCACAATTTTTCGCTGTCAAACATAAAGTCATGGCAGTTTGGGGAACGGCATTTGGGGAACGGGCGGTCTAGAGAGGTGAAAATACCTAGGGATCGAGCCCCTATTTTTTTTTTTATGTTTCTTTTCCATTTTTTTTTAATTTTATTTTTTTTACATAATTTTGAAAGTCACCCCAGGTACTTTTATTTATATGTTACTTTTTTTAGTTTCATAAATATAAGTTATTATGGCAAAATAAATAAACTTGAATACTATATGGGAAATTATGTAATGCAAGGACATTTTCTGTATCTCTGATATTCCATGACATTTCAAAAGTGACTTCTGCTAGCAATTTTCACGTAACTCAGTCAAAGGATGCAATATTTTATTCCTTGACATCGTGGAAAGGTTGTCATGAACACGTTTTGAAATAAATATATGTGAGGTGTTTTTTCTGCCAAAAGTCAAAAGAAACAAACTTTGTTACTTAAAAATGTCATTAAACGTGCTTATATTAATAAAATAAATATTTATTGAATTTTATTTCTGTATATTTATATACTACAACGGAAGGCATACTAAAGTTCAGTATAATGCAATGCAATTATATTAGCACCTCATTTGTATGTTTCAATTGCCTTAAAAGAAATTAATTTGTAAGATAATCTTTTATAACACTAGTTTGGTAATGCCGACAAGGCAGTGCTATGGCCTATAATACGTGACGCCACAGCGGCAACAACGGAGTGCTATGGCTTATAATACGTGTCGCCACAGCGGCGGCACCGGAGTGCTATGGCCTATAATGCGTGACATCACAGTGGCAACAACGGAATGCTATGGGCTATAATACGTATCGCCACAGCGGCAACAACAGAGTGGTATGGGCTATAATACGTGTCGCCACAGCGGCGGCAACGCAGTGCTATGGCTTATAATACGTGTCTCCACAGCGGCGGCACCGGAGTGCTATGGCCTATAATACGTGACGCTACAGCGGCAACAACGGAGTGCTATGGGCTATAATACGTGTCGCCACAGCGGCGGCAACGGAGTGCTATGTTCTATAATACGTGTTGCCACAGCGGCGACAACTGAGTGCAATGGGCTATAATACATGTCGCTACAGAGGCGACAACGTAGTGCGAAGGGTTAACATGAGTTATGATCTCCACGCTGCAATAATACAGACTAGAGATTAAAATTATCCTATGATTTCTACAGAGATATGCTGTTTTTTACGATATTTTGGTCCACCGAAAAATGTGTTGATATATCTTTGAGGCACATATATTGTAATTGAAAACTCACTCATGCTCAGTTTTCGAAACTGCGGCTCTTTGATAAGAGAGCCAGAACTTCACTTTTCGGCTATCACAACTATGTAACTTATTATTTATATTATAGTTAGTACACAATTTAACTAATTGTATTAAGCTTGTTTCGCTCTCGCACATTGTATTTCCCACGGATAACTAAAATGCTCATTATGGATACTTTAGGAAGAAAATTTGCATAATCTGTTTACCTATTTGATTCGGGATTTTCCGGTAAGAGATCAAGTTTTGTAATAGGTATACAATTGTTTAGGTGAAATACATTATTACATTTTATCCTGTTGAGATTGTATACAAAAACGTGAACGTGATGGTATATACATAGTTGATGCTGAATGTTAAAATTGCTTAATGTTATTAATTTTGAGAATGGAGAAATAAGCCCTACACAATAAATGTGAGGCTACTCGTATGTACAGATCTGGCTTTTTTAGGATGATGTTACCAGACGATAGTAGAGCTTCTGTGATCTACTCTTCTTAATTTCTTTGAAAGAGCCACTTAGCGTTAGCATAGTGTACCAGGTCGAAAAAAATGATCAGACTAATTTTTAAGGAATATTTTAATTGTAATCAAGTTCGGGTTAAAGTGATAATATAAGTTATATCATTGTACCTTAAATGTGGCAAAATCGTTTTATCATTGACTATTCTCAGGTTGTCTTTTGAATATACTATCAAAACACCGCGTCATTGTCTGCGCATTATTTAACATATAGAAATATAAGTGATGTTAATGCAACTTTTAGCAATAAAAAGTAGGTGACGTACCTGTTATTAGTAAACAAATGGAAAAAGGCCTCCTCTCTTATTGTAGGATAAAAAACAAAAACTTAGGGTTAGAACAGATCAACTGCTTTGCTGGATTGTTGTCTGATTGGTAACATTTTTTCAAGATTTCACAATGTTTCACATCACATTTAATGCGTAACGAATTGTTAATTTCAATTAATCTTATGAGTCTTTTTACAAAATTAAAGGTTTGAACCTTGATCTGCCTTAGGTTTGAACCCGCAACTTCTAATTAGAAACTCCTATTTAATAAAATAATATAATCAATTTTCTACTCTATATTGAGTGCAGAATTTATACAAATATAAATATTTAGATATACATTTGAGCTGCATCAGAGAATGTAATACGATCTAAATGAAAATTATTGTCTACAGTTGCTTGTAGGCTTTTGTACTACTCGGTTGTTAAAAAAATGTTATTATTAACACAACCTAACATGCACATATAGGAAATATTTATATAATAACTAGCGACCTGCCCCTGCTTCGCACGGGTATAAAATATATAACCCATGTCAGTCAGTGTAAAAAAAATGATTTAAATCGATCCAGTAGTTTTGATTTATTCATTACTGTCCGTGGCCCGCAAGCGTTAAATTTGGAGAAAAACAATTTCCTTTCCCTATACCAAGAAGATTTCCTGCTATCTTTGGAATATCTAAATTCATATAATACATTTTTACTTATTTACTTTTACATTTTCCCTATGTATTTTATTTTTACAATTAATTACAGAATGTCTTTAAAGAAACTCTTGAAATAGCGACTTAGCTGCTAAAGTCGAGGTGTTATAAGCGTGGCGTCCTCACGGCATTTTAAATCTGTAATATCTCCGAAAATGTTCACTTAAATTACATGCTGTAAACGGCAATATTGATCTATATTAAATCAACAATTTATTTAAGGTACTTAATTGGATAAGGATTAATGCTGTATTGTATAAAAATTGCTTCAAAAATATGGCATTATTTTTCGTAAAAAGTAAATGACAAAAAATGCTATTGTGGGTTATCCATAAGAGATAGACATATACCATCGCGGACTTTTCTGTAGACCTTTTCAAGGTGTACAAATACTTAGTACATCATTTTGATAAATCTCGTAGGGTTTAGCCTGCGTTTGCAATGTAAGCGGAAAAAAATGTAATTATTTACAGAAACCTCAAAAATTACAGTATTTCTCTACTCCGTATTGAATGTTATTATACGTACAAACCTTTCTCTGGAATCTCTCTATCTATTAAAAAAAACCGCATCAAAATCTGTTGCGTAGTTTTAAAGTTTTATGCGTACATAGGGTGAATGCGACTTTGTTTTATAATATGTAGTGATTACGAATAAAATTTTTTGTTAAACAAACTCATGTATAGACACAATACAGTTACAGTGTTAATATGTACTTACGGAAATGCGAGTTGTACTCATTTTGTTTACGTCATTTTAAATGTTAAACCTCAAACATGTACTATGTTTGAGGTTTAACATTACACAACAGTAGAAAGGCTACTAAAGGATAAAACGGGAATTTTAATCAAATATGTTATTTTTGTAATTTAGGCAATCGTGAGTAGTATTCATTAATGTATGGAAACCGGCTATACCTACGTCTATTTCTATCGGGTAAGCCTGACTAGTTTCAAGCCCATACTCTTATTCATGAGTTCTTTATGCGGCATCATTGCGGCGGAATCTCATTTGTTATTTCGTGCTATACAAGCACCAGTTGTAAGCAATTTCATTAATATTACTTCAACAGATTAGCCGGAAAGCGTAACAAACAGCCTTTCGCTTTTATAATATTAGTATTGATAAGGAAGTTATAAAACCCAACAGCATTCGCGGGTTAGACGCTAAAGTACTTATATGTTCGTCTTTATCTGATATCTGATTATTATCTTGCCTAAAGTGATGCTTATATATCATTCATTGTTCGCCATTTATTCACTTTATTACCAGTAATATGTAGTTTAATAAAAAATGAAAATATTAGTTTTAGTTGTTGTGATTTTGAGTGTTTTTGGGTGTGAAGGGAAGAAGTTTACACGATGCAGGTTGGCGACTGAATTGATAAGGACGAAGCAGATAGGAAAAACTTTTTTGGGCAATTGTGAGTATTTTTCAAAATTTAACATCGACTAATTTTAATATATCTATAATTTTTATTTGCAACATCTTTTGTTTCAAATGTTCTGCTTTTTTACTTGGATAAACACTATAATTAAATAATACAAGTAAGCTGTTTTTGAATTATATCATTTTACAAGTGTTAAAATCAGGTAAATATGTCTTAAAATAGGTAAAGGTAACGACAAATATTAAAAAATTTCAATATATGTTTAGACAAACACTATAAAAAATAACTCAAATTTAAATAACAATATTTAAATATTATGCAATATATCTAGTTTATCTGTTATTTCTGTTTTAAAACTAATTAATAAAAGCCTTACGAGATTACTTCATACATGTGAATCATCATCATCTTCCTGCCCTTATCCCACTCTAAGTGGGGTCGACACAACATATTATAAACATGTTGTTACATGATTTGGCTGCGTTTTTACGACCGGCCGCCTGCCTGACATCAACTCACCTTAGTCGTATTTTACGACAACTCGGTAAGAGAGGCGGTGGTCTATTCTACTAAACCGGATACCACACGGTAGGTCAACTTACCTTAGTCGCCTTATACGACACCTCGGTAAGAAATGAGGTTGTTCTATTCTACTCAGCCGGATACCACACGGCGGGTCGTCTTACCTTAGTCGCCTTTTATACTTCATATATGTGAATACATGAACGAAACTATTTTTATAAACACGGAATTCTGCTAAGAAGCGTTTACTTCTGTAAGACTTACATACAGTGCATACTTCAATAGTTAAACTGCTTTGTAACTGTAGGTTTATTAAGTATTTTTCTTCAGAGAATTTTATGAATAGTAAAATCAAATAGTGTTTATCTTTCCAACAATTTTGGCTTACCCATAATAAAGTATAGCGAGCATTTTAATAAGGTTTTAAACATATACATAATATGTTTAGGACATCGTATATTATTTGTCGTATATAATTTGCCATTACAGCAGTTTAAAAACACAAATAAAAGGCTAATACAGAAAGCCTACTATACTATTGAGGGATACTTAGATGATAAAAATGCCTGGACGTAGCTACTCTTCGACCCTGTACAAGACAGTAATAACTAATGTAACTAGTAATAAGTTTTTTTTTTAAAGAGCAACCGCCGAGTTTCTTGCTGGCTCTTCTCGGTAGGAACAGCTATCCGAACCAGCAGTAGATTTGACGATTCAAAAGCACTTGTTAACAAGTTTATTTGAATAAAGAATATTTTGAATTTTGAATATTATTTTCAAGCAGTTAATACAGCGAATTTAGTTTTTAACTGCAGTTTCATATTTTACTACTCGACGTTCCTTAAGACAAGAAAAGCCGGATTTAACCAATAGATTCAAAATATTTTTTTGCTCTTTAATTTCTCTGAATTTATGGAAAAACCTCATACATTGTTCGAATAAAAAAATGGTGGAATAGTTATTTAATTATTATCATCCGACATTTGTACCCGGATTTCATAATCTTGCAATCTGTTCTTTTGTTTCTGTTACTAGAAACAATTATGAGTTGTTTTATTTATCAGATATACATCACGCAATTTTAAATTGAAAGTGTCATAACCCAAATGTTTTTAATATAACCGTTTAGTTTATAAGTGTTGTGTTACCTTTATATAATTATAAAAAAATTAGATGTTGTACATAAGTTTAAGTATACTTTACTTAAAATTATGTACAACATCTAATTTCTTTTAGCAAAATCAAAATTTCCATCGGCAAACAATTGTTTAATATTAAATTTCTCTTAATACTGATGGTTATAAAAGAGTTAGATTCGAGGTTTACTTCAAGGCTTTGTTTTATGTCCTCTATTGTTCATTTTGTATGGGACCGATGCAGTAACTACTACATCATCCTCCTACTGGATCCTGGGTTCGGCACAGCATGTTATAAACATGTTGTCACATGATTTGACTACGTATTTTACCTGCCTGACGTCGATTTACCTTAAGCGTATTATACGAAAACTCGGTAAGAAAGAGGGTAGTCTATTCTACTCGAGCGTATACCACACGGTGGGTCAATTTACAGTAGACGCCTTTTACGACACCTCGGTATGAAATGAGGACGGTTTATTCCACTCAGCCGGATACCACACGACATTATTAAATAATCAAAAGATTCAAGATAAGAAGATTTAAAAATTGCGTATTAATTTTTATATAATATTACAAATTTTTAAACAAAGTTATCGTTAATAGTGGATCTATATATTCCGTGCAAATGTTCGGGTTATAAAACCGAGTAGTTAACAATTATTAAAAAAAAAAACCTATACCTGTAATGTTAATTACAGTAGCATATATATTGTATGTAAGTAAAAAAGTTGTTTTTCCTCGTTATTGTATTTGATTTAAAATTATCAACAACAATTATACAGAGCTGCAAAAAATACATTGCGTATTTTCACTGTATGTTGTAATATAGATTTACTTTAAAATGTTAATGTATATGAAACAATACGTTTCTTCCTTTAAGCAGTAGTGGTATGACATTGACATTTGGACATAAGGTTCATTATTTTTGTAATCACAATGCGGTGTGGTCTATTGGTACTAGCGAGCGTGACTTGCGTGTTACTTAGTGAAGTATATTTAAAAAGATTCGAAACCAGATGCAAACTTGTTCGCGAGTTGGTCAAAGTGGGACTTCCCCATCATTTGTTTCTCGGACAATGTGAGTACCTGCCTTCATTATGCGATCTTTTACTTTGTGGTAGGCGTTTTCGTTATTTGTACCTGGTGGACCAAGGCTTGCTCGGTAATTTTTTTTCAAACTAAAAACTTAAAAAAAGAAAAAGTAATTGGGTAGATGGGGCGCGATCCTAGGTATTTTCATTACTAGAGACCACCCGTTCCCCGTATAAGCTACGCTGACTTGTCAGTTTTCGGCAAATATTTTGAATGATATTTTTTAAATGCCCAAAACAGGGATAAAACGAATTTTTTGGTTCGAAATCGTTGGAGCCGTTTCCGAAAATATACATAAACACACACACATATATATATGTGTATGTACATGTACATACAAGATTAACGCATTTAAATATTAAAGATATGTAGGTTAGTCATTTGTGGGTTTGGGTTTAAGAATCTATAATAAAATCCCGCCATCAATTTGCCACTACAGCAGTTAAAACACTTAAAAAGAGGCTAATACAGAAAGCCTACTATACTGTTGAGGATTGCTTATATAAAAGTAATAATAAAATTATTTTGCTATAATCCGCGATGAAGTAAAATAGAAAATATATATAATGCTAAATGTAGAGTGGATAATCGGTTATCATACCTGATACATGCAGGAGTCGTAAAAAAGACATGCACAAACCTCCACCACCGCCACCACGATACACAAGCACTATATACGTTCACTATCACAAACTCAACAATCGTTTCGCCCCGCAACCGAAGCATCTTCAGGAGATAGACTCCACGACCAAAATCGCAAAGCCAAGATTATTTATATACATATAGATAAGATTGCTTATATGATAAGAATGAATGGACGTATTCTCAGACCCTGTACAAGACAGCAATGACTAAATGTAACTAGTAATAAGAATTATATTTCGAAAACAACATTCACCGAGTTGATATAAAACAGTTATAAACTATTAAACTAAACGTTCTGAAAGACTTGCAACAACTTTTGATATAAACCGTACAACAATCCTTTAGTAGATTTTGAGAAAATAGATAACATACAGACCGACAGCTTTTGGGGACTTTTTATAATAAGTATAGGTATTCCATATACTCGTTTTAGTAAAAAAGGAAATATGCGGGCGAATAATGGAAATAACAGTTAACCTTATAATAGTATATACTAATATTATAAAGAGGAAAACTTTTTATGTATGTTTATAATGTTCTCACATAAAAACTACTGGACCGATTTCAAAAATTCTTTCTCCATTGGAAACTGCATCTTTACTGAGCAACACAGGCTATATTACATTAAAAAATAGGGATCCGTAATAAAAATGTAATAAGGTGTAAAAAATTAGTCATAAAAATCTGTCATCGCATGCGCTGACGAAACTATTGATGATATATTTAACAAAAATAAATCTATAGTCCGACTTCGTAGACTTTCCACTGCCATGAGATCGGCACGTACGCGGGTGAAACCGCGGGATATTACTAGTGGAGTATTTACACTGTAAAGAGACTTTTAAAAAAGTTTAATGCTGGTTTAATCGTTTATTTAAAAACAACAACACAAAAACAAATTGGGAATTTTCCTTAATTGTGATAACAAGAAGTGTTCACAACAAGAATATGTAATAAAACATATACGTCTAAGAGCTTAATAAGTTATAAATAAACCGGTAATCTAGAGTGCTACACTTACAATGCATAAGTAGGCAGATTACATACCGTTGATTATCAAGATACGCATCATTAAGATTCGCGCAATTCTTCTTAGGAATATACACTAATTCGCGTTATAGGATAACTTATAACGCATACGATTCAAATCCATAGTAATTTCATATGATTAATAATAAGTGACATAGGGGCAATTATTGTTGATATCACTGTTCCACATGACGATAATCTCATAAGAGCTGAAAAAGGTAAATTAACTAAATATCTTGACCTAGCTCATGAGATAACCGCCATGTGGGATATTGATTCAACAATAATTGTTCCAATTGTTGTGTCGGTTAATGGTCTTATCGCGACCGAGGACCGCGGTCGAGAGCCTCGACCAATATCTTAAGAGGCTCTCACTTGGTTGTTGGATCAAGCGTAGGATACAAAAGGCAGTTTTGCTTGAGACGGCACGGATTGTGAGGAGGTTCCTCAGTCTGGAGCCCTAACCACCGGTAGCTTGAGTACTTTCTCCGCTGCCTGTGGTCAACAATTTTTTTTATATTTTTAAATGTTTTTTTTTTTGTGTATTCATATAGAAAATATTTAAAAATATAATGTAAATTTGTATATAAATAAATAATGGAAATAGAGTGACATAGTAATAGTATACAGAAGCTTGAATTACCTATCTTCTTTATCATCTTGTAAGACTATTTCAAAGATAACGTTTTACTAAAAAAGAATGCATGTAATGACTTGATATTTATGTTTTTACACAAAAACAATGAATAAGCACCACAAATTTAAAATTTATTTACAATCAATATTTTTATTATACGATATTAAGATATTTTATTATTATCGTGTTATATAAACTTTCATAATGATAATTTTGTTGATGAATGTTATATATACATGTTATATTTTTTTATTAATTTACGCAGATGTTTTATGTTTCCCAAAGATTTCTTATTAATTGACGTAAATTAACTGCCGGTTAACATGTCGGTTGACTGTATGTTCTAGACTCTGGAACGCCTGGATCGATTTTAATAAAATTTTCAGACAATCTTAAGAATTATTCCATAAAGTTGGTGGCGATCGAAACATTTTTTAACGGTTGATTGTTGTTTGGAGAGGAATTCGAAACTTGACTGAGCCACAGCAACGCGTGGCTGGCCATCAAACAAAATTAATTTTAACACTTAATTTTATTGACAGGGGTGTGCCTGATAGAGAAAGTAAGCAACCGCGACACAAGAGCCTTAACAGTGTTATCAAGCGGAAAAAAAGCTTATGGATTGTTTCAGGTACGTTAATTAGTGCAATTTAAGTTTTGAGAAATACATCCTCATAATTCCATAGACAATAATATTATTGTCTATGGAATTATGGGGATTGCCCATAGTATTGTAGTTTTAAGACCCATTTAATGCCGGGTCCTCATGCAGCGACTTTGATCGCCTTCGACTCGCCAGCGACTTTTAGCTTTTGTGCCCGCATTAAAGCGATTGTTAAGTGTCCATTTGGTAGTAGATGTAAATGGACCTATAGATTAATCCATAAAGAAACACACCAGCACACTGGACATATTAACTAGGACAACCTCAACGTTTCACCCCATAACTGAAGTATCATCAGGTGATCTATGTAATTGCATTGCAATATCGCAAATAGCAAAGTCTTGTCATTACTTTTGTATTATGAATTTATATAGCAAGTTACATTCAACGAAACTTACGGTGTTTCTTTAATTTCAGATACCAAGTAGATGGTGTAGAGAAGGAAAAAAAGGCGGTGAATGTAACATACCTTGTGAATGTAAGTACATGCCAGCATTTTATTATTATATAAATATAATCATCATTCTCTGGATCTGGAATACCGATCTGGAACATTCCTTTAATCAACCCATTTTTGAATTATATTTATTTGTTACATAGTGTCTGTTATTTGTAGCTTTGTTTACTTTTAAAATATTTTTTATGCTAGAAGTAATATTCCACTGCTAAGCATAGGCCTACTCTTTCCGTTTTTTAGAGAGAAGGGTTGGAACCACCACAATGTTAGAAAACGCATTGGTAGGTAACACATATCCCCAGATATATCTGCAGATATGTTAGTTTCCTTACGATGTTTTACTTTACCGAAAATCGTGTGATAGATAAATTGCAAATATTAATAAGCTTATCTCTTCGAGTGCTCCTAGAGGTTATACTGCGAAGCATATTGAAATTAAATTATCCAAGATTGAACATAATTTTTTTAAATCCGTTGCCTTTATTTTCAGACAGGTTTCACCGCAATCAAAGGCTACGCAATTAACGCAATAATAAAATGAGAGATAAAAAGTTATTACATAAACTTTTTCTGCGAGAGTAAAGACCAGTTTTAATGGCAGTTTTCCTAACTTCTCGTTTATAGTGATGATTCGCTTAAAGTTTAAAGCACCATACTTTTATTACCGATTTTACGGTTGAAACTGTTACAATGTGAGATTCGGTTAAGAGAGTAACAGTTTGAGTTTAAGAGTAAATTAAATCTCAAGTTAGGGCCGAAGTTATATTTTACGGTGGATTTTATACTCTACGACGATTTCGGGCGCCGCAAGAATATCGCTGTAATAAAAAAATAATGTAACTGCCTTATTAATTTAGATTTACCGTTACCTATCGTATTGGCGTTTGCCAAATACTTGTCACGCAAATTTCAGACAATGTTGTGACAATTTATTTAAAACACGCTTTTATAGCTTTACTACTACCTGCGACTTCGCGTAAACTGTTGTCGTGTGATAGCTTGATAATAGATGGTGCTTTTAATGTCATATTCCTGTAGAATTAACAGGATTTTTATAGCTTATATGTTATTCCGGTGTGTATGGAATAATTGGGCCAAATTTCATCGATATTGGTTTAGCGGATTCGCCGTGAAAGAGTAACAAACATACATCCATGCTAATAAACTATTGCATTTATAATATTAGTAGTAAGTAGGATACAACTAACAAGTGAAAAATAATTCTTAATATAACGTGAATAAAAATATTAAAAGAAAAATTAGTATTCGCATATAAGCGTGTTTATTCGTTTTTTTTAACTATATCTATTATTGTTTTAGTGCTTGTCGATGATGATATCAGAGATGACACGGCATGTGCGGTCAGTATCTTCCACAAAGAAGGCTTTAAGTACTGGACTCAGTGGACTAACAGATGCAAAAACGACAATCATATCACTACTGAAATTTATAAGTTCGTATAGAGTTCATTTATTGTCTTTTAGTCTAGTTTCTTTCAAACGATAAACGAATTTGATTGTTTCAACATTTGAAACCCTCCTTTGACATCAAAAATTAAAAATCAACATTTAAAAATAGAACACTGTAAACATTGTTTTATTACAAAAAAATTTGATGTGCCGTATGGTCTTAACACGGCAAAAGGTAAAACTTTATTAAAATGCGGTTAATAATACGAAATACAATTTAATAGACCAACAGAGTTGCGTAACCTATATCTCTCTCGCTCTCTTAGTCGACTCGAGCCGACTATACCCGACTCCTGCCGAGCGTGACAGTTTCGTACAGTACACAATCGCGTCCATAGAAGTTTTCACTTCAAAACAGGGAAAAGTAAAAATAAAATGCCCTTTAATATCGAGACAATTCATCTTAAACTTATTTGTAGTTTATATTTATGTAAACGTTATTCGATGGTTCTGCTATAGTATTCTTAGGCCAATCAAAGGACTTAACTGTCACATCCATTTATGACTGATATGATATTATGTTTTATAAAGGTTACGTATTTTTATCATTATTTTTATCAACGGCTTGAAATTAAGTCCTTTAAGGCCTTACATATCATTATAATTTTCTTAAAACAATTTAACTATAATTTTACGTAAAATACTAAATTATTTAACAATTTGCTTACAATCGATTTGGTTACGTATAAATGAAGCTTAATCTACGAATTTTCTTTCAGGTGTCCCGATCTAATATCGCAAAGAGCATTGGATACTCCGGATCGTACTCTTGCCAGTCACAGTGAAAGTTTGAGGGTGAAACGAAGACTGTCCAGAAAGGGGATGGAACGTTCAAGGCTTTATAGCTATTATGGGCTACCTTGGTTGGAATAAAGGAGAACAACATGTTATAAATTATATATAAATATCAAATACTTGTGAAATTTTCACGATTCAAATTCAAGCCTGGGCCTCGCAATATAAAGTACTTGCAATAAATTAAGCGAGGATATTTTCACAACGATAAAAATTAGTCATAAAGTTTCAGCATACGTGTGCTTTAACGACCTCTACGGTATCGTTAGAATTATTTTTAACATTTAAAAAGTTATGTTTAAAATTCGAATTCCGGAATGTTGTGCAATTTTGTTTGTATTTAATATTTTAATTGTTATCGTAATATATTTTTTCTATTAAATATTATTTGTTTTTTTATCAACGTGTATTATTTATTCACACTTAATTAATTACGCTTGTGGATTCTTCACATCCTTACCCCTCCAATTCTCTTTGTAATGTAAAATATCGTTGTGTAAAAGGGATTAACCTTTTTATTTAGCTAGTTTTCACATGGATCCTCATATTTCAACCACATAAAAGCTTATATTTAACAAATCATAAAACCCATTTCCAAGATTATTTAAATTAGAATTTTGAATTCTTTTTTATAATATAATATTTGTAATTTGTCGTAGCGGCTTTAAAAACATCACCTGCTGGCGCTTGGAATTTTAGTTATCTAAGAATTATGAGTCTAGGCTTTATTCAAATTCAAATTCAAATTCAAAATATTCTTTATTCAAATAAACTTGTAAACAAGTGCTTTTGAATCGTCAACTCTACTGCTGGTTCGGAAAGCTGTTCCTACCGAGAAGAGCCAGCAAGAAACTCGGCGGTTGCTCTTTTTAAAAAAATACAATTCTTAATGCTAGTTACATTTAATGTTTCTATCTTGTACAGGGTCGAACAATATTTATATCCACGCATTTTTATCGTCTAAATAATCCTCAACAGTATAGTAGGCTTTCTGTATCAGCCTCTCCTTAATAGTGTTTTTAAACTGCTGTAATGGCAAAGTTAAAATTGATTGTGGAATTTTATTATAGAATCTTATACCCAAACCCACAAACGACTTACGTACTTTTTCAAGGCGCAAAGCAGGGGCCGCTAGCTTATGTCGGTTCCTACTTTGTCTATTATATACATCGCCTATTGTTTTATAGTTTTTTATATTTTTATATACAAAAATTAAATTACTTAAAATATACTGTGAAGCAAATGTAAGAATACCTATTTCCTTAAACTTCTCCGCAGGGAATCCCGCGGTCTTAAATTGTAAATGCCACGTACGGCTCTTTTTTGTAATACAAAGATTTTTTCATTATCCGCGCATTTACCCCATAGCAATATTCCATAGGACATAACACTATGGAAGTAAGCAAAATAAACAAGTTTTGCCGTTTCGACGTCAGTAAACTGTCTAATCTTTCGAACGGCATAGGCCGCTGAACTGAGTTTCCCTGCAAGAGTTGTTATGTGTGTGCTCCATTGGAGTTTTGTATCCAAAGTCATTCCCAAAAATACAGTTGCATTATCTGTTTTTAGTGAAACATTATTTATAAAAAGTCTATTTGCTGTTTTAGCAGCATTAGGTAATACAAATTCTATCCATTTTGTTTTATTTGAGTTCAGTACTAAATTATTTTGTCTGAACCAATGAGCAACCTGCGACAAACCACTGTTTACTTCGTCAAAATTGTCGTCATTTCTATTTATTTTAAATATCAAAGATGTGTCATCAGCAAACAGTACAATATCGCATATACTCTGAGTAAAATACGGTAAATCATTTATATATACTAAAAACAGAAAAGGACCTAGGATTGAGCCTTGAGGCACACCCATAACTAAGGCCGATCCAGATGACTGCACATCATTAATGCACACTCTTTGAATTCGGCTGTGAAGATAAGATGCCACGAGTCGAAGCGCATTGTCTGTGATACCATAATGACCAAGCTTTAGCAACAGTGTCTCATGTTGAACACAATCAAATGCCTTGGACAAATCACAAAATACCCCTATGGCATTCTGTGAGTTCTCCCATGCATCAAAGATGTGCTTCACCAATCTCACACCCGCATCCGTTGTAGACCGACCCTTAGTAAACCCATACTGCTCAGGGTGAAGCAAGTTATTTAAATTGAAATGCCTGAGCAGTTGATTAAGAATGATTTTTTCAAACACCTTGCTAAGAGTTGGCAAGATGGAAATGGGTCTATAGTTGTTAGGGTCGCTCTTATCACCCGATTTAAAGACTGGGATCAATTTACTATATTTCATTAAATTCGGAAATATCCCTGTGTCTACAGATTTGTTAAAGATCTTGGCCATAATTGGTGCAATGATCTCAATAATATTATTATTTAATAGTAAACAATGAGTAATGTAATCACGGCTTTATAATATTCTTGGTTTTTTTTATTTTTACGAGCAGCTTCCAGTAGATGATTGTTATTAGTAAAAGATTTTATTTTCGATATGATATTATTTTGATATATGATATCATTTTTAGTTATCTAAGAAATTTGAGTCTAGGCTTTAATAGTAAACAATGAGTAATGTAATCAGGGCTTTATAATATTTTTAGTTTATTTATTTTTACGAGCAGCTTCCAGTAGATGGTCGTTATTAGTAAAAGATTTTATTTTCATTATATATATTTTTTTTTATAAATATATGGGACACTTGACCATGACTTTACGTTTTGACAGCAAAAAATTGTGATTGTATTCAACGTAAATTTCAATAAAATTTTAGAGCCCGAAAACAGGGATAAAATTAAAGGGGAAATTTAAATATTAAAGATATTAAAAAAATAGTTCTTCACAGTACCGGACGTATAATTTAATAATGCATAGGGGCTTGATAAAATTCCCCCTTAGTGACATAAAGCTTGAGTTATAAACGTTTATATCAAACTCCAGACACGGATGCAGCTGATGCTGTTATCTGCTCCGTCACCCGCGTTAAGTTATCCTAAAGTTTATTTCGAAAGTTTTCCAACTAGCAGCGTGGATTATTATTCATAGAACGTGTTAGTTCATTTCAAACTGATGCGCGACTTGAACTTGGTAAGTATTTTGTTATAGAAATTGTAGATCAGTTCATTTTAGTACAGGTGGAATCTAAAGTTTATCGAAGTAAAGCTGTCATCTATTTACATACGCAAATAATTTTAACTGCGATAAGAAATAAATGCCTAACTAGATCATCTGGTTTAGAGTCTGTTTAAAATAGAGAGTCCAAAACTGTATTCCTACGAAAATTCTTTTTGGACCCATCATTCTCCTGCCCTTATCCCACTCTAAGTGAGGTCGGCACAACATGTTTTAAACATGTCACATGATTTGGCTAAGTATTTTACGACCAGTCGCATGCCTGACTTCAAATTACCTTAGTCGCCTTGTACGATACGTTGGTAAGAAAGAGGGTCGTCTATTCTACTCAACCGGATACCACATGGCGGGTCCAGTTAACTAAGTCATTTATTACGACACCTCGTTAAGAAATGATGGTGGTCTATTCCCTTCAGCCAGATACCAGACGCTGTAAAAAAATTTTTAAACCCGTGTATAATATTTTATAAGTACGTCACAGTGGATTTTAAAAATGTTGTATGAGTATTTCGAAAAAATATATTCTAAAACTAAAAATAAAGGTTCTTTATTTTTTTTTATAATAATACAACAATTATTGGTGGTGATTTCCATAAATAAGTGAAGAACAATATTTTTTTTACGTTATTTGTATATAGGCATATAAGTAAGTAAGTAAGTAGCGGCCTGTTACTATCCCACTGCTGGGTATAGGCCTCTTCTCTCCGTTGTTGGAGAGAAGGATTGGAGCTAAGACCTACCACGCTGCTCCAATGCGGATTGGTAGGTTACACATATCTCCAGAATTCTCTAGAGATATGCAGGTTTCCTCACGATGTTTTCCTTCACCGAAAAGCGTGTGATAAATTGCAATTATCAATTAGACACATAAGTTTTAATAGAAAAACTCATTGATGTCTGCCCGGGTTTGAACCCATGATCGTCTCTAGAGATTCACACGGTCGCACCGCTAGGCCATCACAGCTATAGGCATATATACAAATGTATATTTATGTAAAATCGTTAAACCTTTATTATGACAGCTATGCGCCTTATTAAAAAGTAATAGAGGTTAGAATTAAATGATAAAATTATGCACCGACGACAGGTGTGATTCAAGAAAATCAAGTGCTACGCCCAAACCTACTCGCTCTTCAATTCTGTTATTTCGAAGAGAATTTTCTTAGGCATTCTGGAATTTGCTCGCAAAAAGGACAATACGTTAGATAGCTATAAATTTTTCACGCACCGTTTATTCGATGTACTTGCTTATTTCAAATGTGATACAAGTAATAAGACCTTTATCTTTTTTACTTTGATAACAAATGTTCTAAGTAATTTCAACCTGATAAAATTAATACTTTCTGGTGGCTTTTATTTTCGTTTTTATATTGGTGTATTTCTATAAATTGTATGCCTATATTTGTCTCAACTAGGTCTGACAGCAGTGAAATTCTTTGTAGGAGAAATTTGATGTATAAACCGTTTTAAACATCTAGTTATTATACTAGGGATCCAGTTATTTAGTTATACTAGGGATCCATCTAGTTATTATAGTCGAAATCCAGTCCAAAATATGCTTCACTACATAGTATAAAACAAAGTCATATTCTTTGTTTGTCCATATATCCCTATGTAATCTTTAATCTTTAAAACTACGCAACAGATTTTGATGCGGTTTTTTTTAATAGATAGAGTGATTTAAGAGGAAGGTTTATATGTATAATACCATTCAATATGGAGTAGAGAAAGTTTTTTTGAAGTTTCTAATGTGATATCGTAAATATGAATTTAGATATTAGATATAGCAGGAAATCCTCTTGGTATAGGGTGAGGGGAATTGTTTTTCTCCAAATTTAACGCGTGCGGGCCACGGGTAGTAATGAATAAATCAAAACTACTGGATCGATTTTAATAATTTTTTTCACTGAGTGACAAAGGCTATATATTTTATATAGCCCGTGCGAAGCAGGGGGCAGGCCGCTAGTTATTAAATAAAGAGAAAGCAAATGAGGTTTAGAGAGCAAATGTCATTTTGAAGGTGTACTAAAGATTTAAGTATTAGTAAAAGTATTTTTATAAGTAAGAACGTGCCATTAATATGTCTCTACGTATATGTGAATAGACAAAGATAAGAATACAAATCTAATTTTCTCTCTCATTATTTATTGTGGCACTAAATTATGCCTATAATGCTTCTACTCTAGTAAAACAAATTTATGGTTTAAGATATTTCTTTTCAATGTCAAACAATTACTAAATACTTGAATATAAAAATAGGGTGCTATATTAATATCTTTACTAATTTGAAACTAAAGTCTCTTCGCAGTATTCCTAGAATAACGGTATGAATTAAATTAAAGCTCAATGTAATGGCGGCAATTTGAGAAACTAACCGAGCGTACTGTCAAATTGTATGCTCCGATTATTCTTTTAAGATGTTTCATTGTCTATAGTAGTAGACTTCGTGGCTTGTTAATTTTTGGCTTTGGTCGGTAGTTATGTTTCATTATATAAAAATGAAACAGTTTATTATTAACCATTTCTTTTAAAGTAATGAACGCTGCGTGTCATCAATGTTATTTGAAGAAAAGTTTGTATATATTAAATTAATAAAAATGTATACATTTCACTACGGACTGTGTTCCTTATTTCTACGAATAGTTAAGTAATTTATAGAATTATCCGTTACTTTGCGGAGATCTATAATACTAAACTAATAATAAAATTATTTTGCTATAATCCGCGATGAAGTAAAATAGAAATGACTATTCACTTTCTCGTTAAATTAACTTACAACAACAGAACTATTAATCGTTAAGCTTTGCGATTCTGTCGTGGATTCTATCTCCTGATGATGCTTCGGTTGCGGGGCGAAACGATTGTTGAGTTTGTTATAGTGAACGTATGTAGTGCTTGTGTATTATGGTGGCGGTGGTGGAGATTTGTGCATGTGTTTTTACGAATCCTGCATGTATCAGGTATGAAAACAGATTGTCCACTCTACATTTAGAATAATATATATTTTCTATTTTACTTCATCGCGGATTATTGCAAAATAATTTTATTATTACTTTCTACGGCTTACCGTATAGACCGTAACCGTCAGACTACTATTACTAAGTATTAGTAGTCTTGCCTCTTAAAATCTATTTTTTGTGATTTTCTTAATTTGGATAAGAATTGAAACGGTTCATGTTCAATGATTGGTCATCATATTTAGTATAAAAGGTCTTTTTTAATATCCAATTTCGAATTGAATACGTCTCTTTATGTTTCGCAAGGTAGTACTGTGATCTCCAAAAAATAAAAGGGTTCCTAAGTAGAATAAATTACTGCTTCAGGGGCGTTTTATTCATCCGCATTCTGATGAGGACGACATAAATTTCGTGAAAACACGTACACTGTGAATTTTTTTCCTATTTCCCATTTGCCCGTTAAGACATATCAAAGTATACCTATCTTTCCTCCATTTATATTGAAAGTAACAGTAAGACAGTGGTTTCAAACAGGATAAAGGTTCCCTCTCGTGATACAAAGAGAAATTGGATTTTTAATTCTCACTACGGTTATAAAATTGGCAAATTTTAAACTTAATCTTTAACCGTATACCAAATTTTGTCACCATATTTTGATCGTGACTTAGCGACATGACTGCGTTATCTTTAATCTTTAAATAAGTTAATCTTGTATATATATAATCTGAAATTCAGAAACGGATTCAACGATTTTCATAAACTTAGTATAGGGGTTTCGGGGGCCTTAAATCGATCTAGCTAGGTTTTTTGTTTTATCCCTGTTTTTAGGCATTGATAAACTGTTACAATGTTATTAGAAACTAGAGGCTAATTAGGCTGTCACTTGCAAAGTTTTAAGACCAAATGCAAACAGGCGGGCTAAAGAAGAAATAATACGCCGTATCAAATCCAAATATCAGTAAGCCTATTATTATTCCTATTGTATTTTTTATATCTACTAAAAAAATACGGTCACCTAGATATTAATAATAAATATGCAATTTTTTTTAAAGAAACTCATCCAAGATTTGACCTCGTGAACATTTAGAAAGGATCATTTGATCTCAACGTCAAAACGTTTCTTGAACTTACGTATCACTATAATCATAATCACGATAATAAGATGACACTAAAAAGCGTCATATATTAATAACCTACCACGCGACAACAGTTCACGCGAACGAAGTCGCAGGTAAAAGCCAGTTTTTTTATAATTCTTACATCGATACCAAACGTTATATTTAGTATTTCAATGTCCGGCGATAATCGACAATTCATACTTACGCATTTAGCCCCCTTTTACTACCACTGTCTCTATCTAGTCATTGCTTTATTACTGAAGATAGTGGTCCTGGCTACATTTTATATTCCAGTGGATGACTTATTTCCACCGGCTGTATTAGTGGCCATTGTTGCTACCTCATAAAATTTGCAGTTTGTACAGTACTAGCGCTACTTACTTTTACTACCACACTCATGGTTTATTTTAGTGTTTGGCGTACTTAGTGCGTACACCGTGATAAATAGGTTTTTCAACTTATAAAATCAAAGTTTCATACTAAATATTTGCAGTTTATAGTATAAATGTACCATCAGTTGACCTAAACCAGGCTCTGGGCAATTGAGCTATAAAAATAATTCCCTCGCAAGAACTCGTAAAACTTGGACCAAAGGCTAAGGCAATAAAGGGACGGACGACGGTGAATAATAAATAATGTGTCATTTAATTACACGGACATCGCAGCTAATCAGGTTATGTCTTAATATTTCAGTGCTTTCGTGAGAAAATAATCTTAGTGTAAAAATTGTACTTTTTTATACAGGAGAAAATCCCTTATGGGTACCGCGGCCCAACGGGAACAGGTGGCGGTTATGTCGGACTCCCACCGACTAAAACGAACTGTGTGCCCCACCACGCTGCTGATGGCAAGGACAGGGTATCGTTGTACACGTTGCCCCCATCCCCGCCGACAGCAGCTGTGATCCTAGAGAACACCTCCGGGTAGGGACCCCTCAAAGGAGAAATCCTCCTCCCCTAACCGGTACCGACCGGCTCGGGAACCTGTACGCCAGATGTCCGATATACCCCGTTCGGAACGTCCGAAGGTCCCCTGACAGGGCGGCAGACGATGAGCTTAGGCAAGTCACTACCACCTGGACTCACCAGCAGCAGATTGGAACCAGAACAAAAGTTCCCGGAATGTGCGTTACGATGATGCTATATAATTGACATTAAAACAGATAGCACACAAGTTGTCTTGTCACTAACGAATCAACAAGACTACCATTTTATCCTAGGATGACAAACATAAATACCAATGCACGACTTTACTTCACTTGTTTTTTAGATATGAATCTCTCATATCTAAACTACTATAAACCTCTCCCATTGATAATGATGGGGAAAGTAGCAGGAAAAAGTGGTGTCGGAAGCAGGAGTCAATTCTGGCTACTTAATAGCCGGTAGTGGACAAGAATTGCGAGTGCTGCCAAGCTTTTTCACCTTGCGAAGAATAACCCCTTTCCTCTTCTAAACTGCGACGTAAATGTTATTTTACTATTTTCAACATATACTAAGGTTGTCTACACTGTATCCTTTTAAAAACATTTTAGTATACATAACCTGATTATACTGCTGCCATAAATATCTGATTAACCTGACTAGGGTGAGAAGTTTCGAACACAATGTTTCGTAAATATGTTATGAGTAAGAAATTCGGATACTTGGTTCTAAATAAATCATGGAATGATGTTTATATTTTCTGCATGAATATGATTTTTTTTTGTTTTAGTTATGTTCTTCATTTGATGACCTGAAAGAGATAAATACCGACCTCGAATATTATAATAGTGTCTGATAAATTGTCGATCTACAATCTGCTATAGTTGTCTATCTACGAGTATATCTGGCCTAGAGACTGTAAAAATGGTAAAATATTTTTAATTTGTTCACACCATTGGCCATATAACTTTTTAAAGTTATCGTATTTGACACTAAAGTTTTGATGGCAAGGTGCTTAAGATTGATTCGTTAGGAATATCTAAACCTTAGTTTTGTTATGTACTAATGTACAATACAGTTGAATAATAAACCTGATTGCTTATGATAGAAATTGGCTTAATGTTGCTTGTCTTTTTGTCTCTCCATTGGAATAACGAGTTGTAGTATTTGTTATATTTAATTTTCTTTGTCCTTTCACTCCTTTTATTTATTTTTTTCGATGATAATTTAGTGCCATGCCAGGAAGTAGCAGCAGATTAATTATATCGCTAGTTAGTCGTAAAAGTTTCATCGGTTTATCAGTAGGATGTGTCACGGGCTTAGGCAATTATAGATAAAATTTACTTTCCTAAAATTTACACTCCTTTTAAAATATAATAACATTTTATATAACTTAGAACGTAAAACGAAATCAGAAAAGTAACTTACCAAAATGACTTGTAAAATGAATCCGGTCTCCCAATCCAATCTACTTAAAATCGTTTGCTGACCTGCCAAAGCTGCTATGGGGTCAACGGTTTCTAATTTAATTGGATAGGTTAGATCTTTGTGCCTTGTGGTTAAAACACGTTTAAAGTACGTAGGCATAAACGTGACTTTGGTAATATCGTATTATTAGAAATAAAGCATCGTAATATTAACTATGTCATAGCTGGATAAATATATCATGCTCGGAGACTAGAATTGAAGCTTAGACCCACTAATTTTGGGATTTTGTAGTTGTTTAGTGCATGCGTTATACGCATCCTGAATACAGAAGTTGTGATAGAATTAACATTATCATTATCCTGCTCTTATCCCACTCTAAGTGGGGTCGGCACAGCATGTTATAAACATGGTATTAAAGGATAAGGTATTTTATGATCGGCACGACGTCAACTTACAATAGTCGCCTCATACGACACCTTAGAAGAAATGAGGGTCTATTCTATTCAGCCCGATACCATTCAGCGGATCAACTTACCTTAGTCGCCTTTTACGACACCTCGGTAAGAAATGAGGGTGGTCTATTCTACTCAGCTTGATACCACACGGAGGGTCAACTTCCCTTAGTCAACTTTTAAGAAACCTCGGTAAGAAATGAGGGTGGTCTATTCTAATCAGCCGGATATAAATAAGAAAAATAAAAAAATAAAATAAAAAAGTAAGTCAAACGAAAGCCTAGAGTATTAAAGTTTTCAAAGACGAGAAGTCACAAAAAATGCTCTACGTGTTCTTAAATTTATGTCGCTCTCATAAAAATGCGGAAGAATAAAACACCCTCAAGCGATCCATAATTCATTTTTCTTCAGCACTCGTTATTCCAACAAAGAATAAATTAGACGTATTTAATGTTATGATATAATATTTATAAAGATTCTATTAATGATTAAAATTGGAGGATTCTTTCTTATTTTTGCAGCGTCATTGGGTGGGACAGGCAAGCGCATAAGTATCAACCATGGTGAGAAATGCGGAGCATAAGGCGCAAAAGCTCTATTAGCGTCGGGAACCATCATACTAAAAACACCTTCTGTTAGGCTAGATAGAGAGGCCCCGACCCAGAGGTGGCACACTCTGGGGTTCAGAGTTGCTGCTAGCGGGGATGGGGGTAATGTGTACAACGATACCCTGTCCCCGCTACCATCAGCGTGGTTAAGCACACAGGCTGCTTTAGTCGGTGCCTGTTATCCGTCCCCATCGCCTGTCATCGTCGGGCGGTGGTACCCATAAGAGGTTTTTTTCCTGTATATAAAAAAGGCTCGACCACGACTTAGGCCCATGTTTACGCACAGTAGAAGTTTGTGATTTTGATATTCACGCCATCATCGTGGCCAGAAGCCATAATTGCCAACATTAGAAAACTGATTCATATTACTATTACTAATAATAACACTACAAGAATGATACAAATTTTTATTTGCGTGGTAATGAGTGTTAGTAAGTTAGTTAGTTGTGTCACATAGGTTTGAACATAAAAGTAATTCTTGTCAGTGAGCAAGCTTGAGAGATATACTGTCGCGGACTTTTTTGTGGTATTTTTGTAGGTCTACAATTCTCTAGTACACTACATAGTCTATCTCTGCACGTTACGCGGCGTACGCGAATAAAGCTCCCAAAAAGCGAGTTTTTCAACACAATTTACATAAAACCATAAACTTAACCTGAACCTTTCGAAAGAATTGCACTACCTTTTAGTAAAAACCTTACAAAAATCTGTTCAGTAGGTTTTGAGAAAAAAAGCTTTTGGGGACTTTGTTTTATAATAGGTATAGATTCTAATATTCTTATATAAAAATGTTTGTTTGTCTGTATATTCTTTATAGACTCTGAAAGAATTTCAAGACAATTTTATATTGACCTATTTCGGTAAAGTTTGGTAGCGATCGGAGCATATTTTTTTGAATGTTGAGTTCTGTTTCGAGGGGAATTCGAAACCAGACTGAGCCACAGAAACGATTGGCCGGACAGTTTAGTGTATGAATCATATTGCATTGGTCTAAAAACAAACATAGCCCATGATTAATTATTAATATCTTTCTTTAATTAGAAAGTTGGATCAAATGGAATATCTTAACCCAGTAAGCAAAGTATCAAACCACTAGACATCTGAATTCACAAAAATACTTATATATTATGATAAAAATTTATGCAGTTACATAATAAAGTTTCGTGCCACCAAAATATCCGAGGACGTATTATGAGATTACTCTCCGTAAGTTTCTCAAATTGCCGCCATTAAGAGGGGCTTTCAAATAATCTGTGCTGCGATTCCAGGCCAGCGGTGTACCGTGTGAATGCAGATGTGGCTTCCACTTAAATTTTGGAATATTTCTTATGAATTAATGGTGTAAAACTATCTCAAATAATGATAAATGTTGCGAAAGTCTAAGATGGGCGTATATTGATTAAAGGAATTGGTTTTACATAGATTATTCTTTTTTCTCCGCCCACTTTTACCTCCGACACGCTGTTTTGTTTTGAACATAAAACTACATATATAACATAAAACTAGTTATCGTGAGTTAATTATAAGAGATTTAAGATTGCTTAATTATAAAAGATTGATTAATTATTAGAGATTGCTTTCACCGATAACCTAGCGCACGTAAGGTAAGCTTCAAATTTTTTACTGCTGCTCCTCTCCTATTTATCGTAGCGTGATATTATATAGTCGTAGCATTGTATTATTTAGTATAACCTTCCTCGATAAATGGAATATCTTACACTCGAAGAATTTTTCAAATCGATCCAGTAGTTCCTGAGATTAGAAACATTAAACAAAAGAAAGTCTTCAGCTTTACATATTAGTATAGATTGAGGGTATTTTAAAATTGTACAAACAAAGCCGCGGGTATCGCTAGTCTATGTAATATTACAAAAAGAGAAAAAAATTGTATGTTTGTAATGTTTCACACAAAAACTTCTGGACCGATTTCAAATATTTCTTTCACTATTCGAAAGCGGCATCTTAACTGCGCAACATAGTGTTAAAGTACACTATATACAATATCACGATAAAATAGGAATACCATAACTCGTTCCTAGATACACCTCTCTTGAATGACGAACAAAGACTGACTATCACTGAAACGTTTTATCAATAGGAATACTCCACCGGAAACAACAACGGCACAGTGTTGCCAACATTTCAATAAAAAAAGGGCGCGATACTCTTGTTTCATGACTGTGTTGCTATAAAATACAAAGCGGAAGTCAATGGCGACAACAATAGGCTATATTACATTAAAAAATAGGGATCCGTTATAAGGTAATAAGGTGTCAAAAATTAAAATTTACGGGGGTAAAACCGCGGGATATTACTAGTTTTATATAAAACTTTAGTAAAGGTCCGCACTATCGAAACGAACCGGGGACATATTGTGACATTACGCTCGGTAAGTTTCTCAAATTGCCGCTATTAAAAGGAGCTTTAAAATAATCCGTGCAGAGATTCCGGGGAAATACTGCTATGCGAATGCAGTTTGAACTTGGAGCAGATGTGCTTGGCTACGGGTCATAGATACTTGGGAAATTCTAAAACCTTCCAGTTTAAATTTACATTCATCTATTTTAATTCATAATTTATAGAAGTTGGAACTACTCTGCAGATTTCTATAGTACAAAAGTAAAAAAATATTTTTCTATAATGCGTAGTACATATTTAAGGGGATTTTGAAATTCAAATATTTAATTATAAACTAAAATAAAAAAATCTGTTTGTTACATATTAACGTAACAAATATTTTTTTAAGTAATTAATACTAATTAAACATTTAATATTTAAATGAGTTAATGATGATTAATATCTTGTATATATGTATATTCTCTGAATCTCGGAAACGGTTCCAACGATTTTGATAAAAGTCAGCATCGGATTTAGTGGAGAAAATCGATCTAGCTAGGTTTTATTTAAAAAAAAAGTCGTTTTGTCCCTGTTTTCGGGTGCAGTAAAATGCTAAAATATAGAATAGAATGCAAATGATATTTTTCCTTACATTTGTAACTTTTAATAGCTCTGTGGGAAACGGGCGGATTAACGAAGCAAAAATACCTGGGATCGAGCCCTCAACTGGATACTACATGGTGGTTTGACTTACCTTAGTCGCATTATACAACACCTCAGTAAGAGTGTATGTGTATCATTTATTAATAAAAAAAAAAATAGTGATAAGTATAAGTAGAATATAGATTTTTATAGTTAAGCGTGTACTCTCCAACAAACTTATTAGTTTGTGCGAGATAATTAGTTTTGTAAGAAAATGTAAAACTTTGTTGAAAAATAAATATTAAAAAAAGAAATGAAGGTGGTCTATTCTACTTAGCTGGATACCACACGGCATAAATAGCAACTAAATAAAATTATGCAAATTAATGGAAATGTGACATTTCAACAATTCGTACCTTTTCGTGTGGAATATCATTATGAGCGAGAAAATTCTCTTTGAGATAACAGAGCTGAAGTGGAAGTGAGCGTATTACACGGATGTACTATTTGATTCCCTTGAGTCGCACCTGTCTTGCACGTGTAGCATAATTTATACAAGCAATTTTCATTCTTATGTTTGTTACGATAAGGCACATAATATCATTTTCATTTTAGACAAAACTTGTTAAGCGATTTCACTGTTTATACATACAGCTGCCGTCAATACAAACGAAGTCGGGACCTTCTATGATGTTATTTTAAGCGTATATTTGGACTTGTTTCTTTATACTAACTCTTTTATAAATTGCTGAGCGAATGAAGGAGCAAATAGGCTTTTCGTTGAAAGCTAATTTTGTTTGATGAAGTTTCAACCGCTTTTATTAAACTCTAGCTGTGCAAGCGGCTTTGCCCGCGTGATAAACTGTGTATCCAAAAAAAATTCTCGAATAGAAATTTTGAACACGAACATGAACATTTTGAAAAGAAGTTATTGTGAGTTTATTATAAGAGATAGAGACATGCTATCGCGCTATACTATATGTAGTATTATTGACCTGCAATTCTCTTGTACATGATTTTAGTGTATCTCTGCTAGTTTACGCGGCGCACGCGAATAAAAGTCCCAGTAAACGAGTTTTTTTCACAACTCTACGAGTTCTTCAACATAATTAACATAAAACTGTAATGAACTATTAACTTAAACTTTCCGGAAGGACTGCACTATCTTTTAGTAAAAACTCTACAAATATCCGTGCAGAAGATTTTGAGAATCGATCACATACAGAAAGACATCTTTTAGGGATTTTGTTTTAGTTTTAGTGTTTTATAATAAGTATAGATTTATACCAGTATGATTTAAACAAAAAGTTGAATATTCTGCTATGATGTGCGATCACAAAAATCTATGTAATACTAAAAGTAGACTATCTTAAGGTTTTTGCTCATATTTATATTAAAAAAAAGTCACATGCAGTCGTTCCAAGCATTATAGCGTCATATCATGGATATCTTTTGGATAGGCGATTTATCAACAAATGATGATAATGAAAAAAATCTGTAACTGATAAGTTGGTCTAAAATCCGGTTGCAATATCCGGAATACTTTAAAATAAACCTTTCAGAAAATGGACAAATATTTAGTTAAAGAAATACCATACCATAATTTTGTCAGCATAACCATAGCCTCGGTAGCGCAGTAGGCAGCGCGTAAGTCTCATAATCTTAAGGTCGTGAGTTCGATCCTCACCCGGGGCATATTTTTTACAAAAATAATATCATCCTACCTATTACATAAAGAGATTTATATTTTTTGGTATCGATTTCGAATATTGGAATACGACATAAGCGTATTTTTTTTTATTTCTTTTTGTTTTAAATTTTGTCAGAACTTGAATTATGATATTGCTATTTTATCCTTTTTATCGTAATTGAAGAATTAGAATAATGCGTCATCAAAGAAAACATATATGCAATTGCAATTTGCGTAAAGTGAACATTTAGACAACATTATTTTTTTCTATTATTCAAAAGGTTTTTTATGTCACGTTTCCGTGTTATATGTACTCGTACTGCGGACTTTCAACTTTCTTTATTGCATATTTCATGAGTTAAGGTTGTGACTATATTTGAGTGTTTTAGTTACGATGGCAAATGCATTCAAATTTGGATAATAATCTTCCAAATTGGCACTCGTCATTTTGCATGAAGGACCGGCAGCTAGGTGTTCGGATTCTAGCGCTTTTCATTTTTACTTTATGACTAAAGTATTTAATAGGTCACACTTCGGGTACTTTAACCAAAGTTACAGAGAATTACTTTGGAATTGTTTTTGTATATCGACACAGAAAAAATCCACACTATCTAGAATGTACTTAGAATCATTAAACTGCTTAATTGAAGGAGGCACTTAGTAACTAACTCGATCAACACAATACTTGTTTGCTTGCTGACACAATGAGCGTGATAAACAATCCTAGAGCTACTAGTGCGGTATGACTTCGAAAAGTCGTTATATCATCATACTGTATTATTACGGGGAGCAGTAAATAAAGCGATGTACTCGATACTTTTTACTTGCTGCCACAAAATCTGACTAAGTTAGGTATGACAATGACCTATGTGGTGGCGCCTCAAATATAGCTTTGGTGTCATATCAAAAAAGTAACATCTGCATTTAAGCAATGATATACGAACCAGAACATTTGTACACGATCCATCAATGTCGCTCTTTTGAAACTAACTTTAAAGTCATCCTAATGAAGTTATCCAGTAAAACCGAATAAGATTTTTTTTATACATTTTTCTTTAAAAAAATTTAAGAGAGAGCTTAATTTTATTCATTGCCTAATAATTAAAGTGTACGATTTACAACTAGATGTGAGTTATCTATAAAGTCTATAGAAATCCTGTTAATTCTACAGGAATAGGATGACACTAAAAACACCATCTATTATCAACCTATTACGTGACAACAGTTCACGCGAACAAAGTCGTGGGTAAAAGCTAGTAAAAATATAATTCATATGACATTTTTGTAGTGTTTAGTATGTAGGATATGATAATATGCTAAACTTATCAGTAAACATGCAAACAGAATATATCTTACACTTAAAATATATTTATTAATTATTGCAACTGTCATGTCTTAAATGACGATTTAAAAAAAATCCATCAAAATACCCTTTATTTTTTGTCTTTTTGCATTAATAATTTTTTAATTTTTTGCATTAATAATTGCATTTCTAATTAAGTACCGAATTTGTAACTAATGACAATTTTGTAAAGCTGACAATTTAATTCGTTCCAATAGAATAAGATTTGCAAATGAAATAGTGTAATTACAGTATTTATCAGCTGAAGGCGCGCAATGCTGACAGAGTCTGGTTAGTGCTGATTGTTAACCAAATTTTACCTCCTGACAATCAACTAATTTTGCACGACTGTACAAATTGTCTGGGACGATTTATATTCAAGGAGAGATCTGGTGACTTGAATCTTTATAGTGTCATTACAATTTAACAGGAGAATCTTTAACGAGCTAACTGGCTGAAATATCTTTATGGCTATCAGAAGTATGAAATTAAAAGAAATTAAATAACGCCCTTGCCATTTATTGCTGGGCAAAAGGATTTTTCTTTTTAGGGTGAAAGCTTGGTTCACAGAATTAGAATTTTAAAATATTTCTTTTGTTTATCACATATGGGACTAGCTTGTCAAAAATTGTTAAATTAAATTCACTAGAGTATGTATACGGTTTAATAAACTCCATTGTGATCAATTTATAGCTCCATGGGCTCAATACGCAATTAGTACTTGGATATTTTTTGCTCTTGCCGCGTCGAACGAAATTGAGTTTGATTGTTGGGGGTTGGGGGAAATATTGTTAGCTTTAATTAATGAAATATACGGTTTAAGGTGCTGTGATAGTCCAGCGTTGAGAACATACGACTCTTTCGAGGGGTTCACTGTTTCAAACCCCAGGTAGGCACTAATGAGTTTTCTATTAAAACTTCTGTGTTTAATTGATAATTGCAATTTATCACACGCTTTTTTGAAGTAGAACGTCGTGAGGAAACCTGCATATTTCTGGAGATACTGATATTGGATGAATCAATGAAATGTTTGATTTTAGATGTCTGATGGGAAAATTTTAGTTTAATATTTGTTAAGAGTGACATAGTGACTTCACACCGGTAAATGCAGCTTTATAATATAATAGAAATAAACATTTTTTTTTTTTGCTTTCACACCACAATATAAATACAAAATACTGATAAGTAAAACTAAATATTAAATACTTATTATCATAATAATTTTATACCTTATAATAATAATAATTAATATACCTTAAAATACTTGTACAGTGGTGTAACACCAATTTTAACTGAAGTTTAGCCCCAAAACAGAATTTTAGTGGCCACCGTGTCCGCAGACGGATTAACAGTAGTAATGACCTATATTATATTATAAAATATAGTAGTTTTTTTATGTATCTAAAACAATCTGAGTTTTCAGATGGGCGTTCGATAAACTTACTGGACCTCTACGAGGAAGTCGACCCTACTGACGACCTCAAAAAGTTTGACAGGACGTAGGAAGCTTGTGTGGTGTGAACCCTTAAAGAGATATATCTCCACACCAGACATCCAGTTAACGTCCATCGGTTGAAGAAGAAGAAGCATAGTATAATTATTTCATATTAGTAAGTACAGGGATGTAATAAAACAATTAGCTTCGACGGAGAAGCCAGTTAATTAAGTACCTGAGTCGCATCCGATGGATATTTAGATTGGGAACTCGATTGATACAGTGCAATTAGATCGGAAATGTTTATTTTTCCTGAGTTCAACGAGACACTCGCAATTCAATTTGATTGGTTCATGTCGAACACTTTATTGCTAACTAGTCGTAACCGCAACTTTGTTCGTATCAACTTGAACATTTTCATGTGATTTTGTGCCAATATTCAACATTTAGTTGCTTTATCGTTAAGTTCTCTATATTTCTTTAATATTTAAATGAGTTGTCTTGTATATATATACTTTTCTGAATTTTGGAAACGGCTTCAACGATTTTCATGGAATTCTTCACGTAGGGATTTTGGAGTGAAAAATCGATCTAGCTAGGTTAAATTAAAAAAAAAATGTTTTCGAGCATTGAAAAAACTGCTTAAATAGATATAGATTGTAAAGTTTAAGTTTAAAATTTATTTATTTAAGTGAGATAAATAAAATATCTTCATATAACGAATTTACTAAATTGTATCCAAATGCCTTTGTCTGACGTTCTATATAAATTTTTTGTTTGTTGTAGTAAATATAATAACAGAAATTGATGTTCATTGTATGATGGATGGATATATAATATCAGTAAAGTGTGCCAACGAGAAACTACAGTGTTATTGACTATAGATCAAAAAGTCTTTTACAAGACATTTATATTATAAAATGTTTTGTTTAATAAACTGTAGGGTAAGTATAAAGGGAACGCTCTCTTACTATTCTACTGCTGGACCTACTGTATCTTTCGGAGAGAAGGGTTGCAGTTCGAACCCACCACTGCTTCAATGTGGATTGGTAAGTTACACATATCCCCAGAATTCTCTAGAGATTCGCAGGATTCCTTACAATGTTTTCTCTTTCGAATAAGTCGCTATGCTATCATAGCTCAAGGGTAAATAAAATATATTTATACTTTCTATAAAAATAAACGTCTTTTGTCCAGCAGTGGACTTGCGTAGATAAAGGACGATAAGACGGGGGAATTCTATTATACCCAGAAACTTATGAAGCGAGTTTATTAATTTTGTTTGGACAGCCAGTTGTTGTTACATATAAAACTTACATATAATAAAAAAAAACAAAAAATTATTTAACATGTAAAACTTATGAAGGCATGCACCAAAAAATTATTAAACAATATACATAAAACAAAATTAGTATAATTATTATAAAATTTAAGCATATGACATTAATAGTATCATCATTCTCCTGCCCTTATTCCACTCTAAGTGGGGTCGGCACAACATGTTATAAACATGTTGTCACATGATTTGGCTACGTATTTTACGACCGGCCGCCTGCCTGACGTCAACTTATCTTAGTCGTATTTTACGACACCTCGATAAAAAAGAGGGTGGTCTATTCTACTTAACCGGATACCACACGGTGAGTCAACTTACCTTAGTCGCCTTTTACGACACCTCGGTAAGAAATGAGGTTGGTCTATTCTACTCAGCCGGATACCACACGGCGGATGACATTAATATTATAATAGGTGGAAAAATAACCAATAATATTTACTGTGAACGAAACAGAGAACCAAAAAAATAAATGAAATTAAATTAAATAAAGTTCTAAGATTGCATCTAATTAATCTCCTATTAACAATCTTACTGTCTTGATTTTTATTTGACTTTGATTTTTTGTAAAGAGTCATTAAAAATATCAACTTCTCCCGAGATGGAATTAAATAATTAAGGCAACCTAGACACAGGTGAAACTATTATAGATTGGTTTTAGCAAATGATGAACTCTATATAGAAATATTCTTTCGAACCTATTCATCCACCCTCTATTCTTGATTGAAATAACGACCACATAGGACATCTACTTATTTCCTAATAACATCACCAACAACTCCTAATCTTACCACTCGTCTATTAACTGTTATTTTCTGGGACTCGGGTTAACTTTGACCCTTTGCGTCATTAGGGTATCCCGTTTATTCCTCGTCTTAAATGTCCATTCAAACGCAACATAAGTGTTTCGGCTTTTAGCTGAGAAATCTTTGGGTTCCGGAAATACGACATCAGTGTGATAAATTTATTTTCTACTGTTATTCGTGTGGCACAGAATTTTATCTACATTAGTTTTCATTGTAGTTAGGAATAGCTCTGAAGGTAATACCTTCATATAGTAATTAATACGATTGCCGTGTGGTATCCGCCTTAGTAGAATAGACCGCCATCATTTCTTACCGAGGTGTGGTAAAAGGCGACTATGTTGACCCTCCATGTGGTATCTGGCTGAGTAGAATAGACCACACTCATTATTTACCGAGGTGTTGTAAAAGGCGACTAGGGTAAGTTGACCCACCGTATGGTGTCCGGTTTAGTAGAAAAGACCGTCCTCTTTCTTACCGACGTGTGGTAAAATACGACCAAGATAAGTTGACGTCAGGCAGGCGGCTGTTCGTAAAATACGTAGCCAAATCATATGACAACATGTTGATAACATGTTGTCATATGATTTGGTAATTAATATGATATAAAACTCCATTCTTTTTTGGAGTGAAGCTTTTTGAAGACTGGAGCTTAGACTCGCCACGCGGCTTCAAATGGCACACATACCCAATCTCCAGAGATATACAGGTTTCTTCATAATTTTTAGAATTAGGTGTTACTTTGCGGAAGTCCATAATATAAAAGGAATGAAAATATTATTTTGCTATAATCTGCGATAAAAGACAATATATATATATATATATATATATATATATATATATATATATATATATATATATATATATATATATATATATATATATATATATATATATATATATATATGTATATATATATATATATATATATATATATATATATATGTATATATATCTAATGCTAATTAGAGTGCATTATCCGTTCTCATGCCTGATGCATGGAGAATTTTAATTTCTATTTTTCTAATTTCTATAATCTATTTTTATAAATATCATACTATTTTCAGAAAACCATTTAAAGGTTAAGGCGATACAGTTAAAGGAACATTCAATTTAGATATGCATGGTAAATATAGCGTGAGTTATTGCGTTTTACACGACACTGTGCGTGTAATAAAGTGCGTACAGTATAACTATAAGATTGATTGTTAGATGATGAATTTCTAAGTCAATCTAGAGACGATACTTGTTTGTTGCAATGTATAATCATTTCCTGTCAATCACAACTCTATCTTTAAATGGGGAGCAAAAGGCGCTCTTCTAGTTAAGACAGGTTTATACCATAGTAATAATAAACTAAAGCTAGAAGAAGAACATTCATTCGCTCTATTTTAGTGTAAACGAACACAAAAAATTTTTTTTTGAGTTTTCTTAAGATTTTTTTAAATTAAGTAGCCTATTTCTTATTTAAGTCTCATTTAATTGAATACAGTCACAAACAACAATATAATTTAAAAGTATTAAAGTATAAGTAAATAAAACTAGTACTCCCATTCACAACTATTATGCATTCACTCCCACAAACGCTACACTCACTTATGTGAAACACTTAGACACACAAACACACGCACACGCACGCACGCAAGCATGCACTCACACACACACACATACACACACACAATACACAAACACGCACATCACGTCGTTATTGCAGCTTTGGTACATTCTTTACTTTATTCTGTTAAGCAAAACTTATTTTATGTAAAATTATACAATCAGTTTGGCCTTTTTAATAGATTAAGTTTTTTTAATATATATTTTATATAAATCGCTGTAGATTATATAAAATAAAATAAGTCTATAAGTTAAGTTTGGCTCTATCTGTAGGTAATCAGCTCTTATATATAGGGTTCGTAAGTCATAGAAGCTACTGTTAATTCCAAGACTACAATCGACGTGTACGAAGTTGCGGGTAAAAGTTAGTATAATATAAAGCCTTTATAATATTAGTTGTATTCAAAAAGGAATTCATCTTTAGTGAACTAAAACTAAAAAGTTGACCTAAATTGAAAACTTGGTTAGAAATGATTATAACGTTGGAAGTTAATTACTTTTCTTTAAAGGCTAATATCACAAAGGTCAGCCTTGACATTTTTACACTTTTACACCCACATATAAGCAGATTAAACTAATTCCTAGCCCCTTGCCCTTATTAAATTATTTACGTCAATCATTTTCACGTAAATAAAATCTTGCAAAGGAGAAAGAAAGCAGATTTTAATATATATATCAAAATTAACGAGCCATTACTTTCCCACTGCTGGGCATGGGCCTCCTCTTTCCTTATTTGGAGAGAAAGATTAGAGCTTAGACAAGCCACGCTTCTGCAATTCGGAATGGTAGGTTACATACATCCATCCATCTCCAGAGATATACGGGTTTCCTCATGATATTTCCTTCATTGAAAAGCGTGTGATAAATTATTAATTAATTATTTAATATATTAAAATTGGAGCCAAATTAGATTAATTAAATATATATATTAACAATTATGATAATCTTTACACTTAAGTCAGACATAGTAGTACATAAAAAAAGAGAAATACAAATTTCCTGTTTTACCATTTTTTTAGTGCTCAAGTATCCCTATCAAACTAAATAATCACTTAATATCAAAAGCTACAGCAGTGACAGACTTAATTATCAACCACGTAAAATCTAGATAATATATAGAATTCTCTGAAAATGTTGCCGTATAAAGGGAACACTTACCTTTAGGAGAATACAGAGCACAAGAGTAAAAGGTTAATTAATATTCACCCGCCCTTAAAGTTCAAGAGATAAGTGGAACAATTGAAAATCTTCTCGCGTGCTTGCCACCAATTTAGTTACAACCCTAGACCTCATTTGATCGTACGCTCAAGCATCTTTATTAGGGGTGCCCCGTTCCGTGTACAGAGACTTTATCTCTGACTTATAATTAAGACCTCATTCGTAAATACTTTTATCAAAAAAATAAAAAAAATAACTCCGCATTATTGCAAGAGCGTATGCAAGGGGCTGAAACAATTTTCCCACTGCCTCAGTTTGACGGGGCTCGTCGCGGCGTGTGGACGTGTTTAAGAGAATATTGTGATACGAAATATACGTTGATTACGCACTTTTTGTGTCACACAACTGTTAAGTGCGTTTGTAATATCAATGGTATTGTGTGTTGTGAAAGTTTTACAGTTTATGGGAAATATGTGACGATCGTAAGTAAATTTGTATTATTGCTATGTTTACGGACAAAAATAATTTTATATGCAAATAAACTTAAAGTAGTGCTTTTGCATCGTCAAATATACTGCTGCTGAAATTTTTTCTCCTTCTGAAAAGGGCTAGCAAGCAACTCGCTGGTTGCTCTTTTTAAAATTAAAGATATTACTAGCTTAATTTTATCACTACTATCATGTGAGAGTCGTAAAATCGTCGTATGTTATCATGTATGTAATTTTCAATAGAAAAATAACGATTTTAAGATCACGCCCTGTAAAAGTACATAAATGGTTTGAGCTGAGCATTAGCTTAGTTCCTACTTTATCTGTTCACCACCACCATTAATAGGGTGGTAATATAAATATAGAAACAGAAATAATATAGAATATATATAACGGAACATACAAAACATACATTATAGCTCTCACTTTTATCATAAAACGGCTTAAATAACGACCAAAAGCGATTAAATTGGAAGCAACTCAAATTAAATAAAACGGTATTATTCTATTTTTATTTTCGCTCAAGTCTGTTAAAAGATTCCGTAGGTTTATTAGTCTACTTTTTATACTTATTTCTTACAACTATTTGCATAAAATATTGGGTCAATTTATAATTTTTATAGTGACAGGTCTAATAGAAACGAGTGCTTAAAAGCCATGACAACAAATAGCTATATACGATAATCTACATAACAGAAAAGCGTTTATTGCCTGGGGTACAATAGACATAGGTAAACATTATTTAGGCACATAAGTATAAAATATGTCAAAAGTGCAAATCTGTCCATCCTTGGTAGTCCTGTAAGCCATGGACTTAATATTTAAATTACCCCATTATCTAAAATGGTTAGTGCCGCTACGTAAGCGTAGCACGTAGAAGTGATGCTACATCTTTGCTACGAATTAATTAACTTAACAAGTTCTACGAAGGAGCATTGAAAATGTTCCAAATCACGACTCAGGTTTTTCCTATTATGAAAGAAAATCCTTATTACAATATTTAAGCTATACTAATATGTAAAGCTGAGGAATGTTTGTTTGTTTGAACGCGCTAGTCTCAGGAACAACTGGACCGATTTTAACAATTCTTTGAGTGTAAGATAATCTATTTATCGAGGAAGGCTATAAACTATATAACATCACGTTAGGATGAATAGAAGCAAAAATTCATCCGGGCGAAGCTGCTGGCAAAGCTAGTAAATAATAAAAATTTAAGCTCTGATAAATCAAATCCCAATATAATTATTGGGCTCAAAAAATATTTGCTTATTTTATAATTGGAATTATTTAAACATATTTATACTCGTAACTGCGTGAATGGAACACTGCGGTTATAATTGCGATAACCTGATTATTTTTACCGCAAACTCGGTGTTTTTCAGCTTTCATTAGTAAAATTTAATTATTTTTTTGTGAACATAAAAATTAATATTTATTCGATTTTAGTCGTGCTTTAGTATATCTTTTATATATAGAATTCTCGTGTCACAATGTTAGTTACCATACTATTCCGCCTTGATCGATTTTTATGAAATTTTATATATATATATATATATATATATATATATATATATATATATATATATATATATATATATATATATTTAGTAGGTCTGAGAATCGGTTACTATATATTGTTCATACCCCTAAGTGACAAGGTTGTTCCTAACATTTTTTTTTTAATAATTTATTTTTATTTATTTATTCTTTATTACACACAAAGAAGATATATATTTTTTTATTTTTTGGACGTTATTTATTTTTTTTATAGTGTAAACTAGAAATTCCTATAAACTACTGTATTCCTATATACTATACCTTTGTATGTATTGCATGCAACTTTGCTTTCAACTAGTATAATATAATATATTCGCTAATAAAAAGTAGCATGGAATATACGTGTAAATTACATTTAAGATAAAACGTCACACGAATCAACGTTAATTACATTGATGAAAATTATAATTGTACCTAAATTTAGTTAATAAACGACAGATATACTATGATCTTATTTCATTCATATAAACCTTAACAAGCTTTTGCAAATTACAGCAATTAAAATATTATTTAACCATTGAACAACCAACGTTTGATTTACTGTAATCAGCGATGAATCTATCGTGGATCATAGCAAAATGATATTATAATTACGTTTTTATTATGGATTTTGCAAAGTGATGTCTGATTACTCTTCAAAATTGAAATAATATGAATCTAAGATGAAATATAATATGTCGTGAAAATGTATTATTATTAAGTAACCATTTTATTGGTTAATATTTTATTGATATCCAGCTGAGTAGAATAGACTGCCCTCATTTCTTACCTAAGTGTTGTAAAAGGCGACGAAGATTAGTGGACTCGCCTTGTGGTATCCGGCTTAGTAGAAATGTCACCCTCATTTCTTACTGAGGTATCGTAAAAGACGACTAAGGTAAGTTGACGTCAGGCTGGCAGATGGTCGCAAAATTGACTTAGAATGGGATAAGGGCAGGAGAATTATGATGATGATGAAGATTTATAAATTATTATTGAGTAACCATATTGTTGGTTAACATACTCGTAGACACTATTTATTTCAGCTTAAGAAAGTTCAAAGATAATAATATCTTTGAACCGGATAACTTTCTTACTATTTCTAAAATTTTATTTTCATTAAGTTAAAAAACCAATGAAAATAGATTTCATTATTACGCCACTATTGCGGGTTCTTTTTGATGTTAAGTTGGTACTATGTCGTAAATGATTTTTAAAAAAGACCCTCAGTGAATTATATAAAAATCCTTTAGAAATTTAAAGCTGGCCGGCACACAAGTTTAAAAGACTCTTTAGAAATATGCTTATTTGAATCCAGTCTGACTGTGAATAGGTCACAGCCAGTAGGTCACAAAATGTAACTCAAATATTCAATTCTGATTATGGTTTTTGAAAAGAAACCGCTGAGAATCTTGATAGCTCTTTTTGGTAAGAACATTTTTATGCATTTCTATGGCTGTCATATAATACTGTATATTCTGTATATACAGGACAATTATACATACGGTTGTCCGTCCCAAATGTAAGTAACGTCATACTTGTGTTATGGGTGACAGACAGCTGGTAAATATATACATATATAATTTTAAATAAATATATATATGCATATTCGAAGAACCAATATCAAACTCTTGAATGTGTTTGACGTTTAAATTGGGGATGATCCTATTATAATACTGCCTTAATTCTCTAGAATTCTAATCAGCTAGTTTAAGCTGTAATTGGCTGGATCGTTGGCGCGGTTGGCAGTGATCCTGGCTCCAAATCTGCGGATCGCGAGTTTGATTCCCGCCGAGGGCCAACATTTATACTATTATAAAGAGGAAAAATTTTTATGTATGTTTGTAATGTTTTCACACAAAAACTACTAGACTGATTTCAAAAATTCTTTCACCATTGGAAAGTAGCAACTTTACTGAGCAACATAGGATATATTATATTTTAAAAAAAATAGGGATCTGTAATAAGGTGTAAAAAATTATTCATAAAAATCTGTCATTCAAGGGCAAGGGCAAGGGCCCCTGTACTAGGCGTGTGTGTGTGAGAAAGAGTGTGTGTGTGTGACTATGAGTGCGCGGGTTTGTGTTAGTGTAACTATATAAGTGCGTGTTTAATAAATTAGAGTTTTTCGTGCTATCATAGTTGAGAGTGAGAAGAAATTATATTTTATATTATACTAGCGGCCTGCCCCTGCTTCGCACAGGTATAAAATATATATCCCATGTCAGTCAGTGTAAAAAAATGATTAAAATCGATCCAGTAGTTTTGATTTATTCATTACTGCCCGTGGCCCGCAAGCGTTAAATTTGGAGAAAAACAATTTCCTCTCCCTATACCAAGACGATTTCCTGCTATCTTTGGAATATCTAAACTCATATAGTACATTTTTACTTATTTACTTTTACATTTTACCTATGTATTTTATTTTTACAATTAATTACAGAATGTCTTTAAACAAACTCTAAAAGATTCGAAGTGTTATAGGGCGAAGCGCGGCCTCCTCACGGCATTTTAAATCTGTAATATCTCCGAAAATGTTCACTTAAATTGCATGCTGTAAACGGCCATATTGATCTATATTAAATCAACAATTTATTTAAGGTACTCAATTGGATAAGGATTAATGCTGTATTGTATAAAAATTGCTTTGAACATAAGGCATCATTTTTCGTAAAAAGTAAATGAAAAAAACTGCTATTGTGGGTTATCCATAAGAGATAGATATATACCATCGCGGACTTTTCTGTAGACCTTTTTAAGGTGTACAAATACTTAGTACATCATTTTGATAAATCTCGTAGGGTTTAGCCTGCGTTTGCAATGTAAGCGGAAAAAAATGTAATTATTTACAGAAACCTCAAAAATTACAGTATTTCTCTACTCCGTATTGAATGTTATTATACGTACAAACCTTCCTCTGGAATCACCCTATCTATTAAAAAAAACCGCATCAAAATCGGTTGCGTAGTTTTAAAGTTTTATGCGTACATACGGAAATATGGACTTTGTTTTATAATATGTAGTGATATATCATAATATATTATATATAATTATATATTATATTATAATGTCATGTAATGAGGAGGGATGAAAATCATGTGACCAAAAGAGTTTTAAATATGAATGTGGATGGATGTATGGCTAGAGGAAGGCCGAAAAAAAGATGGTTGGAGTGTGTGAAAAATGATATGCATGTTAGAGGAGTGGCACCAGAGTTGACGAATGATAGAGGAGAATGGAAAAAGAAGACATATTGTGCCGACCCCACTTAGAGTGGGATAAGGGTAGGAGAATGATGATGATATATTATATTATAATAAAAAAATTTACTCGACGTTCAAGCGTCGGTTTTAATAAATATCTTGTCCCATTACCTACAGGAAAAAGATATTCATCTACCCAAAGATAAGATAAGATAAGATATAATTTTTTTTTAAATATTTTTTGACCTGCAAATCCTTGTTAATTTCAAGAGCCTTAACTGTTCTACTATCACGGCATGTCTTGCTTGCCTTAAAGTAACTGCTTACCATCTCCTTTCACAGCGTTGGCCTCTTTTCTCCTTTTTAAAGATAAGGGTAGACGTTGCTTTAATATGGATCGGTAAGTTACACATAACCCAGATGCCCTTCAATAATTTCTTAAACCTAAAAGCGTCTCGTAAATTAAAAATCATAGTGCCTGCCAGGAGTTCGAACACACGATAGGTCATAGGTCCACAGCTTAACGTTCTGTAATCATACCACCGAATGGGCACTGTTATAATAGTTTTTTTTAAGATAATAGAAATGCTAAAAGAATAATTATTTAGAATTTTAAAATAGTAAAATAAATTACAAACAATGTACAAGCAATAGAAAAATATACAAAATGTAAAATTAAATAAGAAATTATAAAGTAATATAGTAAAATATTGTAATAACAATTCGGGGTGATAAAAATAATATACAAATGTAATAACATAAAATATTTTTAAGGTAATCTTAGAGGAAGCACGCTGTGTGGTATCCGTCTAGTACCACCCTCATTTATTACCGAGGTGTCGTAAAAGGCGACTAAGGTAAGTCGACCTGCCGTGTGGTATCCGGCTGAGTAGAATAGACCAACCTCATTTCTTACCGATGTGTCGTAAAAGGCGACTAAGGTAAGTTTACTCACCGTGTGGTATCTGGTTGAGTAAAATAGACCACCCTCTTTCTTACCGAGGAGTCGTAAAATACGACAAAGGTAAGTTGACGTCAGGCAGGCGGCCGGTCGTAAAATACGTAGCCAAATCATATGACAACATGTTTGTAACATGTTGTGCCGACTCCACTTAGAGTGGGATAAGGGTAGGAGGATGATGTAATCTTAGAGGAAGCGGAATTTCAAAAAAATTATACCCCCTTTTTCCCTTACCTTGCTAGAATTCCGTTGTAAAAAACTATTTACTATTTACCACTTCAAAAAAAAGTAGGTTTCTTGAATTCGGTAGATAAAAAGACAATCAGACAAAAGCACCCTTTTATTTTCTTACCGACTGAACCAGGATTGTATACTTTACTACACGCCCCTGTTTTAGGGAGCAAGCAATAAATAAAGTGAGATATCCGAAACGCTCTCAACCGAAGAGTGTTCAATTTCAACAAAAAAAATTTCTGCTTACTATTTTTGATAAGTTATTAATATAATCTTTATAAGCAAGACTATATGAATTCAGTTTTTGATTCGGTATCAAAATATGTATATTGACTGGCCCGTTGGCGCAGTAGGTAGTGACCCTGTCTTCAGCTCCACGGGTTGCGGGTTCGAATCTCGCCGAGGACCAACATTTTCTATAAAATGAATATGTTGGTCTTTGAGTCTGGGTGTATATTTGCATTAATCTTAACATCTGCACTATGGCCTTCCGCAGAGTAACGCCTGATTTTATAAATTACGATTGGCTTATACTAAACGCGCACTTTAAAGATAATTTTATATCTCACCATCTCAAACTTCTTACTTATAAGCAAGAATACAACACTACAAAGATAATAGCCGTTCCTTTCCTTGAAAATTGTTTCCAATGAATTAATATTCAGAAACCTTGCCTTGCATATTTTTCACTCAGTTTCAAAAGAGCGGAAGAAATCAAATTTCGATAATGCAACGGTTCTTATTCATAACGGCAAAAGAGTTTGCAAGAAAGTTGTCCTCTTTGTTGGGAAAAGAATTTGTCTGAATGATTTTATGCAACTTTATTTTTCTATAGAAGAGCTGGTGGCTTTCAATTTGACTGAATTTGGATGAATTGAATGCTTTTGAAGTTTCGGCTAGATGTAAAATCACTTCTTTATATAATTGCAATGAGGGTTAAAAAAACAGACATACAGTACATAACCTATTAATCTATCAAAAAGCTTAGCATCACTTAGCAGTTGATTGGAAGAGCTTTGTGTTTTTTTATCAGAGAAAATTAAAAAGGAACCATTATAAAAAGAGCAGTAGTTTATTTACATTGCTGGAGATGGAAACTAATAATTACGTCAGTAAATTGTGAAGCCAAACTATTGGATATTTGATTTTATTGAATTGGAAAGAGACTGTACCTATTATTTCTGCAGCACATTGACATAATACCGTCCATTGAAGTTATGGAGGCCAGTTTTTTGTTATCCCACTCTAAATTTGGCCGGTCAACATGTCTTAAACATGTTGTTACATGATTTGGCTAGATATTTTACGATCGGTCGCCTGCCCGGCGTCAATTTACTTAGCCGCTTTATACGACACCTCAGTAAGAAATAAGGTTGGTCTATTCTACACAGCCGGATACCACACGACGCGTCAACTTATCTTAGTCGCCTTTTATGACACCTTAGTAAGAAATGAGGGTGGTCTATTTTACTTAACCAAATACCACATGGCGAGTAGGATTTACACAACAGTTTATTCTTTTATAAATAGTTTAACGAACTGACAAATTTATGTTTGTCATTTCACACGATTTACGTCATACTGCGCTTCGCAAATATTTTATTTACAGTACGTGAGCCAAATGTCGTAAGTAATATTTACTTTCTTGCATTAGGACTTCACTATAAAAAATCTGCAAAAATCTGTCCGTTACGTTTTCACGGTTAAGCCACTAAAGTAAAGTTAAAGAATTTTAGTAAACATGAAGCTTAAATACCAGGCAAAACATAGGTGAAAATAAATCTCGTTTTTTCTTATATATTTATACCTATGTAATTGGTATATTATATCTTTAAAGACAGGAAAGAAGTCGCGGATACAACTAGTATCATCTACGGTTATAATCATTAATCAATTATGACATGATTGCATTAGTTTTACTCGACCATGTCGTTAACTCAATAGGTGACCGATATTTCGAGGTTCCATTATAATTATTGGATCATTAAGCTTCGCCCAAATTTTATGCTGTTAATGAGGTAGAAATTATTCTACCCCCAGGCCTCAGGATCGTCCTTCGTAAGGTTTGTAGAGGTCAGACAGACATTGCGTGTGGAAACTAGTAAAACATATGGGTATCGAGTACTGAGAATATGTTTGATACTCTAATTTTTTAATGCAAAGGTTATGTATAGAAACCGGTTATACTCACGATTTATTCTTTGGGTTAGCTCGAGTAGTTTTGAGCCCATCCAGGGCACTTATTCATGAGCTCTTTACACGACGTTATCGTGGGAGCTGCATATAGCAGCTCGCTAGGGGTGATTCGAGTGGCGGCTAATTTCAATGGCTTTACGTATTTTTTTTATTGATAATTGCAATTTATCACACGCTTTTCAGTGAAGGAAAACATTTTTTTTAATATTCAATTTTTATTATAAAATAATTATTCAATTCAAATTCAATTCAAAACATAGTGAGGTAACCTGGATATCTCTAGAGAATTCTGACGCTATGTATAACCTACCAATCCGCAAGCAGTGTGGTAGGCCTTATCTCCAATCCTTTCCTATTCCCAGCAGTGGGATAGTAATAGGCGGCTACTTTACTTTTTTAAATACAATTAAAGCTTACAGATCTACGGTGCATACTTTTATGTAATTGTAACTCAAAGAACGTAAATTTGTCAGTGAGCTCCCAAAAAAGCAATTTTCTCCAAAATATGACCCGTTCTTTAAAAAGTCGGATAAAAATGCGATCACAATACCGGCATCAGTTCTCCACGGCTAATACGGGCGAGATTTATACCCGGCTCCTGTTGGAATGGAAGAAAAATTTCACGAATCATTTTCTCTTAAGAATAATGTTTTGTTGCTCACAGGTATTTTATATAAGGTATTGTGCGGTGGTTAATGTGTTGTGTGGGAACGACCTTATATATCTTTTAAATGGTCGCACATTTTTTTCAAATTCACGTCGCAAGAAATTGTATGGAGAGACTTTCATTGAGGCATTTATTGTGTGCAAACCCGTTCGTTTTATTTTCTTTGGTCCGTCTTATCTTTAGGTGGTTTGATAAACATTTTACGTTTTTATACATATAGTAGTTTTATCTGCGACTTTGTTCGACTTTGGTATTTAAAATATTCTTAAATATGGACTGTGTTTTTTAAATTCTCGAATAAAATTTTGAATTTTTTTTGGTTATACATATAACATATATCTGAAAGGATTTCAGCTATATACTTACCGAATATCGAAATATTTAGACTAATTTAATCATGACTGATTTTCAGCTGAAGCCCAATATCTTAACGGATGAAAGTTTGCCTTTACTTTACCTAGTTGACGCTTTAGCCTACTCTCTCCTTTTGGAGAAAGGAGCGGAAAATTAGACCCAACGTTACCACGATGCGGTATGATAAGTTGCACACATTGTATCGATTTTATTTCTTTAATTTATTTATTTATGTACCAACAGTTAATATATAAAAATTAAATCAAAACAAAGTATACATAGATATACATACAAAATTTTGATAAACAATTAACCACATAATTTTTAAAGAAAAATCGTTGGTGCACGATGTTTAAGCCCGTCAACCGTATAGCAAGAAAGACATCGTATTTCATCGCACCTTATTAAACTGTACATTACTTAACGATAAAATATTGAATTTATAGATGTAGCCTACTTAGAAGTAGGTACTTTATAGAATTTCATAGAACAAAAGTAAAAAGATTACTTTCTTACCTTAATTACGTTGTTTGTTGTGGTGAAACCTTTCACATGCAGAGAAACAATACAAAATCTCAAAAGTTGTTTCACCATCGAATTATTATCAAAAAACTACAAAGCAAAACAAAAAGAGCCCAACAAACAAAATTTTTTCTGTAAATCACTTTTATAATAACGTTTGTGTTTACTGCTATTAAAAAAGGGACAGCTTTATATCGAAAATAAATTTTATCCTACACAATAAATTAAACGCAAATTCGTTATTGAATGAGTAAAGTAATTCTGTACCTTCCCAACAGAAAAGCAATTTTCGAGATTATTTATAAACCAAAAGCTCTCAGCGGCAATGCACAATTTATTCAAATTTTTATATACGGTGTTTTGCTGATAAGCTTTTATTGTTATTTTTTCTTAATCGGTATCGTATATCTTGATGATATTGAGGTTAACACTTTTATAGTGGAAACTGGTTAACAACGTATTGAAATTTAATGTTGTAAGACGAGTTTAGAGAGCGTGTTTCTAATAGCAGGGAATCGATATTTAAAATTGTACTTCGCTGTTGACCGTTTAGGTTAAAACACATATATATGCCAATGGCGAGATTTTGTAATAGACTTTTAGATATTAATAACAAATTATTTATCACACAATTATACGTCGAATTTATTTATTATATTTGTCTTATTTTTCTCCTAATTTATTTAGCATGATTCTTTAATGAAGAAGATTATAATTTTTATCCTTGCAACACGACCAATACGAAGCGCCTACTATTTAATCTTTACAAACAGTCTGAATCGGCAACGAATTGAAGGTTCACAAGCACTTGGTGACAAGTAAATTCGAATGCAGAATAATTTCAATATAACCATCAAAAGAACTCTTTTCACCTTCGACATTTCTGCTCTTCTTGAACCTTCGGGGATATGTCGGGATGATAGCAAGAGACCAGACGGCTTGACGCTCGTTCCTTGGGAACGGGGACGGGCCTTAATGTGGGACGAGACATGCGTTGATACATTAGCCTCGTCCTATATCAGGGAAACAGCGTCAAGACCTGGAGCTGCGGCGGAAATGGCCGAATCCGGTAATCGGCGGAAGTATGCAGGGCCATGGAGTCAAAATGCAAAAAAAATATATATCCGTTTTAACATCTCGGTTAAATGCCTCTTCAGGTGACAACAGGCTGACTCCTTTTTCGCACAAAGAATCAGCTTAGCGATTTTACGCGGAAACGCTGCCAGCATTCTTGGGACCACTGGACCTGATTTGTATAGTCCTAGCGTGTAAGTAATTTAAGATAGATATAACTTGTGCTTTAAGTAATTTAAGATAGATATGCTGTAAATAAAAAATATATAAAGTTTAGTTAAGTGATTATTAATTATTTAAGTAAAAATTGTTTAAAGTCTTTTAACCTTTTCAAATTTTAAACAATTCAAAACAGGAACACGGATGATACCACAATGTGAATTAATCGGCCCATTACGAAGGGTTACCGAATAAACAGTTTCCTGTTGCCTCTGGGGTTCTTTTCCTTAACGTTTGGTAAACGGCAATTGAGTATTCGATGGCTGAAATAATATCATCCGGTTAATGTATGAAATTTTCCCTTCATTAAACTTAAGTCGTATTCTAAACAATAAAAACAGGTTATTTAGGTCTTAAATTTGCAAACTAAATAAATATAAATAAGAAAATATCGATTAACATTTGAAACTTTATAATTTGTTTTTTACATATTAATGGTAAGTTATAATATAAAAAAGTACTTATATTATATTTTATTTATTTATTATTTATATATCAAGTAACAAAGACTCATTAGTTAGTAACTTAATCTATATGTTAGTACCTTAACCTACACTTAATTTTTGTTTTTTACATCAATTATATATATATATATATATATATATATATATATATATATATATATATATATATATATATATATATATATATATACATCCACACACACATACATCTACCTAAACGCATACATACACATCTATAGACATATTAAAAGAAAAAAAGTATAATATAATGATAAGTATGTCTAACGTGTACATATAAATTATAATTATAGTTAAACTTATTCAAGGAGTGTATATTTTTACCAATGCGTTTTTAAAAAACAGAAAGCTTTAGTTCAGTAAAAATAACGTATTGGACATTTAAAATATTATTTAATAGATTTACCCGCGATTTGTTTTATTGTAGCGTTATAGTTTTATAATAGATTCTTGTAGAATTAATAGGATTCCTATAGCCTATATGTTATTCCGGTGTATAACGAATAAATGTGCCAATTTCATCGATATTGGTTCAGCGGATTCGCCGTGAAAGTAAAACAAACGTACATACTCACAAACTCGCATTTATAATATTAGTAGGATTGGTAGGATAGGATTTATTTTAAAATATGTTTTATTTTATTTAACATTCGAATATCTGAATTTATACTTGGAGTCTTAAATTCAATAAAAAATATTAGAATGTTATAAATTGATTTTTTGAAGGATAGATGTCAAAAATAAATAGGGAAAAATGTCATTAGGGAATGCGATGTTTTTCCCAATTTCTTCAAACTTATCAGTTTCGAAAATTAACGAACGAGCGTGATTTGCGAAATTTTGTTATGAGATAGAGGTTGGGAATCAAGGTTTGAAAACCATTATTATTATTTTTCATTATGTAATTTTTTTCATAATAGTAAGTACCTAGGTAAAGAGCCTTGATTGGTAATTTTTTAAAAGATATAAAATGCAATAAAATAGAAAAAGAAAGAGCAGGTGATATCTGGGTTATATAAGAATATTCGCTTCTTTAGTCAGCTCGTTCCACACTGTGCTACTACATTAACAAAAATACTACCTACATTATAAATTAATATTAGCATTACATTCCTATTTTAGCATTTTTTCAATGCGCGCAAACAGGGATAAAAGACATGTTTTACCTAGCTAGATCGATTTATCGCCTCCGAAATCCATAAACATACTAAGTTTCATGAAAATCATTACGTGTTATTACGTGAGGTAAACTTTGTTAACGTTAATTTATGAATGTAATTACTTTATTAAAATACAATAAAGTAATCTTGAACAAACGTAGTGACGCATAGTTCATAAAATAGAAGCTTTGTTATATAAACACAAACACAAACACACACACACATACACAAATTTACGCAACACATTTAGCTTTATGTCCACATTTTCTACATATACAAACCTAAAAGTTACACTTCAAAATTTTCATATATGAATTTCTCCTATGTTTTACTCTCTTTTGATGTAAAAACTTCACGTAGACGGCTATCCAAAGCCAAAGCCTGTGTACGTGACTTATGTTCTTGCCTCTTAGAAAATACGTGCGATACTCACTTTGGTTTTAATCTAATCCAATGCATTTCACTATCCATATAACTTATACGAGCAACTAAAACATCTGGTAAAAATTACATAACCTACGATGTTGTTATATAATGAGTCAAATTAAAAAAGGCTTTAACAATATATCTTGTCTCTACTACTAACCGTTGAGGACCGTTGTTTACTCGTCTGGAGCCAATCCTCGCAACAGCATCAGGTCATACTTCCGCAATCAATTTTAGCTTTGCCATTACAGCAGTTTAAAAACACAATTTAAGAGAGACTGATACAAAAAGCCTACTATACTATTGAAGATTATTTAGACGATAAGAATGCGTGGATATAGCTACTGTCCAACCCTGTACAAGATAGTAATGACTTAATGTAACTAGTTATAAGTATTATGTTGAAAAAAGGAACCTCCGAGTTTCTTGTTGACTCTTCTCGGTAGGAATAGCTTTCCGAACCAGCGGTAGAGTTGACGATTCAAAAGCATTTGTTTACAAGTTTATTTGAATAAAGAAAATTTGGAATTTGAATTTGAATTTGATTGGGATTGGGAGCAGTATGTAAAATTTCAGCTCTATTAGACACCGGGAAGTGGGTCAAATTTAACATGCAAGATTCCACTTTCACATACATACACGGCAAGTTAAATAAAATTTTAATTATAAGCAAACCTAAAATTCTTTCTTGAGTAGTCACTTAATTGATATATTAAAAAAATATACTCAATATTATTTTACCTTTCACATCAACAATATACCTAACTAACATAAAGCTTTGTACACTCTATAAATCACTTCACAAAATTTTAATTTGTTCTAGCGATAAAGCATACAAATAGCAAGTTACTAACGAACAACCCATTCTAACAAATATTCACTGTTAGAACAATATGCCAACATATGATCCTTCAAACCGGATGCATTGTTCCTAACTTTTTATCCTATTATATGTTCTAGTTACGCTTCAGAACGATTATATTTTCAGCAAAGTATTTAAGTACTATTGAACTTTTATATTAATAACATTAAACTGTTTTAATTTGTTCTACCAACGAAGGGTTTCAGAAAATTATTGTTGCTTTTTTCTTGTCTTGTACTTAGTCTATCTAACAAAATAAATTAAATGAAAGACAAACAGATATATCTAAATTATTGCACCCCGTTGATTAATAAGTGTTATGTTGTAAAAGTCCAACGCACATTTTATAATTTTTGTATACCCGTGTTTTCCAATGACGTATCTGGTAGCTTATTATAAGTATAAAGCACCTCAAGGTTTTCTAAGAAGCCTCATAAAAACAGTGGAACGTGCCAAGAAATCTAATACTGGCCTCGGTTAGCTGAGCTGACACCTTAAATGATAGCTGTGTTTGAGCTTTTATTTATGTCAATCGTAGGCTTTTCAATGTAACTCAATTCCCGGTATTACAACACAAATTCTTATGGATTGATTTCTCAAAAAAAATCCTTCAATATATCCAATTAACATCATCCTCCTGCCCTTATTCCATTTTAAGTGGGGTCGGGACAACAAGTTTTAAACAGTTTGTGAGGTAATTTGGCTAGGTATTTTACGACCGGCCGCCTACCTGACGTCAACTTACGGTAGTCGCTTTCAACGAAATCTTGATAAGAAATGAGGGTGGTGTATTCTATTCAGCCGGATACTAGACGGCGGATACCAACTTACCTTAGTCGCCTTTAACGACACCTGGTTAAGAAATGAGGTTGGTCTTTTCTACTCAGCCGGATACTGCACGGCGGGTACCAACTCACCTAAGTCGCACTTTTACGACACCTTGGCTAGAAATGAAGGTGGTCTTTTCTACTTAGCCGAATACCATATGGTGGGTCAACTTACCTTAGCCGCCTTTTACGACACCTCATTAACAAACACAGTCAGTTATCATATATCAATTATTAAGGCAAAATCGCAGTCATTCTATAGCCTTTTTAATATGACAGGATAAAAATTCTGTACTTTACATAAGGTTTCACATTGTGTACACAACGTGTTTATAATGTTTAATACGGACTTGGCGTTTTTCTATATGTAAAGGAAAATAACTAATCGGCAGATATAAATAAATCAAGAGGAAGTATATTAACGTCCTTGGGTATCGAATAATGTGGCTGGAAATAAATTTCTCTTAGAATAGAGATAATGTGGAGCTGATAAATCGTAGAGATTCTACGAATGCTTATCGTATTCTTTCTAACATTCCTGCATTCATTTTTATAGACAATCTTGGGCCTTGATGGGAATCTGATTATCTTGATGTTTCCTTACTAGTTTTATTATTAAGAAACTCTTTTAATATTATTACAACGTAGAAGCTTCAAATAAAAAGATTAATCTGATTTAAATGAGGGACAGTTTTCTTTAATAGATTTATACAGACCTACAGACCTTATGGCGATAATTTTCTTTAATTACTTTAAGTCTGTAAAACAATTCAAACTTCAAAAAGAGACCATCATTTTACAAGGGTGGCTCTGCAATAGTATAAAAACTGTGTTGCATCTGCCACTCCCACAGACATAAAAAAACCAACAAATGAAAACGATAATTTAAAAAATATGAAAAAAGAGTGTGTGAGTGTCGTGTGTATATATGTGTGCATAGGCGTCAGTTTAAATAGTAGAAAATTTATTATGATGACAATCTTAATAATTGCATGTGGATGGATATATGACTAGCAGGAGGCCTAAAAAGAGATGGCAGGATAGTGTGAAGTATGTTGTATTGTGTAAAGTAATAAAAAAAACGTTTAATAATAATAAAACGTTTATTTCGCACCACAAACCATACAAAAAAATAAAAAATAAACTTAATCAATTTAATTAATTTTACAAGAATTTATGGTTGTGGATTTCTGGTGCCTATGGTAGGTAAAAACCCCGTATTACAGGTCACCAGGCCTCCACCCCTCGAAATGTGCTACAATTAACTTAAACTAAAATAAACAGAGTGAAATAACAGCTTATGCTGTGTGTTGTATGTGGTACGTGGAAAAGACTAATACATGCATGTGGTAAAAATTAGCGTATAAGAGTGTGAGAGAGAATGTGTGTGTGGGTATGTATGTGTTTGTGTGTATGTGTGTGTGTGTGTGCTTGTGTTTTTGAGTGCGTGTGTGTGTTAGTGCATCTTTATTACTTATACGACCACTTCTAATAGACCTTCCGTAACAGCATAGGATTGATTTTGAAGCCAACTTCCCAAAGTTAATTTGTATTTAAATCTATTTAGACTATATAAGGACAGGATTTTATGTAATTTATTATAGAGATAGGGACCTAGGAAAATGAAAAATCTGTGACTAAACGCGGTTTTCAGTTGTGTTGATAAAGCCAATAGGTGGTTACGGCGCTTATTTTCCTGATTATAATGGGTTATGGTATGCTGTCTTAGAGCAGTGGCCAATACATATAGCTGTCTGACTGTAAGGACTTGACAGTAGTCATAGAGTTGATCAGTTGGGAATAAACGAGGCTTATAACAACACACTTTGAGTACTGCTCTTTGAGCGCGCTCAATAGTTATGAAATGACTTTTGGCCGCACCACCCCAGGCAGATAAGCAGTAGCTGAGAATAGATTGGCATAAAGCAAAATATACCAATTTAACAGTATCTGCATCAGCAGACTGACGTAACTGCTTAAAGACATAAATTAATTTACGGACACGACTAGATAAATGCTCAATATGATTCTCAAATGTTAAATTGCAATCAATTACTATGCCTAGATATTTAATGGATGTGACGCTTTCAATATAATCTGGACAACTTGGTATATTATTCCTATTAGGATTTGGCATAGAAACTATTTGATAGGAGGACGCTATTGAAGGGTTACGAATTGAAAAGTTAAGGACCTTAGTTTTGGTTAAGTTAAGGGTTAATAAATTATGTTTTAACCATATCCTCACGGTATTGAATCCAACCTGAGTGGAGTCGTAAGTCTCAGTCCAAGTTTCTGAGGAGAATACAAGTGCTGTATCGTCTGCATAAGAGTAAATTGTGCCATTTCTGAGACTCAGGTTGCATAAGTCGTTAATATAAATTAAAAACAGGCTCGGGCCAAGTATGCTCCCTTGAGGCACGCCGTAACCAATATGCAGTTCAGAGCTCTGAAATGGTTCAATTTTCACCATTTGCATTCTGCCTGTCAAATAGCTCTGGCACAGTGACAATGGAATTCCTCTTATTCCCAGAGACTCTAGTTTGGTTAGTAAGATAGGAATAGAAACTGTGTCAAATGCCTTTGCAATATCGAGAAATATTGCAAGACTTTTTTGACTTTTATCCAGTTTTGAAACAATGCAATCAATTAAATTATGAACAGCATCTGCAGTGGACATATTTTTCCTGAAGCCAAATTGTTTAACAGATAATAGATTATATGTCTCTAAAAAACTAGTGAGTCGCGAATTGATAACTTTTTCAAGTATCTTGGATAACGCAGGAAGAATTGATATGGGCCTATAATTTTCAGCGCAGCTTCTATCCCCAGACTTAAAAATGGGACAGAGAATAGCCTTTTTAAATATATCAGGAAAGATTCCTATATTACTGCTCAAGTTGCGCCATAGTGTCAACTATGTCAACTACGTTCGTCAGAACGACGGTAGAGAATGGAAAGAAAACGATGTTGTGCCGATCCAACTTAGCCACTCTAAGTTAAGGTCAGGAGAATTATAATGTTGATCTTAATAATTGATTTGTCTGAGGTTTGATATGAATGGCAATCTTTATTGACTTGATTAGATTAGTCATCATGCCGTCAGGTAAGGGCCGTTTAATTTTCACATGCACGCAGAATGCCCAATTTGGGTGGTTCAATGGATGGAGCTCGTGGCAGAAGTGGGGCATGATCATCTTTCCTTTCCCACCGTGATTGTTCGATCATGTGATCGTGGGCAGCGATTGCCTCTTTAAAGGAGGCTGCAGAGCGGACCTGGGAAGTAGAGTCCTCGGATCCGTCCGCAAGCGAGCGGGGCGCAGGCGACTTGCCGAAGTCCGTCGCGTGCCGTCTTAACGGGACCTCCGGGCGTTCCGAACGGAACTTATGCTCGCTAAAGTTATATCGTTAAAAAAAGGGCCAATTGATTTCAGAAAAAGTTTCAGGTTTTTAATTTCTTTGGACCAAAAACCTCTATTTTTTGAAGTGAGTGTTTACACAATCGGGTCAAGTTCCCAAATCCCCAGTTACCAAACTAAGACGGTAAAACAGTAATATATGCAATAATATTGTACTACAATTGCGCGAGAGGCACAATATTTCATTAACATGCTAATACCCTTACAGCCATCGAATATGGTATTGTCACCGAAAACAACCCCTTGGGGATTAGGTCTGTTAATTAATTTTGTGATTTCGCTCTTATTGCTGTTGTTTTGTTCTCTATGGCCTTTCGTGTGTATTTGGTCCGCAATATACAGCCTATATCAATAGAGTAGGAATAACATCGGGATATTATTGTTTTATTTTATCTTTAGATAAGAATTGAAAAGCTATTGGTACCCGTGACTATGTTCGCGTCGATTTTAGTGTTAAAATACCATTAAATATATTACTTCTAATTCCTAAAATAAACACGGGATATTTTATCTTATATTTTGCGCGGTTTTAATTCATAATCCTCCTGCTGTTATCCTACTCTAAGCGGGGTGGGTACAACATGTTAAAAACATGTTGTCAGATGATTTGACTACGTATTTTAGGACCGGCTGCCTGCTTGACGTCAACTTACCTTAGTCATATTTTACGACACCTCGGTAAGGAATGAGGGAGATCTTTTCTACTCAACCGGATAACACACGATGGGTCAACTTATCTTAGTCCCCTCTTACGACACCTCGGTAAGAAATGATGGTCTATTCTACTCAGCCGGATACCACCGGCTGAGTAGAATAGACCATCATTTCTTACCGAGCTGGCTGAGTATGTGTTATATATTTTTATATAATTTCTTATTGACTATTAATGACATCGTGATAAATCTGTAGACTTATCTTGAAACTTTTCTTGGATATATTTTACGTTCCCATTTGTATTACCGCAGAAATGTGTGGTCTAAAGATTAAAAAACTTAGAAGGTGTTTAGCCCAGCTGTGGGATTTAATACAACGTTACTTACTCTACCAAAAGATTCCTTTATTTATACGCGGGTTTTACTCGCAACTTCGTTTGCGTTGCTTGTCTTTGCGTGATAGGTTAATACTAGATGGCGCTTTTAAATGTCATCCTATTCATGTAGAATTAACTGGATTTCTATAGCCTATATGTTATTTCGGTGTATAAGGAATGATTGAGCCAAATTTCATTTATATTGGTTCAGCGGATTCGCCGTGAAAGAGTAACAAACATACATCCATACTCACAAATTTTTTGTTAGGAATCTTTTAAGGTTAAATGGCCTATATAAGGCAACGGCTGACGTCATTCGCTCTCTTTTGCCGTGCGGCATTCGTAGGATGTAGACGTGTTTGGGAGACCTCTTTTATATTTCGTGTTATTGGAATCTAACCTCAAATAGTTGCTATTCATGATGGGAGCGACCACTGAATTTCTTGCCAGTTCTTCTCAAGTGGATTAGTGTTCCGAACTGATGGTAGAATCATTCTGTACTTAGATTTTGTAGTGAAAAGTGATGGTGCACAGTAAGGTGCCCGGCGTGTGTCGGCGTTTATTTTTCTATTATTCATTTTAAATTGAATTAAGCCTTAATTTCTAACAATAAGATTATGAAACATTTAAATTACCAATGTGTATGCATGGTGGGTCTTATCTCCAGCAATACTCTCCAAAAAGACGTAGAGACGATATGCCCATCTGTGGGATAATAAAAGGCCATTACTTTGAGAAACAATTTATTAATATTATAATATACTATATCGTTCTTGGCAAATCAAAGCAATATGATAGTTGTTATAAAAGAAAATTAGCTTCTTACTCCTCCGGTTATGACGTCATCAATATGGACCATTCCGCTAATGCGTTCGAACGACTTGTTTACAAGGAATAAGTTTATTTTTATGGGAATATTGTATTGATAGTAAACTATGAACGGGGTTAGGTTGGCTTAGTTTCATGGAAAATATTATATAACTACTTGCCGCGACTTTTATCTTTTATGTTACCCTGGTATATAAGGTTTAATTGTACCAAGTTCCATCAATATTAGTTTAACGTTTTAGCTGTACAAGGGTAGTAGACAGACTCAGATTTTCGCATTTATATTATTACTTTATATACAATATACTTTTCGTAAAATATAATTGTAATCTTTATTCGACTAGTGGACCGGCCACGCATTGGTGTGGCTCAGTTGTCATTGACTGCTCAAAATTTATTTTGATTAAAATTGGTCCAACCGTATTGGAGTCTATACGAAACATACATATGTAACAACGCCGCCTTGCCGTTACTACAAGCAAGCAAGCAAGCAAGCCATGACGTCACATCTTGCCACAGCCTTTTCGCGCTATTTTGACGTGGGAGATGTGACAGCCGCTGTCATTAGCAGCTAGCCCGCGGATAGCGAACGAGAGTTTGCTTTGATTTCATTTAAGCATTTTTTATGAAAAGAATTAAACTGATTTAGAATACTTCTTTTATTAATACAAGTAGTTTAGTTACATATCAGAAGTGGGATCCGCGCAAAATGAAAAGATGAGCTGTAAGTGACAATGAAAATTTTAAATAGTGAACACGAAAGGTCTTCGTATGAGGTGGAAGATGATCAAACGCCCGCAAGGAAAATTTTGATAACTGTTCTTTCGTCAAATGGAAAAAGGATTCCGGAATTTGCATAATGAAGTTTCTACTATGGCGTCACTAAAACAGCACCGAGCGGCTGTATTGATCCCGGAATTTGATCCAGATAATTAATTCTAAAAATAAAATAAAAACAACCTGGAATGTTATTGGAGAAGAAACAGCTTTGCCATTGCAGCAGTTTAAATACACTGTTAAAAATAGGCTGATGCAGAAAGCCTACTATACTATTGAAGATTATTTAGAAGATAAGAATGTGTGGATATATCTCTTTTTGAACCTGTACAAGACAGTAACGACTGAATTGAGGAGTGCACTATAACAGCCTGGCCGAAGAAAATTGAACAATTAGGGGATATCTATGGCTGGGATGATAAGACAAAATCGTTCCATTTACAAGTTACGTTTTACATTTTTTATGTTTTTTATTTTCCAGTCTAGTATCAGCAGACTCCATCCGTCCCTACCGGAGCGTAGCATATATGACGGATACTGAGAGTAGTACAGATGAACAATTAGAGACTGAAAACTTAATTGATTTGTTGACGAGTTGAACTTATTAATTGCACGGGTTCAATCATCTTATTAACAAACCGTATTACTCGTTTTATCTTGTTTTGTAATTAAGTGTTTGCATTTTCATTGCGGGAGCAATGTTTACAGGATGGCCGAATGTAACAACGCCGCCTTGCCGTTACTACAAGCAAGCAAGCAAGCAAGCCATGACGTCACATCTTGCCACAGCCTTTTCGCGCCATTTTGACGTGGGAGATGTGACAGCCGCTGTCATTAGCAGCTAGCCCGCGGATAGCGAACGAGAGTTTGCTTTGATTTCATTTAAGCATTTTTTATGAAAAGAATTAAACTGATTTAGAATACTTCTTTTATTAATACAAGTAGTTTAGTTACACATACATATTTTTTTATTTTTTAGATAATTTTATCTCATAATATACTGTCTTTCAATATAAAATACAGTTAATTAAAAAAAAGGCTCTGATCGCTACCGAACTTTACAGGATTATCCGCAGAGTCAATCTAAAGAGTATTTGAAAATTTCATAAATTTGTTCCAGGCGTTTCAGACACTTACGTGGATATAACTACTTTTCGACTCTGTACAAAACAGTAATGAGTAAATGTAACTAGTAATAAGAATTATTATATATATGTAACAGCGCCGCCGTGTCGCTATTGCAAGCAAGCAAGCAAGCCATGACGTCACATCTTGCCACAGCCTTTCGCGCCATTTTGACGTGGGAGATGTGACAGCCGCTGTCATTAGCAGCTAGCCCGCGGATAGCGGATGAGAGTTTGCTTTGATTTCATTTTAGCATTTTTTATGAAAAGAATAAAACTGATTTAGAATACTTCTTTTATTAATATAAATAGTATAGTTACATATCAGAAGTGTGAATCCGCGCAAAATTAATAGACGAGCTGTATGTGACAATGAAAATTTTAAATAGTGAACACGAAAAGTCTTCGTATGAGGTGGAAGATGATCAAACGCCCGAAAGGAAAATTTTGAAAACTTTTATTCCGTCAAATGGAAAAAGGATTCCGGAATTTGCATAATGAAGAACTATGGCCCCACTAAAAATGCACCGAGCGGCAGTATTGATCCCGGAATTTGATCCAGATAGTGAGGAGTGCACTATAACAGCCTGGCCGAAGAAAATTGAACAATTAGGGGATATCCATGGCTGGGATGATAAGACAAAATCGTTCCATTTACAAGTTACGTTTTACATTTTTTTATGTTTTTTATTTTCCAGTCCAGTATCAGCAGACTCCATCCGTCCCTACCGGAGCGTAGCACACATGACAGATATTGAGAGTAGTAAAGATGAACAATTAGAGACTGAAGACTTAATTGATTTGTTGGAGGTTTAACTAATTAATTGCACGGGTCCAATCATCTTATTAACAAACCGTATTACTCGTTTTATCTTATTTTGTGATTAAGTGTTTGCATTTTCATTGCGGGAGCAATGTTTACAGGATGGCCGAATGTAACAGCGCCGCCGTGTCGCTATTGCAAGCAAGCAAGCAAGCCATGACGTCACATCTTGCCACAGCCTTTCGCGCCATTTTGACGTGGGAGATGTGACAGCCGCTGTCATTAGCAGCTAGCCCGCGGATAGCGGATGAGAGTTTGCTTTGATTTCATTTTAGCATTTTTTATGAAAAGAATAAAACTGATTTAGAATACTTCTTTTATTAATATAAATAGTATAGTTACATATATAAAGTAATTTTCTTGGAGCGGCAAAATAAAAACGTGTGTTGCTCTGGAAAATCAAAGATTTATTTTTATTCGTCTTCATCACTATATTTACACTATACACTATAAACTAAAACTAATATAAGTACCTGGAAAATCAAAGAATTTCATACATGCATATTTTGGCTGTTTTTTGAGCATATTTATTTACCTTTGTTCAAAACTTATTTTTTTATGTAAATTCACTCAGTGTAATAATTTTATAATGTATCAGTATTAAATCCTGATGACGACGTCGAGCTGCAGCAGCGCCGTGGAGCCAAACGAGGAGGGCAGGAAGTACAAGCTCAATGATGACCTGGTGCGGTTCATGAGCATGCGCAGTGACCACGACGTCCCGCGGTACAGCGCTTCATTGAAGAAATACGTCGATTTGCAGCAGAAGCGCCGCAGAGCTGCGAACGCGCGCCTTTCGCATTATGGAGAAGGGAGTGCTCCAAAGAAACCATACCCTCCGGAAAATGATGGAACGATCAATAACACTGAACATCGCGGAGGTGACGATGAACGAATACATAAAAGACGGGTGGCGAGACGAGGTGGTGAAAAGTTGATGCAGCGCCAGCGATCTGGATCTCGCTCCCAATCGTGCGAATCCGTCGACGCTTGCGGGAGGCGTCGACGTCGTCGCCGCCGCCGGTCGTGTAGCCGGAGACGCCGTCGTCGTAGTCGTCGTCGTCGTCGCAGTGGCTGCCGCCGCCGTCGTCGCAGCCGAAGTCGTCGTCGACGTCGTCGTAGCTGTCGCCGGCGCCGACAACGACGACGGTGTTGTCGGCGTCCTTCATCTTGAATCACTATTGAATTGAATCTATTAAAAAAAACCGCATCAAAATCTGTTGCGTAGTTTTAAAGTTTTAAGCATACATAGGGATATAGGGACAGAGGGACATAGGGACAGACAGGGAAAGCGACTTTGTTTTATACTATTTATTATAATTATATAATTTTCTCAAAAGTCAACTCAAAGTCAACTCATTAGTTTTTCCATCTGTTGCTCCCATTATTACAAATTTAAATCGTAGCTTTTCCATTTTATTTAATTAACTAAAATTGTCGTTTTATAAAGTAATTTTCTTGGAGCGGCAAAATAAAAACGTGTGTTGCTCTGGAAAATCAAAGATTTATTTTTATTCGTCTTCATCACTATATTTACACTATACACTATAAACTAAAACTAATATAAGTACCTGGAAAATCAAAGAAACGACAAATAAAGTTTATATTTTACCTTTAAATATTTTCATTTCATCAATTGCTTTAAACATTTTTCTTTTGACGACGTCAATTCGTTTCCTTTTCCAAATTTAAAAATGAGATGTGTACATATCAAAATTAAAAAGAATTTATATTCTTTACATATATTTAAAAATAGTTCAAATATATTTTGAAAAGACCAACCGCCGAGAATCTTGCTGACTCTTCTCGGTAGGAACAACTTTCCGAACCAACAGTAGAGTTCAGGATGCAAAAGCACTTGTTGACAAGTATATTGTAATAAATAATATTTTGAACTTATAAAGAAAATTCAGACATACATTTTTATATATACAGATTTCAAGGTGAAGTAAATGTATATATAGAAACTTTAAATGTATGCAAGCAGTGGGAGCTCACATATATGTTCTGGGTCGCTTGTTAACATATTGATTGGATTGTCAAGACCTACTCATGTATTTCTCCGACAGCTACCTGAAGATTTATTGTGTACACTAGTTTGATATTTCAGTTGAAACACAAACTAGTCTAGGGTTATTTTCGTACAATAACCGGCTACGCTCAAGTTATAAATGCATGACCTAGTTTCGAAATCAGTCTAAGCTAACACCCATGAGTTCTTTAAGCCGTATTGTTGTTCTGAAAACAACGTGAAACTGAAGCGGAAATATTTTTCAGATGTGCCACGAAGCGATCTTTTTTTTCGACATATTTCAAATACATACTTCTCTATGAGATGTAGAGTACATGTAATATCATCGTTTGTTATGAATTATCGTTATCTATGAAGTCCGATGAAGAAAATTTGGATATCATAAAAATAAACACCATACTATATAAATAAAATCAAAAGCACTTGACATAGACAAATAGAGATCAAAACGTTCAATTCCTCCTCCTCGAGTCGTTTTCCTCAGTGCTGAGGGTCGTGACCTTTACCACGGATCACTTTATTACGGATGACTGATCGCCAGGTTTTGCGATCACCTGCTGCTTTTAAGGCTTCGTGGACTTGAATGGAGAGTGAATGAGTGATCTGGTCGGACCATCGAGTTGGACTGCGGCCTCTTGCTCTTTTTCCTTCTACCGAACCAGTGATCATTAGCTTTTCCAGGTTGTCTCCAGTCTTCCTAGCGATATGTCCGAAAAATTCAAGGACTCTGCGGAGACACGTAGTTGAGAGCCTGGTGGTTACTCCTATAGCTTTGAGTATGGATGCATTGGTCCGGTGCTCAGTCCAAGATACGCCCAACATTTTACGCCAGCACCACATCTCAGAGGCATCAATGCGTTTCCTGTCAGCAGACTTGACAGTCCATGTCTCAGAAGCATACAGAAAAATGGAGAACACGAGTGTGCGTACCAGAAGAATTTTGGTTTTACGCGAAATGTTGCGGTCCCGCCATATTTTCTGCAGCTGTGACATTGCTGACTTTGCCATGCCAATGCGTCTTCGGATTTCTAACTCTGTGGAGCCATTGTTTGTAATGCTGGAGCCCAGATAAATGAAATTTTCAACCAGTTCGATATCAAGCACGCCAGTTAGATTTAATTTGTGAGCTCAAAAGAGATCAAAACGTTCAATTAGTATTCCAGAAAGGCCTTTTTAATGGATTACTTGTTAAAAAAGTTAAAAAAAACTAGCGGTTTATTACTCTCCTACTGCTGGGAATAGGCCTCTTCTCTCCGTTTTTGGAGAGAAGGATTGGAGCTAAGAGCTACCACGCTGCTTCAATGCGGATTGGTAACTTACACATACAGCTCTTACTTGTTAGGTGAAGTCTTAAATCAGGAAGTTGAGTTATCGGATCCGGACTGCAGCAGCCAATGGGGTAGCAGATGACTCGCTGAAGTCCGTCACATTCCAATGTGGACGAAGGGAATCGGACACTTAGTGGGTCCCTAAGCCAGCCCAGCCTAGGTGTAGGTCCCCAAGGCTGGTGATGTATCGGGTGCACCCGACGCATCGATTAGCGGAGGTAGGGACACTGTTTAGAGAGGGTTCAATACGGAGGCGCTCTCCGGTTGACAGAAGCTGGTCACGGGGATGGTGGCAATGTAAAAACACTATTAAAGAGAGGCTGATACAAAAAGCCTACTTTACTGTTGAGGTTTATTTAGACGATAAGAATGCGTGGATATAGCTACTGTCCGACCCTGTACAAGATAGTTATAATTTAGTGTAACTAGTTATTACTTTGAGAAGAGAAACCGCCGAGTTCCTTGCTGGATTTTCTCCATAGAAACAGCTTTACGGACCAGCAGTAGAATTGACGATTCAAAAGCATTTATTTACAAGTTGATTTCAATAAAGAAGATTTTGAGTTTTGAGTTGTGTACGTCGTCTTGACATACCAACCACTTATCCCTGTCTTACTTATACTACAGGTTTTACTGCTACAAAAAAGTGTTAAACCAAAAAAGATGGCAGAAATTTGTATAGTCCATTAATAAGTTCGCCATTAGACATAAACCCTGAAATTCAAATCGAAAAAAGATACCGGGTCCTAACTGCTGTAGTCCGGACAAAAGCAATTAGAGCCCTTAGTTTACTCGAGAGGCACGTTTATTCATTAATATGCTAATATCGTTACGGGCATCGAATACCAAAATGTTTTACCGAAATGTAGAGGAGCCTCTTGGGGAAAAAAGCTTAAAATTTATTGGAATGTCCTTGCGCCGAATAAAATGTTACGCAGTTATGTTTTCTTACCGTTTTTTCCTCGCTTTTTATATTAATTTTTTTAATTTTAAATAAAGTTGTCATATATTAATTAATTTCCAAAACAAACTAACTACGATTTTTATTACAGCATTATCCTGCCCTTATTCCACTCTAATTAGAGTCAGCACAACATGTTATAAACACTGGTGGAGCACTGTCAGGTTTTTAGTCGGTGAGAGTCCGACATACCCGCCGCTCGTCCCCGTCGGGCGGTGACGACCCATAATGGGTTTTCCTGACATAAAAAAAAAAAAAGAAAAAAAAAAAAACATGTTATAAACATGTTCTAATATGATTTGGCTCGTTATTTTACGGCTTCCTGCCTGACGTCAACTTACCTTAATCGCATTATACGACACCCTGGTAAGAAATGAGGATGGTCTGTTCTACTCAACTGGATACCACACAGCAGATCAACTTAGCCTTAGTCGGAATTTGCGACACCTCATAAGAAAAGAGGGTGATCTACTCTACTCAGTCGGATACCACACGGTGGGTCAACTTACACTAGTCACCTTTTACGACACCTTGGTAAGAAAAGAGGGTGGAGAATCCACACGGTACTACAACTTTGGTATATTAAGTTATATTATAAATTTATTATCATTCTATCAGTTTGAAAGAAAATTAAAAGGAGTCTGTTAAAATTTGTAAACCTTTAGAAGATTTTGAGATCTATCCATTAAACCATCAAGACTTCAGTACCTAACAATAATGTTGTAAAAAAAGAGCCGCTAAAATAAAATCTTTTTTTTTCCCTCCAATAGTACTCCAAAAATATCAGTAAAGATTGTAAAGCGCCGAGTGAGATCGTGCGACGCGATACTTGTATGGGCAGATCAAGTGCCATAGATAGGGACTCGAGTTATTTCAACTTGGCTCGCGTTTTACTGGACTTGTATAGGAAAAGTCTTACCAGATAAGAAGTTTTATATTATTATAGGTCGTTATTATTACATATTGTTTTATTGCGCTCATATAAACTAATCAGTTTATTGTATTATATTGTTATTAGATGAATTTGATAGCGACCCCGTACGAAAAATACACTATAGTTCCAATCCTCACAAGGTCGCAGGGTGAAGCGGCACAAATGTTTATCACAAGACTATATTACGGTTTTAATCTGTCCAAGCGGGGTGAGCCGCTGGCGATTGCTAGTATATAATAATTCCAAAGAATATCTGTATTTTTTTAAATAAATCAGTTAAGTTAAATTAAGTATTAAAGTAATCTAAGTATGCATTACATAAAAGAGATAATAGTACCTTACGTAGATAACACAATGTTAACAAATCGACTGCCAAAGTTTCACCTTAGAGTAATTCACTTTCTGTCCGGAGCGGTTGTCCGGTCAACCGAATATTATTATTAATGGTAAGTAAGATGTAGATCGTTCTATCAATGATTTAACGAAGAGCAGGGTTAACGTAAACCGTGGGACATTAAAGACCTTTTCTGTTCGTAAAAGGGTCTGCTATTCTGATAAATGAAAAGTGATTGATGTCAATGATAAAGTCAATGTTTTTCTTTGTCAGTAGCAATTGAGAAGATTGGTTACCTTTTTGTAAGCAATATAATATACCCTATCCGAAGTATAAAGTCATATTTCCTATGATTATACATGGGAGATGTAACTTTTTATATTGTTTAATTATTGACTAGAAGTCGCTAGCGGCTCCGCCTGCGTGGATAGCTTAAAATCGTAATATAGTATTTTGATAAGTATAAAAATAGTTAAAGTGGACTTTTATTTAGAACTTTAAATTTGAATTGAATTGAATAACTTTCTCCGTGTACATAGCGTACGCAAGGAAAGCTTTAAATTTTGCCATTTTCGTAATATTTTTTATTGCTGCTCCTCTCCTATTCATCTTAGCGTGATGTTATATGGCCTATAGCCTTCCTCTATAAATGGACTATCTTATACTCAAAATAATATAATAGTATAGATATTGTAAGGTTTTATTATTGATTATTTTTTGCCACAGTATCCCTTAAAAGTCTTGAACGGTTAGCTCGCTTGCACCGTTTAGAAGTTCCAACTCTGGGCAGAAACCAATAAAAAGAGCCTTATAAGAAAAAATAATCACTCACCTGCCTTTTTTTTCTATCTCTTCATGCCACACATGTTTTAAACATAGTTAGACCAGCCGCCTGCGACGTCAAGTTACCTTAGTCATCTTTTACGACGACTCGGTAAGAAATGAGGGTGGTCTATTCTACTCAGCCGAATAACACACGGAGGGTCAACTTACCTTCGCTTTTTACGACATCTCGGTAAGAAATGAGGGTGATGTATTCTGCTCAGCTGGATGAATATGTGTTTAATTATATTTAACGTTCATCAAGTAAAGAGAATTTCTTGAATACGTGTAATCATTCAACCAATATTATTTATCTATGACAAAAAACTAAGGAACTTATAAAAGGATAACTTTTACCATCGGGTATATCTTAATGCCAACACTGTGTAAGTAATTTTTCTATTAAGTCATTACTCATGTATTTCTTAATAATCTACAGATTTATTTCCACTGCAGTAGATGGAATAATGACGATATATGGTTTCCATTGATTGAATGCCCGCATAATGTTCTCCTATAAAAATAAAACGAGATTTGGTAAACAAGTCGTTGGAACGTATTAAGGGAACGCCCCATATTGACGATCTCATAACAGGCGAAATTGATAGGAAGCCGTGATTTTTCTTTTATAACTCAATAATATTGGAAAGGGTCACAGGAACCTTTTTTATACGGCGACGGTAAGAAGAATTCTTCTTTGCGATTATGTTGACCATATTCTTTTCGTACATATATACACTGGACTAGTTTTTTTTTTGTGCACTGAACATCATTTGTATTTTCGCGGTTCATTGTATTTAGTGGTTCGATATTCATTTTTTTTCCTATAATGGCAATTAGCAGTAGTTTTAATTACGCACACTACTGCAATCAAGGAGTCACACTAGAGTAGGAGAGCAACAGGAAGGCCTGTAAATGAGAGTGTCATGAGAGAAGATGAATTTCGTATAGTTATCTTTGTCTAATCACAAATAAAAAAGAGAGACAGATAAATACAGTTTTAAGCCGTGTGGTATCCGGCTGAGAGACCACCCTCTTTCGTACCAATGTCGTAAAAGGTGACTAAGGTAATTTGACCCGCCGTGTGGTATCTGGCTGAGTAGAATAGACAACCCTCTTTCTTACCGAGGTGTCGTAAAAGGCGACTAAGGTAAGTTAACCCACCGCGTGGTATCCGGCTGAGTATGTAACGATCTCATCCCTACATTCGAGTTTTAAAAAATAAATAATTATTAAAATTTCAATATTTTAGAAAAATCTATAAGTATAAAAATAAATGTTTGTTTGTCACGCAGTAATGTTTTTTCGCATCTATAATTGATGCTCTATTCATAAAACATCAAATTCAGAAAAGTATAATTTTCGTCATATTGACCGAATGTCACGTTATCCGCCGTACTACAGTATAGAGAGAGCGGGCGGAGCGTAGAGCGCAGAAGTGATCTGTTAGGTCGCTTATGAAATGTTGTTATAATGATATTGTAGATGTGTACTTGGGCGATACATAATATTAATAGAGTTTTAACTCGACTATTTTTAATAATAATTAATAATAAATACACATCTAGGCCCGCTCTCGTATAATGGTTCAAGATGCAAGATCGTGCCGATCTTTGGAAAGGCTGTGAATGTGACTTGACCATTAAGAGTGTAGCGATGGTTACATCGCTTAGCTCACCTCGAACGATTAAAGTGTCTGAATGTTACTTGGTAAAGGCAACTTTGCTGAGTAGTGGTTGGCACTCTACCGAACATGCTCTGGCGGGTACTGGTGGGAGACTTGAGGTTTAGGCCGGCAGTGATTTCGGTCATTGCTGTGTGCCTGGCCCAAAAGGCTACACTAGGCTGCATCTTATTAGGGCTGGGTCTAGGCCCGTAGTTAACTTCGGTTGCTGCGGCGTGCCTTTATTCGGCTTTGGTTTGACGCAACCAGAGTTACTTTGGGCGTGTGCCTTTGTGATACGGGTTTGGTTAGGCCGGTGATGATTTCGGTCGTTGCCGTGTGCCTTGCTGGATCTTTGGACGCATAGGCCGCTTGAAGTAGTGCCGGTACAGTGGTGGCTGAAATGTTATTGTTTGACGAACGGACATCTAAACGTTGTTCGTAGTCTTTCAATAGTGACGGTACCACAGCTGAATGTTGCTGGGCGTTGCGGAAGTTAACTTTATGTTGCTGAAGTGATACGCCGCGGCAGTGATGGATCGCTATGGACTCTGTTCATAGTAACGGATGGGTGTGGTGTTCCGTCCTTTTCAGGACGTCCCCTTAGCTTAGTTAATGATACCACGAATGACCATTATAGCATGGCATTATTGCATAAGAGCCGCTGGTCGGGTCTTTGTTAATAAGACTGTGGACTAGCTTTAGACAGTGTGGCCTGCATTTCCCTTATCTTCACATATACATATACATCTTACGTGGCTTGCCGCGTTAAACATAAATTACCTTTTGTTGTATGAGGTGGCGTGTTGAGCTTGGCGCATACCGTAAGCGAGTGCACTATGTGTGACTCCATTATATGGTATTGGGTGAATAGGGGGTGATTGGCATTCATGTAATGCTCTGCAATACACATCTTCCACTTCGGTGGACACATACTATCCACTTCGGTGGACACACACCTATATGGTGTATATATTATAACTAATCAAGTTGCTTTGCAACATGTTTGCCATCTCGATGGGTTTCCACTTTGTGGACTTTATACGTATTATACGTATTATACTGTATGTGGTTTTTACCATAGAACGCACCGTTACGACGTGTGCAGGCGACATGCGCCTTACTGAATATAAGAATTGGTAATTTATTATCAAAGTTTACCAGGCCTTGTGCCTTTGGCTAATGCCATATTTTATAGCTCCGGCTATTTATTATATGGGCTTCGGTCCTCTATTATACACCAAGGCACTCATGCCTAATATGTCAACTGTGGTTTTGTTGACTCCCGACAATAATGGGTTTATCCCATAATCATACGCCGCAGGCGCACTATAAACAGGTACCCCTTGGGGGGGGGGGGCTCATATCCTATGGACGGAGCTCACCGTTGGTAGCGGGTGCGGAGCTACTGACTATCACTCTCTTTTTATATTTTTCCAAATCGGAAGAATATAATAGATGGGAGAGAGATACCACATTGATTAAACTTCTCTACGGAGTTGTTTAAGGGTTAGGTATTTAGATCGAGTGAGTGATCTTTCTGTTGGCTATAACATATCCTATGAAGTAACATAAGACATTCGCGAGACATTCAACTATCTGAATGTCTCGCATTTTTTTATCAAATTTTATAGTAACCCGTTCATGTATTAACTATATAAGAATCTGTTCGTGTAACGAATATATATCTGTTGGACATATAAAGTCTGTTCATGTAGAGTACAAGTAAAATCTGTTCTTGTATTAGATAAACATAAAACCTGTTCGTGTATCGTACACTGATGACAAACAACTGTTTTATATTATAACAAATGATATTTGATAATGAACCTCTCTGTTGAGCAAAGTGATATAAACTATGAATGCAGGGCTGACGACTCTATTTATATTAAAGAATATGATATATTGAAATATTATTATAAAACTATAATGTGATTATTATCACATTATTTTATTCTATTTAAGGTTTTATTTGACTCCTATAGATTGACGGACACATAGCCTCTGACGCTCTAAAAGAATTTGAGTTATTACAAAACACAACGTAGAACGGGTCCTAGCCACTTAGACGAATCATGTGCCAATATCTATTAAGAGTGCTAGCGCCTTCGGCGCGGTTTTAAGCCTTTCGCTGCTAGGGTGCGAGCGCTCTAGCGGTGTTTGAATATGTATAAATTAATATTTATACAAGTCGGAGGAGGAGATAGTTACAAGTAGAATAGACCATGCTCATTTCTTACCTAGGTGTCGTACAAGGCGACTAAGGTAAGTTGACCCGCTGTATGGTATCCGGCTGAGTAGAATATACCCCCTCATTTCTAGCCAAGGTGTCGTAAAAGACGACTAAGGAAAGTTGACCAACCGTGTGGTAGCCGACTGAGTAGAATGGATCACCGTCATTTCTTATCGAGGTGTTGTAAGTAGACGTAGAATAGAGGCAGGTAGCCAAATCATGTAATAACATGTTTATAAGATATTGTGCCGATCCCACTTAGAGTGGAATAAGCAGAAGAATGAAAGATGTCAATTAATGATGTTGAATTATGAATTAATGAATATAATGATGTCCAAGCATATAAATCATAGGTGACCTGTTGTTTTATGAGCCTACTACAATACAGTAAAGTACAGTATAGCACTACACAAAAAAAGCTTATTTTCAATAATAATAAAGCTTATTTCGTTAGTCAAATATTTTTATGCTTATATACTCTATTCATATAACTACAGTATTCCATGACGCAGTACATTTTGTTCAGAAAATTGATGCAAGCTTATTTTCCTTGGAGTAAATTGATACGATTGTCACATTTTACTTTTATGTTGTGAATGTCCTCGGAGAAATAAATATTTGACTTCACTGGTCCAGATATACGAATATAAATTTTGATTCGTTGTTTTTTGGCATCCGGTTAGATTACTTCTCTGTTTGTATGATATGGACGATAATGAATTAAACTTATTAAATTTTTAGGATACCAGCTGTACCCGCGTGGTAATCTGTCTGTCAAGTATATGTGTTTCATTTAACTTACATAAACCGTAATATACTATTAACCTAAACTTTTCGTAAGAATTAATTACTTAGCAAAAATCTTACAAAAACTAGTTAAGTATATTTTGAGAAAATCGATCATATACAGACAGATAGCTTTCGGGGACTTTGTTTTTATAATAAGTATAGATATAAATATATCATTTTTGTATTAAAATATATGGATATTGATTAGTTCAAAATTGATGACGTTTTTATTACTGAAAAAAATATTCGTCAAGCACAAAAAAAAACGCTGTATTAGTAGTATTCAAATAAAACGTCAAAGTCAAATAAAAACGCTGTATTAGTAGTATTCAAGCCGTACTGTAGAAGTAAAAGTTGAAATGTTACTACAACTTGCTCCAAACAGTCCTTGCTATTTTTAAAGTTTTTGAATTTTAAGTCTATAAGCCTGTGCATGTACAAACTAATAAATTGATACGCATGGACGGCGCATAGAACTAACAAGTCAGTGCTCAAAAAGCTCAAAATAGACACGAAACCGAGACTTTCGAACAAATACCTACGAGAATATTTTATGAAAGATAATTACATTAAAAAAACCAGGTAAACTGCCAAAGTATCTTAATGCTTAAAAAATAACACATTTATCATACAAATCCGACTCAAAGGACCATAATTTGAGCCGGTATCATTGATATTTAAATTTAAAATATATATAAAAATTTAAATAAGTTAATATATATATAGAGAGAGAGAGAGAAATATATTTTCTGAATCTTGGAAACGGCTCCAAAGATTTTCCTGAAATTCAGCATGTAGGGGGGGTAGGGGATTTTGGGGGAGAAAGATCGATGTAGGTAGGTTTTATAAAAAAAAAAATCTTTTTTTCCCTGTTCTTGGGCATTATAGAAACCGCTAAATTAGGAATAGAAAGTACCTAAATAAAGTTTTTAGCTGTCAAAAGCAAAGCAGTGACAGCCTAATGGTAACACGCGGACCAAAGAAGTTCGAGACCTAAGTCCGATTCCCACATGTCACCCGGCGCTTTTCTAATTTTTTTATTGAATTTTTTATATCTTTTGGTCACCCAGATACTTACTGATCATGATGGAATACTATATAATATATCGTAATAGTAGTTTATATACAAGACTGTGGTGCACGATAACGATTTAAAGTCAGCCTTTTTGACAATTTTTTAATTTAATGGGTTTCTTTGTTATATGTATTATTATATTAACATTTCAAAATTTCCAAGTGAAAACATGATTTGCCCTACAGCTGTTTTTGAGGAAAATCTTATGTTATAACTTAATTACTCGGCGGCTCAAGTTCAAACTGAATTATCAATTACCAATTCCGACCAATCTTCTCATTATTATAGCCGATGTCCCGGGGGAAATCGAATTTCTCGAAGTAAGAGTCGATAAATTTGGATTGTAATAGGAATGGGCGGATATAAATGCAGAATCAGTCCTAAGATTTTAATTTAATAAGTTGTAAAATAAGTTAAAGTTTAAATTTAAATAACTTATGTTCTACTTTAATCTCTACTAATTCTGGCAGCAAAAGAATCTACAAAAGAAAAACCTAAATATTCATTTATTTATCACCATACATAACATCATCTTAACATCAATCCTATTCGATGATGATGTTGCCAAAACTTATTAATAAATAATATTATCATCCTCCTGCACTTATCCCACTCTACAACATATTTTAAACATGTTTTGCATGCATGGCTATTTATTATAGGACCGGTCGCCTGCCTTACGTCAACTTATCTTAATCGCCTTTAACGACACCTCACATAGACCACCCTCTTTCTTACCGAGGTGTCGTAAAATACGACTAAGGTAAGTTGACGTCAGGCAGGCGGCCGGTCGTAAAATACCTAGCCAAATCATGTCACAACATGTTTGTAACATGTTGTGCCGACTTCACTTAGAGTGGGATAAGGGCAGGAGAATACATTTATAAAGTGTAACTGCCGGTATGAATTGTAATAGCGATATATGTTATAAAACTACTAACAGAACCATTACTTCTATTCGGAATAATAAACTCAAAACTTATCGCCTCTAAATTATGATTTAAGTTACCGTTTAATGTACCATGAGATTGCGTAATTTGGAATTAGAAGTTTTGCATCAAATTTTTCGTTACTGATATTTCCGGTTGAGTAGAGTAGACCACGCTTATTTCTTCTCGAGGTGTCGTAAAAAAGACGACTAAAGCTAGCTGATCCGCCGTGAGGTATCCGGTTGAGTAGAGTAGAACACCCTCATTTCTTACCGAGGTGCCGCAAAAAGGTAAAGGTGACTTAAGAAAGTTGACCCGCCGACTGTTATTCGAGTGAGTAGAATTGACCACACTCATTTCTAGCCAAGGTGTCGTAAAAGGCGATTGCCGTAAATTGACGTCAGGAAAGACGGCGGGTCTTATACCTAGACAAATAATGCGACAATATTATGTTTATAACATGTTGTGTTGACCCTACTTATAGTGGGATAAGGAAAGAATATTTTATTGTGAGTCTACGTTTAATAAATATTGATCCAAAGCCAAATCTTATGGTAAACAAAGCGAGTTATCCGTTTTTTTGACGTAACAAATCGCTATGAAATTTTCGTAAATCGCCTCTTTTGTTACCTAATTCCGTGCTTATGTCCGTAACACAGCTGCGTCCGATTTATTGCTTAACCTTTCCTCCTTTGCAGATGGAATTGAAGACAATAAATTATACTTCAAACCCAAACAAGGTTCCTAAGTTACGATCGCCCAAACAAGACCAAATGGTCAATCAAGGCAAATAGATTAGAGGTTCAATCGCGAAAAATATACTAACGAAATTCTATACAGCCATTTGTGTTAATCGATTTACCCGTAAATTGAACTTAAAATTTTGAATATCTTAGTTTCCGAACACATTCAAATAGTAACATGAATGATATATATTAAAAAAAAAACTAGCAATTTGGGTTACAAATTACTAGTAAACTTGTTAAACCCTCCAGCTAAGCTAAATGCTTGTGTTAGGAGTAGGTTCACGTCGGTAGTATAATGGCCGATGAGTCGTAATAGGTGACTAACATAAGTTGACCCGCCGTGTGGTATCCGGCTGAGTAGAATAGTTCACCCTCATTTCTTACTGAGATTTAAAAGGCGACTAAGGTAAATTGACCCGCAGTGTTGTATCCGGCTGAGTAGAATAGACCACCCTATTTCTCACTGTGTCGCATAGGGAATGGCGACTAAGGTAAGTTGACGTCAGGTAGGCGGCTGTTCGTATAATATCTAGCCAAATCATATGACAACATATTGTGCCGATCCCACCTAGAGTGGGATAAGGGCAGGAGGATGATGAATATACTCGTATATATAGATTTTGAATTTCAGAAACGCCTCCAACGATTTCCATGAAACTTAGTATGTAGGGGGTTTGGGGGCGATAAATCGAACCTAGCTAGATAGCTAGGTTTCATTTTAAAAACTTGTTTTTTTATCTCCGTTTTAAGGCACTGCATAAATTGTATAATATTATTTGAAAACATAGGCTACTTAGACTGTCATTTGAAAGTAATAATAGCTCAGTGGGGTCACAATCACCATCAAGCCACCAAGCCATCAAGCCACAGCCCAAGTTTTTTTTCAAGTTTCACCTTTTTCTCGCTCGTCACCCATGTACTAAATACATAAAGCTGTATATGATTTAAGATCTCAATCTAGTTTAATGTTCAAGTCCAGAACAAAATACGTCCCTTAATAGCAATCACCCAGTTTACAGATAACATATTTCTGAACTTTAACTATCAGCATGAATTCAAATAACCACATTATACAAACATTTGAGTTAAATTGAGGGTCCAGTCCTAGGTTGGTCATCTAAATAATGTTAGGCAAAATATCGCTACATCTCTCGAAAACAAACTTTTGATTGAATACAAGGATTACAGTTTAGTCTTCTATGAAGTGTTTAGAGGTTGTAACAAAAAAGTACAATGGAAGTTATAGAAGAGCTGAGAAAGTTGCGGCGTTACTTAAAATTTAACATTATGGCTCGTCTTCATAATCGCCGATTACAGACGATTACGTGCTACGCGATCACGTAGAAGGCATACTCAGTCCTACTCGCTCATCGTCGTCCATAATCGCCTAAGATCGCCTACAGCCCGGGAATGATCATCACGATTATAAATTATTAACGGTCATCGCAAAATAGTTGTTAATTCAGCAAGCATTAAATTTAAAATTTTGATCATTGACAGGAAAATCTATTCAAGTATTGCATTGTCTAATAAAACTATCAAAAACTACGATCATTGAAATATGGTATCCATACTTTATATCAAGTTTAATAAACTACTTTTGAGTATATTTGGGAGTTTTGTCGCCAAATGGCTACAAATATAAATTATCAAGTGATATAGGATGAGATAACAAGAAATTAACTTATTATATTTTTTCATGCAAAGTCATTTAATATATTTTTTGAATGGACATATCTCTAAAGAGCGATAGAATACGATGCTTCTACGATTTACAATCTAATCCTTTTAGGATTCTTGTATTGGAGGGCCCACCGACTCTATATCGACCCGATATCTTCCGCTGCGAATCATCATACCAAACACTTAATGAACCCAAAACCCAACATAATAATTTGCAAATAATAAAAAAGTCTACATATAAAATCGTTGAAAGCCACAAGAATAACTAACATATTCAATGGTAAATACAAAGTAATATCAGAATTTTGTAACGCTTGCAAATCACTGATAAACGTTTACAAATCGGCTCTTTTGTTACCTAATTCTGTACTTGTGCTCTTAACACAGCTGCGTCCGATTTATCGCTTAACCTTTCCTTCTTTGCAAATGGAATTGAAGACAATAAATTATACTTCAAACCCAAATAAGGCCCGTAAATTACCATCGCCGAAAATACGGGCCAAATAGTCTTTCAGATCAAATAGATTAGACGGTCCATCGTGAAAAACAAACGAACTACGGAACGCCATACATTGGGATTATTCCGTGTATTCGGACAAAAATGCTCTTTCAATATTTGTCTAGGCTCTTATTTATAGTACATAAAGGGAGAAATTTAAGATTTATAGACGTGGGCAGACCCTTTAAGTTTAAATTTAACTTATTTCGCTCTTGAGTGTTTCGTTGGTCATTTAAAGGATCGATGTAGCTTGTATAATAGATATATTCTGGTGTTTTGTTGGTCATTTAAAGGATCGACGTAGCTATAATATATGTATAATAGATATTTTCTGGAATATTCCCGTCTCCGAATATAGATGGCATTTTGCAGAACATTAATTCACTTTTTATTTTAATTACTATTACACTATAATCTAATTGTCGATTCTGTTTAAAACTAAGAAATAATTTGATTTAGTTTATTAATTATTATGATTATTTACTGAATAATATATTTTCTTTATATTTTCCATAAGTAATATTTGAGAATAGACAAATAGTGTTAATAGTAATCAAATAGTTTAATACACATATATATATATATATATATATATATATATTTTTTTTTTTTTAATAATATTCATATTAACTGAAAGCATGTTTTAATAATCAGCTTTAGGAACAAGTATTTTATATTTGATTTGATAGAGCATTAAATTAATTTATTATTAATAATATAACGGGTTTCGCAAAGATCTTCATGATTATTATATTAAATGCGTGATGAAAGTTATCTTCAATAATATCGCCGAAATAAAATGTGACAACTAGATAGTTCATTAAAATTTTCTCGTCTAGGATGGAAGTGATAAAATCTGGAACACGTCTGACTCGAGGCCTTTGAGATAAAGCTCGTGACCCGACTTGAAATCGACAGATAAATTTGGCCTAGATAGTTTTTTAAGTTTCTTCTAGAGTTAATCGTTGACGCTATATTATGTATGACACTGTAACCAAATGCATAACGCTTTATTAAAAGCAATACTTATTATAATAATGTCCTTAAAAGGTATGTCTGTAGATTAAAAATATACGCCACCAAAAAAATATTACGTTCGCAAGCCAGTCTTTCCATAACATGCCGCTGTGATCCGACATTATTAGCGGTTGGATTATTACGCACTTCGACTTGCTCAATATTATATCATTTTTTTTGTCTAGGTATTTATCATTCTACTGCCCTTATGCCACTCTAAGTGGGGTCGCCACAACAGTTCCAAACATTATTTGGCTAGGTATTTTACGACCGGCCTGTCTCACCTTAGTCGCCTTTTACGACACCTTGGTAAGTAATGAGGGCGGTCTATTCTTCTCAGGTGGATACCACACGGTGGGTCAACTTACCTTAGTCGCTTTTTACGCCACCTCAGTAAGAAATGAGGGTAGTCTATTCTACTGAGCCAGATACCACACGCCATTTTTTAAATATAGGTATTCTTAGGTAGATATTTTTCTTTCTTTACTTAGGTGAAGGTGATCAGAAACTATCTATGTACTATACGAAGATTAATATCAGCCTCTCAAACATCAGTAGAAACCAAGGATATTCCATTATCATACGAATAGATTTCAATTAAGAAAAAAATATAAATAAAATAAATATACGGGACACTTTGAAGGCGTTATTTTATTTACTGCAAAGTTCAAACTATTCACTAGCACCACCCACTACTCTCTTGAACTTTAATTTACAAAAGAAATTCCTTACACAGCAGAATTGCGACAACTTAATTTATGAAGAAATTTGTTTCTACAGAAAAGGCGCTGGTCACGTTTTAAATTTACAATTGCGCTTTTGAAAACTTTCATATAATGTCAGTTTTGTCTGCTGAAATTTTCAAATCATACTTTTCAATATTCTACGCCGTGTGATATCCGGCTGAATAGAACAGTGCCACCGTCATTTCTTACCGAGGTGTAGTAAAAGGCGACTAAGGTAAGTTGACCAACCGTATGGTATCCGGCTAAGTAGAATAGTTCAGCCTCATTTACTTAGCGAGGTGTCGTAAAAGGTGATTAATGTAAATTGACTCGCCGTGTTGTATACTGGCAGAGTAGAATAGACCATACTCATTTCTTACCGAGGTGTCGCAAAAAGCGACTAAAGTAAGTTGACTCGTCGTATGGTATCCGGTTGAGTAGAATAGATAACCCTAATTTCTTACCGAGATGTCGCAAAAGTCGACTAAGTTAAGTTGACGTCAGACAGGCGACCGGTCGTTAAATACCTAGCCAAATCATTTAACAACATATTAAAAATATGTTGTTAAATCATTTAACAACATATTAAAAATATGTTGTTAAATGATGGTAAAGATATGTATTTAAAATTAAATAATAATATATATTTCTAGGTTGTAAATCACAGTCCAAAAGTGCCCCTGAGCTTGAGAGCCTCGAGACTCTGCCCAGTGGCGTAGCTATCGAAGGGTTACCTTCAGTAGCTATCCTACAGGCTTTAATCCTTCTTTCGAAAGAAAAGAGCCTTTTCCCAGTAGTGAAATAGTAACAGGATGCTTCTCTAAACAGTTGAACCTCTATTTCAATATGTAAAGCCCGTAAGCTATTCATTCTATTCATCGCATTTAAGCACTATAATGTTGGTAAAACTAAGGCGTTAATATCCATTCAATGACTATCGGATCGGTTCTAATTTGAATATTGAATGTTTTGGCAAGTTCTGAGTGCTGAAATGAATATGAGGTTTGGAATTGTTGAACGAAATTTATTATTGAGAACTGTGAATTCTTGTTAACTCTATATTTATCCAGTTTTGTTATCACGCTTTTCATTTATTTAGAGTATAGAGTACAGAGTAGAGAGATCTCGTAAAAGACGACTAAGGTAAGTCGACCCGCCGTGTGGTATCCGGCTGTGTAGCATAGACCACCCTCATTTCTTACCGAGGTATCGTAAAAAGTGACTAAGGTAATTTTACCCGCCGTGTGGTATCTGGCTGAGTGGAATAGATCACCCTCAATTCTTACCGAACTATCGTGATAGGCGACTAAGGTAAGTTGACTCGCTGTGTGGTATCCAGCTAAGTAGAATAGATCACCCTCATTTCTTAGCGAGGTGTCGTAAAGGTGTCTACGGTAAGTTGACCCACCGTGTTGTTTATGGCTGAGTGGAATAGACCACACTCAATTCTTACCGAGGTGTCGTTAAAGGCGACTGAGGTAAGTTGATCCACCGTGTGGTATCCGGTAGAGTAAAATAGACCACCTTCGCAGGTACTACTATGCATCTCCATATCATATATGATGAGGACGTGTGAAACGTTTTTCCAAAATTTGCATTCAAATTGCTAGAAATAGTGGTAAGAAATTGGCTGAACAGTAAGCACAATACCAGAGTAAAATAAATTAAGGATATAACGTAACTGTGTTAAGGTTGCTGCATCATTATATAAATAATGCAGTAGGATAAAAATGTTACTTGAAAAAAAGGGGTTGCGACAATGAAAACTTGAATATTAACGTTGTCTATTTTAGAAATTTTGGAATAATAAGTGAATAATTTTGCTTTAATAATTAGTATAAAAGTACTATCATCTATGTGGTAAAACACAATATTAATTTATTGCACTCGTACACAAACATAATTTATGTTACGTAAAGAATATAATACTTCAGAACAATTACATTTTAATCCAATTTGCGCAAGCGCATTGCGCCACCAGGGAAATATTTTTGCCACGTGGTAGAAAAAGAGGGGAATACTTCCTCTCCTACGCCGCTCCTGCGGTCTACTCTCCCTCTTTCGAATTTTGGATCAGATTACGTGTCCTGACGCGAGTTTTATATGATTTGCCCATCACAAAAAGTACAAAACATCGCTAAAGAAGTCTTAAAATAAAAAATATGTACCGACAGACTGACAGGCTGACAGACTTTAGACAATTATAACAATAGTATAGATATATAGAACAATACATACTCGTAGGTCTATTCTATACGCTGAAAGAAGTTTGTATCATAATTATCGTAGTCGAGAGCGCAATCTTTTAAATGTAGTACAATATAAAATATGACAGAAACTTTGAATAAAAATTCTTCATGTCTAAAAGATAACTCTGAAGCGGTCAAACTTCGTAACAAGTTTTGTAAATGCTGCGACTGAAAAATGGACGGTTTAAGAGCGGAACTCAATAAAAGACTGACTGATAAGCATACTATAAGTAACATTGTTTATGTAAAAGTTCCCAATTATTTTCGGACTATTATTATTAAAGTAACGTTTTTATATAAATCAGAAAATATATTTCCGATAGGTAAGTCTAGTATAGTCCTAATTGCAACCCATATTTGCCAGGTCACCAGTTTTATGATAAATATTTTTTAGTACTTAGGATATTCGAGAATGATATCTCATGAAATAGCAGTACTAACTTAAAATTAAAAGATGCTGGGATATGGGTATTTATTTATTTATTTTTCTTTTTACACATATATTTAGAAAAGAGAAAGAAAAAAATTAAAATTAAAAAAAAACACACGTATAAAGGCGGACTTATCCCTAAAAGGGATCTCTTCCAGTCAACCTTTGAGTAATAGAAGGAAAAGGACAAGAATTGAAGAAGAAAGAGAGTATGGGAACTATTTAATCGATTAAATAATTTGTATGTGCATGGACGATTAATTGTATAGATAAATATAACAAAGATTGGATACTACACGGTGAGTCAAAAAAATTTGACCAAACTGTGTGGAAAAAATTATGCCTACATATAGTACAACATATGGAGTAACCAATATTGGTGTGGTATCCGGCTGAATAGAATAGACTACCCTCTTTCTTACCGAAGTGTTGTAAAATGCGACTTACGTAAGTTGACCTGCCGTGTGGTATCCGACTAAGGAAATAGACCACATGTTGATGAAATTTGGCGCAATTAAAGCTTATATACCGGGGCTATTCTTAATTATAACTTTTTAAATTCTTTTCACCTCTTTACAACACATCCTACATCTTATATCTTGAATCCTACTCACTCATCCTTTTTCACTACGTTCCGTTCTTAATAATTTTATCTTACCTTATAACTATTTTTATATAATAATAAACAATAAATATTTTTCCGCCTACATAATAAACTTATTCAACATTTAAAAAAAGTGTCCATTTGAATGTCGTTGGTTTGGCAGCACTTCGTGAAACTCGTTATAAACTTAAACCGCTTGAATTAAGTCAGTTATAGACCAAAAGATTTTTATTAAAAGTTTCATCGCTCAAGTTTAAACTTTCGCCAATTTGTACAGTTGAATTCTAGACAAATTTGTTAAGCTGTGTATATAAAAGTCGGCCAGAGATAATCTTATAATTTGAAATAATTTAATATTAATATTTGACTTTAATGTCGTACCCGTATTTAAAATAAGATGGTTAATTACGTAGTACTTAGATAACCAGTTATAGCTGACCATAGAGTTTTTTTGTTTTTTTTTTCTGGGGCCTCTTCATTCTGCCGTAAGTGTGTATGCTTGTATCTCTTACCCCTTTCTGAGTATGAATCTCTACGTGTGTGTGTTTCTGAGAATAAGTTCTTTTTAGCGCGTGTGTGTGTGCAATTGCGTGTGCGTGTTTGTGTGTGTGCGTGTATGCGTGTGTGTTAGTGGGTGTATAGAGTGTATATAAAACCAATTATAGCTTTATTATAGGTCATTTTTACTCAAATAAAGACAAGCAAATACTTTCGCAATTATTAATTATAATATATATTAAACTTATGAAATGAGCCAGTAGGTTTAGAAAGGAAAACACCTTATCTTTTATCTTTATTACTTCAACATCAGGGTTATCTGTAAGAGATCACTTCTGGTGATAAGACCGCCCTTGGCCCTTGCACTTCTACATGTTGTGTGCAATAAGTGTTATTGATTCATTCATTCATCTTGATTTCTCAATACTAAAGTTTATTGCCTGACTATTCACTTTCTTGTTAAATTAACTTACAACAACAGAACTATTAATCGTTAAGCTTTGCGATTTCGTCGTGGAGTCTAGCTCCTGATGATGCTTCGGTTGTGGTGCGAAACGATTGTTGAGTTTATGATAGTAAACGTGTTTAGTGCTTGTGTATTGTGGTGGCGATGGTGGAGGTTTCTGCATGTGTTTTTACGAATCCTGCATGTATGAGGTATGGAAACGGATTGTCCACTCTACATTTAGCATTATATATATTTTCTATTTTACTTCATCGCGGATTATAGCAAAATTATTTTATTATTACTTTCGTATTATGGATCTCCGCAAAGTAACAGACTAAATGTCACTACGGCTTCAATATTGAAGGCAATCAATCCCCACTCACATAAAAGTCCCTTTTGCAATTGATCACTCGAGAACACAGTTTCCGGTTTACTTAGATACGTACACAGTATCCGGTATTAAAAACCCACACAATATGTCATTTGACTATTTCCTATTCAGACATCTGTAGTCTCTATTACATTGCTAACAAAAGCGACTGCTGTAAATCGGTATTCAATGAAGTAACAGTTAAGGCATATATCGACAAATTGTTATGAATAGAAGCGAACTTTATCTACTAACACTCTTATCGATCCATTTGCTGAACATTAGCTCCAATTCTCCGATCCATTATTCGTAACTCATTACTTGTTTGGCGCTTCTATTGACACATTCAAATTGGGATAGAATAATGAAGGAACGAATTTGAATCCAACTCATCATCCTGCTGCCAATATCCCACTCTAAGTGAGGTAGGCACGACATGTTTTAAACATGTTATCACATGATTCGGCTAGGTATTTTACAACCGGCTTCCGGCCTGACGTTAACTTAGTTTAGATGCTTTTTATAACACCTCGGTAAGAAATAAGGGTGGTCTATTCTACTCAGCCGGATACCACCCGGTAAATCAACTTACCTAAGTCGCCTTTTACGGCGCCTCGGTAAGGAATGAGGGTGGTATATTCTACTCAGACGGATACTACGCGGCGCTCTCCAATAAAACCATCATAATAATGATATAATTTACAAAAATAGTCGAAAAGTTCAATAATATATTAGATAAAAATAATTAAATGTGACATAAATGACGAAAGTATGGTTAGTTTGTTTTGTGTCTGTTTAGATAAGACCTAGTATTACTTTACGAAACCTGTGAGAGGCCATTACCCGAAATATAATCACTACAATAACGTACGCTTTCATTAGTTTGGTAATAAATTCCAACTAGCCGTCCTATTTATATAAAACAATGTGGAAACTGAAACCGCTTATCCAACCGCGGCTAAGATAACGCCAGATGTGATCCGCACATTGTAATTACATAAGAGATATATTTAGGGTGCGGTCACAGTTGCAGCGGGATTAATTATAAGTAAATAAATAAATAAATATATGCGACACTTACACACGTCGTCCGTCCCCAAAGTAAGTAACTTAATACTTGTGTTATGGTAGACAGACAACTGGTGAATATGTACTTATATGTTTTTTAAATACATACTTAAATACAAATATACACCCAGGCTCAAAGACTAACAAATTCATTTATAGAAAATGTTGGCCCTCGGCGGGAATCGAAACCGCGACCCGTGGAACTGATGGCAGGGTCACTACCCACTGCGCCAACGGGCCAGTGTTAATTTTTATTTGTTAGAAATTACATGTGTAATAAGGGAATAAGAATTAAGAAACACATACATCCTCCTGCCCTTATCCCACTCTAAGTGGAGTTGGCACAACATGATACAAACATGCTGTCACATGATTTGGCTACGTATTTTACGACCGGCCGCCTGGCGTCAACTTAACTTAGTCGGTAAGAAATTAGGGGGGGTCTATTCTACACAGCCGAATACCACACGGCGGGTCGACTTGCCTTAGTCGCCTTTTACGAAATCTCGACGTGAATCCTTACAAGTACAGAAGAAAATAGTGCATTCCGTCGTTTATTCCTGAGTTTTTTGCATACACGATACACTTAATTACCTCTTTAGCTAATTCACGGACATGATGTTGGATAGGGATTTACGATACATACTGATTGCTGAGTAAATCAAAGCCTGAATTCCTTGCACGGTATACTATTTTAGCTCGTCACCTACGAGTAGCCACAACTACAATATTGTTGCGTTTTCATTTCACCTTAACAAACTGGTCGAGTGTACTATGCGTAAACTATAAATGAGTTTAGCAAAATAATGAAACCTCAGATATATTTATAAAACCAAAGAATTGCAACGCACTAATTTAATTAAAGATAAAAAGAATATCATTTTCATTCTCTCAACTCTCTCCCTATGTCAGACTTCAAAAGTATGAATAGTATTAAACGTGCCCTAGAGTAGCCTCAGTAAAACAAATTTCAGCTCGTTTACTCACAGAATGAATGGAAACGTTGGAGTTTTTAACTACACACAAAGCTGGATGGTACTTTCTAAATTGTACTTTATCCAAAAGGTTCAGTATGCGAGCATTATTCGAGAAACTGTTTGCAGACAAAACTCGTTGGCTTGTTTTGGTACTTAATTTAGTTTCGAATGCCTCACAATATGGTTAGGATTTTCAAAAGGCATGGTGCTGTTTAATGTATAGAAGTTTTAAAACAGGCGTGACGGAGCTCGTTTTTAATTAGCCCTTCTTTGTTCCAATGCTTTTCAGAATAAAATTTGAAGTTGGCTTTACATGTAAGGTTTTATAAAATTACTTTACTGCTTACAAAGCTTTGTTATATGATAGAGGATTTTTTGTTTACCATTATTTTTCTTTACATTTTAGCAATATGTACTATATTGCTAGCATATTCCGCTAGCAGATCCGTCACAAACTATCACCGGTCACAAATCCTACACGGTTTTTTGTTTTATTGTCCCTTTTATTGTTTTTATTAATTTTTCAGAACAGACTTCGATTTGTTTTATTTTTTTTTGTATTCCAAATTTACATACATTATTACACGTGGATGAAATTGTATTTTTAGTGGTTTAATAATGAGTTAATACAGTTAATAGCAAAGTCTTTTAATATAGTGTTATATATATCTATATCTGAAAAAGTTTTAGATAGGCAGTTTTTCGTAAGAAGTTAAAGTTATCACAAATTTGTAACTTCATAATACTAATTATACTTTTGATATTTTAGCTCTTTTGTTTTACTACCGGCCCATGTAAGCCCACTGTAATGAAATGATATTTTTAACAATAAACGAACTACACACCTTAATCTTTTTTATGCATTGATCAATATATTGGAAGAATTGGCATGAACCCGTTAAGTAGTTTAGAGTTCAAAAGTAATAATAAATTTTTTTTGCTATAATCCGCGATGAAGTAAAATAGAAGATATACATAATGCTAAATGTAGAGTGGACAATCTGTTTACTTCATCGCGGATTATAGCAAAATAATTTTATAATTACTTTTGTATTATGGATCTCCGCAAAGTAACGCCTAATTCTATAAATTAGTTTGGAGTTTATCGCTATCAGAAAGACATACTGTAGACTGTGTTTTATTGCATACGTTGACATATAAGCAAATAAAGCTTTACTTCGCTTACATTTAATTTTTATTTTTACTGTATTTAAGACGACAAGATTCTCAGATAAAACATCCAACAGTGTCGAAATAGCTGTTGAATATAAATATTTGTGTCTAGATGGCCATGATACTTGGGCTATGAATTTTTCCCAACCGTTTGTTCGCTAAGTGAATTACTCGGGAATGAGTTTACTGAGGTCAGACGAAAAGGGAATAATAATAGATACTTTATTTAAATAAGTGGGCTTTATATTCTCAAATTAGAATAAAGAAATATTATAAAAATTTCATCACATGCAAATCTCTATAGGTAGGTATAACATAAATTCGAAAGTTTGTTCGTCTATTTGTTTCTCTGTCTGTCGGTTTTTTTTCTAATAACTTGCACGCCTTAATCGCTGAAGCAATTATGATGAAATTTGGTACCATTGTAAGTTATTTATTGAGCATTAGCTCCACTTTATTTATCATAGATATTAATCTATGATAAATAAAGGTTCTAGTCTTAATAATATGTATAATATTTTAGAGATATATTTTTTGGGCAATTTTTTTTATTTTCCGTTTCCGAAACTTTTTTAAAAATATTAATGAGCGTTTGTCATCAATATCTCTTACAATTTTAAGAGGTCCAAAGAGGAAATGAACTTACTCGAAAATACAAGAGATATTCCAATCTTTACCAGTAACGAAATTTTTCCATATATAATTTATGAAAACAAAGATTCTTCATAGCGGTACCGTTTTGCTGTTGTGGTAGTAACTAAATATAGTCGAATGAAACTTATAACAGAACTAGACTTAAATTAACCTGGGTTTAATATTCAACCTAATAGGTAATAAACCCGGAAAATATAAAATATATTTCAAGTAATTGAGCTTGATGTGTCCAATTAAACTTAAAGAAAAGATCTGATTGTCGTTATCAAAGACTCCATACATTACTGATTCAAAGAATATAATCAATTTTATTTAAAGCTACAAGCACAATTGGTAATTACAAGCGTGACCAGCGTCTTTTCTCTTCAATCAAATTTCGAAACAAATTAAGTTCTAGTCATTTTGTTGTGGGGAGAATGTCTCCGTTAATTAAAGATCAAGGAAGCGGAATTGCTTTTAGCATCGCTGTCTTGAATAAATCAATAGGCCTTTGATGAACTTTTCCAAATGAAAAATTAATAGAGCGTTCACATTAATAAAAAGAGATTACACCAAATTATGATTCTGAATTGACGTCAATATTGAAAATTGTAAATACTTTTGGAACAGCTTTTTCGTTTTATTTAAAATCCAAGATAAAGGTCATGTTTAACCAAAAAAATTGGCAGAACATGTATGAACAGAACAGAACTATATAGATAAAACTAAGGTACGTAATGGATCCCTTAATACGATTTACTTAGAAAAAAAACTGTCTATATTCTAAGCGAGGTCTCGAAAGGCAACCGTTTCTTTTCCAATGATTGTATCTTATCCTAAGACTTCGGCTATTATTGCTTATTCAACATACTTAGGTTTGAAGCTACAATCTGAATTAGTGACACATTAATTTGTCTTCATACCAGCATTAAAATCATGGATTTTAGACCACCCTCATTTGTTACAGAGATATCGTAAAGGGCGGCTAAAGTAAATTGGACGCTATGACCTCAAAGTCCACTGGTGTCCTGCCGGTGTAACCGGATAAAGTAGTCCGAATGTATTCCCAAGGGGGATTGAGGTCAGAAAGGTGGTAAATATTTGCCAAATATTTATTACAACATGAGTAAAAAAGATAGTGATATAGCTAGTTGGAATGTAGGTACGACGAATGGTAGAGGAGGAGAGTTAGCAGAAGAATGTCATGCATATAAAAGAAGAAGCGCCATAGTTAACGAATGACATGAGAGTATGAAAGCAAAAAACATATAGGACCGACCCCGCTGAGTGCGATAAGGGCGGGAAAAAGATGATTTCTATAAAATGTTAAATGGTTTTGATGTAGGTATTTATTCCATCATCATCATCATCTTCCTGCCTTTATCCCACTCTAAGTGGGGTCGGCACAATAAGTTATAAATATGCTGTAACATGATTTGGCTGCGTTTTTACGAGCGGCCGCCTGCCTGACGTCAACTTACCTCTGTCGTAACGACACCTCGGTAAAGAGGGTGGTCTATTCTACTAAACCGGATAATACACGGTGGGTCAACTTACCTTAGTCGCCTTTATGACAGTAGGTATTTATTCCATATACATAAATAAAATTAAAAGAGCTAATAATGTAAATATTGAGTCAGTTTTCTGCAAACATTAATTTCGCTTACATGTTGTTCTTTCATACAAATTCTATATTCGCAAAAATTATTTGTTTATTTGTAGATGCATATGTTTATTCTGGCCATGCTTAAATTTTTTTAAACATTTTATGTTTTTGAAGTATACATAAACCTTACCCTCTAGATTTATATTATGTGCAGATATAGCGTATAGTATATCAAAACAAACATTTACTGATTCTGAAGAACTTTGAACAAATCCAAACACTATAGTGTAAAAGACTTTACAAATTGTATGCAAATCGTTTATTTTTAACTTCCAGACTCAAAACAGCTCTCTGTCCATGTACCTATTATATTCAGTGCATTCAAACTGTATAGCTAACTTTTCGTTCAAAATTATTCCAAGTATTTTTAGGTGACCTAGTTTGTAATGACTTGCAGCTTGTATTATGACTTGTTATGGGAATAATACGAAGAGTGTGGCTAGATTATATACAATTGTGTCGAGCTAGTGATTAATTTGATCACAATTCAAATTCAAAATCAACATCTTTATTCAATTAAACTGTAAAGGAGCGCTTTTGAATCATCAGTTCTATTTGCTGGTTAGGAATATTGCTCCTACCGAGAAACGATTAAATATGGGATTATTACTGAATATTTCGATTTCCTCATTACCTTTACATTATTCCAATTTACATTATTCTTATAAGCGTTAAGCCGTGTGGTATCTGGCTGAGTAGAATAGACCACACCTCATTTCTTACCGAGGTGTCGTAAAAGGCGACTTAGGTAAATCGACCCAATGTGTAGTATGCGGCTGAATAGCATAGATCACCCTTATTTCTTACCGAAGTGTCGTTAAAGGCGACTAAAGTAAGTTGACCCACCGTGTGGTATCTGGTTGAGTAGAATAGACCTCCCGATTTACTACGAAGGTGTCCTAAATACGACTAAGATAAGTTGATGTCAAGCAGATGGCTGGACGTAAAATACGTAGCCAAATCATGTGACATGTGCAGACCCCACTTAGAGTGGGATATGAGCAGGAGGGATGATAAATCTTAATATTACAGTACTGTGAATTAAGTAAATTAATTGAATAACCTCTGTTTTATTTTGTTTCAGATTGACGCGTTCTTTTCAAAATGGATTCATAAGTTAGAATAGACAATGTCATAATGTTTTTATAAAGATGTAGTTGTGTGAATAAAATTTAACTAATAAAGTTATAATAGTGTATAAAATAGTGAGTGAGTGATATACGGAAAATATGCTTAATATAAAGTGAATTGATACAATGATCAAAATGACAGTGCTAATACAGGCTCTAGTGATCTGCATTACATGCATCGGTCTCCAATTTATTGGTAAGTGATTAATAAATATATTTATGATTAACTCATACTACTTAGTTTATTTCAAAACTAGCGGACCGATTTGCTCTATCAAAAACTTGTCAAAGGAGAAGAAGGAGAAAGGTCTTAAAAGCCCCCACAATAATACTCAAGCCACCATCTTGAAGCTATCCAACAATATAAGGAAAAAATAAACAGCCTCCGTAATATTTCCCAAGCCCAAAAATTCGAAGCGGCCCCAAAATAATTCCATCAAAATGTTCCCGGGAAATACTCAAGCCCGTACATTGTCGCGCCACCGCAAGATGTCACATCTCATTACCGTATGGAGGTATTCTTAACCGCAACCCTGTTTATACTTTCCTTTACCTTTATTTACGTTTACGTGGAACTGTTTTTAAATAAACAGATCATCATGTAGGGAATAAAAGTTAGTCTTCGTTTACCTTATCGATACCCTACACATAAACTTTTTAACGAATTTAATGTACTTACCGTTAGACAGAATTTCATACTTCAGGCTATTATTAAACAGCATTCAGGGTTGATATATAGTGCCAAGTACAAAGAAAAAAGATGTTCTTATCGCGTAGCCCACGTACAAACTTGTAACACGTTCTTTGCCCAGAAGTTTCCAAATTTTTTGTTACCGTATTTATATAATAAAATAAATAAGTCAGTTTTAATTTACCCGTATAACAAAAAACAATGTAAGATCATTGTAACAAAGTTCCTTTTAAGCAAAAACTATAACGAAACAGAAAATCTCCTAAAATCTATAGTTAACTAAACCGAATAAAAAATAAAAATAAAATCAAAAATAGAATAGTTTAAAATTCTGATAAATTAACAATAATAAAATAGCCATACCACATACATAGGATAGATACCACAAACACTCACTCACATCCACATACACACACTAACACTCACTCACACACACATTCTTGCACACACATACGTATACACAATATGAGTTAACATTATTTTATGTTTTGTTTATACACGTTTCAAGTATGTATGACAATGGAAGGCACTAGTAACCAAGAATACAAGCTAGGCTTAGTTTGGTTGCTAGTGGTGACCTTTAGAATGTAATCTAGATAATAAGCTTTTGTTAAATAGTATAAGTGATTACCAAACTGTGTTGAGCAAATAAAAATTTCATTCATTCATTCAATGTTAATGTTCGGTTTTAGCTTGTGCTCTTTTATGATACGCATCCTTTATATTTATTGTTATGTTATACGCATTATTACTGCCGTGTAAACCACCCTTATTTCTTACCGAGGTGTTATAAAAGGCGATTAAGCTACGTCGTCGCAGCTGAGTAGAATAGACCACCCTTATTTGTAACCGAGGTATCGTCAAAGTCTTACCGAGGTGTCGAGTTATTTGAAAGTAGTTATAAAGACTTATTAAAGTGGACTACTTTAAAATATTATTTTATAAAAATAAAATTCGGTTCAGTTTGGCTACATTAGTTTCATTCAACATTATATCTTATCTTAAAAACAGACTAAATAATAAAGAAGAAAAAAGAGGGTAGTTAACATATTTATAATATTACGATAACGATTAAAAATCGACTAAATTGATAAAAAATCGATATAAAGCAGTTATTTAAATAATATACGCATCCACAAACTCACTATTGTTTTATGTGCAATTAGAATGAAACAAATTTTGACTTAAGACTATTTTATATCTCAAATTAGCTTTAGTAAATGCAAATAATATAAAATTATGGAATAAGCTTTAATTTATTTCCGAAGAAATCTCGTCTCTAGTATAAATATACTAGAGACAGAATTTCTTAGTAATAAAAAATATTCTCTTTGTATCTTTATAGCGCACAATCTTATTATGTATTTGATAGCGAACACAAATACCGACTCAGAATATAAAGCAGCTACTTAATATTTATTTCCTTATTTATAAAAATCAGCTAACGGCATAACGTAATTTCCCGATGCGGGAAAATGTTTAAGGATTACAAAAAACGCTTATCAAGGGAATATGAATTTTATCGTTGCCACAATATCTTCACTTATGTTTACGATCCAAGCTTTCAAGTTAATAAGACAGCCAAAGGCATTTCCGAGACAATGCTTAGTATAGCGCAATTTATGTCACTGAGAATTGAATGGAAACGTTTCCGAAATGTAGTGTATAAAAAGGAATTTAATTATGAACTCAAATATGTCCTTAAATAATTTTTTTATTATTTTTATTTACAACAAAAACGTACAAGTTGTATCTTAGATTAGATATATGTATTACACATACATATTACCTGACGATGTTTTCCTTTACCGAAAATTGTGTGATAAAATGCAAATATTTTCATAATAGATTGAAGTCATCATCCTTATCCTCCTGCCCTTATCCCACTCTAAGTGGAGTCGGCACAACATGTTACAAAATATGTTGCAACATGATTTGGCTGAGTATTTTACTACCGGTCGCCTGCTTGACGTCAATTAACCTTTATCGTATTTTACGACAACTCGGTAAAAAAGAGGGTGGTCTATTCTACTCAGCCGGATACCACACGGAGGATCGACTTACCTTAGTCGCTTTTTACAACACCTCGGTAGGAAATGAGGGTGGTTTATCCTACTCAGCCGGCTATTCATAATATATTGAAGTATAAACTTTAAGTTAATATAAAATATAAATAATAATAAATATATATGGGACACTTACACACACAGCCGTCCGTCCCCAAAGTTAGTAACTTAATACTTGTGTTTTGGTAGACAGACAACTGGTGAATATATACTAATATATTTTTTAAATACACACTTAAATACAAATATACACCCAGACTCGAAGACCAACAAATTCATTTATAGAAAATGTTGACCCTCGGCGGGAATCAAACCCGCGACCCGCGGAGCTTAAGGCGGGGTCACTACCCACTGCACCAACGGGCCAGTCAAGTTAATGGTAAAAGTAAATATATAATAAAGTCCACGTCACAAGTACCAGAGAAAATGTTAACCGTAATAAAACCTTAACATGCCATTCATTTTATTACTAGCAAACAGTGAAACTATTTGACTTACTTTCTATTTTATTATGAAGCACTAAATTCTAATGGCTTAATAAAGTGCGTATGAACTCAATATCAGCTTATATTAATTAATGGGGTAGGTAAAGTTTACACTTAAGTTATGGTGAAATATGACGAATCCGTATTATTAGATTATTAATTATGCCAGATGTGGTGCTGGAGGCGTATGCTTCGTATACCATGGACAGCCAAGCGTACGAACAAATCTATCCTGGACCAACTGCGCATACGGACTCTGCTATCTACCATCTGCTACCAAAGGATCCTCGGTTACTTTGGTCATATCGCCCGTCGGCAACCAGACAGCCTTGTCGAGTTGGTTGTTGTGGGCAAGGTGGAGAGAAAAAGTGCTCGCGGGCGATTACCTACCCCAAATATCCACCCTTACTGGTCTGTCGATTGCAACCGCCCTGAGGGATGCTGAATGCCGGACGGGATGGAAGAAGTTAATTGAAAAAGTCGCAAAGGACTTTCATGGATACGACCTTCAGCAATGAAGATAACGACCGAGAAGAAGAATTATGCCATTTAATAGGCGATACCTTATATTCATTTATTAATTTGATATATATTACAAAGATATTGTGATCGTTAATGTATAGAAACCGGCTATATTCACATGTTATTCTATTGGGTTAACAAGAATAGTTTCGAACCCATCCGGGGAACTTATTCATGAGCTTTTTACACTATAATTATCAAGGTGAGAATTGCGTACATCAGCTCGCTGGGCGCAACTCGTGAGTGTCAGGGGCGGAGAAGGACATGGTGGCGGGGGTGGTCGCGTCACTTTCACATGTTCCCTGTCGCTTTGGTCTTCGATGCATGAAATTTGTGCATGCGATGCTTACGGTGTCGGGTTCAAATCGGTCATTATATTAACCGGCAGTGTCAAAGATCGGTTTTCACGCCGGAGGTACTGTCCATCGACTATCTCTGTTAAAATTCGGATGACGGATAATACTCATATTTTTCTAGGAACTACAAATTTTGGATATTACGGATATGACGGAAGTCTTATCCAATTTGATGCAGTGGTTGGTACCAGAATCGTGGACATGCTCCGCTATGGCCGATCCATTGGTGTCCATATTCTTGACACTACGTTTGTGCTCAAATATCCTCATCATGATGTTGCGACAAGATTCACTTATATAATTCCTCCCACAGCCGCAAGGAATCCTATAAACAGCACGCTAAATGGATCCGGATTTTTCAGTGATCGCAACAGGCTACGTATTTGAAAAATATATTTGGATTCTCTGAATGTAATACCTAAAGTTACGACTTTTATTTTATCAGAAAATTTTTTTGGATACCAAGTATTTCAATGTACGAGTTTATACCCTTCATTTAAAAATAATAATTGGTGTTCTAGCCGTTTCTCGTAGTTAAAGTTAATTCAAGGTATGCCAACTTTCGTGGTTTTTATCGTAGAGTTCACCTTTGAAACGGTTAAATGAAAGCTATTCTCTTTTCATTGAGAGTTATTTGGTTGAAATTCTTTAAAATGTGGTAAAAATAAAATTTTCTTTACTTAATGGAAATAAAATTAAATTAAAATTTTAATACTTATTTAAATTAACTTACTTAAATTTTACTACTATTACGATTTCTAGTATATTCGAGTGACTGGTAATGCATGTATATGTTATGTGAACCCGACCCTAAGCATTACATAGATTTTCTTAACAAACGCGGATTATAGCAAAATAATTCTATCATAAATTCTGAATTATGGATTTCCGAAAAGTAACGCCTGCTTCTATAAAAACATGTTTTGAACATTTCGTCATAGGTATTTTACAACCGGCGTCAACTTACTTTAGCCGTAATTTACGACCGACCGCCTGCCTGACGTCAACTTACCTTAGTCGCCTTCTACGACACCTCGGTAAGTAATAAGGGTAGTTTATTCTACTCAGTCGGATATCACAGCGGGTCAACTTACCTTAGTCGCATTTAACGACACTTCGGTATGAAATGAAGGTAGTCTATTCTACTCAGCCGGATATCACACGGCGGCAGTGGAATATAAATGTAAACGGGCAAATGAAAAAAAGTTCTTATTATCTACTCAATCGGTTTTATTTGCACAAATAATTGTGGGTAGAAAAAAATTACACTTGGGTAATTCCCCTTTTCTTATTTACCAAACGCAGTCATCCGTACAAAATAAGCTAGAGACAAAATTTAATGAACTGTTTAAGGCTTTATTATTTAAGAAAGCACCATTTGGCTCTCTCAAACTTTCGCGAGTTACTTTTCTAGTTTTTGGAGCAATATTATTTCGACAGTACATTTTCTTAGATACACTGAATTTACATTTTTATATTCAAATAAAATATAAGTCGTGTGATATCCAGCTGAATAGAATAGTACCATCATTTCTTACCGAGGTGTCGTAAAAGGCGACTAAGATAAGTTGATCCACCGTGTGGTATCCGGTTGAGTAAAATAGATCACCCTCTTTCTTATCGAGGAGTCGTAAAATACGACTAAGGTAAGTTGACGTCAGGCAGGCGGCCGGTCGTAAAAACGCAGCCAAATCATGTGACAGCATGTTTATAACATGTTGTGCCGACCCCATTTACAGTGGGATAAGGGCAGAAGGATGATGATATTCAAATAATATATGATAAAATCTTTTTAGAAAGAAGCTTTTTTGTCGTGCCAATAATGTGTTTGGGAGATTATTTCAATTTTACTTTCGACCGTTATCTCATCTTTTGGTGAGAGGGTAAAATATATTTCATTATTCTGTTTATTCAATTTCCGTAGGTCGTAAAAATCTACAATATCCCAAACAATATGTCATGAAAAAAATATAATTTTTTTATTTATAACGGCGACACTCATTTAATTTACCAATCCAAATCTTTCTTAAGTGAACTGATTAGGCTCTGGGGACCGACATATACCAGCGTCATTACAATCAGCCGAACCGAATGCTAATGTATTTGTTTTAATCAATCGCGCTTCTTTATCATTATTTTCTTACCAACGAGCAAAATTATGGGACACAAAAAATATTAACAATGCCGTGTGGTATCCGGCTGAGTAAAATACACCACCCTCATTTCTTACTAAGGTGTCGTAAAAAGCGACTAAGGTAAATTGCCCCGCCTTGTGGTATCCGGCTTAGTAGAGCAGACCACCGTCTTTTCTTACCAAGATGTCATAAAAGGCGACTAAGGTAAGTTGCCCCGCCGTGTGGTATCCGGCTAAATAGAGTAGGCCACCCTCATTTCTTACCGAGATGTCGTAAAATGTGACTAAGGTAAGTTGACGTCAGGCAGGCAGCCAGTGGTTAAATAACTAGCCAATTTTTCTAAAAACATGACGTCCCGACTCCACTTAGAGTGGGATAAGGGCAGGAGAATGATGAAAATGTATGTCTGTAATAAAACATATCGCACGCTTAGTATTAAAGCGGCTTAGTTCAAACACGGTGTTTTGTGGTAAAAATGCAATACAGCGTAGCGTAGCGCACAAAAAAGAGACTCATAAGAGCAAGAAAACTCTAGCTTTTTTTTAATAGTTCGTTGCGTTATTTTTGAAATAAGCTTTGAAATAAAGATTATACTGTATACTAAGCGCGCGATATATGTATAAGCGTATGTTTGTAAATATATATAAATAAAATTACCAACGTCATAAATTAAGTTATTATTGCCCATAAAAGTGAATAATGTTGAAAACATACTATAACCGAGTCCGAAATAATTTTGTTTTTTCAAGACCGAAAGATTAATGATGTAACTGTCAGCTAACATGGGATAGATTTTGGACTTAGGTTCCCTTGATACGTGGTACATATAATTCTCCACTTTTATATTATTTTAAGAAACATTAAGTAAGCACAGTCTAAGTGGTTATTCTTTATTAAAAGACTAGAAGTCCCGCCCCAGCTTCGCACGGGTATAAAGCATATAGCCTATGTCACTCAGTGATAATCACAGTATTTCTCTACTCCATATTGAAATTTATTATACATATAAACCTTCCTCTTCAATCACTCTATATATTTAAAAAAAACCGCATCAAAATCTGTTGCGTAGTTTTAAAGATTTAAGCAAACATAGAGATATAAGGACAGACAGAGAAAGCGACTTTGTTTTATACTATGTGGTAACGTTTATAGCTACTACTATTTTGATAATTGTCAAATTTTTACCATACTTACCCAAAGACTAAATTACGTTTAGCTGTCATTTATGTTTTGTTTTTCCATGTCATAGTTGTTTTTGTTGTACCACGTTTTATAGTGACTTGACGGGATAAAATAAATGCAGTCGAACGGGATAAAAAGTATCCTATGTCCGTCTCCTGGTTCTAAGCAACCTCTCCACCAATTTTCAGCCGAATTTGTTCATCCGTTCTTGAGTTATAAATAGTGTAACTAAGACCAACTTTCTTTTATATATATATATAGATTTAATGTAACTTGCAATATATTTATGTGAAGATGTAATCTTAAATTTGACCCACTTTCCGATCACAATGCATGTTTATAAAAAGCATGACCTGATGCTACTGCCAGGTTTTGCTCCAGACTAGGGAACTCCTCAACGGTTAACAGCAGGAATAAGAAAATTGTTAAAAGCTTTGTTAAAAGCCTTTTACACGTGATTTGTTAAACAGTGAGAGGTGGGAGTATAGAGTGTATGTTATCTAAAAGTATAAATGCGAAAGTCTGTCTGTTGCGCTTTCGCGGTTCATCCTCTAAATCAAAAAATACAAAATTTAGCAAATTAAAGAATAAAAAAATTCACGTTTTTTCTTCAGTAACAGGGAAAAACAAACTATGCTTTATCGAGGGTACTTAAATGCTTAAGTTACTAAGAATGTGGCGAGCACTAGTTGCAAATAAAGCTAACTAAAGAATTAATTTTATGTTTTTGATATTTTTTTATATAATAATTTGTATTTCCTATTATATAATTTTTTTTTTTAAAGGGGGAAGTAATATACTTCATAGTCAGCGTATATCGATTGTCAGTAACAGAAGCAACTTGTAGTCAGTCGCTAATAAATACGCAAACTTAACTTAGTAAAAGTATATACAACTGTATTTAATGTCACTCTGCATAAAAGAAGTACTCAAGCAACAATAATATACAGAACAATAAATATATTAAAGCCGCTTTTTGAGTAAATATAAAAATAATATGATACAATTAATGAAGATAATGAAAAAGAAAAAAGCAATTATAGCGTGATTTATCAAATTTTGTAGTCAATTTGATTAAAAAATATATACAATTTTTCGATATTCGGCGTCGTCTCATAATGTCTGCTCTCTCGTTATCGGTGAAACAGATCTGTAGCATGTACACTCATCACGGACAAGATGAGTGCTTCATATATCGTCTGTATCTCGTACGATGAGTGTGCCATATATATACAGCCATATATACAATAGACAAAGCAGGAACCGACATAAGCTTGCGATTCCTGCTTTGCGCCTTGCAAAAGTGCGTAACTCGTTTGTGGGTTTTGGTATAAGATTCTATAATAAAATTCCGCAATCAATTTCAGCTCTGCCATTACAGCAGTTTAAAAACACTGTTAAAAAGAGGCCGATACAGAAAGCCTACTATACTCTTGAAGATTATTTAGAAGATAAGAATGTGTGGATATAGCTCTCTTTGAACCTGTACAAGACAGTAACGACTTAATGTAAATAATATTAAGAATTATATTTTTAAAAGAGCAACCGCCGAGTTTCTTGCTGGCTCTTCTCGGTAGGAACAGCTTTCCGAACCAGCAGTAGAGTTGACGATTCAAAAGCACTTGTTTACAAGTTTATTTGAATAAAGAATATTTTGAATTTGAATTTGAATTTGAATATATTGCTGTTGCTTATAATACATGGAAATTTAACTTAAACCATATTTTTATACGAATATACAAGCTGTGACGCCGTGTGGTATCAGGCTGAATATAATAGACCACCTTCTTACCGAGGTGTCGTAAAAGGCGACTAGCGTAAGTAAACCCGCCGTGTGGTGTCCGGCTGAGTAGAATATACTACCCTCTTTCTTACCGAGGTGTCGTAAATTGCGATTAAGATAAGTTAACTCACCGTGTGGTCTCTGGCTGAGTAGAATAGACCACCCTCATTTATTACCGAGCTCTCGTAAAAGGCGACTAGGGTAAGTTGACCCGCCGTGTGGTATCCGGCCGAGTAGAATAGACCAACCTCGTTCTTACCGAGGTGTCGTAAAATACGACTAAGGTAATTTGACGTCAGGCAGGCGGCCGGTCGTAAAATACGAAGCCAATGTGACAACATGTTTATAGCATGTGGTGCCGACCCCACTTAGAGCGGGATAAGGGCAGGAGAATGATTATTGCTTATAATACATGGAAATTCAACATAAACCACGCCTACGTGACAAATTAGACGTAGATTAGGACTAAAACATTTGCTAAAAACAATTTGTTGGTTAATAAGCTGTGATGGCCTAGCGGTGCGACCGTGTGAATCTCTAGAGACGATTATGGGTTCAAACCCGGGCAGACACCAATGAGTTTTTCTATTAAAACTTATGTGTCTAATTGATAATTGCAATTTATCACACGCTTTTCGGTGAAGGAAAACATCGTGAGGAAACCTGCATATCTCTAGAGAATCCTAGGGATATGTGTAACCTAACAATCCGCATTGGAGCAGCGTGGTAGGTCTTAGCTCCAACCCTTCTCTCCAAAAACGGAGAGAGGAGGCTTATGCCCAGCAGTGGGATAGTAACAGGCCGTTACTTACTTAATTTGTTGGTTCTCTGATTCTGGGTAAAAATGTTAACTAACGGCTTTTTATTATCCTACTGCTAGGCATAGGCTACCTCTCTTCTTTTCTAGAGAGAATGGTTAGAGCTAAAACCTACCACGCTGCTCCAATACGGATTGGTAGGCTACACATATCCTTAGAATTCTCTAGAGATGTAGAGGTTTCCTCGCTATGTTTTCCTTCACAAGCGTGTGGTAATTTGCAAATATCATTCACACACAAAAAACTCATTGTGTCAGCCCGGGGTTTAAACTCGTAACCCCTTTTAAAGAGTCGCATTGTCTCACTGCTGGGCTAACACAGCTTTGATTCTGGGTGTATTTATGTATTTAAGTAAGTATTTAAAATTATATATGTATTTATCATTGTCTGTTACACATAACGCTAGTATTAAGTAACTTATTTTGGGGACTTATGACCGTGTGTGTAACTGTCCTATATATTTATTACTACCGACTTTAACTCGCGACTTCGTTTGCGTAGAATGTAATAGTGTGATATAATTCTAATGTGATATCATCAAATTGCAATTATCAATTAGACACATAAGTTTTTAACAGAAAAACTTATTGGTGTCTGCCCGGGTTTGAACCCGTGATCTCCTCGAAAGAGTCGCACGCTGGCCTACCACAGCTTTACATATTTACTTATTAATAAATGCAAATGCGAATATAAAAAACACATTTAACTGGATAGCGTCATATCATAATCATATTTTCTATTTATTCCAAACAACTATACAGTGATCCCTCAGAAAATACATGTTTTCTTTCGCCGAGGAGCTTGAATTTTCAACAAAAGCCTTTTGGAGGGACGCGGTGTCAAAGGTTCAAACAAAAGTTCACATGCAGAAATACCATCGACCCTTAAGCAAAAACATGAATAAAACATTAGAGGATCTTTGGTTTCACGGTCGACTTTTTGTATACATTATCAGGAGATAACATTTTAAATTAAAATAAGTTAATGGGTTCTAGTAGCTTCTATTTATTTTTTATTTTTATTTAAATGACGTTAATAACGTCACATATCACGACTTTGCCACTTAAAAATATATCTGAATAGAATAGTATCACCCTCATTTCTTACCGAGGTGTAGTAAAAGGTGACTACGGTAAATCGACCCGCCGTGTGGTATCCGGCTGAGTAGAATAGACCACCCTCATTTCTTACCGAGGTGTATTAAAAGCCGACTAAGGTAAGTCAACCCGCCGTGTGGCATCCGGCTGAGTAGAATAGACCACCCTAATTTTTTACCGAGGTGTCGTAAGAGGCGACTAAGATAAGTTAACCTACCGTGGGGTATCCGGTTAAGTAAAATAGACCCTCTTTCTTATAGAGGTGTTGTAAAATACGACTAAGGTAAGTTGACGTCATGCAGGCGGCCGATCCTAACATACCTAGCCAAATATCATAACATGGTTAAACACGTACGAGCCCTACTTAGAGTGGGATAAGGGCAGGAGAATGATGATGTTTTTACTAATGACGTACTTTTTAAAATATCAATGTTGTTATATGGTTTTATACACACATATGCACATATCGGAAAATTTGTCGATCATTAATAATACTATAATTTTTTTTCAGGTTGAATTAACATGAATTTATGGTAATGCCTAGTTGCGATAAATCGATGCGTGCTTTGAATGAAATGAGAAATGAACGCAATTATCTACAATTGTGGTTATTATTTTAATAGAGAACACATTTGCCTGATTTTGATTACTGTTCGGTTGAAGTTTCAACGGCATAGATATAGTCTATATAATGCTTGTTTAGTAAAATTGGATTTTCACGGAGCATTAAGAGAGAAAATTTACGATTGTAATTACTTATATCTTGTTGATAGGATTTATTTTATGGGCGCCACGCGCTTTTGATTTTAGTCATAAAAATTCCAATATTTCCGAGTGGATGAAAAAATATTTTATTAGTTTTAGACTATTTCGAAATAAAAGCTTGTATTTATTTATATTATAGTCTTTTTATTATATACTTCTAACATCATTGAAGAGTAAGTGTAGGATAAAAAACACTCTAAATAGCACGTAGCAACATGTTTCTCTAGTCCATTTTCTCCTATCGTTAGTCAACTCTGGCGCTGCTCCAGCTGCTTTGCTTTATTTTATTTATTTATTTATTTATTTATTCTCTTTATTTTTAACACCACTTAATTAATACAAACAAAAAGTAGAAGAAAAAAAAAACAAATACAATACAAATAAAAACCATTACTATTACAAAAAAATATATATATATTAGTCCATAGATATACATATGCATAGATAATATATTTATGGACTAATCTAACCACATAACTAAAAGTAATTAATAAGGGTATAATAATAGATAACTACATAGGTGTGGTGTTAAAAAAGGATGCCACTCAGATACGTTGAGGCTCCTGTCCTTCCCCACAAGGAACCTGCCAATCAACTGACAAGGCAACTCGCGCGAGATGGCCGAGCCACAACTCTGATTTTCAGTAACACCCTAGGAGTAGGACTTTGCGAGGAATCAGTATAGGCAACGTTTGTTATATATAAATAGACAAAGAGATATTGTAAAAAAAGCATATGTGAAATACATAAATATATAATAGAAACATAATTTAAACAATAGTATTAAAAGTAAAACTAAAGTTATGTGCAATATAATAAAAATTCTGTATGAGCAAATCTATCTGTATCAATATGATTAAGAAAGGTTGCAATATTCGATCTACATGATAGACGGGCATAACGAGCAAAAAAAAAAAAAATTTGTTGAAGAAGTTAAGAAAAGTAAAATAAAAATAATAAAAATTAAAGTTTCTTAAATCTGTTTTTGATGGTTTAAAAGAAATGATTTATATTTTAGTTTAAATGTGCTAGTAGCCTTCACATCTCTCAAAGGCGGTGGAAGATTATTCCAACATTTCGAAGAAGCATATTTAAAACTTCCTTCAAATGCTGCTGATCTGTGCCGCGGCATTTTAATAAGATATGCGGAAGCTCTTGTGCGGTGAATATTGTTGCAATCACTTGCCCATCGAAGCTTGTGATAGAGGTATTTTTTTTTTATTTATTTTTTTTTATATTTATATGGGTGTAATATTTCACACAATCCAATCATTTCTTTTTAGACCTCCCTCTAGTCACATATCCATTCAGATTTTCATCCCTCCAGATGGTATGTCCATATCATCTTAATCTTGTACTTTTTAATTTAAAATGTTAATCGTTGGATATTTTATAAGTACAGAACTTGCTGTGATCCGTTTTTTTCAACGGAATATATGTAATGCTAAGTATATGCAGGCAACAATCATATACCTTATACATGCAGGACAAGTAACCACACGTATCACAAAACGCCACCGCAAATGCGTAACGAACTATTCGCGACGCATTCCTCGTGATGTCTGTACGCGGCCTTAGACAACTATATCTGTGTGATTGGTGACAAAACACTGTCACTAATCCGTCAGCGAAACGACAGTCATTCGCAAAAATTTCATGAACAAAAAATGAGACGTAAAACAGACGCGGAAAAGATAAAGACACAAAAAAAGGTATTTCGCAGTAAATTATTTGTCGTCTTTATCATCTTATCTCAAAGTTAATGTTACAAATTTGTCCGATGTCTGGTTTCACTAATGGACTCATAATGCTTTAGATAATCGGCTTATGTCCACTGTTTTATGTCGCTGTTAATATTAATTAGTATTTCCAATCGTTACTTAGGGCTGAAACGGTGACGTTATGATAGAGTTAATCGTTTAAAGCTACCCTAATATAATTTTATAGAAAGGTTATTTAATGAATAAGTGATTTTAAACATTGAATTATTTACGCCGTGTGGTATCCGGCTGAATAGAATAGTACCACCCTCTTTTCTTACCGAGGTGTCGTAAAAGGCGACAAAGGTAAGACGACCCGCCGTGTGGTATCCGGCTGAGTAGAATAGACCAACCTCATTTCTTACCGAGGTGTCGTAAAAGGCGACTAAGGTAAGTTGACCCACCGTGTGGTATCCGGTTTAGTAGAATAGACCACCCTCTCTTACCGAGGTGTCGTAAAATACGACTAAGGTAAGTTGATGTCAGGCAGGCGGCCGGTCGTAAAAACGCAGCCAAATCATATGACAACATGATTATAACATGTTGTGCCGACCCCACTTAGAGTGGGATAAGGGCAGGAGGAAGAAGAAGAAGAAGAGAAACATTGAATTATTTAGTGAGTAGTGACCCTGCCTTCAGCTCCACGGGTCCCGGTTTCGATTCCCACCGAGGGCCATCATTTTGTATAAATGAATGTGTTGGTCTTCGGGTTTGGGTGTATATTTGTATTTAAGTATGTATTTAAAAAATATATATGTTCACCAGTTATCTGTTTACCATAACACAAGTTACTTACATAAGTAAATAAATAAATAAAATATTAAATTTGTCACTATCTAGAAACAATTCTCCTACCAATAAAAGCGCTGTTGGTTGCACTTTTGTCATTTTTATTACCTTTATTTTGCACAATACATGGCTGGATAAGACACCACATTCTTCAAAAAGAAGCAAAATTTTATTTTGCTATTATCGTTGAATGGAGAAATTCTAAGTAATGGTAGAAGTAGAGCAACCATTTTTATACTTTATACAAGATTCACAAAACTTCACTCAAACCGCCACCTCCACAAAATACTACACTAGTGTTACACACATTCATTATCACAATCTCCACAATCGTATTTCCCTTTAAACAAAGCATTATAAGGAAACAGACTTGACTACAAAATCACATAGCCTTGCTAGAAATATAAATATTTTCTGCGAAATTAATATTTTAGGATATTAAATATCTCAAAGGAAAAATCTATATTTATACAAAATGAATGATAAGGGCGCGTGGTAGAATAGATCACCCTCTTTGTTACCAAAATGTCGTAAAAAGTGACTAACGCAAGTTAACCCTCCGTTTGGTATTCGGCTGACTAGAATCTTTCTTATCGAGGTATCGCAAAAGTCGACTAAGTTAAGTATACGTCAGGCAGGCGGCTGGTCGAAAAATAACTAGGCAAATCTTGTGACAACATTTTAATAACATATTGTGCCCACCCTACTTAGAGTGGGATGAGGGCAGGAAAATGATGTATTATAGTAAGTAAGTAAGTAAGTAACGGCCTGTTACTATCCCACTGCTGGGCATAGGCCTCCTCTCTCCGTTGCTGGAGAGAAGGGTTGGAGCTAAGACCTACCACGCTGCTCCAATGCGGATTGGTAGGTTACACATATCCCCGGAATTCTCTAGAAATATGCAGGTTTCCTCACGATGTTTTCCTTCACCGAAAAGCGTGTGATAAATTGCAATTATCAATAAGACACATAAGTTTTAATAGAAAAACTCAATGGTGTCTGCGCGGGTTTGAACCCATGATCGTCTCTAGAGATTCACACGGTCGCACCGCTAGGCCATCACAGCTTGACGTATTATGGATGCTATAAAATGCGTTTACTATGAATTTTACGCTTAACTTATATTGTATTTACTCATCGAATATACGTTGATCGAAAGCACAACTAAATAACGAACTATAGATCATAAAAGTCATAAATTATAGAGTATTGTAGGTATACACCAGCGCTAAAGGCGTTGCGGCGCGTACATCAATCAATCAAGAGATTGACTTAGTACACACAGCTGAATCGAACATAGTCAAATTTATTTTACTTTATATATAAGGATGTAGACTTTCACTTTTTGGTCTAAAACGGAGGGTATGTTTACAACATTATATAAATAACATAAATAGTTTAGATTATAATTTATCTTTAATATTTAAATGAGTTAATCTTGTATGTATATAAATCAATATATTTTCTGAGTCTCGGAAAGGGCTCCAACGATTTTCCTGAAATTCGGTTGTAGAAGATCTAGCTAGGTTTTATTTAAAAAAAAATATCCCTGTTTTTGGGAGTTAAAAAAAATTTAAAATGTAGAATTGTAATCAAGAGTTTTTTGTAGCTGTCAAACGTAATGTTGCGATAGCTGATTAGTGACACGCGGACCGAAAATGTTCATAACCCGGGTTCGAATCCCACATATTATCGGTGCACTTATCTTTTTTTATTTTATTTAAATATTTTTATATCTTTTAAAAAATCCTTTGCTTTCAATTCTACATTATACCATATTTCTAATGCCCAAAACAGGGATAAAACGTATTTTTTTAAAATAAAACCTAGATAGACCATATTTTCTCCCCCAAAACCCCCTGCATGCTGAATTTCAGGAAAATTGTTGGAGCCGTTTCCAAGTTCAGATAATATATTTATATACATATACATATAATTACAAGAATAACTCATTTAAATACTAAAGATAATTTATACTAGTTATAAACAAAATAACAAGCTTAGGCTTTTCTCTTCTTTCTCTTTTTGGAATACAATTCGCTATTAATATTCATCATTATAGTGTCGATTGCTTTAACAATGTTGTTAATGTTGTAATGTTATGACACTGTTAAAAGTTGATATTTACATAGTTTATTTTAGTAATATACTAAATATATTAGTTTATATATTTACACATATTCATGGTTTAAGTTATGTTTTGTAAAATTTATGAGTTTTATAATAAAGAGTTTACAATTTTTAGGACCGTGTGTCTCGATAGCGTCTATCTATTTGCGTGTGTTTCTTGACTTGAAAAACGTTTTATTGCAACATTTTCCGCGATAAATCTTTTCTGCGCCCCTTGTCATTTGTCAATCTCAATTTACCGATAAAAGGCTTTTTGTTTTATGTTATTTATTTGCTTATGATATTGATCTTGGAAATTTTGAGCTAATTATCTGTCTATTACTTTATTATATTAAATTTAAACACAGATTACGTTTTATTCAAGTAAACTAGTACACAATTGCTTTTGAATCGTCAACTCTTCTGCTGAATGGCTCCTACTGAGAAGAACCAGTAAGAAACTCAGCAGTTGCTCTTTTCAAAATATATTTAATTAACAATTAAAGTTTATATTTCAACTTTGATTGTTAATTGTTAAGTATCAATTAAAATAAGTTAAATATAAACTTAAATTAAAAGTTAAGTATATATTTATTATTTAATTAAGAAATTTCTTTATATTGGTCGTCCATAATAGCCTTGAGAGCATAATATATTATAGCGTATAAATAACATCAAAAAATAAACAGCCCGAGTAGTTTTGTCCGTAATAATTTATTAAGTCGTTAGGGTTATTTTATTAGTCAGTGAACTTTGCAACAAAGAAGTTATTCGAGAAAACATAACGTAACTTGCTAGTGGGAGAAAAACTTTTATCTTCTATGCCTGTTATTCCTATTCATGCATGAAAGTAAACAGTGTGAAAGTTTCCGTATTTATATGGTCAGAATAATCAAGATATAAAGTTACTTAGCCATAAAATAATATCATAACGATTATAAGAATTAATATTAGGTATCATCGTCATCATTATTCTCCTGCCCTTATCCCGCTTTAAGTGGGGTCGGCACAACATGCTATAAACATGTTGTCACATGATTTGGCTTCGTATTTTACGACCGGCCGCATGCCTGACGTCAACTTACCTTAGTCGTATTTTACGACATTTTGGTAAGAAAGAGGTGGTCTATTCTACTCAACCGGATACCACACGGTGGGTCAACTTACTTTAGTCGTTTTTTACGACACTTCGGTAAGAAAAAGGGTGGTCTATTCTACTCAGCCAGATACCACACGGCGGTTCGACTTACCTTAGTTGCCTCTTAAGACACCTCGGTAAGGAATGAGGGTGGTCTATTCTACTCAGCCGGGTACCACACGGCTAAATAAGAATTAATATTATGACTTAATGAAAAAATAGTTCGTTTCTATCAAAGTACAACGTTTAAAACCTATGGCCATTGGTAAAGGTGTGTTCCATAATGGGCGCGTCGAGATTATTTTTAAGGGGGTACATTATTATTAAGGCAGGTGCATATGCATCTACACATACTATTTACCAATATAAAATTTAGAACATAAATTTAACATACATACTTATATATATACATACATATATACATACACCAGAAAGCATACCCTCCCGTTAGGTCAGTCGGATAAAATATGTAACTTTCCTATTTACTTTCGGGAAAGGGGGTGCAATTAGGTGCAATTGCATAATTGCACAGCACTGTCGGTCCTATGGCTTCATTTAAGAGATATGGTCGTTCTTTCTAATACTTATCCAGCGGCTATCTATTTATTTGACATGGCACAAACAATGAAATGTCTTACAAAGCGATGTCGCCTTTATAAATGTTTTCAGCGCTATGGAATTTCTTACTAATTAGGCTTTATGAATCTCCTCTTTAAGCTATTGTTTATATATCCGTCTATTTATTATAGACTACTCTGACATACTTAGCTTATATTGCTTATACACCGGGAAGTAGGTTAAATTTATCTTGCAAGATTCCACTTACAAGTAAAGTTAAATAAAAACTTTAAAAAAAGGGACACATATTATAAGTCTAATTTGCTTTCTGTTTATAGAAAATGGACACATTTTAGACTGACTCTAATATAATAACTCTATGAAAATAATACGTGAAACAATACTTTTACGGCTTATTATTTTTTCAGTAGGTTAGAGCGTACATCATTAATTACTCTCCAGTCTTCCTAATAACAAAACATTTATGTATGGTAAAATATACAACCTTTTAAGACAAGGGATCGTGTATCTAACTTCTTCGAGGATAAACTTTATTCACCCGTACTTATAGGTAAACAGACTCTTTCGTATCAAAGTTTTCATTTCTAAAGCGTTGTATTGTTCAGATTATTTTCAATCAATACTTTTAATTGCATGTTACAGGATTGATTTAACTTTTATATTTTAACGAACTAAACAGTTTAATTAACAAAAAGTTAAGGTTAATATTTATAGGTTAACCCTTTAACCCAAACATTGAGAGGCGGTCACCTCTAGAATATCACGCTACGGGCGCACCCGTTCGCACCTACCACAGTTGCCGTTCGCGTACTACCTCCGCGACCTTGTACCCCGCAGGCGAGGTCTGAGTTAAACGGTTAGCCTATAGTTATAGTTTGCTAGTGGTACCCGCGGATACTAATGCGCCAACAAAGCTTTTATGTACCTTTTATAATGCAACATTTTTTATTGTTCCCGAAAGAACAACGGAATTTTTATTATATATGTTAACCAAGTGTAAGCTTTAATTTTAAAAAAAATATTTTTCTTTTTTGGTACGGTCATTGTAAAATGAAGTGAAAGCAAAAAAAAATTACATATGAAAAGAGAAGGAAGTATGGAGCGTTAAAGGGATACAAATACAAACACATAGACATTTTCGCCTTTAATATAAGTAGGTTGATCTGACTACAGCTATCAATTAGTTTACCCATATAATGTATTTTTACTGTTCCCTTAAAATTTGTTTGATAAATACTTGCATAATCTCGCAACATCGCGATGACAAAATGCGGCATATCTCTTTGAAAACAAATTGATCCTGCTGGATTAGCTTATCGGCCCCATTTGCGGAGCCCACAGCGAAACCGTTATTCTTTTAAGTGTGATAAATACACATTTTATGGTAGTCTTTATTAATATTGAAAAACGCCAAGAGCTCTCCTTTCTATGTCACTTATTTCTATCGCGCATAGCTTTGTTACAGAAATTCCGATTTTTTACTTCAATTCATTGTAGTCATCATCGACTTGAGTATGCATTAAACTTATACATTTTAGTAAGCGCGTGAACTCAAAAACAACTGGGTCCCAAAATGTTCGTAATTCAGCAAATATCATTTGCGTGGACTGTTGTCGTCTGCTAGGTTGATAATAGATGACTCTTTTCAATGTCATCCTATTCCTGTAAAATTAACAGGATTTCTATGGCCTATATGTTACCACGGTGTATAATGAATAATTGTGCTGAATTTCGTCGACATTCGTTCAGCGGATTCGCCTTGAAAGAGTAATAAACATACATCTATACTCACAAACTTTCGCATTTATAATATTAAGTTTGATTGGATATATATATATTTTTTTATTTTATAGATTGCTCCTAATGGCCCTGAGCCAATTTTTAATAAAGGTAACCAAGAAACATTGCCATTTTGCTCAACCAACGCAACTTTCTTATAAACGCTATCATGATTTAAAGATTAAGTATTGAATGACATAATTAAGTAGGTAATTGCGAAGTAGAAACATTTTAAAAAAATCAAAGAAAAAGATACAAAGACAACCTAAGAAACGTAACTATAACTTATTGTAACAAAAAAAAGCTATTATATACCTAGAAACAAGACAAAGATTAATATCATAATACGTAATACAATGCAATACTTGGCACAGAATTTTAATTTAAATTATCATAAAATATATCTGAATTTTGTAATAAAAATAAACCCGTAACTTTTAAATTAAGGTCTTTCATGATATTAATATCAGTGATAATCATAAGTAAGTGTAAAGACCTATTTTATAAATGACGCCTTTTGAAATAAGTAAAAACCCTCGCTTTATAAATTTATACGAATAAATAAGAACGTAATTAAAAGAAGCTTTAGCTTTCATGATAGTCTATAAAGGGTATTTAAAAGTTTCAAAAAAGTGTTTAAAATCTGCTTTCACGCTTGAAGTATAAAAAGTTGCTTTATAAAGCTATCTTTTATTCCCTAACTATCAAATGAAATTAAAATTTGCTATTAATAATTTAAAAAAACATTTCAAAATACGAAACAATTGGTATTCGATTGAGTAGAATAGACCTTTGAACTGAAAGCCTTTCTTTTAACCAAAGCGTTGTCTACCGAGATCATTTTCTTTTAAGTGATTTCATCCTTTTATTTATTTTAAACTCAGTGGCTTGATCGGAATTCCCGCTTTTCTCCCTACAAAAACTTCTAGATACGATATCCCGAGGAGCACAAAGAAAATTAAAATTCTAACAGTTTTTCTCAAGCAATCCTGTATTATCATTTTAGCTTGCAGAATACTGATTAACATCTCTTCATAATAAAATTAGTACATAACTTTTTCCGTTGCATTGCAGTTTACTTAGTTTTGAAAATAATCACATTATCAGAATGTGATTATTTTCAAAACTAAGTAATCATATCTCATTCTCAGACTCAAAATATTGTTTTTTTAGAGTAGTAGCAATTGCTAGTATTATTAGAGCCAGAAAGAGAGACTCAGTGGTTTCTCTTTTTAATTTAAAACATTTAATAATTGCTATCTTGTGAAAGATTAGATAATGATCAAATTTAAGCATTTTTATCAATATATCGACTTCAATATTATGTTTGTGGTATCCGGCTGACGTCAGACAGGCGGCCGGTGGTAAAATACGTTGTCAAATCATGTAACATGTTATAACATGTTGTGCCGACTCCACTTAGAGTAGGAAAAGGGCAGGTAGATGATGATCGCCTTCGCCTTCGCCTAAGTTTCGAAATTATGGTCAGTCGGATATTTACATATTATTGTTTTGCTCTGTCTATTCAAGAAAGGATATTCAATAAATATAGATATTCAACAAAGCAGTGAATGCTCAATTCATATAAGAATCAGATTTTAAATTTTTGCTTAATTGAAAAGTCGCATTTGATGCCAATTAGAGTTGAGGTTATTGTTATATTTTACCGTGGAAGCAATATGCTTACGTCTCTTTCATGTCTTTAATAACTACTATAAGATTGAAAGAGATAGATTCAGTTATGAAAATTAGTTTATCTTCCGCCGGTAACCAAAATGACGACGCTGGAAGCCGCTACCTCTCAATATTAATAGCGATTAAGTTTATGGTTACTAGGGATTCATAAAATGAAAGCTGTCGCTGTTACCACTTCATTCTATTACCTAATGATTTAGCTAAAAATATTCAAGCAAGTAAGACTTTGCGTTCGAAAAAAACTCATTAAATAAATAAATGTTAATAATACTAGCCGTGCCAGCAGCTTCGCCCGCATGGAAATCAGTGTCACAAATTTTTTCCCGAATTGAAAATTTTAACATAAAAGAAGTTATCGTGAGTACAAAAATAGAGATATAAGAATAAGAGATTTTTGAATAACTTTCACCGTTTACTTAGCGCATGCAAGGGAAGCTTTAAATTTTGCCGCTTTCGCAATACATTTAATTGCTGCTCCTCTCATTTTCATCTTAGAGTGATGTTATATAGTCTATAGCCTTTCTCGATAAATGGACTATGTTACACTTAAGAATATTTCAAATCGGTCAAGTAGTTCCTGAGATTAGCGCGTTCAAACAAACTAACACTTCAGTATTATATATTAGTATAGATACACCTGAGAGACGAAAAAATGAATAAAAAATTCAAAGAAGTAACCATTATGTATATATTTATCAAACGAAAAAATGAATAAAAAATTCAAAGAAGTAACCATTATGTATATATTTATCAAGACACAGGATGGAAGTGAAAACACTAAGAGAACGGAGTTAAAAACAAAAAACAATATCCTCAAATACCTTAATCCAAAAGAACCAAAAAAAACGAAACTTTATCGAGGAAACAGCGGTTCAATATTCTATCAATACACACACAACAAATCTTCCCGCCATATAATGTATGGACGATACGAGCGGTTACTAAATTCCCAATATTTTGTTGTACGGCACTACACTAACTTCGGCTATTTGTTTGTCACAAGGAAAGCTATACTGCTAGTTTATGGAAATGTTCCCATAGATTTTCAATTGGTAACTCTGGTTTACGATGACATGTTTATCCACCTTATTGTTTTTGATCATTTAGTGGATTTATTGGTGTACACTGATTTATAGTTAAAACTTAAGTTTTATTTCTAGTTAAGAGTAAATAAAATACAAAACAAATTAAATTTAACATAAGTTAAGACAAGTATAGATTTTTTTTTTTGTACAATTTAGTGTTATTTATTAATTGTATTGTAGGTTATTAATTGCTATGCGTTAATTTCATAAAAAGACGTGTGAAATTTCTATTTTTTATATTATTTATGTTAAAATTTATTGATGTAGCGATTTACGATACGTAAATTGATGATAAAAAATCTTTTATTTGATTTCAAATTAGTTAAGCACTAAAAAAATATGTTGGAATCATATTTCTTTTGGAAAGATATTGTAAGCCTGTATTTAAATTCAAATCTGTTTTTACAATACAAAAATACAGGAATTTGTTTTGAAAAGATATTTTAAATGTGAGTCTACCTAGATTATATCTTGTAATTTTCGGTGACATAGAGGATCTCTTCGAACAAGTTTTATAATTATATGCCTTTGCTTAGTATACGGCGCTTCTATACTCTTGTTTGAATAAAGAATATTCTAAATTTAAATTTGAACTACGAAACACTTTCCCAGATTTATCGCAATAGCAATATTTGCCAAATCCCTATAATTTGGACAGCTATTATAAAATATATACTGCCGCTTTAGATTGTTCTGGCGGTAATATTTATTAGGACATTACTCTTTAAATAAGACTCCCTACAGTCGTAAATACTTCAGGTTTTATGTCATTTTTTATTACATTGTTATGAGTACTCCTGTCAAGACATGAAGTTAGATATTTTTCACTCTGATGGAAAGCTTCGTAATGAAAAAGTTGTTTGTGGAGGGAATACCTCGAATCTAATATCAAAAAGTTGAATGGAATGCCGAGTCGCTTAAGTGTTTTCGTTTGAGTCAAAATATGTTTAGAATTACGTTTACTGTTTTATTTTATTGTACTAAAGAGGTATGCGCGGAATGTTTAAGCTGATCTAGATTCCCTAAATATTTGAGATGTCTTTTTTATTTCACGATAAAAATTTGTACAAAACATTGAGTGTTTTCAGCTTTTTAATAAATATAGTTATTAAATGTAACTGTAGTAATTAATTTATTTTGCTATACTCATTCATCGTGGATAGAGCAAAATAATTTTATTATTACTTTTGTATTATAGATCTCCGCAAAGTAACGCCTAATTCTAGAAATTATGTAACTGTAGTATTTTTTTTTGAGCGGGAAGGTATTAGGCGTAAATAAAAACCTGTACTTATTTACAACAGCAACAGATTTATCCTAATATTTCTAAATTAGATATAAATATATATTTATCCCAATGTTGGGACTTTTCAAAGGTTTGGAGCGTTAATCTAACGCACTACTCCAATGCGGGTATAGATTACACATATCTTAGAAATTTTCCGACGATATATAGCTTCCTTTGATGTTTTTCGTTACTGAAAAGCACGTGTTAACAATGCCCGCCCGGGGCTCAAACCGGCAACCCTCTGGTAAAGTAGCGCCTCTCATATAGTAGCGCCGTTCAGCTATCACAATTGCCTAGCACTTAAAACTCTACAGTTATATTAATATAGTATAAGAAACTATAATAAAAGCTTGTGTGTAAATACACCAGGCTAACAAACAAAAAACTTCCTTTCTTTCCTTCGCAAACATGACAACGATATACAATATATAATTAAGGGTAACTTAAACTTGAGTTGATGGAATAAAGTTGCTGGAACAGTTTGTGTTTAATAACATGAAAGAATCGTACACCGTTCATCTTTCATAAACTTGGTTATCAAAGAGGAAAAATAACCGACTTCAAAGGAAGTCCTCAACGCAATCCAATAATAATAAAAACCGTCATAAACGAGTATTATTTATTGTCGTGACCGCACTGAACTCAAAAGAATAATGGCCCCACAAATGTTACCGCTAAGCTAATCTAACAGGGCCACGATTTATGTTTCAAAAGAAATATGCCACGTTTTGTCAGCGTATTTTACTGGGGTGGTGCGGGGCCTATATTTATCGAGAGGCTTTTGGAAGCGTACATAGTGCAAAGTCATAAGTTTCTTTCATGTCGTTGGGAACATTGATGTAGTCATTTAATACAAAAGTCTTTAGTCAGTAGTATAGTAGCTAATAACTTAATAATTACTTACCTTTTTAATAATTAAATAATCTACCTTTGTTATGGAAGAGCGAGACCTTCTGACACAAGTATTTCTAATACTTACTAGATGGTCTCAATCTGAATTTTTGTAATGAATTCATCATCCTCCTGCCCTTATTCCACTCTAAGTGGGGTAGGCACAACATGTTATAAACATGCTGCCACATGATTTGGCTGAGTTTTTAAGATCGGCCGCCTGCCTGACGTCAACTTACCTCTGTCATATATTACGACACCTCGGTAAGAAAGGGGGTGGTCTATTCTACTAAACCGGATACCACACGGTGGGTCAACTTACCTTAGTCGCCTTTTACGACACCTCGGTAAGAAATGAGGTTGGTCTATTCTACTCAGCCGGATACCACACGGCGGGTTGACTTACCTTAGTCGCCTTTTACGACACCTCGGTAAGAAATGAGGGTGGTACTATTCTATTCTGCCGGATACCACACGGCGTATTTTTTTTGTAATGAATTATTGAAAAGAAATAAATATTTTTGTATGATTAAATGATTATTTAGATTATTCTTAAAATGAGATTTGCAACTGAGTACGATAGTAGCTATTTTAAAGTTTTTTTTTCTTTTCACTGGTCGAGGTATCTAAGGGAAGATTTATCGTTACGGGGGTAAATAATAATAATAATAATAGTCTTTATTTTATATAACCAGTGTTTACATTATTTATAAACTCTGACCCCTGAACTAGATTTAACTGTATTTCAGTAATGCTCATTTCAGTAATAGTCTCGGTAAAACAGAATTTCCTTATTAGACATCATGTGACGATATACAACCATGTAGGCGCCTGAAGTATAGCCATCGTATCTTCCAAAGTCAAAGCCTAGAAAGTGAGCTTTTCTAGTCCTTCCCTTTTATAACGTAGCAAAGATAAAAGGTTTAGAACCGACACCCGCACAGGCGATATTTAGGTAGTACATATTAAAATAGTAAAATAATTGATGTTAAAAAGTATTCCTTTTACTTGCGTGTGCGTTATAATATTTGAAACTTTTAATTCAGGATTTCATTAAAATCAGGTTTCATTCAAACAGTTTTGCTTGAAATTGAAATTCAAATAAACCAGCTATCCGAACTCTATTTTCGGTTGAACATTATGGTAACTACTTACATATAAACATTGTGATAAAAGCGTCGTACAAACGAAAAGTTAGCCAAAAACGTAAGGTACGTGAAAGTAAACAGAACTTCACGCACGGGTACGAATAATTCACATTCCCGGTACTTTGGAGTATATTATAAAAGTTTTTCTTTGTCGAGGGAAAGTTGAAATTTTGCCCGAATTACGTTCTTTGTAATGCTCGTGTACATTTGCTAGTAAAGTAAAAGTATTAATGCCTATTACGTCTCAACAGGAAGGGGAACAACTTCGACAATCTGTGTTATTTTATTACACTTAGTTGTAGAGTCTCGACTGCTCTTTACATGATGAATACTTAATTTTGAAAAGAGTGACCGCCGAGTTTCTTGCTGGTTCTTCACGGTAAGGGCAAACTTCCGAACCAGACGTAGCTTCATTGTAATTTGATGATTTATAAGTGCTTGTAAAAGCAAATTTGAATAAAGAATTATTTGAATTTGAATTTTGATATTCAGAACTTAACCTAAGACCATAAGTTCCATGAGAATAGCAAAGCGAATATTTTATGAACATATTATATTTCAAAAATAATAAACTGGTGTTAGTTTTTATGTGTGTATATTGGAACCGCTTTGACACAAAACCAATATCATCTGTTAATGGTTTAAGTTATTTTTGTTCTATTTTACCTATAAAAGCTTTTATATACTGTATGTTTCCTATATATTTTACCTATAAAAGCTTTTATATACTGTATGTTTCCTATATATTTAAATAAATAAATCATGGATTATATGAAATAAACGATTTTTGTTTATAACTAGATGTCTATAGGTATGGTTAGGTACCTAAAGATAAGGTCCCTGAGGCGGTCAATGTATCTGTTGCTCACGATGCATCGATTAGCAAAGAGAGGTGTCATTGTGTAGAGTGGCCCTGACCTAGTCGTGACGGTCTCCGGGGTACACTCTGCTGCTGACGGGGAAGGGGGTAATTACCCTCTCCTATTAACCAGTTGCATGTTGGAGTATATCAGGTTTTTTAGTTGGTAAGCATCCGATATACCCATGTAACATATTTTGGCTAGTTATTTTACGACGGCCGCCTTGCTGACGTCAGCTTACCTTATTCGCCTTTTACGACACCTCAGTAAGAAAGAGGGTAGTCTATTTTACGCAGCCAGATACTTCTACTCACTTTTGAAAATTGATTATTTATTTATTTTATTTTCGACAAATCAAAAATTACAAATTAATCTAGTGCAAGCTAGTTGCAACATAAATCCAAGCTTTCTTATCATTTACCTATAATGGATTTTGATATAAAATTAAAAATATATCCCATTAAGTAACCTTTCCTAACAAAACCGCAAACTGTAGCTAGTATAGTATAATACAAAATGGTTGTCAAAACAAGGCTCATGTACGATGAATTGGTAACACACTCGGATAAACAGACAATTATCAAAGTGAGACGAGTTAAGCTGTCCCCACTTTATAACAAAGTTACAAGGCTCGGGCGGGCAATTAATTTTGTTTCACGTTCTGTTTTAGATGTGAATATCTGGTGGAGATTGCGAGTTGGCATTTAGTTATGACTTTGCCCTAATTTGGATGTCTACTTAATTCTTTAGAAGATTAAAATCCAAAATCTGAACACTCCAATGTAGCTGAAGAACTTGATTTATTTAGTATCTCTCTGGATGAGTTCATTAATGGCATTAATGTTAATAATGAGTTATCGTTTATAACGCAATATGTTATTGTAATTATCTTTACATATTCATTTAATTTAATGTTGTAAATATTTTCTTTATGGAAACATTTAAAAGTAAAATATAATTGGCAACCATGGGGAAAAGATATAGGTCCACCATGTGATATCCAGCTGAGTAGAATAGACCATCCTAATTTCTTACCGAGGTGGTGTCTAAGGTAAGAGGAAGTCAGGCACGCGGCTAATCGAAAATAACTAGCGAAAACATTTAACAACATGTATAAAACATGCTATGCTGACTCCACTTAGAGGGCATATATTCTAAGCGCAAGAGAATGATGATGCAAATGATGATTTGCCCTAATTTGGATGCCTTCTTGATTCTTTAGAAGATTAAAATCCAAAATCCGAACAATCCAATGTAGCTGAAGTACTTGATTTATTTAGTTTTTCTCTGGATGAGTTCATTAATGGCTATAATGCTATTAATAATTTTTACATGCTTTAAATTATTTTCACCTCTATGTTTGTTTGTATGTTACCAATTTTTTTTAGTCAATTTTGACATTGAACGTACAGATCTCATTTAAACTAAGTACAATTATAAGAACCGGTAATAATACGATAAAATAATATACGAAGTAACGGCCTGTTACTATTCCACTGCTGGGTCACCCATCCATGATCGTCTCTAGAGAGTCGCACGGTCGCATGGTCTGGGCTATCACAGCTCAAAAAAATATAAGCCAGAAGGCTTTTTTGCAATAACTCCGTAAGAAAGAGGGTGGCCTATTCTACTCAGCCGGATATTATACATTTTTTTTCATAATACCTAACTATTATTAATTATTATTTCACACCTGCTCCAATTAAGCCTCGTCGTAAAATTATGATCGTCCGGAACTACAATGAAGAATGAATGTAATATCATATAAAATTAATAAGTTATTGCATATAAGAGATAATTCAATGGAATTCTAATAATTTCAGAATATAACAGTATTTTGGGTGAAAAGATTAATTTCACATATGATTTTAATCTGATGAAGTTGGCCATTTTCCGATTCAACTGGGTGATAGGAAAATTTTAATACCGATTCTGAATCACGTAGATTCTGTTCAAGTCGAATAAATATAACGGGTAACGTCAGTTAAAGACTGGCTTGAACGTGGAGCGTAGTTTGCACTTCGTAGGTTGTTACCTGTATTCTCGAGTAGGATTTAGACCTCATTATTTTTCAAAAGCATTTGCAACACAGCGGTTTCGTTGTTCGTGAGTGGTTGAGGTCTTTTTATTTGAGAATTGTAGTGATAAGAGAAAATGCTCTTGTAAAATATCGCTATATATTTTTTGTACAAGGAACTTCTATAGCAACATTTCGCTGACGAATTTTTCAGTAATTTTCCGTGATAATTTGTTCCACTTTAGAATTTCTGCGGTAAATTCAAAACGTGCCAATAATAATTTATAGAAGGAGGCGTTACTTTGCGGAATTTTGTAGTCCATACTTATGATTGAATTATTTTGCTATAATCCGCTTTTGTATTGTTTGTAACGCGGCTTATAGGTATAAATAATTCTTCTACAAATTTTCAGTAGATAATCTTTAGGTTTAGTTAATTGTTGGTATTCTGAGTGTTAGTTCTGTATAATAGAGGTTAGTTAGCTAAGCTATACTCATTGGTGAAGTTCCTCAATTAAAACTATGTATTTGTTATATTGAAGACTATACAATAGATATCGAGTCACAGGACACTCTTATGTTACCAATAATGATGACATTAACATCCGAGATTGTGATAGCTGATATAGATACAATAATTTTCCTTACCCGAAGATACAAGGTCTTATAGAAGAAAGAGCAACTTAAATATAAAAATCCAATTCAAGCATTAATTGTAAAAAAAAAACAAATTTAATGAATTCCGTGATTCTAAAGCAAAACTATTTGCTTACAACCTCAATGAAATGCAAAAGCTTATCAGAATATTTTTTTTAATATAATTTATATAGTTTATAAGAATTATTTGCTCTAATCGTATCATAACTTTTGTACTATCGATAGTTAAATCCGCAAAATATCGCCTACTTCTTTAAATTACTGAAGGAAATGGTTCTTAATTAGATTTGGACTGTAAATATAAATATTATAAACACAAAACATTTTTCTTTTAAAAATATAACACCTCGACCAGAAGCAAAAAAAGCTTTTTACATAATTTTCCACTCGACGTCACTTTTCTTGATACCAAATATAACTCACCTACTTAAAAACAACGAAAAGGCTATGTTGCAAATGCTTTCGAAAAATAATGAGGTCTGACCCCACTTCAAGAAACGGGTAACAACTTCGAAGTGCGAACTGTTCTTGACTCACAATTCGTTCATCAATGGATTTTACCAGTTTGGAATTGAACCTATATATAGGGTGTTCAATCAGGATTTACATTTTATATTGGTAGTGTAATACCAGTTATTTTCTATTCCACAGATGGCAATAGGGCTCCTCTTTCGATTTGGAGTGAAGGTTTGGAATTCAAATTCAAATTCAATTTTTTTTCAAATGGAATGTTTCAGTGCTTGTGAATGCAAAAGTAATAATAAAATTAGTTTGCTATAATCCGCAAGGAAGTAAAATAGAAAATATATATAATGCTAAATGTAGAGAGGACAATCCGTTTTCATACCATTATACATGCAGGATTCGTAAAAACACATGCACAAACCTCTATCACCGCCACCACAATACACAAGCACTACATACGTTCACTATCACAAACTCAACAACCGTTTCGCCCCGCAACCGAAGCATCATCCTCCTGATGATGATAGACTCCACAACAAAATCGCAAAGTTTACTTACTTTATTTTTCTAATATGGATCTCTGCAAAGTAACGCCTTATTCTATAAATTACCTAGATATTCTGTTTAGTTGCATACAGGCTGCGTTCAAATGGAAATTAGATACCGCCATATGCGTCGATCGTAAGCATATTTCTAAAGTCGTACTGCGCGGAGCGGATTTATTAATATAAAATCACTTAAGTTACAATAGAATTATTTTGCTATAATCCGCGTTTGTTAAGAGAATCTGTGTAATGTAAGTGTATGAGGCAGGCAACATTCACATACTTTATACATGCAGGACAATACTAACACTATACACAAGCACTACACAAACTCACCACCACAATCCCAACTATCGTTTTGCCCCGAAACCGAAGCATCATCAGGAGGATAGGCTCCATGGCAAAAGCGTAATGCGTAATGTAATCGTTGTAATAGCAATATAAACATTTTCACATTTATGCGCATAAATATATAATTCTCTGCCAATAATTGGATGTTAAGAGTTGTGATATCCCAGTGGTGAGACCGTACGACTCTTTCGAAGGGGTCCCTAGTTTAAACCCTGAGTAGCCACCAATGAGTTTTTCAATTAAACTTATGTGTCTAATTGATAACTGCAATTTATAACACGCTTTTCGGTGAAGGAAAACATAGTGAGAAAACCTGCATAGCTCTAGAGAATTCTAAGAATATGTGTAACCTACCAATCTGTATTGACTCAGCGTGGTAGGTCTAGGGTTGGAGCTATCCAACCCTTCTCTGCCGAAACAGAGAGAGTAGGCCTATGCCTAGATTGTAACAGGCCGTTACTTAGTGAATGTTGGAATGCCAAAATACAGGTTCGATGCTACCCTGGAAGATAACAGTGTTTAAAGACCTTCAATTCTTTTTCGGAACATTTATATACTGTTAGGAATCCAAATCTCTTAAGCTGTGACAGGATGTAAAAGACAACGGCTGACGTCACTCGCTCTCTTTTGGCGTGCGGCATTTTTAGGAGTTAGACGTGTTTGAGAGACCTGTTTTGTATTTCGTGTTAATAGAATCTAACCTCAAATAATCGCTATTCGTGATAAAAGCGACCACTGAGTGGATTAGTGTTCCGAACTGGTGGTAGAAACATTCTGTCCTTGGATTTTGTAGTGAAAAGTGTTAATGCACAGTAAGGTGCCCGGCGTGATTCCCTATACGCATTCGTTAATTTTTTATTTTTCAAATTAAATTGAATTTAGACTTAATTTCTAACAATACACTAATTATTGATTATGGGTAACAAACAATTAGTAAATATATAGATACATAAATTTAAATACTTAATAAAATACTTGGAAACATAAAACATCCAGACTAAGACATAAGATAACAAATTGCTTTTAAATATGTTGGCATCCGGTGGAAAACCAGCCCGCGACCTTTGGAGTTTTAGGCAAGGTCATTGCCACCTACGCCAACGGGCCAGTCTAGTTAATGATATACCTATGGTATGATTAGATATATGATATCAATCTTGTCGCAATGTACATCTATATACAAGCGTAACAATATCAGATAACATAATGGTTTATTGAACAAAGACAATAGAATTACCTAAATCAGTAAAATGAGGGATGAAACTAGTATAAGTAGGATTATCACTAAATCATGCATAATCTTGTAACAGTTTCATGCGTATTTTGATTCGATAAAACACCTAATGTAGGTGTACCCGTGAAATCGATAAAATAACCTCAATTACGATCTATACGTTTTTTTTACCGTACGCGACGTGAAGAAAGAAATATTATAAAAGAAAACAACGTTGATGAAACTAAACTGTCACCTCAATATTCGTGGAGTTGCTTAAATTCGCTTGGTTGCGTTTAAGTCTAGAAGAATAGGGATGTGATATGGAAAAAAAACAATTACTAATCTACTACTAATCGATTTAGGAAAACAACTAGTAAAAATCTTTTATTTTATTTTCTACCTATTTTTTTGTGTATATAATATAATTACCCATTCGATATTTAGGTAATTAAAGATTAAAGCGGACTACTAAGAAAAAAAAATACAAGCGCTGTTTGCAAAATTAGATTACCATGTTTAGTTTGGCAATATGGATTTAATCTAACAATCTTATTGCAATTCTTATCTAAAAAAAAGAGAGTAAAAGGAAAAGAAGAAAAGCGAAACAGTGTTATTAGTATAATCGAGTTACTATTATAATCGATTATAGTAATAAAATAATCGATTGATATAGAAATCGATTATTTTTTCACAACCCTAATGGGTGCGTCCAATCCAAACCAATCTGTAGTGAACGAGCGTCGTTTGGTGACGCATTTGCGCCACCTAATTCTCTACACACAAATTTCAGCTTTACCTTTTTACTTGTCTACGCAAATATTTTCTACAAACAAATCAGTTAGTTATACACATATACTCATAGTGACAATTTTAATTACCTATCGTTTTTGATATTAGTACTATCTAACAATAAAATTCTTTAGTATCTAAAAGGAATGAATTAAGTAATAATAATAATGATAACTCGGACGAGTGAGTTAGAGAAAATAAAATAATAATAACCATACCTAAATGTATATAGTGCATTGAAGCCTAGCTCCTGAACTAGAAGAACTGTGTTTGAAGAGCTAGTACCTTCCCTTATCAACTATAACAGAACAATTTAGCATTTACAAAGATACAAAAGAATAAAATGTATATATAAGTAACCCTAAAGATTATTTTACTTTCAATTACAACAAGCAGTACTAAAGAAGTAACACTAAATGTACTAAGACTCGGATGCTTAATCATTTTTTGCCGCAATCCGTTCTCTTGATCTTCTTGGGAATTATCCTAACAATTTAAGCCAGCTATAATGCGAAGAATCCACCGCTAAGCGCGAACACTTAATCGCCGAGTAAGTGTAATAATCCAGGACTTAAATTGCGAGTGATAGAGTACATAATTGTGAAAGCTTGACAAATTTATTCATAAAATCTTATATTTTTGTATTATGTACATGAAAATGTGTTAAGCTATCTCTGACTTTAATTTTTTGTAGAAACTTGATGATTACAACCATTTAACTTATCAGAGTTCTATGTCTATGTTTATATACATTGTGAGCTCCAACAGCGTCACTAAACGAGACTAAACTGTCTGTTTGTCACCCATAGCACAAATATTAAGTTACTGATTTTGGGGACGGACGATCGTGTGTGTAAGTGTCCCCTATATTTATTTATTTATTAATTATTATATAAAAGGTTAATAATAAATGGCGTTGTTTAATGTCAATTTACAGGATTTCTAGCCTATATGTTATTCCGGTCTATAAGTAATAATTGTGCCAAATTACATCGATTTTGGCTGAGTGGATTTACCGTAAAAGAGTAACAAACATACATTCATGCTCACAAACTTTTGCATTTATAATATTAGTAAGAAGTAGGATAGTATAGGATATCATCATCCTCCTGTCCTAATCCCACACTAAGTTGGATCGGCACAACATGTTATAAACATTTTGTCATATGATTTGGCTACGTATTTTACGATCGGCCGCCTGCCTGACACCAACTTAACTCAGTCGTATTTTACGACACCTCAGTAAAAAATGAGGTAGTCTATTCTATTTAACCGAATACCACACTGCGGATCGACTAAACTTAGTTGCCTTTTACGACACCTCGGTAAGAAAGAGGATGATTTATTCTATTCAACCCGATAACACGCAGCGGGTCGACTTATCTTAATTACCTTTAACGATACCTCGGTAAGAAATGAGTCTATTCTACTCAGCTGGATACCTTACGACGGAAAAACGTTATAATCAATCTATATACTATATTTTTGCAAGAATTGAAAATGTTATTCAAATTCAAATTCAAAATATTCTTTATTCTAGTGGACTCTTTACAGTACTTTTGAATCGTCAAATTTTTTAAAGAAGCTACCACTGATTCGTCAATTACAAATATTTATTTATTTATTTATATGTGAATGAATATATTGTGATATAGGTACCTAAGGTCCTCGAACAAACTTCTTTCAATAATAGCCACAGCTGTTCACACGATGTTTATCCCAACATGTATATTTAACTGCTTGTTTGAAAATTTTAATGCGGACCGCCATTCAAGAGCCACTTCCACAAAATCAACATAATCCGTTAAAATTACGAAACGCTCTCGCTCGTTCCCGTATCCCCACCATATTTTCCGCATATAAATTAACTCATAACTCAGCGGAATATTGAGGTCAAGCGGCGCTAAATCATTTGTGTACGGGCGAAGACGAGTATTTGTGTGAACTACCCTCATTTAAATTATTAGCTTGATAAATATTCTAGTATGTAAGTAATTGCTCTAAATTTAGCGTGAGTTTACTCAACAAAATACGGTAAAGTAATATTTAATTGACGTAACAAATGCTCTTTACCGGATCTTCGTGCTTTTGGTAAGTACTCACTTATATTCCTTCACATAGGTGGTGATGTTTGCCGTGTTGTGTCCAGATTAATAGAATAGATCAATCTCATTTCGTACCAAGGTGTTGTAAAAGGCGACTAAGGTAAGTTGACTCGTCGCGTGGTATCCGGCTGAGTAGAATAGACCACCCTCTTTCTTACCAAGGTATCGCAAAAGGCTACTTACTGTGTTTTGATTTTGTCTTGACCTGTGCCCGAGTTAACGTTTGAGTTAACTTTTGACCTGATACTCGCGGAATGCATAGTTTTAACTTATATATTAATCCCGTATATAAGCTACATTCGTACAAAATTTTATCAATATTTGTCTAGCAGTGTACCCGTGAGAGCGTAATAGGCTGATGGATGATTTTCGTATTTAAAATGTTAATCATCATCCTCCTGCCCTTATCTGACTCTATTTATTGTATTGTTTTTTTTAAATATTATAATTATAACGTTATATTTATAATTTGAAAAAAAAAAGATTTAGGATACAGATTATATTTTACTGATACGGTACCTATTCAACATAGAGTCATCATCTTCCTGCCCTTATGCTACTCTAAGTGGGGTCGGCACAACATGTTATAAACATGTTGTCACATGATTTGGGTATGTATTTTATACCGGCCGCCTACCTGACATCAACTTACCTTAGTCGTATTTTACGACACCTCGGTAAGAAAAGTAAAAGGTGAAATGTGCGTATCTCACCAATAAATTGAATTCTGTTTAATTTGAGTACACAGTTACCACATCACACACCGCAGACAAATCGCCTCATTAATTCCGAGACACGATCCTGCAACATTTTATTCTTTATCTACACCCTAAAAATGCGCATTTAAATGTCCCTAATAATATAATAAAAAGGTGGTTACAAAGTGTTAGAAATATATTAAGATTTTTTAGTATTTATGGCAATAGTAATAGGTATATTAATATTAAATATAAAAAGAAGGTTGTAGAAACGTTTGATGCTCTGTATGATACGTTTTGATTACAATTTGATTCTTGTATAAAATTTATTTATTTCACTGAACTATTGTTTATTGAATCTATACTAATATATAAAGCTGAAAAGTTTGATTGTTTGTTTGATTGATTGATTGTTTGAACGCGCTGATCTCAGGAACTATTAGACCGATTTGATAAATTCTATCAGTGTAAGATAGTCCATTTACTAAGAAAGGCTATAGGCTATAGGATATATATAACATCACGCTAAAATGAATAGGAGAGGCGCAGCAATAAAAAATAGTACGAAAACGGCAAAATTTCAAGCTATCCTTGCGTGCTCTGAGTAAACGGTAATAGTTATTCAAAAATCATGTAGTACAAAATTGTTCCCCTCTAAAAGTTCTAAATAAAAGTCAGCGACAGCATATCTGGGTACAAAGGAACTTCCTTAGTAAATGTTATTTTCTAGCTTATTTTCTAGCTTTAAGTATATAAGCTTGGAACAAATAAGAAGCTGTCATCGCCATCTCGCGGGCGCTGTAGATTTCAGTAAAGCATGTAGTTGGATCGATCGTTCGATATATTTAGTTTGATATGGCGTTTTGATAACATCCGATAGATGACGCCGAACATTTAATAATGTTAACTAAATTGCGCTATGAAGATTATTTTATGACAGCATATTGTAACTCTTAGGGGTGACACTTGGAGTAAAAATTCGATTAATAAGTAATCGATTTTTTCCCCTTTGACTCTCACTCTAATCGATTTTAAAAAATGGATTATTTCGTATCAAATTAATCGATTAATTAAAATCTATTTTTTAGACTATATGAAAAGTAGCCTTTTTTAATATTAATCAGAATAAAGGCTCAAACGTTAAATAAAAGGTTAGAATTCACAGCTACCAATAATATATAATACCCGATTCGCTGTTGTGAAATTCTATGAAAATGTGTAGTTTGGCTACATTGGTTTCATCAAACAATGCATATGTTATATTAAAAACAAGAAAAAGTGAAATCAATTATTTTTCACATCTCTACCTCTGGCTGTTTTTAACATAAGAATGTTACTAAATTCTGCCATGTGTATAAAAAGAATTAATTGTTTACCGCAGCCGACAAATTAAATCATATCATGAGTATTAAAAATTGCGCTACATTTTATATACTGCAAGAAATATTAGAAAGAACGCAAATATGCTCCAGATCAAATAATACCTGGTATTAATGTCTATTGAAGAGTTGATTAAAAAAAAAGAACTCAATGCACCGGCTCATTATGTCTGTAATTCCATTCCGTGATCTGCCTTTTTTTGAATCTCGCTAGAAATCCATTAGTGTAATATCTTCATTCGAAACGGCTTCACATTATTGGTTGCAGAAATGAAATGCGCTTTTCCTTTGACGTGCTGTTGAATGAAATATTAATGCGTTTGTAGGTATTAACTACAGGCTTTTTGCAGTTGGAGTGTTTATGCAAAAAATATGCAAATACTCTCGCAATGAGCGATGCTTATTAATTTTTTTTTCATATCGGCATTTGAATAGTTGGAAACTTCTCAGCACAAAGAATTGGCAATATATGGTATTTATTCTCCTTTTGATTTACTCTGGGCCTTTTTTTTAAATAAATAAAGCTTTTTAATAAAATAAATAAGCTTTTAACAGAATTTCAAGTCCATACTGTTAACCGTTAAGAAGTTCCCTTGTCTGTATCCAATCCTGGCAGCAGCTTTAGGTCATGCTTATTATAAATCTCCGTTGTCCGTGTACCAGTATGTAAAATTTCGGGTCAATCGGAAACCGGCAAGTGGGTCAAATTTAACTTGCAAGATTCCACCTTCACATACATCACATACGGCAAGGCAAAACTTTTAATTAAAAAAACATATAAGCAAAAATATTTCCGCCTAGAAACGATCTTCAGTAATGAAGATACCGACTAAGGAAGAAAAAATATTTTATAGCTTTTTATTGTCGTGACAACTCAGGGATGTGAACTGCTAATTAAATATCTCTTCATGTTTACTTAAATTCATGATTAAGCTAAATAAATATTCCGGCTAATCAGAGAGTATCGTAGTTTGATACATTAGTACTATTAAGTAACCTATACAACTTATTATAATACAAAGTCCCCAACAGATGTCTATCTGTAAGTGATAGAGATTCTCAAAATTTACCACACAGATATTTGTACGTTTTTTACTAATAGAAGGTACAATTCGTCCTTTGCATACCTTCTACGCCACTGTATATGTGTGACGCTTTCTGTTTTGACAATCTATGAAATCGTAATAAACATACACACAGTCAGACAGACTCGCATTTATAATGTTTATTTGAACAAACATAATGACAAAGATTATATATTATACAAGTACTGTTCAATGAACATAAACAGAGATTAATTTAAATAATATAATATTTTTTTAGTTTTAGATTGTCTGTGTGAATTATGGATAATATTAATTTGAATAAACATAATGGCAATGATTATATATTATACAAGAACTGTTCAATGAACATAAATAGAGTTTAATTTAAATAATATAATATTTTTTTAGTTTTAGATTGTCTGTGTGAGTTATGGTTTTTTATCAGTGTTTACTTTTTTAATCATTGTATTTTACTTGTCTTTGTCCTTTTTGCTTTTTATTTTGTTCAATTAATAATACCTATGTAATGTTGTAACCAAATATACAATAAAATAGCTTCAATAAAAAGGTCAGATCTATAATCCTGCAACAAGGACTGTGAATAAATAACCTTAATTAAAGAAAATTTAAAGTATACATTACAATTACTTTTAAATATTTATAGCATTGTCTACTATCGAGAATTTTACGTAACTTTGGGTACACTCGCCCAACAGAGTGTAAGCAATTAATGATATCATGAAATTATTCATCGAAACGAAATTTTCCACTTATCAGTCCCGTGCTCCCGAAATGAATACGAATATGCGATTTTATTTACATGCTCCAAATTTGTCCCAGGTTTTTAATGATGATAACTTTGTAGTAGTTTATAACTTTAAATGATGAAAAACGATACCGCAGTCTAAAAAGTGTAATGATATTTTCAATCACTTTTCCTGAAAGATATTTTATTTGGATACTAGTTTTTACCCGCGACTTCGTTCGCGTGATTTGTTGTCGCGTGATAGATCGATAATAGATGGCGCTTTTCAATGTCATCTTATTCCTTTAGAATTAACAGGATTTCTAAAGCCTATATGTTATTGTTGTATATGAGGAATAATTGTACGAAATTTGAACGATATTGGTTCAGCGGATTCGCTGTGAAAGAGTAACAAACATACATCAATACTCACTGACTTTCGCATTTATAATATTAGTAGGATAGGATTGCTTATGTTTTCGGGTCACGTGGTGTGACTCTAAAATCCCAAATACAGTGACATAGGACAAAATTGGCTTAAGTTTGTCGATGTATATTTAATACTTACATACATATGTGAATATTGCTGCAGCTAAATACTTTCATTTTCACAGTTATCAATTTGAAAAATACTCCAAAATACTGCATTTGTCGATCTCGAGATTTATTAGAACAATATCTTTGCGTGAATCGTAGTATTGAAAAAGTCAATACAAGTACATAGGTAGTAAGTATTAGGTAATTGGTAACAGAACTAATACATACATCAAATATATTACATTGTAAGTGACCTAATTCAAAATAGGCTTAATTTAATTAGATACATTGTAATGTTATCATTACAATGCCCTCTATGACTATTTAAAAAAATAATGTTTTCTTGCTCTACCAAGTTATGGGACTTTTTAACACTCGAGTGTGTAGGCGCTACGCTCCGCATTGCAAGTTCTCAAAACACCTTTTTTGAATTAGGTCCTTTTAATACTAAGCGTGCGAAATATTCATAAAACTCTCTTAATATAATATGGTTAATATCATTGCTTCCCTTGACAAATTAATTATTTTTAAATAATTGTACACTATAGAAAAGTACAGGTATGTATAAGTACCGTCGTGTGGTATCCGGCTGAGTAGAATAGAACACACTTATTTTTTTTCGAAGTGTTGTAAAAGGCGACTTAAGTAAGTTGACCCGCCGTGTGGTATCCGACTGAGTAAAATAGACCACCCTATTTTCTTACCGAGGTGTCGTAAAAGACGACTAAGGGAAGGTGACGTCAGGCAGGTGGCCGGTCGTAAAATACCTAGCCAAATCATTTAGCAACATGTTTATAACATGTTGTTGTGTATCGACCCTACTTAGACTCGGATAAAGGCATGAGAGTGATGAATAAAATGGTAGTACATACTAAACTGAAACCTTAACTTATTTTAAATTTTTATTTTTTAAAAATTATTTTTATTTTAAAAATTATATTATTTTTTAGAATATTTATTAAAAACATATTTTCAAAATTATTAATAAGTGTTACTTTATATGCGGCCCGCAAATTTTTTTAAAATATAAATTGGCCCGTTGATTAAAAAGGTTGCTCACCTCCGGTATACACACCACCACAAAACCTACATAAAATCAATGAATCCCTATAAAAATAGCCAAGCGTAATAAAACTGTTCACCCAATATAAGAACCGTTTTATCCATATTAAAGTGACCAACATATTAAAAATTCCTACCAAAATACTTTTATACTAAACATTTGATTAAATGCCTTTGTACCAAATACATTTCCGCCATCCAAACAATCCCGATAAGCTTAGCCTTCGAACGGAACGTACTAACTTCGCCTATTAGTACAGATTGCTCGCAAGATACCGCTGGGATTAAATTCATGGCTGCTACAAATTAAACAGAAAAAACTTTAAACTACCCCACTTGAAACTCGGCCAAATATTTCTCTTGTAATGTCCATATATTTACACTGAGAACAAAAAATAAACCTAACTAAATATAGTATTCTATTTAACAAGCTTCTGTAATGTAGTGCTGTTTTTTTCTCGAATTGCTTTGCTCCGTTTTACGTTTGCAATGTAAATGTAAATAAAAGTTTTTTAAAAATAAAATCAAAGCAGTTCAATTTCTGTTAAAAAGTTGTAATTAATAAAAAATTATTTTGTTATAATCCGCGATAAAGTAATATAGAAAATATATATAATGTTAAATGTAGAGTGGACTATCCGTTTTCATACCTGATACATGAAGGATTCGTAAAAATACATGCACAAACCTCCACCACCGCCACCATAGTACACTAGCACTACACACATTCACTACCACAAACTCAACAATAGTTTCGCCCCACAACCGAAGCATCATCAGTAGATAGACTCCACGGCAAAATCGCAAAACTTTGCAATTGTGTATTGTGGTGGCGGTGGTCGAGGTTTGTTACTTAAATTTTTTCAAATACCAAAAATTAGACCATGACATAGTCACATTATATTATCGTAGCCCTAAATAGCGATATGAAAAAATAATCGATTTTTAGAATAATCGATTATTTTTTCAAAATAATCGATTTTTCAAAAACGTTTATTTTTTCATCAAAAATCGATTTTTAAAAATCGATTATTTTAGTTATCCCTTTTTCTTTTTTACCCTTTATCTTGTTAAGATTAGATATGCATTGGTGGATAAAACCAATTAAGCCAAACTACATTTTTTTAATTCAATTTCACAAACAGTGCATCTGATATTATTTCTTGGTAGTTGTACATTTTAAATAGCCTTTATTGAAATTAATTTTTAATATTAAAAAAGACAACTTTTGAAATAGTCAGAAAAAAATCGATTTTTAAAAATCGATTATTCCGTAACAAAATAATCGACTTTTTAAAAATCGATTATTTTTAAAGGGATAAAAATCGATTATTTATTAATCGGTTTCTACTTCAAGTCACATCCCTATCCCTAAAGCGGTATAAGTACCCAATCAAACACTTTCGCCCTTAAAAGGGTTAAGGATATTAGCAGGATTAAAAAGAAATCATACTATTCTAGAATAAGCAAAAGAAAAACGTAAACGTAATATTTTACAACGACGTAACAAGCAAGTTAATATATTTGAGCACGAGAAAATTAGCAAGATAAGTTGAACACTAAAAACACAGTAACGTAATCCCGGCGGACGAGTTCAGTGCCAAATTAAATATGAGGAAGTTCGTACACTTGCGGTCACGAATTGGCACACTTTGCCAACTACGGCAATTTGCTAAAGGACGCCCACTCACTCGTACGACACTAGTTTATATTTTGGGAATAATAACGACGGAGATGATGTCGTTGTGAGAAAACTTATTTGAAACTAGTGATACTCTAAATTTAAATTCAAGATATTTTCTACTCAAGTAAACTTAATTAATTAATTGCTTATTTAATAAAGTAATTTTTTTAAATACCTAATAACTATTAGTACATGGGTGACCGAACCTTGCACGGTAATTTTTTAAGAGATATAAAAAATGCAAATTAAAATATAAATCGCTCGTCTCTATTACATTCTTATTGCAGTGCCCTGGAAGTTAATTAACTATTTTTATGAAGCTATAACCTACCTTGATAATAACATAATTCGCTTATCTTCGATTCTAACATAATATAATTTAAACAAAAATTCTGAATCAGAAACCTACTTTATAATATGCACTCGAAAGATTCAAAGAACAATGAAAGAACCAAAGTGTAATGTAGCAGTACACTATACAAAACGTGACAAGTAAATACTAAATAGTAAAAACGAAATAGTAATAGTAGTAGAGTAAAAACTAAAAAAGACACCCATACGCGCTCGATAGTCAATAATGATAATAATGAGTCCAGTAATAGGTATGATACCCTAATATGAGAAAGCTAATATATCAAATAATAGGATTATTCAAATATCATCCTAATATAACTAATTATGAATCAGTGGACTCTACCGATTTATCGATCGATCAAAATAATCGAATATTTTTTCATCAAAAATCGATTATTTTAGGTATCCCTTTTTCTTTTTTACTATTTGTCTTGTTTTATAAGATTAGATATGCATTGTTGGGTGAAACCAATTTAGCCAAACTACACATTTTAATCCAATTTCACAACAGCGCATCTGATATTATTTCTTGGTAGTTGTCCACTTTAATTAGCCTTTATTGTAATTAATTATTAATATTAAAAAGACAACTTTTGAAATAAAAAAACCATTTTTAAAAAGACTTATTTTTTTTAAATCGATTTTTATTTATTTTTAAAGGGATAAAAATCGTTTATATATTAATCGAATTTTTCTTCTGCAAGCAGATCCCTAGTAGTGTGGAAGTACACGATACAAATTACAACTCCACTACGATATCACTGAGTGCCGAGTGGACTATGGGACATGTATTTCTTATTACATGTCCATTGAATACGATAATTATTATCGTTGAGATTCCCCCTTAGTGGTGGACCAACGATGTCAAAAATACCAAATTTCATCACGATGTTTGGCTCTATAAGACTTCATAAGCCTTATATGTTTCTCTAATAGTACAACGATAGCGCGAACTAAAATACAAGTAGCGCCACCTGGTTTAGTAAGAGCAAACTGACTTATTATTTGTCAGAGACTGATTTTGTTCAAAATTTTATTTTGTTCTTGATAATACATCGTGATAAATAATAAGAGTGAAGAATATTTTTTTATTCTCTCAATTGTAGGAATTTTGCGCATTTAATATAGTGATAAATATAATGATTGTCTTATTTGTGCGTTGCTAAGGACAAAAAGAACTTTTATACTTCGGATAACATTCTCCGGATTTTAAATAGGATTATATTATCTTACTAGAAATATATGTTACAATGCTAATAAAATTATATTTTATATTATATTTTAATAAGAAATGATCGAGATATGTTTAAATTTAACTTAACAGTTTAACACATGATTTTCACCTTTTTATACCATACAATTTTTTATCCTATATTATTTACGAGCAATATTATTATTATTATATTATTAAAATCTTATATTATTTAAATAATTAATAGACATACTTTGAAAAAAGTTGCTCAAATAAAAACATTACTGGAGCAAAAAAAATATTTTGATAAAATATTTTTAAACAGAATAATGACCAAGAAAGTTTGAGGTTAACATAAATTAAAAGTGAACATCAAAAATAAAACTAAACAATGAGAAATAAAAATTAAAAAGATTACAATGGATATATTTCTATCAAATACTTTAAGAGACTTTTAAAATATGGCAACACTAAGTTAATGACTTGGACAACTTAGTACATTACAACCAATTCTATTATACCCATGGACAAAATATCATGCCTGTGTTTATTTGTAGGAAGCATTTGCTAGTTTGATAGGTTAAGGTAATTTTTATATACATAGAAATTTATTTATATTTCATGTACCTAGTATTTATTTATTGTAATATATTTATATTTACAATATTTGTTTTACAAAACCATTTTGCAATGACTTATTAGATAAATCAGTTTGTTTAGTTTATTACAGTATTGGTTTTCGTTAATCCGTATTTATCTACGAGTATTATATTATAAAACTTTCTCTGAGATAATTTACTCTATAACGACAAATATTATAATAATAATATTTAATTATAATATTTTCGTACAGTTATAATAAATAAATAAATAAATATACGAGACGCTTACACACACGGTCGTCCGTCCCCAAAGTAAGTAACTCAATACTTGTGTTATGGTAGACAGACAACTGGTGAATATAACTTATATAATTTTTAAATATATACATAAATACAAATACAAATATACTCAGACTCGAAGACCAACAAATCCATTTATAGAAATTGGCCCTCGGCGGGAATCGAATAAGCGACCCGCGGAGCTGAAGGCAGGTTCACCCACTGCGCCAAAGGGCCAGTCGTTATTTCGGTAGTAAGAATATCATTTCAATTTAAAATAAATCAGTCCATAGATTTATGCGTGTTTTCTATTGTTGGCCAGATTCTTGGTACGCTATTTATAGTTTTAGTAAATCCTACATAGACCCTAGCGGGGTCTATTGTGCGGTACTATTAGTTTAAAAAAAATCGCCAGTCATGATTTTAAAGAAAATTCAATTATATTTAATTACTCTAGTAATCAAGATGGTATAAATACGGACCTTAGAACATTTAATTTTATGCAGGAATTGCACCAAGATATATTTGTTCACCGTCTGGCGCTCAAAATCGACTAAAAGTTAAAAACCACGTGACCGTTTTCGCTATGCGCGTGCGCAGTAGAGGCGCGGCCAGTGACGTCATTAGAGATAAGACAGACTATGCGCAGATTCCAGCTAACTTAAATTTGGATCGTATTCTGTATTAACATAAGGTTCAGAATTAATTAATTATTTATTTCTTATTATGTTTATTTATAGATCTCGTTACATTGAAATGTCGTCCTAAGGGTGCCTCCTGAGTGATGTGAGGCCGGACAACGTCTTAGGGCTACAGATTATTGACTGATTGACTGACTGATTTATGGATTGATGCCTATTTTATTAAGGATTAATGATTGACGGCCTATTGATTGAGTATTGACTCGTCAATCAAGTTCAACTTAATAGTTAAAGACGGATGACCGTGTGCTATCTACACATAGTATAAAACAAAGTCCCCAAAAATCCGTCTGTCTGTATGTGATCAATTTTCACAAAATCTACTGGACGAATTCTTGAACGGTTTTTACTAACAATTGCAATTCTTCCGGAAAGCTTAGATTTTTAAATTTAAACTTTCGTGAGTAGTATTCATAGTTAATGTATAGAACCGGCTATACTCACGTCTTATTCTATCGGCGGTTCCCGCCGCAATTACGTCGTGTAAAGAGCTCATGAATAAGTGCCCCGGATGGGTTCGAAACTAGTCGGGCTAACCCGATAGAATAAGACGTGGGTAAAGCCGATTCTATACATTAACTATGAAAGCTTAGATTTTTTAACGGTTTATGTAAATTGTGTAAAAGAGTTGGTGGAGTTGTAAAAATTCGCCTGCTGGGGGCTTTAGTTGCGTGCCTCGCGTAAACCAAGAGAGATACACTAAAATAATATACTAGTGAAATGTATATCTACAAGAATACTACATAAAAGTCCACCACAGCATGTCTCTATCTCGTATTTTTAACTCACAATAACTACTTTTATTTTTTAAATTTCAATACACTGGTTTTAACGCGGGCGAAGCTGAGGCACAGCTAGTATTAAAATAAAAGCTGTCCCATATATTGAAATTTCTAAAGTAAAACATCTTCAAGGTTTTCCAAGTACGAGTATTAATCGAAATATCTCCCTATGACCAATTTCACGGAATCAGAAGCAACTCAGCGTTTCCTTTTAGTACATAAATGATTTAACCGTTCTCCACACACAAAGGATTATCCTTTGTTACCTTTGAATTACATTCTAGCCGTACCCAGTACGGGCGATTTAAAATTAATCCGAAACTATTCGTCTGAGAAATTTATATTAAACTTCTGTAAATTTGTTATTATACCAACGGTAGGTATTATAATAATGCGAATGTTGGATTGCAAAACATTGCAAACCTTGTAACGAACATAAAAGCTCAAGGCTGTTTTGTGTATCAAAAAACAATTTCAGTAAATAATTTATTAGGTAAATAAAAATAATTGTAAAATTGTTATAAACATGTTGTCACATGATTTGGCTTCGTATTTTACGACCAGCTGCTTGCCTGACGTCAACTTACCTTAGTCGTATATTATGACACCTCGGTAAGATAGTGGGTGGTCTATTCTACTCATCCGGATACCACACGGCACAAAATAATTTAATAGGAAGTAGCATGGCTACTTTACAATGTATTATTGCTTTAGCTTTTCAGGGTGGGTACGTTTCAATATTAGAATCACTCACTTGTTAGTAAACTTTAAAAAGTAAACTTTTAACAAATAAAATCAAAATAATCTTTATTGAAATAAGCTCTTTCAAGCACTTTTGAATCGTCAAGGATCAATATGATTAATGAAGCTACAACTGGTTTGGAATGTTGCTCTTACCGAGAAAAACCAGAAAGAAACTCGGCGGTCAATCTTTTAAACCTTTCTGTAGACTAGTCTAGTATGGATTACGGAATTTTATTGCCAATATGGAGACCAACGAATGAGTTGCTAACTCTGCCGAGTCGCGATACAGTCACAAGCTTTTTGTGACCTCTCGTATGTTTATGATATATATCAAATTTCGTCTTATACATATGGATATTTTTCCATACTAATAGAATATTACTATATATATTGTGATGCTACAGCAAGTATGCCTATTTTTTTGAACTTTTCGCGAAAGGACTCACGTTACTTCATGTTAAAGATAGCCCGTATGGCTCTTTTTTTAGCAACAAAGATCTTTTCTATATCGGCCGCTTTGCCCCACAGCATTATTCCATATGGCATAATGATGTGATATCGATAACAAATACTTTATGAAGTAAAAAAAATATATAAAGCATATTAATGTGTACTCGCAAAACTCAACGAGGCTTCATTTATTTTTAGTTTCACGTGTGACTGCATAACACACGGTTAAGCTCAACAAATGGTACTTTTAACAACACGAGATATTATAATACCTTATGAAAGTGGTTTTGTACCGCTGCAAATAGTCTGCTCAGCGTTACCGTGTATGCTTTCATGTAAAGTAGGTTAAAAGCAACTTGCATAAGGTGAGCTGATACGATACTCGTAATGCGTTCCGAATCCCGGCTTATTTTGTAAACAGCATATTCTATCGGCATACTTGATTTCAGTAAATATATTTTAAACCTTGATAGTTTGTAATAAGTGGTATAATAGCTTGAACAACGAATTTAAAATGTGTTAAGAATGCAGAGGGATCAAAAGTTGTCGTATAAAATTATACTTGTTTACGATGTAAGCTGTGACATTGATGCGATATAGAAAATACCACATTTTTTAAAGTCATTTTATAGTCTATTTCGTTTATTTTCAACCAATAAACGTTCTGTTTAACCGTTTGGAATTATTGATGGCCCTTTGACCTTTGACGTGTTTGGAGGGGAAATCAAGGGTGGAGGTTGAACTTATCTTACATAAGACTGCTTGCATGGGCGGTGCGACGCATAACGATTTTGTCGTGGAGCGTATTCTCCTTGTAATGCTTCGGTTTCGAGGCGAAACGATTGTAGAGATTGTGGTAGTGAGTTTAGTGCTTGTGCGAAGTGTTGGTGGAGGTGGCGTTTTGTGATACGTAGGGTGACCTGTCCTGCTTGTATAAGGTATGTGAATGTTGACTGCTTCATACACTTAGCATTACGTAGATTCTCTTAACAAACGCGAATTACAGCAAAATGATTCTATAGTGCCTTCTTTCTTCTGTGTATTAAGGTATATACTGACGCTCACCCAGGAACTATAAAGTTAAAATATCGTGCAATAATTGAAGTAAATCATAGGAACGTTGCGCACAGTTCAAATTTTAATTCATACATGCACGTATGTTTATAAATTTATATGTACCTATAAATATATTCAATTTACCAAAGAGAATGTTGCCACATTTCACATGCGCGTAATACCACGTTTCCTTCAACGAGGAGGAAGTGCGAGACAGGGTTGCCGTTACACTGCTTATCCCGGATTACTCAACCTATAAAACATGGTAAGCCGCTGTCAAGACACCATAAACAAGCATAATTCTTTCGGGTATTATAGGCACTGCGAGTAAATTAGGCGCGAAATCCGAGTGTTCCATGGTCTACGAGTAGTTGCTATTACTTTATTTAAATAATTTATATACATAGGAGTGGTTATACTTCACAATATCCATAATATATTATGCGTAATAATTTATAAAGATTCCGTGGAAAGCAACATATATCTAGAGAATATGATTTCTTTATATATACGTTGGTTGGCAACGCCGACATGTGGACAGCGTAGCAATGTTGGTAACAACTGTCGTTATGCAAGGAGAAAGACGAATTATGCTCTATGGTAGTATATAAGCAGCACCTTTGCTTGAAGTAGCGTTGATTAGGCCAAGTGGTCTCGCAAAATCAAGTATGATAAGTGTGAATCGAAGTTTTTTGTTGGGAAATACGTAGATTAAGGAATTCAAAATGCTAAGGCTAAAAAAATGTTTAAAACTTAACGCTCACTTACATGCTTCAAAACAAAAGAACATCTTAAATATACTTTTAATACTTGAAAGTACTAGTTGAAGAAGTTGAAAAAGTCATATTTCATGTGAGGCGAGCACTAATGCAAAACATGGATGCGGTTTCTCAGCTTATCCCGGATTACGCGGACTCGTAAAACACGTTAAACCGCTGTCAAGAAAGCATAAACAAGAACCATTATTTGGGTTATTACAGTCATTTTGAATGAGTTCACTGTGAAATCTCTAACAAATGTTGCTACATATTTTTCTTAAGATTGTTGACCTGACAAAAACTTTAAAAGCTTGATGCTCCAACGTGGGAGACTTGGATTAAAATTCTTTTATTATTCAACCGATAGATGACCATTGCTAGATTATCTTGATATCGATCAAGAGATTCAATTAAATAAATTTATCTCCTCACCACATGATTTTTTGGGGCTTGGATTTTATCCGGGCTTCTGCAATCTTCTTAAGATCATTCGTTCACTTAGTAGGGGGTCTACCAACCCACGTTTTCCAGTGCGGTCTCGCCACTCCAACATCAGAATATTTCAAAATTATTGCACTTGGGAAACGTAAACTTCTAATTCGCATTTCAGAATTTTGTTCTAGGTTCTAATTTTGGGTCAAAAAAGTTCAAGGAGGCTACAGAAAGTAGTAGTGTCACTAATCGCTAATCTGTTTTTTAGTTTTTTGAAATATTTTTTCACAATATGAACATAAATTTATTTGATCATCATAATGGTTTTTTTCGCTTACTTACTCTTTGAAACCAGTGTAAAGTTGACAACTAATAAAGACTGATAATGATAAAGACATGAACGAAAAAAACCGTAAGAGGTATCAATTTTGTGCCAATTCCCATGAATTTTCACGGTATAGGCAGCGTGGCACGTACGTCGCTTTGCATATTCATCACGTTTAACCGTAGCTCGCGGCTTAAATTCACTTTTGTCGACAACTGTATCCCTTTTTGCAGTGCGCGTGGAAACAAATTGATTGTATTGCGTTTTGTTAATAAAAAATATTATTTGAAATAGTATTTCGGGTCCATTGAAAAACGCGTACATATAAAATGTAACACAAGTCTATAATCCAATTTTAATAATAAAAATAGAGAGTATAAGTAATTTTGACTTGTTTTCTTTTGTATTAACTGCAGTTTATTATTAGCATTGTAAAGATTATATTAAACGTGTTATAACGAACCGTTATCTTAGGTGTGACACATATTTGATGTTGTTAAATTACTAAAATCTCGTGTGTTCTAAATTAGGATCAATATCAAAATAAAAAAAAGGAAGAAACTCTATACCGCAGTGCTTATTTCTCAAAGACTAGATAAGAAGATCGTAAGGCATGAAGGATAAAAGAGGCATCAAGGCTTTAAAAGTTCGTCCTTTAAATATTGTAGTTTAAATAGACATACACGTTTCTCAAATGTGGATTGGTAGGTTAAACATATTCCAGTAATTTACCGGAGATATGCAGGTTTCCTCACTATGTTTTTTTTTATCCTTAGCTGCATTATGAATTATAAATAATTATTAAGTACATCAATTATTTACATCATCCCCTTTCTCTTTTTCACACTTTTTTCTTGTTTTTTAAGATTACATATGCATTGTAGGATGAAACCAATATAGCCTAACTACACATTTTAATAGAATTTCACAAACAGCGTATCTGTTATTATTAATTGGTAGTTGACCACTTTAATTTATTTTATTGTAATTATTTATTTGAAAAAAATATCGATTATTCAGAAAAAACGGTTATTTATTACTCCGGGAATGGCAGCAGAAGTGAAAACTTGAATATTAATGTTGTGCATTTTGGATAGTTTTGGAATGGTCATGGAATAATTTTGCACTAATTGCTTTAATTATCAGTATAAAAGTTCTATCATGGTGGTAATATACAATATTCATTTATTGCGCTATCGTACACAAATATGATAATTAATAAAAAAAATATTTAAAAACTTGACAATTATTTGACATTAAAAAGTTTATCTGTCAAATCAACTTCCACAGCAGGCATTCATTTCGCCGCGTGGTAGAAAGAGAGGCGGATACTTCCTCTCCTACACCGCGCCGGCGGTCTACTTTCCATCCGTCTTATGAATTTTCAATCAGTTCACATGTCCTGACGCGAGTTCCGCTAAAGAAATTTTCACTTCAAAAAAGCTAATATTTCGAGCTGTACTTTTTTCTATTTAATATTAAAACATCACACCCATCTTGTTACTGTTTTGGAAAATGTTGTACGTGTTTTTTTTTAAATTCATGAATAAAAAATTTACGCTCAAAAAATGCAAATGAGAACAAGCAAATGTAACCGCAAGGAAAGGATTAAATATTTATAGAAAAACTCGCGGCACTTATCTTGATTTCAAATTGCTCTCTCACTAAATTTATGTGACACTTTTTGGCTCTCCGGCACCCTGCATTTGAGAGATGAATCAAATTATGTTTAAAGTAGTTTTTGCTTTTGGGCCGGCTATTATTCTATTACACTGCATCATTTTTGACGTTAATAATGTATGATATGAAAAATGTTTCACATGCCAAAATATTATAACGTATTTTAAAGATTAATGGCGGTAAAAACGCATCCATCTAGGCATAATATGTGAATTTAGCACCAATAAACATTGTTTGTAAACTATGAAACGTGACACAAGTTTTCATAGTATGTTTTTTTATAAAATACTAGCTTTTACCCGCGACTTCGTCCGCGTGGACTGTTGTCGTGTCTTTGGGGAGGTCGATCGATCACCCATAAGGGGCCGTTCAAGTATTATGTAAGCAGATTTATTATAATTATTTATCCCCCCCCCCCATCCCCCTTGTCAGCAAAAGTAAGCAAAGCTCTTACCCCCTTCTCCCGTGCTTACGTAAACATTTGTTAATCAATGTATTGTTTTTTTTTTTATATTATAATTATAACGTTATATTTATAATTTGAAAAAAAAAAAGATTTAGGATACAGATTATATTTTACTGATACGGTATTCAACATAGAGTCATCATCTTCCTGCCCTTATGCTACTCTAAGTGGGGTCGGCACAACATGTAATAAACATGTTGTCACATGATTTGGCTACGTATTTTACGACCGGCCGCCTGCCTGACGTCAACTTATCTTAGTCGTATTTTCCAACACCTCGATAAGAAAGAGGGTGGTCTATTCTACTTAACCGGATACCACACGGCGGGTCGACTTACCTTAGTCGCCTTTTACGACATCTCGGTAAGAAAAGAGGGTGGTACTATTCTATTCAGCCGGATACCACACGGCGGGGTATTCAACATAGAGTAAAGGACAAAAATAATTTATCTTATACTAACATAATGTAACAACGCCGCCTTGCCGTTACTGCAAGCAAGCAAGCAAGCAAGCCATGACGTCACATCTTGCCACAGCCTTTCGCGCCATTTTTGACGTGGGAGATGTGACAGCCGCTGTTATTAGCAGCTAGCCCGCGGATAGCGAATGAGAGTTTGCTTTGATTTCATATTAGCATTTTTTATGAAAAGAATAAAACTGATTTAGAATACTTCTTTTATTGACACAAATAGTTTAGTTACATATCAGAAGTGTGAATCCGCGCAAAATGAAAAGACGAGCTGTAAGTGACAATGAAAATTTTAAATACTGAACACGAAAAGTCTTCGTATGAGGTGAAAGATGATCAAACGCCCGCAAGGAAAATTTTGAAAACTTTTCTTCCATCAAATGGAAAAAGGATTCCGGACTTTGCATAATGAAGTTCCTACTATGGCCCCACTAAAACAGCACCGAGCGGCAGTATTGATCCCGGAATTAGATTCAGATAGTGAGGAGTGCACTATAACAGCCTGGCTGAAGAAAATTGAATAATTAGGGGACATCTATGGTGTGGATGATAAGACAAAATCGTTCCATTTACAAGTTACGTTTTACATTTTTTATGTTTTTTATTTTCCAGACTAGTATCAGCAGACTCCATGCGTCCCTACCAGAGCGTAGCACACATGACGGATAGTGAGAGTAGTACAGATGAACAATTAGAGACTGAAGACTTAATTGATTTGTTGGAGAGTTGAACTTATTAATTGCATGGGTTCAATCATCTTATTAACAAACCGTATTACTCGTTTTATATTGTTTTGTGATTAAGTGTTTGCATTTTCATTGCGGGAGCAATGTTTACAGGATGGCCAAATGTAACAACGCCGCCTTGCCGTTACTGCAAGCAAGCAAGCAAGCAAGCCATGACGTCACATCTTGCCACAGCCTTTCGCGCCATTTTTGACGTGGGAGATGTGACAGCCGCTGTTATTAGCAGCTAGCCCGCGGATAGCGAATGAGAGTTTGCTTTGATTTCATATTAGCATTTTTTATGAAAAGAATAAAACTGATTTAGAATACTTCTTTTATTGACACAAATAGTTTAGTTACAATAATAAACAAATTTTTGGCCCACATATTCAGTTCAAATTAACAGTCTTCAGTCCATGAAATCCGAATCCATGATTCTAAGTTTTATAATGAGTTTCTTTTTAAGGAAAGACAATGTGAGGGTTGCCATTTGTGTAAAAAAGAAAATAACTACCGATGACGTACTCATCATCTAGAATCCTCTATCCCCCATGTCATCCAAAATAAGCAAAGCCAGGACCCCCCCGTCCCCCAAAGTGCTCACGTAATACTTGAATGGTCCCTAACACAAATATTAAGTTGCTTACTTTTAAGGTCGTGCTTGTAATGTCCTATAAGTTTAAAAAAAAATTACTCATTCCAGTCTGAGTTTGAAGGGGGCGTTCCTATTTACTTTAACATTTGGTGGGATTGAAACATATTTACTTGAGCTATTGATTCGCGATCCCTTTGTAGCTAACGAGCTGCATCGAATATCACCTTCGTTTCATGGTTCAAAGCTATATCAGATAATAATGGTATAGTATTTCAGGACAGAATTACTAGCGGACACGGCTTTAATATAGGATATATAATAGATTATTACTCATTATTCTCCTGCCCTTATACCACTCACAACAACGGGTCGGTACAACATGTTGAAAACATGTTGTTACATGATTTGGCTAGATATTTTACGATCGGCCTGCTTAACGTCAACTTAGCTTAGTAGCCTCTTACGACACCTCAGAAAGAAATGAGGGTGGTCAATGCTATTCAGCCGAATACCACACGGTGGGCCAACTTACCTTAATCTCTTTTACTACACCTCAGTAAGAAATGAGGGTGGTCTATTCTACTCAGCCGAGTACAACACGGCATACCTCATTCGTCATGAGACTTAAATGGGAGACTGAAGTGGGACAGTGGATAGAACTTCCGCAACAAGTTGAATTCTTCTGTATACTATAAAAAACAATATCAAATTATCTAATACATACATTTATTTCATTCTAAGATATTTAAATCACTACTTTTTACCCGCAACATCGTTCGCGTGGACTGTTGACGCGTGATAGGTTGATAATAGATGGCGCTTTCAATGTCATCCTTTTCCTTAGAATTATTAGGATTGCCTATATAAAATCCCGATACATAAGGTATAATTGTGCCAAATTTCATCGATATTGGTTCAGCGGATTCACCGTGAAAGAATAACAAACATACATCAATACTCACAAACTTTCGCATTTATAATATGATAATCCTACATATTAAATTTCGCATTTTAATATGTAGGATTTATGTAATCTAAATTCACTTTAGTTTAAAGTTGTTTTAACTTTATCTTTCATTTCTAGACGACTGGACAATCACTAGTTTTATGAACAAAAAAGCATCACTCAAAGCTATCGATCCAAAACGCCGCATCAATTTGTATCCAATCGGCGCTACCTTGCCAACTCTTTCAATGTACCCAAGTGAAACTCGGCATTAGATTGGATTTATTGCGTCCTTCGATACACCAACTTTACCGGTCTCTATTTATATGTTTACAATTTAGTTTCTTACAGTTGTAGGTTTTGAAAATACTTAAATTTAAAAAAAAAAATTATATTAGAACTTATGTATTTAATTCATAATTTTAATTTGAGGAAACCTGCGTTTCTCTAGAGAAATCTGGGGATATGTGAAACCTACTTGTAGTGTATGCAGGTTAAGATGTATATATACATACAAGATCAACTCATTTAAATATTAAAGATTGGTTTGATATTGGCGTATATAGTGCCGATTCCAATAGATGCCGCAATGACTGCAAACTTCAGAACATAATCTCTCAAATTTACTCAAAAACATATGTTGATGTTACTTACCTCAAGTTTCATAAAAAAAAAAACTAATTTTTAATAATTGACATTACTAAGTCATTAAAAACCGTTTTGCATAATGAATATATTACAAAAATACTAATTAAATGTATGGACGGAAACGTGAAGATTTTTATAACATAATTAATGGCATCGTCTTAATAAACAGTTAACTACAAAAGCCGAAAAGTCTATTCAGGATTCATGCGGCGTAAATGAGGTCCTTAACAGTCGCCATTAGAGAAACAAAGGGGTGAGGCGAACCTCTAATGCTCCGGCGGTAAAAGACAATGTGTCTGTTAATTCATCTGTAGGTATTCGTCAGGTTTTAACACCCTGCAACCGGTAACCAGTAAGTAATTGGAACCTTGTTAATGTTATTGGTCAGTCAAGTTATAAATTAAGGGCCTGATTCACAAGTTACTGGTAAAGTCGGATAGTTAACTGACAAATAAACTAAGTAGCAGATAAATGTAGAGACACTATACAATAACACGATATAATAGAATACCACTATTCCCGCTGATACACTTCTCTTGAATGACGAACAAAGACTGAATACCACTGAACACGTTTAAGCAATAAGAATACTCCACCGGAAACAACATCGGCACAGTGTTGCCACCATTTTAATCCAAAAGGGCGCGATACTTTTGTTTCATGACTGTGTTGCTATAAAATACAAAGCGGAAGTCATTGGCGAATCAGTATACAAAAGAGACTCTAAAAAATGTGAAAGAATTAAAAAAATTAAATCGCGGCCATTTTGAAATAGGTATTTGCTATCCAGCAGATAAACAAAATAACAGCCACATGACCCACCTGTTAACTTATTAGGGAATTTAAGTGCTGAATATGCCTATCAGAAACCTGAGAAATTCAAAATTCCAAGATATGTTCCGAATAGGCTAACTGACAGTTTATTGATAGCTTGTGAAACGGGCCCTTAAACTTATATTTTGTCTTCTGCTTGTTTGACAAGGTAGTATATAGTATCTTCATATTTACTATGGTGTTAGTCCTATACATAAAATATTAATTTTCTTATGTTATGTGCATTTAATTGAACTAAGGTTGATTAAAAGTGTAATCAAAAATCATCATCCTTTAACACTCTTAGTGGGGTCGGCATATAATGTTATGAACATGTTGTAATATTTTATAATGTGTTGTAATGTTATAATTCGGTTAGGTATTTTACGATCGGCAGCCTGCCTGACGGCAATTTACCTTGGTCGCCGTTTACAATACCTGGGTAAGAAATGAGGGTTGTCTATTTTACTCAGCCGGACACCAGACAGCAGGTCAACTTACCTTAGTTGACTTTTACGACATCTTGATAAGAAATGAGAGTGCTATATTCTACTCATCCGGATACCACACGGCGGATCAACTTACTTAAGTTGCCTTTTACGACACCTCGGTAAGAAATGAGGGTAGTCTATTCTACTTATCCGGTCTTTGTATTTGTGTTTCTATTCTGCTGGTATTTCTTTGCAGCATAGAAGCAAAATACAAAAAAATTCTTAAAGGTCACAATTAAGCGCGACTCCCTCAGAAGTTAAAGAAATGAAAATGTACTCCTATAACGACGTTACATGAAAAACTTCGCTACAAAAGGAAACAAGGAAAAAACTGGATTATACAATTCTCGGTTCCACAGTTAAGTCGTAAATTTTATAACTTCCATTCGGTTTAGCGAGAAATAAAATTTGAAGTTCTTTACAACATTCATCAAAACGTCACGGGCAAAGCTTTGAATAATAAAAACCTGCTTCGGGCGAATACTCCGAGACTTGCGACATGTTCCTTTGTTATATACTTGTGCTTTATGATTTTGCAAATTTAATTCTCGCAATGACTACATCATTTGAAAAAAAACTTAACAATATTAGATTAGCGATTCCACCTCTGGAAGGAAATTTTGTCTAAGTGACATACATACATAAAATAATTCAAAGTAGAGTAGATAAATAAATCATCATTCTACTGCCCTTATCCCGCTCTAAGTGGGGTCGGCGCATGTTTTAACCACCTTAAAGCTGGATACCACGGCCGGTCATCTTGCCTTAGTCGCCTTTTAAGACACCTGACTAAGAAATGAGGTTGGTCTATTGTACTCATCCGGATACCACACGGCTAACAGTAATGTCTGTTTTCTTTTAGCAATATATTGAAAATTACCTTTACAGTTATAATTTAAGTGTATATAATGAAACATATTTATACTAATATATAAAGCTGAAGTTTGTTTGTTTCTTTGATTGTTTGAACGTGCTAATCTCATGAACTACTGGACCTATTTGAAATTTTTTTTCAGTTTAATATAGTCTTTTTATTGAGAAAGGCTATAGGATATATAACATCCCGCTAAAATGAGTAGAAGAGGAGCAGCAATAAAAAATAGTACGAAAACGGCAAAATTTAAAGCTTTCCTTGTGTGCGCTGAGTAAACGGTAATAGTTATTCAAAAATCATGTATTACAAAATTTTTCCCCTCTAAAAGTTCTAAATAAAAGTTCGCGACAACATATGTCTAGCGTTTAAGGTTAATCCACTTTATCCATTTTTATGGTTATCAAAAGACTATAATCTTAATCTTTCCACGCGGGTAGTGCCGCTGGAGATTACTAGTGTTGAATAAAATCCTTATTTAAAATTAAATGGTTTCCAATCGAGAACTATTTCCGTGAACACATCAATGTTTAACCATGCATCAAAAGCTTTCAAAGTTATACTATACACTAAACACGAGAATATATCTGAACTTCGCTTGTATAGGTAAGACTGTATCAGAAACTTAAGTGATTAAGTATTGTTTGGAGTTACGAGGTTTTGGAATACAATGGGGCGAAAGTTTAGCGATCCGCATATTTGAGTACGTTAATGTGATTTTATATTTAAACGATGTTTAGAAAATTTGCGAGCGTTGATTATTTCAAAAATTCTTACTGAGTCATGCGAGTCGGTGGAAATATGTTTTAAACTGCGTATTATTTTTTAGAATTAGGCGTTACTTTGCAGAGGTCCATAATACTAAAGTAATGAAAATATTATTTTGCTTTATTCCGCAATAAAATTTATTTGGATTATAGCAAAATAATATTTTCATTCTTTTTGTTAACTGCGTATTTATAACCACCTTCATTTCTTACCGAGGTGTCATCAAAGGTGACTAAGGTAAGTTGACGTACCGTGTGGTATCCAGTTGAGTAGAATAGACCTCCCTATGTATTTTCGAGGTATCGTAAGATACGACTAAGGTATGTTGACGTCGGGCAGGCGGCCTATCCTAAAGTACGTAGCCAAATCATGTGACGACATGTAGATAACATGTTGCGCCGATCCCACTTAGAGTTAGATAAAGGCAGAAGGATGATGATTAACTATAATATTGCGTTCTGATAGCAGTTAAAGACAAAAAAGCGACCTATATCTTTTTTTAGCCCTCTATCCTTTTTATAGTGACATAGGTTGCTTTTGTCTTGGTACTGAAATCCACGCAGATGTAATTGCGGGTAAAAGCTAGTATTGCATACTTATTGGAATATTTTAACGCAATTTTTTACGTATCAATCAATAAGTTAATTTTGTATGTATATAAATATACTTTCGGAATCTTGGTATCGGCTTCAACTATTTTCCTGAAATTTAGCATGCAGGTTTTGGGGGAGAAAAATCGATCTAGCTAGGTTTTACTAAAATAAATTGTTTTATCTCTGTTTTTGGGCATTAAAAAATACTAAACTTTACTTTTAATTTATTGAATATATAAAACACTATCATTGCCGTTAAATATCAAGCCAGCGTAGCTTATTCGGGACTCGGATGGTCGAGCCCCAGTTACCCTATTATTATTTTTTTTTTGAAGTTCCTTTTTACATACTCGGTCAACCAGTTACTTACTTAAAATAAAAGCTTAATTATTTAACTACAGTTTACGTTAGCTACACTTATTAAAATGAAAATCCATATTATATAACGGTGATTAATTTCCCTCATCATAATATATATTTTAACTAAAATTTTCCGGTGTCGTTTAAACGTTGGAGGTTAATGGCGCGCGTCATTTCAGTGAATTTGAGTTACTGGAGTGGAAGACAGATAAATTGGGTTACCAAGGGAATGTATGTAGATGAACCTCTTAAGTATTCTACGTCTTTGGGTTTTTTTTATTACAATTGTACAAACGACTGGAATGAATTTTACTACCTATATTATTCTAACAACATGGATGTCATAACTATAGAGATATTAAAAGGACTACGGTTCAAATCTATACTAATATATAAAGCTGAAGAGTTTGTTTGTTTGATTGATTGATTTTTTGAACTAATCTCAGGAAATACTGGACCTATTTAAAAAATTCTTTCAGTGTAAGATAGTCCATTTATTGAGGAAGGATATAAATTATATAACATAACGCTAAAATGAATAGCAGAGGAGCAGCAATAAACAATAGTACGTAAACGGCAAAATTTAAAGCTTTCCTTGCGTGCGCTGAGTAAACAGTGAAAGTTATTCAAAAATCATGTATTACAAAATTGTTACCCTTGAGAAGTTTTAAATAAAAGTACGCGACAGCATATGTCTAGCTTTTAAGCTTTAAGCTTTTTAATACCCAAAAATTACATCATCGCTTTGATATCTATATTTTCTCTTACTTAGTATAGGCTTTCTCATAAACATTCTACACAAGAACCCTTGTATCTATGTGCGTATATTTAAATATATATTTACCAGTTGTCTGTCAGTTGTTACCCATAGTACAAGTATTAAGTTACATTGGGGACGGTTGACCGTGTGTGCGAGTATCCCATATTTATTGTATTCATTGGTTTTAACTTCTTGTTCAATTATAATTTAATGTTAATATATTAATATTCCCATTGTAGTAAAAGATTTTTTAAAACTGTAAAATGAAAATAAACTGCTTGGGGCATTTGATCTGACTAGGTAGGTCTATTATTAAGAACGACGTTAGTCGCCGAATCTAACTTGGATGAGCAACATTTGGAAACTTATGCAAGATATATTTGCTATATAGATAAAAATGATAATATTTTACAAAATATTACATTGGCCAAAAATAATATAATATATTCTTTTATTCGATATAGATATTTTTCTAATATCTATATAGTATTAGATAATTCTAGTGAATACGAGAAATGAAATGTCAGTAAATAATACAAGTTATCATCAAATTATACGATATTTTCCCGCGGACACAAAAAAAGTATAAATCTACAATTTCGTGTAACCAGTAGTAAGTATAAAAAGCCATGAATGATGCGAAAAGAAATTATTTCTACGTTTATCAGCTAAGGAACTTCCCTTGCAGTAGTTTATCACAACTTCCTCTGTTTTTCTTCGTGACACCGTTAATGTAGGATCACGATAAATAACGTTACAATTATATTTATAGAGGAAAAACGTGATTTATTTATATGACTTTTGATCCAAGATTATTTTGAGAGGCAATTTATGGAACAGTTTTGTGGTTTTGTGTTCAGATGTTTTATCGTAAAAGATATTTATTTCTATGGTGATTTTTTAAAGATTATATTATATTACATTTAATTGCAATTTATAACACGCTATTTGATGAAGGTAAACATCATGAGAAAACCAACAATATATATATCTATAGGATTCTAGGGTTATATGTAATTTACAATCCGCATTTGAGCAGCGTGGTAGGTCTTAGCTCAAAACCTCTCCAAAAACGGAGAGAGAAGGCCTATCCAACAGTGGAATAATAACAGGCCGTTACTTTTTTTTAGTTAAATATATTTTAAATAGTATGTTATGGTATTTACAATTTAAGTTCGTGTGATTCCCTGCGAGCGAAGTTTAAGGAAATAGGTATTCTTACATTGGCTTCACAGTACATTTTTAACAATTTAACTATACTTAATTATAAAAAGATTGGCGATATATATATAATAGACAAAGTAGGTACCGACATAAGCTTGCGGCTCCTGTTTTGCGGCTTACGACAGTACGTAAGTCGTTTGTGTGTTAGGGTATAAGATTCTATAACAAAATTCCACTGTACAAGACAGTACTGACTAAATGTAACTAGTGATAACAATTATATTTTTAAAAGAGCAACCGCCAAGTTTTTAGCCGACTCTTGTCGGTAGGAACAGCTTTTCGAACCAGCAGTAGATCTGTCGATTCAAAAGCACTTGTTTACAAGTTAATTTGAATAAAGAATATTTTGAATTTGAGATTTGAATATACCTACTATTTCACAATATCACGCTGTAATTTATCTCAACAGACCGTCTCCTCTCATCTCATCTTGGCGGCGCCCTGACTAGGGAGCACTATCGAAATAAAATGGATGGTAAACGTCGAAGTGGAAAACCAATTTCATGTCTGCACCAAAATTCGTTTAGCGACACGAGTTTTAAATAAAACTAACAGCTTGTTACGTTTGAATATTGCTACTGCACTGCGCTTGTGGTGTATCGGGGAGAATTTATATTATTTATTTATGTTTGTTTTATATCCACTGCACTACAATTAACGGACGCTAATTTTCAACGAACATCAATATTTATTAAACATAATTATTAAATACATGATAGTCATCAATAATTACTCTTTTTAAGCGTGATTTAATATATCATCGATGAAAATATTTCATTTAAATAATCAATTTAATAAATGATATATTATTTTGTTGATGAAAACAATACTTTATTTATTAAATTAATAAATAATTATTAATTAAATAATAATAGTAAATAAATATTATTACTTAAATTTTTTTGACTGATATTGCCGCTTGTTAGTTTTTTGTACACTATCAAAAACAGAACGTCATTAATCGTAATATATTTTGTATGAGAAAATGTAGCGCCGAACAACTAATTAAAACCCCATATGCACCTCTGAAGGTCTTAATTGACATAATACTAAAATTTTCCATCTTAAACCCTATCACTCACTTTCCTTATATTTACAAAATAACAAAATATCTCAAAAGTTATAATAGAATTATTTTGCTATAATCCACATTTGTTAAGATAATCTATGTAATGCTAAGTGTAAGAAGCAAAACCGTTCTCATACCTTATACATGCAGGATTAGTTACAACACGTATCATAAAACACCACCAACAGCACACTACACAAGCACTACACACATTCACTACGACAATCTAAATGATCGTTTCGCCCCGTAAACGAAGCATCGTCAGAGTTAGAGAAAGCCAAAGCTTTGGGATTTTGTCGTGCGATTGATACATCTAGCATAACATAGATTCTTAATAAAATAAATCTATCCTAACATTTTTACTATGAAATTCCGTAAAGTAACACCTGCTTCTATTAATTATAACAAAACATATCTTCTAAGTAAAGAAAGTTCTATATTAAACGATTTATGATTGACCAATATTTTACAAAAGTTCATCGGCAAAGTAAAAAATTATATGCAAAATCTGATCCTATAAAGTGGCAAAAGTCGAGATGGCTTATAAATCATCTCGCCAACTGACAGGGTCTCCTTAAAACAAATAGCTTTTAAATCTTATTTTATGTATAATAAATGCTTCTTTAGGGGATTCTTATTTTAATTTTAATTATTGCAATAGTTTGTTTTAGTGGCCGTCATAATGAAACAAATCTATACTAATATATAAAGCTGAAGAGTTTGTTTGTTTGATTAAGTGATTGTTTGAAGGCGCTAATCTCAGGAACTACAAGGCCGATTTGAATTTTTTTTTCAGTGTAAGATAGTCCATTTATTGAGGAAGGCTATATATAGGCTGTTTAGTCCATAATTATAAAAAACAATCGAATAACTAACTACAAAAAAAACTTACAATATATTATAAAAATCGCATAAATTCTAAATTAAATTATATGTATATGTCAAAGTCGTAAATGTCAATATCTATAAATATAATTTAAAAAGTAAAAAATAAAAGAATACAAAATATTAAAAAGTATTTTCAGTCTTGTGGATCAGTTTTATGTATGGACCCCTTTCGGGTAAAAGCCTCCTCCAAAGAATTCAAATTTTCTCTGTTTTAGCTGTCTTTAGGACATACTAAATAGAATAAAATGTCGTATTCCATCTAAACCCTTAAGTATTTCCTTTAATGAATTGTAATTTTACTAAATAAAAGCTTATCAGCACTTTCTAAGGCGTGAAAAATTGATCCAGCAAAGTAACAAAAGTTGAAGACGCCCATAAATCATCTCGGATACTGACAAGGTCTTCACAAAACAAATAGCTGTTAAAACTAATTTTACATAATTACATATTTCCGACGGCAGTTTTATTTTTTGCGGTCACTTTATCTTAAGTGTGATGTATAACCTTATCGATTCTGTATAAGTAAAGAAAGGCAATTTTCTTTTGACGAAAAGATAGTTTAAAAAAATAGGCCCATGCACTTGCACACGCATGCAACAGAAAACAGACGAATTTTTGAGTTTTTATCATCGAGACTATCTCCTGACGATGCTTCGGTTACGGGGCGAAACGATTGTTGAGTTTGTGATAGTGAACGTGTGTAGTGCCTGCGTATAAAGGTGGCGGTGGTGGAATTTTTTATACGTATTTTTAAGAATCCTGTATGTATCGGGTATGAAAACGGATAGTCCACTCTAAATTTAGCATTATACTATATATTTTCAATTTGACTTTATCACGGATTATATATAGCAATATACATTTTTTATTACTTTTTAATAAAAAATGTATATTGCTCAATTGCCGATTGTTGAGATTGTGGTGGTGAATGTGTGCAGTGCTTGTGTATTGTTGCGCTTTTGGTGGCGAGTATTGCATGAGTTTTTGCAATGCATTATCAGGTATAAGAACGGATAGTACACTCTACATTTAGCATTACATATTTGGATTATATCAAAATAATATTTTTATTACTTTTATATAAAAATGTTGGGTAAGGAGCTTACCGCATTAAATTTTTCTAGCTACCTATCTCAAGCTTTGAGCTCTTATAAAATATGATTCTATTTGTAAAATAGAATAGAATTCTCCGTACTCTATTCCGTCGCCTGGAAAATAAAATTTATACAAGTTTTCACTGTTGAATAAAAATTTGCCCCGTAATTTGTCAACTTTGACTTTAAGTTCGTTGAATATTCATGGCTTATGCGAATCCATTTTTACATTGTTATTTATGCGGAGTCAGATTTACGGCTTACTGTTTTGGTGTGCGTAAAATAGAAAGAGAAATAATGCTGATTACTGCGTATCACTAATCCTGTATAACTAAAATATATATCTTTATTTTTGAATTGGTTGAATATAGTTATAAAAATATTTCTTATTGTCCTGACAAAAGTAATGAAAGAATTATATTGCTACGTTTTTGTCAAGAAAATCTATGTAATCCTACTAATATTATAAATGCGAAAGTTTGTGAGTAGGATGTATGTTTTACTCTTTCACTGAATGTTATATATACCGTTATATAGAAACCGTTGACGTATTCTAGTAAGTTCACATATTTTCATCATAAACTGAAGGAATAATGCATTGACTTACCAAGCAAATATGCAGGACTTCTCCAGAAATAATTTATCTATCTATACTTATTATAAAACAAAGTCACCAAAAGCTGTATGTGACCAATTATCTCAAAATCTGCTGAACAGTTTTTTGAACAGTTTGTACTTAAAGATATTGCAATTATTCCTGATTTAAATTAATAGTACATCACCGTACGTTTATGTAAATTGTATTAAAGAGATCGCGCAGTTTTGAAAAGCTTGCCTTGGTGGGATCTTTACTCGCGTACACCGCGTAAAACAGCAGAGATACACTGATGTACTAGAGAAATGTAAATATACAAAAATACTACAAAGAAGTCCGCGACACTACGTCTCTATCTCTTATGGTTAATTAACTTAGAATAACTACTTTTATGTTAAAAATATAAATACTGGAAAATTTTGTGACTTACTGATTTCCACTTAGGCGTAGCCGCTGGCACAGCCAGTATACCTATAAAAATATAAATAATAATATATAAAGTTGAAGAGTTTGTTACTTTAAACGCGCTAATCTCAGGAACTACTGGACCGATTTAAAAAAAAATCTTTGATTGTAAGATAGCCTATTATCAATAAAGGCTATAGACTATAAAACATTACGCTGAGATTAATAACAGAGGAGCAGCGATAAAAAAAATTGCCAAGACGGCAACATTTAAAGCTTTCTTTGCGTGCGCTAAGTAAACGGTGAAAGTTATTCAAAAATCTCTTATAATTAAAAAAAACCTTACGATTGTTCGAATATGTATATCAAAATAATGTTAACTTATCACACAGTAACGTCCTCTAGTGATAAGAATACGTACTATGATATTAGTATACCATAGATAGAGGAAGTAATAAATTTGTCTCTTCTCTACTGTAACGCAATCGTTTTATTAATAATAACTACTTTTATGTTCAAAATTGTGACACTGATTTCCATAGAGGCAAAGCAGCTGACACAGCTAGTAAAGTAAATAAGTTATAGGTCAGAGATTTGAACCCACGATCCCAATTGATTGGAACAAGAATGAATCGCAAAAAGAAACTAAAGAAAAATAAGAGAAATGCACTTTAAAAGACGGGTCAAACTCGTGAGTAGATAGCATTGTTTCCGTAATATTTCACCCGGATGGGTGAAACTTCCTCTTATCGGTGTCAGTTTGAAAAAGTGTAGTGTTTTGGCATACGATAGTAGTATCGAAATCATTCCGTTGAACACGTTCCAGATATTTTGCGATTTTAGTTTTATGTGCCGATACACTATTCTGTTTTTATTGCCAAAAGCTCTGTTTAAATTTACTCTAGTCTAAAATATATTTTTTTTACTATATTTATCACTGGAAATAATAAATGAATTAATTAATTAATTTAAAAAAAAATGTTTTCAATTTTATTACGTAGTCGGGCCAAACCTGATAGAGGCCCCAAAGTGTATTAATAACCTATTAATACACATTTCCCGGAAATTCGTCAAACATGCTCGTTGAGTTAATTCTCACACTGTTTGTTTTACCTAAAACATATTTATTAAGAAGGTTAAAAGATATTTGCTTAAAACTAATGTCATGAACCATATTGTTTGATCGTATAAATTTAAATACTGTATACAGCTGATTCTATTTAAATTCACACATTCATAAACTTGCATGTTAACTTAATAGGTATAAATAGCCATTGAAAAATAGAATTAACAACTAATATTTATACGACATTGTTTTACATCAATAGTACGAATTCCACACCTTCATATTAACCCTGCGTGGTTATCGAAAGGTGTGTTTATGTGTTTATTATAATATGTCACAGAAATTGTATTGAAAAATAAATTTTAAAAAATTTGTTTTATCGCATATAATTAAAAAAAACTCATTGGTATCTGTCCGTGTTGAATCCATGACCCTTCGGGTGAAAAACTCAGTGTCACCGTTCGGCTATGACGAAATTCGCGATGCAAATACATGGTTTCAAAGTAAAAAGTGCGCATGTAACATTACGAGAAAAAATAATGATATTGAGTTAACGCGTCGACTAATCTTCACATGCTTTATTAAGGAGTAAATAAAATTCCAATTATACGTCCATCAAAATCCTCTTACAAGCAACAATCAGTCAAACCACTCGTGTATAACCAATGTGTTAATATGTGAACTGAAATAAATCGACACAACTTTACTGCTGTGACCGCTGAACCATAAACAGTCGATAGTGCCCACGGAGTGGAAAACGAAATGACATTTCCAATATCCGCAAGAGAATTACATACAGATAAAATGTTTACGTCCGATACAATAGCAATAAAACTCTGAGATAAATAGCCGCTCATGAGTTAAAAACTAAATGCTATAAATACGAATGACTTGAATGAAAACAAAGCTATCATGGAAGCTGTAGAATAACACCACATACTAATTTAAAGAAGCAGGGGTTTATTGGACTGATAGTGCCGCTCTATTTTTTTTTTGTATACGTGTATCAAAAGCAGAAATTCATTAATCGTAATTTATTTTGTATGCGAAAATATAGTGCCGTACAAGTAATTGAAAGTCTTAATTGACATATCACTAGAATTTTACTAAAAAACAAAGCAAGACTGCGTTTGCTTTGTTCCTAAACCCTATCACTCACTTTTCGTATATTAACAAAATAAAAAAATATCTCAAAAGTTATGATAGAATTATTTTGCTGTAATCCGCGTTTATTAAGAGAATCCATGTAATGCTAAGTGTATCCTATCCTACTAATATTATAAACGCGAAAGTTTGTGAGTATGGATGTATATTTCTTACTCTTTCACGCTGAATCCACTGAACCAATATCGATAAAATTTGGCACAATTATTACGTATATACCGGAATAACTTATAGAAATCCTGTTAATTCTACAAGATTAGGATGACGTTGGAAAGCGCCATCATGAAGCCAGTAACTTATACATGCAGGACCAGTAACCACATCACAAAACCGCTGACAAAAGCATAGCACAGAAGCACTACACAGACTCACTACGACAATATCAACCATCGTTTCACCCCGTAACCAAAGCATCACCAGTAGTATAGACTCCGCGACAAAATCGTAATGCATTTAAACGAATTTGTCGTATCATAACTTCTGAAATTCTTTTTACGTATGTCGGTATGTAAAATGAAATTTCCATAACAACTTTATACACTAATAATCCTGCTACGAATGTACACACTCATAAAACTCCTGGGTCTACAGTACTTTATTTTACGTATAACTTTCCTTTAGCCGGCAGTAATCAAACGCGTGAGTTTGCATAAAGCATGCTTCATTCGGGCCGTATTAAAATAATATCGGGCCGCAAACTCTATGATGGCGCTATTTATATTATTCGACACGATTTTTGTATAACCAATAAATATACAATGAAAACTGAAGTTAAGGTGTGCCTGTCTGAAGGGCTAAGCAAGCATTACTATGGTCTTGGGTTTCTGTTTTTTTAATATTCATACTTATAAAAACACCACGTTGGGTTGCTTTACAGAGTTTAGTGGCATAGACGAGATCTGTATTATCTCTAAGATTAGTTTCTAAAAACTTTTAAAGCCGTAGGGTAAACTTTCTAATAAAGTTTAATATTATATAGCATATAGCAAACGCTAAGCGAAGCCGGTACAAACCAAGCGCATTACAAATAGATTTCAATAAAAAAGGACGATGACCTTGCTCATAGAGGAATATGAATAATCAGCAATTAGGTAATCGCTTTATTAAAAAAAATGATATGTACTACATATTTGTGTCCACTATTTTTGACTCTAAGAAATGAACTTGTAATATACAAAACAAGAAATAACTTCTAATATTACCTAGATTAAGTTACTTGGCATTTAACCGTTACCATTTATTTGGTGCATAGTGCCATATACGTTTTGTAGATATATTCTATACATTTCTAGAACATTGATTCGTAAATTTTCGCCAAAATCGTTTGGTAAACCCATAGTGAACAATAAAGTAAAAGTCAGCAGTAATAACGATAGCAGTAACACGATATTGTTTCGAAAATCGTCGTGATGTCGTGTCATATAAACGTCCATATCCCAAATAGTATTCCGTTTGCACAAACAAACCATAAATTTGGAGATTTAAAAAGCTTTTATCTCTTTGTTTGCCGCGTTGTTCGGCGCAATACCGTGGAATAAAACGTGCTGCGAAAATTATAAATCGATGTGTACTTTAATGTTTTTTTTATTATTTGTACTTAATTTATTACAGTCTGTTACAAGACCATTTAATTATGTAGTGTGTAAAAAATTCGAAAATATTAATATGGACTCTTAATAGTACCTCTTAATAGTAGTAGTTAACCTTCAATAGTAAAACGTAATAAAAATATATAAGTTTCTATTATTATAGTAGGTACATGATCTTCCTTATATCTATCGATATCTATATCAGAGAAAAGTCGTATATATAAATCTTAGACATAAAACGCCATTATATACCGTAAATAATCAGTGTAAAATGGCGGCTAACCTAGAATTTTTTCTAAAGAATTTTAATGACTGCGATAATGTAAATTTTTGTTTACAATAAAAATATTTATTACAACTACTACTAATGCAAATTGGCAGATTAAACATACACTAGCAATCCTCTTGGATTATGCATTACAGGATACTATCTAATTCAATATGAATAATTAGACAATATCTTATAAATTATACGTCTCCGTGATTATAGGATGATATATACTGTACACAGTGTATAACAGCATACGACTTTAACATTTTATTTTCATACAGAATAATTTAAATGAATAATAATGTAAAGATACGCATAAATCAATTAAAGGAAAGTAAACATTTGGCCGTTGGAATATTCATACCAATGACTACATTAAAGTTTAAAATTTGTATTGTGCCACTATAATTAATTAATAGCTGTGTAGCGCGCAGTGATGATATACAAAACAAATCAAAATAATCTTTATTCAAATAAGATTTTTACAAGCACTATTGAATCGTCAAGTATCAATTACATTTAATGAAGCTACAACTGTTGTCGGAATGTTGCTTTTACCGCAAAGAAACAGCAAAATACAGTACTATACAAAGAAAATTCCCTATATTTTACTTCAAGTTATTACAAATCTATTTAATTATATATCCATACTATGTACCATAATAGTTTTTGTTAGTGAGTAACGAAATGATCCTTTTCTAATCATAGGAAATATTTATCACACACAAATACACAGACAAACACACTTATTTTTGACACAAATTAACACTAATAGATCATATACATATATACTTTCCGCAATAAAATTTGTTACGAACTAATACGTGTAAATGTACAAACAATAAAGAAAACGTATTAGTTTATATACGTATAGTATTATTTAATGAAATATCGCAAAGGTTTTTTAGCTAAAAAACGAAATAATGAATAGACCTATAACTAACTACAGTTGAAGTCACCCAATTGAATCTGAGTGAAGATTTTCGAAACGAGCTCGAAAATTATCCGACCGCCAATCTCACTGATCTTAAATTAAATAATTTCAACACTGACACAGTGAATTATAATAAAGTGAGGTTATAGCACTAATAAAACAATTATGTAATTTATTTTTTATGACCATATAACATCTTATTACATTTTTATAATGGATCCCTATTTTTTTTTTGAAAATGTAATCTAGCCTATGTTGCTCAGTAAAGATGCAGCTTTCCAATGGTGAAAGAATTTTTGAAATCGGTCCAGTAGTTTTTATAATATTAGTATATATTAACAGGCTATCAAAATCAATGATTATTTCGGGGCAACAAGTAAAATCTCGAGACTGTTTGTACTTAAGACGGACAATGTTTTATAGTGATATATTCCGACCCCACTTAGAGTGGGATAAGGGCAGGAGGAGTGAAGCTTAAATATTTTACTGCTAATTGCACTTTAACGCGAATAACTAAGTCACCATAATAAGGGGTAAACCTCAAACTCTTCCTGTCGCAAACATTATGGTCCTAAATTAGTCCTTAAGTTACGTGAAAATTAGAAAAATTTTCTACCTCGTGCCGTGATAAAATAAAATATCACCCGCTTTATCTTTATAAAACGTAGCCATTTCTCGCGTTGGCATATTAATTATCCCGTAAGAATTATGTGGATCTACGTGATAAAAACGCGGTTCTTTGTTGAGCCAAGAGTGTATAAGCAGAATTCGCTTCACTTAAACGATGTGGTGTACGTTTATAAAAGAATACAAAAACCTTAGATGAAATTGTATAAAAGCAAAATAAATAATTGTTACATTTTGAATACTTTAACCTTTTATAAAAGTTGCTGGCAACAAAAAGTAGTGCCATGTTACTTAATACTTTATTATGAAATGAATTAAATTTCGACCTAACTCCGCATTTTAAGGAAAAATACATGGAAAAGCTTTTCGCCTTCTTAACAATTATAGGATAATATAACTCTGACATTTCACGACAAAAGTTAAGACATTCTAAGTTAATTTTATGTTTGTGATAATAATATAATATCCTCGACACGTTTTCTCTTAGTCCTGAAAGAAGAAAGATTTTTTTGTGTTTTATGAAACGCTAGCCTCGTACATAACCTTTAATTGCACCAAATTTAATTAAAATTGCTCTAACAAATTAGCCGTGAAGGCGTAACTATCAGACAACGTAAAATATTAATATAGATCATTTTAATATTATTGTAATGACGCTAAAACTTAAGCCCAACGGGGAAAAAATGAAAATTGTCTGGGTTCAAATCTTACATGTCACCTTTTTATTTTTTTATTTTGGCTTTTTTTTGGCGTTTTTTTTTTGGCTTTTTTTGGCTTTTTTATATCTTTAAAAAATTACCGATCAAGGGTCGGTCATCCAGGTACTATTTGTAATATATATTTTTATGGGTTTCACATTTCCTATTCGTAAAATGGAATCACGTAAAGTCGAGTTCGAAAAGCGAAATCGTTTGAAAAATAAATAATCTAAATGAATTCACTAAACGTATTACGATTTTATCGCTACAGTCTAGAAAATAATATTTCCTCTACAGATACATTCTTTTATCACGAAAATAGATAAGCCACGTTTAGAATGGTTGACGCATCAATGAACACAATGGATATTGCTTTATGTTTCACGTGAGGTCTTTTCAACTGCAGCGTATAAGATTTTCTAAAGGATGCCTAGGAGTTTTATTTATGAAACTAGTTAGATTCTGTTATAAAGTTGTGAAGCTTTGAACGTGCTAGCTCTATTCTGAAATGTGTTTTCAACACCTCTTCTTTGAGCTAGTATTAAAAACGTTATTAAATAAGGTGTCTAGGCGGCGCGTACGCCACTTTTTTTTATTTTATTGCAGAATAGGCGAGCGCTTGACTGCAATCATGCCTGATGGTAAGCGATGATGCAGCCTAAGATGAAGCGCGCTTGCCTAGAAGATGCTTATTCACTCTAGCTTTAAAGAGACCCATATTGTATGAAGTGGGAAATAAACTTTGATATAAACTGAAAATCATATTGGTATATTGTGCATAGGACATGAAAAAAGTACTAATCCACTGAAGGGCGTAGGCCTCCTCTCCTCGTTTCTGAAGAGTGTTGGGTAGGTTACACATATCTCCAGAATTCTATAGAGATATGCAAGTTTCCTTGCGATGTTTTTCTTCTCCGAAAAGCGTATGATAAATTGCAATAATAAGTTAGAAACATTAGTTTTAATAGAAAAACTTTTTTTCGCCTGTCTGGTTTGTTTGACCCCCTCGAAAGAGACCCGAAGTATCGCCGATGGGCTATCACAGTTCCATAGGACATAACTTTCTATATAATAGAAATGAATCACCCAAATGTTTGTACGCGCATAACTTCGAAACGTCTGCACCAACTTGGATAAAACTTTTATGTGTTCCTTATTGTCAGAAGAATTAAAAAATAATAACTTTTTAATAACCATATTGTGTAATTTGCGTTATCGAGGCCTTCATTGAGCGCCCTTATCTCAGGTATTACAAGACTGATTTTTAAAATTATTTGAGTGTTAGATAGTCCATTTATCGAGGAAAGCTATAGGCTATATAACATCACGCTAAGATGAATAGGATAGGAACGGCAAAATTTAAAGCTTTCCTTGCGTGCGCTAAGTAAATGGTGAAAGTTATTCAAAAATCATGTATCACAAAAATTTTTCCCTCTAAAAGTTCTAAATAAAAGTCCGCGACAGCATATGTTTATCTTTTAAGGTTAACCCACTTTAACCATTTTTATGGTTATCAAAATACTGTATTACAGTTTTAATCTTTCCACGCGGGCGGAGCCTCTGGCGATTGCTAGTAGCTATATAAAATAAGAAATTACAACTCAAAGAAGTAGCAACATTAAGATTTGTGCTATAAGTAGGGCTCGTGTTGTGTAACTTTATGACGAAACTTCTAACGAGCAGCCATAAACTAGATACTTCCTTTCAAGGTGATAACATTGCACAAAATACTGTATTCAATACTTAATGTATATAAGATCAGCAATTGCTAGCGGCTCCACCTGCTTGGTAAGTTTAAAACAGTCATTTGATACCATATATTGATAAATATAAGTATAATACAAAATAAGGTATTTTGATTACCATAAATATGGTAAAAGTAGGTTAACCTTAAAAGCTAGACATATACTGTTGCGGACTTTTATTTAGAACTTTTAGAGGGAAACAATTTTGTAGTACATGATTTTTAAATAACACTCACCGCTTACTTAGCGCACGCAAGGAAAACTTTAAATTTTGCCGTTTTCATAATATTTTTTATTGCTGCTCCTCTCCTATTCATCTTAGCGTGATGTTATATAATCTATAGCCTTCCTCGATAAATGGACTATCTTACACTCAACGAATTTTTCAAGCGTTCAAACAATCAAACAAAAAACTCTTCAGCTATATAGCTATCAGTATTGATTACAGAGCGAATCAAAAATACTAAATGATACTTTTTTAGCTTTATATAAAAGTAATATATATGTACTCGTCGTAACTGGGCTACCGAAACTTTGTTTGCACCGACTTTGGTATTAAATTTTTCTAAATAGGATTTATATATTTTACTGTTCGCGAAATAAAAACGGGAATATTACTGCCTTATATAATCTTCTAATCTCAATTGTACCATATTTTATCTACGTTCTCTAGAAGATTAGCTGTGAAAGCGTTACAGACAGGTGTAAAAATTCAAATTCAAAATATTCTTCATTCAAATAACCTTGTAAACAAGTACTTTTGAAACGTCAACTCTACTGCTGGTTCCGAAAGCTGTTCCTACCGAGAAGAGCGAAAAAGAGACTCTACATTTAGTTATTACTGTCTTGTACAGGTTCGAAGAGAGCTATATCGACACATTCTTATCATCTGTAATCCTAAAGAGTATAGTAGGCTTCTGTATCAGCCTCTTTTTAACAGTATTTTTAAACTGCTGTAATGGCAAACAAAGACTTTGGCATATGTATAAAAAAAATAAAGAAAATCCAATAAATTATTTCTCCAGAAGTTTTGGGCCAAGCCATACACTAAAGTTGTCGCCTTGCAAACAAACCAAAAGTGTCTTTTTACGCAATTGTTACGTATCCTTTTTATTTCTTATTACCAACTTACCCAATTTTAGCTTTACAAAATACCAGGTAATAAGAATTGGAAGAAGTCTCGACTTAAAGACTTGAACAAAAAGAGGCGATAACAGGGCGCCTGTCGTTTAACGTTATGGCCAAACTTCTAACGAGCTGCCATAAACTGGATATTTACTTTCTTCACCTTCTAAGGTACCTAAGTAGAAATATACCGTGTCTGACATAAAATCTTATATCAGCCGCGTCAAACTTTATAAAGGTATGAAGAACCAAAACCGTAATGGAAAATTGGCTTTATTAACTTGCAATACAGCCTGTTCTCCTCTAAGAAGGATCGGATTGCTATCAATGCTTTCGGGGTTATCTGTGGGATTATTGCACGACCAATGATGCTTTGTTTCTTTTTTCTTGTATTAAATCCTGTAGATTTTTACGCCCGTAATAAATTGTATATAAAACAAAGGAATCTTTACAAACATGTGGGATCATTGGTTTGTAAATGTTCTTGGTAAGATTAACAGAGAATAGAAACACAGTGGAAACTTCTTTATATTTGATTACAACAATCCAACTTAGCATTCAGATCGTATAACAGGTCGCATGTATGTCATGTAACACTACGCAGGAGAGTGTTTCTGTTTTCCTCATGTATATTATATAAGCTGTGATAGCCCAGCGCCACCAATAAGTTTTTCTATTAAAACTTATGTGTCTAATTGACAATTGCAATTTATCACACGCTTTTAGGTGAAGGAAAACGTCGCATATCTCTGCATATCTCTAGAGAATTCTGAGGACATGTGTAGCCTACCAATCTGCGTGGAGAAGCGTAGTAGGTCTTAGCTTCAATCCTTCGCTCCAAATATAAGAAAAGAGGTCTATGCCCTGCAGTGGGATATTAACAGGCCCGAACCTTATGTGTATGCGATAATCCGCACTTATCCTACTAATATTATAAAGGCTTAAGTTAGTCTGTAAGAGTGCAAGACTGTACCGCTTTTGATATCCAACAAATTGTCAGCCAGATGGGATTTATATTGTCCAATGTATATTGCCAAAAATATAAAAGATTTAAGTTGAGAGTCTACAAACCGTTTATACTCACGTCTTATTTTATCAGGTTAGGCCGACTAGTTGCAAGCCCATACGGAGCTCTTATTCATGAGCTCTTTACTTGGGCATATATAGGACCATAAGCCATATTATTATAGAACCAGAAACAAATGCACAAATTTCTTCCGTGTATCCAATGACGAAGACCAAAGCAGCGACCAAGATTTCATAGAAGACACGCTACCGTCTTAACTATCACCCCAGCCTCTCACGAGTCTCCCCCAGCGAGCTTCTACACGCAGTTCCTGCAGTGATAAAGGCCCATAAAGAGCTCATGAATAAGAGCCCCGTATGAGCTTAAAACTAGTTGGCTATATAGAACCGGCTATACTCACGTCTTATTCTATCGGGTTAGCCCGACTAGTTTCGAACCCATCCGGGGCATTTATTCATGAGCTCTTTAGTTCCTGCCGCGATAACGACTTGTAAAGAGCTCATGAATAAGTGCCCTGGATAGGTTCGGAACTAGTCGGGCTAACCCGATAGAATAAGACGTGAGTATAGCCGGTTCTATACATTAACTAAAAGTAAGATGACTTTGATTTGTGGCTGAAATGCCACATTTACCTTATATAAAGTAAGAAATAGCAGGCAATGTCAAAACGTATATTATCTTGCGCCATTTTCATATAGACACAATTGGAGCCAGGTTATATTATATACCGTATTATAATTGTTACCTTATTTGCAATGTAAACACGTAATACTCTAGGGTTGTATCCTAGTTAATAGTTTGATTGCTTGTTCGCAGGAACCGTCAATACTCTCAAGTCCCTTCAAATTCACGTCCCAAAAGCGGTCCTCACGGGCCGCGACGCCGCACTAATGTGTACATACGAGTTGGAAGGAGCGCAGCTGTATTCTATACGGTGGTATAGGAATATGATCGAGTTCTATAGATACGTGCCAAAGGAATCGCCCGCTACTAAAGTGTTTCCTGTGGCTGAAATTAAAGTTGATGTAAGTATTTTTTTAGGTATAATTTGAGTCTGTTGTTGTATACTCGTTTTCGATAATATTTGAGTTACGTCAATTATTGGATGTTCGTTTCATCATCCAACCTTGTGACCTTTTTGAGTTAATTCATCGACAAACATTTCGCGTGGTTTTCTATACCTTAGAACCCCATAACCAATCAACTTCAAATTACGTCTTTAATTAAACTACGTCAAATAAACTACGTCTACAACAAATAAATAAACAAACTACGTCTTTAATTTTGGTTCTTATATGTATCGTCTCATTTCTAAAACATAATTTATTTTACAGTTGGTATTACAAGGATTTTTTTAAGCTACACTCATTTTAGTATTTTTTATATATAATACTAATTACTGTATCGAAACTGGCTATACTCACGTCTTATTTTATCGGATGAGTCCGACTACTTTCAGGTCCATACGGGGCTCATATTCATGGCTCATCCGATAAAATAAGACGTGAGTATAGCCGGTTTCTATACATTAATTATGAATATCTCACTCACATTATTATTATTATATCCTATGAATTTACTAAAACTAATGTTTGTATTTCCCCTTAGAAATACATTTTGTGTTTATATAACTTATAAGTGTAATAAGAGGAAATTTACAAGGAAAATATCAAAGAACGCTGTCACGGTTTTTCTCCTTATAAATGTCTAAGCGATAGCAATAAAATTTCCGATACACATTTTACCTTCTTAAATATCACGATAACATTAAAAATGTGTTATAATGGACTTATAAACATTGGCTCTACCTCTAAAAATGGCGTGATAACCCAGTACTTGTAATTAACTATCCTTATAAGCTATTTAATTTAAACTATCGTGAATTGTGTTCATAGTTAATGTCTATACTATAGCCCATACGGGGCCCGTAATCATGAGCTCTTTACAGGGAGTTATGGCGGCGTAAACTCAGTTCACTTGAAACTAGACTTGAAGCTATTCGGTCTAACCTGATAAAAAAAAACTTCTATACATTTCCGGTTTGTATACATAAACTTCCATTGTAGTCTGATTAAACATAGTTATTTTTGCTCTTTATTCAAGTAGCAGCATTAGATAAACATACGGCTCACGTCGCGTTATAATCGAATTACCTTTGTATATATTTGGATTGTGCTGTTCAAGTGTAGGTAGATGAACAAAATAATGACTGTAGTACTCAGAAACGAAGACGCCGCGGCGCTCCAGTCAGTTCGTGATCACGGTGGATGCAACTCTGCCGAAACGTCGAACCCGTGACTTGTATGTTTATATAATAATCAGTATAATTCGCGAAAGTTTAAAAACTACTAGTAGCATTAGACCAAAATGAGACCATACTGTAGAAATATTCAGAACAATATAAACTTTACGTTGTATATTTATGTTAGTTCAACCTTTTCTTTGTGATCAGGTAGCTGCGTCAGATCAGAACCGAGTGGTACTGACTGAAGTAGATCGGACTTTGACCGGGGAATACCAATGTGAGGTATCAGCTGATGCACCATTATTTCACACGGACATCAAAGCCGCAGAAATGGTTGTAGTTGGTAAGTCATCTATTATATAATACTTTTACACGTAAATGAAAATTTATAGTGTAAGTATAATAACTATATGTGACACTTACACACACGGTCGTCCGTCCCCAAAGTAAGTACTTAATACTTGTATTATGGGTGACAGACAACTATGTACTGTAAATATATACTGTCGGCCAAAACGGAACTATCCTATATAGTGTATTATCTATGAACGGAACGCCCGCTAACAGTGAATGTGAATGGCCCTCCATAGTAGGCTAATTGACAATCAGCTGTCAAACCGTCAGACGCTAAAATTCAATCTGTGAAAGACACACTCATATCTATCTTATGCCCTTTACATACTTTGTAGTCCGCTAAATTAAACATACTATTGAAATTTCCTTCGTTTTCGGTGCTGCGCTAAACCCAAAGAGAAGTAAACAAATACACACCGAGGCTCTAAGAACCAAAAAATGTTTTTATAGAAAATGTTGACTCTCGGTGGGAATCGAACCCGCCTCCCATGAAACTGAAGGCAGGGTCGCTTCCCACTGCGTTATTTTCAAATAATCTTCAATAATTCAAAAGGTTTTTCTATGAAAATTTTCTTTTAGCTTAAATCAGTAATAAGGAAAACGCTTCTTCCTCTTAAACTCTTACCTGCAAATACATTATCCGACATCATAGTAAATAACATTTAATTCAAGGGGATAAGGAATGGATAAGACCGATTCAATAAATTTCCGTAGGATTAAATTACAACAAATCTCACAAGACCTTCCATTTTGAATTTCAGTCGTAATATATTGTGACTCAACATAAACGTAAATATTTCAAATGTTACTTCTACAACTTTGAATAATATCTATATTTATTGAATTAACTTATATTTTGGTTTGCTGGGTAATTATATACGGGCGACATATTTTTTTCGTAAAATATATATCATCATCATTATTCTCCTGCTGCTAAGCCAGGGTCGGCACAACACCTTTTAAACATGTATGCATGTTTTGTCTAGTTATTTTACGATCAGCCACCTGCTTGACGTCAACTTACCTAAGACGCCTTTTACAACACATCGCTAAGAAATAAGGGTGGTGTTTTCTTCTCAGGCGGATGACATGGCGAGTCAACTTACCTTAACGACACCTCAGTTAGAAAATTTTCGTCACAAGAAAAAATACTAATACTGAGAGAAAGGATAAATTCTAGATTTAATTTAACGTACAATGGCCTTAGTGACATTAATTGCAATCGAATTAATTTAGGTTTGGGAGGAGCGGAGTGAAGTTATATAACCAAATAAATTCTGGTCACCTATACACTTTCCGTTAATAAGAAGTAAATAATCATTATCAAGATGATTGAAATCAAATAGGAACAACTTATAAAGAAATTTTACGGTCGAACTATGACTACCCACTTCTGAATATTAAAAAGAAACACATAGAAGTAGAACCATTGGAATCTCCGACCATTTAGTAGACGAGTCTGCTTATCATATAAGAAAGCAAATAAAGAACGTAAATAACGTAAATATTAAAGAACCATTAATAATAAAAATGGTTCTCAAAAAGAAAATTACATCAACAAATTAAAAGCTCGAGCAAAATTTAGTATTCACAGATCATTTACCGTTTTTGAAACGGCGAATTAGCTAATCGTTTATTTATATAATCGCTCTTGGAATAACAAGAACGAACAGAAAAAGTAACAGACTGTTTGATTAGCCCAATAAGAAATATAATGAGATTCCATACTGATTCAGCTGAGAGAGTACCAAGAAGCTAGACCACATGGAATCGCTGGTAAACACAAGTCATATTAGAAAAACTGCCGATAAGTCCGGGGTGCTAAAGTGGTCAGCCTCCCTGGGCAGGCCTTCGGAATACTACTTAATCTTGGCGAACGGACCACTGTGGGGTGGCCAATCCAGTTGTCCCTCTGATTAGCAGAGAGCAATCTGGATGGGCTGAGGACTCCGGGTAGGTTAAGGGAGGAGTGTCTAATGAGCGACGGGTTCAGTTGGGCTTACTTTAAGACTGGCTGGACAAGGCTTCGACCACCGTCGGTAAAGCCAGGAAGTCCAATAACGGGGACCTTTGGGATGCGAGGAAGAAAACCTCTATAAAAATTAACCAGTGGGGGCGGAAACGCCCACCACGGCGTAGGAGTCGTACTTGGGGCGCGGTCTCCCCCTGTCGACCGTGGCGTAACAAACACGGTGGGTAGCGGTGGCCTCCTGCTCTGTGGAGGGGGTGGAGGGGGGGGGGGGTGGAGCGGTTCCGGGAACTTTTGTTCTGTATCCAATCTGCTGCTGACGAGTCCAGGTGGTAGCGACTTGCCTAAGCCCATCGTCTGCTACCCTGTCAGGGGACCTTCGGACGTTCCAAACGAGGTATAACACATCTAATACAATCAGCATATAAAATGAAATTTGTACTCTTAATAGTTTACTTTACTGAATAAATTCCAAGTGCTTAATTCTCAGTTGATTTCTAGCCTAAACGATGGGTATATGACCTTGGACCTTTTTTCCAATTTGTAAACACGCGATCAAGTTTTCGTTTAGGGGCATTGTTTATCCAATTTTGTTTTACTTATATATGAATATTTTTGGTTCACGCTGAACCGTATAGTGAATAAATAAATTGGTAAATGGTGTGAATGTGACATGTTAACAAGACAATATGCACTAAATATTTATATTTTACTATATTGGAATTTAGAGGGAGCGAATAAATAGACCGTATGATCCAGATATTTGAGCAACAAGCATAAGATCAATTTAAAGTTATGAGTTCTTAGTGAGTAAGTTTTAATTTCGCCTTATGGCAACGTGTGTTTTATTGTATATTCTATTTAGTTATATGTAGGTATATATTCTGTTTTGTTCTACTCATAGAGTTATTAAACTACGGTAGGGGAGTACTATGCATGCCTGTTAGTGAGAGTGACGCAACAAATAATGAGAGAGATGAAACTCATATCTTATCTTAGTATAATTTTTGTAACGCTACTCATTGTACTCCTTGTAACTTGCAATCAATATAATAGTTCAAAGTATTTTCAAGGCTTTTAATTATGTCTCCTATATAGGCTTAGCGCAAGTGCTACAACTAACAACTAATATAAAACAAAGTCCCCAAAAACTTTGTGTCTGTATGTGATCGATTTTATTGTGATAGCCAAAACATGTTTATAACATGTTGTGCTGACCCTACTTTGAGGGCAGGAGAATGAAGATGATATATTATTTGTAAAGTTAAATGACATTGAAAAAATCCTTAAAACTTGAACGTCAGTGAAATATATACAATAAAATAAATACTTCGTCAGTACTTTTAGAAAAAGCTCAATTTCATTGTAAAATGCAAAATATCACATGCGCTTTTCGAAAATATTTACCTAAAATTGTTTCGATGTTTGTTACTGACAGACAGGTACAGGTGAAACTGGAAATGAAAAAAAAGCTTACTTGTTGTAAATGCATGGTACATACTTTTTTAAAAGGATATTTCAAGCTAATATTAAATAATAATCTATCAGCTCTATAAGGCCTCTGTTACTATTATTTCTTACATAGGTACATAAAATATGCGTTATTGCATTAGTAAAGCAGTAATACTGTACGAAAAATTATTGATATTATTAGTCACCTTAAGCCGTAATCCGATATTGAAACCTTGTCAAAACGATATTTCCCGATGAGCTATAATCATCGCATTGAAAATCTTCGGCGACTGATGTCAGATATAAACATTGAATTACTTATTACAGTACTCTAAATAAAGCGTTTATTTAACAACTCCAAATAGGAACTAAATAATAAATAACATTTTTTCCCCATCAGTAAACCTAAGGGTTGCAGACTTTGGAAATCCGCTTTGAAAAACTAACAGTACAAATATACTAATTTTTGAATAAATATTTTAGCAAAAATTTTCAGAAATGTTTATTTCAGTTTCTAACGGTTTAAAATCTAGATATGAGTGTACTTGATCTATTTTTACTGTACAATTTTAATATACATTAATTATGTCAACAGCTTATAAAGAGCATTGCAATTGAGTGCTTTATTTAAATTGCCTCGCTCGGTTAATAATATTATACCGTCAACTACTCCTGCCAATTCTCAATTATAAAATACTGTTTTCACATTAAAAATAAAAATAAAAGTTTCTAAAATACTAAATAAATAATTTTTCCAGCCGCATCATAAATTATGATTCGCCATAAACATTAAAGATTATTACAAATTTTAAAAACAGGCAAATAATTTATTTTTGTTGGGAAAGGATATTTTCAAAATTATGTTAATAGTAGTGGTACTCATAACTACGTATGTGTCATTTTTTTGTCAAAATACTTTTAATTTTTCACTGTATTATTCTTGCAAATTTTATGTATTAGCCCGGTATATAAGCTTCAATTGATTCAAAATTCATCAACGTGTAGATTGACCGCGAAAACGTAACAGACAGTCAGGTAGACAGACTTAGGTATCGATAATATTAGTATGGATAGCATAAATATAAATTATATTTATAAATTTTATTTAATAATATTCACACAAAGACGCGGCGTATCGCTCATTAAATATGCAAGAAACACAGCATATAACGAAGTTTCCTTTGTCTACAGAACCCCCATTGCTAAGTCCCAATGTTACATCGGATAGAATGACGTATATCGGTGGAGATCACATCAGGGCAAATTGCACTTCACCCCCTTCCCTCCCAGCTGCCAATATCACGTGGTACGTCAACGAGCAAATGGTAAGTTATATTTCTATTTTAATTTTAGTTCATACTATTATTTTGAACTTTATTGCTATAAGTTTCGAGTCAGTTAAGATTTTACCTTTCTGATGAGTTTTGTTTAAAACTTGTCCAAAACTGAAATTGACGTCCATCAGTCATTATTAAGGTTTGGTTACACAGCGGGACAGCGACGTAACGCTGACGAAAAGGCGATGCGATGTGAACGTCACTCTAGCACAATGATACCGCTAGATTCATGCCAGCCAAGCCACTGTACTAAATGTGTTTTCTCGCTTTCTGACTAGTGACATGAACTTGTTAAATAACAACGTGTAGTACACGTCCGCGTCTCGCTCGCGCTTCATCCTGCCAAGGTTTTATTGTATTCCTGTCAGTATCGGTGACTCGATGGGTAGGATGGGAGGGATGAGTCGAGCGCAGGGAGCAAAGATTCTGTATATACATTTACTATATTAACTGATTTCTTGGAATTGCTCATATCGCTCCAGTGTTTCGTCGCCGTACCACCCCGATCGCTGTTTGACCAAACCTTTAGACAGATAGTGGTAAAATTTAACTTAAACTTTAATGATAACCTACATAGCCTCGTTGATTGCATTCCATAGCTCAGACTTTTCATTTTAAAGCTCAAATACTTTTTTTTATTTAAACCAAACAAACACAATTAAAACAAAAAATACAAACCAAAAATCAAAGAGGTTTGTCTGGTATGTTAGTGAGCGTGAGTTAATTAGCGCGACCACGGCCCACTAGTAAAATTCCGTATTTCTAGGTGAATAGCATCTCAAAATTTTGAATCCGTATGATAAAATATTTGTAAAAAATATCAAATACGAGTAATTACTATAAGGCATTTTTATAAAATAATTCCATAATTGTTACAGGTTCCAAGTTTCACGGCAAACCATGTACTAAACTTTAGCAATGGTTACGCCTCAAGCCTCTCGACTTTAGAATTAGAGGCAGCCGTCCTGTCTCCTGTACCCACCCTTATGATACGGTATGATAGAAAATAAATTATCAAATTGTCTCCTTAGGACTATCTTTAGTATTGCTACATGCCAAAAAGTAATTTTTATTATTGACTTTAAGGCGTTAATTATATACATATATGTACTTCATTGAGAGGTCAATTCATAATATTTTTCGATGTAAAAATACTTTGATATTTGTAAATTTTTATAGTTTAAAAGTAACAGTAAAATTATTTTTATCCAGTACTTAATATAATATATTTATTTTATTGGTCTTATAGTTCAAAATCGATTGATAAAAAACTATTGAACAATCGGAGAAAACCTGTAAAATTATTTTAACACCACAGAGCAGCTACATCGATATTTATCATATCCTGCACAGTTTCTGATGTAATATCCTATTTTGTAATACTAGTGTTATATCACACGTTGTTACAGATGCGAAGCATCTATATTTGATGTATGGAAAGCAACAAGCCATACAATCGTCCTGCGAGAGCGAAGTGCAAACCCAGCCTCCGCACTAGGCAGGAGTTTAACGGGTAAATATTATATTTGTTATTTGTATTCGAACACAGATAACCATTTAAAGAGGGTGTTAACGCACACTATACACAATCACACGATATAATACCACAATTCCCGTTCCGAGATGCACTTCTCTTGAATGACGAACAAAGACTGAACACCACTGAAACGGGAAGACTCCACCGGAAACGACACGACACAGTGTTGCCAACATTTCGGTGAAAAGGGCGCAAAACTCTTGTTTCATGACAGTGTTGCTATAAAATACAAAGCGAAAGTCATTGGCGACAACAATGGTATATCTAGAATACGCAATACTATATACCTACTCTATGAGATAATACTATCAAAAACTCGTTTCTTAACAAGGCTAATAAAGGCGATATCCACGAGGATAGGCATTACGATTTTGATTGTGGAGACTATCCTCCTAATGATGCTTAGGTTACGGTTACGGGGCGAAACGCTCGTGGAGGTTGTGGTATTGAGTGTGTGTAGTGCTTTGTATGGAGTATAGGTGTGGGCGATCTGGGCGTCTTGTGATACGTGTGGCGGCTTGTCCTGCATTATGTGGTATGTTATTGTTGCCTGCTTCATACACTTAGCATTGCATGTATTCTCTTAACAAACGCGGATTACAGCAAAGTAATTTTAGTGTAGCTTCTGTACTATGGAGTTCCGCAAAGTAACGCTTGCTTCTATAATCGATCAATTTAATCACTAACAAGCCCATATTATAAAAGAATAGATATTTTTGCAATCAAACAACCTTTATATTATTTATAATATTTAGGAGTGTTCTTATTTTCAATACATGTTCTGTGTTACTGTTATAAAAGTATTTATGAAAGTCGATGCTGATTTGCCCTACAAAAAAAGGTACAATATATTACCACGAAATTATGCTTACATTACATGCTCCCGTTTATGGGTCAAAGATTAGCCATCTGTCATCTTGAGCAGCCTGAATCGCCTCAAAGTCCTTCATCATTCAAAGTAGGTGCGATCGTGAATAAAGACATGACTGGCATAAAATAGATCGGCATTATGTTGAAATTTCAAAATTTTCGTCAAATTTTCTATATTGGTTTTATATCATGGGTCAAGGAGTTTTTCGATAAAATGTCAAGTGACAGTGTGGAAATAGATTGGCCTAAAAATAAGAGCTGATATTTTAAAAATGAGTGGTGATAACAACTTTGGTTAAATATAGGTAACTAGCTTTTACCCACAACTTTGTCGTGCACTGTTGTCGCGTTGATAATAGATGGCGCTTTTCAATGTCATCGCATTCCTGTAGAATTAATAGGACTTCTATAGCCTATATGTTACCCCAGTGCATAAGAAATAATAGTGCCAAATTTCACGCATATCGGTTCAGCAGATTCGCCGTGAAAGAGTAACAAACATACGTCCATACTCACAAACTTTCGCATGGAAGTATGATAGTATTATACTGATATCTCTGTAGTTATTTAAATAAATATAAAATTTGCAATTCTCTGTTGAAAAATTAAGTATGTATTAATATTAAGATTTCTTGGGTTAGTTATCTGAAGGATGCTTAAAATCATTAAATATTTTTTTTAATGTTTTTTGTAGCTCTAGAAATGTGATCCGTGTCATCGGTTCAAAGTGCAAAGAACCGAGTGATAAGTACCAATAAAATTCAAATTCAAATTTCAAAGAATTCTTTATTATATTAAACTTGTAAGCAAGTGCTTTTGAATCGAGAAAAGCCAGCAAGAAACTCGGTGGTTAATCTATAAGTTTCATAATCAGTTAAATTTAGTTACCATCGTATTCAGGGTCAAAGAGAAGCTATATTCACCCATTCTTACATTAATTAACATTAATAATCGCTATAATACATAATCCTTGTTTCAGGAGGAGCAGAAACCTGTTTACCAACTATTTTAGTTCTTCTATTACAATTTTCATTACAATTCTTATTAGAAAGCTACGCGGAAACCTCGATAAGATAGCTATCTTAGTAAATTAAATAACCATAGTGTAAGTATATAATTAATATAATCTGTGACGTATGGTATAGTGTAGTAAGTCAGGGTTTTACAAAAGTTGTTTTAGTAATATAAGGACAATACTTTTTCAAGTATCTATATGGTTTTAATTATAATTAAAACTGTCACGTTAAAGTACTTTGTAAAAATATTTAAAAGTATTTCTAAGAGATAATAAGTCATACGATAATTTAAAACCTAGTGTAACTATCATAGAATTATACTAGAGAAGGGGAGCTATAAGCAATGTGCGAGGTGCGAGTTTTTTTAACCTACTCGATTGCGGTAGTGTAACGCCAATATGTATGGCGCTTGAACAGCGGTCACTAGATGTCGCTATTACAGCGTCATACAAATTGTAGGTTAAAAAACTGACACTAAGCACACAGGCCTGTAAGTGAGAGGTCACAATAAATATTGAAAGGGAAGATGAAACTTGTATACTTATCTTTGTCTAATCACACATAAAAAAGTGATAGTCTCATTTGCTTTCTTTTTATTGTAATAGGCCACATTTAAGGCTGGCATCCCTCCTCTAGTATAATAACTTTATGGTAACCATAAATGGACTATAATGTTATGAAAAATGCATCTGGAATTTTATATTTTTGGTTTACTTAAACATTGTTGTTCATACATATTATACATTAATAGACCAACCGCTTTGTAAAGTAAATCATTATCATTATAATTGAAAAAAGGTGTTAGGATCAAAGTTTTGAAAGTGTTTGGTTGCGTAGTAAGCCTTATTTTACAATCAATACAGGGCAACACAGCTGTAATTTAGTGTCAAATTTTTCTAATTTTAGAAAGAACTCATAGCACTAAGTGCTTTCTTAAGTTGATCATCAGAAATGATTATATCATTATTCCAAAAAATATTATTTAGTATTTGATGTATGAGAATTTTGTATTTAATATTGTTTTCTATTTAATTTAAATTCGGAAGATTTAATCTTATATATAAGTATTACTTTTGCTTAAGCCGCATATGAAAGATTAATAAGTAATTTGTATTATATGTATAGGATTTGTGAAAGATTATTGTTACAAGTTATTTCATTATTATTTAGTAATTAGAAAGAAATGAGCTTGATTTAGCACTTCTATTGATTAGCATTCATATTATTATTGTTAAAATAGACTGATCATAGTGTTAATTTATTGTAAATAATAAATAAAATTATGTAAATAAGTTATTGCTAACATTGATATTTAAAATTGGATAACGTTATTCCTATTAATACTAGTAAATCTGAATTGATAACGTGACGTTTTCTCTCTTACGTTACTTTCAAGAATATTTTTTGTATCTGTAATTGTTTATTGTATGCGTTTTTTTTTGGGCTTTCTCTCTTCTTTACACGCTATTCATCTGTCTGTTTGTTTGTATGGTTTTTTATACGCTTTACACCAACTTCACCTGAATTTATATACCTAACTGACTCCTTTCAACTCTATTTATTTTATTATATTTGGATGAACAGATTTAATTCAAAATTTGTATACTTATCAAGAGCCGGTGACAGTACAATAATTTGATAAATTTGTCATTTTTTTTTTAACAATCGATTGCACTTATAAGTGGAATAGAGTAAAATATAGTTAGGGCGCTTTGTACCGTGTTTTTCGAATATGGATGGAGTAATGATATTTAATACAACGCATAATAACATTTTTATTTTATTTTCTGACATCCATAGAATATACAGTGTGGTACCGACCATACGACATAAATTTTAATTCCAGGTATCCAAAACACCTCAAAATATATAAAAATACCTACATAAAAATTTTCAGTTAATTTAGTAAAGCAATTTAGCCACATGAATTATTCTACGTTTTGAATGAAAGATACATGATATAGAAGGGTGAATTACCGTACCATTCCATTCCATTTCTTATGTAATGCATAACCTTGATCAAGAGACTGCATATAAGTGCGAAGGAAACAAAACTTTAATATTATTGTTTTGTACTGTTTATTGAATAAGCACCGCGCCAGGTCAGTCAACCATAACCAATTAAGCTAGCTATTTATTTTGTTTGAAAATACATTTTTTTTATTATTTCAGAGGACTGAATTATGTCAAGTTATCTTATACGTTGAAGTGATCAGTGGATTCATTTAATGTCGTATTGTTGGTACTTGTATCTCTCTGCATATATTCCGGCTAACCAAAGTTAAAATGTATATATTGTAGGTAGAATTTTATGAAACCAGTCAAGTTTCATGACATTTTATGAGACTAGTCAATGTACGAAATGGTCATAAAATAAAATTTTTGTGAAGTGTACTGGATGTGAATATTAACAATGTTGCCATAACACCAAAACTGTTAGTAGAATTTAACTTTTTGTTGAAATATTTAAATGTGATAAGCGGATTTATTTCAATGTCCCTAGTAACACAATTAGGTGAATGTTTTATTTACACTGTAAAAACTAGAATGTTATATTTGTTATTTTTAAGATTAGTTATAATATGTATATTATTATTAAAAAATTGTGATGACCTGCTAAAATAAACTTAAAGTACTATTATAAAATCTGTTTTTTATTCTCATCTCTAAAAAATTCTTATATAAGAACTAAAATTTATAGAAAAACTGCGTGACTTTTATAAAAGGTCGTCAAACCCTGTCAAGCTTCTGAGTTATCTAAAAGTAATTCAGATACGTACGTATTTGCGTACGGCCAAGGCGTGGAAAATCCTTCCTTAAAAAGATAGGGAATAGGAATAGGAAAAAGACTAAATTGGCAAGCGCGGTCCACCTCACGCTGCATCTTTTGCTTTCCATCCAGGAACATAAGCGAGGCTTTATCGTATAAAAAAACCTTCAGGAATATGAAATAAACAATGTAGTAGATAATTGTAGGTATTTTAACAGCAAAATCGACATGAACGAAGTCGCGAGTATCACACTAGTACTTATAAACAAAAAATAAATATCAATGTTATTTATCCTTTACACTTATATAAATAAATAGAAGCTATTTTCTCAAAAGTCGACCAATCTATCCTTTTTACAAACTAGTCACATTGACGTCGACAATGTTTCCTTATATTATTAACCTAACTATTTGAAGGAGGTTGTATTTGAAACATGTAACAAATATATCTAAATGTAATCTAATATTGTGATAGTTCTGTAATTAAAATTCTTTTATGGATTATTAATCCATGGAGTTTTGTCTGCAAGCTATAAACTAAATTATGTAGTCTGAAATTGCATATTCTATAACTCATAAAATAATACTTGTTCAATTTAATACAACCTTATGCCAAAAAGGTTGTTCTGTATCTCAAAATAACGGTTATGTTAGACCAACTTGTGTTATCCGTTTAAAAATCTCTATTGTTAAATCAAAGTATCCCATTTCGAATGTTCAAGAGTCAGATTTGATTGGTTAATAGAAACCGACGGTCGTTATACTCTCTACCCACTCCTTCCCCTTCACACCTCTTGCAACTCGCGAAAGCCAACGTAGGCGCAGAAACAACAATTTTCAAAACCCTGTGTTCTGTAACCAAAATCAAATATAAAGTGCCGAGAGTACCCAGAATCGAGTTCCGATCCCGTAAAGGTAAGTGGTTGACCCTTTTTCTCATCTACTTTATTATTTTTGACAACCCTATAAAAGTTTTATTGATTAAATTTCAAACAGATTCTTCAGAAATTTTAGACGAGTTAAGTATTATTTTATTTGTCGCCTATTTTCTGATACAAAAGAATAGTAGGTATTAGGTAAGAAATTACAAACCTTGTGAAATTTTAGAAGAATTAAATATTACTTTATTTGTCGTCTATTTTCAGGTACAAAAGAGTAGTAGGTATTAGGCGAGAAATTACAAACCGTGTTACTTTAAAACATGAAAAAGGTTACGTCACTATGAACCCCTTTCGCCCCCGTGAAAGCGTTGAGACTTAAGCCCTGTTTAGTACCGGAGTTCTTAGTCTCGAACCGGGTCAAGTGATGTCACTTTACATTTCATTATACTATGAAACTGTATAATGTACTGTTATAGCTTCTATTTGTTTATCGTAGATACTGAATACATTGTTTTACACTTATCGTCAAATCAATATCTTTAATATTTAAATGAGTTAATCTTGTTTTTATGTATATACTAGGAGTCCCGCCCCAGCTTCGCACGGGTATAAAGCTTATAGCCTATGTCACTCAGTGAAAATCACAGTATTTCTCTACTCCATATTGAATGTTATTATACATATAAACCTTACTCTTCAATCACTCTATCTATTAAAAAAACCCCATCAAAATTTGTTGCGTAGTTTTAAAGATTAAAGCATACATAGGGATATAGGGACGCAGACAGAGAAAGCGACTCATTTTATACTATGTAGTGAAGTTTAGCTGTTATTTTGATAACTGACAAATTTTTTACCATACTTAACCAAAGACAAAATTACGTATAGCTGTCATTTATGTTTTGTCATTCCATGTCATAGTTGTTTTTGTTATACTACGTTTTATAGTGACTTGACGGGATAAAATAAATGCGGTCGAACGGGATAAAAAGTATCCTATGTCCGTCTCCTGGTTCTAAGCAACCTCTCCACCAATTTTCAGCCGAATTGGTTCATCCGTTCTTGAGTTATAAATAGTGTAACCAAGACCAACTTTCTTTTATATATATAGATGTACTGAAATTCAGTATGTATGGGTTTTGGGGGAGAAAAATTGATCTACTTAGGTTTTATTAAAAAAAAACTCATTTTATCCCTGTTTTTGGGCACTAAAAAAACTACTAAAATAGGAGCAGAAAGCAATAGATATTTGAGCTGTCAAATGCAAAGCTGTGACAGCCTTATAGTAACGCGCGGACCAATAAAGTTCAAAACTTGGGATCGATTCCCACAAAGCACCCGGCGTTTTTTTAATTGCATTTTTTTTTCTTTAAAAAATTACCGAGTAAGTGTAAATCTGTAAGTCTGTCTATTTTGCTTTCAAAGCTAATTCGCTGTAGCAATAAAGATGAAATTTAGTGCAATTGATGCTAATATAACGGGCCAGCATATAAAATAAAAAGACCGTCAAATTTAATAAATAATAATTCACATGAAGTTTATACACGTCGGCATTTAATGTCTTTCTTTAATCAATCAGTCAAAATAAGAAATTACGATATTAGGATAAGAATTAAGTAATGAAATAATCAAAAACTGAAAGCTTTGAAATGGAATAAAACTTTACAATTTCAATTGGGAATACAAATAGCAAATTAAACGCTTTGATAAAATTAATTGCGTGATTGCGAAGTTTGTTTACAAACTTTGTATAATACAAATATATTGGATTGTGTATTTAAATTAATTTTTTATGTGACAAGAATAAATAAATTTTTATAACAAGTTATAAGTTGTCCGCGGCTAATGCGTGCCGTCGATAGCTTGCAGTTGGTGAGCATAGGTAGGATGTGCAGACAACGGGCAATTTCTCCACACCGAATAATTAAGGATACTGACCTTTGACTTAGAGGCTTATTCTTAGGTGATAACGTCCATGCCGCTCCGGCCGGAGTATAACCACTAAACTAAATCCACTTATATTCGTGGAATCACCAATTTGATTGTTCCTTGATATTGTTCATGCACACAGCCACCGAATTATCCTTTATATTTCATATATATTAACACAAACGTCCACCGAACACCGATATTTATTATAATTCACTCCGAGAACCGTGCACCGTGTTACGCGGCCGACCGAACTTTTTTTGTGACATTAATTAGTCACCTACCCGCACCGCCTCAGGTGCAACAAGCCCCAATTACCCTCGGTAGAAAATATTACCCGAACACTCTTATTGTTATATGATTAAATACAAAGGTTATTCATACTATTTCAAAAGAAATATAGAATTTAAATACATTGTTCGTAGATGTGTAAACTGCCGTAATTCAATTGATCATCTATATCTATACTAATATATAAAGCTGAAGAGTTTGTTTGTTTGATTGCTAATCTCAGAAACTACTGGACCGATTTCAAAAATTCTTTGAGTGTAAGATTTCGAATTCCATTTATCGAGGAAGACTATATAGAAGATAGAGATGAATAAGAGAGGAGCAGTAATAAAAAATATTGCAAAAATGGCAAAATTTAAAGCTTTCTTTTATCTTTAAAAGGTTATTTAAGAAAAATTTTGTGACACTGATTTCCATTCGGGCGAAGCTGCTGGCATAGCTAGTACAAAATAAGTCGAACAATATATAGTGCTGAAGTATATAATATTGTAATATTTAACATTCCATAAGTTAAAAGGGTGTTTTTGAATAAAGAATTTTTTTGATTTGTTTGTTATAAGGTTTTTTATTATTAACAACGAAAATATACAATGTATGTCATCATCCTCCTGCCCTTATTGGGGTTGGCACAATATGTTATAAACATGCTGTCACATGATTTGGCTTCGTATTTTACGACCGGCCGCCTGCCTGACGTCAAGTTATCTTAGTCGAATTTTACGACACCTTGGTAAGAAGGAGGGTGGTCTATTTTACTCAACCGGATACCACACGGTGGGTTTACTTACCTTAGTCGCTTTTAACGACAACTCGGTAAGAAATGAGAGTGGTCTATTCTACTCAGCCGGATACCACATGGCGGGTCGACTTACCTTAGTCACCTTTTACGACACCTCAGTACGAAATGAGGGTGATCTATTCTATTCAGCCGGATACCACACGGCGTATACGATATAAAAATACAATGTATGTCTATCTTAAATTACCTACACGATAGTACTATATAAATAATTATAATTATTATGTTTTCTACGTTATGTACTTGTTTTGTGTAAATACAAAATTATGTTACAATTATTTCATAAGCCAGCAACTAATGTACGAAATTCGTTTAATTACATCTTCCACTTAACGTAAAATAGTGGGTAAACAACAATAAATTTAGTGTGCCGGCGGATACGCTATCTCGCTATAACGCAAAACCGTGTCACTGTTACTGAAAACAGGACTACAAATTCTGGGCATTTGGAAATTTACTCTGAGGGACATTTACAGAGAAATATAAAGCCACAAAATTAAAGTCCATTTATCAACAGACACGTATTAGGGACACATGTACTAAATACATGTATGAAAATCATCAAAATTAGAGCTGTGATAGCCTGTCTAACCTTGTGATTCTATATCCCTGGGGCTTTGGAGTTTATACTTCATACAAACAATTATCATTTTGTATGAAAAAATGTGTGCCTGATTGATATTTATACTTACTTTTTTTCTACACTAATATTATAAAGAGGAAAAATTTGTATGTATGTTTTTAATGTTTTCACACAAAAACTACTGGATCGATTTCAACAATTACAGCAACATAAACTATATTACATTAAAAAAATAAGGATTATAAAAAAGTAATACAGTGTAAAAAATTAGTCATAAAAATCTACGAAAATAAATCTATAGTCCGACTTAGTAGACTTACCACTGTCTTAAGATTGGTATGTACGCGGGTGAAACCACGGGATATTACTAGTATTATATAAAACAAAGTCCCTAAAAGCTGTCCGTCTGTATGTGATCGATTTTCTCAAAATCTACTGATCAGTAAAAATCACTAGAATACCAGGTGCAGTTCTTAAGAAAGGTGTAAATTAATAGTAAACGACATTCTATTATTTTAATAATATAAAATTGATTATATACTTATTGTAGATTTAAGTAAAAACTATTATTCGTGTAAGATGAAGGTATATATTAGAATGTTGGTTAAGAAAAAGCGGTTATATTAAATTCATAAATTAGATCAAATGATCTATTACTGAAGTCTAATCTAATAGAATGGATTACGTTATCTAATTATATTTTGGCAATGTAATTAATGTGGAAGGGAAGAATAATGAATGTCCTGTTAAATATATTACCGAAAAAGGAGGTAATTTACCCAGATTAGGGAAATGATAATGTTGATTTTAAATATGATTCGGTAAAAGATGCTTTAGACATTCCGAAACTGTAGTTTTAATTAATTTCAATTCACAAAAAAGAATAAAAATAGATATCGAATATAATAGTCAAGTGACCGAAAGCTATGTAAGAAGCAATCAATTAAAAATAGAATTGTTGTAACAATACATATGTCCACCGCTTCCTTGTCCACTCAAGGCTCGCAAGATACTGCTCTTATAACTAGTAACTATATATATATGTTATCCTGTCCTTATCCCACTCTAAGCGGGGTCGGTAGAACATGTTTTTCTCTTCCATTCTGTCCTATTATTCGTCAACTCTGGCGCTACTCTTTCACTTCACACAATCCTACCATCTCTTTTAGGCCTCTCTCTAGGCACATACCCATTCAAATTCAGATTTCAATCTCGTTTACAAGATTTTCATTCCCATTACATGTTCATACTATACTAGTCTTGAAATTCTCATCTTTTCTTTAATGGGGGCAGCTTTGTGACTTTCCCCTCATATACTCGTTTCGTAGTTTAGTCACACTACACATACACTAACATTCTCATCTAATTTGTATGCACTACGACAGGTCTTATGACCGTTTCATAGACGATGTATAACTACTAAATAGTATTAATAATAACTCAATAGTATTTATAATTATGCCATTAATAATTCAATTAATAATTGAACTATTGAGCACAGTAATTAATAGAGAGTAATAATTCCACATGGTGGCTGCACAATTAACAATACAGCTCTATTGTAATTTTATAAGTGACTGAAATCTCCTCTTTTTTATATAAGTATGAATGTTTGTATATATGTCCTTTATAGATTCCGAAACGGCTGAACCTATTTTAATGAAATTTTCAGACAATATTAAGTATGATCCAGTGGATGATCCTGCAAAGCTTGGTGGCGATAGGAGCATTTTTTTAATTGTTGATTTCTGTTTCGAGGGGTATTCGAAACCAGACTGAGCCACAGCAACACGTGGCCGGACAGCTAGTTAAACATAAAAATTAAAACATTCACATTTTCCCGCTATTATTTTTCATATCAGTTATGAATAATTCAAAACGTGAAGTGCTTTGATTTGTACACTATAAATGTTTTGTTTGTTTTACAGAAACAGCTTGGCATGTAAAGATTGGTATCTCTGAAATGATAAATGGTTATTAGGACTGAAGTTTTTGTCATGCGAGGACTAAAAGGGTCTGTTATATTGTGGTTCAAAAACACTGATATATAGCGTCCTACTGTAACTTGGAACGTCCTATTTAGAGACTTTTTACTTTTAAAGAAAAGGAAAAATGAAATTTAAATATCAGAAAAATTGATTTTATAGACAAAACATAAAAAATGTTTACAGGAAATTATTTAGCTATCTCGTAAGAAATGATATAAAATTGCATTACTTTACTTTTACATATATACTTTTTTCGCGTTTGATAAAGACAGTAACTATGCAATTCGTTTTTATCGTGTTTATAGTATAGGCTGTGAAAACTTTTGGGTAATTCTTTTTTTTCTAATAGATGTACTAATGATCTTTCTATAATTTGCATATAATTTATCATCCACATTCTCCTACCCTTATCCTACTCTAAGTGGGGTCGGCACAACATGTTATAAGCATGTTGTCACTTGATTTGGCAAGGTAGTTTACGGCCAGTTGCCTGCCTGGCATCGACTTACCTTAGTCGCCTTTTACGTCTACTCGGTAAGAAAGTGTGTGGTCTCTTATAAATCAAATCAAAATAATCTTCAAAATTCAAAATATTCAAAATATTCAAGCACTTTTGAATCATCAAGGATCAATACGATTAGTAAAGCTACTTCTACAACTGGTTCTGAATGTTGCTCTTACCGAGAAGAACCAGAAAGAAACTAGACGGTCAATCTTTTAAATAATGTAATTTTATCATACCTTGAAATAATATCTTAAAATATGACATAGAAAATTTATAAACATACAAAAACAGTAGCTTTTTCACGCATATTCTAAAAAGAGAGATGGTTCAAAAATCTATATATAATTTATCGGTGCAACCCTCGTGTAGGGAGCAAACAATTGATGAGTTATTATCACTCACTAGCACGCTCAACTCAATTCACTCATCGAGACGAACACAAAAGAAAAATATTCACCTGCTATTATTGCGTATATGAGTAATGAATAATTCACAATGAGAGCACTCTGATTTGTACCGTGTTTTGTTTCTTTTGGCCAAAAAGTACCCGTATTTTTAATTTACGTCCGGTATGGACGGAGACATTGATGTATGGTTATGGAAACAAAAAGGTTTATGTCATAGGGGCACTTTATATCCCTGGAGTAGTGAAGTGGTTGAGAGAGGGTTGACGCGTACACAAGTTTATAACCCAGGAAATGGAACTTGCTTTTGTTTCGAAATGTTGAGAGTATGTGTTGAATAGTGAACAATAGGGTTACATTTTCGTGTTGTTTGTAGGAATGGAACTGTTGCATTAACAGAGACTGAACGTCACGTGGAACTCACGGTCTATCGGCCTGTTGAAGATAAAACTTATTTTGCTAAATATCAGATAACACTTATTTATGATAATCATCAGATGAAACTTGTTTTGCTAAATATCAGACGAAACTTTTTTTGCTAAATATCAGATGAAACTTATTTTGCTAAATATAAGATAAAGCTTAAATATTAAGCAAGAATATCAAGCAGAGATGGTCGAACTGTAAGCCTTTTAAAGATTTGCTGATTTAACTCGGGGGATAGTAAGTTTTTCAATACTTATTGATATTCATAATTGATATTAGCAAGTCATCTGATACATCATACGCTTAACAATAAAGGAAATAGGCATGGTAAAATCTTCCTGAAAATCCCAAGAAACTTCCTGAAAAATGTTTAATCTGTCAGTTTGTATAATAACAGCGTTGTGGGTCAAAGCACCAATCTATCTGGTCCTTTTTCCGTGCAGTAAAAGTACCAAAAAAATTGTTTAAAGCCGCTTATATAACTTCTTCTACGTATCAAGCTTTAATGAGATTGTAAATTCAAAATGGAATCCTATTAATATTATAAAGGCGAAAGTTTATGAGAGCTACAAAGGTCTAAGTTTGACGCTTTGTCGCTTTGACACTTAAATGACTAACAGGATTTGTTAGGAATAATTTTGCATTAGTAGATCTAAAACATTAAAATACCATAGGTTTTTTATTCCAGACAAAACATTAAAAATCTATTTTCCTATACAATAAGCTACCATCTTATGCGTAACCATTGCAATGAGTATAAAATCACAGCGAACAAAAAGCATATATAAAATCGAAATCGTTTCTAGAAAGTACTGGATTTACTTATTTGATTTTCGCGAAGAAGTAAAATAGAAAATATATATAATGCTAAATGTAAGTGGACAATCGGTTATCATACCTGATACATGCAGGATTCGTAAAAACACATGCACAAACCTCCACCACCGCCACCACAATACACAAGCACTATATACGTTCACTATCACAAACTCAACAATCGTTTCGCCCCGCAACCGAAGCATCGTCAGGAGATAAACTCCACGACCAAAATCGCGGATTATAGCAAAATAATTTTATTATTACTTTTGTATTATGGATCTCCGCAAAGTAACGCCTAATTCTATAAATTATTTATTTGATTTTATTGTATAATTAAAAATAAATGAATAAGGATTCAATAACATAAAAATACTAGCTTTTACCCGTAACTTCATTCGCGTGGACTGTTGTCGCGTGATAGGTCGTGATAATAGTTGGCGCTTTTAATGTCATCATATTTCTGTAAAATTTCTATAGCCAATTCGCATTTGTAATATTAGTAGGATTGCTTCAGATTGAGGTGAAATTGTAATCAAAAGGTTATTAATCGAATTATTTTTTAGAATAATCGATTACTAATTTATAATTTAAAAAAACATTAACAAATCGAATATTCATATTAGTTATGATAGTCAACATTGAAATATGAACCCCGGTGATGATTTAGTTAATATTGAGCAAGAAACCTCCTTATCTATTAAAACTTATTGGACAAGCAAATACTGCAACATTTATCACTTATATTGCCGATTACGAAGTTATAAGAGCAAAAGTTTATTGGTCCGAGTCATGAGATTATGTATTATAGTGTTGTTTGAAATGATTAATATATTCTGTAACTAAGAAGACTATACTAACAACGTATACAATGATGTAGTCGTGATAAAATCTTATTCTTAAACTTTTAGTTATTCTTTATTTCAGATGTTATGATAGCTCTATTTTGATTAAATCGACGTTTGTTAACAGAATTTATGTAATGCTAAATGTAGGATGCAGACAATATTCACATACCTTATACACACCATTCACCATACGTATCACAAAACGCCGCCACCAAAAACACATAAAACAAGCACTACACACTCTCACTATGACAATTCCGACGACGATCGAAATGTATTACGATTTTGTTGTGGAGGCTATACTCCTGATGATGCTTCGGTTACGGAGCAAAACGGTCAAACTCTTAACAAACGCGGATTTTAGCAAAATAGTTCTATCATAACTTCTGTACCGCTAATGGAATACCGCTCAGTAACGCCTGCTTCTATTAATTATTCTATATTTCTTACATGTAACTATTGTATATTAATATTTCATAAAAAACACAATGATAATGTTGTGTGGTGTTAATGGTTGTAGTACATTTTAAACGGAATTTGAGCTGATATTTGCAATAATCATGCACTTTATGGAGAAGAAAAATTCATCAATAAAACCTGCATACTTAAAACATTTTTGAGATGTTTGTAATATATTAGAGCAGCGTGGTCAATTTAGCTCAATTTGATTTATAGAAACGTTACTTTGCGTAATTCCATAGCACTACAATAGAATTACTTTGCTGTAATCTGCATTTGATAAAAAACTAGGAATACAGCAAAATAATTCTGTTCTAACTTCTTAGCTCAATCTGGCAATCCTAAGGGAGATTTTGTTCAGTAGGATAGTAATAACGGAATGGCAACAATCTATTACTTTTCTACTATTGCAATTATTAAAGTAAAAATGTTATATACAAGTTGCATAATTATATGAAAAATACTTATAACTCTGTAACCCATAAACCAAATATATTCTACTCGCCAAATGCTTATGCTCTGTACCACTAACCATAATTTAAATTTCTGAAACCTAATTAGTTTTTGCGACTATAAGCTATTAAGAAGTTACTATTAAGCGTGTAACTATCGAATTAAGCGGAACTAACTGAAAATTTATTTCAAGTGGTCATAAAATTCTAAGATTTTGTCCATAAAAAGTTATTTTTTTAAGTGTATTTATATATAAAAAAATAAAGTGTATAATATAATATATTTATAATAATTTAGATAATATATATTTATGTATATAAATATAAGTGCATATTTTGCACCGTTTGAGATAAAGCACGCATTTCAAATGAATCTTGACATTAGTTATTACAACAATTAAAAACCGAAACATAACGAATGTATAATTTTTTAATACAATAATTTGTATATGACTTAGTACAGTTCTGTATAACTGAGTTCTTCAAAACCAGAGATCTTAAACGAGTGGATCCTTCCAAGGCCTATGGATCTTTCCAGTATTTGAACAGATATCATCAGAAACTTGCATAAAAAAACATATTTCTAAGCCCATATCATGGAATTTCATGATAGAGCCTTTGTCGCTCATTATAAAATCGCACGTTTAATATTAAAGTGACCTAATCCAAACCCACCACACAATCGAGACCCACCTCACATTGAAGTAAGAATTACAATTTCATTAAGCAATTAAATTAGGTCACTTCTAATACAAAGCGATATATGCACCTGTACACACATATTTCCTTTAAATAAAATATACTTTCAAGCTGTTATAGTCCAGCGGTGGGACACAGGGGGGTCTTACGAGGGGGTCACAGGTTTAAACCCCGGGTAATTAGCAATTACTTTTTGTTGTTTAAACTCATGCTAAATGTTATTTGCAATATTACACGCTTTTCGATAAATGAAAACATGAGCAAACCTGCATATCTCTAAAGAATTATGGATATATATGTAACCTATCAATCCACATTGGAGCAGCGTGGTCGATCTTAGCTCCATGCCTTGTCTCCAAAAATGGAAAGAGTAGTCTATGCCCAACAGTGGAATAGTGACAGGTTTTATGATAGTAACATAGGATGCATTAAAACAAATCAGTTGTTAACTATAAAAATAAATCATGTATATTAAAACTTAAACAAAGAAAATTAGGATACCCTAACTAAATAGTTAAAACAAAACTTCCATTAGACAGCTGTATCAGAAACACTTGAAAATACAAACACTAGTTTCCATTGTAACCAACTATCTCCGGAGGAACAACAGGAAGTTTATTTTAATTACTTTGCCAGTCACTTTGTTGGAAATAACAGTGAAATTAATACGAAAATTGCTAAACAAACAGTTACCCTCTTCTTTGATAACAAAGAATTAAGCTTAGAATATAGAAACTTTGCTGTATATTTTATTACTAGTTTTTACGCGCAACTTCGTTCGCAACTGAGTTTGCAGCCCCGTACTTCTTAACCCTACTCCTAAAGCATTTTTTTATTACTTAATTTTGATCTTGAACATTTTTAACATTTATAACTAATACTTCTTTCCGGTATCGTGTTCCAGCATACTTAACATAATTATTGTTCATATCATACTGTAATCATATCCTTTGATAGATTTGATAGATTATTTTATAGTAATATATTATTTAATAGAAGTTGAAATAGAACAAAAATAAGGGCTATAATACACATCGTAAATCTATATGAAATTTAAAATAAGCTCCTCTCTCGTTAAAGGGATTTAGGACTTCATGTCTAAAATCCCTCAATGTAATCCAACTTGAAGGACCATGAAATATTTGAAGTAAATTTATTTGATAACAAGTTTGATAAACTTAATGATTACTATTTTTAAAATGATAAATTGCTTAATAGAAAAGTAATAATGAAATTATTTTTCTATTATATAGTATAGCATAATATTTTTATTATTACTTTTGTATTTTGGATCTCCACAAATTTTGTAAATTAAATTGCTTAATATTAAGTCGAATATAAGCCTGTAGTAAATAATTCGTGTTATATATTTCACAGTCATTAATAAACAGAAATCGTCAGTTGTGTGTTATATTTGGCTGAAAAATAAAGTGACAACAAATATTTTTTTAAATACTTGCACTGTTACTGACGATAATATGTGTGTATATGTGTGAGAGAGATCGAGATTTTTGTGTTTTTGAATATTATTTCGGTATGTGACAGACTTCTCAGCTATTCTATCTGAGGCTATGACGCGAGCTTCTGCCGCAACTCACAGAAAAGCTAACATTTGTTACGTAACAAATTTCCCACTTCAGAACTTTCGAGTACTGAAGCAAAACAGTGCAAATCAGATCGCGTCATAATAAATTATTCATATCTCACGTGAGCAACATCATGTGATGAATATTTTTCTTGCGCACTCAACTCGTTGAGTGAATTGCGAAGCGGCTGCGAACTAGCGATAACTCATCAACTGTCTCACTCATTAAAACTCATGAAAGCTTACCCTGCGAAAATATGGTACATATGAAAAAAATTGTAACAATTTTGTAAAAAAGTATTTAAAAAAAATAAAAAATAATTTTCATATTTCATATTAAAGTGAGGTATATCTTGACCGCGTACAGACATCGCGAGGCGTGCGTCGCGAATTGTTCGTCACGCATGCCTTAACCTGAGGTATACAACTGGACATTTATACATGCTTCCTGAATGACACATGCTCCAACTGAGCACACAAAACAACCACGCGTGGTATTCGTCATTAGAAATATCAAAAATGGCTCCTACAAGACGAGACGTGTAGATTGCAGCTGCACCCTATATACTAATTCATAAAAAAAACATTAAAAAAAGAGAAAAGACGCTAGTGGACAAAACGATTTTTTATGAACCGGTTACATTTTGAGAATACATGGGCTCAACGCAGGAGCGTGCAACGCAAACAAAACATCCATTTACATGGAGCGCATGGCTCGCACTGCGGCGGCGTTCACAACGATCGTATGACGCGAATGCTCACTGTGAGCGCACACGTCCACACAGCTCAAGGCATGCGATACGAACCATTCGCAACGCACGCTTCGCGATGTGTGTACGCGCCTTTATGTTTTTACCACGTAAATTGTTATTGGTATTGTCTGTTTAGAAGGGCTTGCTACGATTTTGAACAAAGAATCAACTTAGCCAATCAAAGCGGAAACATTGAGAGCCAATACCTCGTGGGTATGATTTGCATAGTTCTATCATGTAAGTCGTGGCTTCTCGCCACCCTTCCGACGTCGTAATAACCAATCAAAGTCATCAACTCTCCACTACGCGTCGTCCTAAGACGTGGTCCCGCAAAACAGGAGGAACTTAGGGTGACATTATCCGACGCTAGCTCCTACGCTTAACCGTCCCGGCCAATAAAAAGCCGTTAGGGCTAACAGCATACAGTAAAAAAATAGAGCGTAAGTAATATAGGATACATAGATATAACTTCAAAATTTTCGGAAAAATGTAGAACACAATAAGACTTTTTGTTTAAAAATATAATTGTCGGGTTTATAAACTGATATAAATTTAAAAAAAATTAACAACTATTTCAATATAACATTACACATGTTTTATATTCCTTCACCGTCCGTCAGAGTACACGACACCGAATTCCAAACCCGAAATATGAGCAAATTTTTTGCCCAAAAGAAACAAAAACATGGTACAAATCAGGGCGCTCCGCGTTTTGAATTATTCATAACCCACGTGAGGCAATAATAGCAGGTGAAATACTTTCCGTTTGTATTCAACTGGGTGAGTGAATTGAGCTGAGCCTGCGACCTACAGATAATAACTCATCAATTGTTTACTCGCTAGCTGGGGTGCTGAACTTATAAATCCGTTGTCGATTTTTTAAGCTTCATACGCTCGCTCGAGGATTATCTCGGCGAGTGCAGAAATTGGTTTTAATTTAGCGAATTTTTGGAGTATATGTACAAAAAAAAATATAATTTTGCAAAATCCCCATTAAAAAAAAAAGTTAAATGTAAATGTGTTAACATCGGTTAAAATTTTGCACACCTGTGCCAAAAACCTGAGAGTTAATACATTAGAGCAACTGAAAATAATAAAACATAATAATGACACTAATTTATGAACAGATAAATAACTAGTTCACTAGAACTAGTTATTTATCTGTTTGCTACACGTGTTCGCTAGCAAAATAAATGCTGGAGGTTAAACTTATTACTATATATTTCTGCTTGTTTGTTGTTGAGCCTATCTTCTGATGATCCTTCGGTTACGTTGCGAAACGATTCTTGAGATAGTGTTAGTCAAGTGTGCAGTGCTTGTGTATTGTTGACTTATTGGTGTTAGGTAGTGCATGAGTTTTGAAAATAGAAACTCTCATAAATCTTTGATCATAATCCAAGTATACCGCAATTAATTTCTAAATGCTCTTAAAAACAGCGAATTCTGAAATCTTACAAATTATGAATTTACTCTTAAAATTCAAATTCAAAATATTCTTTATTCAAATAAACTTGTAAACAAGTGCTTTTGAATCGTCAACTCTACTGCTGGTTCGGAAAACCGTTCCTACCGAGAAGAGCCAACAAGAAACTCGGCGGTTGCTCTTTTAAAAATATAATTCTTATGACTAGTTACATTTAGTCTTTACTGTCTTGTATAGGGTCTAAGCGAGCTATATCCACACATTCTTATCTTCCAAGTAATCCTCAACAGTATAGTAGGCTTTCTGGATCAGCTTCTTTTTAACAGTGTTTTTGAACTGATGTAATGAAAAATGTTATGAACTTACTTGGCTCCAGTCATAGAGTTGTTATACTAGAGTATAGGATAGGGGAGCTATAGGCAGGCCTGTAGGTAAGAGTGTCGTATAATATTTTGTAACGTACAATGAGAAAGTAGATGAAACGTATACTTATCTTTGTCTAATCACACATTAAAAAGAGAGACAGACAAATACAGCCTTATTTACTTTCTCTTTATTGTAATAGAGCACATTTTAGACCGGTTGCCCTGCTCTAGTACAATTCAAATATAGTATAACTAAGGCTCCAATGTGCCATCAATAGAAAAAAAATCTAGGAAAGACTAGAACAGTGTACATAGATTGAATGAATCGTAGACAAAAGAAATAGAGTTTGTAACGACAATCGTATTATCTAGAAATCCTATTAATAAAACAAATTTGATGAAAGCTTAAGTAGATTACGGTGTTAATCCAAATCTTAACAAGGATTTAGGAATTAATATTCAAGGATCTGTTACGGCGTCTAATTTAATTTTGTATTTATTTACGATGCTATATAAATATTAAATTAATATAAATATTAATTGCGTGGAAATATATATTTTTGAAAAGATTTTTTTTTAACTTTATTTGGCGTTACGCTAACGCGATCATGTAGTTTAAAAAAAACTTGCACTAAACACACTGATCGAAAACTCGTAAAACGGAAAAAGAGTAGACCGTCGGCGTTGCGTAGGAGAGGAAGTGTCACACTCTCTTTCTACCACGCAGTGAGAACGTATGGCTGCGCCTGCTGTTTTTTAACTGTTGAGTTCTGTTTCGAGGGAAATTCGAAACTAGACAGCCACAGCAACGCATGGCCGGACATCCAATATATGATTGGTAACATTCTATCGTTCTATTTTATTTATCTGAAACTGAATATCTTGTTTGATAAAAGTATACTAATAATAAAATGCGGAATAAAGCATAAATGTTCAATATACAAATTTATTGCTGTTTTCAAAATCGCGACTCACGTAAAGAACTGTCATTTATAAGACGTGATTTCATCCAAAATATCGTTAAATATCTATCCGACATTAACTACGTTTACTAAAACAGAGAAGAGATATTTATTTTACCTCTGTTTAAAACTTTTGATTTATTTTCCTGGCCAAAAATTTCACAAAGACGAAAATATCAATAACTCTACATAAGCTATACTATGCACTAAAGTACGATTTTCTCGATGCAAACTCGCAAGAACTAAGCAAACCATATTAAGTTTGCACCACTTACGTATAAGTTTGCACCACGTATAACACTTTACAAGCTTGTTTATCGAAAGGTACTCTTCTAGACTTTAGCATAAACAAGGTTCGAAGATAATTCCTTATTTGCATGAGACAAAATATTTTGTGACAAGACATTTTGTTAATATTGTTACAATACAAACTAATTTTATCACTTGAAATATTATGTAATTAATAAATAATAAAAACTTAATTATTGGAATATTCATCGTTATGAAAAGATCATCACATATGCCAAGAAGTAGATCGTAAATATATACTATAATTCTTTTAAGATAATCACATATTTAAATTAATTTAACGGTATCGTTTTAAACATAATTTATATATAAAGGAATAAAAATAGAATATAATAATGACCAAAACCATAAAACAATAGGTGTTTTAATTTTTATCACACTAGACCTAGACAAGAATATTGTTAGCATTATTTTTATCGAATCGGTTTTTGCAATGAGTGACCGTCAGGTTTTATAGCCGTTGTTCGTGACTTTTTAAACAAATTAAACTTCAATATATTATTTGATAATACAATCGATTTAATTACCCATTTGACCTTACAGAATAAAAAAAAAATATTGTCTAATCCAGTGTAAAATTAAAATATTGTAATAATTTTAGTTTCTAACACTATAAATACTTACTTAAAACATTGGACAAAGCGCACCTCGACAACAAACTTAGAAACAACAAAAACGGCAAAAATTTAGGTCAATCCAGAACAAAGTTATCTGAGTGCCCTTCTACGAAACGTGCCCTGCTATTTTATATCTCTTAGGCCTTATACTCTAAAAAACAAAGACTATATTTCTATATCAGGAAGATAAACTAGAAGCTTAAATACTTAAGATTCTAGCTCAACTTTCTCTTATTTTTCCTTAAAACACCCTTAGTGGGAACTAAAAGGCACGTACCCACTGTTTGTATTGTGTTAGTTTTTCCTCACACGAAATTTCTCGACATTTTTCGTCTGCAACTTATTTTGACACAATTGTAAAATGTTTTCATTTCGGATGAGTAGACGGCAGGGAATGAATGTAGAGGATTTGTCTGCAAAGGTTTCAATTTAAACTTTAAACGTTTACTACGTTTTGAAGTGTTGTTTTGTCTGACACAGGTACTTGCATCTTATTTTGTATGTTCAAATTTATTTTGATCATCATTCTCCTGCCCTTTTCCCACGCACGTCTTTTTCTGACGTCAACTTTCCTTAGTCGCTTTTTACGACACCTTGGTAAAAAATGAGGGTGGTCTATTCTACTCATCCGGATATCCTAATGCATGTTCAAATTTATTTAGATGACATAATATATAACCCATAAAAAGAATAAAAAAGAAGGCAATTATGGGAAATAATCCTAAAAGATAAATTCTGTAGGATTCATCTTACCTTATTCTATAGGATCTATCTTTCTAACTGCCAAATCACGATCAAACAATCATGATGCACATATAACGTCCTTGTCAGTAAAAAATGTTAAAGAAAATAGTTGATTGTGACTATACACCGAGTTCATGTTAGTTTTATCACTATCGGCTTATCACTATACTCCCGATAACCCTATTTACTCATACTGTACTTACATTATACTGAGCCTTAGCCTCACATAAAATATTCATAGAATAATATGTGTATCTAATTACATTTTTAAATATTGGGTAATAATTTCCTTAAATTTTTCATAAATATTAGGTTATTTTTTTTCTTATAGCCGTGTGGTATCAGGTGTGGTGGCTGAGTAGAATAGACTACTCTCATTTCTTACCAAGGTGTCGTAAAAGGCGACTTAGGTAAATTGACGTCAGGCAGGCGGCCGGTTGTAAAATAACTAGTCAAATCATGTGACAACATGTTGTGCCGACCCCACGTAGAGTGGGATAAGGGCAGGAGAAAGAATGAATGATGAAGTTATATTTTTCTTACTACACTAAACGCCTCACACCTTCTCACCGTATCGCTGTAAAAAGCATTAATCCGAACAATATCCTTATAGCATTTCAATAAAAAATAGCGCTCTTAAACTACTGGTATTTTTATTTAAGTTAGGTGTTTTATTTTATCGCCTTAACACTCTAGTACAAATAAAGTTTATCCTCTTCCTTTTAAGAAACAAACAAAAAGAATAAAATGTTGTTTTACATTAGCAACAATTCTAAACACCATCCAAACGGAACGAAATAGCTAAGAAAAATACATACGGCTTTAAAGTTCGGCGAACTAAAATAAAGTTAGCTGTATAAACATTTTTGTGAGTTAATTATTATCAGCCACTGTGTGGTATCCGGTTGAGTAGCATAGACCACCCTCTTTCTTACCGAGGTGTCGTAAAATACGACTATGGTAAGTTAACGTCAGGCACAAAATAATTATATTTCTACTTTTGTCATATATTTACGTTATTTGATGCCAGTACATTATCCATTTAAAGGTGAACCTTCGTATAAATCGTTTCGTATAAATGTTGTTTTATGTCAAATAAGACCGTTTTTAATTGCTATATTTGATGTTCGTTAAAGGTTCCTTAACTGCTATATCACCTAATCGTTAAGTTAACATAACCTTAACGTAAGAGTTAAAAGAGAGTGAGAGATAAAAGGTTGATAATTAACCGATTTTGGATATACAAATTGCTTCTCAGGAATAGAGCTCAGGGCTTCAATAGATTCACAAATCATTTCAGCATGGACAGAGTCAATATAAAATTGCCTTAAATATTCTCGCCTTTTCTTATGTGCTCCAATTGCACCTGAGTGGTCATCCTTTTTGGTGTCACACCACTGTACAAATCTTTACATACAAATATACTTAAACTAACGAGGTAAGGTTAATTGTTAGGTATAAGATTATTTTGTTTAGTGGTCTTTACTTATTTGTATTTTGTATTTGTATCGGTCTGTGAGAACAAATAAAGTTTTTTCTATTCTATTCTATTCAATGTGCAGTTACACATATCTTAAGATTTTTTTTAGCCATATGCAGCTTTAATGACGGTGTTTTCCTTTATTGTAAGTCGTAAGACGAATTATCAAAACAAGTTTAATATAACTTAACATAAAAAATCAAAGATGCCCGAATTTCGAATTAGTCACTCTTATGGCTTTATTAGTTTCAGCTACTACAGTTCTATATTAGTACAACATATATCGTGAGTATAATAAACAGTAATATAGTGTTGGCAATCCGATATGTCTGTGGTCCTCAAATGTACATTTACCAGCTCAGCGCTTGCAGCTGCATCCAAAGGGCTATTTCTCAAAGCGCCAGCTTTGTTATTGGCATCATTTATACACCTGATCACAGCTGTCATACTCGATTTAATTTACGTATTTCACCTCAATGACGTTAAGTTTGTACTACGACCCTCTAAGTACCAACATCATCATCGTGCCCTTGTCCCACTCTAAGTGGGGTTGGCACAACATATTGTAAACATCCTGCCACATGATTTGCCTCCGTTTTTACGACCGGCCGCCTGCCTGACGTCTTACGACTCCTCGGTATGAAAGAGGGTGGTCTATTTTACTCAACCGAATACCACACGGTGGGTCAACTTACCTTAGTCGCCTTCTACGACACCTCGGTAAGAAATGAGGGTGGTACTATTCTATTCAGCCGGATACCACACGGCGTGATCGTTTAAGTACCAACGTTGTCTAATTGAAATTTTTACAAAAGATATAGTTTAATAGTATCACCGTATTATGTAAATCGTGTTGTAGTTCTAAAAAAACTCGGTTACGCGGGAGCTTTACTCGCATGCGCCGCGTAAACCAGCGGAGATACACTAAAATAATATGTACGTAGAGTAACGTAGAACTAAGGTATGTAGAGAATTGTAGATATACAAAAAATATTACAAAATGTCCGGAATAACGTCTCTTTAGTTAAAATAACTAAAGAGAACTACTCTTATACACAACATTCCAATACGGGAAAAATTTTGTGACATACTGATTTCTATGCGGTCAAAGCCGCTGGCACCGCTAGTAATATATAATTACTTAGTAATTGATAATGCTGCCCCGTTAGCAAACGTCGAAATTGACAAATTATACGTTTAAATCACAATCGGAATATACACTCAGAGGGTAATAAATATTAGGGAATATTTGGACTGCATAACATAATATTTTATATCAGTATTCAAAATATGAAACCATGTTCAAGTAATTTAACGTCACGCGCGTAAATCCATTTTAACCTAAAAAACGGCACGTCCCGACCAAATTTACAGAAAGTAAAAAAATTCGCTTTTGCGGTCGCAGCATATAAATTGTACAATTAATTGTTAGTGAAAGGATCGTTTGGAATTTAAGGGCACTCTATATCTGGAAAACTCTAAGAGACCCATATTTATCTTTGTATAAACACATATACAAAAGAGAGACAGACAGGTTGCCTCATATCGCTTTTTTTTCGATGGCCCCATTTTAAAGCTGGCTCCCATACTCTAGTATAATAACTCTATGGAATTTTTAATTCAATTAAGTAAGTTCCTTTTAATTAGTTTGCTCAATATTCTGTATAAAATTACCATAGATATTTACCATTAGTTTCTTTGCGATTTTATACTGTACTCTTAGCCCCGTGTGCTTAAGGCGAGTTTTTTTAACCTACTCGTTCAAATTTTGCGTAAAGTCCATTTGTATGGCTGAAACAGCGGTCACTAGATGTCGCTGATATGGCGTTATACTGAAGACTTTTAAGTAAGATTGAAGTTGTCAAGGCTACATCTGTCACTCACCGAAACATAATGAAGTAACCTTCTCTGTAACCCAAATTTAAATATTCTTCTTATAAGAGAATCTTGTTTTAATCATAATAATCTAGTTAGCCATTGAACTATAATTCTATTCGATTTTATAGTTTCCCATAATTTTACCAACAATTTTTATTTCCACCATAAAAATTTTTCGGTGTATTTACAACTTTTAGTACAGCTGGTGTATCCTGTATTTGATCCTACCGATTAAATAATTCACAACAAAGGTCGCTCATACGTAAGGTAGTGCTCAAGCATTTATGACCCGTATGTTTAATTTATGACCTCAGTCTTTGCATAGGTTACACAAATGTTTATAGTTTGCTTTATTTGTAAAGATGTTTTTTTCACAGATCTACAATTTTATATAATATCATTAGTACCTCGAATACTTGTTTGTAGTCTCAATTCAAATAAATATTTTCAAAAGTTAAAAAATTCTTAAAGGTTAATTTTTAATCTAATTCGAATTCAGTCTGTGTCACTCACCAAACCAAAAAATTATGAGTTCTTTAATCAATGTACTGAGAATACAGTGAAATATGTTGTGACGAAATTTCTTATTTTATGTTAATTTCTGGCCATTCCACATTAAACTATGGATGTAATTCATTTGTCCAAGGAGAAAGGAAGCCTTTTTTCACCAGTGGTATAACGTTGTCACATTACATCAATGAAGGATAACATTTTGTTACCACTATTTGTTTTTAAACTATAAACAGATTGATATATCTATCTATACTTACTCGTATTATAAACTCATCCCCAAAAACTATCGGTCTGTATGTTATCGATTTTCTCTAAGAATTTTTGGATAATTTTTACTAAAAGGTAGTGCCAATCTTCCGAAGAGTTTAGTTTAATAGAACATTACCGTTTTATGTAAATTATCAGTTGCGCAATTGTAAAAAAACGCGCCAAATGGGAGCTTTACTCGCGTGTACCGCGTAAACTAGCAGAGATACATTTAAGTAATGTACTTAATATACTTGATAATCTACAAAAATACTACAAAAAAGTTCGCGACAGCATGTCTCTATCTGTTAAAGTTAACTTACAATAACTACTTTTATGATCAAAAAAAAATTTATGAGACACCGCTTTCAACGCGGGCGAAGCCGCACAACTAGTTTAATATATAAAAGAGTCACAGAAATATATATATTCGATATCTTTTACTTTTCGCCAACTTTGTGTTACCTATACGTCGTAAGGTTACCTTTAAAATACTTTGCAAGCCCAAAGCTTCGTCATATTATATGCACTTGCAAACTTTAGTCCAACTAAGTATGCACTCACTTAAATGTTAATACAAATTTTATTAGTTATTCCTGGAGGTATCTGTAATAAAATTAGAACCATATTCCCATATCTGAAAACGTTATCTTTTCAAAATATTGATTTGGTCGTAAATTGAAGAGTTTAACGGCGTACCGACCGACGCCATTGAATATGACGTAAAATCAAGTAGGTCATACGATATAATAAACTTCCTATATTTTCTCCACCTTTATCTGCGACTTCGTCGACATCGACTTTGATGTTAAAAAGCTCTCTATTAGGTACTATATTGTTTCTTTTCTTACACCTGTTTTCACGTGTTTCACTGAAGCTCAAATTTGTCATTAAAATCAAAGCAAATATTAAAATTACGTTTACAAATGTAAATTAGACTGCCAAAACGCAAAAATATATTTTTAATGAATTTTATATTTGTTTCAATCTATTTTTATATAATAAGTAAAGTAAGACATTACTTTGTGATATAAGAACAATAAAATAGGATAATAATATATGATATTTTTCATACTATAAAAAAACTTTTTACAATATAAAATACTTAAATCTAAAAGCATCTTTTAAATTGATACTTTTAGATTTTACAAAATATATTAAAAAATGTTTTCAAAAAGCATGATTAATATTTATTAGAATTTATTGTGCATCCTATGAAAAGGCGTCATATTCTAAAATTTTTCCAAAACAAATGCACAGTTCGAAAACTTCAATTTTATTCTGCAAAAATTACAATGTAGTATTTTTTATCCATGGACATATCTCTTATCCGTACGGAAATATATTTGTCACTTAAACTCAACATAATAAAATTTAAAATACGTTCATTCTATATTAACTTCTAACCGTAAATGTTATAAAGTTAACCGCATCCACACTTTCGATAGTATCTTACCAAAATATGGATTGGATATAGGTCGTAAAAATAAACCGATTTTACGACGCTCAGCTACAGTGACGGCAAAATATAAATTAAATTTGTAATAACATCTTATTTTTTCTCACAGGGGAAATCTGAAGAAAATATACAACTGAAGAAGCTGCTTTGGGATTTTTCTTGTCTTTTAGAGAAGTAAAATCCCCGTGTGGCAAAAGCATCACCATGATAATGACGTTAAGTCATAGATTAAAAAATATTTGTTAGAAGTGTTTAAAATATCAGTGATCATAGAAGTGTTTAAAATATACAATTAATAATTTACTTGTTACTTAAACAAAAAATCATAATTATAAAAAATATTATTACGAGTTTATCAGTATATTGTGGTGACAAATGAGTTGGATATAACCAAGATATTGCTACATCCAAAATCATCCCTGCTTCTTAATACATCATAGGTAAGACTAACCTCTATCAACCCAACAAATAAATATATATAAAAAAAAAAAATCATATTAATGTTGCTATATGTTTTAGTGCTTAAATTTTTGCATTCGCCTGCTATTTCTTATTCTAAGCGCGCAAACTTCACAAATGCTTTATGGTAATCTTTAAAATAAGCAGATACAAAGCACTAATCGCTCAGTTGTTTTTTACGGCCAAAGTGGCTTTCCACCAGACCAGATGACTATTTCGAAAATTTGAATTTCATTTCATACTAGGCATTAAACATGGACAAAAACAAACAACTAACAAATGGAATAAAAATATGCCGATTATGAAAATCTCAATAGTATACTCAACGTTATTTTACAGAACCTGTATACATAATATTGTTGAAAACTTTTGAAAACAAATCGTTTAATTAAAAGAATAGTCATTTTCAAGCATTATGAAGTAAACACATAATCTTGTAGATTCTTCATTCTTTCTCTTTATTGTTTCATTTTACGCTTGAAAGCTCCTCGTAATGACCCCTTTTTGGACCGAAATCCTTATTTTTTACCATCAAGTATCCTGCCATTTTTATACCTCCTAAACATAAAATAAGGGTTTACAAAGATTATGAACTTTTTATAGGTAAGTGGTAAATATAACCACCGATACTTAAGGTCTAGGTTTTTATACATACCCACGTATGGATTTTAAAAACGTATAAATGTCAATAATCATTTATTTTTAGAACAGAAAAAAATTTAATGAGTTGCTCTGTAAAAAAATAGAGTTTATTTGCGTGACACGATTTATAACAAAATTTTTCTAATTTCTAATCCTTTTTGACAGGTTTATTTACCTTTATTACACATCTCTATGGGTAACAGTAAATTAAGAATTTTTGACCCCACTTTTACTACCTATATATATATACAATGTACGTTCTATTTTTAAATACGGTTCAATCATATGGAATCCTTATAGATAGCGGGAATCAAAAAAAATCAGCGTAAATTTGTTTAACCAAATATGCAGTAGAGTATCCAATAAGGAAAATTGTCCGTCTTTGTGTTTTCTAGCAAGTTCTTAAGTGGAAAATGAGTGAGTGGATCAAATACTTCTATTTCTGTACCTTAATAATAATATTTCCTTGCCAATTAATAATAAAGGTATAACAATCATATTAAATTAACTTCTGCTATGAGTGTCTGAATCATCCTCTGAAATAAAAATTGTACATATTTGTTTTTTACTTACCGTGTGGTCTACGGCTGCGTAGAATAAACCAACGTTATTTCTTATATATTTGGAGCCCAAATTTTCATGAAATTCAGCATACAACGTTTCATTTAAAAAATTGTCGTTAATATACCTTTGTTCGTACACTAAAAAATATGCTTAAATGTTGACTACAAACTAAATGAAATTTTAGTTGTCAAACATAATGCTATGATAGCCTAATGGTTAACGCCGAACCAAAAAATTTCAAAATCCGGGTTCGAGTTACACGTGTCATGGCGCTTTTTTTTAATTGTATTTTTTATCATTTAAAAAAATTCTGAGCAAGGCTCGGTCACCCAAGTACTGTTACTTATATGTCAATATTCAAATTCAAATTCAAAATATAGTTACTTTACCGCTGATTTATTAGATACTTGTAAGCTTTTTCTCCTTTCATTAGATTACGGTCGACACCAAAACGACGCCTGTAAGATATCGCTTTTTTATGATATCGCCCCCTATTATACCCAGTCTTTGTTATATCCCTATATTATTTTTGCATATGGTATTTCATAAAATAGAATTTACTTCTGCTTATTCAGAAAACATGTTTGTGATTATGAATTATAATATAAAAACTAATTTTGTGAATATGTGATTGGAATGTACGCTCGCTCAAAGATATTGATTTTTTATGAACAATAATAAAAGTAAAAGACTTTTATTTTACTAATAGTGACAATAATAAGTTTATACATTTTTTTTTTAATATATTCAACTCTCATTCTCTTCAAGGAAAGCTTTAAATTTTGCCATTTTCACTTCTTTTTTATTGCTGCTCCTCTCCTATTCATATTCGCGTGATGTTATATAGTCTATAGTCTTCCTCGATAAATGGACTTACACTCAAAAAAATTACAATTTAGTTTTTTTTTTTTTTTTATATGATAAGGCTAGCGCCTGGCTACGATCTTGCCTGATGGAAAGGCAAAGATGTAGCCTAAGATGGACCGCGCTTGCCAGTGTAGTGCCTATTCACTCTTTTTTTAAACTTTCCCAAATCGTAGGAGCCCGGGAAGATAAATGCGGGAAGGGAATTCCAAGCCTTTGCTGTACGCATGAGGAAAGATGAACCGAACCGTTTTGTGCGAGTTTTCTGGATATTTATCGTGTACCAGTGGAGTCCCTCACGGCGTCTGGTTGTTCGATCATAGAATGGTGAGGGAGGGATCAGATCAAAAAGATCTGTGGCACACTCTCCGAAATATATCCTGTAAAAAACAGAAAGCGATGCGACTGTACGTCTATGCTCTAGAGTAGTGAGCCTCTGAGCTAGCTTACTATCGCCTATGATTCTTCTGGCGCGTCGATCCACAGAGTCGAGTGCCTGAAGTTGGTACTTAGCGGACCCATCCCAAAGATGACTACAGTACTCCATACAAGAACGGACCTGAGCCTTATATAAGGTTAAGATTTGTTCAGGTGTGAAGTACTGTTTCACTTTGTTCAGGATACCGAGTTTTTTTGCGGCAGTTTTAGCTTTCTTCTCGATGGATCGCCCAAAATTTAATGTGGGAGTAAGCTGCATACCCAGAAGCTCTAAACGGTCTGTTAATTGAAGGGATATATTTCGGAAAGTAGGAGTAAGATAAAAAGCACTCCGTTTAGCGGTGAATAAGCACGCCTGTGTTTTGGTGGGATTAAATTGAACAAGATTTTCATATCCCCAATCGGATACTGACTGTAAAGTAGAATTCAATCGTCCAACCATGGTCTCTCTCTGCTGATCGATTTCGGCACTACTTGCTTTGGGGCTGGATATGTATCTTTCTACAACGGTGCTGTCATCGGCATAACCCAAGATACCATATTAGTCCAGTAGTTCTTGAGATTAGCGCGTTCAAACAATCAAGCAAACAAACAAACGGACTCTTCGCTTTATATATTAGTATAGATAAGAAAAGACCGCCGTATGTTGTCCGGCTAAGTAGAATAGACCATCCGCATTCCTTACCGAGGTGTCATAAAAGGCGACTACGGTAAGTTTACCCACCGTGTGGTATACGGTTGAGTAGAATAGACCACCCTCTTTCTTACCGAGGTGTCGAAAAGGCGACTAAGGTATGTTGACCCACCGTGTGGTATCTGGTTGAGTAGAATAGACCACCCTCTTTCTTACCGAGATGTCGTAAAATACGACTAAGGTAAGTTGACGTCAGGCAGCGGCCGGTCGTAAAATACGAAGCCAAATCATGACAACATGTTTATTACATGTTGAGCCGAACCCACTTAGAGGGGGCTATGGGCAAGAGACTGATGATATAGATAAGAAAAGAGGCCGTTATCTATTAGTATACTAATGAAGGTTTATTTTATGGAAATAGTTAATATTCAAAAATATGCTTAAATATAAGAATCCAGATGAAAATCAAGGGTGCAATAGATTTCAATTTTATTCAAGATGTCTTATGGTGCAGCCGCATAGAATGGATGAGATAAATCGCGGTCTAGAGATCGAGTGATACAATTTATGTTCTGGTCACCGTTCTAATGCAATTGCGCGCAATCTTGGATGCAGCTAAATTGGAAGATTTAGATTGTCTTAGTACTGAGCTATAAAATCTTTACGTGAATTCGGGTCTTATTTATTTATTTTCCTAGGTATAAGAAAACAGTTTTATTAAACAAATATGATCTATTGCCAAACTGCTTTAATTTTATTTTGGCACCATAAGTCCCCATAAGTTAGGTATACCTAACTCGGGTCCTCGGTCTCGAGGAAAGCCAGTTTTACCAGTTAGCTAGTCTAATTTGTCTATTATTCAAATTGTAAGTACAAGTACTTTATATGTATTCATAGTATTTTTTATTAAATAATCAATTTAAATATCCAAATAGAGTGTTCTTTGAATGCTAAAAACATTCTTAAGTTTTTTTATTACTTACTATTTAATACGTTTCTCATTTAAGTGTTGGACGGCATTTCTATGTCCATATAAAAGAATCACAAGAATATTAATAATTTCATAATTTTCAAATCAAATCAAAATAATCTTTATTCAAATAAGCTCTTTCAAGCACTTTGGATCGTCAAGGATCAATATGATTAATGAAGCTACAACTGGTTCGGAATGTTGCTCTTATCGAGAAGAACTATTAGAAACTCGGCTGTCAATCATTTAAACATTTTAAATTTTACTTTATCAAACTGAAGTCTTGTATGAAGCTGAAAGGATTTTCAAATCCAGGCTTTTCTATCATCCAAATAATCTTCAGTTTTGTAATATGCTTTACGTATAAGAATATTTCTTATACTTAATTTAGACGTTTCTGTAGACTGTAATTGTGATTTTATAACACATTCTATCATAGTATTTTATCGACACACATAAGCGCATAAAAGCTAATTTGAAACTTCACCAAAGTTTTCCAAGCCAACATTCGTTCTAGTACAACACAAATCCTGCACAAATATATTTTTCCACATCCGCGTAGCAAATACGTCAGAATGCGCTACGCCGTTTCAATTTGTCGAAGTGGAAAACTGGGAGCAAGTTGGAACACTTATGTTATATTGTTCGTTACGATCGGTGGAAATTTTTACAGTCGAGAAAATGCGGTGCAGGGATAGCTTAGCCGTTTATGAATACTATACATGAGAAATTGCCTCAAAGCTTTGTGAAATGTGGTCTGTTGGACTCACAGACCAAAACTGTGGGTAATTAGGACTGCTATAGAGTTAAATTAAAACTACATTTTAAAAGCGGCGGTAGTGTAATGAGTAGAGTAACGGACTGTTGTGTATGTAACAACTATCGAAATGACGCGAATTTGAAGCCTGGCCACTACACTATCGACGTGATCCCAATCCTAACACAAGCATTAGGCTTACCTGGAGGGGTTAACAAGTTCACAAGTAATTTGTAACCCAAATTGCTAGTAACCTTTAAAAAAATTGCATGAACTTAACATAAAGAGAACCGCTACGTGGTATCCGGCTGAGTAGAATAGACCATCCTCATTTGTTATCGAGTTGTCGTAAAAGGCGACTAAGGCAAGTTGATGCGCCGTCACGACCTTTCGATCGCATAAAAAATCGACACGAAAAATATTAAATTAATTACAATTACATACCTTGAGCTGTGGTAGCGGTAACACCGTGCGACTCTTTCGAGTTTGTCACGGGTTCATACCCGCGCAGACACCAATGAGTTTCTCTGTTAAAACTTATATAATTGCAATTCATCACACGCTGGAGATATGTGTAACCTATCAATCCGCATTGGAGCAGCGTGGTAGTTCTTAGCTCCAATCGTTCTTTCCAAAAAAAAATAAGAAAGGAGGCCTATTCTCAGCAGTAGGAGAGTAACAGGTCGCTACTTACTACTAAAGAAAACAATATTAAGTTGGCTAAAATTACAATAAATACCTTGACCATTAGAATTTCTTCATTTAAAACATGTAAACATACTTTGACAATTAAGTGCAAAATGTTGAAAGGATATTGTATCTTGCCCCGGGCCTAATTAAGTCGTAAACCTGCAAACAGTGGCAAATTGGCAAGTAGGCTAGACAAACAATACGTGTACGTGAGACGAAAGCTTGCATGAATTTCGTCGCTTTTCGTACAACCGGTCACTAATGTTTGTTCTAGAAGCTCGTTCTGAATATTTTATATATATGGTCGTGGAATAACAAATCGACGGTACGTTCGTGGAAATATTGGAATTTATAAAATAAATTTATAGATTTGCACGTTTCTGAAGGATCAATGGATTTTATGAAAAGTCTGTTATTGAAAAGTTTTACTCAGGAATAAGGTAAAATGGTAAAAATACATTTTTTTTGCTAACATTTTTCGGTCTTTAATTTCTGGTAAGTTTTATCTTATTTGACAATATTGACTGTCCAATTATTTAACAGAAATATTTATCTTCATCATAAGACATTAACTATGCCGTGTGGTATCCGGCTGAGTAAAATAGACCACCCTCATTTCTTACCGAGGTATTAAATACGACTAAGCTAACTTAACACGCCGTGTGATTTCCGGATGAGTGGAATAGATCGCCCTCATTTCTTACCTAAGTGTCGTAAACGGCGACTAAGGTAAGTCGACCCACCGTGTGATATCCGGTTGAGTACAATAGACCACCTCTTTCTTACCGAGGGGTCGTAAAAGGCGACTAAGGTAAGTTGACGTCAGGCGGCCTATCGTAAAACATATAGTCAAATCATGTGACGACATGTTTATAACATATTGTGCCGTCATCACTTAGAGTGGGATAAGGGCAGGAGGATGATGATAAGATATTGACTAACCCGTGGGTGCAGATGACACTGACCCTGTCTTCAGTTACGCAGGTCGCAGGTTCGCCCACTGAAAAAAAAAAAATATTTAGACTTTGGTTATATGTATATATTTATATAAAATTATATATGTATATATTTACCAGTTGTCTGTCACCTCTAACAAAATTAATTTACTTACTTTAAGGAAGAACAACCGTGTGTTTAAATGTCCCATATATTTATTATTATTATCGGTCATTTTATTACATACAAAATTAAGCCAATTTATTCCATACTAGCGGCCTACCCTGCTTCGCACGGGTATAAAATATATAGCCTATGTCACCCAGTGAAAAAAATGATTAAAATCGATCCAGTAGTTTTAATTTAGGTATTCATTACTGCCCGTGACCCGCACGCGTTAAATTTGAAGAAAAACAATTCCCCTCTCCCTATACCAAGAAGATTTCCTGCTATATCTAATATCTAAATTCATATACTAGATATTTACATTTTAAATTTTTCCCTATATATTTTATGTTTAAAATTAATTACAGAATGTCTTTATATACAACATTCATAGCTTTGTTATCATTAGACAATACAAAAATGTTTTCTTTAGAGGTTACTCTTAAAAGAGCGACATTTAGTTGCGCGTCCGATCGCTGCTAAATTCGAAGTGCTATAGGACGAAGCGCGGCCTCCTCGCGGAATTTTAAATCAGTGATATCTTCGAAAATGTTCATTTAAATTACATGCTGTAAACGGTCATATTGATCTATATTAAATCAACAATGTATTTAAGGTACTTAATTGGATAAGGATTAATGGCTATATTGTATAAAAATTTCTTCGAAAATAAGGCATTATTTTTCGTAAAAAGTTAATGACAAAAAATGCTATTGTGGGTTATCCATAAGAGATAGACATATACCATCGCGGACTTTTCTGTAGACCTTTTCAATGTGTACAAATACTTAGTACATCATTTTGATAAATCTCGTAGGGTTTTAGGTAGCCTGTGTTTGCAATGTAAGCGGCAAAAAAGTAATTATTTACGACATCACATTAGAACCCTCAAAAATTACAGTATTTTTCTACTCCATATTGAATGTTATTATACATATAAACCTTCCCCTTGAATTACTCTATCTATTAAAAAAACCGCATCAAAATCTGGGATATAAGGGACAAAAAAAGAATGTGACTTTGTTTTATACTATGTAGTGATAATCCTTATAGCATGATTCAGTATTCACGCGCGATGGCTTATTATAAGCGTATTTCATGTATAACTTTGGTGTTTCTATACCGATTTCAATGATTCTTTTTTTATACAATGGTTAATACTATTCACTTTTTTATTTAGGGATGACTGAGAGTGATATAAACGTAGGAGTAGACAAATATAAACAGAAAGCTTCGAACTGCTAAGCTATCGGGAGTTACACGTGTTATTGTGAGTCAACAATAAAAGATAGACATATGCTGTCGTGGGATAGTTTTTATATATTTTTAAGGAGAATATTTCCGTCATACATGATTTCTGTGTAGCTTTAACCATCAAGGTTGCACACGCGACGGAAGCTTAAAAAATGGAGTAACTTCTCCCGTTTTCCCAACATTTCCCTTCACTGCTCTGCTCCTATTGATTGCAGCGTGATGAAAAGTATACTATAACCAGCCCAGGAGTATGAAAAAAAATTGTACCGAGTTTCGTTCAAATCCGTCGAGTAGTTTTTGTTTCTATAACGGTTATACAGACAGACAGACAGACAGACAGACAGACAAAAATTTTACTGATTGCATTTTTGGCATCAGTATCGATCCCTAATCACCCCCTGATAGTTATTTTGGAAATATATTCCAGTTACAGAATTGACCTTTCTACAGATTTATTATAAGTATAGATTACGACAACCGGACTAGTATATTCCGAGTTTAAATTCCAATTCTCACGAGATTACCAAATCACTATGTCATTTAAATTCTATAGCACTAGTTTAGTAGTTACAATGTAATAATACTGTGTGGTTTTAATTAAATGTAATGGACTCTACAAAGCGGTACAAAGCGTCCATTCATTTGATAATCCTTATAGCATGATTCAGTATTCACGCGCGATGGCTTATTATAAGCGTATTTCATGTATAACTTTGGTGTTTCTATACCGATTTCAATGATTCTTTTTTTATACAATGGTTAATACTATTCACTTTTTTATTTAGGGATGACTGAGAGTGATATAAACGTAGGAGTAGACAAATATAAACAGAAAGCTTCGAACTGCTAAGCTATCGGGAGTTACACGTGTTATTGTGAGTCAACAATAAAAGATAGACATATGCTGTCGTGGGATAGTTTTTATATATTTTTAAGGAGAATATTTCCGTCATACATGATTTCTGTGTAGCTTTAACCATCAAGGTTGCACACGCGACGGAAGCTTAAAAAATGGAGTAACTTCTCCCGTTTTCCCAACATTTCCCTTCACTGCTCTGCTCCTATTGATTGCAGCGTGATGAAAAGTATACTATAACCAGCCCAGGAGTATGAAAAAAAATTGTACCGAGTTTCGTTCAAATCCGTCGAGTAGTTTTTGTTTCTATAACGGTTATACAGACAGACAGACAGACAGACAGACAGACAAAAATTTTACTGATTGCATTTTTGGCATCAGTATCGATCCCTAATCACCCCCTGATAGTTATTTTGGAAATATATTCCAGTTACAGAATTGACCTTTCTACAGATTTATTATAAGTATAGATTACGACAACCGGACTAGTATATTCCGAGTTTAAATTCCAATTCTCACGAGATTACCAAATCACTATGTCATTTAAATTCTATAGCACTAGTTTAGTAGTTACAATGTAATAATACTGTGTGGTTTTAATTAAATGTAATGGACTCTACAAAGCGGTACAAAGCGTCCATTCATTTGAAAACGCTAAGCTCTGATTTTGTCTGAGTGATATTTATTTTGAAAGCTTTTAAGCTTATTTCCAACAAAAATGTTATCTTTAATATATAAGTGAGTTAATCTTGTATATATTTATAATCTTTCTGAATTTTAGAAACGATTCTAACGATTTTCATGAAATTTAGCATGTAGGCGATTTGGTGGCTGTTTTCAGGCATTAAAAACACTCCTACAATTTTATGAGAAAGCACAGGTTAATTGCGCTGTCAATTTCAAAGTCACGATAGCTTATTTAGGTAACAGGCGGTTTCAAATTCAGAATATCAGGATCGATTCCATATAACATTACCTTTTATTTCATTTATTGCATTTAATACATATTTTTAAAAAATACGGAGCTAGGTTTGGTTACCCAGGTACTTACTAGTTTTAATACGATAAAATAAAAACGAGAAAGAATATCGTTTTAATTTTAAATAAATTTAATATTCAATTATAATAAAATTTAAATATGTATATAATGAATATTAAATAATAATTTAACATTTATAATATATATTAAAATTACATTATGTTATTTTTATTTATTTTCATGTCCAGAATTTAACAGCTATTATCTCAACATTTATCAATCTCTTTAGCTGTGATAAAATTTCTAATTTGTCTAGTGAATTAGAGTCGCAAATAAAAGCCGGAAAAAATCGTTCTATTTTAGCCGGCTAGGCAGAAATTTCCAATTACTTCCCCTGATAGGTAAAACAAGTTTGTGTAGATTGAAAAAAGGCTGATTTCGCTGCAACGAAAATTGTCTGGTTGTAAGCCAGTGTTGGAAAATCATATTTCTAGCGATGAGAGTGATCGAGGTCATATGAGAGGAAGATTTTTTTTTTTTTTTTTGTGTTTCTTCATAATTTCAAATAATTAAAATTGAAAATGCGCGCAAGTAATAATCATGCTGATACTGTGTTATGTATTTTTAAATGATAATTCTCCTGCCCTTATCCCGCTCTAAGCGGGGTCGGCACAACATGTTTTAAACATGTTACATTACCTATTTGGCTAGATATTGTTCAAGCGGCCGCCTGCCTGACGTCAACTTAACTTAGAAGCCTTTTACGACACCTCGGTAAGAAATGAGTGTGGTCTTTTCTACTCAGTCGGAAACCACAAGGCTGGTCAAATATCTTAATCGCCTTTTACGAAGCCTCGGTAAAAAATTAGGTTAATCTATTCTGCTCAGTCGGATACTACATGACTAGGCCGCTAAGCTTATATACGAAAACCGGATTTTTTTTCTTAATGTTATACAGAAAAAAACATCTGGTGTTCGTTCGGGAAAACTATAAAAGCAATGTATTAAATAATTGAAGGTAGTAACACTACGTCTAAAATCCAGTGTATCGCTAGTAATAAAATAATCTTACAAAGTAATTTATTCGATAAATAAACAAAATTATTTGCGTGCAAAGTACGAGCTGTGGTACAAGACACTCGAAAAAATATATTTGCACGAGCAAGCTCTCAAATTAAGACCGCGTTAGGTTTCCTGGTTGGTACAAAATACAGACTTAAAATAACATTTTTGTAGTAATAATAATAATAACATAATAACAATAAGCGTTTTTACGACTGGCCGCCCGACTGAGGTCAACTTGTCTTAGTCGTATTTTGAGACACCTCGGTAGGAAAGAAGGAGGTCTATTCTACTCAACTGAATACCACACGGTGGGTCAACTTACCTGTGTAAAAAATGTGAGTGGTCTATTCTACTTAATCTGATCCACACGGTGGGTCGACTTACCTTAGTCGCCTTTTACGAAACGTTAAGTAATGAGGGTGGTCTATTCTAAACAGATTAAGAGCTTATGAAATAAAAATTAAATACAATTTTTTTTAATTTGTTCCTGTGGCTCAGACTAAATTCAAATTCCCTTCGAAATATAACTCATCAATTTAAAAAAATCCTTCTATAACCATCAAACTTCAGGTTCATCCTCTAGGTCATTTTAAAGATTGTCTAAAAATTTCATTAAAATCGGTCCAGCCGTTTCGAAGTCTATAAAAACAAACAGATAAATATTCATTTTCCGCTAATCCGCTGAACCAATATGGATGAAATTTGACACAACTATTCCTAATACACCGCGGTAACATATAGATTATAGAAATCGTGTTATCTCTACAGAAATAGGATGGTATTAAAAGAGTAATCTATTATCACCACACGACAACAGTTCACGTGAACGAAGTTTCGGTTAAAAGCTAGTAAAAATATAAAATAAAAGTTTTCGTTTGAAGTTTCTCGATTTCAACTATATGCTCATTAAATAATTTATAAAAGAAGACATTACTTTGCGGAATTACATAGTAGACAGTAGTTATGATAATAGAATTATTCTGCTATAATCCGCGTTTGTTAACAAAATCTATGTAATGCTGAGTGTAGAAAGCAGAAAACGTTTACATACCGTATACATACAGGTCTAATTACGACACGTATCACGTAAAACGCCACCACCTGCAACACACAACAAAAGCGCTACACACATTCACTACGACAATGTCCACGATCGTTTCGCCTCGTTATCAAAGCATCATCAGGAGATCCACAAAATAGTAGATAGATTTTGCTAACAAACCCAGATTATAGCATAAAAGCCTTTACCCGGAACTTCGTTTGCGTGGACTGTTGTGGCATGATAGATTGATAATAGATGGCGGTTTTAATGTCATCCTATTAATGTAGAATTAACAGAATTTCTATAGCCTATATGTTAGTGTATATGGAATAATTGTGCCAAATTTAATCGATATTAGTTCAGCAGATTCGGCGTGAAAGAGTGACAAGCATACATCCATACACAGAAACTTTCGCATTTATAATATTAGTAGGATATGTAATTCTATCATAGATTCGGAATCCGCTCAATGTTATGAATTGAACCACAGATATATGTAAGTGCGATTTTGTCAGATACAAGGCTCAGACCCTGGCCTGGCGCCAATCCACATAAAGCGTTATTTTGTTTTATACAGACAGAAAGGCAAGCGTTAATACATCCCCATTCCATTTTACGAGGGTGTATTCATTGGTTTAGGAAATTTTTGCAATTCGTATACGAATGCTCTTCTACATTATGGACTTATATATCTACTCCATACTAATATAAATAACGCGTAAATTTGGCTGTCTGATTCGCTTTCGCGGATTTGCTGAAATATATATTTAAAGTAATGTATATTTAAGAAAAAATCAGGAATAAAAACGAGAAGGGAAATAAGAGCAGAAAACTTCTTTTAAAACTATTTCTATCTTCTATAGGTTTATGTTACGTTAAACAATCTAAATTACTTACATTTAAATTTAAATCACTTATTAGTGTATTCTCTCAAAAGTCGATTTCTCTCACATGCCAAGAGTAAGTATTGAATATCTTCTGTGACACCACAAGACTCACAGTTCAGCGAATCAATTTTTTTACTAGATATTTATTCTCCTTAAAGGCTTATGAACAGATCTAAGCCTAAATGCTGTAACTAAAATATTTCTGTTCAACGCTATTGTAGTAAACTAAGGTATATGAGGAGCAAAAGTAATAATAAAATTATTTTACTATAATAATTAGCAATTTATAATATAGCAAATTTATATCATCATCTTCATATTTTATCATCTTCCTGCCATATCCCACTTTAAATGGGGTCGGCACAACATGTTATAAACATGCTGTCACATGATTTAACTGCGTTTTTACGACCGGCCGCCTGTCTGACGTCAACTTACATCAGTCGTATTTTACGACACCTCGGTAAGAAAGAGGGTGGTCTTTTCTACTAAACCGAATACCACACGGTGGGTCGACCTACCTTATTCGTCTTTTACGACACCTCGGTAAGAAATGAGGGTGGTACTATTCTATTCAGCCGAATATCACACGGCTTAATTAGCAATTAATAATATAGATATAATTTTATTATTACTTTGTATTATGGATCTCTGCAAAGTAACGCCTAATTCTATAAATTATGTATATGAGGAGGTTATGAACGATATTGTATATCAAATTTCTAGAGGTTACTCAAAATTATTAAATTCTCTTATAATCGGATTATATCTCATACTTTACCTATAAACAAATTTTGTTTCAAATCAACCTACACCAATCAACATAACAAGGGTCAGAATTAGTTAATCAAATGCCACAGGTTACCCCTGTTTTAACGGGAACACTTCTCACAAGCGTTCTAACAAGAAATTATTAAAATGAAGGCTTACGTTACCCCATTACGTTCATTTGAATAAAGTTAACTCTAATAGAGATGGTGTAATGATAATCCTTTGATATTAACGTTTGGAAACGTTTTCAGCGAAATTATATTCATTCGGAAAAAATTAAAGCCCGAAAGTAATAGATAGAAGCTTTAAGAACTAACTAAAGTAATGTTTTAATTCATTTAATTTTGAGTGAATTAGAAATGAAAGAAGAAGAAGCGTTTACAATAGGTGTGTTTATCCGAAATATACAAATAGACAAATGTTTTTTTTGTACTTATTTAAACAGAAGCGGGGTTCACAAGTACAAGTGGGAATTTTCTTTAAATAGTAGAGCTTGCAATAGTTAACATTTATAATCGAAACAATTTAACGTTTAGAATGAGTCTGACTTCACTATTGTAAACTCCACTATTTAATACAATCTTAAATCACATGAAAGCCCTACTTTCGCTATTGATCATTTGCAAATCCCGTTTCCGTTAACTTAAGAAGCAACAAGACATTTAACTATTTCCTCTTCATGCACATTAATTTCTAAAATGCACTGTGTAAAGTGCTGATGCATTGAATTATTATGCACGATATTATGACGTTGTTCGCGTCAACTTAAGTGTTGAAATGCCCTTAATTATGTACTATTATTACTATGTTTTTTTCCGATCACCAAAGGAAAAGCGTGACCTTTTCTTTTATGTTGGCCCGGTGTATAAGCTTTTAATTGTAAAACTTTATCGATATTGGTCCAACGGATTGTTAATGAAAGCGTGGCAGACAGACTTTCGCATTTATATTATTAGTAAAGACAATGATAATACTTATATATCTGTACATTTCCATTCGTCCAAGATTTATCCAACATTTCTTAAAAATAAGGGGCCGACGCATCGCTACCTGTACTAAAAGACATAATACAAATTAAAATGTACATTTCGCAACCAATACAACATTCCAATCACTAATTTTATACACGAAACAGTGAAAGTTAGACAATTCTAGGAAACAGTTTGAACAATAACTATGAGGGTCTAAATTAACTTTTGGGTCGAAGTTATCCCTGTTTAAAACGGAAATTGTTTTCACAACTACTTAAACTATGAGATAACCACATTTGAGGTTTAAAGTACCCCAATTAATATAAATAAAAGGTCCTTATAAGTACTTTTACCTCATGATCTAGAAGTTATTAAAATGCTATAAAAATCTTTTTCAATGCTTTTAGAAAAATAATACATTAACATATAGGTACACTTTTTCAGTTTAAATACAGATACAAATACACATGTTATAGAAGTAACAATGGTGCTCTATAGTGGTGTTATAATAAATAATGGGTCCACGTCGGATATTTACATCGTCGGCGTAACTGGACCTTAGGACGCCGTCACCGGGCGGCAAATCATTCATTGTTTTAGAATACGTTGCCGCCTGCCCGTGGGAACAGTAATTAAACGTCGGTACAAGATACAGTCGGTACAAGGTAACAAGATCGGAGTACACCGTCACCGTGCGGCAAATCCTTGTAATCGGATATGTTGCCGCTAGCCCTTAGGAATAGTTATTTAATTTAATCATTCTTTCCTTAGCATCGAGCTAGGAAAGACACTTTTAGTTTGTAGTTAGATTGTAATTATTATGTAAAAATAAATTAGTTTAAATTATTCTGTCCTTAGCATCGAGCTAGGATAGACACTTTTAGTTTATAGTTAGAATGTAATTTTTATATATAAGTAAATAAATTAGTTTAAAATATTCTTTCCTTAGCATCGTGCTAGGAAAGATGCCTTTTAATTTGTAATTAGTTTGTAGTTTTTATACAAATATAAATTAGTTTTAATAATCTGGGTTTTCTTGAATCCTCCGACACCGACTTCTGTAATTCACATTATTATCGAATTTCATAAACAGCGCATCTGTTATTATTTTTTGGTTAGTAGTTTGTAGTTGTCCACTTTAAATAGCCTTTATTAAAATTAATTTTTATTGTTAAAAAAGGCAATTTTTCAGTCAGAAAGTTTTAAATGAAAAAATCGATTATTTATTAATCGATTTTTTCTACTCCATTGATGTTACATCCCTATCGATTATCCGAGTAAATGCAATTCATTTTATTGTGGATCAGTAACTACGTCATGTGCGATAGTTGCCAGGCACTGTTCTTTTCAATTCACCATCCTCCTGCCCTTATCTCACTCTAAGTGAGTGTGTCACACGATTTGGCTACGTAATTTATGACCAGCCGTAACTTACCTTAGTCGTATTTTACGACACCTTGGTAAAAAATATGGGTGGTCTATTTTACTCAACCGGAGACCACACGGTGGCTCGACTTACCTTAGTCGTATTTTACGACACCTTGGTAAAAAATGAGGGTGCTCTATTTTATTCAACCGGATTCCACACGGTGGGTCAACTTACCTTAGTCGCCTTTTACAACACCCCGGTAAGAAATGAGGGTGGTCTATTCTACTCAGCCAGAGAGCACACGGCATGCACAGTTCTTTTTATATTTTTAAATAAGTGAACGCATTCATTGTGTTCGCTACAATATTGTAATATTTGCTAATATTTTTGCAATTGCTAATATTATGCTTATGTTAATTATGTCAATTTCAATATTTAACAGTAATTAATGAAGGTTATTGTTGATAATAGGATTAAAATCAAATGGTTGTTTATTGAATGACTATAGAATATTAGTGTTACTATTATCATGGTATACTAGTTAGAACGTTATATTAAATTGAAAATATGACTAAACTAAATACCTGTTAGCGGTTTATTAATTTCCAAATACTTCAAACGCAATGCAAACGCCGATAAAATTAATTCGAACATGTAATGATGCTATTATTTGCAATTCGCCAATATAGAAAAAACTACTTTTTGTTTATTTTTAATTTAAAAATTCCGTAAGTAGTAAACACATACTTAGTATATACATATATAGTAAGTAGTACTTAATATATAGAAACTGGATATATTCACGTCTCATTCTATCGGGCTACCCCGACTTACCGTTTCCTTAGTAGTAGTAGTCCTTTTGACAAAACATTTAACGAGGTTACAGTATCAACGAGTAAACCAATCCACAATTAATAATGAAAACGTTAATTTTGAATCCTTAAATTAAAGCAAACCTAGGGTATTTTATTAGCTTTACATACGCGGTCTACAATTACGGAGTGTAATGGACAAAACATGAGCGTTTTGAACATAGAGCAATTTGCATTAGTTTATATTAAAAGGTTGGTTCTATTTGATGCAAATTGTACTTAGTTTTATGAAGTTAAACAAAATAATATGGGACTGGTATTAAGTACTTAAGTGCTTTGTGTGAGGCTTAAGTCCAGTAGGTTACAGAAAATATCGGATGTATAACTTGTTTTCTGTGAACTAACTAATTTTATAAAGATATTTCGTTGCGATATTACTATTGACTCTTTGTCTTGATGATGTTTCGTTTACAGGACGAAACGATTGTTCAGATTGTCGAAGTGAATATGTGCAGTTCCAGTGTGGTATTTTGATGGCGTTGGTAGTCTGTGGTACGAGCGGTTACTAATCCTGCATGTATTAGGGATGAGAAAAGTTTTCTTTTTTTTTCACTTCTCACTTTTCACTTTTCAGCATTAAATCACAACTGGTTCGAAATTTTGCTTTTATCAAGAAGAACCAGAATGAAACTCGGCGGTCAATCTTTTAAACATTTTTAATTTTAGATTATTAAACCGCAGTCTTGTATGAAGCCGAAAGGATTTTCGAATTTTTATCATCCAAATAATCTTCAATTTAATATGGATAAGCACGATAAGTATAAGCATAAGCATAATTTAAACCTTTCTGTAGACTGGTCTAGTATGGATTGTGAAATTTTATTGTAGAAGCGAATACTGAGGCCATTTAATGAATTGCTAACTCTGCTGAGTCGCAACACAGGTATCACAGAGGCTTTTTGTGACCTCCCATATGTTTATAATATACATCAAATTGGAAATTCAATTGGAACTAAAATTAAGAAGCTTAATTTGTAAATTATGCACAAGTGGAATATTCCCAAGAACGCTGACGTTAAACAATTCAACATACATACGATACGTTTCTATGTTATTCACCTGATCCTTGGTGCAAAATATTCTCTTATGGATTAAAAAGACATAGTCATTTATTATATACCAGTACATACGAGAAAATATTCAAATGAAATGAAATATAAATTAGTTTTTAGTATTATTAGATGTTTAGCAATTACCAGGCGTAATCTACAAAACATGGCCGCTTTGTTTTCGGTTACCCAATTTGCATTAGTTGAAATTGAACGGCTAAATATTTATTAATTGCTGCAAATGGTTTTTGTGCAACATTTAGGTGCTTATGTCGTTGTTATAAAAGCTTTATTTCGTAGAAAATTGTATGTCATTTCACATGTACTAATAACAGTATTTGTTCAGTTGTAGAATCTTTAAACAGTGCATGTTTGTAAAATAGTGATCTTTAATTCATTCTAAATGTTTTTACTATAATATAATAGAAACCTGTAGAAGACAGACTGAAGAAAAACAACATAGTTTATAGGGTATCATCCGTAAAATAAAGATGTGAAAGTTACAGCATTGCACTGATAAACGTATATGAAAAAAATTAGACTTAATTTAGATGATCTCAAAATGTCATAAGGAGCCTTTAGATCCAAACAGTACAAAATTTCAGTTTGTGCCAATGCAAAGATATATTAATAGAGGATATATTAATAGTCCAAATAATTAATACTCTTTAAGAAGAAACTAAGATTTACATATATCAAGTGGCTTTTGAAAGCTAATATCATATAATACATATAATTTACGATTAAGATTAATTAAGGTATAATTTTTGACAGTCGTCTATTCGTGTATTAACCTAACATATTCATTCATACAAATCTATGTTAGTTAATCGTTATTTCTTTGAGAAAAGTAAGTAAACAGCATATTTAAGATTCTAATGATGACATTGCTATAGAAAAGTTGATTAAACCGCTTTAAGTAGAACCTGAAGCATTACTTTCTAAATGCCCTAATATACATCATAAGTCACGAATAAAGTGATTTATAAAAGCTGAAACGCTTTGTTCTAGTAATGTAATCATAACCGTAGTGTAATATATTATGTTTGTTGGTGGACTTCGGGGTCATAATAACTATGGCGTAGCTATAATATCAGTTAAGTATAATGGAACAATATAACAAAAGGTAGGGCGGTACTATGTTAATAGAATGAAGCGATATTTTGTGTCATGTGTTATTTATACATGTAATAAAAATGAATTTTCCTTAGAATAATGTGTCCTCAACGTGTTTCTAAATAATTAATCCGATTATGATGAAATTTTGTGATCTAATAATTATAGCCATAGTTAAGATTCCTCCATAAACTGGCTGATTGACTGGCCCGTTGGAGCAGTGGGTGGCAACATTTTCTATAAATGAATTTGTTGGTCTTTGAGCCTGGGTGTATATTTGTATTTAAGTATGTATTTAAAAAATATATAAGTATATATTCACCAGTTGTCTGTCACCCATAACACAAGTAATAAGTTACTTAGTTTGGGGACGGACGACCGTGTGTGTAAATGTCCCATATATTTATTTATTTATTTATAAATTCTTACCCAATGAAATCAATACAGAATATCAAAATCTTAAATCTATAACATCTGACCTCTACAGTTATGATTAACGAAACATCTTTATCCGGAAAAAAGTGATAAATTGTCTGTCTTTGTAAAACACTCATGAAAAATGTCATGAAATCTTCCTAATAATTTTCTATCAGGATTGGTTTATCATTGTAAAAATTCTAATACCGTAGTATTAACGTATTCCATACATATCCGTCTTTAAAATGAGAGATGACATTTTTCCAGCACTGGGACATGGTTGTAAGTTGCTACTACAATACTTATCGATTGTTATCAGGTACAGTAAACTCAAAAATATTTAATGCATATTAGTATGCTTTGTTTTGGCAGTCGCTGATACAGCTTACTATAAGCCAAGAGAACATTACAATACAATATTCAAAGTTCTACATGAAATTCTAACATTAACAAAAAATATCTTGTCTTTATACGAATCAAAATTTAAAAATTCTCTGTATTATTTTGGCAACGGCTACACCTAGATAAACCTCAATAACCGTGCCAAGATCTGAGAAACCTTTACGACTTCTTATATAAAAATAGGCGTTACTTTGCGAAACGATTTTGTACAGATTGAATTTACGGTTTAAGCAACATTGCGTCTACTTCCAATATACAAAAGAAGTAATCGAACCTTATATTAGAAATGCGAAAATGTGTCTGTCTGACTGTTACACAGCTAATTATCTGGACCAATATTGGTGACATTTGGCACAATTAAAAGCTCGTACACTGAGGCTAGATAGAGGATAAAAAAGTTCCGATTTTTTTGGGTACAAGGAAAAAACAAATTAGATTGTTAATGTATAGAAACTAGCTATACTAACCTCGTGGTGGGAACTCGTTACACTCAAGTTCCCGCTGCGATAACACTGTGTAAAGAGCTCATGAATAAGTGTCTCGAATGGGCGCGAAACTAAACGGGCTAAAAGCTAGAATAAGATGAGAATATAAGCCAGTATTACATAAACTATGAATAATTATCATGATAGTTTAAATTTAAAAATTAACTTTATTACTGAGCTTAAGTTTAAATATATATTGAAAATGAAATTAGACGCAGCCAATAAATTGCTTTTCACAATATTTTAATCGCTATCGCTTATGACGTGTTGCCACCTTAAATTTTCATTCACGTTAAATATCGCACATTACGAGCTAGGTAACTAAATCGCCTCGTATCACGTGAGACACACGTTATGGTGAATTGCGGCTATTCAAGTGTAATACGGTGTGATGGATCCGGTAATTTCATGTCATATTAATATTAAATTAAGATTTTAGACAACAGTTTTTATTACGGCTTTTTTCATTTGATTAATGAGACAGGACATATTTTTTCCATTTTTTATATGCTTATATAGTTTCGTGTTGTAAAGAACGCACTAGGATCAACAAAAATCATCATCATCATTCATCTGCACCTATCCCACTATAAGTGGGGTCAACTTACTTTAGTCGCCTTCTACTACACCTTAGTAAAAAATGTAGGTGGTATATTCTACTTAGCCGGATACCACACAGCGGGTCAACTTACCCTAGTCGCCTTTATGACACCTCGGTGAGAAATGAGGGTGGTCTATTCTATTCGGCTAGATACCATACGGCGGGTCAACTTACTTTAGTCGCCTTTTACGACACGAAAAGCAAAATGAAACTATAACTAAAATGTATTTGAATTTTGGATAATAATAAGATTTTAATTCCCGAACTAATTAAAAAAATAAATTCATATTATTCTTTAGCGTTCAAATTCTAAATCAAAAATCATATCGCGTCCCTATATCCCTTCTTTTGTGTCTAACAAAAGAAGCACAAAAAATATCAACGAAATTAGTTTGTAATAAGATTTTAATATAGAATTAATCCTCGCAGAGATTGATGTCGTTGACAAAAACTGCAACAGTTAAAAAATAAAAGGATTATAAAATACCTTCAAATTTTCACAATATAAAAATACCTTTTATAATATAAAAACCTTCACTATATAAAATAACTTCAACCTAAGTTTTAAATGCAAATTACAAAATACAAGACTTCAACACAAAAGTCTATTTTCTGTTAAAGAACAATTAACTTCTACTTACTTTATAATATAAGAATGAGGGGCAAAAATTAAGCAATAAAAGCATCGCAGAACACGCGCTATTTCTAAACTTTGCTGCTAATCGACAAGGGGTAAAGCGTTCCAACTTTCCACATTTGCAGAAATAATTAAACGAAACCCCCTTTTCTTTGGATGCTAAAGACTATGAGCACATATACGATAATAATGGATTCATATGTGAATGCCGTGTGGTATTGGGCTAAATAGATCACACTCATTTCTTACTGAGGTGTTGTAAAAGGTGACTAAGGTAAGTTAACCCTCCGTATGGTATCTGGCTGAGTAGAATAAACTCTCTCTTTCTTACCGAAGTGACGTAAAATACGACTAAGGTGAGTTGATGTCAGATAGGGGGCTGGTGGAAAAATATGTAGCAAAATTATGTGACAACATATTTATAACATGTTGTGCCAACTATTGTTCTATGCCTGAAGAAAAGTTTTGGTGTGATGTTAATAGTTGTGTAATGTAATGTTTTCACACAAAACTGCTGGACCGATTTTAAAAATTCTTTCACCATTGGAAAGCTGCATCTTTACTGAGCAACTTAGGCTATATTCCATCAAAAAATAGGAATCCGTTACAAAAATGTAATAGCTAATCTTCAATCAATTTTATGTTTACAAATGATAAGTATTTAATTTACAATCAATATAAAATGTAACAAAAACATATAAATGATATAATAATACATATATCGCGTATAGGAAATGTGTCATTCTTCGGATGGAGCAAATGTAAACGATAAATGTTATTTGAATGCTCGATTCTGATGTTTTAATTGAAGCGAATTATTCATTGATGCGGTTAATAATTATGTCGTAAGTCTATTGTGTGCGGAGGCTCTTAGTAGAAGGTGAAATTGAACGTGTTTGAATGCCAACCTCCCTAACTATTTACCTTCCGCCATTATTGAAAAACTTTAGACACATTGCTCGACTGTATTGTAAGAAAGTTACTGATTAAAATAAGTTGGACTTTTAGTGTGTTAAGTAACAATATTTATTGCACTTCTAATTGCTTAAAGCAACAACAACGTAATTTATTGTAGTAGCAAATGAAAAAGTACGTTTGTAGCGTACACTCCCTTAAGTTAAATGGGGAAAAACAATTTCTTAATAAATCGTACAACAAATGTTCAAGAAATATTTTTTGCGGTACCAATGGCAAAGAGTTATGATACGGGAGCAAGCCTAAATTATGTCCATCGAAAAAAAAAAGAAAAAGCAAGTGTGGCTACTTTTATATCCCTTTTTTAGTATGATTAGAGAAGCATAAGGGTTTCTTATCTTTCCTAACTTAAAATTGTTGAACACAAGCCTGCCTATAGCCCACTATTTAACGAACCGGTATAATATTTTCTAGCAGTTTTAAGGAAACTGGCGTACATATAAGAACCTGTGTTCTTTGATGTTCTTTAATAATAAAATCTTTTACCGAGGTGTCGTTAAAGGCGACTAAGGTGAGTCGATCCGCCGTTTGGTATCCGGCTAAGTATAATAGACCAACCTCATTTCTTGCCGTAAAAAGTGACTAAAGTAAATCGACCCGCCGTGTGGTATCCAGCTTAGTAGAATAGACCAATGAGCTTACCAAGGTGTCGTAAAAGGTGACTAGGGTAAATGTCAATTTACCAATTTACCGGCAGCCTGCTTGATGTCAATCAAGCAGGCTGCGTAAAATACGTAGTCAAAACAATATCAACATTTATATAACATGTTGTGCCGACCCTACTTAGAGTGGGATAGGGGAAGGAGGTTGATGATGATGATGTCACTTTTTCTCGAATTAGCCATTATATTTGAGTGTCTTTAAAAGTTGTAAAAGTAAAACTAACAAAATGTAAACGCATATCCCAGCAAAGTATTAACTAAACGAAGCTAGAATTAAATACTCTCTTCAAATTAAACATCTGATATCTACAGGTAACGTTCGAATCGTTTTCCGTACATTGATAGATTCAAAGGCCTCTTTTAAATATAAATTGCTGAAAATCCACTTCGATTTACTTTTTCTGAATGAAACGGGCTAGTTTTCTTTGTAAAAAGCGAATGAAAAGGCACTTTCAGGCTGTCAAAGGCTATGTATGCGTGTCGGGCCGCTGGCGTAATTTTGTGCCCGATAGTACAGTACTGCGTACCTTTTCAATATCAAACAGCAGTTCATTTTTTGCCCGACTGTCATGACATATATTTACGATTACATTACCTGCCTTCCTATGATGATGCGTCGATTACGGGGCGAAACGATCGCAGAAATTGCTGTAGTGAATAGGTGAGTGAAGTGTAGTAGTGAATATGTGTAGTACTTGTGTATTGTTGGTGTGTTGGTGGCGTTTTGTGAAAAGTGTGGTAACTAATCTCGCATATATAAAGTATGGGAGCGCTGTATGCTTCCCATAAACATTACATAGATTTTCTTAACAAACATGCATACCGAAATAATTCTATCAAACTTCTGACAAAAATTTATTAAAGATTACCCTTTGCTTATAATTTGCTGTATCCTTCTTCATTCTTCTTCAAGTCAACTTTAATGTTAAAATATGCAAAGTATGTAATTCGGAGTACTCCGCCCTGTGGTATCCGGCTGAGTAAAATAGACCACGCTCATTACTTACCGAGGTGTCGTAAAAGGCGATTAAAGTAGGTTGACTTCAGGCAGGCAGCCTGTCGTAAAATACCTAGCCAAGTCATATATTTATAACATGTTGTACCGACCCCACTTAGAATGGGGCAAGGGCAGGAGAATGATGATTTGATGTTAAAATACTTTCAATTATGTACTATTTTACACTGTTTCTGAAGTACGAGTATATAGGGAATTGTCTAAGGAATAAGATTATTTCGCTATAATATTCAATTGTCAAATATTCAGGGTCATCATAATTTGACTTATGATCGCTTTTATAAAGATTTAGCAATCTGGCTAGATTTATGTTTTAAGCATTAAATAAAAACTTATAACAAATCTTTATGCGCCCTAAAACGCCATAACATATTTTTTAATGACGTATATTCAGTTTTCTTTTTATATGTAAACATTAAAGAAATTAATTCCCAAGCAAACATATTTTCGCTTATAGTGAATTTTTAATGATTCAATTTACTTTACGATACTGTAATGTATTCTGAGCAATCTCTTTGTGAAAAAAAAGTAAATTAATTTTATCTTTTTTTCTTTTGGAAAGAAATTTTATGTCGAGTCGAGTAGTCAATAGAAACTTATATACTCTATGCGCTTTAAACTTTCGCCTATTCTGAACTGAACTGCTTATTCGGAAAAACTTCCGATATGAATGTAATTCTGGGGTTCTTTTTAGGTAATTCTAATTCATTTATGTAGGTTTTAAAGTAAATAGTAGGTAATTCATATTTATGGGCTTAGGGTTCAAATGAGCCTAAAGCAACCTCAAAATTTCAGATAGACAGACCTCAAAAACATTCCAGGAAGCTGCTACCCATGCCGATTAATATATCAGTAAAAACTTACTATCCCACATCTGGGCTTAGGCCTCCTCTCTCATCCTGCCACGCTGCTCTACTATGGATTGGTTGGTTACACATATCCCTGAGTTCACTAGAGATATACAGGTTTCTTCACGATGTTTTCCTTCATCGAAAAGCGTGCGAAAAATTGAATTGATTTTTTATATTAATATATATAGTAGTAAATTACTTCAAAATAATGACGATATATTTTATTTTTGTACTCATATTGCTCCTCCATACTTCATATTGTGCGTGTACGTAGAAAACTTAATTTCGATACTGATAGAATATTTACAGAAATATAAAGCTAATGGTACAAACAGGACTTGGTTCGTCTTAACTTTTTATATTCTCTTTTTTTTTTTATTATATGGTGATGTTGAATTTTATACAAAACTAGCTTTTACCCGCAACTTGTTTGCGTGAACTGTTGTCGCATCATAGGTTAATAATAGATTCCGCTTTTCAATGTCATCCTATTCCAGTGAAATAACAGGATTTCTATAACCTATATGTTATTGCGGTGTATAAGGAATAATTATGTCAAATTTCATTGATATTGGGTAAGCGGATTTGCCATGAAAGAGTAACAAATATATATATCCATCCTCACTAATCTGAAAACCTAACCAATGCTAAATTGCACAGCTTGCAATCTATGTAGCCTGTCTATCGGTATTCTACAGAATATATTTCGGAGAGTGTGCTCAGGTACTCCATGACCTTATTCCACCATCGCCTTTTTATCATCGCACCGCTAGGCGCCGGGAGAAGTTCCACCCTTACGTTATCGACATACCACGAAGGCGCACTGAGCGATTCGCTTCGTCATTTTTGATGCGCACAGCACGGGATTGGAATTCTCTTCCGGCATCTATCTTTCCCGAAACTTATAATATGGGTACCTTCAAAGCAAGGATGAATAGGCATCTTATAGGCATGCGCGTTCCACCTTAGACTGCATCACTGCTTACCATCAGGCATGATTGCAGTCAAGCGCTCGCCTATTAAACAATAAAAAAAAATAAAAAAAAGTTACAAAAATATTTTCATTATTATATATATAGTTTCAAAATATAGTTTCTTTCGTATATGTTATTCCGGTATATGAGCTTCTATTCTTAGATGAATGAATATTAGTAATGCAGTAAACCTTTCAGGTTGGGTAGCGTGGTTGCGGTACGGTACATTAATATGCCGCATATTTGTTTTGAAGTAGCTGTTGAACGTGAGAACTTAATAATGCTACAATAATATCTTGGATGCTTGTGTTTATTTTGCAACAATTTCAATTAAATTTGAAGCATATTAGAAATAATATAATATAAAACTCATAATACAATACTTTTTACACGAGTTTATATCTAAAACATATAAAATTTAATGGAGAAAGTTTTTATAAAATTAGAAAACCTTCCATCCTTTGGAACACGCAAGTTATTTTGGACGAAAATATTTTGCGTTCGTTAACGCTACCTAACTGCTAAAATTTGTGTGCAGCATATTTAATTTTCGTAGGCACACGTTTAGAGGAAAGGTGTATAAGGAATTTTTTTAAGGTTACTAGCAAATTAGGTTACAAATTACTAGTAAATTTGTTAACCACTTACGCTAAGCTAAATACTTGTATTAGGAGTGGGTTCACATCGATAGTATGATGGCCGACAAATCTACGACCTCTCGATCGCAAGCCTGTTACCCTAATTATTCCGCTACCGCCACTTCAGTTTTTGCAGTTTTGCCATTAAAATAAAATTGTCTTTAGCACGGCGTCATAGAACAATTCTTAGGATGTCATTTATTGTCGCTAGTCTAGTAGAGAGTCTGCGCTCTACAGTAGGTATTTCACACCCTTATAGATGCTTTGGCACACAAAACACTGTAAAATAAAATACTTGATAGAGTAAAAATATCATTTTCCTGCCCTTATCCCACTTTAAGTGTATAAAAACAACATATCATCTAATCATGTAACAACATTATAAAAATGTACTTAATGATTTGGCTAGTTATTTAACGACCGATCGCCTGACGTCAACCTACCTAAGTGGCCTTCTACGAAACCTCGGTAAGAAATGAGGATGGTACATTCTACTCAGCCGGATATCACGTAGCGGGTTAACTTACCTGAGTCGACTTTTACGACATCTTGGTAAGATATATTTAAATTCAAATTATTCTTTATTCAAATAAACTTGTAAACAAGTGCTTTTGAATCGTCAACTCTACTGCTGGTTCGGAAAGCTGTTCCTACCGAGAAGAACCTCGGCGGTTGCTCTTTTAAAAATAATTCTTAATACTATTTACATTAAGTCGTTACTGTCTTGTACTGGTTCAAAGGGAGCTATATCCACACATTCTTTTCTTCTAAATAATCTTCAAGAGTATAGTAGGCTTTCTGTATCAGCCTCTTTTAACAGTGTTTTTAAACTGCTGTAATGGCAAATAGTATATAATAGGTAGTCTATTTTACTCAGCCAGATACCACACGGCGGACTTTATAGAGGAAAATGTTGGGATGAAAATTTTTATATTGCCAAATCCACATAAATATTTGAACTTACTAGTTTATTTTATTTAACTTAAACCACTCATGTGCGGAAACAAAGCAGCGAACCGTATGGAAAGCTGTACAATGAATACTGAATTCGCATTTTTAAGGGTTGAACGCAGCAAAAATGTTTGTTGGTCCATAAATTGCTGTTGGTATTACAAAAACTCTGCGTACGTTTAGAAACAATAGCGTTAACTAATTTGTATTTTAAACTGCACGGTCTATTCAGTCGAGACAAAGCCATAATAACTAAATTTAGATTAAAGAGCATAGCGAGCATAGAATAGCGTTTTCCCTCGTTCATCTTTGGCTAGCTTTAAGTTAAAAATGGAATTGAAATTATTATCACATCATCATCATCTTCCTGCCCTTATCCCACTCTAAGTGGGGTCGGCACAACATGTTATAAACATGTTGTCACATGATTGGGCTACGTATTTTACGACCGGCCGCCTGCCTGACGTCAACTTATCTTAGTCGTATTTGACGACACCTCGATAAGCAAGAGGGTGGTCTATTCTACTTAATCGGATACCACCCGGTGAGACACTTACCTTAGTCGCCTTTTACGACACCTCGGTAAGAAGTGAGCGTGGTCTACTCAGCCGGATACCACACGGCGGTGAAATTATTATCACATATCACTATCACATTATTTGAAGTATAACAGCCACGGCTGTGTTACTATTCCACTGCTGCGCATAGACCTCCTCTCTCCGTTTTTGAAGAGAGGGCGTTGGAGCTAAGACTTACCACGCTGCTTCAATGTGGATTGCTAGGTTACACATATCCCTAGAATTCTGTAGAGATATACGGGTTTCCTCACGATGTTTTCTTTCACCGAAAAGGGTGTGATAAATTGCGATTATTAATTAGACACAAGTATTAATAGAACAACTCATTGTTTTTTTGTTCCCACCACGCCACTCCAATGCAGATTAGTAGGTTACACATATCCCTAAAATTCTTCAGATATATCCAGGTTTCAATTTATTATCTAGACACATAAGTTTAAATAGAAAAACTCATTGTCCATTTCTACCTATGACCCGCTCGAAAGAGTCTCACGGTCGAAGCTATCAAAGCTATCTTTAAAGTAAATATAAAATGATTCATCATCATCTTCTTGCCCTTATCCCACTCTAAGTCTGATCGCCACAACATGTTATTACATGTTGTTACATGATTTAGTTACGTATTTTACGACCGGCAGCCTGCTTGATGTCAATTTACCTTAGTCGCCTTCTACGACACCTTGGTAAGCTTATTGGTCTATTCTAGTAAACCGGATACCACACGGTGAGTCAACTTACCTTAGTCGCCTTTTACGACACCTCAGTAAGAAATGAGGTTGGTACTACTCTATTCAGCCGGATACCACGCGACGTAAATTAAAGATTATATTACTTGTGAATTTCACAGTATTACCCTCCGATTTACATATGTGTATATGATAAATAACAGATTTTCTTTCTGCGATGTATTTGTTAGAAAGAGGAAAATATTTCAGTGTCTATACCAGGGCTGTATCGAGTGTGTCCATAAATTACATGCTAGGGAAATATCTGGAAACTGTACCTATACGGGGAGACAATAGGTTTCTGATTTCAGAGTTATTGCTATTCGACACACGCGCAGATTGTTTTACCCTACCTTTGATATATACACACTTAAATTGGGCAGCGATTTATTGCACGATATGCGATATTTTCTAAATTTATGTGACCGAAAATCTCCAATAAATAAAAACGAAATACCTAATTTTTAGTTTAAATCTTTTTGAAAAAAGCTTAGGTTTAAAAATGGATTCTCAAAAAGCCAATGTATATTTATTAAAGAATATGAACTATTATAATAACTTATTTTTTACTATAATTTGCTTATTGAGAGCAATTTTACAAGTATATCATTATTCTCCTGCCCTTATCCCACTCTAAGCGGTGTCGGCACAACATGTTATAAACATGTTGTTACATGATTTGGCTTGATATATTACGACCAGCCTACATGACGTTAAATTACCTTAGTCGCCTTTTGCGGTAAGAAATGCAGATGGTGTCTATTCTACTCAGCTGGATACACGGCAATTTACAAATATATATATTAAGAGAGATTTAAAGCAGATGTTGGTAGGCTACCTACCTACCATCATACGTGATGATGCTCGTTACGACGGAATTTTAACATGCTTAATTACTACTGACAATTAACGGCAATAGGTTACCAACATTTTCAAGCCTTTTGCATACTATTGGATTTATATAGTCATATTTTTTATTCTATTCTATCTCTCTATACATACTATAAAACAATGTTATGTTATGTATATGTCTGTAATGTTATGAAGAATGAAGAATGAAAATGTAGTGAAAGGATTTTTGTATGGTTTTTACTAAAAGATGAATTGAGAAAGGGTTAATAACAAATTACTTAAGAATCCCTTAAAGGTCGGGATTTACGCGGGAAAAACTTTATAACAGACTGTTTTCCGTGCAAGCGAATCCGCGGTAAGAAGATAAATAACAATATTTTCTATAAGCTTTTCTAGAACACTTTCCTGCCATCAAAAGTTAATTTATGTTAGTGTTTATTTTAATATGCGCATAAACACGGTTACGTTGGAAAATACATAGAAGCTGGGAAAAAACATAAAGCATCCTCTTTACATCTTCAACCAGCTTAAATACCATGGAGTTAGCAGTCAAAGGTTTATAATAACGTTGCTCTTGCATTCGTTCATACTCTCACATTCGCAAAAGCTTAATGGTTGATTGCAATTAACAAAATTGGTTAATTGCGATGCTTGTGACGGTTTCATAAAAATTTCAATTTAGAATTCAAGCTTAAATGTTGAGAGAGTCGTTTTAAATCGTTTGAGTTGAGAGTCATTTAGGAACTTTATATTTATGTTGTATCGCTGATACTTAGGTGGTTAGGTATAAAATAAAATAAAAAGTAGCCTTTATTTTGGGGCCTTCATGTTACTTATATTTTAAAACAAAGTCCCCAAGCTCGCTGTCGGTATGTGCGTGACTTTCTTAAAATGTACTGAAAGGATTTTTGTATGTTTTTTACTAAAAGATGAATTGAGGAACAGTTAATAACAAATTACTTAAGAATTCCTTAGAAGTCGGAATTTACGCGGGAAAAACTTTATAACATACTGCTTTCCATGCAAGCGAAGACGTGGGCAGCAGTGGGGCGTGGTGGGTTTCATAAAAATTTCAATTTAGAATTCAAGCTTAAATGTTGAGAGAGTCGTTTTAAATCGTTTGAGTTGAGAGTCATTTAGGAACTTTATATTTATGTTGTACCGCTGATACTTAGGTGGTTAGGTATTAAATAAAAAACTAGCCTTTAATTTGTTGCCTTCATGTTACTTAGGCAGATTACAGATGTTAAGATGTTTTATTTTATACCCTTTAGGATATTTATTCTTTCCATTGTCTTTACGGGCAACATGCTGTTACTCAGAATGGTTTTCACAGCGCCACTGGATCCGCGAGGGCGGGCGAGTATGGAAACTAGTATTGAGGGTGTAAAATGGAGAGACTAGACTACAGATTTTCTAGCAGTCTAGAACGTCGTTCTAAGGGTATAATGGGTTCTATCGGTGATCTTTTTTCAAGAATAACTTTTTTCTCAAATCATATATCAAATCAAATCCTATTTATATAATCAATTTTTTGCGTGAAGTGGAAAAAAGCAAATTTTTGAAGAATTCCTAACATATGTATTACCGCTGTAGAAACGTGGTGGGTCTAACCTCCAACTTATTTCCAAGAAGATAGAAGGCTGAAAAACAGTGAAATGGTAACAGGCAACTATTTTACTGTTAAAACCCGGGAATCTGCTAGTTCATAAATCAGATAATTATTTAAAAAGTAAAGAACAAAATTATGATTTCAATTTAAAAAGATAATAACTTCAAGATTTAAACGGCAAATAAAGTAATATCAACATATGCTCCTGTCCTTATCCCTCTCTAAGTGGGTTCGGTACAACATGTTATAAACATGTTCTCACATGACTTGACCACGTAATTTACGTCCGGCCGGAGTCGTATTTTGCGATATTTCGGTAAGAAAGAGGGTGGTCTATACTGCCCAACCGGATACCACACGGTGGGTCAAATTACCTTAGTCGCCTTTTACGACATCTCCGTAAGAAATAAGGGTGGTCTATTCTGCTCAACCGGATACCACACGGTGAGTCAACTTACCTTAGTCGCCCTTTACGACACCTCCTTAAAAATAATGATGGTCTATTCTACTAAACCGGATACCACACGACGGATCAACTAACCTTAGTCGCCTTTTACGATACCTCTGTCAGAAATAAGGTTGGTCTATTCTACTCAACTGGATACCACACGGCTTAAAGAATAAAGTAATATACTCTCTCACTTGGAAAATATATTACATGCACTAAATCTGTTGTACAAAAAACCTTTAGCAGCAGAATGCAGGTTTCATTGCAAAAGGAAGTTTTTCATAATATACGCGATACAAAGTGCGGTGTAAATATGAAAACTTGGAATTTTATTTGTTCATTTTGAACCGGGATATTTGGTTTGTGTAAGTTTTATGAATACATATTATTTTCATTTGTAAAATCGTTATTAACTATTACTGAATTATCATTCTCCTGCCATTATCCCACTCTAAACGTGGACATCGATAAAATAGAGACTTCAAAAAAAAAGAAAAATTTATTGGGTAGATGGGGCTCAATCCTAGGTAATAACGAATAAGCTACGCTTACTTGACAATTTACGGCAAAAAAGTGTTGTATATTAAATTTAAAAGTTTTTATTAAGTTAACGATTTTTTTTTTAAATAAAACCTAGCTAGGTTTTAATTTTAAAAAAAATTTGACAATTTTTGTCCCCTCTGCACGCTGAATTTCAGGAAAATCGTTGGAGCAGTTACCGAGATTCCGAAAAAAAAAATATTTATATATATCTATCTACCAACCTCATTTCTTACCGAGGTGTCGTAAAAGGCGACTAAGGTAAATTGACCCACCGTGTGGTATCCGGTTGAGTAGAATAGACCACCCTCTTTCTTATCGAGGAGACGTAAAATACGACTAAGGTAAGTTGACGTCAGGCAGGCGGCCGGTCGTAAAATACGTAGCCAAATCATATGACAACATGTTTGTAACATGTTGTGCCGACCCCACTTAGAGTGGGATAAGGGCAGGAGGATGATGATTTATATATATCTATCTATCTAGCGGACAGTTATTAGAGACCACAAAATTCTTTACTACAAATTCAATTTAAAAAGTTTTTAAAGAGCCCTCTTTCATTGTATGAACACGATATCTACACTCTATGGTCTTTTTACTCGTGTATCACGTATCTTAAATTCGGTCGAAGTTTATTTTTGATTTATCGCCCCCAGGGGCCTTGCGATCTTTTCGACACACTGTTTACAGTTTCGGTACTTTGTCCCTTTTTATTATTATTAGTAACCTTTATAATAACATTTTTTAGCCTAATTATTAAACAATTTGAATTCTTTGGAAAAAATACTTTAACATAGAGATAGTAAGTAACGGCCTGTTACTATCCCACTGCTGGGCATAGGCCTCCTCTCTCCATTTTTGGAGAGAAGGGTTGGAGCTAAGACCTACCACGCTGCTCCAATGCGGATTGGTAGGTTACACATATCCCCGGAATTCTCTAGAGATATGCAGGTTTCCTCACGATGTTTTCCTTCACCGAAAAGCGTGTGATAAATTGCAATTATCAATTAGACACATAAGTTTTTAATAGAAAAACTCATTGGTGTCTGCCCGGGTTTGAACCCATGATCGTCTCTAGAGATTCACACGGTCGCACCGCTAGGCCATCACAGCTTAGAGATTAACATAGAGATAAGAACATTTAAATTTCGTCATTTTTCCGTACGTGAAAGTGAGGGTCTATTGCTATTTTGCTGCAGAGTAAACTCCACATTTCTATGTATGAAGAATTGCAGCTAAGAATCATCACGCTGCTGAAATGAGTATAGGCTATTAACACATATACTAGGAAGTTTCTAGAGATATGTAGGTTTAAAATAGAATTGCCTTGTTAAAAGTTTATCACGTATACATTATATATCTATACATATTATAATTTTTTCTTCTCCATACATCTATACGTTTTATAAAACAAAGTCACTAAAAGATGTCTGAATGTGATCGCTTTTCTTAAAATTTACTGAACAGATCTTTGTACAACTTTCACTGAAAGATGGAACGTTTGTAGAATTCAGAATGGTTAAACCGATTTTGATGGGACTTTTACTGTTAAATAGAGGAGTTTGTGGAGCTACATTTGAATTACTTTATTACGAATGCCTGGGAGGTCGAGGTTTAGACAGTGTCACACACATGAGAGTGACATGTGAGTTTATAATTAAAGGATATGTCTAGAAAGAGATATCAAGTTTAGAATTTAATATCAATAATTGCCATTAAAGCTATTCAGAAGCGGGATATTGATTTAACTCTATTCAATTTTAAAATATATGTATATAACATATACTAACAGTGTTTACGCATTGATTGATTTTATAAATTTTCCTCTCTCATACAACATATTATTATGGCGTTATGAGTCAGGTTATCGAGCTTTCGTACACATCCCATTTTCCGGTGAAACAGCTCCGGAAGTTACGGTCAACTCCGGAAATTACTGACATAATACACCGCGGATAACTCACAAGTCCGAAGATTTATTCGATTTATTTCAATATAAAGTATTTACTGTTATTATTTTTGTGAGGCATTATGAATAACACAAAATTACTATTTTGACTATTTCTGTTTTTAAATTATTTATTAAGTAATTATTCCACTATGTATGCCGCGTGGTATCTGGTTAAGTAGAATAGACCACCTTTATTTTTATTGAGGTTTTGTAAAAGACGACTAAGGTAAGTTGACGTCAGGCAACATATTGTTCAAACCAAAGAGTGGAACAAAGGCAGTAGATTGAACACATGCGCTTCATTTTTTCCTTCGATACAATTTATTCGAATAGTCATGGTCGTCAAGTTCTGCTATTACGGCCTGTTAAATTTAATCTTTCGTGAGTAGTATTCATAGTTAATGTATAGAAACCGGCTATACTCTACTAGTTTTGAACCCATTCGGGAACTGCGTGCAGCAGCTCCCGCCGCGATACTCGTAACGTCGTGTAAAGAGCTCATGAATAAGTGCCCCAGATGGGTGGACAAGACGTGAGTATAGCCGGTTTCTATACATTAACTACTCACTGTTATTTGGCATTTTAATATATTTCAGTGAAGGGCACCAAAACAGATTTCATTTGATAGGTCTATCGCCTAAGCGATCGAACGATCGATGTCTGGTTCATTCAACCTTTCCTTAAACCGCAAGGCGTTCTACGTACTCTTTTCTCTGTAGGTACTTATTATTTATTACTTTTTTTTAATTTTAATTGTTAACTATATTAGAACAAAGTCCCGAAAAGCTGTCTGACTGTTTGGGATCAATTTCCGCAAAATCTACTGATCTGATTTTATACTTTTTGTAACAAAAGAATTTTTGCGAAAGGATTAAGATAATAGTACATTCTTCCTAACTGATGAATTTTTAAAAGGATTTTTAGTAAAAGATAGCGGTGGTTGCAGAGTAACATATAGGCTAATTTATTACCTGGAATTCCCGCGGGTTCAGGATTTAATCGGGAAAATGTTTGTGACACATTCATTTCCACGCTAGTTAAATTAAAGTCCCTAAAAAGTTGATGGTCGATCGAATGTGATCGATTTTCTCATAATCTACTGAACTGGTTTTTATATAGCTTTTACTAAAAGATAGTGCGATTCTTGAGGAAGATTAGGTAAATAGAACATTACATTCTTATGTAAATTGTCACACACTAATTTTCACGCGTTCCAAGCCACTAGTTGAAAGTATATCTTTGAACTACCTATATTTTGTTAATGCCAAATCCTGCGAACAGATAGGTGTAGAGTGGATATTATTATCCCAAACCCTTTAGCAGAGTTAAAGTGTTATTGGGTCTCGATTATTTGAGATGTAGGTGTAATTTCACGGGTGAATTGGATTTCTAGTGGGATATCGTACAGAATTTTCTAAATGTTATTAAGTTTTTTGCCTACACTATACCTACTATTCGGATGTTTGTATTTCCAATTCTTAGGATATTACAAGTAATTTGTTATTAATATTTATTAATTTATTTATGTACTATAAAAAATGTTGGAAAAACATTATTGCTAAAAAAAGTGTACAAAGGTCAACTTATCCCTAAGACGGAGATCTCTGCCAACTAACCTACGAAGTGAAATAATTTATAGTAAAGAAAAAGTTGGTACACAAATATCAAACATTATGAATTAGAAATAGTATTAAAATATAATTTATAAAATAGTATATTATTGTTAAAATAGTAGCTGACCAAAGCGTTTAGAAATAAATTCATTGAAGTTGTAAAGTATGTCAAGACTTCGTAGCACTTCCGGTGAAACTGCTCTGCGCCAGCCGGAAGTTACAACACCGGAAATTAGTGGCACAACATAGCCGATACAATGTTATACATCATCGGTGAGTAAAGGCTCAGTTGTATAGTTACCAACGTTAATAATAGCAACAAACCAAATAAACTTTGGTAACTAAGTCTTTTTTAGCTTTGGTAACTCAGAATTTATATGGACGGAATTTTATGTTGAACAATATATCCCTCCCTATTGTAACTAACTCCTCCTTCGTCAAGTATAAATATTATTTTATACATATTCAAACACCGCTACAGCGCTCGCACTCCAACAGCGTAAAGCACAAAAACGCGCCGAAGGCGCTAGCACTCTTAATATATATTGGCACATGATTCGTCTAAGTGGCTAGGACCCCGCACTACGTTGTGTTTTGTAATAACTCAAATTCTTTTAGAGCATCAGAGGCTATGTGTCCATCAATCTAAAGGAGTCAAATAAACCCTTAAATAGAATAAAATAATGTGATAATAATCACATTATAGTTTTATAATAATATTTCAATATATCGTATTCTTTAATATAAATAGAGCCGTCAGCCCTACATTCGTAGTTTATATCACTTTCCTCAACAGAGAGGTTTATTATCAAATATCATTTGTTATAATATAAAACAGTTGTTTGTCATCAGTGTACGATACTCGAACAGGTTTTATATTTATCTAATACAAGAACAGATTTTACTTGTACTCTACATGAACAGACTTTATATGTCCAACAGATATATATTCGTTACACGAACAGATTCTTATATGGTTAATACATGAACGGGTTACTATAAAATTTGATAAAAAAAATGCGAGACATTCAGATAGTTGAATGTCTCGCGAATGTCTTATGTTACTTCATAGGATATGTTATAGCCAACAGAAAGATCTTTCACTCGATCTAAATACCTAGCCCTTAAACAACTCCGTAGAGAAGTTTAATCAAAGTGGTATCTCTCTCCTATCTATTATATTCTTCCGATTTGGAAAAATATAAAAAGAGAGTGATAGTCAGTAGCTCCGCACCCGCTACCAACGGTGAGCTCCGTCCATAGGATATGAGCCCCCCCCCCAAGGGGTACCTGTTTATAGTGCGCCTGCGGCGTATGATCATGGGATAAACCCATTATTGTAGGGAGTCAACAAAACCACCGTTGACATATTAGGCATGAGTGCCTGGGTGTATAATAGAGGACCGAAGCCCATATAATAAATAGCCGGAGCTATAAAATATGGCATTAGCCAAAGGCACAAGGCCTGGTAAATTTTGATAATAAATTACCAATTCTTATATTCAGTAAGGCGCATGTCGCCTGCACACGTCGTAACGGTGCGTTCTATGGTAAAAACCACATACAGTATAATACGTATAATACGTATAAAGTCCACAAAGTGGAAACCCATCGAGATGGCAAACATGTTGCAAAGCAACTTGATTAGTTATAATATATACACCATATAGGTGTGTGTCCACCGAAGTGGATAGTGTATGTCCACCGAAGTGGAAGATGTGTATGCAGAGCATTACATGAATGCCAATCACCCCCTATTCACCCAATACCATATAATGGAGTCACACATAGTGCACTCGCTTACGGTATGCGCCAAGCTCAACACGCCACCTCATACAACAAAAGGTAATTTATGTTTAACGCGGCAAGCCACGTAAGATGTATATGTATATGTGAAGATAAGGGAAATGCAGGCCACACTGTCTAAAGCTAGTCCGCAGTCTTATTAACAAAGACCCGACCAGCGGCTATTATGCAATAATGCCATGCTATAATGGTCATTCGTGGTATCATTAACTAAGCTAAGGGGACGTCCTGAAAAGGACGAAACACCACACCCATCCGTTACTATGAACAGAGTCCATAGCGATCCATCACTGCCGCGGCGTATCACTTCAGCAACATAAAGTTAACTTCCGCAACGCCCAGCAACATTCAGCTGTGGTACCGTCACTATTGAGAGACTACGAACAACGTATAGATGTCCGTTCGTCAAACAATAACATTTCAGCCACCACTGTACCGGCACTACTCCAAGCGGCCTATGCGTCCAAAGATCGAGCAAGGCACACGGCAATGACCGAAATCACCACCGGCCTAACCAAACCCGTATCACAAAGGCACACGCCCAAAGTAACTCTGGTTGCGTCAAACCAAAGCCGAATAAAGGCACGCCGCAGCAACCGAAGTTAACTACGGGCCTAGACCCAGCCCTAATAAGATGCAGCCTAGTGTAGCCTTTTGGGCCAGGCACACAGCAATGACCGAAATCACTGCCGGCCTAAACCTCAAGTCTCCCACCAGTACCCGCCAGAGCATGTTCGGTAGAGTGCCAACCACTACTCAGCAAAGTTACCTTTACCAAGTATCATTCTGACACTTTAATCGTTCGAGGTGAGCTAAGCGATGTAACCATCGCTACACTCTTAATGGTCAAGTCACATTCACAGCCTTTCCAAAGATCGGCACGATCTTGCATCTTGAACCATTATACGAGAGCGGGCCTAGATGTGTATTTATTATTAATTATTATTAAAAATAGTCGAGTTAAAACTCAATTAATATCTTGTATCGCCCCAGTACACATCTACAATATCATTATAACAACATTTCATAAGCGACCTAAAAGATCACTTCTGCGCTCTACGCTCCGCCCGCTCTCTCATACTGTAGTACGGCGGATAACGTGACATTCGGTCAATATGATGAAAATTATACTTTTCTGAATTTGATGTTTTATGAATAGAGCATCAATTATAGATGCGAAAAAACATTACTGCGTGACAAACAAACATTTATTTTTATATTTATAGATTTTTCTAAAATATTGAAATTTTAATAATTATTCATTTTTAAAACCTCGAATGTAGGGATGAGACTATTACAGACTGTTACACTATCCCTACTATAAATGCGAAAATCTGTCTGTCTATCTGTCTGTTACGTTTTAACGGCCAATCCGCAGAACCAATGTCAATGAAATTTGGCATAAATATTCCTTATATACCGGTTTAGCGGTCGGGGTTTCTGCGGAGACTATCGGAGGGATGCTTTTCGGAGTATGTTAATAAAGTAATTTTTGTGTGAAAACATTACAAACATACATACCAAATTTTTCCCCTTTATAATATTAGTATAGAATATATCATGCTTAGTTTAAACTGACTGAATCAAAATTTTGCTTAATTGAGATACATTGTAATCCTTTTTTATTTTGAAGTTTGTTTAGCAATTTTGGTTCTTTTACTGCAATTAAACCTAAATGGTTTTCAATAGCTCCTTTGTTGTACGGCTATTAAAGTAAACCCATTAACTGGCGCTAGCTGATATACTGCTCGCTTTAAAATAACATTTCCAGTTTTCAAGACGTTATTGTTCACTGCGAGTACATACGCTCCGACGCCCAAGCTTCCTCTCGAAAGACGAATGCCACATGAATAATGCACGTTTAATATTTCGGATTGTGAGCACTTGTCATGAATTTGACCGGATGAAAGAAGCCTTGAGTTATTAGATATAAAACTGGAAACATATATTAATGAAGGATAAAGAAGGATCAAAATGAATGTCTTCTGGAATATTGTTGTAAGGTAAATTCGCGGACATTAAAAAAAATATGTATAACAAAAAGGAGGCGTATGTGGCACTTACAATTTAAGTTCTCATGATTCTCTGTGTTCGAACCTTAGCTTGACAGTATATTTTTAGCAGTATACTTTTTGTGCATAAAAATATATATAATTATAAGAAAAAAAGATTCTATAATAAAATTCCGCAACCAATTTAAGCTTAGCCATCACAACAGTTAAAAAACTGTAAAAGGAGACTGATATAGAAAGACCATATACTGTTGAAGATTACATTGATGATAAGAATAAGTGGATATAGCTACTCTTTAGGATACTCGATAGCAATAAATAATGTAACTAATTATAACAATCTTTTTTTGCCGAGTTCCTTGCTAGCTCTTCTCAGTAGAACAGCTTTCCGTACCATCAGTGGAGTTGACGAAGCACTTCTTTACAAGCTTATTTCAATAAAGAATATTTTGAATTTGAATTCAATAATAGATTGGAGCTCACTATTCTTTTCGGTAAGTTATAAATGTCCCGGAAGTTTTCCAGAGACATGCAGTTTTTCTCACAATTTTTCTTTTACCGTAAAGCGCTTGATAAAATGTAAATATCAATTAGCCACTTAATTTACATAAAAAACTTATTGCAACTAAATATTTAATATTCATTAAAATTTCAGGTATTTTCCTAATAGATATCGTACTAAATATGATATGAAAAGGCCTAGGAATCTATTGTTCTATTGAATTTATCAGCTTCAGTATAATTTTTTGTCCATAATCTTTCTTTTAGCAACGGCTATACGATAATACAATGAGATATAATAGCATCTAATTCCTTAACTTCAAACCCCATATCAGATTTGCCTTTATTTGTTACTGCGACATATATTGCATTCAGAGTAATTAAAATGGCATTTTCACGCCTCGCTTTATTTTGAGTCTTGCACGAAATCCTCATTATCTAAATTCGTCAAAGGCAGTGAGAAGTCTCGTGCTTTAGAGCATATAATCTCCTTACATTCCGGCAGTCATATACAGTTATTCGATAGAAGCACTGACGTAAAAGCAACTCAAGACTTTCCTTTGACTTGCTTTAATATGACAGTATCAATCTTTTCATTATAAGAGGCTTTCCCGACTTTTCAATGTATAATTTGCATTACAAAGATAGAAATAAGAAATCATGTCTTTAAGAGGGAAAAAGTCTATGTAATGCTTAAAGTAGATATGCACTATATTGTGTGTGTATTCGAACATTATATTCATTAATGGAACGTGGCTAATTGTGTTGTGCGTAGCATAGCTACTCTACTGCTATATGTTTTATTTGAAAGTAGCTAAGTATTTGATCTTATTTACGTACAAATTGAAAGAGGCACGTGAATTTTTGCTTGCTTTCAACAAGTGTTATAGACACAAATTGAAAGTGGCATGTATGGGTGTGATGAATTTTTGTTTGATTTCGGCTAGAATTACAAATACAAATTGAAAGTAGCATGGGTATGATGAATTTTTGCGTGATTTCTACTAGTATTATAAACACAAATTGAAACTTACGAGGTGTGTAATTAGTTCATTTTTACTGATTTTGTCATGTATTTAAACACAAATTAAAGTTTCTTAGTGTGTGATACATTTTGCTTTATTTCGACTAGCAATATAAACACAAATTGAAAGCGGCACGAAGTTAATGCATTTTGCTTGATTTCTAGCAATACACACATAAATCACCATACGTTATTTAACTATAAAGACTCTCTACCAGAGTAAACAACGTCCTTCGCCGTGTTTACTACACAACGTTCCACTTTCCACTTTAAAAATGTAATAAAACTCAGTAACCCACATCAAAAAGAGCTAAACAAAACTCCCCGCATTTCATATTCGCGCCGCACTTTATTCGCGTATATTATGAAATATCTTCCTTTTGCACTAAAAACTGCATTCTGGCTGCAGGCTAAGTTTTTTATTCAACTGATTTAGTAGACGTAATATATTTTGCATTTCGTCGGCGGAAGCAGTTTTAACTTTTCACCTCGGAATAACTTCTTAAAGGTATAAAGTTCTAAGAACTTACTATGAAACATATGGCATATAAATATATTAAATTTTTAAAGCCACTCTCGTTTGAAAAGAAGGGTCTGAACTTACTCGTAGACCTATCATGCTGCTCTTATACAATTTAATAAGTTAAACAATTTAGTAAGTTAAATAAAGATATACTAAAAAAAAATCATTGATGCCTGACTGGCGTTACGACTTCACAAAAGGCTATCACTGCATCACCAGTTTTAGTATTAGATGATGATGCAAGATGGATACATAGGTAAATTTAGTTTACAGGTAAAAGCTGAATTCAAGCGACAAATGTGCGGCATTGCCAATCTAAAATTATTACCCCTTATTAATCTTTACCCCTTTTTCCATTCTTGTCTACTTTCACGACGGCTTTCGCTTAGAATTTTACAAAAGATTCTCTTTCAAAGATTTTTTGGAAGAGGCGTGATAAGACCCTTGGCATATCTTTCTGCACCCATGTTTAAAGTTTCTTTATGTTCTCTTTATGTTTAAAGTTTCTTTATCTCTTTGTGCAATAAAGTTATTTCTTAAATTTAAAGTAGAAACCGGCTTTACTCACATCTTATTTTATCGGGTTGGCCCGACTAGTTTTGAACCCATCCGAAGCACTTATTCATTAGCTCTTTACACAACGTTAACGTCGGGAACTGCCAAAGTTATTTTTCCTCGTCTTTATATTGGTTGATATCCATCAATGCATAGAAAAAACATTAAATATTAAGCGTAAATTATATTTTCGGTAACGCAAACATGCATGACCTGTTTTAATTTATTAATACCATTTCCCAAACATAAAAACTTTCAAAACGAATATCGTGTTTTACAAATTTCAAGTATCAATAAACACGAATCAGCAGTAGAAACTTCTTAGTATTTCATAGGGCTGAGTTTACAGCACTGCAGCTTCAAACTCGTAAGTCAATAACTCTTCCATTGGCTTCCGACTGAAAAACTTTTAACTCGATAAATAAGATACATTGCTTCGTTTAGTGCTTTTATACTTGTTATGTTTTTTGTCAATGTTACCAATAAGTCATTTTCGTTTTATGAGTCGCATTTCTTGCTCAGGCGACTAAGGTAATTTGATCCATCGTGAGGTATCCGGCTGAGTAGAAAAGACCACGACGACTAACGACACCTCGGTAAGAAATGAGGGTGGTCTATGCTACTCAGCCGAATACCACGGCACGGCGGGTCGGCTTACCTTAGTCGCCTTTTACGACACCGCGATAAGAAAAGAGGGTAGTACTATTTTATTCTGCCGGATATCACACGGCGGTGTTTAATTACTCGTTACATTCATTGTTAATGTGATCTGTCTATGCTATCTGTAACAAATGTAAGATTTCTACTCATATCTACGAAATAAATTAGCAATAAAAATTTAAGCGCACGTTTAATGGTTCCGTCGAATATATACAAATTTTATTGAGAGAACATCAGTAGAATATTAAGTGATCTTATATCAATTCAACCCTCATTTCAATTTTAATGGTATAATAATGTATGGATATATATATTTTCTTCTAAAAATCTGTGATAGCTCAGTGGTGAGACGGTGAAATTCTCAAGAGAGATTCAAGAGAGATCACGGGTTCAGATTCGGGGCAGGCACTGACGAGTTTTTCGCTAAAAAAATTTGTATAATTGTTAATTGCAATTTATCACACGCTTTTTACGTGAAAACTTCGTTGGTACCGGCACATCTCTAGAGAATTCTGGGGATCTGTGTGAACCTACCTACAAATCGCAAAGATTTGCGATTTTGTTGTGGAATCTATCTTCTGTGTTGTATTGGGTATGAAAACGGATAGTTCACTCTGCATTTAGCATTATATATATTTTCTATTTCACTTTGTCGCAGATTGGATCTCCGTAAAGTAAGGCCTAATTATATAAATTATTTGAAAACTTTAGCAGTAAACAGCTATCAATAAAAGTAGAGACGTCCAACAAATGTAGAGCAGTTGGGACTATTAATGACTTGTCGATGAAATTAACTCCACCGGGCGCAATCAAACCAGATTAAACACAAAGAGGTATTAACAGACCGAACACTTCAAAGGTTCTATTGGATTTCGGAACTGCCCACAAGACCGTGGTCGGCAAAGCGGACCATTAGTCAGTGACCGACGCATAAATTATATGCCCAATTAGTTACATTGATGGTCGACAGCGATTAGATATCGAGATGGAAAAACACGGGAAGATAATTAGTTTTAAAACGTTAACTTTTCCTACTAATAAATGCAAAAGTTTGTGAGTATCGATGTATATTTGTTATCTCTTTCATGGCGAATCCGCTGAATCAATATCGTAGAAATTTGGCACAATTATTCCTTATACACCGGAATAACATATAGGCTAAAGAAATCCTGTTAATTCTACAGGGATGGGATGACATTGAAAAGTGCCATCTAAAATCAACCTATCACACGACAACAGTCCAAGCGAACGAAGTCGCGGGTATAATTATTTACTTGATATAATATATAAAATTTAATTACTTAATATTTTACTAAAGCTAAAGCCTCCTCTCTCCTTTTGTAGAGAAGTGGCGGTGCTTAGATCTACATTGCTCCAATGCGGATCGATAGTATAATTTAGATAATTTTTATACTTATTTATTTACAACTTGCATTATTTACATGCATGATGAGTTGAATTAAGGACTGTCACCATTTAGATATAAAGATGGAAACATACGAGACGATAAATATTTTCAAAACGGTGAACTTAATATAATTAATAATAAATATTTAATAATAACTTCTAATATTATTATTTTACAATTATATATACCATCGATTAGATATAAAGATGGAAATTTACGAAATAATTATTAGTTTCAAATCGCTGACCTGTAACTAAAAGTTATTGTGAGTCTAAAATTGTTACTTTTATTTAGTTAGGTAAGCCTTTTAAAACCTGCTAACGCATTTAATATCATTACAGATCATCTATGAATGAGTAAAAATATACAAATTTACTAAAAAAACCTTGATTTGTAGTTAAATCACATAAATTATTATAAATAATTATTTTAAAATATGATAAGACTATATTTGGAACTAAATATATAGAAATATTTGCGAAGAAATAGCTTTTTTTGTGTTTTTTACGACCATGTGTTTAGATACGAGTATCATGAGAAGCTTGACTTTAATATCATTTACAAAACAGCCTAGAACCTTTATATTATAGATCATACAAGATTAAAGCCTGTTTGAAATGACTATTACCAATTAAAAAATTGAATAAAATATTTATTCTGTTAGAATAATATTGTATATTTAACATAATAAATTACTAAGGTAATATTATTAATTAACTAAGAATTATTCTGTGTTATTTTTATTTATATATTTGAATATAAGACAACAGCACGTTTAAAGGATTGTGATTTTTGGTATGAAGTACCGGCTTGGATTTTTTTAGGACAAATTTAGTCTTCTTTCTCGTCAAAACGAATACATGACATCCTTATATTTGTGCATATTCAGCTCTAAATGAATAAATAACCGAGACTATAAGCATGTGAAGTAAAATCAAAATATATTGAGTGCGAATTATATTCCCCATTGTAATTAAGGAGCAGTCAATACTGAGCAAAAAAAAACAATTTAACCTGCGTTCGAAAGTTGCGAAAACCTTTTATCCGTCTCATTATGTGGAATTAGTGTACGGTAATTATCTTTGTTGTCATTCTATTGTAAATAATTAGTTATCTATAAGATAACTTGTGATGGTTGATTAATGATGTTTTCTTAAAGTTTTAATTGTTTGCGCTTTGAGCTACGACAGTCAAAGAGTAATTGACGCTTTATTATTTTACAATATTATTGCTAACCGCAACTTAGTTCGCGTTTACATAAGTTTAAATACACCCTCAGTTATATAAAATACTGTTTTTGTCATATTCCCAGAGAAAAAAATGAGATTTTTGTGCTATATGTTGGTACGGTAAATAAGCCATATTTTCGGAAATAGCTCAGCCGGATTTCTTGCAGAATACTAAATCTCTAGTGGCCAAGAGTTGACATAGATTAATACAAAAATGTTTGGTTCGTTTCAATATATCAGTTTTTAGTACAGTGTTCAGTATATGTATTTCTGAATAGAATTCAGACCCAAAAAGGTTCCAGTTTATTTCGATTTACGAAACTAAGCAGGTTAAACTTATACAATTACTTAATCTAATCATGAAAGATGAAAGTGGTTTTTCCTTTGAAATTTGTATGCAAATTATCTTTAAGCAAAAACTCTTGCAGACGTTTAGTAGTAATTTCTTCCATCAAGACGTTTAACCAGCTATCTTAACATCTTAAAATTCGTCATAGCATCTTTATGCTTTTAATTAAAACTTTTATTTTGTGTCCGCAGACTACTATTAAATATACAGCTCTGTTCTGTCAACGATTTGCATAATGTTTTGCTTCGAAATAATCACAAGTTGGTAGTCTCAGTTATAAGAACAAAAGAGTTTTGAGAGATGCGCATTTAAAAAGGTAGATTTGTTTAAAATTTAAATTCAAGCTTTTATTTACGATTTTCTCTCGGGTTTTATGTAAATGAATAGTTTAACGGACAGACTGGGATGGGATTTTTTTGTCTTTGGTTGTGGCGTGTGCACGCGTACGACTTTCCATAGACAGCTTGTTAATTCGAGTTTAGTGAAAAATTACACTGGTCAACACTGTTCTTGTCACATGAACTTGGTGGTCATTTTTGTTTAGGTTGCCAATCCTTCATTAAAAAAAACCTATAGTTTCGTTCCAGTCACGTCCAGTTTTTTAGTGACAGCTATAAATGCATTTCTAACGAGTCTAAAATAGTCAATACATAAAGACAGTGTGGCCCACGCATGAATTACTTACACGCCATAAAATGTTAAAAATGATCCTTTAGTGAACCCTGACGACATACTTTCACCACTGATGCATATAAAACTTGGTTAATGAAAAATTTTGTAGAGGTTATGCCTAAAGACGGATTGGATGGATTTTAATACCTAAAACAGAAATTTCCCAAACTCAGCGAGGCAAAATTAACGTCTCGTAACTTTTATATTTTGTAAATTATATTATAATATACAATTTAATTATACAGAAACTGAAAAAGGATTAAGATTTTGAAAAGGAATTGAATTATCTAAAAAAAAGTTGCCTGCAAAAGTTTTGTGAAAGTTGTCCAAATTTTTTTAGGAAACTATAGAGTGAAAAATTACAAAGATTTAATAAATGAAATTCTAATGTCATATAAAGCTTTGGGATATCACGTGTCCTTAAAAATACACATGCTGCACTCTTATTTGGATTTCTTTCCTGCAAACTTGGGAACTTGTGAGTGATAAAAAAGGCGAGAAGTTTCATTAGGACATTTTCTTAATGGAGAAGCACGACCAAGGGAAATGGAGTCCACGAATGCTAGCAATTTATTGTTGGAATCTTAAAAGAGATCTACCAGAAGCTAAATATTTCCAAAAATTAAATTTATCTATTGTACATTAAACAATAACTTCTTTAAGTGTAGCTAATTTTTCTATTTACATATACAAATGAATAAATATGTCTATCACTATCACAAGGATACCTGACGTGTCATTTTTTTTCCATTGATATATTATTGCTTGAAGGCCCTAGTATATTTAAAATTTGACATCAGATTTCGTGTGACAAAAAAAAATTAAATTTTGTTGTCCAGTGTTATCTTTTGTTCTCATAATACATGCTGTATGTTACTTATAAAATACGTTTCCTTACATTTCGAACTCTACCTCCTTTTTACTATTATACCTGGATGAACGAATCCTTTGCTTGCTCGGTCATTTTTTTAATGATATAAAAAATGCAATAAAAAAGAAGGAAAGCGCGTGACATGTGGGAATCGATGCTAGGTTTTGAACATAATAGGTCCGCCTTTTACCATAAGGCTATCACAGCTTTGCATTGACACCTCAAATATCATTTGCATTCAATTCTACATTTTAGCATTTTTTTAACGTCCAAATACAGGGATAAAACGACATTTTTTTAATCAAACCTGGCTAGATCAACTTATTACTAATTCGAAACTACACAAAAGTTATATAGAGGATATACAACATTTCATGAAAATCGTTAGGGCCGATTCCAAGTCAGATTAATATAACCTATACTAATATTATAAAGAGGAAAAATTTGTATGTATGTTTGTAATGTTTTCACAAAAAATCTACTGGACCGATTCAAATTCTTCCACCATTGGAAAGCGGCATCTTTACTAAGCAACACAGGCTATATTACATTTTTTTTTTTAATTGGAATCCGTAATAAAAATGTAATAATGTGTAAAAATTAGTCATAAAACTCTGTATATTCATTAGATTATGAATGTTAATGTCATCATCTTCCTGCCCTTATCCCACACTAAGTGGGGTCGGCACAACATGTTATAAACATGCTGTCACATGATTTGGCTGCGTTTTTACGACCGGCCGCCTGCCTGACGTCAACTTACCTTAGTCGTATTTAACGACGCCTCGGTAAGAAAGAGGGTGGTCTATTCTACTTAACCGGATACCACACGGTGGGTCAACTTACCTTAGTCGGCTTTTACGACACCTCGGTAAGAAATGAGGTTGGTCTATTCTACTCAGCCGGATACCACACGGCGGGTCGGCGGGTTAATGTAACAAAAATAAATCTATAGTCCGACTTAGTAGACTTTGCACTGTGATGACATCGGTATGTAGGCAGGTGAAACCGCGAGATATTATTAATAATATAATAATTTTAAAACAGCAACCATCGAGTTTTTCACTGGCTGTTCTCGGAAGATGTTGTTTCCTGAACCAGCAGTAGTGTGCAATTCAGAAGTATTTGTTTACAAGTTTACTTGAATAAAGAATATTTTGAATTTGAATTGAAATAGTGGCGTTCCTATCACGCCTCAGATAGAAAATTTTCGAACAGTATAAATAGCTATGTATAGCTATATAATCTCAATTAGATTAAATATATATCAAAGACAACGTAGGGGCGTGTTTAATTACTCACATGATCGAGCCGGGCATGAAACTGGAACTGGTTTATCTGACATGAACTAATTAATGAAGGTAGATCAGTAATTCACTATTAAATGTGGATAGGTATGGGTGTAGCGATAACGCTAATAAGATAAAACCTACAATGTTTTTTATATGATGACATTTAAGAGATAACATCAAAAAAAGGACATTTAATAAAATATCAGTGAAGCTTTTAACAGAATTTCATGTACCTAAGTTAAGCGCTGAGGAGTTCCTCGTCTAGAACCAATACTATCAATAGAATCACGTCATACTTATCATAAACATACATTGTCATCGGGGTTGGACCAGTATGTAAAATGAACGAATCTTTGTACAGTTTTTACTAAAAGGTAGTGCAATTCTTCCGGTTTCTTTTGTTTAGTATTAATTCTTATCTCAATCAATGCGTTCGTCATTTAATATAGTTTAAAATTGTCCTATACGCTATATGTATCATAAATACTTTACAAGATATTATGTATTAAAATTAAACTCCACCAAAACAATATTAGCTCCAAAATCCAGCGCTCTTTCCATGATCATCATCCTCCTGCCCTTATCCCACTCTAAGTGGGGTCGGCACAACATGTTCTAAACATGCTCTTACATGATTTGGCTGTGTTTTTACGACCGGCCGCCTGCCTGACGTCAACTTACCTCAGTCGTATTTAACGACACATCGGTAAGAAAGAGGGTGGTCTATTCTACTAAACCGGATACCACACGGTAGGTCAATTTACCTTAGTCGCCTTTTACGACACCTCGGTAAGAAATGAGGTTGGGCTATTCTACTCAGCCGGATACCACACGGCGGGTCGACTTACCTTAGTCCTCTTTTACGACACCTCGGTAAGAAATGAGGGTGGTACTATTCTATTCAGCCGGATACCACACGGCGTAGGGCTCTTTCCATGATATCCCACCGTAATCCGATTTTCGTAGCGAGTGGACGTAATACACACATCGCGTTTCTGAACGCTCAATGTTGTATGCATTTTTTTCGTCTAAGTATTCTTAGGAACGTAGTTTTCTTTCTTTAATAGAATTGGAAAACAGTTTGTGGAACACTGATTTCCACGTGGGTGACGCTGTAGGTACAGCCAGTGTAGAATGAAAAAATTGGAAATACTTATACTTCGGAAATATCAAAATAAAATACTATATACATATAATTGAGTGTTATAACACCCAAGTCATAGCGAACAATGTCACCACTAGTGAGTATATATGTGTGCGCAACGTCAAAATGTCGTCCGTGTATACAAACTTCCTGGTGTTGAGAAAAATAGCTGTGGCATTAAATTGAATTAAATTTTAAGTCCTGCGTAGCCATTGGCTTTTTAACTAAATATATACTGACACTAAAATGTGCATCGTGACTCCCTTTTCAAATTCGTTTAAATTCCGAAAAACGAACTAAGAATTTTTATAGTTTTCATATCTTTTAATTTACACTTAAAACAAATTATAATCAATAGTCGTATCATATATATGCAAGTTTGTCTGTCCTTCTGTCTGTCTACGAAAGATAAAATTAATATATAAAAAATTCATATACATTAATATCATGGTTTTAAAATAATGATAAATATATAAAGTTCTACATCATCTTTTCTTATATTGGGTACATATGAGTTTATTCGTCAACGTGGAATTCATACATTTTATGGACGTTTCAGGTCCATTAAGAATATCTAACAAATACTCCATTCAATATTAATGGTCAATTCAATATTAGGTAACGAAAACATTTAATCTGCTAAAAATTTAATAGACGAAGCAAACATTTTACAGATACATGTTAATTAATTCAGCATCTAATATTGATTTTAGGATAAAATTATCTTCCACTAACGTAATATAAAATTCTAGACCCATCTACCCGCTTTTATAGTTAAATTCAATTATTCACGAAGTTTGGACCTCGAACGATATTAATTTCCAAAACCTAATTATACGTTATATCTTGGGTATTATCGATCATTGTCTAATATTATAAGGCGTCTTTATGAAGATTCCAATGTTCATTAATTCATATTAGAGAGAATTTCTAGAAGCGGAAATGGATGGAATTCCTTTTATAATTGGGTCCAAAACATGCTACAATGAAAAAAATTGCAAGGCTATACGGAATTTGTAGTAGAGTATAAGTTTAGAAAACCGACTAAATAAAATTTTAGGACAATTCTTTAATTTCATTAAATTAAAAATAGAATATATGACCATTAATTCTTACATCTCTTGGTTACTTTATTACGTTTTTTATATTTAAAAAATTACCTAGGAAGGCTCATCAGGTAACCCAGTTGTACTTATTACTCATAATACTATCAGGATATCAAGTTTCGTAAGTAACTTTAAGCTAAGCACCGAAGTTCTACAAGTCTTCAATTATGTGCAATTCATAAAATTTTCCCCCGCATAATAAATTCAACGTATAAACAGGTACAGGTACTCAATGTTGTTTTCAAGATTTTTCCATTTTGTGTAATAAATTGGAAACGTTTTCGGCACAAACTTTCCGAACTCCATCATAACGACTTAGGTACGTGACTTCCGCGCAATATTATATTTTTGGCGAAATAAAGTAAAACAAATGAGACACGTTTGAGAGAACTTTAATCTAAAATGTTTAGATTTATAAGTGTTCGCTCGATCGCTATACATAATTCGTATCAAATTCATTTTAAATCATTAAACAATTCTAAATTTTCGCGATTCATACTGATTATTATATTAACAACGTTTTAACAATCTGACAGGGCTTCAGATTGTCAACGACTTGGCATCCAGTGATCAATAAATATAACTCGCGAAAGAAATCGTTGCAAGCTATATCATGTGCGGATAATATCAGTATTGTGTGCAACAGACTTTACATGGATTGTGCGGTTCAAGTGAGGGTAGATGAACAAAATAATGACTGTAGTACTCGGGAACGAAGACGTCGTGGCGCTCCAGTCAGTTCGTGACCACGGTGGATGCAACTCTGCCGAAACGTTGAGCCTTATACAAAGGTAGTCGATTATAACGCCATGTGTCGCCTATGTTTATATAATAATTAAACAATTCGTCTGGGAATCGAACCTTTAGAGTGCATGGTGGCAGTACAAAGGCATCGAAAGGTGGGTGGTGCTAAGTTGCGTACTACTTCTATCTCATTTCGGAGACGCCTGTCGGCGCAGGGCGTGTGGTCAGCTCCTATTCCGGACTATTCCAACCATTTCCCCATGTTGGTACAAGGGTTTCACTGCTGTCCCGACAGTGTCACCTGCTCTAATCCACCCGTACCTTTTACGAAACTGATAATATCTCTGAAGGAGATATTTGTCAGATCCTCAACTTCAATTTCATCCTTACCTAGTATCTCCCATCTTACCAGCGAGTACATAGGGCACTCTAAGGTGAAGACTCGTGTCTTCCTCTCCACACTCTGGGCACGCAGCATCTTCTGTTATTCAGACTGTTGCGTACTACTTATCGCTGATAATTCTGCATTGCCCAGATAGATAGAAAATAGTCAAAGCCCTGAACCCCCTATACAGTCCACTTAAACCAACAACCAGCGACCTAGGATCCAGAGACTAGGTTCCTTTTAATTAGGGAACATTTTGCTCCATTAAGTTTTACCTTCTTTGTTCATTGTTATTTTGTTAGCAATAGGTATGTAAGGGTAGTATTTATGCCGTGTTGTATCCAGCTGAGCTGAATAGACCTAATTTTTTCCGAGGTGTCGTAATAGGCGACTAAGGTTATTGATCCACCGTATGGTATCCGGTTGAGTAGAATAGCTCTTTCTCACCGAGATGTCGTAAGATACAACTAGGGTTAGTTGACGTAAGGCAGGCGGCCGGTTGTAAAACACAGCCAAATCATGTGACAACATGTTTATAGCATACGGTGCCGACCCCCCTTAATGGGATAAGGGCAGAATGATGGTGAAAAGGGGTGGTGATATCTGGGGCTTGATCCCAGGTATTTTAAATACTTTAATGCGCCTTCTTCACTGAGCTATTACATCTTTAGAAATGACAGCAAAAATAGTATTTTTTTTATTGAATTTTAGCAATTTTTCAATGTCTCAAAACAGAGACAAAATAGGGATAAAACGGCATTCTTTTTTAAACCTAGCCTTATAATTTTCCACCAAAAATCCCGTATATGCTGAATTTAATGAAAATCGAAATTACTATCATTTAACCCGATACACGAATTGAAACCTTTTTTACCTCAAAATGCCAAAGTATTGAAATAATCCTTTCATAACATCATATCACTATACAACGTCAAGTATATGGAACGCGAGCGTGCACGAAATTAGGGTAATGTGGGTTTAAAAAGCTTCTCGAGATCTTCTTAGCACAGTGGTGTTTGTTCTACCAAACTAAAACATTAACTAGCTTATACTAGCATTTTCACGTACAATAAATTATATTATATCATCATTCTCCTGCCAAGTCGTGTGGTATCCGGCTGAGCAGAATAGACTACTATCAAATCTTACCAAGGTGTAAAAGGAGACTATGGTAAGTTCATCCGCTGTGTGGTAGTCGGCTAAATAGAATAGACCACCCTCATTCTTACCGAGGTGCCATAGCAGGTGACTAAGGTAAGTTGATCCACCGTGTTGTATCCGGCTGAATAGGGTAGACCACCTTCATTTCTTATCGAGGTTGTCGTAAGAGGCGACTAAGGTAAGTTGGCCCGCCAATTGTAAAATTCGTATAACTCTCGATGAGAGTTGCATTTTTCCGCCGTTTGCCGGATTCGGCCATTTCTGCCGCAGCTCCAGTTCTTGACGCTGTTTCTGTGATATGGCAGAAGGCTAACGTATCAACGCATGTCGCATCCCACATTAGGGCCCGTCCCCCTTCCCAAGAAACCAGCGTCGAGCCGTCTGGTCTCTCCCCATCATCCTGACATATACCCGAAGGCTCGCATAAGTATAAAGGAAAAATATCGTTTGTTATAAAATATAATACAAGATATTACAATACTGTTGAATATTACACTTTTATGAGTAACATACGTGTACATCTAAATTGTAGTTGATTGCTTTTTATCTGAAAACGATATCAAATAAAGTACCGTTATACCAATAAACAAATTGATAAATAACGAATATCGTTCCAATTTGCCGAATTGCTTATTGAGGAAAAAATATTACTATTGATACAGTTATTTGGAATTTGAATGAGAAAATATATATGATAATAAAACTAATATATGAATAAAAGAATGATATTAAAAGGAATAAATTTATTGGGACGAATAGTGAATATTGCACTGGAATATAAAAATACTGAGTAGCACCAGTTTACAGTTCTACTGAGAAGAATGAACAAGAAACTCTGTGGTTGCCCTTATGGAATGGATACAGTTAGCTTCACTTTAAGATAGATAAAAGAGAAATATATGCAGTTCCGTTCTTCTACACCTACAAAATAAGAATATAACACTACATTGTTTTGTTATATAATATAATAATATCTGGGTGACCGAGCTTCGCTCGGTAATTTTTTACTAAAAAAAAACTTAAAAAAAAAGAAAAAACAATTATTTAGTTGGGGATCGATCCTTGGCATTCATATTTCTCGTGGCTGCCTGTTACCCGAATAAGCTACGTCGACTTGACAGCTAATGGCGAAAATTCAGTTCAATATAAATGTTAGTGTTTTTTAATGCCCAAAAACAGGAATAAAACAATATTTTTTTTACATAAAACCTAGCTAAATCAATTTTTCTCCCCCAAAACTTCCTACATGCTGAATTTCGGGAAAATCGTTGGAGCCGTTTCCGAGATTCAGAAAATATATATATATACAAGATTAACTGATTTAAATATAAAGATAATATACTTCGAAGGCATAGAAAATCTTAAATCCTGAAATTTAGATGATAATTCCTTTAGACTTTTCCAACGATTATTACAATATTTAAACAAATTCAAATATTTTTTTACAAATTTTACACTTAAACCTTTTTTATTAATAACTCTGTCTATTGAAGAAAATCGAATGAAATACTGTTTAAGGTTTTAAAATTATCGCGAGGAGAAATAAAGACAGTGGCAGACTTTTTTATACAAAGAGAAACCATGCCAGTTTAGATTTATTTTTCTAACATAAATTCTTAAAACTCGGGTTCTAAAAGTAAAATATTATTACATGTTTCACGAAGTTAGAAATTAGCTCGTCAAAGGCACATACTTGTAGCAATCTTAAAAAAACTTTATAGTCTATAAACTTACTTAACATCATGCTTTCGTGTAGTATATATACTTGATAATATATTTTATGTGACTTCACTCGAGGATGAATTCGGATCGCGTGTTTTATTAGTAAGTAAACTGATACATACGGATCCCAAGAAATGCCTTCATTTATACGAGCGTTGATATGTTCGCATGCTTGCATACGATCGTGCGAGAAAGCTTGCCTAAGAGCATGTGCGTATTTATGTCAGGGTAACAAACTATTGAACAGGGACTATTACAATCTTTATATTGCTCTAATAATAAATATCACGTTCATTCAGCGATGAGAAAAAATTAGCGTGATTTAAAAATAGTTAATTATCCATATCTTGCTGTGGGATACTAAAAATAACTTGAAATTCATAAATAAAACTCTGCATATCATTAGTAAAAAATCAAAAGCTGGGAAGGCGTTAATATTGAAAACGGATAGTTTTTTTTATTATTCAGACTTAGTCGTTCAACAGGGTCAAAAGGGTCGATAAAAGCAATAATGCGAAAATACCAATGTTGGACATACGTCCTGGATATACATCCAGGTCAAATCCATACTCCATGTATATAAACGAATATCATAAATGTATGTTTGTTCCACTTTTGCACCTAAGCTCTCTTGAGCAATATTAATGGAATATGATGCTCGACAAGGCAGACTGGGACGAATTTACCTTACACACCCTCATCTTATCTTGATTATATCCATTAAAATTATTCGAACCAAACCTATTTATCATATTTAACTAGTTTTCTGAACGTGAAGACAGTGAGTACAGTATTACAAGAATTTTGTTTATGTCCATCTTTTATAGCGGTCGTTCGGTAGAAAGGATGGCTTTTTCGAGATGCGCATATCGAATTAGATTTCAGATTAATTTTTATACACGCTATTTTAAATTAACAGGATATTTCATGAATCTTACATCAGTTGACATCACTTTTGTTTTTGCTATCGAAATGTAAATCTCTATGTAAGATATCTATCAATTTGATAACGACTTATACGATCGGGAAGGGTATTTCAATGAGAACGATACAGTGTAATCGGATTAAGTGTTTCCTATTGTATTCCCATCTTGACTGATTTAGCCTACACGAGATATACACCCTCGTGCTAAGGTCTTATAGCATCCCAGTCTATAGCTACTGAAGTGAAAACTTCTTTAGCGGCTTTGTGCATTATTGTGATGGGTATAAAGTGGTAAACTTGCCGTGTCAAAATCTGTAAGGTAGAGGGATAGTAGACCGCTGGGGCGGCGTAGGAGAGGAAGTGTCCCGCTCTCTTTCTACCGCGCGGCGAAACTATATGCCTGCGCCTGATGTTTTGTTTAGGTGGCGCAGGGCGCGAAATAAATTGTCATGTTTGTGTAACGTAGTGCATTAAATTAATATTGTATTTTACGACATAAATAATAATGCTTTTATACTAAAAAAATAAATCTATTCCTGCAAAATTATCTCCTTTCCAAAATACTAAAAATGCACTGCATCCTGCCCTTATCCCACTCTAATGGGGTTCGGCACATTGTATAAACATGCTGTCACATGATTTGGCTACATGTATTAAGACCCTGTCTGACGTCAACTTAACTTAGACGTATTTAACGACACCTCAGTAAGAAAGAAAGGTGGTCTATTCTACTCAACCGGACACTACATGGTGGGTCAACTTATCTCAGTAGCCTTCTATGACACCTCGGTAAGAAATGATGGTAGTCTATTCTACTCAGCCGGATACCATATGGTTTGTATATTTCTATTTAAGTGTGTAAATATTTTTAATTTTTTTTTATTTATTTAATTTAATTTAAAACAATCCCACTGTATAGACAAAAACCTTAAAAAGGTCCCAAAGGACTGTTGAATCTAAGTGCCTCACAATCGTATGGAAGTACAATAAAAGCAAAATTCATTCATTCAAAGAGAAGAAAAAGAAGATATAAGTTTCTGATAAATCTGCGAGTAAATTTACTTGAATCACGAATATTATCGCGTAATAAATATAATTCTTGAATTTCCTACAATCACTTATGTATCTAGTTAAATATAGGGTAATAAATAAAAGCCGATATATATCGTGTTAAACTTACACTCCGGTCCAAAACACGCATGTTAACCCTATAAAGCTGTCAGAATAGACGGGTTACGCGTTCCGTTGCGGAATTAACCCGTAGTCACTGCCAAAAGTAACGTGAATGCAAATATTATTGCGTCACAAAACAGCTCTTGTGGCGTTAATGGGATAAATAACCCTCCAATGGGAACTGGCAACGGCAACAGCTATTAAATACGCCAGTTAGATTAATGTTCATAGGTTTTGTTATTCTTTCTTCTTTAATATAATTAGTATTCTAAAATAATTATCGGAGAAATAAATCATTTATCACCACGATATAACTAAATTCCTTGCTTAGTTTTCTTGTAGAATTATTGATAATCCCAGTTTCAAGTTCACATTCTAAAAAATGATTTACATTTTCAAAGCGCGATTATTTTTTCAATTTTTCACGTTCTACTAAATTTAGTTATAATAAATAATATAATAATAAAAAAGATTAACGAATTGTTTAATCCACACCGTGTGGTATCCGGCTGAATAGAATAACAACACCCTTATTTCTTACCGAGGTGTAGTAAAAGGCGACTAAGGTATGTCGACCCGCCGTGTGGTATCCGGCTGAGTAGAATACCGCCCTTATTTCTTACCGAGGTGTCGTAAGGGGCGACTATGATAAATTGACCCATCGTTTGGTATCCGGTTGAGTTAAAGTGACCATCTCTTTTACCGAGGTGTCGTAAAATACGACTAAGGTAAGTTGACGTCAGTCTGGCAGCCGGTCGTAAAATACGTAGCCAAATCATGTGACACCATGCTTGTAACATATTGTGCCGACCCAACTTAGTGGGATAGGGCAGGAGGATGATGAATTGTTTAATCCGTTTACGCGTTATGCGATGACAAATAGGAAAGTTTCATTTTTATATATAAGATTGAAAAAATGCTTTTTTAAAAGAAAACTTACAGAAAGACTATCGGGGTTTTAAACTGGAAAACTTTTATCAAAATTGTAAACTTTAGGGCCGAAATAGAAATAATACCTTATAAGAATTCCTCGTGTAAGTAAGAAAATCAGGGAACACAAAACAACTTAGGGTAATTTCTATAGTTTTTTAAAGTCACTGCTTTACGACTGATGTCAATTTCTAGTGTACTAACTTTGATTAATATAAAAATGAACGGTCTGTCTTTGTTAAAATGAGTTGTATGAAGTATTTGTGAAGGTTTCCATGTTATCATGCCCTAAACGATACTGTCATTAAGCGCGGTTTTGTTTCCGCCAACATTTTTGTGTGTCCTTAAACTTCATGGTGCAAGTCTTTATCATGACGCGGTCTTAATTATTTCAAAGGCAAACTATGGCTGATATAAATCTTATATTAAACTTATGTGGAATTATGATTTTAGTAGCGATATATTGTATTCTGTAAGAGTGTGGGCGTTATTTTAGGTCGCACAATTTAGCTTGCATTGTCCGTGCTAATGGGAAATTCGTAACAATAGGATACGCATAATCTCATTACATCTACAAAATATTATACCGCAGCTTGCCAAATTTGTTCGAATATAGCAGAATCTTAGCACATCCAATTTGAAACAGTGAAAATATTATAGTTAATTTTTTTTATAAGCTACTAAGAAAATCTGTACTAATAAAATATTTTTCTCAATTATATATTAGTAGCATCTTTATTCATATACTTATTTAACAAAAATAAATTTACAAATGAAACAGTTATTTTTATATAAATTGAAATAATCATTATTATCTATATCAGTGTGCAAATATTAGTCTATGTAAATTTTACGTTCAACATGTTATAAAAATGTTGTCACATAATTCAGCTAGGTATTTTACGATCAGCTGCCTGCCTGACGTCAACTTACTTTAGTTACCTTTTATAACACCTCAGTAAGAAAAATAATGGTTTATTCTACCCAGCCGGATACCACACGGCGTGTCGACTTACCTTAGTCGCCTTTTACGGCACGTTGGTAAGAAAGAGGGTGGTCTATTCTATTGAGCCCGATACCACACGGCGGCTCTAGCATCTTTTCTTACTGATACTAATTTTGTGGGACCTTTTTAACATGTTTACGGTCTGTAAATTCAAATTCAAATATTCTTTATTCAAATAAACTTGTAAACAAGTGCTTTTGAATCGTCAACTCTACTGCTGGTTCGGAAAGCTGTTCCTACCGAGAAGAGCCAGCAAGAAACTCTGCGGTTGCTCTTTTAAAAATATAATTCTTAATACTACTTACATTAAGTCGTTACTGTCTTGTACAGGTTCAAAGAGAGCTATATCCACACTTTCTTATCTTCTAAATAATCTTCAAGATTATAGTAGGCTTTCTGTATCAGCCTCTTGTTAACAGTGTTTTTAAACTGCTGTAATTGCAATGCTGAAATTGATTGCGGAATTTTATTATAGAATCTTATACCAAAACCCACAAACGAGTTACGCACTTTTGCACTTTTGCACTTCTGCACTTGTAGATCACAGATTCCAAATAGAATATGCTGCTATAAGCAAAGATTAAAAATAAAGCTATTATGGGACAAAATATAATTCTGTTTTCAATTTAATATAAAACCCTTTAGAAATGCGGTGACAGGTGTAGTTAAAGCAAACAGAATAAAACGCAGCAATTTCCTGAACGCCACTGAGTTGGAAACACACGTAATATATTCCGGCTTATAACTGCTTCGTATATAATAATAAAAATATTGAAACGGCAAGAATACTATTATAACATTTCAACGTAATAGAATTAAACTTTTAATTATTAAAAGAAATTTTTGACAGGAGATAATTCACCATTTACTAAAGAAGTTTTTTTTAATATATTTTTCTATTTCAAAATTAAGTTGCATAAAATGTTAAATAACATATTGTTAGAAATCCAGATCCAGGAGCTATATTACTTTATATAACACAACGGCTGACGTCATTCGCTTTCTTTTGGTGTGCGGCATTCGTAGGAGATAGAGGTGTTTGGGTGACCTCTTTTGTATTTCATGTTATTAAAATCTAACCTCAAGTAATTTGCTTCATTCGTTGTAAAATTCGTGATTAAAGCAGCCACTGAGTTTCTTGCCAGTTTTTCTCAAATGGACTAGTGTTCCGAACTGGTGGTAGAATCATTCTGTCGTTAGAGTTTATAGTTAAAATTGTTGTGCACAGATGCCCGCCGTGATTCTCTAAACGTATTCATTTATATTTTATTATTAATTTTAAACTCAATTTAGACTTAATTTATTCATAAAGAATTCATAGTTTTTAAATAATTTTATAACACAGGATAACGCGATACTTTTGCTTTACACATATTTATATACTCAAATCTCAACATACGTTACTTATAGTTTCTAGCTAAAGAAATAATATTCTTAAATTAAATTAATTTTAATTACTAAACGATAACCTTCTATAAATTATAATAATCATTTGGCGGCTAAAGACATAACTAAAAACCATATATTTGAATCTGTCTGATTTCTTCGTATTTCCCACTAACTCGTATTAAGAGACATCTATCGTAGAAGTTACAAGCAATTCCGCACCTTACGACGCTCAAACTACATTCCAATATTAAAATATCATTTTAAAATAACTTCAGAAATCAGTAAGAGGTTGTCTCTTTACCTCTAAATAACGACAATATTGTCACTTGTTCTTCTTTGTGAAGTTTTTATTTATGTTATGATATAGAGCTTTCAAAATGTGTTAATAAACTTAAGCTCACAAGATTTAAATACGTTTTAAAGATTGAAATATCGTTTCATATCAACGTTTATAAGTTATGTAATTTATTAGTCCTTGTCACTCGTTGCGGTGGTTCTATGTGGTTTGGTATCCCTTGAAACAGAACTTAACAGTTTTTTATATGTACATAAGATGGTAACTAGACTCAAATATTAAGTCAACACTTTGAACGATATTATTAAATATCCTACTTATGATATTACTAAACTTTACGGTGAGTTAGAGAGTAAATTAATAGTTGTACTTAAGGTGACCAAAAACTTTTCTAGTTTTTAAATAAAATATAAAAAAATGCAATAAAAATACGGCTAGCGATATCTGGGACTTGATCCCAGGTATGTTCACTTCTTTCTCCACCCGTTCCCAACCGAGCTATTTCAACATTGTAATTGTCAGCGAAATTAACCATTCTATTTTAAATAATTTTGTAACAGGCCTTACTTGTAAACAGGCTCTTTCTAAAATTTAATTTTAGAAAAAGCCTAGGTAGATCGACTTATCGCCCCCGAAACCCCCTATATACTAAATTTCATGAAAATCAGTGGAGCCGTTTCCCTTCTTGAATCCGATTTTTTAAATATACGAGATTAACAATCGTTTAAATATTGAGATCTGGCTGAGTAGAATAGACCTCCCTCGTTTCTTACCGAGGTGTCGTAAAAGGCGACTAAGGTAAGTTGACGTCAGGCAGGCGGCCGGTGGTAAAAACGCAGCAAAATCATGTTACAGCATGTTTATAACATGTTGTGCCGAGTGGGATAAGGACAGGAGGATATATAATATTTAAAATGTTTCCGAACTAGATGCAGCTCCTGCTTTATCTACTCAACTCTCTCTTCGCAATAATCTCATTCCTTGAAATCCAATCATGCCTCTTTTTCGCGATATCGCTTATTTTTCTTCTAAGTTTTAAAACCCATGTCAATAATAATTACCCACGTCATTAATAATGTTAAGAATATAAATATAATAGTAAAAAAATATGTGAAAAGTTACATAAAAGTTTTTTTTTTAACTAAACAAATATCATTTTCTAACATCAGAAATGCTAGTGTACATATTTTAGGCCATCGTGGACAACTGGCATAATATCTCTTTCACGTTAATGCATTCACTTATCATCAATCAATGATAGGATAAACGCAAACATGTCATTGATAAAACTAGGTCAGTCGTGTGTTTTGAATGTAAATCTGTGAACAATACAGGAAACTACTGTACGCCGTGTGGTATCCAGCTGAATATAATAGTACCACCCTCTTTTCTTACCGAGGTGTCGTAAAAGGTGACTAAGGTAAGTTGACTCACCGTGTGGTATCCGGTTAAGTAGAATAGACCACCCTCTTTCTTATCGAGGTGTCGTAAAATACGACTAAGATAAGTTGACGTCAGGCAGGCGGCCGGTCGTAAAATAAGTAGCCAAATCATGTGACAACATGTTTATAGCATGTTGTGCCGACCCCACTTAGAGTGGGATAAGGGCAGGAAGATGATTATGAATACGGGAAACTACTGTATAGTTCAAAAGCTAGATCATGAAAGTATACAATAGAAATTTGAAGACACGTCGAACTGTTTATCAATTCTTTGCTACCACACATGAGCCATTGAGATATTGATAGAGTTATTATACTAGACTAAGATTCATAAGTAGGCCTATAAGCGAGAGTGTCACATTAAATAATGAGAGAGAAGATGGAATTCGTATACTTGTCTTTGTGTAATCACAGATAAAAAAGACACTCTCATTTCATCATCATCATCATCAACAACCTGTCCTTGTCCACTGTTGGACATAGAGATAGAGAGAGAGACTCTCATTTGCTTACTCTTTATTTTATTTATTGTAATAGGGCACATCTTAAACTGGCACCTTATTTTTAATCTATTATTGTAACACATACGATGTGTTTCCATAAATAAAATTTTGAACATTAGCGTTGTAATGGTTTATAAGAAACAAGGCATTATTTTTCGTAAAAAGTAAATGACAAAAAAATGCTATTGTGAGTTATCCATAAGAGATAGACATATACCATCGCGGAGTTTTCTGTAGACCTTTTCAAGGTGTACAAATACTTAGTACATTATTTTGATAAATCTCGTAGAGTTCAGCCTGCGTTCGCAATGTGAGCGGGAGAAAATGTAATTATTTACGACATCACATTAGAAAACCTCAAAAATTACAGTATTTCTCTACTCCATATTGAATGTTAGTATACATATAAACCTTCCTCTTTAATCACTCTATCTATTAAAAAAACCGCATCAAAATCTGTCGCGTAGTTTTAAAGATTTAAGCGTACATAGTGATAGTGGGATATGCAGAAAAAGCGACTTTGTTTTATACTATGTAGTGATAATAAATATCATTTATGGGCACGGTTCATGTTAAATTGGTTTCATTAGAGAATAGAGTCTTGTAAGGACGTCCCAAATTTATAAACAAAATAACAAACGAACTTAACTTGTTGAAAATTATTTCAAATACTTCAATTCGTCATCGCCTAATTTTATTTGTCATTTATAATAGGGCTCTGAGGAACTAATTGAATAAGAAATGTAATTTGTTATTTCACAAATTTTCAATCACAATAGATAAGGTAGAGATTATTGGATTTTATTTGTTTTGAATTTGTTCTCCCTATTGCTCAACTCAACCCAACACTTTTTTTAAAAATGCTTTTGCTTTGTATTATAGCTTGCATACTACGCCGTGTGGTATCCGGCTGAATAGAGTAGACCATCCTCATTTATTACCGAGGTGTCGTAAAAGGCAAGTAAGGTAAGTGGACCCACCGTGTGGTATCCGGTAGAGCAGAATAAACCATACTCTTTCTTACCGAGGTGTCGTTAAATACGACTAAGGTAAGTTGACGTCAGGCAGACGGCTGATCGTAAAATACGTAGCTAAATCATGTGGTATGCTTATAACATGTTGTGCCGACCCCCTCTGGGAGTGGGATAAGGGCAAGAGAATGATTTGTAACTTTTAAACTGATTGTAAGAGGTGTTTTTAGACAGAATGATCATCTCTCGTTTTTAGTAGGGACTTGGAGTGGAAAAATCGAACACAAAATTATCGATTTTGCTCTCCTTAAAATTAAATCGATGTGTAAAAAATGATCCAATAATAAAAACAACAGATATACTATTTGCATAATTCGATTATAAATAAATAATTAATCTACATTGGTTTCATTCAACAACTCATTCTTTTCTAAAAAAAAAAAGGAATAATAGAGAGTAAACAGGAAAGGAAAAAAATATTATACTGCGTCCATCATATTATCAGTCTTTTGACAGCTCACGCTCATTAAGTTTTGTATTGCTTACGTACAAATATCATACAAATAATATTTGTACTTTATGGATGGGTACCGCCCACTTAGTGATGTCACACATAATGGGTTACTACGATTATGCCACAGATTAAAAATAATCGGTAGAAATCGATGTTACGAGTATTAAAAGACATTTAATAACATTATATAAAGTTTTACTTTCTTCTTAGTTAATACATGAATACAAATAAAACAATCAGGATATTTTAATTTATTTTATTAGCACGAGTCGTCGGAATGATAATCAACACTAGACTCCTCCGATGAGGAGTCTTCAGTAGCAGTTATTATTAGCTCTTGTGTAGATAATATATTATCAAACGCAATATCACGTTCCCAATCAGAGAATATTACTCTTTTAGTTCTTTCCACCACACTTGCCCAGTTCTCGGCCGTTACGTGGGTGCAAGCATTTTTTAGCAATTGCAACATTTTATTCGCTGTGAATGGGGGGCTTGTATTGCATCTCGCAGCATGCCCTTTTACTTGTGCCCATATAAGTTCTATTGCGTTGTACTGGCAGTGGTATGGAGGAATCCGAAGAACAGTATGGCCATATTCTGCTGCCATTTCATTGATTACATAGCGTTTTGCTCTCTTTTTGGTTTTTAATATTTTTATTAATTCAACTTTTAACATTGAGTCGTCCACATTTTCTCCATTGTCCCGAAGCCAATTAATTATTTCATGCTTTTTATTAGCCTGTGTTGGCATTTTGTCAATTTGACGGGAGTGGTAGGGCGCATTATCAATAAAAATTATTGATGGTTCTTCTAATGAAATGAGCATTTTTTTGAACCACTCTTCATACACATTTGCATTCATCTCTTCGTGGTAGTCATTTGATTTCTTCGATTTAAATGCCAACAGTGCGTCTTGTACAAATCCTTTTGCTGTACCTGCATGGCAAATGATTAGGCGCTCACCTTTTCCCATTGGTACTGAGGAAGTGGAATCAGCAGTATCATCAGTCCAGAAACGAGATAGTGTGTGGTTAGCGTTGAGCCATGTTTCATCCGTGAAAACAATATTTGCCCAATCTTGTATTTTCTTTGCCTCTCTTAAAAAATCACAACGTGCTATAGCTATATCTGTGCGTTCCATTAATAATTTTCTTTTATTTAACTTTTTATATGAAAAGCCAATTGTGTTCAAAACTTTGACCAAAGAAGATTTTTCACCATGAAATAGACCACTTCTTTTCAAAGAAACAATAAGTTTTCTCAAAGTTGGAATTTCTTTTCTCAAGTAGTAATCTAGTTTACGTAGGTTATCATTAATCGAATTACTTAGGTACGTAATTCGATTAATGATAGTAGGTACTATAATCGGAATGGTATCGCATACGAGAATCTTTAGGACATCACTATCGTCAATCTGTCAAAAGATGGTTAATATAATGGACAGTGTATAATATAATAGATTTCTTAAATAATATATTATTTTTAATATTTGGAAAAATTGATTATTTAAAAATCTTTTCTAAGTATAAGTATATTCTATGTATCTAAAAATCGATGATATTTTTAAATCCCAATTAATTAATGACCACACGTTTGACTCATGATGCCAAGTCGACAGTAGGCCTTAGTGCACGAAACACTGTAAATGCAGTACAAAAAATTTAAAATACGACTTTATAGCACGACTTTAAATATATTCAATAAATGTTATTATCTACAATAAATTTCCTTCCGAAAATACCCGTCCAAGGTTGTCCAAATAATTTCAATTGATAAATTGAATAACAAACGAAGTTAGCGCACTCGGAGAAAATACGTTTCAAAATTAAATTGTTTTTATTTGATCGAATTAAGTTTGCTTGTATATAATTTTATTTGCTGTGTAAATTTTTAAATATGCGCAACCTAGGACGACGTTCTATCATGCTAGTAGACTTACTGGGCTGTTTTGCTCAACTCAAGATGTATGTATGTCCATACACTTTAAAAGTAACCAGCTTCGGCCAGAGTGGGTTAACCTTAAAAGTTAGACATATGCTGTCGCGAACTTTTATTTAGAACTTTTAGAGGGGAACAATTTTGTAGTAAATGTTTTTGGAATAACTATTGCCGTTTACTAAGCGCACGCACTACTATTTTTATTACTGCTCCTTTCCTATGTTATCGTGATGTTATATAGCCTATGGCCTTCCTCAATAAATGAACTATCTTACACTGAAAGAATTTTTAAATTAGTCCAGTAGTGCCTGAGATTATCGCGTTCAAACAATCAAAACAAAAAATAAACTCTTCAGCTTTATATATTAGTACAGACTACGTCTAACAGTAATTAGCAATTTAATTTCAATTAGAGTTATTATCCTTAAGGTGGGAAAGTCAGCCTAAAATGGGCAATATTACAATATAGATAAAGCAAATGAAATTAACAAAGAGAGATACATACACCATCTATCTCTCTTTGTTATTTTTTCTGAGTGACAAATTTTTTAATGTAAAGTAATTGTTATAGTTCTGAAGTGTTAAATTTTTAATATAATATAAATTGTTATGTTTGTGTACGATAGCGTAATAAATGAAATTTGTATTTTAACACATAAATGATAATACTTTTATCCTGATAATTTTTATTTATTTTATTTTTATTTATTCGGAACAACCAGTGGCAGTTACATTAAAACATTAGAAATGCGCTAAATGCGCTGCAAAAGGCATTAAATGCACTGCCTTTAGGTGCCACAGCATGCAAATCATTATATGTAAGGACAAAAATTAACTAAAATAAATTAAATGTAACACTAAGGCTCCAATGTCTGGCGCTTAAGAATAATTTTTTTAAACTTAATAAATGTATCGCTGAACATATCGATAGATTCGAAAATTACATTAGATTCTCTTGATAATACTTAATGCAGAAAAATGCCTAAGGTTAGTTATACAGCGCAATTAAAACAATTAATTTAATTATTTCCAAAGTATCCAAAATATCAAAAATGCACAACGTTAATATTCAAGTTTTCACTTCGGCCGTTGAATTTTTTTTCTTACCAGTAGTGACGTCCACGAAAAGGACGTCTCACATAATGGCAAGTTTAAAAAGTTAATAAAATAAAACTCATGTGGTTGAAATATATTTAGATCAGATTGTCCTAACTGGATCTTACCATAAAGCCTGGAGAGGAATCCCTATTGGCTCAAACTTCGTGCAGACATCGACAAATTTATGGGCCAACTTTTACTATACTGACTCCAGTGCAGTTAATATTGAAAGTCAAAGAATTTTCACTAGAAATATAGCCAGACCTACTTTGATAATAAAAATTGTAGTAATTTTAAAGACCTACAACTTACTGCGGGATGGGCCAAGTTTCTATTATATAGTACAGAGGACTATATCTTACAAAACTTCGGTTAAAGTGAACGATCAACTTACTCAGGCTTTTATCTCAGCCAGTGTTTTGAAGTTACTCATTTGAACGTGATTTACAGAATTTAGGGTTGACTTATAGCTTTTACTCGTAGTTAGAGATGGATAACTCGTGAGTTAAAGACAAGAAATATATATATATATATATATATATATATATATATATATATATATATATATATATATATATATATATATATATCTCTTTGCAAAAGATATAATCACTCTCTAGCTCACATGCGTTTCAATTATATCTCTATATATTTATACTTAAGAATTAATTATCGTGACGAGAAAGAGATGGACTTATATAGCAATTTACACGATAAAGAGAGGATGCATAGCTATTGCATGTTTCAATTAAAAGAGCCAAAGATATAAAGGGTATATTTTAAGTCTTAGCTGCCTTATTCTCTCTCTGAACCGTATTGAGCTAAATGAGTTGAAGATATGAAAGAGTGATATATGTATAAGAGTGATAAGATCGAAAAGATATAAATCAGTATTTTCTTTTCAGGGATATTTTATGCCCATCTCTATTCGTAGCTAAGCGTAAGTTATAATTTTCTTACTCTTGTCTCTCAGCAAGGTCGTATTTTAAATGGCCAGCCTTATATTATCACAGGTTTGAAAACTGTTTAGTAAATTTACACCATAAATTAAAGAGAAACTTCGGGATCGCATATTTTTCCTGAGATCTGTCGTATTTTGATCCATCCTTTGTTTATTTAAGTTTAAGTAGATTTTATATATAATTGGGATAAAGTAAATAATTAATTTAATACATGTTCGAACTATATATCACATATAGAACGCAGAATATTAATGAATAAATGATTACAATGTACTACAAAATTCTTTATTGTAACTAATTGCTTTTAGTAATATATTGGTATCTAATAAACTCCATCGCATGATAGTCTAAGGCCATAAGTGAATTTGATGAATTTGGAATTTGTATTTGAATCAACAAGTTACAATTTACATAAAATATATACATATACTCGAGATATATTTTTAGGATATACCTATATTACAAATCTGACCTATTTTATGTCGGTTTAATTGTTTTTATGAAGTGTTTTCTGCTATTCCATACAATGACGAAGATAGATTTGTATAAATAGTAAACATTAATCAAGTACGCCACTGGTCTTGCGGTAAGTGTAAACAACGTTTGCTAACAGTAGCAAGTTGATTAGGATTTTCTATCTTACTTCTCTTCGTTGAGAAAATAAAAGTTTCCCTGACTAAGCTTACTTGCAACGAAACAACTTAGACACGGAGCTAAATTTTATTTATTATGCCATTGAAACTTTAGATACACAGCCGAAATCACTGATATAATAATAAGGTAAGCTGTTAGTGGTGGCGTAGATAAATTATTGAATTATGCAATATCAAATTAAGAGGGTACTTGAACGTAATGTTTGAGATAGTTTTGAGAAATTTAAATACGTATGCAGAAGATGCTTTCCATTGGAGTATCTGATAATAATCAGTTTTCTTTAGTCTAAAATTTATTTTTAATCTTAGAGTAGACAGATTTCTGTAATATGGGCTACTTTTATACTAACGGTAGTAAAACTACTTAAATTTACTATGACAAACATATTAGGTCCTTACATATGAAATTGGCGTTTTGTCGTACTGGCCACTTTGATCTCAAATATTACCTTTATGGTTAGGAATTCCAAATTCAAATTCATACAGCTATTTACTCATGCATTTGTGTTTCAAACCCCCTAATTCATTTGTTTTTTTCTTTGTGTCACTCTGTTTACAAAATGGAAAACATGAAATATCGCGTTATTTACGAGTATGAGTTCCACCGTGGCACCAGTGCTGCAGAAACGCCTCGAAGGATTAATGATGTGTATGGTGACGGTGTCGCAAAAGAAAACACAGTGCGGCCCTAAGTAAGGAAGTAAGGACCTAATATAACAATCTTGGTCGATTAATTTATCAACCAAGTAGGTATCCGAGAACGTGTTGCTGTGGCTCAGTATGATCTCTAACTCCTCTAGAATCAGAACTCAACAGTTTAAAAAATGCTCCGATTGTCACCAAAATATATAGAGAATCAGATTGTCTGAAAAATTCATTTTAGTCGGTCCAGCCGTTTCGTAGTCTATAAAGGACAAACAGACATTCATTTTTATATATTAGAAGACAAACTTTGTAATTTGTTATTGATTAGTTTACAGAAAACGCATAACACTAAAATCAGTATTTAATATTTTTATATATTAGAAGACAAACTTTTTGATTTGTTATCGAAACTAGTTTACAGAACTAATATTGAATTAGTCTCTAAATTGACTAAATGAAATCTTGAATAGGTAACTTACATTCATAGGTCATAGCGATGTGCTATTCTCAATGGGTAGCCGTCCTCGCTTAAATCAAATTGATAAACTATCTCTTAACTGTGAAACATGAAGCTAAGTGTGAACATGAGTCTAGCTGTAAATTAAATTCCTTGTGGATAATGTGGAAGACCAAATTGATATTGCTATTTTGTAAAATTGAAAAATCTGTCCGAAATACTTCTTTTCTTCCTTTGATCTTATTCAACTTATTAAGTCCATGGCTGGAAATATCAACTAGGTCATCTGGCCAGTGGAATATCCATAGAGTTGTTATACTAGATTAAAGAAGCCTAAAATGTGCCCTATCTTTAATTTTTAAATGAGTTAATCTTGTATGTATATGTATAAATGACTAGCCCGTTGGCGCAGTGGGTAGTGATCCTGCCTTCAGCTCCGCGGGTCGCGAGTTCGATTCCCGCCGAAAATGCCAACATTTTCTATAAATTATTTTGTTGGCATTCGAGCCTGGGTGTATATTTAAATATGTATTTAAAAAATATATAGGTATATATTCACCAGTTTTCTGTCTACTGTAACACAAGTATTAACGGGACTTAACTTTGGGGACGGACGGCCGTCTGTGTAAGTGTCCCATATATTTATTGTTACATACGCGAGGAGCGGGACACAAGTAACACGCGAGATGGTTGTCAACGCACTGCTTTATTGAACAAAGGTAAGTGTCGTGGTGGGCGCAGCCACGCACACATGGACGCGTACATAACATCCCTTCCCCTATTACAATTATTCTTATACTAAATTAGGTACTTAAAGTTTTCTAATATTTAAAGACGCCTACGTAACGATCTTCCTGACTTCTGTACATGCCAGCTCACAGACTTCTGACATTCGTCCTCTGAACTGGTCTGTTCCAAATCGCTCGCGCATTCGCCTTCTCCTGATATTGGCGTATCGTTGGGCATATATATTCCCATTCTTCGCCTACGATCCGAGTTGAGCGCAGCACGACCGATACCCGGGGTCGAGTCATCCAACTGAGGCGACACAATTGGTAAGTCGCTTGATGAATGCCGGGGTGGTGACGGTGACAATGGTGGTGGCGGAGACGACTGCGGTGGTGGCGATGGCGATGATGGTGGCGACTGCGATGGCGGTGGTGACGGCGACGGCGACGGCGGTGGCGACGAAGACGATGGCAACGGCGGTGCGAGTGAGGTAAGTGTTTCAGGTAACTTTCTACTTTGTATATTTTCCCGATCGTTACGTGGCCCTTTATATAGCAATATTTGATTTACGTGCCTTTTAAATTCCTTTAAATTATAAATGTCTTTAATTATGTATAACACTTTCCCTATTCTTTTTACGATAATTCCCTTTCTCCAAGTATAGTTCGTTTTAGTATGGAATTGTTTATAAAGAACAGTGTCATTTATTTTAAAAATCGCATTCTTAGGGCTCATTTGGCGCTCAGTTTGCATACACTGTTGATTCGTTACATGACGGGTTACAGCCGGTGACGAAAGTGTTAATGGATTTGGGTTAATTAAATCTAATCGACACCTCAACTTACGACCGAAAACCATTTGAGCGGGCGATAACCCAGTGGTGGAGTGAACAGAGTTACGATAATCCATTAGATATTTAAGTAATTTTAATCTCGCCCCCTTCACTGTATGGCTCGATAAAACACATGATTTTAATCCCTTTTTTATGACCTTAACAAAACTTTCTGCCTGCCCGTTGCTGGGCGCGTGGTACACCGGAGAAGTTAGATGCGTGCTCCCGTTGGACGCACAAAACATCTCAAATTCTTGTGAGCAAAAAGCTGTGCCGTTATCACTAACTATTGTTTGAGGAACTCCAAATCTTGACATAAAATCGCAAGTTTCTCTATTACCGCTGATGATGTAGTGTTATGGTTCATTGTATAGACTTCTACCCATTTTGTATGTGCATCGACTACGACTAAATATACACAACCTCTAATGGGACCTAAAAAGTCTATGTGTATTCTGTAAAACGGTTGGCGGGGAAATTTCCAGCAAGCGATCGCCGCGCGCGGGGGGGACTGGCGTAGTTGAATACAGACCTCACACGAAGCTATCATACTTTCTATAGCTTGATCTATCCCAGGAAACCAAAATCTCGAGCGGGCCTCAGCTTTGGTTTTAACAATACCTAAATGGGACGTATGCAACTCTTTTAACACCAATTCGTATAAGTTTTCGGGTATGACAACCTTATGACCTCTCATGACGCAACCATTTTCATATGATAATTGTAATTTACACATGAAATATGGTTTTAACTGTAAATCGCTAATTTTCGATGGCCATCCGTTTAATATAAAATCTGTAACGCGCCTAAGTACAACATCATTCATAGTCTCCTGCCGTAATTTATCTAAAGTGACCGGCATGCTGCCGTCTACAACAAAACAAACGTACGTAGCTCGATCGCAGCTCGCTTCGCACTGGCAACGTTCAGTGCACGCGCCCTGGCCGCACCGAGGCTCCGCCGTAGCTTTAGTTAAACTCGCGCGGGAGAAATAGTCGGCGCTGTTATCATTACTCCGTATATATTCTATCGCATAGTTATAACTACTTAGGAATAAAGCGTAGCGTTGCAATCTGTTTGCTGACATCTCGGGTATCCCTTTATGTGGGCCGAATATAGATAACAACGGCTTGTGATCTGTCCGTAATATAAACGGCTCGGACCTCCCGTATAAATATTGGTGATAGCGCCGTACCCCATAAACAATCGCAGTGGCCTCCTTCTGAATCTGAGCATATCGTTTCTCCGCCGTATTTAATGTACGAGATGCATACGATATGGGCCTCTCGACGCCATCTGATCCTACTTGCGATAGAATCGCTCCTAGCCCGCTGGGGGAGGCGTCAACGGTTAAAACTAATTTAGCATGTGGATCGAAATGAGCAAGGATGGAATTCGATGTCATCAATTTTTTTATTGTCTCGAAAGCCTTGTTATGAACCTCTGTCCAATTCCAACTACAACCTTTTTTTAACAAATCATATAGGGGACTAAGAATACTAGACGCGTTCGGTATGAAATTCCTATAGTAATTAATAAGCCCTAAGAAAGATTGTAGTTGACTAACATTTGCAGGTATGGGGGCATCTACCATGGCTTTAGTTTTTTCCGGCGCCTTCTTTAAGCCATCCTTGGTAATAATATATCCCAGGTATGTTACTTCATCTTGAAAGAAGTAACATTTATCTTTCCTTAAAGTTAATCCTGCATCTTGTAAACGCGATAACACTGCATTCAACCTTTTTAAATGTTCATCCCTGTCCTTCCCAGTGACTAATATATCGTCTAATAAGCATAAAACCCCTTCCATACCCGCCAACACCCCCTCGATGGCCCGCTGGAATATAGCCGGCGCGCTCGACAGCCCAAACACGAGACGATTAAATCTATATAATCCACGGCTAGTATTAATGCAAGTTAAGTTTTTTGAATTATCGTCTAGAACAAATTGGTTATATGCCATGGATAAATCGAGCTTACTGAATTGTTGACCACCGTGAATCTTTGAAAACAACTCACTAGTAGTCGGGAGCGGGTACTGTTCGACGAGTAGTTGCTTATTTATGGAAACGGAATAGTCGGCGCACAGCCTAACAGTTCCATCACGTTTTAATACCGGGACAATGGGTGACGCATATGAAGAGTACTCCACCGGTTCTAGAATACCTAAGTCTACCAACCTATCGATTTCCTTCTCAACTTTATCGCGTAATGCGAATGCTACGGGTCGTGCTTTAAAAAAAACCGGTTTGACATTATCTTTCAATGATAATTTAATTTTATATTTGTTAAATGTACCTAACTTATCAGCAAATAATTCCGAGTACTGTTGTTGCAAGTTCCTAAGGCACAGATCTGTTCCTTGACAATAATTAATCGGCACGAACTGTAAATTAAATTTGGAAATAAAATCCCTGCCAAGAAGTGGCGGCCTACCGTCGCGAACGACATAAAATACAATTACATGCGATTGCCCCGCATAGCACACGGACAAACAGATTGTACCTAAACAAATAATACTCCTACCATTATACGTCATCAGTTGTTTACGCGTTATTACTAACGGTTCATTTTTTAAATTAATTTTGTAGAAACTTTCCGAAATTACCGTAACCGCTGAGCCACTATCAATCTCAAACTTAAAGTCGGTATTATTAATTCTGATCGTCTCCACCATGGGTTTACCGTTATAAGACCGGATATAATAAATCTTACCGTCATCGTCACTCTCGTCACCGACATCCACCTCTACGTAGTTCACCTTCCTGCACATTTTACGCAAGTGGCCTTTTTCGTGACACTTTTTACACGTATAATTTTTGTATTTACACTCGGATGACTTGTGATTTGTAAACCCACATACACTACACTTTACTTTTCCTAAATTTTCTTTTCGTCCGTTGTTCGTGATCTTGTACAACTGCGCGTCAGGCGGGTCGAGCGCGGCGGCGGGCAGCGAAGGCGCGGGCGCGCTGGCCGAAGCGGCCGCAGCGCGCGCGCAGCACAGGTTCTCCGCCATCTCCACGACCTTTGCCAGCGTCAGGCTCGTTAGCTCTTGGGCGTAAAGTTTTTCTTTTTCGAATCCCGGGCGCATTCCCATTAGGAATTTATCCCGAAGCGCCTCTTCGACGTTTAAAAACCCGCACTGTGCCGTGAGCCCTCGTAGTCTCGCAGCCCACTGCGAGTGCGATTCGGAAACTCGTTGGGTAGCCGAATAAAAATTGTGTCGCTCGCCAAATCCCACTCGCTTAGGCGTAAAATGATCATCTAGGAGTTTCAACAAGTCTTCGTAGGGCACGTCTTCGACAGTCTTAGGCAGCGCCAAGTCCGTTGCTAGGCTGTACGTGCCCTCGCTGAGTGCGCTGAGCAGGATCGCTTTTCTCCTTTTACCATTAAGATCTGACCGCTCGCTTAAGTCATTGGCCAAGAAATATTGGCTAATACGACCTTTATATGTTTTCCAACTTTGTATGTTATGGTCGAATATACTCAGTATTCCGAATTGATGACTCATTTTGCTTTTAATATTTTAATAATGTGGGTAACTCGTCGTCACTGTTACATACGCGAGGAGCGGGACACAAGTAACACGCGAGATGGTTGTCAACGCACTGCTTTATTGAACAAAGGTAAGTGTCGTGGTGGGCGCAGCCACGCACACATGGACGCGTACATAACATTTATTAATCTATTTATTTATTTTTTTTTTTTATTTATATTTAAATATATTTTCTGAACCTCGGAAACGGCTAGAACGATTTTCATGAAATTTGGCATGTAGGGGGTATGGGGGAATAAAATGTTTTTTTATCCCTGTTTTTATCCTTTTTGTGCCTGTGTGGGAGATAAGGGCAGGACGATGATGAAATTACAAAAACAGTTTAAGTTTATTTATCGTTTTAAATAAACAGCAAAAATTAGGAACAAAAATAGAATAGTTATCACGTGCAATAAACTACCAAAAAAATATATATTTATCGGCTTATGAAGAGGCCTATAGCAATCCGAATGCATTTAGTCCGTCGTATAATTGGTCTAAACGGGTTTGCACCTAATTTCTTGCGGTTTAGACTGACAGGGCTGGCCGTCTGATTTAATTACAATCAACCTAATGGATCTTGGGAAATTGTTTTTCATTATAATTCATTAGAAATGAACTGCTATCCTACGCATATTATAAATGCGAAAGTTTGTGAGTATGGATGTATGTTACTTTCACGACGAATCTGCTGAACCAATATCGATGAAATTCTACTAATATTATAAAGGCGAAAGTTTGTGAGTATGGATGTATGTTTGTTACTCTTTCACAACGAATCCGCTGAACCAATATCTGTGCCATTTGGCACAATTATTCCTTATATACCGGGGTAACATATAGGCTATAGAAATCCTGTTATTTCATACTTCATATTTAACAATGATTTCGTCACATGATATTCACATGAAAACTTACAAAGGATATGATAGTAACTTTATTGTCATTTATACAGAGAGTATCGTAAACGGGTCCTTCACGGCATTCCAAATATGGTTATACTGGAAGATGTTTTACAGTTTCGCTTAGGCTTAGTGGTCCAGTAAGAAGTAGAGATGTAAAAAAATAATCGATTATTTTGAAAAAATAATCGATTTTTAATAGTCGATTATTTTTTCATAAAAACCTTTTTTTTTAAATCGATTATTTTAATCACCTCTTTCTCGTTTCACTCTATTTTCTTGTTTTTAACATTACATATGCACTGTCGGATGAAACCAATGTAGCCAAACATCAGCTCATTTGTTATTATTTATTGGTAGTTGTCCACTATAATAAGCCTTTATTATAAATAATTATTTATATTGAAAAGGCAACTTTTCATATAGTCAGAAAAAAATCGATGATTAATAATCAATTATTTGGATACGTAAAAATAATTTCGAAAAATTCGAAATTATTTTTAAAGGGAAATTCGATTATTTATTGGTCGATTTTTTCTACTACACGCCACATCCCTACTAGGAGGTTCTTAATACCAGAGGACGTTTAGGGCGATGTCGAACAATTAACATTTTGTATGGAAACTTCTAACATATTCTTAAAAGTATCTACTATAGCGCGGAGTAAAATACTAGTGGCGCCATCTATTATTTCAATGAGGAAAATGTGTTATGTTAGGTCATATATAAACGTCAGTCTCGTGCGGACGCGCGCAGTGAACGGACGCGTATTGTGAACGTTATCGCTGCGCGTATCGTGTGAGACGTAAAGTTCGTCAGTTTCGGTTAACGCCCCTGCACCCCTGCCACCGGCGCCAGTTGTACTCGCCGCGACCCGTGTTGCGGCTCGAGGAAGCGGTCGGCAGCGCATCGCGTGCACCTGCTCCGCCGAAGCTGCCCGGACGCAGCGATCTGCACCGCCTTTCGTTGCAAAGACGTATGCAGACGTGCCCTCAGTGAAACCACCGTTCATTATCCCATTGTGTTTGTAGTCTCCGCCCCCGCTCGCGGGCGCCTAGCTGGGCCTCCCCCCAGGGGTCTCACCCGGCTGGGTTGCACGCGCCGAGGGTGCGTGGAGCTGCACTCGCACAGGAGCGGCTCACTAAGGTACCTCTGTAGCTACTATCCGAGTAGCATTACCCGCATTCGCAAAACTGCGCGACCATGTCCGGTCGGGGGGAGCCCCCCCCGAGGGACCCACGTATTAGGGGGGAGCGCCCCGCGTTCCCACGCGCTGTAGTGCGGCGCGACATACGGGACAACACTACTGTCCCGTTTACGCCGATCGTACCCGCAGCAGCGCCACCATCACCACCAGCGCCTGAACCACTACCACGCTTCCGGATTTCATCCGGCGAGCGAAAGTCGCCAGACTCCGCACCTTTGTTCTCCGCCGATGTAGCTGGGCTTACATCGGGCGGCGAAGCACCGAAGCGTCCGCGGGCTGCCGACTCTTCGCCCGAATCCCTCGAGGGAGACGACAAGCGTCCGAAGACGGACCAGTCGCCTACCACCTCGCTGACAACGTCATCATCGTTCGACGTTCAGCTAACAGCCGAGCAAAGGACTCGGCCCACTCCACCGCCGGCCTCCTCGCCTCGGGACGACGGTGGCGTGCGACCGCTTGCAGAGAGCGCGTCGCAGGGATCCGCCTCGTGGCCTCGAGACTCGACGAGCTACGCCGGATTCACCTCGTTGCCGTCTCCAATGGCGACGTCCCGCCCCCCTACCCCTCAGGCCGGGCCATCCGGCTACGCCGCCGCCGCCGCCGCGCCGCCGTCACCCCGGGCGCTCCAGCAGCGCCAGGAAGAGCTGCAGCGCCAGCAAAAACCACAGGCCACTACCGGAGCGAAGACAGCGCGCTCTGAATACCCTCCCATCACCGTGGAGTGCCTCCCCAACTGGACGAGGCACTTCACCGCGGTCCGAGAAAAACTCGGACACGCTCCTAACGCCCGCCCGATGGGGAAGGGTGTCAGATTCCTCCCAAAGTCGGCGGAGGAATTTCGGGTGCTACAGAAGTACCTCCTCGACGCCGCTAAACAGGACCCCAACATCGCGTGGTTCTGTTATAGCCCAGCGTCGAGCCTGCCCAGCAAGGTAGCCATCAGAGGGCTACCACAGGACACCCCACCAGAGGAGGTCATCGCGGCGCTGCGATCCCTTGGGTATCCGGCGACCCAGGCGAGGGCCATACCACCGGTCAGAGGGCGGCACGGCTGCACATACTACGTGCAGCTGGAGCACCTGACCTTCGAAGAGCTCGGTCACCTGTACAGAGAGACCGAGCTCCTGTCGATGCCGGGCCTCACCATCGAGGCCTGGAAGGGCGGACGTGGCCCGCCCCAGTGTCACAGGTGCCAGCAGTTTGGCCATTCATCGGCCAACTGCCACCGGCCGCCTAAATGTGTCCGCTGCGCAGGCGGGCACCTGGCCCAGGACTGCGACAGGCCCCAGGAAGACGCGCCCAAGTGCGCGAATTGTGGTAAAGCGCACGTGGCGCGTGACCGAAGATGCCCAGTCTTTCGCCGCGAGGCGCGGAAGCGCGGAATCGATGTCGCGCCGCCGCGCCCGGACGGGCAGGCGAAGAAGAGGGCAGGGAGGGGTGAGCAAGTTCCCCCCCCAACCGCAACACCCGCCGCCGCCATACGAGTCGCCGCAGCAGCCCCCGCCATCCCCGCAGTACGTCCCGCGGTAGCCGCACGCGCCGCCCCTGCCCCCGCGGCACGTCCCGCAGTGGCCGTACTTGCCGCCCCCGCCCGACCCGCACTGAGTAGCGCCCCGCCGACGCCCGGCGTGTCCATTCAAGCTACTCGACGGGGGGAAGCGGGAGGGGCTAACATAGTCCAAGAGCCGGCGACCAAACAACCGCCGGCCTATATCCCGACCGCCCCAGCTACTCGACGGGGGGAAGCGGGCGGGGTTACCATAGACCAGGAGCCGGCGACTCTGCAACCGCCGGCAAACGACCCGACAGGCAGGGGGGAGCCCCTGCGACGGAAGAGAAACCGGCGCAGGCGCCGGCAGCCGAGGCCAGCAGATGCTGAGCCCGCCGCCGCGTCCACGCCGCACCCCAGGCCGCCAACATCAACATCGTTGGCGGCAATACCCGAAACTGCCGAGGCGCCGAGAAGCCGCGGCCACCGACTGGCCACAGAAGAGGCGGAGCTGCGAGCTCCGCAATATCCTACGTTCCTCCCGCCACCCCTCGCGCAGGACTCGGGCATTAATAGTATTGTCCGGGTCCTTATCGAGGCGCTTATGGCGGCACTCACTCACTATTTGAGCAACAGGGACGTAGTCGGCGCCATCACGGCAGCAATTACCCAGTTTGGGAGGTCGTATCAATGACCTCCCTACGAATCCTATACTGGAACCCGGGCGGCATCAGAGGTCACGTCCGTGAGTTAACACTACTCGCCCAGTCGCAGGATATCCACGTCATCCTCCTGGGCGAAACTAAACTCACGGACAGCGTCGAGCTCCGCGTGCCCAACTACTTCGTGTATCGCCGCGATGAAGTCTCTCCCCGGGGCCGCCCGTACAGAGGTACGGCCGCTCTGGTGCGGAGGGACATCATACACGAAGAGCTGGAGCACACCCCGTTCACTAGCACCCGCACACAGGGAGTGCGAGTCAACGTGGGCAACCAGGAGCTCCGCATCTATGCCGCCTACAAACCACCCGGACTGACTTTCTGCAGCACTGATGTCGAGGCAATCTTCGGGCAGCAGGGACCTGCAGTGATCGTGGGCGATCTCAACGCGAAACATCACGCGTGGGGATCGCGAATCATCACTGCGGTCGGGAGGCACCTGCACGAAGATAGCGTGAGGAGCGGGTACGGTGTGGTGGGGCCGGGAGCGCCGACCCACATACCCACCGACAGCCGCTCCCAGCCAGACGTCATAGACATAGTGCTGCACCATGGACTGGACAACCCCTTTGATGTCGAGGTACTCTACGACCTCGACACACAACACCTTCCGGTTCTGGTCAACCTAGCCACCCAGGGAGGCTTCTTAGTGCCTCGCCCGCCGCGGACGCGGACGAACTGGGAGCGCTACACCGCAGAGCTTGCCGGGCTTGAGCTAGCAGGCCCGATCACTACACCTTCGGGAGTCGACGATGCTGCTGCGTTCATCGCGGAGGCGATCATCGCCGCCAAGGCAGCAGCCACCACCACCACGTCGACTTCACCGGATACCAATCGAAGGAAGGACCTGCCAAGCTCGCTCCGCAATATGCTTAAGCGGAAGCGCACCCTGCGCCGCCTATGGGCCCGCACTCGTTGCCCCAGGGTGAAGACTGACCTGAACCGGCTTGCAGAGAGGATCGCGCGTGCCGTAGTCGCTCTCGACGAGGCGCGATGGGAGGATACCGTCGATCGAGCGACAGAACACGACACAGCGCTGTACTCCCTCTGCAAGAAACTCACCGGACAAGACACCCCCGTTTACCCGCTGCTCGATGCCGCGGGTAAACGCACCTATGCCGCCAAGGATCGTGCTGAGATTCTGGCGGCACACCTGGAACAGACATTTACGCCCAACGCCCCCAACACCTCCAACCTCCATGTCATCCGTCATCACGCGGCTGTCCAGGACAAGCTGGAAAGGTTCCTGTCGGCCCCTACACCGCCGCTCCGGGGAGAGGACTTCATCTCCCTGTCAGAGCTGCGGTCGGTCGCTGCTCGCCTTGATAAGCGAAAAGCGCCAGGCCCCGACGGAATCGCCAACGCCGCGCTGATGCTGCTGCCCCGGACAGGTCTCGTAGCGCTCACGAGACTGTTCAACGGAGTACTCCGCACCGGCCACTTCCCAGAGGCGTGGAAGACCGGGAAGATCATCGTTCTTCCCAAGCCGGGGAAGGACCGCCGCCTGCCTGGAAGCTACCGGCCGATCACCCTGCTCTCGCACATAGCCAAGCTGTTTGAGCGTCTGCTACTGCGTCGAGTCACGCCCCATCTGCCCCTGCGCGAGGAGCAGTTTGGATTCCGCAGTGGCCACTCGACGACGCTCCAGCTGGCGAGGGTAATCAACCACCTGACCAGTGAGCGGAACAACGGGCGCTACACCGTGGGGGTCTTTCTCGACATCGAGAAGGCCTTCGATCGTGTGTGGCACGCCGGGCTCCTGGTCAAAATACTGGACACCACCATGCCGCCTGCTTATGTGCGAGTGCTGGCATCATTTCTACACGGCCGTAGCTTTTACGTGGCAGTGGATGGTGCCGAATCCCAGCCACGCACCATCCAAGCCGGAGTACCCCAGGGCAGTTGTATATCGCCGCGCTTATACGCGGCGTATACGGATGACATCCCCACCCTGCGCCACCATCTGCGGGAAGGGGAGGAGGACGTGCTGTTGTCGCTGTTCGCCGACGACAGCGCGTATTTCGCGTCGTCCTACCATCAGATCGTCGCCACCAACCGCATGCAGCGTATGCTGGACTTGTTGCCGGAATGGCTGGACAAGTGGAGGATGGCCGTCAACGTCGGGAAGACGGCCGCTCTGCTCACCAGCCGCTCCAAGCCGCTACGTCAGCTGACTCTACGAGGCCAGGACGTAGAGTGGAAGACCACAGTAAGGTTTTTGGGGTGTGAGTTGGACCGCAGCCTGTACATGATCCCCACGGTGAATCACGTCGTGGGTCGAGCTGCCGCTGCTAGGTCCAAGCTTCACGCGCTATTCACATCCCATCTACCTATGAACACCAAACTGCGGGTCTACGGTGCCTACGTCCGCTCGCGCTTGACGTATGCGGCACCCGCCTGGTACGCGTTATGTTCGGCGTACCAGAAGCGAAGACTGCAAGTCCAGCAGAACCGCTGCCTGCGACTGATCGTAGGAGCCCCGAGGTATGTGCGGAACGACGTCGTGCATCGGGATACCAAAATGCCGACCGTGGAGGAGTATGTCCGTCGCCTTGCGCGCCGGATGTTCGCGCGTGCGGACAACAGCGCGCACGTACACCTCCACGGCATCGCGCCACTCCATGCGCGACCACCCGATGGACGTTCCCTGCCTCGCGAGCTCCTGCGGTCACCGTCTCCGCGGCCCGATGCGGATGACGACGGCGACGACGAGGACGATGCGACGGGCGAGAGGGCGACACCACGGACTATGACACCACCGGATATGACACCACCTGACGACGACTTTGAGGTCTGGGAGCTAATATTCCCAGACCTCCCCACCGAACCAGACATCCCTTAGGTCACCTAGGTGACCTGGGCTCACGGCCCAAATACCGACACCCTTAGGTCACCTAGGTGACCTCGGCCTACGGCCGAAACACAGACCGGGCTTAAGTGCCCGCGAGGAACTGCCCGGGCAAAGAGGTACGCCTCGAGGCCCGTACCCCGCTTACCCCCCACCCGGGGAGTCAGCGAGATGACCCTGCTGCTATATAAACGTCGTTGAAATTATTAATTTACGTCGTCTCCAACCGGCATGAAAGCTTTATCGCTAGTTAATGATCACTGCTTCGATAAAGCGCAAATAGCATTTAAATTCCGATCAGAATTTCATTGGCAGCCCTTCGAGTCTCTCATGCATATTCCTGAACGTTACTGCACTCGTCGATTAACCGGAGAATTATTACCAAATTTGCATATAATTCACTCCTCTTTGATTATACTTATAGCTAGAAGGTTTTTATTTTAATTTCATGTAAATTGTGATAGCCCAGCGATTACACTGTGGACTCGTTCGAGGCGGTCACGGATTAAAACTTGTCTAATTGATAATTGCAATTCATACACGCGCTTTTTGGTGAAGGAAAACATCGTGAGGACACCTGCATATCTCTAGAGAATTCTGGAGATATGTGTTACCTACCAATATGCCGTGTGGTATCTATGGTTTATATAGTGGCAGAGTAGAAAATGCCTTGTGGCATCCGGCTGAGTAGAATAGACCATCCTCCTTTCTTACCGAGGTTTCGTAAAAGGCGACTAAGTTAAGTCGACCAAGTCAACTTACCTTAGTCGCCTTTTACAACACCTTGGTAAGAAATAATGGTGATTTATTCTACTCAGCCAGATACCACACGGCGGTTTGAACCCCAACCTATGGAGTAATAAGAAAAAACAAATTTCCACTTTGTGTTATGTAAACTTCGGCAATAAAACTATCTTAATGAGCTAACCTCTTAATGAAGCTTGTTATTATTCATCAAATTTGTTCTTGTCGATTTTCTTTAGAATTAGACACAATTAAAATTTCCAGAACTTAGGTTTCAAATATAAAGGATTCGAAAATATTAATCTTCTTCTATGAAATATTATTTTTGCGTTGTATATTCAACTTTATTGCCTGATAAATAAGATTTCAAATTAACCCGTGAATTCTAGGTAAATGAAAATTATATAAACATCTCGTTTGCTACAGTCAATTTGATCCAAAAAACGCTTCTCTGAATTTCAATGTAATTATAATGGTTTGAAGACTAATATTTTTTATTACATTAATTGCTACAAAAAATAAAATGTTTCATATACAAAAGAATGTTCTTTTTCTGAAATAAGAATATATCGAACGCTTAGTATTACTTACTTGCTTAGCTTTAATACTAAGCGTGTGTGTGTAAAATTTTCTTTAAATTGAATATAGGTACATTCAATCTCGCTGCACTGACCATTGTTATGCAAACGCTACGCTAATCTGTTTTAATTTCCACTTTTATTATGCACTGGTATTTTTTAATTTAAAAGCTTAATTCCCAAAATTGACTAAAATAACATGAACACAAAATGAAAATAAACGAATTTGGCCTAAATCAACTAAAAATATATAAAACATTTCTTGCCTTATCGATGCATGAAACTCTAGTCATGATTTTCCTGCCTCTATCCCACTCTAAATGGTCAGCACAACATGTTTCAAACATGCTGCGCAAACCGCATCTTCGGGTCTTAACTCCAACCCCTTTCTCCAGAAAAAGAGAGACGGCCTACGCCCAGCAGTGGGATAGTAACAAGCTGTTACTTTTATACAGCATAAAGTCTTAACTTTAAAATACTACACACTCCAAGAATATACCAAATGGAAAGTAAATAATGCAGCTTGAGTAAAAGCTGAGTTTATCTACTAAAGCCTATTAACTCCTTAATTAAAAGAACTCTCGTTATAACTTAATTACGGTGTTGGCATAAAATAACAGATACAATAAGTGGGACAGTTTCAGTTTTAGTTTGAGAGCTTGAGTTTAAACAATTACTAGAGTTTCGAATACATCCGCGGTATTTCCGTTGAGTAGAATAGACCATCCTCCTTTTCTTACCGAAGTTTCGTAAAAGGCGAGTAAGGTAAGTTTACATCAGACAGGCGACCGGTCGTAAAATACCGAGCCAAATCGAGTAACAACATGTTGTGCCAACCCCAGGGCAGGAGAATGGAGATGATGATGATGTATGTATTCTACCTAGGAAAATAGGAGGGGAAAATATTTTTTTAGCTAGACCATGGCACAAAAAAGGTTGAGAAACACTGTTTTAACCAAATTGTCTGTAATAATGACAACTAGAAACTTTAAGACGTAGTAAATAAATTCAGGTATAGTTTAATAAACGCTTTTCACAGTATAAGTTCAAAAATAATGAGAATATTATTTTGTAAAAGCTTTTACGATTTTGTCATGGAGTCTATCTCTTGACGATGCTTCGGTTACGGGGCGAACCAATTGTTGAGATTGTGGTGGCGAATGTGTGCAGTGCTTGTGTATTGTTGTGCTATCGGTGTCGGTTAGTGCGTGAGTTCTTACAAATTCTGCATGTATCAGGTATGAGAACGAATAGTACACTCTACATTTAGCATTACACATATTTTCTTTTATCGCGGATTATAGCAAAATAATATTCTCATTACTTTTGAATTATGGACCTTCGCAAAGTAACGCCTAATTCTATAAATTATTTATAGTATAAGTTACTATAGGTATCTCGCTGGGTATTATTCCACTCACAACAACTAACATTCACTCGAACGTGCTCATAAAATTGAATAATAATTATAAATACAAACATCACCAGGCGTCAATTAATAAGGAACCATCTCGAAACTTAATTAATAACAAAGCAAATTAATATGTATCACCGCTCCGCATTAAAGGAGTCTATCGGTACGCTAGAACAACTCGATTATACTTGTTCCAAGTCATAAGTGCAAGCGGGTAAGCTGCAAAGTATCTCAATTATCATTCTTCTGCCCTTATCCCACCCTAAGTGGGGTCAGCACAACATGTTATAAACATAATTATAAATTATTAGTTTCGGGTACATACCACGGTAATTTGTTTTGATTCGCCCATATTTCGACCCAGTTACATGGATCGTGGTCGTCATGTGTCATGTCATGTCTTCAAACCACGAACATTCAAGTATAAAATCATTAGTGTTATAAACATTTTAACCATGTGATGTGATTTGGCTAGGCATTTTACGACCGGCCGCCTCCCTGACATCAACTTATCTTAGTCGCCGTTAACGACTCGGTAAGAAATAAGGGTAGTCTATTTAACTCAACCGGATACCACACGGTGGGTCGACTTACCTTAGTCGCCTTTCACGACACCACGGTTAGAAATTAAGGTCGTACTATTCTATTCGGCCGGATACCACACGAAACATGTTGTCACATGTTTTACGACCGGCCGGCTGCCTGATGTCGACTAATTTTAGTCGCCTTTTACGACACCTCAGTAAGAAAAATAGTGGTCTATTCTACTGGGCCGGATACCACTCGGCGAGTTAACTTATCTAAGTATCTTATAATAGCTACTGTAAAAAATGGAATTTTGTTGGAACTTTCTAGATTGTTTTCACTTAATTCTGTAATTTTTGTAAGTAGAATAATAGCGCTGTAATGAGTAAATACATTTTTTTGTAATATTTATACCCAGAATAATTTCGAATATTTTCGAAATTCAAATTCAAAATATTCTTTATTCAAGCAAACTTATTGACAATTATTATATCAAAAACTAAATAGTTTTTCGTCAACTATAACAAGTATATTAACATACAGAATAAATTTTAATTTCCTTAAACTGAAAGCCAGTTACGCCACCGTTTTAGGAAATAAAACGAAAAAACATTCGTAAAACAATAAATATACTTATTGTTTTCGAGTATTTTAGGCTCTTTTATTATTGTCATATAACTTAATGTAAATGCCGTGATGCAAAGTTTTGTATATTTTGTATTTAGTTGCTTGCATTAAAATTTTGATTAATTTATATCTTCTTTTATTTACAATCCAATAAAAATATTGTTATTGTTTTATAATAAGTATAGATAGATTATGGATATTTATAAATTTCGCTCTAATTTTATAACTTAAACACCATCGATAACCATGTTATTATTGTGAATGAATATATAATTCGTAATGTCTACATTAAATTTGTGTACGCCCGACGCCTTAGTAGGTAGTCGTTAACTGTACTGTATTAATAAAGCAATTTGATCTGTATATCAAATGATAATCACAACTAATGGTATCACTTCTCCCATACAAATTAAAATATGGTAATAACTTGTATTGATATCAGAATTTTGGATAACTAAAACAAACTATTAAAAATTATTAATAGATAAATTAAATAGTTTAGTACAATTTTGACATAGTTGCAATCTGAACGTTAAAGCATGAATTAAATAAAATAAAGGAAAATGGCACATGAATAAAAAAAATAAGTATACACGAACAAACCTCAGATTAGGGAAATACGCATGGAAGTAATCTCACACACACTCAAACACAACCACACACACACACACACACACACGCACACAAGCAGAGACAGAAAAACGACAGACACATGAATGAACAAAAAAGGCTGAGTATTTGACTTAATCGATTTGTGTAATCGATTAACTCAAATAGAAAAAAACGATTATTTTTGATTAATTGAAAAATTTTCTTTTTTATATTAATAATTCAATTAAATTCGAATAGTAAGTACTCTTTGATATATTTGATAAAATAGATGCACTGTTAGCGAAGTTCGATTAAAATGTATAGTCCAGCTACATTAGCTTAAGTAAACAAAACATATCTTAAAAACAATTAAAAAAAGTTTTAAAAAGTTCGTAATTAGCATAATAGATTTTTTTTATTGATTTATGTTTAGAAAATCGATTATAATAATAAAATAATCGATAAATTTTTATATAATCGGTTATTGTTTACATCCATAGTAGTATGCAATTTACACTTAATACAGACTTTAAAATAAAATTACTCGCGAATCAATAAAGATACGTAAAATATATAATATTTTTGTATTTTAACTTTAAAATTGCACTTAATAATAAATATCACAATCAGAAATCGCTTGCTCTATACAGGATTCTACGTTTCAAAATGATAGTGTTTCTAAATCTAAGAGCTTTGCAATCAGCAATGTTTGCGGAACATGCCACAAAAGCATTACAGCACCAAGCAGTGATGTTACTTTTGGTATACGCTAATTTGTAAATTTGAAGCTATTGCACGAGCGATTAAATTGAATAAGCGTTTTTAAAGCTTTTTCTTCATTGAGTGTAACCTTTTCCTACGTATCTTTAATTTATCCCTGTTAAAAACACTATTTTTAATATTTTTTTCTTTTTTTAAGTTTCTTTTTTTTTTGAAAAAATTACCGAGCAAGGCTCGGTCAACCAGGTACTAATACGAATACGATTAAGACCGATTGACTCTTACCATGGAGGTCACAAAATATGGATTGGCTGTATTTCCCAACATGTATTCAGAATATATTGTTGAGAAAACAATTATTATATTTAGGACATAATTAATGAAACACAAGATGCGTTCGATCCAGATCAGTATACTTAGTGCAAGTTTTTAGAACGTACTCAATCGCATTAGCGTAACGCCAATTTGTATGACACTGCAACAGCGACATCTAGTGACCGCTGTTCCAGCGCCATACAAATTGCGTCACGCGGACTTAATCGAGTAGCTTAAAAAAACTTGCACTATACACACAGATCCCTACTGACTGAACGCGGTTTTACCTAGTAATATATAATAGATAAGAAGAAACAAGTATTTCCTGTAGTTGAAACCTAAAAACTTACGCAACGAAAGGTAGTAGAGGTAACTTGATTTAAAAAAGAATCTTTCTCAAAACTTCAGAAGTCTAAAAACTGAAATTTAAATTATTTAATTATTTTTGAAACATTAGAAAAAAGCTACCTAAAGAAAATCAAATCGCGGGTAATACGCACTAAAATTATTCTTGCGAAAGTCCGTTTCATCTTTATAGCGTATGTAATATATATTGAAAAAATAACGATATTCTTTCTCAAGGATGTTTCTTTGTTTATTTTACTATCGTTCATTAATATTTATTTTATCCCTCTATGTCGCCGTTTAGTTTACTCAATGTCACTATTACTCTCCTGCCAGTTCATGCACCGCTTCCTTTGATATATTGCTATGACCTTAACTAACGTTGTCTAGAAAGGTCGGTCTTAGTATATACTTATTATAAAATACCGCTTTGTTTTATATTGTTTATAGTTTTAATCTTTTATTATTTTGACATCTTCCCTTGCGCAATAGTTATAGTACCGCTTTCAAGTCACGGGTTCGATTGCTGGTATGAATGTGTGGAATGGTATGAATATGTGGTCTATTCTGTTCTATTGTATTGTATGAGTGCTCTATGAGTCAAAGCCGCTATACACCACAAACGCTTATTGCCATACTTTATACACTTATAATTTTAAAGTTCCCGGGTGACTGAGCCTTGCTTTGTATTATTTTAAAGATATAAAAAAAAACCGGGATCTGGGGCTCGATCCACGATATCCCTAATGAGCTACCATGACTTTACATTCGACAGCAAAAATTCTCTTTTCTATTCAACGTAAGTTTTAGGATTTTTTAGCGTCCGAATACAGGGATAAAACGATTTTTTAAATGAATCCTAGCTAGATCAAATTTTCCCCCAAAACCCCCTACATGCTGAATTTCAGGAAAATCGTTGAAGCCGTTTCCAAGATTAAGTAAATATATGTATATACATACAAGATTAACACATTTAGATTTTTTTATTTAATTAAAACAATTTCTTTATCACTCATTCCGTGGCCCAATTCTAAGCAAATCCACCGCGGCGCTCGCGGCAAACGTAACATGATACAAGAGTTTTGCCGTATACGTCGATCCGAGTCAGGAGTCTAGGTAATCTCATTAAATAATTAGATTACAACAACCAAACCTTTGTTAACAACACAATCTTTAATATTTAAATGAGTTAATTTTGTTGTAATGTCTTGTTAATATGAATATATTTTCCGCATCTCGGAAAAGGCTCCAACGTTTTTCATGAAATTCAGCATGTACGGGGGTAGGAGGTGAAAATCGATCTAGCTAGGTTTCATTAAAAAAAATCCTTTTATCTCTGTTTTTAGGCATTGAAAAAATATAAAAATGTTGAATAGAAAATATATTATATTTGAGCTGTCACATACAAAGCTGTGATAGTGATAATACATAACGCGCAGACCAAAAAAGTTCAAAACCTGGGATCAATTTCCACATCTCATTCAGCACATTTTTTATTTTTTTTTATTTTGGTTTAAATTTGCAAGGACACCTGCATATCTCTGCAGAATCCTGTAGATATGTGTAATCTACCAATCCGCATTGGATGAGTTTGGTGGGCATAGCTCCAACCCTTTCTCTCCACAAACCGGATAGTGTAGGCCTAGGCCAGCGGTGGGATAGTAACAGGCTTTTAAATAGCTGCTATTTTATGTATAAATAAATAATGACAAATCAAAAGTGCGATCATATATCAGTTTTTTCAGAATAAATTTAAGTAAATACTAATATTCAATACGCCCATGAGCTGAATTAACAAACAGTTTTCCAATGGGATTAAGTCGAATCAGAAATGGATTGAATTAAAACAACTAACAAAAAATAATTGTTATTGTTACAAACTGATTGGATTGAAATCATTTTTTTATTTAATAGGTATCGATTTCCTCTGATGTTTGGTCCAGTTTTTTTTTCCGTGGTCAGTGATCAAATTTAACTTAGATTGACAACTTTCGGGAAGCTAGATAAACTCTTTTCATTCAAAATATTTTAATAAAAACCCAAGTTTCCGTGAGTGGCTGCTATTGATGACTTGTGAATCTGAAACTTGGCCATGGGCCTCAATAGAAAGATCAAAGTTACTCTGTGAAAGATCAAGTGAGCTATGGCCGGATTCAATCAAATATATTCGTAAAAACTTCATGATGTAACTAGGTCATCGAGTCGTGGTAATTTTTAGGATATAAAGAACTAAAAAACCAAAGAAAGCTTTGGGATTTGAAGATTTTGGAGTAGGTTCATATAGTTAGTACCTCAAAAGAGTCGTACGGAGCCGCCAAATTACAAGTAAGTGCGTATGATGTGAAAAGGTAGATGTAAGAAGTTTTTAGCTCGTTTCTGACCAATGAAAAACCTTTGTTTATTTTGCTTAAGACTTATTTCACTCGATACTAAGCCGTGTGTTATCCGGCTGAGTAGAATAGACCACCCTCATTTTTTACCGAGGTTTCGTAAAAGGCGACTAAGGTAAGAAAATCCGCCGTGTGGTATCCGGCTTAGTAGAATAGACCACCCTCTTTACTCTCTTACCGAGGTGTCTTAGGTAAGTTGACTCGCCGTGTAGTATCCGGCTGATCACTCTCTTCCTTACCGAGGCGTCGCGAAAGGCGACTAGGTAAGTTGACGTCAGGCAGGCGACCAGTCGTAGTATACCTAACCAAATCATGTGATAACATATTCATAACATGTTGGGCCGACCCCACTTGGATCATAAGTCAAGAGAAGGAACAACATATTTCAAATGGTGTGCATTGTGAAGATATCTTCGATAAGTGATCCTAAATTAATGAAATCGGATAACAGATTAGAATAATTGATACGAAATGTATATATGACCACTATTCCATATGATATGTAATAAAACGCCAAAACACGTACCACATATCTGTAGTTACAGAATATTGCTTATACATTATTTACACAAGAGTGTATCGGCGAAAAAAATAACCCAAGCCCCCGACTTATTTCCAAATACGTACATATACGTGATAAATGATCCTCTCAAATAGAATTGAATCAAATAAAATTCAAGCACGCTTCAACCAACACGTCCCTTATTTCATACCTTAGAAGAATTTATATAAGTAGGCGTTACTTTGCGAAATTTCATAGTACAGAAGTTATGATCGAATTATGTTGCATTAATCCACGTTTGTTAAGAGAATATATGTAATGCTATGTGTAGGAAGCAGAAAAAGTGCACGTACCTTATATATGCAGGACCAGTTACTACACTTATCACAAAACGTCGCCATCAACCATGCAATACAAAATCAAAATATTCTTTATTTAAATAAACTTGTAAACAAATGCTTTTGAATCATCAACCCTACTACTGGTTCGGAAATCTGTTCTTACCGAGAACAGCCAGCAAGAAACTCGGCGGTTGGTCTTTGGAAAATATAATTCTTATCTCTAGTTACATTCAGTCGGTACTGTCTTGTACAGGGTCGAAGAGTAGCTATGCCCACGAATTATCGTCTAAGTAATCCTTATTAATATAGTATGCTTTATGAATTAGCCTTTTATTAATATAATACTGTTTTTAAATTGCTACGATGGCAAAACTAAAATTGAGTGCGGAATTTTATTCTAGAATCTTATACCCAAACCCACAAATGTCTTACGTACTTTTGCAAGCCGCAAGCTTATTATAAATTTACGATTTTGTGGTGGAGCCTATGAGTGTTGTAGTGCTAGTGTGGTGTGCTTTTAATGGCGGCGTTTTTTAATACGTATGGTGATTAGTCCTACATGTATAAGGTATGAAAGCTGTTTCTGCTTCCTATACTTAACATTACATAGATTCTCTTAGCAAACGCGGATTATAGCAATATAATTCTATCATATCTTCTTTATACCTAGAAAATATTTCTTTGAACAAAACTTCAAGCACGTATTAGTAGATGAATTTCTTGAGCTTTTATAACTAATAGTTGTTTGATTCAAAAGCTAAAGGGAACTCAAGTTTATTTCACATGTTGTTAAATGTTTGTATGAGCTTTCAGTTAGTAGTTTCAAATGTTTCGAAATTACAAGTGTTTATGGAAACTGAACCTTTTTCCCGTTTTACAACATTTTAGTCGCAGACTTTTCGGCGCCTCTATTCCGATACAATTGATATACCAATAATATACAAAGTGGTGAGCCAAAGCACATCATTTCTCATATGAACGGACTATATTTCGTTTTTCGTCTTTATTGTGTTCCCCAATTCATACAATATTTTTTTCTATTTAGTCAAATGTTTAACACAAAAGTAATAATAAAATTAATTTGCTATAATTCGCGATGATGTAAATTAGGTAGTAAGGTTAGGTAGTAGTTATTTAAATTTACGTGGGCATGATTTGTATAGTCCTGGCGTGTAAGTAGCTTAAGATAGATATAACTTGTAAATTTTTGCTGTAAAAAAAAAGAGAAAAAAATTATCATAATGTAAATGAATAAATAATAGAGCACCGACTAAATAAACTAAAAAATTGAGTTTCGTACATAGATATAGTTTTCTATTCAATAATGTCATTATAAAAAAAAAACTATTTTCATTTATTATTCTATAATGACATTTGATAATATTCTTTTTTCTACAATGGAACTTAAATATATGATAAATAAACTTTCTTGCACATCATCATCCTTCTGTCCTTACTCCACTCTAAGTGGAGTCGGCACAACATGTTATAAACATGTTGTCACATGATTTGACTACCTATTTTACGACCGGCGATTGCCTGACGTCAACTTACTTTAATCGTATTTTACGATACCTCGGTAAGAAAGATTGTGGTCTATTCTACTCAACTAGATACCACACGGTGGGTCAACTTACCTTAGTCGCCTTTAACGACATCTCGGTAAGAAATGAGGGTGGTCTATTCTACTCAGCCGGATAACACAGGGCGCAAATATACTTTCTTGTACATGTCAGTAAATATTAAAACTATTATAATTTGCTTGGTTTCTACTCATATTTATTGATGCTTCAATTCTGGATGTATTTATGTATTTAAGTATGTATTTAAAATTAATATTCCTTTCTATATATATGTATGTACCACTTGCCCGTCATAAGTATTAAGTTACTTACTTAGGGGTTAGACGATCGTGTAATTGATCCATATATTTATTATTTTATTCTAAAAAGAAACTCCAATTAATATCCTATACAATAGTATTTTGTTCGTGCCACTTATAATTCCACGAAATTGTACTATTCGTTTCTCAAATACGCTAAAAGACACCTTTACAATGTCCTTAGTTCCCAAATATCTGCTCTGCCGAATACAAAGATAGTGAAAATCTAAAATAAAGACAAAAAGAAAGGAGAAAGTTCCGCTTGACCGGTCACCCTTGGGGCAACTCATCCGGTAAATAACAATGCAAATGGAGGGTTTCTGGGAAATAAGCGATATTGAGACGGATAAAGGTTTATCTTATTTGCTCATAGATATTGTTTTTTTCTAATTATTCCATATATTATGTTTGCTGTGTGGTATCCGGCTGAGTAGAATAAAAATAAAGGAAAGTAGCGGCCTGTTAATATCCCACTGCTGGGAATAGGCCTCTTCTCTCCGTTTCTGGAGAGAAGGATTTGAGCTAAGACCTGCAACGCTGCTCAATGCGAAGTTTACATATATCTCTAGAATTGTCTAGAGATATGCAGCTTTCCTCACGATGTGTTCCTTCAGTGAAAAGCGTGTAATAAATTGCAATTATCAATTAGACACATAAGTTTTAACAGAAAAACCTATTGGTGGCTGCCCGGGTTTTAAACCCGTGACCTACTCGAAAGAGTCGCTGGGCTATCACAACTGCTATATGAGTAGAATAGACCACCCTCTTTCTGACCGAGGTGTCGTAATATACGAATAAGATAAGTTGACGTCAACAAGCGGCCATTTGACAACATGTTCATGGAAAATGGCAAAAAATAGCAGAGCAAGAGTTATTTTTTCAGATGGGTAAAAAAAAGATAATATAAAATGTTAAAAGTTGTCCACTATCCGTTGCCGTATTTCATATATTTTAGTAACCAACAGACTAAAACGACGAACGATGTTGTGATCTTCGCACAGTATAATATTACTAAAATTGTAAATATTACATGAACGCGCGCTGGTTCATAAAATACTTTGTAGCGTTGCAAATCAGACACTACTTGATAAAGCTGAAGGATACTCACTTGGTTCTGTTTATTCCTGTACGCCATGATTCGGTTCACATATCCGTCAAGAGTTGTAGTATTTTACTCTGGAAAATTAGAAAGTCGTATTTGCTAGAAGCCTAAAGTAAAGAAAACTATCGGAATCCAAACACCCAATTTAATTTTTTCCCAGAAAAACAAAAATTCATCATCTAAGTGCGTTCGGTACACAATATTTTAAACACGATGTTACGTGATTTGGCCAGTTTTTACAACCGGCTGCCTGTTTGATGTCAACTTACCTTAATCGGTTTTTACGACACCTAGATAAGAAATAAGGGTGGTCTATTCTAATCAGCCGGAAAAATTAAAAATATTCTGGTATAATAAATTAAAGCCGATAAAATCTCACGCAGAAGAAAATGATATATAGATCCAGAAGTAAAATGATATACTTTTTAAAGAATTAGTTATTCATTTAAATTTCAAGCCTATTTAAATGTCAACAAGAGAAAATTTCAAGCCACTATTATAATTTGGCTTTGATCACATTAGCTCGTTATTTACTTTAAAACTTCAAAGCGACCACTGGCTTGGAAAAACATCTCGTCCGAGAATAACAATATTGTGGCTAGTAAAAACTTACTTTAAGTCATTAATTATTATCCTTCTACACTTCGTGACATTTTGTTTTGTTTTTAAAGGTTTAAACAGTTATTACATAGATAATACACTATATAGGATTATTATTATTATTATTTATTATTTCAGTAGATGACAACAAATACACTATTCTCAAATATTTTGATCATTAAATGAGATTACTTACTCACGTATTTGTTTGTCTATATTTTCCACAATTTAATTTGGTTAAGGTCTACTTAGTGATAAATCTATATATGAAAGGATTCCTATATTTTAATAAAGGTACTATTATTTACGTTAAATAGCCGAATCCCAAATTAAAGTCATGATAAATTTCTTCTTTTATCCTATCCTATCCTACTAATATTGTAAATGCGAAAGTTAATGAGTATGGATGTATGTTTGTTACTCTTTCACGGCGAATTCGCTGAAACAATGTCGATAAAATTTGACAGAATTATGCCCTATACACCGGAGTAATCTATAGGCTATAGAAATCCTATAAATTTTACAGGAATAGGATGACATTGACAAGCGCCATCAACCTATGAAGCGACAACAGTCCACGGAAACGAAGTTGCGTGTAAAAGCTACTACTATGTATGTATATATTTGTTACTTTTATATTTATCTTTTTTCTTTATTTTTTGGTATAATTTGCTCACTATAACAAACCTCATCACGTGTTATATATAATGCTGTTTAATTTTTTATTTATTTATACTACCTATGCCTTCGTTTTCTTTTTGAATAATCGAGACTTTCAAGTCAACTCAAATAATAAAAATAAAGACAAGGTTCATTATTTTTTTATAGTTGTATTTCAGCTATAATTAACAATCCTTAAAAATGCATTGCAAGCATAATAGCAAATGTTACCGAATAAATTACAAACATCGATTTATCTAAAGCTTCAGCCAGATCTTTCGATTCATTGTATTCATTCGCCTCACTTTCCATTTCTTCAACGTTGGCATTTCTGGGTACTTCTTCTACGTCTGAATCGAAGCCTTCATTAACACTCTCATATATGTGACAAGCCTGAACATAATTATAATGGTTGAAAACAACTTACAATACATTATTTATTTAAATCTATTCTTTCAAGAAGCCTTTAAAGCCCAGCGGTGACAACGTGCGGCTCTTTCGAGAAGGTCACTTAGGTGTTTCTACTTAATTGTGTCTACTTGATAATTGCAATTTATCACACACTTTTCTATGAATGAAAACATTGTGAGGAAACCTGCATATCTCTAGAGAATCCTAGGGGATATGTGTAACCTAACAATCCACATTGGAGCAGCGTGGTAGGCCTTACCTCTAACCCTTCTCTTCCGAAACAGAGGTAGGAGGCTTATGTCCAGCAGTGGGACAATAATAGGCTGTACTTTACTCTACTTTTTTCTTTTCTTTCGGGAAACAGAATAAAATAACCGACACAAATTGTTATATAATGATTTATAATGTTTAAAGGTTTTAGAAAGCATTATTTTCATAAATTTATTTCGATTATTTTAACATAACTGTTCAATATATACGAAATAAATAAAAAATAACGTTTTATAATCTGTCAAAAAATCATAATGTGTGTTGTCTTGCTATAATATTTAACATATCTGTGCACTTATTAATAGTTGTTAATATTTACCTTCAAAGGTGTCAAGCAAAATAAGCACCTAAAACAGGGTGATGTTAGGATATTCCGCACTACGATCGTTTTACATAAGTTTTTGGCCACAGAAGTCATTAGTGCCACTTGGATGAGCATAGCCAAGAGAACTCCAAACAAAATAACTACGTATAAAACCACTGAAAAAAAATCAACTAATGGTGAAAATTGAAATATATACTTATAAATGTAAATATTTAATATCGATATGCAAACATAAAACGAACCGCTTTAAAGCTTAAAACATATTTCTCGACATCAGACGCATAAGGTCGAATGTCGACATAAGACCAAAGGCGAATAATGTCTTCAGTTTCTTAAAATAAATGAGTTTTTTTAATCTAATAAGGTAAATTTTAGATTAATAGTGTTAGGAATCGAAAGATATAAGCTTTCACTAAAATATTAACAATATTTCATTTACAATTATCCATAAAAACGAAAATACTAGCCCGATTAGTTTATAAATATTCTTTTCGCTCTCATGTCATCAAAACACACATCAGATCTTATGCGTCTAAGGTCGAGATTTAATAATAGTCACCTAAAAACATTTTAATTTTTTATAGAATTAAGCGTTACGTTGTCCATAATATAAAAGTAATGATAATATTTTTGACAAAATATAATTTAAAAAAAAATCTCCGGGCGATGCTTCGTTTACGGGGTGAAACGATAATGGAGATTGTGGTTGTGGCTGTGTGCAGTGCTTGTGTATTGTTGTCGATTGGAATTTTAATGAATCCTTTATGTATCCAGTATAAGAATGGATATTACACTCTACATTTAGCATTACATATTTTCTTTGATCACGGAATTTAGGGATATAATATTTTCATTGATTTTGTAATAATGATCAATTACATATTCAAAAGACAGATTCTTCGATTAATTGTACAAAAATTTTCCTTTCTTTGTACAATATTTACATTATTAGTACCGGGGTGGTAATTTTTTAAAAGAGGTAAAAAATGCTAACAATAAAAATAACTACATTCAGCATTTTTTTCAATCAACAAACTGAACAGGGATACAACGATTTTTTTTTTAAATCGATCGTAAAATTTTAATAAAACGACACACAAGATTAAATCATTTAAATCATCCTCCTGCCGTTATCCCACTCTAAGTGGGGTCGGCACAACATGTTATAAACATGCTGTAACATGACTTGCCTGCGTTTTTACGACCGGCCGCCTGCCTGACGTCAACTTACCTTCGTCGTATTTTACGACACCTCGGTAAGAAAGAGGGTGGACTATTCTACTAAACCGGATACTACACGGTGAATCAACTTACCTTAGTCGCCTTTTACGACACCTCGGTAAGAAATAAGGGTGGTACTATTCTATTCAGCCGGATATCACACGACGACAAGTTGAATTCATTTAAATATTAAGGAATAAAGATAATAAAAAAAACTCACTTATAGAAGGTACGCTGTGACATGGAATCAAAAGGTCGATATAGCAGAGACCCATACACATAACAATGGTGCAACCGGCGTAAAACCAAACCCTCTTCATTGTTAAAGTTTCGCTCCAAAATAAGAGTAACACAAAAGTAACCAGTGCTGAAAAGAAAAAGTCACCTAAGAATATATGTATATAAAAAGGAAACTGAAAAGAAAATTCATCTATCTATATATATTACAAGGAAAGTATTTATATATTTCTTTTAGACTCCAAAACAGCTGTACCGATTTTAATGAAATTTTTGAACCAATCATTATCGGATAGATAGATCACGCAGATAATCCTGTAAAGTTTGATGGCGATTAGAGCATTTTTTTGAACTGTCAATGAAATTTATTTTTAAAGGGAAGTCGAAATAAGAATGAGCTACAGCAACGCGTAACCGCTAGTTGAAAATAAAATTCAGTAAAATCAAATTATGATTGCTATAAATGAATGTAGAATCGAAACGGGTATCTATGTTATGACCTATTTATAACACACAAATAAAATTTAATTATTATCGTATTTTACGACACCTCGATAAGAAAGAGGGCGGTTTATTCTACTCGACCGGAAACCACACGGTGGGTCAATTTACCTTTGTCCCTTTTACGACACCTTGGTAAGAAATGAAGGTGGTCTATTCTACTCAGCCGAATACCACATGGTGGTATTCAGAAAATAAAAACATCGTGACAAAACCTGCATATCTCTAGACAATTCTTAGAATATGTAAAACCTAGCAATGCGCATGGAGCAGTGTGGTATGTTTTAGCTCCAATACTTCTCTCCATAAATGGAAAGAAAAAACCTAAGCCCATCATTGGTATGTTAAAATGCCGTCACTACTTACCTAATAGAGGCGTGTAAAATACAATATTGTAGGCGTCGGCACGACGTTTTATCACCACGTCAATAACAAATCGATCACTTTGATGTGTGAAGTTGTCGTTCAACCCGTACATCATTTTCCAAGTTGTTCTGTTCACAATAGTAATTGAACTACTCGTCACTTCCCATTCGTTTTTGATATTTTCCTCCGGAGTCCCCATCTAATAATAATTACAAATTCAATTATCATAATATTGAATATTAACCGGCGTGTGGTGAGTAGTCGCCAGCTGAGTAGAATAGACCCCCTCATTTCTTACTAATGTGTCATAAAAGGCGACTAAAGTAAGTTGACCCACCGTCTGGAATCCATCTGAGTAGAATAGAGCACCCTCATTTTTTACTGAGGTGTCGTAAAAGGTGACTAAAGTAAGTTGACCCGTCATGTGATATCGCGCCGAATATAATACACCAACCTCATTTCTTACCAAAGTATCATAAGAGGCGACTAAGGTAAGTTCACTCGCCCTGTGGTATCTGGTTGAGTAGAATAAACCACCCTCATTTCTTACCCAGGTATCGTAAAAGGTGACTTAGTTAATTTGTCTTCAAGCATGCAGCCGGTTGTGAATACGTAGTCCAATCACCTAAAAACATGTTTAATACATGTTGTTAATTGAATTGGCTCCATTTAGTGGGATAAGGGCAGGAGAATAATAATGATTATATTCGATACACATGCCTATCATAATTGTATCTTCAAGAATTACTTGTCTTTCTTATTGATGAAAAATATATAAAATACTTACAAGACTCAATTCGTAGTAGGTTGGATAAAGTGATTTTAGTGCAATTTTTTCATGGACTTCCCAAAGTTCAATTACTACAGCACATTCGTATTCATCACGAGGCCATCTGTCAACATTTTTTTTAATAATTAATCTTTCAACTCTTAGTGTACTTTGGTATTTATCAAAATATATCACAATCTATCAGACTGTTATAAAACGCTTCTTTCTATTACACTGAACTATGGAACCAGTGAAATATATAATGGAAATGAACTCTAGTCATAATTAAAATTATTATATGCCCAAAATAATATGTAGTATATTGATTTATATTTATTATTTGTCACATGCTTTTCGCTAAAAGAAAACATCGTGACGAAACCTCCATATTTCTGAAGTATTCCTGAGATAAAGAAAAGAAGGACTTTTCCCACCGAAAGATTAGTTTACCTTTTATTATTTTTTATTAATAAACGAATGAAATAGGCTTTCAAAATTTTTGCTACCTACCTGCTAAATATCATATGGTCACCAACAGTAACTAAAACTATTAATATAATATTCATGATATAATCATCATGAATATAATGATGATACTTTCTATCACTACATAATATAAAACAAAGTCCATATTTCCGTATGTACGCATAAAACTTTAAAACTACGCAACCGATTTTGATGCGGTTTTTTTTAATAGATAGAGTGATTCCAGAGGAAGGTTTGTACGTATAATAACATTCAATACGAAGTAGAGAAATAATGTAATTTTTGAGGTTTCTGTAAATAATTACATTTTTTTCCGCTTACATTGCAAACGCAGGCTAAACCCTACGAGATTTATCAAAATGATGTACTAAGTATTTGTACACCTTAAAAAGGTCTACAGAAAAGTCCGCGATGGTATATATCTATCTCTTATGGATAACCCACAATAGCAGTTTTTTACAATAGCGTGTTTGATTTAAGCTGCGTAATATTTTTTTCAAAGACTTTTGCTCAATGTGCTTTATTATGCTGTTAAAGTTTAATTTTACAAAGCTGCAAACCACGATTATACCGGACCAAGTTACACTCATTATGATAATCAAGCCAAATTGCAACACTATCATAGCGTTAATATTGAATAATGAATTTTACATAATCTAGACGTAAGACCTTCTTAGTTTTTATTATACAAATATTTTGTAATGTCATGGAATCATTTAAAATATTTTAGATTGTTTAGAATTACCAGTTACGTTTAATATATTGTACAATTTCTTATATATATTTTAATCACTCAAACAGTTAACACAATACTTTCCTATCTTACATCTAATACTCGGTCATCAATTGATATTATATGGATGCAATAAATAATATTAAAAAAGTATTGGCACTTCCTTGTTCTCAATTTATATAAGTGCTTGTTGCATCATTCATCACTTTTTTACATATACTGTCCGTTTCAATTTCACCATCAGTATATCAAACCCACTCACTTGATTGCTGTGTTCATATAGTCGTAACACCAAGTTTCAGTCGTAGTCCTCATGTGGAGCAACGCAACACCGTTGTAATCGATTGTTATTAGCTCAGGATTTCTATCATCAAGCATATTTGTGCTAACAGTACTGTAAATAAAATTAATGTCATCATCCTCCTGCCCTTATTCTACTCTAAGTGGGGTCGGCACAACATGTTATAAACATGCTGTCACATGATTTGGCTGCGTTTTTACGACTAGCCGCCTGCCTGACGTAGACTTACCTTAGTCACCTTTTACGATACCTCGGTAAGAAATGAGAGTGGTACTATTCTATTCAGCCGGATACCACACGGCGGATGTAAATAAAATTAATGTATTTACTTAAAATATGACAGTAAAGCACGCTTTATGGTATTATAGAAAAAAAGCAAATTGGGGAACAATGTATGAAGAAATTCGATACCAAACTTTTTTATGTCGGGGTCTTTGACACTCGTGTAATTTGTAATTGGGACTGGTAAGAATTTATAATAATAAATTTAAAAAAACATAAAATTACTTAAACACAGAGAGCATTGGACTCCAAATTTGTCCTTGTCTAAAAGTAAGCTTTGCGATTCCGTTGAATTTTTTTGGATTCCACGCCATGCTGTCATCCGTCCATTTCTATAAGAAAAAGAAATTTTAACCTTTTAGAGGTTTATATTAACTACTTATATAATATAGGTGAAAGTTTGGTGATGTGTATGTATCACTTTCTAATTCCAGTACAATTTATCGACCCCCCAGAAAACCGAAATATTTCGATGTCAACTATAACAAAGTACAGTTAAATAACTATCTAACTGTTTTAAATACTTTCTTATCCATCAAAATAAGAATAGATACGTAAAATACGAATAAGGTAAGTTGACGTCAGGCTGACAGCCGGTCGTACAATAAGTAACTAAATAATGTGACAACATGTTTATAACATATTGTGCCGACCCCACTTAGAGTGGGATAAGGGCAGGAAGACGATGACTTTCTTATCTATTCAACTTCTTTAGTTATAACTATTTATAATGTATGTTTTAATCTGTGAAATAAACTTAATACTTCACTTGTGGACATCTAATTTTCTGTAATATAAGTGAATTGAAACTTGCAAAATTCTTAATTGTACCACCTACCCTTAATACAGATATTCCACTAGTGAGTTTTGATGTAAATGCATCGTATGCTATACTCCTAAGTAGGACAATTAGATAAACCGTCGTATCAGGTCCTGGTGGAACGCCAGGATCTTTTCCTAGCAACAAACTTCTTTTCAATTTTTCAGAATTTGATATGTTTCGTTCCACTGCATTCGAATCGGGTGTCACTGAAAAAAAATGTCGAATAATTGAACCTGTTCTGTGTTGTGTAAATTAGTGGTAAAATGTAACTCCCTTCCTGTCTATTACTTTTCATCTCTCTATTTCCATTTCCATCGCTCTATTTATCTCAATTTCTATATCGTTCTCCCTCACCAAAAACCTCTCCATCCTTTTTAAGTTAAAGATAAGTTAAGATAACGGCCTGTTAGGGTTAGCCCTACCCACTTTTTTTGGATAGAAATTTTGGAGCTTAGACCTACCACGCTGGCCCAATATGGAATAGTAGGTTGCATATGTCCCAGGAATTTTCCAGGCATAGTCACATTTTCCTCACGATGTTTTCCTTCACGGAAAAGCGTGTGATAAATTGCAAATTTCAATTAGACGCATAAGTTTTAACAGAAAAACTCTGATGCCTTGATGCCTGTACAAGGTTTTCGAAGTAATGTCCCTAGAGGGAATCAATCGGTCTCACCGCTAGGCTATAACAGCTTTCAAATTACAATCTTCAAAATAAAGACAAAATGAAATCCGAAACAAGCCACAACTAAAGAAATTATAAGGTCACCTTCACTTCCATTGCCAGTAGGTACAGGGCAATCATAAAGAAATTTGGCTTCAACACCACTCCAAGCTGCAAAACTGAAGTATCGAACAGTGATAGGATTCATATCTTGGTAAGTTAAGATTGGCAATGGGTCGCCTTCTTTACCAAATTCAATAAGACCATCTAAAAGAAAATAATTACGGAGAATATTAGTTCACACAATATGCAAACAAAGCTATTACTTTATACAACAGTGCCCTGTCACGTGAACATAGCATGCTTTATATCATGCAGTCTAGTTTTACACGCGGTGCGAGTTTGATGCGGCGCGACATAAACGCAATAATAGTTGCGTTGCGATCATATAAATTAAGCGACTTCAACACAATAATAAAATAAACTAAACCTCTTGTAATTATGTTTTTTATGTTAACTATTTGTTACAAGTTATATCTTTTTTGCTACTTGTTTTACTATAAAATCTCATTTTAGAAATATTATATAAAATCAAGTAAAAAATTACCAATGTTGGATTTGGCCATAATTTATACTACTGTTACTATAATAATGTGAAATTAATAACTGGCCCTCTCGATTTAAATATTACCTTCAGTTATTTTGATATAAAAAGCTCTAAATTCAACGGGTGACAAAATCCCGACTGTCTTCGCAGATGTCTTTGCATTTCTTTTTAAATTTCCTCGAAGTTCCGTAAATCTGTTGGCGCCTCCACCGACAACTGAAAGTGACAAAATATCAAAATATTTCTAAATAACTCTTCATATTCTGATATTTCTCTGCCTTAAAATGTACAATATAATTCTGGAGATTAAATTTTACTGGGATAAATTTGAGAAAATCAACAATTGGATACGTTTTCCACAATTTGTAATATGTGTTTGTTTGTTTATTGTATGTTCTAAAAAAGTGTTATTTTAGATCAAAGAGAAGTTTACCTATAAAAACAGTTAATTTCTGCATAACTGTATATATAAACCATGGAAGTAATATACATTATATTTACCCAATTCTCTAATGACTCTATTTTAATTACGATTCTCGAGCAAAATCATATTGATGTCTAGTATGAGTAAATTACGATGAATATATTTGTTTTTCTTTTATATGTGCCTCTGTATATTAAAGGATGTGTGTTAATAAGTTTAGCACAATAAAAATACTGTACTGGCCCGTTGAAGTAGGTGACCTCGTCTTCAGCTCTACGGGTCGTGGGTTCTTTCTTCGATTCTGGGTGTATATATATTTAAGGATTTATTTAAACTAATATATGTATATATTAACCAGTTATCTGTCACCCATAACGCAAATTTTAAGTTACTTGTGGACGGATAACCGTGTGTGTAAGTGTCGCATATATTAAAAATTCTATGAATATGTTAATGTTTTAACACTTTCACATTAATTGTACTTAAATTACCTAAATAATTTATTTTGTTTGTATTAAGATTATATAGACAGTCTCAAACGCCGTGTGGTATCCGGCTGAATAGAATAGTACCACCCTCATTTCTTATCGAGCTGTCGTCAAAGGCGACTGAGGTAAGTCGACCCGCCGTGTGGTATCCGGCTGAGTAGAATAGACCGCCCTCATTTCTTACCGAGGTGTTGTAAAAGGCGACTAAAGTAAGTTGACCCACCGTGTAGTATCCAGTTAAGTAGAATAGACCACCCTCTTTCTTACCGAGGTGTTGTGAAAGGCGACTTAGGTAAGTTGACTCACCGCGTGGTATCTGGTTAAGTAGAATTGACCACCCTCTTTCTTACCGAGGTGTTGTAAATGGCGACTAAAGTAAGTTGACCCACCGTGTAGTATCCAGTTAAGTAGAATAGACCACCCTCTATCTTACCGAGGTGTTGTAAAAGGCGACTAAAGTAAGTTGACCCACCGTGTAGTATCCAGTTAAGTAGAATAGACCACCCTCTTTCTTACCGATGTGTCGTAAAATACGACTAAGGTAAGTTGATATCAGGCCGTAAAATACGTAGCCAAATCATGTGGCAACATGTTTATAACATGTTGTGCCGACCCCACTTAGAGTGGGATAAGGGCAGGACGATGATGATTATGTCTCAAATTCACTTACAAAATTCTCCAATATCTCACCTATTTCATAAACCGGATCCGTTGTATCAGGTTTTGGTACAGTAGACAATAGAATATGTCCATTGCTTGCGGCCAATATAGCTATATGCATCTCGTAGATAATGCTAGGATCTGATACTGCGGTCTTTCTATCTTCAGCATTAACTTGGTAGAATACTTCGTAGTTATAACCATGCTGACAAAGGTGTTCTTTACAAAGCATTGCCACTGAAATAATAAAACAATTGTTGCTTGCAATTCAATACCGATTTTTGCACATCTTTTTTGCAAATATTTGATGAAATCATACTCAATCGATATTATAACCTTTCGATTAATTGATATGATTTGAAAAGCGCACAAATTCTGAATGTTAACTGCTAAGTTACTGTCACTAACCTAACTAACACTACTGTATATTGGCCTATTATTAAGGGAGGGCACTGGCTCCTGAAATACAGTATATTCTAGTTTCTATTGTGTTTACTTTATTTTTATGCACGTATAAAGATTATTATTAATATTTAAAAAAGTTTCAAGACTAAGAACTTTCATTTGAAGTTTCAACTCTTAAAAAGTTTAATTGTGAAATGTCAGTCGAAATCCACTTCGCAAATTAATTTCCTTTTCAACATTTTTTCTCAACCGATGGTTATGATATTAGCCCGGTAGTGAAGCTTTAATTGTGTTTAATTTCAGCTGCTTTCTCCAGCAGATTAGCCTTGAAAGCGTAACCGACAGACAGACTATCCTAATTAGTATCAATTCCTTCCCATCACCGATAGCGATCGCTATAAAGGAATCACAATTCTACCGGCAACGATTCTATCAGCTGCATTTTTCATTGGCGAAAATTCAATTATTTTTATGCGACTGATTTAAATTAAATTTGGCAGAAAGGCATTTATATTCAAGAGGAAAATTATTTTTCGACTGATTCTATAAAACTGGGGCATCAATTTGATAAACGCGTCTGTTAAATATAAAAAAGATATACAGCAGGTGTAACGATTTTGTATTTTTTGTCGTGTAGATTTTTTTAATTGCTAATAAAACCATTTCCCTCACATTTAACTGCCTATTCCACTAGTAAGTTAAAATTACCTGAGCGTGAAGAAGGATGTGATAGTAAAGTAGTTTTACTATCCCATAGTTGGGTAAAGGCCTTTCTCCTTCTTGTTGGTGGCACCGTTTTGTGACACGTGTGTTAACTGGTCATGCATGTTTAAGGTATGTAAACGTTGTCATTGTGAATTACAACAAAATAATTCTATCATAACTTCTGAATTAGTTAACGTTAAAAAACACTTACTTTTATATGTGAAGGTAAAATTTGTATCCGCTTCAATCAAAGTGAGTGCAATCCAAATATTCAAGTGAAATAGTAACGTCCTCATTTTCCCCGTAAACAAAATGGAAGGGACATAAACACAAAACACGTTTTCGAGTGAAAATATTACTCCTTTTTTAAAATCCTGCAGTTGTAATTAAAGCCGCTATACAGTAGAATTATTAGTTCAGAAATACATGTGCGACATACATGAGAGCTGTGTACGTTGTAACGGCACTGACATCTAAAAAAATTTTGCATTATTAGTTATTAGTGCATATTTTTGCGCGCTGAATTCTTTATTACTTTGAATGAATTATGAACATATGAAAAGGAAACTTTTTTGTTCGACTCCAGATTCGCAGAAGCAACAAATTTCTAATTCAAAATTGTTAGCTTTTAGCGTGAATGGAAACTGCGACTTATAATTCCTAATTATTTGAGAATGAAGCAGTCTAAATTATGATGTTCTATTCAAACATTTGATAAAGAATGAATCATATAGGTTCAATGTGCGAAATTAATTATTTAACGTGTACATACTTAGGGAACTTTAATACATATATTTAATATAAGATCAGATCGTGCTATGTCTTTCTTTACTTTCTTTTATCTTTGCCTCCAAACATGTAGAGAGGCTTATGCCCAGCAGTGGGATAGGAACAGGCCGTTTCAATATATGTGAGTAACTTCCAGAAAGTAAATTTTCGCCGTAAAGTATCGCCTAATTTTATAAATTAAATTTAAGTCCCTGAAACTATCAAACATACTACAATTTAAAAATGCTTTAATCTCATTGCTCATGAGACTCTCTTCCTTTTTATCTCGATCATTCCTTTTTTTGTAGTGAGGTTATATGTATTTTGACCTCTAAAATCAATCTCAACATATCAAATTCATATAACTATTTATGCAAATTGGCTTTTACAAGCACTTTTGAGTCGTCAAATTAAAATCAAATCAATTAAATTGTTTTTTAATATAATCTTATATAGATGTTGCTGTCGAAACGCATCTTAGTCCCAGAGGAAGTGTAGCCATGGTTATCGGGCGGACACGGGTGATAAATAGCGCTGGAGCGGTGTCATATTGTAACAAAAATATTAATTTATTGTACATATCTTATCCTCGTAGGTATCCGATTTATTTTATCCTATAAATAACGACGATTTTTCTCTCGTTAATATTTTAAGTATAACAAAACTTGTAACATTTTGATCCTCTTAATAGTTATTCAAATATCATATGCTACCTTCATATGAATAAGCGTGTAGAACTGTTTTCTGTATTCAGTTAACACATTATAAGACAGTGAAATGAAAATAAAGGCTGGAATGTTTCCAGAGTTTTCGATTCATTCGCAATTGAAAATGATTTTAGCAAAATGCAAATCACGCAGTGGTAACATTCACGTTCATTTAGCATTTATATGTTACGATACGATTCCACTCGCATTAAGGAAAATATTTTTTTTGTTAAATCGAACTAACTAGGTTTCATTTAAAAAATGTCTTTTTATCACTTTTTTTAGGCAATGGGAAAATGCTTAAATGTAGAATAACATGCAAATATTATTTTAGCTGTCAATCATATAGTTCTCATAGCTCAGCGGATAATGGGCGGACCAAAGTAGTAATAAATACGGTATCGAGCCCTACCTGCCCAATTTTTTTTCTTCCATTATTTTAATTAATTAATATTATAACATCAATTACCGAGCGAGGGTCAGTCACGCAAAACTATATATAAAGCGCTTAGTGTAAAACGTTTTATTTACTCGTATGAGTATACATCACAAAACAAAACAAGGGTACGTTGTAAGTAATTTAATTATCGTATGTTGTAAACGACCCTCAGACTATAATTTGGAATTCAATCAGTTTTTTCCAGCGTTGTCTACTTCGGTTGAAACTCTATTTTGCTTTTTAATAACTTTATTATTCTTTTGCTTCAATAAATTTTCTCTGCTCAACCAATGAGTTTTCTTATAATTTTATTTTGAGTTTTACCATCATGTTAAAAATGGTTGAAAATTACCGACTCTCTTGTATTTTAACGTTGTCGCCATAACATATTTCCCGATTGACTGGTCACAGTAGGTAGCTCCGCGGGTGGCGGGTTCAAATCCCGCCGAGGGCCAATATTTTCCATAACACAATTTGTTGGTTCTTCGAGTCTCGATGTATATTTTTATTTGAGTAGTAGCTTTTACCCGCGACTTCGTTCGCGTGGAGTGTTGTCGTGTGATAGGTCGATAATAGATGGAACTTTGGCGACTGAAGACCGTGTGTCAAAAAAAAGAAAAAAACAATAAATATCTCTCCTTGATAACTCGAAAAGAACGATAATCTATTCGTCTCAATTATTATTACTAACTCATTAGTTTATACAAAGAAGTAATCGAGATTTAACGGTTACAGGTAAAAAAAAAATATTGAGAAGAAACCTACATATCTTTGGAGAATTCTTGGGATATGATCAACCGGCAATTGAAGTCATTGGAATATTATTAGGGCTGTGGGTCAAATCTCCAATCCTTTCTCCCAAAGTACTAATTAGGCCTTGAAAAAGCAATCGGATAGTAACAAACTCTAACTTCTAGTACGACTTAATTAAAATTGTTATATCTACTTCAAAATTGAAAACAACTTTAAATAAACAGAGCTAGAAATCGAAACAACTGGTGCCAAACTTTTCTTTATAACCAATAGTTCTCGAACAAACCATTTCTAGGCCACATTTACATCTAAACAATGATTTAATATCAATTACATTCGTATCTGTTAAGTTTAAACTGTATAAACTTCACGCAATCAAAACAATACCTTATATCCAAAACATAAATCATAAATTCGCGGGTACGTGTAACAATATTTGCGGTAATGAAATAGCAACTCATTTTAATTAATAATAAGGTTGAAATTGCTTTGTTTAAACGTCTGTTTACAATTTCTGTTGGTATCGGGCATTTAGCACGGACAAAAGTTACAAACCTAAGTATTACCATTGCAAATGCCGACTAAGCCGATCCGGTGTTCACAACAGCAGTCATTTAACGATCGGCTGTTTACGGTTATCTTTGGCAGATTAGTGGTGAATCTGCACCTTTGTTATATAGGTAATTATTACCTTGCAGTCCGGTAAAAATAATTTGAATTAGGTCCAAGGAACGCGATGAAATCGATAACATTTCTAGTACAAACAGCCTTGTAAGACCACCAAGGTCACCATTAATCTTGTAAGGGATTTAAATTTATAGGCTGTGTTATGAAAAAGTAGTAGTAGTACATTGTATATATTATGTAAATATTGTGAGAGGTTTTAAAAGAAAGTCCAAATGAGTATACAGGAATTTATTAAAATAAAAGTTTTCACAATTAAAATTAAGTCTTCTTAACATTCTGCTTAAACTGTCTTCTTAATCGAAGCTTAATCTATTAATAAATAAATGAACACCACTTAACTATTTTAGTCTCCTTAGACCACGACCTCAGCAAGATTCCAACACTAGTAATGCACTAGTAATTTTAGTCCAAAATTAAACATTAATATGTAGCAAAGTGAGCTCTTTATCGACAAAAATCTTCATCTTTTGACTTCTTCAATTAGCTTATTGCTTATAGCAACGTTTCCGTTTTCTGTCAAATTAAAAATATAACTTAGGTTGTACATGGACTATAAAGAATTTCTTTCTGTTCTGTTCTGATCTAAAGTATATTATATATTAATAGCCCCTTTATTCAAATACGATGTTTTATCCACTGCTGCACATATAAATAATAGAGTTGGATTCCTACAGAAAGCATTGAGAATATCATAGACACGCTTCACGTAATTAATTATATGAAAATAATATGACGCCGTCGTGTCTATACACTGTATTCGGCAGCAATTAAATATCAATTCTAAACACATCAATCATAGTAAGCTCTGTGGAACGTTTTGAGACCACGTAAAATCATTTGATATAACGACTAATAGCGTTAGTAACGAGCAACTAGCGTAATGTGTTAATACATGATATGTTAAGTAGATTGTTTTATTAGGTACATTTATATTACCATACCGTTATATGTTTTATAGTGGGAAGTTAAGGCCCTGTTTCACAGCACTAAAACTATAACGCCGATTTAGTTTTGTTATACGTGTGTAGACGTTATAAACATGTCACATGATTTGGCTAGGTATTTTACGACAGCCCGCCTGTGTAGCCAAATCATGTGACATGTTTATAACATGTTGTGCATCCCACAAATGGCTGAAATAATGACTGACTGGCGGTAACAACCACATACCCTACTCTGATCGGCTTGATCGGTAGTGGAAGGATGTGACGTCACGACTGAATTTCATTGTCCATTGGCTTGATGGCATTGCAATAGTGCTCTCTTATTGGCTAGCTGGCACAGCAGTAGCGCCATCTCTTAGCACCTTGTTATAGTGACAAGTTATTTAATGTCCGTTATTGGCAAATAAAACGTAATGAAAAATATCTGCAATTTTCAATAAAGTTACATAATATTAGTCAAACATGAACCTCATCATCTTCCTGCCCTTATCCCACCCTAAGTGGGGTCGGCACAACATACTATAAACATGTTGTCACATGATTTCGCTACGTATTTTACGATCGGCCGCCTGCCTGACTGCAACTTATCTTAGTCGCATTTTACGATCTCCGATAAGAAAGAGGGTGGTCTATTCTACTTAACCGGATACCACACGGTGGGTCAACTTACCTTAGTCGCCTTTTACGACACCTCGGTAAGGAATGAGGGTGGTCTATTCTACTCAGCCGGATACCAAAAGGCGGGTCAACTTACCTTAGTCGCCTTTTATGACACCTTGGTAAGGAATGAGGGTTGTCTATTCTATTCAGCCGGATACCACACGGCGGTAGTCAAACATGAACCTGTAACCAATATAAACGGGATCGTTTTGTAAGACACTCAGCTTACGGAATAGCTAATTCTGAAATTTATATTTGTATATTTTTAATTAAATTCGACTAGCACCATAAATAAGGGGTCGATCCTTTCCAGCTCAAATTTTGCTTAATAACTTTTTTCCAATTTGTTTCGCGGTGAAAGGGATCAAATAAATCAGACCTTTAAATATTTCCTTTGTTGTTGTGCTTTTATTTGTTTCGACAGACATTTTTGCCGCAATAAAACTTGCCAGAGAGATTTTAATTAATTGTTATAATGTTTGGAATTGACGTTAAAACAGAAAACAAAAGTAATTAATAAAATAATTTAAATTATGCACTTCATTCATTCATATTTCTCAGACAGTTTTATTCGTTTAAATAAAGCGCGCTTCTTAGTCTTTTGTAATGGATTTCAAATATATACTGGAATTACTATTAAAATTTAAAAAAATGGATTTTCTATAGTTAACGGCCTGTTCCTATCCCACTACTGGGTATAGGCCTCCTCTCTCCGTTTTTAGAGAGAAGGATTGGACCTACCACGCTGCTCCAATGCGGATTAGTAGGTTTCACATATCCCCATATTCTCAAGTGATATGCAGGTTTCCTCACGATGTTTTCCTTCGCCGAAAAACGTGTGATAAATTGCAATTATCAATTAGACACATAAGTTTTAATAGAAAAACTCATCGGTGTCTGCCCGGGTTTGAACCCATGATCAACTCTAGAGATTCACACGGTCGCACCGCTGGGCCATCACAGTTGATAAAGGGAATTTTCTATTTTCTATATGTAGGGAAAAGGAAAAATACACTTTTGTATTATTAGGAGTACATTAATGTGACATGTGAGTGTGCCTGTGCGTCTGCGTGCATGTAAGCTTCAGTGTGTATGTGTGTAAGCAAATATGCATGTCCATATGCGAGTGCCTGAGTGTGTGCGTTTACACGTGTGTATTCATGTGCGTGCGGGTGTTCATGAACGTGTGTGTCTACACGTTTGTGAAAATATGCATGTGCATGTGACTTAGAGTATGCTGGTACTTAGGCATGTGTGTGTATTTATTTGTGATTATTTAAACAAGTAATCTGATTTACGATAATTTACTGTAATTCTGAATATTCTGTTATTATGTATTCTGTAATAATGTAATTCTGTATTCAGAATTATTTACTTTACAATGATATTACAAGTGATTATTTTTTCCTTTGTAAAATTGTAACGGTTTCATAAGAAGCTTTTGCGGAGCCTATTTTCTAATGCGATTCTATGTTTTTTTACCCTAACACGAGAGAATTTTGATTACCTATATGATTATAATAATTTGAGTTTATTTAACTTTTAGGGCATGCGGACAAAGCTTGTTCATATTAAAACGGTTATGGAAATCTTTAAACGGGAAGTTGATATCAATGGATTGAAAAAAAAGTAACAAATCCCCTTGATTATGTACAACCTTCTAAAATACTTCTTTTAAATAAAGCTTGCTGCGATTCGATTTACAGTTTGAACATTAAACAATAAAGACGATAAACGGTCTGAATTATTGAAGCGCGATTCAACTGCCTAAGTTCTGACCCCATTATTTTCCCTTTATTTTTGGCCAACAATGCAACAGTAATTACTTTCCGGTTTTTATAGCGCTGAATATCGGAATGAAAGCAATACTAAGCATTCAAAGGGAATTCTCGAAATTTTACTACGCTCTATCGATAAATATGAAAGTTTTGTAATTGCAATTGAATATTTTCGTCGATATTTACCAAAATATTCAGAATATTATCTAAATTTTTATAATTTGTTTAATATATTTACTACGAAAATTCGCCATGTGGTATCCGGATGAATAGAATAGACCAACCTCATTTCTTACCGAGGTGTCGTAAAAGGTGACTAAGGTAAGTTGACCCATCGTGTGTTATTGTGCGGAGTGGTCGTGAAATAACTAGCCAAAACATGTAACAACATGTTTAATACTTGTTATCCTGTCCCCACTTAGTGTGGGATTAGGGTAGTCTCTAATGCAAACGGCACAAATATATAACCCTCGATAAGATATGCATACTTTCGCCGCTTGCCAGATTCAGCAATTTATTGCTGCATTGATATTTTGATTTTGATATAAAATGTTTACTACAGGGCCATCCTTAGCGTATCTTACTCTGATAAAAGTAGCGCCTTTACCGTCCCGTTGGCAAAGTCCTTCTTCTATCACTTAAAGAGAACTTTTGGAACTTCCATCACCGCGCAGTTTTAATGCTAATCGATATATCTCCAATATTCAGATTTACAATTCTACGCCAATATTAAATTAGTGTCTTTATTAATACCATTTGTAATATTTCTAATAATAATTACACAACTGTATTACAGACTAAAATCCATACCTACAAATCTTAATACGAAGAGAGAAACTACACGTAAAAGCAATTGTCTAGTGCGTGTCTTTACCGAAGAACTCCTAATGCAATCCGACGGGGCACCACTCAATTATCCGAGAAAGGTTATTGCCAATATACCTTCAAGACTATTCTCTATAAGTAAGGTAACAATGAAAGAATATTGTAACGGAAGTAATAATAAGGGTGAGATGGGTGTGGTGCGGAGAGGTGAGGTGAGGTGATATTACATTTTTTTTAATATATTCTAAGCGCGGAGGTTTTATGTTGTCAAAAAAAAGAAATTAAATTGATTTTGACTTATGAAAAATCGCTTCTGTAACATCCTCCTCCTTGAGTCGTTTTCCTCAGTGCTGAGGGTCGTGATCTTTACCACGGATCACTTTATTACGGATGACTGATCGCCAGGTTTTGCGATCACCTGCTGCTTTTAAGGATTCTTGGACTTGAATGAAGAGTGAATGAGTGATCTGGTCGGACCATCGAGTTGGACTGCGGCCTCTTGCTCTTTTTCCTTCTACCGAACCAGTGATCATTAGCTTTTCCAGGTTGTCTCCAGTCTTCCTAGCGATATGTCCGAAAAATTCAAGGACTCTGCGGAGACACGTAGTTGAGAGCCTGGTGGTTACTCCTATAGCTTTGAGTATCGATGCATTTTTTCTGTAACATAACGTACTAGAGGTGCTTTCGTAGGAATATAAGAAGTCCCCATACAAAATGTTATTAGATCGATATCGCTGAAAGTTCCTAAGCTTCTATAGTGCATCCAACTGGAACACTACATCTTAGCGCAACTGTAAACGGTGCATCTTCCGGTACATCCAAACTCTGTCCGCGATAATCTCTGTATAAGTGATAATAAAGCACAATACCTGCCATACGTGTTCTCCCCCCCCCCCCCATCTGTACGTCCGCCCGGGTCATCGTCTTACACTTCTTATTTTATATCGTAACAAAATAAAGAAAATATAGTATTTAATAATATATATGAGGACTAGATACAGTTGTTGCCCTGAAGTGAAGTTAGGCTAGGCACATAGTATGTAGAACCGATGGGCGTAAGCTAAGCTATATTATGTCCAACTGCCGATATGCAGTTAGCCTGAACAGTCTTTCCAGCATCATCGGATGGGACGGGCGAGCGCAGAAGCACCGCCGACGCCAAAGGTGACCTGGCATAGAAAAACACAATGCTTTTTTTAAATTTAGATTCATACTGTTAATTATTTAAAAGGGCCTTGTAATTTTACTGATGTTATGATTTTATTTGTGTAGACGAAATCATGAGTAAGACCAGCAATATATAACGTAGCTGACAATAACAGTATAAATATGAATAAAACATTTAAACAAGTCGAATAAGAACCTTTTTCCGTTAATTTAAATGATGCTGAATTATAAATATGAAATCTGAGGTCAGGTGTATTACATTATATAGCTTAATAAAATTTTAACATGTAATCAATATTCATATTTCATTTGTCCTGAAAAATGTTAAGTGTGGACATCCTGGTAAACTAAGATCCGTTACCTCGCGCCAGTTTACTCTAATGTTCTTTTCGATAGAACGTGACATCTGCTCGAATAAAGTAAGGATAATATGTATCTTTAATATTTAAGTGAGTTAATCTTGTATGTATATATGTATATACATATATCGGAATCTCGAAAACGGCTCCAACAATTCAAACCTCCTGCATCCTGAAATTCAGCCTGCAGGAGATTTTGGGGAAGACAAATCGATCTGGCTAGGTTTTATTTTAAAAAAATCGTTTTATCCCTGTTTTTGGATGTATTTTCAAAATATTCTAAAATTTACATTGAATATATAAAACACTATTTTTGTCGTGAATTGTCAAGTCAGCGTAGCCTATTCGGGGAACGCATAGGTAAGAGTGTCACAATTACTTAGAAACAAACCTTGTTTTATTTTGCAGAGATAACACTTGATCACTCACATATGATTGGTCATACATTTTCCTGCTCTTATCCTACTCTAAGTGGGGTCGGGACAATAGGTTGTGATATGATTTGTCTAGGTATTTTACGACCGTGCGCCTACCTGACGTCAACATTCCTTAGTCGCCTTTTACGACACCTCAGTAAGAAATGAGGGTAGTTTATTCAACTCAACCGGATACCACACGGTGGGTTAACTTACTTTAGCTTCCCTTTACGACATCTCGGTAAGAAAGAGGGTGGTCTATTCAGACATACAATCTATCATAAAAAAAAGAAAATACACTTCAAGGAATTCATTTAAACCGAAGAACGCCCCACATTATTATACAAATAATCCACTCGCTGTTCCTTTCAACGCGCCCAAACGCCTCTGGACCATTTAAAAACAATTCACCACAGTTTCTCATCAAGTTTTCGTCGCGGGCCAGATTATGTTGAAAAGCCTTTATTAAAATAATGACGGCTTGAACTTTTTCGTATGACGCTTTACGTAAATAAGAATTTTTTGTATTTGACCTATTTGATGAACTAAAGCGTTAAATTTTTGTAGGAAGATTCTATAAGTTTAAACGAATCCAAAAAAGTAATGGAAATATGATAGTCGTGGAGTCTGATGAAGCTTCGATTACGGGTTGAAACGATTATTGAGATTGTGTTGTTGAATGTGTGCAGTGTATGGATCTGTTATTGGTGGCGGGTAGTTCATGAGTTTTTATAAATTTGCATTATCAGATATAAGAACGAATACGAGTATATATATCAATACATATATTTTTTTCTTCATTTTACTATATTTATTTTTATCGCGGATTATATCAAAATAATGATTGTTATTACTATTTGTATTATGAACCTCCATAAGTAACGCACAATTCTGTTAATTATTATTTGAAGATATTAGATCTTTAATACTTAAATGAGTTAATCTTTAAATTTAAACTATCGTGAGTAGTATTCATAGTTAATGTATAGAACCACTCACAAACGTGAGTATAGCCGGTTCTATACATTAAAAATGAGTTAATCTTGTGTGTGTATGGGTAACGGGCAAAAATGTTCAAAACGCGGGATCGAATCCCACACGTCACCATTCAGTCTTTTTTCTATTTTTTATATCTTTTAAAAATTACCTAGTTCCGCTCGGTCACCCAGGCACTTATAGCAATAGGGGAAATTTTAATATTAATAACATGCAAACGATGTCGCGAGTTCACCTAGGTATGCTTTATACTAGTTTTATAAGGCACAAGCCCATCTCGCAGTTGCTGTATAACAGCTGAAAGACGAGCGGAGCCGCCGGAGCGCGTAATGCGACATTACAATGCATTGGTCGTCAGTGGGGATGCGCGAATGTGTGTAATGGCCCGATACAACGTCGGGCCGGAGCGACGAGCATCGACTAAGCGAGACCTATTATTTTATACTAGCAATCGCCAGCGGCTCCGCCTGCGTGGAACGATTAAACTGTAATATCATCATCATCCACCTGCCCTTATCCCAGTCTGTGGGGTCGGCACAATATGTTAGAAACACGTTGTCATATGATTTGGCTACGTTTTTACGACCGGCCGCCTGCCTGACGTCAACTTACCTTAGTCGTATTTTACGACTCCTCGGTAAGAAATGAGGGTGATCTATTCAACTCAGCCGGATACCACACGGTGGGTCGACTTACCTTAGTCGCCTTTTACGACACCTCGGTAAGAAGAGGGTGGTACTATTCTATTCCGCCGGATACCACACGGCGTGATCACAACTGTAATATATTATTTTGATAACCGTAAAAATGGTTAAAGTGGGTTAACCTTAAAAGCTAGACATAATATGCTGTTGCGGACTTCTTTTTAGAACTTTTAGAGGAGACCAAATTTGTAATACATGATTTTTGTATAGCTTTCACCGTTTACTTAGCGCACGCAAGGAAAGCTTTAAATTTTACCGTTTTCGTAATATTTTTTATTGCTGCTCCACTTCTATTCATTTTGGCGTGATGTTATATAGCCTATCGACTTCATCAGTTAATGGACTATTTTACACTCAAGGATGATTAGCGCGTTCAAACAAACAAACTCTTCAGTTTTATATATTAGTATAGATTAATTGTACCCGTGATTTTGTTTGTGAAAAATAAACGTTTGTGTGCCCTCATTAATATAATATGTGTTTGTTTCTTGTTACGAAAAAAAAAATTTTTTATCCAATTCGTTACTAATAGTGACACAAACTTATAATATATGGTTTAGTAGATTAAACCATTCTCTTTCTTACCGATGTGTTGTAAAATACGACTAAGGTAAGTTGACGTCAGGCAGGCGGCCAGACGCATCCAATTCACGTGACAGTATATTTATAATATGTTGTGCCGACCCCACTTACAGTGAGATAATGGCAGGAGGCTGATGAGAAACACAACTTTATAAGAAATTTCACAAATAAATAAAATAAATAAGACCATGGTGTGCTGTAAGCTCTAATAAATCAATCCTGATGTTACATGTCCTCTCAAGTAAAGAAAGAAACTGATAATGACGTTTTTTTTAATAAGACTAACATCGACAAAATAACATCACAACAAGTAAATCACTTACAAGGAGTTTTACATTTTATAAATATCGTTGTAATGGGACCAAATAAGCAATTATTTGTTCAGACACGTTTTTTTGCTCCATTATGAACACAGCGCAATTTTCAATTTAAGAGAAATGCTTGTATAAGCTGAACTTAACTATATAAAATAACACGAGTCGTAACATTTACATGGTTATCTAAGAGCTTAGATAAGCTGCAAATGCAAATCGAATATTGGAGCCAACACTAATTTCCATATAATTTGATATTTTTGTTGCACAAGCATGTTGTTTAGTAAAAAGAATATTTGTAAGTTCATGTAAATGTGAGTATTGATAACGAGCATATTGTACGCTTAGAATTAAAGTGACCGAATTCAAAAAACTTGGTTTGTAGCAAATTGCAAAAAAAACGTAGCATAGTGTCTACAAAAAAAACTCATGAGTGTTAAACAAACCCATAACTTGGAAGAGAAATCTGAATTTCATTTAGAAGCTTTTATTAGTGAGTATTTTATTGCCAAGAGAATGTGATAAAAATTGGACATGATAAATTTTCCGCACGTGATCTTTTTACGTGATATTTATTAATTCTATGATCTCTACTTTATTTTAAATTCAAAAGTATTTTACCTTTTATTTATGGTATGGTTATTTAATGCTTGCGTCTCTTTCTTGTCTTCATAACTTCTATAAGAGTGAAAGAGATTTGGTTTTAAAAATTAGTTTATCTTTCGCCGGTAACCAAAATGACGACGCTGGAACCCTCTCAATAGTAATAGCGATGAAGTTTATGGTTAGGAGGGATTCATAAAATGAAAACTGTCGCTGTTATCACTCCATTCTATTGCCCAATGATTAAGCAAAAAAAAGCTGTGATAGTCCATCGGTGTGACCGTATGACTATTTCGAGGGGGTCACGGATTCAAACCCCGAACAGGCACCAATGAGTTTTTCTATCAAAACTTTTGTATCTAATTGATAATTGCAATTTTATCACGCACTTTTCGTTGAAGGAAAACAGTGTGAGGAAACCTGTATATCTTTAAAGAATTCTGGGGATATGCGTAACCAATCCAACACCCTGTTCGGGCATTATTTTCTACTGCGGGGCTTGCTGCACCTGAGGCAGTGGGGGTAGGTGGCTAATTAATGTCACACAAAAAGATCGGTCGGCCGCGCAACACGGTGCACGGTCCTCGGAGTGAATTATAATAAATATCGGTGTACGGTGGACGTTTGTGTTAATATATATGAAATATAAAGGATAAATCGGTGGCTGTGTACATGAACAATATCAAGGAACAATCAAATTGGTGATTCCACGAATATAAGTGGATTTAGTTATTTAGTGGTTATACTCCGGCTGGAGCGGCGTGGGCGTCATAACCTAAAAACTAGCCTCTAAGTTAAAGGTCAGTTTCCTTGATTATTCGGGGTGGAGAAATTGCCGGTTGCCTGCCTATCCTACCTATGCTCACCAAATGCAGCTATCGAAGGCACGCAGTAGGCGCGAACACGCCCAGACTCGAAGAACCGACAAAGTCTTTTTAGAAAATGTTGCCGTGAATCGAACCCAGGACCCGCGGAGTTGTGCTTGCCACATACCCCAAAGAACCAGTTGCTTATTATTTATTGCTTTATATGTATTTTTCCACTCAAAAGAAAGCAAATGTTTTCTAAACGTAGATTGTTTAAATATTTTGGGACCTAGCTGTCCTAACCAGTATTTCGTATACTATACATCCTTTTAGTTTCGTAACATTTCTGTATAGATTTTAATCAACTCTGGTCTTTACAAAGCAACCCCGAGGGAGCCAAAAGCTCAGGTTGCGGTCTAAACTCCGTCTTCTATATTAGTGTTGGCTATAAAGATGTGAGTACACGTATTTCTCATTTCATTTAAGGTATACATTATTGAAGCTCACTAAAAACATTATTTTTTTAATTTGACTCACACAACCATACACTTTTACTCATCATTCATTCCCCTGCCCTTATTGCACTAAACATGTTGCTACATGGTGAGTGTTATTCATAATTAATGTATAGATTCCGGCTATACTCACGTCTTATTTTATCGGATGAGCCCGACTAGTTTCAAGCCCATACGGGGCTCTTATTCATGAGCTCTTTACGCGGCGTTATCGCGGCGGGAACTGACTCAGTTCCCGCCGCGATAACGCCGCGGTAACCCGGAATCTATACATTAATTATGTTGTTACATGTTTTGGCTGGTTTTTTTTGACTGGCCTCCTGCCTGTCGTCAACTTACCTTAGTCACCTTTTACGACACCTTGGTAAAAAATGAGCGTGGTCTATTCTACTCAAGTGGATACCACACGGCGGGTCAACTTGCCTTAGTCGCCTTTTACGACACCTCAGTATGAATTTAGGGTGTTTTATTCTACTCACCCGGATATCGCACGGCTTAACCATACACTTTAACTGTGGAAGTATATTTTGATAATTAACTCAACCTGACATAATTGAGTCTTGCAATTATCAGTATATAAATGACTGTAATATATTATAATTTTGTGGTTAATATATAATATAATATATTATAGTTTTATAGTTGTACCCGTTAATTGGTTCACATGCCTCCTTTTTTCAATATAAAACAACATACAAACAAACCTACATACGATTTACATTCATACGATAGCGCAAGCCTATAGATTATATTGTATTATTAATTTCTAACTGTATGATTTCAATAAAATCTTTCAGTTGGGCTATTAAATCAAGACGCGGTGACAGGCTTAATTATTGAACATTCGAGATTAAAATAAGTCAAAAATTCACCGATTTCAAGATCCACAAGATGTTATAATTAAAAATTCTTCGTCCTGTGTTCGACTTAATATTTCGGTCATGCAAGTGCAAAAAATTTATATTTTTTAAATTATTGTGTCCAATCTGGTGTGGTGAGAAGTTGCTTCGGCTTTGGCTAAACAAACCGCAGCTAGATTTAGTATAACGATACGATTTTATATAAGCAACCTCAATTCAGATGTTCGTGCATTAATTTAAACCTCATCTAACCTTGGAAGATAACCTCTACGCAAAACAAATAACATCTAAGTAGTGGTGATAAAGTAAAATTTGGAGATTTCAATTAGATTAAGTTTATTTTAAAATTGAATAGGTCAATTATTCTTTGGAAATTAAAAGATCTTGTTTGAATATGTTGTTTTATTTGTGAGAGTTCTGTGCTAATAAGTTAAACATAAGTACCTGGATGACCGTGCTTTATTCTGTATGTTTTTTAAAGATATAAAAAAGATGAAGCTTGAAAAAAATGTTTGGGGTTTGATCCGAGGTATTATCACTTCTTTAGTCCGCTTACCACTTTGTAATTGAGAGCTAAAATATCGTTTGCATTCTATTTTATATTTTAGTACATTTAAGTCCCCGAAAACAGTGAGAAAAAGACAATTTTCAAAATGAAACCTAGCTAGATAGATTTTTTCCACCCAAATCCCCCTATATGCTGAACTCATTTAAATATTAAACATAACAAAATTTCATTTCCCTACTGTTAAGTGCTTAGGAGTTCCCTCGTCTAAAGCCAATCGTAGCAGCACCATTAGGTCATGCTTAATCATCATAAACATGCACTGCCATAGAGACTAAAGCAGTGTGTAAAATTTCAGCTCAATCGGATACAGAGATCAATCAAATTTAACTTACAAGATTCCACCTTCACATACATACTTGGCAAGTTAAATAAAAGCTTTTAAAAATAAATCCTCTAGTTGTGATAACAACTGTGTACTCCAAGCCTTAATTCCGTAATAATACGCGTCGACTATTGTATCGGTATATTTTGTTCCATGGTGTACTATAAATTCTTTTATTCATTTACCTTTTACCCTCTTAGGATATAAAGTTACATAATTTAAAGAGTCCTCAATAATATATTAGCAAGGATAGGGAGTATGTTGTTATTTGTTCCGATAAATAGTACCTGTCTGAAATCTAAAATAGTTTTTATATACTCGTACCTGATACTTGATTACATTCTAAGTCGAGATCTTATATTTTTTTATGGAAACTTTTTTTGCGTTCTGACTTTTAGCCTTTAAACTACTAATGGGTTTTTGTATTGATACTAACACAATATTATATGTTTTATATGTAATGGAATATTATTATGGCCCTTAGTAGGCTAAAATAAAGTTATTTTATTTTATTTATTTATTTATAGTGTGATTTAACTAGATTTTGTATTCTGACGACATCGTAAGTATGAATTGCAATACTGACATAAAAAGTAGTTTATATCAGTCTCCAGCCTTTCAAATACCCCATAAAAATTACTCCTAAATGGCTAAAGAAGGAGAAGCATTTTTGATAGCTAAATAAAGCGGATTACAATGTTCTACATTGGGTACATTTGTTTACTTTTACTTTCTAATAATCTAGTGAATTGTTGAACTATCGACTACAAACCAGATTAATCAAACAGAAACAACCTTATCCCTAACTAGTCAATAGCAATAGCGATTTTACAAAAATTATGCCGAAAATTTTGGGGTACGAAAATCGAAACCTTGGAAGTCAGACGACTTTCAAATTTAAATTAAAAGGCAAAACGAGCCGGGAAAATTATTCATGCAAATGTACAAACTTTCGACGAATTTATGTGACGAGGTGAAACGACTTTTGAAGGAAGTCATTTGAATGATTTTGTAGACAGATTATTTTTATAAGGATTTTCGGTGGATCAAATCAAAATTTATCATTCCTTATTTTGATTGCGATTTAGCTTGTATGAGATAATTCAATTCTTTTTAAAGGAAACCGTTAAGTTTATGAAAAGTTTTACATCTTTTCGATTAGGCAATAATTTTTATTTTTATAGGAACAATATTAAACGAAGTTTCTACACATAATATATATCAAGATATCTCTTCTAAATTAGTGCTTTTCAACTTTTCGTTTCAGTATCCCTTAAAGAACTATTCATCATATCCTACTAATATTATAAATGCGAAAGTTTGTGAGTATGGATGTATGTTTGTTACTCTTTCATGGCGAATTCACTGAACCAATGTCGACGAAATTTGGCACAATTATTCCTTATACACCGTGGTAACATATAGGCTATAGAACGATATTGAAAACTGCCATCTCTTATCAAACGATGGAGATATTTACAAGTTGGAGAAAGACGGAAGTTTATTTTCTAAGACTACATTCCACGTGAATGAAGTTGCGGGTAAAAGCTAGTATCTTATATAACGCAAATACATACCCAAAGAATACATAGGATGAAAGTTATCATTTTCCCGCCCTTATCCTACACTAAGTGGCGTCGGCGCGACATGTTCTTTACTTTCATTCTCTCCTGTCACTCATCAACTCAGACGCTACTCCTTTTATTAGCATGTCATACTTCACACAATCTATCCATCTCTATTTCGGCCTCCTTTAAGTCGCATATAAGCAAGTTTTGGTAGCCCAGCGGTAACACCGTGCGACTCTTTCGAGGAGGTCACGGGTTCAAACCCGGGCAGATAGCAGTGAGTTTTTCTGTTAAAACTTATGTGTCTAATTGATAATTGCAATTTATCACACACTTTTCGGTGAAGGAAAACATCGTGAGGAAACCTGCATATCTTTAGAGAATTCTGGAGATATGTGTAAACTACCAATCCGCGTTGGAGCAGCGTGGTAGGTCTTAGCTCTAATCCTTCTCTTCAAAAACGGAGAGAAGAGGCCTATTCTCACCAGTGGGATAGTAACAGGCCGCTACTTACTTTAAGTCACATATCCATCCACAAAAGTTAAGTTTATATAACCCTTAGACATCATTTTATTTTTCTATTCTTAAAACTGTCACGTTCCATTCTCTAACATTACAAAACCTTTCTGTTTTTCCTCAAAGTACATTACGACGACCTAATCAACGGAAAGTGTAAAAACCTCGAGTGTGTTTTGATACAACACTCTGAGGTCGAATCAATCTTATCAAGAAAACATCACAAGAAACGTTTCGCTGGAAATCACCGGAGCAATCGTGAATAAGGAAAAAAGTACGTGCCAATCAAGATCAAACAGACACGTTGTGAAAATCTTTTCGACGCGCGACAGAGTGATCCTACAACATTCCAAATGACTGTCACGTAAGTCCATCAGGTTTGTCTATTGATTTTACGTCATCTTTTTGCGAATACCTTTAACCTCTTACAAATATAGATAATAAAATACAGGTAAAATAATTTGGATAGCATTCATAGTTCTAAACTAGAAGATGTTTACCAAATTTCCCAGAAAAGCTAGAGTTACTACATCATTCTCCTGTTCTTAACCCACTCTAAGTGGGGTCGGCAAAACATATTGATACATGATTTGGCTAGTTATTTTACGACCGGCCGCCTACTTGACGTCAACTCACCTTAGTCGCGATTTACAACATTATGGTAAGAAAAAGGTTGGTCTATTCCACTCAGCCGGATACCACTCGGGTCCTTAGTAGCGACTTAGTAGCGACACGTCGGTAAGAAATGAGGATGGTATATTCTACTCAGCCGGATGCCACTCGACAACATTATACAATGGAAATATAAGTCAGATAATTTTAAGATGACATATATATAAACTTCATTACTCAGTAATTAAACAAACATTGTTGAAATGGTAAAGTGCTACGTTCAAAACTCTGACGCCAGATGTTGTATATCCAAAGTAAAAGTCAAACAGAGCTTACACTTTGCGACAGTTGCTGAAACTCACGGCGTCGTTGTGACGTATGGCATTTATATTATTTTATGCCCGCTTTATTTTACTTACAAATGCTTTATTTAAAAATAATGAATAACAATCGATCGAAGAAATACTATATTGAGTTCAGAGGCTTAGTGGCGGTCTGATAGTATTTCACCGCTGGACAATGGTTAGGCAAAAGCTCGATAGAGATTTCCTAACTACCTACTCACCTAACTTCTAAATCATCTATTCCGAAAAAATTCGCCGGTGCAGCTTGTATCTTCAATATTTTTATTTATATACATATATAGTAAAAGGATATGCCGTGTGGTATCCGGCTGAATAGAATAGTACCACCCTCATTTCTTACCGAGGTGTCGTAAAAGGCGACTAAGGTAAGTTGACCCACCGTGTGGTATCCGATTTAGTAGAATAGACCACCCTCTTTCTTACCGAGGTGTCGTAAAATACGATTGAGGTAAGTTGATGTCACGTCGTAAAAATGCAGCCAAATCATGTGACAGCATGTTTAACATGTTGTGCCGACCCCACTTAGAGTAGGATTAGGGCAGGAAGATGATGATGATATATTGTAAAGGGATATTACAAGAGGTCGTTGCTGTCGTGCGTGTTACCAGTATAGCTGATGGATAGCGAACTCGCCACGGCTCCCTGTCACCGAGCGTACTACGAATATAGCCGAAAGCCCGGCGTGGTGGGCAATAACAAATGGAGGTTGCGATAGCAACGGAATTACAAGTCATCTTGTGTGATGCCACGTTTGCTTTGGGATATAGTATTAATTACGACTTCGGTTATACGAGTTGAATTATAGATCAGGATTTTTTTTGAATTTAATCAGCATTTAATTAATACTCACTAAAAGATCAGGATTTAATTAATACTCACTACTGGACCTTCGTTCCTATTCTATTTTCCATAGTTCTATTCCTACATATTGTTAATATATATATTCTGTATCTCGGAAACGGCTCCAACTATTTTTCATTAAATTCAGCATGTAGGGGGTTTCGAGAGAGAAAAATCGATCTAGCTAGGTTTTATCTAAAAAAAAGTCGTTTTATACCAGTTTTTGGGCATTAAAAAGATGCTAAAATGTAGAAATGAATGCAAATGATATTTGAGCTGTCAAGAAAACCTGTGATAGCCTAATGGTATCGGGAGGACGAAAAAGTTCTAAACCTGTAATTTCTACATGTCACCTGGCGCTATCTAATTTTTTTAATTGCATTTTTTATATCTTTTAAAAAATTACTTAGCCAACTTCAGTCAGCTAGATACTAGAAAGAATTATAGACGATAAGTAAAGCTATGATAATATGATTGCGTTATCTTTTCTAGTGGCTCTGATATTGAATGACACGTCAAAGATGATAAAGGTCAAAACATTGTCGGAGAAGGGTTTAGCTGTTATCCTGTTATTCGAAGGAGATGGATCCATCATGGATGTAAAAATCTTTATTATTTATATCAGCAAAAATCGATAGCATAAATTTTCAAATTCAAATTCAAAATATTCTTTATTCAAATAAACTTGTAAACAAGTGCTTTTGAATAGTCAACTCTACTGCTGGTTCGGAAAGCAGTTCCTAAGGTTTAAGGAAACAGGTATTCTTACATTTGCTTCACAGTATATTTTAAGCAATTTAATTTTTGTACATAAAAATATAAAGAATTATAAAACGATAGGTGTTCTCGGTAGGAACAGCTTTCCGAACCAGCAGTAGAGTTGACGATTCAAAAGCACTTGTTTACAAGTTTATTTGAATAAAGAATATTTTGAATTTGAATTTACCGAGAAGAGCCAGCAAGAAACTCGGCGGTTGCTCTTTTAAAAATATAATTCTTAATATTATTTACATTAAGTCGTTACTGTCTTGTACAGGTTCAAAGAGAGCTATATCCACACATTCTTATCTTCTAAATAATCTTCAAGAGTATAGTAGGCTTTCTGTATCAGCCTCTTTTTAACAGTGTTTTTAAACTGCTGTAATGGCAATGCTGAAATTGATTGCGGAATTTTATTATAGAATCTTATACCAAAACCCACAAACGAGTTACGCACTTTTGCAAGGCGCAAAGCAGGCGCCGCAAGCTTATATCGGTTCCTGCTTTGTCTATTGCACATTAACTATAAAATGTTTTACCAAGAGAAAATGCAAACCAATGTTATCGCAGACTTTCTAGCTGGCTCTTCTCGGTTCAGAACCAGCAGTAGAACTGACGATTTAAGAGTACTTGTTTACAAGTACTCTTAAATCATTTTTATTTGAACAAAGAAAAATTTTAATTTGAATATGCCAACAATAGATTTTTTCTTTTAAAAAGTATTTTTTACCTAAATTAGGTAATTTTAAAGAATTTTATTTCACCAATAAAAAATGACTGTAGTTAGTACGTAATGAGTGCGATATGTGATGTGAGTATAAAATTGATGATCAAATTGAATTAAAAACTTTTATCTCTAAATCGAGCTTGAAAGAGCTTTATAGAACTATAGAGTTATGTAAAACATTAATTAATAATAAATATATTTGACTAAGACATTTTATATAAACCGTTTAGGTCTTAATAAGGCACAATTAACAATGTAAGGTTTGAATCGAGTATAAATATTATGTATGTGTGCGTGCGTGTGTGTGTGTGTGTAGATCACACATAAAACTTATCATCATCTTCATCATCTTCCTGCCCTTATCCCACTCTAAGTGGGGTCGGTACAACATGTTATAAACATGCTGTCACATGATTTGGCTGCGTTTTAACGACCGGCCGCCTGCCTGACGTCAACTTACCTCAGTCGTATTTAACGACACCTCGGTAAGAAAGAGGGTGGTCTATTCTACTAAACCGGATACCACACGGTGGGTCAACTTAACTTAGTCGCCTTTTACGACACCTCGGTAAGAAATGAGGTTGGTTTATTCTACTCAGCCGGATACCACACGGCGGGTCGACTTATCTTAGTCGCATTTTACGACACCTCGGTAAGAAATGAGGGTGGTACTATTCTATTCAGCCGGATACCACACGGCGGCACACATAAAACTTATATGTGAAGTATTATCACATAAAACTTATATGACCACATTGATCATAAGCGATAACTCTTATATAAATGATATGAATAAGGGCACTGTATACGCTTGAAACTACGAGTAATTGGACTCACAAGAAAAAATTAAACGTGAGTATAGCCGATTTCATACTTTAATTACCAACCATTTGATATGTAATCGCTGAAAGTAACACCAGTATATTATTTTTAACTTACTCCAGAGCCGTAAAAATAAAATATATATACCTGATCTATATTTCGCACATCTTACAAACGATCCATAAGCATTTACCATGAAAATGGCTTTTGCCTCACCTTTTCAAACGCCCTCAAGGCAGAGTTCTGAATATGACAATTGAAACATCTAAAACGTTTGAGATTGAATGGAACCCTGGATCTTAACATAACATCAATGTAAATACTAGTTAATTGTACTGTTATTGTTCTTATGGAGTTTTGTTCTGAAGAAATAATTTATATCTGCATTGTGTCAAAATGATATGATATTTATTTATTAGTATAGACTCTTACCCTTATATATGATATTTATTAGTATAAATTCTTACCTATGATCGGACATGAAAAAATATTCGCAATCCTACAGAACAGCTGTAGAGTCTGCTATAGCTGTTGAGTGTGAGAATAGCTGTGATAGCCCAGCGGTGCGACCATGCGAACCTCTAGAGAAGATCATGGGTTCAAACCCCGGGCGAAATGAGTTTTTCTATTAAAAACTTATGTGACTAATTCATAATTACAATTTATCACACGCTTTACGGTGAAAGATAACATCGTGGAGAAACCTGCATATCTCTAGAGAATTCTGGAGATATGTGTAACCTACCAATCCACATTGGAGCAGCGTGATAGGTCTTAGCTCCAATCCTTCTCTCCAAAAACGGAGAGGAGGCTTATGGCCAGCAGTGGGATAGTAATAGGCCGTTACTTTACTACTAGAGAACAGCGATAAAACACATATCGCAAAAAAGCTCATCTACTGGTGCGCCGTGTTAACAAACAGAAATGCACTGAAGTAATGTACTAGACAAATTAAGATTTACAAAAATGCTACAAAAATGCCGTTTGGTATCTGGTTGAGTAGATTAGACCACCCTCGTTTCTTACCGAGGTGCTGTAAAATGCGACTAACTTAAGTTGACTCAACGTGTAGCTATATAGAAAAGACAACATTCTTACTATCGAGGTGTCGTAAAATACGTAGCCAAATAAAATGTAGACAACATGCCTATAACTATTTCTGCCGCACCCACTTAAAAGTGGGATATCAGCAGGAAGATGATGAAAAATACAACGAAAAATTCCATTACAGCTTGTCTCTATCTCTTATAGTTAACTCACTAACTACTTCTATGTTCAAAATTTGAAGTCGGGAAAAATTTCTCACACGAATTTCTGCTAGTATATAATTAAAAGCCTGTAATTGAACGGTCATTTATATTTATTGTTTTACAAGTTGCAAATAACATTATAGGGATAGTTGCAGCTTAACAGTTCTTGATCCCAATAGAGACCACTTGGACAACTTAAAAGCTTTGGCACCAGTTCTCCTAGAGTTCCAATGGTGCACACGTAGAATGATGCACAGTCAGCAGGGTTGGGCACATGTCCGGACGTCTTGCAAATGAATGATGAATCATTTGGTGCTATAAAAATACAACATCTTTATTTTAAACAAGTTGAAATAACCTTTTAAAAAGATTTTAACAAAATTTCATGTCCCTACTGATAAGCAGTTTCCTCGTCTGGTGCCTGGCAACAGCATCAGGTTATGCTTATCATAAACATGCATTGGACTACATGCACCAGGATGCATGGATCAGTATATAAAATTTCAAAAAATCTCAGCAAAAATGACGATAATCTCATAAAAGCGGAAAAAGGAAAATTGATTAAATATTTAGACCTTTCTTATGACATAACCGCCATGTGGAATGTTGAATCAATAATAATTGTTCCTATTATTATTTCGGTTAACGGTCTAATTGCGAAGAGCCTCGACCAACATCTTCGGAGGCTTTCGTTTAATAGTTTGATCAAGAGTCAGAGGCAGAAGGCAGTATTGCTTGAAACGGCGCGTATTGTGAGGAAGTTCCTCACTCTGACATTATTTTGTTTTTTTATAATTAGAAATATTTAAAATTGTAAGGAGTACAGTCAAATTGGGTAACTTTGAATGACTTTTTCAGATTTTTCAGAATATAAAAAAATAGGATGACCTTATTTAAGGTTTTGATGAATAATGAGTGTTCTTTTATACCGAGTTTTAGAATAACTAACTGTATTACTAAGTAACTAGAAAGGAAATGGAAAAAAAATATGCTTTTGTGCGTGTTCAAAGTTACCTTGAGTTTTGGGTAACTTTGAACCGAATTATTTCGAAAACTAAAAATCCTTGAATTCACAGAATTTTCGTATCATGGGTAAAATTATACTTATGTTCTGAATGAATGAAAGATAGATCTGTCAAATAAAGTCAACTTGTCATACTTAACAGCCAACCGTTTACTTAAAATAGCCATTTACTAAATATTAGCAACATATGGGTAGATTTTTTTTTTGTAATGAATACATATTTATTTGTAATTGTAAATATTTATTAAAAATCAAACCTAAATAACAAATTCTATAATAAATTACCATTCAAATGAGATCAAAACTTTAATGGTTGGCAAGAGAATTTGAAAAAAAATTCACCCCATTCCATGAATGAGATGTCATCTTCAATGTACATTTTATCTTTATTTTTTGTTATTTGATGCTCTTTTAAGATGAAAACGATGTTTTCTTTTTTAATAATATTAAATTCCTTTTTTGGAAACCATGACCGCGAGTAACGACCTGTTACTATCCCACTTCTGACCATAGGCCTCCTCTCTCCGTCTTTGGAGAGAAGGATTGGAGCTAAGACCTACCTCGCTGCTCCAATGCGGATTAGTAGGTTACACATATCCCCATAATTCTCTAGAGATACGTAGGTTTCCTCGCAATGTTTTCCTTCACCGAAAAACGTGTGATAAATTGTAATTCACAATTAGACACATTAGTTTTAATAGAAACTCATTGATGCCTGCCCTGAGTTTGAACCTGCGACCTCTTCGAAAGAGTCCGACGTTGTTACCGCTGGGCTATCACAGCTATACAGCTAAGCTTTCATCCTTGATAAAGCACGATACGTGTGGTGACTCCTGCATGTAGGTATAAGGTATGTGAATGTTGCCTGCTTTATACGTTTAGCAATACATAGATTCTTTTTATAAACGCGGATTATAGCAAAATAATTCTATTGTAATTACTGTATGTACTAAAATATGTACTTGAAAATATTTTTAGAAATCAATAACTAAGATAATGCAATTGGGTATCTTTGAACCGTTCAAAGTTACCCATATTTAACTAAAAATAGGGGTGGTCCACAAATTTCCCTGTCAATGGATATAAAACGATGCAAAATCATGAAATTATGTGAAAAAGTATAATTTCAACGTACAATTGATCATTAGAAACCGAAAATCATGTGTTTTACACGCCTTTTCTGTAATTAAATCGGAAATGTAACTCACATACTTTTCACTGCTAAAAGACAGCGAACAGAAAATTTTGAAAAAGTGTCAAAATTTGTTTCAAAACTATAAATTTTTAATGACATTTGACAACTAGAACATTTAGTATTTTCATTTCACTCAGTTATCAGTTTTAAATCAGGTTACAGATATTGAAAAAAAAATTAATAATTATTTTTATCGATTTATTCAATGTTACCCGTAAATTCAAAGTTACCCAATTTGACTGTAAGGATGAAGAAAAATAAATTAGTAATAGTTACCAGACGTGGTAGTGGTGGTGGTGGTACTTGTTGTGGTGGTGGAAGCCGTACTCGAAGTTGTTGAATTTGAAGCATTAGTTGTTCTCGTTGTTGTAGATGATATGCTTGGAGACAGTGTAGTTGAAGAGGTCGTTGTTGTTGTCCCAGAGGACTTTCCTAAAGCTCTGTTGATAGCTCTTAGTAAAGGAAAATCTTCAGAGTGACAAGTTCCATGAAAGTCATCAGTTTCTATGCTCCAAGCCATAATTCCAGCTATATTATATTTCAAAGCGTATTCAATTTTAGCTGTTAATGAGACAGGATCGTCATAAGATACCCAGTTCAGACCTTGTACAGCGTAAGGGACCTTTGCTAAACTGTCGTAACGCAAATCCCAAGATTCTGTTGTAAGTTTCTGGCAAAACTGAAATGAAATGAAACAAAAATTAATGAAGAAGACAAAAAAGAACAAATTAGTCAAACATAAAAGAATAACTTATGAGTGTTAACGGTAGAGGAACACAGAAACAAAAGATTGTGTAAATTACGATATGTATATAAAAGTAGTAGCGCCAAAGTTAACGAATGATAGAAGATCATGTATGTACATAATATGAAAACATTGTTCCGAGCACACTTTGAGTGGGATAAGAGTAGAAGAATGATGTAAAAATAAAGCAAGTTCATTGTGAATATTAAGAAAACAATTACTTAAGTCCAATAAAAAAAGATTTAAGACTTAAAATTAGTTCAAATATCAATGATCTGATGATGAAGGAAGACTTCACAAAAGATTAACTAAATTTGGATGAGTAAAATGATCTTACTTCATGATATCCAATGAATCCATTAGTAGCAGTGTACAGGCCCGCGATTCCTGCCCCACTCGATGGAGCCCTAACCCCATTGGAATTTGCATTCGTTAGAAGGAAAGTCCGTCCGTACATTGGTACACCAAGCACTAACTTTTCTGGTGGACATCCTGAAATAATAAATTAGGACCGCTTACAAACTACAATCTGTATCCATAACTTAGGGTCATAACACAGGTAACCAACCACAACCACAAATGCCGCCACCGGCATATTTCCTGTAGTATTTACACATTTTTAAATGGACTCAATTACCGTCGTTACAAGGTACAAATCGCTTTTCGATACTTCAGCTACCTTTGCAGCCGCTTATAGCATCTTTTGGTGGTGTGTGACTCGTGTACGGCGATCCTCACTTTTCGTCAAATAAAATTTTATAATACCCTCAAATATGCTATGTTCTTTATCTATTCCTGCAGGAATTTGGGAAATTTTTATCATATATATTAGTCTAGTATATAAGCTTTCTTTGCACTAAATTAAGTAATATTATTGCAGCAGATTAGCGGTGAAATATAATAAATAAAAAGACTGTTGTATTTACAATATTAACATGGATTCGAGAATCCTATTTAAATACCTTGGAATAATATTATTAGTCTTAGTCATACCTTAAAAATATAAATAAAACTATGAACAAATCGTGAATGACTTCACACTATTCTGATATATTTATTCTGAGATAAAAGGCAATTGGTGTTTAATAATATATCGTTAGATATCGCTTGATTTTATTACATAGATGTTTAGTGTTATTTCTTTTAAATTAAACTACATCATTCTCTTTACTTTATTGCGCTCTGAGTGGGATCGGCACAACATATATTCATGTTTTTAAATGCTTTGACTAGGTTTTCTTGGACTGGCCGCCTGCCTGACGTTAACTTACCTCCCGCCACGGCACTTCGGTAAAAATGAGGGTGGTCTAATCGACTCACCCGGATACCACACGGCGAGTCAACTTACCTTAGTCGCCTTTTACGACATCTTGGTAAGAAATGAGAGTGGTCTATTATACACAGCCGAATATCACATAGCATTCATTTTTATATATAAAATTCTAATATATATGTATGTATATATTTACCATTTTTCACCCATAACACAAATATTAAATTACTTACTTTGGGGACGAATGACCATGTGCGTAATTGTCCTGTATATTTATTATTTATTACTATTATTAAACAAATATATGTCTTATCTCACCTTGTTGAAGCCAGTAGTCTAAAGAAACGTCAATTGTATTTAAATTCTCTTTAGCGACGTTTTCGTCTCCCTCACCCTTGTGAAGGGGTGCGTTATGTCCGGTTACTGAGTCCCAAGCCCCATACATATCATATGTCATGATATTTACGATGTCTAAATACCTAGTAAGGAACACCACATATAAATATATCTATTATGAATAAGTTAAACACATTAAAAGCTTTAAATAAATTAACAAAATTTAAAGTCCCTACCACAGCGTAAGCTGTGGTAGCCCAGCGGTAACACCGTGAGACTCTTTTGATGAGGTCAAGGGTTCAAACCCGGGCAGACACCAATGAGTTTTTCTGTTAAAACTTATGTGTCTAATTAATAATTACAATTTATCACACGCTTTTCGGTGAAGGAAAACATCGTGAGGAAACCTGCATATCTCTAGAGAATTCTGGAGATATGTGTAACCTACCAATCCGCATTGGAGCAGCGTGGTAGGTCGTAGCTCCAAACCTTCTCTCCAAAAACGGAGAGAAGAGGCCTATTCTCAGCAGTGGGATAGTAACAGGCCGCTACTTACTTACTTTACTTAATGTCCCCACTGTTAACCGTTGAGGAGTTCTCTCGGCATGGGATTAGATAAGTATGTAAAATTTCATCTCAATTGGACACCGGCAAGTTGGTCAAATTTATTTTTTTATTTTTATTAATATAACCTTATGTATATGTACCAAACGCGGCCATATCACTGCTTTGTAGTCTTTTGAAAATTTGCATTTCTTATTGAATCACAATTTAGCACATCTGTGTGCTTAGTGCGAGCTTGTTTAACCTACTCGATCACGTTATGCCAATTTGTACTGCGCTGCAACAGCGACATTAGCAAACTAGTGCACACTATTTTCATACAATATGCATACTTAAGCAAACGCCGTGTTGGATCCGGCCGAGTAGAATAGACCACCCTCATTTCTTACCGAGGTGTCGTAAAAGGTGACTAAGGTAAGTCGACCCACCGTGTGGTATCCGGCCGAATAGAATAGACCACCCTCATTTCTTACCGAGGTGTCGCAAAAAAGCGACTAAGGTAAGTTGACCCACAATGTGGTATTTGGTTAAGTAGAATAGACCACCCTCCTTACCAAAGTGTAGTAAAATATGACTAAGGTAAGTTGACGTCAAGCAGGCGGTCGTTCGTAAAATACGAAGCCAAATCATATGACAGCATGTTTAAAACATGTTGTGCCGATCCCACTTAGAGTGGGATAAGGGCAGGAGGACATTTATGTATACTTTAGCAAAAAAATCTTATTCATTTTCTATTTGAATCAGAATAAATGTCCTCTAGCTTTTGGAAAGCCAGACAATTTAATACTAGATCGAAGGAAGAAACGTTTCTTATGTTGGATGCCATATGCGTTGATACGTTAGTCCCCTAAAAGGAAAACGTTTTACCAGACCGGATGCTATCAAAACGCTTGGATCCGTCGACCGTACAAATATACCTCTTTCATTGAGACAGTTTATTTTATTCTTATTAATGTATACTAGAATCTTAATTTATATTTTTTATCAAAATTTTTATTTAATAATTGAATAAAATTATAATAATTGTATTTGAACATCGTCACATCAATTTTTTTAAATAAAAATTTTATTAAATTTAATTTTAAGTTTAATTTTAACTTAACAATGAGATAGGAAATTGTTAAAAGTATAAAAATTAACTTTCAAACTATTATTCTCGTATACTACAACAAGATTGGAATACATTTTCGTTAATAAACGAAAACTTTTACTTACAGTTGTATGTCAAATAAACATTAACTTTGTGTGTCTAATATTATCTTGTAATTCTAAATTATTCTAAAAAGCACATATATGAAAAAATATACCAACAATTACGATTAAAATAGATATATACTATTTTGTAATGACTAGTGAAATATTTTTTTAAGTATTGAATGGCTGTTACTATTCCAGTGCTGGACATAGGCTTTCCCTTTTTAAAGAGAGAAGGGAACACATCCCCAGAATTCTCTGGAGATGTACAGGTTTCCTAACGATGTTTTCCTGCATCAAAAGCGTATGAAAAATTGCAATCAACAATTAGAGACATAAGTTTTAACAAAAAAAATGCATTGTTGCTTGCTTTGGGTATGAATCTACCTCGTAAGAGAGTCGAAATTTGGAAAACGCTAAATAGAAAGTTAATACAGTAATACATTCATAAAAAGAACTGACTAACACTTAACAACTTACTGAACAATAGATGGTACGTCATAAGATAATGACGCTGTACTTCCAACTGCAGATACAGCGGCACTTAACATAAGTCCATATTTATCAAATTCCTCTCTCAACTCTTTGAGCAGCTGAGTAAAGTTCTCAACATCAGCAATCCCGTGAACGGTGTCGCGTCGATTAGGGTATTCCCAATCTATGTCGAACCCATCAAAACCGTATTTTCGGACCATTTCCGATGCGCTTGAGACAAAATTCTTTCGAAGTGTAGGACTGGCTGCCATCTGAATACAAATTTAAATATCCATATTAATATTAGTAACTAAGTGACTGAGCCTTGCGCGGTAATTTTTTTTAAAAAGACTTCAAAAAATAATAGTATAGGTGGGGGTCGATCCTAGGTATTTTCATTTCTCGCGACCACAGGTTCCCCGAATAAGCTACACTGAAAATAATTTATAGAATTAGGCGTTACTTTGCGGAGGTCCATAATACAAAAGTAATAAGAATATTATTTTGCATGTATAGCAAAATAATATTGTTATTACTATTGTTTTTTTTAAGCTACTGACTTAATATTTAATGGCAAAAATAGTGTTTTATACATATATTCAATAAAATAAAGGTAAATTTTAGTATTTTTTTAATGCCCAATAAAACTCCAAGGAGAACGGGAAAGTAGTTTCTACTATATTTGGGTCCGATAAATAAGCCTCACTAAGGGGCTTAGCCGTGAAATGGTCATTGACATACAGACAGACAAACCCATTTATAGTATAAGTATAGATGCATTAAGTGTGCATCCTGTTATCGTCAATAAAAATAGACTATAAAATAATAGTATACGTTTATTTGTTAATGAAACTGTTTATTCATATTTAAAACTACAGCTAAGTAAATAAATACAATTCTATATGGAGATCGCTTTAGTGGAAGCAGATTTATACGTGATGTAGATAAAACATTAAGGGAAACAGCAATGAAGCGTAGCAATGAACCGATCACCCGTTTTAAGATCTATTTCGGTTTCGGAGTGAAACGTGCATAGAATAGGGACGAGGCTATCAATTTCATATTGATTTTTATCTTGTAGGCTTTATTAGCGAAGGATCTGTATATGTAAGTTTGATAAGACTAGTGATAGGTATTACAACTTAGAGTAGGAAAGCTACCTTAAAATGTAGCATATCACAATAAAGAGAAATCAAATGAGGGTGATCTGTCTCTCTTTTTATGTTTGATTAGATAGAGATGAATGTAATCTGCTTCTCATTATTAATTGTCTTATTGTCACTTAAAGGCCGACCTATGGCTCCTCTATCGAGAGTATTTTTGAGACCTTTATTGATATCGCATATTAAACATCTCATTGCTTATATCTTATATCAGTCGTAGCTTCTTTAAAACATTTGACGATTCAAAAGTACTGTAAACAATCCACTTGAATAAAGAATATTTTGAATTTGAATTTGAATATATAATTCAGCATGTAGGGGCTTGGGGGGAGAATAATCAATCTAGCTAGGTTTCATTTTCAAAAAATGACATTTAATCCCTGCTTTCGGGCATTGAAAAAATGCTTCCGGGTTCGAGTCAAATAGTTCACATTTTTATATGTTTTTATTTTTTTAAGTTTCATTTTTTTATCTTTTAAAAAAATACCGAGCAAAGCTAGGTAACCCAGGTACTTATAGTTTAATCAAAGTGACAATCTTAAAGTTTGCGAAAAATTTTCCGTTTTCTTTTTGTTTTTTTTTTATTTTCCTACATATTCCTTTAATAAAATATACTAATGTATTCCCAAGATAGTTTAACATATAAAACGATGAAAGCTCTTATAAAACATACCCTTTACTTTAGTCCATATAATTTAAAATTTTAGATACAAATATGTAACAGATATTTAGACTTTCTTGCTTAGTTTCACAGTTTTTTAAATCGCTTATATATCTAATCAAATTTATTAGCCAAATTCTTACCTACAACTGAATGAAAAGACTTACAACTGAATATTTTGCTGAACCTTCGTTCCAACCTCCAACGGCTAATATGGTTTTAAGTTTGGGATTTTGTAACTTTAATTTGTTGAAACTTCCAAAATTATCTAAAACAAATGGATTTTTAATGTTTGGAAATTGTATTTACCCCTTGTTTCATATGATCTGAAGACTAACAAAAATATAAAAAAAATCTATTGAAGTTCATGACAAGTAAAATGTGGATTAATTGTAAAAATAATTCGTTTAATTGAAAGCTAGTGTTTTCTTGCTTTTAAAAAATTGTGGTCTTTTTAACCCCACGAGTTTTGAAGGCGCTACTCTATGTTTCATTGAAATTTTCCACAAACACAAAAAACTTTTTTGAATTATGCCACTTAAATACTAAGCCTGCGATATGTACAAGGAATAAAGATATAAATAATATAATTAAAATCATATATGCCAACAAAAAATAGATATACATACATAACTTACAATAAAATTATTTTGCTGTAATCCGCGTTTTTTAAGATAATCTATGTAATGCTAAGTATATGAAGCAGGCAACATTCACATACCTTATACATGCAGGACAAGTCACCACACGCATCACAAAATGCCGCCAACAACAACTCTACAAACACTCACTTCCACAATCTCTACAATCGTTTCGCCCCGAAACCGAATCATCATCAGAAGGCTACACGACAAAATTCTAATGCCATACACATATACAAATACAAATATGTTCGCTTATACGCAAACAAATTGTTTTCAAGCCGTCATAAGGAACAAGACCGCATCTTTACTAACAAGACTGCGGTCAAGCTCCAATAGTATTCTGAAGACGTAAATATGTAAGATGGACTCGCTGGAGTCGAAGTTTTAATTGTTTTTTTTTTTTTATTTTATACTACTATCATTTTTTTTTAATTCTAATTTAAATTATATTTTTTTATTATTATTATTTTTCCTTTTAGAAATTTTGTCAAAATTAATTTATATTACTAACAAAGTGGGCCCTGGTTGTCTGAAATAAAGATTTATTATTATTATTATATACATACCACGTCCCCAGTTGTCAGGTAAATCCAAATATGGATCTAAAGATATAACAATTCCTTCAGAATTTATTCCCACAAATGTATAAACGACGTGCGTGCATAAGTCAGTGTTGATATTGCTGACGTCGAATTTTCCCTGGCCGCTCCTGTATGTTGCCCATGTTCCATAGTAACATACGACAATCTCTACAAAAATTATTTATGACACATATATGAAAAAAAATTAAAAAGCAACGGCCTGTTACTATGCCACTGCTGGGTAAAGGCCTCTTCTCTCCCTATATGGAAAGAAGGGAGCTTAGGTCTACCACGCTGCTCTAATGTGGATTAAATTATTCCAGAGATTTTCAGGTTTCCTCACGATGTCTTCCTTAATCGAAAAGGTAGGACCATTATTAAAGCGATAGGCTCAACCTGGGACCAATAAACTTGTTTACTAACCGTGATAATTTTCGCCAAAGACCACCATCTTTTTTATATTGAATGGATCTTGTAACATCCATAAAAAGGGCTTACGTTGACCAACGTGTGGTATCCAGCTGAGTAGAACCACCATTATTTCTGGATGTGTCGTAAAAGGCGACTAAATAAGTTGACGTCACTTAGGCGGCCGGTAATAAAATACCTAACCAAATTATGTAACATGTTTAAAACATGTGCCCACCCCATTTAGAGTGAGATAAGAGCAGGAGAACGGTTCTAGAAAAGGCTTACGTCGAGTTCATTCATAGGTTGATTCTATCGAAGTTTTTAATAAACAATGTAATTAATAAAACGTAACTCACTTTCATTCGTTGACACATAGCTTGATACACTAAAAATCACACAAAGCGCGAATAAAATTGTGTAGCTATTCATTTTTCGTCAAACGTCCCTTCGGTCGTATGCCTAATTTATGCACGGAACAACATTTCTTTCATTCTAGGACATCCATTATAAGCAATCTCTTATCAATACAATCAGTACTTGGAATGTAATTGGCAATCGATTTTATCGATAACCAATCATAAAATTTTTGCAATGATCTAAACGATTATTGTTCTCATGATTTCTGATAAACGCTATCTAATACTTTAGATTTCTTCCGCTTTCAATGACTATAACCCTATCAAATTCGAGGTAATTAAAATTTGTCACATATTGGTTAATCAACTTTATTTTATCATACATCGAGTGAGAAATAGATAGTTAAATCGCCTATCAGATTGATTTCAATTTTGACTATGATTAATATGAATTTCTCCTCATTCATAAGAGGATTTTTCTTCTCACTTTGATTAATTCACTATGATTAATTCACTATGATTAATTCACTATGATTAATACACTATGATTAATTCACTATGATTAATACACTATGATTAATTCACTACGATTAATATATATCTCTCCTAATTCCTCTCACAACTTATTTATTAATTTACAAAGCTTCTATTTCAATGAACAAGATTTGATTGCGGCAACCATAAAAAGAGCTTTTCATAATTGCTATCGGACAACCTTAGTAGACAAGGTGGTTTCCATATCTTACACTCTCACTCACTATACACTCAAAGAATTTTTCAAATTGGTTTAGTAGTACCTGAGATTAGCGCGCTTAAACAATCAAACAAACTCTTGAGCTTTATATATTAGTATAGAGTATAGATTATTTCATTAAAATTCGGAGCTATGTGAGAGACATGCGTAACCTACCAATCCGCATTGGAGCAGCGTGGTAGGTCTTAGCTCCAATCCTTCTCTCCAAAAACGGAGAGAAGGATTGGAGGCCTATTCCCAGCAGTGGGAGAGTAACAGGCCGCTACTTACTTTTCCCCTTTCCCTTTTTCCTACTTTCTCGTTTTTGGAGAGAAGGATTAGTAGTCATCTAGATGACCTCGTACTTTACATGAACGTCATTGATACACACCTTCGCGCACACAATATGCTTACAAAAGATACAAAATTATTCTTCATTTCAGTTATTAATATAAATATATGACAGCGATAGCAACATGACCGATAACGGGTAGTGTTATTGCTGTGATGAGGTCAGCAACAAAAACATCAAACGATTACCAAACATGTTGATCATTGAGAAAACATATACAACATAACAAGATATTTGAGCCAGCACAAATTTCCCAATCCACTCGTAATCCATTTAGCTGCGAGATAGACACAAATAAACATAAAATACGACGCAGCTGCAATAAGTCCTGAATAGTAAGTTACTGGATGAGATACCATACATATAAAGATACTACCTGTGTCAGCAGCTTCACCCGCATAGAAATTTTGAACATAAAAGTGGTTCTCGTGAGTTAATTTTATTCTCAAAAAATGTACAAGTTAAATCTATCTTAAATTACTTACACGCTAGGACTATACAAATCATGCCCACGTGGAATGGTACCAAGAATGCTGGCAGCGTTTCCGCGCTGAATCGCTAAGCTGATTCTTTGTGCAAAAAAGGACCCAGCTTTCTTGTCACCTGAAGAGGCAATTAACCGTGGTGTTAAAACGGATAAAAAAATTTTTTGCACTTTGACTCCATGCAACCGGCATCCAACTGCAAACGGCACAAATATATAACTCTCGATAGAGATGCATACTTCCGCCGTTTGCCGGATTCGGCCATTTCCGCCGCAGCTCCAGGTCTTGACGCTGTTTCCCTGATATGGGATGAGGCTAACGTATCAACGCATGTTGCGTCCCACATTAGTCCCCGTTCCCGTCCCCGTCCCCGTTCCCGAGGAACTTGCATCAAGCCGTCTGATCTCTTGCCATCATCTTGACATATCCCCGAAGGCTCGAGAAGAGCAGGAATGTCGATGGTGGCAAGAGCTCTTTTGACAGTATCATTAAGAGAACCATGACGGAAAAGCCTACTAGAGCTCCTATGGCATGAAAGCCCGTGCATGCCAAAAGTGTCTACCTCTTCTCCACATGGACATCGGTGCATAAGGCACAATGTGGTTCCCAATTACTTCGGTAGGAAATGAGGGTGGTCTATCTTACTCAGCCGGATACCACACGGCGGGTCAACTTACTATATTCGATACTTCGTTTTACGATACTTACGGTACTTACGGTAAAAAAATGGGAATTAATAACCTTACATTTTTGCGCGATGTCGTTTCCAGTACGTTAAGCTATACCTCGGTACAGCTCAGGAACAAAAGTGCATGTGGCGGGCGGCGACATTTTGGCGACTTTCATTTGATCCCAACTCTAAATTACTACCGCAACGGTTCCCCGAAATGAAACTAAAAATTCGCCGCATTAAAGTGTCAGCTTAAAAAAACAATTTTCGTTTGCCATTCTACTTCGGATTACGTTAATCGATTCGACTATGCAAAAAGCAGTCGGCAACGGATTTTAAAGTGTGCTTCTATCAAAACTAATAATGTAAATTTTGCTATAATCCGCGATTAATCTATTAAAGACGTTAATGAATCGCAACCAGCTATTTTTTGCCCTATTCGAAATATTTTTATTGCTGCTTCTCTCCTATTCATCTTAGCGTGATGTTATATATGATATGCCTATAACTTTCCTCAATAAATGGAGTATGTTACACTGAAAGAATTTTTTAAATCGGTCCAGTAGGTCCTTAGATTAGCGCTTTTAAACAATCAAACAAACAAACAAACTCTTCAGCTTTATATATTAAATATAGATTGGAATTTTTTTTTTTTGAAACGAGTGACCGCCGAGTTTTTTTACTGGTTCTTCTCAGTAAGAGCACCTTTCCGAACCAGTCGGAGCTTCATTGTAATTTGACTGTTCGTATTTCCTTGTAAATGTAAACTTGAATAAAGAATTATTTGGATTTGAATTTGAATCGCAAAGCTTTGGTATTTTGTTGTGAAGTCCTTTCCTGATGATGGTTCGGTTGTGGGGCGAAACGATTGTAGAATTGTGAGAGTGAACTTGTGTATTATGGTAGTGGTGGTTTATGCATGGTTTGTTACAAATTCTTCATGTATCAGGTATGACAACGGATAGTCTACTCTACAAAGTATTATATATATTTTCTATTTACCTAATCGCGGACTATAACAAAATAATTTCACAATATTTCATAATTTTATTTATTTTGTATTATCTTTTTGTCTCTGGGCAATTGTCATTTTTTTATTCATCGATATATATGTGGGTAGCAATGAAAACGCCACTCGCCGATCGGTTCGTCTGTCGCCGTGCGAGTGTCTACGTGAGCGCGGAACCTTCGCTAATGGCCGCTCGATCGCTATAAATAATTCGCATCAAAGTCATAGTAAAACATTAAATAATTCGTCTAGGACAATATTAAGTGCATCTTTGCCTTGTGCCTATCATTAGTGTTGTGTCGAGTTTGTGACTCGTAATAGTGTTACTGTTCGTTCGAGTAACACTCCCCTGGTGTCACAAGAAACGGCCGGCCGCCGGCGCACATCGAGGACTTCGAACCTTCCAGTCCATGGTTCCAGTACAAATGCATCGAAAGGTGGGTGGTGCTAAGTTGTTACTTCTTATCAGTGATAAATTATGCATTGCCCAGAAAGATAGAAAAAAGTTAACGCCCGGAACCCTCCTATACGGTCCACTTAAATTACCCACCAGCAAACTAGGGTCCAGGGACCAGGTTCCTTTTAATTAGGGAACATTTCCCTACACTTTACTTTTGTATTATGGATCTCCGCAATGTAACGCCTAATTATATGCACTGTGTGTGATTTTAAAAAAATAAGGTTTAATTGAGTTAGGTAGATTGTAATCCTTATTTCAATGCCATATATGACATCACGCTACGAACCAATAAAAAACCAGTATTTTCTTGCTCAACCAGGTTATTAGTCTCTTTAACACTCACGAGTTTTGTAGGCGCTAGTCTTTTTTAATTAGGTCACTTTAATATTAAGCGTGCGATATGAGATAAAGAAAATGCAATAATAAATAACGCCAGTTTAATGATACCAGATTTAAATCGACTGACATGGGTTTATGTACTTGATAAAGCATGGTATCTCATTTCCATTAAGGCCCCTATAGAATTCGTAATTAACTGTTAAGTGAACTCGAGAAGGGTAGATCCTATACATAACCATACTCTTTGTTTATCTTTTCGTTGTATGATAAAGGAAAAGTGTAAAAAATACACTTCCTATTAATATTATAAATGTAGTTTGTGAGTATGGATGTATGTTTGTTACTCTTTCACGGTGATCCGCTGAACCAATATCGATGAAATTTGGGACAATTATTCCTTGTACACTAGGGCATATAGGCTATAGAAATACTGTTAATTCTGCAAAATAGAAGGGCATTGAAAAGCGCCATCAGTTATCAACCTATCATGCGACAACAGTCCACGTGAACGAAGTCGGGGGTAAAAGCTAGTTCGTATATAATAGGGAAAGAATAAATCATCATCGACATCATCATTCTCCTGCATTTATCCCACTCTAAGGGGGTTCGGCACAACATCTATTACACATGTTGTCACTTGATTTTTGCTAGGTATTTGGATGCCTGATGTCAACTTACCTTAGTCGCCTTTTACGACAACTCGAAAGGAAATGAGGATGGTCTATTTTACTCAGTCGGATACCACACATCGGGTCAACTTACCTTATTCGCCGTTTACGACACCACGGTAAGAAATGAGGGTCGTCGATTCTATCTGCGATTTTAGGAAGCAAATTATATCTATTTGTATTAATTTCGCATATGGTCACATAAGAATTCAAATGTTTTATTTATATTCACATGATTGTAATTACGTTTTAAAATAGGTGTACATACATTTATCTTATCAATTAACAATGAACATAACAACATCTTTTGTTATCACTAACGTCGGACGTAGAACAAAGTATCGTATGTTTGAATGACTTATAGATTTATGGTATTGTTCTATAATTTTTTAATTTATTATTATACAACCAGAGTGCTAAAATAATGATGTAACTCTTAATATCAAATAATTATAGTATATATAAATATGATAAAGTCAAATATCAAATAATCCGATTATATGTGGCGCAATTCATTCATTCTACTAATCTTTAATATTTAAATAAATAAATCTTGTATGTATATATAATATATTTCGGAATATCGGAAACGGCTTCAACGATTTTCCTGAAATTCAGCATGTAGGGGGGTTTTGTGGGAGAAAAATCGATCAAGCTAGGTTTTATTTAAAAAATCATTTTAACTCTGTTTTTGGGCAATAAAAAATACTAAAATTTATATTGAATTGAATTTTTGCCATTAAGTGTCAAGTCAAAATAGCTTATTCGGGGAACGGTTGGTCGCGAGAAATGAAATTACCTTGAATCAAGCCCCACCTACCCTATTATTTTTTCTTTTTTTTAAAGTTTTTTTTTTATTATTTTGTATTTTGTATTTTTTTTTTTTTTAATTACCGAACAAGGCTCGGATACCCAGATATTATTATAAATGCAAAAGTTTTTGTATGGATGTATTGTTTGTCACGTTTTCACGGCAAATCTGCTGAACCAATATGGATGAAATTTGAAACAATTATACCTTATACACCGGGGTAATATATGCTTTATAAGAAAAAGAGGAATAGGTAACATTGAAAAACGCCATCTATTATCAACCTCTCACGCGACAAGAGTCCACGCGAACGAAGTTGCGGATAAAAGATAGTAATATTATAAATGCGAAAGTATGTCAGTCTGTACTGTAAATCTGTCTGTTTTTCTGTTACTCTTTCACGGTTAAGCCGCTGCAACAATATTGATGAAATTTGTTACAATTAAAGCTTATACAGCGGGGTAACATTAAATTGGTTCAAACACTAACCAAAAGAAACTTGGACTGTGTTTATTAATTATTTCAATGTGAATACTTAAAAGCGGAATCCTTGTTTACTAATAAGTTATGGCCACTCCGTTCCAGTTACTGTATTTAGTTCGGAACTAATTTAACTTTAAGAATTAAATTCGTGTCCGGCTTAGACTTGGTTTAACTTTGTCGTGCCTGGTTTTAACCTGATAACAGTATTTATTATATATTAATTAACATATTCCACTTTATTTGACGGGAAAAGTTAAATTATAATAACCTAGCTTTTGCCCTCAACTTCGTCCGCGTGGACTATACTCCACGTATAGTAGTATTAATAAATAGTAGTTAATAAATAGTAGCTTCTGTCACTTTCTAATTCTGCAAATATCTCCATCACAAAAATCCGATCAATCCGGGAGATTAAATTGCAATGATTCCGCTACTCGAAAAGTCAACATTAAATTTAGTTTTCCTCATAGCATTGTTGCTAATTAGCAAAGAAATATTATTTGCACTGAAAAACAATTCTAAGAAAACCATAACAAAATTGTAAAACTTCTTTTCGCGACCAGAAGCACGTGTCGCTGTATCTTTTAATTATAATATTTGTAATCTATACTAATATTATAAATGTGTGAATGTATCTATTCCTCAGCCTGTTTTTCTGTAACGCTTTCACACTATTTGCTGTAGCAATATCGACGTTATTCTGTACAATTGCAACTTAAGCCTTAATATGTTGCATTTCTTCCTTCCTTCGAAGAGGAGAAAAATTACACAATCAACGGTATTATTATGCAATAAAGATAGGTCACTGATACAAATGATTTGTTATACTTCTGTCACTTAATTCTTCATCTATTCTAATCTATGTTGACATTGTTTTTTTATAGAATTAGTTACTTTGTGGAATATCCTAATACAAAAACTAAATCAATCAATTTTTGAGTTATTTTTCCTTTCCTACGAAAAAAAATTTACTGAAAATTGTAACTGAAGGAAAAGAAGAGAGCGGAAGTTGTAGCATAGAGACGTGAAAATAGCTTTGGCGAGGTGTCGTAATGGGCGAAGAGATGCGGTGTGGCATGGAGAGGAGAGTAGTAGCGCTATTTTGACGTAGTCGTGAGTAGTAGGTAGGATTGACAAGGTGTTGAAAAAAAAAATTTATTGACTGTTGAGAAAATGTTTCTTATTTATTGAATAAGTATAACGGAAAAATATCGTTGTTATAAAATATTATTTTAGTGTTATTCTAGATTCAATCGTTCCTTATATTTTGATCAGAAATGGAAATAAATCACCCATCACATTATCATCGCAAAAAAAATGGTACCAGTGATAAGTTATTGTAAAAAGCTCCTTCATCCTTTGTTGTTTACAATATTAGGTATGTCTAACCTTCCACTATATTGAGTTGAAAGTGTTGTTAAATGTTTGCTCATCAAATATTTTATTACAACAACGCGGAATGGCGTTTTGCAATGTATGCACTCGCGCTCACGTCAATTTAGAAATTTCAAAATGTTAAAAATACCTGTTTTGCCATTGTTTGGACATGGAAATATATTGAAAATTCCTGCTCAAAATATTTATTACTTTAAAATCGTACGCGAAATCAAACAAACTTGAATGAAACTATAAAAGTGTTGCTAAAAAGGTAGCCGTGTGGTATCCAGTTGACTAAAATAGACTACCCTCTTTCATGCCGAGGTGTCGTAAAATACGACTAAGGGAAGTTGACGTCAGGCAGGTGGCCGGTCGTAAATACTTAGCCAAATCAGTTTTTCAGTTCCTTCACAATTCCCTTTATATTGATATTTACATATCCGTATATTTTCCATCTCTACGTAGATTTGATATAAGTTCCTTACAAAAATTTAAATTTAATCTAGGAATATTTTTACACATACAACTTTTGCAGATTATTTTGTCAGATATGTTGTTATTTTTTCATTCCGTACATGTCCTATGAAATTTGCTTACATTTATTTCAGCAAATACCAAGATGACAAAACATTTATTGTTGTTTATATCAAATATTTATATAATATATAACAATGCTATATGAGATCTAGCGAGACGTCAATATTAATAACAATAACACTCGGCATCAGGATTTGATTAACCGCATTTGGCCTGCTTGTGTACTGCCTATAACAAGGACATATAGAACATGGAAAAGACAAGGTTGCACTCTTTAACTATACTCGTAGTATTAATTCGACTGGCCAATTGGCGTAGGTGGTAGTGACATTGCCTTTAGATTCGCGGGTCGTGGGTTCGATTCCCGCTATCGGACAATATTTTCTTAAAAATAATTTATTAGTCTTTCAAGTATTTGTGTATTTTTTTTTAATTATATTAGTATAGTAAAAAGCTATGATAGACCAGCGGTGACACCGCGTGACTCTTTAGAAAAAGTCATGGATTCGAAACCCGGGTAGGCACCAATGACTTTTCCTATTGAAAATTATGTATATAATTGATAATTGCAACTTATCACACGCTTTCCGGTGAAGGAAAACATCGCAAGGAAACCTGTGTATCTCTAGAGAATTTTAGGAAGATGTATAACCTAATCCGCATTGCAGATATAATTGGTATCCGGCTGAGCAGAATAGATCGCCCTCATTTCTTGCCGAGTTCGTAAAAGGCGACTAAGGTAAATGTATGATAGGCAGGCGGTCGATCGTAAAAATTATCTAAATCATGTAACAACATGTCAAAACATGTTGTGCTGACCCATTTAAAGTGGGATAAGGGCAGAAGAGTAATAAATTGAAATTTCAACTGCGCTCGCAATTAAACTCTCACATAAGGAATTAAGGGAAGTCTGAAAGTTGCGCCCATTACAGAAAAGATGAGAAGTGCGTGACTAAGTTGGTATGGTCATGTAATGAGGAGGGATGAAAATCATGTGACCAAAAGAATTTTTAATATGAATGTGGATGGATGTATGGCTAGGGGGAGGTCGAAAAAAAGATGGATGGATTGTTTGAAAAATGATATGCATGTTAGAGGAGTGGCACCAGAGTTGACGAATGATAGAGGAGAATGGAAAAAGAAGATATATTGTGCCGACCCCACTTAAGGCGGGATAAGGGTAGGAGAATACTATTATTTTAAGGACCTTGTGGCATTTTTTAATTCTCTATATCTTTGTTATTTCAGCTCACATTACACACATACCACGTTCCTATCTCTTTTCTCTTATGAGACGAATATTAAGCGCCAGAGGGATATTTACAAAGAAATAAAAATGTTTTGACGCCATTTTTATTGTGTTCTTTTGTCCCTTGCCAAATAAAAGGAGGTTCTCAGTAGTCAATTGTACTATCACATGCTTGTTTATTGGAAATTTCATTCGGAATTGAATGAAAACAACTGTAAACACATTTCATTATTTAAATAGCATCCTTTTGTTTTCATAAATACGAAAAACAATACAGTAGTCGCTCATTATTATGGTAATACATACTAAATAATATAAACGATGAAATATGTTCGTTTCAACCGTGTAGTATCTGGTATTGATAAAACGCCTTTTACGACACCACGGTAAGAAATGAGGTTGGTCTATTCTACTTAGCCGGATACCACATGGCGGGTCAACTTACGTTAGTCGCCGTTTATGACACCTCGGTAAGAAATGAAGGTTTTCTATTCTACTTAACCGGACACGACACGGCGGCAGTTTTCATAAATTCATGTGTGATCCAAATTTGGATATAAAAAAATATTTTTAAAAATAAAATATTTTATTGTGCACATATTGTAAAAAAAACAAAATTTTTCTACCGGGAACTCCGAATTAAGTTTATAAAAACCTGTATCTCAGAGTCCCCGCCCTCTCCCAGATGTTACAATAAGTGAAATGCACGTGAACAGACAAAATAAAATTAATAAAAGAAGGAAAACAAAAAATGGTATGTGTGTTTGTATGATATGTTACACAAAATTTGAAAGTATGTGAGTGAGTTTGCCGTTCGTGTGTGAGTGAGTGGGAGTGTGAGTGAGTTCGTGTGTGAGTGAGTGCGTGTGTGAGTGAGTGTGTGCGTGAGTGTGCGTATGGTCGTACGTGTATATATAACTAATATATAACCAATTTATGTATATAATAAATAATAATATATTTTACGATTGTGATTGGGTGTATATTTGTATTTAAGTATGTAATTTAAAAAATATATATATATATATATATATATATATATATATATATATATATATATATATATATATATATAAGTATATATTCACCAGTTGTCTGTAACACATAACACAAATATTAAGTTACTTACTTTGGGTACGGACGACCGTGTGTGTAACTGTCCCATATATTTATATATTTATTTATTTTATTGATTTTACGTACAAAAAAATATTGATACTAGAGGTAACAAAAGGCATGGAAACCCAAATATAATTTACCAAAACTAAACATTATTTACTGCATCCCTTTCTAACTTCGAAGTAAAAGAAAACTGTATAAAATAACAATGCGATACGAAGAAAAACAGCGAAAGTTATTACTATCCTTTGTATGATTCTGCTGTGGCAGCAGATATCGTAAAAATAAGGAAAATCCTTAACGATTCGTATGAGACACATTGATAAATAGCTGGGAGACTTGCCGACCGGCCAACAAAGCCTTTTCTTATAATAATTAGGTATAAATTTAGTTTTGCTTCAATAAATTTTTATCCAATCGATTTTTCGTATAAAGAGAGTCGTGTTAACTGAAATTTGAACCGTGTAAACTTTATACGAGTTTCCCGGGTTCAATACTGAGATTTCTGGGTTATAAAGCAATGAAACAATTCTCTCTAATAGAAGAGAGCCGCAGAAATACGCAGCAGAAGTATAGTAATAATAATAAAAATTCTTTATTGCACAACTAGAAAAAAAAATAAACAATGATAAATAGTCTTATATTTAATATTTAAATTAATCTATATATATGTATATCTCTCTCTCTCGGAAAGGGCTCCAACGATTTTCCTGAAATTCAGCATGTAGGGGGTTTTGGATGGGAAACATCGATAACAAAACCTAGCTAAGGTTTTATTTTTATAAAAATTCAAATTATATTTATAGATTATATTAGATATTAATTATTTTTATAGATTCAAAAGCACTTGTTTACAAGTTTATTTGAATAAAGAATATTTTGAATTTGAATTTGAATTTGCGTAGCTTATTCGGAGAAAGAATGGTCTCTAGAAATGAAAATACCTTTGATCGAGCCACAACTACCCAATTATTTTTTCTTTTTTTTTAAGATTATTTTTATTTTGGTTAGTTGATCCTCGAATATGAGTGTATTTTTGTATTTAAGTATTTAGTTCATATATATGTATGTATATATTTATCAGCTGTCTATCACCCGTTACACAAGTATTAAAGTTACTTTAGAGACGAACGCCAGTATGTAAAAGACCCATATATTTATTTGCAACTGAAATGGTATTAATATGAAATCTAAAGTGTTTTACAAAGAATAGGAAGAATATAATAAGAAACTGAAACAAAGAATAGGAAGAATATAATAATATGACTGAATATATTTCCGCCAACGCTTCCATTTAGCATCGTTGCTATTTGTGTGTTATTCGCCTTCATCAATTGATATTGTTTGTTTAGTAGAGTGAGCCCTAAGGCAAGCGTAAATACATAAGACAAATGCAATATCCATTTAGCTTTTGGCTGCTAAGAGCTCATTGCTTTAAGAGAGGCTTATACAGAAAGCCTACTATACTGGTATGGATTACTCATGATGAGAATGCGTAGAGCTGTGGTAGCCCAGCGGCAACACTGCGACTCTTTCGAGGAGGTCACGGGTTTACAAACCTGGGCAGACACCAATGAGTTTTCTGTTAAAACGTCTAATTGATAATTGCAATTTATCACACGCTTTTCGGTGAAGGAAAACATCGTGAGGAAACTTGCATATCTCTAGAGAATTCTGGAGATATGTGTAATCCGTATTGGAACAGCATGGTAGGTCTTAGCTCCAATCCTTCTCTCCAAAAACGGAGAGAAGAGGCCTATTCTCAGCAGTGGGATAGTAACAGGCCGTTACTTACTTAAGAATGCGTGGTCATAGCTACTCTTCGACCTTGTACAAGATGACAATGATAAATTGAAGAATAATATTTTGAAAAGAGCAAACGCCGAGTTTCTGCTGACTTTTCTTGGAACAACTTTACAAACCAGCAATAGAGTTGATAATATTAGCAATTTAAAACTTATACCTATTCTAAAGATAAATATAAATATATGGGACACTTACAAACGGTCATCCGTCCCCAAATTAAGTAACTTAATACTTGTGTTATGGTAAACAGACAACTGGTGAATATATACCTAATTATATATTTTTTAAATATATACTTAAATACAAATATACACCCTGACTCGAAGACCAACAAATTAATTTATAGAAAATGTTGGCCTACGGCGGGAATCGAACCCACGACCCATAGAGCTAAAGGCAGGGTCACTACCCACTACGCCAACGGGCCAGTCAGAATTTGAATAGTTACAGTAATTTCAAGTGGATATATATAGCTTATACTTGTGCTACATTCGTTGCAATCGTAAAATTCTACATGACAAGGGCACTGTATCCCGGAAACGCGCATAAGAATATTCCCTGCGAAAATATTTGCTTCTCAAACGGGTTGATTTGATTTGTGCACCTCCGAAGCTGCGCGTCCCCGAATTACGGAAATCAGCGCCCTGGATATACAAATATTTATCAGTGCGGGAATATTTTACATCAGTATAATTTATAGGTCTTATATATTATTTATTTTCTGGGGAATTATCCGAAAAAAGGCAATTTCTTATGATTGTTAGTGACAAGATGGTTGTTGAATGCCATAATATTGGAGAGTATTGTTTAATGTATGTTTACAACATTTCCGAGACATTATCGTTAGTTATCGTTAATCATTATCTTACAAAATGTGGTATCCGGCTAAATAGAATAGTACCACCCTTATTTCTTACCGAGATGTCGTAAAAGGCGACTAAGGTAAATCGACCCGCCGTGTGGTACCCGACTGAGTAGAATAGACCACCCTCTTTCTTACCGAGATGTCGTAAAAGGCGACTAAGGTAAGTTGACCCACCGTGTGGTATCCGGTTAAATAGAATAGACCACCCTCTTTCTTACCGAACTGTCGTAAAATACAACTAAGGTAAGTTGACGTCAGGCAGGCGGCCGGTCGTAAAAATGCAGCCATATGCCATAACATGTTGTGCCGACCCCACTCAGAGTAGGATAAAGGCAGGAAGATGATGATGATGATCGTTAATCATTATCTTATTTTCACGTATATAGGCTATATGTAAACATATATGTGTCTATATATAAAATATTATAAAAACTTAAACAATGTTTAATATTTAATATTTGATATCGAATATTTAACCATGTATCTAGTTTTATCCTAACATCAAAGTAGTGACTGAGGATTATAATCCGAATATGCAGGTATATTTCGGAAACGGCTTACCGAAGGATGTGTGCAATTGAAACAGGATATTTTGATATGGAATTATTGAGACGAAAATCTAATCACGTGATGGAATATTCACAGAAAATCTGACTAAATACATCCATAAAATGGTTATATTTTTGTTTTGACGAATCTCTTACGATTTTTACGTGTCTCGCAAGTAATGATTGCCTGTATATTTTAAACTTTCACATCTTTCTTCACAATATACTTGCACAATACTCTTTTACAATATAGACATAGCCCTTAAAAGCAGTTAAGCTCCCTCAATTATATCATGACCTAAAACCGAACCTAACCGTTTAAGGATTCATCTCTACTCTCTGATTTTATTAATTCCTCAATGTAAAGTTGTTTCTTTAAACAGACAGAGCCATACAACACTGATTTTCTTTCTTTTTTCAATCTTTATTTTTAGAGACTTTAGTATCTGCAGATACTTATAAACTCATACACTTTAATGGCCGAATTGCACAAAGGAGAAGCTAATATTGAATTAAAATAACCGATATTCATTACATTTATTTTCTTAGTTATTACGTACAATTGGAAATGACTAATTCTTTTTTTAAATAATTTTTCACACAAAGATACTTTATACTGAAAAACCTTTGGTTGTAAAAACTTTTAACTGGAGGATTAACAAATTCAAAATTTAAATAGAAAGCGAAACGAGTTCGTTCTAATTATTCTTATTCATGCAAATGGGCAAACTTTCTAAGAATTTGTATGACGAGGTGAAATGACGGTGTCACGCCTGAAGAAACTCATTTTGATAATAATTTTAATAAAACTAAGTAATGAATTTACTTTCAGGAGGCGGCAAATTTTATATAATTATACCCTAGTTCTAAATATATCTCATATATTTTTACAATATATATCAGACGACAAAATATCCTCCCATGCTCAATAAGCCTCATATCATATATGACATGAGGCATTATACGTGAGTGAGTTGAGTTTGTAATAATGAACGTATGTAGTGCTTGTGTATCGTGGTGGCGGAGGTGGAGGTTTGTGCATGTGTTTTTACGAACCCTGTCATGATTTATCACGCATGAAAACGGATTGTCCACTCTACATTTAGCATTATATATATTTTCTATTTTACTTCATCTCAGATTATATCAAAATAATTTTATTATTGCTTTTGTAACGCCTAATTCTATAGACAATATAAGTATTTTTGGCTTCGTTGCAGATCTTCTGATTTCTGGTTTAATCACGTGTGTAAAGACTTTGAGCATAGCTCTTTAAGTCTTTATTACACTTTTCCTAAAGCTTTATATATTGTACCTTGTTCCAAATGCAACGGTTTCTACAAATTGAATACATTTGACGTTGTATGAGGAATATGGTAATCGGTTGAAATTGAAATGTCTGTTGTAACATGGAACGATACCTATGATTGATGACAGCCGTTTATCAGCTATTTATGGGTCCCAGATAGGGCTCTATGTGGAAACTAAGAGCTATTTACAATAACGATAGGTTTTGCGGAAAATAACAATGATTTATACATAAAAAACAAACTCTTTATCACTTTTGAAAAATATTAAAACTGTTAGAGTTTTAAAGAACGTAAAAATCTACATTTCATTTATTATAAAAAAAATTGTATACTTACAGATCTTATATTTCTCGCTTAATTAACAACTGATCTGAGATTAACTACTTTGGGTTTTATTTTGGTTGTGTTATTAATAATAGATATTCATAGATATGTTGATAGATTAAAGGTCAAAATAAGCTGGTGATATTTGTGCTTGACAAAGCAGATTTAGCAAATTAATTATTTGTGCCATTGGATATTAGCTTTTGAAATGAAATTTAATTAATCTTAGACTCTACGGAAGCTGTAATTAAATATTAAGAGTACACTAATTCCTAAAATATACTACACACTTCCTCCTGCCCCTCTGTACTGAATGCTTCTGAGACTGATAAAATGAAACCAACCGGTTTGAAAATACATTGACAATAACACGTCTACACTTTCAGAGAAATAAGGAAAACGTTTTTATATCAAGCGTTATATTTTTATAACCTCTGTGTTCTGGCGAAATGCGCCGGAATTCTGGTATCTTGTTAAATAGCCAAAAGGAAATCGCTTACTAATATATATTAGGGAATTCTTATTTTCCTTTATGAGTTACATTTCTTAATTTACTTAATTTAATTAATTTACTAAGAATTTATTATTTAGAACGAGATATAATGCATAATAATTAACAGAACTGTTTATACTTTATCGCGGATTATTGCAAAATAATTTTATTACTAATTTTCTATTATTGAATTTTGCAAAGTCACGCCTAATTCTATAAATTACTTTCAAATCTATGTAAAAATAACAGATCTGTTATAATCCTATTAGTCTTATCCTATTATCCTATCCTATCCTAATAATATTATTAATGCGAAAGTTTGTGAGGATGGATGTATGTTCGTTACTATTTCGCGGCGAATTCGCTGAACCAATATCGATAAAATTTGGCATAATTATTCCTTATACACTGGAATAACATATAGGCTATAGAAATCCTGATAATTCTACAGGAATAGGATGGCATTGGAAAGCATCTATTATCAACCTATACACGATACGACAACAGACACGACAACAGACACGATAACAGACACGACAACAGACACGATAACAGACACGACAACAGACACGACAACAGACACGACAACCTACACGACAACAGTCTACGCGAACGAAGACTCGTGTAATAGCTAGTTTGTTCATAACTTTGTCTGCCAATATCTAGTTTCAAAGGTGACCTATGATAGAATAAGTACTTTAATTAATTGTAATTAAGCCATTTCGAAAGTTATGTCTGGAGTGACGCGAGTTCGAAATTTAAATTAAAAGACGAAACGACTCGTGAATAATTATTCATGCGTTCACGTTCAAACTTCGACGAATTTATGTGACGACATAAAATATATGTACTCTGGAATATTTCTATGACTTCGCCCGCGTGAAATATTAAATTCACTCACATTCCAAGCCAAGGCTGAGAATTCAGAGCCAATTTAGATCCCCGTCTATATTTATAAGATACGTCGCTTATTATGTGATTGGTTTTAACAAATGTGTAACGCACAAAAAGTTTTTTGGCCACGGTGCAATCTAATCTGCCGCTATGAACTTTAAAAAAAACTAGTGTTTTCTTACTCTTTCAATTTATCCTTTTATTAATTCTCACGTGTTTTGTAAGCGATAGGCTACGCTTTTGAATTAGGTCACTTTAATACTAAGCGTGCAATTTACACAGTAAGTTCACATACGATAAGGTCAGTTTTATCGAGATGAAGCCAATATTAGAATACGTATTTTGAGGAAAAAATAGCGTTTGAAGCATTGACTCTCTTGATTATTCTGGATTAAAGAATGCACGGTTGCATTAACTGACCTTTTATTCACTTGTACCCTATACGCTTCTCAGTAGTTGTCACAGAGACAGTCGCTTTCCTAGACTCGGGCTGCTATTAGATGCTGATATCTAGGTCGTTGTTTTTGTATTTGTAGCACTGCACCGCTTTTTATTTTATTTAACTAGAAGCCCTCGCGATTCCGCCCCTTAGAATTCAACGCGTCACAAAGTTTTTCTAAGTAAATCTCAGCAGTTAATTTACATAAAACTGTATTGTACTGTTAATTTAAATTTTTCTTAAGAATTGCACGATATTTTTGAGAAAAACGTACAAAAATCCGTTTAGAATATTTGGAGAAAATCGATTTCATACAGACAGACAGCTTTCAGGGATTTTGTTTTATAATTTATATATATGTATAGATATAGATTCTTCTTATAAACTACAAGTCACACAAATTTGTATCTACTCTCACAAAAATTGTTGAAACAATATACAACATACAAGCAAGTAGCCAGAATTTTCCATCAGCAACTTGCTCTTAAATATAGTCTTGTGAGTACCGAAGTGCCTTATTACAAATAAAGTCCAACTCCAGTTCTTGAAAATGATCACGCTCTGCTCTACTGGGACCGATCTATCATTAAGTTGACTAGAGATACTATGTATCTGTCTAAAAAATGTTATCGGAGTCTAGCTTCATTGCTAGCATATAATTTAAATGATACAGTTACATGTGATGTAACTAAGTCTATTGACTCATATACAAACTGTACATTAAGTACTAATTATTCATATATTGACATGTGTACTAGTAGTAGTACTAATAGTATATCAAGTAACATTTTAGGTACGGAAAATGTTACTTTAAACTAGATAATAAGACAATAGATAGACCTTGTAACTTGAATATTGTACACCAGAATCTGCAAGGTCTATCTGGCAAGGAATTTGAAATAGAACTGTTTATGAATAAATTTAGTATTGATATTTTATGTATAACCGAGCATTGGCTAAACAGTTCTAATTTCTTATTAAATATTAAAAATTATAAAGTGTCCAGTGCGTTCTTGAGGAAGACCGCCCAGCATGGGGGATCTTTGATATTAACTCATTCCAAAGTACATTGTAAAGAACGAAATGATATTGTCGGTCTTTCTGTTGAACGTACCATTGAACTGTCTTGTGTGGAGTTAGAGCGCTATATTATAGTTTCTGTGTACCGCCCACCCTCCAGTGATTATATATTATTTGAGAGCGTCATGGAGGAAGTTCTTAAGAAGATCTCTAAATCTTCAAAACAAGTTTTAATATGTGGAGACTTTAATGTTGACATCTTAGTGGATACCTGTAATCGTTGTAGGTTACTTAATTTATTTCAATGTTTTGATATGATCAATGTATTTAACGAACCTACCAGGATAACTGCAACTTCGGCTACCGGTGTTGATAATATTTTTACTAACTACAGTTGTAATATCTTAGAAAAATCTATAATAAATCGCTTAAAGTCTGACCATAGTGGGCAAATTATATCTGTCCCTAACTATATGCAGGAAAAAAATGATTATATCAAGTACAGGCCTTTCACTTCGAATAAAATAAAGCGATTTCAATCAAAAATATCATCAAAGATATTGGAAAATACCGACCCCTCCCGGTTTGTAAGACCGGGCGATATCACTAGGCTTAAAATAAAAGACCTGGGATACCTGAACTAGTTGGTGGTATTTATTGGTACCTGAACTGATTTGACCTGATCTGAACTCTCCTCGTATACACAAAATTGCACTCCGGACTTATACTATTTTGAATGCACAGTTAATAGCGTGGGCTAATACGGTACAGCGCCATCTATCTTTGGACGAGTACAACATTTTTACAACAATTGCTCTATCGGTCATGAACATACCGCCCACCAAGGCCATTTAGTGGCGAAATGGCCTTACAAAAATACAAAATACATTAATTTTACAATAATACAAATTGGACTAAAATTTATATAAATCAAAATTTAAATATACATTAATACTATATAAAACACTAAATAACTATATAAAACAAAGCTGTACTAAACATCTGTAGTGAACTATTTTTACATACTATAATAATGACAATATAAAACAAACTTCCAAATCAGTGACAGCGATCTTAAACATAATAAGAAAACACAAAAGGTAAGTAATCTATAAAATTTATAATTTAAACTATTCTAATCCGCAATGAAACACGTGAATTATTATCATCAAGATGTTTTTCTAATACGCGACCTAATACCCAAGGACTTGGCGGTAAGTTTCCTGTTACTATTTTGCCCTTAATATATATATATTTTTTTTTAATTTACGGTAATACATTGACTGCTAATTTTTATCGCATTCAATAGCTGCTAGGCGCAATTTCTGGATTAAGTTTTTGCCAAAATCAAACTAGGAGCTAATCTAGCTAATGTGTCAAACCATTGCGTTGTATTTAAAATTATAGTTCCTTTTGTTACAGGTAAGATCATCGGCGGGGGATTCACCGAGTACTCATGAATGTCATCGCTGCGGGTCCAGGTAAGTTTAAGTATTTTAATTGATTATCTAACTCAGCTCCTCTTTCCTTCTCTATTCCTTTCCTGTTTCTTCCTCTATTCCATTTAGGTTTCCAACTAAGATGTCCTTGTCCTTTTCCAATCTCCTTTCCTGTCTCATCGTCTATTCCAATTGTGTTTCCATATTGGATGTCCTTTTCATTTTCATCATGTTGATCTTCGCAACTATCGACCTCTATTGTTCTAAAATGATCTATTGAACTCTTGCTTTTTTTCTTTGACCTTATTCTAAACGTTTTTTCAACTGAACTTCTTTTTTCTAATGTATTAAATCTATTTTCAGCTCTAGCACGTGACCTGCCGACTTCGCAAGGAGGATCTTCACTTTGAAATGGAAGCCTGACTACGTGCCGACCATCTTCTCTTCGCTTCGAGGTAGTATGGTATAACTGTTCTCCTTTTTCTTCTTCTGACGTAAGTATATTTCTTGTACTATTCTTGAACTCTGCATGCATCACGTGTATATGTCTTAATGATGCCACATTATTTACAGGATTAACTGCACCTGACAAGATCCACCCTAAGGTAGTGTTCTGAGCAATCATTGTCTTCGTCGGACTCTTTACCATTCCTTCCTTCACGATGCTACAGTAAACGTCTGCACCCAATAGAACATCTATCTTGTTGGGTGTAGTGAACTCTGGATCTGCTAATCGGAGACCATTTCTGTTGATCCAATCAAAGGAACCATCGTTTATATTTCTCTCAGGTAAGTACGAAGTTATTTTATCTAATACATACGCCTTTATTTGTAGCTTACACTCTGGATGTACTCGTGATTGTATTGACAATTGTACTGTATGGTTCGTTATGCTTGATCTATTGCTTCCTAGTCCTGAAACTATTCCGTGCACTGGAGTTTTCTTCAGGTTTAGGTGTTGGACTGTGGCTTCTGTTATAAAGGATGCCTGTGATCCTTGATCTATCAAGGCTCGAACTAAATGATAGTCACCAGATTTAGTTCCAGCCTTTAACACGGCAGTGGGTAATAAAATATGCGAGTTCTTAGAAACATTGCCTCTAGCTAAACAAGAAACTATTGGCGTATCGCTGTGTGAATTGCTTGTAGACCTAACAGCTGTGTTATCGCTAGTATCATGCCCTTTGGTCTCAGATTCTCTGTTAAGGTGCAGTAACGTGTGATGCCGCTTATGACAAATCGTACAAACTGTCGGCTTTTTGCAACTATAGATATTATGGTTACTGCCTAAACAATTAACACATATTTTATTTTTTTCTACAAAGTCGCGTCTTGTTTCTGTTGATAGCTTAACAAACGACTTACAGAAACACAGCTTGTGGATGTCGGAACAATATTCACAGCGTATGCCGCTATCGTTGGTAACTAATAATGGCCTTGGCTTTACACTATGCCCACTGCTATGTTGGTGCGAAGGTTGTTTAGTATCAATAAATTCTAAAGCTCTAAAACGAGTTTCGATAAATGATTTGAACTGAGCCAACGTTGGTAATTCAGTTGCACTAACTGCATTAGAGATATGCAGCTCCCATTGCTTACGCGTTTCTGGGTCAAGTTTATACGTAACGATATGAATGATGATAATATCCCACGTGCTTACATCAACGTTTATATTTTTTAAAGCATTTAAACAGTCAATAGTGGTGTCCAATAAATCTTTCAGACCCGATGCTGATTCAAAATTCATTCGTTTTTGACCAAACAGTCGTTTGAAAATGCAGTTTGTCAAGTACTTTTTGTTCTCATACCGATTTTCTAACAACGACCAACATTGACTATAATTTGAACTAGTAATTGGCGTATGCCTAATTAACTGTTCTGCCTCGCCCGTTAAGTGCGTTTTTAAATAATGCATCTTTTGAACATTATCTAAAGACTCATTACGATGTATTAAGGAAACAAATAAATCGCGAAATGTTGTCCATTCAGAGTAATTACCCGAAAACATTGGAATCGTAATTTTCGGCAATCTCACAAACGAGCCAGGCAAATTACTATCTTTCTTATTTGGTAATACTTCATCAGGTATGACAAATGATTTTAATAAAGATTTCATATGCGATTTGTAAATTAGATAATTTTCCTCCGTAATCTCATATACCTCTTTAGATACATATGATGAACTAGCTAACTGATCCGAATCAGATATTTCAAACAATTTTATATTATTCGATCTAAACAACAACCAATCCTGTTCTAAATTCTCTAATCTGGCCTCTATATATTCTAGGGTTAATCGGTCTTTAGGACTTTTCTTATAATTAGCCAGTCCCTTCTTAATGGAATTATACAAATCAACTTGAATGCGTAAAAGTCCGTCCATTTTTTCTAGTTATTTACGTTTAAAGTCTATCTCAATTTGCCGATTATGTAAGTTACAAAAATACAAAAGTTAAAATTTTACAAGTTCTATAAATAACAATTCTGGAGGAAATCGGGCATAGGTTCCCCGTTCCGACGTTTTTTAAAGAATTATTCTAAGTCCTAATTTAAACTACTATTAACTTATTAAAATTTTAAGTCTCACAGTCACGCGAATATACTAAGTCCAAACAATTAATGAAAATTTTACAAGTCTTTTGGACTTAGAATTCTGGGGGAAATCGGGCATAGGTTCCCCGTTCCCTCGTTTTTTAATGAACTATTCTAAGTCTCTAACTGCTCTAAGATTCTAAGTTACAAGATTCTCTAAAGTTAAACTGTTCTAAGGAATAAAGTTCAAATTTGCTTCTAATAATGAACTGAATGTACTCACAATTGTCGCACTTCACTCACTCACGACTGCTGGCTGCTCTGGTGCGCTGTGTTGCTCTAGTGCTGCGATGCTCAGGTACTGTGATGCTCTGGTTCTGAGCTTTCGCGATGATTCTTCGCCGCCCACCGGTGCTCTTCAACCCGTCGGTCGCTCTCCGGAACCTCGCCTTGCCGCTAATGGCGGCGCTTTGCCGTCGGAGTTGCACACCGCCGTTGCTTTGCGGTGACGCGTTGCACCGCGCTGCTGGTGCTGCGTGGCTCTGCTCTGCTGGTGCCGCGCTGCGCTGCTCTGCTCGTGCCGCGCTGCGCTGCTCTGCTGGTGCCGCGCTGCGCTGCTCTGCTGGTGCCGCGCTGCGCTGCTCTGCTGGTGCCGCGCTGCGCTGCTCTGCTCGTGCCGCGCAGCTGCCCGATGCTCTGCTGCCGACCGCTGCGCTGCTGCTCGGTGCTCTGCTGCCGACCGCTGCGCTGCTGCTCGATGCCGCTCCTGTTGCTGCTGCCGGGTCCTCTTGCTGCAGCGATCCACTGCGAGTACCTCGGGAGGGTGGGGGAAGAAGGTTGCGAAGCTCTATGCGGCTCCGAGGACCAATGGAAAATACCGACCCCTCCCGGTTTGTAAGACCGGGCGATATCACAAGGCTTAAAATAAAAGACCTGGGATACCTGAACTAGTTGGTGGTATTTATTGGTACCTGAACTGATTTGACCTGATCTGAACTCTCCTCGTATACACAAAATTGCACTCCGGACTTATACTATTTTGAATGCACAGTTAATAGCGTGGGCTAATACGGTACAGCGCCATCTATCTTTGGACGAGTACAACATTTTTACAACAATTGCTCTATCGGTCATGAACAGATATTGCAATTCGACAAAAGTCGCGGTAGCTCAGATGAACTTTTTAATGCCCTCTTTGGAATGATTGGTTGTGAGTTTAATAAGACTTTTAATATTATAGAAAAAAAAGTGTTCAAAAATCTTAGGTTTAGCGAATGGGCCACTAATGGCATCTATAAGAGCAGGAATAAGTTATTTGATCTGTATGCAGAAAAACAATATAATCAGTCCCCCACTTTTCTTGAATATGTAAAAAAATATTCAAAAACGTTTAGAAGTGTCTGCACACAGGCCAAATCTCTTCATATTAAAAGTAAAATAATTAATTCCAAAAATAAAATAAAAACAACCTGGAATGTTATTGGAGATGAAACAGGTAGACGTAAAATGCATAATTCTTCCATAGAGCTTAAAATTGGGAATGAACTTATTAACTCTGATACAGCAGTAGCTAGTGCATTTGAGCATTTCTTTCAGAACATACCCATTTCTATCACTAGCTCAATAAACTCATCCCCAATGGAAGCTTTTAATGTTTTGAAGGACAGCGTCACGGAGTGCAGTGTTAATTTTAACTTTGAACACATTTCCCCATACGATATCGTCAAAACTTTTAAAACATTAAATATTAAAAAAACAACTGATCTGTGGGGAATGTCCGTAAAATTAATTAATAATATTATTGATATTATCGCCCCGATTATGGCCAAGATCTTTAACAAATCTGTAGACACAGGGATATTTCCCAATTTAATGAAACATAGTAAATTGATCCCCCTTTTTAAGTCCGGTGATAAGAGCGACCCTCAGAACTATAGACCCATTTCGGTCTTGCCAACTCTAAGCAAGATTTTTGAGAAAATCATTTTAAAGCAGCTGCTCCAGCATTTTAATTTAAATAATTTACTTCATCCTGAGCAGTATGGGTTTACTAAGGGTCGGTCTACAACGGATGCGGGTGTGAAGTTGTTGAAGCATGTCTACGATGCGTGGGAGAACTCACAAAATGCCATAGGGGTATTTTGTGACTTGTCCAAAGCATTTGATTGCGTTCAACACGAAATTTTATTGCTAAAGCTTGGCTATTATGGCATTAAAGACAATGCACTTCGTCTCGTTGCATCGTATCTTCACAGCCGGACTCAAAGAGTGTGCATTAATGATGTGCAGTCATCCGGAACGGCCTTAGTTATGGGTGTGCCTCAAGGATCAATCCTTGGTCCGTTTCTGTTTTTAGTTTATATAAATGATTTGCCATATTTCATTCATAATATTTGCGATATTGTACTGTTTGCGGATGATACATCATTAATTTTTAAAGTAAATAGAAATGACAATAATATTGACGAAGTAAACAGGGGTTTATCGCAAGTAGCTCATTGGTTCAGGCTAAATAACTTGGTACTGAACTCGAATAAAACTAAATGTATTGAATTTGCATTACCTAATGCTGCAAAAACAGCAAATAGACTCTCTTTAAATAATGTACCACTAAAAACAGAAAATTCAACTGTATTTTTGGGAGTATCCTTGGATACAAAACTCCAATGGAGCACACACATAACAACTCTTGCAGGGAAACTGAGTTCAGCGGCCTACGCTGTTCGAAAAATAAGACAATTCACAGACGTCGAAACAGCAAAACTTGTTTATTTTGCCTACTTCCATAGCATTATGTCTTATGGAATATTGCTATGGGGTAAATGCGCGGATAGTGAAAAAATTTTTGTTTTACAAAAAAGAGCTATACGTGGCATTTATAATTTAAGACCGCGTGATTCCCTGCGAGAGAAGTTTAAGGAAACAGGTATTCTTACATTTGCTTCACAGTATATTTTAAGCAATTTAATTTATGTACATAAAAATATAAAGAATTATAAAACGATAGGTGATGTATACAATAGACAAAGCAGGAACCGACATAAGCTTGCGGTTCCTGCTTTGCGTCTTGCAAAAGTGCGTAACTCGTTTGTGGGTTTTGGTATAAGATTCTATAATAAAATTCCGCAATCAATTTCAGCACTGCCATTACAGCAGTTTAAAAACACTGTTAAAAAGAGGCTGATACAGAAGGCCTACTATACTCTTGATGATTATTTAGAAGATAAGAATGTGTGGATATAGCTCTCTTTGAACCTGTACAAGACAGTAACGACATAATGTAAATAGTATTAAGAATTATATTTTTAAAAGAGCAACCGCCGAGTTTCTTGCTGGCTCTTCTCGGTAGGAACAGCTTTCCGAACCAGCAGTAGAGTTGACGATTCAAAAGCACTTGTTTACAAGTTTATTTGAATAAAGAATATTTTGAATTACTGACAGGTATATTACCGCCAAAAAACCTGATACAGTTTTGTTAGATCGGTCTGCGCGTCGGGCAATTATTGTTGATATTACTGTTCCGCATGACGATTATCTCATAAAAGCTGAAAAAATTAACTAAATATTTGGATCTAGCTAATGAGATTACCGCCATGTAGAATATGGACTTAACAATAATTGTTCCAATTGTTGTATCGGTAAACGGTCAACTAGCGAAGAGCCTCGACCAACATCTCAAGAGGCTCTCGCTTAGTTGATGGATCAAGGGCAAAATACGGAAGGCAGTGTTGCTTGAGACGGCACGCATTGTGAGGAGGTGCCTCACTCTGAATTAGGAATACCTAACCATCGTTAGATTTCTCCGTTCTCCGTGGATGACAATTTTTTTTATATACATATATAAAGGTTGTTTTCTGTATGTTTTAGAAAATATTTAAAAATGTACATAATTTAATTTGTAAATAAATGCACGAGTGAATAATATAATACAACATATTTATTCAATTTACTTTACGTATATACACTCCGGTGAACAAATTACAACATCTCCCAAAAACAATTATCAATTCATTAAGTCGGCGAACGGTGCGTGTGACAACATTACGCGAACAATGAGTTTTAAAAGCCCTTACGTTAGGTTTTCGGAGATACGAGTATGTACCGCCGTATAACTGATTTATATAACTCAAACTGTACCTGCTACTTCGTTTATAACAATTTTAATGTTAAAATACCGTCAACTACGTACTATACATTTCTAGTTCAGAAAGAAAAACGGAACTTTTTATCTTATATGGAAAAATAGAGTAAAAATTACACCCCTAGCTAGACACTTTGAACAAACGCATGCAGTAAAATTTGCATAGTTATCTCACAGTATAAGATAAGTCACAATGCAAATCTGAGTTTGGAGCCAAAATACATTTGCATAATTATATACATACAAGCTATGCCCGTGACTTCATTGACTCCAAACATAACATATATAGTAGTTTGGATTCGTTGCTGACGATTTACGAAACACCATTTCGCATAAAACAAGTAAAGTAACGGCCTGTTACTATCCCACTGCTGGGCCTAGGCCTCTCCATTTATTAAAAGAAGGGTTCAAGCTGAGACCCACAACGCTGCTCCAATGTCAATTGGTAGGTTACATTCTCAGAATTATTTATAAATAAACAGCTTTCCTCATATTTTCCTTCAACAAAAAGCGTGTGAAACCATAAGTTTTATCAAAAAACTCATTGGTGCCAGCCCGGAGTTTGTACCCGTTACCCTCTCGAAAGAGGGGCACGGTCTTACCGCAGTCCTATCAAAGCTCTTACGTGCTATAAGTTCAGTATTGTTTAAATTCAGGGAATTAATGTGATAGGAACACGGTGGGCAGGGAGCAATCGCGAGCAGCGGTGGCCTTCTTCTGCTCTGCGGAGGGAAGCAGTGGAGCGGTTCCGGGAACTTTTGTTCTCGATCGAATCTACTGCTGGCGAGTCCAGGTGATAGCGACTTGCCCAAGCCCATCGTCTGCCGCCCTGTCAGGGGACCTTCGGACACTCCGAACGGGATATATCGGACGTCTGGCTTACAGGTTCCCGAGGCAGTCGGTGCATCTGGTGCTCCCGATGCACCGGTTAGCGGAGGGGGGCTTCTCTGTCGAGGGCTCCCTATACCCCTATACCCATAAGGGGCTTTTTCCTGTATATAAAAAAATAATAATGTGATAGGGTAGTGATATATTTGCTTATAAAAAACCGCCTAATACTACTGTGATGCTGGGAAGGTATTGGGCATATTTAAGTAGTTAAAATAATCAGGATACATTTGTCTTAACATACCGAAAGTAAAATCTTAACATGATGTGAAGTGATTTTAATTGGTTTTACGAACCGTTATCTCTTTAACATATTCCATTTAATTAAAATTTTGGCAAATTTAATAACAATTGTTCGTAACACAATGCTGTGTACTGAACTGAAGTAAGATGAACAGTTAACAAAATATATTAGCCAGGGGAATAACTGATCGCTTGAAATAATTGAGGTGAAGTATGTCCTATCTTCGAGGCCACTGAAAACTAGCAAAGGTCTTGTCTACCACGATAAAGCTAAGTGCTTATATTGATTTGCGTTAATTCGTAACACACATACCTAAGTGAATTACCAGTTACTAATAATATAAATCTTTAATATTTAAATGAGTTAATCTTGTAAATATATTATTATACTTAGTCGAATATATATAAATATATATATATATATATATATATATTTTTATATTTTTTTTTTTATATACATATATATATTTTTTTTTTTTTTTTTTTCGGAATCTCGGAAACGGCTCCAACGATTTTTGTGAAACTAAGCATGCAGGAGAGAAATCGATATGGCTAGTTCTTATTTTTTTTAAATTCGTTTTATCCCTATTTTTTGGGCATAAAAAAAAATTAAATTTACATTGAATATATAAAACACTATTTTGCTGTTAATTCTCAAGTCAACGTAGCTTGTTTGGGGAACGCGAGGTCGCGAGAAAATAAAATATTGAGCCCCACCTACCCAATTATTTTTTCTTTTTTTAGTTTCTTTTTTTTATTTTGTACCTATAAAATTACCGAGCAAGGCTTGGTCAACCAGGTACTTGTAATAAAGCAATATCGACGATAAAATATAAACACATAATAACAAACAGCGAAAGTATTTAAGTTTTTGCTTCACCTCTCGTTCATGACCATAACTATATTTATGACAATGTTAATTCAAATTAAATCTATTTCAATTTCAATTTTATTCTGAAGAAAAAAACGGTATCCCTCTAAGTAGAATAGCCCATCCCCTTTCTTACCGAGGTGTCGAAAAAGGCGAATAAGGTAAGTTGATCCGCCGTGTTGTATCCGGCTAAGTAGAATAGACCACCCTCTTTTATACCGAGATGTCGTAAAAGGCGACTAAGATAAGTCGACCCGCCGTGTGGTATACGGCTGAGGATAATAGACCAGCCTCACTTCTTACCAAGGTGTCGTAAAAGTAAGTAAGGATAAGTAAGGCAGGACGTGAGGCAGGCGGCCAGCAGTTGTTTCGACCCCACTTAGAGTGGGATAAGGGCAGGAGAATAATGAATTCTAAAGAAACAACCATTTTCTTAGCGTTAATAATAACTCAACGGTAGCAAAATATTCCACCCATAACCGCGTCGTTTCCCAAATTCAGCAAACTCTTAATACATTAAAAAGTGGAGCTCTCAACAAAGAGTTACAAGCGATGAATCGCGAATAAAATATAAAGGGAAATTCATTATGGAATACTTTGCTTTTTGTATGCATCGAATGAGAAGAATTTGCATGTGAAAAATTTCGTAACCGGAGTTACGGTACGCATCGGTTTCAAAGAGCCGTGATTGGCTCGTTAACCGTTGAAAATTGTGTAGGAAAGATATATTTTTACTGGAAACGCTTATTATTTAACCTTTTGGAAATAACACACAATAACATAATTACTCCGTGTGGTATCCGGCTGAATAGAATAGTACCACCCTCAATTCTTACCGAGGTGTCGTAAAAAGCTACTAAGGTAAGTTGACCCGCCGTGTGGTATCCAGCTGAGTAGAATAAACCACCCTCATTTTTTACCGAGGTGTCGTAGAAGGCGACTAAGGTAAGATGACCCACCGCGTCCGTGTGGTATCCTGTTTAGTAGAATAGACCACCATTTTTCTTACGAATGTATCGTAAAATACGACTAAAGTAAGTTGACGTCAGGCAGGCGGCCAGTCGTAAAAACGCAGCCAAATTATGTGACAGCATGTTTATAACATGTTGTGCCGACCCTACTTAGAGTCGGATAAGGGCAGGAGGATGTATATACCATGATTGTTTTTAAATTTATAAACTGTAGAAATATTCAATAACTCAATCCATATTAATTAGTAGATTTTAAATATATAATTAATTATATAAAAAATAAATAATTATATAAAAATATTATTAATTATAATAATAATACACTTTATTGTACACAGAAAAATCTAAAACGAAATACAAAAAGAAAAAGAAGCATAGTAAATAAAATGACGTACACGATATACAAAAAAACAAAGCATGGTAAATGAGTCCATGTACAAGAGGCGTGTTTTTTATATAATTATATTAATTATATAAAAAATGTAAAAGTCTGTTGGTTTATCTAGCTATAAAATAAAGTTATCTAGCTATTTATTAAAAATTATTCGCAATTGGTATTAAAAAAAACCTAATTCATTACTTACTTTTTAATATTAAAGCTTTAGAATTTTGTAAAAAAAATAAGAAGTTGGTATATTTTCCGTTTGGTATCTGGCTGAGTAAAATAGACCACCCTCATTTCTTTGAGGTATCGTATAAGGCGACTAAGGTAAGTTGACCCGTCGTGTGGTATCCGGTTGAGTAGATCCTTTTTCTTACCGCGGTGTCGTAAAATACGACTAAAAAAGTTGATGTCAGGCAGGCAGCTGGTCGTAAAATTACTAACCAAAATATGTAACAACATTTGTAAAACATGTTGTGCCGACCCCGCTTAAAGTAGGATAAGGGGAGGAGAATTCTACAGGAATAGGATGATATTCAAATTCAAATTCAAAATATTCTTTATTCAAATAAACTTGTATACAAGTGCTTTTGAATTGTCAACTCTACTCTCTAATATTGATTCGGAAAGCTGCTCCTACCGAGATGAACTAGCAAGAAACTCGGCGGCTGCTCTTTTAAATATATAATTCTTATTACTAGTTACATTAATTATTACTATCTTGTACAGGGTCGAAGAGTAGCTACATCCACGCATTTTTATCATCCATGTATTCCTCAATAGTATAGTAGGCTTTCTGTATTAGACTTTTCTGTATTATTGAAAAGCGCCATCTATTATCTACCTATCACACGACAACAGTCCACTCGAACGAAGTCACGGGTAAAAGCTAGTATGAAATAAAACAAAACGCAGTCGGAATGCGACAATCCATTTTCCTCCGTCAAAATGAGTTAATCCGTGTAAACTCCCTCAGAAATGAAGACAACAAAAATAAAAGTTCCAATCGTGGATTAAAGTCTAACCACAGGTGTGGGAAAATAAATCATTGGTGTATTCCTGCTAATAAACGCCTGTAAGTCCCGTGGGAAATCTGACGCCTTCGAACGTAGCCGGCTTAATCTGAAGAAATAATGGAGTTCACGCGAAGGGATAGTGTATTAGCCTTTATAGGTAGAGTACTAGAAAATTGGTAACTATACTAAAGAGAAAAAAATTGTATGTATGTTTTTAACGTTTTCACACAAAAACTATTGAACCGATTTCAAAAATTCTTTCACCATTTGAAAGCTGCATCTTTACTGAGCGGCATAGGCTATATTACATAAGGTGTAAAAAATTAGTCATAAAAATCTGTCATCGCATGCGCTGTGGAAACTATTGATGATATATTTAACAAAAATAAATCTATAGTCTGACTTAGTAGACTTTCCACTGCCATGAGACTGGTATGTACACAGGTGAAACCACAGACTATTACTAGTATGTAATAAATGCAAAAATATGTCTATGTATCTCTGCCTTTCTGTGATGCCTTTATGTTATGCTTTCACAGTTAAGCCGTTGACACAATATTAATAAAATTTGGTACAACTAAAGCTTATATACAGAACATATGTACAGTAAAAAAACTTCGCGCTTTCTTCGGAAACAGAAAAAATATAATTAAGGGTATTTTAATGCTTAAGTTAACATGCATTAAATCGCGAGAACAGATTGTTCAAAAACAACGGTAAAACCGTCCAGTGTTTAGTCAAACATGTCAAAAAGGGTCAAAGTTTCATCTTCACATACAAACATACATGCAAGGCAAGTTATGTAAGTTTTAAAAACGGATGCGTAAAATCATTTTAACTTTTTTATTTAATTGCAATTAATACATTTAATTGGTCCTCAGTTATTGGGAATATTAGACAAAATTGCTTTCGTTTAGCGAATTAAAAAACACAAGAAAGAACTTTTTTCTAAACATAATAGTAAGACGCTTCCATTAAATTTATTAAAAATTTACGTATAATCACTCGTTTCTATCAAATCACCAAAAATTCTCAGCGGGGCTACTGGTGTGATCAACCCTCCAGAATCGGAAAGTTTATGATCAAACGTTGGTTGGTTAATCAATATTCCGTTCCAAATTTTTCGCTTTGATTACTGCAAATAAAATCATTATATATGAACACTCTATTTGATTAAAAGAATAATGTGTATTGTAGTTATTTTTATTACTCTATGAATGCATTGAGAATGGACAGAATTGTATGTATCCCTAACTTTTTTGGCCTCATATTTTCTATATTGTCTTTTTTTTATTTTTATTATAATGTTTATTGTATGTACGTTTATCTTTAATATTTAAAGGAGTCAATCTTATATGTATATATTTTTTAAATCTTGGAAACGGCTGCAACGATTTTTATAAAATTGTATCTATGGGAAATGAGAGGAGAAAAATCGATTTAGCTAGGTTTTATTTAAAAAAATGCCGTTTATACCTGTTTACGGGCATTCAATTTTTTTTTTAATTTACGTTAAATACAAAAATAAATTGGTGTCAAACGTAAAGTCATGGTAGCTCATTTGGGCAACGGGCGGTCTAGAATGGTGAAAATATGTAGTATCGAGAAATTAATTAATTGGGCAGGTGCCCAATTTTTTTTTTTTTCAATTTTTTTTTTTAATATTTTTAAAAAATTTACCGAGCAAGGTCTCCCAGGTACTTATTATTAAGTAAAAATTATTATTTAAAAAAACTACAATTTCTCACCCAAATAAATACCCTGAAAAATGATAACTAACAAACTATTTAGATACTGTGGCTATAAACTAAAAGTGTACCCTAAGTATCACTTACCACAGAAGTTTAACAAATTATGTAGGGGAACATCTAAGTTAGCTGGTATAAAACTTTTCCATATCCGTATATTTTCTTACTTTATATTCCAGCTGTTTGCCGACTTTAGATTTTGTAGTATTTTTAGGCTACATTTAATATTAACAAACTATAAAGTAAAGAGCTGAGTATATGAATGTTATATCAAATTTCCTCCAACACCGTTTCATCACATTCTAATCGCAAAAGAAGTTAATCACAATATCAATTATAAAATATTAATAATACTAAGCCGTGCCATATTTTCATTTTTCTTGGTAGAACTCAATAGAATAACTCAATTCCAGTTTTGTCGCCTTTCACGACACCTAAGTAAGAAATGAGAGTGGTCTGTTCTATAGAGCCGGATACCACACGGCGGGTCGATTTACCTTAGACGCCATTTACGACACCTCAGTAAGAAATGAGGGTGGTCTATTCTACTCAGCCAGATACCACCCGGCGGATAATATTTAATTATTGAATCCGAATAAATACAACAATTCATTTTATTTATATATTGGGATGTAATATATGTATACATTTTAATAATTAAATATGTAATATATTATCGTTACAGAATAAATATTTTATTAGATTTATTAATAATTAAATTTTGGTAATAGTAATTTGATACTTGTATGATTATTCAATCTTGTATGATATATATAATATAAACAAATAAATATATGTCCATAGGCTGTTTTGTAAATGATATTAAAGCACCTCATGAGATTCAGGTTGGTCAATTTATCTTAGTTGCATTTTACGACACCTCAGTAAGAAATGAAGGTGGTCTATTCTACTCAGCGGGATACCACACGGCGGGTCAAATTACCTTAATCGCCTTTTACGACACCTCGGTAAGAAATGAGAGTGGTCTATTCTGCTCAGCCGGATACCACGCGGCATACGAACTAAAGTCATAAATATTGGAAAAAGATCAATGTCCAAGCGATTTGTTCTTACAGGCTGCAAACTTTTTTAAGCCCATGCAGGATTTTTGGACAGATTTTAGCTTTTATTTGATTTCTCCAAATTTTAGCGTTCCGTTAATAATTCAGCGGGCAACGGCTCAAATGAAATTGGAAACTGCCGCCGGCCACATGTGCTGTTGGTGGTATATTCGAACCTTTTTTCCTATTTATAATATCGATTCCGATAAATTGCTGATTTTTTGGATAGACGACAGTTTTTCTTTGAACATACTAATCTTCCTGCCCTTATCCCACTCAAGTGGAGTCGGCACGACATGGTTTAAACATGTCGTGTGACCGGCCGCCTGCCTGACGTCAACTTACATTACCAGTCGTGTTTTACGAAAAAAAACCCATAAAACGCAGTTTATAACATGCAAATCAGGAGCGCCATTATGTACATTATAGTTTTTATTTTATCTATCATAGATTGTACATCATCAATTTATTTTTTAACTTGTATAATTTCGTAGCTAACGTAATTCAATTATATTAGAGACAATCCTTTTTCCAGTTTCCATTCCATTCCAATCCAATTTTGTGTAGTGAAATGGATAATTTTTGTAACATAGAAAATAGTAAATGATTAATTTAAATGACCCTAACCTGTAAATTACCTGATTGATTTACTCAAAAGAAATATTACTGAAAATAGTAATATGGAATTATTAACTTTCAACTGGCGAAGTACTCAAACTTGTTTTTGCTATCTTAAGTGAGTCTACTTCAGTTTTCTAGGATTTGATAATAATTGCATTTAACCAACATCTACGAGTAAACACTTGTTTTATTTAGAAGGCAGGCATTGAAGTAGCATTTCAGTTGTGCAATTTGTTGATTGGAAATGACTAATATAATTTTATTTCTTTTATGTGTATTTACATTCTCTATAAATTATGGAGCAGCAAATGAAAGTAAGTTGCTATACTGTTTGATTGGGTATGTTAGATTTATTATCCTTTGCATACGTTTTATGGTTCAAATCATATTCGAAACTAAATCTCCTTTAACTTATAAGAAAATAGACTCTTATGTTATTAATATTACAATTTTCATAAACCATATTCTTTTATAATACGCATCGGCATTATTTAAAATGGTATTTGATATTTTTTTAACAATTTTGTTACAAAATTGTTATTCAATTCTCATTCCAAATCTAGCAACAAATTGTTGTGACTTACAGTTTATAGAGGAATTAGACATAAATAGCGATTTGGTTGTCTGAGAGCCAGTCTTCTGCTGAAGGCAGTAGTTCAAAATATTTTTGCATTGAAAAATTTAAAAATTCTACTTTAACAAATCTTATACCATCTTATTCCGTTTGCAACTGAAGTTCTTTTGCGATCTTTTTGAGGTCATTTTTCCACTTTGTGGAGATTTTCATTTACCGCCATTGTCCGGTTGAACACTTTATTATCCTAAACCCCTGTTAGTTCTTCGTGCTATATTTCTTGCTGAGCACCACTTCATAAGAAGCAGCTTTAATAATAATTATGTTGATTTTTTTTAAACTATTTATGTTTTGTCAATTTTTTAATTTGTTGCCTAGATGTATATTAGTGACTGTTAACTCATCATTATCAAAAATATTATCTTCCTGCCCTTATCTAACTCTAAGAGGGGTTTGACCACATATTATAAACATGTTTTCACATGATTTGGCTTCGTATTTTACGACCGGCCGACAGACGTCAACTTATATACCGAGGTGTTGTTAAATGTTACCAACATTTAACACCTCGGTATTAAATGGGACTGATCTATTTACTCAGCGGGATACCACACGGCGTGTCGACTTAACTTAGTCGCCTTTTACGACAACTCGGTAAGAAATGAGAGTGGTCTCTTCTACTTAGCTGGATAGCAAAGAGTGGTGGACTGGAAACTAAAGTGACAATATTACAGAGCGCGTTGTTTGCTACTACGGATCGTGGGCGACCTACAGAAATAGTCTGGGCAAATTCGACGTTAGTGACATCAACACTGAACTGTGCACGCACATTGTTTACACATTCCTGGGCATAGACATAAAAGGAGCCGTTATTTCATTAGATCCTTACTTGGATTATCCTGAAAACTGGGGAAAAGGTATATATGTCAACACAAACTGTATATTCAGACTGTAGAAAATGTTTTCAATATATCTTTCTGTACGATGAAATTACGCAGTTAGAAAAGTTTATTAGTAGGAAGTGACTTAAAAAAAAAGGAATTAGAACTCTATATATTTGTACAACTTTATTAAGGGTTCGAATCCCGGCTATTATACTACCGACGTGAACCCACTCCACAAGCATTCAGTTAAGCTGGAGGGGTTCACAACTTTACTAGTTATTTATAACCCAAATTGTTAGTAACTTTGTTTTGAAAAAAATACAAGAAAATTTAAGTTTTATATTCTAATTTTAATATTTTAATAGCTGACTTTAGAAACGTTGTCTACTCCAAATTCCATGATAAAAAACTACTATAAGTTACTAAAATCATTTAATTTTTCTAATTAAATAAGTTAAATTATAAAAGATCATTCACCATTTATATCTGTATCGTTAATTATACTACTTGTTATATTTAAAAAGTAATACATTTATTTATAAATGAAGAGAATTTTATGTCGTACTTTAGGCGATATTATATTTTCTTATTAATTATTCCAGATAATTTAAGGAAATTTAGTACACTCAAGCAACAAAATCCTAACGTGAAAACCCTATTAGCTGTAGGTGGATGGAATGAAGGGTCAGCTAAATATTCCCTTGTAAGTGTTTTTTTTTAATTTTCCTTTATTTGCAGTTTGTACAAAATATTTTATTCGTAAAGACCAATTTAATATCTAGTTTGTTTTTAAAAACTCTATTTTATTCTACTCAGCCGGGTACCACCCGGCATTTACCTTAGTCACCTTTTACGATAACTTGGTAAGATATAGTCTATTCTACTCAGCCGGATACCACACGGCGGGACAACTTACCTTAGTTGGCTTTTAAGGCGCCTTGGTAAGAATTGAGGGTGATCTATTCATATCAGCTGGATACCACACGGCACTTACCGTAGTCGCTCTTACGAGACCTCGGTTAGAAGAAGGGGGGTTTGTTCTACTCAGCTGGATACCACAGGGCAGGTCAACTTACCTTAGTCGCCTTTTACGACACCTCGGTAAGAAAGGGAGTTAGTTGTCTATTCAAATCAGTATGAACACAAATTTTTGTATTCCTACTTTTAGATGGCTGGAAATGCTAACCTCAGAAAGAATTTCATCAACACCGCCATAGAAATGATCCAGAAATACAACTTTGATGGTTTGGATGTTGATTGGGAGTATCCTAACCGTTATGATACTGTTTACGGACCAGCTGATGTCAAAAACTTTGGCCAACTTTTGAAAGAACTTAAAGAGCCATTTATTAAACATGGCCTTTTGTTAACTGCTGCCGTCTCATCTGTGGAGAGAATGGCCGCATTGTCATACAATATTCCAGTTATAAGTCAGTAAGTTAAGATATTTATTGAGTTAGTTAGCTTGCGTTTTATCTGCGTGACATACACATCCTCCTGCCCTTATCCCACTCTAAGTTATAAATATCTTTTCACATGATTTGGCTACGTAGATTACGACCGGCCGCCTGCCTGACGTCAACTTACTTTAATTGCATTTAACGACATGATGGTGGTCTATTCTACTCAGCCGGATACCACAGGGCGGATCGACTTACCTTAGTCGCCTTTTAGGACACCTCGGTAAGAAATGAGGGTGGTCTATTGTACTCAGCCGGATACTACAGGACATATTCGTGTGATCTTCAGTACTGAAGTAAAAAATAATCTATCAAAAATTAAAGTAACGGCCTGTTACTATCCCACTGCTGGACATACCTAGGGCATCTCACCACCACGCTGCTCCAACGCGGATTGGTAGACCGCACTTATCCCCAGAAGTCCTTAAAGATATGCAGGTTTCTTCGCAATGTTTTCCTTCACGAAAAAGCGTGTGTTTACCACAATTATCTAATTTTTTGCAATTATCAATTTGGCATATAGGTTTTAATAGAAAAACTCATTAGTGTCTGCCCGGGGTTTGAATTCGTGACCACCCGAAAAAATTGCACGGTTTCACCGTTGGGCTATCACAGTTAAAAATAATATACATGACTGTCCAGATATTCAACTATACTAAAAATCATGTGAATCCGTTGCCTTTCTACGTATACAACATGATAGGCTGTAAAAACTGGGTGCAAATAAATCTCCGCTAACTTATCATTAAAAAAAAAATATGTTGAATCTCGTGCTGTTTTTTTGAAATATTAAATGTTAACTTTGCAAAAAAGAATTATATGTGCAACAGAATTTTATTTCTATGATTTTTTTGTGATTTTTTGTTAATAAATAAAAGTTTGTTAGTACAACATTTTGTCTCAATTTGTTAGGCGCTCATCTGAAAGTTTTCTTTCTTTCAGGTCCTTAGATTTCATTAATGTAATGGCATACGACATGTATTTACCCACCGACCCAGTAACAGGACATAACGCTCCTTTGCACAAAGGTGAAAAGGATAAAGACAAAGAAGACTTGAATACTATCGATAACGTTTTGGAATATTGGCTTAGCCAAGGTAAGGCCTGAAGTATTGTAAACTGCTAGTCTTAAATGCGACGTTATTCTCGACAACTTTACTATTATATGTACTATGTATTTTTTCACTGTTACCGAAGAGTATAGGAGATTTTTTTATTATATACTAGTATATGATTGGTATAAGAACGTCAACTACTCTACGAGTAAATTACATTAATATCGCTTCAGCCTATCAGCTGTTACAAACGCTTTCACGCGTTACAGACACAGAATTTCTGAAAGGCATTCACATTCAGTTTTGCAAGTCCCACTTGCTTACTTGCTTCAGTAACCGAAACACCTAAAGACTTGAATGTCATTTGATTTATTCCAATTTTAACATCATCCTCCTTATCCCACTCTAAGTGGGGTTATAAATATGTTGTCACATGATTTGGCTTTGCATTTTGCAACCAGCCGCCTGCCCAACGTCAACTTACCTTAGTCGTATTTTAAGACACCTCAGTAAGAAACAGTGTGGTCTATTCTACTCAACGGGATACCACACGGTGGGTCAACTTACCTTAGTCGCCTTTTACGACACCTCTGTAAGAAACGAGGGTTGTCTATTCTACTCAGATACCACACGTCTTACTTATTCCAATTTTAACATTTACAGAAATTAATATGTTATAAAAACTAATAAATAAATAGGATAAACGTTTCATTGGATTTAATGAAAATATCATAAAATAAAACTTCATAATTTTGCTATTTGTAATAATTAACATTGTACACATTAATTGATGAAAAACATAATTAACGTATTCATTTCATTTATTCATAATGTAAGCCGAAACATAAATTCGACGAGCAGCTTGTCGTTTATTCAACCAATATTTGGTAATTGATGTTCAATAATTAATCTGCTACCATCACATTTTAAAATTACGACAAATCAAACGTTATTTTAATTGTTTATTTATTTTATCATCTGAATTGGAGCAGCGTGATAGATCCAAGATCCAATCTCTTCAAAAGCCTGCAGAGGATAGTAAGAGACTGCTAACAAAATACATTAAAGAAAAACAACCCTGTGTTCGATTTTTAGGTTGTCCACCCGAAAAACTTGTACTCGGTGTACCACTGTACGGTCATACATTTAAATTAACAAATGCTCCTGATAATAGCGTTGGAGCTGCATCTAATGGACCTGGCATAGCAGGTCCTTATACAGCGACAAATGGACTCATTGGTTATAACGAGGTACGACCTTTCTACGAGTATCTCTCTTGTGATTTCTGCAAAGACGAGGTCCCAGTATCCTGACGTCAGTCAGTCTTGGGTTTACGCCAGTCTTATGAAGGCGTGATGACTAATCACAGTGACACCATCAGCCTTCCACTACACGTCGCCCTAAAGAGTGTTCTGGCCTCACAGAAGACACGCTTAGGACAGGATTGTCCTACGCTAATATAACTTCTGTGTTTTCGCATTTTGCAAACTTTGAGATGATGCCCATTGACGCTGGAAAACCCGTTAGGTCTAAAAGCATATTGTGAGTTTGAAAAAAAACTGATTTTATCCATGATAATATTATTATTATATATATATATTATTATTGTAAAAGTCGGTCTGACTGAACCTGCGTTAAATGACAAATCCAAAAGTGATGTAACAAAGTCAAAAATATCATATATCATTTCGATTATGTAGTTCTGTGGCTCCCGTTGTGAATCTTAAAGCTACAGCTAAAAGTGATAACGGTTACATTGCACTGCGTATACTGGTAAGAAATCTAATATTTAGGATTATATTTAAAAATATACAGTACATAAAGTCCAGATTAGATATAAGAATAAAAACTTTACTCTCCTTATGGTAATATACAAAGATCAAAAAAAAGAAGGTGGTGGAAAAAAGGTGGTCGTTAAACAATCGAGGGAAGCATTTTAAAAACATAATTAAAATAATAACGTAGCGGACGGCCCAGTTTTTTTTTCCATGTAGATGCATCCTAATACTTTATATTCAGTACCTTGCACTTAGTGATTTTTATGGTCTAAGTTAGTAAATTTATTTAATTTAAATATATATTCATGCATTACAAAGCTAATTTATTGTTTATTCGTTTATATTTTTCAGTTGTGTCAAAAATTCAAAGCAGAATCTTGGAATTTGCATTATGATAATTCAGCGAAAGTACCTTACGCTGTACAAGGAATAAATTGGATTTCTTATGACGATGCGGATTCACTTGCAGCTAAAATTAAATATGCCCTCAAATATAATGTCACCGGCGTTATGGCCTGGAGCATAGAGACCGATGATTTTAGAGGAATATGTCAAGGAGAAGACTATCCCCTATTAAGATCCATTAATAAAGCTTTGGGAAGATCTGTCAGCGATCCCTCTAATAAACCTACTTCGTCGCCATCTGCACCTCCGGTGACAAGCTCAGGTAATTTACTAATTACTAATATCTCTGAATTTTTTACAAAAGCATTTGTTGTTTCAAAATTTCGCTCATGGCTGCATTTTTCCTACAAAATTCAAATACAAAAAGTTATTCGTACAAAAAAGACGTTTTTGTACGAATGACTTTTTTACTACGAATAGGTGAAAATATATAACACAGCGGCAGAACTCATAATTTGCTATGAAGCCGTTCGTTTTAGAAACCTAAGGTCAGAAGGACAAACGCCATCATTTCACCACCCATTAAGTTACCACACGACATGTTGACTTAGCTCACGATCTAGATATCAGCATCTAATAGTCGGTAGATTCTCTGCAAGACGGGCTCTCTGATAACCTACTAAAAAGCGTATATTTGTAACATGCTGTAACAGTTTATTTATAATTATATAAGTAGTATATTTACCTGTTACTAACGCACTGCTGGACATAGGACCTCCTCTCTCCGTTTTTGGAGAGAAGGAACCTACCAATACGCATTGGAGCAGCGTGGTAGGTCTTAACTCCAACCCTTCTCTCCAGAAACAGAGAGAGGAGGCCTATGCCCAGTGGGATTGTAACAGGCCGCTACTTTTACTTACTATATTTACCAGTTCCCTGTCACCCATAACACAAGTTTTAAGTAACTTACTTTGGGGACCGTTTTTCTTATTGTCCTGTATCTTTAATAATTATATTGTAATAACACATGACACGGATTTTTTGTGATTCCAAAATTTACCCACAAATGTATCACGGAATGATTTCACTCATTTAGTCACTTACAGGGTCAACGTTTGTTTGCAAAGAAGAAGGGTTTCTACCAAATCCCGAAGACTGTTCAACGTTTTACTATTGTATCCGAGACGCGGGTGGCAACATAGAACCAAAACTCCTCCATTGTCCTGGAAACCTCCTATGGGATAAGAAAAATCAGTTTTGTAACTATCCAGAACAAGTTGTTTGCGCTTAATTAATATAATTTTTCCGATATTTGACAAATAAATAAAATACGATGCGTTTTTTTAAAATTTCTCAATATCTTTACGTTTGTATATAATCCTCTTGACCTTATCCCATTCTAAGGTAGGCACAACATGTTATAAACATGCTATCACATGATTTGGCTGCGTTTATACGAACCGCCGCTTGCCTGACGTCAACTTACCTTAGTCGTATTTTACGACACCTCGGTAAGAAAGAGGGTGGTCTATTCTACTGAACCGGATACCACGCGGCAGGTCGACTTACCTTAGTCGCCTTTTACGACAGCTCGGTAAGAAATGAGGTTGGTCTATTCTACTCAGCCGGATACCACATGGCAGGTCGACTTACCTTAGTTTTACGTCACCTCGTGCTTACTACGTACTTACTTTAAAATAACTTTACGTTATTCTTTTTGCATGTTATTAGTTAATATAATTGATTATAAAGTCGCTTGTAAAACTAATACAAAAAGAAATCTTTTATTCGGCATAAATACCTTAGATATATCCTTAAAGGTAAAAATCAATTGTCATATCTTCATAAGTATCAACTGAGTAAAGAATTGCAATAAACGTTTCATATATAAAAATAACATTCTGTTATTTCTATTGAGTCACAAAAACACCCTTCCCTTCAAGCAAAGTTAAAAAGTAATTTCGTATGTCATCAGACAAATAGATTTTTTATCTAGGCAAAATATTTAGACAAAGGACAGAAAGGATATTGGATATTTAAATAAATCGTAATGAAGGATTCCAGAGCACAAACAATGGCGTCGCCGGCGGCAAATATAAAATAATATTTACAAAGGACTACGACCCTTTCATATATTGGAGATTCATTTTTGTGTGCTGACTTTTTAAATAATCATATTCTATTCGGACTTTTGATGTACGCGAACCCGCTTAAATACGCCACTCGCACGATGTTTAACATAGCTTTGATGGAAAAAATAAATTAGATTCGTTCTACAGATAAATAAAGTAAATATTAACTGTATAAAAATAATACTTCAAAAGCTAAATTCGGTATCACGTATTTAATATTTACCTGGAAATAATAAATACGCGTAAAATAATATAGAAAATTTGGAAAAGTAATTGCTCGCAGTAATAGCATCGCAAAATATGTTGAAATTTAAACATCAATCTCCTGCCCTTATTCCACTCTTAAGTGAAGTCGGCACAACATGTTATAAACATGTTGCAACATATATTGGCTAAGTATTTTATGACCGGCCGCCTGCTAGACATCAACTTAGCTTAGTCGCCATTTACGACACTTCGGTAAGAAATGTGGGTGGTCTATTGTACTCAGCCGGATATCATACGGCGGGTCAACTTACCTTAGTCGCCTTTTACGACACCTCGGTAAGAAATGAGGGTGGTCTATTCTACTCAGCCGAATACCACACGGCAGGTCGACTTACCTTAGTTTTACGTCACCTCGTGCTTACTACGTACTTACTTTAAAGTAACTTTACGTTATACATTTTGCATGTTATTAGTTAATATAATTGATACTCAGCCGGATACCACACAGCTATCGTACTAGAGATAAATTAAGATTTAATATTAATTGTATAAAAATAATAAAAACACTTCAAACGCTAATTCAGTATCTCGCGTATCTAATATTTACTTGGAAAACATTTATTAATGAAATTTTAAAATAGTAATCGCAAAACATGTTCAAATTTACTCGAATGAAATTAATTTACGATGACGATATCAATGACAGTTTTTATGATCACAAGTGTTGGTTGAAGTGCCTAATTGACTGGTTCGTATGTATCTAGGCCATCAAATTAATACAAAGTAAAACTTCTAGAAGCGCTTAAAAAGTTTTGACTTAAGATGAACTGCAGCGTTTATTTATTTAACTGCATAAAGAAATTAAACCCTGCTACTATTGAAAGCGAAATGTTTAAAATAAAACAAGCGTTTAGAAAACGTAAGTCCTCTATTATTCCACTATTGGTATTGTATAGTTGTATTATTTGCTTATAACAATTCAAATGCAAAATTCAAAATATAATTTACTAGCTGTGCTTGCATCTTCGCCTTCGTGGAAATCAATGTGTCACAATAGACACAAAGTTAATAGCACTTGTGACTCAACCATAAAAGATAGAGACATGCTATTACGGAATTTTTGTAGTTTTTTGTAGATCTACAATTCTTTAGTACATTACTTAAGTGTATCTATGCTGATTTAAGCGGCGCACGCGACTAAAACTCCCAGCAGGCGAGTTTTTTATAACCACGCAACCTCTTCAACGCTATCTTTACTTTACTTAACAAGTGCAATTCTTCCTTTTAAAAGAATTGCACTATCTTTTAATGGAAACCGTTCAAAAATCCGTTCAGAAGATTTTGGGAAAATTGATAGAATAGAATAGAATACACTTTAGTGCACACCATAACAGTACATGAAATTAGCAAAAAAGTATTAGTATAATAGGCGGCCTTATCGCTAAAAGCGATCTCTTCCAGGCAACCTTATGGATCACATACAGTCAGACAGCTTTTAGGGACTTTGTTTTATAATAAGCATAGATTAATTGTCTTTTACAAATACTTTGGAATCATCAAACGATCAATCATTATGATCAACTTTTCATCACTGGTTCGGAAGGGTACCTCCTCTTAACAATCTCTCCCAATAAATCTTATTCAAAATTATGTTTATGTACAAAACGGTAATAAAGTTTCACTAAAGCCAAAAAAGCGTCAATTTTGTATAGAGAAGCGAATAAATCAATCACGACACGCCATCGTTCTTCGCAATAGCGGTGTCATGCTGGCAGGAACGTCAATAAATTCGTGTTATTGAATAACTTCTATAATAATGTCTGACAAAATTTACAGTGTAAATAAATTTATGGTTTTTTGTCGGATGAAAACTATCTATTGGAATGCCGTGTGGTATTTGGCTGAGTAGAATCCACCCTTATTTCTAACCGAGGTGTCATTAAAGGCGACTAATGTAAGCCGACCCGCCTCGCGTATCCGGCTGAGTAGAATAGACTACTCTCTTTCTTACCGACCTGCCTTAAAAGGTGACTAATATAAGTCGACCCGCCATGTGGTATCCGGCTGAGTAGAATAGACTACCCTCTTTCTTACCGAGGTGTCGTCAAAGGCGACTAATCTAAGTCGACCCGCCGTGCGGTATCCGGCTGAGTAGAATAGAGTACCCACATTCTTACCGAGGTGTCGTAATAGTCGACTAATGTAAGTCGACATGTCATTGATATCCGGCTGAATAGAATACACCACCTTCATTTTTTACCGAGGTGTCGTAAAATACACGGCTCCAGAGTGAGGAACTACTTCACAATACGTGCCGCTTCAAGTAATACTGCCTTCTCCATTTGACTTTTGATCCAAATCTTAAGCGAAAGCTTCTGAAGTTGGTCGATAATCTACGCAATCAGACTGTTAACCGAAACAACAATAGGAACAATTATTGTTTCGTCAACATTCCACATGGAGGTTATCTCATAAGAAAGGTCCAAATATTTAGTCAACTATATTATTATTATTTTCATTTATTTTTCTTAATCCTAACTTTTTACTTTTTACATTAAATATTTCTAAAAAAAATTAAAAAAACATTTAAAAATATAAAAAATTGTCGTCCGCCGGGAACGGGGAAATATCCCGAGTTGCCGGTGGTTAGGGATCCAAAGTGAGGAACTTCCTCACAATGCGCGCCGATTCAAGCAATACTGCCTTCTGCATCCGACACTTGATCCAACTGTTAAGCGAAAGCCTCTGAAGATGTTGGTCGAGGCTCTTCGCAATCAGACCGTTAACCGACACAACAATAGGAACAATTATTGTTGAGTCAACATTCCAGATGGCGGTTATCTCATAAGAAAGGTCTAAATATTTAGTTAATTTTTCTTTTTCGGCTTTTATGAGATTATCGTCATGCGGAATGGTGACATCAACAATAATTGCACGGCGCGCTAACCGGTCTACTAACACTATATCAGGTTTATTGGCAGCATTATTATTATTATTACTATTAATTTATAGAATTAGGCGTTACTTTGCGGAGGTCCATAATAGAAAAGTAATGAGAATATTATTTTGCTATAATCCGCGATAGAAGAAAATATATGTAATGCTAAATGTAGAGTGAACTATTCGTTCTCATACCTGATACATGCAGAATTTGTAAGAACTCATGCACTACCCGACACCGATGACACAACAATACACAAGCACTGCACATAATCTCAACAATTGTTTCGCCCCGTAACCGAAGAGTCTATCTCCTGACGATGCTTGTAGGGCATGAGTGTCGGGTAGTACATGAGTTTTTACAAATTCTGCATGTATCAGATATGAGAAAGTACACTCTACAATTAGCATTACATATATTTTCTTCCATCGCGGATTATAGCAAAATAATATTCTCATTACTTTTTGTAAGTCTCACTTAAATTTACAAAAGAAAGGCACTAAAAATGAAGGATTTGATCACGTCGTTGCTAAGTGAAGTGCTATTCAAAGACCATAGTAAAACGACTACGTTTTAATGTTATCTACACTTTCCACTCGGTCGGCCGCATGACATACGGCGGGAAGACATTTTCGCGCTCTTCAATCGACGGAATTCCTTAAGATATTTTAAAAGAATCTAATGTTATTACTGGACAGTGAAAATTAATATACTTGAAGTACTAATAGTTGAAGTATTAATAGTACGTTTAGTAGTATACGCGACTTTGTTCGCCTCAACGTAAGCATTTAAGCACCCTGAATATAACAATGTGTTTTTCACTGTTTCCTAAAGAAAATCGGAAATCTTTCATCTTATATGTTACCCCGGTATATAAACTTTAGTAGTGTTAAATTGTTTCACCAGATTAGCTATGAAAGCGTAACGAACAGATAGGCATTTAATATTATTGTAGAATTAAATATTGTAAGAAAATTTATAATAATTTAATAAGTTTAAAGAAGTTATGTAAGTTTAAAGATTAAGTAATGTTTTTAAACGAAAGCGAGTGAGAGAATCAGTGTGAAAGCGAGGTAAGATGATGAATGCAAGATAACGGAAAATTAAAATTATTACGAAGGATTTAGAATTCATTTTCGCCCCACGCCACTACTATATTAGTATGAATGTATGCTACAATATTGTATATTTACATATATTTGTTGAAAAAAATTACTATACTTCTTCCAAAAACATGGTCACGTATAAAGCGGTAATTGGGAAACTATTTGTACAGATCTTTGAAAGACAAGGCAATTTAATACATGTCATAAACTGTTGATAGCCAATGGTCTGTTATCTGCAATTTCCACACAGTTAGCTGGGGAAAATATGGTGGATGAGATTTCTTCCTCTCCAATCGATGGTCATTCATAACTGTAATACCTATTGCAATTTCGTTGTTGGGCATTTACAATAATGTCTAGTATTATTAAAATTAGACCATAAATTAATACTAAAGGCGTTGTTAACACTTAACAGTAAAAAAAGAAAGTAAAAATATTTTTAAACTTTTTAATTCGTTTTTTTTTTACTCACTAATCACAAAGCTAAGTATCGCTTTAGAAATGCTTTATCTCTCCGAAAACGCGGCGTTCTTTTATTGAATAAAACTTTATTCGCGTCTACTAGACCTTTTAAATAAGCTTAACAGTGTAAATTCTAAGCAAAACTAAGTTTTTCCTGTTTTCTAAGGAAAATCGTAAAGTTTTATCCTATATGCACGGACATAAAATTGCATCAAATTGCTTTAGCGAATTAGCCATGACTACGTTATAGATACCCAAACGAACAGACTTATAATATTAATAAGCATTAAGCGTGATTTGATTTGAATAAACATTATAGTTGATTGCCAGAAATTCGTCAAACCGTTAGTAGCAAACAAAGATTTTCATTTTCAGTTTTTTTACCCTAACCGGACTGTTAGGGCTCCACAAAAGAAACATCCAATTCTAATAATCTAATTCGAGAATCTCATTTTTTTACACATTATCACTATATTATAATTTTAATTGCACGTAACATAATAAAATAAAAAATACTCTGAATGTAGACATTAACGTGTTTTTTTTTCACCGACTATTTCCCCCTATGATTGGTTCTATCACAATGATTCTGTATGGAAGGTACCTTTGTAAAGAAATGAAAGACACCGCGCCAACCACATCAACTCATTTGCAACGAACCTATTGTACCGGTTAGATTTTTTAGTCCGTATTGAATAGCTATATTTTATTGGTTTTAATGAGTTCGTTTTACAAACTGTAGGTCATAACTATACAAAATATTTTATTTGCGTATTTCCGTTCTTTTCGTTACGTATGGGTTGTGCTAAATCCTATTTTGTTTGCATATTGTTACATAATAGGTAAGATTAATAAGACTTCATTTTGGAGAGATGTTTTGTCACACACTACCTAACAGCATAGCCATAGTCATAATAATATATTTTTTGTTACTATCCCAACACATATATTTTGTATGTATATAAATAAATTAAATGAAATCATCGATTTTTTTTCTTCACAAATAAATAGATCAACCCAGAAAAAATTTGACAAAAAAAGAAGAAAAAGAATCGATTAATAAAAATCGATTGTAATAATAAAATAATCGGCTAAAATCGATTCTTTTTCACTTCCTAAAATTAACTAAGCTATGCATGACATCTAATGGTATTAAATGTCATGCATTACCAACTAAAATAATTTCATGTAAAAACTTCAGACATCGTGAATGGTTACTTGATACTTACTTCAGGTTCAATGTAAAAGTTATACTTAATTTTTAGTAACCATTAAGAGCAAAGCGCATAACCATAACTAAAAGATATGCATAAATTAAATACTATATTTTTTTAAGGAGAATTCTTTGATCTTATTATTTTCTATGTACCAACATATTATAAATTGTTAAAAAAAATATTGACAATAATAAAGCTGTATTAATCTTCATTTTTGCTTACTCTATAAAAAGGGAAAATTATATCAAATATGACTCTGACAGGAAACGTCAAAGTCAATTGTCAATGCACAAAAATATTGATATCCAGGCGCTTTGGAAATATAGTTCCTTAAAAAAATTATATCATAATTACAATTTTCCTAATGGCTTCTACTTCTACGGATATTCCAGCAAGTGCCCAACCAGAAAATGTGGCTAATGATCTTGAACCTGGCGCGTGTACAGAAAGCATACTAAATCCTACTGATTCCTTTGAAGAGTTTGCGTCAGAAATGAGCTCTAGTCTTCAAGAGAGGAATAAATTGACAGCAAAATCTAGTACCATAAGTGAAATTCAAAATGAAATTGGCGAAAGTTCAAAAGAAACGCTGCGAGAAACTAAATCTAGTGATAACTTACAAAATAAAGATGTAAGTTGTTTTTTTTTCTATTTACGTTCTGCAATTGACAAGATTTAAATTGTTAGGTTTAGAGTGAGTCACGTAAAAGAACGTACCAATATATTGGATTTATTACCCCAATACCTTTAAACTTTTTGGCAACTGGAGTACTTGTGGGTGGATATTGACTGATTAATATGGTCTATTAATAGTCACTTAGACAATTGTTTTATTGATAAATTCATTAAATTATAACTGACATCCTGTAGTTTAAAATCTTTATTTGAACATAGACAGCCTTCAGAACACAAATATCTGAACTTTTAAAACTTTACTTTTGAAATGTTACATAAATTTATTTATTCTAAATATTAAGATACAAGATATACTCCATGATGATCCGGCTGATTAGTATAGACCACCCTCTTTCTTACCGAGGTGTCGTAAGTTACGACCTAGGGAAGTTGATGCCAGGCAGGTGGCTAGTCTTAAAATACGTAGTCAATTAATATGACACCATGTTTATAACATGTTGGGCCAACCCCACTTGGAGTGGGATAAGGGCAGGAAGATGATAAGACAGCCTTCAGAGCACAAATTTTAAAAATACAGAAGGTGACTTTTGCCACATTTGGTGTATTTCGAACTTCTAAATATTAAGGTACAAGATATAATATATGACGATAGCAGCATCTATCATTATTGTATTTTGTACAATGATGAGTTTAAAAGGTTTTTCAATTTGCAAACTCTGAATTTATGAATAGCACAGCATTCCATACTTATTGCATCATTTAGATTGCTTCATTTATGGTTTAGATTAGAATGAAATGCACTCTTTCTTTTTATGTATGGCTGTAAGTAATTCTTCAACAAATTTTGCTATCCTTAATTTTGCTATCCTGTGCCACATTAATACAAAATTGTATTTATCATATACTGTGATATCATGTGTTAAATCTGTGGGTCACAAAGTTTTTTCCATATAAATCCAGACCCTGTGGAAATTCTAATGTAATGTACTATTGACCTCAACTTTTCTTGAGAATTGCACTATCTTCTAATCATAAAAATAGTAGCTTGGAAAGGGGGTCTTATCTCTTGGAGACAACCTTTTATGTAAGGATCATGATGAAAGTACAGGTTGGTTTATAATTGCTAACAATTTAATTGCTACAAAGAACTACACTTGATAATAACAGGAAATTAAACTTGTAGTCTTGTATATTTTAAATACTAAAATTAAATATATATTTAATGTCATACATATATACATACATATATTTATAATAAATAAATATACATAAATACATTCTTCTTACTTATATTAGCATAATGAATTATAGATTTAGAAGATTTATAATATGTATACATTTCACATTCAATGTAATTTTTTTATGTGTGTGTATGTGTGTTTGATATATATGATATTCAATAGGATATATTGAGATAATAATCTTTTAGTTTGCTTTTAATATTCTTATCATTTATCTGATCTCGAAGAGTCTTTGGCAATTCGTTTATTAAGGTAGGTATTTTGATTTTAAGTTGATTTTTGCCATATAAATTGTTACATATTGGTATAATAAGTCTTGCGGTATGTTGTGTTCGATGTGTTCTAGCTATACCACTAAAAGTTATTTTTAGTTTATTTTTAAAAAATGCTCGATTAGTAATAAATATCCTTAACTTTATATTCTTATTCCAGGAATCTATGTCAGCATCACAAAGCAACTCAAACTTAGTCGAACAAAATGGTGAAGAGATAGATAATGATAAAGATGAGTACTTACATTCTCCAGAGTTAATTAATAAAGAGAAGCATGTATTTATACTGAGCTCAGCAGGAAAACCTATTTATTCAAGGTATGTAGGAGTTAAGCTGTGGTAGCCCAGCGGAAACACCATGTGACTCTTTCGAGGAGGTCACAGGTTCCAACCTGGGCAGACACCAATGAGTTTTTCTGTTACAAACTTATACACATAAGTTTTTAACAGAAAAACTCATTGGTCCAACGATTTTCCTGAAATTCAGCATGTCCCCTACATGGTGAATTTCGAGTTTAGTGCAAGAAAAAAATCGTTTATGCCTGTTTTTGGGTATTAAAAAATACTAAAATTGATATTGAATATAAAACAATATTTTTGGCATAAACTGTCAAGTCAACGTAGCTTATTCGGGGAACGGTCATTCTCGAGAAATGTAAAAATCTAGGATTGATCCCCAACTAACTTTTCTTTTTTTTTTAAGTTTTTTTTTTTTTTTTTGTTAAAAAAGCTTGGTCAACCAGGTACTTTGTATTTAAGTATGAATTTAAAATTATATATTTACCAATTGGTTATCACCTATAACACAAGTATTAATTTGGGGACAGACATCCATGTGTGTAAATGTCCCATGCATTTATTTAATCAATATTTCTGCTAATGTAACAACCAGTCATTGTTTCCTATTTTACATACAGATATGGTAATGAAGACAAACTCGCAGGTTTATGTGGCGTTATCCAGGCTCTTGTCAGTGTGGTTGAAGAACAGAACCAGGATATATTGAGATCTATCAGCACAAAGGATTGCAAAGCTGTTTTCCTTGTTAAAGGGCCATTGATACTGGTTGCTGTGTCGAAATCTAATGAGAGTGAAACTCAGCTAGTCTTACAGTTGACGTAAGTTTCTTATTACCATATACTAAACCGAATATTACATCATCCTACTACCCTTATTCCACTCTAAGTGGGATCAACAAAACATGTTATAAACATTAACAGATTTGGCTACGTATTTTATGACTGGCCGCCTGCTGAACGTTAACATACCTCAGTCGTATTATACGATACCTCGGCAAGAAAGAGAGTGGTCTATTCTACTCAAACGAATACAACACGATGGATCAACTTACCTTAGTCGCCTTCTACGACGCCTCGGTAATAAGGGTGGTCTATTCTACTCAGCAGGATACCACACGCGGGTCAACTTACCTTAGTCGCCTTTTACGACGCCTTGGTAAGACAGAGGGTGGTCTATCCTACTCAAACTAATACCATACAGTGGATCAACTTACCTTAGTCGCCTTTTACGACATCTCGTTAAGAAATAAGGGTGGTTTATTCTATTCAGGCGGATACCACACGGCGGGTCGCCTTACCATTACATAACCGAACAATAAATATTTTTAACTCTATTGTTTTAAAAATGTTAAATTAATACATCGAAAAAGTGTAATATTTTAGTTTCGAATATATGAATATCTAAGTAATATCCAAAGTTATATAGTTATATCCAATTATTTTTATATTGCAATATTAACTAAAGATCTCATTTTTGAAGTAAAGATTGCAGCTTAGATCAACCATACTGTTTCAATGTGAATTAGCTGGTTTTAAACCCAGGTATTCTTAAGAGAAATGATGTTATAACACAATATTATTTTTATTGTTAAGTACATTAAAGGAAACTTTACATACACATTTAAAACTTAAAAAAGATTGAATAGCCACTAAATTGGCAAGTGCTGAGATGGCGCAGGCCTTATCGTGTAAAAAAGAACATGATGAATTGTAAATATTAATTAGGCATATTAATTTTTAAAGAAACAAAAGCATGTTTAAAGCCTATGTTATATCTGTTCCAATTCACTAATCCATGAATTAAACTGATCCACCAGTTGTACAAACACTATTGAATAAATTACAGATACGCCTTCAATCAAATAGTATCAGTGTTGACATTAACACAGCTAAACAGAATATTTGAGCAGCGACGAAATTACGATCTACGACGTCTTCTATCTGGAGCGGAGAGACTGATAGACCATTTATTGATTTTCATGGAGAAGGATCCAGCTTTTTTACTGGGAGCAGTTAGATGTCTTCCTTTACCAGAAAAAGCTAGAGAGAATATCACAAATGCTATAACGTCGACTTGTAACAAAATCAGAGATTTAGTATTTGCTATACTGATAGCAGGTAATCAATTGATTACTTTGGTCAGAATGAAGAAGTACACGTTGCATCCGTCAGATATACACTTACTGTTCAATTTAGTACGAAGTTCGGAGTCGTTTAAGACAGCGGAAAGCTGGACGCCTATTTGTTTGCCTAAATTCGATGCCACGTGAGTAAATTTCACTTTTTTTTTAAAGGCGTGTTCGTAAAGCTATTTGTGAATTATAATGTGTCCATAATAACAATAATTAGAACTTTATTGTTTGTAGTTTTAATTGCTATGAGGACTATTGCAATATAAACTTTACAAATTCTGCATGTATCAGGTATGAGAACGAATAGTACACTCTACATTTAGCATCACTACATATTATAAAACAAAGTTGCATTCTCCCTATGTACGCATAAAACTTTAAAACTACGCAACAGATTTTGATGCGGTTTTTTTTAATAGATAGAGAGATTCCAGAGGAAGGTTTGTACGTATAATAACATTCAATACGGAGTAGATAAATACTGTAATTTTTGAGGTTTCTGTAAATAATTACATTTTTTCCGCTTACATTGCAAACGCAGGTTAAACCCTACGAGATTTATCAAAATAATGTACTAAGTATTTGTACACTTTGAAAAATTCTACAGAAAAGTCCGCGATGGTATATGTCTATCTCTTATGGATAACCCACAATAGCATTTTTTGTCATTTACTTTTTACGAAAAATAATGCCTTATTTTTGAAGCAATTTTTATACAATACAGCATTAATCCTTATCCAATTAAGTACCTTAAATAAATTGTTGATTTAATATAGATCAATATGGCCGATTACAGCATGTAATTTAAGTGAGTATTTTCGGAGATATTACAGATTTAAAATGCCGTGAGGACGCCGCGCTTCGCGCCTATAACACTTCGACTTTAGCAGCTAAGTCGCTCTTTCAAGAGTTTCTTTAAAGACATTCTGTAATTAATTGTAAAAATAAAATACATAGGGAAAATGTAAAAGTAAATAAGTAAAAATGTATTATATGAATTTAGATATTCCAAAGATAGCAGGAAATCTTCTTGGTATAGGGAAAGGAAATGGTTTTTCTCCAAATTTAACGCTTGCGGGCCACGGGCAGTACTGAATAAATGGAAACTACTAGATCGATTTAAATCATTTTTTTTACACTGACTGACATGGGATATATATTTTATACCCGTGCAAAGCAGGGGCAGGTCGCTAGTTACATATATTTTCTTTTATCGTGGATTATAGCAAACTAATATATTCATTAGTTTTGTATTATGGACCTCCGCAAAGTAACGACTAATTCTATAAATTATTCAAATATTCTTTTACCATTGGAAAGCTGCATCTTTACTGAGCAACATAGACTATGTTACATAAAAAATAGGGATCCGTAAAAAAATGTAATAAGGTGTACAAAGTTAGTCATAAAAATCTGTCATCGCATGCGCTGCGGAAACTATTGATGATATATTTAACAAAAATAAATCTATGGTTCGACTTAGTAGACTTTCCACTTGCATGAGATCGGTATGTACGAGGGTGAAACCTATTACTAGTTGTAAATAAAATGAAAATAGAAGATTATCACCATAATTTACTGCAATATTATCTTTGTCTAAGATATTTAATGTACCTATACATATTATTAAACAAAATCTAGTATTATTATTAGACAAAGTCTCCAAAAGCTGTCTGTCTGTATGTGAGCGATTTTCTCAAAAACCAGTGAACTGATCTTTATACGACTTTTACTAAAAGGTAGTAGAATTTTTGAGGAAGGTTTAGAATAATAGTACATTACGGTTTTATGTAACTTGAGTGAAATACATATTTGTGACACACTGATATCCACATCATCATCTTCCTGTCCTTATCCCACTCTAAGTGGGGTCGGAACAACATGTTGTAAACATGCTGTCACATGATTTGGCTGCGTTTTTACGACCGGCCGCCTGCCTGATGTCAACTTACCTCAGTCGTATTTTACGACACCTCAGTAAGAAAGAGGGTGGTTTTTTCTACTAAACCGGATACCACACGGTGGATCAACTTACCTTAGTCGCCTTTTACGACACCTCGGTAAGAAATGAGGTTGGTCTATTCTACTCAGCCGGATACCACACAGTGGGTCAACTTACCTTAGTCGCCTTTTACGACACCTCGGTAAGAAATGAGGGTGGTACTATTCTATTCAGCCGGATACCACACGGCGTACACATTGATTTCCACATGGGTGAATTATTCCTTAAAATATATTATGTTTCAGTGGATTTCTTCACGGCCATGTATCTTACATTTCTGAGGATTGTCAAGCTTGCCTTCTATTACTAACGGTACAAAGGGACGCATTTTTCCCTCTGTCTCAAGCTAAACATACAATCGCCGAAAAACTACGAAGATCGAACTGTTTAGTCGCGATAAACGACGCTTTAAATAGGAATAAAGAATTACCTACAACGAATCCACTGAAACATATAGGCATACCGGAAATAAGGCATTTTATGTACAAATGCAAGTCTACTGCGCAACTTTTCACGTCGGACCCCATTAGTTTGGACAGATTACAGGATTACAGATTACGTCATAAAGAAGGTGGAGATATTACAGAGAAGAAAATAGATAAGCTATCGGATATAGATTATGTGAGGAACTATAGGAGGTTTTGCAGCCAAATACATTGCAGTTCGACACCGGCAAAGTTGATATTCAGGTCTAACTCGCACGATACAGTTCTAGCATGGGTATGTGATTTTTAATTTGTTATAATCATCTCTTCATTGTCTTAGTGAATGTGTGCAGTGCTGTGGTAACCACAACCACCACGTTGTGTTTTATGATATGTGTTTACTAATACATGCATGTATGAGGTATGAGAACGAATAGTGCCTCCTACATTTTGTATTACATAGATTTACTTAAATCCTATATATTAGTAATAAATTTTGTTATTACTAATTCAGGTTGCTTTCAATTACGTAAACAGTTTTTGTTTCGTTAAATTTGAATACGTTAATGGTATTTTTGGTTTTTTATATTTAAAGAGATATGTAATTCTCATGTAGAAACAAGCCAGGACAAGCTTTGGCAGAATCTATGGGATGTTTTGTACTCGTAAATTCTTTTAGTTTATCCTATCGTAGTGTGGTTATTATATGTAAAGTTAGTATATGTAGGTTAGTATATGTACATAATCTTTCTAAGCTAGTATTGGACACACCCAGGAATCCTATAAGGTTCCTAATAAAAGCAAAAATTATGACTCATTGCGATATATACGAACTTAATGTATTTAATTTTCCTTTTTTAATTTTGTATTGAGCTGTGATAGCGGAACAGTAAGACCTTGTGACTCTTTTCAGAGGTCATAGGTTTACACCCCTAATTTGTTTTTCTGTCAAAAGTTATGTCTATTATAATTTTTGCAATTTATCACTCTTTTCTTTTATATATCTGGAAGAACGCTACGATACCTACCAATCCGCATTGTAGCGGCGTTGTAGGTTTAAGCTCACTACTCTAAAAAAAAGAGAAGACCTATTTTCAGAAGTGGGATTACTATCCCACTTCGATCTGTTATTACATATTGTTACTTATCATTATCGTTTTATCAGAAATCGCCTGATCTGATCTGCCTGAAGATCTGTTACTACAGATCGTTACTTATCATTATCGTTTTATCAGAAATCGCCTGATCTGATCTGCCTGAAGATCTGTTACTACAGATCGTTACTTATCATTATCGTTTTATCAGAAATCGCCTGATCTGATCTGTTACTACATATTGTTACTTATCATTATCGTTTTATCAGAAATCGCCTGATCTGATCTGCCTGAAGATCTGTTACTACATATTGTTACTTATCATTATCGTTTTATCAGAAATCGCCTGATCTGATCTGCCTGAAGATCTGTTACTACAGATCGTTACTTATCATTATCGTTTTATCATTATCATGATCGTTTTCGTTTTATAATCGACTATTTCAAATTACAGGTAACAAATGGTTTCGAATTGTACGTTACATTCGACCCAGTAATGGAAAAGGACCAAGCCATACGAGCGGTAGACCGTCTCCTGCATTGGATTAAAAGAGAGGAAGAGAGAATCTTCATCATGAACGCACCAACGTTCTAGCTAAAGGTCACCAAAATCAAGAACTAGGTAACAAGGTATCAAGAGCTCCATGTCTCGATATACTGAAAACAGTTAATTTATAAAAATTAGGAAATTGATAGTTATAATTGTAGGTAGACGAACAAAAATTAATATGATAATAGCTACTAAATTAATGAGAATATTATTTTGCTATAATCAAAATTCAAAAGTAATAATAAAATTATTTTTATTAAGTTAATTATTAAGTTTTTACGAATCCTGCATGTATCAGGTATGATAACAGATTGTCCACTTACATTTAGCATTATATATATTTTCAATTTTACTTCTTCGCGGATTATAGCAAAATAATTTTATTATTACTTTTGTATTATGTTTCTCCGCAAAGTAACGCCTAATTCTATAAATTATATAATCAAAATTAATAATAACAATCTAAATTAATAATTAACTGTTAATAGCTAGTTTCTATTGGGATTGTTATATGTTTAGTATCCAAAATTAGAATAAATAAAAAATTTAAGAAAAAATAAAGAATGTCGAATTTGCTATTGGATCGAAAGAAAAGTGTTTCTGATGAACAAAGTTGAGTTAATAAATAACAGTCGATTACGTAACGCATTTTGAATCAGAGTAGCATTTCAATTTATAGACGATACCTTCTGAAGGCTGTGGTAGCCCAGCGGTAACACCGTGCGACTCTTTCGAGAAGGTCGAGGGTTCAAACCCGGGCATACACCAATAAGTTTTTCTGTTAAAAACTTATGTGTCTAATTGATAATTGCAATTTATCACACGCTTTTCGGGAAAGAAAAACATCGTGAGGATACCTGCATATCTCTAAAGAATTCTGGAGATATGTGTAACCTACTAATCCACATGGAGCAGCGTAGTAGGTCTTAGCTCCATACCTTCTTTCCAAAAACGGAGAGAAGAGGCCTATTCTCAGCAGTAGCATAGTAACAGGCCGCTACTTACCTTCTGAAAAAGCTTCCAATGTTAAACTTAACTAGTATTAACTAGTACTTAAGTATAAAATTTATCGTCGATCTTTTTAGGAGTACCTACGCTTTCAAGTCGAATAATTTGGAGCGATATAATCAACATTTGGTACCATTGAAACTTAATAAAAAAACTTATAGTACATAATTTTGATTTTAATACTAAAGTTGAAGCCAACGAAGTTGCGGGTAGAACTAGTATAAAATATTTGTATCAGTTTCAAATGATGCGAAAACATAGAAAATATTTTTATAATATCATCATCATAGTTAAATTTATCTATAAATGAATGATATTAAAGTAGTATATTTGTTGAAAAATCCTGTATAAGTATAATTTGAGGGTATTTAAAGATTGTCTCAGAAATGCTAAAATTAGATAGGGATATTTTAATTGACAATTAGATAAATTGGTATTATGTTACGTATCCGCTTTTTTTTTTGGAGATGTTATATTTAAATTGATGATAAGTTTACAGTTAAAATTGTGGGGCCATTGGAGTCTAGATGCTTTGAATCAATCAAAACTAGAAGCAAAGAAATCGATAGATATTATTTATGAAGTGGTAGCTAATTCTATACAGTTAATATATTTAGGCAAATGTCCGGTTTATTTCAATGTCGTCTAATTAAAAGTTCATTCAGTCTAAGGTATGGTATTTTTACTTTGGGGACATGCAAATTTAGTAGCAAAACCGTAAGAGTATTCTATAACTTAGCTGTGCGTATGATAAATTGAGGAAACAAAACTTTTGGGTTTAACACGCGTTTTTAGGTCGATGATTGCTTAACTCTGGCAACTATGATAGAGATAACGAGCAGAATGTTAAAAAGGCGAATAAGGAAATACAGTTGTCTGCCTAAACTTTTAATATAATTTTAGGGTAAACGAACTCATATACGTCGAAATGAATTTCGAGAGAACTCACTTTAAAATAATAAGCTCTAGTGTGGTTATAGAAAATTTTTAGTATTCAATAGTCCGATAATAGATATTTTAGTTTTTAAACTTTATATTAAGGCTAGCAAAACAATGCAAAGTTTATTTCAATTTTTTTTTTAAATGTTGGATTCGATGATCCATATATAAGTATTTCATTTGTCGTGAAATACAAAAATGAGGAAAAAATACTCGGTACAAAATAAATATGCGCACGGTGTTGCAAGTTGAAGAGAGGTTTATTGTAGTGTTGCCAATATATTACAATTTTTCGTTTAGAAATATTTTTGTCTCTAACACTTAGTTAATATGATATGAATTAATTGCCAGAATAAATGAATATTCTAATTTATTAGATTTATTTATATACAACTTAGTTGCAAAAAAATATATATTTATCTGTTGGATTGTCTTTATATACTTATACTTAATCGTTCATTAATATTGTAGTCTAAGTGATAGGGGTTGGCATTAACTAATGAATATAAAGATGTCAAAAGAATGTGATAACAACCCAAAGTATGAGAACTAAACTTATAAAAACTTTTGAAAAAAGGTAAATAAAGCTTCTTTTATTTTATTTTGTTGTAGCCGAATGTGAGAATGATTTTAAATGCCTTTTTAATAACAAAATTAGAATGAAGATTTTTACGTGAGGAAGAAATATTAGTTTTAATATTTAAAGATAATCAACCTGTGGAAAGTGTAGGTCCTAGTAAAGCCAGGTCTCAGATTTAAACTCTATGTAATTTAAACTGTAATTAATCTAAACTGAGATTAAAATTTCCATCTTTCAATATAAGAAGACGCTTGGTAGAAAATAAAAACTGACTGTCATGTAATAATTGTTTATGCTAATTTAGAGTTTAAAACCATCCTCATCCTCCTGCCCTTATCCCACTCTAAGTGGGGTTGGCACATGTTACAAACATGTTATCATATGATTTGGCTACCTATTATACGACCGGCCGCCTGCCTGACGTCAACTTACCTTAGTCGTATTTTACGACTCCTCGGTAAGAAAGAGGGTGGTCTTTTTACTCAACCGGATACCACACGGTGGGTCATCTTACCTTAGTCGCCTTTTACGACACATCGGTAGGAAATGAGGTTGGTCTATTTTACTCAACCGGATACCACACGGTGGGTCAACTTACCTTAGTCGCCTTTTACGAAGCCTCAGTAAGAAATGAGGGTGGTACTATTCTATTCAGCCGGATACCACACGGCGTAATTTAGAGTTTAAAATCTCAGATTAAATATAAGCCTGCTTTAATTTATACTTCAGTATTGCATATAAATCATAAGTCTTTGTCTTGGATTATGCATTAAAGAACTCTTGGTACTTTATTTATATTGTTAACTTGTAGTGTTATTTAATCTTGTGTGAATCTTGTTAAATTATATTTTGAATATTCCCTTTTGCCTGTATGGCTAACGGATTTTTATATAAGTTGTTAAATGTAAAAGTTATTTTGTAAATAAAGAGTGTGAAATATTTTGAAATGTATATTGGCATTTTTGTATATGTTGGTGTAAATAAAATACTTAATAGCAATAAAGTTTATATTATACAATAACAGCAGCAATAACCTGTTTTGATTTCAAACCTTATTGCGGGGTGTTTTGCGCACTTAATTAGGCGACCTTTGTGCTTGAGAGTAAAATGGCTGATTTTTCCAGCTAGCCAAAGGCAGAGAACCCAGCCCGGATTCCTCAGGGTTTCTTATAGCATCCTGCATATCTTTAGACAATTCTGGGGATATGCAGGTATATAGTATTATACATATCCTATAACCTACTAATTCACATTGGGTCCAAAACTTCTCTTCAAAACTGGAGTAGAGGACTGTACTCAGTGTCTTATTATCCATACTAAATGGAATGAATAGAAATTCTATTATTTCGGTAATATCATTGGATATAATGGATAAACGGTATTGTTCATATAAGAACAAATGCAGAGGATCTTGAGGGGGAAATGCATCCAAGTCTAGCATTATCCTTGGACAGTAGTTGTGGAACAATAAATATGGTCAGGAGTAAATCTTCAAGCAAAAATTTTAAAATGTCCATAGACAAATGCGTTATATGTTTCGTGTTTTTATAGAATTATAGTTTTTATTTATTTTATGCTACATATATTGTGTCTTTAGCCCAATTTTCGCCTGGAAAACCATTGCTTAGTAATTATAACTTATAATTTATCTTTTAATTGTCTGTTGTTTGTCTTTAATGTTCATTTGTGTCTGATATTTTGGTACCATAATTTTATTTTTATTTTATGCTAATGATTCTAACTTTCAAATACCCTTAATTATGTAGGTATTTTCCATTCCCGAAAGAAAACATTTTTTTAACATATAGATTAGAACTTTATATAAGTTTAAAGTGTACTAAATTTTATTATTACTCCTGTGTATTAGCCGAGAACACATATGAGACAGATAGACTTTCTCATTGAAAATAATAATATTAGTGTGGTTTTATACAGCTGAAAAGTAGTAAGAAAACGAACTTTATTATGCTTATATTTAATATTTAGATTAATATCGCCCCCTATCTCGTCGTCTCTCGACTTCATGACGCTCTCGTCTTTCCTTTTCTCTTTCCCGCTCACGCTCGCGTATACGCTCTCTATCCCGTTCTCTTTCACGTTCCCTCTCCCTTTCTCCTCTTTCTTTTTCCCCTCTTTCTCTTTCCCGTCTGCGCTCGCGTTCTCGACTTCTGGAACGTTCTCTTTTTCGATCTTTATCTCTACGATCGCGATCTCGTGATCTAAAAATTAAGAATGTGATTAAATATTTTTTTACTTATTATTTAATTGTAACTTCATTTGACTCAAGTCAAAAGTTGTGTGTTACAAGTGTTAAAATATTGTCAATTGTACATTGTAATTTGTTCCTCAAGAAAAAACAGTACTTATTCTTTTTATATTAAATGTTGTACATAAGCCTCAATTGCTTCGAATTTCAATTCATTAAATAAGTAATGAGAGCTTAAAAGATTACCGACATTTTTAATATTAGTATGCATTGCTAAGACAAAAAGGCAGGTTGACATCAGGCAAGCATGACAAAAAGGCAGGTTTGACTAGTTACTTTATGAACAGCCATAAAATAACTAGTCAAAACATAAAACATGGTTGAAACATGTTGTAATGACCCCACTTAGAATGGGATAAGGGTAGGAAAATTAATGACTTAATTTAATCAAGTTACAGTAGATTCATATTGTGTTTACATAATAAACATTGAATTCACACATTATTTTAGCTACAATTCTCTTTACAATAGTCACAAAGTCTTTTTACAACAGTTACTAATATTAATGAGCTTCATACTCAATTTTCTTTTAATTTGATTTAATACTTTATAAAATTTGGTGTTTCTTTGCAGACATCTATAATACATAGTTAATTTATTTTACTACAATCCGTGATCAACGCTTTATCGCAAAATAATATAGAAATAAAAGATTTCATTATTACTTTGATTGAATACTGTTACCTGTCTCTTTTTCTATCTCTATCGCGCCTGTCTTTTTCCTTTTTATTTTCTTTGGTTTCAGTGTCGACGTTTTCTTCATCAGAAGGCATATCTTCATCTAAATCATCCTCCAATGCCGACACTTTTGGCTCCAACTCGTTATTTTCTTCAAGGATATACCGCTTTTGTATTCGCGGCAAAATAACATCACAAAGACGTTCTTCCCGAAGCAGCTCATCAATAAACTCGTCCATGTGCACGATTTCAAACTGTCCTTCGCGATTTTGTCGCCTCAATTTTCTATTATCATTATACAGTGGCTCTAAATATTTGTAACAATCTAACGATGAACCAGTGAGTCTCATGTAGAAAGCTCCTAAACCACGCACATATTTGAACTCTTCATTCTTTATAAACTCGACAACAATATCCTTTTCAGGTTGTATTTGTAGCATTTTTAAAACCAAACATAAGAACGGTGTGGGGTAAATAAATCCTCCGTGCACGCCTCCAACGTATCGTAATTCCATAGCCTTGTCCACAAGTAGTTCTGCAGTTAGAGCAAAACATTCTTCTTTCCAATATTTAGAATCGTAAATGCGAGATCTGATTATTTTCTCCACTAAATATTGAGGATTTGTACCGCGAATGGATTTCGCGTCTTTAACAGTTCGATTCGCCATTTTGACAAGTTTGACAATGACAGAAGAATAATATTAGACTGACAGCTTACGTTCTCAATTATAGCAAACAATATAATGATAAATATACCTAAAAAACAAATATATTCATTACGTTTTTTTAAATGTTTATAAAAATGCGCATTTTAATGGATTTTATAATCATAATGAATATATTATCGATATGAAATATACGTAAAAAATAAACATCTTTTTCAGGCAGCGAACCAGGAATGAATACAAGCTAGAGATGAAAAAAGTGAATGGTTCATTACAATTTAAGTTTTTAAAAGTCCTTCTAAAAGCCAATTTGAGTATACAATGTCTTGAATTTATTTTAATTAAATTAGTAGTTAAACACGTGCTATGTAGTTAATGTAATTTTTTTCCTATTAACTCTATCGTGTAGACCTAACCATACACCGTTCTGGGTATAAACTTAACAGTCCAAATAAATATATGGTCGATAGATTGCTGTGTAGTACATCTGGCTGGCTGAAACTAAATAAAGGCTTTCCTTCGCATCTAATTTTTTAATCGATGACGCGTAAATCGTAATACGAAAGTGTTTAGAACAATAAATAGACAAATAATGTTATATTGACACTCACTGTAGTCTGTACCCAGATCTTCTTGATTCTAATTTCCACCTGTGTCTCAACTTCTAGTGAACTACTTAATTATAAATGTACAACATTGATTACAGTTATAATCATTACACAAATTCCAAAGTGTGTGCGTTTGATAAAGATGAACCTATGTTTGACGAAAATGGAAATACTAAACGTATTTCCACTTTTTTTTACATCTGTATATTAATAATAATAAAATTTTAGTTTATTTTTCTACGATTAAATATTTATTACATTAAAAAAATATATATTTTTAACTACCACATAAGTTAAGTAACTCTTTAATAATTTCTAAACTGATCATTTATTTAAAAACCGCGCTTATTACTTTAACGTCAATCTAAAATTGTTAACGTTTTTATACATAAGTTGAAACTTTTCCTTAGTCTTGAATATTTATTAATGTAAATCCTTTTTCAATTTTTATTTTTAAATAATAATTTATTAGCTTAACTGAATTTTTTTAACTGTTATGGAAAGGACTCGGAAGAAAAGACCTGAAGAAGTGCCAATGGATGTTGACGAAAATAACGAAAACGACGATCAGAATGGAGAAATAGACCATATATCAGATGACGAAGAAGGTGGTGTTCGAATTGGCGATATCTATATACCTCCAGCAGCTAAGCCAGCACTTACATTTGATGCAACAGGCCCAAGATTGATAATCACTCATATTGTCAACGAAAACTTTAAAAGTTATGCTGGTGTACAAACATTGGGCCCATTTCACAAGGTGATAATATTTTATCTTTAATATTTAAATGAATTGTATGTATCTATATATTTTCGGAATCTCTGAAACGGCTCCAACGATTTTACTGAAATTCAGCATGCAGGGGGTTTTGGAGGAGAAAAATCGATCTCAATAAGTTTTATTTAAAAAAAATGTCGTTTTATCCCTGATTTCGGGCTCTAAATTTTTTTTGAACTTTACGTTGAACACAATCACAATTTTTCGCTGTCAAACGTAAAGTCATGGTGGTTTTTTGGGGAACGGGCGGTCTAGAGAGGTGAAAATACCTAAGATCGAGTCCCACCTGCCCTATTATTTTTTCATTTTTTTTTTAACTTCCACCAGGTCACCTAGTTACTTTAGATTGTATATGATATAATATATCACGATATTAGATTAGATATGATATTAGAGTTCAAAACCATAAATGGTTGAGTTGTATACTTTAGAACTATTTTCTGCCAATGGTGTTCTCGATGTTATTATTTTGATTATTGCTCTCACTTCAAATTCAAATTCAAAATATTCTTTATTCAAATAAATTTGTAAACAAGTGCTTTTGAATCGTCAACTCTACCGCTGGTTCGGAAAGCTGTTGCTACGGAGAAGAGCCAGCAAGAAACTCGGCGGTTGCTCTTTTAAACATGTGATTCTTAATACTATTTACATTCAGACGTTACTGTCTTGTACAGGTTCAAAGAGAGCTATATCCACACATGCTTATCTTCTAAATAATCTTCAATAGTATAGTAGGCTTTCTGTATCAGCCTATTTTTAACAGTGTTTTTAAACTGCTGCAATGCTGCAAACTTATCAAATTTCCTAATTTAAGTACATTATTTGTTCATCAACAACTGTCATATTTATCTAAATAACTTAGGTTTTAAATGTAATTTACTGCAATTTACAGTTTTATTTTACTTTTAAGTCCATAATTTTGATATGTATTTTTTTGTTTTTGTTTTTCAAATAAACAAAAGTTAAGTTTGCTTTCTAAAATGTTGGTAATATGTAATAGAAATATATTAAAGACTGCTTCCTAAACTTTATAAAGTTAATTCTATGTCTTTAGTTGGTTCAATTCGATTGAAAACTCAAATTATACTTTATTGATCTTGTAAACAAGTTTCTTTGAATTATCAATTCAACTGTTGTTTTGGTTAAAAAAAGTAAAAGTCAAGATACTATACCTTTCTTTTGTTTCAAACATTCTTTAATTGAAATGACAAGTAACTGTAGTCTAACTGTATAAATGATAATATAATTATTTTACAGAGTTTCACAGCAATAATTGGCCCAAATGGCAGTGGAAAAAGCAATGTAATAGACTCTATGCTTTTTGTCTTTGGTTACCGAGCGACTAAGATTCGTTCTAAGAAGATATCTGTTCTGATACATTCCTCGAGCAAGTTTCCAAATATAAATAATGCTAGTGTTGCTGTACACTTTTGCCAGATTGTTGATGGGGTAAAAAAACCATCTACTAATATAATTTATGTATTTGTATTACTACACTTGAGTTTTTGTTGTTTGAAACTTTACTGTAGAAGTCTTTACTTTTTCAAAGTTTTTTTTAAAAACCCAATTAGACCTGATGATTAAGGATTAAAACATAAAATGCTTATTTTTTTAATATTATTTATTATTTTGTTTAGATGTGTTATATATAGTTTAAGCTATTCTGGAGGTTTTTAAAAAGCAACTAATTAAGTTCATTCAATTATAGTATTTATTTATGAAAGGCAAAAAGTTTCATCAAAATCGATTAAGCCTTTCACAAAATTTGCCATGACGAATGAAATAGACATTTTTTCATACCAATTTTATATATTTCTGTCTTTTATATTAGTCTTAATGCTCTTATTCTTTGTAGGAAGGTGAAGAGTTTACAGTGGTACCAAATAGTGAGATTGTTGTCTCTAGAACTGCTCACAAAGATAATTCATCACATTACACACTTAATGGTAGGCGAGTGCAGTTCAAGGAGGTAGCCAAAATGTTGAGATCGCATGGAATAGATTTGGATCATAATAGATTTCTTATTTTGCAGGTAATTTGTATTTTTTAATTTTATATCAACAAATGATGACTCTTTGAGTCTGTTATTATATCACTTATCCTACTAGGTGAGATCGGCACAACATATTATAAACCTGTTGTCACATGATTCGACTAGGTATCTAACGAACGGCCTCACGTCAACTTACCTTAGTCGCCTTTTACGACACCTCGGTTAGAATATCATCAGAGATGAGGATGGTCTATTCTTCTCAGCCAAATACCAGACCGAATACCATATATATATATATATATTTTAATTTATCCAATACAATGAGACATATAAACAATATATATAATATTAAGGGAGGGCACTGGCCCCTGAAATACAGTAATAAAGATTATTATTATAATATATAAACACAGCTTTCGAAAACCACTGAGGGTTTATAGGAAGGTGTGGAATTCACATTATTTCTCTAAATCTATGTCTTTTTTAATATTCATTTAATAATAATGATATTAATTTAATAATATAAGTTTTTATATATTGAATGTAATGTGCTAATATTTCATGGGTGCAATAGTAATCAAAGTTCTATAATATTTCAGGGTGAAGTAGAACAAATAGCTATGATGAAACCAAAGGGACTCACGGAACACGAATTTGGTATGCTTGAATATTTGGAAGATATTATTGGCACATCACGATACAAGGTATTTTTTTATCATCGTACTCCTGCCTATATCCCACTATAAGTGGGGTCGGCACAACATGCTACAAGCATGTAGTCACATGATTTGGCTACGTATTTTACGACCGGTCGCCTGTCTGACGTCAACTTATATTAGTCGTATTTTACGACACTTCGGTAAGAAAGAGTGTGGTCTATTCTACTCAGCCAGATACCACACGGCGTCATCATGTACTTTATTGTTTTATGAAATTAGTAATATTTGACATAATATTTGTTAATAATATGCAAGCTGTGATAGCCCAGCGGTGAGACCGCGCGACTATTTCGAAGGGTTATGTTAAAACTTATGTGTCTAATTGATAATGGAAGTTTTAAATTCGCGGCAACCAAATGTTGGAACAGTATTCCTCCACTATACTGGAATCTAAAATCAGTAGAAATTTTTAAAACAAAGTACAAGTCCTTGCTCATGGACTTACAGAAAGAAAAATTTTAGAGCATTTTCTAACTTCATTTGGTCGTCGCCAATTATAAAAGTATATGGTCAGTGGAAATAATTTCAGCACCCTTGGTTGCCCTCTCTTTTTTTGATTCTATGTATAACTTCATTGTCTTTAACACTTCTGTAACTGTCTGTCACTGTCGTTAGATTAAGTTTTAGTTTTAAGTAAAAATGGTCGCCATTGAAAACCAGCGTTGAGGTACTCCTCAACTTAAACTGAATGGTGGTCCATTTTATAACGTCACATTTCTGTATATCTTGTATGTCATAATTTTATTTTATAATACCTCTTCTTTCTATAATTTACTGTTATTTACTTTGTTAATTTACTGTTATTTACTTTGTTAATTTACTGTGACGTTATAAATAAAAGGTTTTTGATTTTGAATTTTGATTTTGATAATTGCAATTTATCACACGCTTTTCGGTGAAGGAAAACATCGTGAGGAAACCTGCATATCTCTAGAGAATTCCGGGGATATGTGTAACCTACCAATCCGCATTGGAGCAGCGTGGTAGGTCTTAGCTCCAATCCTTCTCTCCAAAGATGGAGAGAGGAGGCCTATGCCCAGCAGTGGGATAGTAACAGGCCGTTACTTACTTACTACTAAAAAAAACGACAATTTATCAATATAGGAACCCATAGAACAATTATCAGTCAAAGTGGAAGAGTTAAGTGAAATGCGCAAAGAGAAATTGAACAGAGTACGCTTGGTGGAACAAGAGAAGCAGAAATTGGAACAGCCAATGCGGGAAGCTGTGGAGCTAATGAACTTGACTAACATTGCACTGAGAACAAGGAATATGTTGTTACAGAAATATATGTAAGTATATTCTTACTCTTTAGGTTTTTCTATTGTTTCTAAATCCATTAATCTCTAAATATCATTATTATCATTCTTAAATAAATATGTCAAAATTTTTTAAACTTATATTATCGTATATGTCAAAAAATATAAATATAATAATAATAAAAAATAAAGAAAATAATTGCCTAAAAAGTCATACTTAGAAATAATGCGTTTATGTCAAATGATTAAAAATAACATATAACACTAGAATAGGCCACTATCGTTTCTTACCGTGGCATCGTAAAAGGCGACTATGGTAAGTTGACACACTGTGTGGTATCTGATTGAGTAAAATAGACCACCCTCTTTCTTACCGAGATGTCGCGAAGTCAAAAGTCGACTAAATTAAAATGATCCACCGTGGTGTCGTAAAATACGCCTAAGGTAAGTTGACGGCAGGCAGGCAGCCGGTCGTGAAATACGTAGCCAAATCATGTGACAACATGTTATCAAACTCTAAGTGAGGTCGGCACAACATGTTTTTCTCTTTCATTCCTCAACTCTAACGCTGCTCCTTTTATGTGCATGTCAATGCTCACGCCAACGCTACTAAATAATAGTAAAGCGCTATAATAGCGTGGGCCGATATATCGGCTCTAGCACGTGCAAGTGCAGCAGGAGCCGAAATATCGACCTCCGGCACTAACAGGGCTAACTGGCCGTGTTGCGTTTCTTCGTATTTAACAAAAATCATCCTCCTGTCACTATCCCACTCTAAGTGAGGTCGGCACAACATGTTTTTCTCTTCCATTCTCTCTTTTCATTCCTCAACTCTAGCGCTACTTCTTTTATATGCATGTCATACAATCCAACCATCTCTTTTCAGGTATCCCTCTAATCGCATATCCATTCACAGTCGTTTTTAATTACTCTATAATATATATAAAACTAGCGGCCTGCCCCTGCTTCGCACGGGTATAAAATATATATCCCATGTCACTCAGTGTAAAAAAAATGATTAAAATCGATCGAGTAGTTTTGATTTATTCATTACTGCCCGTGGCCCGCACGCGTTAAATTTGGAGAAAAACAATTTCCTTTCCCTATACCAAGAATATTTCCTGCTATCTTTGGAATATCTAAATTCATATAGTACATCTTTACTTATTTACATTTACATTTTCCCTATGAATTTTATTTTTACAATTAATTACAGAATGTCTTTAAACAAACTCTTGAAAGAGGGACATAGCTGCTAAAGTCGAAGTGTCATAGGGCGAAGCGCGGCCTCCTCACGGCATTTTAAATCTGTAATATCTCCGAAAATGTTCACTTAAATTACATGCTGTAAACGGCCATATTGATCTATATTAAATCAACTATTTATTTAAGGTACTTAATTGGATAAGGATTAATGCTGTATTGTATAAAAATTGCTTAAAAAATATGGCATTATTTTTCGTAAAAAGTAAATGACAAAAAGTGCTATAGTGGGTTATCCATAAGAGATAGACATATACCATCGCGGACTTTTCTGTAGACCTTTTCAAGGTGTACAAATACTTAGTACATTATTTTGATAAATCTCGTAGGGTTCGCCTGCGTTTGCAATGTAAGCGGAAAAAAATGTAATTATTTACAGAAACCTCAAAAATTACAGTATTTCTCTACTTCGTATTAAATGTTATTATACGTACATACCTTCCTTTTGAATCACTCTATCTATTAAAAAAAACCGCATCAAAATCGGTTGCGTAGTTTTAAAGTTTTATGCGTACATACGATATATGTGACTTTGTTTTATAATATGTAGTGATAAAACATTAATTACAGCCATGAAACTAATAAGTTAATTGAGAGTAAGAACAAAGAGTTAGAAGAACTGAAAGAAGTTTTGAGCAAAATTGATGAGAAATTAACGAAAATCAAAGATGAGTTACAAACAAAAAGCACAGAGCTGAAGAATGGTACGCAGTAAGTGAAAATCCAATAATAATATGCAATAGTTTTTTTCTGAGGATTGATTTGGGATGAACTTAATCCTTTAATAATATAACTAACGGCCTGCTCCGTCACTCCGTCACTCGAAAAGAATGATTAAAATCTATCCAGTAGTTTTCATCTATTAATTACTGCCCGTGGCCTACACGCGTTAAATTTGGAGTAAAACAATTCCATTTTCCCTATACCATGAAGATTTCCTGCTATCTTTAGAATATCTAAATTCATATACTACATTTTTTCCCTATGTATTTTATTTTTACAACTAATTACAGAATGTCTTTATATACAACGTTCAAAGCTTTCTTGTCATTAAACAATACAAACATGTTTTCTTTAGAGGTTACTCTTGAAAGTGCGACATATAGTTGGCCATGTGAAAAACAAAAGTGTCCGATCGCTGCTTGAAATGCTATAGGGCGCGGCATTTTAAATCTGTAATATCTGCGAAAACGTTCATTTAAATTACATGCTGTAAACGGGCATATTGATCTATATTAAATCAACAATGTATTTAGGGTACTTAATTGTATAAGGATTAGTGCTGTATTGTTAAAAATTGCTTCGAAAATAAGGTATTATTTTTCGTAAAAAGAAAATGTCAAAAAAACACTATTGTGGGTTATCCATAAGAGATAGACATATACCATCGCGGAGTTTTCTGTAAACCTTTTCAAAGTGTGCAAATACTTAGTACATTATTTTGATAAATCTTGTAGGGTTCAGCCTGCGTTTGCAATGTAAGTGGAAAAAAATGTAATTATTTACTACATCACATTAGAAACCTCAAAAATTACAGTATTTCTCTACTCCATATTGAATGTTAACCCATATGATATACCGCCCGTATAAAGGACCCAATTTTACCAAATTTCATCAATATTTAGTTAGATGTCATGTAATAGTATGACTTGTTTTTTAAAGAAAATACGACGATTTACAAAAACGAAAGGACGAATTGGCCGAGAAAATGCAACAGACAAAAAGGAAAACCGTTACAGTTCAAGCGGATTTGACCCAAGCTAATAAAAAGAAAAAGAATTTAGAACAATTACTTGAACAGGAGAAAGGGAAGCTGATCGATTTGGAAATGGTGAGTTGATATAGAAAATAAATATATGTGGGACTTAATTCTTGTATTATATCTAATATATAAAGCTGAAGAGTTTGTTTGTTAGTTTGAACGATTTTGAACATTCTTCAATTTCTTAAGTATTCATTCTTCAAATTAGTATTGATTTGTCAAATATAATGTAGTCAAAATTAATGGTAACCTGCTGAGCAGAATAGACCAACCTCATTTCTTACTGAGCTGTTGTAAAAGGCGACTAAGATAAGTTGACCCACTGTGTGGTATCCGGTTAAGTAGAATTGACCACCCTCATTTCTTACCGAGCTGTCGTAAAATACGACTAAGGTAAGTTGACTGCCGTGTGGTATCCCGCTGAGTAGAATAGACCACCCTCATTTCTTGCAGAGCTGTCGTAAACGGCGACTAAGATAATTTGACCCACTGAGTGGTATATGGTTAAGTAGAATAGACCATCCTCTTTCTTACCGATGTGTCGTAAAGTACGACTAAGGTAAGTTGACGGCTGTAAAATTTGTAGCCAAAACATGTGACATGTTTGTAACATGTTGTGCCGACGCCACTCAGAGTGGGGTAAGGGCAGGAGGATGATGAATACAGGCAGAATTAATTTTTTATTCAGATACCTGAGAAAAACAAACGTGAAATCCAGGACTGTAAAAGATTGTTAGACAAACACCAAGAAAATAAAGCGGCGGTCGAACAAGAACTGCAAACTGTGATGGTCGGCGTGAGGTTTGTAATCAAATACTACTAATATTATAAATGAGAAATTTGTGAGAATGTATGTATGTTTGTTACTCTTTCACGGCGAATCCGCTGAACCATAATCTATAAAATTTGATACAATTAAACCTTATACACCGAGGGTAATTTTTCTTTCTCTTTTCTCAATATATGTATAAAAAGAAATAAATAAACAAATAACATACAGGCTGTATAAATCCTGTTAATTCTACAGGCGACAACAGTCCACGTGAACGAAGTCGCGGGTGAAAGCTAGTATTATAAATGCCAAAGTTTGTGAGTATGGATGTATGTTTGTTACTCTTTCACGGCAAATCTGCTGAACCAACATAGATGAAATTTGGCTCAATTATACCTTATACACTGGGATAACATATAGGCTATAGAAATCCTGTTAATTCTACAGGAATAGGATGTTATTGAAAAGCGCCACCTATTATCAACCGCGACAAAGTCAAACGGAGTAGGGGGTAAAAGCTACTTCATTATATGATAATGAATTAGTATTGCTTCTGTTAAAAATGTATCTATACTAATATATAAAGCTGAAGAGTTTGTTTGTTTGTTTGAACGCGCTAATCTCAGGAACTACTAAACCGATTTGAAAAATTCTTTCAGTGTAAGATATTTCATTTATCGAGGTAGGCTATATAACATCACGCTAAGATGAATAGGCGAGGAGCTGCAATTAAAAATATTGCGAATACGGCAAAATTTAAAGTATTGCGCTGTGCTAAGTAAACAGTGAAAGTTATTCAAAAATCGTGTATTACAAAATTGTTCCCCTCTAAAAGTTCTAAATAAAAGTCCGCGACAGCATATGTCTAGCTTTTAAGGTTAACCCACTTTAATGGTTATCAAAATACTATGTTACGGTTTTAATCTTTTCACGCGGGCGGACCTCTTTATTCTATATAAAGAAATAAAGCTTATACGACATTGAGATAATTTATATGATGCAAGTATATTAAACTGATAATTTCATCATTCCATTTTATTTTCCTCAGGCCATGGGTTCATACCCCGGGCAGGCATCAGTTTTTCTGTTAAAAGTGCCTTATTGATATTTGCAATTTATCAAACACCTTTCCGTGAAGGTTAAAATCGTATCGTATCATATATATATCTAATATTTGCTATTGTGGTGTGTGTGTGTGTGTTTGTGTGTGTTTGTGTGTGTGTGTGTTTGTGTTATAATTTTTAGGTATATTCAATCATTATATTGATATAGTTTATATGGTAGATTTAAAAATAAGTAATAAGTTTCATGTGTATAATTATATTTTAATCTTTTGTAATAAGGCTTCATTGTCTTCATAGTTCTTATTTTATTGTTTTATTATTATTTTATTATTTTAAGGTCAAAAACTCAAGGTCTTCAAGAACAAAAGGACAGGCTACAGGCCAAGCTGATTGATCTCAAGAAAATTGTCGACGAAGCGAATAAAGAGCACAAATTGGCTGAGTCTGAACTCAAAATATATTTGAGCACTGAGATGAAAGAAGTCGAAAAATATGAAAAAATGAAAGAAACATATAATAATGCTAAGAGTAATTTGGAACAAAAGAAATCGTGAGTCGATATATTTAATGTCGAATTGTCTTTTAAAAATTAATACGTGGTTGACCGAGCAAGTAATTTTTTACAAAATAAAAAAAAGAAACTTAAAAAAAAGGAAAAATAATACGGGAAAAATAATAGTTCGGGATCGATTCTAGGTATTTACATTTCTCGGGACCACCCGTTCCCCATTTAAGTTACGCTGACTTAACAATTAACGGCAAAAATAGTTTTTTGTATATTCAATGTAATGTATTTTTTTAATGCCCAAAAATTTGATTTTTTTTTTAAATTCATGCTGAGTTTCAGGAAAAATTTAAGTTCATACTTGTTTTGTAATGGTGGAGATTTGTAGCTCATGCGTTTTTACACTCTATATTTAACATTATATATCGCACGCTTAGTATTATAGTGACCTAATTCAAAAAAGTAGTTATGTGGCAAATTGCAATAAAGCATAGTGTGAAGCCTTCAAAACTCGATTGTTAGACACATAACTTAGAAGAGCAAGAAAACACTAGTTTTTTTTAATAATTCATAAAGTGATGTCATAGATGGAATCGAAATGTAAGTAATGATGGATCTAACATAAATTATGCCTAATTTTGAATTAGGTCACTTTAATACTAAGCGTGATATATTTTATATTTGCTTTTATCGCGGATGACAGCAAAATAAAATGTCTAATTACATAAATATTATATATTGTTAATATCTATACAAAACAAATTTTATTTTAAGAAAAAAATTAGGTGGCTGCTAGTTGGAACTTACTAACCCTTTGTGAAGATCTAATTGTACGCGTTTTAACAATTCAGCCGTCACTGCTTAGCTTTGATAGATTCAAATTTCCCTCTTTTCAAAATATTTCTCATAACTGGTTTCATTTATTCATTACTATCTTGTATAGGGTCGGAGAGAGGGATTCGTTTAATTTTTTTTATTTCGTAGGTTACGAGAGGATCTTTCGGCAACAATACCAATGCAAGAGAAACAATTGAGTGATACACAGAAAAAACTACACGGCTTGAAAAGAGAAGAAGGAAGTGTGATAAATGAAGTGAGAAGTTTGAGGTAAGAGAAGAATTACATTGTATAATGCGTTCAAAGCGTTCTCATTTTTTCTGATATTGTTAAAAACATACATGAAAAATATATTGAGTGTTACGTTCTGTTTTTTTAAGAATTTTTTTAAACCACAAGTCACTTTGGTTAAAAGAAGTAAATTTAATTAATATTTAGAGAAGAATGGGTGAAAGGGCCACTTAGGGATAATGATAAGAGAATGATAATGAATTATCAATTGTATAACCACAGATTAAATATGATGATGATTTCAGAGCACAATTAGAAGAATCAAAACAAGCAATGACGGCGAACAGGTCTCGTGGTAGAGTACTGGACTCTCTGATGAAAGAAAAAAGCGCGGGTAGACTTCCCGGCATATTTGGAAGATTGGTAAGTGCAAAGTACAAAAGTAAATTTCCTTTAAGTTTTCACCATATTGTATACCTAATGTTTTAAAGGATCAAGAGTCAAATGTGACGCTGTGTGGTATCCATATGAATAGTATAGGCCATCCTCATTTCTTATCGAGATGTCGTAAAAGGTGACTAAGGTAAGTCGACCTACTGTTGGCACCCGGCTGAGTACAATAGACCACCCTTATTTCTTACCGAGGTGTCGTAAAAGGTGACTAAAGTAAGTCGACCTGCTGTGTGGTATCCGGTTGAGTAGAATAGACCATCCTGTTTCTTACAGAGGTGTGAAATACTACTAACTAAGTTAAGTTGACCTCAGGCAGGTGGCCGACCGTAAAATACGCAGCTGAATCATGTGACAACATGTTAATGACATGTTGTGCAGACCTCACTTAGAGTGGATTATGTCCAGGAGGATGATAAAAACACAAACGTGATCAATTTATAGCAGAAATAATTCTACTTATCCTACAAAGGCAGTATACATTGAAACAGCAGAGTTGTTGCAGAATTCAGAACTGCTCTAAATAAAGGACCTTTGCCCACGTGTTAGACTGTAAAATAATTGCCTATCCCACTTCTGGGCATGGGTCTACTCTCTTCGTTTTTAGAGAAGGGTTCAAACAAGGGTCTTAGATCTTATTCGCGCCTCTCCGGGGTTTGAACTTGTGATCCCCTCGAAAGAGTTGCACGGTCATTACAGCTCAATTAGATTATATTAAAGGAGAAATTATTAAGGAAATACTAGCTTTACCCCCAAATTCTTACGCGTGGACTGTTGTTTCGTGAAAGTTTGATAATAGATTGCGCTTTTCGATGTCATCCTATTCCTCTTGAATTAACAGGATTTCTATAGCGTTAACCTGGTGTATAAGGAATAATTGTGCCAAATTCCATTGATATTGGTTCAACGGATTGATTGTGAAAGAGTAACAAATATACATCCATACTCACAAACTTTCGCATCTTACTATGTATGTGAGTTGTATCTGTTTGTTACTCTTTCACGGCGAATCCGCTGAACCAATATTGATGGAATTTGGCACAATTATTCCTTATACACCGGAATAACATATAGGCTATAAAAATCCTGTTAATTCTACAGGAATAGCATGCCATTGGGAAGCGCAATCTATTATCATCCTATCACGCGACAACAGTTCACGCGAACGAAGTCGCGGGTAAAAGCTAGTTTATAATATTAGTAGGATGGGACTAACTTTATATTATTTATTTACAGGGTGATCTTGGCGGTATAGACGCTAAATACGACGTAGCTATATCTACCTGTTGCGGAGCGTTGGACAATATTGTTGTGGATACAGTGGACACAGCACAAGCCTGTGTGGAACATCTCAAGAGGCACGATATAGGACGTGCGACCTTCCTTGCTCTGGATAAGCAGCAGCATTTGATTAGAAGGATGGAGAACAGGGTCAATTAGTGAGTATAGTGGTCATTATATAGGCAAAAGAGTTTTATATAAACGTGGATAGGACTAGAGGGAAGACGAAAAAATATAGTTGAATTGGGTGAAGCATGTAATCTTTAATATTTAAATCAGTTAATCTTAAAAAAGTAATAATAAAATTATTTTGCTATAATCCGCGATGAAGTAAAATAGAAAATATATATAATGCTAAATGTAGAGTGGACAATCGGTTATCATATCTGATACATGCAGGAGTCGTAAAAAACACATGCACAAACCTCCACCACCGCCACCACGATACACAAGCACTATATACATTCACTATCACAAATTCAACAATCGTTTCGCCCCGCAACCGAAGCATCATCATTGATGATAGCTTTCCTCGATAAATGGACTACCTTACACTCGAATATATCAAAAGGGTCCAGTAGTTCCTGAGATTAGCGCGTTCAAACAATGAAACAAACAAACTCTTGAGCTTTACTTATTTTTTTTTATTTTATTATTTCTTTTTATACATATATTTAGAAAATAAAAAGTAAAAAAGCACATGTATAAAGACGGAGTTATCTCTAAAAGGGATCTCTTCCAGTCAACCTTTGAGTAATAGAAGGAAAAGGACAAGAATTAAAGAAGAAAGAGAGTAGGGGGTCGTATAGAGAAAAAGAAAAAGTTATATAAATTTATTTAATTTTTAAGAAGAAGAAGAAGAATAACTTTATTGCACAAATAAAATACAGAGTGAAAAGAACAAGAGACATAGATAATAGAAACAATTAAAAGTGCAAAGGGCGGTCTTATCACATTAGAGGATCTTTTATATAATTATCAGTGGGTTAGCACGCAGATAAGTATGTAAAAGAAGAGAAAATAAATAGTAAAAAATAAATATAAATATAAGTATAAACAAAAACACATAAATAGAGAAAAATAAACCAAAAAGAGAAAAAGCAAAAAATAAAAAATAAAAATCGTAATAATGCCAGTGAGAATCATCATTAAAGTGACAAATAAAAATCCTTCACACGAACCTTAAATATGGTTAATGAAGGAGATTCCCGAACATCAGATGGAAGAGCATTCCACAGTCTTACAGCTTTAACTGTAAATGTGTCATTGTAGCAATTTGAGTTGCACTTAGGCGTTCTCAACTTTCTACCGTCTATTTTTATTATTGCTACTTTTTATTATATTAGTATAGATTATAAATATTTCAGTCCAGAAAACGTACCACGGCTCTTTGATCTGGTCAGAGTGAGAGATGAACGAGTGTTACCAGCGTTTTATTACGCTTTACACGATACTTTGGTGGCGAAAGATCTGGAACAAGCATCTAGAATTGCGTACGGAGCCACGAGATACCGCGTCGTTTCCCTTAATGGAGACGTTATAGAAACTGCTGGTAAGTTTTTACAAGATATTCGTATCTTTAAAAGCTATCGCAAATCCTAAATGCTATAGTAAACTTTTAAAGACATAGTGCATAAACATATTTATCTAAAGTAAAAGTAAGTAAGTAACGGCCTGTTACTATCCCAATGCTGAGAATAGGCCTCTTCTCTCCGTTTTTGGAGAGAAGGTTTGGAGCTAAGACCTACCACGCTGCTCCAGTGCGGATTGGTAGGTTACACATATCTCCAGAATTCTCTAGAGATATGCAGGTTTCCTCACGATGTTTTCATTCACCGAAAAGCGTGTGATAAACTGAACTGGCGTGAAATGAGACATGGCAATAGGGCCTTCGTTCCACCTTTGTATACGCCACGTCATAGAACTGCAGCATTTCGTGGCAGCTTTAAATATCTAGCCACGAAATGCTGGAATAATATCCCTCCACCTTTTCGTCAAATTAATTCGAAACACACATTTAAAAATGTATATCGTCCACACATTCTTCAAGCACAAAAGAGCGAATAGACCTTTAAATGCATCACGTGCGTTTACACTCTGGTAGTATCTTAACACCAGGAAATTTTTTTAACTTACTTTTACCTGATCTGATTTATTTATTAATTTACTTATACTAATACTTACTATAATTTTAAATATAATATAATAATTAGGCGAATAAGAGCATACAATATCAATTTGTACAGGAAATATATTGAGAAGACAATCATAGTACTACTTAATATACGGGCTTCCCTCGACAGGGATCCGGCAGAATATCAGCGTTGCCAGTATTTTTTACCTCCAACACTTAGCTGAGCCAGAACCTTTTCATTGGCACGACACACTTTAAATTCACCTTTTATATAATTTTTTGTTGTTATTGCTTCTCTCTGTGTGTAAATTGTTTATTTTGTGTTGTGTGAATGAATAAAGCTATTCTATTCTATTCTATTCTAAATTATCAATTAGACACGTATGTTTTTAACAGAAAAACTCATTGGTGTCTACCCGGATTCGAAACCGCGACCTCCTCGAAAGAGTCGAACGGTGTTACCGCTGGGCCATCACAGCTTAAGATATTTATCTATTTTATTATATTTCTCACACCCGCCGTGTGATATCCGGCTGAATAGAATCATGTTTATAATATGTTGTGCCGACCCCACTTAGAGTGGGATAAGGGCAGGAAGATGATGATAATATAACGAATTTCTTAAAATATTTATGTTATTCTCCATATCTCTCTATATCACCCTCTCCCATCTCTCTTACCCTCCCTCTCGTTTACCCCCCTCCTCTCTTCCCCCTCTCTCTCTTAGCCTCTCCCTCTCTAACTAGTACACATTTAATGTTGAGTGTAATAGATTTCTTCTACGCCTTGTCCTTGTTTCGAGGTATTCTCTCTGTCTCTCTGTCTGTTTTATTATAATGTTTTTTATGGCACATGAATAAATAAATAAAATATTGCGCTTTTTATTTCGTGTCGTTACTTCAAACAGTGGCTCCTGTCCGTTCTAAGTACATATCAGTTTATAATTACTTTATAAATTTAATTACAGGTACAATGTCAGGTGGTGGTAAGACGGTTAGTCGCGGACGTATGTCCAGTTCGGTACAACAGGATACTAGCGAGCACGATCCTAGTGTAATAGAGGCTAAAGAGCGTAAACTAACTTCACTGGAACAGAGGTAAGTTTGTGTTATGAGTGCAATTTTTAGTGACTGTAAATTATATAAAGTTAATGTATAGAAGCATGGGGGGAACTGTCCCCCCCGTCATAACGTCTTGTAAAGAGCTCATGAATAAGTGCCTTGGATAGGATCGAAATTAGTCTTGCTAACCCGATAAAATAAGACGTGAGTATAACCAGTTTCTATATATTAAATCCACTATAAAATTCGCATAGCTTTGCGATTTTATTACCTTAGAACTTTTTTTAATACCATTATAATGTATAAATATTACTATTAATAATGTATGTATAATATATATATGTATAATGTATAAACTATATATAAAACTATAAAAACTATGTATAAAACTTATTTAAAAGTAATATTTGTACATTATACATGTATATTTATAATGTATAAATATTACTTTTAAATAAGTTTTCTAGCACTTTCCCATAGAAAGTTTATATTATTTATAATGATATTTAATGAGGAAAAAATTCTTTATTTTTGATCCATATGGGGTTTCTGTAACAGTAAGGCCCAATTCTGGCATCCTCCTTTGGTATATTTTCGCATATTTATGCCTTTTGTTAATTTTCTAATAATTTGCAGGTTATCAGATCTTCGCAGTGAACAGTCGAATCTGGAAGATTCCTTAGCGTCCACACAAAGTAGTATTCGAGAAGGTAAAACGACTTTACACAAGTTGGACATCGAGTTGAAAAGTTTGACAGAACAAGTCCCTGCTTTAAAAGTATGTATTTGCAACGGAAATATGATATTTTAAATGAAATACTCATTATGATAAGCTGTGGTAGCCCAGCGGTAACACCGTGCGACTCTTTCGAGGAGGTCACGGGTTCAAACCCGGGCAGACACCATTGAGTTTTTCTGTTAAAACTTATGTGTCTAATTGATAATTTCAATTTATCACACGCTTTTCGGTGAAGGAAAACATCGTGAGGAAACCTGCATATCTCTAAAGAATTCTGGAGACATGTGTAACCTACCAATCCGCATTGGAGCAGCGTGGTAGGTCTTAGCTCCAATCCTTCTCTCCAAAAACGGAGAGAAGAGCAGAGCCTATTTCCAGCAGTGGGAGAGTATCAGGCCGCTACTTTACTCATTATGAAACATCCCAAGTTAGTAATCCTTCCAGATAGGTTACACATATCTCTAGAAATCTCTAGAAATGTGCAGGTTTCCTCCGTGTGGTATCCGGCTGAATAGAATAGTACCACCCTCATTTCTTACCGAGGTGTCTTAAAAAGCGACTAACGTACGTCGACCCGCCGTGTGGTATCAGGCTGCGTAGAATAGACCAACCTCATTTCTTACCGAGGTGTCGTAAAAGGCGACTAAGGTAAATTGACCCACCGTGTGGTATCCGGTTGAGTAAAATAGACCACCCTCTTTCTTACCGAGGAGTCGTAAAATACGACTAAGGTAAGTTGACGTCAGGCAAGCGACCGGTCGTAAAATACGTAGCCACATCATATGACAACATGTTTGTAACATGTTGTGCCGACCCCACTTAGATTGGGATAAGGACAGGAGGATGTGCAGGTTTCTTCACAATGTTTTCCTTCACCGAAAAGCGTGTGATAAATTGTGAATTATAAATAAGACACTTAAGTTATTAAAACAAAAACTCATTGGTAACTTATAAGTAGTTAAATTAACACTTCGACATTTCTAAGTCTATACATAGACTAGTCTCGATGTTTACCTAAATCGTACGGAGGATAAATGTAAATCATAGACAAGAATATTCTGCTACGTTATCTTGAAATTCATCAAGAGTTTGTTATTCAAATCACTAAATTGTCTCACCTCGTAGGTTAGCTGGCAGAGATCTCTGTCATAGGGATAAGTTGACCTTTGTACACTTTTTTTACCAATTATGTTTTTTTCCAACATTTTTTATGGTACATAAATAAATAAATAAATAAAAAAAATAAAGGTGGAGGAGTATTGTTCCAATTTTTGTAACGGATTCTTTTGGCAGGTTATCTTGATACGAAAAGTTTATTTAGAATTCTTTTTTATTTTTCTAGATTTGACTGTGTTTTAGTTACTACTATTGTACTTACTAGCAAAACTAGTTTTCCAAAAAAGAAGTTTTTATCAACTTTAACTAAAGCACTATGAAGCTAAATAAAAATTTCCCGTATTTTATATCAAGAATATTTAAATTCATTTGCATGTTGTTTGTCGATATTCTAGGGTCAAATTAAACACCAAGAATCGAAGGTGGCATCGAGCAAAGTGGACCCAAGACATAAGGAGAAGTTGGAAGATAATTTGAGGATCGCTGAGGAGAAATTAGAGAAAGCTAATCACGATGCAGGAGAGGTAATGGCATATTTGGTATTGCATCACCTAATGATAAGTATTTGAAAATACAAAGACAATTTATGAAAGCCATCATCCTCCTGCCCTTATCCCACTTTAAGAGGGGTCGGCACAACATGTTATAAACCTGTTATCACGTGATTTGGTCGGCACAACATGTTATAAACCTTTTATCACATGATTTATCACGTATTTTACGACCGGCCGCCTGCCTCATGTCAACTTACCTTAGTCGGCTTTTGCGACACCTCTGTGAGAAAGAGGGTGGTCTATTCTAATTAGCAGGATACTACACGGTGGGTCAACTTACCTTAGTCGCCTTTTACGACACCTCGGTAAGAAATGAGGGTGGTACTATTCTATTCAGCCGGATAGCACTCGGCGTAGACAATATATGATAGTTTGTTTTAAATATATTCACACATTATGGAGTGTTATGCGTTTGTCAAATTGACGCTTTATTACCATTTTTTTATAATTAAAATAAATTAAAAGTGACAAACTACCTAAAACTAATAATTTCAAAATTAATAAATAAAAATTTCATATATATCATATGATTAGTATCAAAGTGACCAAATTAAAAATTTGGCTTAATTCAGTTAGATACATTGTAATCCTTATTTCAATGCAAACACCATCCTACGAACTATTAAAAAAGCTAATGTTTTGCTGTCTAAGTTATGGGTGTCTTTATCACTTACTAGTTTTAAAGGCGCTACGCTTTATCAATTTTCCGCATTACTTTTTTGAATTAGGTCACTTTAATACTAAGCGTGCGATATGGTCCAGGTTTGGTAGAGCATCTGGTTTGCTCAGACTTCCAGTCCTCTCATTTCCTTTTAAATAGTACCTAACGCTCATTCAAGTGTTATTGCTTTACTAGCTGACGGGGCCAACATTGTTTTTCCATATAAATTATTTGTAATACATGATTTTTTAATAACTTTCGCCGTTTACTTAGCGTACGCAAGGAAAGCTTTAAATTTAGCCGTTTTCGTAATATTTTTTATCTCTGCTCCCCTCCTATTCATCTTAGCGTGATGTTATATAATCTATAGCGTTTCTCGATAAATGGACTAACTTACATTTAAATATTTTTCCTGCGATTAGCGAATTCAAACAAACAAACAAACTCTTCAGCTTTATTTATTAGTATAGAGTATGGATAATATAAAAATTATAATTAATTTAAAGGTAGAAAACGAAGTGCACGGTGTGGACGAAAAAATATCGGCAGTGGCCGGAAATAAAGTTAAAGATCTACAGAAGAACGTTGATGATCTAACAAAGAAAATCGATAAGGTGTCTACGGAAATCACCAAATTAAATGTTGCTATTAGCACTAGTATCAGGTAATGGAGTTTAAAAACAAAACAGTACAATTTATGTAATACTAGTGGCCTGCCCCTGCTTCGCACGGTTCGGGTATAAAATATATAGCCCATATTCATTCACACTAAATGAATTAGTAAATGAATGTTCACTTAAATTACATGCTGTAAACGGCGATCTATATTAAATCAACAATTTATTTAAGGTACTTAATTGTATAAGGATTAATGCTGTATTGTATAAAAATTGCTTTGAACATAAGGCATTATTTTTCGTAAAAAGTAAATGACAAAAAACACTATTGTGGGTTATCCATAAGAGATAGACATATACCATCGCGGACTTTTCTGTAGACCTTTTCAAGGTGTACAAATACTTAGTACATCATTTTGATAAATCTCGTAGGGTTTAGCCTGCGTTTGCAATGTAAGCGGAAAAAATTGTAAGTATTTACGTAATTAGTTAGTAAGTATCACATTGGAAACCTCAAAAATTACAGTATTTCTCTACTCCGTATAGAATGTTATTATACGTACAAACCTTCCTCTTGAAACACTCTATCTATTAAAAACCGCATCAAAATCTGTTGCGTAGTTTTAAAGAATTAAGCATATATAGGGATATATGGACAAAAAATGCGACTTTGTTTTATACTATGTAGTGATTACTTATTTATTTTAGTATTGCATACTAAAATTGTAGGATACCAAAGCTGTGTTTAACTTTAAAGCTTATATTGAACCCTCGACACTATTTGATCTCAACAGTTTCAACATAATTACTTAAATCTGATGAAAATTTTACCATTATTCTCGACTCATTACTAGACTGTATGTCCAATGGTTTTATGAGAGTTAAACATATATTTTAGAAATGCAAAAAAATCTAAAGACAAAATCCAGCAAATGGAAGGGGATCTAAAAGAAACCGAAAAGAACTTGGAGAATTTAAACAATCAGAAGAAACAACTGAGTTTGGACAGCGCACAGTTTCAAAAGGAATTTGAGGAGGTATGAAATTGTTATATACTTATTTATACTCTTCATCATCTTCCTGCCCTTATCCCACTTTAAGTGGGGTCGGCACAACATGCTACAAACTTGTCACATGATTTGGCTACGTATTTTACGACCGGCCTGACATCAACTTGCTTTAGTCGTATTTTACGATACCTCTGCAAGAAATGAGGGTGGTCTATTCTACTCAGCCGCATACCACACGGTGGGTCTACTTACCTTAGTCGCCTTTTACGACACCTCGGTAAGAAAGAGGGTGGACTATTCTACTCAGCCGGATATTACACGGCGGGTCAACTTACCTTAGTCGCCTTTTACGACACCTCGATAAGAAAGGGAGTGGTCTAGTCTACTTAATCGGATACCATACAGCTGGACAGCTTACCTTAGTCGCCTTTTACGACATCTCGGTAAGAAATGAGGATGGTCTATTCTACTCAGCCGGATACCACACGCCGTATACTGTTTATACTCTTTACCATATAAGATGTTTAAAATTGTGAAATAAGCACAATTTTCAAAATGTTTGAAATTGTTAAAGGTTTCTGTTTAATTTTTTTCAGTTAGATGAACAAATAAACGAAGGTACGAGCGAGTTTAGCGGACTGCGACAAGAAATAGCAAAACTACAAAGCAAGGAAAACAAGATGAAAAGCGAAAGGTTGGAAGCGAACAACGCAGTTAGTAAGATGGAGAAGTCCATACATGATTTTACTACGAAAACTCCTTTGTGGGAGAAGGAGGTATATAGAATTTTGATTTTTCTAACCTAGTCTAATTTATAGAATTAAGCGTTACTTTGCGGAGGCCCATAATACAAAAGTAATGAGAATATTATTTTGCTAAAATCTGTGATAAAAGAAAATATGTGTAATGCTAAATGTAGAGTGTACTATTCGTTCTCATACCTGATACATGCAGAATTTGTAAGACCTCATGCACTACCCGACAACGATGACACAACAAAACACAAGCACTGCACACATTCACCACCACAATCTCAACCACCACTTAGTGCCTTAGATGCCACTTAACTTAGTGCCGCTTAGGGACCCTGGGTCCCTTGCGATATAATGAAATTTTGTATCAACAAATTATTTTCATTTTCATGATTTTTGCCAGTTAACGACATTGAAGCTCGAAGATCCTGGACTTGATGGCGTGCCAGGAATCGAACGGCCGACCCCTCTTGTGCGTCACACAGCCGAAGAGTTAGAGGGATCTTCAGTAGATGAGCTTAGGAATAGGTTGTCGGCACAGAAAACTAGAGTTGGTGACGCAAAGCCTAATGTACAGGCTATACAGGTAAGGAAAAATTTTCCCAAGAGCCTCGAACCTATAAAATAGCTATAGAATAGTCATCTATAGGCTAACCGTTTAACTTAGTCCTCGCATGTGCCTCTTGTATATCACACTTCGGGCTCTCGTAGCTCGCACATACCTCAGTCTCCGTTCTTGTCCACCGCCCCTTTGTACCGTGCACGCGAAGTCTGAGTTAAACGCTTAGCCTATAATGAGGATATTAGGTTTTGAAATCGATTCTATTTTAGGCACTAATTATTTTTTTCTAAAATATTGTAAAGTGGTATGGTTATTATGAGTTCTCTATTATTCGGTTAATAAGTTCATATTTTGAGATATAACAATCTGTACTTATATTATAAATGCAGAAGTCTGTATGTCTATCTGTTTTTTATACAGATCCACTATCACAATATTGATTAAATTTGGTACAATTTAAGTTTATATACTGCAATGAATTTTAATTCATGTGATATACACTGTTATGAAAAATAAATAAAAGAGACTTGTTTATTTTGTTTAGTTCCATTGCCTTATGTCTTACTGAATACTGTTATAAGGTAAATATAATGAACAATCATGTATTATTTCAAAGAACCTTACTGTCTAATTATGCTGTAAAAGTATAGCAATAATAGCATATTTTCAATTGGGAATAAATATTTGTATGTCAAATGTGTGTATTATTTTTTTTAATTTCAGGACTATAGAATAAAAGAGGAATTATATCTAAAACGCGCTGCAGAATTAGACGAAATCACAACAAAGAGAAACGAAATGAGGGCTCTGTACGACCAACTGAGAAAGAAGAGAACTACAGATTTTCTAAGTGGTAAGATATATACATAGATATATATATATCGGGCTCATCCGATAAAATAACACGTGAGTATAGCCGGTTTCTATACATTAATTATGAATTCCACTCACGATAGTTTAAATTCAAAAAAGATATATACAGCATAGAACTGAAGCTAAGTGCGGGTAGTCGATATTTACATCGAATTATTCAAAGGTGAAAACCCACAGGGATATTTATTAATTCACACTTATGGAAGCGGAGCCCAAGCGGGGACTTTCTACGTTACTAAAGCGCGTCAGAAAATTATATGGGGAGAAACGTTGTACCCTGTAATGTACCCCTACCATATCATCATCATCCTCCTGCTCTTATCCCACTCTAAGTGGAGTCGGTACAACATGTCATATGATTTAGCTACGTATTTTACGACCGGCCGCCTGCCTGACGTCAACTTACCTTAGTCGTATTTTACGGCTCCTCGATAAGAAAGAGGGTGGTATATTATACTCAACCGGATACCACAAGGCGGGTCGACTTACCTTAGTCAGAAATGAGGGTGGTACTATTCTATTCAGCCGGATACCACACGGCGTATCTAAAAGTAATATATATGCAAATTTATTTATTTATTTATGTACCATAAAAAATGTTGGAAAAAAAAACATTATTGGTAAAAAAGTGTACAAAGGTCAACTTATCCCTATGACAGAGATCTCTGCCAGCTAACCTACGAAGTGAGACAATTTATATTAAAGAAAAAGTTGGTACGCAAATATCAAACATTATGAATTAGAATTACCTACTAATAATTTCCTAATTTAATTTAATTTAATTTAATTTAGTATCCCGGGCTGCCCTACTATTTGTTTTGTTTTCAGGTTTCAATACAATTACCGCAAAACTGAAGGAGATGTACCAAATGATAACACTCGGCGGCGACGCTGAACTGGAGTTGGTCGATTCTTTGGACCCTTTCACTGAGGGAATTATATTCAGGTTTGTTTGACAAAAAATTTTTTTTTGATACGTAACTATAGTTTGCGTTCATTCATTTTTCGTTTCATTCGAAATTGAAGGTAACAATGATTTAGATTTAGAAATTGGTAAAAAAGTTTTTAACATATCAGCGACTGTCAAAAGTATGAATGAATGAACGACTCTTTATTGCACACAAATAAACAATAATAAACAAGAGAAATAAGAACATAAGAGTGCAAGGGGCAGTGTTATCACTAAAAATGATCTAGTGAAAGTTGTGCTTCTGTTTGTGTTTTTTAAAAAAAAGTTAAGTAAAAAAGTAAAGTAGCGGCCTATTACTCTCCCACTGCTGGGAATAGGCCTCTTCTCTGTTTCGGAGAGAGGGAAGACCTACTCCAATGCGGATTGGTAGGTTACATCTCCAGAATTCTCTAGTGATATGCAGGTTTCCTCACGATGTTTTCCTTCACCGAAAAGCGTGTGATAAATTGCAATTACCAATTAGACACATAGGTACGTTTTAACAGAAAAACTCATTGGTGTCTGCCCGGGTTTGAACCTGTGACCTCCTCGAAAGAGTCGTGCGGTGTTACCGCTGGGCTATCACAGCTAGCTGTCCCATTGAAGATGTTAAAAATTTTTAATTAAAGATTCGTACGTACGCTTCTAATCTACGTGAATTTTAGAAATCTTACATAAAAAATTACAAAAAATACAAAAAAATACGATTTTTAACTGTTACAGCGTCCGCCCGCCAAACAAGTCGTGGAAGAACATATCGAATCTATCAGGTGGTGAAAAGACTCTATCATCGTTAGCGCTGGTGTTTGCGCTGCATTATTACAAGCCCACCCCTTTGTACGTGATGGACGAGATCGACGCTGCTCTAGACTTTAAGAACGTGTCTATAGTCGCTAATTATATTAAGGTAAGTCGCAAAATATATCTGGGTAAGTTGAAATTTTATCAAGGTAAGTCGCAAATTATATCAGGGTAAGACGCAATTATATCGAGGTAAGTCGCAATTATATTAAGGTAAGTCGCAACTATATCAAGGGTTAGTTGCAAATTATATCAGGGTAGGTCGCAATTATGTCACGATAAGTCGCAAATTATATCAGGGTAAGTCGCAATTATATCAAGGTAAGACAAATCATATCAGGATAAGTCACAATTATATTAAGGGTAAGTTGCAAATTATGCCAGGGTAACTCGCAATTATATCAAGGTAAGACTCAAATCATATCAGAGTAAGTCGCTATTATGTCAAGATAAGTCGCAAATTATATCAGGGTAAGTCGCAATTATATCGAGGTAAGTCGCAATTATATCTGGGTAAGTCGCAATTATATCAAAGTAAGTCGCAAATTATATCAGGGTAAGTTGAAATTTTATCAAGGTAAGTCGCAAATTATATCAGGGTAAGACGCAATTATATCGAGGTAAGTCGCAATTATATTAAGGTAAGTCGCAACTATATCAAGGGTTAGTTGCAAATTATATCAGGGTAGGTCGCAATTATGTCACGATAAGTCGCAAATTATATCAGGGTAAGTCGCAATTATATCAAGGTAAGACAAATCATATCAGGGTAAGTCACAATTATATTAAGGGTAAGTTGCAAATTATGCCAGGGTAAGTCGCAATTATATCAAGGTAAGACTCAAATCATATCAGAGTAAGTCGCTATTATGTCAAGATAAGTCGCAAATTATATCAGGGTAAGTCGCAATTTATATCAAAGTAAGCCACAAATTATATCAGGGTAAGTCGTAATTATATCGAGAATGTGTCTTTAGTCACGAAATACCTATCTGAAATATCTTCAAACGATTATTAAAGCGATTAAAGCTTGAAAATTGATGTATAAATCTTAAAACACTTGTTACAGGAGCGCACTAAAAACGCCCAGTTCATAATAATATCGCTCCGGTACAATATGTTCGAGGTATCGAACAGGCTTGTTGGGATTTATAAGACGGAGGACTGTACGAAGTCCATAACCATCGAGAATAAGGTACCGGAACCTATTGCAGATACAGCGTAGCGTAAAAGTAATAAAAATTAATTTTATATATACAGGTGTTTTATGTCCCTTTTTGAATTTTGATTAATCGTCCCATCCGAACAAAGTTACATGTTCCATGTTTAAACATAGAACATGTAACTTTGTTCTTCGAATGGGGCGGAATGTCTTTTAGCATATTTTAATAATAATAATAACTTTATTAAACATCCAAATGTACATAGTGCATTGAAGCCCTAGCTCCTGAACTAGAAGAACAGTGTTTCAGGAGACCTTCCCTTATCAACTAACGAAAGGCGGAGTTATCGTACGTAGCACAGACAAGGTTTGCGTAACGATGAATACAATCAAGGATTTTATTGCCGTCGACTCTTCTGTTTTATGCACTCCTATTATACCACGGTCATTTTTCACAAAGATATTATTTATGTTATTTTTTTGACTTTGAACAAATATATTTATTTACAGCAAAAATGTACAAGTTATCTTAAATTACTTACACGCTAGGACTATACAAATCATGCCCACGTGGAATGGTCCCAAGAATGCTGGCAGCGTTTCCGCGCTGAAACGGTAAGCTGATTCTTTGTGCGAAAAAGGAGCCAGCCCTCTTGTCACCTGAGAATATATTTTTTATCTGCATCATCCCCTGTGCCATTCCTGTTCACTGATTTTGAAAATAACGTTGATATTTATTACTATTTTAATTAGTAATCTATGCTTATTACTAAATATTGAACATCCCGAAATAAGAATATCTTTTGAAATAAATATCTATGATATAATATATATCGTTGTCTCATATCGAGTATCAATTTTTTTTAATAATTTTTTTAAGGATATATGATTTTAAGGATTTATTTGATGGTGATATCTTTTAGAAATAAAACTACACGTAACGTTATTTAAATTTATTTTTAGGAATAGGAAATAGGTGTAGGAAGTGATATACATGTAAAGGTTAACATAACAAATTGAACAAAAATAGTATTGAAATAAGTAGTGTTTTATATTTTTATAGATATCTATAGAAAAGTCATGACAATATTATTTCACTTTAATTCGCGATAAATCGTATTGATAATCGATAATTTTATCGTGGATTATATAAGGTTCTTAAGTTCATTTTTTTATTATGAAAAAGCTTGCTACTAGCTAGCTACGGTTGTACCTGATACAACCTAAGATTGACCTCAATTCACATAATTCCTAATCAAACTTTGGTCTTTGAATAAAAATTATGAAGTCTAATAAAATTCGATTATATTTTATTTAATGTTGTTTTAAATATATTATGACAGATATTTATTATAGCTTTTACTCTAGCGTTTGCATAATAATTCAACAAAGAGTGAGATTTGGGAAATTTTTGAAAGAGGATAATGCTCAAATGTATCATCACATTAAATTATTAAATAGTAAGTACTAGCTAAACTATAGAAGAGAAATGGAATCAGGTCGATAACTTTGTTATCTTAATAAATTATATAAATACTATTAGCTATAATTATGCTACTATGTAACCACTATCACATGCTTCCATAAGAATAAATACATTGAGGCATATTTTAAGTATTATTTATATAGTTGTTGTATAATCAATTTTATACATTGTCAAAGAAATTCTCTGAAATTTTCAATTAATACACGGTGTGAATACATCGACATGCATTACATAACCATTTCTATTTCTCCATTTAGTGTATGCGTAAGTGTCCAATATTTTCTTCATTAAAATTGACGGTAAAAACAAACGAATAATTTAATATGATTAATTTTCAAAATAAATTTTATTTGGAAAATATTAAATAACTTCAAATTACCAATTTCAAATTTATCTTCTCACTAAAAATTACGTCAAACTTATTGCTCCGTTAAAAAAAGGGGGAACAAATATTTCGACTCTTATAATATGATAATTTAAACAATAAATCAACTTTTTTTCATTTTGTGGTAATCCAGAGCTTCTATTTTTTTTAACAATGTATGGAAAAACAAACTGTCTGCAGAAATAATCCTAAACACAAGTTTCTTAGTTAGGAGCAAATGTTCTCCCACTTCAAACGGCCAAATTATTACTTTCTTTTTAATACCATCTTGTAAAAATGGGTTACGCAATATTATTGTAAGTAATACGAAAAAAATGAATAAATCGGAATTAATTATTGATTCACATGTCTAATATTTTGTTATTATTTTCTTTACAACATACCTTATATGTGTGATAATTTAAATGTATGAAACTTGAAAAATAACAATCCAATGTTTGGATAAATCATGACAGCTTACGTACATTTTTAAAACATATATACGAGTATACATGCAAGTAAGCTTTAGCTTTAAATGATTAGATAAAAAAAGTAACTTTGTGTTAAATCAGCTTAAAAAAAAATGATAAGGCAGTCATCACAAAAGCGTATCTATTATTCTTAACAAAAAAAATATTATATCTCTTGAACTAAAACCATAACTTCGGGTTTTAGGAATACGTCTTTGTTGGGGCTGTTGTTGATCTCTTCGACTATGGAACTGTGCCAAGCGAAAGTGAGCACTGTGGCTGGTACTAAACGAAGGTCGATAAGGGTCTTATTTCCATCCTCGTCCAGTATTAATTTGTGTCCCGTGGGTGTATTTAGGACAAACGGTAGACCGTTATGTTCGAGGTTCTCTTGTACGAACTCGTATATTTCGGTGTACCGCTCGTAGACCGAAAATGTTCCCTGTAATTTATTACACCGTGTTTAGAAATATTACACAAACAGAAAATAGAATCTTTATGTTTGTGTAATATTTAAAATCTCCTACTGTATAATAAATAACATAAGCATAGAGTTATTTATTCTACAGAATATTTTTTCATATTCACTCCATTTTTTCATTTATTTTTATTGTGAACATTATATTTAATTTAGACTTATTTAGTATTATTTTTTATTTTGATCTCAAATATGTGTTTAGTTTTTGTTATTAAATTTATAAATGTTGATTCACACTTTTTATTAGTAAGTAGGCTAGCTTTTAAATTTTTTATTGACCTTTATTTTGTGTCTGCTTGGCCTATTAATTGATGGCGTGCCAATAAATAAATAAATACAGAAGGGAAAGTCATGAGCATACCTCTAAGTGAGAGCGTCACAATAATTTATAGAATTAGGCGTTACTTTGCGGAAGTCCATAATACAAAAGTAATTATAATATTATTTTGCTATAATCCACGATAAAAGAAAATATATGTAATGCTAAATGTAGAGTGTACTATTCGTTCTCATTTCTGATACATGCACAATTTGTAAAAACTCATGCACTTGTTTGTATTGAGATTGTGGTGGTGAATGTGTGCCGTGCTTGTGTATTGTGTTAACGGTGGCGAGTAGTGAGTTTTTACAAATTCTGCATGTATCAGGTATGAGAAATATTAAAGATACAAAAATAGGTACATATATACCTGTAACAGTATACCGTCAGGGAATCGAATCCTGATGATTGCGAATTTGTACTTCCTCATCTCTCGCAACTCGTCCTTTTCCCTCATGGCCTTCGTGCGCAACATTTGACTCCTTTCTATTGCTTCAGCCCTGGTAAATAGAGGTTTTATTAGAAAGAGATTTATTTATTTATCTCTCACTCTCACAATGTATTCTCAGAGTTGTACTCCAATACTATATCTCGGAACATTTATTTATTTAATTACTTGTGGTACCTCACTACACAAAATACTGAGTTTTACACTCTATATATGTTTCTTTCGAACTTTCGAATTTAAAATATATATTTACTAGCAATCGCAAGCGGCTCCACCCGCGAGGAAAGATTAAAACCGTAAATTGACGTTCAATCAATCAAACAAACAAACAGACATTATTTGTCATTATGTGAGTGAAATATAGATATATTATGTCACATTCATCTTATGAATCATAATTATGATTAACGGTATTCTTTATTATAGTTTTATAAATTATGGCGATCACGACCACTATAGTTCTTATGAATTATGGACCATTACGACTACTATAGTGCATGTGAATTATGGTCGATTACGACCACTATAGTTCTCATGAATTATAGTCCATTACGACGACTATAGTTCTCATGATATATAGTCGATTACGACTACTATAGTTCTTATGAATTATGGTTGATTACGACCATTATAGTTCATATGAATTATGGTAGATTTCGACCACTATAGCTCTTATGAATTATGGTCTAATACGAGTACTATAGTTCTAATGAATTAAGGCCGATTACGATTACTAGTTAATATGTTTACCTGAGCTGCTGTTCTTTCTTCAGTTCTTCAGGAGTGAGAGCGTAAAAGGACGGTGGAAGCTGCACTTTGTTTGCCGCTTGCGATGGCAATAGCACTTGTAAATTTCTATCCAACTCGAGCTGGATCGGTTCTGCTGTTCTTAGTGCCTCTATTAGAGTCTGGAAAAGATTTTTAACGATAAAGTGGTGTCTGTTTAACAAAATATTAATATATATTATTAAAGAAATAAATTTTAAATGCATTACATGAAAAAACATTGCAATTTCACACATGGTATCCATACCCAAAATAAGTGACTTTATAATTGCATTATGGGTGATTAATGGGGGAATGGACTGATCAGTCAATCGGAGCACTAGAGGTGACACACAAAAATTTGAGCTATTAATTTTAATTCCAGGTGCCTACACACCTTAGAAGCATAAAAAAACTGGTAATTTAATTCAGTAATTTAGCCACAGAAATTATTTTACGTTTCGAATAAAAAAATACATGATATAGAAGGTGAATGACCGTACCCCATCTCATTCCATTTTGTATGTAATGCATAACCTTGACCAACAGACTAAAGTGTCAACAAGTGCGAAGGAGACAAAACTATAATGTTATTATTTTCTCCTGTTTTCTGAATCAACGTACCGCGCCAGGTCAGACAATCATTATTAACAAAGCCAGATCTCAATTAAATTACATTTATTTTTACCATAAATACATTTTTTTAGCTATATTTGAGAAGGCCAAAATTATCCTATACATTTTAAATGATCAGTGGACTTTTTAAACTTCGTATCACTCGGTATATATGTAATTTGCTCACCGTCAAACTTTCCACAGATGTAACATTCTCCAGTTTAAAGACCAAATAGTCTTCTTCCACACCATCAGGGTTGGTCAGTTTCTGTTGAGAGAAACCAGCGGCCAATAACAGCTCCATTGACCCTTCTAAAGGCTGCACTCGTTCACGGAATGCTCTGGATCGAAAACAATTTTAATTTGACAAAAGTAGAGTTCATCCTTAATATTCAAATACCTTGAGCTGGTTAAAGCATTATGATTAAAGCAATTTAAGGTTTTCAAGTTAATGAATAGTTAAAATAATTCCATTACATTAACATAATTCTTGTTTTCAATTCTACTTTTACAACAAAACAAGGTATTCAAAGTATGCACTTTACCCGCATCTACCTATTTCAAACACTTAGACAACTCATCTGCAACTTATATGTCGTTAACCCCCGCGTACATACTGATTTATGGCAGTGCAAAGTCTACTAAGTCAGACTATAGATTTATTTTTGTTAAAAAAGTTTCATTTCTTATTTAATTACATCAACATTCATAATCTAATGAATATACAGATTTTTATGATCTATTATGATTGATGATTTATTTTATACAAACTTTTTACTAACGGCCTGTTACTATCCCACTCCTGGGCATAGGCCTCTTCTCTCCATTTTTGGAGAGAAGGATTGGAGCTAAGACCTACCACGCTGCTCCAATACGGATTGGTAGGTTACACATATCCCCAGAATTCTCTAAAGATATGCAGGTTTCCTCAAGATGTTTTCCTTCACCGAAAAGCGTGTGATAAATTGCAATTATCAATTAGACACATAAGTTTTTACTAGAAAACTCATTGGTGCCTGCCCGGGGTTTGAACCCTAGACATCCTCGAAAGAGGCGGACGGTATTACCGCTGGGCTACCACAGCTTAACAACAATTATACAACTTATTACATTTTTATTACAGATCCCTATTTTTTTGTTAATGTAATAAAGCCTCAGTAAAGATGCAGCTTTCCAATGGTGAAAGAATTTTTGAAATGGGTCAAGTAGTTTTTGTGTGAAAAGATTACAAACATACATACAATTTTTTTCTCTTTATAATATTAGTATAGATATATAAATAAAAATAATGTATTTTATTAAACTTATTATTAGATTCTATAATCTGCTGTTAGTAAATTAAATTATTATTTTCGTCAATAACTGTACCTGTATATCGTTAATAACTTTTACCTGTTCGACATCCGAATCTTCTGATACTTTTCCTCTTCGGGGTAAGTCACAATGTTTTCTAAATACTTGCAGAGTGTCTCCACACATGTTTCAACCTAAAAACGAGGAGAAAGACAAATTTACAAAATTTATATTATTAAGACTTATATTAAACATATCCTCTTTAGTTTATTAGTCAAGAAAAAAAAAATATTTTGATAAGTGAAAGATTACAGGTTACAACCATCACCCTGCTTAATTACGGATTGACAGGTATATGTTTTATATTTTACTTGCCCTTTCCCTTTATACATTAACTTACATATCAATCTTGTAAATATGTTAAAATTGTTTCTGCTTTTCAAAACATTGTTCTTCTGACAGAGTCAAACAGTACTCTGCTCTTAAATTAAACTTTTGATAAAAAAAAAGTATTTATGTCTATATTCTTTACTCATAAATGCGAGATTTATCTCATGATATCTTCCTTCAACTTAGTGCGTGAGGAATATCAATTAAGCACCTTAGTATTTTATTAGTATAGAAAACGCATATCCATTTCCTGAGAATTGAACTCGCGAAAAATATAATACGATTGGTCAACTATTATACTATTGCGGTTCAAACGCCTTACGAAATATAAAAGCAATTACACGCCTACATTTTTAATTCAACGTCAATTATTCGTACTAAGACTTGTTAAGAGTTAACTGACTTATTCTAAATTATTAGTTTAAAATACAGCAATGCTTAGAATTTAGTACCTTTTCCTTATTATTATTACATGAGTGAATAATAAGACAGGCAGTGAGACCTCGCTCATCTTCCAATTGTTCATACAAAAAGGTTTTAATGTTTCTCTTCCATTCATCACGAGGTAGAATATCGTTGCTTATTATGGGGCACCTGAAACAATTCTTTAATATTTCTATGCCTGATTTATAGAAGCAGGCGTTACTTTGCAGAACTCCATAGTACAGAAGTTACAATAAATTACTTTGCTGTAATCCGCGTTTTTGTTAGAGAATACATGCAATGCTAAGTGTATGAAGCAGGCAACAATCACATACCACATGCATGCAGGACAAGCTGCCACACGTGTCACAAGACACCGCCAACACTAACACTCCATAAAAGCACTACACACACTCACTACCACAACCTTTACGATCGTTTCGATAGGCTCCACGTACAAAATCATTGTTTGATATTTGCGTACCAATTTTTTCTTAAATATAAATTGTCTCACTTCGTAGGTGCTAACCTATCAACTTATCCCTATGACAGAGATCTCTGTCCTAGGTATAAGTTGACCTTTGTACACTTCTTTTTACCAATAATGTATTTTATAACTTTTTTTATGGTACATAAATAAATAAAATCATATGCTTTTGTTCATAGAGCGTGTGGGGGCTTTTCCTGCATGGATATATTCTCTTAACAAAAACGCGTATTACAGCAAAGTTATTTTATTGTAACTTTCATTTCTATGCCTATATTTACTACTTCTCTGTCACCCATAACACAAATATTAAGTTACTTACTTTGATGATAAATGACAGTGTGTAATTGTGTGTAAATATATTTATTTATTTATTTTGAATATGTGAGAAATGCAACCTATTTAAACAATTAAACAATGTAAACACTTACTTAAAGTACACTCCAGAAGCAGCAAAATTTCTAGGCACTTCACACTCTGTTTCCCTTTTCTCTTTCGGTTCGGTCAAGGATTTAGAATTAGTGGCCTCTTCGTTTTCCAATTCCTTTTTTACTTGTGCCTATAATCAATTAATCTATATTAGATGTTTTATATCAAATTTGAAAGGGCCAGCGGCTGCACAGGCGTGGTAAGATTAATACCATAATAGTGGGTTAACCTTAAAAACTAGACATATGCTGTCGCGGACTTTTATATAGAACTTTTAGAGAAATTTTTTTTTGTAACACATGATTTTTTAATAACTTTCACCGTTTGCTTAGCGCACGTAAGGAAAGCTTTAAATTTTGCTCTAAAGTTTTCGTAATATATTATATTGCTGCTCTTCTTCTATTCATCTTAGATGATCTATAGCCTTAAACCTTCCTCGATAAATGAACTATCTGATACTTAAAGAATTTTTCAAATGTCTCCAGTAGTTCCTGAGATTAGCGCGTTCAATCAAAAAAAGTCTTCAGCTTTATATATTAGTAGGTATAGATATTTCTTGATATTGGGAAAAAAAAACATGTGTAGCTTTAGTATTATCAAGATAATAAAGAACAACAAAGACAATATATCACGATTTTAGATAGATAAGTTAGATATTAGTCATATAAGTAAATTTTACGCACACTTTTTAAATTAGACGATACTGGAAACATTTTAAGGTGTTAAAAATCAAAATACATTTAAAATTTTATAAGTTTCACTTTATAAAAGTGCCTAGGCAGGGTCCACTAGACAGGGTAAACAAAGTTAAAAAAAGCTTTTTTATACAAGTTTAGATCTACCTGAACAAAATCTCTTAAGCAGTTAAAAGTAATCATCAAAGTTGTTTTAACCAAATACACTAAATGTCGCTATTATTCAAATTCTAATTCCCCATTTCGAACAGCAGACTTAAAAATTAATAGTACTATTGGCACTAGTGTTAGTAACCCTTCAGCTCCGTGGGTCGTGGGTTTGATTCCAGCCAAGAGCCAACATTTTCTATACAATTTGTTGGTTCTTTGAGTCTGAGTGTATTTATTTAAAAATTATATAAGTAATGTATTTATCAGTTGTCCATCACCCATAAAAAAGTAAGTTACATATTTTTAACAGCCATGTGTAAAAGTCCCATATAAGGTAAGTGGTCTAGTAATTGACTATGCACTAGTAGTTGACCGTTTTGTAGGAAATTTTAAATAATATTTGTTTTGTTTGTTGTGACTAATAAAAAATTAGTAATTACCTGTTGCAATCTATTAACAACTGCCCATCAGAACTGTAGCCCATTGTTTAATATTTAAAATTATTAATGAATATTTTTTAATAGCTACAACAAAACGCTTATTATTTTAAATTTCATACAAAATGGTCAACTACTAGTGCATGGTCTATTACTAGTGCACTTACCTTATATATATTTTTTATGTTGGTAGAAGCACTATAATAACGCCGTGTGGTATCCGGCTGAATAGACTAGTACCACCCTCATTTCTTACCGTGGTGTCGTATAAGGCGACTAAGGTAAGACGACCCGCCATGTGATATCCGAATGAGTAGAATAGACCAATCTCATTTCTTACCGAGGTGTCGTAAAAGGCGACAAAGGTAGTTGACCCACCGTGTGGTATCCGGTTTAGTAGAATAGACACTCTTTCTTACCGAGGTGTCGTAAAATGCGACTAAGGTAAGTTGACGTCAGGCAGGCGGCCGGTCGTACAAAAGCAGCCAAATCATGTAACAACATGTTTATAATATGTTGTGCCGACCCCACTTAGAGTGGGATAAGGGCAGGAGGATGATGAATAGAAGCACTATAATACTAAATAGGATCTTACCTTTATTGCGGCTAATGATGTATTAAAGGCTGGATTATCTCTAGTCTGTTGCAATCTTGCCAATGCAGCATCAGCTGCTACTTTACTTTCTTCGGACAATCCAGACCTTATCGCCACAGGGACATTGCTTTTGGAATTATTTGATGACTGACTACTTATTGTAGAGTCACTTAGCTTATGCCCGCGTCCCGCTAACTTAAATTTTGCATCTATCTTCTTTTTTTGAAAGAACTTCTTGATTTTCTCCGCCATCTCAGATTCTTGGTGTATGTTCTTTTGGCAGTTTCAATTTTGACACACTCTCTTTCAGTTGCTCTATTGTAGCTGACGTGGCTTTAACAAAAATAATATATAATGTAATAAAGAAGTCATATGTGTTAGAGGTAAATAAATCTAAAAGAAAGAAACAGAAAAAATGTAAAGCAATGGCCTGTTACTGTCCCACTGCCAGGCATAGGCCTCTTCTTATCCTATTTGGAGCTTATATCCACCAGACTGCTCCAATGTGGATTGATTGGTTAGGATCCCAGGAATTAACCAGAGATATAGAGATATAGTAATTTATAGAATTAGGTGTTACTTTGCGGAGATCCATAATACAAAAGTAATAATAAAATTATTTTGCTATTCTTATATAGAGGTTTTCCCACAATAGTTTCCTTCACCGAAAAGTGTATAGTGTTTGTGATAAATCGCAAATATCAATTAGGCACATAAGTTTAAATTGAAACACTCATTGGTGCCTGCCTGAGGTTTGAACTCATGACCTCAATCAAGACTCACGATCTCACTATTCAGCTATGACAGCTAAAAGTTTCAATTCTAAATAAAATTTAGAATGAAACTCACTTTTCACTGAAATAAGATTTTTTTGTATGGATCTCTTCTAACCATAGTTTCACAAAATGGTGACTGATAGTAGTATGTTACAGTTAACAGCCAATACTAAATTTTAGGGTGACTCAATTACAGTTTTGTTTATCCTATTTTGCAGTTTTAAAAAAACAAGTTACAACTACAAGACTTTAGCTAATTTGCAATACAAGTTATTACAACTAGATGTCTCTTTACATAACATTGAGTAAGATTTTAATGTATTGTATAAATGTATATATAATCAAACAGAATCCTGTTTTACATCCTGATGAAAATTTTAGGCCACATTAAACTACCACACTCAAAAGTTTAAATGAAATATTATCTTAGTTTACAAATATCATGACATGCTTTTCTATTTGTATTTATCTGTAATGTAGTAGTAATTCAACAGTGTTGAATGGTCAATGTACTGCAACTATTAATTGCATACAACTATATTTGTACTACTAGTTGTATGCAACTATAAATATGCATAATTTTTAAAGTACCAACTCAATTTAAGCAAACAAAGGTATCAAAAATTATCTATTAATTTTTGTTAATATTAGCTTAAGAATAAGTTGACCTTTGTATACTTATTTTTTATTAATAGTTTTTTAAACTTTTTTATGGTACATAAATAAATAAAAATGATAAAAATGGATAAATTCATGCAGTGTGGTTTTTGGCTGCCTAGAATAGACCACCCGCATTTCTTACCAAAGCGTCGTAAAAGGCGACTAAGGTAAGTTGACGTCAGGCTGGTGGAGGATCGTAAAGTAGCCAAATCGTTTAACAATATGTTTAAAACATGTTTTACGTTTTTTAGTATTGTGTTTTAGTTTTTTTAATACCTGAAAATTATTAAATGTTTAAAATTCGCACAAGCGATTGTAAAAGTGAGTTTATATTATTATTGCGACTTACCCGGCTTCATAAACCGCTCCGATATCCGATTTCCATACACTCGCCAAGATATGATAATCAATAATAGAGTAAACAATAAAATCAAAGAGAAAGTTTTTAACAAAAGTAATTGGAATTCGTTGAAATAGAAAACTTGCGCAATCTCTTCGTAAAACGATAATTCACTTAAATTCACGAAGGTTTTCGGAAGACTTTCGATTGGCAAAGATGACACGCACGATTGGAAGAAATCTTTTGCGAAGCCTAAAGTATCCTCTATTTGAAGATACAAAGCTTCATAAAGGGTGGAATTAAATACTGCGTTTTCAAACAAAGACATTACATGTAATTTTAGATCGTTTAAACAAAATTATTAAAAAATAAATTCATTGTATGTAGAACATAACATATTTCACATTTTCGAATTATTAGTCTGTGGCTGTGCAAACAGTTTTGACAAGTGACATTATTACTTTTTTATAAGAAATCTAGCTTTAGGATCTAGTTTGAAGAACTAATAAAAAAATAAATAACACAAACTATCAATTCTTTAAAATATTAATAAAAGAAAATGTAATAAAGAAATGTTTAATCTTTAAGTCAGTTATTTTTTTCTTAAATATTTTAACTCTTATAAAAGTCTTAAATGTCTCATTTTTTTGAGAAATGATGTATAGGTTTGTTTACAAATCTAATTTACCCATTTGTTGCAATAAATTGTAATAATCATAAATCAGAATACTATTTTTATCGCTTATTTTTCCTGATAATATAAATAATGATAATATAATAAATAATGCGAATTATAATGAGTTTGTAGGATATTGATTTGTATTATTTTATATCAGATATTCCTAAATTTATTAACGTAATAGGGAGGTCTATACTTTTTCTACGTTTGTTTTCTATCGCAGATTCATGATTTATTAAAACGACCTTACTATGTTTAAACTTTTTCAATTAAAAATTACGCTGCATCATGTTCATAACGGGCATTTGAAAAAATTAAAAATTATCTATTGAACTGCGTCGTAAAGAACTTGATGGATTTAAACACGCAATGTTGCCATTAGATTTGTTTGTCGGCATTAATGATAAATTTGAAAGCTAAAAAAGCTAAATGAATTCATTTGTAACCTGAATTTGCTAGTTAAATGTAATAACAATTTTGATCTTTTTGGTTTGGTTGTATTATCTATATCCTTATAATCCTTATATTTGCATGTCTTAATATGAGAAGAGAGATAAAAGAAAGTGTTCGAAACTTCAGCTATGGTCGGAGACTCTCACGTGATCGTTTTAGAAATAAAGAGATCCGTAATAAAATATCAAAGTAACCAACTTACTACTGCTTTTACAGTTTATATATGTATATATACATATATATTGTTGTGAAGCTTAAGTGATGATATGCATATAATCAGTTCGTCGAAGCTTTAAAGTCAATTAAAGGTCAATAGTGACCTAACGAATAACGGCCGTTAGATCCAAGCGGCATAGGTTTGTAAGCGTGGAAAATGGTTTATGGGTTCTATTCTCAGCAGTGGACATATGAGTTGAAAACCATGAATATAATATCAGTACAATGAAAACTTCGATTACCTATGGAAAAATCTAGATCATTTGATTGATCATTTTGATCAATCAAATTTTTCCACAGAATAGCTAAAATGTTTGAACAACAATAAAATAAACAAAAGTTGCATTGGTTTAATTAAAATGACATAAATGATGTAAAGGGGATGATTTAATTTATTTAATCAAATCAAACATCATCATTTTCCTGCCCTTATCCCACTCTAAGTGGGGTCGGTACAACATGCTGTCACACGATTTGGCTGCGTTTTTACGACCGGCCGCCTGCCTGACTTCAACTTACCTTAGTCATATTTTACGACACCTCGGTAAGAAAGAGCGAGGTCTATTCTAAATAACCAGATACGACACGGCGGGTCAACTTACCTTAGTTGCCTTTTACGATACCTCGGTAAGAAATGAGGTTGGTCTATTCTACTCAGCCGGACACCACACGGCGAGTCGACTTACCTTAGTCGCCTTTTACGACACCTCGGTAAGAAATGAGGGTGGTACTATTCTATTCAGCCGGATACCACACGGCGACAAATCAAACATCTGGAATCGAAATTTTAATTCAACGCATATAACATGGATGACAGTTGTATGTGTGTTTGTACTGTTTGTACAACGAATTTGTACGAAATTTTGTATGTGAATAGGTTTTAACGATCCATCACAGATAAAACAAAATAAAATAATAATTACTCACTTATTTAATTTAATTTGATTTAAAAATAATGTTCATCTAAAAAAAAAATCTTTTTGTTTTCTATTGTATTTAAGTTTATTAATTATATTATGTTTATTACCTACATAGTTTGACTCAATGTCTACAATGTTTAATCTAAGAAATGTAATCCTAAATGGCTTATGTTAATATTTTTATATTAAGAGTAATTTAGTCATAATAATAGCTGTGGATTTTTTACGAATAAATAAATTTGTATTTATTTGTAAAAAATTATGTAGGTACCTAGATAATAAAACATACTCTTTAAATGCTATCTTAACTAAACTTAACCTTTTTACTATTTTTTGAGCACCTTTGCTGAGCAGAGAAATCGAGGGACGAAGTCCCCGGACTTCGTCCCTCGATTTCTATATATATATATAAATTAAATATATATATATATATATATATATATATATATATATATATATTATATATATATATATATATATATATATTAATATATATATATATATACATATATATATATATATATATATATATATATATATATATATATATATATATATATATATATATATATATATATATTAATATATATATATATATATACATATATATATATATATATATATATATATATATATATATATATATATATATATATATATATATATATATATATATATATATATATTCGGAATCGGCTCCAACGAACGTAAAGTCGTGGTAGTTCATTTGGGGAACGGGCGGTCTAGAGAGGTGAAAATACCTAGGATCGAGCCCCACCTGCCCTATTATCTTTTCTTTTTAATTTTTTTTACATACTTTAAAAATTACCGAGCAAGGCTCGGTCACCCAGGTACTGAAACTTATACCCACTATATAGAGATTTTTTTACTTAGTAACTTTCACCGTTTACTTAGCGCACGCAAGGTAAGCATTATATTTTGCCGTTTTTTCAATATTTTTTATAGCTGTTCCTCTCCTATTCATCTTAGCGTGATGTTATATAGCCTTCCTCAGTAAATGGACTATCTTACACTGAAATAATTTTTCAAATCGGTCCAGTAATTCCTGAGATTAGCGCACTCAAACAATCAATCAACCAAACAATAAAACAAACAAACTCTTCAGCTTTATATATTAGTATAAATTTATGATACGGGGAAAGCAAACATCGTTAGGAAACGTGCATATTAGTAAAGGATTCTGAGGAATATATGTAACCTGCTAATCTGGATTGGAACAGTAGTTGGTTTAAAATCCAACCACTTAAAATATATAATAATAATGGCTGTCATTTTACGACAAAAAAGCTTTTAACAAAACTTCATGTCTCTACTGTTAATCTTTCACCAGTTCTCTCGTCTGGAGCCAATGGTAACAGCATCAGATCATGCTTATTATAAACATGCATTGTCATCGAGACTGTATGTTAAATGTATGTTATATATAAAGTATGTTAAAAATTCAGCTCAATTGGACACCGGGAAGTAGGTTAACATTAACTTGTAAGATTCCACCTTCACATACATACATTGCAAGTTGAATAAAAGCTTTTAAAAAGAGATAAGGCTTATGCCAAGCTTAGTTAGTTAAGGCTTAGTAAAAGCAGACCGTAATACCAACTGCCGGAAAGTATATATGTATATGAGAAAGACCCAATTAAAAAAAAAAAATTACACTTTCCCGTGCGGCGCATGATTAATTATGAATGTTGGCTTAACGAAACTTTTGGGAATGAGTTTCACAAAAGTTGAGTTCCCAGCTACCTGATCCGGGTTAAACCCAGCCAACCCTCGATTAAGATCCATACGTTCTACGGGTTGCCTAATGCCTAAACCATTAAAGTAAGCTTAGGAATTTTTTTATATGTAATACTAAAATTATCTTTCAATGTAGTCTAACTTATTCATGACTTGGTGTATGTTTCCACCTAAATTTTAGTGCTATCATTTAAATGAATGTTGATAGAAATTATTTTGGTAATTTATAATGAAATTAAACCTCCAGAGAATAACGTAGCGTAAAATATTATATTTGACTAGCAATCTCCAGCGGCTCCGCCCGCGTGGAAAAACCAAAAAAGTGGTTAAGGGGGCTTAACCTTAAAAGCTAGACATACTCGTATACTATTTAGATTTAGATTTACTTTTAGAGAGGAACAATTTTGTAAAAAATGATTTTTGAATAACTTTCACTTAGCGCACGCAAGGAAAGCTTTAACTTTGTCGTTTTCATAATATTTTTTGTTGCTGCTCCTCTCGTATTCATCTTAGCCTAATGTTGTATAGCCTATAGCCTTCCTCGATAAATGGACTATCTTACATTTAAAGAATTGTTCCAAATCGGCCCAGTAGTTCCTGAGATTAGCGTGGTCAAACAAACTAACTCTTCAGCTTTATATAATAGTATAGATTATTAAGCTGTCCGTTGTTTTTCAAAGCAAACATATTTTTCCTTACTAAGGAAATTGTGAAGAGATTGTTGTCCCAAATTTTCTGACAAAGAATTCCTAACAAGACATGCGGTTTATTAACCCAATAGTGTCAGCTTGCTCGAGATGCGATGAACACGTAGAGGCACGTACATGTAAGTTTTGCAGCTTAGTTCGTACAACATATTTAGAGCGTTTGCCAGAACCTTCTTTTTGTGCATAGGTATTTTAGCATGACGAAGTGGCTACCATTTCGTTTTATAGAACTTTTTACTTTCCATAAGGAGATATCTTTCGTTTCTAAATCCAACGAGTTTGATGCAATATATTAGATGAAAGTCCAAACCTATATAACTTGTAAACAAATACTTTTGAATCGTCAACTCTACTGCTGGTTCTACCGAGAAGAGCCAGCAAGAAACTCGACGGTTGCTGTTTTTAAAATACAATTCTTAATACTAGTTACATTTAATCGTTTCTATCTTGTACAGGGTCGAACAATATCTATATCCAAGCATTCTTATCGTCTAAATAATCCTCAACAGTATAGTAGGCTTTCTGTATCAGCCTCTCCTTAATAGTGTTTTTAAACTGCTGTAATGGCAAAGCTAAAATTGATTGTGGATTATTAGTATGGAATCTTATACCCAAACCCACAATCGACTTAGGTACGTACTTTTTCAAGGCGCAGACAGGGGCCGCAAGCTTATGTCGGTTTTATATACATAAATAAGATAATAGAAGATCTTCACAAGTAAAACCGGAAGGCAACCTTATTTATATATAAGTGGCGTTAAGATGTCGATTATATCATGCGATAAGATAACACAAGACTATCTTAAAAGGCATGATGTTCAAAGATATAGCAAGTTTATCTTAGTTTATCTGTTGCATTTATGCAAAAACTATAGGTTATTGTTGTAAATATTCTAGTTCTAGCAATGGTAAAGTTTGAGAACAAATATTAATTAATATAGTTGCAATTTTGTGGTTGTAATAGTGTTGGGATTTCGGCAAGTGGAAATTATCATGTAAGTTGTATCATGTAAGGTTGAAGTTCATTTATAGAAGTTATTTTTAAATAAATTTAATTCAATGAATAAAATTATAGAATATTTCTTTTATGTAAGATGCAGCCACTACTTTGTTCTAGTCAACAGACTAGAACGAAGTCTAACCTTTTGTTTAAAAATACCCTCATTCATGTACAATGTATTTTTTCCTATTCTCGGAAGAAAGACTGGATATTCTTTACTCTATATATTAACCCTCTTATTTTATAAGAAGTACTAATAATTTAATAAGGTCCTTTCGGAAGTATAATCTCGAGATGCCCTAACACAAGACATCATTTTTTGGATGTTCTTTCAATGTAAAAGCTATTATATTGTGGAATGCTCTACAATATGGAATGGAATAGCTATAAAAGAGGCGAAATCATTACCAAGCTTCAAGTTTAATTTAAAACAATATTACATCTCACTATCTGTTTGACAAATATGGTTATAAATACATATATATATTTATAATAAATATGGTTTATATATATAAATATATAGTAAATTTATTATACGTATGTATGTATATATGTATGTATGTAGATATATTTATCTATTAGATTTTGTATACATTGCACCACCTACCTTATTACCCTAAATTTAATGTCTCTAGCCCAAAGGTTGCCTGGAAGAAATCGCTAGTTAGCGATAAAGCCGCCTTGTTGTATCTGCATTAAGATTACATCATTTTCTTTACAATGTGTTTTGTAATTTTATGTGGTGCAATAAAGAATGTTCTATTCTCTTCTATTCTATTCTAACCCGCTATGTAAGCTTTAATTGTGCAATATATACACTTAGTGTACATTACATAGATTTTCTTAAAGGTAGTTGTATGGTAAAATTATTACCAAATACTTTTGATTGACTTGTTGATCATAATTTTTGTACTATGCAATTTCGCAAATTAACGCCTACTGCTATAAATTCTTTTTTAGAATATTTGCCATTAGTCTTTGAAAGTTAAAAACAGTAGGTAGTTTCTGAAAATGGCATTCGATATTCCATTACTTATCTCTTAATGTGATTTTTGAACTTACTTTAAAAATGCTACACTTGAACTCACTAATAACACGTAAATCTAGTAGACGAGACTAGATTAGTACTGGTAGATTTGTAGAGCTTCTGTACTTCACTCTTCGCAGTTTGCAACCTTGACGATGCTTTTCCGCTCGCTATTTCAGCGTCACCGGGCATATAGTCAGTTAAAAATACATATTTGCCATGACAGAATAAATAGAGATAATGAAGGGAGACGATGAAAGATATTCCTTAAGTTAACAACAGCATATGCTGTACCTAAAACTATTCTAGAATCGTTGACGTTCGTGTTAATGTCTATATTACTCTTTATGACCCATTTCCTTGCCTCAAAATAACAAGTTTTGAAGTGAGTTTGTAAACTGCGATTTCACAGGTTGCTTAAACACCATTAATACACCGAAATGTACTACAAACTAGATTTACTGGGCACGTGGAAAGTTTGTATGGTAATAAGAGGTAGTTTGAGAAAATGGTTTGCGGATTCAATGCTAAAACTATTCGGTCGTTCACGTCTAGGGTTGCCAGCTGTCCCAAAATCTCTAGATTTCGATATCAAAGCTCGCCATTCGCAAAGCGCACAAATATATGGAATGAATAAATGAATGGAATATACTTTATTGTATACCAAAATATTAAAATAACAATAGACATGATATAACTTAGACGTCACATCAAGAGTGCACATTGAGCAGTCTTCAAGTAATATTTTTAAATAATTTATAGAATTAGGCGTAACTTTGCGGAGATCCATAATACAAAAGTAATAATAAGATTATTTTGCTATAATTCGCGATGAAGTAAAATTGAAAATATATATAATACTAAATGTAGAGTGGACAATCCGTTTTAATACCTGATGCATGCAGGATTCGTAAACACATACACAAAACTCCACCACAATACACAAGCACTACACACGTTCACTATCACAAACTCAACAATCGTTTCGCGCCGCAACCGAAGCTTCATCAGGAGATAGACTCCACGACAAAGTTAAGCGACGCATCGCCAAAGCAAGCATAGTTATATAGCGGAATCGTGTCGATTATAGCAAAATATTTTTTATTATTACTTTTGTGTTATGGATCTCCGCAAAGTAACGCCTAATTCTATAAATTATTAAATGATTAAATAAAATCTTAGTAGAGAGAACCGGTGGCGAATTTCATAAAGGAATATAGAATACCTAGGTATAAATTAACTTTGAAGTCGTAAGTTAACGAACGCAAAAAGACAAAAAATTAAAGGAAGCCGGAGATGACTTTTGCTTTTATTTTCCGTTAGAATGAAAGTGAACGCATAACATTAGCCACATGTTAAGTTTTATTAATAGATGTATAAGTTAGAGTAATTACTTAGCTATGTGTTTTTTTGTTTACAATTCTCGTTAGTTCCAAGCAAAGGTTATAGAATTATACACTGACTAGCTTTTGTCGCGTGATAGGCTGATAATAGATGGCGCTTTTCAATATAATCCTATTCCTGTAGAATTAATATTATTTCTATAGCCTATATGTTACCCCGGTGTATATGGAATAATTTTGCCAAATGTTATCGACATTGGTTTAGCGGATTCGCCGCGAAAGAGAGCAGAAAGAAAACAGCTTCCGGTCCTTTAACTATTATTAGCATAGTTATAATAAAATAGAGAAACCATATCGATATATATTTTCGATCGATTTTTGTACGGTTTTTACTAAATGATAGTACAATTCTTTAACATGGCTTAAGTTCAAGTCATTACAATTTTATGTAAATTGTGTCGAAAAGGTCATAAAAAAACACCTGCTGTAGCTTTAGTAGAGGTTTAGAGATAAACTAAAGTGATGCATTAAATAATTTTAGATCTATAAAAATAATACGCCAAAAGTCCGCGACAGCATGTGTCTATCTCTTATGGTTATCTCACAATAACTATTTATATGTTTAAAATTTCAATTCGTGAAAAATTTAGTGACATTGATTTCCACACGGACACAACGCCGCTTTCACAACTAGTTATAGATATATCTTACTAACATTTGCACGTGATCGAACAGAGATGGGGTTCTCATGAACTGTATCGATAAAATCTAGTATAAATAAGGAATGTAAGAGTAACGTCGAGACGATCGATTTATACTAATCATACTGGCTAATGACGATAAATTACGTTACAATTCTAATGTTTATTTCATTGTAATAAAACATATTTTTGCATGCACGTTTCTGTTAGTATACCTAAGTTTCTGGAGTGAGACGCTGACCGTACAAATTTCTACTATAATGGGAACAGAACAAAGACTAAGATGTGGGCGTAGTAAGTGCACAATAAAATTATTGAGACTCGTCTATAAAATGTATATTGGGATGTATAGCGGAGTTGTTATTACCACTATGGTTTTCAATACAAATGCAAGACTCTTGTATCTAATGTATTTAATAGTAGCTTCTACGCCGTGTTGTATCCGGCTGAAAGAACAGACCACCCTCATTTCTTGCCAAGGGGTCGTAAAAAAAAAGAAAAAAAAGCTTTTACCCGCAATTTCGTTTACCTTTACTGTTGTCGCTCGATAGACTGATAATAGATGACGCTTTTCAATGTCATCCTATTTGTTTAGAATTAACAGTATTTCTATAGCCTCTATATTACTCCGGTGTATAAGGAGTAATTTTTCAAAATTTCATCGAAATTGGTTTAGCGGATACGCCGTGAAAGAGTAACAAACATACATCCATACTCACAAACTTTCGCATTTATAACATTAGTTTTCATCCGCGACTATTTTGTCATATTGTGGCATTTTCGATTTGGTCTTATTATTCAATATCAAATTTTTATAAACCTATTTTTGATTAATGTTTTGGATTATTTAGGTAACAAAACTGGCGATATATGAAGTTATATAACGTTTTAAGCTTTGATTATATATTTTTAATTTGCTCACAGAAAGGAAAAGAGCAAACTCTTAACATCATCCGCTGAGTAAATCAGACACTACTCACGAGGGCCTTAGTAAGCGACTAAGTTTCAAATCCATATATGATTACTAAATATTTATTTTCTAAACAAAACCATGTATCATAGTTATAAGTAACTAGCAATCGCCAAAAATTTTGATAATCATAGAAATGGTTATAGTGGGTCAACCTTAAAAGCTAGACATATGTTGTCGCGGACCTTTATTTAGAACTTTTAAAGGGGAATAATTTTGTAATACATGATTTTTGAATAACTATTACCATTTACTCAGCGCACGCAAGGAAAGCTTTAAATTTTGTCGATTTCGTACTATTTTTTTTTGTTGCTCCTCCCCTATTCATCTTAGCTTGATGTTATATAGCCTATAGCCTTCCTCAATAAATGGACTATCTTACACTGAAAGAATTTTTCTAATGGGTCCAGTAGTTCCTGAGATTAGCGTGTTCAAAGAATCAATCCATCAAATAATCAAACAAACAAACTCTTCAGCTTTTTATATTAGTATAGATAGTAGTAGTCTTTTCACTTCTATTACTACTACACTTAGAAAACATACAAAAATATAAGACATACGTTGTAACTGCTTTGTAGAGTTTTCGGCGCGTTCACGTTAAACGACACCGCGATCTACCATATATGAAACTTCATACTGTATACACCGGTCTTAAATTATTAAGGAGAATTTGACGACGAAAAGGAGCGCATTCAGTCTCGGGCCGAGATCGCGTGGGCAAGACTTACGCACTATTCCGACAATAATACCCTAATCATCCAATAGAAAAGAATTAATACAGAGCAGTGAAAATAGCAGTCTCTTTTAACTGCGACTCACACTGTTTAGTTGTTCTATTTTTGAATTTTGGTTATCCGATCGGTTAATAAGCAAATGGCATTTTTAGTGGCCAGTTTTAAGTTTAAAAAGCGGGAAGAAAGTTTTCGCATTAAATATTGAAACTTTTTAGCTGATACACAGTGGATCCGTTTATAAAAAGGAAAATGAAAATTTTCAAGAAAAAGCTCCGTTTCTCGATAGCTTCGAGCTTTATATAGACTTTTGCGTATAGTTAAGATTTCTTAGCAATTGTTGCTGAAACTCACATATCAACAGCGACTTTCAAACTTTATATGAGGTAAGGATTTCATATTATTAATTTTAAGTGGCGTATTAATCCTAATACCAAATGGTAGAAATTAAAAAAAAATATCTTTATATTTATAACACATACATATTTATAACAAAATGCGTATGTAAAGCTGATATCATGCTAATATTTTTAATTTTTTTTACACTGCAAAATACATGTAGGTAGTTGCTATAATAATAACTTAATACAGACATAATAAGACAACGGCTTCGACTGCGTGGAAGTCACCAAATTTTTCTCAAATCGTAATTTTGTAAGAGTAAAACATAAAAGTAGTTATCCTTAGTTATTCATAAGAGATAGAGACATGCTATTGCGGACTTTTTGTAGTACTTTTGTAGATCTACAATTCTCTATTACATTACTATAGTGTATCTCTAAAGCTCGACTAAAGCTTGCACAGCAAGCTTGTTTATTTTAACAACCATGCGGCTTATTGTAAGAAATGCTCTATGGTAAAAAATGTGCGAGAGCCTCACGTTACTGATGCTAAGGTGATCTTAGATTATGTTGTTTGATATCTTATCAGTCTGTTTTATGTCTACTGCTTCAATTGTTATCTAAAAGTCATGAGCCCGATAGTCATAATATGATAGAGAAATGTTACAATTTAAGGACCGAATATTGAATTTTTTAGAAGACACAATTTTAATTTTTGTGTGGGGGGTCAATTGAAGCTTAACCTCAAGTTTTTGGGGTCGCCACCCTTGTCCCCCAGCCGCCATCTTGGAAAAAGGGCTGAAAACACTTTTTTCGCGATATCTCGAAAACTATGCGTCTTACAAAAAATTTGTTAAGTCATAATTTGTAGAAAATTGTTTTGCCTACAAGTATGTTCATATAACTTTTTACCCTCAGTTAAAAATTAAAGAAGTTATGAGCAAAAAAGTGAGGTAATTTTTGTAAAAAAAATCTTGTTTGCTCCAAAAAAAAAATACAGAAAAATTATTTCAGACCAATCTTGTAGGTGATAATTTGAGGAAAATTTATCCCTATTTTTTTAAATTTTATTCATTTAAAACGCTGTTACAACGCGCCAAAGTTGACTGGGTTCGTCAATGCTCATTAGAATTTGGTCGAAACGAAATGTTTAATTTATTTTTGTACATATTATATTCTTACAAAATTTTTGTTAAATTCATACAACTTTACTAATTTTTAACTTAACATTGCTTATTATATTAATATTTCATATATTAGATGGGGCATATAAATCAGATACTCACACCAACTGTTTTTATTCAGAAAGTAGTTTTAGTGAACCTACCCTCAGACTTTAGAATTACTTACGAAATGCTTTCTGTGATTGACTGTACAATTGCGAGTTTTATATAATTTATTCAATTATATTATTTTTCCTTTTTATATTAAATCATCGTCCTGCCCTTATTCCATTTTAAGTCGGGTACAATATTTTTTAAACATATTGTTACATGTAGCTATATATTTTACGACCGGCCATCTGCTTGACGTCAACTTACCTTAGGCACCTTTTACGACACCTCTACAAGAAATGAGCGTGATCTATTCTACTCAGCCGGATACTACACAGCAGTCCTTTTTATATTATTTATGTTCATATTTTATATAGAGCTAAAGTACTTTGAAGATAGTAAAAAATGTATTATACTTTAAGTAGGGGAAGGGTAGACCTGTAAGTGAGTGTGTCACTATAATTAATCAGAGGGAATATGAAATTCGTATGCTTATCTTTGTCTAATTACATATAAAAAAGAGAGACAGATTGATCACCCTCATTTTGTTTCTCAACATTTCTTTTTATTGTAATATGGTACATGTTAATTCCCTAAGTGTAATAGCTCTATGCTATGAATTGAATTAATTGATTGACGTATTATATAAAATCAAACAATGTAAGAGAATTTATAGTATTATGACGTCATCGACTGTCGGCAAATATGGAATGTTAACGACATAATTATTTTCATAGTAATTTGAAGATAAGATAAATTTACCAAATAAGTGTGATATATTTAACAGAAGTTACGGTAAAATTGTTTTGCTATAATCCGCATTTGTTAAGAGAATATATATAACGCTAAGTGTATGAAGCAGGCTACATTCACATACCTAATACATGCAGGACGAGTCACCACACGTATTACAAAACGCCACCACGAACATAATCGTAGTGTGTCATTATGATTTTGTTCGTGGAGTCTATCCTCCAGATGACGCTTCGGTTACGGGGCGAAAAGATCGTAGAGATTGTGGTAGTGAGTGTGTGGTGTGTTGGTGTTGGCGGCGACGACGACTTTGAACCAGGAAAGTGACTTAGAGTGGAAAAAAGCGATTATTCGACCTATACTTTCGAAATAAATGTATTTGGACCTCGAAACTTAAAAAATAATTATAAAAATAAAAAATCGATTAATATAAAATAGATTCTTTTTGACATCTTGAACTTAAGAAGTGATGAAGAAGTGAACTGATGTTTGAACTTAAGAAACAATGTTAATCAATATTCGAAAAAATGTAAACGCTGAATTTAAATATTTCATCACTATTACATACGACAAATCTCAATGTGTTGCTATCAACAAGTGGGTATTAGGTAAAGATACGTTAATATTTGTGAGATATTGTTATCTTCAATAACATCAGGTCATGTGGCATTGCATGTGTTCAGACGATGACTGACGGCAGAGAAATAAAAATAGAGTATTTAAGTTACTATTTCTCCTGCAAACAAAGACTGCATTGAAGTGTTAGCATTATGGTATCCAGCTGATTATAATAGACCACCCTCATTTCTTACCAAGGTGTCGTAAAATGCGGCTAAGGTAAGTTGACCCACCGTATGGTATTCGGCTGAGTAGAATAGACCACCTTCTTTCTTACCGAGGTGTCACAAAATACGACTCAAGATGAGTTGGCTTCGGGAAGGCGGTCGTAAAATACGTCCGATTGAGCTGATATTTTACATACTGGTCCAGTCAGCATGACAATGTTTATGATAAGCATGACGTGATGCTGCTTCCAGGATTGGCTATAGATGAGGCAATTTCTCAACGGTTAAAGATAGGGACATAATTTTTTTATTTATTTATTAAAACTTTTATTAGTTAGTACTAAATTGATGAACATTTTTCAGACATATGACATAGGCACGTCTAATTTCAGTTATATTATTATATTTAATAAATGTTTACATTACTAGGTAAAGGCGATATATAATTGTACACACTAGATGCCTTAAACGACTTATGCCTACAGCCCTTATCTTGTAGACTAACATCTGTACATTTTGTTTTTATTCAAAAATTGGTCTCAGTCTTTACCCTCAACAATGGCTGTCTTAAAAATATTTAGTTGACTATTTCAACGCTTTTTGAAGTTTGTAGGCTTTATAGTTCTTGACAGTATATAGAAATGTAAAAATTACCACATTCTATCCGGATTCCATCGACAAGCTTGTAGATTTTAATTTTAAGCAATAATAAAATTTTAAAACAACTTCATAGAGAATTTTAAATGAGTCGGTGCCTTTATACTTTAAGTAATAAAAGCAATAATTTGGATAATTGCTTATAATAAGTATAAGGGGTACTTCGAAATCGTTATTTTTATTTCACTGTACATATGTTATTAGCTACAACAAACAAAACGCTTATTATTTAAAATTAGATACAAAACCGTCAACTATTAGTGCATGATCAATTACTAGTGCCCTTACCTTCATTGGACTTTTGAAAGTATCTTAGTTTTTGACGAGGTTCCAAACAAAACGCTCTTTAGAAGTCTAAACAACATACAGAGAGAAAAGAAAATACATGAGCATAAAATGCAAATATTCAAACCATTCAAGGCTCCCCTTTGGACTAATTTGTATCAAGAGGGTCCTTTAAAAAGGTACCATGAATCAGACACACCTTCCCATTGATAATGTTACAGTAGATGTTCGAGCCAGTCTACAATAAGATCTATTTTAGCTTCCATTTGTAACCTTAAACGAACGTATCAAGGTAGTTCATACAATAAAGCAATTGATACAGATTAGTATACAATGCCGGGTTATGACGTGCTACAGGATAACTGCGGTGACATAATACTTTTTAACATCCGGTAGTATATACGAATTGTAAGATATAAGTTAATACAAACACTTAGTATAATTATAGATAATCAGTATAAAACGCTTTCTGTGTCTGTCCCCATGTCCCTATGTCCTTATATCCCTATGTATGCTTAAATCTTTAAAAATACGCAACAGATTTCGATGTGGTTTTTTAAATAGATAGAGTGATTAAAAAGGAATGTTTATATGTATAAAAGCTGTGAATGTTGTATATAAAGACATTCTGAAATTTATTATAAAAATAAAATACATAGGGAAAAATGTAAGAAGCAAATAAGTAAAAATGTAGTATATGAATTTAGATATTCCAAAGATAGCAGGAAATCATCATGGTATAGGGAGAAAGGGATTGTTTTACTCCAAATTTAACGCGTGCGGGCCACGGGCAGTATTGAATGGATCTAAACTACTGGATCGATTTTAATCATTTTTTCACTGAGTGATATGGGTTATATCTTTTATACCCGTGCGAAGCCGGAGCAGGCCGCTAGTACACTATGTAGGAGAAGTCTATGAATGACCCATTAGCGCACGTGACAGTGACCCTTCCTTCGCAGACGGATGGCAGGTTCAATTCCCGCCGAGGGCCAACATTTTCTATAAACAATTGTTTAGTTCGTCGAGCCTGCGTGTTTATTTGTATTTAAGTGTGTATTTGAAATAGTATATGTATATATTTAACAGTTTTCTGTAACCCATAACACAAGTATTAACCGTGTGTGTAAGTGTCCCATATATTTATATTTATACTAGGAGTCCCGCCCCAGCTTCGCACGGGTATAAAGCATAGCCTATGTCACTCAGTGATAATCACAGTATTTCGCTACTCCATATTGAATTTTATTATACATATAAACCTTCCTCTTCAATCACTCTATAAACTTAAAAAAAACCGCAACAAAATCTTTTGCGTAGTTTTAAAGATTTAAGCAAACATAGAGATATAAGGACAGACAGAGACAGTGACTTTGTTTAATTCTATGTAGTAACGTTTATAGCTACTACTATTTTGATAATTGTCATATTTTTACCATACTTATCCAAAGACTAAATTACGTTTAGCTGTCATTTATGTTTTGTTTTTCCATGTCATAGTCGTTTTTGCTATACCACGTTTTATAGTGACTTGACGGGATAAAATAAATGCGGTCGAACGGGATAAAAAATATCCTATGTCCGTCTCCTGATTCTAAGCAACCTCTCCACCAATTTTCAGCCGAATTTGTTCATCTGTTCTTGAGTTATAAATAGTGTAACTAAGACCAACTTTCTTTTATATATATAGATGATTAAAATCGGTCCAGCCGTTTCGGAGTCTACAAGGAAGATACGCACATACTTTCTCTTTCATATATCATCATCCTCGTGTCCTTATCCCACTTATGGTCGGTAAAATATGTTATAAACATACTGTCACATGATTTGGCTACGTATTTTACGACCGGCCGCCTGTCTGTCGTCAACTTACCTTAGTTGTATTTTAGGACGCCTCGGTAAGAAAGAGGGTGGAGGGAGGGTGGTCCATTCTACTCAATCGGATACCAAAAGTTGGGGCAACTTACCCTAGTCGCCTTTTCGAGACTTCGGTAAGAAAGAATTCTACACAGTCGGATACCACACGGCGGGTCAACCTACCTTAGTCGCCTATTACGACACCTCGGTAAAAAATGAGGGTGGCCTTTTTTATCTAGATGTAGATGCAGATAACCAAATATATATATATAGCAATGAATCTCTACTTCCGTTTGTCATCGCATCACGCGTGTATTGACGGAAAAAATCACTAATTTTATTTTACTGAACTAAAGAAAGTATCGAATTTAAAATTTAGGCCAAAAATAATATATATTAATTTTATTTTTTCTTGAAGTTATGAAACTTGAATAGTGTATCGATATACATATTTTATGTACTGCAAAATATAATGACACTGTTGTATAGCAATTTATATAACTTATAAGTGATCATAGGAACTATAAGTAGCCCACGCTAAATCCTAGTCGTGGGAATAGAGAAGAATGTTTGTATGATTGGTCAATTGCTTATGTAGACCAGACGAGAGCAGTCATTTGGTGTTTATACGGTACACATTTTTGCAAGATACTTACTCTATAGTTGCTTACAAGCAACCATTTATTTATTTTACTATTTTTTTTTTCTACAGTAAAAAACGTTACAAAAACATTATTAACCAGTAATATACCGCGGTTTCGCCCGCGTAATTTTTAATTTTTTACACCTTATTATTATACAGTTTTATAACGGATCCCTATTTTTTAAAATGTAATATGTTGCTCAGTAAAAATGTTTTTCAATGATGTAAGAATTGTTGAAATCGGTCCAGTAGTTTTTGTGTGAAAACATTACAAACATTCATACAAATTTTTCCTCTTTATAATATTAGTATAGATAAAAAACATTGTACAAAGATCAACTTATCCCTTTGACAAATCTCTGCCAGCTAACCAACGAAATGAGACGAAATTTTGGCTTTTTATTCATAAATAGATTATCCGCGTGGTCGTCCGCGTCAACCATATCTTTAAAATGGTCTATGAGTTTTTTCCTGGTCACAAACAGAAAACGTAATTTTTTAACCTCTAATATTGGTCTAGTAGATTAGTTGTAACATACAGTTAGACAGACAAATTTTCAACTTCATCATCATCATCATCCTCCTGCCCTTATCTAACTCTAAGTGGGTCGGCACAACATTTTATAAACATGTTGTCACATGATTTCGCTACGTATTTTATCAACCGCCTGCTTGACGTCAACTTACCCTAGTCGTATTTTACGACACCTCTGTAAGAAGGAGACTTGTACACATCCCAGTTTGCTCCACCTCTGGGTCGGGGCCTCTCTAACAGTGGCCCCTCACTCCGCTAATCGATGCATCGGGAGCACCAGATGCATCGACCGCCTCGGCAGGCAGGCGGCCGGTCGTAAAATACGAAGCCAAATTATGTGATAACATTTTTAAACATGTTGTGCCAATCCCACTTAGAGCGGGATAAGAGCATAAGGATGATATTGGGTTTACAAAAATACGTTTCATCAGATAGTCGATCGTAGTTTTTCCTAGTGTAAACATTATTGTTGTAAACAAGGCGATATTCTCTTGTTTCTTTAAATTCTACGTGACCGTTGCGGTGTTCAGATTTGTTATGACAATAAAGATACTGTTAATGAGCTGATTCGCGTGGCGTTGGTGAACGTACGTGCATTTTCAACGCTAATTACCTTTAATTGCTTTATTCCTTTTCAGTTTTCACGTCTTTGCGTACGTTAAACCTGGGTGACTGAGTCTTACACGGTAATTTTTAAAAGTGGTTGATATGAAAAAGTATCAATCTGCAAATCTATTTCCCTTTCGGTATTTAAGTTACAGACTAGAAAATATTTATCTTAAGTAATTATATAATGGAAGCATCTTTTCCTCTATTTATTTTACCAAAATTAATAAATTGATTAAATAGTTAAAATTTTTCTTTTTTCTATATTATCCGCATTCTATTTCTTCTTCAATTCTTGTCCTTTTCCTTCTATTACTCAATGGTTGTCTGGAAGATATCCCTTTTAGGGATAAGTCCACCTTGTAGGTTTAAAAAAAATGAATAAAATAAATAAATAAAAAAAATGCAAAAAGCAAAAAAGAGGTAGTAATAAAAGGGCCTAGGTATTTTAACTTCTTTAGTCTGCCCGTTACCCAATGAGCTATCACAACTTTGCAGATAAAATATCGTTTACATTCTATTCAACATTTTAAACACTTTTAGTGCTCGAAATCAGGAATAAAACGATATTTTTTGTTCGATGAAACCTAAACTTAACCTTACCTAAAACCTAAAGATTCTTAATATACAATCAAAAATTTTTGAATTTTATTTACGATTTTAGCAATGACCACATTCGGCTTCTTTGGCCTTCGAACGTTAACAAATTAACTTAATAGAGTTACAGAGTACAAATTAAAATGATCGTTAAATATACGTTAAATAATAATTAACCTACTAATACAATGAATATAAGAGTTTTTATATTCACTACGTATATAATAGGTATTTTCGTACGAAATTTTACCTCAAGTGAATGGAACACGCAATTAATTTATAAAATTAGGCGTTACTTAGTGGCGTTCATCATAATCCATCATCCTCCTGCTCTTATCCCGCCATAAGTGGGATCGGCACAACATTTTAGAAACATGTTGTCGCATGATATGACTATATATTTTACGACCGACCGCCTGTCTGATGTCAGCTTACTTTAGTCGTATTTTACGACAGTTCGATAAGAAGGGTGGTCCATTCTAGTCAACAGAATACTACACGGTAGGACAACTTACCTTAGTCGCCTTTGATGACACATTGGTAAGAAATGAGGGTGATCTATTCTACTCAGCCCGATACATAATTTATAGAATTAGGCGTTACTTTGCGGAGATCAATAATACAAAAGTAATAATAAAATTATTTTGCTATAATCCGCGATGAAGTAAAATAGAAAATATATATAATGCCTAATGTAAAGTGGACAATTTGTTATCATACATGATACATTCAGGATTCGTAAAAACATATGCACAAACCTCCAACACCGCCACCACAATACACAAGCACTACATACGTTCACTATCACAAACTCAACAATCGTTTCGCCCCGCAACCGAAGCATCATCAGTAGATAGACTCCACGACCAAAATCGCAAAGCGAATCAATAGCCAAATAAGCTTAGTTATATACTAATCGGTTCAACTCCACCATTTATTTTATTTTGCCTGCGAACAAGTGTAACAAGCTTGAACTAGAAACATTTATCTGGTCGTTAATCAGGGTGCCATTGTTATGTTTTATGCCATTCTTATGTCTTTATTCTAATGCATTTAACTCTTAACATTTTAACGTAGTAATGTTGGGACTAACGTAAGGCGAACAACCTGTACTGTTTCCATTTCCGCCTTATGTTACCCACAGACGTAAGCGGCGGAACTACCTATTTAACTAAGTTACTCGTGACAGTAGATATATGGGTGCATCCTGAAGTTTTGGTCTTAATTAAAGCTGAATAACAAGACTGTATCATATAGTTTTATAATTTAAAGCCAATATTTTTAATGTCTGTTTCTGGAAGATATCAGATATTAAATATAAATATATTTAAGGTACTGCTTAATACGTTTTTACGGAAGTAATTTTATTTGTCTGTTTGTATAAATTTAGATGGACGCCGATGGAACATATCTTTGTAGGATAAAAGTCCTTAAAAAATAAAAAAATCATTTATTATGCCGTGTGTTATCGGGCTGTATAAAATAGACAACTGATATTTCTTACCGAGTTGTCATAAAAGGCAACTAAGCTAAGTAGACCCACCGTGTGGTATCCGGCTGAGTAGAATAGAACACCCTCTTTCTTACCGAGATGCCTTAAAATACGACTAAGGTAATTTGGCATCAGGCAGGAAACCGGTCGTAAAATACGTAGCCAGATCATGTAACAACATGTTTTAACATCTTGTGCTTACCCCACTTAGAATGGTTAAGGGCAGGAGGATGATGAGGATCTTTTTATTGATTATAAGTTTGCGCTTGTCTGTTATGTGACCTAGTAGGAAGTAAACCTGAGATAACCTGAAAGTATACTGATAATTATGACTTATAAGGATCGGGTTTCATTGTAGTCATTCGTCATTATTTGCCTTAGACGCTGTTCTTCTCCCAGGTTGATTTTGCAAATAAAATTTTCCACTACAAAAACAACTTAATCAAACAAATCGTCTCAGATCATTAATGTTATGAGTTTCAGCTTATATTTACCTTTCATTTAATTTAAATTTTATTATTATTGGAACGCAGTTTTCATATTAATTTAACTGAGGCAAGTATTTACATCTGCAGTAAAATATTTACTTTTTCAATGTCTTCGAATAAGTTTTATACTGAAAATGTAAATGTTTAAAAAACACAGATGAGCATTGGACGGAGGTAGTTTATGCATACATGAGCCTTTATGCTATAACAGCTCTGGTAGGCTGTATCGTCATTAATGATACCATCAAAAGAGCTCTTGCCACCATTGATATTCCTGATCTTCTTGGGCCTTCGAGATTAAGTTGGGATATTGGCAAGAGATCGGACGGTTTGATTCTGGTTCCTTGGTCCGGACTGGCCTTAATGCAGAACGCTAAATCGGAACGCTAAATAAGAACGCTAAATTTACTAAATCGGGGAGATGGAGAAAACGAAATAAAGATCTGGAGCTGCGGCGGGACTCTAGACTCAATTGATTTGTCCAGAAAAAAAAATCAGGCTTACTTCAAAATGTAAACAGTTACGAATAAATACAAATAATGATTTGTATAGTAAGAGATTTGATGGTCATTTAAATTGTCTAAATTTAATTCGCTGATACAATTGAAAGCGTCTCAACATTATGGACGGAATACTAAAACTGGCCATTTTCTTTTTTAAATATGTAATTCTGATATTGTATTTTAATTCACTTTAAGTTTCGTCTAATATGATGAACTAGATGAATTCTATATTGTTAACATACGAGTATATTGCACACGTGCTTATTTCTGAGAGATCAATGTATGAAAATATTACGACCTACTTTGAGCGTGACAAATTTCACTGGAATTGTTATGATATCTATTGTAATTTGATATGGTCTGTGATCCTATAACGTCATAGACATCCGATGATAATCTAAACAACGTTTTAACCAATTTAAGCGATGTATATCGTCGACTCAATATGGTTTTGCTGGCTTATTTGTTTCAATTAATCCGTGACCTCTTAGAGTTGATTAAGGATCTTATGTCTAGACACTATGGTTTTGCATAGAATATAGTAATTATGAGAGCAAATAAAAGATGCAACAAAACCTGCTTTATATAATTTGTATTAGTAATCACTTTTTTATACCTGATTATTGTTTTTGTTACACGAAATTTCTCAATTAGATTTAACAATACAATGGACAAACTTATTCCAGAAATATACGGGTTTCCTCAACAATGTTTTGTTTTAAGCAAAAACGCGTGATCTACATAAGGTTTTACAGACAACTCTTTGGTGTCTATCCGGGGTTTAAACGCGTGATACCCTGGTGAGGATCAGAAGGTCTGACCGATAAATTATCAGATAAGATTTAACCGACCTTCAGAATTTTGCTAAGCATCAGATAAGAAAGTGATTTCTTTAAAAATCTAGCAAAGGGAGGACTTCTTCTTTCATATTTTGATTCGTTTTTAATTATTAAATGCTTTTTGTGGTTTTCATGTACTATTATTGTCGTCTTTTATCTTGAATTTTATTGGTTGACCCTTGAATCATTATTGATATTAATTACTTCTTTATGCTTGAATCTTTTTAAGGCTTCGAAAGATTCAATAAGATTACTGCTTAAAAAAAACATTTACCGAGATAATTTGTTCCTTGGGATTTTGCTAGGTGGAATATTGACATTGGAAATTTGAAGAACTTGCGTGTAATGACAACAGTAATATCAGTATTTAAGTTAATTAATTTTATGTGAAGTATATAATATACATATGAAGTAGTTATATTATATAGTTATAGATATAGAGTAGTTTTGTTAGATTGAGATATAAATGCGTCCATAACCAATACACGTGCTTAATTTGAAAAGCACGTGCGGGTATTACAGTTCTTATGTCATTGTTCGTGATATTACTAGGAATAATTTGTGTTTTATATCCGGTACTGAATCCTTTTACAATAGTCTCTTTTTGTGTTGTACAGAGAAATATTTTATTCTTACCGCTTTCGGGAAAACTTATTAGTAATCAAGTTCCGCTTGAAGTTTGTGGGTTTCCTGTGGGAATTAAACCGTATAATTTTTGAAATTTGTTTTCATCGCCATCCTCCTCCTGCCCTTATCCCACACTAATTGGGGTCGGCACAACATGTTATAAACATGTTGTCACATGATTGTGCTACGTTTTTTACAACCGGCCACCTGCCTGGCGTCAACTTAGCTTAGTCGTATTTTACGATACCTTGGTAAGAAAGAGGGTGGTATATTCTACTCAACCGGAAAACATACTGCCCTGCCCTTATCCTGATCTAAGTGGAATCGGCACAACATGTTAGAAACATGTTGTCATATGATTTTGCTACTTATTTTCCGACCGGCCGCTTGTGTGACGTCAGCTTACGTTTGTTTTACGACATCTCGGTAAGAAAGAGGGTTGGCTATTCTACTCAACCGCATAACACACGGTGAATGAACTTACCTTAGTCGCTTTTTATGACACCTCGGTAATAAATGAGGGTGGTCTATTCTACTAAGCCGGATACCACACGGCGGAATTTTTGAAATTGTTTTACCAATAAGTAACTCCTTTTCCACCTCCTTTTTAATGATCGCGACTTAGTTTGAGTGGTCTTTAGTATCTACTGACATAAAAAGACGCTTATTTCCTATCAACAATTTAAGTATGAAAATGTTTAGTGCACTCTACATTTAGCAGTATATATATTTTCTATTTCTTTATCGTGGATTATAGCAAAATAATTTATTACTTTTGCTTCTATGTCGCTTCAACCACATAATATGAACTCATCTTAATGTACTTTAACATTAAAAGTAATTCCCCGTTCATAAAATTTTCCTAAGACTAAGAAGGTGCCCACGTTGAAGTGTTACTCAGGTACATCAGGTTTTTCCTTTGCAAAAAAAACGTTTTAACACTTTAACAACCTATTCGTCATTAAATATATCTTTATAATTCATTTATCATTATTACAGCGAATTGATTTACCTAGTTGATGATTTCTGCCTCAGTTGAGTCATATTTATGAATTATAGTTCAGTAAACAAATCTTTAATATTTAAATGAGTTAATCTAATATATTTTCGGAATATCGGAAACGGCTCAAACGATTTTCCTGAAATACAGCATGTAGGGGGTTTTGCGGGAGAAAAATAGATTTAGCTAGGTTTTATTTTGAAAAAAAATCGTTTTATCCCTGTTTTTTGGACATTTAAAAAATACCAAAATTTATATTGAATTGAATTTTTGCCATTAACTGTCAAGTCAGCGTAGCTTATTCGGGGAACGGTTGGTCTCCAGAAATGAAAATACCTAGGATCGAGCCCCACCTACCCTATTATTTTTTTCTTTTTTTTAAGTTCCTTTTTTTTTTTTGTAAAAAATTACCGAGCAGGGTTCGGTCAACTAGGTACTAATATTAGTACGTGATCGCTGACTATGGACCTCATAAGAAGGCTCAGAGTCAGCGGTCGATAGAGCGTGCTATGCTCGAAATATCTCTACGAGATCAAATTAGAAATGAGGAAATCCGTTTAAGAACCAGAGTCACCGATTTAGCTCTACGTGTCGCGAAGCTGAAGTGGCGATCGTCGGGGTACATAGTAAGAAGAACCGATGGGCGTTGGGGTCTCAAGGTGTTGGAATCGCGACCTCATATCGGAAAACGCAGTGTTGGTAGAACCACTACGAGCTAGACTAAAGACCTCAGAAAGATCGCGGGGAGACACTGGGTTGAACCGGCACAAAATCGTGTGGTAGTGAATATCTCGTGAAGCGACTTAGCGTGTCCATCGGTTAACAAAGGAGAAGAAGAATATTAGTATAGATGGATATAAGTCCAGGTTATCGCGGAATAATTAATGCATAATATACTAAACAAAACAGTCCACAAAACGTTGTACTACTTAGGAAAAATTTCTAAAATTTAATTCTTAATTTTAAAGCTTTTTTCTTCCTTTCACCATACCAAAAAAACCGCTCTGTACGAACGTGAACGATACTTTCTAATTAATAATTCTATATGATATATAGATATAAATATTTTGCTTATGATATACCTGTTTATTGTTAAATTTTCCTCATTGATTATAAAAGTTTGCAGTGATTTTTGCTATCTATTCAAATGTTTTTTTCCTCCATTATTAGCACGTGTTCTTTTGAATTTTTATTTTAATTAGTTCATTCCTAAATTTATTTTGAAATTCATTTGTCTATTACCATTGTCCTACCCTTATCCCACTCTAAGTGGGGTCGGCACTTCATGCTTGAAACATGTTGTTAGATGATTTGGCTAGTTATACACTGTCCATTATATTAACCATCTTTTGACAGATTGACGATAGTGATGTCCTAAAGATTCTCGTATGCGATACCATTCCGATTATAGTACCTACTATCATTAATCGAATTACGTACCTAAGTAATTCGATTAATGATAACCTACGTAAACTAGATTACTACTTGAGAAAAGAAATTCCAACTTTGAGAAAACTTATTGTTTCTTTGAAAAGAAGTGGTCTATTTCATGGTGAAAAATCTTCTTTGGTCAAAGTTTTGAACACAATTGGCTTTTCATATAAAAAGTTAAATAAAAGAAAATTATTAATGGAACGCACAGATATAGCTATAGCACGTTGTGATTTTTTAAGAGAGGCAAAGAAAATACAAGATTGGGCAAATATTGTTTTCACAGATGAAACATGGCTCAACGCTAACCACACACTATCTCGTTTCTGGACTGATGATACTGCTGATTCCACTTCCTCAGTACCAATGGGAAAAGGTGAGCGCCTAATCATTTGCCATGCAGGTACAGCAAAAGGATTTGTACAAGACGCACTGTTGGCATTTAAATCGAAGAAATCAAATGACTACCACGAAGAGATGAATGCAAATGTGTATGAAGAGTGGTTCAAAAAAATGCTCATTTCATTGGAAGAACCATCAATAATTTTTATTGATAATGCGCCCTACCACTCCCGTCAAATTGACAAAATGCCAACACAGGCTAATAAAAAGCATGAAATAATTAATTGGCTTCGGGACAATGGAGAAAATGTGGACGACTCAATGTTAAAAGTTGAATTAATAAAAATATTAAAAACCAAAAAGAGAGCAAAACGCTATGTAATCAATGAAATGGCAGCAGAATATGGCCATACTGTTCTTCGGATTCCTCCATACCACTGCCAGTACAACGCAATAGAACTTATATGGGCACAAGTAAAAGGGCATGCTGCGAGATGCAATACAAGCCCCCCATTCACAGCGAATAAAATGTTGCAATTGCTAAAAAATGCTTGCACCCACGTAACGGCCGAGAACTGGGCAAGTGTGGTGGAAAGAACTAAAAGAGTAATATTCTCTGATTGGGAACGTGATATTGCGTTTGATAATATATTATCTACACAAGAGCTAATAATAACTGCTACTGAAGACTCCTCATCGGAGGAGTCTAGTGTTGATTATCATTCCGACGACTCGTGCTAATAAAATAAATTAAAATATCCTGATTGTTTTATTTGTATTCATGTATTAACTAAGAAGAAAGTAAAACTTTATATAATGTTATTAAATGTCTTTTAATACTCGTAACATCGATTTCTACCGATTATTTTTAATCTGTGGCATAATCGTAGAAACCATTATGTGTGACATCACTAAGTGGGCGGTACCCATCCATAAAGTACAAATATTATTTGTATGATATTTGTACGTAAGCAATACAAAACTTAATGAGCGTGAGCTGTCAAAAGAGTGATAATATGATGGACGCAGTATATTTTACTACCGGCCTGCCTGACGTCAACTTACCTTAGTCGCCTATTATGACACCTGGGTAAAAAATGAGGGCGGTCTTTTCTACTCAGCTAGATGCCACACGGCGGGGCAACTTACCTTAGTCATCTTTTACGATACAACGGTAAGAAATTAAGGTGGTCTTTTCAACTCAGCAGTACTCGCCTCTAATTTTTTTTCGATATCATTAATTACAGAGATATATGCATAATATTTATTAATACTTAAAAGGGATTTCCGATTATCTAATAGATAAAAATTGATTCGGAACAAATGGAATAAATATAAATAAATTAGGTACCTAAGCACATTTTTTTTTAAAATCAGCTTGTGTATTCTATATTTGTATTGTACCATTATTCTAACATACCAGAAACAGTTTTCAAATGCTTTTAGGTTTGTCTATGGGTACAACACTTATCACTATATACTTCTATAATATAACGCTGTGTGGTTTATAGAAATTATTAAATAAATAGCTCAAACATATAAGTTAAATATTGATGAGCTCCTTAGAATAGTTTGATTAGTAAAGTTTTAGGGTATAAAAGGGCTGACATACACATGTAGTGTAAAAGCCCTTTAATTACAGAAAAAAAAGAAGTTAAATAAAACCCTTTTAATAAGAGTTTGGACTTTAAACCAAAAAGTATCTCTATTAACAAGTTCTAGGTATTCACGGCTTTTGGTTAAATCTATGATCTCAGTAATAGTATGGTGGAGTTTACGTTGTACTGCATGTTTCATAATAGTTAAAGCTCTTTTTATTATACTTATGTCACAGCTTAAAAAGCATTTAAGTTTCTTAAGCAAAGTCTACACGATAATTTTCGTAGTGAAAAAGCAAACCAGTTTGGGGAATAATTTAATATATAGTAGTTATTGTGAATTAACCATACAAGATAGAGACATGCCGTGGCGGACTTTTTTTTGTAGAATTTTAATAGATCTACAATTGTCTAGTACATTACTTTAGTTTATCTCTGTTGGTTTATGCGACGCACGCGATTACAGCTCCCAGCAGGCGACTTTTTTAAAAGACAGACAAAAACCGTAATGTACTATTAACTTAAACCTTGCGAAAGAATTTCACTACCCTTTAGCGTAACAGTACAAAAATCCGTTTAGTAGATTTTGAGAAGATTGATCACATACCGACAGACTTTAGGGACTTTGTTTTATAATAAGTATAAATGTATTAAGTCGCGATGGGCGACAATTGTAATCCTGTATAATGTAATGTGTAATCCTATATAAGTCAAACCCTGAACTTGCGTATATGTGTTTTGCTACAATTTATATTATTATTAATTAATATATACATGCGCTATGCGGTAAAGAAAAATATGGAAATGAATCTTGAATATCTCTGGATATTTTCTACATTGATGCAGTTGTAGTTGTTTTTTTTTTTCAAAATTGACTATATGCTGTAAGCCCAAAAAACTTTTAAAGCGTCACTGTGTGGGATAGGCGAGCGCAGAAGCTTCCTCGAATTCGCGAGATGGGTGCAAAAGATCTATTGTGCAGCGTCGCTTAAAGTCCACGGGATAGAAACAGCCCGTGACTCTACTACTTTATTGTATTGATATCCCATTTTTCTATATACCATTGTGTAATCTATTATCGTGTTCTTACCTTTATACAAGCGTATCCTTTATCACATATATCGTTGGCGCCAAAAATTGCAACACCACGACAAATTTTTCAAGTAAATATTACATAGTGTTTTAATTACCACACTGTTTTTGCATCGGTGTGTTTAATCTCGTGGGAATTTTTTAGAGCGGATTTTGACGTCCTTTGTGCAATGCCGTTAAAAGTTGCGGTACTCATATTTTTTCAGGGTAATTTTAACCCTTATATTACAAAATATATTGTACTAGAGATACCCGCGACTTCATTGTTATGGGGAAAGGTTAAATTGTTACTTAGTACCTAATTTATATAATAATATTGAATATTTAAGTACAATAGATAAGGGAAAGAAAATTAGTGTAGGAGTTCTTAAAAGGGACTTAAAGAACTATTTATTAGGCATTCTTTTAGTAGTAATACAACTTTGTAATAAGTATATATGTATGTAAATGTTTATGAATATATATGTGTATATGTATCATATATTTAATTAAAAAAATAGTGATAAACGCATGTTGTTTTTCTTCTATTGTTATAGATAGAATATAGATTTTTATAGTTGAGCGCCAATAAACTTAATTAGTTTGGCGAGATAATTGGTTTTGTAAGGACATGCAAAAACTTCGTTTAAAAAAAATTGCATCGAATTCAGTGTAAATTTACCTCCAACTTCCGCATCGGAAGACGTAGGGTTTGAATTTCTCATTCAATCCCATATTCTATATTGAAGATACCTCGATACGACTATTAGATGCTCTGTCATCAAAATAGTAAAGTAAAGTAGCGGCCTGTTACTCTCCCACTGCTGAGAATAGGCCTCTTCTCTCCGTTTTTGGAGAGAAGGATTGGAGCTAAGACCTACCACGCTGCTCTAATGCGGATAGGACGTGATAGGTAACACATATCTCCAGAATTCTCTAGAGATATGCAGGTTTCCTCACGATGTTTTCCTTCACCGATAAGCGTGTGATAAATTGCAATTATCAATTAGACATATATGTCTTTAACAGAAAAACTCATTGGTGTCTGCCCGGGTTTGAACCCGTGACCTCCTCGAAAGAGTCGCACGGTTACCGAGCTTTGCGATTTTGTCGTGGAGTCTATCTCTTGATAATGCTTCGGTTGCGGGGCGAAACAATTGTTGAGTTTGTGATTGTAAACGTGTGTAGTGCTTGTGTATTGTGGTGGCGGTGGTGGAGGTTTGTGCATGTGTTTTTACGAATCCTGCATGTATCGGGTATGAAAACGTCCACTCTACATTAAGAATTATATATTTTTACATAATAAACATAATTTTATTATTACTTTTGTTTCACGAATATGTTGCAATAAATAACTTATCGTTTTGTTTGCAACCGATCGTCAAATGTAAAGATGTCGTACATCTTATTACACACATAAACAACATTTGTATAGTGTTTTACACATTACTGTCTAAAGTCACGACACAAGGCCGCTGTAGTTGAACATTACGAAACATCTAGACGCTATATCGAAACAAACACTCGAATGTGATGTAACAACATTTTTTAAACTGGACAAAGGCTAAATGCGTTTGTAACTGTAATTTATATCTGGGCGAAAGAATTCTCAAAATTTGCACGATTCTCTTAACATTATTACGTGGAGATTCTCACAGATATGATTTTGTAATTTTATATCACTCTTATATAGTGAAAATATTGTTTCGTGTATTTTTGTGGTATCCGGCTGAGTAGAATAGACCACCCTATTTCTTACCGAGGTGCCGTAAAAGGCGAGTAAGGTAAGTTGACCCGCCGTGTTGTATTCGGCTGAGTGGAATAGACCGGCCTATTTTTTACTTTCTTTTACTTGATTCTTTTACGCAAAAGGCGACTAAGGTAATTTGAGCTCAGGCAAGCGACCAGTCGTAAAATACCTAGCCGAATCGGGTGACAACATGTTTAACATAGCGTGTTTACCTACCTGGAGTGGGATAAGATAAAAAAAAAATTTCATTTTAAAATTTTTTAAAAATCACTTCAACAAATTTTTATAAAAAATACTGATGGAACAAGTGATAATCTGAATATTTTATATATCTATCTGCAAACACAAAATAAATGGTCCTTCGAGCCGGATCGAACCAGCCGTCCTTGGCAAGGTGACAAAATGATGGCATATTCGTAGATCGTGCACTGATGTTTTAATAAATAAACCTTACTATCTTTAAAAATCCATTAAATTGGTAGGTTAAATATTAAACTCTTTTATTTGACTTTTGCACGAATACATTACTTTCAGTTTTAACCGTTTTTTTTCAATATGATAAACACTGAATTAAGACCGACCTCTAACTTAACCTTGCCTTATCGTCTGTAAGGAAGTATATATATTGACATACGCATTATCAACATGTTTGGATAAAGGATTGTACTAATTACGAAAATTATTTTCAAACATGCTTCTGTTCTCAGCCGCTTAACTTGTAGTGTAAAAGCAAGGTGGGGTGGATATTGAAGTTAATTATTTGAGAATTAGTGAGTGCAGTACCGATAGCTACATTATTGCGCGTCCTCGTGTTATAGCTCCGCTACTCTCACATTTGCCTTACGTTTAATTTCTATACCTGTTTTGAGTTCTTCTACTCTATAGCTCCTACATATTTATTTTGACTGGCCCGTTGTGGGTAGTGGGTAGTGACCCTACCTTCAGCCCCGCGAATCGCGGGTTCGTTTCCCGCCGAAGGCTAACATTTTCTATAAATGAATTTGTTGGTCTTTGAGCCTGGGTATATATTTGTATAAGTATGTATTTAAAAAAATATATTCACCAGTTGTCTGCCTACCATAACACAAGTATTAAATTACTTACTTTTAGGGACGGATGACCGTATGTCCATATATTTATTTATTTATATTATTTATATACTGTCAGTTCGTCAAGTAATCTTTAAAAATTCTCGCGGTCGGATAGAAAATTTTGTTTTCGATTTTCACGACGTTTATTCTAGATAAAGTTTTGAACGAAAATTGTTTGTATTGCGATGTGAGTTTTGTCTTTGACGATGCTTCAGTTGCGGGTAGAACCTTGCAATGGTACTTTAGTGAATTTGTGCGGTGCTTGTATAGTGTGATGGGGTTTATGGTATGTACCTATCTATTATTTTCTAATTTGTAAATATATCCTAGCAAATATATATATACAAAACATCATTAAAAAAATACCATAAAATATATATGATCTTTACGGACTACAAATGTCCAAAACAAATATGTTTATTTTTGGTATATTCGTTTCTATATAATGAATCTTTTTCTAATACATCCATAGTAGTATTATAAATGCGGCAGTCTGGCTATCTGTCAGTTACACGTTTACTGCCAATCCGCTGCGCCAAAATTGATAATATTTGATACAATAAACGATACATCACGATTGTAAACAATATAAAAAAAATCTTTTTTTTTCTATTTTCTCTCTATAGTTTTTCAAAGCTATCTTATTTTATCGATGTATCGATTTTTAGATTTGTTCAACTGATGATGCTTCGGTTACGGGGTGAAAATGGTTGTTATGATTGTATTTTATATTGAAAAAGGCGACTGCCAAGTTTCAGGCTGGGAATTCTCGGAGATAAATAAATTTTTAAAGCAGCAGTAGAGTTGATTTTTAAAATGTTACCAAGTTACAAGTTAATTTTTACAAGTTTATTTAAAAAGCAAATTTAGAATTTGAATTTTCATTTATTACTAAAAAATATTATTGATTATTAATAGTCTATTGTAAAAAAAATGTTCATCCAAACGTTTGATAAGCAAGGTTACGTTGGCCTCGGCTCAAGTGCCCATTGCTGACGACAACTATTTATTTGACGGACCTCGACTCACGGATGCATCTAGATCCTTTAAGGTATTTACTGTTCAATAATTTTAAATAGCCAAGAAATAAGAGACCAACTTAACTTAGTACAGTAAAGGTTCCGTAGTTTTAATATAACAACTCTTGCAACTATTGCGTTCAGCGGCCTACACTGTTCGAAATATAAGACAGTTTACAGACATCGAAACAGCAAAACTTGTTTATTTTGTTTACTTCCTTAGCATTATGTCTTATGGAATATTGCTATGGGGTAAAAAAGGTAAAAGGGGGGGGGGCAAAAATTATAAATTGAAAAAAAAAGAGTCGTACGTGACATTTACAATTGAAGTCCGCGTTATTCTCTGCGACAGAAGTTTAACGAAACAGATTCTTACTTTTACTTAATAGTATATTTTAAGCAACTTAATTTATGTACATTAAGATATAAAGTATTATAAAAAGTAGGAACCGACATAAGCTTGCGGCTCCTGCTTTGCGCCTTGCAAAAGAACGTAAGTCATTTGTCGGTTTGGGTATAAAATTCATTAATAAAATTCTCCAATCAATTTTAGCTTTGCCATTACAGAAGTTTAAAAACACTTTTAAAGAGAGGCTGATACAGAACGCCTAATATACTGTTGAGGATTACTTGGATAATAAGAATGTGAAGCTCTCTTCGAACCTGTACAAGACAGTAATAACTAAATGTTACTTTTAGAACTATATTTTTAAAAGAGCAACCGCCGAGTTTCTTACTGACTCTTGTCTGTAGGTACAGCTTTCCCAACCAGCAGTAGAGTTTATTCAAAAGCACCTGTTTACAAGTTTATTTGAATAAAGAATATTTTAAATTTGAATAACACAATTTAGAATATCTACACACAATCAATGAATGAACTGAACACAACCTACATTAATACAGCTCCGATTTCTAAAAGGTTACGTGTGCTTATAAGTAGCGGCCTGTTACTATCCCACTGCTGAGAATAGGCCTCTTCTCTCCGTTTTCGGGAGACAAGGTTTGGAGCTAAGACCTACCACGCTGCTCCAGTGCGGATTAGTAGGTTACACATATCTCCAGAAATCTCTAGAGATATGCAGGTTTTCTCACGATGTTTTCCTTAACCGAAAAGCGTGTGATAAATTACAATTATCGATTAGACACATAAGTTTTTACAGAAAAACACATTGGTGTCTCCCGGGATTTGAACCCATTACCTCGTCGAATAAGTCGCACGGTGTTACCGCTGGTCTATCACAGCTTCGTGTGCTTATACTACTGTTTAATATTTACAGATGTATATGCTGTGGGTAATAAATCAGTATCTCTGTCTGTCTATTACGCTGTCACAGTTAATCCGCTGGACCAATATTGTTCTAATTTGATACAATTGAAGCTCGGTATATCCAGTTAAACTATAGTATAAATAAGTCCCGTTTTTCCTTTAGGAACAGGAAAAATATTGTAGTTTTATTTAAACTCTTAAGTTGATGCTTTGCTTTCTACAATCACAGTACAGTTTTCTACATATATTATTCCACACTATGTATGATCTACACAACATGTTATAAACATGTTGTCACGTGATTTTGCTACGTATTTTACGACCGGCCGCTTACCTTACGTCACTTTACTTAGTCGTATTTTACGACACCTTTGTAAGAAAAAGTGGTCAATTCTACCCAACCGGATACCACATACCTTACAACATACCTTAGTTGCCTTTTACGACGCCTCGGTAAAAAATTAGGGTGGTTTATTCTACTCATCTGGATACTACACGGCGGGTCTACTTACCTTAGTGGCCTTTTACGACACCTCGGTAAGAAATGAGTGTGGTCTATTCTGCTAAGCCGGATACGACACGGGATAGTCTAACATATACTATATGTATAATATGTATTTGACACGATCAAGCGTTAAAAACTCGAAATGCATCCGAAGTAATGTTTAATTCGCACTTTAAATAATGCACAAAGCGAGATGAGTATATATCCTTTTATGAGATAATTTCGTACATTTATTCTTTTAATTATCAGCTGAAGAAGATCATATTTGGTATTCCTCATATAAATAAGGCATCTTGGTTATACCTTTTTAAAATTATTATCCAAATTCTGGTTTCTTGTCTTCACTATCGGATTTCCCCTGCAGGATATATCAAACAGGGTTTTCCACACAGCATAGTCCCCTCAAATCAAGTTTTTTACATTACCTGTTGCAATTTGCCGTCCACAACAAACCTCAGTAGTGGATTAATTGGTGTGCTGCTTTATTGCTGAGATTCAGGTTTCGATTATCAGAATTAGATGCGCTTCATAAATTGTAATGTTTGGCTCGGAAGGTGATTAAGTTTCGGCCTTGGTTACTTATTATTTTACCGCAAAAGTTTGGTTGTTTCTTACGATGCTGTGGAGAAACCCTAAAACGGATTTACTTCATCCTAGTTTGCAAGCATTTCATTATCACAATTTGAAATTACATCTTCACTTACCATAAGTTGAGATACAGTGCAAATCTATAACGTACCTGCTTAGATAAGTAAATTTTGGCCCTGATTAGTTACTATAATATCGGTCAAGTTGGTCTGTCAAATAATTTGATTTACGACGCTGTGTAGAAACCTTAAATAGAATCTAATGAATAATCTATGAAACCGCAGACTTCTTTATTGTAGAAGTCTGCGGTTTCATAGATAATGTCTATTAGCAGTTATCTTTATATAGATAAGGTTACCCTTTTTAGAGAAATTAGACAACAGTGATCTTAGTGCAAGTTTTTTTAACTCACAACAGCTGAACAGCGGTCACTAGACATCGCTGTTAGAGCGTCATGACGTTACGCTAACGCGGTCGAGTAGATTAAAAACCTCGTAATACGCACATAGATTTCTTTAAACATAAAAGTTTTGTCTTCTTTAAGCTATGGTAGCCTAGCGGTAATACCGGGTTCAAACCTGGGAAGACACCAATGAGTTTTTCTGTTAATACATATGTGTCTAATTGATAATTGCAATTTATCACACGCTTTTCGGTTGAGGAAAACATCGTGAGGAAACCTGCATTATCTCTAGAGAATTCTGGAGATATGTGTAACCTACCAATCCGCATTGGAGCAGCGCGGTAGGTCTTAGCTTCAATCCTTCTCTCCAAAAACGGAGAGAAGGGGCCTAGTCTCAGCAGTGGGATATTAACTAAGAAATTTAATACTTATTCATATTTTCTCGTATGTGAGTAACAGTATAACGAATTATACATATTTACGTAAAATATTCTACATATATACCTATGTTATAATGCAATCTGTTATTCTATTTTCCGTTTCAAAGTATTTAGTTCATTTTCGGTCGTAAAGAGGTTCGTGTTTATGGCTTGTTTAAGACTTAGAGAAATAAAAGGAGCCATAAAGATAAAATGGCGGTAATGTTTAACAATTTTAACACATCCCTCTATTATGTCTGAGTTTGGATGGATATATTGTTATTTTCACATTACTTTGTGACAGTTATAGGTTACAATTATTTTAAATTAATATTTAATAGTCATATTTTCCAGGTGACTAGAATAGACCGCCCTCATTTCGTACCGAGGTGTCGTAATAGGTGACTAAGGTAAGTTGACGCCAGGCAGGCGGCCGGTCGTTACTAACTAGACAAAACATGTCTAAAACATGTTGTGCCGAACCCACTTAGATTGGTATAAGGGCAGGAGAATGATGAATGATGATTCAAAGTAATATTTTTAAAATGTCTCAAGTTAGCATTGTAATTTAAAAATAATTTTATGTATGTTTTTTAGTTTTATATTTACATATCTTTTAAAATAATGCTCGGTATCATATATTTAATTAATTTCGTTTCTGATTATATGCACATCTAATCATAAATACAATATTAATATAATCTCCGAGATACTCATATATTATAAATAATTATGATCTAACATTCCTCCTATGACCTTTAGGCTTTTAACTTGTTAGGTTAAAATACATTCATTATGCTCAATAGATAGTTTCTCCGTTTCCGTTAGAGACCATCAAAAAATCATTGTTATGTATTTATTATATAATATGTATTAGTTTATAGATTGCATATATATTACTTTTAGATATTTTTATGATGTGTAAATCTTTTGTCTTTGTATTCGTATGTATTTAACTATAGAATAGTGCACCACCCACAACGTTGTTACAGTTTTCCTTAACCGAAGGGTCGCCTGGAAAAGATCGCTACTAAGCGATAAGGCCACCTTTTGTATGTTACAATTTGTTTTTTGTTTTTCTCTTTCCAATTTATTCATTGTGGTGTACAATAAAGTGTATAAATAAATAAATAAGAAAGTCTTGATTTTAATGAGCACAAACGACAATTTTTCCTAGGCTTGCAATCTTTAGTTTTCGCGAAAAATATTACTGGCAAGAAGGGCCTGCGATCTTAGAGTATACGGGCAATGGCAGTTAATTGTAATCTGTTGCTAGCTCAAAAGAAGAAGCAGAAAGAGTCACTGTATTCTTTCAAGACAGATCTTTTGATGGTTGGAACCATACTGCGGGTCTGCATTGCAGTACCGCCACTCTAATACCTAAAATATATTGTACCATAGATTACATAAGCTGTGATGGCCCAGCGGTAACACTGTTCGACTCTTTCGAGGAAGTCGCAGGTTCAAATCCGGGCAGACACCAATGAGTTTTTCTGATAAAAACTTATGTGTCTAATTGACAATTTCAATTTATTACACGCTTTTCGGTGAAGGAAAACATCGTGAGGAAACCTGCATATCTTTAGAGAATTCTGGAGATATGTGTAACCTACCAATCCGCACTGGAGCAGCGTGGTAGGTCTTAGCTCCAAACCTTCTCTCCAAAAACGGAGAAAAGAGGCCTATTCTCAGCAGTGGGATAGTAACAGGCCGCTACTTACTTACTTACTAGATTACATTGTAATTTTAATTTGTGTAAAATAACAAATACATTATTGGAATATTTATTTTTCAAAAGGGTGACCGCCGAGTTTCATGCTAGTTCTTCTCGGTAAAAGTACCTTTCCAAACCATTTGTGGCTTGATTGTAATTTGATGATTCAAAAGTGCTTAAAACCTATTTGACTAAAGAATTTTTTTTAATTTGATTTTAAGGTTGTACTTTGTGTCCCTCATATTGCTATTTTAGCCTCGAGACATGATGAGCTGTTACGATAATTTTGATTTTCTACGTATTTCCTCTAAGATTACTCTATCATGCATTCGACTATTCATCATGCCGATAAAGTTTTGGATCCATAATGTATAAATGTATATAGTTTGTATATGTAATATGAAATAGTTTGTTGTATGTCATATATAGTTTGAGATCTTTCAGTACTTATTAATTTTGATTGACAAACCTAGCTTAACGTTTCAGACGATGCCTACTCGAAATAATTTGGCAAAAAGAAGAGTATAGGTAATGAAAAAATTAAGTCTCCTTAATTCTAATTAATTATCCGACATATACTTATTATTATCTTGACAATAATTATAATACGGTTTCTGTGAGATATATAAGATCTTCCTTTTTATAACGTTTCAAGATAATTTTCCTCATTCAGACGGGTAGGCAAAAACTTTACAAGTTGCGAATTTTGAACAAGTGTATAATTATACTAATTAGTACTGGATTTTATTAATTTAATATTCTTTTAAAATAGAGATGCCCGAACAGATATTAAGATTTTATTGTTATATATTAGTTTGATGTTTACTATGACATAGTTCTTATTTATTTACGTGTGATTGACGATACCTTGTCCTATCAAGCATGACTCACTGAAAATGTGATTGTAAATTTATTACTTGAGTATAGTATAATAAGGTATGTTTTACCTTGTAGGTATTTTGCGGTTAATTTTTGTTTGGCTACGGTACGTTAAGATGCGTTCAGGGGATACAGGCTCTATGGTCATTTACCGTCCACCTACCACATATAACGTTCGCGGGCGAACGAATTTCGAATGACGGTGTTCGAATTAAAAAAATAAATAAATATTTTACGTTTAGTCTTTGGTTGTGATAAAAATAGTATTATTTATTTTGTGATTTGTGATTTATTGCTGTGAATTCATATGAAGGATTTATTTATTACTTTTTATTGCATGTAAGTTCTTTTATATTTATTTCTTTATTATATTTATTGTGAACTATTATTTATTTTTCTAATGGCAATTCAAGAATATGCAAAGCAATGTATCATAATCAATTTTTTTTCTTTTATTTTTATCCTGCCCTTAAACCTTTTAGAGATTATGTCAGACCCATCGTAACCTAATTATAACTATTAAAAATTAATTATATCGGGAAATTAATTATTCTATACAATAGTTTTGCTTGCTTAGAAGTCAGTGCTGCAAGGATAATTTGCATCATCATCATCCTCCAGCCCTTATCCCACTCTAAGTGGGTCGGCACAACTTGTTATAAACATGTTTTTTCATGATTTGGCTACGTTTTTACGACCGGCCGCCCGCCTGACGTCAACTTACCTTAGTCGTATTTTACGACGCCTCGGTAAGAAAGAGGGTGGTCTATTCTACTAAACCGGATACCACACGGCGGGTCAACTTACCTTAGTCGCTGTAATGTATTGAAAATAAAACGCATAGTCCAAGCAACGGTTTATTCCGAACTGACAATCCGTTAACAATTTTGCAATTACCTACTATTATGTTATATTTATATTACAACTATATTTATAGTAAAAATACCCACAATATACTATACTATTCCCCCCTTTTTAAGCGTATAAAATAACATTTATTATATATGCTGTAACTATACCTATATATAATATTAAGGATTAACAAAACAAGATATACATATAATTTTTAACGTTATATAATACTAACTTTTATTTTTATATAAGAAACAGTATAATATTCATCAAGGCCATAACGACGTGGTGGCTTACGGTCACGTTTATTTGCTGTGGGCAGGTCATATTCCTTGCACAAATTCAATGCGATATTATTATTTTTAACAGAAACGCTAAAGCCTGCGAACGCGGAATGTACACGGACAGGGGGATAATCACCCACTCGGGTTGCCGTTGAGTCTCGACTGTGCCTTGAACGGATCTGGTCTCTATGCCGCGTCCACCGTAAACCTTCCTCAGTCTCCACCCCATACATATTCTGTCCCTTTTTACTTGTAATAATAGCTGAGCTGCACTTTTTATTTTTACGACAATCCCTGACCCACACTTTCTCTCCTTCTTCCCCCTTTTTCGCTTGATCTCCCAATCTAAACGCGGCCACCAAAAAAAACTACGCGCGAATCCTTTACTCTTAACCATTCCTATGTGCAAGCCGTGCAACTCGGCTAACACTGCGGGCCGCAGTACATCGGATACTACAACGCGAAAACCCCAAAACAACCAACCGTTTTCTACGTAAAGGTCATCGCGCCGCCGCCAATATGCCGTGATTTCCGGGTCAGAGACAAATACTATCGCTAACGCTTCACGCTGCACATTACTGTAATTAGTTACGACCGCGCTAAGCGTGCGCGATGCGCACGAGACCGGCCGCTCGCCATCCGCCGCGCGCTGCGACAGCACCTCGCCCACCCCGCGCGCGCCCCCGTCCCAAGTGGAGCTATGAGCCAAACGTACATCGTAATGCATTAGTATCAGACAGCTCGTTAACGCTTCTTTTATACTATCGAAATCTGTATTTTGTTCGTCGAACCACTCCCAAATAACTTCTTTCCTAAGTAATTTATAAAGGGGAGTTAATAACATCGATACATCTTTAATAAATCTAGAATAAAAGTTTACCATACCGAGGAATGATTTCAATTCCGATACGTTATTTGGCTTTGGCGCTTTGACTACGGCTTCGACCTTTTTATTGACAGTCCTAATTCCACGCTCCGAAATTACGAACCCCAAGTAACTAATAACAGTGTACTTTTTTGATTCGTCCCGGGTTACCCGGCTATAGGCCTCGGAAAAGTCAATTTTAGTAAAGCGTTTCCCCCCACTTAAATTATTGAACAGAACCTCTGACCAAGGCATTAGATACGTATTAGTTTCAAGTACAGGGTTTACAGTATTTTTATAATTCCCACTTATTTTTAAAAATTTATCGGTCTTAAATACTACCACCAAACACGAGACCCAGTCTGAGGAAGGCACGGGTTCTAAAATACCTGCAGATTGCATGCGCCGCAGCTCGGTGTCGACGTCAACGCGCAGCGCCAGCGGCAGGGCGCGCGCGCGCTTAAATACCTGCGGAGCGTCCGCACGCTCGCACAGCAGGCCCAGCTTGCCACTGAACACCGCCGGGTACCGGCTCTTAAACTCGTTCTTGTTAAACTTACCGCTAACAAAATTATCGCGATTATTACACCCACGGTCGGACACTTGATGAATAGATTTCGAAACGATAACACTCATGTGCAGCTTTTTCAGCCACTCTCTGCCTAATAAAGGTACAGCACCGTTACAAATTATATACAGTTTCAGGTTTTCCTCGATTCGACCGTAACTTACTGGCACTACAATATAACCTATACACTTTATAACACTTCCATCGTAACCTTTTAACTTATAATTATTTTGTTTCACAGGATATTTAGAAAATTTTTCTGCATACAATTTGTCCCCGATGCACGATATGTGCGATCCGGTATCTACATGCATAACGAGACCCCTTTCCGCGATTGTAACCTCGACGACGACGGGATCACTACCCGTAAGCTCCAACATGTACAATCCGCTGGGACCCCCGACTCCCTCGTCATCGTAGTCCATTTCGGACCTGTTGTATTCTCCATCATCACGAACACATCCGTCAAACGTATTTTCTACCCTCGCCGTATCTAGCCGGAGCACTCGTCCCTCTTCTCTGCCTTTTACGTTCGGACACACCCGTTTTAAATGACCACTTCTTAGGCAAATTCTACAGGCATAATCTACAAATTTGCACTCTTTCCATGTGTGACCGTTGTTCCCACAACATGTACAAATTAATTTGTTCGTGCGGCTACTATCTAGCCCCGCCACGTTCCGCTCGCTGCCGCCGAGCTCGCTCCGCCAGCGCGGCCCCGCCCGCCGGCCGGGCGCCGCCTGCGCCGCTCGCGCATGCACCGCGTGCACCGCGCGCTCGTCCGTCCCCCGTTGCTCGACCGCTGCTGCGCTGTGCGCGGCCGCCTCCAGCGACACCGCTTTTTTGAACGCCGCCGTAAAAGATAAACTGTCTTCACAAAACATACTCTGACGTGTAGATTCACTATGCAGGCCGCATATAAACTGATCTCGTAAATTCTCCTCGAGGTTGTCCTTGAAATCACAATTTCTCGCCATATGTTTTAAAGCCGCAGCGAACTGAGATACCGATTCGCTAATAGCTTGTGTTCGCTTCCTGAACTTATACCTCTCGGCGAGCATCGATGGTGTAGGCTGAACGTATTTCTTCATTAGAACGAGTTCACTGAATTTACACTCCCCCGGTTTTTTCGGGGAACACAAATCGACCATTAATTCGTAAGTTGCATCACCAACACACGCGAGCAATGTGGCCACTTGAAGGTTAGGTTTTACATCGTTTTCGAGAAAGTATTGTTCCATCCTTTCAATATAGGTGCTCCATATTCCCGAACTAAGATCAAATTCACCTAAGCGGCCGACCGACATTTTAAACTTTAATGAAATAACTAATAAATTCGATACCGACTGCGCCACTGTAATGTATTGAAAATAAAACGCATAGTCCAAGCAACGGTTTATTCCGAACTGACAATCCGTTAACAATTTTGCAATTACCTACTATTATGTTATATTTATATTACAACTATATTTATAGTAAAAATACCCACAATATACTATAGTCGCCTTTTACGAAACCTCGGAAAGAAATGAGGGTGGTACTATTATATTCAGCCGGATACCACACGGCGTTGCAAGGATAATTTTCATTAATATTAAATTGGTTTGCAAAAAAAGATCGCATAAAATCAATTTTTTGTTTACATCCTTACGTAACTTTCTCTTCACTCTCATATGATTGTAACTTTTAAAAAAGGTATCTCACTAATGTATAATTAAAAAATTAATAAAATCAACTTAATATAATTGAATAAAAAAATTGTGGACAATAACTATTACGTATTGCATATAATTTTCAAAGGCCTATAGTGCCTCATATTAAGTAACGATATGTTTAGGAAACATCTAGTGTTAATAAAGTCTCATCAGCGATCATTATAACCGATTAGTGATCATTATATATACTTATTACTATTTTTTCACAACTATTTAAAATTTGTAAAAAAAAAAACCAGTTGATTTTACTATATGTGTATATGTATATATATATGTATATATATATATATATATATATATATATATATATATATATATATATATATATATGTGTTTAAATTAAGTTAGATAATTGTCTGTTATTCATATTTATGCCTGTAATAGACTTAGATACGAACTTTAGTTTTTAATGATTGTTGGACAAACTTGTATGTAAGTTGTTGGCGTAATAAATAAATAAATAAATAGATATATGACAAGCCATCAATATGCAAATTCGTAGATCATTTGGTGTACGGATTTGCAAAAACACTTATTACCATTGAATATAACCGTTGAACGCATTTACTAGATGGATGAATTAAAATGTTCAAACCGGCACCGACAACTCTCACTTTTGATAAATAACATGCATTTGCATATTAATTATTATTCAGTCATAATAAAAGAAAGATCGAATTAATAAAATATTGTTCGATCCTTACAAGACTTAATGGGTTCAACTACGGAGGAGATATTTATGTTTACTTCTCTTTAATTTCTCTGCATTTGTATTACTAATGTTAGCCGCGACTTCATGCGCGTCGATTTTAGTGTATAAATAACTTCCAGTTACTATCTCATGGGTACATTCCAACTTTCTCCTTTTTAAGTCTCTAGAGATATGTAGGTTTCCTCAGGATGTTTTCCTTCTCCGAAAAGCGTGTCATAAATTGCAATTATCAATTAGACGCAAGTTTTAAGAGAAAAACTCATTGGTGTCTGTCCGGGTTTGAACCCGTGACCTCCTCGAAAGAGTCGCACGGTGTTATCGCTGGGTTATGATATAATAAATATGGGGAATAATATAATAAATAAATAAATAATTAATAAATCAATTACTTGATTAATTAAATGTTATTAAGCAATTATTAATTAACTAGCTTTTACCCGCAGCTTCGCGTGGACTGTCACGTGGTTGATAATAGATGTCACTTTTCAATGCCATTCTATTCCTGTAGAATTAACAGGATTTTTATAGCCTATATATTACTCCAGTATATACCTAAGGAATAATTGTGCCAAATTTCATCGATATTGGTTCAGCGGATTCACCGAGAAAGAGTGACAAAAATAAATCCAGATTCACGAACTATCGCATTAATAATATTAAGTGGGATTTTTTCGCTCGGTCTTCAGCTCTTTGTTTCCAACCGATACCAGCCACTATGCGGATATCGTCACTCCACCTAGCCGGAGGACTTTCTACACTACGTAGTGTTATGTGTTATACGTCAAATCATCGAAGAAATTTTCAGCTAGCGTAACAAACATATTAAAGCAGAATTTTCTATACGTGTCTAAAGATATCCATCGCATTTCATCATTATTTTAGTTGGTAATGCGATTGGCAAATATTTACATGCGACTTTTTCTACGTTTATTCCAAATTATTGTTTATTTGTTATTTTTTTATTACCATCATGATGTAATTGCTTATCTCGTTGTTCTATGCCTTTTCCGCCTTTATGATGAAACGAGCAGTTGCATCAATATTAATCGCTAGAGTAGAAATTTCCGTGTGACGTGTTAACACTGACTGTGTAAGAGATGCTATTGTAGGTAGTCATATTTTTTTAATACCAAGTAAAAACAATTGTAGTAATAAATGACCCTACATTCTCTTCCATAACCAGTGTCATTAAGGGAATCTTTAACTGTTTAGATATCTCGACCTCAGACGCATAAGGTCCAATGTCGAAATAGGACCAAATTCATTTTTTACGCAGCAAGCTCTTTCTATCCATCTAGGAATTATGTTTCTATCTAGAATATTTTTGAAAATACAGAGTTGCATAAAGTCCTATGAGACGTATTTTCTCATTTTTATCGAAGCATAAGGTTACATTACAAGATCAATATTTATCCATTAATTTAGTCACTGATAGAAAGACGAATACTGTCTTCAGTTTTTATACTTTTAAAATACGCAGATACGGCCTTATGCTTCGTCATTTTTTAGAATATGTTAGGCGGAAGTTAACATATAGTGGAATGCATCGGCCTTTTAAGTGTAATAAACGAAGATGCAAATCTAAATGCGACTTTTTGCTTATTAAATGTGTTACTTAGTAAACACATTTATAAGCAAGTTAAAGTGAATATTACATTACATTTATTCGTACATTATAGTTATTTTATGCCCGGCGGCCTGCCTGACGTCAACTTACATTAATTGCCTTTTACCACTCCTCGGTAAAAATAACGGATCTATTTTACTTAGCCAGATACTACACCGCGGAGCTCATCAAGAGATCATAGGAAAGTAATATACTTGACATCGACTTTAACCTTCACCTATGTTAACTAATATAATAATTATCATATAACAATAAATAATCGTCCTTATAAATAATTTGATACTTTCAACTAATCAAAGAGCACTGCCGTCTTTATTAAAGTCTTATATCATTGAAACAATCTGTAACTTCCCTTTTTTATTTTAGTTCACTAGCTCATTGTTAAAGACAGTCGATATATGAAAAATTTGGTGAAAAAGAAACGGTTTATTTCAAGACATTATAATAACGAGATCCTGATATTAAAGTGTCTGACTTCTCATATTATAGTGTATCTCTGGTCTGACTATTTTAAATAGGATTCATTTAGGAACATTATTGTACCGAGATTCCCGTATTGACTATGACTAATTTAAATAATTGCGTATATTGCCCGCATTATGAGAATTGTACTTAAACCAGTTTCCTTTCTAATCACGTGTTTAGCACGCTTTAACAATTATCTTCAAGACTAACTCGCAACTGCGGATAGGTTGGTATAATTCAACTCCGTATGATATCCGGCTGAGTAGAATAGAATAGACCACCCTCATTTCTACCGAGGTGTCGTAAAAGGCGACTAAGGTAAGTTAATCCGTCGTATGGTATCCGGCTGAATAGAATATACCATACCCATTTCTTACTGAGGTGTAGTAAAATGCGACTAAGGTAAGTTGACATCAGACGGCGGGTCGTAAAATAGACAAATAATGCAACAACACGTTTAAAACATGTAGTGCAGACCCCGGTTAGTGAAAAGGGCAGGAGTATGATGAATACTCACAAAGAGATAACGGAGCTTAAATACTTTTGGCATAACATTTGTACATGCTTTTATTTTACACTCCTAGCTATATTCTTTTAGCTTAAAATATGTATTTTTTTATTTTGATACAGCTCACAGCCGGTAGAGCTGCAATTTAGCTTTTTTAATAATAGATAGGCATGCGTTTTAGTGCAGTCTTACCTGATGGGAGTTAATTATGTTTAGTAAGTACGTGCTTGATTTGAAGATGCTCATTCATTCCATAAACGTTCTCGGTCTTAGTTATTTTCATTTCATTCTAACGCTGTATACACGTGAACTAGTCTCATATAATAGATAAATTTTTATTTTATAAGCTGTGATAGCTGTGATAGTGAAGGGTCACGGGTTCAAACCCTGGGCAGGCACCAATAAGTTTTTCTATTAAAACTTATGTGTCTAATTGATAATTGCAATTTATCACACGGTTTTCGGTGAAGGAAAACATCGTGAGGAAACCTGCATATCTCTAGAGAAATCTGGGGATATGTGTTACTTTCCAATCCGCATTGGAGCCGCGTGGTAGGTCTTAGCTCCAACCCTTCTCTCCAGGAACGGCGAGAGGGGGCCTATGCCCAGCAGTGGGATTGTAACAGGCCGTTACATTACTTGACTATGATCATGAACTAATGCGTTGATTGTTTGGTTATCTTTTATGGTTTTTCTTGGTTTTCCTTACCAAAATATTTCACAAGATGTTAGTCAGGTTATTGTGGAACCACAATATTAAATATATTAATATTTTAATTGACATTTTAAGTTATATGAGGGGAGTACTTTTACATTAGGAAGTTCGTACGTATATTTATCATTGCACAATATTGAAACATACTAGGTTGAGCTCAATTAATTTTTTAACTGACATTATGAGTTATGTAGTGGCTCGTCTTAGATTTAGAAAGGTAATCGTTTTTATTTTTTTTTATTCTATTATTAAAGGGCTTTTACATTACACGAATATTTCAGCCTTGTTATATCTTAAACTTAACTAAGTATTCTAAGGAGCTTATCAAAAAGAGTTTGATCAAATTGCACGCTTCCTCTCAATCAGGTTTTGACAGTATACTATGAAAAACACCAACTTGTAATTTGTTCAAGCTAAAAGGTAATCTTAATTAAGTATTGAAACATACAGATTCCTGATCCGACTTAGTTATGTGTATGATTGCACAATATTTGAATATTGTTCTGTACTAATGAACTCGATTAATGTTTTATCTGACATTATAAGCAATGTGATTATCCCCTTACATTAAGTAATGCATTAGTTCTAAGTTAGTTCTTGTGTTTTCGAATGCAAACAGATTTATTTATCTAAATGACTTATATGTAATGGTACAAAATTAGAATGAATTTTTTTTTTTCGGCCATGGTCGAATTATGGTTGTGATTAAAAAGTTATATTAGAGTTTTATAGAATAGACCACCCTCTTTCTTACCGAGGTGTCGTAAAAGAAGACTAAGGTTAGTTGTCCCACCGAGTGGTGTCCGGCTGAGTAGAATAGACCACCCAAATTTCTTACCAAGGTGTCGTAAAAGGCGACTAAGGTTAGTTGATCGGTCAAAATCAACGATACAAAATTCTATTAACTGTTGTAAATATAAATATATACAGAACACTTACGCACATGGTCGTCTATCCAAGTAAGTAACTTAATACTTGTGTTATGGGTTATAGACAAATGGTGAATATATAATTTTTAAATACATACTTAAATAGAAATATACACCCAGACTCGAAGAACCAACAAATTTTTAATAGAAAAAGCTGGCCCTCGGCGGGAATCGAACCTGCGACCCGCGGAGCTGAAGGCAGGGTCACTACTCACTGCGCCAACGGGCCAGTCTAAAGTCAAAGTCAAGTTGAAGACTACAGATGATCACTTTTACGCTTAAGAAAAATCTTGGTCTCTCACAAAGTGAGATAATATATCAGTAGCCGATTCTTTAATCATGTTTTTTTAAGCACTTACTCCACAAATCTCTCTCCCTTTTGGTATTTAAGTTACAGATAAGAAAATATTTATATTAAGTAATTATATATTAGTAGCATCTTTTCATCTATTTATTTTACCAAAATTATTTAATAGTTTAAATAGTTCAATTTATATAAACTTTTTCTTTTTCTCTCAATTGTTATCCTTTTCCTTCTATTACTCAAAGGTTGACTGGAAGAGATCCCTTTTAGGGATAAGTCTGCCTTTATACATGTGTTTTTTTTAATTTTTCTTTCTCTTTTCTAAATATATGTATAAAAAGAAATAAATAAAAAATAAATAAATAAAAAATCCGCCTATCTCTTAAAACAATAAAATTCATTAACACAAAAGTAATAATAAAATTATTTTGCTATAATCCGCGAAGAAGTAAAATAGAAAATATATATAATGCTAAATGTAAGTGGACAATCGGTTATCATACCTGATACATGCAGGATTCGTAAAAACCGATTGTCCACTTACATTTAGCATTATATATATTTTCTATTTAACTTCTTCGCGGATTATAGCAAAATAATTTTATTATTACTTTTGTATTATGGATCTCCGCAAAGTAACGCCTAATTCTATAAATTATTTAAAATTCATTAAATTATTTGTCTACTTACTGTTCAGTTTATTGCTATAAGTCACTAGTATTTAGTTGTATGAATCCGGCTTTAATTAAAGCGACATTTAACAAATCTCCGACTCGTTTAATACAAGAGCAGTTGCCCGTTTTCGAAACTGGACTAACGATCTTACTTAACATTGACTAACTTGTTAACTATTACATAACTTGTTTAACGTTATGTTCATCCATAGTACTGTTTTATAATGTTTAATATATGTTTATATCTGAGAGGCATATGGGCAGAAATGAGGTAATGGAAAAAATTTAGTAGTGAAAACTTGGGCGCGTTGATTGTTAACACCTTACGAGATTTAGCCGTCACGTTTTTATATAAAATTATTGATACCCAAATCATACCTACCACATGCATTTCAAGAATTAAGTACAACGTTAAAGTAACTTATTAAAGTGAACGTATTTGTGATGACAAATAGTACTAGAAAAGTCATTTCGATTTTCATTCATTGAGGTCATTAACTGTTTAAAAATGCTTCGATCTCGATCCGGATTATCTGCTAGGCCAATCTAAAGTATGTCTGAATATTTCATTAAAATCGGTCCAGCCATTTCCGAGTCTAAGGAACATAGATACAAATTTTCTCTATTATATATTTAGATTATCTAATTTCAACTTTACTTGTTAAGAAACTAAATAAATTATGTATTACTAAATTGTATGTATGCTTGGCTATGTATCGCTCGTCTGCAAGAGCGACATCTAGTGACCATTGTTCTAGCGCCGTACAAATTAGCGTTACGCTATCGCGCTAGTTGGTTAATAAAATCCCATTAAGTGCTCTGTTCTCTACTCGCTCGGTAACCGTTTTACCCTCGGATTTGTATTATTACGCTTGTTCGGGCAAAATCGTACGTAATATTCTATAAGTTATCGCTTCTGTCGTGTGGTCTTAATACCCAATTTTTTCATTCATATTTCTGATTAGTTACTATTTAATTATCTCTGGAATATTCTGTAGAGGTCTCTGATTATCATGTACTCTATGTTGTTGAACAGGCAATAAGACATTTGTTTGCTTTTTTGGTCTTAAAAGTTAAAAGTCGTTTTGGTCGTTACATCTCTGATGTAAATCAATTAAGTTAATGTACCCTCAAATTTAGTTGTCATTTACTATATTTTATCTGCTCATAATACATCTGGGGATTGAACACAACTAAATGTTTACTAGCTTTTATCATTTAAAATATTATACTGTGTGTTATCCGGCTTAGTAGAATAAACCACCCTCATTTACTTACCTAGGTGTCATATAAGGCGACTAAGTTAAGTCGAAACGCCGTGAGGTATCAGGCTAAGTAGAATGGACCAACGTCATTTATTACCGAGGTGTCGTAAAGGGCGACTAAGGTAAGTTTACTTTATTAGTATAGACCACCCTCTTTCTTACTGAAGTGTCGTTAAATACGATTGAGGTAAGTTCACGTCAAGCAGGCGGCCGGTCGTAAAATGCGTAGCCAAATCATGTGACAACATGTTAATACCATGTTGTGCTGACCCCACTTAGAGTGGTATAAGGGCAGGAGTACGAGGATGATATCATTTTAAAATATTATGCCGTTTCTTATAAAAGGAAATATTAATATTTACCATTTAAGTTCAAATACGGTGATGTACAGATAAATAATTTAAATGTTTATTGACTTAGAAGATTGCTGGAACTCTTAACTGTTTGCTGAATGACTTGTGCGGTTATTTTTTTCGTCCATTTTTACTAACAGGTTTTGATTTCACAGACTTCAGCACCGAGATTAAAATGAGCCTATATAACTTCGCAGCTTTTTGAGTACATAATAATCATATAACTGAATGAATATAAAATATATAAATGAATAAATAAAATAATAAAGGAATATAAATGAATGAATGAATGAATAAAAATGAATGTCTGTCTGTATATCCTCTATCTACTAGCAATCGCCAGCGGTTCCGCCCGCGTGCAAAGGTTAGAACCGTAATTAGTCTTTTGATAACCATAAAAATGGTTAAAGTGGGCTAACCTGGAAAGCTAGCCTTATGATATCCTGGACTTTTATTTAGAACTTTTTGTAATACATGATTTTTTAAATAATTATTACCGTTTACTTAGCGCACGCAAGGAAAGTTTTAAATTGTGCCGCTTTCGTTCTATTTTTATTACTGCTCCTCTCCTATTCATTTTAGCGTAATTTTATAAAGCTTATATCCTTCCTCGATAAATTATCTTACAATGAAAGAATTTTTCAATTCGAACCACTAGTTCCTGAGATTAGCGCGTTCAAACAATCAAACAAACAAACAAACAAACTCTGCTCTCTATATATTAGTATAGAAGTAAAGATTTACATACACATTTATAAGTACTGAGAGAGAAAAATATTAGACATTGGTAATTTTAGAGGCAATACGACCCTATTCTCTCCGTAGTATAGCAAATCTCAGTTAATTATGCAAACAAGTGGGCCTCTCGAGACAGTCCCTTTTCAAACGTTGCGTACTTCACATTTAGGGTCACGCCGATTAAGGGGGCCCATTAACATATTCATCCTCACGATTTTAAGAAAATAAACACGAATCGATGTAATATATGTTGGCAATTGAGAAAATAAACTGAGATTAATTTCTCAACAACATTCCTGCCCTTATCCAACTTTAAGTGGCGTCGGCACAACATGTTTTAAACACGTTATCACATGATTTGGCTATGTGTTTTACGACCGGCCGCCTGCCTAACGTCAACTTATCTTAGTCGCCCTTTGCGACATCCCAGTAAGATATGTGGTCTATTCTACTAAGCCGGATAACACACGGCGGGTCAACTTATTTTAATCGCCTTTTACTACACCTTGGTAAGAAATGAGGGTGGTTTGTTCTACTAACCCGAATAGCACATGGCGGATGAATTTCTCAACAACGTACATATATATATTACTATTAATGTAATTATTTTGCTATAATCCACGATAAATTGGCCATTTGACTGGCCCGTTGGCGCAGTGCTAAGTGACCCTGCCTTCAGCTCCGCGAGTAGCGAGATCGATTCCCGCCGAGGGCCAATATTTTCTATGAACAATTTGTTGGTTCTTCAATCCTGGGTGTATATTAGTATTTAATTATATATTTAGAAATTATATATTGACATAGTCACGAGTTGGCTGTCACCCATAACATATGTATTGAGTTACTTACTTTGGGGACCGACGACCGTCTGTGTAAGTGTCCCATATAAAAAAAATCTCGCCTGGATCAATTACAAGAAGGTTTCTACTTCGATATAGCTGTGATAGCCCAACAGTGGGACCATCTCTCGAGAGGGTCGCGAGTTCAAACCTCGGGCAGGCACCAATGAGTGTTTCTGTTAAAACTTATTTCTCTAATTGATGATTGCAATTTATCACATGTTGTTCGAAGAACCAAAAAATTGTATAATAGAAAATGTTGGCCCTTGGTGGAAATCAAACCTACTATCCACGGTGTGATTAAAAGTGTCAGGGCCACCTGCGCTTAAGGGGCAGTCACGTAAAGTCGGAAAATAAATGAGGCTCGCAGATATGTTTTTTTATCTTATTTTAGTATATTGAGGAAAATCAATACAATGATAATTTTATGATGTATGTATCTATTGTCCAAATATGATTTTATCAAAATTTATCGCGCCCAAGCATATAAGGAATATACGCTGACTCATGCAGCAAAAATAGTTTAAAGATGTTCGATATCATCTGGTGAAACCCAGTGTGGGATTTTACAATTAACGAAGATTATTTTTTATTGATTGAGGAAAATCAATCTTTTGTAATATTACTAGAGACTAATTATACCAAAGTAGGAAGCCAGCCAAATTGTCATATTACAATATAGAGAAATTCAAATTCAACAAAAATATTTTTTATTTAAATAAACTTGTAAATACGTGCTTTTGAGTCGCCAACTCTGCTGCTGGCTCGGAAAGCTGTTCCTACCGAGAAGAGCCAGCAAGAAACTCGGCGGTTGCTCTTTTAAAAATATAATTCTTAATACTAGTTACATTTAATCTTTATTGTCTTGTATAGGTTCGAAGAGAGCTATAACCACACATTATTATCATCTAAGTAATCCTAAAGAGTATAGTAGGCTTTCTGGAACCGGAAAAATTATACTAAAATAAATACTAAAATATTACTAAAAATAAATAAATATTACTTACTTTTACTTGCGTGCGCTAAGTAAACGGTGAAAGTTATTCAAAAATCATGTATTACAAAATTGTAAAAATAAAAGTCCGCGATAGCATATGTAGCATTTAACGTTTACCACTTTAACCATTTTTATGGATATCAAAATACTACGGTTTTAATCTTTCCATGCCGCTGGCGATTGCTAGTAATTTATAATTTTCACATCAAAAAACATAAAAGAGCTGTATAAAAATTCGCTGCATAAAATGCTTTACGCTTGCGTTGTTTTACAATTAAGTTATGCCAATTTAAAGATCGTCCCAGACAATGAGTCAGTATACGAATCTCTTCCGCAATTGAGTAAAAAAGCTGTCTGTCTGACCTTGCTTAAGGTAAAGAAAAGCGGTCACGTGTGACTGGTAATTTCGATTAGGTTAATTTAGAGATTAGGTAACGGCATTCAATTAATTTTTTTAGCCGGAAAGATGGCAAAGATAGTTTGAACGTACAAAGATTAACGGTTGATTAATTATAGGGTTCTAAAAACATTATCGTTAAAAAGTTATTTCTAACAAGCTCTTACCGCGAGTTTAGTGTCATCATTCTCAACATATACAACATATTTTAAACATATTGTTTGTTTTGGCTAGCTTTTTTACGGCCGCCTTCCTGATGTCAACTTACCTTAGTCACTTTTTAAGACACCTTGGTAAGAAACGAGGGGGGTATATTCTACTCAGCCGGATATCACATGGCTAAAGTAAACAAAAATATAACTTTAGAAAAATTATATTGGATTAGTATTAAAATTCATCATATATATAGAAGCAATAATATGAATTTTATAATATACTAGCGGCCTGCCCCTGCTTCGCACGGGTATAAAATATATATCCCATGTCATTCAGTGTAAAAAAATGATTAAAATCGATCCAGTAGTTTTGATTTATTCATTACTGCCCGTGGCCCGCAAGCGTTAAATTTGGAGAGAAACAATTTCCTTTCCCTATACCAAGAAGATTTCCTGCTATCTTTGGAATATCTAAATTCATATAGTACATGTTCCGTAGAATTAGCACAAACTACTTTTCGTTTCATTTTCAATATAATATAATAGATAAAGTGTAGCTCCCTACGCTCAACAAGCGCCATCTAGCGCGCAACACCAGTCGCCTCCGATCTCTCAGAGGGAAGTGCTACCAGGCGGACGCGCACGCATTTTACATAAAGCAATATTCGATAATCCAGCACAAAGCTTAAAATCACTAAAACCCTATGGAAATATACATATAAAAAAGGGGATCCCCGAGGAAGATAATTCTGAAATAATAAAGGTGAGTTACTCTTTATCTTCCTTCACTCATTATTCATTATTCAATTTCTCATACATAATCTTTTTTCTGCGAACCGGATCATTTTTACCACGGTTTTTAAGTATTTTGTGCTAAAATCTATTTATTATACAGTCCACATATTAATATTTATTCACTATCATCATGTAAAATCGTATTCAATAACTTTTCTTTGTTCTCAAGTTGTTAAAAGTTTGTTCAATCTACCTACACACTTGTCATATTTTATAAATACGTATTAATTTTCGTAATAATTGTACGTACAGTGTTTACTTTATCGTATATTATTCAATTAAAACACGATTCGATATAAATATAACATATTATATTTATAAATTTCATTAACTTTTGCAAACGCGTCTCCGCCAGTGCAGTGTGCTAGGTTCAGACCACACGAATAATAAACTATTCTATTCACATACATACATCTTCACTACATTTTATTCTTACACATATAACCAACTATTTACGCATATTCGTGTTAAATATTGGTTATTCTATTCGCGGTTTGTCTTTGTTTTTTCGAACGAGACAAGTAGCATTTCCGTGCTATAATCCGTATTCCACACTTTACTTTGTTTTTTCGAACAGGGTAATAAACATAGCATTTTCGTGCTTACTTACGTTTTGTTTTTGTTTTTCCGAACAAAGCAAGCAGTATTTTCGTACTGTAATACGTACTACACACATCTCACATTCATATTCACACATATTCATACATATTATTCATACCTTTATTCTACTACATTTGTATTTTCGTACAAATAAAAAATATTTACGCATTTTCGTGCTAAATATTATTACAATATCGTGTTTTCAGATCATTATTTTGTTTACTTTTGTTTTCTATTCTTATTCTTAAAATGGAGTTAGAACAATTAACGTTCGAAAGAGATATTGCCTTAAGTAAATTACAGCGTATGGCTGATTGTACTGAAAACGAATCAGAATTTCGTATTCGATCTAGGGACATAAATATTATTAAAAAACAGTTTTATACAGTTCAAGGTAAAATAGAAAAACTTTTGGCAAAAACAGAAGAATTTAATAAAGATGAGCAGTTAGCTATTCGAGATAAATTTGATTGCTTATACTATGTTGTTCAAGTTGCATTAGATAATTTAAAAACAACTATTAGAAGAAATAGCTCGGCTAGTGTGTCGCAAGCATTAGGTCATAATCAGCCGGCGACGACTTCGAGAATCAACTTACCTACAATTTCTTTACCTTTATTCAGCGGCAATGTTACCGAGTGGAATGCATTTTATGATTTATACAAATCTTTAGTTCATGATAATGAACAGTTAACCGATGTCGAGCGTTTTCGTTACTTGTTATTGTCGTTGCGTAACGAACCTTATAATCTCATTAAATCTTTTCCAATTACCGATTTAAATTATCAAAATGCTTTACAGCTTTTAACTAATCGATATGATAATAAGAGAATTATTGCAACCAAACACTTTGATAAACTTTTCGATGTTCAACCATTATGTGATAAAAACTTAGAACATGGTTTAAGAAATATTCTAAATATTTGTCACGAAAACTTAACCGCCCTGCGGTCGTTAGGTTTACCGGTGTCACGTTGGAGTTTTGTACTTTTAAACATTTTATTACGTAAAATTACTCCCAATATTCGAAGACGGTTCGAACTATCGTTAAAATCTTCCAGCGACATTCCCGATGTCAATGAATTATTAGATTTCCTTGACAAGGAACTATCCGCTTTAGAAGTGATGTCGTCCGCGTCGGAGCGGACGCAGCACGCGCTCGCGCGGCAGCCCGCCGGCGCAGCCCGCGCGCCAGCCGGCTCGGCCCGCGCGGCGCTTGCCGCTCGCGATGATTCATCGACTCGACAGAATGCAGCGGTGTCTCGCGCGCATTCTGACTTTAATAACTCGCAATTTAAAGCAAACTACAATACAATTTCTATGCGTCCCGCGCGTAAGGTTACCTTTCATAGTTCTACAAATAATAAACCTAAATATACATGTTGTTATTGTAATGAACACACACACTTATTAAACCGATGTGATTTATTTAATAAATTAAACATATCTCAGCGTAAAAGTTTCATATTAGAAAATAATATTTGTTCCAATTGTTTATTTATCGGGCATGAATTTAAAGCTTGTCAATCGCGATACAGTTGTCGTATCTGTTCTCAGCGTCATCATACTTCTATGCATGAAGATTCTTTTTCATCGGAAAATAAACCTTCTACGCATAACTTAGTTGCGGAAATACCTCAGTGCTCTGAAAATACGTATAACAATTCTACAGTTTTACTCACCACGGCGCTCTTAAATATTAATTCAACAAATTCGAATTCTCATTGTTCTCAAAACATTATTCGCGCTTTAGTCGATCAAGGATCGCAAGCTACACTCATAACAGAGTCTTGTGTTCAGCGACTCGGCCTTCAGCGACTCCATACTTCTCTCAGCACCACGATCACCGGCGTAGGTGACAAGGATAATCAGCCTCGAGGTTACGTAACTTGCGTGGTCACTCCGTATAATAAGTCGGAACCTAAACTTTATATCGAAGCACTTATTTTACCGAAAATCACCAGTTACATTCCTAAAATTCCTAGTTCTTTCGATAACATTTCTCATTTACAAAACCTACCGCTAGCAGATCCTGACCTGCGTTCTTCCCGACCTATTGAATTATTGTTAGGCTCGGACTACACCGATCGTATTCTTCTTTACAACAATATCAAGGGCCCATTAGGCACACCTGTTGCTATAAACAGTATTTTTGGATATTTACTAAACGGCAAAATAACTAATTTTCCTTCACAAGTTTGCGTCAACCTTAGTACATATCAACTTGATTTACAACTACAAAAATTCTGGGAGCATGAGTCGATGCCTGAATCGAAAACCCTCACACAGGATGAAGTTCGTTGTGAATCAATTTTTGTTAATACTCATACTAGAGACCCAACCGGGAAATATATAGTTTCGCTTCCATTTAAGGAGTTTCCACCGATATTAGGTGACTCCTATGCAATCGCCTTTTCACGTCTTAAGAAACTTGAGACAAAGCTCTCATGTAACTCTGTTTTACGAACAGAATATATTCAATGTCTTCAAGAATATTTAGACTTGGGACATATGGAGCTTGTTCAATTTCCTTCAAATTATAATACAACTCCATACTATATTCCACATCACGCAGTTGTTAAGTGTTCTTCTACTACAACGAAGGTCAGAGTAGTCTTTGACGCTTCTTGTAAATCCACTTCCAGTCATTCATTAAACGATAATTTATTAATTGGTCAAAAATTACAGCAAGATATATCTCAAGTTCTTTTAAAATATAGACTGCATAACATCGTTTTTACAGCAGACATTAAAATGACCAATCGATATGTTGAAATTCGTACCGAAGATCGGGATTTTCAACGTATTCTTTGGAGATTTTCTCTTAATGATCCTGTGCATGATTATCGCTTGCACACCGTTACTTTTTGCGTTTCCTCAGCACCTTTCCTTGCCTTACCAGCTTCACATTCGCATCATGTTCGCTCAGCAGATAATCCTGCGGATTTAGTTTCTCGCGGTGTTTTACCTTCACAGCTAAATCAAGAGCAATGGTTCACTGGTCCATCGTGGCTTAAAACTCCACAGCATGAGTGGCCTATTTCTAGTATAGATGCACGGACGAATGAGGAACGGCGAAAACATACTTTGTTTACACAAAGTCAAGAAGAACCTGTAGATTTACAATTCTTACAACGGTTTTCATCGTTACCACGTTTACTTCGCGTAATATCATTAATGTTTCGGTTTTATCATAAATGTCGTAAAACAAAATCATATTCGTCAAATCAAGTTACTATTCATGAAACTAAATTCGTTCTTAATCGAATTATTATTCTCGTTCAAAATGAAAACTTTAATACAGATATTCTACGTATCAAGAATAATCAAAACTGTTCTATTCGTTTACAAAAACTGAAACCTTTTCTTGATCCCATTGGACTTGTCAGGGTCGGCGGGCGTATACAAAATGCTAAAATATCTTACGATGCTAAACATCAAATATTATTACCAAAAAAACATTTCTTTACAGATTTACTTATCGATTATTACCATAAAATTAATTTACATGTCGGACCACAGACATTACAATATATAATTTCTCAGATTTACTGGATTTTATCAGCCAGAGACGCTATCCGTATGCGTACACGTCGTTGCGTTCGTTGCTTACGTACTCGACCGACCGCTTCTCAGCCAATCATGGGTCAGCTTCCAGCCGCAAGAGTTTCCGCTCTTCGGCCTTTTCTACATGTAGCTGTAGATTTTGCAGGACCTTTTTATTTAAAATCGAGTCCATTTCGTAAAGCGAAAGTTTATAAATCGTATGTGTCAGTCTTTGTGTGTATGTCCACTAAGGCAACACATTTGGAAGTTGTTCCTGATCTTTCGACCGATTCATTCCTTAACGCATTGCGCCGATTCATTTCTCGACGCGGTCTTTGCTCGGATATCTATTCGGACTGCGGACGTAACTTTGTCGGATGTCATAGATATTTGAAGGAACTATACAAGTTTTTTCAAAGCGATTCAAATCAACAATATATTCAAAATAAACTCACAGACCTTTCCATAACTTGGCATTTTCAGCCTCCGTATGCTAGTCATTTTGGCGGTATATTCGAAGCCGCTGTTAAAAGCATGAAGACTCATCTTTACAGAGTCATCGGTTCTCATACGTTAACACACGACGAGTTCAATACACTTTTAACACAGATTGAGGCAATACTCAATTCGAGACCTCTTTGTATTCAAAGTAATGATCCTACAGATCCATTACCACTAACACCTGCACATTTTCTCATTGGGGGACCATTGACTTCTTTGCCTGAAATAGATATTTCTTCATGTCAGAGCAACCGCCTTACTAGGTGGCAATTGTTACAACAGGCAGTTCAGCACTTTTGGAAACGCTGGAGTATAGAATACTTGCACCAGCAACAGCAGAGAAGTAAGTGGTTTCGGGACACAAAACACTCGCCTCTTACAGAGGGTTCTGTAGTGGTGATCATGGACAACATGCTACCACCACTGCAATGGCGTCTGGCTCGTGTGCACAAGTTACACCCAGGTGCTGACGGTATAACTCGTGTTGTCACTGTGCGTATTGGTAACACGTACACCAAAAGACCTGTTGTAAAGGTCTGTCCCTTACCCACGGATTAGGTTATTTTTTTTATTATTCTATTTTTCTTTATTAATATTCTTACTTTATACATTTATCAGTACTATAGTTTTATGTTTTGTATCATTTTCAATACATTAAAATAAGCCAGTTATTTTAAGGTCGGCGGCATGTTCCGTAGAATTAGCACAAACTACTTTTCGTTTCATTTTCAATATAATATAATAGATAAAGTGTAGCTCCCTACGCTCAACAAGCGCCATCTAGCGCGCAACACCAGTCGCCTCCGATCTCTCAGAGGGAAGTGCTACCAGGCGGACGCGCACGCATTTTACATAAAGCAATATTCGATAATCCAGCACAAAGCTTAAAATCACTAAAACCCTATGGAAATATACATATAAAAAAGGGGATCCCCGAGGAAGATAATTCTGAAATAATAAAGGTGAGTTACTCTTTATCTTCCTTCACTCATTATTCATTATTCAATTTCTCATACAGTACATTTTTACTTATTTACTTTTACATTTTCCCTATGTATTTTATTTTTACAATTAATTACGGAATGTCTTTAAACAAACTCTTAAAAGAACGACATAGCTGCTAAAGTCGAAGTGTTATAGGGCGAAGCGCGGCCTCCTCACGGCATTTTAAATCTGTAATATCTCCGAAAATGTTCACTTAAATTACATGCTGTAGACGGCCATATTGATCGTATTCTTTGTTTGTCCATATATCCCTATGTATGCATAAAACTTTAAAACTACGCAACAGATTTTGATGCGGTTTTTTTTAATAGATAGAGTGATTCAAGAGGAAGGTTTGTACGTATAATAACATTCAATACGGAGTAGAGAAATGCTGTAATTTTTGAGGTTTCTGTAAATAATTACATTTTTTTCCGCTTACATTGCAAACGCAGGCTGAACCCTACGAGATTTATCAAAATGATGTACTAAGTATTTGTACACCTTGAAAAGGTCTACAGAAAAGTTCGCGATGGTATATGTCTATCTCCTATGGATAACCCACAATAGCATTTTTTTCATTTACTTTTTACGAAAAATAATGCCTTATTTTTCAAGCAATTTTTATACAATACAGCATTTATCCTTACCCAATTAAGTACCTTAAATAAATTGTTGATTTAATCTTTGTTTTATAATATGTAGTGATTTAATAATTTTAGAGATTTTAGGGAGTAAAAATATGAGGTAACCCTTAGAGTGGGACAAGGGCATGAAAATGAGATTGTTTTAAACGTTTTTCATTTTTTATATAGCTTATATAGGGTTTTAATAGCGTTTTCAAAATGGCATTTAGAGCGTCTACACACCGTAAACGCGATTGCTTAATACTGCAATGAGGCAAATGCTTTAACATTGTGTACTAACCAATAGTTTGTCAGAAGACTGTATTGAATTCTAATATTAAATAAATAACTTATTTCTTAAATTAAAGTCAGCAAACTAGGTAGGTATAGGCTCTTTTGTTGTAATCTAATTGTTGTTATTTCTGGTAAAAGTTACGAAATTAATTAAAAGCGACAGGATCTTTTTAATTTTTATTGTATGTGAATTCACATTCTTAAACAATGGTCATTATGAACGAATGTACGAACTAGGGTGGGTTTTAAATGCGTAAATATCTTTCTCAAGGCCATTTTCATAGACAATGACGTTTAACATAACACTTTTATGTCCCCTTCGATGTAATTAATCTTTAGTGCGCAAAGTGCACTTAATACTTTATATAAAAGTGTATTTTGCAGAAAAGTACAAGACGTAATAGTTATATTTGTCTTTGCTTTATTTTATTTTTAATTTGAACTAATTGATACGCCGTGTGGTATCCGGCTGAATAGAATAGTACCACCCTCATTTCTTACCGAGGTGTCGTAAAAGGCGACTAAGGTAAGTCGACCCGCCGTGTGGTATCCGGCTGAGTAGAATAGACTAACCTCATTTCTTACCGAGGTGTCGTAAAAGGCGACTAAGGTAAGTTGACTCACCGTGAGGTATCCGGTTTAGTAGAATGGACCACCCTCTTTCTTACCGAGGTGTCGTAAAATACGACTGAGGTAAGTTGACGTCAGGCAGGCGGCCGGTCGTAAAATACGTAGCCATATCATACGATAACATGTTTGTAACATGTTGTGCTTACCCCACTTAGAGTGGGATAAGGGCAGGATGATGATGAAGTAAGTTTTTTACCGATCGTTTATGAGTGGTAAATATTTATTACACGCTTTTTATCTCCAATATAACATTTAATTGGTAAAAAGTTTTCAAAATATAATTTTTATTGGTTGTAAATAATTAATAAATATGCATTTATTGTAATCAGTATGAAGTTATTAACATTAGAAGGTCGAGTTTATTACAAATCTTGTTAAAGGCTCTTTGAAATGACAACACAGTACAACGTACTCGGCCAATGTCAATTTAGAAAAGAGAATAAACAAATGTGGTTGCTTTTGATTTAAATAACAAATATTGGTAAGAGAATAAATGTTAGCTTGAATCAGTGACGAAGTCTTTGTCACTAATCGTTACTTTTGGCCGTTTCAGTATGCCTATTCTTGAAAACAATGTAACAATCTGATTTTTTTTTTCTGTATATCGTTCTGTATAGCAACAATATCGCAAAAAATATGTCTTCCATATATCTTACGTCAATTGTATAACTGGTTAGCATAAATTATACTTAATTATGTGCGTTACTTAGTATTGTTCTTTTGTCATCGTGATGGATTTTGACTACATGAATTAGTATCTTCTACATTTTTTCTTTTTTATGAAATCGATAATTATCGGACAAAGTTATTCACAAAAAATTGATTAAAATAATTATTATAATGATTTAAGTGATTAATTTTAAATAAATTTTAATCTTTAATATTTCATTAATAATCTTGTATGTATATATAAATATATTTTCGGAATCTTGGAAACGGAAAAAAATAATACAATTTACATTAAATATATAAAACACTATTTTTGCCGCAAATTGTCAAGTTAGCGTAGCTTATTCGGGGAACGGGTGGTCTCGAGAAATGAAAATACTTAGGTTCGAGCCCCAACTACCCAATGATTTTTTTTTTTTTTTAAGTTTCTTTTTACTTTGTAAAAAATTACCGAGCAAGGCTCAGTCAACGAAATTCTGAATTTAAATACGCGATATTATTTATATTTCTTAAATAAATTATTTGTCTTAGTATAAAACATTATTTTATTAATCTAGTAATAAAAACACATCATTTTAATTTTCAAATTTTGTATCGATCGAAAATGTGTGTACGCGCATCGCAAAAATCGGTCTCGGCATTTAACACAAACGCATCAAAGGAAGTTTATTTGTTTGTTTGTTTGTAATCTCTTTATTGCATAAATTCAAATAAAAAAATAACAATTTGCAATGGGCTTTGCTGGAATCGGAATCTCTTCCAGCCAACCAGTTTAAAATTGAAAAAGTGGTAAATAAAGGAGAATGAATTAAATTAAAAACATAATTTCAACACTTAACTCATAATAAGAATTAGAACATGGATCTTTTAACAATATAAAATAATAAGTAGTTGAAGTATATATTAAAAAATTACAAGAATGTTGGGGAAATGCTGTTAGTTAAAATACTATTCGTGTTATCATTAGGAATAACAAAATGCACAAATCAGCTGATCGCTTAACCGCGTGTTCAAAACCGTAATGCTGTCATTGACCCACATAGTAGCTTGACGTAATCGGACCCGACGGTCTTATTCTAGAGCGATTGGCGATTTCAATGTGATACTAATACGATGTTATAAGATATTTTTTATTAGGAGAATAATAAGACCTATGGGCGACTACATTTTTTTAATCTCTCTCTAAATAATATAACAGAGAATTCATTTAACATTTAAAATTGCTTGAATTGGTGATTTTCGAATATTTTAACCGTGACTGCCATCGTGTCAACTTTTTATTTAAAATTCTACTGTGTCTTGTATTGTTGTATTGCTACTGTGTAATGTCCTGTACCGTTACTGAACGATAATTGGGATTTCATGCTATGGGGATATATGTTATAACGGTATATAAGTTTTAATTTTTCCAAGTTTTATTGATCGATTTTACGTTCACTGATTGTACCGTGAAAGCGTAACAGATAAACCGACGAATTTTCGAATTTATAATATGTATGTATGTATGTATGTTTTGCAACATGTAGTATGGTTTTCAGCATGTTCACAAGACGACGAAATTAAACCATAGAGTAGAGATCAAATGGCATATGTCTCGTTATCACTCGCTCGGCTACGTATTTAGAAAAAAAGAAAAAATACATTTAACGTAAATGAAGATGAATCGATTTTATTTAACAATTTCTTTATTTATTTTTTGATTCTCATACGAATATATGTTGCTACGTTTCATTAATTCTAACATTTAATGAAATGAAATAGAGCGGAAACCGAAATAAGCAACCTCGCGCTTTATTCCTTACAAAAGTTAAAGTTAATATTTGTAGGCGTTGACATGATAAAGTCGCATAATAATTTTTGCCCTTAGTTTAATAATATACACAAATTTTGTTTTTAATATAGATATAAAAATATTTAAGAATATTATAATATATGCACTATTAATACAATAACTAAAAAGTTAACAAGTTAACAAGTTAAAAAAGTAAACAATGTTGTTGTAACGTTCTTTTTTCAAGTAGAAACCGTTACTTAAATGTGATAAGTTAATTTAAATAGTTTTTAGATTAGATTTTATTGTAAATTTCAGTTAAATGCCTAAGTTAAGCTGTTGAAAACTGTAACGATATATATACAAGAGTATTTGTAGTATTTCTTAACTATTACGTATTCTGGTCATAGACAAAGAGTTCGTGATCGCGACAGATGCATAACAAACTTCGCAGTAACATCAAATCGAAAAACAGTCCATCAGACACCAGTGTAAATGAATATTGATAAGTATGAATCACGAAAGTTCAAGTCCAATATTTTTTTGGCTTTTTTTAACTTGATCTCGTTTTAGTTGCCGTATGTGATAAACCAATACAACATCAGAAAGATTGAAGTTTCCTAATAAAACAATAATAATTTTAATTATTAAATATTTATTTATAGGTATATACGACTAATATATATATATATATATATATATATATATATATATATATATATATATATATATATATATATATATATATATATATATATATATATATATAAAGCTGTGATGGCCTAGCGGTGCGACCGTGTGAATCTCTAGAGACGATCATGGGTTCAAACCCGGGCAGACACCAATGAGTTTTTCTATTAAAACTTATGTGTCTAATTGATAATTGCAATTTATCACATGCTTTTCGGTGAAGGAAAACATCGTGAGGAAACCTGCATATCTCTAGAGAATTCTGGAGATATGTGTAACCTACCAATCCGCATTGGAGCAGCGTGGTAGGTCTTAGCTCCAATCCTTCTCTCCAATAACGGAGAGAAGAGGCCTATGCCCAGCAGTGGGATAGTAACAGGCCGCTACTTACTTATAGGTATAATATTTACTATTGTATTATGGATCTCCACAAAAAAATTAATGACGCAGTATTTTTTTTTGAAACTTACACGGTCTTCTGTCCCGAAAGTAAGTAATTTAATACTTGCATTATGGGTGAGAGACAACTGGTGAATATATACATATATAAATATAATTTTTACTTAAATACAAATTTACACCCAAGCTCAAAGAATCAACGAATCATTCATTGAAAAAGTTGGACCTCGGCGGGAATCGAGCCCGCAACCCGCGGAGCTGAAGGCATGATTACTATCCACTGCGCCAACGGGCCAGTCGATTAGTGGTATTAGCCTTATTATTATTAGGCCATATTATTATTTGGGAATACTTATTTTCTATTTTATGGCACGTAATCCTTGCCAAACATACGTGTGTTCAAATACTGGGCCCAAAGTTATATCAATATATAAAATAACGAGTGTGTATTTTACATTACATATATTTATATTTATACATATATTTATATATCTGGGACGCAAGAATCCTTTGATGTTTTTAACGTTCAATTTCTTCATTGATTTTGCGTTAAACAAGATTTATAATACTTATTTTTAACTTGTAAAATTAAAGCAAAATTTTATTATAGTAATCGTTATTTTATTCCAAATAAGGAGAGATCAGAATAACTATCAAACAGTTATTGAGAATTAATATGCATTTCTTTCGTAATCACGTTAATTCAATTTTTCGTTTCAATAATTTATGTTACAGTTATTGTTATTTAATATATTAATGTACTGGCCATAAAAAAACTGGAAACAACAATAATATATACGAGTATATTAAGAACAAACCTTTATATTAACATCTCGGTTTTATTTTATAAGGGATTAATTTTTTTTGTGACAATGTTGCTTTTTTTTATAAAATAGTGAATTACAAAATAAATTTCGAAATCCATAGTTTCGAAGTCGCTCGCTTAGGGGTAATAATTGGATATTTTAAAAATCAATACTCTAGAGTAGGGTTTTCTGACCGTACAGAACCTAAGTTTTTTTTTACTTTTCTAACCTCAAAGTATTTCTGCAAAGAACAGTTAGTAAGGTCCCTTACCATTTTTTCTCATCTGAGTAGTGAATAAATTTACAAAAGAATGGTTTTTAATTTTTTTAAACAAATTAAAACCCAATTAATTGCTTTGGGACGTCTTGGCAATGCGATTCAAACTAAACCACAACATTTCATGATATGAATAAAAATGTATAACTAAATGTATAACAAAAGTATAAAGTTACTTTGGAAAAAGACGACCGTGTTTGTAGTTTTCCTATAGGTATCAAATAGTAACAAACTATTTGATATAAAACTTCTTGTAGCACGGATTGGCGCAGATAATTTGAATTCATTAGCATATTATAAAATAATCTTGTTTTGGTTCTTATTCAATTTATATAATGGAAGATATTGTAACTTAAATTGGAACTAGTTTAATTATTGTAAAATAAAATCTACCAACATAAAATGTATTTAACAGATTATTAATAGTACCTGAGTAACATATCCTTGTTGGGTAATTTTAATCAAAGGCATAAAAAATCCAATTTAAAAATTAAAAATGAAAGATAGGGCTAATGATACTGGGATTTGATCCCAGTTATTTTCACTTTTATAGTCCGGCCATTGAACTATTACAACTTTACAAATGACACCAAAATTAAGCTTTGCGTTCTATTTCTATTTTAGCACTTTTCAGTTCCCGAAACGCTCTACATACTAAGTATCATGAAAATTGTTGAAGCCTATTCCGAAAGGAAAAAATAAATAAATATATATAACTCTATAAACTTACTTTATAATACGATAGATTGTGATTTAAATATCAAAGATGAAATATCAAATTTGTAAGCATATGTAGGTTTTGTCAAGTATTCTTTTCCTAACGATATAAATATAAATTACATACGTAAATAAGTTTTGCAGAAAAGCTTATGATTAATGCTAAGTAACCTCTGTAAATACCAGGTGTTATCCGTTAAATCAGCTCAGCTTTTGTGACAGATATACGATCATACTTATTTCCCTATAATTAATTATTTATATTGATGTCAACACGTAATTTACTGACATTACAATCATAAAATTATGCGGATGCTGTTTAAATATATTTTGCTATCCAATGTTTATAGTATTGTATTTGATTTAATTTAATGTAACGAAATAAATTAAATATGAGTGTTTTAAATAAATTTACACTGGCAATATATTTTAGTACTTAATACGTAACGCGTTCAAATATTATTTATCACATAAGCCAAAGACAATATAGATGGATAGGAAATGATGTATAGAGTTTTGTATAATATATCTTGAAACAAGTTAAAATAGTCTTCTTTACCAATATCGCTTTACTGAACATGTAAATTAGCTTCGTTACCATGTACTTCCAGCCTCTCCTATTATTGACCCTACCTTTGTAATGTGAATGTTTATATATAAGCGAGCGCAGAATCCGGCAATTAAAACCCAGTCTTCTTATAGCTCTGTGTACTAAAGGATAAATTCGAAACCGAGGACCTCGTAAATGTCTCTTTTAGGAATATATTCAAGTTTATTAAAGCTAATGGTGGTGCGTTCGGTTTTCTCATGCCTTTATCGTTTAGAGTCCACTATAACCACAGTACTGCTCCTTGAAAACTACACAAACTGGTATACTTATGTTAGAAAAAAAGCGATCAATTTGACTACTATCGGAAAACTACTTAAACCCTTGTCCTATCTTATGGAAATAGTTGGAGCCATCTTTAATACGGACTGACCACCTATATAGTGGTATATAGTAGATACTCTCACCTTTGTATCATGCTGGATATTCGGGCTATGTCTAAGAGCTGTCTAAGATATATGGAACCTTTGATGATAAAATTTTCTCTAAATTAAAGTAACTTTTCCTCTATTTTTGAAGGCAAGTAAAGTTAGTTGTTTGGATGTAAATATGATGATGGAAAATTTCCGCATTTCCTTGAGGAATGCGAAAAATTTATAGAAAACAATTCATCTACACGTTTATCTAATTTTACTATAAATAAGTAGAAAAAGGCTGCACTTTATTAGAGCGTTGATAATTAATAAACAAAAAAGTGTTACAGAATGTCAGTGTTATTTACAATATTTTTCCAGAATAAGACGCGGTCGTTCAACGGAACATAATACATCAAATTACATCTCACTTACGCGATTTGTTTAGTTTTTTTATATTCACTTGTCAAGTGTCAAATCATTTGATTACTTTATTGTGTAATACTATAAATATTAGTGTGTAGTTTTAGTGCTTTATTGCTTCGTTCTCAATGCTAAGGATCGTGATCTTTATGAAGTACTTTATTTACGACTAATTTGCGCCACTTGGCTTTGTAGTGTTGATGGCGTCTCTAATACTGGAGTGGAGAGTTGAGCGAATTTGTCGGCCCTACGCAGTGGGCTCCGTCCTCTGGGTTTCTTTCCTGCCACCTTGCCAGTGGCAAGAAACTTTTCATGGTTGTCTGGCAACGTGGCCGTAGAAATCTAGTATCATGCGGAGACATATGGTGAAAAGTCTGGTCTTGATTTGAAGTTCTTTAATATAATATCCATGCGTTAAAGATGTGTAGTGTAGTGACGAAGGAATGCTTTTGTAGCACCACATTTCAATTTCACTATATTAGCTGTGCCAGCAGTTTCGCCCGAATGGAAATCAGTGTCTCACAATTCTTTTCCCGAATTGAAATTTAGAACATAAAAATACTTCTCGTCAGTTAATTATATGAGATTTTTGAATAACTTTCACCGTTTACTTAGCGCACGCAAGGAAATCTTTAAATTTTGCCGTTTTCGCAATATTTTTGCTCCTCTCCTATTCGCGTGATGTTATATAGTCTATAGCCTTCTTCGATAAATAGGCTATCATACACTCAGAAAATTTTTAAAATCGCTCCAGTGGTTTCTGAGATTAGCGCGTTTATAACAAATAATATACAAACTCTTCAGCTTTATATATAAGTATAGATATAGATTAAATAAATAAATATATGGGACACTTACACACTCGATCGTCCGTCCCCAAAGTAAGTAACTTAATACTTGTGTTATGGTAGACAGACAACTGATGAATATATACTTATATATTTTTTTAAATACATACTTAAATACAAATATACACCCAGGCTCAAAGACCAATAGATTCATTTATAGAAAATGTTGACCCTCGGCGGGAAAGACCAATAGATTCATTTATAGAAAATGTTGACCCTCGGCGGGAATCGAACCTGCGACCCGCGGAGCTGAAGGCAGGGTCACTACCCACTGCTCCAACGGGATTGCTTACTAACTTTTTAATTATTTATTTACTCAACTTATTAACAAGTTTTACCATTAACAATGTTATAATTTAACAGGCGCTTTCTTTATTTTCTAAGATGTAATTTAAAATGTGTTTCGTGTTTTAGAAACTTTGATTAAATTTCCTTTAGCAAATAGTGTAACGTAATTTTTGTTACTACGTTATGCAGTAGTGGGGTAGAGTGATGAAGGAAACATAGTTGTGGGTTAAAGATTCTATAATAAAATTCCGCAATCAATTTCAGCTTTGCCATTACATCAGTTTGAAAACACTGTTAAAAAAAGGCTGATCCAAAAAGCCTACTATACTGTTAAGGATTACTTAGAAGATAAGAATGTGTGGATATAGCTCCCTGTACAAGACAGTAATGACTAAATGTAACTAGTCATAACATTTATATTTTTAAAGAGCAACCGCCGAGTTTCTTGCTGGCTCTTCTCGGTAGGAACAGCTTTCCGAACCAGCAGTAGAGTTGACGATTCAAAAGCACTTGTTTACAAGTTTATTTGAATAAAGAACATTTTGAATTTGAATTTGAATTTATGGTGTTGTGTATTATTCTTGTATTATGCATTTAATTTAGGAGAGCATCTGCGTGTAAAGGACCCGACAGGCTTTAGGGTCTGAAAATGATATCTGTTTTGGATTTTTGCTTTAAGCAAGATACTCCTTTGATACACATATATCAAAGGTATCCAGTAATTTTATTACGAATAAAATGTTTTTTTCTTTTAGTCATTATTCTAATTATATTTTATTCCGAGATTGACGATCACAGATAAAAATAAGGTATTCCTTGAAGGAGAAGTGCCTTTAATAGCTATTGAATTTCGATATCAGACTTTGATTTATTAAATTACGTTGGAACACCCTTGAAAATTAAGTCTTATTAAAATGCTTTGAAATAGACACCCCTGTGTAATAAAATTCAAATCTCGACCAGTTTTATTCACATACAGTTCTCCCTCAGTTAAGTACTTCTATAAAAACTAATGCAACGACCTGTTACTAACCCACTGTTGGACATAGGCCTCTTCTATCCTTGTTTGTAGAGTGTTGGAGGTCGGATCCACCACGCTGCTGATCTATATGCGTATATGCATATGCATATACGCATTATTTTAAATAAATAAATTTCATTAAGTAAAAAAGTAAGTAGCGGCCTGTTACTATCCCACTATTGGGCATAGGCCTCTTCTCTCCGTTATTGGAGAGAAGGATTGGAGCTAAGACCTACCACGCTGCTCCAATGCGAATTGGTAGGTTACACATATCTCCAGAATTCTCTAGAGATATGCAGGTTTCCTCACGATGTTTTCCTTCACCGAAAAGCGTGTGATAAATTGCAATTATCAATTAGACACATAAGTTTTAATAGAAAAACTCATTGGTGTCTGCCCGGGTTTGAACCCATGATCGTCTCTAGAGATTCACACGGTCGCACCGCTAGGCCATCACAGCTTTTTCATTTAATCGAACAGTATTACCAAGCTTATCAATACATTTAATTTAATTAATAATTGTCAAGTATTACAGTCCACTTGATATCATCAGATCATCACATTCAGACATGAGCAGCGGTATTCAGCCTGCATCTTACCAGCATCTGATTGTCATAATACTAAAAGGGGTATCCCCCTTTTGGGGCGGGGGATCAATCACATTTGATTGGTGGCAACCACCGGCCATTATTCCTTCTACCCCCTACTATCCCTCTCACACCGCTTGCAACTCGCGAAACGCAACGTACGCGCAGAAACAGCAATTTCCCAAAACTTGTGTTTTGTGACCAAAACTATTTATAAAGTATACAGAATTGAATCCCGATTCCGTAAAGGTAAGTGGTTGACCCTTTTCTGCCCACCACGAATTCCCCAATACATGCAGGTTTCTTCACGAAATTTTCCTTTACAAAAAATGTGCTTTAAATTGCAAATACCAAATACATATCAACCGATGAAGATATTTGCAGGGTTGGAGAATGACAGATGCTACTAGTTTAATCTAAGACTACAGTCAACGCCAACGAAATTGCGGGTAAAAGCTAGTAGAGATATAAATATTAAATCACTGATTTTAATCTTTAGTTAAGACACTTTAATAAAACAAATTCAAACTTCGATATTTAAAATAGATAAAACAGATTTATGTTACATTTTGAGGCTTTAATAGCCGTGTGGTATCCGGCTAAGTAGAATAGACCACCCTCATTTCTTACCTAAGTGTCGTAAAATATTACTAAAGTAAGTTGACGTCAGGCAGCGGTCGATCGTAAAAACGCAGCCAAATCTAGTGAAAGCATGTTTATAACATGTTGTCCCGACCCCACTTAGAGTGGGATAAGGGCAGGAAGATGATGATGATATTTTGGGGGCTTTAAATTGTAAAACTGTCATAAAGTAAAGCTAAAATTCAATTATGAGGGAATTATTCTTTATGGCGGTTTGTGTTCATGATTAATTGCGTAGACATACATATGCCAATGTTTAAATTACATTAAATTGTTCTGAGGGACGTAAAAACTTTTCAAGTGTTCAAGTTACTTAAGTCATAAAACCAAGTTATAGAAGTTTTATATTATGGAAACATTTTATGGCAAAATCATTTCAGATTTGATGATACATTTAACCTTTCAAAGTTTTTCTTTCGATCACGTTAAACAAAAACTAAATAGGCTTTTTTGAATGTTGATCGCTGTTTGATCATATCGCACGCTTAGTATTGAAGTGACCTAATTCAAAATTAATTAATTGAATTAATAATTGGCTTAATTGAATTAGATAATTTTATCATGCCGTTATCCCACTCTAAGTGGTGTCGGCAGAACAAATTGTAAGTAAGTGTTGTAAGCATGTAACATGATTTTGCTAGGTATGTTACGACCGGCCGCCTGCCTGACGCCAACTTACCTTAGTCGTCTTTTACGACACCTCGGTAAGAAATGAGTGGTCTATTCTACTCAGCCAGATAGCACATTACATAATTGAGTTAGAAACATTGTCGTATTTATTTCATGCCATATACGAGTATGACATCACGCTACGAACTATTAATAAAGTTAGTGTTATCTTGGTCTTCCAAATTATGGGTCTCTTTAACTCTTGTAATTCTTTAAGTCTTGTAATTTTTTTAATTAGGTCACCTTAATACTAAGCGTGCGATATATTGATTGTAATGACAGAAATTAGTACCGTTGTTAAAGCAACAGACTAACCATTCTGAATCTTTGCATATGTATGACTGGCCCGTTGGCGCAGTGGGTAGTGACACTGCCTTCAGCGCCGCGGGTCGCGAGTTCGATTCCCGCCAAGGGCCAACATTTTCTATAAATGAATTTGTTGGTCTTTGAGCCTGGGTGTATATTTGTTTTTAAGTATGTATTTAAAAAATATATAAGTATATATTCACCAGTTGTCTGTCACCCATAACACAAGTATTAAGTTACTTACTTTGGGGACGCTCGACCGTGTGTGTAAGTGTCCCATATAGTTATTTATTAATGAAAGTATAAAAATATAAAAGTTATAGGAAAGATAACACTAAAACTGTATTAAAATAATGGCGAAAAATAAATTCAACTAAGATTTAAATAAATTTAATTTAGATAAAGACTTTCAATTGACTCATAATAATGATTAAAAATTACTATTTCCATTTTTAGATATATAAGTTTTAGAGATCGCGCAACATGCAACTGGGATGCATCCGATTAGTGATTGTGTTGTGTTGATTGGCTCAAGTAATCATGTGATTACTTAATCCATAATTATAAGTAGCAATTAGTAGGTGTGTTGTTCGCACTCAATTCGCCTTTTTACTTCTTAGGACGCGTTCTTACATATTTCGAGTATTTAATTTCGAGTAGAGAAATTAATAAATAAAAACGTTTATAGGAATTATCCTCTTTATCGTCTTTTTTACTCTCTTTTTTTTGTTTTTTAAGATAAGATATGTTGGATAAAACCAATGTAGCCAAACTACTTATTTTAATAAAATTTTGCAAACAGCGTATCTGTCATACATCATTACATTTATTATTTGCATTTGTTCACTTTAATTAGTGTTCATTCTAATTATTAATATTAAACGAGGTAAAAAAAACTCGATTATTAATAATCGATTTTTTACAAATCGATTTATTTGGAAGAAAAAAATCGATTATTTATTAATTCCAAGTGACATTTTACTTAGCACAGCACACTTTAACTTAGCACACGAGGCAGAAGACTGAAGCTCTACGACAACTTACACCGTCTTTTATATTCGCCCACTTTATTACAAGCCACAACAGTTTTTATATTGTGTTTAAAATAAATTAAATAATAAATTAAATTTATTTAACAATGTTTTAAGTGCTTTGGCTTTTTACAACGCTTGATATTAAAGAATTTAGACGCAAGGAGCGAAATCCTAATTGGCATTAATTTGCAATATAGTTTTTTCTAGGATTCTGTTGATTAGTGCTTCCTTCCTTTCAAGTGATCATAACAATAATCAACAATGTAACTTGTTTAATTTTTAAATTGTCCAATTCTGTTATTCAATGAAAATCTTTATTTGTTCCAGAATTCATTACGATGTGTAAGAAAATCTGCGAAGTCATTTGCCTTCTGGCTCTCGCTGTTTCTGTCTGTGAGTACATAAAATACTTTTGATTATATTTTATATGAGCTTACAAATGCGTGCTTTGATATAAAATTCTATATTTCATTTGATATTAAGTGTGCTATCCAGCCGAGTAGAATAGACCACCCACATTTCTTACCAAGGTGTCGTAAAGGACGACTGAGGTAAGTTGACCTGCCGCGTGGTATCCAGCTGAGTAGAATAAACCACCCTCATTTCTTACCGATGTGTCGTAAAGGGCGACTAAGGTAAGCTGACCTGCCGTGTAGTATTTGGCTGAGTAAAATAGACCGCCCTCATTCTTTAGCGAGGTGTCGTTAAGGGCGACTAAGGTAAGTTGACCCACCGTGTGGTATCCGGTTTAGTAGAATAGCCCACAATCTTTCTTACCGAGGTGTGGTAAAATACGACTAAGGTAAGTTGACGTCAGACAGGCGGCCGGTCTTAAAAACGCAGCCAAATTATGTGACAGCATGTTTATAACATGGTGTGCCGAACCCACTTAGAGTGGGATATGGGCAGGAGGATGATGATTTTTAAGTAACTTAATTTTCGTGTGATCACAAATAAAGTTGCCCTTTACCTTTTTTCGGCCTTGTGACGTTACATTAATTTCTCTTTCAAGTACAGAATATTATCATCGGTACGTGTATAATATTGCCGTTAGAATGCTAATATAACAGTAAACTAAATTAGGTCAACGAAAACAAATGACTATATATAATTAATAATATAGCCATTTGTTTTTACTTATAGTTTCAATTAGACATTTAAATGTGGAAAATATGTTAATAAAGCTAAACTCCTTTCAACTATATATGACACATATCTTGATATGAGACGCATAAGGTCGAATGTCAATATCAGATCAAATTCACTTTTGTTACATATCCAGCCCAATCTCGTCGAGCGTCGTTACAAGAATTGTTTCTATCAAAATTATTAATGAAGATACATAGTTGCATAAAGTCGTATATCATAATTTTCTTATTTTCATCGAAAAATAAGGTTACATGACAAAAACAATGTTTAAGCCATTACTTAACTCTTTACTAGAAACGCAAATATCTTCAGTTTTTATGCTTCTAGTATATTTTGTCTCTAGATAAGTGCTAACGTTAACATATAACTGGTTCTAATAATATTTGTATTAAATCAAATGTATTAGCAGATAAGATGCCTCTAATTTTTTTAGAATCTGGAATATTATAACAAATGAAGATGCATATCTATATCAGACTATATGCCTATAAAATGTGTGTACTTAATGGTTGAACACACTGACTTATGTCAACATACATCCTCCAGCCTTTATCCCACTTTAAGTGGGGTTGACACACAATGTTATAAGCGTGTTGTTATATGATTTGGCTACGTATTTTACGACCGGCCGCCTGCTTGACGTTAGCTTACCTTAGTCGTATTTAACGACACCTCAGTAAGAAAGAGGGTGGTCTATTCTACTCAGCCGGATACCATACGGTGGACAATGACTTATATCAACAATAAACATTATACTTTGGTTTATTAGACCAGTTAAATGAAACAATACGAGCATAAGGTTGGAAGTTAAAAAATTTCTGTATAGGATAAGGTAAATTTTAAATAAGCTGTAATAGCCCAGCTGTGAGACTATGCGATTCTTTTGAGGGATCACGGATTCAAACCCCAGGCAGGCACCAATGAGTTTTTCTGTTAAAACTTAAGTCAAATTAATAATTGTCATTTATCAGACGCTTTTCGGTGAAGAACAACATTGCGAGAAAAACTGCATATTTGTAGCGAATTCTAGGGACATAAGCAACGTGGTTGGTCTTAAATCAAATCCTTCTCTCAAAAAATGGAGTGGAGTCCTATCCCCAGCAGTGGGATAGTAACAGACCATCATTTTACTTTTAAGGAACTTTTTAATTGAAAGTTATATGGCGGTGGAAAGTTATAAAGTTATACAGGCAATCTAACCTTAGCGGCTTTTTACGACATCTCTGTCAGAAATGAGGGCGGTCTATACTACTCAGCTGGATACCACACGATGGGTCAATTTACTTAAGTCGCCTTTTACGACACCTCTGTCAGAAATAAGGGTGGTCTATTCTACTCAGCGGGATACTACACGATGGGTCAATTTATTTTTTTCGCCTTTTACGACACCATTTTTAGTTGAAAGTATCGAACTCGAAGCACTATAGCTCCAATAAATAATGTGAAACGAGTCTTTCTGTGCATTATTGTACAAAACGAGATTCTTTTGCATACACTCATTTAATTTCTTTTCGCGGTACTTTACCAAACTGGTTGTTTTATTGCCCATCGCAAATAGCATACCACCTACATACGTCGGTAACATAAACCGGAACCGGTTACACGGATTTCCCTGTTCAATTCGAAAACCATTTAGAAGAAGGGAATACCCGTTATCGAAACTGTTAATAATGTTGAGTCAATTTATGCAAATTTTTATCTTTTTGAACTCATTTACTTTTATTATTTCTTTTATATTTCATTTTTAATATTAATTTGGTTCATTTTATTATATCAAAATTGTGTCGAAGTAAAGTTTACATTTTGCTTTACGCTGCAGGAAAACATTATACGAAAACCCGCATATCCTATGGAGATTTCCTGTATTATTTTTATCTGCTAATATGTACTAGCAGTGTAGTATCGTGAGCTCTCTCTTTTTCTCTTTAAGAAGAGGTTGAGAGAGAAAGCTAAAGACAGAGAGAGAAAGAGAAGGAGATATAGAATAAGTAGGGAGAGAGGCTAACTAACACTTAATAACTTAGACTATATAAGCTACCGAAAGTCTGTTGCATGGATATAATATGGCAGCATAAATGATAGCTGCCAAATATAATATAGTGACTATCTGAATCAAATTTCGTTATTTAGGCATTACACATTTATATTATAAATGCTAAAGTCTGTCTGTCTGTAAAACTTTCAGAGCTAGCTAACTAGTGAGTTAGCTATTTAGTAAGATCAATATTGATAAAATTTGGTCCAATAAAAGTTTATACTCCGGGCCAACACTTGAAAATTCCCTTTTCCTTTCGAGAACAGGAATAAACCAAAATTACATAATAGAGGGTACTTTAACGCCTAAGTTGTCAAGTTGCGGGCACAATTAGTAAATTATAATTAACATATTCAATCCTCAAAATCGGAGCAAACTTTAATAGATGTAGAAACTTCATTCACCTTAACAAATATTACGTAAAATCAATTAACATATTAATTTAGGTTTACACCTTAGTGGTGTTGTCTATAGTTGAATAGATTATCGTGACTATTCAATAGTCAAGTTACTGTTTTGATGTTATTAGGGTAGTTTACAACGATTAAGCTAAGCTATTCGGCGAGATTATGCAGCGTAAACGACGTTGACTGTAAAGCCTGGAAAGCTTCTTTTGTAGAAAATTTCATGATAATACCCGTATTAAGTAGATTTTAATTTGTGATCCTGCAAAAAGTTTTGTAAATATTTTATGTTCTATTTTCATATTACAAAATATTATATGCCTTTACCTATTATGTATCAAAAGATGAAACCGGAAAAAATTATTGGGTTAGTGGGCTCGATCCATATATTTTCACTTCTCTAGACCACCCGTTCTCCAAATATGCTACCATGACTACAATTGACAGCTAAAATAGTCTTTTCTATTCAATGTAAATTTTATAATTTTTTCAGTGCCCGAAAACAGGGACGACATCCTTTTGAAACCTAAATAGATCGATTCCCTAAGCTGAATTTCATGAAAATCGTTGGAGCCGTTTCCAAAATTCTGAAAAATATACATATACAAGACTAACTCATTTAAATATTAAAAATGATTTATCTTATAATGTCTTTTGTTGATCTTTATTATTTAAATGAGTTAATCTTGTATGTATGTATATATATAATTTTGTTTTTTTTTTAGATCTCGGAAACGGCTTCAACGATTTTCTTAAAATTCAGCATGTAGGGGGTTTTGGGGAGGAAGATCGATCTAGCTAGGTTTTATGTTAAAAAAGATTGTTTTATCCCTGTTTTTGGCTATTAAATAAACACGAAAATTTATATTGAATTGAATTTTCGGCATTAACTGTCAAGTTAGCGTAGCTTATTCGGGGAACGGGCAGCCTCGAGAACCTTAAATACCCGATCGATCCCCAACTAAAGTATTATGTTTTTAAGTATTTTTTTTTTAAATTACCGTGCAAGGCTCGGTCACCCAGATATTGTTCTTCAATAGATAATAATCTCCTTAAGCAATCGCGATTATAGTAACAACACTTGATTATAACATTCGTTATGCAACTTTTAAAATAGGTAAACGAAAAATTTCCTGAACAAAACGGCTATTACCTAGCGGTACCGATATCAAGAATAAGAGCTATAAATCAACGTCTTACAGTTAATATCGAACACCGACTACCTTCATAAAGTTCGATCGCGAAGATAATGGATTCTGCTCGATGATTGACGAATTTTGCTTTAAAATAATATTGATAGAAAGTAAGGTAAGGCTATGTAAATGATATGTTAATATCATAGGAAATCTTGGCTTTGTAGTTAGAATAAGAGCTGCTATATAATTAACTTCTATATTCTCATAATAAAAACTTAAGTACTTTAACATGAAATCATTGAGCTGGCGAAGTAACTTATTGGATGTTATTTTGGCGCACTGTGCTAGAGGCTTACTATACTATTCCGCGGGTAGGTCGCCTATTAAACGAGTATAGTGAGAAACTAGACATTTTCAGTTATTCTTATGTTACCTTTAAGAAAAAAATCAGTCAAAAACTCTATTATATTATATTTTGCTTAAAAAAAAGTTTCAATGCATGTTGTGTTTTACTTAATATAGTTAAGCAATAAGCAATAATTTAGTAATGTATTATTATAAGAATGGAAGATAATATTAACTGCTGGTATACCTAATAAAGAAGAAAAATTCTATAGAAGAATATGTATTTAACTAGCTTTTACCCGTGACTTCGTTCGCGTGAACTGTTGTATCGTGATAGGTTGATAATAGATGGCGCTTTTTAATGTCATCCTATTCCTGTAGAATTGTCAGGATTTCTATAGCCTATATGTTATTCCGGTGTATAAGGAATGATTGTGCCAAATTTCATCGATATTGGTTCACCGGATGCGCCGTGAAAGAGTAACAAACAAACATCCATACTCACAAATTTTCACATTTATAACATTAAGTGCCATATTTCATCAATATTGGTTTAGCAGATTCACCGTGAAAGAGTTACAAACATACATCTATACTCACAAACTTTCGCATTTATAACATTAAGTGCCATAGGTATTTCATCGATATTGGTTCAGCGGATTCGCCGTGAAAGTGTTACAAACATACATCCAGACTCACAACCTTTAGCATTTATAATATTAGTAAGAAGATTAGATAGTAAGGTTGATATATACATACATCATGAGGCGTTTAACACTGAAGAAATAACATCATCCTGAAACAAAAGTAATAATAAAATTATTTTGCTATAATCCACGATGAATCGCGGATTATAGCAAAATTTATTGTTTTTATTACTTTTGTATTATGGATCTCCGCAAAGTAACGCCTAATTCTATAAATTATCATCCTGAAAGTTGTGTACACTTAAAAAAAAATTAAGATAGATTTGGCGCAATCCGCAAAATAGTGAGGAACTTTTACATACTTTTCTATCTGAAGAAAGAGAGAAAGCAAGCCTTTAACGGCAGCTAGACGATATAAGGACAAAGCGTTTTTAGTATTAGAATGTGTAAACCTTTTATAATTCCTATTTAGTTTAAATGCTAGGCCTTAAAAAGGGTTGTTATTTAGTTAACCCTAAATCCCCTTTATGAAAGGTAGTAAGTAACGGCCTGTTATTATCCCACTGCTGGGCATAGGCCTCTTCTCTCCGTTTTTTTTTTTTTTTTTGGAGAGAAGGATTGGAGCTAAGACCTACCACGCTGCTCCAATGCGGATTGGTAGGTTACACATATCCCCAGAATTCTCTAGAGATATGCAGGTTTCCTCACGATGTTTTCCTTCACCGAAAAGCGTGTGATAAATTGCAATTATCAATTAGACACATAAGTTTTACTAGAAAACTCATTGGTGCCTGCCCGGGGTTTGAACCCTAGACCTTCTCGAAAGAGGCGCACGGTGATACCGCTGGGCTACCACAGCTTATGAAAGCTAGTGAGAGAAATTTAGAAGATAGTGTCAGAAAGTAAATCAGCAACAATAACAGTCGACGGTAATATCACGATACAAGGCCTCTCACGGATTTGAGGGTACATCTATGAATCGTAGAACGTGTAAAGCGACTGTGATGTCTTGGAAATTGATTATTTTTTAGATAGCGTAAATTTTAAGCGTCCGATTCACTCTTATTATTATTTAAAAATACGGGTCATATCGCGTTAAAATCAAGTTATGTTTCTTTAATTTATCGCTATATATATTATATTTTATTATGTTATATTTGTTGTCGCCATTGATTTCGCTTTGTATTTTATAGCAACACAGTCATGAAACAAGAGTATCGCGCCCTTTTTGATTAAAATGGTGGCAACACTGTGCCGTATTGTTCCCGGTGCAGTCTTCCTATTGATAAAACGTTTCAGTTACAGTCAGTGTTTGTTCGTCATTCAAGAGAAGTGCATCTCGGAACGGGAATTGTGGTATTCCTATTATATCGTGTTATTGTATATAGTGTGCGCTAACATATTAGATCATTATAATATTTATAAATATAATCAATATAATTTTTATATAAAATATACTATCTGTATAAGAAATGTCTATCTATTCATCTTGTATATTTTCTTTATGGTAAGGTAATGTAACAGAAACATCAGAATAATTATTGTCACAGGCCGCGTGAAAAGAAATATGATGTTTTGTATTTAGATCACGCTTCGCAATGTCAAATAGTAGAAAAAAGAATTAATATCATAATCTACTCTACCACACTAATTTATTCATAATTGCCACAAGATAAATTTTGAGGGACAATATTTCAGTACAGTCAGGACATCAATAAAAATGAAATAGATAAAAAGCTAATGCAAAAAGCTATATAACAATAAAGACACTAGAAACAAACACACAAACAATAAGATGACAATTTTAACACAAGTTAGCCTAGTCCCATATCAGGGAAACAGCGTCAAGACCTGGAGCTGCGGGGGAAATGGCCGAATCCGGCAATCGGCGGAAGTATGCATCTCTCATCGAGAGTTATATATTTTTATCCGTTTTAACACCACGGTTGATTCAATTAGGGCTGGCTCCTTTTTTGCACAAAGAATCAGCTTAGCGATTCAGCGCGGAAACGCTGCCAGCATTCTTGGGACCATTCCACGTGGGCATGATTTGTATAGTCCTAGCGTGTAAGTAATATAAGATAGATATAACTTGTACATTTTTGCTGTAAATAAAAAAGTTTAAAAATTAAATAATAATACACACCAGAATATTATTAATATTTACAATATAAGACCACCATTATATATTTTAATCATTCTTTAACACAGTAAACAACAATGAAACGTTTGTAAGCTGTTGTTTAAAAAAACAGCTCAGGGTAGTAAATTTCCCTGTCTACATTTCGAACTTTAAATACTTAAGCGACCACGAGCGGTGCAGTCCGGAATGAAATTTATTTAAGTTTTGCAGAAGTTAAAGACGCGATAAAGTTTCTTGTACTGATTACAACTAATACTCGCCGTTCCGTTTCACTGAACAAATCTAATTAATTTTAACAGACCATAATAACATTTACCATATTTGGTTATGGTTTTCTTTTTAGTTTTAATTTCTCCTATCTATAACCAATCATCATTCTCCTGCGCTTATCCCACTCTAAGTGGGGTCGACACAACGTGTTATAAGTATTTTGTCACACGACTTGGCTACGTATGTTACGACCGGCCGCCAGCCTGAACTCTACTTACCTTAGTATTTTATAAAACCTCGGTAAGAAAGAGGGTGGTCTATTCTACTCAGCCGGATACCACACAGCAATGAATAGATTGATAGAATTAGGCTAATGAATAGATTTAAACAAAAATCATGTATTAATTTGTCATCCTTTTCTAACAATACAAAGCCTGGTTGCAATTTCGTTTTACAAAAAAATACTTGTAAGTAACGGCCTGTTATTATCCCATTGCTGGGCATAGGCCTCTTCTCTCCGTTTTTTTTTTTTGGAGAGAAGGTTTTGAGCTAAGACCTACCACGCTGCTCCAATGCGGATTGGTAGGTTACACATATCCCCAGAATTCTCTAGAGATATGCAGGTTTCCTCACGATGTTTTCCTTCACCGAAAAGCGTGTGATAAATTGCAATTATCAATTAGACACATAAGTTTTAATAGAAAAACTCATTGGTGTCTTCCCGGGTTTGAACTCATGATCGTCTCTAGAGATTCACACGGTCGCACCGCTAGGCCATTACAGCTTTTTTCAAAAAAATACTTAATCGAATATAAATTTATATTTATTGTCTTTTTGTAACGTTTGATATTATAAAAATTTTAAAGTATCACTTTTAATGTATCTTCGAATACTAAGGTCTTATCGTAAAGACTTATTAATAGCCTAACAAATCAATAGCCTAATGGATCATATTTTAAGTTTTATCATCGAACATAAACGTATACAGTTCTTTAACGCATCATGTTTACAAGTATTATTTCAGAGGGAAATAAAACACGTATAAATAATACTCAAAAAATTGTTCTTTGTAGATGTTAGACAAAATGGTACGATCACATTCTGGGTGAATAACAACTTGTCATAGAGAATTTTTGAAACAGTTGCATACAGTATTTATTTATATTTTTCTTATTTATTCTTACGCCGTGTGGTATCCGGCTGAATAAAATAGTACCACCCTCATTTTTTACCGAGGTGTCGTAAAAGGCGACTAAGGTAAGTCGACCCGCCGTGTGGTATCCGGCTGAGTAGAATAGACCACCCTCATTTCTTACCGAGGTGTCGTAAAAGGCGACTAAGGTAAGTTGACCCACCGTGTGGTATCCGGTTGAGTAAAATAGACCACCCTCTTTCTTACCGAGGAGTCGTAAAATACGACTAAGGTATGTTGACGTCAGGCAGGCGGCCGGTCGTAAAATACGTAGCCAAATTATATGACAACATGTTTGTAACATGTTGTGCCGACCCCACTTAGAGTGGGATAAGGGCAGGTGGAGGATGATGATTCTCTTATTTATTCTTATTATATTATTTATTATTCTACCAAGTGGAAATTAGCGAGTCACAAAATAACTCCCGAATAGAAAATTTTTAAGTTTAAAATAATTATTGTGTAAAATAAAAAGACCCTTCGCAACCTACGCCTCGCGATGTCTATACGCACCTTAAGAAATACGTATTTTTAAGACTAACATTAAAGTATCAAAACGCATACACCGCAGTACAGATACAGCAAGATGAATAGAGCGATTAGGTTGAGCAACTCGGTACAGCCTTGATTGGTGGCGGCGTGATTGTGGCGTGACAATCAAACGGTGGTATTGCGGCTCTCGTACAAATTGGAGTGATACAATGACTGGATTCATGCTACAGGGTTGGAGTAAGAGTGGAATAGCTTTAACATTTAAATGCTCTTCGGAAATAATATATGTTGATATCACACGATTCAAATGTTTGTTTTATAACGTGGTGATTTTTTAAAGTCGGCTATTTAATAAATGATAGAATAGAAGATATATATAATATATTCAAATTCAAATAATTCTTTATTCAAATTGGCCTTTACAAGCACTTTCGAATCGTCAAATTACAATGAAGCTGAAGCTACCACTGGTTCGGAAAGGTGCTCTTACCGAGAAGAACCAGCAAGAAACTCGGAAACTATATAATAGAAGAATGATAGAGTCGACCCGGCGTGTGATATCCGGATGAGTAGAATAGACCACCCTCATTTCTTACCGACGTGTCGTAAATGGCGACTAAGGTAAGTTGCCGCGCCGTGTGGTATCTCGATGAGTAGAATATACCACCCTTTTTCTTACCAAGGTGTCGTAAAAGGCGAGTAAGGTAAGTTGACGCGCCGTGTGGTGTCTGGTTGAGTAGAATAGATCACCCTCTTTTTTATCGAGGTGTCGTAAAATACGACTAAGGTTAGTTGACGTCAGGCAAGCGGCTGATCGTAACATACGTAGCCAAATCATGTGAAAACACGCTTATAACATGGTGTGCTGGCCTTACTTAGAGTGGAGTAAGGACAGGAGGATGATGAGAATAGAATCTTCTGAATGATAGAAGAGATTAGACGAAGATATATCGTACTGACCCCACTTAGAGTGGGATAAGTGTAAGAAAATGATAACATTTATCAATGATTGCATTACTTATAGAGTTATTGTACAAGATTAGTCTAAAACGTGATCGTAAAAGAGTAAGTAAATGAGCATCTATTTATCTCTTTCTTTTACGTGTAATAAGAGAAAGATAGGTATACGAGTTTCATTTTATTATATATTGTCACACTCACTTAAAAGTAATAAATAATTCACTTAATAAATCTATGGAATTTTTAAGCCAATTTCGACAGATTACTATTTGTATTTGATTGAAGACGAACAATTAAATACCTTTTTTAATTTTTTTCATCTGTTTTCTGTGATATCTTTTTTGTCACCAGTAAAAAAGTTATAAGTTCTATCTAACTAAACTAGACGTTCAAGTTTTTGTGACCGTGAAAATGACGAAAATCCATTGCCCAACTTGCAACAATAAATTGCAACGACAACGATAAAATAAAACAAACATCACATATAAGTCTTGTTCATCAAAATTTTATAGTTCTGTCAATTTTAAAGGGCACACAGGACTCAAATGTAGCATGAAGTTTCAGGGATATAAAAGAGAAACGTTTGTCAAACGACATTCGTTGCTTTTGCACCGCTGCCAATTAAAGCGGTGAAGTAAATTGTACGTGTCCAATGAAAACGAAAAAAGTTGCTGTGTTCTCGTTGCCAAGAAATGCCAAAGAGTTTTATCATTTCGACTTTAGAGTTTTTTTTATTTACAGCAAAAATGTACAAGTTATATCTATCGTAAATTACTTACACGCTAGGACTATACAAATTATGCCCACGTGGAATTGTCCCAAGAATGCTGGCAGCGTTTCCACGCTGAATCGCTAAGCTGATTCTTTGTGTGAAAAAGGAGCCAGCCCTCTTGTCACCTGAAGAGGCAATTAACCGAGGTCTTAAAACGGTTAAATTTTTTTGCACTTTGACTCCATGGCCCTAGGATTTCAACTACAAACGGCACAAATAAATAACTCTTGATGAGAGATGCATACTTCCGCCGTTTGCCGGATTCGGCATTTTCCGCCGCAGCTCCAGGCCTTGACGCTGTTTCCCTGATACAAAAGATTTCTAATTTCCCTTAAGAGGTACAAAATTACATATTTTATTAAATATAAAAGTATTAAATGTACGTGTATCGTATTTTTTTCGTATCTATTTAGTTTCATTTTATAGCCACACCTATAATTCATATTCATACTAATATTATCAATGCGAAAGTTCGTCTGTCCATTACGCTTTCACGGCTTATCCACTGGTCCATTATTTTTTTTTTATTATTATAATAATGAGACAAACACACAGATAACTGGTGAATATATACTTATATAGTTTGTAAATACATACTTAAATACTAATATACACCCACACTCGAAGACCAAGAAATTTTTTTATAGAAAATATTGGCCTTCGGCGGGAATCGAACCCGCGACTGAAGACAGGGTCACTACTCACTGCGCTAACGGGCCAAAATTTCAAATCATCATCAAATTGATGAAATTTGACACAAACCTTATACACCGGGGTAACATAAACTACAGATCTCGGTCTTACCACTGAGCAGCAAAAGTATGGACTTCCACCAAAATCCATATTTATTCGACGTAGGTATCATTACATAGCCCATTTTATTGGTTCCTCTTATTTTGGTACACATTCGGTGTTATTCATTATGAGCTCATTACGGGGCGACGGTTACTTTCTGAAAGCATTCGGGTCAATCCTATCCATTAACCGTGCGAGTTATTTCCTTATACACTGTCGACTTAACTTATTTACTCATAAGACAATATGCTCTATGAAGCACTCAAGTTTTACTAAGGGCTAAGTTTTTTAAAGGCTTTTGAAGGCCAAATGACACTAAGCACATTTCCTGTGCTTTAGTAAGTTAAGGAAGTTTTGCTTAGTTTTAACTTACTGCGGGAAATAGATAATCATTTATTACAAAATTTGTCGTGTGGTATCCGGTTGAGTGGAATAGACCACGTCAATTTCTTACTGAGATATCGTAAAAGATAACTAAGGTAAGTTGACCAGCCGTGTAGTATTCTGCTGCATAGAATAGACTACCCTATTTCCTACCCAGGTGTCGTAAAAGGCGACTATGGTAAATCGACCCGCCTTGTGGTATCCGACTGAGTAGAATAGATCACTCTCTGTCTTACCGAGGTGTCGTAATTTATGACTAAGGTAAGTTGACGCCAGTCAGACGGCCGGTCGTAAAATACGAATCCAAATCATGTGACAACATGTTTATAAACATGTTGTGCCAACCTCAATTAGAGTGCGATAAAGGTAAGAGGATGATGGATTATTAAAAAATTAAATTAACGTGCTTAGGTAAGATAAATAAATAAATAAATAAATATATGGGACACTTACACACACGGTCATCCACCCCCAAATTAAGTAACCCAATACTTGTGTTATGGGTGAGAGACAACTGGTGAATATATACTTATATATTTTTTAAATACATACTTAAATACAAATATACACCCAGGCTCAAAGACCAACAAATTCATTTATAGAAAATGTTGGCCCTCGGCGGGAATCGAACCCGCGACCCGCGGAGCTGAAGGCAGGGTCACTACCCACTGCTCCAACAGGCCAGTCCAATAAAAATACTATCACGTATGATTAGAATGTGAAGGTTTAAAATTCGTTAATTTGAGATGTGAGTAAAATAATAATTATTTTTTTAGCTTTCTGTCTGTTAAGCTATTTTTTTGGTAAACATCGCTTTAAGTTTCTCTGAAAAAGACGATATGGCAAAAGTTTCTCATTTCTATGATTCAAATTAGTCGAAATTGCCAAAACGGGTACACCCACAGAGTTATTCACTATCCAGAATGAAAGTTAAAAATTTAATTGACTTAAACGTTCAAACTGGAAACTTTCTATTATTTTATCCTAATACCTACATTCCTAGTATGCAATTATCAGATTTTACGCGGTTGTTAATTGATATGGAAGATTATTTTAAATTTGTATGCCGTGAGGAGATTTCTTTAGATTTTATTATAATCCTAATTCAATGTTGTTTTTATTTATAACAAAAATGTACAAGTTATATCTATCTTAAATTACTTACACGCTAGGAGTATACAAATCATGCCCACGTGGAATGATCCCAAGAATGCTGGCAGCGTTTCCGCGTTGGAACGCAAAGCTGATTCTTTGTGTGAAAAAGGAGCTAGCCCTCTTGTCACCTGAAGAGGCAATTAACCGGGGTGTTAAAACGGATAATTTTATTTCACACTTTGACTCCATGGCCCTAGGGTCTCAACTCAATACAATTATCTCTTGTTTTAAGATATTCATATTTTCATAACATTTCCTTAAATTTAATCTATAAGAATGTTAAATTATCCTAAAATTAGTACACAAATGTAATAATAAAATAGTTTACAGTGGTATCTTCGTCAAAGTCTTAAAAGGCGACTAAGGCAATTTGACTTACTTGTATCCGGCTGAGTAGAATAGACCACGCTTTTTCTTACCGAGGTGTTGAAAAAGGGGCTAAGATAAGTTGACATCAGGCAGGAGGCTGGTCATAAAATACCTAGCCAAATCATGTGACAACATGTTTGTAACATGTTGTGCCGACACCACTTAGAGTGGAATAAGGACAGGGGAATGATGTCAGTGGTATCTTTTTCTTTAAAGTGAGGTGATAGATTATACTCGTATGTCCTTACGTGCAAAATTTTACAAACAATTTTTGCTTGGTATACTTATTTAAACGTTAGGCATCCTACATCTTGAGAATTTTAGGGATGTGTTGAACCTTTAGCGATACCTTACACCATGTTGAAGAAACTATATTTCAGCAGAATTCTGGCGATATGTGTAACCTTCCAAATCGCATTAGTACAGCATAGGTCTAAGCTGCAACAGTTCTCTCGAAAAAAATTAGAGAGCGCAGACCCTGGAGCGGTATAGTATTAAGCTGTAACTATTATTCTAGTTTAATACTATTAATTTAACATAACAAAAGGTTACATAAATATCGCAAAAATTCAAATTGCAGAACTTCAATAGCACTCGAAGTGAGCACATATAAAACGGGGGTCGAACTGTGCCGCGGTTGCCAATTAAAGCGAAATTGTACGGGTCGTTCAAAATGGACTGAGGACTTTTGTTATCATATTTTCTAAATGTTTTTATGACGTTAGTGTTACAATGTTGCCTAGAGTTACAATGATTCTTTGAGGATAGTTAAGATTTTGTTAAATTCAAATTCAAATTAAATAATAAATATTTATGAATTACATGTAAACAAGTGATTTGAAACGTTAACTTTAATAGTTGTGAAAGCTGTTCCTAGAGAGAAGAGCCAGCAAGAAACTCAGCGGTTGTTCTTCTCAGAATATAATTCTTACTAATTACATTTTGTCATTACTATTTTATACAGGGTCGAAGCCTCTTCCTTAAACCTCTTTTTAATAGAGAGAGCCGCTTTTTTCAGAGAGCCGCTTGATCGAAGGTCTTGTAGTGTAAAAATTCTTAGATGAAACACTGTACGACGATGATTGGTTAAAAGAGAAATATTATCCATTAAGCCAGTAAATTAAAATGCGAGTTCAGTTTAGTTAGGTAAAGATTAGTGTAGTGAAAAAATTGTTATAATTTTTAAAAGTAGTCATACTTTTAAAAATTATAACAATTTTTTCAGCCTTATTACCAATTTACATCCTTTAAGTTTTCAACCAACTGAGAAGTCAAAATCTGTAATTTATTCGAATAAATAATGTGCACAACATTTCCGCCCTTTCACGGTAGTAATAGAGCTCGGTGATCATAAATATCAAGAAACTGCTTTATGAAATATGTTTTCCACAGATTAATGTCACCGCAACTTTATTTACATAGAGCTTTATTTAGCGAAATATATTTAGACTTATATTTACTTGATAAGTACACCGTGTTATAAGTAAAAGTAAGTAGCGGCCTGTTACTATCCCACTGCTGAGAATAGGCCTCTTCTCTCCGTTTTTGAGGAGAAGGTAGGAGCTAAGACCTACCACGCTGCTCCAATGCGGATTGGTAGGTTACACATATCTCCTGAATTCTCTAGAGATATGCACGTTTCCTCACGATGTTTTCCTTCACCGAAAAGCGTGTGATAAATTGCAATTATGAATTAGACACAAGTTTTTTTTTTTCAAAAATCGTGGGCATCCTATAAAATTAGCGAACTACAAACTTACCGACACAAATAGCAACCTAAACTCGTCAGGTCTAGTGGTAAGGTACGCCTGTCTTAATAAAGGTAGCAAACATTACCGTTAACTAAAAGGTTAGTGCTGCTATCTAGATAACTAACAGCAACTCAAAAAAGGGACTATTAAAGTATTGAAAGTCAGTATATAATTGAATTTAAACCTGAATAAATTAGAGGGCTTCATTTACTGGTATGTTATTAACGAAATTTCAATTAGATTACATTTGTGTGATAGCATTTTAGCCTTTGCAATCTAATAATTAGGTATGGCTCAGTGGCACTAAATAAAATAACTTTTACCTAAATATTTTAATAAGTAACCAATGTTAGTCACTTTGGTGTATACATTCACTCGATAACCGTCTTTAAATAATATCGACTCTACTGATTTAAATTCGCGCTTGCCTCTAGTTTACCACTGAATCAGCCCGCACTTTCCGCGCAATCCTTGGATGAGACGAAAGATACAATACTTCATTTTAAAGATATTTTTTATTTATATTTTCTCAAAAGTCAATCAATTTATTCTTTTTATCAACATGTCAATTCAGCGCACAAATCACGGCAACGTCAAATGGCGCTACTACTCTCTACACCTCTCTTCACCCAACCTCTCCTCTACGCACCGCACCGCACCTATCAGCTCCACACCACACATACACCTCGCCCCAGTTATCTTCACGTCTCTATGCTACAACTTCCCCTCTCCTTCTTTTCTTTCCGTTACAATACATTTTAAATACCTATTTAACTTTTACAAATATACATATTACAATCATAGGATTGTTATTATACTGTTAAGTATTTAACAGCATAATGATTATTATAAATAATTTAAAGAGTGTAAACGAGAGCAACGCTGGATATGTATATGTTATGCTAAAAAACATTTTTAATGAATAGTGATACTAAAATATCTTGACGAGATACAAGAGGGAATGTGTCGAAACAATCCCTAATTATAATTAAAAAGACTCACATGATTTCAGCGCCTACGTAGTGTTTACATTTCCCTAAAATGTTCGTGAACAACGACAATGGTAGCACGTGACTTTGTTTTGCCAAATTAACAATTCAAATTTTCTGCTAACGACCCTAGAATTCTAGTCTTAACTTTTTAGCTAGAAAGCTAATTTCATGTCAATATGTATGATGGGCTGAGAACAATTTGATGCTAAATTCTGATTATAAGTTATTCAATTTAAAAAAATTACGTTTACCGTTTTAATTGACTTTAATTTTTATACTTAAAATATATTTTCTAATTAAAATAACGGAGCATTGTTTTGAATATGAATCAAACTACGTCTCTATGATGACGAAGCAACTGCGGAGAAAAATTGATTTGCTAAGAAGCTGGGAGTGCTAGTACTTGCATTTTAACTCATTTTACTGATAAGAGCATTCCATCATAAACGTTTAACTTTTATTATTAGTTTAAGCGAACAGCTCTATTTGTTAACTCTATTTAAAATTTCTTCTGTATTCGTTAAATTGAAATTATTATTATGTCTAATGAGCTTGTTTTTATTTTAGGCGCCAAAGGGGTTATAATACAAACAATTGAAACTACAACAGATTATCAAACAGAAGGAATCACTGTAGATCAAACAATATCAAATAGTGAACATCAAAAAAGCGAAAATAAAAGCATAGATGACATCATATTAAATTTGAGTGAGGAATTTAATACAAATCAAACAACGAATGAAAGATTGAAAACACCTGAAAGTGCTTCAAAAGTTCTTCTACCATTAGTTTCTAATCTTTCTTACAATGACTTTAAATATCAAACTAAAACAAGAAATGAAACCGTTAAAAACGTTGATAATATTGAATCAAATAGAGTTATTATGCCAATCGCTAAAAGGAATGATTTAAGAACACATGTACAATACGACGAGGTTACCGGAGAATTGATTGGTGGAGATCATCCATGTCATCGAGAATGTAGGACAGGAGAAGAACCAATGATTTGTTACTATCATTTTAATTTAGAGTGGTATCAAACTATGAGTAAAGCTTGCTACGCGTGTCCATATAATGCCGAAGATTGTAAAAGATTGGACTGTATTCCAGCGGATGGAATGAACAGGCCATTGACTGTTGTTAACAGAAAAATGCCTGGACCAGCTATTGAGGTAAGTTGATCTAAATGTAGTAATTGCAACTTCTTTTGAAGTCTCATTTTATATAACTGATACCAAAATTGAATCCCTAAACAAATCTTTGATGACGGAGTAAGGGCACGATACTAGTATTATTTTAGTAACCAATATAGAAACTACATAAAACAATTATCTATTGTATACCTTTTTTGTTTGATAAAAATAATATAAAAGATGATGATATACGAGTATTCTTGGTAAACCCTAATGGTATAATGAATTGATAAATTAATTATGAAGAGGAAAACCGCTGCCGATTTTTGAAATCTTTAGTGGCAAATTTGTTTCCTTATGGTTTTTTTATTAGATTCTAGCCACAAAATATGTGTAATGTGAATTATTTAAAATATTAGGTATAATAATTTGGAATATGTTCGTATGGGGTTTTTAAATCAATTATGATTTGTTTAACGAGGCCTATTGAGAGCTGTTTCCATGACTTAAATTATAACAAGCTATTAGTTATAATTTAAGTTTATTTAGTTGTATAGTCTAAGATTTCTGTAGTTTCTAGTCTAGTTTCTTTTTCGTAAAAGTTTGTTTTTTATCTTACTTGGTGTTTTTTTTTTTTAATTTTTTGAGAGTTTGTTCATCAGAATGAATATCTTTGTCAGTGTATCTCATGTGACTAGGACACTATGTTATTTTGATATCTTATATCTCGTTCTTCTTATATCTTCGTTTTTTTTTTCAAAATTTTAGCTTTTTTTAATTGATATGTTTGAGCTGGAGCCTCATTTTGTTCTCAGACTGCCATATCTTTAAATAGATAGTCTTAAATCGGTAACAATAAAATTCTCATTGGATTTTAGATCCAGACGTTACCTTAATTATGGTAATTTGTCAAACCACTTTAAGACCATCAAATAAATTCAAGTGTATCCCAGGTAGACGGAATTGAAGTACTGCATAATGAAATACATACTTCACCTTGAGTTGGTGTGTCGCCACCTTTAATGGCACTTTAAAATGCTGTACGAGGAAAATCCTGTTTGAAGGATCTGTAAAAAAGCCTGGATACATAAAATATATATACCGTGAAAAATTTTATTATTACGTTGCTGCAATGCCATGACGGCAAAAATTAAGAGCAGGTTTTGCTTAGTTTAGTTTTTTTATCTTTGTTAGTTATACTTAATAGTTAGAAAAGGCCATCCATATAGAACAGAATACATTATTTTAGATTTTTTTGTAGCCCTACAAAAGGGTAATGTCCTATAAACTTTTTTATTATACCCCAAAAGGAAAGCTGCCAAGCTTGACTTTTCCGAAATTTTCAATCATTATCGTTATTTTACAACTAATTTACACAACACATTTTGAAAATCAAGAAGCGGCGGTTGCAGAATGGTTAGAGTAACGGACTTGCAATTGACAGGCCGTGTGTAACAGTCTCATCCCTACATTCGAGTTTTTAAAAAAATAAATAATTATTAAAATTTCAATATTTTAGAAAAATCTATAAGTATAAAAATAAATGTTTGTTTGTCACGCAGTAATGTTTTTTCGCATCTATAATTGATGCTCTATTCATAAAACATCAAATTCAGAAAAGTGTAATTTTCGTCATATTGACCGAATGTCACGTTATCCGCCGTACTACAGTATGAGAGAGCGGGCGGAGCGTAGAGCGCAGAAGTGATCTGTTAGGTTGCTTATGAAATGTTGTTATAATGATATTGTAGATGTGTACTGGGGCGATACAAGATATTAATTGAGTTTTAACTCGACTATTTTTAATAATAATTAATAATAAAGACACATCTAGGCCCGCTCTCGTATAATGGTTCAAGATGCAAGATCGTGCCGATCTTTGGAAAGGCTGTGAATGTGACTTGACCATTAAGAGTGTAGCGATGGTTACATCGCTTAGCTCACCTCGAACGATTAAAGTGTCTGAATGTTACTTGGTAAAGGTAACTTTGCTGAGTAGTGGTTGGCACTCTACCGAATATGCTCTGGCGGGTACTAGTGGGAGACTTGAGGTTTAGGCCGGCAGTGATTTCGGTCATTGCTGTGTGCCTGGCCCAAAAGGCTACACTAGGCTGCATCTTATTAGGGCTGGGTCTAGGCCCGTAGTTGACTTCGGTTGCTGCGGCGTGCCTTTATTCGGCTTTGGTTTGACGCAACCAGAGTTACTTTGGGCGTGTGCCTTTGTGATACGGGTTTGGTTAGGCCGGTGGTGATTTCGGTCGTTGCCGTGTGCCTTGCTCGACCTTTGGACGCATAGGCCGCTTGAAGTAGTGCCGGTACAGTGGTGGCTGAAATGTTATTGTTTGACGAACGGACATCTATACGTTGTTCGTAGTCTTTCAATAGTGACGGTACCACAGCTGAATGTTGCTGGGCGTTGCGGAAGTTAACTTTATGTTGCTGAAGTGATACGCCGCAGCAGTGATGGATCGCTATGGACTCTGTTCATAGTAGCGGATGGGTGTGGTGTTTCGTCCTTTTTAGGACGTCCCTTTAGCTTAGTTAATGATACCACGAATGACCATTATAGCATGGCATTATTGCATAAGAGCGACTGGTCGGGTCTTTGTTAACAAGACTGCGGACTAGCTTTAGACAGTGTGGCCTGCATTTCCCTTATAATACATCTTACGTGGCTTGCCGCGTTAAACATAAATTACCTTTTGTTGTATGAGGTGGCGTGTTGAGCTTGGCGCATACCGTAAGCGAGTGCACTATGTGTGACTCCATTATATGGTATTGGGTGAATAGGGGGTGATTGGCATTCATGTAATGCTCTGCAATACACATATTCCACTTCGGTGGACACACACTATCCACTTCGGTGGACACGCACCTATATGGTGTATATATTATAACTGATCAAGTTGCTTTGCAACATGTGTGCCATTTCGATGGGTTTCCACTTTGTGGACTTTATACGTGTTATACGTATTATACTGTATGTGGTTTTTACCATAGAACGCACCGTTACGACGTGTGCAGGCGACATGCGCTTTACTGAATATAAGAATTGGTAATTTATTATCAAAGTTTACCAGGCCTTGTGCCTTTGGCTAATGCCATATTTTATAGCTCCGGCTATTTATTATATGGGCTTCGGTCCTCTATTATACACCAAGGCACTCATGCCTAATATGTCAACTGTGGTTTTGTTGACTTCCTACAATAATGGGTTTATCCCATGATCATATGCCGCAGGCGCACTATAAACAGGTACCCCTTGGGGGGGGGGGGATCATATCCTATGGACGGAGCTCACCGTTGGTAGCGGGTGCGGAGCTACCGACTATCACTCTCTTTTTATATTTTTCCAAATCGGAAGAATATAATGGATGGGAGAGAGATACCACATTGATTAAACTTCTCTACGGAGTTGTTTAAGGGCTAGGTATTAAGATCGAGTGAGTGATCTTTCTGTTGGCTAACATATCCTATGAAGTAATAACAAAAGACATTCGCGAGACATTCAACTATCTGAATGTCTCGCATTTTTTTATTAAATTTTATAGTAACCCGTTCATGTATTGGACATACAAGAATCTGTTCGTGTAACGAATCTGTTGGACATATAAAGTCTGTTCATGTAGAGTACAAGTAAAATCTGTTCTTGTATTAGATAAATATATAACCTGTTCGTGTATCGTACACTTATACTCAATAAATTATATTAATTTATGCTTGCTTTACGCCTCCAATCTGAAGACAAACAACTGTTTATATTATAACAAATGACATTCGATAATGAACCTCTCTGTTGAGCAAAGCGATACAAACTACGAATGTAGGGTCTGACGGCTCGTTCTATATTAAAGAATATGATATATTGAAATATTATTATAAAACTATAATGTGATTATTATCACATTATTTTATTCTATTTAAGGTTTTATTTGACTCCTTTAGATTGATGGACACAAGGCCTCTGATTCTCTAAAAGAATTTGAGTTATTACAAATCACAACGTAGTACGGGTCCTAGCCACTTAGACGAATCATGTGCCAATATATATTAAAGAGTGCTAGCGCCTTCGGCGCGTTTTTATGCATTACGCCGTTAGAGTGTGAGCGCACTTGCGGTGTTCGAATATGTATAAATTAATATTTATACAAGTCGGAGGAGGAGATAGTTACACGTGGGTTCGAATCCCGGCCATTATACTACTGACGTGAGCCCACTCCTAACACAAGCATTTAGCTTAGCTGGAGGGGTTAACAAGTTACTCAAATTGCTAGTAACGTTTAAAAAATATACACCAAACCAGTTGTCCTTAATGACTCTGTCCATCGGTGAATCCGTACTTAAATCCTTTCAGTATTTTTAAAGTTGTTGCGAACGACGTGGCGAACTTGTGTTCACTTGTGTTCTTATATGTATTGATTAGACGATTAATACAATTCCGAGATAATTTATAGAATTAGGTGTTACTTTGCGAAGGTCCATAATACAAAAAGTAAAGAAAATATTATTTTGGAATAATCCGCGACAAAAGAAAATATATGTAATGCTAAATGTAAAGTGTATTATCCGTTCACATTCCTGATACATGCAGAATTTGTAAAAACTCATGCATGGTAATGCCATCAATAACACAATAATCTACAAGCACACATTTACCACCACAATCTCAACAATCGCTGTAACTGAAGCATCGTCAAGAGGTAGACCACGACAAAATCGAAAAGCATCGCAAATGTCGTAACACTTTTGAGACAAAACATAGTCTTGATATTCGATTTTCTTTCAGGTTTGTCAACATGATAGAATAATAGTAGATGTCGAGAATGATTTAATGACTGAAGGCACTACCGTACATTGGCATGGGCAGCATCAAAGAGGGACACCCTATATGGATGGGACCCCATATGTCACGCAATGTCCAATTTTACCAGAGACAACGTTCAGGTATGTACTGAAGTATGAAATTGATGATTGAACTATTATACTTAACCTTACTTTCTACGACTAGATTTGTTTAAAGCATACTGCGTTCTACAATATTCACTGATTCACGACAATATTCTTGATCTGAAATGAATATTTAAATAATAAGACAAGAAACAGACGAAAAGAATTAGTGATTCTAAAAAACGATACTATATATTTTATTATGTACGGGGAGTTAATATACTTGGTATCGCAATAATAAAATAATATAATTCTGTCGAAATAATAGAGAACGAAAGTTTTCCGTATTAAGACAGAATTTTAGTGAACATATTGACGCTGTGACTTTTCAAAAGACTTGGTGGAGAGTAAACGAGTAAATAGAAGCAAAATAAGGCAATTTGTTTATTGAAAAAGAATATATGTAACTTGAACTAAATCTGTTTACTTTAAAGCTCAAGGAAAACATCGTGAGGAAATCTGCTTATTCCTACAGTGTTTCGGAGATGCATATTTCCAATAGGTATTGGTTTTAGCTTTATATTTCTTTATTTGGAAGAAAATAAGAATACCTTGTTGCAGTTTTTGATATGAATTGGTTGTTTGTTTCCTTCTATAATTGTTTGTTTTCTTCTATGGAATGTGATAGACGATTCGGTATACGCAAATGTTGAATCATTCTCCTGCCCTTATCTCATTCTAAGTGTGGTCGGCATAAATGCTATAAACATGTCTTCACATGATTTGACTAGGTTTTTTACGAATGGCCGCCTGCTGACGTCAACTTATCTTAGTCGCCTTTTGCGACACCTCGGTAAGAGATCAGGGTGGTCTATTCAAATCCGCCGGATACCAAACGGCAGGTCAACTTACTTCTTTCGCCTTTAATGACACTTTCGGTAAATAAGGGTGGTCTATTCTACTTAGCCGGATACCACACGGTTGGTTCATATAAGAAATATTGTAGAAAAATGAAGTATTGTAAAAAACTGAAATTTATGTGTAATATATGTTACTAATACCTAAAATCTTTAATTTATTAATGGATCTAGGTCGTGCCGAAGATTCAGTAGGTATTTTTATGGTCAAAGCCATCTAAAAATCATTCAAGATATATTTGTGTGTTGAATGGAAAATCAATAATATTTGGGCGTATTTTGACTCAAAGTAGACTCAAAGTTCAATTTTAGCTAGGGCTTATGCAAATGTTGAATATCTTCTTAAAATCTTGTTTTTCTTATCAGATACCAATTTAATGCTACCCATGCAGGAACACACTTCTGGCATTCTCATTCGGGAATGCAAAGAGCAGATGGTGCAGCCGGCGCCCTTATTATAAGGAAGCCAAAATCTGAAGATTCATTCGGAAAGATGTATGATTTTGATAGGTAAGGAATATGAAATATACGAACTATATAAGAACTACACAAATAAAATAATTTTAGTGGTTGTTTGTGAAGAGAAAACTTTAGAAATCCCTGCAGTTAAAACAAGGGCTAAATCTAGGTGCATTATAGAACATTGTGTATTGCCTTTAAGTGGATCAAATCAATAATTTAGTCATTCATGTTTGGAGGCTTTATTACGTATTATATGGTCAAAATATTACATTTTATGTTATCTTACTTCTTACTAATATTATAAATTACATACCTAAATCCCTAAATTTATTAAGAGATCTAGGTTTTGCCGCAGAATTAGTTGCTCATTTTATAGTAGGTCATTTAGAAAATTCAAGGTATATTTGCGTATGGAAAATCAATAAGATTTTGGCGTATGTTGGTTCAAAGTTCAATCTTCGGTAGGGCTTATAGAAACTATCCTTAGCCGTTTGAAGAATACAAAGGTTGGCTGTCTACAGAAATAATAGACAGCGCTTGGCCGTCAATTATAATACCCACAATACACTCGCAAATACAAATCAACGCTGAAAACAGGAAATTTGACTGGACAATTTACGATTCTGTTACTTGTCTAGTTGGTCTGTATAATGCACATGCAAATTGCCGCATTACATCACTGAGATGAGTTATGTCGCGGAATATATTCAGAAATTACATGCGCCAGTAAGTACGTGTTAAGCTGAAATTTATGAAATGTAGGTTGTAGGGTGGACAGTATATTTTGGAGTTGAAGGCACAGTCTAGTTATTTGTTCGTTACTTTTGTGTCGGACATTTGGTTCTTGAAAACCAATTCTATCCTATCCTAGTAATATTATAAATGCGAAAGTTTGGATGTATGTTTGTTACTCTTTCACGGCTAATCCGCTGAAATTATTAATTATACACCGGGGTAACATATAGGCTATAGAAATCTTGTTAATTGTGCAGGAATGACTGGCCCGTTGCCGCAGTGGGTAGTAATCCTGCCTTCAGCTCCGCGGGTCGTGGGTTCGATTCCCGCCAAGGACCAACATTTTCTATGAATGAATTTGTTGGCCTTTGAGCCTGGGTGTATATTTGTATTTAAGTATGTATTTAAAAAATTTAATAGTATATATTCACCAGTTTTCTGTCTACCATAACACAAGTATTAAATTACTTACTTTGGGGACGGACCGTAAAAAAAATGAGAATATAGCACACTCGACATTTAGCATTACACATATATTTTCTTTCATCGCGGGTTACATCAATATAATATTTTCATTACTTTTGTATCAGAAAATATGTTTTTCTTAAATAGTATTTAATAATCTCTCTTTTCAGACCAGAACATGTTATGATTGTGACAGACTGGATACACGAACTATCCGTGGGGATGTTCACCGACCATCACCACTCTTCAGGTGATAACAAACCACCGACACTCCTCATCAATGGCATTGGGCGATTCAAAATATTCAATGACACTGCTGAACCTATGTACATGCAAGCCGCTAGGTTTAACGTTGATCAGGTAAGAAAAATAGTTTTATTATTCAATAACAACTTTGGGTTCTATATTTCAACTTTCTAATATCCATACCAATATCACAAAGGACTATCACAACTTGAAAAAAAAAGAGAATTCACTTAGTTCTTGATGCACGGGACATATTTTTAGTTTATCTTATCTTAGCTTAGCTAAGCTGGCTTAGTTTAGCTTTGGAGTAGCTTACCTTTCGGTCTGTAGCCCGCATTAGGCTAGTATCACTATTCTTAATACAACATGCATGATATTTAACATGTATTATAATCTAGTGTCAAAAGTTTTATATTTCAAAATGATACTAGAATAAAGAACAGATTGAATTAAAATTGATCGACATGAGAGTAAATTTTGATAAGTTTTTATCACATAATAATGATACACGAGAAGGCCTGACGATCACCTAATAAAAAAGTGTCTCGCAATGCCCACGGGAAAGAGAGGAAGAGGCAGGCCCCTGACCAGCTGGCTGACGACTGTCCAAAGGGACATGAGGAATCTAGGACTTTGCCAATCAGATGCTTACTGTAGATATAAATGGCGCCGCATGATTGGAAAAGCAGACCCCGTGTAGCGGGATAATGCGAGGACAATGAATGAATGAATGACATAATAATGATACATAATATTCTGATAATTATTCCTAGGGACGCACATATCGTTTTCGCGTTATCAACGCCGAGTTCCTGAACTGTCCAATAGAGATGTCGATTGATGGTCACAACATCACAGTGATTGCGTCCGATGGCTACGATCTTGTTCCTATTACTGGTAAGTTTAATGTTAGTTTCTCTTCAAGGGATTCAATGTATGATTTTATTCCGAAATCGACAATAGTCCATATACTAATAAATTACAGAAAATTTTACCATTTCAAAACTTTTTCTCCATACTCCAGAAAGATTCGATAGAAAGATGCGATAGAAAGTGATTTTCCTGCCATTATCCCACTCTTAGTGGGGTCGGCACAACGTGTGTTAACCACTTTGTTGCATGATTTGGATTGATATTTTACGCCTGACGTCAACTTAGTCGCTTTTAATGACACCTCGGTAAAAAATAATGGTGGTCTATTCTACTCATCCGGATACCACACGGTAGGTTAACTTACTTTAGTCGCTTTTTAGGATACCTTGGCAAGAAATAAGGATGGTTTATTCTACTAAGCCGGATACCATACGGCGTGGTCAACAAATTAAATTATGTACACTATACGTGAGACAATGACTTAATTATCATACAGTACTCAAATTAACCCTTAAAACCAAATCACATGCCCCCAAGTCCCCCAAAAAACTTGGTTAATTGTCAAATCACATGAGAATCGGACACTTTACCTAATCAAGCCAAATCAGATGACTTGTCTGCCAAACAACTGGGATAATTGCCAAATCACATGTCAACCGGACATTTCCCTAATCAAGCCGAATCACATGATTTATGTCTGCCAAACAACTTGTTTAATTGCCAATCATTTATTCTTCTGCAAGCATTATAGAAGAATGAATGAATGAATTATGATAAAAATAACACATTGTTATAGAATCAACTATTTGAATTTGTTTTTTAATATTTATATGCTTTTATAAATAGTACAAAACAAAAAATAGCCAAATAAATTAATTTCAGATTAATTACATAGTATTAAATTGTAGTTTTGTTTTAAATTAGTTTTTGTATGTAATACAAAAAAATAAAATTGTTAATATGACATATACCTGACGTCACAAAGGAGTTCTTAAAACCCTACATTTACCTACATCCAGACAATCTGGAATTTTTCCCATCCAAAAGGCATTAGTCAACTCGTATTTCACCCTAGTTAGATGCCAACTTAACGTCCAATAGAATGTAACTCATTTTCTCCTTGCTCGGATAAAAGTCGAAAAAAAAGAAAACAGAAAAATACGGTCACGAATGAAAATATCTGCACAAAAAGGGACATTTGAAATTCAAGCGGATGAGTTCATCTCGAATTTATTATAACCGAATTAAGCATGACGCTTGAAGAAGATTGTTCACTCTTAAATTTGTTGGAAATCATATTTGGTGTTTTTTTGTATTCGTATTACGTTTTATTTATAAAATCTGCTGGATTAGATTCTTTGAATTTGCTTAGAAATCTCCAGAGTTATTTCACCATGTTTGACTTTAATTGAATTGAAAAAAAAACGAAGACCAATGTCTTCAAACAGCGTTTTTTCAGTGTGTCAAATGGCTTTAAAAACTGTTCACTGACTAAAGGCTTCTAAGTTAGCTAAGTTAACAAAATGTAATGGCGTTTCTTTGCATAAACGAATAAGAAGAGATGATTCATAGAAGAAACTTAATAGCTCAAAAAATCCCAATTTGTAGTAACATGGGCGGAGCATATGGTTCTAAGAATTGATTTGAATCAGAGTATATATTAAAATGACGACAACAGTATCGATTGATCATTCATTCGGTAGATAAATGAAGAAATACGCTAAAAACAATCAACACAAACCCTCAAAAATATCAACACATATTGTGTTCAGCAGTTGATGTCCTATTCTAATTTACCAAAAGGTCCATCAGTTCAAATAAGGATAAATATAATTAGGATATTAGTTCATGATAGTTCCGTTATAGATTCAAATTAAATCAGTTTTTTCAGTTCAGTGGTTTTAAACTCAACTGATATTGTTATTTTCAGCTACTTCCCTAGTCACATATGCCGGCGAACGTTACGACTTCTTATTAAAAGCGTCCAATAAAATTGACAACTATTGGATTCGTTTCAGGGGACTCATGGATTGTGATGAAAGGTATTTTTGTTATTCTACATTTTAAATAGCTTAGCATGCATTTATAAAGCTGTGTGAACGTCACATCAACTTTCATAGTATGCTGTTTAGTGGACTGTATGTTTGTGAATGATATGCAGATCTTTGCCCAAATCAGTGAGTAATAAAAACCACACCAACCTTGCTATCCACATTCGCCCCGAATGGACGGAGACCTGTTGCCAGATGCACGGCGCTCCAGCCGGAAGTGGATTTGGCGCAGCACTTTTCACTCATTAGGCACAATAAAACTGTTTCGAAATACACGCACCTCACAGGGACGACAACGTATCGTTCGTAGAACGTTCTCGAGGCAAGAGTCTTTTGGTAAAGTTCACACACCTCACTGAGACGACAACGTGTCGTCCTTAGAACGTCCGGAAGGCAAGTGAGCGTCAACGCACCATTTGAATGCGACGGTAGACGAACAAAATTGATGCAGTAATGTTTTGTATTACTACCCACCAATATAATAAGCAAAGATCGATCAAAAGCTTATAACTTTTTCAAGGGTATTTCGTTTTGTAGCACTCGTAGGATATTTGCAATTATAAATGAAATTTGGTAATACCTTGGTTACCACACATGGTTACTTAATGAAAACATCTTATCGCTAGGAAAATATTATTCAACCGCCATGAACTTCCAAAATGAATTTTTATATTGTAAAATTCAAGCTCTAAGGTAATAAATTGCGTCTGCCTCAAAAATTAACAACGAAGCCAAAAAAAATTGCAAGTACACAGAAAACACGAACATAAGTTTAAATAAAATGTTTTATTAAGTTTAATTAGAAGGCATTTCAAGTTACACGCTTTCTGAAGTTATGTCTGCTGAAAAGTTTTGTTTTTACATTGTTTGAGAAATTTTATAAAATAAAACTTTATTCTTTCCAAGGATAAAAAGAACAATGTCCATAAATATTTTGTGTTTCACGTTTCTGCCGTTAAGTAATTTTGGCAGTGCATTGATGACTTTTTTATTGATTAAACAGATAACATACTTTTAGTTAGAATATACATATTTAAGTACAATTGCTACTAGAAATTACGAAGGCGCACTTAGAACTATTCTAAATAAATAACTCTTAAAAAAAATCAAATCTTAAAGGTTTAACTTTTATTCAAATAATTTTACCGATATAATATTTCCAAAGAGATTTTTTTTAAATATTGTTCGATTTAAAGCAATACAAAAAAGGCTAAGCTTAGCTATAAAGCAAAATCTGGATAGGCCGGGAAAAAAGTTGAAAGCAAAAATTATTTAGTTACTATTTATTTTTTAAGGATTATACAAAACTTTAATTTACTTCTACACAGACTGGGGAACTCAAAATATACCTGAAGTTATATACAGAGTTTGGGTCTAAAGTGCACGTTAAAATTGTACATTAAAATGTCATTTTTTATATTTGCATCTGAATTTTCATCTTGTATACAAGCATACTTTGTTCTTACTCGTAGATTTAAACCATATACCTTGTTTTTATATTACTTCATCTGTAACAGATTCACGAAAGCAAAACAAGTAGGGGTTCTGCATTACAAAGGAGCCGTTGAGACTGAGCCGGCTGGTGACCCGACTTGGGAGGAATTGCATAATGAAGGATTGGTATGTGTTTTAAAAACATAATTGATCTAGATCAGTACAATCAATTAAATTTTATTTCTTAATTTCTCAGTAAGAAAGTTAGTGTCCTGTTGAATTTCCTTGAACCAGCTACTTAATGCGTCTTAATTAAAAATTGATAGTACATAACCTCTAACTTCAGCCCTCTATCGCGGCCGTCGTGATTCACACTTCTTAAAAGTCAATGGTCCAATAAAGTTCTCCTAAACGCGCCGCTTTAAAGCTTGCTAAAGAACGGTTGTTGTCAAATTTTTTGTTCAACTAGTTTAATTTTCTCCTAATGCGTGAAAAGGTGGACGTCTTGTTTCATACAATAAGCCAGCGATTCTTCATATTGTTGCCAGATTTATAACGCGACTGCCCGACCACGACGTTCGCAAACAGATCGTAAATCACGCAACAGTAGATAGCTCTCACAGAGACGAAATTTCATTTTAAACAGCACTCACACGTTTATATCAATTAGTTAAGTATATAGTGAGGCGCGCCATTTGGAATTAGACAAGCTCTACCACTAGTGAAGAATATTTGTAGTTTGAATTTGAAATTTATATGATAAAAAACATTTATTACAGCAACTGAATGCATTGAATAAAGGAGAAGAAGAAGACGAAACTATCAGCGTAGCTGAAATGCAGTCCCTTGCGGAATACGACGACAGTTTGAAGGAGCACGCCGACTACCAGTTTTATGTAGCTTATGATTTTTATGCCAAGAACAATTCGCATTTTCATCGCTCGCCTTACTACGGGTATTACCAAGGTAAGCTTGTTACATAACTTGTGTAAGCCTGTTATGTAACATTTGTTTCACTAACGCATAAAAGCCTCATGTTTTATTGTGATATTATAAAGCTTGCTCCTGGTATTTGAAATTTTATACAACATGTTTTGACAGAGACAGGGAAAACTGATATTCTTTTGTATTTAAGCCGATGTTTTGTATTGCCTTCAACGTCTAACTTTATGTTATTTAATGTATTTAATTTATCGGATATTACATAAATTGGGTTAAGAATTTGAAATTTACTCTTGAAGTAAACGTTGAAATTCTAACATTAAATTGTCTAGCTAATTATCTTCACTAGTTAAACACTTTACAAAAAAACTTAAAGATTATGACGATTAATTAGTTTCTAATTATTTCAGTCCCGGAAGCAAATGATCGACTATATACTCCACAGTTGAACCACATCAGTATGAAAATGCCTTCAAGTCCACTTTTAATCACACGTCCATCACCAGAAGGGTTTTGCAACGCATCAAGTATCGACGAAGACTGCAAGCATGGCTATTGTGAATGTCCACACGTTTTATCTGTTAGGAAAAATGCTGTAGTAGAAGTTATCATTGTTGATGAAGGTGTAACATTCGATGCCAATCACCCTTTCCATTTGCATGGCCATAATTTCAGAGTAGTTGGTATGCGACGATTAGCTAACATGACAACTATAGAACAAGTTAAAGCGTTTGACGACGCAGGATTGCTTAAGCGCAATCTTAAAAATGCTCCCTTAAAAGACACTGTTACAGTACCAGATGGAGGTTACACTGTTATAAGATTTAAAGCAGACAATCCTGGATATTGGTTATTCCATTGTCATATAGAGTTTCACGTGGAAATTGGTATGGCTTTAGTGTTTAAGGTCGGTGAACATAGTGATATGGTACCAGTGCCAAGAGATTTCCCCACCTGCGGTAGTTACATGCCTGATAATATGCTAGAACATGCTACAACTTTGAAACCTAATCCTAGTGACCAGTCGGTAATTTCAATTACGAATTGGTGGCCCGTAGTTTATCTAAACGGCACTGCATCATCAGCTGTTTTGTTCAGTTCGAATTTTCTAGTTTTATGGAGCGTAAGTTGTTTGATATTAGTTATTGGAACTTAGTTATATATTTATTTAAATTTTATTTCACCACAATTTTGTAAATGTAAACCAACTGTTCGAAACAAATATTGCACAAGTTAACAATACGTAAGAATTTTTAGCTTGAAGCAAAAAATATTTTCAAAAATTTCGACGACTTAATTTTCCTTAATAATAATTTTTCCACTGAATTTATCAGTAATCTATGGTATAGAATATTGTTTGTATGTGATATTTAGAAATAATCTTTGGAAGTTTAAAACTGAAATATTCTTTCAAAAATACACGAAAAGCTTTAAGTTTCCGTATAAAGTAGACATTTTTTAGACTTTACGACTAAGCTGCATCATTTTGCATACAATTATCTTGTTCAGGATCGTTATATAAACAAGAATATTTGAAATGAAATTGCTAAGTTTAGCTATAAAAAGAATCATATACGAATTTGTACTTATTATTTCAATGTTATTTAATTTATTAATTAAGCATTTCGTATTTATTATAAAACCAATTTATTTAATATATTTAATGGATAGTACTTATATTTGTCTGCTTATAATGTATAAAACTTGAATTGTAAAAGATAAAATTGACCATTGATACTATTTGTTCTGACAAAATAATGTTAAGTAAAGATAACTATTAACTAATTACGGACGTAAAAATATAATACGTTAAATAAAGTATTAACTATAATATACGGTGACAATATACAGCAGTTCGACGCTAGTATAGGAAGTTTTTAAATTAATTTTGCATAATTTATTCCTTCATCTTGGAATCTAGTTGTCGGATAGGTAAAGGTCTTAGAACTCTGCATTATATGAGTTTTATAACACGAAAATTGGATGTTATATATTTCGAAGAAAAACGGATTTGAGACTTGATGTATATGATAATTAGAGACGAGCAAAATGTATCCCTGACGAAAAAAAGAGTGATATATCTTTTCGATTTTGAGATATACATTATATCTCTTTTCTATCTTTTAACTCATTTAGCTCAGTACGGCTAAGAGAGAGAATAAGGCCCACAATTTTAATATAAAGATGCAATAGCATCTCTCTCTTTTACTTGTAAATTGATATATAAGCCCACTCTTTCTTTCTAACTCTGAACGAGCCGTAACTCATCACGAAAGTCGACTCTTAAGTATAAATATATAGAGATATAATTGAAACATACGAGCTAGAGTGTGATTATATATTTGATTTGATTATAAATGACAAGGAAGTTTAGATTCGTATACTTATCGGTGTTCTAAATTCAAATATATTCAAGCGCAAAAAAAGATAAAAAAGTTCATTTTCTTTCTCTTTATTGGTATATGGCACATTTTAAGCTGGCTTCCTTATTCTATTATAATAACTCTATGGTGGACATAGCCAACGGTACGCCTGTGAATAAGACCTATTTAAAGTCAAAATACGAGTTCAAATTTAAAAAAAATACTTATACAGTATTTATAGAAAAAATAAACTGTCTGTACCCCTAAAGTATAAAAAGTCGTTCCTATTAATAATTAAGAATATTGAAAAAAATGTCTTTATACATAAAAATTACACCTGAATGTGTGTCGATGAAATGCGGGTAGCTATAGATTGTAGCGTCGCTGAAACTGATTTCGAATAATTGCCTCTAATTTCAAAGCAAGGTTTCGAAAATTGACCGTCTGCGTCAGGCCTAATACCCTTGCTAAATCCGAGTATATTTTCAAAAAATATTCTCTCGTCATATTTTGATTATAAACGTCGCTGGTGATATGTGATATTATTTAGTTAAGTTAACATTTAAAATAATGTAGTATAATGTACTTTTGTAAGATATTCTAATAAAATTTTATGACCGAGAAAAAATAAATTGATTGTAACGAAACCAGCCTTTTTATTAATACTACCAATTTATAGGTCCCGGGGTCATACCCCGGAAAGGCATGAAAGTGTTTTTTTTATTTGCTACTCGTCACGCGCTTATCTTTGAAGGACAATATCTTATGGAAACTGTATATCTCCGATGTATTCTTGGGATATGTGTGACCTGCAAATCCACATTGCTTTAGTTGATTGAATCTAAGCTCCATCAACTCTTCTCTCCAAAATAAGAGAAGAATCATTGTCCAACTATGCGTTAATAAAAGGCCGCTAATTTTATATTTTATTTTTTATAATACTAAAGTTTTTAAACATTGCAAATCGCTATTGTTGACATATGGATCTGAAATTTGGTCGTTATCTAAAGGCATCATAGTGTTTTTATGCGAATTATATTTATGCAAATAATGTTCATAATCTATAATTATTAAAAAACAAAGTCCTGAAAAGTTGTCCGTCTGTATGTGATCGAATTTCTCAAAATCTACTGAACGGAATTTTGTGCGGTTTTTACTAAAAGGTAGTGCAATTCTTCCGAAAGTTTTGGTTACTTTCACCTAAAACTTACTTTACGGCTTTTTTGTAAATTGTGCTGGAGAGTTCGCGCAGTTGTAAGAAAACTCACCTGCTGGGATCTCTACTCGCGTGTATCGCGTAAATAATAGAGATACACTACAGCAATGTACTAGACAATTGTAGACCTACAAAAATACTATAGAAAAGTCGGCGACAGAATGTCTCTATCTCTTATGGTTAACTGACAATAACTACTTTAATGTTCAAAATTTCCACGGCGTTGAAGCCGTAGTCACAGCTAGTATTGTACTAATATATAATTTTATTAGTACATCATCTTCCTGCCATTTAAGTGTGGTCGGCACAACATGTTGTCACATGATTTGGCTACGTATTTTATGACCGGCCACACATCAAATTACCTTAGTTGTATTTTACGACAACTCGGTAAGAGGGTCATCTATTTTACTCAACCGGATACCAAACTGTGGGTCAACTTACCTTAGTCGCCTTTTACGACACTTCGATAAAAAATGAAGGTGGTCTATACTACTCAGCTGGATACCACTCGGCATGTTTTAGTTATGGCTATACAAGTAGAAATTAAAATTGTCTAGGGAGATTAAAAAAAATATTTTAAAAAGGACCTCTAAGAATTAACTTCTTAGAAGGTCATCTACGAATTTATGATATATTTTGGCAATTTTAATACACCTATTTTGATAGTGCGTTGGATTGAAATTGAATACTGTTACCGAAACATAGACGTAGATTTCAAGCCCAGATATCTTTTACCAGATCACGCTTCGTTTTCCATGCTTCGCATTGCATGGCAAGCAGCAGCAATTCATTTTTTAAATTATGCATGACTTTGCCTAAATATTCAACTAAAATTTTAGAGTAATAAATAATAACAAAGATATTATTCCTTTATGTTTATTCAATAAATAAGAAGCGATTTTCTCAAGTCAATCAATTTATTCATTTTTAATAACTTGTCAACTCCGCGCACAAATCCACTCTCCTCTCTGCGTCGCACCGCACTTCTCTACTCTCTCACTTTAACTGACCCTTTTGCGTAGTGGGTAGAGACTCTGCCTTCAGGTCCGCGGGTCGCGGGTTCGAATCCGCCGAGGGGCAACATTTTCTATAAACAATTTGTTGGTTCTTCGAACTTCGATGTATATTTGTATTTATAATTATATATTTATGTATATGTTTACCAGTTGTCGTTCACCCATAATACCTAATACCTGTAGTATTAGGTTACTTTGGGGATGGACGACTGTCTGTGTAAATTCCCATATGTTTATTTATTATTATTTATTAAACCTCACCACAGATATCTTCACGTCTCTATGCACCAACTTCCGCACTTCTCTTTTTATTTCTATTACAAAATATGTAATGCTAAATCAAAATTGCAAAGACAAGAAGTGTTTTGAAAATAAACCACTGCAAAAATATCCTCACGGAACAAGCGCTGCTGCGAATTAAGAGAATGAACAATTTTTAAAGAGCGGCCCAAAATTAAATTTTGTTGAATAAATTCGAGATGAACAGTGAGTTCAGATGTATCCGCTTGAATTTCAAATCTAGCTCTCATTTGCGTGCGCTCGTTTTGTTTACATTTCGTTGGGTAATTTGTAAACCAAAAAGAGAATACAAAGCTATTCTAATCGAATTGAATCTTTGAATTCATCTAACTTTGGTTAAGGAAATAATTTATAATACCAATATATTATCAATAATCAGTCAATTAAACAATCTTTGTTCAATCATCATCTCCCTGCCCCTATCTTACTCTAAGTGGGGTCGGCAAATATAATAAACATATGGTCACATGATTTGGCTAGGTATTTTACGACCGGCGCCTCCATGACGTCACTTTACTCGTATTTTATGACACATCGGTAAGGAAGAAGGTGGTGTATTCTACTGAGTTGGATACCACAAGGTGGGTCAACTTACATTAGTCGTGTTTTACACCTCAGTAAGTAATGTGGGTGGTTTATTCTACTCAGGCGGACGACTTACCGCAGTCACCTTTTACAACACCTCGGTAAGAAATGAAGGTGGTACTATTCTACTCAGCCGGATACCTCACAGCAATGCTATAAAAATATGACTTATAAATAATAATTGCTTTTACTGTTCCCGAATAAAAAATAGGAATTTTTTATCATACTGCTACTGAAATTACCACAATATTGTCGCAGCAAATTTTTAGTCACGGTTAAACGCAACAGCCAGATGGACTCACATGGATTTTTACTTTAGACTTTATTATGGTTCTAAAAGCGGTTCTATATTAATAATTTTCATCATTAAATTTCGTAAGTATAACAAGTATATGTGAAAAGAATGTAAATTTTCATTACATACAAATTTTATCTTAAACATGCTACTTTTCAATTTTGTTTCGTGAATAACCGAATATGATAACGATGATAAAAACGGATGTAGTTAATTGAATGTCCTGTTGTTTCGTCGTCGTAAAATGCAAAGTTGATTTATTCTCCTCTCCAACGTGGCAAACATTGCTAAGTTAGAGCGCCTTCACATGACCTACATACCGCGCGTTTCGGCAATCGAATCGCCCATTTAATTTCGATGGGAAAACATTTTCGCACAAGCGTTACTTCTCTATTCTAATGAAAAGTGTTGTACATACATTTTGTTTGCTTTGTGAAGTTTTATATGTTTTATGTCTTAGATTAAAGCATGGTATGTGACCAAATGAGTGTTAAATATAAATGTGAACGTATATGTGACTAGAGGGAAGCATAAAAAGAGATAGTTGGATTGTGTGAAGTAGATATGCCGCTAAAAGGAGCATTTCCAGATTTGACGAAAGATAGGAGAGAATTATAAGAAAAACTCGTTGTGTCTACCACTAAGAGTAGGATGAGGGCAAATAATGATGGTTATAAGCAACGACGACGATAATACGACGTGATTTTTAGTACTATATGTATTGCAATTTAACTTATTGAATTACAAGAAACGAAATATTTTATAACAGAATGCATTAAGTATAGTTAAGTAAATTTGTAGTGAGAAATATTGTTACTTCTGGACTCATATCTTTTTTTTTAGAGACACGGATGGAGCTTCATCCATCACGCTCCTTCAATGTTCCAACGTAACAAATATAAAAAAAAATTGGGATATAGAAGATCCTTATAGTAATGATTAATACAATATATAATTCCCCACATTAAGCTTTCATTGGTAGATAAAATACTCTAGAATTGTTACTACTTAATTGAAATGATTTTCTAAAATATTTGCAGTAAGCAGCGTAGAAAGTCGCATGTAAATAGTTCCGTGTATAAACACTCTTATTATTGCACGGCATGAAATTTTTATCATATAAACAACGAATATATTTTGTGTATTTTGCATGGGAATATATGTTGGTGTTTTTTAGATATAAATATGACAATCATTTATGGTGAGTGAAATAAAACAGTAAATGTTAAATGTAAATACTCTTTAAAAAAATTCTATCGCATTCTGAATTAGCTAGTTATATTTTTTTAGGCATATCGTAACGTTTTATTAGCCTTTATCGCAAATTTCATTTAAAGGGTCACTGGGAGCAATTGTAAAATACTTGTACTTCTACTGTTCATAGCTTTAGTTGTTGCATCATAGGCAGGATACTAGAGAGAGTGTTGCTTGAGATGGCGCCTATTATGAGGAGGTTTCTAACTCTGTAATCTTAACTACCGACAATTTGGGCCCTTTGTCCGCTCTCAGTGGAAGCTATTTTTTTATATTTTTGAATGTTTTTGTTTTTTTAGACAAAATATTAAAAAATGGAATATATTTTTTTTTGAATGAGTGAACTTATAACTCTTTATCACAGTTGTATCTTCTCAGTTAGCTAAACGTTATTAATTTTAATGTTTGTGAGCCCAATTCCCATTATATTTAACCATCGTTAAGGGCGTATACACATATTCTCCCAGATAGTACTAATATATTTAAATGTCAGATTCATTCTCATGCTTTGATCGTCCATTTGAATACGTAAATGAAAACACACCTATTCGTTAGTTCTCAAAGTAAACAGTTGGTTGTATTTAGTTTTGGCCGAATTTATTTGTATTGTGAAGTATTAATTAAAGGTTTATAAACTAAACTGAAATAATGTGGTTTTAGAAAGGTTCTAAAATTTATTTCGTAAAATACACTATAATTTTTATATTACAATATAATTTTACATAACTATAGTACCAGGGAGATCGAGCCTTACCCGGTAATTTTTCAAAAAATAAAAAAAATGCAATTAAAATAAAGAAAAAAGCGCTACTGATATGTGGGATTCGATCCTGGGTTTAGAATTTTTTTGTTCCTTTCAGTGCCCCAAAACCGGGATAAAAAGATATTTTTAAAAAATGAAACCTAGCTAAATCAACAATAGCCTACTATGCTATTGAGGATTATATAGGTGATAAGAATTCGTGGTTATATAAACCTAAAATAAATAAACCTACACCATTTGTCTACAGATTAAAAAGGTTCGCAAGCTAAAAAGAAAGAAGAATCAAAGTTACTGTAAAGTGATTACATTCTCGTCAAGGTATTTCATTCGCCATTATTCGATACTTCGACTTACAATTCGATTATTGCAAAAAAAAACTACTCTCCCGACCTTTGAATTTTGAGAGGAAAATCCGCAATAGCGATGTTAGGAAGGAATACGAAAGTTTTTTTTGTGATTGCTGATTTGATTTTGCGGATTCAATTCGCTTACTCGGCGTTTGACTTGTGAAAAGATTGTTTTTTCGATTAAACCACTACGATAAGGCGGTTCTGGAGATATTCCGATGTTTCATTAGGGAATCCTGCTGCCCTTATCCTACTTTAAGTGGGGTCAGAACAACATGTTATAAACATGTCGTCACATGATTTGGCTACGTATTTTACGATCGGCCGCTTGCCTGAAGTCAACTTACCTTAGTCTTATTTTGCGACGCCTCGGTAATTAAGTCTGTGGTGTATTCTACTTAACCGGATACCACACGGCAGGTTGACTTACCTTATTCGCCTCTTACAACATTTCATTTGTATGCACTATTATTTTAATCCATGTTATATATTGCCCAACATTCTGATGCATATAAAACGACAGTTCTTATGACCGTTTTAAAAATTTAGTTCAGAAAAGTTACTTGAATATCTATACTAATATATAAAGCTGAAGAGTTTGTTTGTTTGAACCCGCTAATCTCAGGCACTACTGCACTGACTTGAAATTTTTTTTGAGTGTAATAGTCCATTTATTGAGGAAGGCTATAGGCTATGTAACATCACGATAAATAGGAGAGGAGCAGCAATAAAAACTACTACGAAAACGGCAAAATTTAAAGCTTTCCTTGCGGCGCTGAGTAAACGGTAATAGTTATTTAAAAATCATGTATAACAAAATTGTTCCACTCTAAAATTTCTAAATAAAAGCCCACGACAGCATATATCAAGCTTTTCAGGTTAATCCAATTTAACCATTTTAATGGTTAGCAAAAGACTATATTACGGTTTGAATCTTTCCACGCGGAGCCGCTGGCGAGTGCTAGTAAAGTATAAAAATATAATACACCATCCTGCAATCCTTTGAAGGTATTCACTTATCAGTACACAAGTTAAATTATGAATTTCAGAATTCACCACTCACGTAAAGCTTTCAGTAAAGAAATTTTAAAAATTATCTCTAAAATATAATCCACAGTGAGCAATAACTTCTTATAACCCTATAAGGGATTTACTTTAACATCATTATTAGCCCGGCGGGTCAAAAGTTGTAAGCAGATTGTCGCTGAGCTGTGTTCTGACATCATTAATTAAGCCGAAATATAATGGGGTTACATTAGCCTTTTACGCGTAATCGTTCGAAAATGGTCCCAAACCTAAAAGGGAATATTGAAAGCCCCGAAGCTTTCATTACTCAATTAATTTTTATTAAAATGTTTTTAATGGTATGTATTGAAGTTCTTTTTTAAATATTTACTAGCTAAATATTTACTATTTAAGAAAACTAGTTCATAATTTAATAACGCCGTGTGGTATCTGGCTGAACAGAATAGTACCATCCTCATTTCTTACCGAGTTGTCGTAAAAGGTAAGTTGACGTCAGGCAGGCGGCCGGTCGTAAAATTCGTAGCCAAATCATGTGACAGCATTTTCTAACATGTTGTGCCGACCCCACTTAGAGTGGGATAAGGGTAGGAGGATAAAGTTCATAATTTAATAGCGTTTGAAAAAGTTTTTAAAAATTAACTATATTTTGAAATTTTTATTAGGTATTATTTTTTATTTTACATTCTACTTATACTTCCCACCTAATCCACTAAGCAAATAGAAATCTTTCCATTAGCTCCGCAATACAGGTTTTCCTAGTGGGGAGTCCGCCAGCAAAATAGGTTTTTAAGTTTTTAGTCAGTTATTTATAAGTTTATTTATTTATTTATTTATTATGTTTAAGTAAAACCTACTCTGTACAAAAATTGGCAATAAAATTATATTATTACTTTGAGTGTAAAAAGTTCATTTGCGAATACTAAATTCACTTCTTTTATCACGTTTTTATAAACTCTAAAATATATGTATACAACAAAGCACTTGAAAATATCTTGAAAAGTTTTTATTAATCCATCTACTCTTGATTATGTAGATAACACCTAAAAAGACCTTAACTAGTAGAATGTCGACTAAGCTAATCTAATCTGCAATCAAAAGTGCTTAAATTTTGCTGAAATTACCATCGTAGATCATTTTAAATGTGACTGAAAAAAAATTTCACACTGTAATTTGATTTACTTCACTGCATTAATGTAGGTATATTATACTGAAATTAGCTCTGCTAATATCGAAACGCGATCATAATTAAATTATGATACCGAGTGTTGAAAACGGTTATGGCGGCTGTACACTCTCTGTGAGACACACCGAGACATGAGTGCGAAAGTGATAGATAGATAGATAGATAAAAAACTTTATTGTACACAAGATTACACATAAAAAATAAAAATAACATGCTTATAGTAGTAGTACAAAGGCGTAATAGTGAGTACAAAGGGCGGCCTTATTACTTATAAGTAATCTCTTCCAGGCAACCCTCACAGAGAGATGCAGAGATAAATACACGGGCAGAGACAACTGGTTCAATCAATTCTTACAAACTATACACTAAATATATCCATAATAATAATAATAATGTATACCTTAATAATACATTTAAAGTGTACAGGGTAGCTCTCGTCTCGCCTCTATATGTCTGAGTATCTCACCCGGTCTCGCTCCCGTGTAGGTTTCTGTGCCCGAGTTAAAGGATCTCGTGCTGCCTCGCACAATCGGCGAAACGTAGACGTGCTCTCGGGCGAGATTGTACAACCACCATTAGAGATTAAAGGTTTATTGATATTGAGTTTAACTGAATATATTGTAGGCACAATAATGAACACATACTATATGCCTTTTTAATGATACATTAGACGAATCATTACTTTATTCATGCCTGATGGGAATCGAGAATCTTCTCTAGAAGATACCCAAACTTGTTTGAATGATTTGGGGAATAGTGGGAAAAATAATGGATATAATTTCATGTGCAGTGCCCAATAGTATATTGTATATTATTATAGTAATGTAAATATGTGAGTATACTTACGTATTGTTTTTTTTTATAAATAAAAAAATATATGGGACCAAAGTAAGTAACTTAATACGTGTGTTATGGGCGACAGATAACTATATATACTTATACAATTTTACAGGCAAATATATACTTGTATAATTTTAAATACATATATACACCCAGATTCAAAAACAAACTAAACGAACCCAGAAAGAATCAACAATTTTTTGTTAGAAAATGTTTGCCCTCGGCGAGAATCGAACCCGTGACCCACGGAGCTGAAGGCAGGGTCTCTGCCAACGTCGCCAATGGGACAGTCAATGCAGTCAGTTTTCATATTGTAAGCTCTTGTATGAGAAAAGTGACTTTTATCTAGCTGTGCGAAATTTACTTCTAATGATGAAATAATTAGATGACAATGAAATTCAATGAGTCACACTAAATTTTATTACGTTTGTCTCCAAAATTCTAATGGGCTGTAAAAAGGGCGGGAAAAAAAGAATCCAATGAATTAAGATAACAGGTAGGCGGTTCTAAATCAGACTCGGAAAGAGTAATAAATATCTTTCGAAGATGGACGGTGCTTTAGGGTAAATGGGAGAAAAATAGGCATTGTTGCTTATCCTTAATCTGACGTATATTATGCGGGCAGAAAGTCCGTCGTAGAACGTCGGCCATTTTCATTTAAGGTGTCCAATTTACTTTGTCAAAGTTCTTACCTTGATTTATATAGAGTACCGAGCATTGCTTGGTAATTTTTTTAAGTAAAAAAAATGCAATTAGAAATAGGTATATAAATAAATAAATAAATAAATATATGGGACACTTACACACACGGTCGTCCGTCCCTAAAATAAGTAATTTAATACTTGTGTTATGGTAGACAGAAAACTGATGAATATATACTTATATATTTCTTAAATACATACTTAAATACAAATATACACCCAGGCTCAAAGGCCAACAAATTCATTCATAGAAAATGTTGGCACTCGGCGGGAATTGAACCCACGACCCGCGGAGCTGAGGCAGGATTACTACCCACTGCGCCAACGGGCCAGTCAAAAAAATATCGGGGTCGATTCTGAATTCAAGACTGCCCGTTACCAAATTGAGCTATCATGACTTTGCAATTGACAGCGAAAGTATTCTTTGGTTTCTCATAAAATTATAGCAGTTTTATCAGTACCCAAAAACAGTGATAAAACAATTTTTTTCTTAATAAAACCTAGCTTTATCCATTTTTCTTCCGCAAAACCCTTTACATACTAAGTTTCATGAAAATCGTTCGAGCCGTTACCAAAATTCAGAAATATATATATACAAGATTAACTGATTTCGGATTGGATCGGCACAACATGCTATAAACATACCACATGATTTGGCTACGTATTTCACAACTGGCCGTATGGCTGTCGTCAACTTACCTTAATCGTATTTTATGACACAACTGAAAAAAGAGGGTGGTCTAGTCTACTCAGCCGGATACCAAACGGCGTGTCCTTAGTCGCCTTTTTTCGACACCTCGGTAAAAAAATATTTTAAAGCTCAATAGAGCTTAAAGTGATCAAAAAATATAAAAGATTAGTCTATTTTTATAAAAAATGAAGGTGGTCAGCCTACTAAGTTCTACTCAGCCGGATAACCCCTCCAGCTAAGCTGAAATGCTTGTGTTAGGACGGGGGATAAGTATAATGGTCGGGATTTGAACCCACGACCTCTCGATCGCAGTCCGTTATCCTAACCATCACTATTTTTTTATTAATTGTACACGCTGTTAGCTATACCCTATAAAAAAATTTGAAGTAAAGAATTGAGAAAATAGATGTTAATTAACCCCGCTTTTGGTAATCAAACCCTTGAAGAAAATCTGTGGAGTAAACACTCCTATTTTTCAAGTAACATTGAATGGTCACAAATATAACATAAATTTTCCTAAGATATGCAAGTTTTCCATTAAAAAAATCACCCAAAAGTGCTTCTTTCGAGTTCTTCCTGGTCTAGTTTATTTTTAGTTACAATTAAGGTATTTTAAAATTTAAAGAGAAGGATTTCAATGTACGCGACCTTGGCAAAATTATGAAATGATATTCTAAAGATTTTCAGATGATAAAGCCTTTACAGCGTTTAAACAGAATAATCGCTATCGCTTTGGTTTAAAATTTAACGTTAGACATGTCATGTCATTTGCAGGAATTTCCAGTTATCTCTGCCTAAGGTCTATGAAAGCTGAAATTTAATTATTCGTTAATGTTCATTTAATATTTTGTATTAAGGTTTAATAAAGAGACATTTTGAATAAGTTATTATAATTTAACACGAATTGCTAACTACAGGATTTTCTGTATGAAAGCAATTTTTTAATTTTACTATTTTTTAGGTTTTACTAAGGTTTTTACCCTTGGGGGTGCCATATTTATTACGTCAAAGAGCTCCATCTGTATCATGATTAGAAATCTGTTCTATAAATAAAAAAATGTTCTTTGAATTTACTGCGTTTATTATTTTTTTTAAATCAGTTATTTAAAAAAAATAGTTTTTTGAAATTCCGTTCATTATTGTTCCCGCTTTTTCTATTATTTCTTATAATCTTAGTTCAAATTAAATTTCTGACAATTATTATTACAAGAACTTAGCGGTTATTTTGAACTCTCTTTAATTTGTTATTATTACAATATATTAACTGTAAACTATAATATTGTTATTGAGCTATTAAATTTAATATTTATATTCTTTAAATTTAATTAATTTGACTATGAAACCAAACGTTATTTAACCGCATATGATTTCTAGCATTTTAATATTTACTAAAATAATATATGTGGAAATGGAACGTGAGATGAAAGTATGGAACGGAATGCATGGGAGGAAGTGAGCGAGACAGTATACCAGGAAAGAAGGAGAAGGAAAGACAACTGAGGACGGTTAGAAGTTAGTTGTGGAATTAAATCAAATTAATTAAATTAAATAAGTGTTTGCTAGACCCCGATAATCCTAGTTACCACATATATGACACATTATCTCGCATCCAACAATAGATTGAGTTAGTGGGAGTTGCTAATGCTATAATAAATTTCATCAGATTGTCATTTTTAAGGTAGAACCGCGTCATTCAAACAGTAACAACTACGAAAATTATAATTCTAGCCGAAATTAAATCAACGGGCAAGTTGCGAAACTAGCAATCCGGCTTAAAACAAAATTTAACTCAGAACTAGGAGCTACAGTTTAGTTGTACTCTAACTCGGCCGGCTCAAATTTACATATTCAAATTTAGGATCAAAGAGTTGCTCCGAAGCAGACGTTCGTTCAAACGCTAACTGAATGAAACGCGCAATATGCAGAAATGTTTGTGCTACGAAGATTGACGCTTTCAAAATTGGAAATTTATCTCATATTTTTGATGTATATTTGTATAAGATATCAAAAAATGTGTTTTAAATATTACTAAATATTAACTCGAACTAATAGCTGTACGTGGTCGCTAACTATAGGCCTCATAAGCTCAGAGTCCCGCCGTGTGGTATCCGGCTGAATAGAATAGTACCACCCTCATTTCTTACCGAGGTGTCGTAAAAGGCGACTAAGGTAAGTCGACGCGCCGTGTGGTATCTGGCTGAGTAAAATAGACCACCCTTATGTCTTACCGAGATGTCGTAAAAGGCGACTAAGGTAAGTTGACTCACCGTGTTGTATCCGGTTAAGTAGAATAGACCACCCTCTTTCTTATCGAGGTGTCGTAAAATACGACTAAGATAAATTGACGTCAGGCAGGCGGCCGGTCGTAAAATACGTACCTACAACTTCTTAACCAACCAACAAATTCTTTTTAAAGCAAATTTTGGCCCTCGGCGGTAATCGAACCCGCGACCCGCAGAGCCAGGCAGGATCTCAACCTCTGCGCCAACGGGCCAATCAAAGAAGGTCAGGTAAGAAATGAGGTTGGTCTATTCTACTCACCCAGATACCACACGGCGGGTCGACTTTCCTTAGTCGCCTTTTACGACACCTGGTTAAGAAATGAGTGTGGTCTATTCTTCTCAGCCGGATACTACACGGATAGCTTACATCTAGTGTAATAAATCTATGATACTATTACGCGAAAGCTGGTATTGCACATTTATAACCTTTTTCAAATTGGTATATGCTGTTTTACATATTCGCGACGATCCAATAATGACTCTATCGCGACTAGCTAATGTTCTTGCATTGCATTACCATTTAAATATTCCAAAGCTTATGTAATATCATTAAACAATCGTGGGATTGTCGGAAAATCCAGTAACATTTAATTCAAAATCAGAAGCGGAAGTTTTGTTGAGCTTTAACTCGGCTGGTTTAGATTAACATAATTAAACCCGGGATCAAAGTATAGCATCCAAGCCGGTTGGTGAAACGCTAATTTGATGGGACTTGTAAAACCTTATTTAAATTCAAAATATTCTTTATTCAAGTAAACTTGTAAACAAGTGCTTTTGAATCGTCAACTATACGGCTGGTTCGGAAAGCTGCTCCTATTGAAAAGAGTCAAAACTTTATTTTATTATTTTAACAATTTTAGTTTCACCCTCTTACTTACCGAGGCGTCGTAAAATACGACTGAGGTAAGTTGACGTCAGGCAGGCGGCCGGTCGTAAAGAAAAAGCCAGATCATTTGACAGCATGTTATAAACATGCTGTGCCGACCCTACTTTGAGTGGGATAAGGGCGGAAGATGATGATGTTAAAATATCCTACAATACATTTTAAATATTGCGATTTTAGAAAACAATATAAAGCTTTGGAAATATTCAGATTATTTGTTCCTAAAAATATAAAAATGAGATATAACAAAATAACTTAAATCACACGGATGTAAAAAAAATATGTATTTGTCACTATTAAAAATTCGAGATTTAATTTTAGTTATACAAAATGCAAAAAATATACTATTACAAATAAATTTATTATTACTAACGTATATACCTATCATCACTTTCCAGATATATTGCAAATGCAAATTCATCATTGACAAAGAAATATAACAGAATTATCTTTTCAAAATTCGAATACCGATTTCTAATCTTAAATTTAAAAAATTAACATAAAACAGATCCATAAATTATTTATTTTAATTCTTTTTTACTGAACACTAAATAAAGCTTTCATAAAAGTTACGATATTTTTTAATAGATTGTTATTAAAGCACTACGTTTTCAATAAAATCTAACCTTTTCGCTTTGGGTGGCGTTTCGCTATAATTTCTTACGCTAGGCTAATCCGAAAGCTGTTTTGGCTGACCGCCAAGCCATTGTTAGCGATGTTTGCATAAGAGAGCGCTTACGGCAGCGGTAGCGGAATTCTGTTTTATCAATGTTTCAGACACATTAGAGGTGATTTAACGCGGGTCTATTATAAGTAATATGAAATTAATTTTAAAATTTATAATGTTCTTTATTCAAAAACTTGTAAATAGGTTCTTTTGAATCGTCAACTTTATTGATGGTTCGGAAAGCTGTTCCTACCGAGAAAAGCCAGCTAAAAACACGGTGGTTGCTGTTTTCAAATATAATTCATATAACTAGTTACATTTAGTTATATGTCTTGTGCAGGGGCTAAGAGTAGTAATATCCACGCATTCTTATCATGTATATAAACCTCAAAAGTATAGTATAATCTTTTAATAGTTATATTTGTTGAAAAAGGATATATTAGTATTTAATAATAATATTTAACTCTTATTTTATTTTTGAGATCAGTACATATTGTTATTACGTAATTTACAAACCGGATACAACATAATATTTTTTATTCTCTTTTGATAATTGACAAGACCAAAGACACAGATTATAAATTTATCTAATTATAACAATATTAAACTGCTTTAATAGTAAAGCTAAAATTGATTACGGAATTATACTTATCTTTTTATTTTTATTATAAAATCTTATCGCTAGTACTTTCAATCATTCCATTTCATATAACAATAATAAAATTATTAAGTAAAATAGATTAAAAAATCCCTATTATTAGGCATTTATGCCCAATTCCCTGATAGTAAATACACAGGTATTATTACCACGTAATATTCGGGGCATGAATTATTAAGTAAAATATTACGAAAGTACAAAAATGTATATTTGCCTGTACAGTCCACAATGTTACAATATCGTCAACTAGTACTTCATTTTCACTGAATTATATTAATATAGAATCTTTAACTAACTGACTGGTTTAAAGTATTTTTGGAAATTTAGTTGAAAGTTATAGAAGTTATTTTTTAATATTTCGCAAGGATCCAAAAGTCATAATCCTATTAATATTATAAATGCGAAAGTTTTTTAGTATGGATGTATGTCTATTACTCTTTCACGACGAATCCGCTGAATCAATATCGTTGAAATTGCACAATTATTCTTTATACGTCGGAATAACATATAGAAATCCTGTTAATTCTACAGGAATAGGATGGCATTGAAAAGCGCCATTTATTATAGACCTATAACACGACAACAGTGAACGAAGTCGCGGGTAAAAGCTAAATTTGTTATATTTATAATCATACTTAAATATTTGGTTGCTACGTGCCAGATATTAATCGCGAATACACACGAAATATCGCTACCGCTTGTACAAACGTGCACCCTAAGCTGTTATTTGCTTGAAGGAATAATTGCATTGCAGCATGAAAATCTATTCAAGGGGCCTGTGAAAGGAAATGAAAACAACGTACACTGCAAAATTTGTTTGGCTTCTTATGGTTCTTTGCGGATTAACTTTGTTAGCATGGCATATAAAGGCAACGCCTTTTTTTGCTATGCTAACAAAAAATATTATACAAATAATTCTGGAAATATTAATCAATATCGAACCGCAAATCTCTTTTGCTATCGGCATTTAAGTTACAGAATAGAAAATGTTTGTCTCAAGTAATTTTATATTAGTAATATCTTTATTCATCTACTTATTAAACAAAAATTTATTACGATATCGCATTGATTTTTTTTATCTTTCGTCTATAATTATAATCGCAAATATTAATCTAAGTACACAGATTTTTTTGTTATTTTTCTGTCTTTTTTCTATACCTATTACCGTATTTAATTTCTTGTCCTTTTCCTTCTGTTACTCAAAGGTTGACTGGAAGAGATCTCTTTTAGGGGATAAGTCCACCTTTGTACTTATGCTATTCTTTTCTTTCTCTTTTCTAACAATATGTATGAACAATAAAGAAATGATTAAAAAGTCTGAGAGTTTCATAGATCTTCAATTCAATGCAGACAAAGTCACAGGCATTGAAATTCGTTATTATTCCTACTAATATTATAAATACGAAAGTTTGTGTGTATGGATGTATGTGTGTTAGTCTTTCACCGGGTATCCGCTGAACCAATATTGATGAAATTTGGCACAATTATTCCTTATACACCGAGGTAATATATAGACTATAGAAATCCTGTTAAGTCTACAGGAATAAGATGATAATGAAAAGCGTTATCTATTATCTATTGACTGGCCCGTTGGCGAAGTGGGTAGTAATCCTGCCTTCAGCTCCGTGGGTCGCGTGTTCGTTTACCGCCGAGGGCTAACATTTTCTATAAATGAATTTATTGGCCTTTGAGCCTGGGTGTAATTTATATTTAAGTATGTATTTAAAAAATAAATAAGTATATATTCACCAGTTTTCTGTCTACCATAACACAAGTATTAAGTTACTTGTAACAAGTATTATATTAAGTTCCGACCTTGGGGTCGGACGACCGTGTATGTAAGTGTCCCATATATTTATTTATATTTATATTTTATTATTAAAATCACAAAAATAGTCCGCGCAAATGAAGTTGGGGGTAAAGACTAGTTCTACAAAAAAAAAATGTAGATAACTTTTATATTTAATACAGTACTTACCCCAGTGTTCTTAATAAAGCAGAAAAATCGATGCAATTATTTCACAATTTCTCGCTTGAGGGGAGGTCCTTATGATTTTTTTTAATAAAAATCCCGCTCGCTTGCAGCGATTGTGATAAATAACTGCACTAATTAATTGTCAGCGTAGCAGCTGGAATATCTGTTGGAATAATTAAAGCAATAAGCGCCTTTCATAGTATACGGTTTCAAATTTCCATGTGAATTTTTTTTTCTATAATAATCAACTTTACGCATAAAAATTCAGCTTTTGTATGCTACATTGTCAACAAGTTGATTGTAAATTTAATTTTTCTTAAATACCGCGTTTTTATATGAAAATGTGTGAATACATCATCACTCTCCTGCTCTTGTCCCACTCTTAGTGGGGTCGGCACAATATGTTATGAACATGTTGTTACATGATTTTGCTACGTATTTTACGACCGGCCACCTGCCTGACGTCAACTTACCTTAGTCGCCTTTTACGACACCTCGGTAAAAAATGAAGGCGGTCTATCCTACTCAGCCGGATACCAATGCCAATATATGAAACTGGATCATAGTGAAGTGTAGGTAATGAAATATGTTTGTTAAAGACTCTGATGTTGTAGTGAAGTTATCAAAGAAACGGGAAATATCAAACTGATGCATAGCGAAGTGTATTAAGGACTTCGGATGTGTAAAAGAATGTTTTCCTACGAACGTGTGGATGTGCCATTCGACTAAAAGCATCAATACTTCCTCTGAAACGAAATAAATGAGACCAACTGAGATTTGTAGCAATATCTAACTTGCCACAGAATAAATACGATATCAAATAACAGTACTGAAATAAACATAACAAAGTAAAGTAAGATAAATTGAACAAATAACACGAAATAACAATTCCAAGGAGTTTGATTTATCCAATACGTAACAGCTGCAAACTCCAAAGAGTAATGAGAATTTTTCACGTAATACTTATTATTGCTTTCCTTATTTTTGTTATTTAAATAACAAATGGAAATGTTCTCAAGGATTCAGAAGAAGGGAAACGCGCAGCGAAAATAGAATGATAGAACGATACAGAGCCATCACTTTATAGTCATAAGAAAGTCAAAAATTGCTTCAATGCTTGAAGACTAAAGTTTTTAAACAGTGCTAAAACTTGGTCGCTAATTTTAGGCCTAATTGAGTTTAGCGCCGCATTGATCAAGCGATAATAGGAGCTATACAGGTCCCTAATGTGATGAAATCAGAAATGATGATATATGTAGAAGTGCTAAAGTAACTGATAAAACCTAACGGACCCCAAAGCTAAGGTGGAGGTAGAAGGAAGGCATGTGTTTTGGCAAATGGTATATTAATTATTTGTTTATTCACAATATTATTATAAAGCTAAAAGTAGTAATAAAGAGTTACTTTTCTATAGTAAGGAATTATGTTACTATATAGCGCTTAAGGCGACGGTCACTGCCGCAGTTGCTCATTAAACTGTTTACCGTGACGCAGCGTTATATTATATACCCAAAATCACAGGACGCTAAACATTTAGGTTTGCTTTAACTAAACAATATACGCAGTTGGACCCGCAAATTCCTGCGCATCGAATAAAGCGGTAAAATAAATATACTCAAATATAAGTAACATAACCACCTTTTAGAAAAATGGGATTTTTATGTTAGCTGGTAGCTTCCAATTAAGACTGAGAGACTTTTAAAATTATAATGAAAGTCATTATTCTCTTGTCCTTATTACACTCTAAGTAGGGTCGGCACAGCATATTATTATATTCCATTCTCTCCTATCATCCGTCAACTCTGGCGATACTCCTTTTATATACATGTCATACTTCACACAATCCAATCCTTTATTCACGTATCTATCCGCATTCACATTTAACACTTATCTGGTCACATGATTATAATGTTAGTATGGTGAAATACTAGAGAAATCATCATCCTCTTGCCCTTATCCCAGTGGGGTCGGCACAACATGTTATAAACATGCTTTCACATGATTTGGCTGCGTTTTTACGACCAGCCGCCTGCCTGATGTCAACTTACCTTAGTTGTATTTTACGACACCTCGGTAAGAAAGAGGGTGGTCTATTTTACTCAACCGGATACCACACGGCGGGTCAACTTACCTTAGTCGCCTTTTACGATACCTCAGTAAGAAATGAGGTAGGTACCTATTCAGCCGGATACCACACGGCGAGGTGAAATACTAGAGAAAATTAAGTGAAAATTTTGGGTGCTACAGAGACGGCATTACAAGTAGATTAAACTTTGTACACACAGACGTAAGTAGTTAAGAATAGTAAAGTTTAGAACTTCTAACAATTTAAGTTATAAGTGCTATTCAAACAACGCCTCTAAAACATAACAAGAGAATTATCTCAGGCTTATCGTCTTAAGGAGCTGCAAGAAAATATGTTTCATAAAGAGAGTGTTAATTTTAAGTAACGCCAATCAGACGAGTGTTTGTAAAGCTGGATGAAGTTTGCAATTATCGCGCAAACGAAGAAATGGCTGTGTTTATATTTCATAAGCGTAAGCGGTTTTGCAACTTAAAATTATTTAGTAACTAGCTAAGCTCGTAATTTCGCGGGCATTTAAAATCAATTTGCCACAAAGTTTATCTCGCGAAAATCCCGATCACACAGATATTTTAGAATTAAAAGCCTATTTGTTGCACCACAATCTACTCCATCTTCAAGTGAAAGTCCCATCAAAATCGGTTTAGCCGTTATGGAGAATGTACTATAAAACTAAACAAGAATTTTACTCTGTTTTAGTAAAAACCATACAAAACTCCATTCAGTAGACTTTGAGAAAACCTATTACATATAGAATATATAATATGATCTAGAAAATCTGCACTAATAAAATAATCTTTAAAATTCAAATTTTTTATACTCTTTACTCTTACACTTATTGATTCTTCACATTTATTTTAAGGTTTTTTTACAAAAAGGACCGCTTGAGAAATCATGAACAACCATTGCTTAGGATTTATTCTACTATATCTAATTTTTATACTTCCAATAAATGTTTTAAACAAATATAATTAAATCAAATAAATAACAAATCTTTTGGTTTAGAATATTAATAATGCTAATATGATAAATCTAAACCGCTTCCGCCTCTGTATTGTAACAGAGGCTCAAATATTTTCATTTTATATTATTAAAGGAATTTTTCATGATCTCCACGAGTTAAGTGCTTAAGTTGAGCAAGTGCTTTTTGTCAAGTCGTTTTCATAATAAAAAATTGTTTCTTTTAATTCTTTGCAGTAAAAAAAGTTAATGTTTAATTGCAATTTATTCAATATTCTTCGTACGTTTTTAATCGATACTATAGGTTACCATTACTACAATTTCTTAACAAAGTTATAGTACTTACGCTGTGTCGGAATCTTGTATTTTTTTGAAAGCGCCACCTACGCATCGCATCTAAACGGTTGCATCGGAAGCAAAAGATGCATCTATAATATTACTACCACCCTAAAGCATAGCTTTGTAGTAAAATCATTTAATTACGTTATTTAAATACGTTAATGTTATAAAATATAACATTAAATTTTATTAATAGAAGTGAAAACTACAAACAACTTGTTTAAATGCAAGATAAACATATAAACACTAAGCGAGAGATCCTTTAGAGGATACGCCGCACCAGTCTGGTTCTAACTTTTATTAGGTTTCTCATTTAAATATTGTAAAATGAGCAATATTTGTTTAAAACTTATTTAATTATAACAAAACAAAACAACTGAGCGTCCTTTGATATGACTAGAATCACATCACATCATAGAATCACATCATAAATCACAACTATAATAATCTTTAACATTAAAATGAGTTAATCTTGTATGTATATATGTATATTTTCGGAATCTCGGAAACGGCTCCACCGATTTTCCTGAAATTCAGCACGCAGGAGGTTTTGGGGATCTATCAATCTAGCAAAGATTTTAAAAAAAAAGTTTTATCCCTGTTTTTGGGCATTAAAAAAATACTAAAATTTACTTTTAATTTATTGAATACATATATAAAATACTATTTGCCGTTAAATGTCAAGTCAGCGTAGCTTATTCGGGGACCTTGTGGTCGCGAGAAATGAAAATACCTAGGATTGAGCCCCAACTACCCTATTATTTTTTCTTTTTTTAAAAGTTTTTTTATTTTGTAAAAGATCACCAAGCAAGGTTTGGTCAACTGAGTACTATAATTAATTTTTAAACATTACAATCTCAACTCGTTTCTCCCACGACATAATCGAAAAGCGTTGTGAAATTTAGAGGTATGTTATGGTGATGCTTATATTACAGGGCGAAACGAATTTGGTGGAATTACAAAAGATTTTATCTAAGTGTAGATTATACCATCATTCATTTTAGCATATACATTATAGCATCATCATTCTCCTGCCCTTATCCCACACTAAGTGGGGTCGACACAACATGTTTTAAAATTTAGTTACATGAATTGACCAGGTATTTATCAACCGGCCGCACGCCAAACAACTTACCTTAGTCGTCTATTCGGCTCCTCGGCAAGAAAGGAGGGTGATCTTTTCTATCAGACGGATACCACACGGCGGTCTTCCTTACAAGTATAATACTAGATAAAAAAGCCGTAAAATGAGTTGAAACAACAATTGAAACAAATCATAACGCGCTGCTTTTTTTTTGTAAATTTAAACCATTAATATGAACAGCCAAAAACTAATACAGAGTTTGTTTTTGTACGTGATTACAGCCCGCCCTAAAACTCTTGGGATGGGTACGGAATTAAACCTTCTAATTGAGCGTGTGAACTTTTTAATTAGAATTAACAAAAGTCTAACATTCGAACCTTCGTACGCTCGCTTTTCTAAATCGTCTGTACTAACTAGCAAAAAAGAGCCCTCTACTAAATAGACTGACTTAGTGTGGAAAAAAAACGGAAATGTTTATTAACTAAGAACTTCTCTCACTTACACGTGCACACATATTGACCAACAATCACCAACAAAAACATCTACACATATACAAACACACACACACGCACGCACGCACGCACGCACGCACGCACTCACGCACGCACGCACGCACGCACGCACGCACGCACACACACACACACACACACACACACACAACTCTTCCATAATTACAAATATAATTAAAATATAGCATGTAAGTTTGAACGCCGTGTGGTAACCGGCTGATTAGAATAATACCACCCTCATTTCTTACCGAGGTGTCGTATAAGGCGACTAAGGTAAGTCGACCTGCCGTGTGATATCCGGCTGAGTAGAATAGACCAAACTAATTTCTTACCGAGGTGTCGTAAAAGGCGGCTAAGATAAGTTGACCCACCGTGTGGTATCCGAGGAGTCGCAAAATACGACTAAGGTAAGTTGAAGTCAAGCAGGCGGTCGGTCGTAAAATACGTAGCCAAATCATATGACAACATGTGTAACATGTTGTGCCGACCCCACTTAGAGTGGGATGGGGTGGGAAGGGCAGGAGGATGATGATAGCATGTAAGTTTCACTTATAATGACTAATTTTATAAGGAATTCCGTTACCTTTTTTCAAATTACGAGCTAAACCACTGACTTTCAAATCACAGTTTTATCCTAGCATGAAAGTCAGGGCCACTATTTTTTAGCGGATCTTAATAATAAGCCGAAAATTTCTTTAAATATCATTAATAACCTAAGAAATCCATGTATTAGGCTTTTTGTCAAATAAAGTTATAAAGTTATAATAGAAAAAAAAATGTGACTGTGTGGAAAAAATCAATGATTAAATAATAGATTTTTCTGCCTTCAAAATAAATCTATATTAAAAAAATCGATTCACTGTAATCGGAATAATCGATCTACCATTCGAACGCTCCAACGATTAGGATAATATTAATTATTTTATACAACTAGGCGTTACTTTGCGGAGATCCATAATACAAAAGTAATATTAAAATTAAATTACATTTAAATTAAAATTACAAGCTTTTACCAGAGTCTTCGTTCGCGTGGACTGTTGTCGTGTGGTCGATATTAGATGGCGCTTTTCAATGTCATCCTATACCTGTAGAATTAACAGGATTTCTATAGCCTACATGTTATTCCAGTGTATAATAATTGTGCCAAATTTCATCGATATAGGTTCAGCGAATTCACCGTGAAAGTGTAACAAACATACATCCATACTCACAAACTTTAGCATTTATAATATTAGTAGGATAGGATTTATACATGTATCCATAATACAAAAGTAATAATAGAATTATTATTAGTAATAATAAATTACATATTATTATTACTTTTGCAATATTAAGTAACTTATTTTGGGGACGGATAACCGTATGTATAACTATAAAAAAAACATAATTGAGGGTAATTTAACACTGTAATTGATGTGAACATTTCACGCTAACCGTAACTATAACTCAAAATTTATTTAAACAAAAATGTTGAAACGCCTAATAAAGACAAGGGCCTATCATTTGTAATGTCGCGGGAAATTTGTGAAGCGGTAGATTTAAGAAAGAAACACATCATTCAAATGTCCGCAAACAAAACAAACGCCCAATACTTATCCCCTAAAACAGGAACGTTAATACTTCCAAATTGTGTAAAAGATGGCCGAATCCCGCAATGCGACGAAATCGGGATTTACCGTGACGGAAACTGTGCTTTAAAAAGATTTAGACGTTTCCGTTTCATTACTATTCAACTCATTCGTTTAAGCTTCCGTTTTCTGTTTGCTTTGTTGTCTTATAAGAAATTAAAGTCTTCAGATTGAATTAAATTTTACAACTTAATTTTTGCACTTACGCTGAACAATAATGCTGTATGCATTTACATAAGGAATGTTTAACCATTGCCAACCAAGTAGTCAGTATATATTTAGGACCACTCCAACTATTTCCCCATTTTGGAAAATAGATTTGTAAAAAGGAAAAAATAAACTTCTAGATAAAAAAAAAACTATTTAAATGTGTAGGGAAATGTTCCTTAATTGAAAGGAACCTGGTCCGTGGACCCTAGGTCGCTGGTTGGTAATTTACGTGGACTGTATTGGGGGGTTCAGGGTTTTAACTATTTTCTATTTTTCTGGGCAATGCATAATTATCACCGATAAGAAGTAACAGCTTAGCACCACCCACCTTTCGATGCCTTTGTACTGTCACCATGCACCGGAAGGTTTGAAGTCCTTGATGTGCGCCGGCGGCCAGCCGTTTCTTGTGACGCCAGGGGATTGTTACTCGAATGAACAGCAACACTATTACGAGCCCGAAACTCGACACGGCACTTTAAATTTAGGCACTGCACTTTGTATTCCAAGTCCTAGACGAATTGTTCAATGTTTTATAATGAATTTGATGCGAATTATTTAAAGCGATCGTGCTGCCATTAGCGAAGGTTCAGCGCTCACGTAGACACTCGCACGGCGACAGACGAACCGATCGGTGAGTGGCGTTTTCATTGCTACCCACATATCGGTGAATAAAAAAATGTCAATTGCCCAGAGACAAAATAAATATATAAGTATATTACGAAATAAATAAAATTATGAAATATTTACGAACAAAATGAAAGAGCCACAATTTATTAATATTAAGTGAAAACAATTTTTGTTTAGTTTAATTTATTCTGGATCCAAAATTAATAGAACCGTTACTTCCGTAAGAACTTTTAAATGAATTTTCTACTCCTTTTCCGTTTACTTTTATAAAAATAGCAGACAATTTATATTTAATTTTTTTTATTTATATAACAAACTTTTAAACACAGAAAGAAAAAACTAACTAGAAATAATAAACTGTTCTTTTCTAATGATGAATTGTTTACTAATAATCGTATCCGCATATAGACAGACTGAGCGAGTTAGGCATTAATAAATTAATAAGGATTTAAAAGAAAAATTACTATGAAGTTATGAAGGAGCTCATGTCTGTAATAGGTTATTTAGGAATCGGAGTGCCAACTTCAAAGTAGTAGTATTAAGCCGTTTTTCAACAGGCCCGTTGCCTCACTGGGTAGTGATGCCTTCAGCTCCGTGGGTTGCGGGTTCGATTCCCACCGAGGGCTAACATTTTTTATAAACAATTTGTTTGTTCATGATTTAAGTATGTATTTAAAAGTATATGTGTATATATTTACCAGTTTTCTGTAAAGTAAAAGTAAAATAAACACAAGTGTTAAGTTACTTACTTCGGAGAGACGACCGTGTATGTAAGTGTCCCATACATATTTATTATTTATTTATTATTATATATTGATGTAGTTCTTTTAGGCTAGTTGATTAATGGCAGTCAAAGCATTTATAAGCAGACTGGAATAAATTTTGTCCATTCAAAATTTTGTCAAGTTCATCCACCTAAAATTGTAAAAGGAGTTCGTTAATTCAGTTACAACTTAACTAAAGCTTTAAGTTTAGTAACTCAATAATGCTTTCATTCACACCTAGTTAAATACTAACTTGAATTAATTATATTAACTAGTAAGCCAGTTATTAAAATATCTTATTTTATTTTATCTAACGAAGTTTAAAAACAAAATTAGCATAAAATTATAAAGCCCAAATTAAATTTAGGTATCAAATTAAAGCAACAGACAAATAAACTTTCGTGGACAATGAGGATAAAATAAATCTTTAAAACAATAGGAATGAACCCGCAAAGTTACTCAGTTTATAACTTTTTTAATTGACATTTTCATGAAGTTTTGTGTAGTTATTAAAAGTGTTACCTGAAAGTCGTTATTCATTTTCAAAGTTCATTTCATTACCGTTAAAGTCCGTTTCTTTATATACCGCCGTGTCCAGCTGAGTAGAATATACCACCCTCATTTCTTTCCGAGTTGTCGTAAATGACGACTAAGGTAAGTTGACCCGCAGTGTGGTATCCGGCTGAGTATAATAGACCACCCTCATTGCTTACCGAGGTGTTGTAAAAGACGATTAAGGTAAGTTGGCCTGCCGTATGGAATCCGGCTGAGTAGAATAGACCACCCTCATTTCTTACCGAGGTGTCGGAAAAGACGATTAAGTTAAGTTGACCCGCTGTGTGGTATCCGGCTAAGTAAAATAGACCACCCTCATTTCTTATGTGTGGTATCCGGTCGGCTCGGCTATTTTATAAACGATTGTCAAGCCTTTCCGCCGTGTGGTATCCGGCTGCATAGAATAGTACCACCCTCATTTCTTACTGAGGTGTTGTAAGAGGCGACTAAGGTAAGTCGACCCGCCGTGTGATATCCGGCTGAGTAGAATAGACCACCCTCATTTCTTACCGAGGTGTCGTAAAAGGCTACTAAGGTAAGTTGACCCACCGTGTGGTATCCGGTTGAGTAAAATAGACCACCCTCTTTCTTACCGAGGAGTCACAAAATACGACTAAGGTAAGTAGACGTCAGGCAGGCGGCCGATCGTAAAATACGTAGCCAAATCATGTGACAACATGTTTGAAACATGTTGTGCCGATCCCACTTAGAGTGGGATGAGGGCAGGTAGATGATAATGTCAAGCCCCGCCTTTGGATGGTGACGTGATTACCGCGCTTTTGGTATTAAATAACTAAAGAGATGTCATTTGACTATTTTTAATTCTAACAACTTTAAAATGGCGCCACAATCGCTGGCGCCCAAATAATTATGTCAGAAGAGTTACTTATTTACTGATTTAAAGATGCAATATGTCATAACTATAGCACTTGATATAAATATTGATTATTAATTATTATATATTATACATGTGATGTATTCATATTTTTATTAAAAAATGTTTAATAATAAGCTTAGAATATACTTAGGTCAAGCTGTGGTAGCCCAGCCGTTCAAACGCGTTCAATCAGGGTTCAAACCCGGGCAAACCAATGAGTTTTTCTGTTAAAACTTATGTGTCTAATTGATAATTGCAATTTATCACACGGTGAAGGAAAAACATCGTGAGGAAACCTGCATAATTCTAGAAATTTTCTGGAGATATGTGTAACCTACCAATTCGCATTGGAGCAGCGTGGTAGGTCTTAGCTCCAATCCTTCTCTCCAAAACGGAGAGAAGAGGACTTTTCGCAGCAGTGGGATAATAATAAGGCGCTTCTTACTAATTTTATACTAAGGTCTTTATAGTGAAAGAAAATTTTGAACCTTTCGGTCAATGCACTATCTATTCTAACGTACATACATTTTTTTACTTTCTTTCCGAAAACGTGAGATAGTTTAATTTTCCGGCAACGCTACGTGACATTCCAGTCGAAAGATGAATAAAAATTTTGGTATGGTTCAATTCAACTACACTGGCAGAACCTATTTATAAAAAATGTGTTATAAAATATAATAACAATAAATAATATAATAAAAATATAATAATAAAATGTATTATATTTAGTTCGAGATAGTTTTTCGAATAATACTGACAAAAATAAAATATTTATATTAGTTTTTTAAAGCTAAAAAATGGATGGTTATTTTATTAAAGACTATTTAACAGCAGCTTCGTCCGCATGGAAATCAGTGTATCACAATTTTCTGCCGAAATGTAATTTTGAACATAAAAATAGTTATTGTGAGTTAACCATAAGAGATAGAGATGAAGTTTTAGGGGCTTTTTTGTAGTATTTTTATAGATCTATAATTCTCTGTTAGATTACTTTCGTGTATCTCTGCTGATTTTAGCGGCGCACGTGACTAGGACTCCAAGCAGGCGACTTATTTACAACCTCGCGACCTGTTCAACACTATTAACTTAAACCTTCCGAATTAATTACACTACCTTGTAGTAAAAACCGTTAAAAGATCCGTTTAATACTTTTTGAGAAAATCGATCACATACAAACAGACTGCTTTTGGGGACTTAGTTTTATAATAAGTATAGATAGATAAGAAATGTAATGTCGTATAACAAACATTTGAAACCCCCATACACGCTGCTCAAACTCATCATGTTCCTGCCCTTATCCCACTCTGAGTGGGGTCGGCATGTTATAAAAATGTTGTCACATGATTTGGCTACGTATTTTATGACCGGCTACCGGCCTAACATCAATTTAACTTAGTCATATTTTACGACACCTCGGTAAGAAAGAGGGTGGTCAATTCTACTTAATACCACATGGTCTGTCAACTTACCTTAGTCGCCTTTTACGATACCTCGGTAAGAAATGAGGGTGATCTATTCTACTCAGCCGGATACCACACGGCGGGTCGACTTACCTTAGTCACCTTTTACGACACCTGGATAAGAAATGAGGGTGGTACTATTCTATTCAGTCGGATACCACACGGCGTACACGCCGTTCAAACTGTTATCGATAAAAACCACTGTTTACCGCTAAATCAACTAGGTGGATATAATTATCGCGGATTATAGCAAAATAGAAGCTGTGATGGCCTAGCGGTGCGACCGTGTGAATCTCTAGAGACGATCATGGGTTCAAACCCGGGCAGACACCAATGAGTTTTTCTATTAAAAAACTTATGTGTCTAATTGATAATTGCAATTTATCACACGCTTTTCGGTGAAGGAAAACATCGTGAGGAAACCTGCATATCTCTAGAGAATTCCGGGGATATGTGTAACCTACCAATCCGCATTGGAGCAGCGTGGTAGGTCTTAGCTCCAACCCTTCTCTCCAAAAATGGAGAGAGGAGGCCTATGCCCAGCAGTGGGATAGTAACAGGCCGTTACTTATAGCAAAATAGAAATAATAGCTGTGGTAGCCCAGCGGTAACACCGTGCGACTCTTGCGAGAAGGTCACAGATTCAAACCCGGGCAGACACCAATGAGTTTTTGTGTTAAAACTTATGTGTCTAATTGATACTTGCAATTTATCACACGCTTTTCGGTGAAGGAAAACATCGCGAGAAAACCTGCATACCTCTAGAGAATTCTTGAAATATATGTAACTTACCAATCCGCACTGGAGCAGCGTGGCAGGTCTTACCTCCAAACCTTCTCTCCAAAAACGGTAGAGAAGAGGCCTATTCTCAGCAGTGGGATAGTAACAGGCCGCTACTTACTTACTTATAGCAAAATAATATTTTCATAACTTTTGTATAAGGTTTATTCATCAGAACATACCCTTCTTAACACGATATTCAAATGCTTAGCAAAACTTGAATAGTTTTAAATTAAAAAGAGTTTTCCTTCTTAACGAGACAAATAGTCCCACCACGGCTTAAAGATTCTGGTCGGCAAAAAAATAATGAATATCACTTTATTTTACGTGACCTTAAACTTTTCTCGCTTCCAACGTACATTTAAATAGCCCATTAAAGTTGTTTCCCGTAGAAAAATTGAGATAATAACCTTATAATCTTAAACTCGGGGGTATCTTAAAAATGCTTAGCTTGTTTCAAAGATCTTTGAGGAAAATCTCTCTTATTACAGCAAGGTGAAAATTATTAACCATTGCCTTTATTGCATGAGCGGTAGCGATTTGAGAATAGAAGATTAAAATATTACAGATTTATGTTTGAGTAAAATTTTTCATTGGACTTTTTCTGTCATTTGAAGACCTAACTACCCTTGAAGAGAAGGGAAAAGTAGTCCTCTAGGGATATGTTAACGATATTTTTCTCTGCCGTGTCAATAACTGAATCCTATGAATTGTGAATTTCAAAGTATGGACATAACTTTTCGTAGAAAGTCATGATCCTCCTGCCCTTATCCCACTCTAAGTAGAATCGGCACAACATATTATGAACATGTTGTCACATAATGTGGCTATGTATTTTACGACCAGCCACCATCCTGACGTAGACTTAGTTGTATTTTACTACACCTCGGTACGAAATGGGGTGGTCTATTCTATTCAGCCGGATACCATACGGTCGGTCAACTTAGCTTAGAGACCTTTTACGACACCTCGGTAAGAAATAAGGTTACGTTTTAAGTTACAGTTGACGTCAGGCAGGTCATAAATTACGTAGCCAAATCATGTGACAGCATGTTTTTAACATGTTGTGCCGATCCCACTTAGAGTGGTTTAAGGGTAGGAGGGTGATGAGCGAAGAACCAACAATTTGACACCCAGACTATAAGTACCAACCAATTTTGGAAAATGTCCGCCTTTAGCGAGAATCGAACAAAGAACCTCAGTAGCTGAGTCAATTTAATGAGAGAGTTTAATTAATTTCTTGAATAACTTGCAACAGTTTATAGAATGTACCCTGCATTTAACACTTAGACGTAATTTACAAAGATGAGAGTACCGCGTTAACAGCTTCCACCGGTCCGGCAAATTATACCAGTTGCGGTTTGCTTGTTCAGTTAATCTCTTTGATCGGACTTCAGGGTGGCTTAAAATAACATTAAAATGAAGTATTATGATAAAAAAATCCATATAAATGCGAAATTCTTTCTATCTGCCTGTTATGTTTCATAGACCACTGGGCCAATATTGATGACATTTGGCTCATTTAAAGCTTCTTAACTGGGGTAATATTTTCGATAAAGAAAGCCTACTATACTACAAGATAGTAATAAATAAATTGAACTAGTTATAAGAATTATATTTTAAAAATAACAACTTTCGAGTTTCTTGTTGGCTTTTCTTGATAGGAGCAGCTTTCTGAACTCACAGTGGAGTTGACGATTCCTTGTGGTAAATTAACTTGAATAAAGAATATTTTGATTTTTTTTTTTAATTGTTTTCTTTCAGGAAAAAGGAAACGACATATATAGCATCATTAGGGGTGTTTTAATGCTTAAATTGCGGGTACCGTTAATCTATAATAAAAAATTACCTATATCATATATATACGAGTATTTAATACAAATATTTCATATATATCTTTATATTTAAATGAGTTAATCTTGTATATATATATATTTTCCGAATCTCGGAAACGGCTTCAACGATTTTCCTGAAATTCAGCATGTAGGAGGTTTTGGGGGAGAAAAATTGATCTAGCTAGGTTTTATGTAAAAAAAATATTGTTTTATACTGTTTAAAAATACTGTTTTTGGGCATTAAAAAACACTAACATTTATATTGAATTGAATTTTCGCCGTTAGCTGTCAAGTCGGCGTAGTCTTTTCGGATAACGGGCAGCTTCGAGAAATGTGAATGCCAAGGATCGATCCCCAACTAATTATTTGTTTTTTTCTTTTTTTTTAACTTTGTAATTTTTTTTTGCAAAAAATTCCCGAGCGAAGCTCGGTCACCCAGATATTAAAACAAATTTACAGAAAATGGTTAATAGCTTATTTAAACTTTTCTCACGATAAATGTCTACCAGAAGGTATTTGTGGGCATAGACAATTATAAAATTTTTACAGACTGTTATTCGATTTTCAAAGTTTTAGTTTCGACCAAAAAAAACCATATTATAAAGCTAATAATAATTATTACTATTAATGTATTAAGGTAATTTTCAAAGTCAAAGTAACTGAAAATTAGAAGACAATAAAGAATCTTGTAGTTTTATAAGCTAGCAGTAAATGTAGCAAAAAATCTCACATCCGTTTCGAAGCGGCATTTCCAAGCGCACCTTAGTCGACGACATGACCTACATTCTTAAGGAAATTAGATAAGATTTTCTCACATTCTTGCACGGGTTCAGCACCTTTATTGTTTACTTGAACATCTGTTTTTTAACTATAAAACATTAGATGCTTATCCACACTACAATTGAAAAAATAGTATTTTCTTTGAATCGACACAGCGGATGTTCCTGTAAAGTTTGGTGGCGATTCAGCATTTTTTTATAATCTTTAAATGAAACCCTGCGAAGCGGGCTGGACTAGTTTACTATATTCATACTATTGATTCGTTTCTTTCGAAATCAAAATGAAGGTGATATATAAATGATACACACTATAAAGTTACTTATATAAATAAGTAAAATATTAATAGTTAACTTATGAGAAGGTATTGGCCTCTAAATTATGGGTTTTCCCAGTTTAAGGGTCTAGGATATAAGAAACAAATTTGAAATATTTTTTGCTTTAATAAATAATATTATTAAAATTCTAATTTAAATTCAAAATTTTCTTTAATCAACTGGACTGTTTTCAGTACATTTGAATCTGAATTTCGAATTGAATCCAACGATTTTCATGAAACTTAGTGTGTAAAGGGTTTCGATGGCGATAAATCTATATAGCGAGGGAAAAAAATGTCTTTTTGTCCCCGTTTTCGGGTACTGAAAAAATTCTAAGATATAGTGTAGAATGCAAAGATTAATTTTGGTGTCATTTGTAAAGTTGTGAACGGGCAGACTAGAGAAGTTACGATACCCGGGATCAAGTCCCAGATATCATCAGCTCTTTTTTCATTTTTCATTTACAAAAAAAAATACTGAGCAAGGCCACCAGATACTTATATAAATGTGGATGAATGACCAATTTTCGAGCTGAAAAATCTCTTCAAAATTAATTATAACTCATCTAATGTAACTTACTAAGCACTTGCATTAACTATTAACTCTCGATACATCTATATAGTATTCTTATCCGTTATCCTACTTTTTATTTTAGTATTACAAACCATATTTCAGTAGTGTAAATAAAACTTTATCCTAAAGCAAGGCGTATGTGCATAATACATAAGTTTCACTTGTTTGTTGTAGTTAGTCGAGACTTGTGGCTAGGTTACCCGGGCGCGTCACACTAACAGGGCATGTATATTCCACTTTACCGGTCTTGTGACTTCACTGAAAATTAAATGTGATGAATTCCCTTGGCGCTTTCACTTTTGACGTAAATTTCGCTTTGTAAGCTCTATTTTATTTACCTTAGATACGTTTCCGATGTTTGGGAAACGAATTGCTTTTGAATAAATTAAGTACATGTTTCTTTGTCTTTCTTTTTACATAGATGCTATTCAATATACAGGCGTCTTCAATGCGAAGGTGAAATAGGAATTGTATATAACTTGGACTCGGGATCTTAAGCCTTGGGCGGAAACCAGACTGGCATTTTATTACGTATCCTAAATGAATTAGATTAGAATGTTTTAACAATATTCAGTGATTCAAACCCCGGCCTAGCTTTTATGAGATATCTTTTCAATAATTGTGCTTTTTCAATTCTATAAAATCCTTTTCTTAAATATACAGTCCATTTCTTCAAAGAAAAGTTCTTCTTCTAATTTATGGATTAAGGCATATACATTGTAGATTAGCATTGAGATAATTACTAAGTTAGGTAAGTTGATTAGGTGATTAAGGTAAGGTTGTAAAATAGGTAGTCAAATCACCTAACAACATTTTTTAAATTTAAACTATCGTGTAAGTATTCATAGTTATTGTATAGAACCGGCTATACTCACCGGCTACACGTGTCGTGTTATCTCGTGTAAAGAGCTCATGAATAAGTGCCCCGGATGGGTTCGAAACTAGTCGGGCTAACCCGATAGAATAAGACGTGAGTATAGCCGGTTCTATACAATAACTAAGAACATGTTTGAAATATGTTGTGCTGCCCCCACCTCGAGTGGGATAATGCCAGGAGAATGATGATGATAAATTTATAGATAGACGTTACTTTGCGGAATTAAAAAATTATGATTTTTCTATAATCCTTGAATAATTGTAGTCTCTTCTAGGCTAGTTTTTTTTATTCTCCTGCCCTTATTCCACTCGGCATAACATGTTATACATATGGTGTCTCATAATTTGGTTACGTATTTTACGACCGGCCGCCTGCCTGACGTCAACTTATCTTAGTCGCCTTTTACGACACCTCGGTAAAAAAGATGGTGGTCTATTCTACTCAGCCGGACACGGCTTAACTAGTAGGCTAGTTTATAATACCGAATTATATAATAGCAAAATAATTCATTATATTTTGTAGGCTCTCTACATATGTTTCGGTTCGTTGTGTTAATGATTCTGAATGCTGCCAATGTGAACAGACAATTATTTGCCAAAATCTGGAGTCAGATAAACTGATTTCCATTCCTACCTTCCACCTTCCTTTGAACGGAAATCACCTAACTACCTAGGTAGCATGACCATCCGGCAAATATTTTCTTGAAACAATATTAGCGACGGTTAGTACTCTAAAGTTACCTATATATATAAAACATTAATTCCATTTAAAGCGGAAAGGTTCTGTCCGTCTGAAGGCAAGACACGTCGCGTCACCGGAAGATTAACCCTTCCTTACGTTTAGAAACGTATTTTAGTCTTCAACGGATTTTGCTGTCAGTAGCATTGATATATTCTCTAATGTTGGACATTTTCTGGCCAAGTTTAATCCAATTGGACTGTATCATCGCTTCCTATCAGGCAAAATTGCAGTCAGTGATTAGCTATACCTACCAATCCATATACACATGTCCCCAGAACCCTCTAGAGATATGCAAGTTTCTTCATGATATTTTTCTTTACCAAAAAAAAATTGTGACAAATTATAATTACCAAGAAGACACATAAGTTTATTAGATAACTCATTGGTACCTTCCCGGGGTTTCAACTCGAAAGAATAGCACAGCCTCACCGCTAGGCTATCATAGCTGTGATTAGTTAGTTATAGTACAATATTATAATAATTGAAATATAATGTAGATATTATTTCAATTTTTAAATAGTCAACATTATAGACCAAGAAGTTAAGAACAAGGCATTTTTAATCCGTAATCAAAATTAATGAGCGTATAGCCCCATTTAAAATTTATCATTTAAAATAGCTTGAACATGGTTTCCTATAACATGTAAGGATGCTAAATTCACAGATGTATTTTGCCCCCACAATTTCTAAGGCTTAGTAACTGCACTTCACACCCGTAAACTTTCCAAGTGGCTGCCGGCCAGTTGTTTGACCAAGTTTTTAAGGCGGTTGGTCGAATGCCAAAGCTAAACCGTAACTTGTGGCATTACCTACTGTATCACGACCGACTTCAATAAATATATACATATAAGCTTACTAGCTGTGGCGGTGGCTTCGCCTGCGTAGAAATCAGTGTATTTCATTGAAATTTTGAACGTAAAAGTAGTTATTGTAAGTTATCGATAAGAGTAGAGGCATGCTGTTGTGGAATTTGGTGTAGTATTTTTGTAGAACATTTACAATACATTATATGTGCTAGTTTAACCAAGCGTCAACACTTTTTACATAAAATGGTTAATATACTATTAACGTATACCTTCCGGAAGAATTGCACTTTTAGTAAAAACCGTACAAAAATCTGTTCAGTGTGATTTCGAGAAAATCGATCACACACACACTTACACACACACACACACATATATATATAGTGTGTATCAGTGTGGCCACTAAATTTATTAAGATTTAGAATTTATTAAATTATTGAATTAATTCGAATATTCGATATTGATTATATGTGTCAATTACACATTTTAATAGAAAAAGTTATTGCTGCCAAGGGTTTGAACTAGTGATCGTATCCAGAGAGTCGCATGGCCTAAACGCTGGGCTATCACAGCTTAGCAAGCTTTCAAGAAAATTATACAGGACGATAAAATAGTAAGATATTCGTGAATATTGCTTTACTTTATTCACATGTTAAAGCATTCATGGGAATGTGTGGTCCCTTTTAACATTTCCTTATTCTTTGTGACGACTTTAGTTATTTATTTCGACGAAAAAACATTTCATCTACCAACCGCAATAACATTCCGTGTATCTTATCATGAAACATGTTTTTTCCACGTAAATGTAACACGCAAATTTAATGCGCTTCATGAAAATTATTAATCGAAGTAAGGAACTTGCTTTTATTATTTTAGCTTTACAGTAATCCCTTTTATAACACGTTACTCACATATTCCCTTTTCATATTACACGATTTCCGTCTCTTGTATAGCACGTTTTTTTCCCTATATAACGTGAGGTTTTCCTACGTTCCACTTAATTTTAAATTAAATTATTTAAATGTTTAATTTGTTTCTGAATAGTATGGACATTGGTTATACATAAATGTACTTAAAAGTGTACAAAATTTAAAAAAATATTTTAAATAATATATTTATTTTTAGACACGTTTTTAATAAAACGTGGTTATTTCGTAGATAAAATAGTTTCGGGTTAAAGATATTAGGACAAGAGGTTCAAGGCGTTATACGAGAATACTACGACAACGCGTTTTCATATAACGAGTTACCAATATACCGTGTTATAGGGTAATACACCGTGTTATATACTCGTACTGTATTAGTTTTTTGTATCATCACCATCGCAATGCTAAGCAGTGAGCACACGACTGAAGGATGAAGGAAGAGAAGCTTTTCGTATAAAAATAAATAAAATGGCTTAATGTAATAAAAGTAATATTAAAACTCATTAGTATATTACGAGATGATCAAATACTTTCGAACTCATTCGGATTTCTCATCAAAATAACAATGTAAATTTTGTTCAAAAAGTTCTCATTTAAAAAACCAGGATAAATTCGAATACTGTTAGGGAAATTCAGTACAAATTCGTTTACTTATTTATAATGTTAGCGTAGATAAAGTTAGTAGAACCACGGACAGATAGAAAATAAAAACGTTGCGACCAAAGTTTTGGAACAACAAATTCGAACAAGCTTACATCGAGTTTGCAACTTGCAGATAAGCTATCAAAATTCAGTTTTCACGGTTTCAGTACAAGTCGCCAACTGTAATGAAATAGCTAGCGAGGTCCTCGAAAAACGCTGGAAACTACTTAAAAATATATACGAAACTACGTGTAGAAGCTTCTTTTATTTATTGAAAAGTTCCTATGTATATTTTAACATGTGCATTAGTGGGCGATGTGAACTGAAACTTTACTTTCAAGTTTAGTTTAATATAAAAGTTGTTTTGTGGATATAAAGTTGTTAATGGATAAATAAAGCGTTCTGTTTATCTATTTAAATCATCATCTTCTTGCCCTTACCCCACTCTAAGTGGGGTAATATGTTATCACATGATTTGGCCATGTATTTTAAGACCGGCCACATTCCTAACGTCAACTTACCTTAGTCGTATTTTACAACACCTCGGTAAGAAAAAGGGTGGTCTATTCTACTCAGCCGGATACCACACGGCGGGTCGACTTACCTAAGTCGCCTTTTAAAAGAAAAAGAGTGGGTGGTGGGTCTATTCTACCGGATAACACACAGCTGATACGAGTATGTCATCTTTGTTTAGTCACACATAAAGAAGAGAGATAGATAGATGACCCTCATTTTCTATCTCTTTCGTTTCATTTTATGTCGCATTTTAGCCTGGTTTCGTTACTCTATGTGTAATAACTATGATCAAAATAAGTTCCAATGGTCAAATTACTTTGCATCAAAAAGCTTAAAATGGCATAAATTTCATGTCCATATTGTTCAGAAAGTTCCTCATCTAGAGCTAATCCTGGCACCAGGTCATGTTTATCATCAGGATCGGACATGTACGTAAAATTTCAGCTCAACGGGACATCGAGAAGTGGGTCAAATTTAACTTGCAAGATTCCACCTTCACATACATTGCAAGATAAATAAAAGCTTTCAACAAATAAGGAAATAAATACCATTCTGTTTAATCACAAATTTATATCTGACAAGTTTAAACCCCACTAGGGACGTGTACTTGAGTTTAATCGCCCGCCGCATTACTCAATGTCCGCACCCGTCCAAACCGAGCGATACGTATTTTTCCCACATGTAAAGAACACGCATTGTTCATCATCATTAACTACAGTATAGCTTGATATATTTGGGCAAAAGTATTCTGAGATATATTTCTATATAATAAATTTCTGATTATCCATCTCTCATCGAGAGTTACATATTTGTGCCGTTGGCAGTTGAGACCTTTTTTTATATCAGGGAACCCTTTCTGGGGTATTGCAATCCGCGGGGGGCGGTATAGCAGTTATGCCGAATTCTTACCGGCTGAAACTTCATGGTGTTCCACCTTATTGCCTGGAGACGAAAGGCACAGGAATACTGAACGCATCACGTCTGCACCCTTGTCAGGAGTACCCACTTTTTGCAGCTGCACAATGTGGGGCATATTAGACAAGGCCTCTTACATTCACAACCGATGCATTGGGAACACCTAATGTATCGGCCGCCTTGAGGGATCTTTCTCCAGCCAGAACACCGAATCCCCAATTTAGCTCTCGGAGATCCCGTTTAGGGTGACCTACGGTTATGGGCAAGCTTTCTCCACCCCTTCTTTTACGACGGGTTGGTATAACTCCTCTACTACGCTCGTCCGTTGCATTGCCCAAGCTGAACACTCAGAGAGAGTGTTGCAATTTAGACCCTAGTCAAGACTAAACTAGGATATAAGTGTGAGTAAGTGCAATTATTCGGTCCGATTCAGCGTCCGGGACGCCTAAAAGTACCCGTTAGGGCGATATGCGACGGACTTTGACGAGTGGTTTGCGCCCCGTTCGCATGCGATGGGTCCCATGAAACCAGCGTCAAACCATCTGATCTTTCCCCATCATCCAGACTTAATCTCGAAGGTTACGTGTTACTCTTCTTGAGAACAGGAATATCGATGGTGGCAATTCTCTTTTGATGGTATCATTAAGCGAGGATAAGTGACTAAAAAGTCTACGAAAGCTTCTATTTTAAACTTATTTATTGTATTACAGTTTGTATTTATTATACTGCAGTACATGTATTTATTATACTACAGTACATGTATTTGTTATATTACAGTATAAGGTCAAATTGAAGAAAAATTTAAAAGTTACATATTTTTTAAGCCAATGAAATGATGTGCGTTGTTTGTAATACACGCTTAAACATTTAGAAAACTATATCAAGCTTTTTACCTCACATAATCGATATACAATATTCACAGTACAAGCACGATGAAGATTGTTCTTAATTAATATACTTCCTACGTCATATCCTCGTAACTTATTATTAATTTCCTCGTCAGATATCGGATTGCAGTGCTAACTTTGACAGACAGTTGTTTGGCGTAACAAGAAACTTATGTCGACTGATATAGTTCGTATTAAATTAGTATTGTCTGTATACATACTAATATTATACTTGCGAATCAGTTGAGGTTGCAACTCTGAAGGAGATGATCACTTCTGCCAATAAGGAGCCAGGGCCGGTAGTGGTTCCTAGTGCCCGTTCACAGCCTGAGAGAGCTCTGACAATCGAGGAGGAGATTGCCAGTCTCCGAAACATGTTCTCGGCTCGAATGGACAGTATGGAGTGTCGGCTGCCTCCAGAACCAAGACTCCGTCCGCCGCTAGCCGCAGATAAGAAAAGGGCGGCAGCAGCGGAAACAGGGAAGGCGGTAGTCGCCAAAAAGGCCCCGCAGGCCACTTCCAGCCGGCTGAAGGATCGCAAGCGGCCGGAGATTAGGGTGGTTGACTCTTCTCCCGTAGGATCTGCCTCGCCCAAAACAAAAAAGAAGGCCAAAAAGACTAAAGAGAAGAAATCCGGGGCACAAGTAGAGAAACGCCCTGAGCCCCGCCCGCTACAACCAGCTCCCAATTCAATGAGCGAGAGTTGGAATGTGGTGGTGAGGAGGGGAGCCAAGCGGAATACTGAGCCAGCCAGGGCTAATCCTACTGATACTACTGCTCATTCGCAGCTGAAAAAAGGGGGGAGGAAACTCCAAACCCCACGTTCAGCAGCAGTAGTGGTGACCCTGGACAAAGAGGCGATTGACAAGGGCCTCTCATATATGGAGGTTCTAAACCGGGCTCATCGATGTATTAAAATTGAAGACCTTGGATTGGAGGGCGGCATGCGGTTAAAAAAGACTGCCACCGGGGCCCGGATGTTCGAAATTTCCGGACCGGCAAAGAAAGAAAAGGCTGCCGCCTTCGCTAGCCAGCTCCGTGATCTCTTTACAGAGGAGCCGGCGGTGCGCGTCTCTACGCCCATGAAATGCGCGGAATTGCGCATTGTGGGCCTAGATGACGCCACCACTGAGGGAGACGTAGTCGTCGCCATCGCCCGGGTCGGGGAATGTCCCTACCAGGACATACTGACCGGGGTGATTCGCAGAACTGAGGGAGGACTGGGCTCCCTCTGGCTCAGAGTTCCTGTGGCGGCGGCCAAAAAGGTAGTGGCAGTGGGTCGAATACTGGTGGGCTGGGTGTCGGCCCGGGTACACCTTCTAGAGGCTCGCCCCCGGCGCTGCTTCAAGTGCCTGGAGAAGGGTCACCTGAGGGTGGACTGTGTGTCGGTAATTGACCGCAGCGATGAATGCTATCGCTGCGGTCAAAACGGTCACAAGGCCCAGTCCTGCTCGGCAGCTCCACATTGTGGCAGCTGCCAACGAGCGGGACTGAAGTCCGACCATCGCGCGGGGAGCGGGCAGTGCAAGGCACCGCCTGTTACAAAGAGGGGGGGAAGGGGGAGTGATGGCCCGAGGGTCCCCTCACCACCCGCTGACCCGGCTCAAGCCACTACGAGTCGGGCGATGGAGGAGTCCATGGAAGTCGTCGTTAATTAATGGCCTCCATGAGATTCCTCCAGGCGAACATCAACCACTGCGCCACGGCTCAGGATCTCTTATTCCAGACCTTGGCGGAGCGGTTGGTGCATGTGGCTGTGGTTTCTGAACCCTACTTCGTTCCGTCGGGCGAAGACTGGGCCGGAGACTGTGATGGGGTGGTGGCCATCGCGTCCAGGTCTGCTGTCGACTCTCCAGCCCTGGAGCACGTAGAGAGGGGACGCGGGTACGTCTCTGCCAAGATTGGAGACGTATCCGTAGTCGGGGTGTACTTCTCGCCAAATAAACTGTTCTCCGACTTTGAGCTATTCATGGCTGAAGTCGGAGACTTGGTGAGAAGGTTGCACCCCGGTAAGGTGGTCCTGGCTGGAGATCTCAACGCAAAGTCCGCTGCGTGGGGGTCTCCGGTTACGGACGTGAGGGGCAGGTTCCTGGAGGGTTGGTTGGCCTCGGCTGGGATGGTAGTCATGAATCGGGGGACAGCTGACACATGTGTGCGATGGAATGGCGGCTCCAAAGTCGACGTTACCTTTGTTGACGCCGCCATGTCACCGTGTGTCAGTAACTGGGAAGTAGTTGTGGGTGCGGAGTCACTCTCGGACCATCGTTATATATGGTTCGAGGTCTCCCCACGTCCCATTCCCATGTCCTCCCGGTTAGTAAGAAGAAGTGACAGCCCTCGGTGGTCCGTCAGAAAGATGGATCCCGAGCTCCTGGTTGAGGCCGCAATCGTTCAGGCGTGGGTGGCAGGGCCCACAGGTGGGGGTGTCGCCGTGGAGGTGGAGGACCTCCAGCGGCGGATGTCGCTTGTCTGCGACGCCAGCATGCCGAGGGTGCGAGGCACAGGACCGGCATGCGGGGTGTACTGGTGGTCGGAGCGCGGCTGCGTGAACAGTGCATGGCCGTGCGCCGCCAGTATACCCGGTACAGGCGTCGTAGACGACGCGACGTCGAGGAGGAGAGGCGCCGTTACGAGGTTTATCGGACAGCCCGCGCCTCCTTGCGGACGGCGATCGCCGAGGCCAAGAACAGGGCCCACAGGGAGATGGCCGAAGAGCTCAATCGAGATCCGTGGGGGAGGCCGTACATAGCGGCACGGAGAAAACTTCGTGCACGCGCCCCCCCCCCTCACCGAGAGCCTTCGGCCGGATTTCCTTGAATCCGTTGTGGAAACCCTGTTCCCGCAAGGAGCCGAGGTAGAGCCGCCTCGTATGGCGCCTCCGGAGGAGGAGGAAGGCACTGGGCCGGGTGCGCCGGGGGTGTTGGAGTGGGAGTTAGCCGGAGCGGTGAGTCGCATGAAGGCAAAAAACACCGCTCCAGGCCCCGATGGCATCCCTGGGCGCGCCTGGTCTCTTGCCCTGGGTCCGTTGGAGTCTGAACTCAGGGCGACGTTCAGTGCCTGCCTCGAGCAGGGCCTCTTTCCGCGTAGGTGGAAAACGGGGAGACTGGTTCTGCTCAGGAAGGAGGGTAGACCGGCCGATACACCCTCCGCGTATCGGCCCATCGTCTTGCTGGACGAGGCGGGGAAGCTGCTCGAACGCATAATAGCTTCCCGCATAGTCCAGCACCTCCGGGAGGTAGGGCCCGACCTCAGTTGTCTCCAGTGCGGATTCCGCCAGGGTAAGTCCACCCTCGACTGTATCGAGGGTGTGAGACTTCTGGCGGAGGAGGCGACAACCCGGCGTGAGGTGGTGTTGGCGGTGTCGTTGGACATCGCTAACGCATTCAACACCTTGCCCTGGGGAGTGATCAAGGAGGCCCTACGCTTCCACCGCATCCCCATGTACCTGCAGCGTGTGGTCAGTAACTATCTGGCTGACCGCGCTGTCAGGTACCCGACGGCTGGGGGTGGGTGGAAGGAGCGGAGGATGTCGTGCGGTGTTCCACAGGGGTCGGTTCTTGGCCCCCTCCTGTGGAACATCGGCTACGACTGGGTGCTGCGCGGGCAAATGCTTCCGGGGGTGCGTTTGTTCTGTTATGCAGACGACACCCTCGTGACTGCCCGCGCGAGCACCCACCGGGAAGCCCGAGTGCTGGCGACCGCGGCCACGGCTCACGTTGTGGCCCGGATTCGCCGGCTGGGACTGGGGGTGGCCTTGGAGAAATCCGAGGCCATTTGCTTCCACAGGCCTCGGATGGCGCCCCCAGTGGGCTCCCGGTTGGTGGTGGGCGGGACGTCCATCGAAATCTCGGGTACATTACAGTACCTGGGATTGCTCCTCGACAGCCGATGGACGTTCGAGGCCCACTTCCGGCGGCTCGCCCCTAGACTAAAGGCGACCGCTGGAGCCCTGAGCAGGCTCCTCCCGAATGTGGGGGGGCCAAATGCAGGCTGCCGGCGCCTTTACGCCGGAGTGGTTCGGTCAATGGCCCTGTACGGTGCTCCCGTATGGGCGGAGCGACTGACCGCCAGGTCTCTGCCTCTTTTGCGCGGGGCGCAGAAGATTCTTGCGGTCAGAATTGTACGGGGCTACCGGACCATCTCCGGCGAGGCGGCCTGCGCTTTGGCCGGGTCCCCTCCATGGGACCTAGAGGCCAAGGTACTTGCTCAGGCCTACCGGCGTAGAGTTGAAACCCGTTCATCGGGGGGAGACTCAGCGCCGGTAGAGGTGGACTGGCGGAGGGCAGCTCAAGAGGAGCTCCTCCGCCAATGGAGGCGGCGGCTGGAATCGCCCAGTGCAGGATTCTGGACGATTTCAGCTATCCAGCCCATTCTCCAGGGCTGGGTCGCCAGGAGGCATGGGGTCCTCACCTTCCGCCTGACACAGGTGCTTTCCGGACATGGTTGCTTCGGGAGGTATCTGTGGCGGGTGGCCCGGTGCGAACCGACCGGTGAGTGCCACGAGTGCGGCGCCGAATTCGACACGGCGCTGCACACGCTCGCGGACTGCCCAGCTTGGGCAGTTCAGCGGGCAGAGCTCGTGGCACAGGTGGGGCACGATCTCTCCTTGCCCACTGTTGTTCGTGCCATGGTGGACAGGGAGAGATCGTGGGCAGCGATGGCCTCCTTCTGCGAGGACGTAATCTCGCGGAAGGAGGCGGCGGGGCGGATCCGGGAAGTCGAGTCCTTGGATCCGATCCGCCGCAGGCGAGCGGGGCGCAGGCGACTCGCCGAAGTCCGTCGCATGCCGCCCTAACGGGGACCTCCGAGCGATCCGAACGGGGTATCGGACGCTCGCTGGAGTTAGGTCCCCGAGGCGGTCGATGCATCTGGTGCTCCCGATGCATCGATTAGCGGAGGAAGGGGCCACTGTTAAGAGAGGCCCCGACCCGGAGGTGGCGCTCTCCGGGGTACAGAGCTGCTGCTGGCGGGGATGGGGGCAATGTCTTCATAGGTACCCTATCCCCGCCACCAGCAGCGCGGTGGAGCACTGTCAGGTTTTTAGTCGGTGAGAGTCCGACATACCCGCCGCTCGTCCCCGTCGGGCGGTGATGACCCATAATGGGTTTTCCTGACATTAAAAAAAAAAAAAAAAAAAAAAATACTTGCGAAAGTCTCTTTGTCTGTTACGCTCTTAAGGTTAAACATCATCATCATTCATTGTTGATGAAATGTTGATCACTGTTGATGAAATTTGGAACAATTAAAGTTTATATACCGAGCTAACATATAGGATAGACAAATTTCAATTTTTCATTATTCGCCGTGAAACAAACATACATCTATACTCATAATGGTTGGCATTTTTTTACTATTAATGGGTCTAGTAAGATAGGATATATCATCATCTTCCTGCCCTTATCCCACTCTAAGTGGGGTCGGGACAACATGTTATAAACATGCTGTCACATGATTTGGCTGCGTTTTTACGACCGGCCGCCTGCCTGACGTCAACTTACCTCAGTCGTATTTTACGACACCTCGGTAAGAAAGAGGGTGGTCTATTCTACTAAACCGGATACCACACGGTGGGTCAACTTACCTTAGTCGCCTTTTACGACACCTCGGTAAGAAATGAGGTTGGTCTATTCTACTCAGCCGGATACCACACGGCGGGTCGACTTACCTTAGTCGCCTTTTACGACACCTCGGTAAGAAATGAGGGTGGTACTATTCTATTCAGCCGGACACCACACGGCGTTAGTAAGATAGGATATAATAAAATGTAAATTAATATCTGTGGGAAAGAACATTTAGGTTATTTCAGTAATTTTTTGAAGTTAAGAATTTTGTTTAATGTTAAATTGTATCATTTATCACCAAACAAAAATACGAACAGAACTTTGAAACTTATATTTGAAAGTTGTCTATGCAGCTTTTGTGTGGAGTATATTTATCTCAATCTATTGAGTTGCGAACGTCTCTGAAGCCTGATCGATTGAAATGAGGGAGCGATTTATAATAAAACGGAGCCGGCATTTGGTAACTGTGACATACGACTATTAAGAATATTTGTAACCAATTTCTTTAGATAACATTTACGTGTTAATTTTTAGTTTAGTATAGTTAAGTCTTAAAGTCAAAGCGTATCTATACTAATATATAAAGCAGAAGAGTTTGTTTGATTGTTTGAACGTGCTAATCTCAGGAAATTCTTTGAGTATTAGGTAATCCGTTTATCAAGGAAGGCTATAGGCTATATAACATCACGCTTAAATGAATACACGAGGAAGAGCAATAAAAATATTATGAAAACAGCAAAATTTTAAGCGTTACTTGCGTGCGCTATGTAAACTGTGAAAGTTATTCAAAAATCATGTATTACAAAATTGTTCCGCTTTAAATGTTTTAAATAAAAGTCCACGACAGTATGTGACAGTATATGCTTTTAAGGTTAACCCCAGTTTTATGGTCATCAAAATACTATATTACGGTTTTAATCTGTCCACGCGGGCGGAGCCGCTGGCAATTTTTAGTAAGAAATAAAGTGAAAATTACACAATTATTTGTAGATTAAACTATTTGAGGAAATATTTAAAGCTTTTCTTCTGGTAAATATCTTCGTTATGCATAACTATTTGACGTTCATCAAGTTTGGTGTTATAATTGAAATTTGACATTGGGGCAAAGTTCAATATGACCTGTTAGCTCAACTTACTAATGTCGTTCGATCACCTATTTGACGTTGTTGTTCATTTCAAACAGCTGTGTGTATCACCTAAAAGTATTCCAGAAATATGAGGGTGGCACGGGGCGTTGATGCAAACGATATTTTTCAGGGCAATAATTTTGTATAAAAGATTGATTGTGCCTTTCGGAAATATTTCTGTAATATTCCTGTGCTTTTCAAGCCAATTTCCTGCACGAATTATATAATTGGTAGAAAAGTTTTCAGGGAATTTCTTTTACATATTTTATTACCAAATCGGAGTTTCGGCTCTTTTGCTAAAAGTGATCGACTAAATATTTTTCATTTATAACATTAACAGTAACCGATAAATAAAAATTACGAGTAAATTTATCTTCTTTTATATATCGTTTATTCTACCTTTTAATTTTTGTTAAAAAAAATACAGGTTTATTGAATTTTTTCCTATTTTGTTTTTAACAAAAACTGCTCACGTACGCTCTACTGTTACACTTATAGGTCTCTGGCGACTGACTAAAGATGGCATATGGTTTTCAAATCAAATCAAATCATATTTATTGTTAATACAGTAATTACAGATATTATAAGAGTAATTACTTAATCAATGTATTCTACGATTAAAATATGGTGTACAATAATATGTAGTAATTATAATTAATCTATATTTGAAATTAAATTATTTAGTCTAATTATTAAGAAAATCGTTGATTGAGTAGTTACATTTAGTAATTAAGAAAACTTTTAGCGCATTTTTAAAACTCGTTGCGTTATGTACCAAAATTCTGATAAATATCAAATTATACGTTCAAATATCTCTTCAAAATGTATTCACAATTCAGATACTCGAAAGGATTCAAAAGATTAACGAGCTCGTTACAGATATCAATGAACGAAGCGAGTAACAATGTTTTCAACTGTCAAACGCAAACTGTCCAATGATAATAGGCTTTCATTACGTCTTCAAAATTTAATCAAGCTGTGACTCAGTACTTTTCATTTAGTCCCTTTTCTAAGAATAGATGTTTAAAAATAGAATTCTGATTGCTTCCAATCGTTGTATGCTTTTGAAATACATAGATATAATCTTCAGGTAAGTGTTTGAAATATAAACAAAAAACAAATTCATTTAGAAGATAAAATTCAACAAATATTAAAAAACGTTAATATAAATAAACTAAAATGATTTGTCATAAATTATTTATCAAACATCATTTTAGAACAGCGATTTGAAAAATGTATTATATTTGGAGCGAAAAATTTCCTCATTAAAAGGAATGTGGTCCGTGGATCTTTGGTCGCAGGTTGATATTTTAAATGAACTGTATATGTGGGTTCAGAGCTTTGACTTTTTTCTATCTTTTTGGGCAATGCACAATTATCACCGTAAGAAGTAACAACAGTTAGCACCACCCACCTTTCGATGCCGTTGTACAGCCACCATGTACTGGAAGGTTGTCCTCGATATGCACCGGCGGCCGGCCGTTTCTTGTGACGCCAGGGGATTGTTACTCGAACGAACAGTAAAACTATTACGGGTCCGAAATTCGACGCGAAACTTTTAAGTTAGGCACTGCACTTTATATTGCAAGTCGCACATGAATTGTTTAATGCTTTACAAAAAATTTGATACGAATTATGTATAGCGATCGAACGGCCATTAGTGAACGTTCCGCGCTCACGTAGACACTCGCACGGCGACAAACGAACCGATCGGCGACTGGCGTTTTCATTGCTACCTACATATCGGTGAATAAAATGACAATTGCCCATAGACAAAAATATATTACGAAATAAATAAAATTATTAAATATTTACGAACAATATTAATTAGTTTCTTTTTCTAATTTTCTATCCACTCTTTTGTTGTTTTTAAGATATCCGTTGTTAGATGACACAGCGTAGCCAAACTTCAAATTTCAATCGAATTCCGCAAATAGTGCAACAAATGGATTATTACAAATCAAGATTAGTCTTTATTCTAATTAATTATTTATATTAAAAAGGAAACATTTGAAGTAGTATAAAGTCGATTAATAATAATCAATTTTTTCAATATGAATTGATCGTTTTTTTACAAATCGATTTATTTTGAAGAAAGGAAAATCGATTTTTCACTCCAAGAGCTATCCCTGCTGTGGACGAGAGAAGTGTAGTAGTGCGTGTTTGAGCCTATGTGATATTCATACAATATAGTCTTATTTGTAAAGGTAAACTAATACAAATTCTATTGTTTGTATTCAAAAGTACTAGTGAAAATAATCTACCTGAACAATAAAATACTTAACATTAAACGGCAGTGAAGGAGCAATTTAAAAGTTAATTGACTTTCCTTATCTTCGTCTCTAACGAATATAAAGAGCCTTTTCAAGCGATAAGCAATTATCAAGTCGAGTTATGCAGAAGCGGACTGAGCGGTCGGATTTGAGATGATACGCTTGCTATCCATTTTTATTTGTAAGTCTATATTATTCTAATCAACAGATAAAAAATTCTATGAATCCAGTTACTACATTTTACGTAGATAGATAGTGATCGAGTATTTTAAAAATAACAGTTTATCAATGTTGAAGTAAAAGAAAAATAATGTGACTATTAATTTTGATACACTAGCTTTTACGACTTCGCTTGCGTGAACTGTTGTGGCGTGATAGGTTGATAATAGATGGCGCTTTTTAGTGTTATCATATTCCTGTACAGCGTAGCCTATATGTTATTCCAGTGTATAAGAGAGATTTGTGACAAATTTTATCGATATTGGTTCAGCGGATTCGCTGTGAAAGCGTAACTAACGTACATCCATATTCACAAACTTTTGCATTTGTAATATTAGTAGAAAGTACAATTATTGTTTTATTACCCAAATTAATACCATAAAAAAGTAAATAATATTAGCACCGTGACTATAATAATCCATGCAAAAAATAAATGCAAAAAGGAAGCTTAAATTTTTGGAAATTTCGATAGTGTATGAATTAATTTTTGCTATATGTAGTGTTATTATTCTTATACTAGTTTTCTTTCCACATTTAATTGTTTAATATCTGGGTGACCGAGCTTCACTCGGTAATTTTTTACAAAAAAAACTTAAAAAAAAACAATTATTTAGTTGGGATCGATCCTTGGCATTCACATTTCTCGAGTCTGCCAGTTACCCGAATAAGCTACGTCGACTTGACAGTTAATGGCGAAAATTCAATTCAATATAAATGTTAGTGTTTTTTAATGCCCAAAAACAGGGATAAAACAATTTTTTTTTACATAAAACCTAGCTAGATCAATTTTTCTCCCCCAAAACCTCCTACATGCTGAATTTCAGGAGAATCGTTGGAGCCGTTTCCGAGATTTGGAAAATATATATATATACAAGATTAACTCATTTAAATATTAAAGAAAAAACAGGGATAAAACAATTTTTTTTTTACATAAAACCTAGCTAGATCAATTTTTCTCCCCCAAAACCTCCTACATGCTGAATTGCAGGAGAATCGTTGGAGCCGTTTCCGAGATTTGGAAAATATATATATATACAAGATTAACTCATTTAAATATTAAAGATATATTTTAGGTGGCATATTGTTTCGGAATTTTTCCATAAGTTATCCATCACAAAATCTTGCTGTCATTCCGTTTATGGGTAGTAAAAGCAATGAAGATGCTGGAACGGTTTTGAGAGAACGGTGAGCGTTAATTTCAATTTATTTTTATAGAAATTTTAATATTATCAAGGCGGAAGTTTTTGAAGTGTCTTTAAACCATTTTAACGAGACATATTAAACATGAAACCCACGTCTACATTATAATAAATATTGTATCTTTTTTAGTCCGACAACAACAGAAGAACCAGTTAAAATGAACTGCGTCTGTTCCAAGATATACGATCCAGTTTGCGGTTCCAATAACCAATCGTATTACAATCTATGTCAATTGGAATGTGAGAACAAAGCTGGTACGGTGTTCGTGCAGCATCAGGGAAATTGTATACCGTTTTGAAATCATCAAAATTAATTTCAATTATTTGAATTACAACATTATTATTTGTTTTGCATTTATTTATCCTCCAATGAACTTGGATTGTTGTATATTTACATTTCATGACAGTTTTACTCTTACATGTCTACTATAGGCCTACCGTTTAACTCAGTCCTCGCGTGCGGGGTACAGGGTAAGGAGTTAAGACGAGAAGGGGGACCGAGGTAAGTGCGGAGGGGTCACCTCTTGTATATCATGCTACGAGCGCTCGCCGCCCGCACTACCGCGCCCTTATATTTCGCGAGGACTGAGTTAAACGGTGCGCGTATAGCTATCTATAGATACTAACTTATAATAAAGTGTATTACTACAAAAGACTAGTTAGTTAATCTTACTGTCTTAAGATTGAATATTTTTATACTTGTGGTGTTTTTTTTAATTATTGTTTTTTTCCGGTATTCTAAATATTTAGATATAGGATAAATAAAATTTAACTTTACTACAATTTTGAACTGTCGTATAATACCGGCACCATTGTAAACCAGCTTCTAAAGTAGAGACGGTTTTTCCAAAGTTGTGGTAGCCAAATGGCGAGACCTTGGACTCATATTGAAAGTTTAAGGATTCAAATCCAGAGCAGTCAACAATGTATAAATTCATAACAACTTATACGCCTAAATTATATTGTCAATTTATCAAACGTTTTCTGAACGGTGAACATCGTGAGGAAACATATATATCTCTGTTGAATTCTAGGAATTTGTTTAACTTAACAATCCGCATTGGAGCAGCGGGGATGAGTAACCTATACTTTCTTTATCTATAAAAAAAAAAAGAGGATAGGCCTATACCTAACAGATAGGTATAGATTTTATATTCTTATAACCGCGGTCGCATTTATTTTACGAAAAAAATTGCCGTCCCAAACAATTTTCCCTTTTAAATTACAAGAAACATGTTCTCTACATACATAGATCAAAAATAAAAATACCAATGGAGAAAAGAAAACTTACGGTTCAATTATTTTGCAAAAGCTGGAAATGTGCTTGTCCGAATTACACTGCGAATTATTATGAAAATCTTTTGTGAACAGTTCCACAACAATGTTCTTACAAAACAATGAACGCTCGCCGAGGATACCGCAATAATTAAATTAAAGTGCAGTTTACTATACATAAGAAAATAACGCCTTTATACCAAAACCATTCTGTGTGAACCTAAAGAGATTCTTTAGAACTTGACGCCTGTAAAAACTGGGTCACTCTAATATGGGGTCGTAATATTTCAACGTTTTCACAATATTTTATTTTTTATTTAAATATAAAGTAATTTTCTTGGAGCGGCGAATAAAAAAGTGTGTTGCTCTGAAAAATCAAAGTTTTATTTTTATTCGTCTTAATCACCATATTTACACTATACACTATAAACTAATATAAGTACCTGAAAAATCAAAGAAACGACAGTTAAGTTTATATTTTGCCGATTCCCTTTAAATATTTACATTATATCCATCCTGTTAATATTTGCTCCTCAAAAACATTTTTTTTGACGGAGTCAATCAGTTAGTTCCCTTTTCTAAATTTGAAATTGAGATAAACACATATCGAAATTAAAAAGAATTTATATTCTTTACATAAATATAAAATGCGTTGTAAGGCCTGTCGTATTTTGCGGAATGTTGGGCAATGGAATAGACGGATGAATGAAGTGTGAATGAATGAGTTTTTTTTTCATCAGTGTCATACGGCTCTTTTGGGATGACCACTAGAGAGAATCGATGATAATGTGGCTAACCTAACGTCTACCTAAGTAGCGGCCTGTTACTCTCCCACTGCTGGGAATAGGCCACTTCTCTCCGTTTTTAGAGAGAAGGATTGGAGCTAAGACCTACCACGCTGCTCCAATGCGGATAGTTAGGTTACACATACATATCTCCAGAATTCACTGCAGGATTCCTCACGATGTTTTCCTTCACCGAAAAACGTGTGATTAAGTGAAAAAATTATCAATTAGACACATAACTTTTAACAGAAAACTCATTGAACCGGGTCCGGGTTTGAACCCGTGACTATCACAGCAACGTCTACCGTATAGAGTAGTATTAATATATTAAATCGTCATTCTTACTTCCCTTATCCCACTTTAAGTGTTACATAATTTGGCTACGTATTTTACAACCGGCCGCCTGCCTGACGTCAAATTAACTTAGTCGCCTTTTGCAACGCCTTGATAAGAAACGGGGTGGTCTATTCTATTCAGCCGGATACCACACGGCGGTTCGACTTATCGTAGTCGCCTTTTACAACACCTCGGTAGGAAAGAGGGTGGTCTATTCTTCTCAGCCGGACACCACTCGGCGGTTCGACTTACCTTAGTTGCCATTTACGAAACCGCGGAAAGAAGTGAGGGAGGTCTATTCTACTCAGCCTGATACCACACGGTGGGTTAATTTACTATAGTCGCCATTTACAACACCTCGGTAAGGAATGTGGGTAGACTATTCTACTCAGCCGGATGTCACATAGCGGGAATAAACATAAACTTGACAGTTTCTTGTAATTTTTTCGTTTCAAGTGAAATTTATCGCAAGACGCTGCATACTTCAGAAGTTAACGGTATACTTTGGAATGTTTGCAAGAAAGTTTCACGGTATCTAGATAGTTTTCCTAATGTACGCGAATATTTAAGTTAATTTATGGTTAATTAGTCTTTCAAATATTTGTATTTTACGAGAACCATTTTGTAGTTGGACTTTTAATTTGTTTCTGTAATTATACGTAAGGTTCATTTCAATAGACATAAATTTAAATATAAAAGATTGTGTCTGTCTATCTGTCTATAATAGACAGATAATCAGCTGGAGTGAATTTAATATAATATGGTACCATTATAATCCAGCTTCTTGATAACACTGGACTCGTAAGAAGACTTAAAAGGACAAAACCTTTTGAGTTAGTTTAATATAGTGATAGTGTAGTGTAGTGCTAGTGCTACTTGAAAGAACACAAGAACAAAGTGTCTCACATAGCAAGAAAGACTAAGATAAGTCACTGGACCTATTCTTAGATATAAGTTAATTTATAAGTTTAGGTAATCTTTAAGTTGCTTATTAGCCTCTTGGCTAGATCGCAACATCAATAAAGTACTTCCTTTTGGTTGTTCTTTATAATAGCAAAAAAAAAAAAATTATAAACCAAACCAAATAATCTTGTTAAGCTATAGCTTCCTCTATGTTTATTTTTATCTTTTGATATAAATAAATAATGTGTTATATACTTTTTAGATTTTTAATTTAAAAAGAAATCTTTTTAATAATAATTAATATTATTATTTTATTATTTTATTTTAGAATTTTTTATATACTTTTTAGATTTAGGCGTTCCTGTGCCGAGGTCCATGACACAAAAATAATGATAATATTATTTTTCCATAATCTGCGATAAAGGTACTATCTCCTGATTGATTTGATTTGGGTAGTGCATGAGTTTTTACAATTCTGCATATATCAGGTATGAGAACAGATAGTACACTTTACATTTAGCATTACATATATTTTCTTTTATCGTAGATTATATTGTCATTACTTTTGATATTTATTACCTATTCTAAAATCTCTATTATAAAATACATACGATTTAAAAAAAAATCAATAAATACCTTAATATGTAGTACATGAATGTAAATATTCCAAAGATAGCAGGATATCTTCTTGGTATAGGGAGAGAGGAATTGTTTTCTCTAAATTTAACGCTTGCGGGACACGGGCAGTAATGAATAAATCAAAAGTACTGGATCGATTTTAATCATTTTTTTTCACTGAGTGACATGGGTTATATATTTTATACCCATGCGAAGCAAGGGCAGGCCGCTAGTAATAAATAAAAGCTTTTATTTTTTTAAACTTATTAAACTAATCATCTCGCTAAACTAGATAATAGTTTAGTTAATCTGCTAACTGTATCGTATCGATCAGTCATCATCCTCCTGCCCTTATCCCACTCTAAGTGGGGTCGGCACAACATGTTATAAACATGCTGTCACATGATTTGGCTGCGTTTCACGATCGGCCGCCTGTCAGACGTCAACTTACCTCAGTCGTATTTTATGACACCTCCGTAAGAAAGAGGGTGGTATATTCTACTAAACCGGATACCACACGGTGGGTCGACTTACCTTAGTCGCCTTTTACGACACCTCGGTAAGAAATGAGGTTGGTCTATTCTACTCAGCCGGATACCACACGGCGGTGTATCGATCGATCAGTATTTACTAGAAATATTATATTTTGCAACATTGGGAACAAGAAATGCTTTCTATTTGCATTTTGTGGCGCCACTTCGATCGCTTAGCTGCAATATCTATCCACAAAGCTTAGTTTAATGTAGGATAATTTTCCCTTTTTAATACCGCTAAGTCATTTATCGCAAGACGCTGAATTCTAGTCAAGTTTACGGTTCACCCCGGAATTGCGCCACAAACTTTCTCGGCTAATGCCACTTTAGGAATAATTTTAACTGGCTGGTTTTAACTTATGTAGTCAGGGTTATCAACAAGCTTTCAAAGTGCTTAATTTTTCAATCCTTTCAAATCAAACATTCCTCCAAAATAATCTACATTCACATTATAATTTTGAAAATTTGTTTATCTACCTCTCCGTTACGCATTTAACAGGATGCCACTTAGCAATATTAAATGAATGAATTAACTTTTATTGAATACTATATTACTATTCTATTGAATATATATATTACTATTTTATTGAATACTATATTGAAAACTGCCGCCGTGTGGTATCCGGCTGAGTAGAATAGACCAACCTCATTTGTTACAGAGGTGTCGTAAAAGGCGACTAAGGTAAGTCGACCCACCGTGTGGTATCCGGTTTCGTAGAATAGACCACCCTTTTTCTTACCGAGGTGTCGTAAAATACGACAGAGGTAAGTTGACGTCAGGCAGGCGGCCGGCCGGATACCACACGGCTATATTTATCTTAGAACTATGTTGTATATTTTGCCCCGTTCTTTGATGCAGGTGGCAGTGACGTTGTTTTCAGCTCAATGGGTTGCAAGTTTGATTCCTACCTAAATGGTTTTGTGCACTTTTTGTGATGGATAAAAAATCTTAAAATCGCGTCAGAATAGACCACCCTCTTTCTTACCGAGGTGTCGTAAAATATGACTGAGGTAAGATGACGTCAGGCAGGCGGCCGGTCGTAAAAACGCAGTCAAATCATGTGACAGTATATTTATAACATGTTGTGCCGACCCCGCTTAGAGTGGGATAAGGGCAGGAAAATGATGAGTTCTAAGATAGATAATTTGTACCTTCATATAAGTCCATAACAGTCATACCAAGGATCATAAAGAATCTGAAATTAAAATATTAAGCCCTTGGGTTTTTAACGATGACACAACTCAACATAAGAATAAATATCAATTAACTTTGTTTTTCCTTACCCACATGTATTTTATTAGCCCCATTTTCCTGATAAAATACAACGATGTTTTTTTTATTTTTGTCGCTAACCCGCAGGCATATTGCGTTGTAACTGTTGTATTATAATGGAGCCGAATCTTGATCTCAATTTTAATATATGACAGAACATGTTTTTTTGTTATTACATAACATATTTACAGTACTAGAAAAGTTGACATAGTAGGTTTATTTTTTATATACGACCAAGTAGCAGTTTATTCTGGCTTTTGGTTTTTGGTTTATTCGGAACAGTTTTAGTTATATGTCGAATACTAGGGATATAAATTAGACTGGAAAAATCGACAATAAAACAATCGATATTTCTTCCTTTAAAATATATTGTTTAGTAATAAAACGATTATTTCGTATAAAAAAAATCTATTATAAAAGTCGATTTTTTTACTACTTCAAAAGTGGACTATGTTTTTGTTGCGTTGGTGTTATTTGCGAAATTCGATTAAAATTTGTAGATTGGCTACATTGATGTAATCTAACAACGTATCCTATATTAAAAACTAAAAAACCTGAGAAAAAAAAATCCAAAAAGATTTTTGAATGTAATAAAATTTTTAAAAATCGATTTTTAACGTTTACAAAATCGATTACTAAAAATCGATTCGAAATCTTTTTTAACATCCCTAGCGGATCCGGCCATGGGTAACTGTGTTCTGGTCTATTTTCGAAAATTACTATAATTAAAATTTAGTATCGTAAATCATGTGATACTTACTGACTTGCTTATAATTTAAAAAAACTACTTAGTTTTTACATATTTATTAAGATTATAATACTTAAAAAAATAATGAGGCTGCCTTTTACTCCCTATTTGCAAAAACATATAAAATGCCACATTTATTTTACTACTCGCCCTTAGAGCCATCAAAGTTGCTCCGTAGAATTTTTTAAAGGTTCAAATAAAATATTTACGTTGAAAAAGACCCAAGCATAAAGTATTAATGTTAAAATAAACGCACCCTTTGCATTAAATTATTAAATTTGCAGGTCTACGTTATTGTAGCAGATGTTTTTTCTGCTATTTTTCGAGTATACATATCTCGAATTAACATAGTTCACAAACTTTGTGCTTGTTGCGATAATATATTATCAAAACATTTTTGAAACACTTTTAAATTTTTGTAAAACTGTTTTTTAAAACATTTGGCGTATATGGCAATGACCGTGCCTTTAGCCAGAGGTCATGGGTTGAATTCCCACCGATGGCTAACATTTTTTTAAAACAATTTCTTTTTTTTACGAGTCTAAGTGTATTTATGTATTTGTTTACCAGCTTACAAATGTATTTAAGTATAAATTTACAAGTTATCTATCACCTATAATACAAGTATTAAATTACTTTAGGGACGGATGAAGATGTGTGTATTCGCTTTGAATGGACCGTTGGTGCAGTTAGCAGTGACTCTATCTTTAGCTCAGTGGGTTGCGGGTTCGACAGCAGCCGAGGGCCAACATTAAAAAAAATGTTTGTTGTACGAGACTGGATGTATTTATATATTTGTTTACCTATTTACAAATGTATTTAAGTATATATTTACTAGTTATCTATCACCTATAATACAAGTATTATATTACTTTAGGGACGGACGTACATGTGTGTATTTGCTTCATTTATTTATTATTTATTTATAAGAAGACTAGCTTTTATCCGGAACTTCAAGAGCACGGTCGCGTGATAGGTTGATAACAGATGGCGCGTTTCAATGTCATTCTATTCCAGTAGAATTAACAGGATATATATAGCCTGTATGTTACCGGTGTATATAATTTCATAGATATTGGTCCAGCGATTTCGCCGTGAAAGAGTAACAATATATTCATACTCACAAACTTTCGCATTTATAATATTAATAGGATTAGTAGAATTAACGCACTAACTCTGGTAAGGATTCAAGAATTTTGGAGGTTCATATTTCGTCTTGGCTAAAACACGGCAGTTCTAAAACTTAATTATAAATTTAATTCTATTTGCTCTTTTAGAGAGGGCTGTTCTCGACGCGTTTGAAGGACTCAAATAATAATTACTTTTACATTGAGAAGCTGTAAAGAAAAAAAATCTTTGAGCAATTTCTTTTACAAATCCGTCTACGTTTAACGAGCAACTTCCGATCGGGTTTCTACACTTTTGCACATTTACATAAAAGGATTGGAAAGTTGAATGTCGGAGATGTTTGATTTAATCTTAAAATAAGAACTCAAAATGTTTGTTTGTAATTGTATGTTGTAGTTGTTATGTAAACAGTTTTTTTTTATTTCGGATTTCAGTCAAAGAAACTGTACCTCCCCACTTCTGGGAAAAGGTTTCCTTTAATTTCAATTTATGTTACAGAAAGTCGTTTATTACGCTGTGTGATGAACTATATTAGTTATAACGAGAAGTAGCAAAAAAAAAAATTACTAATTTTATACTTTTCTACATTTATATTTTAAACATTAGTTTTATTGAGAATTTATTTCATCTTATTTATTAAGTGAAATTGATTGTTTACCAGATTTAATAAAGATATATTTTTTTAATAAAATTAATAAAAGGCTTATACAGAAAGCCTTCTATACTATTTAGGATTACTTAGATGATAAGGTGCGTGGACATAGCTACTCGTCGACTCTGTACAAGACAGTAATGACTAAATGTAACTGGTGATAAGAATTATATTTTTAAAAGAGCACCCGCCGAGTTTCCCGCTGGCTCTTCTCGGTAGGAACAGCTTTCCGAACCAGCAGTAGAGTTGACGATTCAAAAGCACTTGTTTACAAGTTTTTTTGAATAAAGAATATTTCGAATTTGAATTTGAATTTGTGACTTTTGTAAAGTGTCAAACGATCTCAATGTTAGACTATCACAATTACGTCCCAGGAATTAATTATTTAAAATTTCCATCCACGAATTAAATTAACAGAACGCGGACGTTGTGTAAATTATTTCAACAAAATTGCACTTTCCCAGTCAAAACAATGCCAAGTCAAACAATGCATCCAATTTATTAATTCATTGTTAATTTAAGCTCAGTTCGTAACCGCTAGGTGCGCCAGGCGTTTAGACTTTTCTCAAATTTATTTCTGTTTTGGATTCTACACTTTGATAATCGTACTATGTATCTAGCACTAGTATAAAATTTAAATTCGCAAATGGTGATTTTTTTTAACTTATAAAATGGCTGTCATAAAAAAATCATTTATTAAGGTGAGGTAGTGAATATTAATAAGTTATTAAACAACGCAAATCATTCCCACATGTAATGGTTCGAAAAATACTGTATACGGTTCCGCGTTGAATAGCTAAACATTTTTTTTATGAAAAAAAGGAACCAGTTTTCTTGACATCTGAATAGGCAATTAATCTAGATGTTACGGAAATGGAAAAATATTTTTTTGCACTCTGACTCTATGACACTAAGTACTTACTGAAAATCTTACATATAAATTATGATAAAAATATATTAGTACTTAGGTGACTATATGTATCTCTAAATATTCCCTAGAACAGTGTAACCTGCCAGTCAACATTGAAGCAGTACAATGGGTCTAAACTCTAATCCTTCCCTTTGTAACTTTGTAACTAGTAAATTATAGTACAAAATATAATGAATAATAATATTCAAATAGTATATAAAAGCACCACAGCGTCACAGAATGTGTCAAAATGTTGACTATTAATTAATTTACTAGTCGATACCCTCTAAAATACACTGCAGGGCAACGCTATGTTTTACTAAGGGTTAATTGGAAACTTTGAGAGCTTGCGATGGGAATTAGGGAAAATCTCACTCTAGCCCTGAATAATGTTATTGGCATATTCAAATATTTTATTAATATAAAGTTTGATCGAGTACTTCGAATAGTTAATTTGGTATACGTAAGGTTACTAGCAAGTAACCTTACGTGCATACCTACCTACGTACGTACCTTAGCATGTTTGTGTCATAGTTTGATATTGATTTGATTTGATACTCATTTAATTTGATTTGCTGGCATATTAGTTATAAATATAGAAGCCGTGTGGTATCTGGCTGAGAAGAATAGACCGCCCTCATTTCTTACCGAGATATCATAAAAGGCGACTAAAGTAAGTCGACTCGCCGTGAGGTATCCGACTGAGTAGAATAAACTACCCTCTTTTTTACCGAGACGTCCTAAAAAGCGACTAAGGTAAGTTGACCGACCGTGTGGTATCCGGTTGAGTAGGTAAGACCACTCTGTTTCTTACCCAGGTGTTGTGAAATACGACAAAGGTAAGTTAACGTCAGGCAGACGGCCGGCCGTAAAATACGTAACCAAACAATGTGAAAAACTTGATTCATTTTGAAAGAACATAGTAATAATGTTTTTATGGTTTTTTTTTTAAATTACGAACGCGTCATAAATATTTATCTACCCTAGTGTGATTAGACAAAAACTCTATGGGTAATATCCATGGCATAATTATAACTGTATACGAGATGAGCCTAAATGAATCTTAAAATGTCGTATTTTATATTGTTAAGTTTTGTATAACTTTATATGAGCTTATTTTAATGATATCTACTCATTACAGCGGCAAATCTTCTAAGCCTAAGAAATGTGGTACAAATGATAAACTTTTGCTGTTAATTTTATCGTTTTATATTTATGTAATAATTTGCAATGGAATATTAACTGTTTATGCGTAATGAATATAATAGTTAGGCTTGTTTAGTATAAAGTATATATTTTGTGTTTGTTTTGACGTGTTAATGGGGAACTCCTTTCATTTGTTATTTCCGATATTTAAAATATTACACGATTGTGTCTACCAACAAGTTTTGAATTATTTACCAGTGAGTTTTGGACATAAACCAAAGCGAAAAGATATTGAAATATCTAGAGATGGTTCAAGCGTATTTAGTATGAATGTATGAGTTCATTTTTGGGTTATTCATAGATAAATATAATTATTGATTTAACGATACTATTTTGTGTCTATGGATGGCCATACCGACTTCATAGTGGTTAAGGTTAATCTTGAAACCCAGCATGCCACCAATAAACCCGAATAAGTAATAATACCTTGGTGACCGGTAATTTAAAAAAAAATGCAAAAAAAAAAGAAAAAAGAGCTGGTGATATCTGGGACTTAATCCCGGGTATTTTGTACTTATAAATCCGCCCATTCCCCACTGAGATATTAAAATAAAGAGAAAACTAATCAAGGTGTAATCGCTCTTTTTATGTGATACTAGCTTTTACCCGCAACTTCGTTTGCGTGGACTGTTGTCGCATGATAGATTGATATTTTAATGTCCTCTTATACCTGTAGATTTAACAGGATTTCCATAGCCTAAATGTTACCCCAGCGTGTAAGGAATAATTCTGCGAAATTTTATAGATTTTGGTTCAGCGGATTCCCCGTGAAAGAGTAACAAACACATCCATACCCACAACCTTATGCATTTATAATATTAGTTAGGATTAGACAAAGATGAAGTATACAAGTTTCATTTTCCATAGGGCTAGTCTAGGGCTCCCCTATCTTCGTATAATAACTCTATCCATATAACAGCAAAGACACTACAGAATTTTGACAATGTACGCGAACGAATAACAAAGAAATATATCTTTACTAACAAATTTTAACGCAATATAAGTTATACGCAGATACTGGTATAATTCAAACTAATAAAAAAATTAAAAACTTTCTCCGCTTTCTCTCATCACTTGCACCCATTGAATGGGTGAGCCAAAGCGTGGATTTCCTTCATTATAATTCCGGAGTCACGCTCACGCTGGGTGTAATTAAATGTTGTTGGAATCCGTTGAGTCGCGAGCACTGTATTATTGCTGTATTCAAGAGATTGTATCACCCACTTGCCTCGGCATGCATTTATTAAGCTCCCAAAGAGACTAATTTTGTACAGAATATTAATTTTTATTATGTTCTACTTCCCTATTTAGCTTTTCATTTATAGTTGTATTTTATAATTATAGTAGATGTGGCGACAACGCCGTGTGGTATCCGGCGAAATAGAATAATACCAACCTCATCTCTTACCGAGGTGTCGTAAAAGGCGACTAAGGTAAGTCGACCCGCCGTGTGGTATCCGGCTGAGTAGAATAGACCACCCTCATTTCTTACCGAGGTGTCGTAAAAGGCGACTAAGGTAAGTCAACCCGCCGTGTTGTATCCGGTTAAGCAGAATAGACCACCCTCTTTCTTACCGAGGTGTCGTAAAATACGACAAAGGTAATTTGATGTCAGGCAGGCGGCTGGTCGTAAAATACGTAGCCAAATCATGTGACAACATGTTTATGACATGTTGCGCTGACCCCACTTAGAGTGGGATAAAGGCAGATGATGAGTAGATTTGGAGGCAGCATTTTCAGTATATTATCATTCATCATCTTTATGTTATTAATAAAATGATAATTATTTAGTGATTGTGGTGAAGCGGAATAGTTAGGGTAACTGACTTGCGATCGAGAGATCGTGAGTTCGAATCCCGTCCATAATACTACCGTAGTGAACTCACTCCTTACAATTTACCTTAGCTGGAGGGTTTAACAAGTTTACTAGTAATTTGTAACTCAAAATCTCTTAAAGTAAAAAAAAGGGGGATTCGGCTTTGGAGAATATACCACCTTAATTTCTTACCGAAGTGTTGTTAAAGGCGGAGGGTGACCTCAAAAAGGTTTTAATGTTTCTGTTTGTCCTTCTTTCAATGTGATTTATGGTATAGAAATACTTGAAGGGCTATAAAGTGTCGTCAAGCGCAAAATGTCGTGGCCCGAAGGTAGTACAAAGACGTATATCAATTTTAAACATATAATTCCAACTTTAAAAGTCAATGCAAATTCCTCTTCTGGCGAACTGAAGATTTTTCATCTGACAGTTCATTTGGCATATGTTTATGAAAGTTTCATTTGTAGTGGTGCACACTGGAAAGTAGACGTTAGGGCATTTGTCACAAGGAACAGTTCTGTTCAACGGCGGCAAAATTTGCTCTATCGGCTGCTTGGTCGTCCATTTTTTGGTGGTCCTTTGTGAAAAGCTGCTTGATAACAGTATAAAAAGTAGTAATAAAAGTTTCCCTGCAACGATAGTTCGAAAAATTTAATATTGCAAAATCAGTGGAAACGTGGATCGTACGGTATTAAAGTATGGTTAGTTTGTAACTTATGGATTATTGCTTGACCGCCATTTAAATGTAAGTGATAATTTAGTCTAAAATGGGCACACTAAAGTCCGTAACAGATATGGTAATAATATCAATTGTCATTTATTACCAGTTACAGTTTGAGATTCAGAGATGACCGTTTGAGAGAGAGTGAGATTAAGCTGTGATAGCCTAGCGGTGTGACCATGCGACTCTTACGAGAGTGTAAAGAGTTCAAACCCTGGAAGGAACCAATGAGATTTTCTATTAAAACTTATGTATCTAATTGATAATTGCAATTTATCACACGTTTTTCGCTGAAGAAAACCATCACGAGGAAACCTTCACATCTCTAGAGAAATCTGGGCATATGTGTAACCTACAAATCCGCATTGGAGCAGCATGGTAGGTGTTAGCTCCAACCCTTCTCTTCAAGAACGGAGAGAGGAGGCCTATGCCCAGCAGTGGGATTGTATCAGGCCGTGGCTATACTTTTTTTACCGTTTGAGATTCAGCCTTTAACTATTGAACGTCTATTCTATCTGATGACGCCATAACACGGTCATATAACACTTTGACTATGAGCCGTTACCCAGTAACCTTAATATGATATTACGTGATGTTAATTGAGCCTCAGCGATTCTTCTGTCCTATCATTTCGTTTTCTTGCTTTAGCGATAACTCTTCTTGTCTGTAAAAGCTGTTAAAGGCTTTATCTTAATTCAGAAAAAGTATTTTTCTCAGAAGGGGTAATCGATTGTGGGTAATGTTGAAGGAATTTAGAAGAAAGCAAACCACACTAAAATTATCACAGAACCAGTTCTGAGTTTATTTATAAAAAAAATACAAACAAGCAGTTACTTTAATATTAGTACCTCTGGATAATGAAATTAATGGATCTATGCCGTAGATTGTATATGATTCTTGGTTTGTTTTCTTTTATTCACACTTCTTCTTTATAGAAGCTTGCCATAATTTAGATTTTTTGGGGTCTTCAAACATTTTTAGTACGATGATTTACATCGTTTAAACACATTATTATTTTACATAACGTAAAATACATAACGTGTAATTATTGTTTTAAATATGAAAATAAACCAAAACCAATTTAAAATAACATAATCGAAGATATAAAGCTATAAAATGTAGCTGAAGAGCTAAACACAAACCTATTAACTTACAATATTTTTCCACTTTCCGGCCGAAGCAATTTCCGCTCATTATGTAATGAAACAGCTATTACAAGGATTATGAATTCAAATTAGTGTTATAAAGCTGTAATTTTATAGCGTCGTTCCCTTGTTTCTATAATTGAAATTCATTTTAGAATTTTACTCACGAAATTAATAATCAAATCAAATTAATCTTTATTCAAGTAAGCTTTTGTAGGCACTTCTAAATCGTTAAGGATCAAAAAGATTTAATGAAGCTACCAGGAACTACTGAATTAGCCGTGTGATATCTGGCTGAGTAGAATAGACTACTCCAATTTCTTACGAGTTATCGTAAAAGGTGACTAAGGTAAGTTAACCTCCCGTGCGGTATCCGGCTGAGTAGAATAGACCACCCCAATTTCTTACGAGTTATCGTAAAAGGCGAGTAAGGTAAGTTAACCTGCCGTGCGGTATCCCGCTGAGTAGAATAGATCACCCTCATTTCTTACCGAGGTGTCGTAAAAGGCGAGTAAGGTAATTTGATCCGCCGTGTGGTATCCGACTGTCTAGAATATACAACCTTCATTTCTTACTGAGGTGTCGTAAAAAGCGTCCAAGGTAAGTTGACCCGCCGTGTGGTATCTGGCTGATTAAAATAGATCGGAGATAGATGAAGTAGCCCGTAGTTCTTTTCAAAGCATGAAAAGAGTGCTCACTAGTCGCAACCTGAATATCGCATTGCGAACACGCCTCTTACATTGCTATATTTGGCCAGTACTTTTTTACGGATGCGAGGCGTGGACCGTAAAAGAGGATATTCGAAGGCGTATAGAAAGCATTTGAGATGTGGGCCTATCGACGCATGCTAAAAATAAAATGGACAGAAAAGGTGACAAATGAAGAGGTCTTGCGGCGTATGTGTTGTAAGCGCGAACTTTGGACCATCATCAAAAAGAAGAAAGTTGCATACCTGGGACATGTGCTTAGACACGAACAGTATGGGCTTCTGCAACTTATTATGATGGGCAAAGTTGCAGGTAAGAGACGCATCGGCCGCAAGAGAAAGTCATGGTTGCGCAACATACGAGAATGGACTGGAGTCGCGAGTGCTGCCCAGCTTTTTAGCCTCGCGAGAAATAGAAAGGAGTATCAAGCACTGACGGCTAACCTTCGCTAGTCGGAGAGGCACAAGAAGAAGAAGAAGAAAATAGATCACCCTCATTTCTTACGAAAGTATCGTTAAAGGCGACTAAGGTAAGTTGACCCGCCGTGCGGTATCCGGCTGAGTAGAATATACCACCCTCATTTATCATCAAGGTGTCGTAAAGGAATAACTTTTTTTTAAACGTATGCTCTTGGTTATTATTTTTGACGCTTTGCGTTGCAGGAAAATATCAAATCAGATCAAAATCTTTTATTCATATCGTAAGAAACAGCAAAAAATCGAAAAAGGGAAACGATTTCTGAATCAAAATGAAACTCGTGCCGTCGGTGCGTGGCGTGATTCGGAAGTAAAGTTTTTTCAGTGTTGCTAGGTTACAAATTTTACTTAATAAATAATATTTGTTGTATGTCGGATATAATACAAAGTAGAGAAATACAATCGCACTTCTGATTTTGGATTAATCGAGACGTTAATATATTAGGTCTAGGCACAGAATCATGAAGAATTATCTTTTAGTATTAAATTTAATTGTTATGGAAAAAAAGATAGTATAAATCGTTAATATCGTTTATTTTTATTGGGATTATTTGTTTACATAAGTTCTTGGAAATATTGCAAGCTAAGTTGACTCGCCGTGTGGTATCCGGCTGTGTAGAATAGACTCCCCTCTTTCTTAACGAGCAAGGGTTACTAAGGTAAGTTGACGTCAGGCAGGCGGCCTACCTACCTACCTAAAATACCTAGCCAAATCATCATCATCCTCCTGCCCTTATCCCACTCTAAGTGGGGTCGGCACAACATGCTGTCACATGATTTGGCTGCGATTTTACGACTGGCCGCCTGCCTGACGTCAACTTACGTTAGTCGTATTTTACGACACTTCGGTAAGAAAGAGGGTGGTCTATATTACTAAACCGGATACCACACGGTGGTTAACTTACCTTAGTTATGACAACTCTATTGTCTATACTATGGTTTTTATTTATGACAAATAAGAATCCTTATTTCTATTTATGCCTATTGAAAATAGCAAAAAGGTGATCTAAAATTTAATTACAGCCATCGATTCAAGAAACTTCTTAAAGCTTACTTCAATTAATTGAAGATGCAAAGACAAAAGCATAGAGTAGTAGGAATTGGAACGAGAAAAAGGAGCATTGAAATTTCAACTTCATTTTGGCAGTTTTAGCGCAGATGAAAGGTTTATTCATTTTATCTCAGTCTTTGCCAGCGATCTCAATCTAGTTTAGATGAAAATTGTAAAGGGAGACGCGCATTCTTATGGTTCTGTAGACAAAAAACTCCGTTTAAATTCCTCTTGTTCGTTCTCTGTAATAATGAAAATAGAAAAATAGCGCTTAGCGATAAAGTTTTAGAAATAACTTTGAGTGGCACTTCTAATTTAAAGATTAAAAATATCGAGATTAAAAAATTGTTGTCGTCCACATAATCTTGTAGGGTATTGTTTTCTCTTGACCGATAAAATGTAATAACCATAGAGTAAAACGTAAATTAAAAAAGTTAATGTCACCGTTTGGATTTTTTTTTAAATATTTATGTATGATCAATCAAGACCATAAATAACCTGGATGGATAAAAGTAGCTGAATGACCGAACCTTGCCCGGTAATTTTTTTTAATAAAAAAAGAATGCAATAAAAATATTTAAAAAAAAGTTTTTATCTGGGATTGATCATAGTATTCAGAATTGAAACCACCCACTATCATGACTTTGCAATTGATAGCTTAATTATTATTTGCTTTCTCATAAAATTATAGCAGATTTTTAAGTGCCCGAAAACAGGGATAAAACGGTTTTTTTTACATAAAACCTTCCTAGAACGATTTTTATCCCCCAAAACCCCTACATGCATATATATATATATATATATATATATATATATATATACATACATACATACAAGATTAACTCATGTAAATATTAAAGAGATAATTTAGGTAAGCGTATATGTAATTAATGTAAATAAATGTCGTTTTTCCATGTTTTCGGCCTCTAAAATTTTTTTGAAATTTACGTTGAATACAATCACAATTTTTCACTGTCAAACGTTACGTCATGGTAGTTCATTTGGGGAACGGGCGGTCTAGAGAGGTAAAAATACCGAGGATCGAGCCCCACCTGCCCTATTTTTCATTTTTTTAATTTTTTTTACATCATTTTAATAATTACCGATCAAAGCTCGGTCTCCCAGGTACTAACTACTTATTCTACACAGTTTTGTGTCACAACTTTATATTTGAAATGTTAAAAAACCAAGAGAAAAGTATTATTTTTCATGAATAACGTGACTGTCTAGCGAAGTATTTGTTTAAATATCATCTTACGTAATGTTCTGCATGTTTTTCACTCGAATGAATACAATGCTCCACTCATGCCTGACACATATATCCTAGGATTCCTTTGAGATATTATATTGCGTTTCTCGCGACGTTTGCTTTTGCTCGCAAGTGTAAACATACATAATATAAGAAACCTCGTCTTACTGACTGGTAAAGCAAAACATTCCCCTCAAGGTAAACATGAATATTTATGGCTTGGAGAATTCCTGTTACAGTAAGATCTTAAGGAAAGGGTGAAGAAAGAATTTTCGACAACGTCATAATCATAATAAACGTTACAATCATAATTAGTGTCATAATAGTTAAAAAACGACATCATCACTACATATTATAAAACAAAGTCGTAAAAGCCCTATGTACGCATAAAACTTTAAAACTACGCAACAGATTTTGATGCGGTTTTTTTTAATAGATAGAGTGATTCCAGAGGAAGGTTTGTACGTATAATAACATTCAATACGGAGTAGAGAAATACTGTAATTTTTGAGGTTTCTATAAATAATTACAATTTTTCCGCTTACATTGCAAACGCAGGCGAAACCCTACTATTTGTACACCTTGAAAAGGTCTACAGAAAAGTCCGCGATGGTATATGTCTATCTCTTATGGATAACCCACAATAGCATTTTTTGTCATTTACTTTTTACGAAAAATAATGCCTAATGTTCAAAGCAATTTTTATACAATAAAGCATTAATCCTTATCCAATAAATAATAATAACTCCAATAAATAATCCTTAACCTTAAATAAATTGTTGATTTAATATAGATCAATATGGCCATTTACAGCATGTAATTTAAGTGAACATTTTCGGAGATATTACAGATTTAAAATGCCGTGCCGCTTACTTACTTACTTATAGGGAAAGGAAATTGTTTTTCTCCAAATTTAACGCTTGCGGGCCACGGGCAGAAATGAATAAATCAAAACTACTGGATCGATTTTAATCATTTTTTTACACTGACTGACATGGGATATATATTTTACACCCGTGCGAAGCAGGGGCAGGCCGCTAGTAATCAATAAATATTACCAGTAAAGGTCAACGAATAATAACATAATATAATAATAGCCTTTATATTAGTTCTGGGTGAAAAAAAATAAACTTAACAAAAAAATTTCATGGCAATCGTCATCCTGCTGCCCTTATCCCACTTCAAGTGGGGTCGGCACAACGTGTTTTAAATATGTTGTAAAACATGTTGTCACGTGATTTGGCTACGTGTTTTACGACCGGCCTCCTGCCTGACGTCAACTTACCTTAGTCGTATTTTACAACACCTCTGTAAGAAAGAGGGTTGTCTATTCTATTCAACCGGATACTACACGGTGGGTCAACTAACCTTAGTCACCTTTTACGAAAACTCGGAAAGAAATGAGGGTGGTCTATTCGATTTAGCCGGATACCACACGGTGGGTCGACTTACCTTAGGTGCCTTTTACGATACCTGGAAATAGAAAGTATTATGTTTTTGTCGACACTTATGTTAACAAAAACATAATAATTTCAATTTGCAGTAACATGAAACAATACGAGCATAAGGTCGGAAGTCATGAGTTTTCTAAAAATATGTTTTTTTTAATATTGAATAATATGGTAAAAATTTTAAAATAAAGTATAAAGAATCGAAAGCTATAGTAGTAATATTTCATTTAAAACTATATAAATAAACGACAATACCAGCCCAATTTTACTTTGTAAATTTTCTTGTCGCTCTTCTATAATCCCAATAAAACACACATCAGACCTTATGCGTCTTCGCGTGAATTTATGGAACATGACCTTAATAATAAATTGGTAAATCAAAAAAACTGTATTACGTTCAGAAAAATAAACAAACTCTCGTTACCAACCGAAAAATGCTAGGTCGAGGACGTATCCCCAAAACAAATTTCCAAGGGTACACAAATGTTTGTTTTCCAATAATTAAAAGCTGCACAGCTGTTCAATCAAACTTCGCCCAATTAGGCCTGTTTCAAATTGATGCAATTAATGTTTGTATGCCAATTGCGATCTATACTATTAATATATTCATTAAGCAGATTTGTTGCTGTGAGTATTGTTTTAAGTAAAGTCAATTGTTAGGTTGAATTTGAATTATGTTAAGTAAGCTTTTCGTCTTATTCAAATTCAAATTCGAAATAATGTTTATTGGAGTAACCTTGTAAACAAGTGCTTTTCAATCGTCAAAGCTACTGTTCGATCGGAAATGTTCCTACCGATAAGAGCCAGCCAGAAACTACCGAGTTTCTTGCTCTTCTCTTTTCAAAATATAATTCTTATGACTAGTTACATTTAGTCATTGCTGTCTTGTACAGAGTCAAAGAGTAGCTATGTCCACACATTTTTATCGTCTAAAGAATTCTCAACAGTATAGTAGGTTTTATGTATTAGCCTCTTTTTAACAGTGTTTCATACTGTTGTAATGGCAAAGCCAAAATTGATTGCGACATTTTATTAGCATCTTATACCCAAACCCACAAACGACTTACGTCCTTTTGCAAGGCGCGAAGCAGGAGCCTCAACCTTATGTCAGTTCCTACTTTATCTATTACACATTATACATCGCCATAGAAAATTTTATTTCTTTCCATTACCACCTCGTGAATATGATAAATGATCATCATCATCATCCTCCTGTCCTTATCCCAATATAAGGGGATTGGCACAACATGTTTTAAACATATTTTTCATGATTCGGCTAGGTATTTTACGACCGGCCGCCTGTTTGACGTCAAGTTACTTTAATCGCCTTTTACCACACCTTGTTAAGAAATAGGGTAAAAACTACGTAACTAAATTAAATATGTATTAATTATATTCTATTCAGGTATTATTCTATTTATGAATATTATTTAAAGTCAGGAAAAACTTGACACGGGCCAGTTCTCAGCATTTTCGCCTTATGTTTCTTGTTCTTGTTTTCATTGACGCATCTCATACGACATTCGTTGATGTATGTTATATTATCATCGGCACATATCGGGTAGTACACTCGTGGGCAATTGTGACACTTGGGTGATGCTGGTATGTCGCTTAGAGAACGGACATCAACCGAGAAGAGATTGAAGAAGTCGTTGAAGTCTTCTTTCCTATCGCAATAATTTTCTTTCAATAATAAATCTGCAATTGACACAAAGATTTATAAGTCTTGGGAGGTTAAATTTAGATTTAAGTAGCTTCTGTTAGTGACGTTTGTGCGGTCTTCGCTACTAAGATGAATAAAATACAAAAGTAGTAATAAAATTATTTTGCTGTAATCCACGATGAAATAAAATAGAAAATATATATTATATAATGCTAAATGTAGAGTGTAAAGTGAGTTTTCATACCTGATACATGCAGGATTCGTAAAAACACAAGCACTACACACGTTCACTATCACAAACTCAACAATCGTTTCGCTAATGTAGATATATTCTATGACAGTCTGTCATGGAAAATATCCACTTTTTAGTGTTTTTAAAAACATTACTTACCTCGTGCTATAAGTGCTAGTGCTAATCTTAATTCGTTTCTCTATTTTACTGAGCAAAATATCGAGTTATTTGCCATTCATTTTGGAATGGCAATGGAATGGCACAATATTAATTGTCTTATATATATGTACTATATACAAACTACACCGGGTGGTATCCGGTTGAGTAGAATAGACCACCCTCATTTCTTACCAAGGTGTCGTAAAATACGACTAGGGTAAATTAACGTTAGGTAGGCGGCCGGTCGTAAAATACGTAGCCAATTCACATCGGCAAAACATGTTTTGCCGAACCCACTTAGAGTGGTATAAAGGCACGAGGATAAGGATGATATTCTACAAACTAAAGACAATATGTGTATATAAGTAAGCGTACATGTGTGTGAGAATCAGCTATATATCACGATGGTATTTTAGCCCTCCGGGTGAACAGTATTTTGTCAAAATAACTCTACTTACTTATAATTATTGTGGTAATTACAATTTTCCTGGTTATCGGCATAATGGATGTGTATTGTGCTAACAGTGGCTCGACGTAATTATGATTAAGATTTTACAGCGTTAATTAAGCCGCGTTTAAATTATGAATTACGATCGTATAATTACACGATGTAGTGATTTTGAATAATTATTAATGGTAAATTGTTTTATATATGAAATTCTTTCAAATTCAAAATTGAAATTATTCTTTTATCTACTTTGATACTATAATACAAAGATTATAAAACTAAAGCCAAAATTCTTATGACAAACATTTACAGGGTAATAAAAAAAATCAATTTTTTATTACCCTGTAAATGTCGCTGGTTTGGAAAGCTGTTCCTACCGAGAAGAACCAGCAAGAAACTCGGCGGTTGCTTTTATCAAAATATAATTCTTATTACTAGTAACAGTTAGTGATTACTACTTTTTACAGGATCGAAGAATAGCTATATCCACGCATTCTATCATTCATTCATCATCTAAGTATACCTTAACAGTATTTTTGTATCAGCCTCATTTAAACAGTGTTTTAAAACTGCTATAACGGCAAATTAAATATTGATTGTTTCATTTTATTATAGAATCTTATATCCAAACCCACAAACATAATTTATGTAAAAATGCAGTAATACAATCCAAAAATTAATGCTATAAAAAAATACAATCCTAAATGGAAAACCAGTGATTAAAATACGACATGGATATTGGTTTTAAAGGGCATTTGTAACTAGACACGCGAAAATTTAAATCCAAAACTAAAGAACGAAACTCGAAAAGGTCGCTCAACATTAGATATCCTTCTAAGGCACGGTTGCTGTCATTGTGATGCAAATTTTCTAAAACCCGGAAAAATCGAGCTTGCCTTTGGCTCCCTATTACACTGACATAATTCTCCTCTAAATTAAACATAATCATCTTATTATATGTGACGGTTATTGTCGTTTTGATAGCAACGGGAAAAATAAGCGGCTTAATTTTGAGTTTTATATTTTATTTAAAAGGATCAAACGTCCTTTTTTTGGTACACTTCGTTACGGTAACTTATAATTCTATTATATCAAATACGACAGGTCCCCTTCTTACCTGGAAGCTGAGGAACTGCAGTGCTATAACTATTAATCCTTTTTAGAGAAAAGTCCGCCTTTGTACATATGCTATTTTACTTTTTCTTTCTCTTTTCTAACAATATGTATTTACAAGAAACGAATTAATTATGAAAGATAATTCGGATGATGGATTGGTTTAATCACATTTCTTCCATTATAAATAAAATAATTCTAAAGAGAAAATATATTAAACTTTTAGACACGGGAACCATCAACATTCTACATCGTTCGATTCTTGACTGAATTTAACGATTTCTTGCAATGATATCCTGTAATTCTAATTGTACCCATTGTTAGTAGCTAAGTTTCGAATCCATTGAGTATTCATCAATGTTATTTTTTTGACGACTGTGTGGTATCCGGCTGAATAGAATAAAATCACCCTAATTTCTTACCGAGGTATCGTAAAATACGACTAAGGTAAGTTGATGTAAGGCAGGCGGCCGGTCGTAAAATACGCAACCAAATCATGTGACAACATGTGTATGTTGTTGTGCCGACCCTCCTTAGAGGGGGCAGGAAGATTAGTTAGTTCCCAAACGCTTCGTAGGCCTGCATTTCATATTTATAAACATTTATTTCTACAAAAATTTTAAGAATCTCTACGGATTACAAGAATATTATTGTAAAACCTCTTTTAAGGATATTTCGAGGGGTCTTTTTTTTATCATTATATTTGTTTACCGATACAACAACGATACAACAATTTTAAATTACGTTATGAGTTTAAGCAATATTTGAGGTAAATATGTTTAAAACTTTCGTCATAACTAAGTTTGCGCAGACAAAAATATCGTCAAGAAATATTGATGTATAAAAAAAGTAAGACCGTGAACACTTACCAGACTTGATATCTAGAGATCTCTATTTTATCAGTAAATGTAATTTCATATATCTTCGTGTTCCCCCCCTAATTCCCCGAGGACATTATCTAGTCCCTTTTATGGAAGCATCTTTATTTTGCTTGTTTTGGCAGTGGCGCGTTTGCTCTGGGTAAATAAAAGGCGCCAAATATATTATACTTATGAGGACATCTCGTGTATTATTTTTTTATTCTGCAATTTTTTACACGTCTAACATTTTTTTATGGAAAACTCCACCCGATGGAGATGAATGATGGGTATGTCTGACTCTTAGTGACAAAACACCTGAAAGTGTTCCACAATGCTAGTGGCTCCAGCACTAGCTTTGTGGCGAGGACAGGGAAACTTTGTGCACATTGCCCCCATGCCCGCCAGGAGCGGCTCTATATTCCGCATCATGGATGATCTGGGTCCGGGCTCTATACAGATGTCTCTCCCCTCGCTAACTTAACCTGTAAATAAGGATGTGTAAAAAATAATCGATTTTTAAATCGATTTTAATAATTATCCTCTATTAGTACTTATTTTTACTCTTTCTTGTTTTTTAAGATAAGATATGCGTTGTTGCTTAAATAACGTATAAGCTTAAGTAACGTTATTCGTACGTGTCAACATTAATTAGTTTTTACTCTAATTAAAATAAATATCAAAAAGACAACTTTCAAATTATGGGTTATTATTAATTATAGATTCGAGTTAATCGATTGTTTATTTTTTTACGTTTAAACTAAAAAAAGTAACTAAACTGAGAGTTATGAAAGAATTTAAATGTAAAAATATTAGCCACGATAAACTTAAGTTCGATTGTCTTTGAACATACATTGGACAAAGGTGATAGATAAACCCATACGTTGATGTACTTGCTACGGCTATTATATATTTTTCTAGTAACACCCTTAAACTAGTAAATTTATAATAGTAATGCTCTGAATATAATAATCTATACATACCTAGGTATAGACGAAAATCTTAACAAAAAGTAGCCTTAATGCTATTCCAAGTCAGGTCCAAGTTGTAAAGTAGTAGAAATCTCGAATCGTAGAAATCTATTAAATCGCTGCAGAGTAAAACCGAGTTAACACACACGCACGCACGCATGCACACACGCACACGCACGTCCGACACTCACACAAATACATTCACAATTCTGTCTGTAAGATTAATATTTTATTTTACGTCATTAAGTTGGTGTGATAGGTGTACGTATGCTAAAAGGAAATCGACACCAATTACGTATGCTAAGAATCCTTTTGACCTTTTCACGTATGCCCATTTATACCTAGCACATAAAATATAAGTCCAAACATACTTTATTCATGTATATGAAGGTGCTTTGATTTTTACAAGAGATGAGGATAATTTTATTGAGAGTACATAAAGCTTTTTAAATAATTGTTTATTCGTATTATTCTTGATCTTGTTATGAAGCGGTCTCATAAAATATTGTAAGGTTTTCTAGCTATTGTTAATATGAGCATATACATGCTTGTCTGTTATACCATCGCTGCATATTAATAGATAAGACATTTCTTAAATTTATACTTTTAGACGCTACAAATATAAACAAGATTATATTTCTGTTCAGTTATAAATACGAAAAAGTACTTTTGTAGAATACAATGTTAGGGAAAACCATTTTTCACCTTTGGGAATGTAAGAATATTTTGAATCCATTTTCCTCTTTATATATTTTTTATTTAAGCCGAAGTTATACTTGGCTCGATTTCCAAGGATGAGATTTTTTATGTAAAATGCTCTTTAACTCGACTCAATTCAGGCTATATTACGAGTATTTGATACGACTAGATTCGGTACTTGGTACGGCCTCATAACAGGACTCAGAGTCACTCAGCGGGCGATGGAGTTACTTATGTTGGGAGTATATCTACGTGATCAAATCAGAAATGAGAAGATCCTTAGAAGAACCAGAGTTATCGATATAGCGTGTGGCGAAACTGAAGTGGCGATGGGTGGCGCACATAGTGCGGAGGACCGATAGGCTTTGGGGTCTCAAGGTGTTGGAATGGTGGAACCTCGCAGCGGATAAGGCAGTATAGATAGACACCTTACGATATGGGCTGACGTCCTCCAAAAGGTCGCGGAAAACTACTGGATCTAAGCGGAACAAAATCGTGCGTTGTGGAAATTTCATAAAGAGACCTATGTCGAGCAGTGGACGTCCATCGGGTAACAAAGAAGAAGCACATAAAAAATTTAAAACATATTTAATATGACGTTTTATTCATCACTTTCCACACAGATGGAACGTATATGACCATTTTTCTGTATCTCCTACGCCTATAAGTAATACAAGGTCCAAGTCGTCGCAATTTCTTCTTTAAGCAATTGATAATACAAGCGTTCACGTAAGTTATATTCTCATCAGAACACGCTGGCCAGTAAACTCTAGGGCATTGGCAGTTGTAAATCTTGTCCAAGTCATTGAACCAGATCGTTTTGTTTGGGATTTGAAACGGTTGTACCAGTCGATACATTTTTAGCAGGCCTTCGTGAGATATCGCTTGCGAGGTGAAAATATCTGTAGAAGTTAAAATATCAATGTAATTACTGTTCTAGGACTCGGTAAATCAAGGAAGTCAATGCCGGGCTTAGTATTCCCTTCTTTAATAAAATTCCGTATTCCATATTAAACTTGCCTATACAAAGGTTTAATTGAAAATTGTATAAATGATAAAGATGCTTGGATCTGCAAAATCCTTATAGTTTCATACGAAATTGCAGCTCGGTGACGTCATCTTTCGCCTGCTTTATCCCAATCTAGTGGGGTCGGCAAATGTTATAAACATGTTGTCTGATGATTTGGCAAGGTATGTTACAACCGGCTGACTGCTTAACGTCAACTTACCTAAACCGCCTTTTACCTTTACCGCTATGACCGTCGCGTTTCGTGGTACTTTTTGATTCAATACAAGCTGAATAGAAATCTAAGTGATTTTTGACGATTCAATAGTGTTTACATATGAGAATTACGTATCAAATTATTGAACAATCAATAAATTTTTATTCATACAGGGTGTAAATGGATGACCTTGTAATACTTGATAGTAGATCTATTAACGACTCAAACTTAAATCCATTCTTTACAGGACACCTGTATGTGGGGCTAAGCGCATGTTATTCTGATGTAGTCATATTTGTTTATTTTATTTATCTACACGCATATTGACCTTCATTTAATTTATATAATTAGCCTTTTTAATTCATATACTTACTTGCTATAATTACAAAGAAACATAGCGTTGGAGAAATATTAATAAATATAAACACGCGATTTCCTGTCGACTTAGATTTCACGCACATCAAAATAATATAAAAAAACGGTATTATGGAAAATAAATTTTATTGCTTGAACTCAAACGTATTGTATAGTCGTAAAGCGAGTTCATATTTGGATACTAAAATGCCTAGTAATATTGAATGACACATTTATTTGCCTTTTATACTCGTACATGATAAAAAACGTATTTTATGAAGGTATGTTATAACAATGTATAACAACAAATGATTGAATAGAATTGAAACAAATTGAAGCAGAGTCGATCGCAAATACCTTTGACATTTAAATTATTTTCGTAAACAATTTGAAAACATTTTTCGTAACAATTTATCTGAGAATAGACCTCAATCATTTCTTACAGAGTGACTAAAGTAAGTTGACCCACCGAGTGGTATCCGGCTGAGTAGAATATACCACCCTCATTTCTTACTGAGGTATCGTAAAAGGCGACTAAGGTTAGTCGACCTACCGTGTGATATCCAGCTAAGTGGGATGGACAACCCTCATTTCTTACCGAGGTGACGTAAAAGGCGACTAAGGCAAGTTGACCCACCGGGTGGTATCCGTCTGAGTAGAATAGACCACCCATCATTCTTTCCGAGTTTTCGTGAAAGGCGATTAAGTTATGTCGACCCGCCGTGTGGTATTCGGCTGAGTAGAATAGACCACCTAATTTCTTACTGAGGTTTTGTGAAAGGCGAATAAGGTAAGTCGACCGGTCGTATGGTATCCGGCTAATTAGAATATACCACCCTCATTTCTTACTGAGGTATCGTAAAAGGCGACTAAGGTTACTTGACCCACCGTGTGGTATCCATCTGAGTAGAATGGACCACCCTCATTTCTTACCGAGGTGACGTAAAAGGCGACTAAGGCAAGTTGACCCACCGTGTGGTATCCATCTGAGTAGAATGGATCAACCTCATTTCTTACCGAGGTGTCGTAAAAGGCGACTAAGTTGTCGTCTCGCAGGCGGCCGGTCGTAATATACCTAGCCAAATCATGTTACAACATGTTTATAAAATGTTGTGCTAACCCCATTTGGAGTGGAATAAGGGCAGGAGAATGATGACGATAATATAGGAAGCTTAACTGATCTAATTCTTTAAAGTAGATTCTTCCATTGTATCATCACTACATTTGTGAAATAACTGTAATGTGAAACTTCTGGAAACAATTTTTTACGTATCCTTCTCCTCGATTACTAAATGGCAAAATTAGATATAAAAAAGACGAAATTAGAGTATAATATTAACATGATTAATTGGTCATCTAGTTGCCATAATAATTGGTCATCTAGTTGTCATAATCGAAAATGTTTAATTCACTTTCAAAACAAACTAATAAGCAATTAAAAATTTCCCACATCAGGAATGCAATTTAAAGTGCTTAATAAAATGCAAAATTCACGTTGAGCTTAGGGTTGTCATGAAAATGTTAATTGAGATTGCAGTTTTTTATTGGTATTTTTTTACACTTAACATACTAAATAAGTGATGTTAAACTAAGCGTAATCAAAATAAAATGTACATCACCATATGCATGAGAGCCGTATCTATTTCGTGTTAATTTTTTTTAATGTACTGAAAATATATGATAATGATTTATATTTAAACTAATATTTGTAAGTCGTATAAGTAATTCAAATATACATAATCATAAAAAGATTGGCGATGGATATAATAGAGAAAGTAGGAACCGACATAAGCTTGCAGCTCCTGCTTTGCGGCTTGCAAAAGTATGTAAGTCATTTATGGGTTTGGGTATAAAATTCCGCACTCAATTTTAGCTTTGCCATTACAGCAATTTAAATACATTATTAATAAAAGACTAGTACATGAAGCCTACTCTACTATTGAGGATCACTTAGATGATAAGAATGCGTGGACATAGCTACTCTCCAACCCTGTACAAGACAGTACTGACTAAATGTAACTAGTCATAAGAATAATATTTTTAAAAGAGAAACCGTTGAGTTTCTTGCTGGCTCTTCTCGGTAGGAACAGCTTTCCGAACCAGTAGTAGAGTTGACGATTCAAAAGCACATGTTTACACGTTTATTTAAATAAAGAATTTAGAATTTGTCAAAGCAGAATATTCTGACGAACAACTTAAAACGCAAGTACTGAAGAAGTTAAATCAGGGAATTTTTTTTTATTTATGAATTACGTAAAAAGATTTCTTGAGATTAAAAGTTTCAGTGATATCAGAACTATTTTCAAAATTTTCCACAATTCATTCCTAACGCCGTCCACATAACGCTAGGTACTCCATGGAATTTTCTTCATAAAAGTCCCTTCCTGTTCTCAATCAGAGCAGGAATGTTGATGGTTGCATAACCACATTTTATGATACGGTCAAGAGCGCTATGATAAAATTTAAAAGGCCTCGGACGACTCGTTTGCGCTATCATTTCAGTCTCTAAAACATTTAAATATTTATTCCGTACGAGTTGCTATTTAAATCTAAATACGCTACCTAAATCTTAAGAAATTTTTACAGTATTTTACTTAAAATATCATCTGTCCCGACAACATTTTCTATCGCAAAAAATTGTAAAAAAATATAGCCTTCCAAAGATTATCCTATCCGACCTTTCTTATTAATCTTTTAAAATGTTTAATCAACAGAAAAATATGACCATTGAATGAGGAAAAATAATTTAAATACCTTTTGATTTATTCAAAAGCAATTTTTTTTCACAACATATTTCAGCGTTGAAAGATTATAATGTTAATTAATGTTTTTCTCTAATTGATCCTTAAGCTTTATTTTAAATAGGCACAATTATTAAGGATACAATAATAACTGTATAAAACTGGATATTTGTTTTATTTAGATTTCTTAATCCAAATCACAAATCACATATGTAAATTACATCTGAGCCTTGGCGGATGAGCCTAAAGTCCTTTTAATTCATTGTTTACCAACCTCGATAAACGTATTTAATTAATATTTTATGTATGTATCTTACTATATTAAAATTGTAAATGTCGGCTAACTTAGGGGGCTTTTCGCGACGCTTTCGCATCGAGAACTGAACTGTTTAATTAATGATATACTATATATACTACTATTATATATATTATATACTACTTCTATATATACTATATTATTTTATAAAGAAACCTATGAAAGGCAAGCATTCAAGCACATATGTATATGCGCTCTCATCAAATATATACAACACACAGACAAATTGATTATTTTATTAGCATAAAGTAAATATGATTTTAGGTTGAAGTTAGGTTCTAAGTTTGGGATAAAGGCATAATGTAGTGTAAAAGTAAGCAGAAGAAGTAAGAAAATTAAATAAATAAAAAAGCAATAAGTTGTAAGTAATTAAACAATCTCTTTTGCACTATGCTATAGCAATCGTTGATTTTGTTCCTATAAAGTTGCAATATTATTTTTCCTTTATTGTTATTAACGGAAAGGACATTTTTTTTAAAGTTTTATTATAATTATAATAGAATCAGACATTAATGTAGCTTCAGATTATTATTGTCTGTAAAAATATTTGTTGCTGCAAAATGTTTCATTTATATTTGTGACAGCCCTAGGGTTGTGGTAACGATTCGTTTAAAAATTCCTGAATTTTACAAAGGACAATTATTGTTGGAAAATGTTCATAGTTTACAGTGAGTATAAATTTTATTGAAAATTCTGGTAGCTCTTTTGCTTTAAACTTATATCATGTATGAATATGATTAGGTGTAGTGTAAACTGTACAATACAATAGCTGTAGTTCTACAGTTGGCTATGTATTTTACGATCGGCCGCCTGCCTGACGTTGCCTTTTACGACACCTCGGTAAGAAAGAGGGTGATCTATTTTACTCAGCTGGACACCATACGGTGGGTCTACTTACCTTAGTCGCCTTTTACGACACCTCGGTAATAAAGAGGGTAATCTATTCTACTCAGCCGGATACTACGCAGCGGGTCAACTTACCTTTGTTGCCTTTTTATAACACCTCAGTAAGAAATGAGGGTGGCCTATTTAGCTGGATACCACACGGCGGTTATTAATTATATAATAATTTTCCTTATAACTTCCGAATAGTTGTAAATTCCGGTCAACGTGAAGTATGTTCAGGGCCTCAAGTTAGCTTTATTAAATAGTTTACGGGGCTCATTAAAGTTGTTGAGCGTTTCAATGGTTTATTGAAAATACCATCTCAAATGTGATTAATATATTTTATAAAAAGTAGATTGAATGAGGCACTCAAATTCAATGGATTTACAGAATTAAGCATATTATTTTTGGATATATCTTTCTTTAATATTTAAATGAGTTAATCTTGTCTACATACATACATATATATATATATATATATATATATATATATATATATATATATATATATATATATATATATATATATATATATATATATATACTCAACTCAACAATCGATAGACTCCACGACGGGTCGTGGAGTCTATCTCCTGATGATGCTTCGGTTGCGGGGCGAAATGATTGTTGAGTTTGTGATAGTGAACGTATATAGTGCTTGTGTATTGTGGTGGCGGTGGTGGAAGGTTTGTGCATGTGTTTTTTACGAATCCTGCATGTATCAGGTATGATAACCAATTGTCAATTCTACATTTAGCATTATATATATTTTCTATTTTACTTCATCGCGGATTATAGGAAAATAATTTTATTATTACTTTTGTATTATGGATCTCCGCAAAGGAACGCCTAATTCTATAAATTACTTGATTACATTTTTCTTACCTTCTTAATGAAAATTACCGAGCAAGGCTATGTCAAACAGGTACTTTATATGAAACAAGATATACTATTTTTGCAGTATCAACAGCGGCAGCAATAATAGCAATGACCTTCAGCCAGTTAAAGACGACCCTAAATCCGACTTTAAAACCCATAGATGCCGTGGCCTTTCAAAACTGGTACATGGCGAATATCCAAGACAGTCTACCACTGTTGGAAACTATAAAGAAATGCGAAGATTGCCCCAGAATATACATCCCAGTATGCGGTACAGATAATAAGACATACACAAATTTGTGTTTAATGAATTGTCTGAATACGAAACGAGGTACAGACGTGGAAATCTTTTATATGGGTCGCTGTATACAATTCCTTGAACCGTTTGAATACTGAAATATGTATGAATAAAGTATAAATCTCCTTAGTGTTACATTTCCATAGATATAAGAACTTTACTGATTTACAAATGTCAATTACTGTAAAGAACTTTATTTAGTTATAGAAGTAGGTGTTACTTTCCAGAATTCCAAAGTACCTATATCATCTTCCTGCCCTTATTTCACTCTTAGTGGTCGGCACAGCATGTTATAAACATGTTGTCACATGATTTGGCTACGTATTTTACGACCGGCCGCCTGCCTGACATCGCCTTACCTTATTCATATTTTACGACACCTTGGTAAGAAGGAGGGTGGTCTATTTTACATAACCGGATACCAGACGGTGAGTCAACTTACCTAAGTCGCCTTATATGACACCTCGGTAAGAAATGAGGGTGGTCTATTCTACTCAGCCGGATACGAGATGGCGGGTCGACTTAACTTAGTCGCCTTTTACGACACCTCGGTAAGAAGAGGGTGGTTCTATTCTATGCAGCCGGATATCACACGACGTGGAATTCTAAAGTACATACAGACAATGCAAAATAACAAAATTCATCATTTAAAGGACGGACTATATAAAAAAAAGCAATGCAATAAGAGCAGAAGAAAGTGAGAACAATATTTAGCTTTAGTTTAGTTTAAGTATTTAATAATAATAATAATAATAACTTTATTAAACATCCAAATGTACATAGAGCATTGAAGCTCTAGCTCCTAAACTAGAAGAACTGTGTTTCAGGAGCTAGTACCTTCCTTTATCAACTAAAACGGAACAATTTGGCATTTACAAAGATACAAAATAATAAAAGAACCATTAGCTTTAACAGGTACTAAAAACGGAAGTAGTGTATACGGTATATGTAAGTGAGTTGTATGAGTTTGTGTGACTTCTGTGAATGAGTTTGTGTATGTGTGTGAGTGATGCCTTAAACACATTATTTTTACTCGCTACGGTTGCTAGGTCATAAAGGTTTATTTGACCTGTAATAAGCAAAGTGCTAAGTGCGTAGGGAGTGAGGGATTAGGGCAAGGGTACCGGAGAGTAGACTCATTATTTATTAAACAATGCTTTTATAACTGGCAAGTTTTAGTATTGAAATTAATTTTTCAGAACTAAAAATGAGAACGTCCTAGATAATGTATTTTTTTAAATATCGTGAGTAGTATTCATAATTAATGTATAGTTAACCGGCTTAACTCTTTTAAAGCTAAAGTCATGAAATACTATGAGCAAGATAGTAATCAGTAAAAAGTTAACTAATCAAGTATATGTCTTAAGTAATATTTATTTTATTTATATTTTGTTGTCCTTTCGTGGCATTCCCCACCTATCACATTGTTATTTTGTCCTTTCATAGCTCAAAGTTTGGCTGGAAGAGATCCCTTATTGGGATTAGTCCGCCTTTGTACAATTTTTATTTTATATACATTTCTGTCCCATGTATTTTTTTATACTTTTGTACATTAAAGAAATTAAACAAACAAACAACAGGTTATTACAAATTTCTTTTTTATTAGTTACAACAAATAAAACGCTTATAATTTATTTAATTTTCATACATGTACATGACATAGTACATGGTCAATTATATTAGTGTCCTTACGTTATATGTTAGGAATAATAAATTCATTTGAGAATTAATGAGAAAGTGGTAAAACCTAAAATAATCAGTGCTAAATAATGCAAACATATAGAAACTTTTCTCGCCTGTTCATAACTCATTCTAAGCCTCGCATATATGAGCACCCTTGAGAAAACTGAGCCAACCTCCGGGTAAAGTGTGGTACAAACTATGAGCAAAGCGTGTATGTATGGTACAAGTTATAAGAATTAGTGCTTTCGACATAAATACATTAAAACAAACTTAAGTCATCATTATCATCTTCCTGCACTTATCCCACTCTAAGTGGGGTCGGCACAACATGTTAACACGCTGTCACATGATTTGGCTGCGTTTTCACGACCGGCCGCTTGCCTGACCTCTCAACTTACGTCTGTCGTATTTACGACACATCGGTAAGAAAGAGGGTGGTCTATTTTACTAAAGCGGATACCACACGGTGGGTCAACTTACCTTAGTAGCCTTTTGCGGCACCTCGGTAAGAAATGAGGGTGGTACTTTTCTATTCAGCCGGATCCCATACGGCGTAGATTAAAACAAACTCAAAAGTAACGTATGGAAAACATAAACTACATCTCAAACCGACGAGATTCTTTATTCTTCTTCTTGAAGTTTTTCTTTATCTACAATACTTCTATACCGGATTTAAAATTGTCAAGTGCACAAGCAATATTATAAAAAAATGATGAGATTATTTAGGACTAGTATATCCCGTGGTTTTACCGGCGTAATTTTTTTTTTACACCCTATTACATTTTAATACGAATCCCTATTTTTTATGTAATATGGCTATATTGCTCAGTAAAGATGCAGCTTTCCAATGGTGAAAGAATTTTTGAAATCGGTCCAGTAGTTTTTGTGTGAAAACATTACAAACATACATACAAATTTTTCCTCTTTATATTATTAGTATAGATAGAAAAAAATCCATTTCACTAAGAAAGAACAGTTTTAATAGTAATAATAAAAGAATAAAAAGTTTAGTAAAGTGACATTAAAAAGCGCGGGAACTTGCTATCACCACAGACAAAAAGACAACAGATATTGTAAATCCGAAGTTTAACAAAGGTAAAGAGTTGATATGTTTATTTATGTTTTATGCAAAAGTAAGAAAAGAGTATGAATATTTATAAATTTAATTAAGTCTAAATGTAATTAAATTGATCGTCGCTGTGCTGTTATGACTTGAGTAGTCCCAGGTCTACCCCATAACTGTGACCCAGTTATATGTATATACCTGTGTGGTATAAATCACAGTGCTCTCCCACGACTGTCAGCGGTGTCAAATGAAATAATAAGCTACGGGACGATTGTCTAGGTTTTCAGGCCTAGTATTGCGCTTATTCCAGATTTTAGAGCAAATGAAAATTTAATTTGATATGACATTTAATAAGGCGTGTTTAGGGTTTCCTTATCGCTGCTGTTAGGATTGTATAGAGTTATACAATATAAACTATAAAATGGTGAGTTATAACTGAATCTTTTCAGTTTCTTGAATCTCATAAAATTTTACGCCGTGTAGAATCCGGCTGAATAGAATAGTACCACCCTCATTTCTTACTGAGGTGTCGTAAAAGGCGACTAAGGTAAGTGGACCCGCCGTGTGGTATCCGGCTGAGTAGAATTGACAAACCTCATTTCTTACCGAGGTGTCGTAAAAGGCGACTAAGGTAAGTTGACCCACCATGTGGTATCCGGTTTAGTAAATAAGACCACCCTCTTTCTTACTGAGGTGTCGTAAAATACGACTAAGGTAAGTTGACGTCAGGCAGGCGGCCGGTCGTAAAAACGCAGCCAAATCATGTGACAGCACGTTTAAAACATGTTGTGTCGACCCCAATTAGAGTGGGATAAGGGCAGGAGGATGATGATGATGATGAATCTCACAAAATTTTATTTATATTTTGTCCTAAACAAATTTAGTTACAATTAAATTTTTCCTTGTCGTTGGTCGAACATATTTCCAGGTTCTATTTATTATTGCCAGACATATACACTGTAAAATTCAGGCAGGCGTAAAATAAGTAGCCAACACGTGTAACAACATATTGTGCTGACCCCACTTAGAGTGGGATAAGTGCAGGAATGTGATGATGAAAACACAAATGTTATATTATAAATATACAGCTTGATGCTGAGCTCGATGTTTAATGTAGATAATAAGATAGCTTAAATTAAATTAAATTTTAAATTTTACTTAATGTAGGAAAGGACTGGCAATTGACAGTGGTAGTGTTTACTAAAATTTTGGTCGATGTAAAAGATAAAACTGGCAAACGTCAATTTTGGATATTTTTAGAAAACTAAATAAGCTTTGTACGTAATTGTAAAGTCAATTTTTATTTGTTCGTAACTTGACTATACAAAATAGATGACTGCCTTTATAGTGAAGAATATACTGTTTAGCGAATAAAGTACGATCTTTATTTTACCAAAGACGATAAATTTAAGAAAGCGGGACTATAAATTTGTAACGACGACGTTCCGGTTTCCAATTTCACAGCCAAGACATCGTCACTGATATCTTAAACCGAATCAAATCATAAAATCTTTTATTTACAAGCTATGATACTTAATTTCAGATAAAAATAAAGCAACAGCGTCATAGTGATTCAGAAGCTGTGAATGGTTGACATTCAGGATAAGTTAAGTTAGAGGCTTATGAGTTTTTAAGTTACTCAGACAACCTTGAACAAGATTTTGTTCAGAAATTGATTTTTTTGCATGAGAAAACTCGATCTAACTAGATTTTAATAAAAAAAGACGTTTTATCCCTGTTTTCGGGCAATGAAAAAAAAGATAAAATGTTGAATAGAAAGTGAATGAAATTTTAGCTGTCAAACATAATGCTGTGATAGCCTAATGGTTAACGTCCCACATGTAACCGGCGCTTTTTTCATTGTATTTTTTTATATCTTTTAAAAAATTACCGAGCAAGGTTCGGTTACCCAGTTACTTTGTGTATAAGGAACTATATATTATTAACTATATTAACTTAAGCCCACTAAAAATTGCCCTTTTAATAGCAACTTTTAATACAAAATCCTTTAAGTAGGTTTTGAGCAAATTAATTGCATACAGACAGGCAGCTTTTGGGGACTTTGTTTTGTAATATGGATAGGTATTAACGGAAATCGGGTTCTGTTTTTGACAAGTCGATATTAGTTACATGTATAAGTATATTGTGAACATCCTCCCCGTCTTTATTTTATTTTCATACAAACAAAATTGTTTGCAGAAATCCCTTATAGCAATAAAATAGATAAAACAATTTATTGTACAACTGTCTTACATGTGAGTGTTCTTGATGATATGAAATTGAACGAAATAATAGCATAGAAGCATTTTTAAGATTTGGAAAACAATAAAATTTATAAATATTAGTATTTGCTTGCATACTTTTACAATCAATTTTGACTTATGGACCGAAAAAACGCAGACATATTCTAATTTTCAGAAATTTTATAGAGGGTTACAAAGTATTCATTCATCAAAAAGTGCGTGGATACATTGTATCAATTAGTAATTAGAGTATAACAGACCACCTTCATTTCTTACCGAGGTGCCGTATAAGGCGACTGAGGTAAGTTGACCCACCGTGTGGTATCCAGTTGAGTAGAATAGACCACCCTCTTTCTTACAGTGGTGTTGTAAAATACGACTAAGGTAAATTGTCATCAGGCTAGCGGCCGGTCGTAAAATACGTAGCCAAATTATGTGACAACATATTCATGACATGTTAATTCCACTTAAAGTGGGATGAGGGCAAGAGGATGTATGTATGTTAGTTTTTATAGAAAACTTATGGATGTCTAAGCTTTCACTCAATTTCATCACGTATAACAATCTATGACGGTTTTTCCCAATACATGCATAATGTTTGACCTTCGGGCAAGTAATCTAACTATGAAATAATTAAAGTTTTTTCCTTCAACAGCAAACGCAGTTTTCAAGTCGGAACGATAAAAGTTTTTAATTGCCGCGGTGAGCGAGTTAAGCTAGCACTTAACGGGAATAACTTTATATTGCTCGGCTGATGAAGAGAATTATCACTGTATAAAACTTATCGATAACTAAAGGATAACTAGGAAGACTTAGTGGAGATTAGTCGTTTTTATTAATACACCTCTCTTACCAATTTTAGCCTGCAAAGCTTCTGAACTTGCCCGTTCTTGCGGTGACGCTGTCAAAGCCAGGGCTAACATTAGTCAATTCGGTAAAAAGTTATTGGCCTGTAATTTATAGTATTAGGCGTTACTTTGCGGATATCCATAATACAAAAGGAATAATAAGCTTTGCGCTTTGCGATTTTGGTCGTGGAGTCTATCTCCTGATGATGCTTCGGTTGCGGGTAGTGAACGTATATAGTGCTTGTGTATTGTAGTGGCGGTGGTGGAGGTTTGTGCATGTGTTTTTTACGAATCCTGCATGTATCAGGTATGATAACCGATTGTCCACTCTACATTTAGCATTATATATATTTTCTATTTTACTTCATCGCGGATTATAGCAAAATAATTTTATTGTTACTTTTGTGTTATTGGCCTGTATTTAACAATACACTTAGCTAAGCGCAGCTTGTTAGCTGCTTATCTAAGTGTATAAATTTAGTGCTCGCTGAAACATAAAATAACAATGTTTTGTTATTTTAAGTTTCAGCGAGACGGTAATTAAAGGGAGGGCAGTTTAACCGTTCACATGTATATAGATAGATTTCCCCCTATAAATTTCCAGGTGAGTATTCATCTCATCTTCATCTTCCTGCCCTTATCCCACTCTAAGTGGGGTCGGCACAACATGTTATAAACATGCTGTCACATGATTTGGCTGCGTTTTTACAACCGGCCGCCGGCCTGACGTCAACTTACCTCTGTCGTATTTTACGACACCTTGGTAAGAAAGAAGGTGGTCTATTCTACTAACCGGATACCACACGGTGGGTCAACTTACCTTAGTCGCCTTTTACGACACCTCGGTAAGAAATGAGGTTGGTCTATTCTACTCAGCCGGATACCACACGGCGGGTCGACTTACCTTAGTCGCCTTTTACGACACCTCTGTAAGAAATGAGGGTGGTACTATTCTATTCTGCCGGATACCACACGGAGTTTCCAGATGAGTATTCATAAGTGCTTATTCACATCAACCCTGATATACAATTTAAGATATCGTAAAACTTTCCTAATAACGTATTAGGTACTGATTGGCATGGGATTCATTTCCACAGTTCCCGGCCCACAAACTTACCACATTAATCTTCGAGAAGTCGATTCAAATTTATCTTTGTTTTAGCAACTTTACAAAATAAATTCGGGCCGAAAACGAACTTCGCACTTATGTTTGATAGCGCAAACGGGCTTTCGGCACATTAAAGTATTAATTTTAGAAGTATTTTGTTGGTATCTGTACAAAATTAAAGTACTGATTATATTAACTTAATTATATGAAGGTTTATATAAATTTAATTATAAATAAATGAATATATGGGACACTTACACACACGGTCGTCCGTCCCCAAAGTAAGTAACTTAATACTTGTATTATGGTAGAAAGATAACTGGTGAATATATACTTATATATTTTTTAAATACATACTTAAATACAAATATACATCCAGACTCGAAGACTAACAAATTTATTTATAGAAAATGCTAGCCCTCGGCGGGAATCGAACCCGCGACCCGCGGAGCTGAAGGCAGGATCACTACCTACTGCGCCAACGGACCAGTCCAGTAATTGTAAAAAGGTTTATTTATTAATTAATTATATAGTCACCTTTCACGACACTTCGATAAGAAATGAGGGCGCCCTATTCTACTTAGCCAGATATCCCACGGCGGATATAAAGAAATTTATGATAGTATCGTAAAATTTATTTCATTCAAGTTTTAATAAAGTTTGTGGTAGCAAAAAATATATAAAGCGCGTAACTTTAAGATAGCCGCTCGTCTGCCTTTACCAATATCTTAATAAACTCGATGAACTGATAATAAAAATTGCGAAGTTTACGAAATAAGACTTCTAACTTTGTCAATTCGGAATGTTCTCGTTTTATATTTGGAGTTGAAGTCTCATTAAATTTACATCTCATTTGGCGTCGAATTTCTGCCTTTCGTCGATAAACTTTTTGTATGTTTTAAATTGAAAAGAGAAATAATTTTAAGAACATCACATACATGTGAATCATCACGAAATCTTTATTTATTTATTTATTTATTTATTTAATACATTTGCTTGGAACATGGTTATGAGGTTGACAAATTTAAAAAACAAAAGTGTTCTCATGCTCCGCCAATACTCTGGCATGCAAAGCTTATGCTAAATTGTACAATTATTCAAAATATTACAAGATAGCGAAAATAATTATTTTGACATAAAAAATCATGTTAAGAACTAGTATAAATATTGATATTTTTCAAAAAAATTTATAAAACATTAAAAATTAAAAAACAAAATTATTAAAATTTACAAAAGTCATAAAATTTAAATAAATTACATTACCCATCACACATATTTTTTTTATATTATAAATAATTAAATTAAGTAAGTATTTTAAGTTAAAAAATCTCGGATATCATAGAAATTTAATTCATTTAACCATATATACAGATCAGTTTTAAATTTATTTAAGGTAAGTTGTTTAATTTTTCCGGGAATCTTATTGTATATTTTTACACACATAGCAACACATGCTTTCAGGAAAAGTGTCAAACAGTCAAAAAGTTTAGTCAAACATATTTTTTTTTATTACAAGCAGACATTTAGTCCTAGCGTGTATTATGTAAATTAAAAAAAAGTGAAAAAAAATTAGATTGTTTTAAAACATATAAGCAGAGCTTTATTATATCTTTTTATATATTAAAGTTCCTAAAAGCTGTATGTGTGTATGTGACCGATTTTTTCGAAATTTTATTAACTGATTTCTGTATGGTTTTTTCAAAAAGACAATTATGAAAATGTAATATTACACCTTATTACATTTTCATAAAGGATCTCTATTTTTTTAAATGTAATATAGCCTATATTACTCAGTAAAAATTCAGCTTTCCAATGATGAAAGAATTTTTGAAATCGGTCTAGTAGTTTTGTGTAAACACATTACAAACATACATGCAAATTTTTCCTCTTTATAATATGAGTATAGATTATATTAGAATTGTCGCGGAGTTGGGAATTACGCGGGTAATCTTTATGACAAACTGATTTCCACGAACGAAGCCGCGGCCTCAGCTAGTAATTACATAAAAAAGATCCCAAGTTTTCATATGAAATTCAGCCCGCCAATAAATATGCCCATGCGAGAAAAAATACGATTTATCCTAAAAGGCCTTCAATATGTTGCTCCAGGCGAATGCCGTCGCCATATCAGAAGTGTGATCCGCATATTTTGTTAGGAGGGATATACTGCAATGATATATTCAACATTTGAATAAATTTGCTCAGTGATAGACTGTTTAAGTTAGAGTTAGAGAGTTCCGTATAGTCAACGAAATAGTTCGTAAAATCGATTTTGCAGCGTTTGTATGTAATCTTTTGTACAAATATTTCATTTAAAGCCGTATGGTATCCGGCTAAGTAGAATAGTGCCACCCTCATTTCTTACCGAGGTGTCGTAAAAGGCGACTAAGGTAAGTCGACCCGCCGTGTGGTATCCGGCTGAGTAGAATAGACCACCCTCATTTCTTACCGAGGTGTCGTAAAAGGCGACTAAGGTAAGTCGACCCGCCGTGTGGTATCCGGCTGAGTAGAATAGACCACCCTCATTTCTTACCGAGGTGTCGTAAAAGGCGACTAAGGTAAGTTGAACCACCGTGTGGTATCTGGTTTAGTAGAATAGACCACCCTCCTTCTTACCAAGGTCTCGTAAAATACTACTTAGGTAAGTTGACGTCAGGTAGGCGGCTGGTTGTAAAAACGCAGCCAAATCATGTTACAGCATGTTTATAACATGTAAACATTCATTCTTCAGACCTAAATTATTGTATGTTATTACATAATAAAATTATTTTCTTACTAATTATTAGTAATCACATAAACAAATGTGTGAAAAATCATACATAATTTATTAGGTTTACTGAATTAACCGACATGTTTACAATTATGCAACAAAATGTAACGATCTCATCCCTACATTCGAGTTAAAAAAAAAAAAAATAATAATTATTAAAATTTCAATATTTTAGAAAAATCTATATGTATAAAAATAAATGTTTGTTTGTCACGCAGTAATGTTTTTTCGCATCTATAATTGATGCTCTATTCATAAAACATCAAATTCAGAAAAGTATAATTTTCGTCATATTGACCGAATGTCACGTTATCCGCCGTACTACAGTATTGAGAGAGCGGGCGGAGCGCAGAGCGCAGAAGTGATCTGTTAGGTCGCTTATGAAATGTTGTTATGATGATATTGTAGATGTGTACTGGGGCGATACATGATATTAGTTGAGTTTTAACTCGACTATTTTTAAGAATTAATAATAAATACACATCTAGGCCCGCTCTCGTATAATGGTTCAAAATGCAAGATCGTGCCGATCTTTGGAAAGGCTGTGAATGTGACTTGACCATTAAGAGTGTAGCGATGGTTACATCGCTTAGCTCACCTCGAACGATTAAAGTATCAGAATGTTACTTGGTAAAGGTAACTTTGCTGAGTAGTGGTTGGCACTCTACCGAACATGCTCTGGCGGGTACTGGTGGGAGACTTGAGGTTTAGGCCGGCAGTGATTTCGGTCATTGCTGTGTGCCTGGCCCAAAAGGCTACACTAGGCTGCATCTTATTAGGGCTGGGTCTAGGCCCGTAGTTAACTTCGGTTGCTGCGGCGTGCCTTTATTCGGCTTTGGTTTGACGCAACCAGAGTTACTTTGGGCGTGTGCCTTTGTGATACGGGTTTAGTTAGGCCGGTGGTGATTTCGGTCATTGCCGTGTGCCTTGCTCGACCTTTGGACGCATAGGCCGCTTGAAGTAGTGCCGGTACAGTGGTGGCTGAAATGTTATTGTTTGACGAACGGACATCTAAACGTTGTTCGTAGTCTCTCAATAGTGACGGTACCACAGCTGAATGTTGCTGGGCGTTGCGGAAGTTAACTTTATGTTGCTGAAGTGATACGCCGCGGCAGTGATGGATCGCTATGGACTCTGTTCATAGTAACGGATGGGTGTGGTGTTCCGTCCTTTTCAGGACGTCCCCTTAGCTTAGTTAATGATACCACGAATGACCATTATAGCATGGCATTATTGCATAAGAGCCGCTGGTCGGGTCTTTGTTAATAAGACTGCGGACTAGCTTTAGACAGTGTGGCCTGCATTTCCCTTATCTTCACATATACATATACATCTTACGTGGCTTGCCGCGTTAAACATAAATTACCTTTTGTTGTACGAGGTGGCGTGTTGAGCTTGGCGCATACCGTAAGCGAGTGCACTATGTGTGACTCCATTATATGGTATTGGGTGAATAGGGGGTGATTGGCATTCATGTAATGCTCTGCAATACACATCTTCCACTTCGGTGGACACACACTATCCACTTCGGTGGACACACACCTATATGGTGTATATACTATAACTAATCAAGTTGCTTTGCAACATGTTTGCCATCTCGATGGGTTTCCACTTTGTGGACTTTATACGTATTATACGTATTATACTGTATGTGGTTTTTACCATAGAACGCACCGTTACGACGTGTGCAGGCGACATGCGCCTTACTGAATATAAGAATTGGTAATTTATTATCAAAGTTTACCAGGCCTTGTGCTTTTGGCAAATGCCATATTTTATAGCTCCAGCTATTTATTATATGGGCTTCGGTCCTCGTTTATACACCAAGGCACTCATGCCTAATATGTCAACTGTGGTTTTGTTGACTCCCGACAATAATGGGTTTATCCCACGATCATACGCCGCAGGCGCACTATAAACAGGTACCCCTTGGGGGGGGGCTCATATCCTATGGACGGAGCTCATCGTTGGTAGCGGGTGCGGAGCTACTGACTATCACTCTCTTTTTATATTTTTCCAAATCGGAGGAATATAATAGATAAGAGAGAGATACCACATTGCTAAACTTCTCTACGGAGTTGTTTAAGGGCTAGGTGTTAAGATCGAGTGAGTGGTCTTTCTGTAGGCTATAACATATCCTATGAAGTAATAACTTAAAACATTCGCGAGACATTCAACTATCTGAATGTCTCGCATTTTTTTTATCAAATTTTATAGTAACCTGTTCATGTAATGGGCATATAGGAATCTGTTCGTGTAACGAATTTATACCTGTTGGACATATAACGTCTCTTCATGTAGAGTACATGTAAAATCTGTTCTTGTATTAGATGAATATAAAACCTGTTCGTGTATCGCACACTTATATTCAATAATTGAATTCTCCATACTGATGACAAACAATTGTTTTATATTATAACAAATGATATTTGATAATGAACCTCTCTGTTGAGCAAAGCGATACAAACTATGAATGTAGGGCCTGACGGCTCGTTCTATATTAAAGAATATGATATATTGAAATATTATTATAAAACTATAATGTGATTATTATCACATTATATTATTCTATTTAAGATTTTATTTGACTCCTTTAGATTGACGGACACATAGCCTCTGACGCTCTAAAAGAATTTGAGTTATTACAAACACAACGTAGTACGGGTCCTAGCCACTTAGTCGAATCATGTGCCAATATATATTAAAAGTGGTAGCGCCTTCGGCGCGTTTTTATGTATTTCGCAGCTTGGGTGAGAGCGCTCTAGCGGTGTTTGAATATTATATTAATATTTTATAGACGAGTGGAGCTAGTTACAAAAACACACAAATGGCGGAGGAGTTAATTAAATAAAATAAAAATATTATAAGGCTTTCATATTTTTGCAAAGGAGGTCCGAAGGGGTTGAAATATAAAATAGATATTATATATTAGATTGTATTTTTGAATTAATGTGTTTTTCTACATAAGTGAAAAATAAAAAGTAGCATACAGAAACGTGATACAAGGACGCCGGTTCAACGCAGACTAGAAGTGGTCATGATATTTGCTCGTGTAAATAGAGTTTCAAACCAATATTTCGAAGCTTGACAAGGGCGACTGATTAAGTTCAAGAAACGCTAAGTCGAAATTGAATCCGACGAAACGTCTTTATATCACGTTCTTGTAATATTGTTGGAAAGAAAATAATTTATATCGATCGCTATTAATATAAACTTTATTGGTATTTGGTTTCAAAGTTCTGTAAATTGTTGAAGCAGTGGTAGCGGAATGATTAGAGTAAGACTTGCGATCGAGAGATAGTGGGTTCGAATCCCGGCCATTTTACTACCGACGTGAACCCAGAACACAGATCCTAGAACAAGCTTTTAGCTTAGCTCGAGGGGTTAACATAGTTACTTCTGTAAAAATTAATTTGTAACACCACTTTATAGCAAATGCAGTTGAGGCTATTTAAAAGCATTATAAAACCCTGCATTATAAGTTTGAATGCCCCATTCAAGATCTCCTCACTATAGAAATGAAATCCTAGTACTTACACGCCAGCGGATGTCCTGAAACGCGTGGCTTTGCATCGCGTGGTACGAATACTAATGTACGTACATACTTTAAAACTATTTGTACAACTCCTTAAGAATCTCAAAGTAGTTGATTATTTTATTTACCGTTACAGTTGTGAATGCGATTTCTTTTAGCTAGTTTAGATTCTATCCGCTATAGCTCCCAAAAGTTTGAGACTCAAGCCCAGTTGGACGTTATTCGATTTTTTAATAAAATTGTTGAGTGACAATACACTTATTATTTACTTTAAAGTAAAATTGTCGCCCTATTCGAAGCATAAAGTCACATTTCCTATGTTTATACATAGGACATGTGACTTTATTCTTTGGATAGGGCGATATTTTAAAATATTTTTATTGTGCAAATATTGTAACAAACAAAATTTTTCCGCCGAGAACCCTGAATTAAGTTTATAAAAACCTGTATCTCATAGTCCCCGCCCTCTTCCAGATATTACAGTAAATGAAATGCAGGTGGATAGACAATTATTATAGAAAAATTAAAATAAAAGAAGGAAAATAACAAAAAAATGGCAAGTGTGTTGTTGTGCAGAATTTAAAAGTGTGTGAATTTGCTTTCAATTCTACATTTTACCATTTTAAATGCCCTTAAACAGGGATTAACCTAACTTAAATAAAACCTACTGAATTTTCTCCTCCGAAACCCCGTACATGCTAAATTTCAGGACACATAATATATTTGCCATTATTTTTAGTCATTTGATTAATGTTAGTATTTTAAACTTTCTCCTTTTTTGGGTAAAAAAAAGTGAAGTAGTGGCCTAATACTACACTACTGGGAATAGACCTCTTCTCACCGTTTTTGGAGAGAAGGATTGGAGCTAAGACGTTCCACGCTGCTCCAATGCGGATTGGTAGGTTACACATATCTCCAGAAATCTCTAGAGATATGCAGGTTTCTTCACGATGTTTTCCTTCACCGAAAAGCGTGTGATTAATTGCAATTATCAATTATACATACGTTTTTATAGAAAAACTCATTGGTGTCTGCCCGAGTTCGAACCCGTAACCTCCTCGAAAGAGTCGCACGGTGTTACAGCTGGGCTACTGCAGCTATATATGTTTTAACAGATTCACTTAATATCTTCCAATTATATTAAACAAATAAAACAAAGATGGCGTATAAAAGAATGTAGGGCAACAAAATCTCGGTGTATTTCATCCCTGTTGCCGAAATTATAAAACATGTACATTCTTTTCCTCTTCCGCATTTTTGCGCTACAGTTTTACCTTGTTTTTGAAAAACACTTCCTTCTTCGGCAACGAATAATTTTAACTTATATATTTACCAAAACTGAATGTAAATAAACAAATAAAAAGGCATAGGAAAAAATAAATATAAAAACAAATTATACAGAAATGCTATTGTGTATAAATTACAATTTTATACATATATTAAAAACTTATTGCTTGATTTATTAAAACTTATTTAGTTACTTTGTGGTGGTCCATAATACAAAAGTGAAAATATTATTTTGCTATAATCTTCGTGGATTATAGCAAAATAATATTTTCACATAAAAATATAAAATAAAATATATGTAATGCTAAATGTAGAGTTTAATATCCATTCTCTAATCTGATACATGCAAAATTCAAAATAATGCACTACCCCGTTACAAATACAACACACCGCACTGCACACATTGACCACAATGTTTCAGCCACGGGGCGAAACGATTGTTGAGATTGTGGTGCTGAATGTGTGCAGTGCTTGTGTATTGTTGTGTTATTGGTGGCGCTTAGTGCATGAGCTAAATTTTTAGTCAGGAAAACCCATTATGGGTCATCACCGCCCGACGGGGACGAGCGGCGGGTATGTCGGACTCGCACCGACTAAAAACCTGACAGTGCTCCATCACGCTGCTGGTTGCGGGGACAGGGTACCTATGAAGACATTGCCCCCATCCCCGCCAGCAGCAGCTCTGTACCCCGGAGAGCGCCACCTCCGGGTCGGGGCCTCTCTAAACAGTGGCCCCTCCCTCCGCTAATCGATGCATCGGGAGCACCAGATGCATCGACCGCCTCGGGGACCTAACTCCAGCGAGCGTCCGATACCCCGTTCGGACCGCTCGGAGGTCCCCGTTAGGGCGGCATGCGACGGACTTCGGCGAGTCGCCTGCGCCCCGCTCGCCTGCGGCGGATCGGATCCAAGGACTCGACTTCCCGGATCCGCCCCGCCGCCTCCTTCCGCGAGATTACGTCCTCGCAGAAGGAGGCCATCGCTGCCCACGATCGCTCCCTGTCCACCATGGCGCGAACCACAGTGGGCAGGGAGAGATCGTGCCCCACCTGTGCCACGAGTTCCACCCGCTGAACCGCCCAAGCTGGACAGTCTGCGAGCGTGTGCAACGCCGTATCAAAGTCAGCGCCGCACTCGTGGCACTCCCCAGTCGCTTCACGCTGGGCCACCTTCCACAGATACCACCCGAAACAACCATGTCCGGAAAGCACCTGTGTCAGGCGGAAGGTGAGGGCCCCATGCCTCCTGGCGACCCAGCCCTGGAGAATGGGCTGGATGGCCGAAATCGTCCAGGCTCCTGCACTGGGCGATTCAAGCCGCCGCCTCCATTGGCGGAGGAGCTCTTCCTGAGCTGCTCTCCGCCAATCCACCTCTACCGCCGCTGAGTCTCCCCCCGATGAACGGGCTTCAACTCTACGCCGGTAGGCCTGAGCAAGTACCTTGGCCTCTAGGTCCCATGGAGAGGACCCGGCCAAGGCGCAGGCCGCCTGCCCGGAGATGGTCCGGTAGCCCCGTACAATTCTGACCGCAAGAATCTTCTGCGCCCCGCGCAAAAGAGGCAGAGACCTGGCGGTCAGTCGCTCCGCCCATACGGGAGCACCGTACAGGGCCATTGACCGAACCACTCCGGCGTAAAAGCATTTTTAAACTTAAAGTTACTTCCTGTAAACTATTCTACATCGTTAATTATATTTCTAGTTCAGATAATTGCATGAAGACAGGTTAAACAGTATTTTATACGCAAATGTTGGCAATACTTTTTTTTATTTATTTACAGCAATAATGTACAAGTTATATCTATCTTACTTACACTCTAAGACTATACAAATCATGCCCACGTGGAATGGTCCCAAGAATGCTGGCAGCGTTTCCGCGCTGAATCGCTAAGCTGATTCTTTGTGCGAAAAAGGAGCCAGCCCTCTTGTCTCCTGAAGAAGCAATTAACCGAGGTGTTAATTGTGTGTTTGCAATTAAACTAATAGTTAATTTTTAATAATATAAAATTGCAATAACCCATAACATTGAATATTTCAGTATTTCTATTTTACAATCGTATCTCAAAATTAAATAAAATAGTTATGATTGCGATTTAAAATAAACAATTTTTATTTCGAAACGAAGAATTTTCTATATTTCTCCACCTTCCTATTCAGGTTTTCCGGAAAACATTTTCCAACGTTCCGTAAACGATTTCCCCCTTTTATCTATTGAATTCAGCCATTCAATAGAATTTATTTCTGTAATGATAAGACAACAATGTCTCCAATGGCTCTTATTTAAACTTGTAAGCAAAATCATTTAAATTTTTCATCGAACAACCAACTGTAATATGTTTTTATTACAATATATCTGTGGATTTAGCCGCCGTGTGGTATCCGGCTGAGTAGAAAAGACCACCCTCATTTCTTATCGAGGTGACGTAAAACGCGACTAAGGTAAGTTCACCCGCCGATTCTGGACGATTTCAGCCATCCAGCCTATTCTCCAGGGCTGGGTCGCGGAGGCATGGGGTCCTCACTTACCGCCTGACTCAGATCCTTTCCGGACATGGCTGTTTCGGGAGGTATCTGTGGAGGGTGGCCCGGTGCGAAGCGACCGGTGAGTGCCACGAGTGCGGCGCCGAGTTTGATACGGCGCTGCACACGCTCGCAGATTGCCCAGCTTGGGTGGTTCAGCGAGCGGAACTTGTGGCACAGGTGGGGCACGATCTCTCCCTGCCCACCATGGTTCGTGCCATGGTGGACAGGGAGGAATCGTGGGCAGCGATGGCCTCCTTCTGCGAGGACGTTATGTCGCGGAAGGAGGCGGCGGAGCGGATCCGGGAAGTCGAGGCCTTGGATCCGATCTACCGCAGGCGACTGGGGCGCAGGCGACTCGCCGAAGTCCGTCGCATGCCGCCGTAACGGGGACCTCCGAGCGGTCCGAACGGGGTTCATCGGACGCTCGCTCGAGTTAGGTCCCCGAGGTGGTCGATGCATCTGGTGCTCCCGAAGCATCGTCTAGCGGAGTGAGGGCCTAGTCTAGAGAGGCCCCGACCCAGAGGTGGCGCACTCTGGGGTTCAGAGTTGCTGCTGGTGGGGATGGGGGTAATGTGTACATTAATGTGTGTAAATGTGTGTAAATGTGTACATGTGTACAACATTTTACAACATGTGTATAATATGTTGGCCCAACCCATTTAGAGTAGAATAAGGACAGTAGAATGATGAAACCTTCTATGGTGAACTCAAATTTGTTGTCCCGATAGCAATATTAACATTGATTAAGGGACTTAGGATAAAAATGGTTAATGTACAGTATATGTTATAGCTTTGAAGCAGCAGCTTTGCGAGATAAATTAGCCCATTCCCGGATAACGTTCGGTAAACATTTGCTCGGATTTCGTCGAACGCCGGCAAATTTGTAATGTTCCAGAAGGGGTGCAGAGTAGCAAAAAAATATATAGCGAAACTAACAAATGGGGGCGCGCGTTCACAATTTAGATCCAACTAAATAATTGCCGCACGAAAATAACGGATAAAAAGAGGATATTATTGCGTTAAAAGTATACAAAAGCCTTGCGGTTATTATGTTGCCAAATGAGTTTGCTTATTGTTACCGTACTCTTTCTTTATTATTATACTAGCTTTTACCCGCGCAACTTCCTTCGCATGGACTGTCTTTGAATGTCTCTTTTGATGGTCTTGAAGTAGAGTAGCTTCTGTCACTCTCCAACCTGCAAATATCTCCATTACAAAAATCAGATCGACCCAGGAAGAATCACAGGGATTTATCGTTTTATCAAGAGCATAATTTGATAATTTTAATAAATAACCCGTACTTACCTGAAATATATATTAAAATAGCTCAGTAAAAGGTGACTGCCAAAATTGGGCATGTTACAAAAACCTCATATACATTAAAAAATTCTTAATGTTTTTCTGGTATTAAATATCACTATAAATATAATAAACTTATTTAATAATAACATTTAGACGTAATTCGTCAATTGTCAACTTATTGGTTTTTTTTAACTTATATTTTTTTAATTTTCTATACAGACAGACAGACTTTCGTATTTATAATATTTGTATGGATAGTATAGAGTAGAGTCTGTTTTGCTTTGGTGAGTTGTTTTTTACTTTTAACAATTTTGTGTTAAATTTTTTTACCTTAATAAAGGTAAAATACACATAAAAAAGATAGATAGACTAATAGAAGACTTATAGAATGGACATTTAATTCTAGTTTCCGTACTCAATAGCTGTGTTAGCCCAGTGGTAACACGTTGCGATTCTTTCGAGTAGTTCACGGCTTCAAACCCGGGCAGACACCAATGAGTTTTTCTGTTAAAACTTACGTGTCTAATTGATAATTGCAACTTATCACACTTTTCGGTGACGGAAAACATCGTGAGGAAACCTGCATATCTCTAGAGAATTGGAGCACCGTGGTAGGTATTAGCTCCAAACCTTCTTTTCAAAAACGGAGAGAAGAGGCCTATTCTCGGCAGTGGGATAGTAACAGGCCGCTATTTTCTTTACTTTTTGAACTATATAACGCTACTTACTTACAAACTTCTGTACTCTAGAGATATTCATCGAAGACATATCTTTAAAACAAGCACAACTCCGTTCTTGTATGAAGTAATGCAGTCATGTTTGGGATGACCCGCTAAGTACCAACTTGAGGCACTTGACTCTGTGGATCGACGCGCCAGACGAATTTTAAGCGACAAGCTGATACAAAGAAGGCTCACTTCTATAGAGCAGCAAAGACCTGGACGTGTTTGACAGGATATATGTATTTCGGATAGTGTGCCACAGATCTATTTGATCTGATCCCTTCCTCACCATTTTACGACCGGACGACCAGAAGCCGCCAAGAACTTCACCACTATTCAATAAATATTCCAGAAATTCGCACAAGTCGGTTTGGCTCATCTTTCCTTATACGTACAGCCAAGGTGTGGAATTGCCTTCTTGCATAGATCTCCCCGGATTCCGCTTCCGGCAGCGCTGTCCACCTTTTTTTTTTGAAGTTCTTATACCTCTGATGAAAGGTCAGAGACTTTGATATTTCTTACTTAATTGTATACAATTCTGTTTTTCTTTATTGCAATATTTACTTAATATTTACACTCTAAACGCATGTTTGCTTAAACTTATATATATTTTAATTGACTTATTCTAATACTAAAATCTAATTGACGCTAATTTACACTTCTGCTTAACTTATCTCTATTTTAAAATCGATTAGCTCTTATTTATACGACAGACGTTTTTTACTATTTTTATACAATACTTTATAAATTTATCCTTACAATTCTTGTCACTTATTAAATATGGAATATTATTTTTATCTATTTTAATAGGCGGTCCATCTGCATCTTTCCGTCAGGCGAGATCGTACCCAGACGCTAGCTAAAGTAAAAAAAAACATTACGTGGATGTCATAAGACGACGAGATGTAAAAAAGAGTCGAAAAGTATGCGAAACTCCAAATAAGAACAAAAGAATGTTATTTTTTTACATCTTATACAAATATTGCAATCTATGTAAAAATAAAAAGTATTAGCGCTAAAGAAACGGAAGCTCATATTCAGTTTCTGTTAGATTATTCACGAGCAGAGAGAATCTTTTTAAAAATGAACGCATCTGCAGTGTAAATAAAGGAACGGACACCTCGTTCCAGAATTTACTTTAGTGTACTTATTTAGTACTGAAATGTTGGTGTTATAGAAAGGATTTAAAACATTGTGTATGTAGTGTATGCGGGTTGACGTGTGTAACGTACTTTGTACATTTATATACAAAACACATATATATAATATATACATGAACATAGTCACACTAACTCACACTAGTCCACGATGCACCACGACAGTAACACGAGAGCCCTTGGTGAGAGTGGTCGTGAAGTGACATGTTGTTACTTATTAGTGCGTGTTTGAGCCTGTTCTATATTCATACAACATTAGTTTATAAACACAACAGTGTATAAATAGTCAGAAATATGACCTATTTAGAGAAGTTTGTAATTTTTTTCGTTATTTATTTTGGCAGCCCGTAGCTGTTACATAATATTATAAGATACACACGATTAAAATAACTTAAAGTAAAATAAAGTAACATTTACAACTATTTGACAGGCATCACAGCACATACGAAATCTTTTTTTACTGACTTTCGGAAACGGCTGCAACGGATTTTTATGAAACATAGTATGTGGAAGGTTTTTGGAGGGTTACATCGATCTAGGTTTCATTAAAAAAATATTGTTTTATCCCTGTTCTCCGGCACTGAAAAATCCTAAAATATAAAATAGAATACAAAGGTTAATTTAGTCACTTGTAAAGAGTTAATAGCCAAGTGGTGAACGGGCGGTCTAGAGAAATCTAAATAAATCCCAGATATCACCTTTTTTATTTTTTTTATATCTTTTAAAAAAATTACCGAACAAGGTTCAGTCACCCAGGTACTAATCATTTAAGAATTTACGGTGTACCCGTATGAATCTCTAGAGACGATCATGGGTTCAAACCCGCGCAGACACCAATGAGTTGAGTGAATGAGACACCTCTAGAGAAGCCTAGGGATATGGGAAACCTACCAATCCGCATTGGAGCAGCGTGGTAGGTCTTAGCTCCAATCCTTCTCTCCAAAAAACGGGGAAAGGAGGCCTATGCTAAGCAGTGGGATAGTAACGGACTTTTAATTAACCACTGACTGCAATTTTGTTTGATAGAAAGCAATGATACAGTCCAAGTTGGATTAAACATGACCAGAAAATGTCCATAACATTAGAGAATATTAGGTCCTTACATATGAAATTGGCGTTTTGTCGTACTGGCCACTTTGATCTCATATATTAACTTTATGGTTAGGAATTCCTAACCATAACTCTGCCAGTGTACGTTTCGGCGGCACTGCCGGTCCCAAGGTCCCGGATAAAAGAGGAGGGTTCATCGAGGGGTTAACCACCCATCATGGTAAAAAAAAGCCGGTTCCGAAGTCCACAACAAGTAATAAAACCGGATCGCTTATATCTCGACGACCTCGGCAAGTATTCAAGGATAAACGATTTCGCCTACGAATTGGAACTTGGAGGGATTGTGTCGAGGAGGACCTCAGATCTATGGGCAAAGTCACATCTTGGAGACGGGAGGCTAGGGACAGAGCGAAGTGGAAAAGGCTCGTTGAGGAGGCCAGGACCCATAAAGGGTTGTAGTGCCGCAGGAAGAAGAAGAAGAAGAAGGTTAGGAATTCCAAATTCAAATTCATACAGCTATTTACTCATGCATTTGTGTTTCAAACCCCCTAATTCATTTGTTTTTTCTTCTTTTGTTTTTTTCTTTGAAGACTAAAATACGTTTTTATACGTATGGAATGGTTAATTAACCGGCCGTTACTTTATTTTACTATGTTATAACAATAATAAAAAAGTAACAACATAGTATAGGTATCAGTTACATACCAGTATACTAGAAAGTTACATTATAAAAGATACAATATAAAATGTTACTCATTATGAGAGCCTCATTAATTCCTGTTCACACCTCCTCTATTAATATTTCGTTTAAAATTCATATATTCGCGCAACATAGCAAAGATCGAGAGGTACTTCAAGAGGTATCGTCCATACAAATTCACTTATAAAAGCATCACATCAGCGTATGTAGGAAACACAAGAATGCTTGATAGGTGGGAACACTATACAGTTTAAAACTTTGCAATTTTGTTGTGGAGTTAATCTCCTGACGACGCTTGTGTTATGGGAGGAAACGATTGAGATTGTGGTGGTGGTGGTGTGGTATTCGTGGCGGGTAGTGCATGAGTTTTACGAGTTCTGTGTGTATCAGGTATAAAAACGCATAGTACATTACATTTTGCATACCATATATTTTCTTTTATCGTGGGTTATAGCAAAATATGTATTCATTGACCCTGACCGGATGACAATGTGTTTAATTATCCCATATATTTAATTATTATATACTATGTGTAATAACCCAAATAAAACATAACTTAAGAATAAATATACCATTTAAGTTACCCACAAGTAGCAAAAACAAGATTTTGTCACAGTTGTATTTTTAAATATAGCTTATATTATATATATATAGATAGATATATATATATATATATATATATATATATATATATATATATATATATATATATATACATATATATATAATCCACGTTTGTAAAGAGAATCTATTATGCTAAGTGTATAAAGCAGGCAACGTTACATGGCACATACCTTATACTTGCAGGACCAGTCTCCACAAGTATCACACACAAACACTACACACACTCATTACAGCAATATCTACGATCGTTTCGCCTCGTAACCGAAGCATTATCGTGTTTAAATAAAGGTTTCATATATTCCTTAATGTAAACATGCTTGCAGCAACTTTGATGAGTTAGCGGTTACAGGGTTGTATTTGTTCGGGACTTATGCGTATTTGATCTAAGAATTTCTAATTAGTCCGTAAATCTATAGTTTATTCAGGTTTTCCGGGAAACCATGAGCTCTTTACTGAGTTCGGAAACTTCTGGAAGCGTAAGTTATTCATCGTTTTAAGCCCTGATCAAGATAAAGTAAAGGGTAGAGTGCAACATGTTCTAAACACGTTGTTACATGATTTTGCTAGTTATTTTACGGCCGGCGGTCTGACGTTAGCTTTCCTTGGTCGCCTTTTTACGACACCTGAGTTAGAAACGAGGAGGGTCTATTTTACTCGAAGCCGGATACCACATGACGGGATTCCTATCATCACATCACATCTATCACTATCACATCATAATCTATTTATAATTTAAAAACTCTTTCATTCTTCGTTTAGTCATAATAAAATTCTCCCGGAAATTTACCTATTTGGCTACTCTTAATGTGTTGAGTCAATTATTCATTTAATTAAATCTCCCGAGAACTGATAGCCTTACAAATTAATTTTGCAAGAGGATTAGTATTTCAATACCCCGTGTGGTATCCGGCTGAATAGAATAGTACCACCCTCATTTCTTACTGAGGTGCCGTAAAAGGCGACTACGGTAAGTCAACCCGCCGTGTGGTATCCGGCTGAGTAAAATAGACCACCGTCTTTCTTACCGAGATTTAGTAAAATACGATTAAGGTAAGTTGAGGTCAGGCAGGCGGCCGGTCGTAAAATGGTAGCCAAATCATGTGACAACATGTTTATAACATGTAGTGCCAAACCCACTTAAAGTGGGATAAGGTTAGGAGGATGACTTCAATATAATGTACGTTAACAAATATACGTCAATATATTGCAAGATACGTAGGTCAACATAATATTAGTTTAACAACAGGATGCGAAAGGGTGATATTTGCAACTAGAGATAAAGTACGGGCCTTCCTTTTTGACCGCTATGTCTATTTAGGTCGTATTCCAATTCTAATTATACAGACCAATGTGAAGCACGCTTAGCAGAGCTTCAAAATTAGGCCAGCGTAATATATTTCAATTTGTTAATTGGATACCAGTCTACTCTGTGTGCTCGACAAATTTTCATAAATCTAAATTTCCTCTCACGTTTACGCGTTGATAACGATGCTATAATAGTTTGCGTATCGTTAGCGCTGTTTGAACAATCCACGTACATATAATTGTATAAAGACACTTGTTTGTTCATTTACACTTAGTGTCAATAATGACATACGGGTAAACTCACTTGAAAACTACAATCCCACTTCTGATTTTGGATCTAACACACAATATTGAAAAAAACATTAAAAAAAGTATGGAAATAGCGGCCTGTTACTCTCGCACTGCTGAGAATAGGCCTCTTCTCTCCGTTTTTGGAGAGAAGGATTGGAGCGAAGACCTACCACGCTGCTCCGATGAGGATTGGTAGGTTACACATATCTCCAGAATTCTCTAGAGATATGCAGGTTTCCTCACGATGTTTTCCTTCACCGAAAAGCGTGTGATAAATTGCAATTATCAATTAGACACATAAGTTTGAACAGAAAAACTCATTGGCCCGAGTTTGAACTCCTCGAGTGATCTCCTCGAAAGAGTCGCACGGTGTTACCGCTGGGCTACCACAGCTTACGATTTGTGACGACTTAAAAGTGCTTAAAAAAGCTTATTTGCATTAAGATTATTTTTATTGGATTTGAAATAAAACATTACACGTAATTTAGAAGACAAAGAGCGACGGACACTTTTCTTTATTCTTATCTGAGTATGCTATTAGAAATATTAACAATATTCATGTTAGTTTAAATTTATTAAATATTTACTTTTTAATTTAACTAATCTAGTATAATTGGTGTAAGTGGTGTTCATCGTTCCGAAATTTCATTTTAAATATAAACAGGAATGTGTAATATTAGTTAAGCGAGTCTAACTTCTGTCGTAACAAAATATTTGTATCATATTGGTTGGTTAAAGATGAATTCCTATTACGTATAAGAACAGCAAATGATATAATCGTCTTTATATGACAAGTCTTTTTTCAACAAAAAAATAAATTGGTATTTTAAAATAATCAATCAATAGCTACTATGAAAAACGATTTGTCTTACAAATATAATTTATTGTCTAAATTGCTGGGTAAGGCATATATACGTGAGCGTGTTTAGGATAATAGAATTTTTCTTATCATAAATATAACATTGTCTTTTATAAAAATAATTGTCTATGGGTGAGTTAGTAATTTGTTGGCAACATAGGGCTAAATCATCATCCTCCTGACCTTATCCCACTCTAAGTGGGGTCGGCACAACATGTTATAAACATATAACTGTTATGTAATGTTAACGACCGGCCGCCTGCCTGACGTCGACTTACGTTAGTCGTATTTTACAACACCTCGGTGAGAAAGAGGGTGGTCTAGTCTACCCAGCCGGATACCACACGGCGGGTCGACTTACCTCAGTCGCCTTCTAGGACACCTCGGTAAGAAATAAGGTTGGTATATTCTACTCAACCGGATATCACACGGCGGGTCGACTTACCTTAGTCGCCTTTTACGACACCTCGGTAAGAAAAGAGGGTGATACTATTCTACTGAGAAGGCGGCTACAACATAGGGCTAAATATGGTTGACAATCAGAAAACAGCTTGCATTAGGTGCTCCCTTACACCCAAAAATATATTACTACTCATATACGTCACTCAATTTTTGTTTATAGCTACTAAAATCACGGCAATGACTCCTCAGTGTCCTATAAACGGAACACCATAAACTCGTCTTCCACGTCTCATCATAAAAGTAACATCATGACCATAAAATTTACTTGCACCTATTTGGAAACGGTAATTTATTCGCTAAATAAACAAGCATGCAGTAAAACCACGTAATTATTTCTTCTGGTTTACTGCTTCCTTAATTTTAATTAGCAGCAGAAAGCAGAAGATTTAAATGATGCCTCTCTTCTCAATGTTTATCATCAGGATATACAGTGCACTTACGCTCTCTGTCTCCAGTAAGTAGATTATTAATGAGAATTGCGCTTATTGGATCCATTGGATGTAACTATCTTTCCCATCAGATGCAATTACTGTTTTGTGGCATTCCTCCTTTTGCTTTGGAATCGTCAATTCTACTGCTGGTTCGAAAAGCTGTTCTTACCGAGAAGAGCGAGCAAAAAACTCGGCGGTTGCTCTTTTAAAATTTTAATTCTTAGTATCAGTTACATTTAATCATTACTATCCTGCACAGGGTCGAAGAGTAACGTCCACGCATTCTTATCATCTAAGTAATCCTCAACAGTATAGTAGGCTTTCTTAATTAGCTTCTCTCTAACAGTGGAAAGCTAAAAATGATAACGGAATTTCATTATAGAATCTTATACCCAAACTCACAAACAATTTACCCGTACGTACTTTTGCAAGGCGCAAAGCTAGAGCCGCCGTAAGTCGTTGTTAAGGAAGCTTTTCACGATATGAATATTATAAAATGAGCATTAATTGATTATTATTATTCTATTATTAAATTTAAGAAGAGAAAGATAATTCATTTGCATAGAAAATTTCGTTTAAAATAGCAATCAAAATTTTCGTTTCCAAAACTTAAACATCTAAACAATCGCCTGTTCTAACAACAAATCAAAGTTTTTGATTCGTTCTTGTGAATAGATTTTATCGAAAACACTTAATTATTTCTGTAAAGTTGCTGAAAATTTGATTCTGTTGTTGAAAATTAAGCGGACTTTCGACTTGTTCAACATTAAATTAGGGACCTTACAAGACATTAAGCCCAAGGCAAGTTTAAAACGCACTAAATAAAGGTGAATTGAGTATAAGAGTAAATCATGCTATCCTTAAACACCCACTTGCTTTTATAATTTCCTGATACAATTATTTTATAAGCGGTCATTATATTTCTATTTTAGAATTAGAATCTTCAATGAATAAAGCTTTTTACAGCTAATAATAGCATATTAATAATTTTTGCCGTATGGTATCCGGCAGAGTAAAATAGACCACCCTTATTTCTTACCAAGGTGTCCTAAAAGGTGACTAAGGTAAGTTGACTAACCATGTGGTATACGGCTAAGTAGAATAGACCATCCTCATTTATTGCCCGGGTGTCGTAAATGGAGACTAAGGTAAGTTGACCCGCTATGTTGTATTCCGCTAAGTAGAATAAACAACCGTCATTTCTAACCGAGGTATGGTAAAAGCCGACTAAGTTAAGTTAACGTCAGGCAGGCGACAGGTCGTAAAATACCTAGCCAAATCATATGACAACGTGTTTTAAACATGTTGTGCCGCTCCCCCTTTAGAACGGTATAAAGGTATTACTTTAATTATCAGCATGAAAGTACTTTTTTCTCGTGTTCAAAAACAATATGCATTTATTGTACTCAACCATAAACTCATCCTCCCAAGAGACCTGCGCTGCCTAAAGAAGCAGTAGTTGCAGGCATATATTATCACGGTACAGTAGAAAAATAGGGGGATACTTCCTCTCCTACGCCGCGCAGGCGGTCTACTCTCCTTCCGTCTTACGAATTTTCGATCAGGTCCTGATCCGAATTTAACATTTTTTATCCATAAAAAGTAGGACAACGCTGCTAAAGAAGATTTCACTTCAAAAATCACTTCAATGAGCAGTCGTAGAGGAGACCACATTTTACTCCAACAAACTCGCACTTGTCTAGGCAAACGTAACATAAAATTCAAAGGAGTGCAAGTATATAATAACTATGTATGAAAATATGATTTTCTCTGTAAGTGAATGTACAAATTCTTTGAGAAAATAAATTCTTTAACCCGAAAATAGAAGCATTTTGGTAACTAACAATGGAAATAAAATGTGATAAATATATAAAAATAGATAAGTAAAAAGATTGGCTACATTTTCACTTTAAATTCCGAGATTTGTATTTCCTAAAGTACGTGCCAACCAAAAGTACGTGTGAACCAACCACATTGAAATAAATTTACGTTTAAGGCATCCTAGTAAATTCGATGTCCTTAAGAGTTTACTTTTCTCTTTGAGGTTTGGATGGGAGTGAATAATGCGGCGTGATTAAATCTAGTAGAAATAATAATTTTGTTCCGGATAATGTTTCCTAATATCTTTATAAAAGTAGATAATAATAATAATAATAACTTTATTCACGAAAAACTACATTTTACACTTAAAATTACTTATATAACAATAATATCGTGAAAAGGTCGTCGGACTCAGCTTAAAGCTGCTTTTCAGCCCACGTCTTGTACCAATGCTGCCAACATTGTGTTTTTTAAATTTAATTAAACCAAATAAAATAAGATCGCGGGAAACCTATTATTTAACAGCAATTTAAAATTTAAAATGTTTGGACATTGTTCGATAAGAAACTTTAGAAAATAAATACTTATATTTTCTAAAGTTTCTTATTTCGTAGGTTTCCCACGATCTTATTTTATTTGGTTTAATTTATACAATTTATACATATTTATTTAAGGTATCCTTAAATAAATATGTATCACGAACAAAATTTAACATGTAACAGAGCAACTATTTTTAAGACCACTGTATTAGATACAAGAGATAGATGCAAGAGAATTGTAGATCTACAATAACAATACAAAAATCTACGGTAGCATGTCTATCGCTTATGGATAACTCACATGAAGTACTTTTGTCTTCAAAATTTCAATTTAATACACTGATTATTACAACGCGGGCGAAGCTAGTATTAAAAAAATTAGGAGCAATTATCTCAAAAGTAAACCCATATATTATTTTTTAACAACTTGTCTCATATTATATTATTCACATAACTATTTCAAAGAGGTTGTATTTGAATCATCATTTAACATTAATGAAGCCAGCACAAGCTATAAAATAATTATAATATAAATTTAGGTATTTTTCATTTATGTACGTAATATTTTACGTTATAAGTAAGCGGAGTCGTCGGTAGGCTTGTTAAAAGCTATAAATTTAAAGAGACAGCAATTTTTCGCCTCCAAAATTTCAACTCAACAAAAATGGCCCAAAACTCCTGTCATTATAACCAGAACGCCCTGACAAGTTGCACCATCCATTATGGAAGCCCTAAGTTATACAAACTTCCACCATTACTGGAGCTTAGACCTCGCGATCGTTATTCGACAGAACCATCGTAATTAGACATTTGCTATTCTTCCTTGAATTGAATTTTATACAGGGAAGTTATATTTAGCAAAGACCAGTTAGAATTGGTTACCAACCATCGCTTGTGAAATGTATAAGCAGTGACGGAAGAAGTTTCTAATAGCTTTTTATCGTATCGTTCACTGTGGAAAACTTTTAAATTAATGAACTTAATTATTTACGATGTTTAGAATGTACCTGAAAATTGATAAATAAATAAACAACAATTGCTTATAAAGATTTTTATAACTTTTTGCTTCAATGAACAGTATTTTTAGATACAACTTAATTTGCCCTTTTTTATTTTTATAGTAACTATACTCAATATTTTTCGCGAAACTTAAGCGCTGAAAAACGTTTGATTATGTACTATGTACTTTTTTCTGATCCCGAAAGAAAAACACGTTTTTTAAATATACTTATACATAATCCCGGTACCTTAAATTCTATTAAATTTCATTAATTTTGCACTAACAGATTTGCGAAAACCCGTAATGGACAGACACATTAGCAAAGTTTACATATTTGTTAACAAAGTGCCTAGGCAGGTTAAGTTAAATTGAAACAGTACCTATGCCGTGTGGCATCCGGGTGAGCAGAATAGATCACCCTCATTACTTACCGAGGTGTCGTAAGACGCGACTAAAGTAAGTCAACTCACCGTTCGGTATCCGGTTAAGTAGAATAGACCACTCTCTTTCATACTGAGGTGTCGTTAAATAGGACTAAAAATGTGTCGTAAAATATGAAGCCAAATCATGTGACAACATGTTTATAACATGTTGTGCTGACCATACTTAGCGTGGGATAACTGCAGAATGATGAGAGAGCAAATAGATAACATAGCAAGTTCTAACGTCACAAGCGTAAAGCGTCTACGAAGTTTTTTAATATTTATTGCATACAATGAATATTCACATATATACGATTTTATGCAACACAAAGCGCGCAAAGGCATTCTTATCTCTAATAGCAAGCTCTCACAGACAACTCTTTTATGAGAAATGGAAGTGAGATTCTTTGTTGTTAGTGAAAAAGTAATAACGCTGTCTGTTTTAAATAATTAATGGAATTAGTCCTTACATTGCAAAAATTTATAATATGAACTAATTATAAAATCATATGTCGTATCCGGCTAAATCCACCTTTATTTCTTACCGAGGTGTCGTAAAAGGCGACTAAGATAAGTATAGCCGTCGTGTGGTATTCGGCCAGTGCTGACCCCTTTATAGAGTGGTATAAAGGCAAGAGAATGATTAAACATGACTTCAACGTAAATAAAACAAGCGAAATTTCCTGAAATTCAGCATGTAGGGGATTTTGGGGGAGTAAAATCGATCTAGTTAAGTTTTATTTTTAAAAATGTCGTTTTATCCCTATTTTCGGGCTCTAAATTTTTTTTAAAATTTACGTTGAATACAATCACTATTTTTCGCTGTCAAACGTAAAGTCATGTTGGTTCATTTGGGGAATGGGCCGTCTGGAGAGATGACAATACCTAGGATCGAGCTCCACCTGCCTTATTAATTTTTTAATTTTTTTTGATTTTTTTTTTACATCATTTTAAAAATTACCGAGCAACGCTCGGTTACCCAGGTACTAAGATTTTAAACGCATAGCATTATTAGCTTTATTTAAAATTAGACTTTTTTTTAAATGTATAATCTGTTGGTGGACCCAAGAAATAAACAAATATATAAACTATACTAAAAAAATCTGATAGCGTGATTAATGCGTTGCATATTCTTAAACCTATTAAATCTAAAGTGTGCATTAAATGCTGTCAAACATATCTTTGACTTTGACACCGTTACGATAAACAACTCGTCAAACTCCATTAATTTTCCTGTTATTCTTTTCAATTTTCATGTTTTATTTTGAACCAAATAAGGAAGACGGCACATTTTAATAAGATTCATTTGATAAACGACTTCGTGAGGGATATTTAAGGGTCTGAAGTGTAATTTAATCCATGAGGGCGGGACATTTCTAAGGGAAAGTTGAAATATATTTCTTTAAGAAGGAAATCAAATAAGGTCTCTTTGAAATATACAAGAGTGAATATGAACTGACTTATGGTTATATAAAGGTTTTATCTGTTAATCGCTATTAGTAGGATATGCCTTCATACGCTCAGAACACACAGAAAAGTAATTATAAAATTATCTTGCTATAATCCGCGATAAATTAAAATAAAAATGTTTAATGTAGAGTGGACTATCCGTTTTCCTACCTGATATATACAGGATTCGTAAAGACACATGCGCAAACCTACACCATCGCCACCACAATACACAAGCACTACACACGTTCACTATCATATAATAAAGAAGTCAACAATCGTTTCGCCCCGCAACCGAAACATGAGGAAGTATTTCGGTTGCTGGGCGAAACGATTGTTGACTTTTTTTATTTGTTAAAATTTTCTTTTTAAGATTGTTTAAAAACTAAGATTAACCGACGTTTGATTTTGAACAATTGTTTTTTTAGTCAAGTTTTTCAAAGATATCTGTGGGTTCTAAACAATTGAATAAATAAATCAAACTTTTATTTATTGTACTAAATAAATTTTTAAACGTTATCTTATTATAAACTCGAAATTTTGTGAGATATGGATGTATGTTTGTTACTCTTTCACGGTGAATCCGCTGAACCAATATCGATAAAATTAGGCACTATTATTCCTTATACACCGTAATAACATATTGGCTATACAAATAATGTTAATTCTACAGGAATAGGATAACATTGAAAAGCGCTATCTCTTATCTGATCTAGCACATGAAGCTAGTCCTAAATAGACATAAATTTATTATTCGTTCGTCGCCTTGCGCGCCGACTGTTCGCACGAGCGGACAACAGCGCGCACGTTCACCTGCACGGCATCGCGCCACTCCACGCACGACCACCCGAGGGACGTTCCCTGCCTCGCGAGCTCCTGCGATCACCGTCACCGCGGCCCGACGCGGACGACGACGGCGACGAAGAGGACGACGCGACGGGCGAGAGGGCGATACCACCGGACATGACACACCCACCCGATCAAGACACCACCGGACGAGACACCAACGAAACTGACTCCGAGGTCTGGGAACTACCATTCCCAGACCTCCTTACCGAACACCAAATCCCGTAGGTCACCTAGGTGACCTGGGCCTACGGCCCAAACACAGTCCAGGCCACAAAGCCTGCGAGGACCAGCCCGGGCAAAGAGGTTCGCCTCGAGGCCCGTACCCCGCCTACCCCTAAAGGGTATGCGAGAAGACCCCCCTAAACATAAATTTCTTAGAATAATTCATGCCCTAAATTCACAGCCTCTACAAAATTCACATTAAACACTTTGGTTTCAAGTACTCTAGATAAGCTAGCTTTAATTAAGCGAACATAACTGTAGTTAAAGTTTAATCCACAAGAGTAGATAACATGATAACTTGTTTTTGTTTTCAAACTTCACTATCATTATAAGCAACTGTTACTTCTTATTTATTCACATAATTTAAAACTGGATTACTTTAATCTTTAATATTTAAATGAGCTAATCTTGTATCTATATATATTTTTTCAGAATCTCGGAAACAGCTCCAACGATTTTCCTGAAATTCAGAATGTATAGGGTTTTGGGGGAGAAAAATCGATCTAGCTAGGTTTTATTTAAAAACAAAATTACTTTATCCCTGTTTTTTGGCATTAAAAAATACTACAATTTATTTTAAAATTGAATTGAATTTTTGTCATTAACTGTCAATTCAGCGCAGCTTATTCGGGGAACGGGTGGTTGCGACAAATGAAAATATCGAGGTTAGAGCCCCATCTACTCTAATAGAGTAGAGAGAATTTTTCTTTTTTTTTAATTTTCAATTTTTTTATTTTGTAAAAAATTACCGAACAAGGCTCAGATATTAAGTATTATTTAACCAATTATGCCCAAAAGATAGTAAGTTTTACTGTACGCGTTGCCATTAGAGAAACTATTGTGATGATATCTACATATTCTCAAAGAATTTCTGGATACTTGCAATCTGTATTTGAGTAGAGTTGTGGTAAAACTATATTTTGCAACTTTTTTGCGCATATTATCCTTTAAATACTGCCTGGCTCGTTGGAGCAGTGGGTAGTGACCCTGCCTTCAACTCCACGGGTCGCGGGTTCGATTCCCGCCGAGGACCAACATTTTCTTTAAAATGAATTTGTCGGTCTTTGAGCCTGGGTGTATATTTGTATTTAAGTATGTATTTTAAAAATATATAAGTATATATTCACCAGTTGTCTGTCTACCATAACACAAGTATTAAGTTACTTACTTTGGGGACGGACAACCGTGTGTGTAAGTGTCCCATATATTTATTTATTTATATTTATAATATTGAGGCTCGGTAAGAAATGAGGGTGGTCTATTCTACTCAGCCGGATATCACACAACAAAGATATCAAATCGCAGACACTAGTACATTAAAAAACAAAATTATACTCATCGTTGCATAAACTTGAAAAAAAATTTAGTATAGGTAAATTTTGAAAAGGATTTGAATCTAGGATTTTCATCTCAGTGAAACGAAATTTAAACACAAAACTTGTTATTATGTAGCAGGAGTTCCTTCACTTTGATATTTATGAATTGTGAAGCTCGTCACGTTTGCCGTTCAAGACTAGAATATACTAAGTATCTTGCAAGGGTAATCCCCTTCAACTTTACAGTTTTAAGTTTATTGAAATGTTAGTTAATACTCCGGTTTTGTCCTGGAAGCGGTCCAGGACTGTTAAGGAATTTGGATATATTGATAACCATTTATATTATACCAGATATTTGATAACAATAAAAGTGATGAAAGTGGGTTAACCTCAACAGCTAGATATATGCTGTCGCAGACTTTTATTTAGAACTTTCAGAGGGGAATAATTTTGTAATACCTGATTTTTGAATAACTATTACTCAGCGCACTCAGGGAAAGCTATAAATTTTGCCGTTTTCATTTTATTTTTTATTACTGCTGGTCTCCTATTTATCTTAGCATGATTTTATATAGCCTATAGCTTTCCTCAATAAATGGACTGTAAGGATAATCTTACACTGTAAGAATTTTTCAATTCGGCCCAGTAGTTCCCGAGATAAGCTCGTTCAAACAGTCAATCAATCAAACAAACAAACAAACAAATTCTTCATCTTTTTATATTAGTAAAGATATGCATTGCTTAAATGATGTGCGAAATATTTTAGTAGTTAGGAGCAAATGGAAAATTCACCATTCTTTCAATGATTCAATGGCATTTACAATTTAAGTCCACGTGATTGCGAAAGTCCACTGCGAAAGAAGTTTAAGGAAATAGGTATTATTAAAGTTGCTTCACAGTATATTTTAAGCAACTATATTTTTGTACAAAAATATATAAAGAAATTATAAAAAGATTAGGTGATGTATATAAAAGACAAAGAAACCGAGATAAGCTTGCGGCTCCTGCTTTGCGTGTTGCAAAAGTACGCAAATCGTTTGTGGGTTTGGGTATAAGATTCTAAATTAAAATTCCGCAATCAATTTTAGCTTTGCCGTTACAGCAGTTTGAAAACACTGTTACAAAGAGGCTGATACAGAACTACTATATTGTTGAGGAGTATAGTAATTATGTTTTAAAGAGAGCAACCGCCGAGTTTTTTGCTGGTTCTTCTCGGTAGGAATAGCTTTCCGAACCAGCAGTAGAGTTGATAATTCAAAAGCACTTGTTTACAAGTTTACTTGAATAAAGAATAAATTAAATTGAGTGATTATTTTCATTTGTAAGACTCATGGTTTCCGATTTGATTAAGCTTTATTCCATTTATGAATTTAAACTATCGTGAGTGGAATTCATAATTAATGTATAGAAACCGGCTATACTCACGTATTATTTTATCGGATGAGCCCGACTAGTTTCAAGCCCATACGGGGCTCTTATTCATGAGCTCTTTACGCGGCGTTATCGCGGCGGGAACTGCGTGTAGCAGCTCGCAGGGCGCGACTCGAGAGTGGTTGGAGCGGGGGGAGGGACGGCAGCGGCGCTGGTCGCGCGTCTTCTAAGCACTCCCCGTCGCTGCTCTGGTCTTCGTTATCGGATGCTCGGAAGAGATTTGTGCATGCGACGCTTACGGTGTCCGGTTCTAGCAGGTCTTTAGTCGTGCCAGTAGTGCCAAAAATAGGTTTCCACGATTCCACGACACGATAACACGTGTGGCACGGAACAAGAAAACGCGAAAATCGGTGGACGTAGCACGGTCGCCTGCTTACTTAACGTATGTTAAGGGAGTGACGGATAGGATAGGCCACTATCTTCGTCGTAAGTTCAATATCAAGACGATATTCCGTCCTCCTGGTCAAATACGTAGCCTGCTGCGCTCACCGAAAGATCCTAATCAATTTGGCGTGCCTGGTGTTTATATGATTCCCTGCGGTTGTGGGAAGAACTATATAGGTGAAACTCGTCGCAACATCTTGACGAGGATTTCGGAGCACATACGTAGTGTCAAAAACATGGACACAAATGGGTCAGCCATAGCGGAACACGTCCACGATTCGGGTGTTAACCACTACATAAGGTTTGATAAGGCTACCGTATTATCTAGGGAAAAATTTCTAGTACCTAGAAAAATACGTGAGTCAATTGAAATAAGCCGTCACCCGAACTTTAACAGAGACTGTGGATGGGCACTGCCTCCAGCGTGGAAACCTATTTTTGGCACTACTGGCACGACTAAAGACCTGCTAGAACCGGACACCGTAAGCGTCGCATGCACAAATCTCTTCCGAGCATCCGATAACGAAGACCAGAGCAGCGACGGGGAGTGCTTAGAAGACGCGCGACCAGCGCCGCTGCCGTCCCTCCCCCCGCTCCAACCACTCTCGAGTCGCGCCCTGCGAGCTGCTACACGCAGTTCCCGCCGCGATAAAGCCGCGTAAAGAGCTCATGAATAAGAGCCCCGTATGGGCTTGAAACTAGTCGGGCTCATCCGATAAAATAATACGTGAGTATAGCCGGTTTCTATACATTAATTTATTCCATTTAATCCAAATAAACAGATTTATGATTGAATTGCAGTAACAACTACACTGTTAGATTTTTCTATTCAGATACTTTGAAGCAGACAGAAGTGTCATTAACCCTGATGAATATTCATAGAAATTAAAATAAAGTTTTCAATCTAATCAACTGAAATTATTTTAGTAATATAACTTTTGATTTTATTCAAAATTATTCTTGAGAGTATTAAGGCAAAATAAAAGAATACGTTATTACAAATCAATGTGCTTAGTGCGAATATTTTAACTCAATTACATTAGCGTAACGCAATTTGTATGGCCCTGGAACACTGGTCGCTAGATGTCGCTGTTCGCAGCGTCATACAAATTGGCGTTACGCTAACGTGATCGAGTACGTTAAAATACTCGCACTAAGCACACTGATCTGTAATAATGTATTCTAATATTTTGCCGTAATCCTCTATAGAATAATAACGCTAACGCGCGCGTAGGTTTAAAAAAATTGCACTAAGCCCACACGTGGGTAATCGGTAATCGGGCGGTCTCGACATTAGAAACCACCGCTTTTGGTCCAAATGACTCTAATCCTTTTATTTTTATCCTATTTTTAAAATTACGTCTTTGATAACAAAAACTATTGTGAACCCTTTATCAACGTATTTAATTTCTATCTAAGTTTATCTTCCAAAAAAGTACAACGGTCGGTCATCCTCTTACTTGTATAAAAATTAGACAACCATTGGAAAATTAATGTATAGAAACTGGCTATACTCACCCGATAGAATAAGACGTGTGTATAGCCGGTTTCTACAAGTCCTATACAGTCCTCAAAAGCGCGTCACTTTAAGCCGGGGTCCGGCTTCACAGGAGGCACCTTTAAGGCGATGCTCCCAGGGTACTGCGCGTCTCGCTCGAGACTCGCTTTCCCAGTTTTCACACCCGGTGATGCTTATGGACTCGCCCTTCCACCCAGTGACTCTGTAAAAGTGTTCAAGGCTAACAGCATTAGTTAGTGTCAGATAAAAAAGCCAATTGCTACACATTAATATTAAATACCGCTCACGATAGTTTAGATTAAAAAACCATTGCAAACTAATAAGATATCAACGTCCTAAGACTACATAAAACTTAATACAGTGATACTCTTAATCAGTCCATAAATTTACCGTTAAATTCAATTACAAAGATCACTGAACTGATTCCACTCTCTTTAACAGTGTTATAAATCAGATTCTTGCGATTGTCACTCGTAAAGCTATCGATAAGATCTTTATCGAAGTTAACGGCTAGAAAATAGGGTTTCCTTTCCGAGGAAACTTTATTATTTTGGATAAAGCTCTAACATTAATTATGTAAATATTATAAAATAAAAATTCACTGCCGCGCCTGTCTATCAAATGTCTATGTAAATTACATGAAATGTGACGTTTCAAAAGTCTGGAAAAGTGCCTGAAAGTTTCATATAATTATACAGAGTAAGGGAGCCGTGTGAGTGTTATTGTCCAACAAATAAAAAGAAAAGGAAGTTGAGAGACCTATACTTATCTTTCTCTAATCATATATAATAAAAGGAGACAGAGAGCCTCAATTCCTCATTTTTCGATAAACACATTTTTTGGTTCGCCTACTCTATGGAAAGCTTTCATTAATAATGCTGCTTAATTCTTATTCTTCGTCAACCGATGGACGTCTACTACTGGACATAGGTCTCTTTACGGAATCTCCACTATTTAGTCTGTATTGAGATATAACAAAACCACATTTACCTTTTAAGGGTAAAGTCCGCGCTCGCATATATCCTTTAAAACAACACGAGAATAAAAGTGTCTTATATAGTAAGAAAGACTAAGATATGTTGTTGGACCTGTTTTTAGATACGTCAATTTATAAGTTTAGTTTAAAATTAAGTTACTTATTAGCCTTATGACTAGATTATTACTCCAATAAAGTACTTCCATTGTATATGTACTTTATAAGCATTTTATAAGTGAGAAAAAATTCTTTAAGAATAACATACCAATTCCAATTTTTTTTTAATACAAGATGATACTAATATTATAAAATTTGTATGTTTGTTTGCAATATTTTCACACAAAAACCACTGGACGCCTTTACCATATATTAGAAGAGATTTTAAAGGTAAATACTTGGGTAAGCGTGTTTTTATATGCGAAAATTCAACTTTGAAGTATATCACAAAATTGAATAACATTCATAATATATTCCTTGTGTAAGTTTTAAGATCCCTAATACTAGGAATACCCGGTTAAGGTTGTTGTGAAGTACTTGCTAATTTATTCATATGTATCCGCCAGGGGCTCTGTTTGAATTAAACTGTATATAGAATGTTGTGTGGGTTGTAGATGGCTTATTTATTAAGTACTAACTTTAACTCCAGTCTTTATTTGTATAGATTTCGGTACAAATTAAATATACATTTCATCTATATATATAACTCAAGAACGGATGAACCAATTCGGCTGAAAATTGGCGTAGAGGTTGCTTAGAACCAGGAGACGGACATACCCGTGCGAAGCCGGAGCGGGCCGCTAGTTTATAATAAATCATCATTTTCCTGCCCTTATCCCACTCTAAGCGGGGTTGGCACATGTTATAAACATGCTGTTACATGATTTGGCTAGATATTTTACTCCCGGCTGCTTACCATAATCAACTTGTCAACTTACCATAATCGCAACACCTTGGCAAGAAAGGCTGATCTATTCTCTCAGCCAGATACCACACGGCGGCTCAACTTGCCTTAGTCACCTTTTAAGACAACTCGGTAAGAAATGAGGGTGGTCTATTCTACTCAGTTGTACACCACACGACGGGCAACTTATCTTAGTCGCCTTTTACGACACAACTCGGCAAGAAATGGGGGTGGACTAATCTACTCAGCCGGATACCACACTGCTACATTTCATTTGCAATAAATGTTTACACCAATTTTTGTGTTGCGTTATTGTAAAAAAATATTTTTTGGAACAAAGCTAAGATTTTTTGAACAAAAGATGAATTTGAAATAACGAAGCGCGATATTTCTGCAATGCGGGATTTATGGTCTTCAATGCGGCAAAACCTTGCTTACTTTTGACAGACTATCAAAGATTTATATTCAGACACGATTCAAATTCAAATTCAAAATATGCTTATTCAAATAAACTTGTAAACAAGTGCTTTTGAATCGTGAACTCTACTGCTGGTTCGGAAAGCTGTTCCTACCGAGAAGAGCCAGCAAGAAACTCGGCGGTTGCTTTTATTATTACTTTGGTTATTATTACTATACATCTTCGTAAAGTAACGCCTAACTCCATAAATAATTTACTTAGTAAGATTTTGCTTCGGGTCGTTTAATTGAAATTACATTCTGTCTAACAAATATGGCTATCAAAATACGTCCACTTAATACAATCACTAAAAATAATATAAAGCTGAAATAAATAATTATTGTTAAAATTTATAATTAAATTCCTTAATGATGTAATAAATAAATAATGATTTACACGAAAGCTAGTAATTAAATTTTCTGAAAACAAACACGTATTTGTTGAGAAATTCCAATTATTTTAATAATTAAAAGGCAAATGAAAATTTAAATACACAAATATGTTTAAAATGTTACGCAAATTTAATGTAGCGTTACGAATTCATTAACATTTATTATGCCTGTATAAATAATCCGTGTTAACCTTAACGCCAATAAAAAAAACAAAATTTTTAACGATAAGTAACTTTTTTCTGTCAAGTACTAAATGAATCATCATTCTCCTGCCCTTAACCCACTCTAAGTGGGGTAGGTACAACATGTTATAAACATATTATAAATATGTTATAAACATGTTGTCACTTTAGCTATTTTACGACCGGCCTGCCTGACTTCAACTTACCTTAGTCATATTTAACGACTCAGTAAGATAGAGAGTGGTCTATTCTGCTCAACGGATACCACACAGTGGGTCAACTTACTTGAGTTGCCTTTTACGGCAACTCGATAAAAAATGAGGTTGGTTTATTCTACTCAGCCCGACACCACACGGCGGGTTGGCTTACCTTAGTCGCCTTTTACGACACCTTGGTAAGATATTTGGTTGGTCTATTCTTCTCAGCCGGATACCACAAAGCTTATAAATTTAATAGCGGATTATGGCAAAATAGTTACATTATTACTTTCGTATAATGGATAAACACATAAACACATAATATATACTATAAACGCCTTCTGGAATACTTCGGGCATATCATGCGGCGTGGTGACGATGCCCTTGATAAGCTCATAGTGACAGGCAAAACCGAAGGAAATAGACCAAAAGGCCGCTTACCGACTAGGTGGTCTAACCAATTGCGCCAGTCTAGCACGTTGAAACACTTTTATGAGGTAGCAATGGTGGCCACTAATAGAAGCCGATGGAAAAAATTAATCCACTCGAGAACGGAGTTTAGCCACGATCACGAGGACCACGATCTTCAGAAATGAAGAAACGACCGGAGATAATGAATCTCCGCAAATGATTCTAAAGTTTACAAAAGTAAATTATCCGCATATGAAAATTTCCAGCATATAATGGAGCGGTCTATAATTCCAGCACTTACACGCTCCAGTATACGTTTTCCTTCTATTGTAGCAAATTTGATAAATCGGTACAACTTCTGACAAGGGTCCTTTTACGCACCAATCATCAATTACCGGTGAAATTCGGAGGATTCTTTTGTTACTTTACGTGTTTACTATACGCCTTTGTTGAGCTTATGACGAAGTGATCTCTCGGTGCTTATCTACTGAGTAAAAGGTCTTGTGCGAGAAATTTGATTCGCTTCTCGTCCGATAGATTTCCGCTTGAATGTTCTCTAATTTAATCGTATTTACTTTATCAAGGCTTGTGTTTGATTGACCGTTAGATGTAAGTAAATAAGCGTTGAATTAAGTAAATCAGAAGAATTTTTTTATTATCTTCTTCCTTAGCGTACTAATCGATATACCCGTGATCAAGTCCCAGTTATCGCGAGCACATTTTTCTTTCTTTCCCCTTTTTTATATTAAAATGATCTCATATGAAATGAACTCAACGAATTGTTCTAGGAAATCCAATAAACTAAGATACAAATGCATTAGAGTAATAATTAAATTTGGTGGAATTGAAGCTTATATAATAAGCTAACGTATAGGATAAAAGAAATCCCATTTTTATTTACAAAAAAAAATATATATATATATATTGAAGGTATTTGAAAACTGAAGTTGACGCGTACTAATTTGCGTATCGCTAGTATAATATAGCGATGTATTAAATAAAATATCATCATCTTCCAGCCCTTGTCCCACCCTAAGTGGGGTCGATACAACATGTTATAAACATGTTGTCACATGGTTTAGCTACTTATTTTACGACCGGTCGCCTGCCTGACGTCAACTTATCATAGCCGTATTTTACGACACCTCGTTAAGAAAGAGGGTGGTCTATTCTACTTAACCGGATACCACACGGTAAGTCACTTACCTTAGTCACCTTTTACGATACCTCGGTAAGAAATGAGGGTGGTCTATTCTACTCAGCCGGATACCACACGGCGAGTCGACTTACCTAAGTCGCCTTTACGACACCTCGGTAAGAAAAGAGGGTCGTACTGTTCTATTCATCCGGATACCACACGACGGGTATAAAATCAAATATATCTAAATAATAAAAAAAGTACAAACCTTCTAGCCTTAACTACTATAAATCATTGGAGTTTAAATTGAAAACAGAACGATAGTGGGCTGGCATTTCGTTGAAACGATCAACACAGCACTTTACAGCCAACACCCATTCGATCTCTATTATTGCGGAAAAAACGACAAACTGAACCAATTTCTAGTTCATTCGTCACATTCATAAAAAGCTGGCACAAAATAAATCTAATTTTGAATCTTAAACTCAGTAACACAAAAATCAAAATCCTCTGTCACAATTAACTTTTACGATACAAAGTTTTTAATGCAGTTGTATTGATCGTTGTTACATTGTGTTAAGATTTAAAATCGATGTAGATATAGATTTGATTGACGAATTGTATCGAGCTTAGATTTTACTGCATCTGGTTGTAACAGTCTCATCCCTACATTCGAGTTTAAAAAATAAAATAAAAAAATAAATAATTATTAAAATTTCAATATTTTAGAAAAATCTATAAGTATAAAAATAAATGTTTGTTTGTCACGCAGTAATGTTTTTTCGCATCTATAATTGATGCTCTATTCATAAAACATCAAATTCAGAAAAGTATAATTTTCGTCATATTGACCGAATGTCACGTTATCCGCCGTACTACAGTATGGAGAGAGCGGGCGGAGCGTAGAGCGCAGAAGTGATCTGTTAGGTCGCTTATGAAATGTTGTTATAATGATATTGTAGATGTGTACTGGGGCGATACATGATATTAGTTGAGATTTAACTCGACTATTTTTAAGAATTAATAATAAATACACATCTAGGCCCGCTCTCGTATAATGGTTCAAGATGCAAGATCGTGTCGATCTTTGGAAAGGCTGTGATTGTGACTTGACCATTAAGAGTGTAGCGATGGTTACATCGCTTAGCTCACCTCGAACGATTAAAGTGTCAGAATGATACTTGGTAAAGGCAACTTTGCTGAGTAGTGGTTGGCACTCTACCGAACATGCTCTGGCGGGTACTGGTGGGAGACTTGAGGTTTAGGCCGGCAGTGATTTCGGTCATTGCTGTGTGCCTGGCCCAAAAGGCTACACTAGGCTGCATCTTATTAGGGCTGGACATAGGCCCGTAGTTAACTTCGGTTGCTGCGGCGTGCCTTTATTCGGCTTTGGTTTGACGCAACCAGAGTTACTTTGGGCGTGTGCCTTTGTGATACGGGTTTAGTTAGGCCGGTGGTGATTTCGGTCATTGCCGTGTGCCTTGCTCGACCTTTGGACGCATAGGCCGCTTGAAGTAGTGCCGGTACAGTGGTGGCTGAAATGTTATTGTTTGACGAACGGACATCTAAACGTTGTTTGTAGTCTCTCAATAGTGACGGTACCACAGCTGAATGTTGCTGGGCGTTGCGGAAGTTAACTTTATGTTGCTGAAGTGATACGCCGCGGCAGTGATGGATCGCTATGGACTCTGTTCATAGTAGCGGATGGGTGTGGTGTTTCGTCCTTTTTAGGACGTCCCTTTAGCTTAGTTAATGATACCACGAATGACCATTATAGCATGGCATTATTGCATAAGAGCCGCTGGTCGGGTCTTTGTTAATAAGACTGCGGACTAGCTTTAGACAGTGTGGCCTGCATTTCCCTTATCTTCACATATACATATACATCTTACGTGGCTTGCCGCGTTAAACATAAGTTACCTTTTGTTGTATGAGGTGGCGTGTTGAGCTTGGCGCATACCGTAAGCGAGTGCACTATGTGTGACTCCTTTATATGGTATTGGGTGAATAGGGGGTGATTGGCATTCATGTAATGCTCTGCAATACACATCTTCCACTTCGGTGGACACACACTATCCACCTCGGTGGACACACGCCTATATGGTGTATATATAATAACTAATCAAGTTGCTTTGCAACATGTTTGCCATCTCGATGGGTTTCCACTTTGTGGACTTTATACGTATTATACGTATTATACTGTATGTGGTTTTTACCATAGAACGCACCGTTACGACGTGTGCAGGCGACATGCGCCTTACTGAATATAAGAATTGGTAATTTATTATCAAAGTTTACCAGGCCTTGTGCCTTTGGCTAATGCCATATTTTATAGCTCCGGCTATTTATTATATGGGCTTCGGTCCTCTATTATACACCCAGGCACTCATGCCTAATATGTCAACTGTGGTTTTGTTGACTCCCGACAATAATGGGTTTATCCCATAATCATACGCCGCGGGCGCACTATAAACAGGTACCCCTTGGGGGGGGGGCTCATATCCTATGGACGGAGCTCACCGTTGGTAGCGGGTGCGGAGCTACTGACTATCACTCTCTTTTTATATTTTTCCAAATCGGAAGAATATAATAGATGGGAGAGAGATACCACATTGATTAAACTTCTCTACGGAGTTGTTTAAGGGTTAGGTATTTAGATCGAGTGAGTGATCTTTCTGTTGGCTATAACATATCCTATGAAGTAACATAAGACATTCGCGAGACATTCAACTATCAGAATGTCTCGCATTTTTTTATCAAATTTTATAGTAACCTGTTCATGTATTGGGCATATAAGAATCTGTCAGTGTAACGAATTTATATCTGTTGGACATATAAAGTCTGTTCATGTAGAGTACATGTAAAATCTGTTCTTGTATTAGATGAATATAAAACCTGTTCGTGTATCGCACACTTATATTCAATAATTGAATTCTCCATACTGATGACAAACAACTGTTTTATATTATAACAAATGATATTTGATAATGAACCTCTCTGTTGAGCAAAGCGATACAAACTACGAATGTAGGGCCTGACGGCTCGTTCTATATTAAAGAATATGATATATTGAAATATTATTATAAAACTATAATGTGATTATTATCACATTATTTTATTCTATTTAAGGTTTTATTTGACTCCTTTAGATTGACGGACACAAAGCCTCTGACGCTCTAAAAGAATTTGAGATATTACAAAACACAACGTAGAACGGGTCCTAGCCACTTAGACGAATCATGTGCCAATATCTATTAAGAGTGCTAGCGCCTTCGGCGCGTTTTTATGTATTACGCCGTTGGAGTGCGAGCGCTCTAGCGTTGTTTGAATATTATAAAATATATTTTATAGACGAGTAAAGTGGAGATAGTTACATGGTCACGTACTGTAATAGGTGAAACGAAATTGTAAATGTGTTCATCATTATATTGTAAATACGTATAAAAAAATTACGATAAATGTTTAACAATTGACGCTTGGATAATATACATTTGAAACTATAAAAATTCTTCATGCTTTTTATTATTCATTCTTACTCCAATCCGTTTTTTTTTCATTTGTTTTACAAAGAAGGATTTTCTTCGATTTGGAATTTTGTTTGAAGCACATCAGAATCATCATTCATCACTCACCTGCCCTTATACCACTCTAAGTGGGGTCGGGGTAATATTACAAAAATGTTGTTCATGATTTGGCTAGGTAATTTACTACTAGCCTGACATCAACTTACTTTAGTCGTCTTTTACGACACATCGTGAGGAATGAGTGTGGTCTATTCTACTCAAATATCACACAGCGTTTTGTTGAACGCACAATAAAATCATTATAACTTGGTAATTTTTTACAAAATTAAAAAAAGGAACTTCTTAAAAAAAGAAAAAAATATTTGTGTAGGTGGTGATCGATCTTAGGTATTTTCATTTCTCGAGACTGCCCGTTCCCCGAAAAAGCTACGCCGACTTGACAATTATGGCGAAAATAGTGTTTTATATTCAATGTAAATTTTAGTTTTGTTGTTTGGCCAAAAACAGGGATAAAACAATTTTTTTAAAATAAAACCTAGCTAGATTGATTTTTCTGCCCCAAAACCCCCTAAATGCTGAATTATATTATATTATATATATTATATATATATATATATATATATATAAATATATATATATAACCAAATATATATATAATATATATATATATATATAAAACCAAAACTTTAAACAATCTCAAGTAGACTACATGTCTAAGTCAGAAAGTCTTATTACTAATGTAAAAAGATATAAAAGTGTTATAAGCCAAGCAATAAAGATCAGGATCTACTGTAATTTGGCTGCCATAATGAAACCGTAACCACTATAATATTACTGAAAGCACTAAATAATGGAAGTGACACAATCAAATACGATCGTTGACTAGGCTAGTGTAATAAATAATGAAAATTACCGTCGCCGATAAGGACTCCTTCCTAATGAATAGACGTGGATGTTTAAAACAACGTTTTGAATCTTTTATACGATTATGTAAGAGTTGCTAAAATTAAGGTAACATCAAGAGTAAATTAGGACAAATACTAGGATAATTTGCGGTTATAAAACTTAGTTGGGTTTCTTTTCTGGTGGAAACTTAGAAATATGTGTGGGTTAAACTATTGTTATTATACATTAAAATATATAGAATTATGCGTTAATTTGCGAGATCCACAATAAAAAGGTTATATTTATATTAAATACATTTTTGTATAATCCGTTAAGTAAATAGAAAATATATATAATGGTTAATGTAGAGTAATGTAGAGTAGACAAGCCTTATAATTCTTATTTTTTACTATTATAAAGGAAATTCAATCCAAATGCCATTCTCATGTATTCAAAATGTACCCCGGGTACGGTCTATTAATATAAAAAAAAATAATTCAATGGATTTTAATTATGGTCAAAATATAGTCATCAAATCTAAACCATTCGCAAATTGACTTGGATTTCATTTTATAACTCCTCCTAGATAAGAATTCCTGAAATACTGTTTTAAAATTATAGTCATAGCTCTTTTAATTATAAATATTCAATTGTTCTTGTTATGCCACTTTGTTGTATTTATATTTAGTTATTTATTTTTTCTCAAATTTACTACGCTTGTTGTTTATGTTCATTGTCATTTTAACCCAATATAGTTCTTGATAATTGTTGTCAACCTGCGCATGCTGTTGCCATCTATAATAAATATAGCACTTAATTTAATAATCATTTGTAGCTATGTATAGTGTTTATATTTTTGATAGCCTTTTTAAATAAATAACTATACCGTTGAAATATAATGTAAAAATAAACTTCTCCCTATGCTCTTTTACGATGTAAATAGCATGTTACAATAAAATGTTCAAGCCTATCATGTATCAATTTAGATTCGTAAGAAGGGCTCAGAAACTGCAATATCCTTTTATACCGCATCTGTATTCCAAAAGAGATAGGATCGTTGTAATACCATTCTGAAAGATCCCAAAGGTCTTTTATTTCGGTCTAACGGTACATTTGCTAAAACAGCAATTTACCACGTAAATGGCTCTTGGTTTACAATGTTTGAATTTGTCTATTATACTTTCAGGGTCAGAGCATTAATACAGTACAATGATCTTTTACCCCTATATCCTTTTTTAGAAATTAATTTATTTAATAGAAGAATACATTTTCAATACATTATTGCACATTAATGCTAATCGTTATTTTAGGAATATTAAACAATAACGTTTATACTCATATGTCACGGGGCTGATGGCTTAAGTGGTACCGTGTCACAAACTGATGGCTTAAATGGTCCCGTGTCACAGACTGTTGGCTTAAGTGGTCCCGTGTCAAAGGAGTGATGGCTTAAGCGGTCCCGTTTATTACAGAACCCTTGGCAAGTCATCATCTACAGTGGTGGCAACGTTGTAAACACTTACGGGTAGCTAATATTCTTGGTTAAAATCGCCCGAAGTTCCCAATATCCTATCCTACTAATGTTATACGTACGAAAGTTTGTGAGTTTGGATGTATGTTTGTTACTTTTTTATGGTCGGAATATCGAAGAAATTTAGCACAATATTCCCTATACACCGGGGTATAGGCTATAAAAATCCTGTTATTTCTTCAGGAATAGGATGTCATTGAAAAGCGCCATCTATTATAAACCTATCACACAACAACAATCCTCAGAAACGAAGTTGCGAGTTAAAGCTAGTTTCAAATACTTTAGGAACAGCTAGATACAATGATCAAAATACTCCGGAGTTACTAAAACATGGTGTTAAAAAATGCTCGGAGCGTTTAGGGTTACTCTAGATTATATAAACTATAGGTATATATACCACTACAATACTTCATCATCTTCCTGTCCTTATCCCACTCTAAGTGGGGTCGGCACAACATGTTATAAACATGCTTTCACATGATTTGGCTATGTATTTTACGACCTGCCGCCTGCCTGACGTGAACTTATCTTAGTCGTATTTTACGACGCCTCGTATACCACTGCAATACTGTACGCACATAAACTCTAGTAAACATCTACAAAACAGTATCAAAACTAAAACATCAAAGTTATAACACTTATCCATGATTATCTATGAAAGTCTTAAAGCTGAAACGCCTATTGCAATAAAATTATTTACGATATCGCAATCGTCTAAAAAGATAATAAAAGTGAACTATATTTATAAATAGGTAAAGATCATTTTCGTATGCGCATATTGTAAAGGCAAGTGTTGTGTAGAATAGTGGAATGCGCCACTCTTATCCGTTGGCGAGTTCTTTTAACAGATTGTATAACCCTTGTATAAAAATATGCGATGAAATAGCTATAGTATAAATAAAGTATGACAAGGTTTAATTATTTATTGAGTTCGTAAAAAGTTATTTTAACATCGCGGATTTGTCTGCTTCCTACACTTAGCATTATAAATATTGTCTTAACAAACCCGAATTATAGCAAAATAATGTATCATAACTTCTAAAATTAGATTTTTTATAACACATAACAAATTAATGCATATCTATACTAATATATAAAGCTGAAGAGTTTGATTGTTTTATCGCGCTAATCTCTGGAACTCCTGAACCGATTTGAAAAATTCTTTAAATGTAAGATAGTCTATTTATCAAGAAATGCTATGGGCTATATACTCGTAAGATTGCGCTAAGATGAATAGGAGAGGACCAGCAATAAAAATATGACTAAAATATGGCAAAATTTAAAGGTTACCTTGCGTGCGCTAAGTAAACGGTGAAAGTTATTCATAAATCTTGTATTAAAAAATTGTTTTCCCCTCCTAACCTCCTTCCTCATATTAAAACAGCACATGTCTAGCTTCTAAGGTAAGGTAAGCTTCAAACCACTTTAACCATTTTTATGGTTATTAAAATACTATAACTAAGTAAGTAACGGCCTGTTACTATCCCACTGCTGGGCATAGGCCTCTTCTCTCCGTTTTTTTTTTTGGAGAGAAGGATTGGAGCTAAGACCTACCACGCTGCTCCAATGCGGATTGGTAGGTTACACATATCCCCAGAATTGTCTAGAGATATGCAGGTTTCCTCACGATGTTTTCCTTCACCGAAAAGCGTGTGATAAATTGCAATTATCAATTAGACACATAAGAATTTTTAACTAAGGGACGGCATGTAGCTTTTATGGAAGCAAGAAAGCGATTTGGTGTATCCAAATGCTGGACGAAGGAGGGACAAGTTATTATTATTGGACCTGATGGTAAACGCCATCGAGTTCTTTGCATATCCGACATGGCTTCTATTCCCACAACGTTTGAAATTCGAAAAGAAAAAGAGGCTAACCCTTCTACGAGTGCCTCTGCAATTTCTAACCCCAGGGATGGTAAAGTTATGCAAGCCCCCAGGTCCAAACGTTTTCATAGGAAATAACCATCCATGTCTTTTGATTTTTATTGTACTGGAACTTTACAATAATATTACCTTTTATATTCTTTAGTTGTAAGTTAGCATGTATATGGCCAAATATATATATATATAATTTTTTGCTTTTTTTTGTCATCATTGTATCATAAAAGTATGGCACAATGTATAATATTCTTTTTTATGTAGTTTATCTTGTTTAATAAGTAACATTGTTACATCAAATCAAATAAAGTTTAACTTAGACTTTTGTAAATAAACCTTCTGTTTGTTTATCATTTATTAAATATAGTATTTAAGCCAAGGTTTATAACTTTTATTAATAAATCTAATTTTACCTTTTATAACATTTACCATTACAATATTTTAATATTTAGTTACAACTGCCATATATGTTGAAATATGTATTTTGGTTTAGAATATTGAATCTTGTTAATTTAGTTACATTATAATATTTAATCATGTTTAAGTTATACTTTAATTAGTTGAAGCTTTGCAAAGTAAACCAATCTATTCTTTACTCTTTTTAATTGCTTTTAAGGTAGGTCATGAGCCATGCCCAGCCAAGTAGTATTTTATTTTTGTATAGTTGTATAGGTCATATATATAATTGAGGGCATGTATCTTAGTAAATACACAAGCCGTTACTCACATGCTTTTGATTATCGATTAACTCTGATTGATCGTTATATATAGTCATAGCCATGAGAACAAACCTGTACATAGTTCTTAGGTTTGATCTAGGTTGTGTGTTATAGTGATCTTATGTTAAAACTTTTGTTATGTGGTATTTTGTTTTGTTTTATTTGTATAAAGTTGGTAGGTTGCTGTTGTTGTGATTGTATTGTTTAAATATTAAATAGTGTTATTTGTACATATATTTTTGATTTTTTATATTACTTTTTAATTTATTTTAATATATATATATTTATTTATTTTATTATATATCTTATTAAATTATGGTATTGAATAATAGTGATGAAGATAATAATAACTTAGATAATTCTTTTTACCTCTCTTTGTCCTCCTCTGATGGTAGTTCTTACAGCGCCTCAGAATCCTTGCACACTTTACTTGAAAACGCTTTATCTAGCTTTCAAAAAAACTTTAATGTCATCCATATAAATGCCCAAAGTGTCCCTGCGCACTATGCTGATCTCCTTGCTTCCTTTGACTTATCTAGTGTGCACGCAATTCTGATTTCGGAGACTTTTCTTAAGCCCTGTTTACCCTCTACCTCCTACGCACTACCCGGATTTCATTTAATCCGTAATGATCGGATAGGTAAAGGGGGTGGAGGGGTAGCAATCTATCTGCGTAGTCACATTCCTTTTACAATTTTAAATAAATCTTCTTCCGACTATACCGGTTCTGCTGAGCATTTATTTTTAGAACTTTTATTTGGTAACTTGAAGGTCCTACTTGGAGTCTTTTATTCTCCTTCCCTCCATATAAACTATTTTCCTGAGTTTGAGCAGTTATTAGAGACGTATATACCCAATGTAGACCATGCCATCATAATGGGCGACTTCAATACATGTTTGATCAAAGATGATTTTCGCGCTAAACGTTTTAAACAAATAGTCCACAGTAGTAATCTGAATTTAATACATTTCGCCCCTAACTGTGCTCCATCACTCTTGGATCTTATGATTATTTCTGGGACACAGTATGTTAGCGGATTTGGCCAATTCCCTGCGGAGGGATTTTCATACCATGACTTAGTGTACCTATCTTACAAGGTGCGTCCTCCTAAAACCAAGCCTACCATAGTCATGCGTCGTACTTTCAAAAACGTTAATACCCCAAAGTTTATACAAGATTTAAAAGAAATTCCATGGAATACCGTTCTCAATGCTCCAACTATCGATGAAAAACTTTCCATTTTCAACTCCCTTCTAGTTCAATTATTTGATATTCATGCACCACTCAGGCCAACTAAATTAAAACACTTGCCAGCACCCTGGTTGACGCAAGACATTAAGTCACTCATGATGAAACGAAATAGGGCCAAATCCAAATATAAATTAATACCGTCTGAGCACAACCTGCATAAATATAAACTATTGCGAAACCAGTGTACTAAAATCTGCAGAGATGCGCAGCGTAAGTTTATTCACGACTCTGTGGTAAACAAAGACACTGCAACAGTGTGGAAATTCTTCAATACGCTTGGGATAGGATGTCGAAAAAATATTTTTTCTGATAACGTTGATATTGATGCTCTTAACAGTTATTTTGCTAATATGACTAGTAATTGTTTGAATAAGCCGAATACTCTTTCCTGCCTCGCCCAACAGCCTAGACCTTGTTATCCCACTTTTCTCTTTACTACTATTTCATCAGATGAAATAAGAAATCTTATTGTTTCATATAAATCAGATGCTACGGGAAGCGATGGGATAGGCCGTAGGATGATTCTTTTAGTTTTAGATACTATCCTTCCAATTCTTAACCATATCTTTAATTTTTCTCTTACTTCCAGTACTTTTCCAAAGGCTTGGCGTTTTGCGCAGGTCATTCCTGTTCCTAAAGCTCCTAATCCCAGTTCTTTCTCCCAATATCGCCCCATATCGATTCTTCCTTTCCTATCTAAAATTCTTGAGCGCATCGTTTATTCTCAACTATCTTCTTTCCTTAACAAAAACAAGATTCTTAGCTCGTTCCAGTCTGGGTTTCGCCGCGGTCACAGCACCGTTACAGCACTAACAAAAGTGTGCGATGATATCCGCTACGGTATTGATAACAAAAAGATAACAGTGTTAGTATTACTTGACTTCTCAAATGCATTCAATACCGTAGATTTTGACATTTTATTAGCCATCCTGCAATCGATAAACATTTCCAATGGTGTTGTCGAGTGGTTCCGTTCGTACCTTTTCGATAGACATCAATGTGTTCGGATCAAACAAAGGTACTCCTCTAGCTGTAGTCTCGGGGCTGGTGTCCCTCAGGGCGGTGTTCTCTCTCCTCTTCTTTTTTCTCTTTTCATAAATAACCTCACTAATCTACTATCCCTTTCTTACCATCTCTATGCAGATGATTTTCAACTGTATGCTTCTGCTCCGAGTGAAGATATCAATGATGTCGTACAGATGCTGAATTCTGACCTCAAGATCATTTCAGATTGGAGCAAATCTTTTGCTTTATCTGTGAATCCCAACAAATCCCAAGTAATTATTATGGGTGGATCGCGGCAAATTGCAAAATTAAATAATCACCATTTGCCTCCAGTCATACTCGACAACTCTATACTAGAATACAGTAATACCGTTAAAAACTTGGGTATTCTGATGGATAACACACTCTCATGGAGACCTCAAATTTCAGAAGTTAGTCGTCGGATGTTCGCAGCCTATGGTAAATTAAAACGGTGGAGAAATCTATTACCAGTCAAGACTAAGATAGTTTTGGCAACTACGCTCCTTCTTCCTATTTTAGATTACGCCGACATCTCTTACATGGATTTGACGGAGGAACTCCTAAATAAATTAGAACGCTTACAAAATTTATGTATTAGATTTATATATTGTTTAAAAAAGTTTGATCATGTCTCGGAGTATCGCCTTAGGTTAAAATGGCTTCCAATACGTTATCGACGTAATCTTCATGTCCTCTCTGTCCTGTACGCTACTCTTTTCCTACCTCATTCGCCACTTTATCTTAAAGATCGGTTCACTTTCCTTTCCTCCTATCCTCATCACCATTCTCTCCGATCACAAAGTGATAGCAAACTTAAATGGCCCCATTGTAACACCAATTTGTACAGCGAGTCCTTCACTGTCACAGCTGTTAGGTTGTGGAATGCACTTCCATCAGAAATTCGGCAGTCGAAATCCTTACAAATATTCAAAAGGCGTGTAAGGAATCACTATTTATCTATGTAATTTTTATTCACTATTAGTATACTTATATATGTATTTATAAATATATTTTTATGTATGTATGTATGTATTCTTGTATGTGTTGTATATATGTAGAATTATGAATATGTATTGAAGTATGTATGTATGTATTCTTGTATGTGTTGTATGTATGTAGAATTATGAATATGTATTGAAGTATTTATTTTTTCTTTATTTATTTTATTTCATATTTCGTATATGTATTAGTATTTACATCTGGTATTAGTGGCACTTATCCATATCAATTTTATTTTATTTTTGTTTTAAGGTCCTTAATGTTATGGTTGCCTGGAAGAGATCACTTTAAGTGATAAGGCCGCCCTTTGTTAATATTTAGTTTTAATAAAACATTATGTAATTTTAGCATTGTCAACAATAAAGTTTTCATAAATAAAAATTAAAAAAAGTTTTACTAGAAAACTCATTGATGCCTGCCCGGGGTTTGAACCTTAGACCTTCTCGAAAGAGGCGCACGGTGATACCGCTGGGCTACCACAGCTACAGCTTTAGCTAAAATACTATATTAAGGTTTTATCCTTTCCACATGGGCGGAGCCGCTGTCAATTGCTAGTTTTAAGATAAAATTTCCCACAATGCGACTAGTAAATGGCAACAACGCGCGGACCGATATATCGGCTCTGGAACTTCTCGCAAGTGCAACAAAACCGATATATCTGATTCCAGCACTTAAAGGGTTAACCTTATTATTACTTCCACTCATTTAATTTTCTAATTTAATAGAGTAATTATTATTTTACTGCAAAAAGTTTTCATACATTTAAAAATAAAAATTTACTGAGCAAGATAAAACCTACAAATGTGAAAAGGCAAAAGCGTCCTAATAATCTAATTATACCAGGGATGTCCAAACCATTACTTTTTCACCATTACACCCTTTTTTTTTCAAAGTGAATCAATTTATCTTAGACTCAAATCCCCAGGGCTGACATTGTGTTAGTACTTTCAAAGTTCTCTGGTGTTAAATATTCAACAGACCGCCGTAAGGGGTAAGAAATAAATGTCAAAATATAATTCATGCAAACTATATATTTTATATGCTTAGCATAGACAAATGATTGTATATGTTAATGAAATAAGTAAAACATATTAAAAGCTTATAGTGTAGTGCTAGTGCTACTTAAAAGAACACAAGAACAAAGTGTCTCGCATAACAAGAAAGACTAAGATAAGTCACTGGACCTATTCTTAGATATAAGTTAATTTATAAGTTAAGGTAATCTTTAAGTTGCTCATTAGCCTCTTGGCTAGATCGCAACATCAATAAAGTACTCCCTTTTGGTTGTTCTTTATAATACAAAAAAAAACTTATAGTAAAAAAAGTCTTTTAACGAAATTTAAGGTCCCTACTGTTAATCATTGAGCAGTTCAGAGTCGTCTGGAACCAATCCTGGCAGCAGCATTAGGTCATGCTTATCATAAACATGCAATGGCATGTGAAGAATGTTGCGCACTATTACCTATTTATGATTGCCTGGTATTATTTTCCTACAGGCAATTTCGTTGCAATTTATTTTTCTAGAGTACCATCCTTCATCATCCATCAACCGTCATTATCATCCTCCCGCCCTTATCCCACTCTAAATGGGGTCAGCATAACACGTTTTAAACATGTTATATGTTTTGACTATTTATTTTACCAGCCGCCTGCCTGATGTCAACTTACCTTATTCGCCTTTTATGACATCTCGTTAAGAAATGAGATTGGTCTTATTCTATTTAGCTGGATACCACATGGCGGGTAAACTTACCTTAGTCGCTTTTACGTGGTCTATTCCTACTGAGCCGGATATTATTACATGGCATAGTTGCAACCTTAGCCTATTGACGGTTAAAGAATGACACATGTCAAAATTCTTTCAAATGTCTTTTCGATAATATACTGTTAGCTTTTAAAAGCCAATACAACTGTTTAGTTGTATTGGCTTTTACGGGTGAGGGTAAAATTACCTTTGAGGATTACAATGTTAATAATTAAAAGTTTTACTCTACCAGCGTCAGAAAACATCGTTTAAAACGCCCAGACCTCGATATAGGTTAGGTCAACATTCATTAGAATGCTGGTGCTATGTCTGTGACTAGTTAGCAAATTTTTGGCATCTAAAAACTGCATATACACGCATTCTAAATGATATCAAACATCCTATAAAGGGCCATATTTCATAGAAAAGGTCATGTGCACGTAATCTTATAGCGATTTACTAAATTTTAAACGTTTAAAATTCTAAATGTCCCTTGCATAATAGAAATTTTGTCCACGTCCTGAAAACAATGTTTCATCCTTTCACGCGTCAATGGGGTGCAATAAATACTTCAACACGTACACACTGAACCACATAAATTGCCTTCAAAGCAACAGGTTAGGCGCATGCTGCTTACTTATGATACCCTGGTAGTTATTAACGATTCACTTAGGTTTGGAGCCTAGTAATGGGCATGTGTGAATTGTATTTAATTGCTATCTATCATGTACATGAATGATATTTAGATAGCTTATAGAGTAAATTTTTTAGGTATATTTCGTTTTATTGAATTACATATTGTATTTCAACATGATGGTATGACGTCAGTTAATTTTTTGATAACAACCAATAATTTATTGTGGTTATTATTAATTAATATTATTGTATAAATAAATATCGGGTGACCGAGCCTTGCTTAGTAATTTTTAAAATTAGGTAAAAAAAAAAATTGAAAATAGAAATGAAAAATTAATAGGGCAGGTGGATGGTTCGATCCTAAGTATTTTCAGTTTTCTAGACCGCCCGTTCCCCAAACGAACTACCATGACTTTACGTTTGACAGCGAAAAATTGAGATTGTATTATATGTAAATTTCAAAAAAAATTTAGAGCCCGAAGACAGGGATAAAACGACTTTTTTTTTAAATAAAACTAGATCGATTTTTCTCTCCCAAAACCCCCTACATGCTGAATTTCAGGAATATCGTTGGAGCCGTTTCCAAGATTCCGAAAAAATATATATAGGTATATACATACAAGATTAACTCATTTAAATATTAAAGATAACATGCTTAGTATTTTTATTAGGGAAACGTTATGCAGTTACCTGATGAAAGCCATCCATAACTTTTTATCAACCAGGCAACCAGAACAACATAACATAACAGTAGGAGTTAGAAGGAATTTTCCAGTCATTAAATTAAAAAATAAAAAGCAAAAACAAAAGGGGAAACGTAATAGTTTTTTTTTTATAATTGCATTGAAATTTTATATTACATTGAACATAAACTTTTTAAAAATTATATATTTTAAGAAAATTTATGATCAGACTATGTAATGTGTATATTTTACTGAATACCCCGAAACTTATAAATGTAATATAAATTAAAGTTTTATTTGATATGCATTCTATTTTCTAAAGCAACATGTCAGGCTATATTTGCACTGCGGGTAGATGCATTTTTAAAAGGATTCTATTGCTATGAATAAAATAACGAAATGCATGACTACGTGGCATTTGTATTACTTTACAACTACTCTTATTTTCCATAGAAATAGAAACAAAAACGTATAAATAAATAAACTAATAATATGAAACTGGGATTTCATTATATAAGTTTCAATAGTACAAATTATCAATAAATGTCTAACAATGCGTAGACCTTTATAAACGTGGAAGTATATTTTTTGAACCCTTATTACCCATAAGGGTATTTTTTCCTGTTTAAAAAAAAGGATAATTTTTGTGAGGACGAACCACGACTTAGGGTGACGTGACTTAAGGCGACGTAGTGGAAGTGTAATAAACAAAGAGACTTGCACATTAATAATATTAGCATAGACCTAGCAATATTACTGTTTTCTTTATCAAAAGTGAATCCATTAATTCGTAGTAGTTTGTTTGTTTTCGTGACGGCAATTGTAACTGTTGAAATGAGCAAAAAATATGAACGCGATACGATTTGCCAACCATAGCTATGTGTTTGAGTCACGAAAGCTTACAGTTGGCTCGTAAATTTTATCGTGTATCTACTTATTTATTTATATATGGAATAAATGTTTACTGTGTGTTTGTTTGTGTGTCGGTCTTCCAAGGCAAAGTAAAACACCGTACCTCGTGTTAAAGTTTATTTAATTTGCCACTCAACACTTTTCCTATCCGTGCTCCGTCCTACGTCGGTCCTTTCTGCTTGCTCCCTCCCTCCTTCCATACTATATCGCTCACACACTCAACTGCATTCCGTTCCACGTACTCACTTGACGTTCCATTCCTCTATTATACTTTAAAAGTTATCACATGTTATATTTGTTTGTCTCAGTCAATAACTGTCTATATCATCATCATTTTCCTGCTCTTATCCTTATTTTAGTGGGGTTGGCACAACATGTTATAAACATGATTCGGCTAGGTATTTTGCGACCGGCCGCCTTCCTGACATAAACTTACTTTTGTTGTCTTTTACGACACCTCAGTATAATAGAGAGTTGTCTATTCTACTCAGCCAGATACCACACGGCACGTCAAATTACCTTAGTCGTTATTTATGACACCCCGGTAAGAAAGAGGGTGGTCTATTCTATTCGGCCAGATACCATACGACGTCTATATCTGGATATGGGTTTTATTATAGATTTTTTGAGTTGCACTGCATTGTTCTGGGAAAAAGACTTTCAATTTCTTTCTTCATTATATAAGGTTTTCCAGGCTGTATAACGATATCTTTAACGCTGTCTTGCGTATCAGCCTTTTCCCCAAAAGGAGTTTCTAGCTCTTTATCCAGTTGTGGGATACTAACAGATTTAGGCAGATAAAATTGTTATTAAATAATAAATTCAGGAAAAAATCTGTACATATTTTAAATGGGTCATTGTTATATAATACAATATTAACAGTTTCGAAAGCTTAAGAGCCAATTCTTAAGATAAGAGAATCCTCAGAGTAAACCGAAACTAGTCAGATTAGCCAATATTTCAATCATGACAAGTTTATTTAGGTTACGAAATATTGGTAGGAAATGTCCATTTAATAGATTCGCCAATCCAATTTACAGTCATTTGCATACCTTGTCAAACTTACAACGAGCTCAAAAGTTTATTAGTTTATTATTCAAGTAGCAGCATTTAATTATAATTCGTAAACTCAGTTCCTTTCACATATTAAACCATGTCTTGTAATAATGAGTAAAAGTTAAATAGGAACATTTCGGAATCTAGGATAATCCCCAATCTACGAGTACCTTCCCTTAAAAGTTAAATAAAAAAAAGTAGAAATAAGATTAAAATTACAAAACTAATGAAAATATTATTGTGCTATAATCCGCAATAAAGATAAAAAGATACTACAATAGAAAAGCTTGATACTAAGATAGAAAGAAATAGCCGAATACTAGACTGTGTGACTCTTAACACGGTCAACGGACGGGGGTCACAGGTTTAAATCCCACCACCAATTCGATGTTTGTTTGCAATTTCCCATGCGCTTTTCGTTGAAGAATAACAATGCGAAGAAACCTACCAGAGCTTGAGTTGATCTGATTGGTACAAACAAACAAAATCATATTTCTATTTGAAATTTAAATGGCTGTTAATATCCCACAGCTGAGCATAGGCTTCCTCTCCCGTTTTTGGGAGAAGGGTCAAAGCTAAGATCTACCACGCTCCACCAATGCGAATTGATAGTTATACATATCTCCAGAATTCGTTGGAGGTACACGGGTTTCCTCACGATGTTTTCCTTCACCGAAAAGCGTTTAAAAAAAGTAAAGTAACGGCCTGTTTTAATGCTGGGCATAGGTCTCCTGTCTCCTTTTTTAGCGAGAAAGTTTGAAGATAAGACCTACCACGCTGCTCCAATGCGGATTGGTAGGTTACACATATCCCTAGAATTCTCTAGAGATATGCAGGCCTCTTCACGATATTTTCCTTTACCGAAAAGCGTGTTATAAATTGCAATTATCAATTAGACACATAAGTTTTAATAAAAATACCTCATTGGTGTCCGCCTGGGGTTTGAACGCGTGACTCCGTACTGAATATATATTCCTGTAATTATAATATAAACCAAGCTATGTGAGATCAACGCCAAACTATTAAAACTTTGTCCGCCAGCTAAAATGAGAGCGCATTTAAATTTGCTAAAACTTGGCGGGCCAAAAAGAGAGTTCGCAACCCAATTAACAACTTCTGATATATACTGTCCATGGTCATTCATAATGTTAAGCATTAAAATACCTAACTTTCAAATGCACTGCATAAACAGGCTGATGAGCATTTTTAATAAGAGTTATTTTTTTTGCAATTCAAAATAGATGGTGTTAATAGCAAATCTCTTCTCATTCTTTCTTCTTCATCGTTCTCCCACTGCTGAGGATCGTGACTCATTTTTACCTTGGCTACTATCCGCTTCCAGATGTCTGGTTACCTTTGCCTGGCAACTTCATCTGTTCAGCAACCTGGTCTGACTATCTCTTAGCACTTCGAACCCGAGGCCTCATAGCATACAAGTTGTCTGACAACAGACTGTTGTCGCGTACAAAAGCGCCATCTATTACCAACCTATCAAGGTTGATAAAATATAACGTTCTTGCATGTCATCGTATTCCAGTAGAAATAACAGGACTTCTATAGCCTGTATGTTACCCCGGTGTATAAGGAATAATTGTGCCAAATATCATCGATATTGGTTCAGCGGATTCACCGTGAAAGAGCAACATCCATACTCAAACTTTCGCATTTATAATATTAAGTAGAAAGTAGGACTAGTAGGATAGGATACGATTATCTCTTTCGTATTTAAATTATTAGTAGGATAGCATATTTAAATAAAAATTAACTCCTATAAAATTCTTATATTTTACTCATTGCTGAAACAACTAAAAGCACTTGGGTGAGTTTTAAAGAATTAAAATATTTAACTAAAACAATATTTTAAGCAATATATGAAAAATCATCATTTATCATTCTCGTGCCCCTATCCTACTCCTATTTTTATTGCTGCTCCTCTCCTATTCACTTTAGCATGGTGTTATATAACCTATAGCCTTCCTCGATAAATGGACTATCTTACAATGAAAGAATTTTAGTAGTTCCTGAGATTAGCGCGTTCAAACAATCAATCAAGCAAACTCTCCAGCTTTATATATTAGTATAGATTTATTATGAAACTATTTATTTTAGGTCTACAGCCATCCACCCTAAATAAAGGTCGGTAAAGAGAAAAATTCCAGCCAACTTATTCTTGCTACTTTAGTAAACTCGGCTACAAGAGTCGTAAAATCTAGAAAAAAAAAGGTAGCGAGCCTGCTCGATTAAATTTATGTGCCCACATATTTTCAGCTACAGCAAATAAGAGTTTTGTAAGAGCTAGGAATATTGTAGTTTCTGTGTTACTTGGCGCTAATGTATATTTTTTACACTACAGATTTATTGTTTGCCAGATTTATGTTACTACAAGCTATATAACCACATACATAGGATAGATACCACAAACACTCACTCACACACACTCACATCCACATACACACACTACACCACACACATTCACGCACCACATTTTTGCACACACATACGCATAAACAATATGAGTTAATATAATTTTATATTTTGTTTATACACGTTGTAAGTATGTATGACAATGGAAGGCACAAGTAACCAAGAATACAATCTAGGCTTAGTTTGGTTGCTAGTGGTGACTTTTAGAATATAATCTAGATAATATTCATAAGCTTTTGTTAAATAGTGTTAACCAAAATTGTGTTGAGCAAATAAATTATTTCTAATTCTAATTCTAAGCTTTTAGCCGCAACTTTGTTCGCGTGGACTGTTCTCGCGTAAAAGGTTGATAATAGAAGGCGCTTTTCAATGTTCTCCTATATTCCTGTAGCATTAACAGGATTTCTATGGCGTATATGTTAACCCGGTATATAGGTAAGCAATAATTGTGTCAAATTTCATCGATATTGGTTCACTGATAGTAACAAACAGGGGTTTAAACCTTTGACACCTCGAGGGAATCGCACGATTGTACCGCTGGGCTATTTTGAATTATTATTATTACAGTTTATTTGTATAATTTGATAAGAAACACAGAGTATAATCCATGCGATTCATACATTCTCCTGCCCTTATCACACTGTAAGTGGAGTCAGGACAACATGTTTTAAGCATATTGTAACATGATTTCTCTAGGTATTTTTCGCTCGGCCGCCTGCCTGCCTTAATTTAGTCGCCTTTTACGACACCTCGGTAAGAAATGAGTTTTGTCAAAAAAAGAGTGTAGGAGTGTAAGGGTAGGAGGATGATGGTAGGTTATACATATCCAAAGGATCCAGCCACCTGCCTGATATCAACTTACCTTAGTCGCCTTTTACGTCAGCTCGGCAATGAGGGTAGTCTATTCTACTCATCCGGTACCACACGGCGTATCGACTTACCTTAGGCGCCTTTTACGACTCCTAGGTAAGAAATGAGTGTTGTCTATTCTACTCAGCCTGATACCACACCGCGGATCAACTTACCTTACTCGCCTTTTACGACAATATGTATGGACATCTTAGAAGTTATGGTGAAATAAATAACTCCAAATATAAGGAGAAAGAAAATCGAGACAGTGCTACGCGTCTACTAAATGTAGTTATTATAAGTGATAATGATCTAGCAACGTACTGAATGGTCTATTCATTAGATCAATAGCTATTATGAACCAGCTATTAATCATAGCATGTAACGCATCATTATTATATCAGTGTAAATGTTAGATAATGATAAATCGTGCGTAACATCGGCCTTGGATTGTATGTTCTATTATACATTTCTACTATAAATGCGATGAAAGGTAACTTGTATTAATAGCGTAGCAACTCATAGCAATGATTTTATTTTATTTATTAAGGAACAGCAACAGCACACATATTAAATATTGGGCTACATAAAAAAAAGAAAACATCTGATACATGCACCAATTATAGATGTATACAGCATTGTCTGAGCGGTTCACTGTCTACTATTAATTATAATAAATACAAAAAAACTTAAAAAGATAAATTACTGTCTTAGCTAAAAAGTTAAAATTTAAAGTATTTAAAAAAATATATAAATTTGGTTAAATATATTTTATTACATTTTTTACTTAACATTGGGCAATTCTTTCGGAAGGTTTAGGTTAATGCTATAATGCCGCGTAAACCAACAGAGTTGCAGTAAAGTAATGTATTATAGAATTATAAACAGTACAATAACAACTTTTATGTACACAATTTCGATTCGGGAAAAATATTGTTGCACACTGATTTCCACGCGGGCGAAGCCACTAGCACAGTTAGTTTTATATAAAGTACAGGATATATCCGAATGACGGCGTTTTTTGATTGCGGCCTATGGTCCCTGTGTAGCGACCCTAAGACCGTAAGCGCAGAAAAACATAGAGTTATTATACCATAGTAAAGGAGCTATAGACAGGTCTGTAAGTGATAGTACCACAATAAAAAATGAAACTTGTATCCTTATCTTTGTCTAATCGCTTATAAAAAAGTGAGACAGATAAACTACTACACTCTCATTTTTTTCTTCTTTATTATAATAGGGCACATTTAGGGCTGGCTTCCCTACTCTAGTATAATACCTATAATAATAGTATAATACCTCTATGTGGAAAAAAGCGAACAACGCTGACAATGGTATGACGGAAGTGATACAGAGTGACAAATTTTCGAAGGAAAAGAATACAATGCAGTATAAACAGGCATGCATTAGGTATACCAAAAGCTGTAATGGTTGAACAATTAATCATACAAAATATTTGGCATATTACTATATCAAACAGTCGTATATCATACTTTAATCGACTGACGTATTTATAACAATTCTAAGGCATCAAATTTATATACAAATTTATATATACATCGAAACTTTCTTTATTTTTGTTATTTTGTTAGGCCATTAACAAAATATTCATTAAATACGTGTTCAAAAGATACATGATACTTTAAAAATAGAAACTAGCCAACGTAGCCAATTCATGTGACAACATGTTTATAACATTTTGTGCCAACCCCACTCAGAGTGGGATAAGGGCAGGAGAATAACGATGATGATGTGAACTGAGATTTATACCAGACTAAAATTAAAAAATATTTAGAAAAGGATCGAATAGTTTTTAAGTCGGGTTGTTTCCAATCGTCCGTCCGAATCTTTGGATGAACAAATCCATTTCAACGATAAAATGAATTAAGTGCGAGCAGATGTGATGTATGAACTGCAATTGGCACACTCTGTCGTTTTTCCCGCAGTAATGGAGATTGAATGAGCGTTGGCCGAGTCTTAATCGTTTCACTGAGAGGATATTGAATCTCTTTAAATTTAAAATTCTGTACGGGGCACTCATTCTGCAAAAAACTACATCTTTCATAGCTTTATTTAAGGGATGTTTATTTACTTATATATAAATGGACTTGGACATGTAATGAGGAAGGATGAAAATCATGTGACCAAAGAAGCGTTAAATTGGAATGTGAATGGATGCGTGCTTAGAGAGAGGCCTATGGTTGGATTGTGTGAAGTGTGACATGCATATAAAAGTAGAGCCAGAGTTGATAGGATAGGAGAATGGTAGGACAGAATGGAAGAGAAAAACATATTGTCCCGATCCCACTTAGAGTGGGATAAGGACACGAAGATATATATATTTATAAATGGAAAACAGATATAGTATTTTTACCTTTATTTACTACAAAATATATATTTTTTTTTTTATAAAATTAAATGCTATGGCTTTATGAATTTTCCAAAAGTTTCAAGATAATTGAAGCGTAATAAATCGTGCTATCAAATCGCTATATAGCGGAAGGCAATCGTTATTTTCTAGTATTTACATTTACACGCGGTCCTTAAGAATATCAAATATATTTTCTATATTAACATTTATATAAAATAACATGACCGGTGACTTTGTTGGCGTGTACTTAATCGTTCAGATACACTCGATTTTGTTTTACGTGACTTAATCTCAAAGGGAAATCTTTTTTCTTGATTAGCATAGGATACCATCTCATTTCTTACCGAGGTGTCGTAAAAGACGACTAAGGTAAATTGTCGTCAGGCATGCGGCGTGTCGTAAAGTACTTAGCCTTATGTTTATAACATGTTATGCCACTTACAATGAGATAAGGGCGAAAGAATGATGATGATGTAAGCTTAGATTGTACCCAATTTCATCAAAATCTCTCAGCATATTAGCCGTGATAGCGTGGCTGACCGACTGAATTTATTTTATAATTATTGCAGAATTTCTGTTCGTTGTTTTTAAAGACACTGTCGTGTATTACGTGTTGTAATGTACATTGATACATTCAGTGTGACTCTATCGTGATCTATTGCAATAAGCGTGATACACGGAATGTAGGGTTTCGTAAATGTTGATATCAAACGGATGTACAGTTACTAGAAAAGACGTAATATGGTAAACTTTTAGTGACAAAAAAAATATACAAATAATCGCAACTTAATAATTGTAAAAAACAAATAATATAGTTTAGTGTATATTTTGTTCTTTAAACATCATGTTAATAAAAAAAATATATTGTATAGTTTTCTAATATAATGAATGATGTGATCTCTTATAATTAAATCAAAACTATATAGGATATTTGTTAGATTATTTAATATATTATAATGCTGATGGAGAACCGAATAAATAAATAAATTAATAAACAGTCTTGTGTAATCATTTCTAATATTTGTAATATTAAATACGTATTTTTTTTAGATTTAGGGGGTACGAATTTTTATTATATTTTTACGAACCTAAACCTAAATGATTTTAGATACAGAATACATTCAAGGTTAGATTCAGAATATTTTTATGAAATTTATAATAAATCGATGTTTTTTTTTCGGACACTAACTAAGGCTGTTAGCTCTAAGGATTTGAAAGCGTCACCGGGAGGATAGGCGAGCGCAGAAGCATCGCCGGGGGCAAAAATCGATGTCATTTCTAGTACGTAATATATATTACTGTGACATTCAACATCATAACTGTGACTGGTGAAGCGTAGTTTTATTTGTCTTCAGATGTTATTTACAGGATATCAAATTGGGACTATTATTGCTATCTTTATATAGCTATAAATATATATTTGACTGAATGAAATAACTGTATATAAGATATTATTTTTTTATATGTAGATTATTAAATATATTAAATCCGCCGTGTGGCATCCGGCTGAATAGAATACACCACCGTCATTTTTTACCAAGGTGTCGTTAAAGGCGAATATTGTAAGTTGAACCACCGTGTAGTATCCGGCTGGATAGAATAGACCACGCTCATTTTTACCAAGGTGGCGTAAACAATGATATTAAATATTATCTGTAGAAAAAAAAAACATGTCTCAGTAGTAAACAACCAGGAGGAAATAACAGTTTGTTGAATTGAGTTGAAAATCTATGGTAAATTTGGTAAATATTCAAAATGTGCAGTAAAATATGTAGGTATGTGCCATTTTAGCAGTACAGATTATATAAAAAATAGATACACTCAAGTCTTTGAGGTCGTAGATTTTTACGAAATCAAAAAGTTATCAATTAACTTTTCATTTAATTTTTTAGAAAAATGCTCTGATATTTTGTCGTGAAGTCAATCTCTTGATAATGTTTCAATAACGGGCTGAGGTTTGTTGATATTTTATAAGTGAAGTTGTCTTAATGGTAAACACCAGTGCAAGCCTTTGTACACAGCATTACATTCTAACATTATTTTTATTCTAATCTACCACAAAATAAGAAAAAACTAGCTTTTATTCGCAACTTCGTTTGCGTGAACTGTTGTCGCGTGATTGATAATAGATGGCGCTATTCAATGTCATCCTATTCCTATAGAATTAACAGGATTTCTATAGCCTATGTGCTACTCCGGTATATAAGGAATAATTGTGCCAAATTGCATGATATTGGTACAGCATATTGGCCGTGAAAGAGTAAGTAGTAAAAGTAAGTAGCGGCCTGTTACTATCCCACTGCTGGGCATAGGCCTCTTCTCTCCGTTATTGGAGAGAAGGATTGGAGCTAAGACCTACCACGCTGCTCCAATGCGGATTGGTAGGTTACACATATCTCCAGAATTCTCTAGAGATATGCAGGTTTCCTCACGATGTTTTCCTTCACCGAAAAGCGTGTGATAAATTGCAATTATCAATTAGACACATAAGTTATAATAGAAAAACTCATTGGTGTCTGCCCAGGTTTGAACCCATGATCGTCTCTAGAGATTCACACGGTCGCACCGCTAGGCCTTCGTGAAAGAGTAACAAACATAAATCTATACCCACAAACGTCTACATTTATAATATTAGTAGCATTAGGCCTGGCAATGAGAAAAACTAAAAAATCGCTTACCTACTCTCATGACTGCGCGATTGAAGTCGTAAACTGCTGTAAAAGGTAGTAAGTTTTCCCGATAAAATTTACGAGCTTGCAAGTATACTCTGAGCTAATAAAAAATTTTGCAAGGACCTATAAATATTGTAGTTACTTTTTCTGCGACTTCCAATACAATTTTCTTCGGTACTCTTATTGGATTAGTAAAGTCATATATTTGTAAAATCATTTTTACATTATACATGAATTCAGTAAATAGCACTTGCGAGCCTCACGTAGAAAGTTGTATTTAAGTAAGAAAAAGACTGTACAAGGACTAATATTATTTTAATATATCAATTTTAGTCCCAACAAAAATCTAGTCTATCTTTATTCTGCTAAATTGTAACAACATATAACTTCTTAGCTTATGAAGGAATAAAGAGATATGAATCCTCCTGCTTTTATCCCACTCTAAGTGGGGTCGGCACAACATGTTATAAATATGTAGTCACATGATTTGGTTACGTATTTTACATCCGGTGCCTGCCTGTCGACAACTAACCTTAGTCGTATTTTACGACAACTCGGTAAGAAAGAGGGTGGTCTATTGTACTAATTAGGAGACTACTCGGTGGGTCAACATACATTAGTCGCCTTTTATGACACCTCGGTAAAAAATAAGGGTGGTCTACTCTACTCAGCGAGCTGTGATATTAATGGAATTTGTTTTAGCAATTTTTTAATAATAAATGTAAAATAAAGTACGTACATGTACAAAACTTTAAGCTCAACCCAATATTTTGTAAGTTAGTGGCTTATGTTTCTCTTTGTGACGTAAAAACGACAGAAAATCAAACAACAATGGCGGAAAATAACCTCATTTGTCATAAAATTTTAGTCTTAATAAACTCAAACTTATATACAATCTTCACATCAAATGTGTAAAATAAACAATTTATAGAATTAGGCGTTACTTTTCGGAGGTCCATAATACAAAAGTAATGAGAATATTATTTTGCTATAATCCGCGATGTATATATCGCGGATTATAGCAAAATAATATTCTCATTACTTTTGTGTAAAATAAACATTAAATTCAAAACCATATAAGTTTCGCATTTTAGTCTGAGCGTATCGCATGAAATATCGACTAGATAAAGTAGGTGTATCTGGCCAGAGAAGTTACTTCGCAAGATAAATTAACCCATACGAGAGCGTCGTTCGGTAAATATTTGCTCGGATTTTGTCGAACGACCAGATATTTGTGATGTTTCGAAAACAACACTATACATTCAAGATGGTTATGATAAAAGTAATCATAGTTCCTTGTATATTATATGTTTATGACTGTGCGTGTATGTGTTTAGGCTGCGGTTACATTATTAAGCGATTTGTGCTGCGACCAGTGTGGTTAGCGCTTTTTTAACCTAGCTGGCAAGATTGAGGTGGGTGAACGAATTTTTGCATTGGTTTTTAGATCCTGTTATAATATAATAATTATTTGTATAATTTGTGTTATATATGTTGTATGCGTGCGCGCTGCGACCCGCTGTTAGCTTAACGAATAAACGGGCAGTGCCCATCGAGCTTTAGTCTTATTTGCACGCGTCCCGCTTATCCAACAATCTGTATACCATTTTCTTTGATATAAAATTTCCCGTTGCAAAATTCAATAAATCATTTTATAATGTTAAGTTACATTTATTATTTTCGATTCAAAACTGAATTTGTGCAGATGTTGCCTACTAGACGTTTGAGGGGTTCACCGGCTCGATGGCGTTAGCGTAACGCCATTTGTTATGACGCTGCAACAGTGACATCCAGTGAGCGCTGTCCCAGTGCTATACAAATTAGCGTTACGTCGATCGCTAGGATCGAGAAGATTAAAAAAAACTCGCACTAAGCACTCGGTAGAGGGAACTGCAATAAAAGCGTAATTTGCTAGCGACACTAAGATAACGCTATAGCTACAAGACTCGTTTACAATATATCTGTCATAATCGCTCACGAATCGCAGGTCGCGTCGCCGTCTAATGTAGCCTCAGCTTTAAAGCTTCATCACTTCGACAAATTTGTACATAATATTGTGTAAAGAGTTCCATGTTAGTATGATATTTAGATCATTCTCTTGCCCTTATCCCAGTCTAAGTGGGGTCGGCAAAACATGTTGTTATATGATTTGGCTAGTTATTTTACGACCGGCCGCCTGCCTGACGTCAACTTATCTTAGTCGCCTTTTACCCCGGTAAGAAATGAGGTTGTTTTTTTTTACTTAGCCGGATACCGCACGGCGGGTTAGTGTGATATTCAGTATTTACCTAAATTGTAAAGAGCATGAAATTAGTCCTTCCTTAAGCTTTCAGTTGTTTATTTTCTCATCTTATTCTGCCAAGGGTAAACACTACTTTTTATTGGAAATGATTAATTTTCGTCTAAAATTAGTGTAGGTGATCTTATCCCTATAACAAAATCTGTATTAATCGAATGTAGAAATAAGTAGGTAGATACATATTCTGCACTGAACATCAGTTAAGGCTATAGATTTTGTAGGGATTAAAAATACTGTTAAGGATATTATTATATACTAGCTTTTACCCGCGTATTCATTCGCGTGGACTGTTGTCCTATGATAGGTTAATAATAGATGGCGCTTTTCAATGTCATCCTATTCCTGTAGAATTAACAGGATTTCGATAGCCTATATGTTATTCAGATGTATATGGATCAATTGTGCCAAATTTAATATTGGTTAATTTAGTAAATAAATAAATTTCATCGATATTAGTTCATCGGATTCGCTGAACTAATATCGATGAAAGAGTAACAAATATACATCCGTACTCACAAACTTTCGCCTTTATAATATCAGTAGGATAGCTATGAAATTAATAGTATCTGCATCGAGTACTTTACAATATGTCAAGACAAGATAAGGAAAAGCCCCTATAATTAATTAACAGGTCCTTTATTGTATACGGCGAGGAACAAGGTCTTTATAGGTTTAGTCGTAATTTATAGCTTTAAACATCTTCCGACAAATTCATTGTTCATTGAAACAAGGAACCCTGATAGTATGAGATGAGTTATTCAATAAGAAATTTCTAGAAACTAAACGATAATTTCTATAAATTATAAGAGTGGGGTTGTCAAAGAACTACCCTTGTCGTAAATGATATGAAAATGCTTCTTAAAGGTTCAATCACTTCATTGTGATTTGGTCGAAATAGAAAACTTGTTTTGGATAACACTTTAGGCGGAGCATCGTTATTGCACGATGTTATTGTCAAATTTAATAAACACTAATTGAAAGAACGGTTATACACGTCGGCAAAAATATGCCTTTCATTAAACAATGCATTACTTTAAATTTCTGTTTTGAAAGTTATCCGGCTGAGTAGAGTAGATCACTCTCATTTCTTACCGAGGAGTCGTAGAAGGCAATTAATGTGAATCGACGCGCCGTGTGGTATACGGCTGAGTAGAATAGACTACTCTCATTTCCTACCGTGGCCTCGTAAACTGCGACTTAGGTAATTTGACCAACCGTGTGGTATCCGATTAAGAAGAATAAACCAACCTCTTTCTTATCAAGATGTCGTAAAATACGACTTAGATAAGTTGACGTGATGCAGGTGACTGGTCATAAAATAACTAGCAAAAACATGTTTAAAACATGTTGTGGCGACCTCAGTTAGACTGGGATTAGGCCAGGAGAATGATATACTTACCTGCCTATGCCCATACTATAAGGCTATTATACCTGTACTTAAGTCAACTGAATAAATATTGTAAAGCAATAGAAACAAATAATAAAATACATTAAGGGAGAAGCTAAAAGCTCTTCATTATGTATACGATGTTCATGGTTGTTAATAATAATACATTTACCGAACCGATAAATAATCTATATCGGTATACAATATAACGTTCCCACATAATTTGTAACGGAATAACTGCAAAGTGTTGTGCTGATCGTTTCTAAACGGCTATCGGTTTGTTTGCTATTACAGCTGCAATTTTACTGTTCAATGATAATCTACTTTAAATTAAGGACCTGAGAGTTCAAATTAGATGTAACATTGGTGCAATAATATTTTTAAAAGCCATTATCGAAACAATTTCCACATGAAGATCAGATTGCAATGAAAGCGTTAATGAGTTTCAGTTTGAAGTTTAATTAGTTTCTATATAGTGATTTAGAATTATTCGCTTTACACCAAAGCTGTGATATCCCAGCGGTGAAACCGTGCGACTATTTCAAGGGGTCACGGTTCAAGCCCCGGCAAGCACCAATGAGTTTTTCTCTTAAAACTTACTAATTGATAATTGGAATTTATCACACGCTTTTCAGTGAAGGAAAATATCGTGAAAAAACCTGCATACCTCTAGAGAATTTTAGGGATATGTGTAAACTACCAATCCCTATTGGAGCAACGTGGTAGGTCATAGCTCCAATCCTTCTCTCCAAAAACGGAGAGAGTTCCGTTTTCCTCTCAAATACAAATTGAATCATACCAACTTTTTCATCTAATGGCCATAATCTAAGGTGGAAACGCGGTTACTTGGAATGGGCGTGACAATTTCCCATAACTCTTACGTTTGAAACAGAATATAGCATCGGTTAGTCATAATGCCTGTACGGTTTGTGATATATCCGAATTGTCTTTTCAATAGATTTTAAGTGGTAATTACACAAAACCTTGCTATGTGCATATATGCACATACATATACACTTTTTCATAATATATGCTGCCAAACACTTTCAAAAAAGCCATTTGATACTTCTTGAGCAATTTAATACTTACTACGTAAATACAAAAATACAAAATGTGTTATATGATAATAAAAACATTTTGAACGATCACAATCATGGAAATCATCTTGGAAATCATTGTGTCAAAAAGTTTTTCCCGGGTAAATCCCGACCCCGCGTGAATTTTAGGGCAAAATGCCTATACTCGTATGTTACTCTACAACCTCCTATATCTACCAGTAATATTTCCATCAAAATCGACTCTCAAGAATTGGACTATCTGTAAGTAACAAAAATCCATTCAGTAGATGGTATTAGTAGTAAGATTCTACATATTAAGGACTAATAAAATAAACTTTGAATAACCCATTATGGGAAATAGAAATATAATTTCAAACCCCATTATATTGGTGCAATAAGCAATGAAAACGTATACATTTGCCTTCGAAGTGCATCAAACGGCGGACTTTAAGTTAGCACTGCGATTCAATTTCATGGCGGATTTACTGAATAGTCTTAGCATAGTTTTGTGGTCTAATGTATAAGCGTAACGCTATAACGGGTAAGTAAATAAAACAACTGGGGCACAATGTCTCGTTGCTTGCCGTGGTTTGTGCCATAGGTATGTAGAGGGATCGTGGGCAGCGATGGCATACTTCTGCGAGGACGTTACGTCGCGGAAGGAGGCGGTGGACTGGATTGGGGAAGTCAAGTCCTTGGATGCAATCCGACGCAAGCGAAAGGGGCGAAGGCGACTTGCTTTAATCCTTCGCATGCTGGGAACCGCCGAGGGTTCCGAATGGTGTTTATTGGACGCTCGCAGAAGGTCTCCAAGATGGTCGATGCATCTGGTACTCCTTATACATCGCTCAGGGGAGGAAGTTGCCACTGTTAAGAGAGGCCCCGATCAGAGGTGGCGCTCTTTGGGGTAAAGAGCATCTGCTGGTGGAGATAGGGTCCATGTTTACCGTTACCCTGTCGTCACCACCAGCGTGATAGAGCACTGTCATGTTTTTAGTCGGTGAGAGTCCGACATACCCGCCGCGTGCTCCCATCGAGTGGTGACGACTCACAATGGGTTTTCCAGATAAAAGAGAGGAATAAAAGCATAATTCCAAGCGAAAGATATACATTATTGAGTAATGATTGATTAATGTGAGGCATTTTTATATGACATAATTTTACTTCATTTAAATCCAGCAGTACCGTGTAAGTCATATACCGTATTGTTGGAAAGTAATCCAATCAAATACTGGTGAGTTGGTAATTCTATCTTTAATAAATGTTATAACATGTCAAGGTTCAAGGAAGACGTCATCCTCCACGGGAAGTCTCCACCAATAAGACAATAATACATAAGCATTTCACACAAACACTACCTCAACAATTGTTTGAAAAAATGAATTTATCGCTGCCGCCTATGACATAATGCGATAGATTCGTGAAAACTAATAGAAGGATATGGCAGAACATCAATTTATCTTGTATTGCCACTTAGAAGTTATTTTACGCTGATTTTAGTATCAGAAAATTCTCGAACATTTGAAATACTTTGTAGAGTCTTAGTTGACGTTTGTGTATCGTATGATTATTCATCCATAAACTGTTTTTGTTTAAATTCGTATTATAATTTGAATCTATGGGGTACTTATTAACACCTTTATATAGTTGTATTTTAGTTATGTACCTTATATTTAAAAGAAAAATACAGTTTAGAAAATAAAGCATATACTAAGGACTAAGGTAAATTAACCTGCCGTGTGGTATCCGGCTGAGTAGAATAGACCACCCTCATTTCTTACCGAGGGTCCGTAAACGGCGTCTAAGGTAAGTTGACCCGCTGTGTAGTATCCGGTTGAGTAGAATAGATCACCCTCATTTCTTACCGAGGTGTCGTAAAAGGCGACTAAGGTAAGTTGACGACGGTCGTAAAAAAACCAGCCAAAACATGCTAGATTTTATTAAACATTTTATTTTTTAAGCATTTTATTTTGCTATAATCCGTGATAAAAGAAAATATATATTATGTTAAATGTAGGGTTTATTGCCCTCCAAACTAAAATAAATAATTGAAAAAAAAACAAATTAAAATAACTAAAGAAAAAAACAAAGAGCTCAACAAATACCGTATAATAAGTACTTCCATTAAAAATAAAATTCGCAAAGATTAATTACCTTACTATTTGTAATAAAAAACGGTACCGATTTCTAAAAAAAATATATTCACTAAGTCTTTATTTCGGAAATCGCTTTCATTAGTGCGATGCCCTCGAGATGGCTGGCCCTAATCACCTTGCCCTGGATAAAATAAAAATCAGCACTTCAGTTTCAGCGCTAACGATAATGTATAAAATGAGGAAAAAATTGTGCGATAGTGGAAATCGAGACCTTATAATCAAATGAATAATGAACTGTTTTATAGTTTGATTGGCCGACGATTTATGAGTGCTCTCAGCATCTCTTTGACCTTTCCTTTATTGGCTACTAGCTTTTACAAGCGACTTCTTTCACCGTTATAGGTTGATAATATCATCATCCTCCTCCCCTTATCCCACTCTAAGTGGGGTCGGCACATGTTATAAACATGCTGTCACATGATTTGGCTGCGTTTTTACGACCGGCCGCCTGCCTGACGTCAACTTACCTCAATCGTATTTTACGACACCTCGGTAAGAAAGAGGGTGGTCTATTCTACTAAACCGGATACTAAACGGTGGGTCAACTTACCTTAGTCGCCTTTTACGACACCTCGGTAAGAAATGAGGGTGGTACTATTCTATTCAGCCGGATACCACACGGTGGGTCAACTTACCTTAGTCGCCTTTTACGACATCTCGGTAAGAATTGAGGGTGGTACTATTCTATTCAGCCGGATACCCCACGGCGTTATAGGTTGATAATAGATGGCGCTTTTTAGTGTCATCCTATTCTTGTAGAATTAACAGAAGCCCTATATGTTATTCCGATATATAAGGAATAATTGTGCTAAATTTCAGAGATATTGGTTCAGCGGATTCGCCGTGAAAGAGTAAAAACCTACATCCGTACTCTTAAACTTTCGCATTTACAATATTAGTAGGATAGTAAGTAAGATAGGATAGGATACAGGATGGACCGACCATACGACATTAAATTTATTTTTCATATTTTTTTTTTTTTTTTTTTTTTTTATGGCATAGGATGGCAAACGAGCATGCGGTTTACTAATCAAGTAATTACCGCCGCCCACTACCTCTCGCAGAGCGAGTGCGTTGCCGTCCTTTAAGATGGTGGAAAATACGTTTTTTGAAGGTGCTCATGTTATACTGATCTGGAAACGCTGCCAAAGGGAGATCGTTCCATAAAACTGTGGTGCGCGGAATGAAATTATTTGAGAACCGCACTGTAGTAGATCGCCAAGCATCCAGATGGTAGGGATGATATTTTAACCTATGACGTACAGTGCGGTTATGGAATTTAGCAGCAGGAAGCAAGTCATGTAGTTCGGTGGAACACTCTCCGTGGAAGATGCGGTAGAAAACGCATAGTGATGATACGTCTCTACGCATCGCCAACGAGTCAAGCTGTTTGCAGATCACCTTATCCCCAATAATTCGAGCTGCTCTACGCTGTATGCGATCGAATGGCTTAAGTTGGTACTGGGGTGCACCGGCCCAGAGATGAGAACAGTACTCCATGTGAGGCCGGACTTGTGCTTTATAAAGTGCTAGTCTATGAGCCGGCTTGAAGTACTGTCTGGCTCTATTGAGAACACCCAATTTTTTGGAGGCCAACTTAGCCTTCTTTTCCAAGTGATCGCGATACTTGCAGCTATTGGAGATGTCGAGACCCAGTATTTCGATACTACTCGAGTCACGTAACAGAGTATTCTCGAAATACGGTGACGCGACAAAAGGTGTTGCTTTTGCGGTTAACGCGCAAACTTGTGTCTTCTGGGGGTTAAATTTTACTAAATTTAATTTACCCCATTCGGAGATCTTCCGTAAGGTGGCTTCAACGGAAGACACAAGATTTTTTCGGCACTCATCGACCTTTGTCCAAGAAAGTCTTGCGCCAGCGGTGTATATGGCATCCACCGTACTGTCATCTGCATAACAGTGAATGTTAGGGTCATCTAACATGTCATTGATATGCAGAAGAAACAGTGTTGGGGATATCACGCATCCTTGTGGAACCCCGGCATTCACAGGCTTAAGATTAGAGCAGAAACCATCGACAACGATACGTATGCTACGTCCTGTGAGAAAGCTGGAGATCCAAAAGCGCAGACTTTCTGGAAGCCCATAGGAAGGTAGCTTCGAAAGAAGTGCCCTATGCCATACACGATCGAAGGCTTTCGCCATATCCAGACTAACCGCAAGACCTTCCCCCTTGCTTTCTATAGCCGCTGCCCAACGGTGAGTCAGGTAAACCAGAAGATCACCAGCTGATCGGCCGCGTCGAAAACCGTATTGACGGTCGTTGATCAGCTCATGATCTTCGAGGTAAGACAGAAGCTGGCTATTGATTATCATCTCCATAACTTTGGAGATGAGGGAGGTAATGGCAATAGGTCTGTAGTTAGCCGGATCTGAAGCATCGCCTTTTTTAGGGATCGGATGGATCAGGGCTGACTTCCATGTATCCGGGACTATGCCTTGTGAGTAGGAGAGCCGAAATAAACGCGTAAGCACAGAAGTTAACTCGGGAGCACACATTTTGAGCACAATTGCAGAGATACCGTCAGGCCCACTCGACTTATGAATATCCAAAGACAACAGAGCTCGCCGAACAGCTTTTTGGCTGAACTTAATATCTGGCATTGAGCTCTGACACCGCGGAATAGTAGGCGGTGGGTTTCCTTGGTCATCCATAGTCGAGTTTGAGGCAAAGAAGTCTCCCAAAAGATCGGCTTTCTCCTTTGCTGTATGAGCCAATGCATTGTTCTCTGTGCGCAACGGTGGAAGTGAGGGTTGGTCAAAGTTACCAAGCGCCGCTTTGGAGAGTGCCCAGAACCGACGCGTTCCAGATGGGTATTGCTCAAGCTTCTTACCAATTTTGACAATATACTTAGACTTCGCTCTGGCGACTTCCCTCTTAAAGAACCTGGAGGCACGGTTATATTTCTTCTTGAGCGATATTGTTTGAATTTGTTTAAATTTGTTGTAAATTTGTTGTTGTAGTTTAAATAATTCTTTTCTGAAGAGAAGCAATTTACCCACAGGAATTATTTTACGTTTTGAATAAAAGATATATGATATAGAATAGTGAAAAACCGTAACCCGTTTCGTATGTAATGCATTGACCTTGACCAAAATTCTACATACAAGTGTGAAGGAGACAGAACTGTGTTATTTTTTTATCCTGTTTTTTAAACAAGCGCGCCGCGCCATGTCAATCAACCATTACTTGTTAGCCCGATTAAATTATATGTATTTGGTTCGAAAACACATTTTTAGACAATATTTAAGAAAATTTAATTATGCCAAGTTATTTTATATATTTAAATGATCAGTGGATACATTTTATGTCGTATTGTCAGTACTGCTCTGTATAATATGAATGTGGGTAGATATGTGACTCGAAGGAGGCCGAAAAAGTGATTGTGGATTGTGTGAAGTATGACATGCTGATACAAAAAGCCTACTATACTGTTAACGATTATTTGGACGATAAGAATGCGTGGATGTACCTACTGTCCGACCCTGTACAATAAAGTAATGACTTAATGTAACTAGTTATAGGTATTATGTTGAAAAGAGCAACCGCCGAGTTTCTTGCTGGCTATTCTCGGTAGGAACAGCTTTCCGAACCAGCAGTAAAATTGACGATTGAAAAGTACTTGCTTACAAGTTTATGTTTATTTTTTATTTTTTTATTTATTTAATTTAATTCAAGTAACAAAGACTCAGCACATACAAACAATAAATGTATAATATATATATGTATATATATATAACAAGGAGGTAAAATATATGTAATTTTAAGGTTAGTAATAAACAAAATACTTAAAACTAGTGTTAGTAACTTATTCCGTTATGAACTATACTCGATGTGAATCCTACAGCAGCGGTTCACATACGGGCAGTCTAGCCTCTCCGATATCATATTCAGGATGCTGTTGCTGCTCGCCCTCAGTCTGCGTATCAGGGACGTGCATCGTTTACGTATTGTAGTATAGAAACAATCTACACGTGCTTCCGCAAACATCTTTTAGCTTAGTTGAATTTGAATAGGAGAGAGTGGAAGCAAAACCGACTACTGTTTTTTGTAGAGAGAAAGGTTGAAGCTTGACCCATCACGCTGCTTCAATAGGTACTATATCCCCAGAATTCTCTAGAGATATGCAAGCATCCGCACAATGTTTTCCTTCACTTTCTGCCTCTTCATATACTTGAATGACACCTCCAGATCCTTCCTTATGTTTCATTATATTTTTAGAATGGTTGACATCATTAACGGATATGTAAAACCTACCAATCCGCATTGGAGCAGCGTGGTAGGTCTTAGCTCCAATCCTTCTCTCCAAAAACGGCAAGAGGAGGCCTATGCTCAGCAGTGGGATAGTAACAGGACGTTACTTACTTTAACATTATTTAAATGTTAGCTATATATGATTTAATATATTAGTATCCTTAAGAAAAGTATTTAAAAAAATCACTCTTCAGTCCTCATACAACTCAAATACAAATATTATTGTTAAGATATTGTTTCAAACAATACAAGTCGAAAGTCATTCAAAGCAAATGTTCTTTTCTTAATAGATTCCAAAGTGATGCTCTGATTGGACCAAGTTTAATTGAACTGTGCGATCTCTAAATGCCCCATTTAAAGTTAATACAATAGAGAGTAAGAGATGTCTAATTATATTGGTTTCGTCGAATAACGATCACAAGGTCTGCGTCCCTGTAATGGACGAAGTTTGTCAAACTTAGGGCATCTGTAATTAAGGGTGCTTCTTTTTAAGTTATAATGGATTTGGAAAATTTATGATGACATTAATTTTATGATTGGCGAGTCCAGCATCCACGTATGTCAAAAATATGGTGAAATCAGTGGACGAATTGTTGAGGTAAAATGATTTATTGTATTCGAACGAATCTGTCATTTAACGCCGTGTGGTATCCGGCTGTATAGTACCATTCTCATTTCTTACCGAGGTGTCGTAAAAGGTGACTAAGGTAAGTCGACGCGCCGTGTAGTATCCGGCTGAGTAGAATAGTCCACCCTCATTTCTTAACGAGGTGTCTTAAAAGGCGACTAAAGTAAGTTGACCCACCGTGTGGTATCCGGCTGAGTAGAATAGTCCACCCTCATTTCTTAACGAGGTGTCTTAAAAGGCGACTAAAGTAAGTTGACCCACCGTGTGGTATCCGGTTAAGTAGAATAGACCACCCTCTTTCTTACCGAGGTGTCGTAAAATACGACTAAAGTATGTCAAGCAGGCAGTCGGTTGAAAAATACGTAGTCAAATCATGTGACCCCACTTAGAGTGGGATAAGGGCAGGAAGATAATGAACGAATCTGTCATTTAGTAAAAACCACATGAAAATGTGCTTAGTAGTTTAGAGTTTATCGAGAACATACAGATGTGGTGGATGTGTTTGTTTTATATTATGAAGTTATATAGTTAGACATCAATACGTCGCTAGAAATCTATGGCGTTTATTATCTTGTTAGATATTTCATTCTCGACTCAAAGTTCACGTCCGAGAATAAATTACCGAGGAGAGAAGAAATGACAGTTTCAGTCCTTCATCATGTCGACGGGGCCAAGTATCATCGTTATCGGAGGGTTTGACCCGTATTTGTTAGAAAATATACCCCGGGTACATTCAGCTGCAATAACTTATTACATTTTATTCATATAATAGATGTACCTGCGACTTTATTCATTACCATCCTCCTGCCCTTATCCCACTCTACGAATAAGTGGGGTCGGCACAACATGTCATAAGCGTGTTGTCACATGATTTGGCTACGTATTTTCTGCTGCCTGCCAAACATCAACTAACCTTATTCGAATTTTACGATACCTCGGTAAGAAAAAGGGGGTTGTCTATTCTACTCTGCCGGATACTACACGGCGGATCGACTAACCTTAGTAGCCTTTTACAACATCTCGATAAGAAATGATAGTGGTCTATTCTACTGAGCTGGATATTACATGGCAATTAATTTTTACTACAACATTTTCCAGCTAAGAAGAAGAATTGTGCCAAATTTCATCGATATTGGTTCAGCGGATTCGCTGTGAAAGAGTAAGAAACATACATCCATACTAACAAACTTTCGCATTTATGATATTAGTAGGTTAGACAAAGATAAGTATACGAGTTTCATCTTCCCTCTCATTATTCATTGTGACACTCTCCCACTACTTACTTACCTGCAGGCCAGTCTATGGCTCTCTTTTTGTAGTATAACAACTCTATCCTACCCTTGTTCGGGCAATATTTTCCATCGAGGGTAATCGGGGCTTGCTGCACCTGAGGTGGTGCGGGTAGGTGACTAATTAATGTCACACAAAAGAAGATCGGTCGGCCGCGCAACACGGTGCACGGGCCTCTGAGTGAATTACAATAAATATCGGTGTTCGGTGGATGTCCGTATTAAACGAAATATAAAGGTATACGAACAATATTAGAGAACAATTAAATTGGTAATTCCACGAATATAAGTGGATTAAGTTTTTAGTGGATATACTCCGGCCGGAGCGGCGTGGATGCCATAACCCACGAAGAAGTCTCTAAGTTAAAGGTCAGTGTCTTTGATTATTCGGGTTGTAGAAATTGCCGGTTGTCTGCCTATCCTACCTGTGCGCAACAACTGCAGCTATCGAAGGCACGCAGTAGGCGCGAACAATCCTACTTAATATTCTAACTACGAATATTATCTATCCTTATAATATCGCCATATATTACCTATAACGCGACAACAGTCCACGCAAAGTTGCGGGTAAAAGCTAGTAAGCTCATAATACCTCAGCAAAAGATAGTGTTCATAGACTCACTTCTAAAGAAAAGACATCTCAACTACACAACATCGAAACACTAAATATCACAGTGGATATAAGACCTACAATATATATTAAAGGGAAAAAATGAGGGTCGTATACTGAAACTCCTACAATACATTTTACTGAAGTGAATATCGCTGTTATATTAAAGGGTGCGACCCGAATTTGTTATTGTAAATAGTACATTGACGTCATAGTAAGTATCATAAATCAGGCCGAATCGAACTTACTTTTTAACAAGTTGCTTAAGACAAACTGTTGTTTTACCTTAATGTGAAAAGAGTAGCAGTGTGCTATGTTATAGTATATACTTATCCAGACAATGATACTATGTTATTAGTATCGCTTAGTACGAGTTTTTTTTAAACAATTCGATCGCGTTAGCGTAGCGCCAATTTGTATGACGCTGCATGAGCGACATGTAGGAACTGCTGTTACGACGCCAAACAAAATAGCGCTACGCTAACGCGATCGACTAGGTTAAAAAAACTCGCACTAAACACACAAATTCCAAGTGAAAGAATAACTTTCTAACTATGATATAATTTGAATTTCGCACCAACGTCTGGTCAAGTTTATTTGCGAAATTCAAATTCAACCAGTTCACTTTTTAGGAAAAACTTATAATATTAAGTTATTATAATTTATTTTATTACTACCAGACTTATTTCTATTGTATGGTAATTGTAAACTAAATGATTTTGGCAGCACAATTTATACTTCACCGCCAAGAAAAGATTCTAATCTTTCCGAAAATGTCCCGGATGTATTCTAAAGATCGAACTATAGACAATTTATATACTTTTATTATACATATCAAGTTTCACCTCAAATTATTGGGAATGAAAATTATTAAATCGATTATCTTAGACTTTAAATACTATCGAAGATTTCATTAGAGGTTAAACGAACTGTCAGTCAATTTCAATTTCATTAATAATAGGATCATTATTAACAAAATTCGTAGGCGTTTTAGGAGGATTATCAGATTGGACAACCCCAAAATTTCCAAGTCAAACAAATTAACGAGCGATAACCTCGATTAATTGATCCTAACAGCTTTGGTGTGGACCTTTTTGCACTAAGTAATATATTTTCCAAATAAGGATCGCAAATTACCAAATTTACAAGTCAATCTGGGAAACATAAACAAAATTCTATAAGCGTCCAAAATTCACCGGGAGTTGAGTTACAATAGGCGAAGGTGGAGGGCAAAATTATGAGGTTTGTTGTTATTTGCAAATTGTTTCCGATTTTGCGTTGAATTCGCTTGTAACTTTGCAAAATCTGACTTGAACGGAGATTAATGTGCAGAGTTTTGTGTTTTGTACCTGAATGGCGCAATTTACAGGCAAATTGCTCGTGATTTTAGTGCAATATTTTGTATGAAAAAATCTTTTGTTCCTTTGAAATTTCAACAGTTGTGTTAGATGTTTTTCCTGTTATTTTTTTCATATTATGTACTATATAGAGGAAAAAAAATACTTCCATAAATTCTGTCAATAACTAAGTGGGGTCGGCACAACATGTTTTAAACATGTTACATGATTTGGTACGTATTTTACGACCAGTCAACGTCGTATGGCGTCAACTTACCTTATTAGGTTTTTTGACTTAGAGTGGGATAAGGTCAGGGGAATAATGAATGATGATGAAATGTTGTAATAAAATTCATCATCTTCCTGCCCTTATCCCACTCCAAGTGGGGTCGGCACAACTTGTTATAAACATGACCGCCTGCCTGACGTCAACTTACCTCAGTCGTATTTTACGACACCTCGGTAAGAAAGAGGGTGGTCTATTCTACTAATCCAGATACCACACTGCGGATCAACTTACCTTAGTCGCTTTTTACGACACCTCGGTGAGGAACGAGGGTGCTCTATTCTACTCAGCCGGATACCACATGGCTTCTATTTTGTAGACTAATGTTGGTCCAATTATTGAATAAGATGTAATTTGTAATTCCTACTTCTACGAACTTACAACGAACGTAATGAACTAATTATGTTTTATTACTATTTGCTTCATTTCATCGAGAATTTAGTGCGTGAAATACCCTTATTATACCTTAAATATACTTCAATTACCAAAAGATAATTTAGGAACATAATGTTTTATGCAAAAAGTGTGTCAGTTCCTGAAATTGGCCTCGTGTATTTTTTATACCGTCGGAATATCCATAAATTTTACACCTTGCAATAACAGCATGACTTCTAACGTGAAGTGAGTATACGATATCCAATATAGATGAAAGTTCCACATACAGATGGTGTATTCACACGTAGGTATACAAAATATTACTTTTATACCTTCCGAGTATAGTTTTTTTAATTTTAATTTTAATGTAAACTATTTCATCATTCTCATGTGTTTCTCATACTAATATGTATTTTAAAAACTTTCCGTATATGATTAATTATTAATAACTTTAATTCCATATATTATTATAACAATAAATTCAATCTTATATTAATATGCGAAATACTTCTTTAGCTTTTTTTAAATACAATAGTATTTTTTTAATTAAGAAAGTAAAGTCCCACCGCCATGTGGTATTCGGCTGAATAAAATAGAGCACCCTCATTTTTTACCGAGGTGCGTAAAAGGCGAATGAGGTAAGTTGCCGTCAGGCTGGCCGCCGGCCGTAAAATAACTAGCCAAAACATTTACAACATGTTTAAAAAAAATTTGTGCTGAACGCACTTAAGAGTAGGATATGGGCATAAGAATAATGATGATATGAAAGTAAAACTCACTTTATTTACACAACCTTTCAATCAATCAGTGATTTTTTTTAATAAGACTGTATGAGCTGTTGTCCATATTATGCATGGAAACATTTAAATCGAAAAAGCATTTGAAAGTTTTAATAAGTAAGATGAAAAAAACAACATGGATTTATTATATTTTATTATAGCAAGTGATTGCGCCACAATAAAGTATGAGAGCGAAGATGAAACTCGTATAGTTCATCTTTGTCTAATCACAAATAAAAAAGAGAGACAGATAGATCAACCGCATTTGCTTTCTACATATTTCTTTTTATTGTAAATGGCACATTTTAAGCTGGCTCCCTATTCTTAGTATAATAAATTTATGGAGAACGATGATTATGTTCCCTAAAAACTTTGTAAAGTAGACGCATCTGACAAATATTCTTTGACGGATCGGCCTATTTTAATATGAATTTGAGGTCGCGGCTCGCTGTCCGATGATAAATCATGCTTTGTTGTAGACGACAAAAGAAGTCATTTTTGGTGTATAAGTGTTGTTCGGGGCGGCCATTTTATTTGCGTAGAAGGCTCGAAGGCTAAATTTTAACGTTACAATGCCTGTTTTGCAAGGTAACAACATTGTAAAGGCGTGAGGAACGTAGTTTGATTGATTTTAAGGTTATTATTATATTTTGTTCCGAAACACTTGTTTTGTGTTCTATACTTAGGAAGGCAGGGTTATTGGTTTGATGTAAGAACAGATTGTAACAAAAAAACGTTACATCTATACTAATATATAAAGCTGAAGCGTTTGTTTGATTGTTCAACACGTTAATCTCAGGAACTATTATACTGATTTGAAAAATTCTTTGACTATTTGATAGTCCATTTATTTAGGAAGGCTATAGGCTATATAACATCATGATAAGATGAATAGGAGAGGAGCAGTAAAAACAAATATTGCGAAAACAGAAAAATTTGAAGCTTTCGGTAAAGTAGACGGTGAAAGTTATTCAATAATCTCTTATAATTACTCACGATAACTACTTTTATGTTTAAAATTTCAATTCGGGTACAAATTTGTATCTCTTACCAGGGGATTGTGGTTCAAATCAATTCAAAATCACTTAAATGTTGCCTATAATAAAAAACTACATAAAACTGCTCTATTATTGAAAACTGTCATCAGCCTCCTGCCCTTATCTCACTGTAAGTGAGGTCAGCACAACGGTTATAAACATCTTGTCACATGATTTGGCTAGGTATTTTACGACCGGCCGCCTGGCTGGCTACACCTTACCTTAGTCGCCTTTTGCGACACGTCAGTGAGAAAGAGGGTGGTATATTCTATTCAGCCGTATACCACACGGCAGGTCGACTTACCTTAGTCGCCTTTTACGACACCTCGGTAAGTAATGATGGTGGTCTATTATACTAAGCTGGATACATCACGGCAATAGTGAAAACAGTCATTTACTAGTGATGTTATATATATTCTTCAACATTTTTTTCTACAATAGCTAAAATAATCGTCATAAAAATACTTTTATTTAATATCTAGAGCAGAAGAAGACTTCGTTTGGAGTTAATAAAGTTTTTAATTTACAGTATTTTGTGCGACAACAAAGACCATAGTGTCGAATTAAAAAGTTTTATTTGTCGCTGACAAAAGCAACAAACAAAGGCTGCATAGCCTAGAAGAAGCGTTTTAATAACAAAAGACCATTTGTTTGTCTCTGCCAATGCTAAAAATAACGTTCTTGTCCCAAAAGATACTTCCATTTTACTTCAGCAAAATATTTGTCTAGATAAACAAATTGGTAATAAAAAACATAAATATTACACGCTGCGTATACTGAGCGTTGGAGTTCAAGGTGACGGGCCTTTATTAGCTACTATGGGAACTAGATTTCTATTACTAGTTATTGACTTTAAAAGTTATTATTCGTACTGGAAAATGTTAGTATAATTAAGCACAATTAATGGTTATACATCGCGGTAAAATATATGTACGCAATATCGAATAAATACTTTTTTTTAAAATATCGATGTACGAAAATAGATTTCTCGTACATCGATATTTTAGATTTTTTAGGGAGAAAAAAAACACGTTCTCAAACATTTAAATCGCAGATGGCGCGGATGAAGTCGCAAGTGCCTCTAAGAATTTTCTACCTTCATCCTCCTGCCCTTATCCCTCTGAGTGACGTCGGCACAACATGTTGTCGACCAGCCGCCTTCCTGACGTCAACTTACCTTAGTCGTATTTTACGACACCTCGGTAAGAATGAGGGAGGTCTATCTACACAACCGGATACCACACGGCGGGTCAATTTACCTTAGTCGCCTTTTATGACACCTCTGTAAGAGATGAGGGTTGTTTATTCTACTCAGCCGGCCACCACACGGCTTTCTTATTAATTGTAACATTACTCGAAACCACAACTTCAAAGGTAATTTCAATTGCCAATCCTTAACTTTTAGAACGAAATTGGTTCTAATTTTAAATTATTCAACCATTTATATACCAAGATATCCTCCTTCGATCCTTTCTCGGAGCAAAACAGAGAATATCGAAATATAGTCGTTATCATTTTAAAATGGATTTTTCTAAAGCACGTGGCTTTAGAAAAATGTGTGTAAACCATTACTGACGTATTGAGTGATGGGTTTTCTCCGACGATTACGAATCTCATTAGCCTTTTAAAGGTTTCCCCAAAATTATGTTAAAGCATTACATAATTTATATCGACCCAGAAGTGATAAGCGTGCGAGTTTTCATCCGTAAGTTAGCGGCAGGGGAATCGTAAAGCTCTCTTTATTGACAATTCGTTTCTACTGACTGATACCGAATGGAAGCCGATTTTTTAGACTTTCTACCTACAAGCAGTTTCCGTAGAGGCAGGTAAAGTTTTGTAGTTGATCTATCCCTGATAAGACTAGCTCGAGTGATATAAAGAGTTTGTTGGAATTGATAAACGCATTTTCTTTAAACACAGATCACCATGTCCCTTTTAAATTTTAAAATAGGAAAATAATGGTAAATGAATAATGGAAAATTTGCGGCCGTCCATAATACATAAGTAATGAAAAATATTTTTTTTCCATAATCCGCTAATGTAATGCTAAATGTACTCTACATTATGTACAATGTACTATCCGTTCTCATATGTGATACATGCAGAATTTGTAAAAACACATGCACTACCCGCCACCAATGACACAACAATACACAAGCACTGCACACATTCACCGTCACAATCTCAACAATCGTTCCGCCCGTAACCGAACCTTCGTCAGGAGATAGACTCCACGTCAAATTCGCAAAGCTTTGCGATGTCACTGTGATGTATTTATGTTAACAGAAACGTAATACTGCCGTTCATTGAGAACGGCAATCTGTTCCATTCATTTTCCCAATTTCCAACGTTCACATTTCTTTTGGATTTGTCGTAAATGGTGACTATAGTAAGTTGACCCGCCACGCCTGTGGTATCCGGCTGAATAGAATATACCACGCTCATTTCTTACCGAAGTGTTGTAAAAGGTAACTAGGATAAGCCGACTTGGTGTGTGGTATCCGGTTGAATGGAACAGACCACCCTCATTTCGTACCGAGATATAAAATGCGACTCAGGTAAGTTGACCCGCCGTGTGGTATCCGGCTTAGTAGAATAGACCACCCTCATTTCTTACATAGGTAAGTAAACGTAGGTTGTGAAAGGCGACTTAGGTAAGGCATAAGGCAGGCGGCCGGTCATAAAAAACCTAGCCGAATCATGTTACAACATGTTTATAACATGTTGTGCCGACCCTACTTAGAGTGGGATGAGGGTAGGGGAATGATGATGTTTACCTCTTATATGATGTTAGTATTGTTAATAGGTAGTCGTATTACATTGTTTTAATCTGTAAACGTTTGATAAAATAAAAAGGAGGTCCTAAAGACAATCTATATGGACCCAGAAGTGATAAGAATGTGAGTTTTATCCTCAAATACGCGCCAAGAGCGTCGTTAAGTTTTATTGACAATTCGTTTCTACTGATACATAATAGGACAGTTTTAAAGGTTTACCTGGCGTTTTCATACACTTATCAGCAATATCTGTGCTCATTTCATTGCTACTTCGAAACTATTTTTAATGAACTGAAATGTCTTATTATATTGTTTACTAGCTGTGCCTACGATTTCGCTCGCATGGAAATCAATGTGTCACAAAGTTTTCTTAATAAACTAAACTATAAGATATAGAGACATGTTGTCGCGGACTTTTTGTAGTATTTTTGTAGATCTACAATTCTCTAGTACATTACTTTAGTGTATCTCTGTTGGCTTACTAAAGCTCCCAGCAGGCGAGTTTTCTTACAAACGCGCCACCTCTTCGATACAATTTATATGATCTGTAGTTTCCTTATACCATAAAGATTCCAGAAGAATTGCACTACCCTATAGTAAAATACTGTAGGAAAATAAAAAATAAAAATTAATATCACTACATATTATAAAACAAAGTCGCATTCTCCCTATGTACGCTATGTAATAAAACTTTAAAACTACGCAACAGATTTTGATGCGGTTTTTTTTAATAGATAGAGAGATTTCAGAGGAAGGTTTGTACGTATAATAACATTCAATACGGAGTAGAGAAATACTGTAATTTTTGAGGTTTCTGTAAATAATTACATTTTTTTCCGCTTACATTGCAAACGCAGGCTAAACCCTACGAGATTTATCAAAATAATGTACTAAGTATTTGTACATCTTAAAAAGATCTACAGAAAAGTCCGCGATGGTATATGTCTATCTCTTATGGATAACCCACAATAGCATTTTTTGTCATTTACTTTTTACGAAAAATAATGTCTTATTTTTGAAGCAATTTTTATACAATATAGCATTAATCCTTATCCAATTAAGTACCTTAAATAAATTGTTGATTTAATATAGATCAATATGGCCGTTTACAGCATGAAATTTAAGTGAACATTTTCGGAGATATTACAGATTTAAAATGCCGTGAGGACGCCGCGCTTCGCCCTATAACACTTCGACTTTAGCTAAGTCGCTCTTTCAAGAGTTTGTTTAAAGACATTCTGTAATTAATTGTAAAAATAAAATACATAGGGAAAATGTAAAAGTAAATAAGTAAAAATGTATTACATGAATTTAGATATTCCAAAGATAGCAGGAAATCTTCTTGGTATAGGGAAAGGAAATTGTTTTTCTCCAAATTTAACGCTTGCGGGCCACGGGCAGTAATGAATAAATCAAAACTACTGGATCGATTTAAATCATTTTTTTTACACTGACTGGCATGGGATATATATTTTATACCCGTGCGAAGCAGGGGCAGGCCGCTAGTATATGTATATATTACACTAAATCAAAACCACCCAGTCCATTGCAAAGGGGTAAAGTTCCTAAAATACTGGCAGCGTTACCCTTTTGTATGGCCAAACTTATTCGTTGGCCAAGGTAGCTGCCAGCTGTTTGTTTAAATTGTAAAATATGCTGTGTGATATCCGGATGAGTAGCCACCCTCATTTCTTACCGAGATGTCGTGAGACCACCCTTTGAACATTTCACTGTGCCTATAGTATAAATTTCTTTATCTCCTTATTCGTATTTTTCTTTGTGCAGTAAATTAATTCTTTTAGCACAAAAAACGGCAGAAGTGGTTGATTATTGTCACAAAATAAAAATTGTATTTATTTTCATGCAATATTCAACCAACAGTGATTTAAAAGTAACTGAAAATTTGTAAAATTTTTACACGACAACAAATTTGAGCGCTGATATTTTTACCTAAAATCGTAAATAAAAAACACAATGTATGGTCTCGATACAGAAAATTTAACGAAGAGGAAAGGACCGACCGTTTCAAAAATTAAACGTTTATTTTGCATTTTAAATTAATGTTTTTTCATAACATCCGAGAAATATAACATTCATTGTAAAAGCGCTATAACTTTTTTCAACAGTGTAATAAAATAGTTTTTTTCAATTTTTTTATTGAATAATATTCGTTATTTTATAATTATTCTTCGTAGTTCAATACATATTGGTGAAATTAACTTGTCCTATAAAATACTTTGACTGGAACAATATAGGCGGGTCAACTTGGACGAACTTTTTAATAGAATTCCTTCAAGCCTTGAGATATCCAGAAAAATTTCTTAACAAAAGTTTTTATGAAAAACACAAAATTGTACTAACTTTAATGATGGTATTTAAAAAATACATATATACAAGTAATTATATTTTTATGTCGTGTGGTATCCGGCTGAGTAGAATAGACCACCCTCATTTTTTACTTAGGTGTCGTAAAAGGCGGTTAAGATAAGTCAACCCGCTGTGTGGTATCCGGTTGCGTCGAATAGACCTTCCTCATTTCTTACCGAGGTGTCGTAAATGGCGGCTTAGGTATAAGGTAAGTCAACCCGCCTTGTGCTATCCGGTTGATTAGAATAGACCATCCTCATTTCTTACCGAGGTTTCGTAAAAGGCGACTAAGGTAAGTTAACCCGCCGTGTGAGATCCGGTTGAGTAGAATAGACCATCCTCATTTCTTACTGAGGTGTCGTAAAAGGCGATTCAGGTAAGTTGTCGTCAGAAAGGAGGCCGGTCGTTAAATATCTAGCCAAATCATGTGACATGTTTATAATATGTTGTGTTGACCCCAATAAGAGTGGGATAAGGGCAGAAGGATGATGTACCCATATTTTGATTAGGGATTAGACGTCCATAATCGTAGATGGAATACGCTTTATTGTATCGAATTGAATATGTGTTGTAGCCCTAACGCCTTTTACAGCGTCACCAAGTTGGGCGGTCGAGCGCAGAAGCATTGTCGAGTTTGCAAAATGCGTAGATAAGAGAGAATCTCTACTAGCGTCGAGTAACGACTTGTGTGACTTGTGTTTACTTAAAAATGTAGAAATAAAATACATATAATGTTTTCCTTTAAGCTCTAAGCTGTGTTTATGAACGATAAAAGGAGTCAAACGATAAGTATCGTAAACATAGTTCGCGCTACAGGGACCCCTAACGTCGGGAAGCTGTTACAGATAAGCGGGGTCTGAAAGCGATTGTACATACTTTTGTATGTAAAATGATTTTGAACTAGTATAAGCTAGCTTGATAACATTGTTTGGTTTACCATAAAAGACCGATGTAACTTAGACATCCTTTTTATCTTGCTACAAAAACGTACCTAAAAAAAAAGTAAGTAGGTGCCTGTTACTATCCCTTAAGCTGTGATGGCCTAGCGGTGCGACCGTGTGAATCTCTAGAGACGATCATGGGTTCAAACCCGGGCAGACACCAATGAGTTTTTCTATTAAAACTTATGTGTCTAATTGATAATTGCAATTTATCACACGCTTTTCGGTGAAGGAAAACATCGTGAGGAAACCTGCATATCTCTATAGAATTCTGGAGATATGTGTAACCTACCAATCCGCATTGGAGCAGCGTGGTAGGTCTTAGCTCCAATCCTTCTCTCCAATAACGGAGAGAAGAGGTCTATGCCCAGCAGTGGGATAGTAACAGGCCGCTACTTACTATCCCACTGCTGAGAATAGGCCTCTTCTCTCCGTTTTTTTTTGGAGAGAAGGTTTGGAAGCTAAGACTTGGTAGGTTACACATATCTCCAGAATTCTCTAGAAATATGCAGGTTTCCTCACGATGTTTTCCTTCACCGAAAAGCGTGTGATAAATTGCAATTATAAATTAGACACATAAGTTAACAGACAAACTCATTGGTGTCTACCCGGGTATGAACCTGTGACCTCCTCGAAAGAGTCGCACGGTGTTACCGCTGGGCTACCACAGCTGACCGTAAACGTAACGTAAAAACGTACCTATTAAGGTATATTTTTGAAAGATTTTTGAATTACAGCAGTTTAAAAACACTTCTAAAGAGAGGCTGATACAAAATGCCTACTATACTGTTGAGGATTATTTGCGAATGCGTCGATATAGCTACTGTCCGACCCTGTACAAGATAATAATGACTTAATGTAACTAGTTATAAGTATTATGTTGAAAAGAGCAAGCGCCGAGTTTCTTACTAGCTCTTCTCGGTAGAAACAGCTTTACGAAACAGCAGTGGAATCGATGATTCAAAAGTACTTGTTTACAAGTTTATTTGAATAAAGAAAATTTTGAATTTCAATTTGAAAGGGTTAAGGGCCCACTGGTGCAGATGGCAGTGAGTTTTAAGCTCTAAGGGTTGAGGGTTTGATTCTGGTTGAGGATTTATTTTCCATAATCAAATATCCGGCTGAGTCGAATGTACCATGCTCATTTACTACCGAGGTATCGTAAAAGGCGACTAAATTGACCTGCCATGTGGTATCCGGAAAAACGTACCTAGCTAAGCTATATTTTTAAAAAGGTAAAGCCCACTGGTGCAGATGTTAGTGAGCTCTAAGGGTCGAGGGTTTGTTTCCGGTTGAGGGTTTATTTTTCGTAAATAAATATTTGGCTGAGTAGAATAGACCACCATCACTTACTAACGAGGTATCGTAAGAGAAGACTAAAGTAAGTTGATGTGTTATGCGGATTAGTAGAATAGATCACCATTATTCATTACTGAAGAATCGTAAAAGTCGACTAAGGTAAGTCGACTCCCGCGTGGTATCCGTCTGAGAAGAATAAACCACCCTTATTTCTTACCGAGGTGTCGGAAAAGGCGACTAAAGTAAGTCGACCCACTTAGTAGAATAGACCACCTTCATTTCCTACCGAGGTGTCATTAAAGGCGACTAAAGTAAGTTGACTCGCCATGTAATATCCGGCTCAGTGGAATAGATCACCCTCATTCTTTACTGAGGTATCGTAAAATTCGACTAAGGTAAGTCGACATCAGCCAGGCGGCCGGTCGTAAAATGCCTAGCCAAATCTTATGAAAACATGTTTATAAAATGTTGTGCCATATAACATAAAAATATAACACAACATAAAAAATACCGTTTTTCTTATGGGAATAACAAACAAATATAATTGAGGGTATTTTAATATTAAAATTGCGTGAACTTAGTTTATTGCTAGTTTGTATATAAAACAACGTTGAGTACAAACTTAAAACGTAAAAGCAAACTAATACCTAAATTCCCATTTTGAGACTTAAAATAAGTTAACTCATATACGAAGCTGTAATTAGGGTTTACAATTCCAAGTGCGTTTTCTATTTAAATACAGAGTTGTTTAACATTAATTATTTGTCACGAGTAGTAAATTAGTCAGTAAACAATGAATATAAATGTGTATTTACTTTACACAATATGTTGTAACTTCAAGACGTACTTTCAACAAGCAATTACCCATTATTTGTTGATATTTAAATAAATATTAGAACTAATTTTCAACATTTTCTATAAGTCTACAGAAAATTATCTTTAAACGCTTGTTGAGTCGTTAAAAACGATAGCACAGCAATTAAGAGCAGTTTTCAAATTAAGTTTACTTGTATTAGTAGGCATCTTTTCATCTATTTATTTTAACAAAACTATTGAATAGAATAAGTAGTTCAATTTATACTTTTTCTTAGAACTTTTTCTTTTTCTCTATGTGAACTGATATATGACTGAATATGTTCTCTATAGTCTCTTTCTTCTTCAATTCCTGTCCTTTCTTCTATTACTCAAAGGTTGACTGGAAGAGATCCCTTTTAGGGATCAGTCGACCTTTATACATGTGTTTTTTAATTTTTCTTTATCTTTTCTAAATATATGTATAAAAAGAAAGAAATAAATAACAACAAAAAAAATCTCATATGACAGACTGAATACTTTAAAATTTCTGGATCTGGATCCCAGAGCTGTATTGAAGAGACTGAAAGTGGAAGGTTATTGTTTGAAAAAGAAAAAGAAAACATTAAAGATTTCAAATCAAATCAAATCAAAAACCTTGTATTGATAAATAACACAGTAAATTAACAAATAGTAAAGTAGATAACAGTAAATTAATAGAAAGAAGAAGTAAAATTAATAAAATTAAGACAAATATACAAAAATGTGACGTTACAAATTGGACCACCATTAAGCTTAAGTTGAGGAGTGCCTCAACACTGGTTTTCAATGGCGACCATTTTTACTTAAATCTAAAACTTAATCTTACGACAGTAAAAACGACAGTGACAGACAGTTACAGAAGTGTGAAAGACTATGAAGTTATACATAATTAGGATTAGATTATTTGCCATTCAAACGGTGATCTTTTTATCGTACCATTCAGTTTTGTCTCTAAATACTTAGAATTTTTAAATCTTAACAAAACGGAATAAAGTCTGTTATTGAATAATATTAATGTATTCTAATACAGTTAGGTTGTTCCATAGGTAATGTAGATATTGCGTGCGATGAAATGACAACATGCTGAATGTACAGTTACCCACAATTTAATCCACGTATTTTTTTACTGTCTTAATCTGTAATAACAAAAAACACACTACCTCATGTGTTATCCCATCTTTTCTTAATTATTTTACTGTCTTAATCTAAATTATATTTTTACATATCTTTAATATTTCAATGAGTTAATCTTGTATGTATATATATAAATAAATTTTCCGAATCTCGGAAACTACTCCAACGATTTTCGTGAAATTCACCATGCAGGAAGTTTGGCGGGAGGGGAATCAATCTAACTAGGTTTTATTAAAAAAAAAAGTTTTATCCCTGTTTTTGGGCATTAAAAAAATACAAAAATTTACATTGAATATATAAAACACTATTTTTGCCGAAATCTGTCGAGTCAGCGTAGCTTATTCGGGGAACGGGTGATTTTTAGAAATTAAAACACCTAGGATCGATCTCCACCTGTCCAATTATTTTTTTCTTTTTTTTGAAGTTTTTTTATTTTGTAAAAAATTACCGAGCTAGGGTCGGTCAACCAGGTACTTTATATTATACTATTATATAATATTGACAGCTTATAATTCATAACACGGGTTAAACACAGCATACGCGTCACGTGAATTCGCTAAAAAAAACATGTTCCTACTTAATAAACATAAGTAAAGTAAGTAAAAGTACATAATTAACATACTCGTATGAAATTGTGTAATCTAAGGTCTTCAAATTTATACTATTATAAAACAAAGCCCTCTAAAGCTGTCTGAAGTGATCGATTATCTCAAAATCTACAGAACGGATTTATGTACAGTTTTTACTAAAACTAGTGCATTTTTTCCGAAAGGTTTAATAAGTTAATCGTATATTACGATTTTATGTAAATTATGTTGTAAAGGTCGAGCAATTGTGAAAAATTCGCCTACTAGTAACTTAAGTTGAATGCACCGCGTTAAAAATCAGAGATACGCTAAAGTTATGTACTAGAGAATTGTAGTTCTACAAAAATACTATAAAAACGTTCACAACATCATAAGTCTATCTCTTGTGGTTAACTTACAATAACTACTTTTTTTTTGTTAAATACACTGATTTCCACGCGTTCGAAGCTGCAGGCAAAGCTAGTAATTTATAAATTAAGGCGTTACTATTCGGGGTTCCATAATAGAAAAGTAATGGTGATTTTTATTTATTGCTATAAAATGATGATTTGATGCACAAGGTATCAAAACGGATAGCGCTCTACATTTAGCATTACTCGGATGTTTAAAATGGCTGATTATTGCAAAATAATATAATCTTTTCCCTCCAAGAAATAGGTGAAGAATTGGCCCCGTAACAATAAATAATTTAAAAAATTGTTGACTATTATTCAAATAAAGCAGTTTAGTCTCAAACAAAACAAAGGTAATAGTGCCGAGATTTGCGATAAAATGCAAATTCAAACGGGACAAAGTGATAGAATAGTTGCCCAATTTGGGACCGAAACCCTTGACAGGGCTGTTTCGTTACTTTACAGCCTCCAAGCGGAACAGTAGTTACCGTTAAACTGTATACTTGGGGTACTTAACTAAATTGTAACTTTAAAACGATGTAACTTGAGATAACGCGTTGTTTTAAGCAATGAAATAGTGAAAAACTGCTAATATTATACTTTTATTAAGACAAGTATGATATGCGTATGATGATGAAAATGTTGGCCCTCGGCGGCAATCAAACCCGCGACCCGCGTTGCTGAAGGCAGGATTATTACCTACTGCGCCAACGGGCCAGTCATACACACAATAATGCGTGAAATAAGTAAATAATAAAATATTACAGAAGTAATATACTATATCAATATTACTGCCGGTCTAAAACACAACGAAATAAGTTGGAATCATTTACTTTATTAGTTCCAAAACTAATTTATCGCTAAACGCCTCAACATTTTTATGGCTATATCTCGAAGGCTTTATTGCCCATAACATAAATTTCAAGTTAATGTTGATTTTCATTTGATAAGTGCCATTTTCATTTAGTTTTCTTGTTGACCTGAGAGTGCCGCGTCAGGAATAAATATGAACTCATTTATGATTTCATTTATTAAGAGTCAAGAAATTTCACATTACTAATATTGCTAATATGTAATTAGTAGGTTTTTCTTAACTTATCTCGTCACTCGCTAAACGACGGGTTAGTATAATTAATTTATTTTATAATTGCACGGTAATGATGTTTTCACTGTTATTATAGCAGTAATATTTTTTTGTTGTAGAAGAATAGATCTAATAATACGAGTATATTTTTGTATAATATAATATATATATTGGTTTTTTTGTCGGAACGCCCAAATGTCCCCATTAGGCATACGACGGACTTCAGCGAGTCATCTTCAGCGGATCAGATCCAAAAACTCGACTTCCCGAATCTGTCGCATCGACTTCTTCTGCAAGATTATGTCCTCGTAGAAGGAGGCCATAACTGCCCACGATCTCTACCCCATGAAATGAACCACGGCGGGCAAGGAAAGATCGTACCCCACCTATACCACTACTTCCGTCTGCTGAATCACCCAAGCGAGACAGTCAGCGACCGTGCGAGAGTGTTTGCCGCACTCGTGGCACTTACCGGACTCTTCGCGCCAGGTCACCTTCCACAGGTACCTACCGAAACAACCATACCGGAAAGTACCTGTGCGGAAGGTGAGGACCCCATGCCTCCTGGTAACCCAGCCCTGGAGAATGGACTGGATGGCTGAAATGATGGCCTCTAATGTCTAAACTAACGTGTGCTATTAAACTCGATGCCGCTTTCTAAAGACACAACTAAATGTCTCCTACATTCGGTCCTCTATTTTTTTGATGTACCCTATAAATAAGATTAGTATATAAGTCCTTGGTAATTTACCAAGAGATGTGGGTCGAAGAAGAAAATTGTTGCTACGAAGGCCCAGTTTAAGAAAAATGCCCGTGTCTTTACATAAATAACGTACCTTGTTATCTTAGAACGTGGTTGGAAATGTAAGCATAACATGCGAGCTTGGGAAAATTATGATAGGAATTATAAAAATAACATAAGATCATGTTAGTATTGTAAAGTTTCTGTACTAAAATTCACTGATAATATATGTAGCTGAACTCTAGTTATTTATGAGATATACATAAAAGTGCCGGATAATAGTTAAGTGGTGCTGAGCTAAAACCACCTCTCCTTATATACAGGATTGGTTATTTTGCCGAAATTTAAAGAAAGTAAATAATGAGAGATTTTAAAAATAATATCAAAGTACAAACAATTTATTTGTATAATAATTGAGATACGAATACAAACAAAACGATTTCACTTATCACTTGATACTTTTCATAGGCGGGCGAGTATCTAAAAAGCTAATAAAATCTCTTTACCAATAGTTTATTATTTTAATTTTTTTTCAGTTATAAAATTACGCGATCGATGTTCTAGAATAAAAGCAATATATATATCATATTTCAGTATTTAATTACGTTATTCTTATACAACTTATCTCAAATAGGTATAAGCTCCACCTTTTTTAATGATGAATATTCCCGATTAATTCGACATAATACTAATTGTTCATAAACTGGGTCCTGAGGGTTGAAATAGCTTACGGTATTTTCAAGGGAAAATACAACAAGTATTTCCTATTTTCTGGGCAATCTCAAATTATCAACAATCAATTGTATCAAATACCTATTTCGATGTTGTTGTTTTGCCGCAATTTAATTTTTATATAGGCTGCTGGCCGTTCTATGTGAATTAATTGTAGTGTAATTGTTGTAATTTTTTTCTTTATTTTTTAGTTAGTTTAGTTTAGTTTAGTTAGTTTACTATCAATTTGGGTTACAACTTACTAGTAAATTTGTTTACCCTTCCAGCTAAGTTAGCACGTCGGTAGTATAATGGCCGTATTAGAACCCACAAACTCTCGGTCGCAAGTCGGTTTCCCTAACCATTCCGCTACAGCCGCTTAATTTCGTGTTAGAAGGAGTGTTTTTGCGTTAAAATAGCTCATGAAACAGAACTGAACAGCATGAAAGATGAACACGATGTTTAAAAGATTTGAACTGAATTCATAAGCAGATAGTGTCGTGTCGATCGAGGTGATTTACGAACTTCTCTACTGCCGCACGTCATTCTCGCGGAGACAAAACGAACCGATCGGCGAGTGGCATTATAATTTCTACCCACATATTGAAAATTTTTGACATGAATATAGAATAACATACATCTTCCTGCCCTTATCCCACTCTAAGTAGGGTCGGCACAACATGCCATAAACATGCTGTCACATGATTTGGCTGCGTTTTTACCTCAGTGGTATTTTACGAATCCTCGGTAAGAAAGAAAGAGGGTGGTCCATTCTACTAAACCGCATACCACACGGTGGGTAAACTTACCTAAGTCGCCTTTTACGACACCCCGGTAAGAATTGAGGTTGGTCTATTCTACTCAGCCGGATACCATACGGCGGGTCGACTTAGTCGACCTACCTTAGTCGCCTTTTACGGCACCTCGGTATGAAATGAGGGTGGTACTATTCTATTCAGCCGGATACCACACGGTGTATGGATATACATCGCAATTTAATAGTTCACTGTTTAATAATTATTAAGTTGTTTAACAATTTAATAATTAACACACATTCAATTTACACTGCTATATAAACTTAAATCGTAGCAAGTTTACGTGATTACCGAAAATTACTGTAAGCAGAGGTGAAATTAATTCATTTTCCTTCCCTTATTCCACTCTAAGATGGGTCGTCACAATATGTTATAAACATGTCGTCACATGATTTGGCTACGTATTTTACGACATGCCGCGTGCTTCACGTCAACTTACCATACTCGTATTTTGCGACACCTCGGTAAGAAAGAGGGTGATCTATTCTACTCAACCGGATACTACACAGTAAGTCGACTTACCTTAGTAGCCCTTTACGACGCATCGGTAAAAAATGAGGGTGGTTCATTCTACTCAACCGTATATCACACGGCTTAGACGTGAAATTGAATACGGTATATATTTTTAGCGTCTAGTGGTCCTTAATAATTTGAATTTAAAATATTGCGGATTTTAATCTCTGACAAAACTATCCTTAGGAAGTGTAAGTTATCAGATTATATTATGATTAATGTAACTCATCATTTCAGTTCAGGTTTAAAGCCAGACAAAAATATAGCCAGGCAAATAAATTTACAACGTGAAACGTATTCGTCCAAAAGATCGTGTCTCTGCTAAGTCTAAATAACAGCCTCCCTATTTCTCTAATTAGGGACAAAGTTTATTTACGAGAGTAGTATATTAGTAATATTTACAGTTCTAACATATTTAACTTATTATACAGTAACGGTGACAACTGTTCCAATACTGTAAAGCTGCGTAACAAATGCTTAAAGGGTTTCAGTTATAAATGAGGGTTTGGCATCGCGTTGTCCCTTTTCAATTTAAGCTTGAGTATAAATCTTGATACAATCACTTTAGCGAAACAGCGTGGATAAATAAGTACGATTTTCTGTATAAAAATCTTCAGCTGAAGAAGTTGAGATTTTCTAACAAGCCTTATTAAGCATAGTATCATACATATTATGTAAAAACACAAGATTTTTAACAACGATTGTTTTATAAATTCCTTAAATTAAGTTAAGGGCAGTAGTAATTTAGCATGTACTAGTAGTTGACCGTTTTGTTTGAAATGAAATTATAAATAAGCGTTTTTTTATTGTAGCTAATAAAAAATATTAATTAATAATATTAAATTTGAAATATTAAACAATGGGCTACAGTTCTGAGCTTTTGGGCAGTTGTTAATAGATGGCAACAATTAATTACAAATTTATTTTTTATTAGTTACAACAGATAAAATGCTCATTATTTAAAATTTTATACAAAACGGTCAACTTCTAGTACATGATCAATTACTAGAGCACTTACCTTAATGAAAATCCACAAATCGTATAAAGTCTTTTTAAGGGATTTTTATACCATAAAATATTGTTCTGTTAAATATAATGTTAAATATGGGACACTTACATTCACGATCGTTCGTCAGTCATGTAAGTAATTTAATTGTGTGTTATTGGTTGACAGACAACTGGTAAATATATACTTATATAATTTTGAATAAATTATCCATATTTAAAGAACCAATAAATTGTTTTTAGAAAATGTTGGCCTGCGGTGGGAATCATACCCGCGACCAGCGAAGCTGAAAACTTGGATACTGGGACTGGGACACATTCTTCTTTTCTTCTTCTTCCGTTCTTCATCTCCAAACAAACTAAGAGTTTTTAATTAAATACATTTTTTATAAATAATGTTGTATAGTCAACTAACTCCCTTTTGATTTGGAAAATTGCTTATACTGAGTTGCCACTAAGCCAGTAAGAAACTCTTCAGGCATACAAAACTAAAAATTATTCTTCTAATTATTATAACTATATAAAAATGAAATGAAATAAAGATTGACATATTATTTACGCACATGTGTAAAAATTGAATCATTCTGTTAAATTACATTTACTATATTACTAGGTGTAAAAGGCAGGTCTCTGACCATTTGGTTATGGACTGACTAATGGGACTTGGGGCATTAAGGACTTAACAAAGAAGACTCTTACTGTAGAAATTGGTAAAGCTGAGAATGTATATTGGGATAATGCGTAGACAATAATGATGATAGTGTAAAGCTGAACTTTGTCAAAGATATATTAACTGTAATGTAGGACCAAAAACCTTTTATAAAGTTGTCACGTTGCTTTAGAGGCTTCCCAAGTGGAATAGTTGTTACCATTAAACTGGATACTCACAGCTTTTAAGTAGTTTCCAACTTTGTAATGATAAAACTTGGGATAACGTATTGCAGTCACATTGAAGTGTCGCGATTAAAATACAAATACCACATTTTTTATGTTCCTAAAGCTTTGACATATTGATAATAGACAGCGTTTCTCAATCTCCGGCTTTTCCCGTAGAAAACTGTATTTTTATAGTCTAGTATATAAGGATTAATTGTGCCAAATTTTATCTATATTGGTCCAGCGGATTGGTCATAAAAACCTAACAGACAGACTAGCATTTATAATATAAGTAGTTTATTTATTTTAAAAAATAACCCGTATAACATATTAATTATATAATGTAATAGCTCAGTTTTTTAATTTATCCACTAAACAGAAACTAAAATATATAAAATGTTACTAAAAAATAACACTTTTGACGTAAAACAAACATATCGTGAATAAAAAAACTTTGATAGTTTGATAATCGATGACGTTTCTCTATGGCATCCTTAACTTGTTGGATTAACAGGATTTCTATAGCCTATATTTTACCCCGATGTGTGAAGAATAATTATGCTATATTTCATCGATATTGGTTGAGCGGATTGGCCAACAAACAGATAGACAGACTTTTGCATTTATGATATTAGAAAGGATTTCTACGCTTAAATTGACACGTACAAATTCGTGGGTTCAGCCATGGTTTATATTAGGTCCTTACATATGAAATTGGCGTTTTGTCGTACTGGTCACTTTGATCTCAAATATTACCTTTATGGTTAGGAATTCCAAATTCAAATTCATACAGCTATTTACTCATGCATTTGTGTTTCAAACCCTCTAATTCATTTGTTTTTTCTTCTTTTGTTTTTTTCTTTGTGTTTGTTTGTTTGCAAAATGTTGTGCACTCTGTTTACAAAATGGAAAACATGAAATATCGCGTTATTTACGAGTATGAGTTCCACCGTGGCACCAGTGCTGCAGAAACGGCTCGAAGGATTAATGATGTGTATGGTGACGGTGTCGCAAAAGAAAACACAGTGCGTTTTTGGTTCCAACGTTTTCGTTCTGGAAATTTCGACCTGCAGAGCAAGCCTCGTGGACGGCCGGAGACCAAAGTTGATAATGAAGAATTGAAGGCTATTGTGGAAGCGGATCCATCGCAAACCACGTCCGAGTTAGCTGCAGGCTCCGGTGTTAGTGATAAAACTATTCTAATCCACTTGAAGCAAATTGGGAAGGTGAAAAAGCTTGAAAGGTGGGTACCTCATGAATTGAGTGAAGCAAACCGACAAACGCACGTCGACTGCTGCGTTACGTTACTCAACCGGCACAATAATGAAGGAATTTTAAATCGAATTATTACCTGTGATGAAAAGTGGATCCTTTACGATAATCGGAAGCGCTCATCGCAATGGCTGAACCCTGCAGAACCAGCCAAATCCTGCCCTAAGCGAAAATTAACTAAAAAAAAGTTGCTTGTAAGTGTTTGGTAGACTAGTGCCGGTGTCGTTCACTACAGCTTTCTTAAATCTGGCCAGACGATTACGGCAGATATCTATTGTCAGCAACTGCAAACCATGATGGAAAAGCTAGCTGCTAAACAACCGAGGCTGGTCAATCGCTCTAGGCCACTGCTGCTTCAGGACAACGCTAGACCACACAGTGCACAACAGACGGCTACCAAATCAGAGGAGCTTCAATTAAAATGTCTTAGACATCCACCGTACTCTCCGGACCTTGCTTGCAACATTTTTTTTTTTCGCATTCTTTGCTTTTTCGCATTTTTTTCGATTACCATTTTTTTCGCAATTTGGATAACTATTTGCAAGGAAAACAATTCAACTCCGATGGGGCAGTTCAAACCGCCTTCAAAGATTTTATTGATTCCCGCCCGAATGGGTTTTTTAGTAAGGGGATCAATGAACTACCTATGAGATGGCAAAAGTGCATACATAGCAATGGTACATACTTTGATTAATTAAATATATTTCATTAAAAAAAAACGACTTTATGTTCCTCCCATAGAAAACGCCAATTTCATATGTAAGGACCTAATATAACGATAGAGCGATACCTTTGGCATAAGTGAGTGAAAAGTATTTGAAGGGTTTTGCGGCAGGTTAACTTATGTAACTTTTTATTGGGAGGACTTAGGTTTGCAGCATAATAAGGTCTTATTTATACACTTTAATTACGTCGTAAATAAAATCGTAACGCCAAATCTTCTAAGATTAATCTATCTTGTTAGAAAGTTTTATGAGGTCGACTAAATTAAACTTAAGAAATATTTATTATACATAACGTTTTGACATTTTTAGAACAATTTATTTCATAATTGTGTTCAATACAATTATGTAGAAAATTTAATCATTTATTTTCGATGGATTTATATAAATTAAAATGATTACTTATTTCGTTTATTAATTTTGCCATAACATATTCAAAAGATAATTTGTTATATAATTTACTTTTACATAAATCACATGTAAAGTTACAGATTGCCTGACCGGAGTTAGATCCTGCTATCCCTTCAGAAAGATACTTGCGGTCTCACGTTTAGATCATCTTAGCTTAGTAATATACCGTCGACAAAAGTTTCATTACTATTATATTGGAAACAAGTTAAGGTAAATGCTTCGGCGAAACTAGATAAATACTTCTAATCAGGTAAGAACTTCTAATAAAATTTCTGCTTCAAATGTAACGTTTATGTCACTTTGTTAGCTCATTATTTAAATGAGTTGATAAAAAATTGCCCAAAAATGTCAAAAAGGCGTTATCAACATTAACATAAGTCATTTATATAGTTAAAAATTATGTATTTTGAAGTGTTGGCAGAATTATTTTTGAATTTCTATTATGATGCTAATTTGAAAGCTGTGGTAGCCCAGCGGTAACACCGTGCGCCTCTTTCGAGGAGGTCTAGGGTTCAAACCCCGGGCAGGCACCAATGAGTTTTCTAGTAAAACTTATGTGTGTAATTGATAATTGCAATTTATCACACGCTTTTCGGTGAAGGAAAACATCGTGAGGAAACCTGCATATCTCTAGAGAATTCTGGGGATATGTGTAACCTACCAATCCGCATTGGAGTAGCGTGGTAGGTCAGCTCCAATCCTTCTCTCTAAAATATATATATATATATATATATATATATATATATATATATGTGTGTGTGTGTCTTTCTTCTTCAATTCTTGTCCTTTTCCTGCTGTTGACTGGAAGAGATCCCTTTTAGGGATAAGTCCGCCTTTATACATGTGCTTTTTTTACTTTATCTTTTCTAACTATATGTATAAAAAGAATGAAAGAAATAAATAAAGTGATTATATTAGAGTATTGAAGCCTTAAATGTTCCATATGACAGTAAAGAGAAATAAAGAGTAAGCAAAAACATATCTAAAGTATTAATACTTCGGAAATAAAAAATAGCGAAGTGATATCTAAAAAGCAGTATATACATAAATGACCAATCACCACAAATTACTTTAAAGTATATTCAAACCTTTTAAACCATAAACAGAATGTTTTTTTTCATACAAATATTTGCTAAAATTTTTAAGTACAAGTTATCATGATCAAAGTTTCGTCATAACAAAGTTGGGAACTACTTCAGTTTTCTAAGCGCACTTTAACAAGCATGATAGAATGCGTTGTAAAGTAATAAACTGAAGTATATAGTCTGTCAATGTACATCACATTAAGCAATATAGAGTGTAAAATTTAGAAAAGAAAAACTTTAATATTTAAATGAGTTAATCTTGTATGTATATATACATATTTTTGGAATCTCGGAAATGGTTCCAATGATTTTTCTGATATTCAGCATGTAGGGGGTTTTGGGGGAGAAAAATCGATCAAGCTAGGATTTATGTAAAAAAAAAATTGTTTATCCCTGTTTTTGGGCATTAAAAAAATACAAAAATGTACTTTAAATTTGTTGAATATATAAAACAACATTTTTGCCATTAAACGTAAAGTCAGCGTAGCTTATTCGGGCAACGGGTGGTCGCGAGAAATGAAAATACCTTGAATCTATCCCGTCCTACCATATTATTTTTTTTTAAGTTTTTTTTTTATTTTGTAAAAGATTACCAACTAAGTACTAACTATTATATGACATAAAAAGTCCCGGAAGGAATGCAGACTCTAATGAGGTCTCAATATAAACTTATCACCCTGATTTTTTTAAATTAAACTATCGTGAGTGGTATTCATAATTAATGTATAGAAACCGGCTATAGTCACGTCTTACTTTAGCGGATGAGCCCGACTAGTTTCAAGCTCATACAGTCGTAAAATACCAAATATTATTATGTTATGGATCCCACTTAGAGTGGTATAAGGTCAGGAGGATGATGGGTCTTTAAAGAACAGTCTATTGGCGCCTAACCGGGCTTTGAACCAGTTTCCCCTGAGTTAGAATGACACGGTCTTACCGTTTAGTTATCACATTTTGATGTTATACTTATTGATAATTAATTTGATCATCGTCTTCCTGCCCTTATCCCACTCTAAGTGGGTTGGCACAACATGTTATAAACATGCTGTACATGATTTGGCTGCGTTTTTACGACCGGCCGCCTGCCTGTCGTTAACTTACCTTAGTCATATTTTAGGACACCTCGGTAAGAAAGAGGGTGGTCTATTCTACTAAACCGGATACCACACGGTGGTCACGGTGATAAATAATTTGATATTGTTCATAATTTGATCTTTATATATCGTTGATAATATAAAACATATAAAATTGTTCAGAATGTGATTTTATCAGTCCAAATTTGTTCATACAATTATAAACAAATTTGGACTTTGACTTCATTATTTTCTTAGCAGGACTAAGGTTAGTCGACCCGCCGTGTGGTATCCGGCTGAGTAGAGTAGACCAACCTCAATTCTTACCGAGGTGTCGTAAAAGGCGACTAAGGTAAGTTGACCCACCGTGTGGTATCCGGTTGAGTAAAATAGACCACCCTCTTTCTTACCGAGGAGTCGTAAAATACGAATAAGTTAAGTTGACGTCAGGCAGGCGGCCGGTCTTAAAATACGTAGCCAAATCATATGACAACATGTTGTGCCGACCCCACTTAGAGTGGGATAAGGGCAGGAGGATGATGAATATTTTCTTAGAAGGCTAGTTCAGTCACCAAATCAAAAACGTTATGATTTATGTATAAAAATTCATAGATACAATGGTCAATATCAACCATCGACAAAATGAGGACAAAAACATCGATTAGCTGTAAGAAACCGAACCGTTAACTTGAATTCTATTGTACCCTGTCTTCCACGTTTCGGAAACTGGCAGTCACATTTATCACTGGGATTTTGGCGGAAACAAATGGTCGTAAGAAATTGTGGAGAAGAAAATGTGAGTTAGCGTTTCCTTAGATTTTCTATCCATCTTTGAGATTTTCTAATATACATAATATACTCGTATATCTTTACGAGTGAATGGGTGATATATTATCAGAGAGAAACAAAGATAACGTTGAAAGCGTTTATCATTCACAAATTTTATTTGTATTCTGTTTAAATGCATAACGAAGTCAAACTTAGTTATAAATATATATTGTAAATTTTAAATATATTCTACTAGCTTTTACCCGCAATTTAGTTTGCGTGGACTATAATCTTGGAATAAACCGTAGCTTTTGTAACTGAATTGTTACCCAAACTAACTTATATGTTACCCCAGTTTATAAGGAATAATTGTGTCAAATTTAATTGATATTGGTTATGCGGATTGCAGTGAAAGAGTAACAAACATACATCCATAATCACAAACTTTCGCGTTTATAATATTAGTAGGAAGTAGAATAGGATATATCAAATAAAATCAAATTAAAATTTAAGAAAATTGACTTAAGTCAAAATTAAGCATTGTAAAAACGACGAATTAAATTACCTAACTTACTTAATATGAACGATAGTTATAGATTCGAAACCTTATTCATTTAATGGACAATATCTAGATTATAACAAAATAATTATTTGTAGCAGCTAAATAAATAATAATAATAATAAATATATGGGACACTCCGCGAATACTTATCACCGCTTTCGGTAAATCTCTATTTATACCTATATACGTCTAGACACCTTTAATAGAGGCCTAAGTACTAAGATAGACCACCGCGCATTACTCGAGTGATGTGAACTCAGAGTGAGCTGTGAACCGCCATAGTACGAGGTCCACGGTATCTACTCTCCGCTCCAATAACTAATGTAACTAACTTACATTGTGATTAAATTAGTTCTGAGCACAGACCCGAACGTTCATTTCTTGTAAACGGAACTCTATCCTCGAGAAGAGGGTAGAGTTCCGAGTTCGAGGAGAGAAAAGATTTGTAAAGGGTCAACCCTTACAAATCTCTTTCGGTCACATAGACATACGAGGTCACAAAAAGCTTGTGATAACTGTGTCGCAACTAATCAGACTTAGTTTTTTTTTAAATTTATCATCCAATACAATGAGACATAAAATAAACATATATAAACACACTTTTCGAAAACCACGCAGGGTTTATATGAAGGTGTGGAATTCGTATTATTTCTCTAAATCTATGTCTAATAATATGTTCTCTTTTCAATGGAAATTGAAAGTTATTAAGTTAACATTCAAGTTAACAAGAGTTTAAATAGAAACAGCTGTTTCTATTAAAACTCTTGCATACCTGCAAGTTGACTCATTCGATGGTCGGTATTCGCTGCAATAAAATTCCGCAGTCCATACTAGACCAGTTTACAGAAAGGTTTAAATTAAGTATAAGAGATGTACGTAAAGCATATTACAAAATTGATAATTTTTTGGATGATAAAAAAGCCTGGATTTGAAAATCCTTTCAGCTTCATTCAAGGAGGTTTAATAATGTAAAATTGAAAATGTTTAAAAGATTGACCGCCAAGTTTTTCTTGTTTTTTATGGTAAGAGCAACATTCCGAACCAGTTGTAGCTTTATTAATCATATTGATCATTGACGATTCAAAAGTGCTTGTAACAGGTTATTGGAATAAAGATTATTTTGATTTGATTTGAATGCCGCATGATTTTCATCCCTTTTAATAACATTATATTGGGATGTAAAGAAAAAAGTATTTCATTTTTCAAAACCCCAATAACCTAACTTACATCACCGCGGCCCGTATAACGTTAATTAAGTTGAACGAAACAAACATATATGAAATAACTTTTTAACCGTATGAAACACTTATAATCGCCTGGGAGTTCGATTAAGTTTGCGCTGTTAAAGTTTAATAACTTAATATACTTGGCAGAGCTTTCGGTGTCTGGTAATTTATAAATTACTAACTCATAACACTTAAGATACCATGGCATCCATAAATTTAAAATATGCCTTGCCTTTATTTACGTATAAAGATATTTATATTTACTCTTGGAATATTTATTAATAGCAATATCGATTATATAAACCGCCGTGTGGTATCCGACTGAGTAGAACAGACTACCCTCTTTCGTACCGAGGTATACTAAAAGCGACTAAGGTAAGTTGACGTCAGGCGGCCAGTCTTAAAAAATCTAGCCGAATCATGTAACACAATGTTTATGAACTACTAGTAATCGCCACCGGCTTTACCCGCGTACAAAGATTAAAACCGTTGCATAGTATTATGATAACCATAACATTTTAATAACATTTGGTTAAACAACGTTACTATTAAGCGTACTTTGACATTATTAACTTGGAAGATTGTTTATAGTATGTATTTTTACTGATAAAACTGTTATCATAACCCTCCTGCCCTTATCCCGCTCTAAGTGGGGTCGGTACAACATATTATAAACATATTGTCAAATGATTTGGCTACGTATTTTACGACCGGCCGCTTGCCTGACGTCAACTTACCTTAGTCGTATTTTACGACACTTTGGTAAGAAAGAGGGTGGTCTATTCTACTCAGCCGGATACCAAACGGTGAATTGAGTTACCTTAGTTGCCTTTTACGACACCTCCGTAAGAAAAGGGGGTGGTCTATTCTACTCACCCGGATACCGCACCACCTGATAAAAATAAATATTCTAGAAAATATTATATATTACCTAACGATACCGCTAACTAAACTACACACCTAACGATAGCCACTAGGGTCTTGATATCAGAAATATAATATTATATTTTCATCCACGAAGCATCAAAACTCGATGATGTACTAATTAGTTTCAGTGGCGTTAATTACGTGTCACATTGAAATGACGACGGTCGCTTTTATTGGCACGTAAAAGCAGATTTCAGGTATTAAATATGTTGTTTATTCGTACATAAACTATATTATTCATATCATATAATAATTTTTAAAATGATGGAAAAAAAATTGAAGAGAAGAATAAAAAAAATAATAGGGCAGGTGAGGCTCAATCTTAGGTATTTTCGCCTATCTAGACCGCCCGTTCCCCAAATGAACCACCATGACTACGTTCGACAGCGAAAAATTGTGATTGTATTCAACGTAAATTTCAAACAAATTTTAGAGTCCGAAAACAGGGATAAAACGACATTTTTTAAAATAAAACTTATCTAGATCGATTTTTCTCCCCCAAAACCCCCTACATGCTGAATTTCAGGAAAATCGTTGGAGCCGTTTCCGAAATTCTTAAAATATATATATATACATTAACTCATTTAAATATTAAAGATATTTAGAAGAGCACAGCTATATCATATAATATAGCTATGTACCATAGCACAAACTTAAAAATAATACTATAGTAGAGTATAGGCTGAGTAGAATAGATCACCCTAAGGTAAGTAACGCCTGCTTCTATAAATTATATTAAAAACACTCGAACTAAATTATATATAAAAACACTGAGTACCCAAAAATTCTCCCATCCCATCAAATGTGTATAATAAAATGTAATATATAGTTCATTTGAAATTTCAAAAATTTTGCAACATGTCTATTCACTAACTTCATCTGTTTCTACCCTTATTGGATACAAGATATTTTTAAACCTCTATGGTTTTAACTGGCATAAGTATAGAATTTAAAGCTAGATAAGGGAATGATATTTTCCATTGCACGCAACTTGACTGACTTATGCAAAGAAGTTAAGATAGTCTCCATTGAATATTCCCTACTTAATATTTTGACTCTAATAAGCTGTGGTAGCCGAACGGTGAAACTGTGTTTCCCACGCGAGGGGTCATGAGTTCAAACCCCGCAGGTACCAATGAGTTCTTATATTTAATCTTGTCTAATTGATATTTGCAATTTATTGATAGCTGTCCGGCGATGGCAGAAATCGTGAGGAAACCAGAATATCTCTGGAAACTTCCTGGGATATGTGTAACCAACCAATCCGAATTGGTGCAGCGTAGTGAATCTAAGGTTAACCCTTCTTTCCAAATCAGGAAAGGGGAAGTCTATGCCCAGCAGTGGAATAGGAACAGGCCGTTATTATACTTTTTATTCTAACTCTGACGTTTTTATTGTACGGCAGAACTATCAACAAAGTGGATTTCACCGGATGTCTTCTGGCCCGGAGATCTTCATTCTTCCGAATTTTGGTCATTATAATTCCGTTTAATTGTCCTTGTTATATTAATTGGTATAATAATATTTTTGGGTGCAGTTTCCCAACCCTTTCTCCCTCTTTGAAGCTTTTGCTTAGCGGTATATAGTAAAAATCTCGTTACTTGTTTCTACAAATTAATTCTCAAATAAGATTTAATTTTATTTACAGACGCGTTATATTTCTGAGTTTGTCACTATTAAGCGGCTTTTAGCTTAATAAGAAAACGCCGTTCTACCGCCCTTCGGTTAAATGTCTCTCAATACATTTCCCGCTTCGAGTCCTCCCGACCTTTTCATTACTTATCCCAGTTCAGATTAATTCAGCTATCCAATAGAGTGTCTGTTATAGTTACTCGGAAATGTATCGGCGTTCAATATTGCAAAAGCGGATTAATTTTCCGTCTCCTGGACCAAGAGACTTTTAAGAAAGGGATTGTTGGGCGTTTTTTTATTTTTATCAGTGTTTGGAAAGTTATATGAATTACTTTCTTCGAAAATCTGTTGCTTGCTGATGATCAAAAGTTAGTTCATAAGTAGTCTACTCGAGTGGTGCAAAACATACTTGGAATCACGTGTTCAAATGAGATACATTAAAACTGAAGGTATCAGCTCTTTAGACGCAGTGAGCGGGGCACATAAGAAGAACTGAGGGGCATAACTGTTTTAAGCGTTTTACTGTGACCTATAAGAACAGACCTAAAACCGTACCTTAAAGCTGTACCATGACGTCAGCGTATCTCGAATGTCAGCATTAGCAACTTGTTAGACAATATTCAGTCGCTAATAAATACGCAAACGTGTAACATGTTTCATAATAAATATATCTCCACCTGCATTAGTTTGATTTCGCTCCACAATAAAGAAGTCCACAAACAAGCAAAACAACCCCAGCACACTGGTGACCCCGACGTGATCATACAAAAGCGTAGCTTTAGTTGACCTTTTACGCAAACAGACGACATTGAAGAATTTTATCGAATGAAAGTAAATATCGTGGTTGAAAAACCTTTACAGAGGCCTGTGTCCAGTAGTATCTACCAGTAAAAAATGTGACACAATTTGTAAATTGAATACAATGACAAATTTATTATAAATTAGCTGTCAAGCCACGTGTTGCTGTGGCTTCGCTTCCGATCGCAACCATACTTTACTGAGTCATTTATTGGGTCATGCTAAAGATTTTATGAAAATTTCATTAAAATCAATTCAGCCGTATCGGAGTCTATAAAGGACAAAAATATCAGATATATCCGAACAGATCCATGAATAGGAGTAAACAAATCTGTAAATGCCATGTAAACAACATATTGAAAATTTAAGATAAACCATTTATATTGTATTCCATCTGTATTAAATATGTCACCATATTGTGTTATGTCTATTAGATTTGCGACAACAGAATGCTGAAATAAATCAAATATTACGTACAAATTTAGATTCTGATTTTGTTTTATTTTAGCACTATAATACGATGACCCGACGGATGGGGGAAAGAATACGTACAGGTGACAGGTACAAGAGCTTAATCGGCACTTATATATAGAGTATCGCGGACGGTTCCTTCACAGCATTCCTAATTTGGAAGTACCGGAAGATGCACCGTTTACAGTTGCGCTAAGGCGTAGTGTTCCAGTAGAATGCACTGTAGAACCTTAGGTTCTGATAGCGATGTCGATCTAATAACCTTTTGTATGGGGACTTCTTATCTATTGTTACGAAAGCACTTCGATAGCGCGGAGCAAACGACGACTGACGCCATCTAGTTTTGAGTGCGGAATCACGTGTTCCTAGTACGTTGTGTTACAGCACTCATTAGAATTCCTAATTTTATAAAAGATCCAAGCTATTTGAATATATGTTATCCTAGAATTTGGCATTAATCCAACCTAATATCGCAAGCCCGAAATATTCCCTGTTTGATATGATATCGTTGTCAATGTATGGTAAATTATTCTACTTAAGAAGTAGTTTCTGATGTTGGCTCTATTTGGGATTCTATATCAGGGTACTGTATTAAATCATTTTAATTCAGAAGTTCTAAATCCTACATTTGCAAATATATTTCATCAAAACCCTCATTACTTACCGAGGTGTCTTAAAAGGCAACTAAGGTAAATCGGCCCTCCGTATGGTACCCAGCTGAGTAGAATAGACCATCTACATTTCTTACCAAGGCTTCGTAAAAAGTTACTAAGGTAAATCAAAGATCAATATGATTAATGAAGCTACCACTGGTTCTGAATGTTGCTTTTACTGAGAAGAACCAGCACGAAACTCGGCGGTTAATATTTGACAATAGCTATTAGTTAATAGATGGGTTAATATAATTTATAAAATTAGAAGAGCCCAAAAAAAATAATAATGAAATTATTTTGCTATAATCCGCGATTAAGGGCATAGAAATTATATTTATGCTAAATGTAGAACAGATTATCCGTTTTCATACCCGATACACGCAGAATTGATAAAAACATAAACCTCTACCACCACCACCACAATAGCCACAAATAATTGCGGTTTTCTTCGTGGAGACTATTTCCTAATGATGCTTCGGATGTTGAGTTTGACATAGTGAACGTATGTAGTGTTTGTGTATTTTGGTGGCGGTGGTGGAGGTTCGTGCATGTATTTTTACAAATCCTGCAATTATCGGGTATAAAAACAGATAGTGGGCTTTATATATATTTTCTATTTAACCCAATCGTGGATTTTAGCAAAATAATTTCGTAATTACTTTTATAAGTAGGTTTATAATAAGCTGTTCAATTATGTACTACTCGGGTATCCCTTTATTATGTCATCGTCGCTATTAAAATTGCAAATGGTGAAGTCCGTAAAATAAATAAATTTCATTTAATTTTACTTCAATTTTACCGTGTTTTAAGGATTATTTACACCTTTACCTCGCACCTCGTTATAATGAGGTATTTAAACTGTGGTTTTAAACTCCAGTGAAACGTTCAGTCGTCTCTGAGCTAATAATAATGTGCATTTTATTTTAATGATTTCAACTGTGTTTAAATTAGAACTACTGAACAATTTAAATTAACTTTTTGCTATTTTATTTTAAAAGATTATAACCATAGTATTGTTCCTTCCCCTTATTTCTAGTTTGATTTTTTAAAGATTATGCAGAACACAGATTCTACAAGGTTAAAGAAAAGAAAGGTCATTAAGGTTCAGAAATATCTTTATTTTATGGGACATTGGTACCGATAAATTTGCCGTGTTGAGCAGAATAGACTACACTCTTTCTTACCGAGTTGTCGTAAAATATGATTAAGGTAAGTTAACGCCAGGTAGGTCAGTAGGCCGGTCGCAAAATACGTAGCCAAATGATGTGGCAATATGTATATAACATGTTGTGCCGACCCCACTTAGAGTGGGATAAAGGCGTGAAGATGATGACAGAAATTAAATAACAGATGAAATAATCTTTTTTTAATACAACCGTACAAACAAACGGGCTCCAAAGTGATTAAAATTCATTAACTACCGTGGCATAACCCTGTTCATTTATGTTGCATATCGCAACCATCAATCATTATTAATATTGCGTGAATATTATTATCTGGTAGTAATACTCAATTAAATTCATATTTAACGTAATAATTTTTAGGGCTGTCACACACTGAAAAGATAGCTAGATAAGAGACAAGGGTTCGAGAATTGAGTTCATCGTTCTCCTGCCTTTATCCCACTCTATGGGGTCGGTACAGCATGTTCTCCCCTAACATATATACTTATTTTGTATTTTATACAGTCTTGTCACATTACATACGTTATATTTTAAATCTGCATTGAAACTGAATTCGTTTTTTGATTGATTGCAAATTGGCTTAACACCTTGTGGTATCCGGCTGAATAGAATAGACTATCATCTTTCTTACCGACGCATCGTAAAAGGCGACTAAGGTAAGTTGGCCCGCCGTGGGGTATTCGGCTGAGTAGAATAGACCTCCCTCATTTCTTACTTAGGTGTCGTAAAAGGCGACTACAGTGAGTTGTCGTCAGGCAGTCGGTCTAAGGTCCCTCTCTAAGTGCGGTCGGCACAACATGTTATAAACATGTTGTCACTTGATTTGGATACGTATTTTACGACCGGCTGCTTGCATGACATCAACTTACCTTAGTCGGTTTTTAGCGACACCTCGGTAAGAAATAGGGTGGTCTATTCTTTTCAATCGGATACGGCGGGTTGACTTACCTTAGTCGCCTTTTAAAACATCTCGGTAAGAAATTAGGGTGGCCTATTCTATTCAGCCGGGATAACACACGGCGTACGTTATTCTATTCTCCAATGATATAAAAAAATTCGCAGTTCGATATTTCGAAGCTTTTTCAAAGCCTAACCTGTCAGTAAGATCAGTTAATAATACGTGATGATACGCTTTTATAACATGCTAACCTGGATAAGGGTATGACAGGTGCTAAGCCGGGGAAAACCCATTCTATATAGTAAGGTGATTTGCGGTCGTGATGGTTCAACTTAGCCGTTTATATATATTAACTTGTAAAGCTGAAACTTTATGACCCCTTTTAAAACATTGCGCGCACTGTTGAGTATGAGACTTGGCACAAATAAAGTACAAGCAATGCAGAAAAATATAAATTGGGTATGTAATTTATTTTAGAATCATAAATAAAATCCGGCTGAATAGAATAGTACCACCGTCATTTCTTACCGAGGTGTCATAAATGGCGACTAAGGTAAGTCGACCCGCCGTGTGGTATCCGGCTGAGTAGAATAGACCACCCTCATTTCTTACCGAGGTGTCGTAAAAAGCGACTAAGGTAAGTCGACCCGCCGTGTGGTATCCGGCTGAGTAAAATAGACCACCCTCTTTCTTACCGAGTTGTCGTAAAATACGACCAAGGTAAGTTGACGTCAGGCAGGCGGCCGGTCGTAAAATACGTAGCCAAATCATATGACAACATGTTTGTAACATGTTGTGCCGACCCCACTTAAGAGTGGGATAAGGGCAGGCAGATGATGATGAAATAAAATGACATTCATTGTTTAGTTTGGCCTTTAAATGACTGACGAGAAATAGTTTGCCATTTATGCCTACCTCTAAGCTGTCGGTTATATCTATAGTTTTTAGAATTTAGATTACCATGAGTTTACTTATTCATGATCTCTTTATATGGCGTAATCACGGCGTTTACATAGTTTCTATGTATTAATACTTCTTACTGAATCTCTTCAAACTACTAAATTGGTATTTTAGAATGTTCTGGTAAGAGTTTGTTTGTTTGATTGTTTGAACGCGCTAATCTCAGGAACTACTAAACTGATTTGAAAAATTTTGAGTGTAAGATAGTCCATTTATCGAGGAAGGCTATATAACATCACGCTAAGATGAATAGGAGAGGAGCAGCAATAAAAATATTACGAAAACTTGAAAATTTAAAGCTTTCTTTGCTTGCGCTAAGTAGGTAAATGGTGAAAGATATTCAAGAATCATGTATTACAAAATTGTTCCCCTCTAAAGGTTCTAAATAAAAGTCCGCGACATCATATGTCTGGGTTTTAAGATTAACCCACTTTAACCATTTTTATGGTTATCAAAATACTATATTGCGGTTTTAATATTTCCACGCGGGCGGAGCCGCTGGCGATTGCGTCGGTTATATAACTGTTTCAAATTACCATTATTACATTACATTATTATGAAAATATACATCATTATTAATTTAAATGATCATTATTTTGAAAACTTGGACAATGACAGGTAAACAGGTAATATAAATTACTATTAAATCCGCGATTTGTATTACGTTTTTCGAATATAGCTTTGTAGTTAGTTTTATACGTTTAATCAATTATTTGTTCAATTCCATTGAGTTCAATTGAGTTGTCCAAATTTAAAACAAAGATGGATTTATCTTTAAGAAACGTCTATTCCAGTAACAAATTTTTATAAATTTATAGCAAAGTAAAATGTGTGTCTAGAAATTAAAATCTAGACAAGAAAGAAATTATAAATAAAAAATAAATAGACAACTAGACTTTTTTTAAGTCTAAAAGATCTGAGCTTTCTCAGGTACAAATTGTGTAATTACAAAGACTGCAATCGCAAATAAACAATAAATATAATAAATAACAAACAATAAATATTATAAATGATAGTGATCATAATAACGGAAATAAACGGACTTATCATGAACAAAATCAAAATTAAAAAAAGAACAATAAATCAACGCACCAAAGTGACAATAATAGCAAATTAAAATTTGATATAAAAACTGTTCCGAACAATATTCAAACCATTCACGAAGTACTATTTTGGTTACTCAATATGTTAATAATAAAACAAGGCCAACATGTTTTTCATATTCACACAACCTAAATTGGTTGAGAGATACGTTAAATATGCAAAACGTTCGAAATCGGTGGTTTGAGCTCGATGGTTTAATGTAGAACAAGAATAAAAAAATCCAATGAAACTATGAAACAATTTTCAACATTGCGATTATGCTTGATAGACTTCCAACATTGATTCTATTTTGTACTATTTTAGATCGATAAATTAAATCAAATACACTTTGAAAGCTGTGTTGATGCTTTAACTTCCATTGGCTGACACTTAACTTCCCTGAGGTGAGCCAAGCAATTAGTCCTCCTTAATGTAGACACTTAGTGAATTATTTAAAAGGTAGTGAATGCTCCTTCACACGACGTCTTCGCCAGCGCAGATCCCTTTTTTTGGGACTTGATTGGTCGGCTTATTACAACACTCTTGATGGCGAGATTAAAAGATGCCAACAACTCTCAACTACACATTTCCATATACAGCCATCCGTCTTCATTTGTCGGGATAGAATTTCCGCGCTCTAATTGCATTTTACCCTCAACGATGCTTCTGCATTCGACAATCCTGCCCGGTGATGTAAGCCATTCTAACAAAAACCTTGACAATTAGAAAAATGTTTGAGGCACAGTGCTGCCGAAATATTCACATTTGTTTCATAGGTATAAAGAAAGGTGCTTGATATAATGCTTACTGATTTATCTTTTCATTTACCCATACAGTATTTCAGATATTATGATATTTACATTTAATTTATATTCACATATACAAAATGATATCAAAACTCACAATTTTCTTTCCTTTGATTAGCATAAAGTGATGTCAACTTATATTGACTTACCGTTTACGCTCCGACTTTCTTGGAATTTGTTACAAAAAATCTTTCTTAGATGAATAAATAAGTTAAAACAATACTTGTATTTTAATTCAACGATATTTTTGGAAAAGACTGATGTAATTTTAGAATTTAAGCACTAAGAATTTACCACTCACGATAAATAGTATTCATAAATAATGTATAGAAAACGGCTACACTCACGTTTTATTATATCGGAGGGCCAACATTTTCTATAAATGAATTTGTTGGTCTTTGAGCCTGGGTGTATATTTGTATTTAAGTATGTATTTAAAAATTATATAAGTATATATTTCACCAGTTGTCTGTCTACCATAACACAAGTATTAAGTTACTTACTTTGGGGACGGACGACCGTGTGTGTAAGTGACCCATATATTTATTATTTTACTGTTAAAATTATCATCCTTATCATTCTTCTGCCCTTATTCATCTCTAAGTGACATCAGTAGACAATAAAGTGCAAAAATTATATATTTTATGTTTTAACGATGATCTTTTATTTAATAGATTGGTTAATGAATTATTCACTTTTTCGTTTCTTCACAATACGTACAAAAAATGATCCGTATTTCTAAAATCAAATTTAATTTCAGCATATTTATGGTGTCGTGTTTTTGTGATGTATTTTATATTACATATATTTTTTGTTTAGCTCTTTTAGAAAGGGTTTCGGTTCTTTAGATGATTTATTTTATTGAGCATTTTGTAAATGTTTAGAAGAACTCAACAAACTTTATTGTTATTTCAATCATTCAAAGGAACAACCAATATTATTAGTATACGTAATAAGTCAAACAAACCTCTAAAAGAGTTTTCTAAGGTTTACAAAGAAAATTATTGTTTCAGATGTTTCTAAAAAGGACTGTTGATATTGCTTCGTTTGTAACGAATTTATTTAAGGACCTATTTTTATTTTCATATATTGTATAGGTCTCCTGTCTGCTAAGAGAGAAAAAAACTAATGTAACTCATGGCTTGTGGTATCCGGCTGAATAGAATAGACCTCCCTCAAGTCTTACCGAGGTGTCCTAAAAGGCGATTAAAGTAAGTTGACCCGTTGTGTGGTATCCGGTTGAGTAGAATAGGCGACCCTCATTTTTTAACAATTAGTCGTAAAAGGCGATTAAGTTAAGTTGACCCGCCGTGTGGTATCAAGTTCAGTAGAATAGACTACGATCTTTCTTACCGAGGTGTCGTAACATACGACTAAGGTAACTTGACGTCAGGCATGGGGCCGGTCTTAAAATACCTACCTAGCCAAATCATGTGACAACATGTTTATAACATGGTGTGCCGACCCCACTTAGTGTGGGATAAGGCAGAAGAATGATGTTGATAATGAGCTAATAATCCCCACGACTTCCATGTATTATCCAGTGCTACGCTGGTTTCCACAATGCTTTCGTTTACTGTAAAACCCTTTATATTCAATTAAAGTTGTGACTTGATGAATGTGTAACTAACTCCACTTTACTCGTCTATAAAATATTATTTAATAATATTTAACCACCGCTAGAGCGCTCGCACTCCAACGGCGTAATACATAAAAACGCGCCGAAGGCGCTAGCACTCTTAATATATATTGGCACATGATTCGTCTAAGTGGCTAGGACCCGTACTACGTTGTGTTTTGTAATAACTCAAATTCTTTTAGAGCGTCAGAGGCTATGTGTCCGTCAATCTAAAGGAGTCAAATAAAACCTTAAATAGAATAAAATAATGTGATAATAATCACATTATAGTTTTATAATAATATTTCAATATATCATATTCTTTAATATAAAACGAGCCGTCAGACCCTACATTCGTAGTTTATATTACATTGCTCAGCAGAGAGGTTCATTATCGAATTTCATTTGTTATAATATAAACAGTTGTTTGTCTTCAGATTGGAGGCGTAAAACAAGCATAAATTAATATAATTGAGTATAAGTGTACGATACAGGAACAGGTTATATATTTATCTAATACAAGAACAGATTTTACTTGTACTCTACATGAACAGACTTTATATGTCCAACAGATTCGTTACACGAACAGATTCTTGGATGTCCAATACATGAACGGGTTACTATAAAATTTCATAAAAAAAATGCGAGACATTCAGATAGTTGAATGTCTCGCGAATGTCTTATGTTACTTCATAGGATATGTTATAGCCAACAGAAAGATCACTCACTCGATCTTAATACCTAGCCCTTAAACAACTCCGTAGAGAAGTTTAATCTATGTGGTATCTCTCTCCCATCTATTATATTCTTCCGATTTGGAAAAATATAAAAAGAGAGTGATAGTCAGTAGCTCCGCACCCGCTACCAACGGTGAGCTCCGTCCATAGGATATGAGCCCCCCCCCCAAGGGGTACCTGTTTATAGTGCGCCTGCGGCGTATGATTATGGGATAAACCCATTATTGTCGGGAGTCAACAAAACCACAGTTGACATATTAGGCATGAGTGCCTGGGTGTATAATAGAGGACCGAAGCCCATATAATAAATAGCCGGAGCTATAAAATATGGCATTAGCCAAAGGCACAAGGCCTGGTAAACTTTGATAATAAATTACCAATTCTTATATTCAGTAAGGCGCATGTCGCCTGCACACGTCGTAACGGTGCGTTCTATGGTAAAAACCACATACAGTATAATACGTATAATACGTATAAAGTCCACAAAGTGGAAACCCATCGAGATGGCAAACATGTTGCAAAGCAACTTGATTAGTTATAATATATACACCATATAGGTGTGTGTCCACCGAAGTGGATAGTGTGTGTCCACCGAAGTGGAAGATGTGTATTGCAGAGCATTACATGAATGCCAATCACCCCCTATTCACCCAATACCATATAATGGAGTCACACATAGTGCACTCGCTTACGGTATGCGCCAAGCTCAACACGCCACCTCATACAACAAAAGGTAATTTATGTTTAACGCGGCAAGCCACGTAAGATGTATATGTATATGTGAAGATAAGGGAAATGCAGGCCACACTGTCTAAAGCTAGTCCGCAGTCTTATTAACAAAGACCCGACCAGCGGCTCTTATGCAATAATGCCATGCTATAATGGTCATTCGTGGTATCATTAACTAAGCTAAAGGGACGTCCTAAAAAGGACGAAACACCACACCCATCCGCTACTATGAACAGAGTCCATAGCGATCCATCACTGCCGCGGCGTATCACTTCAGCAACATAAAGTTAACTTCCGCAACGCCCAGCAACATTCAGCTGTGGTACCGTCACTATTGAGAAACTACAAACAACGTTTAGATGTCCGTTCGTCAAACAATAACATTTCAGCCACCACTGTACCGGCACTACTTCAAGCGGCCTATGCGTCCAAAGGTCGAGCAAGGCACACGGCAATGACCGAAATCACCACCGGCCTAACTAAACCCGTATCACAAAGGCACACGCCCAAAGTAACTCTGGTTGCGTCAACCCAAAGCCGAATAAAGGCACGCCGCAGCAACCGAAGTTAACCACGGGCCTATGTCCAACCCTAATAAGATGCAGCCTAGTGTAGCCTTTTGGGCCAGGCACACAGCAATGACCGAAATCACTGCCGGCCTAAACCTCAAGTCTCCCACCAGTACCCGCCAGAGCATGTTCGGTAGAGTGCCAACCACTACTCAGCAAAGTTGCCTTTACCAAGTATCATTCTGACACTTTAATCGTTCGAGGTGAGCTAAGCGATGTAACCATCGCTACACTCTTAATGGTCAAGTCACAATCACAGCCTTTCCAAAGATCGACACGATCTTGCATCTTGAACCATTATACGAGAGCGGGCCTAGATGTGTATTTATTATTAATTCTTGAAAATAGTCGAGTTAAAACTCAACTAATATCATGTATCGCCCCAGTACACATCTACAATATCATTATAACAACATTTCATAAGCGACCTAACAGATCACTTCTGCGCTCTACGCTCCGCCCGCTCTCTCCATACTGTAGTACGGCGGATAACGTGACATTCGGTCAATATGACAAAAATTATACTTTTCTGAATTTGATGTTTTATGAATAGAGCATCAATTATAGATGCGAAAAAACATTACTGCGTGACAAACAAACATTTATTTTTATATTTATTGATTTTTCTAAAATATTGAAATTTTAATAATTATTTATTTTTTTAAGACTCGAATGTAGGGATGAGATCGTTACAAATGGCAAACAAATAAATGCCTGACCGGGTTTTGAATCTGCGAACTGTATGTTATAATCATGCATAACCACCTTTCTGTCATTAAAACTTTCCCAGTTAACCAAGCTAAAATCTTTTTACTAATTTATATCAAGTTAGTTATAAAGGTATCAGTAATCCTGTTGTGAAGCTATCGATCTTTACCGCTAAAGATCCTAATTAATTTATGGCCTTCTACGTAGAAACAGTTGAAATAATCGTAGAACTAATCGATTGAATTGTACTAAGAAACGTTTGAACTAAATGCCTGTCTAGCCAATAAAATATGTGTGCATTCACTTATAAGAAACGTGCATCAGCATGCATTAGCAAATTGGAAGTATAAATTACGTCTAATCAACCCAAAGTTCCAAAATTCAGAAGCATAGAATCAGAAATATCTTACCTTCACTAATTGGTATCCGTCTGAGTAGAATAGACCACCTTCATTTCTTACCAAGGTGTTTAAACAGGCGACTAAGGTAAGTTGATCTGCCGTGTGGTGTCCGGCTGAGTTGAATAGACCACCCGCTTTTTTATCTAGGTGTCGTAAAAGGCGACTAAAGTAGGATGACCCGCCGTGTGGTATCTGGCTGAGTAGAATGGACCACCCTCATTTCTTACCGAGGTGTCGTAAAAGGCGACTAAGTTAAGTTGACTTCAGGCAGGCGGTTCGGTGAGAATATTAAGGTGTGTGATGTGAGAAAACTAGATAAAATAAAAATTTTGTATATACGGCGAAACTTTGAAAGTTCGGACTGTTATGGAAGAGATGAGAAGTGCAAGATTAAAACGGTATGATTATATGAGGAGGGATGAAAATCATGTAACAAAATGAGTGTTAATTGTAAAGTACCTGGATGACCTTGCACGGTAATTTTTTAAAAGACGTAAAAATATATTTAAAAAAAAGCGCCGATGACATGTGGGATGCAAATTCGGGTATTGATCGCCCGTGACCCATCGTCTATCGCAACATTACGTTTGACAGCTAAAATAATTATTTGCTTTAAATTGTACATTGTAACATATTTTTAATGCGCAAAAAGGGATAAAACGATTTTTTTTTTAAATAAATACATACTGGATTTCAGGGAAATCGTTGGAGCCGTTTCCGATATTCAGAAAATATATTCATTTAAATATTAAAGATATTGATAAATATGTGATTAGAGGGAGTTTGAAAAAAGAGATGGACGCATTGTTTAAAGTATGTTATGCATATAAAAGGAGTAGCGCTATAGTTGATGAATGATAGGAAAAAATTGACGAAAAAAACATTGTGCCGACTGCTCTTAAAGTGGGATAAAGGTAGGAGAGTGATGAATGATAAAAATAAAACACGACTAGACTTGGCACGTTAAATTCAAAATGTTCTTTATTCTTATAACCGTTACAGATAATTTTAAATATTATATCTTATATCACTTAAATGCATATATTTCACAATTATTTACATTAAATATTATTGTACTCAATTGGTATACTTTTTTATATTCAACTGCAATATACTGTCTGATTATTATGATGTTTTCCAGATTGAAAAATTATTATATCAATTTAAAAAATATACATTTTGTATGGCGTAATAATGTGTATGAACCAAAATAATTGTAACAGCCCTTTTGCATATATTTCTTTGAAAGGGGATGCATAGGATAGAGACTTGAAGTAATAAAATTTGAAATTCAAAATTCTAAAATGGGGTACGAAAGTAAAAATATTGGCGAACGTTGTATGAATTGTAATTCCTTAACACATACTTTTTCCATTTCTTAATTAATGAATAATCATATTTTTGGGTTGTCTGTAAGAATAAGCTTTTATAAAAGTTCTTTGTTCATGACTGCTGGAGTCTTTAAATATTAAGGCTATGTCATGATAATCAAAATTAGGAGTTTAAATCTTTTCACGCAAATAATAATTATATCGATGATTTATAACCAAATATAACATAGTATACTAAAACAAACAGAACTCGACACTTAAAAAATTCTCCGATTCCCATCAAACTCAACCAATCCAAAGATTTTCATTAAAAACAGTGCAGCCGTTTCGGAGTCTATAAAGAACATACGGCCAAATATTTATTTTTAGATAGATTTTGATTCGTCTGTAAATTAAAAAAAAATCCATCATATACAGACAGCTATGGGTACTGTGATTTATAATAAGTAAAGATTACTATAATCCACGATGAAGTAAAATAGAAAATATATTGTAGTGTAGTGTAAGTGTAGTGTAGAGTGGACAATCCGTTTTCGTACCTGATGCATGCAGGATTCGTAAAAACTCATGTACAAACCTCCACCACAATCGCAAAGCGATTTGCGATTTTGTTGTTTTGTTAATTGTCCACTCCACATTTAGCATTACATATTTTTCTATTAAGTTCATCGCGGATTATAGCAAAATAATTTTATTATTACCTTTGTATTATGGATCTCCGCAAAGTAACGCCTAATTATATAAATTATTCTATAAATTAAGTAAAGATTACTTTCAAGTAGATAGACTGCAAGAACTGATTATCAAAACAACACAAAACAATACATTTTCATCTGGAAAACATACATATACTAACATTTGAATAAGTACGGTGACAATTATTTTACAATATATCGCTATCCAAACTGGCGTACATAAAGTTTGAATAAACTAAACAAAGATTTTAGTATCAAGAACAGCTCTATGTGTACTTGTGTTCTCGCTGACGAATTATTCCCGTGCTGCATTGCGGCTGGCGTTTCACCTGGAATTAAATACATGTATTATACATTTAAAGTGGACATGCTAACCGAATTAGGTCAGATTATCATGAAAACTATATTACAAATTGTATAATATCTAATCAACCGATAGTATAATTGTATAATAATTCATCTATAAATTATCACACTGATTAACAAAATCCGCTTTAATAATTCGATTATAGTTATGACTAATAATTGCATCAGTAGTATAAATTTTCCGAACCAGCAGTACAGTTGACGATTTAAAAGTACTTGTTTAATAGTTTAATTGAATAAAGAATAATTTGAATTTGTATTAAATAGTTCTGATAGTTTTTTAAACTCTCGTGTGAATGAGAAACTTAATGCTCGCACTGTGCGTTTTGCCAGTGATAACCTATGGATTTCTAATCATAAAACTCAGTCTCTCAAATGGCTAGAAAGCAAGTCATTTGGGCGTTACCAAATCAGAAGTGGGAGAAATCTGAATAACATTCCAAGTGTACGTATGGGTGCCTCCTCAAAGTTTGAACAAGCGAACCTAAGGTTTAACTGTTTTAGGTCTAACCATATCATCAGGGCGTATGCCTTTTTTACTATCCATTTTCATTGCAACCTAAGTACTACCTATAACTTACCTCTGATTTTACAGAGTATTAAAATAAATTAATATTAGCCTAAAAAGATTATATGTTTAAAGGTTATTTTGTTTCTTGGGAACTACAAATGCAAAATTGAAAAATATTATATCACTAAACTTAAATTTAAATACATAGAAGCTTCTCGGTTCTTATTAAAAAAGTTTGATTAGAACAAGTACTCTAGAAAACAGAGTAACAATATTTTGAACAAAGACAAGACCCCTTAATTAAAAATAATGAGAAAAAATGTCGCTGGTTAAAGCTTCATGCTAATGAATAGATAAAACATTAAAAGTTCAAATAAATTTTTTTGTGTGTTTTTGATCAAATGATTTCAGTAAAGCGTTAATAGGCTTTGATTCAATCGCATCATTCCTCGTATGAAGCTGAAAGGTTTTTCAAATCCAGGTATTTTTATCGTCCAAATAATCTTCAATTTTGAATATGCTTTACGTATAGGCATATCTCTTACACTTAAATTAAACCGTTCTATTTTGCCGGATACCACACGGCGAAGGTTTTAACATTGATATAACGTGAAAACTCATTTGAATAGATCTAAATGCAATTTAATAGAACATCATATCATGGACCATACCATAAGCCACCTTTTATAAAGCTATAAAAACCCGTATAACGTCCAGTGAAGCGGGCAAACTGCTAGCCATGAATAATGTATGGCGATAAGATAGCTATAACGATTTCATATATTATCTATGAAAATGTCGATTTTAGTACTGGGCTGGTGTGAATGTTAAAATGATTTTTTTAATAGTTATAATAAATTTATTAACTGGAGTATTATTAATTGGACTTAAACGCGATCCATAGAAAATTAATTAATTATTTTGTTAATACTGTTATATCAAACAGCAACTGATCAACAAAAATTCGTTAAGTAGATTTTGAGAAAATCCATAAAATTTTTATTAAAAAATTGAAATAAAACAAAATAAAGAAAAATGTTCAAATGTTCTTTATGAAAATTTTCATCTATATCATGTGTATCGTGTCTCGATTTTTTTTTTGGAATCCTCAGTTACTTCGTGTGATGGAGTTCTTTTTATTAATGAAAGATGACTTATTACAGTAATAATATATCCATTAAAGTCTGTCTGTCTATATGTGAGCGATTCTCTGAAAATTTCCTCAACGGATTTTTGTACGGTTTTCACTAAAAGATAAGATAAAGATAAGAAGTGCAATTCTTCCAGAAGGTTTAGGTTAAAAGTATATTCTTTGATGATGGGACTTTCATTGGGAACAAAAGAAGGTTGTGGAGCTACATAAAGGCCACTTTTATTCTAGATTCCCGCGGGATTCAGATTTACAGAGGAAAAACTTTGTAACACACTGATTTCTGTGCAAACAAAGTTTGCACGCTAGTTCGGTATAAAAATACTTACTTTGCACCACGTGAACGGTGACAGAGGTTGCTTTGGCATTGGCTGGCACACAGGTATAGTTACCAGCATGTCGAGGCTCGGCTTTTCCAATGATAAGCTCACTAGTTTGTCGACCATTGTGGACACTTACTCCATCTATTTAAAGAAATAAGGTTTTATTCGTAGGCGAATCGCTGTTGTTGAAATGTATTAATTAAAATTAGACCTCAGCGGTAAACTCATAACAGGGTGGTTGGTGGCTTCCACTATGTAGTACGTCCGCTAGTATGGGATTAATTAACTCTGTACAGTTTATTTCTAATTAATTTTAGAGTTATCTCATCTATCTCAATATTTACAAATTGTCAGTTAAATAACAATTCATACAAAAGAGGATAAACATGTTTCAATAATAGAACAAGAAATTGGCATATTCATAAAAAAGTACTTACAAGAAAAAACCACTTGTAAGATTTGATTTAAAAAATAATAAGTCAAATGCTATGATATATATTATAATTTTTTATTGTAATTTTAATTTTTTTATTTCTATTTATAAATCAATTTACTGAAATTTTTATTTTTAAATATAGTAAGAAAAACCAAAAAAAAAATAAGGAACGATATCACAAAAACGGGAGATAGTTACAATTTAGACGAATAAGAGAATGAGAATTTTGGTGAAAAAGAGTTGGGTGTGTGAATAAAGTTATAGCAGCATTTAGTATGGCTAGATTCAAAATACAGAGAGAAAAAGAGATTATAAAATATAACATAGTTAACAACCACTTAGGCTAGATTCAGACTATGATGCCGTTCTCGGTACGATCTCGCTCCGTTCTCGGTCCGGTAAAATATTGTTAAACAACAAACAGTCAGAGTGTTCACACTATCGTATCGCTCCGGTCCCGGTCCGATATCGCTCCAGCACCGGTTCGTCAAAAAGAATATTTTGACTTGAGCGAGATCGAACCTGTCTCGGCGTTGTACCGACATCGACAATATGAACACGCTTCTGTTTTAACTCCAGACTTTCATCAGTCGTGCCGCTAGTGTGTTTTAATTAAATCAAATTAAGTTAAAGGTAATAAATAGTGGGAATCTGAATTAGGTAAGTATTTATCATGTACTTTATAAAATTTGTTATAAGTGATTGTATTATTATAATTTTTTATCAGCTTTTCTTTCTTTCTTATTCCTTTTCTTCTATTCTTTTGAATCTTCCTTCTGTCATTCTTTTTCTTTTTGTGCTATTCTTTTGATTTTTCTTGACTTTTCTTTTAATTTTCTTTTAGCCTTTTTTATTATTCGGTTATTCTTTTCTTTTTATTTTTTCTTGCTTTTCTTTTCTGATTTTTATATTGAAATACTAAATGCTGTTGAATTAAATTTATATAGTTACTAGCGGCCTGCCCCTGCTTCGCACGGGTATAAAATACATATCCCATGTCAGTCAGTGTAAAAAAAATGATTAAAATTGATCCAGTTGTTTTGATTTATTCAATACTGCCCGTGGCCGTAGCGTTAAATTTGGAGAAAAACAATTTCCTTTCCCTATACCAAGAAGATTTCCTGCTATCTTTGGAATATCTAAATTCATATAGTACATTATTACTTATTTACTTTTATATTTTCCCTATGTGTTTTATTTTTACAATTAATTACAGAATGTCTTTAAACAAACTCTTGAAAGAGCGACATCGCTGCTAAAGTCGAAGTGCTTATAGGTCTAAGCGCGGCCTCCTCGCGGGATTTTAAATCTGTAATATCTCCGAAAATGTTCACTTAAATTACATGCTGTAAAGGGCAATATTGATCTATATTAAATAAACAATTTATTTAAGGTACTCAATTGGATAAGGATTAATGCTGTATTGTATAAAAATTGCTTTGAACATAAGGCATCATTTTTCGTAAAAAGTAAATGAAAAAAACTGCTATTGTGGGTTATCCATAAGAGATAGATATACCATCGCGGACTTTTCTGTAGACCTTTTTAAGGTGTACAAATACTTAGTACATCATTTTGATAAATCTCGTAGGGTTTAGCCTGCGTTTGCAATGTAAGCGGAAAAAAATGTAATTATTTACAGAAACCTCAAAAATTACAGTATTTCTCTACTCCGTATTGAATGTTATTATACGTACAAACCTTCCTCTGGAATCACTCTATCTATTAAAAAAAACCGCATCAAAATGTTGCGTAGTTTTAAAGTTTTATGCGTACATACGGAAATATGGACTTTGTTTTATAATATGTAGTGATTTTCCAAAACGTCTTATGTCAACTACAAAGCGAGAACGAACCGAGAACGGCATCATAGTCTGAATTGAACTTTTGGCATGATTCAGACTATGATGCCGTTCTCGGTTCGATCTCGCTCCGCTCTCGGTCCGGTAAAATATTCTTAAATAAAAAAGAATCAGAGTATTCACACTATAGTATCGGGCCAGTACCGATCCGCTATCGCTCGAGCGTCGGTTCGTCGACAAGAAAATTTGACTGAAGTGAGATCGGACCTGTCTCGACCTGAACTCGCTTCTTTTGTTTTAACTGCAGTCTTTCATCAGTCGCGCCGCATGTGTTTAGCATTTATGTTAAATAAAATTAATTAAATAATTATGTCTGGTAATAAATCCGCCGAGTGGTATCCGGCTGAATAGAATAGTACCACCCTCTTTTCTTACAGAGGTGTCGTAAAAGGCGATTAAGGTAAGTCGACCCGCCGTGTGGTATCCGGCTGAGTAGAATAGACCACCCTCATTTCTTACCGAGGTGTCGTAAAAGGCGACTAAGGTAAGTCGACCCGCCGTGTGGTATCCGGCTGAGTAGAATAGACCACCCTCATTTCTTACAGAGGTGTCGTAAAAGGCGACTAAGGTAAGTTGACTCACCGTGTGGTATCCGGTTAAGTAGAATAGACCACCCTTTTTCTTATCGAGGTGTCGTAAAATACGACTAAGATAAGTTGACGTCAGGCAGGCGGCCGGTCGTAAAATACGTAGCCATATCATGTGACAACAAGTTTATAACATGTTGTGCCAACCCCACTTAGAGTGGGATAAGGGCAGGAAGATGATGATATGTCTGGTAATAAATCGTAGAGTTCAGAAAAAGTTAACTATTTCTTATGTGGTTTATAACATTTGTTATAGATAAAGAATAATTCTGCTATAATTATTTTACCAGTCTTTCTATGTGCCTTTTTTTTGAGAAAAGTGCATAGAGTTAAATTAATAAATAAATGGTCGACTGTTTTACAAAAAATAAAAAATAAATTGAATATTTATTATTTGCAGATGAAAGACATATTGAATTTGTGAAAAGTAGACGCAGCCTGTATGATTTGCAGTCACACTACTACAGTGAAATTATTTACAAAAGGAAAATATGGAACGAGATTGAAGACGCAATAGGATTACCTGGTGAATAAAACACAAACGTAACAAAGTGATATTCATTTAATTGCTTTATTGTAATTATATCGCAAGTTTTTCTTGCCATGGCAATGATACTTCAGGAGAGTTGATTTTTATTTCACTTATGCCTATAGGCCTATGCATTTCCTCTTTGTCTTTTTAGATTTTGCACGTGATTATTATTAATGTAATACAAATTACCCTCGAAATTCATCGAATTCCAGAATTTCTAATAATATTATGCAGAATGCATGTTGTTACATATCCTTATTTATAAACGTTATATTTCTATTATAGGAGCAAGGAATCGATGAGAGCGACTAAGAGCTCAATATCGAAAATACCTCTCTAAATTAAAAAGTGGCCAAAAGTGGCCAAGCAGCTTACAAAGTTTGCAAATGGCGATATCACGACCAAATGTAATTTATTAATGAGTACATAACTGTAATAGACTACGAATATCCATTATTGCCGATGATGAAGTTAACAATTACAATATTCTTGATATGGATATTGAAGAGACACATGAACCAACGACTATGATAAGATAAATTGATGTCAATGAAGGAGCTTAATTAGAAATTTATTCCGTCAATACTTTCGCTAGTAATGTACCTCTGGAATAAACAAAAAAATATAAACAGAAAAAAAACAGGACCTCAACAGGAAAATGCATTATCAACCAACACCATCACCGCTATATACATATTATGTAATATTCATGCATGTAAATGATTGTTATAATTTAAATATACAAATTTTATAAAATATGATATTTTATTACTTACCTTATCCAAACCATTAGTAACCTGACGAAAAGAGGTGTTTCTTTTTAAAATTTGCGCTCAATTATTTTAAAAATCATTTCAAATATTCCTTAATACAATCCTAAATCAATATAATGAACATTATTCTTCATTATTTACCAAATGACGAAATAAAGTATAATATTCGCCTTCCTCTTTTCTCGGTAATAAACTATTACTTTTACTAAAACCCATATTTTCTTGTCCCCTTTTTTTCTTTTCTTTTTGTTGTAATTTTTTTTTAATTTATATCTTGTTTATCCAAAATGCTATTGTTGCTAATTCTTCAATAGAAAAATTGAATTCCATTTTCTGGCGAATAAAATTAATATGATTCTGTTTTGAAACATCGTATGTCGACCATGAATCGAGATCGAACCGAGAACGGCATTGAGTAGTGTAGACACAGTGAGATTTGACCGGACCGAGAACGGCGCGAGATCGAACCGAGAACGGCATCATAGTCTGAATCCAGCCTTATTCTATTTGTAACATGTTCATTTTCCCACAACATCTGTGCAATTGGTTTAATGCACTCGGAAGTCAGTATCACAACCAGTAAGTAATAACCCTTTTTTATAGACCTGTTACTATCCCACTGCTGGAAAAAGGTCTCCTGTCTTTTTTTGAGACAAGACAGCTTTGAGCCATAAACGCTGTTCGCTTCAAGCGGTTGATTGATTACATATATATTAATTCTCTCAAGATATACAGGTTTCTTTACGATAATGGACATAGCTTTTTTAAGGGATCTCTGCGATATTATGTTATATAAATACGGAAACATATTCAGTTAAAAAAGAATTATATCAGTTTTTTTTTACTACAATATATGCTTTCAAAATGCAAATATTTCTATTTTTACTCGCGTAGGATAAAAAAATGAAGAAAACATTTTCCTTCCAAATGATTTATAAAAGCTTCACCGAACCGTGAAATGACATAGAATCTCAATAAAAGAAGATACAGAATCGCCAATTTATCTATCATATAAAAGCTGTATCATGAAATCAACGAACTATACCTATCAACAATATAAAATAGATTTTTATTTTAATATTTAAATGAGTTAATCTTGTATATATATATATTTTCCGAATCTCGGAAACGGCTCCAACGATTTTCCTGAAATTCAGCATGTAGTTTTGGGGGAGAAAAATTGATCTAGCTATGTTTTATGTAAAAAAAATATTGTTTTATCCCTATTTTTGGGCATTAAAAAACACTAACATTTATATTGAATTGAATTTTCGCCATTAACTGTCAAGTCGACGTAGCTTATTCGGTTAGGGGACAGCCTCGAGAAATGTGAGTGCCAAGGATCGATCCCAACTAAATAATTGTTTTTTTATTTTTTTAAAGTTTTTTTTTGTAAAAAATTACCGAGCGAAGCTCGGTCACCCAGGTATTTTTATTTATTAAGGTTTACTAGTGATTGTTACATATGTTATACCAAGATACAAAAATTAAAACACAAAATTAATTTGTTATAATTGCTAACATTACTAAATTTTCTAGTTTTCAGGTAACACATATCTTGACATGTCGCGTAAAGAACTATGGCGAAGAATTGAGTAAGAAACAACTCGAAAAATATATCACATTTCACTCAAATCTTTAAAGACCGCGGCGGTAGCAGAATGGTTAGGGTAACAAACATACTTACGTTCGAGAATTCGTGGATTCGAATCCCGACTATTATACTATCAACGTGAACCCACTCTTAATACAACCATTTAGCTAGAGGGGTTAACAAGTTTACTAGTAATTTTTAAAAGAAATTGCTACTAACAAAAACATTAGCTACTTACGTTAGCCTATCTAAAGATCGCTGCCTCAAGAGGAGACTATGGCTATGCATTTAACAGAGACAATAAAAAAAAGAGAAATACTTGCGAGCTAGGCATCTAATAGTCTATTAAGTTTACGTTTAGATTTAAATGTCTTTGTAGCCAGTGTAACTTTCCCGTAAGGAAAATTCCACTAGACAACCGCTCCTAAACGTTACTTGTGCCTAAGCAATAATTATTATAAAAATAAAACATATATAAACTAATTGATACTCATTTGATTTAGAAATATATAAGTACTTGGTTGACCGAACTTTGCTCGGATTTTTTTTTAAGATATTAAAATAATGCATTAAAAAATAATAGGCTGTTGGATACCCCGGATATTTTCACTTTCTTTAATCCGCCCAAGCTGACCTGAACTATAACTTTACAAATGATAGCAAAATTAACCTTTGTATTCTATTTATATTTTACCAGTTTTACAATGAAAAACAGGGATAAAATGGCATTTTTTAAAATAAAACCTAGCTAGATCAATATATAGCCCCCGAAATCACCTACATACTGAATTTCATGAATCGTTATTGCCGTTTCCGAAATTTAGATAATATATATAAAAGATTAGCTCAAGAAAAATCGATCTTTGGGCATTAAAAAAATACTAAAATTTACATTGAATATATAATACACTATTTTTGCCGTAAATTTTCAAGTCAGCGTAGCTTATTCGGGCAACGGGTGGTCTCGAAAAATTAAAATACCTAGGATCGAACCCACCTACCAAATTTTTTTAAATTTTTATTGAAGTTTCTTGTTTTTTGATTTTGTAAAAAATTACCGAGCAAGGATCGGTCAACCACGTACTGAATATTAACTAGGATAATAAACTGTATATTAATTTTCAAATCATTTGCGGTGATCACAACATGTGAGAACAAAATACAATATTTAAAGCTTCAACGTATAGTATGTCCAATTAAAAGCCGCAAAACGTGATTTAAATTAATCAACTGTAATTTTCGTTAAAACAGATACGTACAAAATGAAACCAGCGGTAAGCATTTCAAAATCAGTTTTCAATTCTTTATGAACTTAATAACGTAAAACCGGTCAAATCGCAATATAGAAATAAGTATACCTACCGAAAATTCTACTATATTCAAGTACTAAATATGTATAATTTAAATGAGTTAAACTACTACCAACATTTATATTGAATTGAATTTTCGCCATTAACTGTCAAGTTAGCGTAGTTTATTGGGGGAACTGCCATCCTCGAGAAATGTAAATACCTAGGATCGGTCCCCAACTAAATAATTATTTTTTCTTTTTTTTTTAAATTACAGAGCGAGGCTCGGTCACCCAGACCCATAAATGCGCGGATAATGAATTTTTTTTTACAAAAAGAGCCATACGTGGCATTTGTCATTTAAGACCGCGTGATTCCCTGCGAGAGAAATTTAACGAAACAGGTATTCTTACATTTACTTCACAGTATATGTTAAGCAATTTAATTTATGTACATAAATATATAAAGAATAATAAATCGATAGGTGATGTATACAATAGACAAAGCAGGAACCGACATAAGCTTGTGGCTCCTGCTTTGCGCCTTGCAAAAGTACGTAAGTCGTTTGTGGGTTTTGGTATAGGATTCTATAATCTAATTCCGCAATTAATTTCAGCTTTGCAATTACATCAGTTTAAAAACACTGTTAAAACGAGGCTGATACAGAAAGCCTACTTACTATACTCTTGAAGATTACTTAGAAGACAAGAATATGTGGATATAGCTCTCTTTGAACCTGTACAAGACAGTAACGACTTAATGTGAAGAGTATTAAGAATTATATTTTTAAAAGAGCAACCGCCGAGTTTCTTGCTGGCTCTTCTCGGTAGGAACAGCTTTCCGAACCAACAGTAGAGTTGACGATTCAAAAGCACTTGTTTACAAGTTTATTTGAATAAACAATATTTTGAATTTGCATTTGATTTTAGACGATTATTAATCATTATGTTCCAAATCTAATTAATGAAAATCTCGCTTGATCTTGATAGTGATCCTTTAACACATAATTTGCAGGATAGTACATAATTAAATAATATTATATTTACATTTAATAGTATAATATAAAATCCATATTCTGCTCTATTAACCTGTATAAATAAAACTCAGTAAACCATAAAAAAATAGATCCTTTAATTAATTTTATTATATTTTCTACTTCAACGGATTACATTATTTTCACTGTGAAATGATATTTGTTAGTACACTAGTGCGATAAAGTCATCAATACAACTCAAGATATTGGGCTTCTTTAAAAGCACTCAGACGTTCTTTATTATGAGATTTCATTACGATATCAGAACTTTGTGCCCAATCTATAGATTTTCTTCGATTATTATTTTTTATTTTTTTATTTATTTATTAAGGTTTACCAGTGATTTTTAGATATGTTATACCAAGATACAAAATTAATATTATATTATTTTTTATTTATTCCTAAATAACTTAAGATTCTTATACATATTATAGGCTATAAGTTGTCTGTCTTTCAAAAGAGATTGAAGCAAGGTTATAATTTCAAAAAATCTCATTCTGAGTACTTACTTCACATCATTCTCGTGCCCTATCCTACTCTAAGTGGAGTCGGCACAACATAGTTTGGCTAGTTATTTTACGACCGGCCGCCTGCCTGTCAATGTACCTTAGTCGCATTTTGCGACACCTAGGTTAGAAATGAGGGTGAACTATTCTACTCAGATGAATCCACACAACGGGTCAATTCACTCTAGTTCCTATTACGATACCTCGGTAAGAAATGAGGGTGGTTACCACATGGCGGCCTCTATGTACTTACTTCTATTTTGATAAATTTATGTATAATGTAAATTAATAATAAAATGTAAAAAAAAATTTATTCCGTCAACAGAGTTACAATTATTGTTGAAGTAAGCTTTTAAGCATGAGTATGCTTGTGCCAAAAGACTCCGCTCTTCCATCATATTGTCTATACACTATTTATTTAACATTTTAACTTATTTACTAGTTGATTATAAGCTGTGGTAGCCCAGCGATAAGCTGTGGTAGCCCAGCGGTAACACCGTGCGCCTCTTTCAAGGAGGTCTAGGGTTCAAACCCCGGGCAGGCACCAATGAGTTTTCTAGTAAAACTTGTGTCTAATTGATAATTGCAATTTATCACACGCTTTTCGGTGAAGGAAAACATCGTGAGGAAACCTACATATCTCTAGAGAATTCTGGGGATATGTGTAACCTACCAATCCGCATTGGAGCAGCGTGGTAGGTCTTAGCTCCAATCCTTCTCTCCAAAAAAAAACGGAGAGAAGAGGCCTATTCTCAGCAGTGGGATAGTAACAGGCCGTTACTTATGTAATGCGTGTGTGTGTGTGTGTGTGCGTGTGTATGTGTGCGTGTGTGAGTGCGTGAGTGTGTGTTTGGGTGTGTATGTATATAAAAAAGCTGCGCATTAGTGATTCGCCAATGCAATCAGGTCACCACGTCTTCGTTAAAGAACACACTTTTGTTATTTTCCTCAAATATGGATGTTTTATGAGGCGAGGCCATGATTTATTCATGGTGCATACATCATCATACAAATTGCATTAACAAGTGTATTGGATGCAGCTTTTTATCGGAAATTTCCAATGCGTTTTTTTGTAATCGAGAACAAGATTATCGATGTTTACATTATATTTTAAATGAAAAAAGCAAAGTTTAAATGATATTATAAATATTTAAATATTCAATATTCATCATCTTCATCTTCCTGCCCTTATCCCACTCTAAGTGGGGTCGGCACAACATGTTATAAACATGCTGTCACATGATTTGGCTGCGTTTTTACGATCGGCCGCCTGCCTGACGTCAACTTACCTCTGTCGTATTTTACGATACCTCGGTAAGAAAGAGGGTGGTCTATTCTACTAAACCGGATACCACACGGTGGGTCAACTTACCTTAGTCGCCTTATACGACACCTCGGTAAGAAATGAGGTTGGTCTATTCTACTCAGCCGGATACCACACGGCGGGTCGACTTACCTTAGTCGCCTTATACGACACCTCGGTAAGAAATGAGGTTGGTCTATTCTACTCAGCCGGATACCACACGGCGGGTCGACTTACCTTAGTCGCCTTTTACGACACCTCGGTAAGAAATGAGGGTGGTACTATTCTTTTCAGCCGGATACCACACGACGTTTAAATATTCAATATTACCAATAAATTTTATAAATCAAAGATTATTAAATTATACAAATACAAATAAAAATAATAAACAAAAAATGAGATGGTCTAGGTATAGTGATCTTTATCGGGTAATCCTAAATAACGCTAACTCCAAAGTCTCAGGTTCGAACTCCGACCAGACACCTATGAGTTTTTAATAACAGCTTACGTGCATGTATAGCTGCATATTTCTAGAAAAAATCTTAAGATGTGTGTAACCCACAATTCACATTCTAGCAGCGTGATGAGTCTAAGCTCAAACCCTTCTCTCTAAAAAGAGAGAGGAGACCTATGCCCAGCAGTGGGATAGTAACAGGCTGTTTCTTTTATAAAACATAATAATACTTCCCGCCGTGTGGCATCCGACTGAGTAGAATATACCACCCTCATTTCTTACCGAGGTGCCGTAAAAGGCGACTAAGGTAAGTCGACCCCCCGTGTGGCATCCGACTGAGTAAATAGACCAACCTCATTTCTTACCGAAGTGTCTTAAAAGGCGACTAAGGTAAAATGAACTGCCGTGTGGTATCCGGTTGAGTAGAATAGATTGAGCCCATTTGTCACCGAGGTATCATAAAAGGCGACTAGCATAAGTTGACTCATCGTGTGGTATCCGGTTGAGCAGAATAGACCACCCTCTTTCTTATCGAGTTGCCGTAAACTACGACCAAGGTTAGTTGACGTCAGGCAAGCGGCTGGTCGTAAAATGCGCAGCCAAATCATGTAACAACATGTTTATAACATGTGCTAACTCCACTTAGAGTAGGATAAGGGCAGGAGGATGATAATAACAGTAGATACTTACTCAAATCGTAGTTGATCATTCGGTTTTCAAAGTACCAGAAAACGTATGACGGCGGCTCTGTGGACCTCTTGACCATACACACCAGTTTCAACATCGAGCCTTCATGAATGATCTTCTCTGATTCTCCCATTATCTCCGCGTACGCCGCTATTCGAAAACAATAAATAATTAAAACCCTAAGCTTTAAGACTCTATATTCTTATATTATAGGTGACAATCCTATTAATATTATAAATGCGAAAGTTTGTGAGTATGAATGTATATTTGTTACTCTTTCACGAATCCGCTGAACCAATATCGATTAAATTTGGCACAATTATTCCTTATACACCGGAATAACATATGGGCTATAGAAATCCTGTTAATTCTACTGGAATAGGATGACATTGAAAGGCGTCATCTATTATCACGCGACAACAGTCCACGCGAAGTCGCAGGTCAAAGCTAGTATTATAAATGCGAAAGTTTGTGAGTATGAATGTATATTTGTTACTCTTTCACGGCAAATTCACCGAACCAATATCGATGAAATTTGTCACAATTATTCCTTATACACCGGAATAACATATAGGCTATAGAAATCCTGTTAATTCTATAGAAATAGCATGACATTAAAAAGCGCCATCTATTATCAACCTATTAAAGTTTTTCATTCACAATATGTCAAAATCAAATCTGTAGTAAATGAGAGGAGCTACTGGTTTATTCCAAGACTGCAGTCTACGTGAACGAAGTTGCGTGTAAAAGCTAGTAATAGATAAATTGTTCTGTACAAGGTAACATTTGAACCATATTAAAAAACACTAACAATAACTCTGACGTTGTGGTACCTTATCTTAAACTATATGTGAATATAAATTATTTTGAAAAAGGGAATAATTGCTACGGAGTCGAGCTATTAGGAATTCTAATCATGAATCGAATTTCCAACGAAAGCAGTTGAAATATAATTAACTATCTGTGCCCGTCGCTTTTCCCGTGTGAAAATCGGTGTGTCTAAGGTTTCTATGATAAAGTGTAGCGACGATCTCTAAAATCTCGATCTCATCTTAATGGTGAGCTCTTCTTCCAATTAAAGTCCCATCAAAATCGATAAGCTGTTCCGGATAATATAGTATTACTTAAACCTTTCTCTACAATTGCAAAAGTAATAAAAATATATTTTATTATTACTTTTTCTATTATGGATCTCCACATAGTAGCGCCTAATTCTTTAAATTATTTGCAATCGTTTAGTACAAACCGTACCATAATCTGTTCATCAGATTTTGAATAAATCGATCATATACAAACAGACAAAACAAAGGTCTTCTAAGGACTTTATTTTATAAAACTTATATATTTGGACACCTACATACTTTGTACCATCAGTACTTGCAAGTAATAAACTGAGTGAAATCATGTTGAAATTAGTGAAATGCTTTGGATTCTTCTTTTAAGTATGTATCATTTTGAGTGACTAAATAGTGTCACATAGTTTTAATTGGTTGTAAAAAAACGTGCAGTTTTTTAATAAAATACTTACCAACAAGAACGAGTTTAAAAAATATGCTTGTAGGTGGATGGGTGGGAACTTGGCACTCATAGTACCCGGCGTCAGCTGACGTAGCGAAGCGTATATGTAACGCCCAGTCCTTAAAACAAAATATATGATCGTAATTTCAATATAAAATACAGGTAAAATTCAAAGCGATTTGAAGAGCGAACTCAAGAGAGCTTAAAACAACGGGAAACAAAAGATAATACTCGTGAAGGCAGAAAACGTCGAATCGATAAGGATTTAATACAAATATCTTACTTAAGTATTTGTAAAGTGCTTATTATTAATTGAAAATGTTTTTATACGAAGGTTTATTTTCTACACATTTTCATGGTAGAATTTAGTGTTATCATCATCTTCCTGCCCTTATCCCACTCTAAGCGGGGTCGGCACAACATGTAATAAACATGCTGTCACATGATTTGCTGTCACGAGACCTCGGTAAGAAAGAGGGTGGTCTATTTTACTAAACCGGATACCACACGGTGGGTCAACTTACCTTAGTCGCCTTTTACGACACCTCGGTAAGAAATGAGGTTGGTCTATTCTACTCAGCCGGATACCACACGGCGGGTCGACTTACCTTAGTCGCCTTTTACGACACCTCGGTAAGAAATGAGGGTGGTCTATTCTACTAAGCCATCTAACTAAACAAAACGCCATCTATTATCGATCGTTCACACGGCAAGAAATGAGGTTGGTTTATTTTACTAAACCGGATACCACACGGTGGGTCAACTTACCTTAGTCGCCTTTTACGACACCTCGGTAAGAAATGAGGTTGGTCTATTCTACTTAACCGGATACAACACGGCGGGTCGACTTACCTTAGTCGCCTTTTACGACACCTCGGTAAGAAATGAGGTTGGTCTATTCTACTAAGCCGGATACCACACGGCGGGGTAGAGTAAGTGATCCTAACTTCTATATTATTCTTCATCATTTTTCTGCCCTTATATCACACTAAGTGAGGTTGGCACAACATGTTTTAAATATGTTGTTACATGTTTTGGCTAGACATTTTATGAACGGCTGCCTGCTTGACATCTACTTACCATAGTCGCCTTTTACTACAACCTTGGTAAGAAATGATCGGGTGGTCTATTCTACTTAGCCAGATACAACACGGCAATAAGTTAATGAAGATATTAAAGTATATATTATAGGTAACTAAATATGTTATGTATATAACTATATTTGATGTTATATAGATATAATATATGGTAATGGGACTAAAGCACTGTAAATTTAGCTTTGATTGACATAATGATTTATTAACACTGACATAGTATACTTAGCGTCGAATTAGAGCGTGGAATTACAAAACAACACGCGATCGTTTCAGTAATATTGCTTATTATACGAATATACATAAATTTAGGGTTTTGTTGTTAAATGGCAAAACCGAAATCCATATAAATTTCCTTGGTACGTCACAGCCATATTATTTGGAAACTATTTGTCATTAATTAATTAATATACATAAATGATTTTGTTATAGTGATGACCCAGAAAAAGTAGCGTTGTGAGAGACTCTAGTAGATGGGCAGATTACCTATAAATTGTCACAAAAGGCTCTGGATACAAGCGACACGAGATTAGAAGGTATAATTCATATTATCTCTTATTAACATAGAAATAAAGAGACGTATATCCAGTCGTGAACCCGCCGTGTGGTATCCGGCTGAATAAAATAGTACCACCCTCATTTCTTACCGAGGTGTCGTAAAAGGCGACGTAGGAAAGTCGACCTGCCGTATGGTATCCGGCCGAGTAGAATAGATCACCCTCATTTCTTACCAAGGTGTCGTAAAAGGCGACTAAGGTAAGTAAGTTGACCCACCTCTTGGTATCCGGTTGCGTAAAATATACCACCCTGTTACTTACCGAGGTGTCGTAAAATACGACTAAGGTAAGTTGATGTCAGGCAGGCGGCCGGTCGTACAATACGAAGCCAAATCATGTGACAACATGTTTTGCTGACCCCACTTAAATTGGGATAAGGGTAGGAGAATGATGAAATATTTGATGAAAGCTACTAAAATGACGATACAAATAAGAATTGATTATAAGACAGAGAAAATAAAAAGGAAAACGTATTATTTTATAATAAACTACCTCACCTTGACATGTCTTCCGTGCGCCGAAAAAAATCTGCTGTCGGCACTATAAGTGACAAGGCCAACTGATAACAGCGAGTAATCTTTCCTTCGGATCCACGTCACCTAAAAAATAATTACTTCATTTAGTTTTGCAAATTGTTACCCTTAAATTACGATTTGTTATTGTGTTCACTGTTAGTTTAACAAATTGCTTTTACTATATTCTTTGGATTTTGTTAACTAAGCTTCAATGCCTGCCGAGTGGAATCCGTCTGAATAGAATAGACCACCCTCTTTCTCACCGAGGTGTCGTAAAAAGCGAGTAAGTTACGACCCAACGTGTGGTATCCGGCTGATAAGAATAGACCACCCTCTTTCTCACCGAGGTGTGGTAAAAGGCGACTAAGGTAAGTCGACCCAACGTGTGGTATCCGGCTGATAAGAATAGACCAGCCTCTTTATTACCGAGGTGTCCTAAAAAGTGACTAAGGTAGTTGACGTAAGGCAGGCGGCCGGTCGTAAAATAACTAGCCAAAACATGTAGTTAACAACATGTTCAAAACATGTGCTGACCTCTTAGAGACTGACAACTGAATATAAAAAACCAATTATAATAATAGAATAATGTAAAATGAAGGCTTCAGAAAACTTATAAAATTTTCATTACCGCGTGACTAAATTTAACAAGACGCGAAGGAAAGTTCTAAAAATAAAGTCATTAAGGGTTTAGAATTTCTTCTTGATTTTAATGTATTTTATCTTGTATAATATAACTCAACTTGTTAAACAAGTTAAGACACGTACGAAAAGTTTGTGATGAAATTTGATACTAACAAAGTTAGTGAAGATTCAAATCACAAAATTTTAGGAACAGTATAAAACTCTTTTATTAACACATTATATTTAATATCTACTATATAAAAATAAGTCGGGTTTTCCTTCCTGACGATATAACTCCAGAACGCACGAACCGATTTCCACGGTTTTGCATTCGTTGGAAAGGTCTCGGGCTCCGTGAGGTTTATAGCAACGAAAATCTAGGAAAAATTTCAATAGAAAAGCGGGAAAATAGGGAAAATCATTTTTTAAATACAGCGCCATATCAAAACTACTGGATCAATTTTAATCATTTTTTTTACACTGACTGACATGGGATACATATTTTATACCCGTGCGAAGCAGGGGCCGCTAGTAGGTTTATATAAATACTAAAGAAATCAACAAAATTTATTATAATGTGTTTATAAAGCTCATTCTTCTGCCCTATTCCACTTTAAGTGGGGTTGGCACAATAAGTTTTAAACATGGTTTTCTATGTTTTGGGTATTTTAGGGCCGGCCGCCTGCCTGGCGTCAATTTATCTTAGTTGTCTTTTGCGACTCCTCGGTAAGAAATGAGGATGGTCTATTCTACTCAACCGGATACCATATGGCAGGTCATTTTATCTTAGTCGCCTTTTACGACACCTCGTTAAAAGTGAGGGTGGTCTATTCTACTCAGCCGGATACCACATGACGGAATTTGTTATTATGAAGCATTCTGGGCAAATACAGAAGCAATATGAAAATAAAATGATTATGATAATATAAGAATAACATTTGAAAATTTAAGTGCAAAATTATACGCAAGATATAGAACAATAGATTAAGACATTATTTATTTATTTATTTTGTACGACCATCAACGACAAATACATCATACACATTAAATAAACACATTATTAATATAGACAGTTTTTAGCTAAATGTATCGTCAATTACAGATGGTGACGACATGAGCATTACAGTTGACAAAGTATAAAAATAAAAAAAACATAAAGGAAAGACCAAATCATATAAAGCTAAGAAATTCAATACAAAGACATTCAAATTTAGTTTATAATAGCTTACCGTATTTTCTGTTATATCACTAACTTCACAGTGCAATACTGCAGTTGTTCCTATTTGAGCTATTACAGTAGTACAATTTTCAGTCAAAAATATACCATTTTTAATTTTTCCACTTAATTTATTAACAGCTGACGCTGTAGAATCTCTGTACATTTTTTTAACTTTAATTAAGGACTTAGTTAATGATACTGTATCTAATTCTGTATTAATCTCTTTATCTTGTAATCGATCATGATGTTTATTGTGATGTCTTTCATGACTTACTTCTCTAGTTGCTTCAATTACACTTTTAATATTATATAGATTATCATTAAAATCATTATCTAGTATAGAGGATGACAGACGAAGTGGTTTAGGTAATTTAGGGTATGAGGTTGTGCTAGCATTTGAGGCACTCGTCGTATAAGATTCTGTAGAATCTTCTTTATTTTCAATTGTTGTATATATAACAGTTGTTTGTGTTGATGATGTGGTTGTGGTTCTTCTTCTATGACCTATAAAACAAATTATTTACTATGCGCTAAAAGTTAATATCTTACAGACACATAAAAAAGTAAAAGTAAAAGTAAAAGCTGTGATGGCCTAGCGGTGCGACCGTGTGAATCTCTAGAGACGATCATGGGTTCAAACCCGGGCAGACACCAATGAGTTTTTCTAATAAAACTTATGTGTCTAAATTCTAATTGCAATTTATCACACGCTTTTCGGTGAAGGAAAACATCGTGAGGAAACCTGCATATCTCTAGAGAATCCTAGAGATATGTGTAACCTACCAATCCGCATTGGAGCAGCGTGGTAGGTCTTAGCTCCAACCCTTCTCTCCAAAAATGGAGAGAGAAGGCCTATGCCCAGCAGTGGGATAGTACAGACACATATCTACACAAAATATCTACATATTGTTAATATTAAATCTATACTTATTAAACAAAGTCCCCAAAAGCTGTCTGTCTGTATTTGATCGATTAAATCTACTGAACTGACTTGTGTACGATTTTTACTAAAAGGTAGTGCAATTCCTCTGGAAGGTTTATGTTAATAGTACATTACGATTTTATCTTAATTGTGTAGAAATGGTCGTGCGTTGTAATGAACTCGCTTGCTGGGACTCGCTTTAGTCGCGTGCGCCGCGTAAACCAACAGAGATACACTAAAGTAATGTACTAGAGAATTGTCGATCTTCTAAATTACTAAAATATCTTATGGTTGACTCACAATAACTACTTTTAAGTTTCAAATTTCTTTGGCAAATCTAGTAACTAGTACATTTCTAGGATTTTATGAGCAATTGACATATTGCAACATTAATAAAAACGGGAATCACCAAATACATATACAACTATAACTTTAAAATAAAATAACAATATCACTTTGTTATAATAGTTTTTAGAATAAAGTGTCTCGGATATCTTAAAATTGTGACCCTCCTGAATGCTTTGAAATATTCTAAAAATGTTTAAATTCAACATTTTAGATACTTTGGCTAAAAGTAATTTACATTGTATAAAAATTCCGTCAATTCTCTCACCTTTTTTATGATGCCGAGTGAAATTCCCAAAAACACTGCCCAATCTTTGTTGATTTTTTGTCGTACACAATTCCAAGGACTTAAGGTCATCGGCGTTTTGCGTGACCATAATGGAAGACCTCTTTGACTCCATAGCACCTGTGTTCACTAACAATTCAGCTTCAAGCAACAGAACGACAGTGGCATAGAGTAATTTCAGTTCTTTACAGCAAAACATTGTTTTGGCACTGAATTTAGTGAACGTCACATTTGGGAAACTATGTTATGTATCGTCACACTTAAATTTATGGTCATTATTGAATCCAATTTGCTAGCTTCCTCGGAGATGTAAGAAAGTCCTGTTTTGTTTCATTCTGGAACAAAAGAAACTCAAATTATACTTTTTTTTTCAGAACACTTAAAAGTTACACTAAGACTCTTACTTATATTTATTGTAATGTAAATATTTAAAAATCCTTACAACTACAACTCTTTGGCTTTGAAATAATATTTTTTTAATATATAAAATCTTCGATCAAATAATGATAATTGAAACTGTACGAATGAGTTCATGATATCGCCGCTGAGGTCTCTAACAAAATCATTTTAAAAACAAATCCAACCAGTCTGTTTACCAAAATTTCACCCAACGTGCGCACAAGATTTTTACAGATGCTTGTATTCAAATTGAAAATGTTCTTTATTCAAATAAACTTGCAAACGAGTGCTTTTGAATTGTCAACTCTAATGCCCAAGATAAAATTGATTGTAGAAGTCGTCGAAGGGGTCGAAGGTAAGTCGACCCGCTGTGTGGTATCCGGCTGAGTAGAATAGACCACCCTCATTTCTTAACGAGGTGTCGTAAAAGGCAACTAAGGTAAGTTGACCCACCGTGTGGTATCAAGTATTAAGTAGAATAGACCACCCTTTTTCTTACCGAGGTGTCTTAAATACGACTTAGGTAAGTTGATATCAGGCTGGCGGCCGGTCATAAAATACGTAGCCAAAGCATGTGACAACATGTTGTACCGACCCCACTTAGAGTGGGATATGGGCAAGAAGATGATGAAAAAGAAGTTTACCCAAAAATGCAAATGGGCACTTAAAAGAATTAATTATATCGTACACGTAAACTCAAGACGCATTTTAAAAGTTTTTGCTTATAAAAACATTTTATATATACAAGTGACACAATTGTGGTTAAAACAGACGATTGCAGTGCCCTTAGTGATAGTCATTCTTTAGTATGCCTATTTACGTTTAATCAATACTTTGGTTAACGAGGTTAGATTTATCTAGGCCAGTTTTACGTACGATTTTAAATACTATTGCAAAGAATTTTGCGTTATAAACGATCATAACCATTGGTGGACATTTGAATGCCCATGACTAGTAATAAATACACAATAATATACCAAAAAAATTAAAAAATATATAAACTTCAATTTACTACTATAACTTACAAATGGCCGTGTATGCCATGCTGGATTTTTTTTTTGCATAAAAACCAGGTAATTTTTATGATTACGCGTTACTTTGCGAAAATCCATAAAACACATATTATATGCTAAATGTAGAGTGGACTTGTTAATACCTGATACATGCAAAAAATACATGCACAATAAACCTCCACTACCGCCACTGCAATAGTAATAAGAATTATATTTTTAAAAGGGCAACCACCGAGTTTCCTGCTGGCTCTTCCTGGTAGGAACAACTTTCCGAACCAGCAGTAGAGTTGACGATTCAAAAGCACTTGTTTATAAGTTTATTTGAATAAAGAATATTTTGAATTTGAATACACCTTCACTATCACAAACTTCGTTCGTTCAACAATCGTTTCGCCCCACTACCAAAGCATTATCGTGGAGATAGACTCCACGACAAAATCTCAGACAAAGTTGCATGTGGTTTTAGGAACCCTTTATATATAAGGTATGACAACGGATAGTCCACTCTACATCTAGCATTATATATTATATATTATCTATTTATTTTATCGCACAAAATAATTTTATTATTACTTTTACAAAAAAAATAGCCTAGTAATAGATTATAATCCATTATTTAAGACGAAAATATATCCATACAGATATTATTAACGCGAAATTCTGTTTGTAGGTTTTTTGTGTTTTCACGGCTGAACTGCTGTATCAATAGTTATGATTTGATCCATAAACAAAGACATGTAGCCTGAATGCGAGATCGCGAATCTAGTCGCATAGACAAAGCTATAGAGCTACCTATATATATGGACAAATAAACAGGAACGTTATATTATTTACCAAGGAATAAAAGCGTAATAAAATAATAAAAGTTTATAATAAAAGCATTTCAGATTTTCAACCTTAGTAAAATTAGGTCATTGAAATAAGACTCGAAGGTAAAAGCAATATTAAGTTCTCTGCGTTATAGACGCATTAAAATTCATTGAAGGTAATGAACCGTTTGATTTGAAGGGCTATTCATGACTTTCCATTTTTATAGCGGTTATTGGCATCATTTGTTATTATTATAATAAAAGTAATATTTATTATAATAAAATTCCACAATCAATTTTAACTTTGCCATTACAGCAGTTTAAAAACACTATTAAGGAGAGGCTGATACAGAAAGCCTACTATACTATTGAGGATTATTTAGACGATAAAAATGCGTGGATATAAATATTGTTCGACCCTGTACAAGATAGAAACATTAAATGTAACTAGTATTAAGAATTGTATTTTTTTAAAAGAGCAACCGCCGAGTTTCTTGCTGTCTCTTCTCGGTAGGAACAGCTTTCCGAACCAGCAGTAGAGTTGACGATTCAAAAGCACTTGTTTACAAGTTTATTTGAATAAAGAATATTTTGAATTTGAATTTTGATTTAAATATAAAAAATTTTTGATTTCTCCTTACATATCATACATTTATTTACATGTTTTAAGGTACGAAGTTAATTTGTATGTTCATTCATTTTGTTTTGCAATTGAATTATTTACTCTCATGGAATTACAGTTCAAAATTTATAGGCCTTATCACAATCACATCGTTTAAGACCCGTATTTCTTTAAAAATTCATACCGTCATCACTTATGCATTTACTGATATGTATTGATTGTTTCTTTGGTGCTATATGACATTTTACCTATTGTTTTATAGGAGGCTGAATAAGATAGTTTAAGTCTAACTCGAGATCTTTTATACTATTGAGGATTGCATAAATGATAAGAATGCGTTGATATAGCTACTTTTTAATCTTGTACAAGATAGTAATGACAAAATATAAATAGTTATAAAAATTATATTTTGAAGAAAACGACCACCAATTTTCTGAGTAGCTCTTTTCTCAATAGGACCTATTTTCATATAGGAAACAGCAGTAGAGGTGTGATGAGCGCCGATCTAAATAATAAATATGGATGGAAATTATTGTAAGATTTTATATGTACAAAAAAAAATTAATATGCCAGTCATTAACATGGGTTTTAAAAATAGTGAGATTAAGGAAAAAATAAGGGACGTTATCGAGAAAAAGATTAATTGGAATTTGGTACAAGTAAGGGAACGAGGTTCTTGAGAAAAGAAAATGGGTGGTTAGTGCAGAAGCATCTTATACAGATAGATTAAGAAATGTAAAAAAGATAATTGAAATCAATAGAAAATACATACATCTATGTACGGTGTGGTACATTATCTTAATAAATCAAATGTTAGAGTTACTTAAACTATTATATGAGATCAAGAATTCTATAGTAAAATCAACGTTTATAATTATAGTAAGACATTAAGCTGATTATATCTACAATACTACACTAATCAATAGTAGTCATTAATGTCAATTAGGTGTTGATATTGTTATGGTTATGTTTGAGCTACTCGGGGAGCAAACAAATAAAATAGCATTATCTTTGCGATGTTCAAAAATGATTCATACAAAAAATTGTATGAATCGTAAATACTTAAATTCTTTATCATTTAGAGTAGTCAACAAACTGTAAAAGAGATAATATATTGTCACGAGATTACTCACAGAGGCTCTATGAAATTGTATCTGGCCAAAGGATTTGCCAGTAATACTACGCTTGGCATACGGGTTGGTGATCGCAGTGCTAACTATATCGCACCGACAGTGCTCCTGCGCACTGTTGGGAGCCGCTGGATACAAGCGGCTCAAGATAATATGGTGTGTAGATACCATGAAGATACCTATATCCATCCCTCGGTTGACAATGAAAAAGAACATCTATGAAATAGTTTTTATACTGTATTCTAGTAAAATGTTAGATAAATAATAGATCATTATGAAATATCTAGCACAAGAGTATCTCAATACAAAGGAATAACCAGGAGTTCTGTGTATTCAGATATTCCTGTTACACTAACTGTTCGCAGAACTTATTTATATATAATATATCGAAGGCAAAACCATATTCTACCATTGAACAAGAATACTATTGATATATTAAATACTAGAAAAAATGAAGAAAGAAATTTCTGACGTGATGTTTGTCAGATATAAAGTATACTGTTGCTTAAGATCATAATAATTTCTAGACAAAGCAGATCAATAATATAAGATACCGGAAATATTATCAGCTTGGGTCAACTTTTGTATATAATCACATCAAAATAATCTTTATTCAACCAAGCTTACAAACACTTTTGAATCGTCAAGGATCAATTAGATTAAATGACGCTATAATTGGTTCAGAATGTTGCTTTTCAATGTCAATCAATGTTTTAAACATTATTTAACCGCAGTTGCGTTTAAAGCTGGAAGGATATTTAAATTCAAGATTTTTTTAATTTAAATAATCTTTAATTGTGTAAAATGATTTACGTATAAACATATTTCTTACACTTAACTTAAACTTTTCTGTTGAATATAATATGGATTTCGGAATTTTATTGTAGAAGCGATTACCGAGATCAACGAATGAATCACAAGCTTTTTGTGACCTCTAGTATATATACCTCGAATTTTGTTGGATATGAATATTTTTCCGTACTAAAATAATATTACTTTATATACATATATTGTGACGAGATAAGCCGTGTGGCTTCCACTTAGCCGGCACACGGCTAAGTGGCGGCTAAGAGACCACCCTCATTTCTTACCGAGTTGTTGTTAAAAGCGACTCAGGTAAGTCAACCCGCCGTGCGGTATCAGATTGAGTACAATAGACCTCTCTTTCTTATCAAGATTTCATAATATACGACTAAGGTAAGTTGACGTCATGCAGGCGGCCGGTCGTAAAATACGAAGCTATATTATGTGACAACATGTTTATAACATGTGCCAACCCTACTTAGAATAAGATAAGGGCAGGATGATGATATATTGTGACGTAATACACAATACGGACTTTTTATTCACAAGTTGTAATTCATAAAGATTTTTTTTATTATTTTGGGGAAAGGTTATCAGTGTGTACATTGAAGAAATTGTTTGCGTTGTTGTTTCAACTGATGGAAACCTTTGCTGAACATGTTCTACAGATTTTTGTTATTTCTGGCAATAGCAAACGGAATAAAACCATGGATGTTTTTTGATTCGTAACGTGAGTGCATTTTCTGATTTGTTTGATATACATATATCAGGTATTTTAACTTCTTACATAAGTGATATGTAAAAAAGTTAATTGTCATTTGTTGTTTCTTAAGTTGTCAATAGAATAGCTAAATCGAACACGTTAAGATATTATAAATAGTCGAAATTGCCATGTTGGATGCCCGTCTCGTTCTAATATAAAAATCTCCTTCTATAATTAAACAAAAATAGAATATAAAAATATTATTTGTTATTATTATTAATATTTTATTATTTAGTTCATAATTATTATTCTGTAATAAAAAAATATAAATATCTCGTTCTAATATATATTTTTTTCATAATAGGTCTGTTTTATATACATATATATCTTTAAAATTTAAATAAATTAATCTTGTATGTAACGAATTTCCTGAATTTTTACATTTAATATATAAAACACTATTTTTGCAGTTAAATGTCAGGTCAAGGCAACAGTGGTGGCGAGAAATGAAAATACCTGTGATCGAGCTACACCTATCCGATTATTTTTTCTTTTTTTTGAAGTTGAAGTTGAAAAAAAATCGGTCAACCGGGTACTTTATTATTATAAATGCTAACGTATTTGTAGTAAATAATAAACCACCTTTTTAAATGTTACATCTCTAACGATTAATCAAACGATGTGACATCACCACATGCTCAAAATGAGACGCAATAGGTAAACCAGTGAACTAGTTTCGGTTAACCTACTTGTTAGGGTTGATTAATATATCACTGTCTAAAGCCAGACGTATCACAAGGGTAAGAACTAAATTTTTACCATTTCTTGGCCTATACAGAAAGTTGTGAATCTATGTTATAGGTAAATATGTCATAGGTAATGTCAGAGCGGTCCAACTGTGGAATTCTTTACCACTAGCTATAAGGGAAGCGAAATATTTATGCATTTTTAAAAAAATGCTTAAAAACTACTATTTCTAACTATCTGCTTAGGACGAAATTGCTTAATCCTGATGCATATATGTATTTATTTTTATATGTATCTGATATATATTTGTATGCATTTTTCCAAATTACTCCGCGAAATGGCGCGGAGTACCTTTGGAAAAATGAGAAAGGTACTTAGTAACCGTAATATCAAGACTCCACTTCGTGTACGTCTTCTACAATGCTACATCTGGCCTCTGCTTCTATACGGTTGCGAGTCCTGGACTGTAAAAGAGGATCTCAGGAAACGTATAGAAGCATTCGAAATGTGGGCATACAGACGTTTAATGTCAATATCGTGGACCCAAAAAGTAACCAATGAGGACGTTCTACGACGAGTCGGACAAAAACGCAAACTTTTCCCAATCATCAAGCAACGCAAAGTTGCATACCTGGGCCACGTACTCAGGCATAGCCGATACGCGCTACTGCAACTGATAATGATGGGAAAAGTTGCTGGGAAGCGGAGACCCGGTCGTAGAAGGAAATCATGGTTACGAAACATCCGGGAGTGGACAGGAATCAAGAACGCTTCCGAACTCTTCCGTCTGGCCACGCAAAGGAGGGCGTATGCAGAGCTGACTGCCAACCTCCACTAGTTGGAGAGGCACCAAAAGAAGAAGAAGAAGGATATATTTGTATTTATTACGGTATGTGTTTAATGCTTTATATATGAATATATATAATTTTATATTTGTATATATTTATTTTAAATATGTAATATTTGTAGGTATATGTCTTGCACCACTCTACCTTCTTTCCTTGAGTTGTGAAGTTCTCTAGCCCAAAGGTTGCCTGGAAGAGATCGCTTGTTAGTGATAAGAGCGCCTCACTGTATCGCGCAGTTCATATTGTGATTTTTGTTTTTTAGTACTTGTGTAAATTCTGTGGTGTACAATAAAGAGTATTCTATTCTATTCTAAATATCCGCAGAATAAAGTTAAATCTCTTATAGCATATCTCTTAAGCACAGGAAATGTGACTTTATTCTTCGGACAGCGCGATATGTCAATAACAGGCGTTGCTTTGCGGTATTCCATAGCAAATTGTTGTTATATAATTATTCTGCTATGATCCGCGTTTGTTAAGAAAATGTATGTAATGCTAAGTGTAGGAAGCAGAAAACGTTCACATACCTTATACATGCAGGATTAGTAACCACACGTATAAAAAAACGTCACCACCGGCAACACACCACATAAGCACATCACACATTCACTATGACAATCTCTACGATAGTTTTGCCCCATAACTGAAGCATCATTAGGACCTAGGCACCACGTCAAAATCGTAATGCAACAGTCATTACGCTTTGTTGTCAAAAACTTCGAATGGATTATTTTAGGTAAAAACAACGTCCTTTAGGTTCCTAATAGGACAAATGCAAACAGGAAAGAAAAAGAAAGCTACTTACATATATTGTTGCCAAAATAAATTTGATTTCTTGCCATGTTTGCTTGATATTTTACACAGCGCAATATACACGAATATCCAAAAAAAAAGGCAAAAATACGCACACGCAAATATATTTTACCCGTATTTCTTGAATATTTTTAGGGTTGCCACAATAATTTGAGGTTGATTTTGTTATCAGAATTTTACAATTGAACAATAATTTATAGAATTAGGCGTTATTTTGCGAAGATTCATAATATAAAAGTGATTATAGCAAAATAATTGATTATTACTTTTGCATAATATCTTTAATAACTGTGTAATAATAACATACTAACCTACTACTCTAATAGAGAGACATACCGCATTGTTTTTTCAAGTACTTTTATCGTAACATTTCTAAATATGTGGTAAATTTTTAAACTTTTTAAAAAAAAATTTCAACTTAAAACCGATCCGATTTCAACATACGATGATTTTTATTGGTTACTGCTATTTGAACCAGCATGTGAAGTGTTTTGCATATACAAAAGTAATGAGAATATTATTTTGCTATAATCCGCGATAAAAGGAAGTATATGTAATACTAAATGTAGAATGTACTATTCGTTCACATACCTGATACATGCAGAATTTGTAAGAATTCATGCACTATCCGACACTGATGGCACTCCACAACTCCACGACAAAATCGTAAAGCTTTGCTTTGCGATTTTGTCGTGGAGTCTATCTCCTGACGATGCTTCGGTTACGGGGTGAGACAATTGTTGAGATTGTGGTGGTCAATGTGTGCAGTGCTTGTGTATTGTTGTGCCATCGGTGTCGGGTAGTGCATGAATTCTTACAAATTCTGCATGTATGAGGTATGAGAACGAATAGTACACTCTACATTTAGCATTACATATATTTCCATTTAACGCAGATTATAGCAAAATAATATTCTCATTACTTTTGTATTATGGACCTCCGCAAAGTAATGCCTAATTCTATAAATTGTTTTGCATATGTTTCCTTCATTGATCAGTTTCACACATCACAAATACATACGGAAAAACATGTACCTCATATTTTAGATGTATTTTTATCTTCATATCCGACAACCCTACAGTATATTATGAATAAAACATGCCTCTGCTTGGGACAATACCTTGTGTGATGTTTTCGTGAACCTGAATCTAAAACTAAGATTGTCCTTCCTTTATATGGATCCGAAAGCTTTTTACGGGTAATTAAACGGGTTTTCTTCCTCACGTGCGCTTTTCTCAAACGGAACAAGCAATGTTTTGTATTTCATTGCCTTACTTTTCCGAGCTTTTATAGAATTCCACCTGTCTGTCTTAGAGTAATAAAACGGTTGAAACAATTGTGGCCTGTATAAAACCGTTTATTTTTTGGCAAATTTCTTAAGTTCGAATTCAAAGTAACTTCTCTTTTTTTATTATCTACAGCTTTTTATGCCATACGGTCATAAAAAAGGAAGCTGTAAATAATAAAAAAAGAAGCTCTAAAAATAAAAAAGAAAATTGTAAATAATAAAAAACAAAGCTGCAAATAATAAAAAAGTTATCTGTAAATAATAAAAAAGGAAGCTGTAAATAAAAAATTACTGATAATTAGAGCTACAATTTCTGAAGCCTGACATTTTACTTCTCAGTCAAGTGATAGGAATTTTTTACACAGACATTTCGCCAGTGCTGAGTTTTATCAATTCTGGTTACAATAAATTATCGTTATACATCAAAGCAATTAATTTAAAAGATTTAGCATTACGTTATGTATCTATCGTTATATAATTTTTAGAATACATGTCGTATTACAAAATTTTCTGTATTTAGTACATATTGGACGCTTAGTATCGTAAAGTAAAGAAACGGGCTGTTACTATTCCACTGCTGCTGGGCATAGGATAGGCTTGGTAGGTTACACATATTCTCAGAATACTTCTGAAATATGCAGGTTTCTTTCACTGAAAAGCGTGTGATATATTATATTTATCAAATAAATACAAAAGTTTTAACAGAAAGAGCCCGGGGTTTGAACCCATAACTCCTAGAATGAGGTGCACGTTCTCATTGCTACGCTATCACAGCTAACTTAGCATTGGATAATAAAAAAGTCGTATTTTATTTGATTCCATACTTATTACACTGCATATTTTTACTATTTGTTATCCAATCCTTACTTATGACGTGTAATATAGATTTAGATACAGGATATTTTAATTTTAAACAATATTTTCCTATCCAATTATTATAAATAAAATAGAGAAACAAACTGAAAACTACGTAGTAGCTGGACGCATTAATTATATAATAGTACCTTAAAGCTCACGTCGTAGAGAATTTAGCCCGAAGCCTTGTGTAGACTGTGATATACCCGACTCAAAGGCCAAGAAAGTTTGAAAGTGTTCAGAGGAGAATATTCCTAGTTGTACGTACATAGCTAAGGATTCCCTTTATTATGCAGTTACCTTTTGTCATGTACCATGTACGTAATTAGTCACGACTTGAATATAATAACCTATAGTGCAATTTTGTTTAAGCTCAACATTAAATAACTAATTTAAACCTTTTTGCAATGTAAAATGAGCACCTAGACTCAATTTAGGTTATAAGAGTATATAATAGCAATGTATACTAATATAAAAAGATTTCTTTTTATTTTATTTGGTTCATTAAAATCAATTTAAATGTATGAAAGCAAAAGTAATAACAAATACACAAGATTTATAATCTTGTGTATACTATCCTACTGGAAATGAACACAATATACAAGTATTAGTTCACATGATTATGATTTAATAAGTTAATAAAATGAAGAGTTTGTTTGTTGGTTTGAACGCGCTAATCTCAGGAACTATTGGACCGATTTGAAAAATTCTATGAGTTTAAGACAGTCTATTTATCAAACAAAGCTATAAGTTACATATATAATATCAAGCTAAGATAAATAGGTGGTGGTTAAACCAGCGAGGCGGTTCCGCGACCCTATGTTCTCCCCTGCGGATAGGCGGATAAGGCGTATAGAGCCTATATATGGTGGTAGCCTGCTCCAGATCTCTCGGATACGAAGAAGGCGCGGCGCGGATGACCGTTGCGGTACAAAAACGATGATGCGGAAAAGCGATGCGGATTTGACTTGTCGGCGGTGTCAAGCGTAATGGCGGTTGCGGCGCGACGATAAACCGCAATGGCGGCTGCGTTCGATTGGTCGCGCGACTTCACCACTGTCACTCACCACTAAGTTCGTGGCAGTGACATGTGTTACAAAACACGCCCAACCAATAGGAAAGAGTAGCAATAATAAATATTACGAAAAAGGTAAAATTGAAAGCTTTCCTTACGTGCGCTAAGTAAACGGTGAAAGTTATTCAAAAATCGTGTATTGCATAATTATTCCCCTCTAAAAGTTCTAAATAAAAGTTCGTACGGACGAAACCGCTGGCACAGCTAGTCTTGGATAGATCTTAAAGAATATTCAGACGTGTTTTTAAAAGGAATCTCATTCAAATGACCAGGTTACAGCGGAAGATAAAGAAAAACATCCCCATTATTTCCAAGCAGTTGAAATTGGATGAGGTCGTCTAAAATACAACCCATAATTTGATGAAACGAAACGATGAAAGAATTTTTTGCATCGATGAATACGTAAATTGAATTGGAACGAGATTTTCTACTAAAGTCTCATTCCTTTTGTCAGCAGTCTTAACTATATCTATGTATCGCGTAACCTCGATTCATCATTACCCTTGTCATATTAAGAATCATCCATATTACATACTAGCAATCGCCAGCGGCTCCACCCGCGTGGAAAGATTAAAACCGTTATATAGGATAACCAAAAAATAGTTATAGTAGTTTATCCTTAAAAGTTAGACATATGCTGTCGCGGACTTTTATTTAGAACTTTTTGAGGGGAACAATTTTAAAATACATGATTTTTGAATAACTATTACAGCACTCAGCGCACGCAAGGAAAGCTTTAAATTATGTCATTTTCGAACTATTTTTTATTGCTGCTCCTCTTTTATTCACCTTAGCGTGATGTTATATAGCCTTCCTCGATAAATGGACTATCTTACACTAAAAATTTTTCAAATCGGTCCAGTAGTTCCTGAGATAAGCGCGTTCAAACAATCAGTCAATCAAATATACAAACTCTTCAGCTTTATATAGTAGAGATTTCGCAATATACAAATACACTTATTCGTAAATAATAAATAGTTCAACACATTTGTTCACCGTGTGCTATCCAGCTGAGTAGAATAGACCACCCCCATTTCTTACTGAGGTGTCGTAAACGGTGATTAAAATAAGTTAGTCTTCCTCGATAAATGGACTATTTTACACTCAAAGAATTTTTCTAATCGGTCCAGCAGATCCTGAGATTAGCGCGGTCAAAAAATCAAAGAAACAAACTCTTCGGCTTTATATATTAGTATAGATTGACATTTACAGGTCGTAAATTGATTATATACAGGATATAACAGTGTCGAACGGACAAAATTGAAAGCGTAACGGTCGAAAACGAACACATTTCGTAGCTTAATCAAAGACAAGGCGACTGTATTTGGAGCTTGAAACGACAATAAGGAAAATTGGAGTTCACAGGACACAGCAATATTAAACTTTAGACAGCGGTGATAACGTAAAATTTCCTTTGAACAGTTAATTTAGAGGGGATCTTTGTATGATGATAGTTTTAAAACTAGCTTAAATCGGACAAGACTAAAATGGTCCGTTTAGAAACTGACTTTTAAACGTCAAATTGCTAACCCCTGAATTCAATGAACCGAACTTTGTGCTAAATATAATAAGTGAGTATTCTTTAAATTTAATATTAACCACCAAGATAACCTGCGAAAACGCTTGATTCTGAAACTTCTTTCTTTTTTTTATTCTTTGTTTTTAACATCACTTACTTATTGCTAATTAAAAAAAAAACAAATTAACATTGTCAATATTTATATTTAAGCTTCATGCCTTAATCTTAAATTAAAATTATTTTTCTTTATAAGAAATAGCCGCACAGTTTTTTGTTGATTTTTGGCATAAGCAACATTCGAACCAGTTGAATCTTCATCAACAGACCAGCTTTGTAAAAGATAATTGGTTTTTCTTTTAAAAAACAATCGCTTTTTAATGAGACATTGACCATGCTTATAAATGGTGGATAACAAATTAGTTTTATTCCTAAAAAGATGGAACGATATTGTATATAGGAGTAATTTATTTTTCATTAATCCAAAAAAATAAATGACAGTAGTGAACTCAGAATTTATTTATTTACATAAACATTTAAATTTAACGTTTTAGTTAAAAATTATTAACGCAAGAACAATTTATTATGATTCTATGGATGGAAAAAACAAGCCGTGTGGTATCCGGCTGTATAGAATAGACCTCGTTTCTTACCGAGATCTCTTGAAAGACTACTAAGGTAAGTTTATCTACCGAATGAATAGACTACCCTCTTTCTTAATGAGGTGTCGTAAAATACGAGTAACGTAAGTTGACGTCAGGCAGGCGGCCTATCATAAAATACGTAGCGAAATCATTTAACAACAGGTTTATAATATGTTGTACCGACCCCACTTAGAGTGGGATAAGGGAAAATGAGAAAATACGAGATCCGTTATTAGTCAAGTTAAAACTAAATTCGCACATAAAGTTTAGTTTTAGTCTGAACAGTTTCATAATAAATTTTAAGAGGATCAGACCGCATTTCACGCGTACATAAATACGGTAAATCCCAAAGGTATTTTAATCGAGTTACGCGCTACACACTTAGAATTTCGCATTAAATCGCGGCATAATTTACTCGAACTGTTATTGATTTATGACGCAACTTTGTTGCATTTAAATCAATTCAAAAACCTTTTATTAGTAACGTCACAGTAAATTAACAAACAGTAAAGTAGATAACAGTAAATTAATAAAAAGAAAAAGAAAAATTAAAATTAAATAAAATTAAGACAAATATACAGAAATGTGACGTTACGAATTGGACCACCATTCAGCTTAAGTTGAGGAGTACCTCAACACTGGTTTTCAATGGCGACCATTGTTACTTAAATCTAAAACTTTATCTAACGACAGTGACAGACAGTTACAGAAGTGTGAAAGACTATGAAGTTATACAAAATAGAGAATAAAAGAAGAAAGGGCAACCGAGGTTGCTGATTTATTATCACTGACCATATACTTTTAAAGTTGGTGACGACCAAATAAAGTTAGAAAAACGGTTAAAGTTAAAATTATATTAAATATTTATTGTCATTTCCTGATTTTCATTACGTTAAACATTATCTGTGACCCAGCAAGTTATGTTTAATACGGATTATACCAATTATATATATTATAATTGAAATCTGATGAAATTTGTTTAAATGCATACAAAAATTAGGCAATAAATTATTGCCTTGAAATGTCATTTATTTACAAATTACAGAGATGTATGCATAGAGTTATTATGCTAGAGTAAGGGATTCATAGGCAAGGCTGTAAGTGAGAGTGTAGGAACAAATAATTAGAAGGAAGATAAAACGCATATACCTATCTTTGTCTAATCACACATAAAAAAGAGAGACGGTAATATCTCATTTGCTATTTCTTTAGTGTCGATGGAAACATATTAAGCTGGCTCCCTTACTATAGTATAATAACTCTATGGAGGTATGGGTATTACTAGCTCAACACGCACTAGCAGTAAATCAAAACACGCCCACTCCCGCCCGCGGCTCTGGTGTTACTAGCGTGGTACGTTTAAGACAGTGTAAGGTGTCTATCATACACTAGTATTCGAATCTTTTATATTTAAATGAGTTAATTTTCAGAAATATAATTTCTAATTTGACATTACGGACTATTTATCTACCATTTAATTAAAAATTAGCCATCCTCCAGGTCCTATTGTTGGTCCCACCTCTCCTTTGGCTTAAAGTTTTAGACACACCACACTTCTCCGATACGGATTATCAGCTTTCGTGAATTTTGGGATATGTGGATATCCCAAAATATCATATATCAAGATTTCACTGTAAAACGCACGACAAATTTAAAATATCAATTGTGAAAATATTTTTTTATTATTAATACATATATCAAGCTGTCGTAGCCCAGCGGTATTACTGTGTGCCTCTTTCGAGAAGGTCTAGGGTTCAAACCCCGGGCAGGCACCAATGAGTTTTCTAGTAAAACTTATGTGTCTAATTGATAATTGCAATTTATCATATGCTTTTCGGTGAAGGGAAACATTGTGAGGAAACCTGCATATCTCTAGAGAATTCTGGGGATATGTGTAACCTACCAATCCGCATTGGAGCAGCGTGGTAGGTCTTAGCTCCAATCCTTCTCTCCAAAAAAAAAACGGAGAGAAGAGGCCTATGCCAGGCAGTGGGATAATAACAGGCCGTTACTTTACTTTACTATAGAATATAGATAATAGATACTCTCTGAGATTTGGATCGTGAACTTGTATTCATTGGAAAGTTTTGATAAAATATAGAGTAAACGAAGCGCTATTTTGGTGGCCAAAACCAATATTAGTATTGATCGAATAAAGATAATATACTAGTGGGAACATAAGAGATCTCAGAGCTTAATCAAAGACGAGGCATCAATATGTGGCATGTGAGTGGGTTTTAAGGAAGGCAAGTATACGAAATCGTACTTTATTACGTAAAGATAAGGAAGATTTTCGTTTATTTATGTGTGAATGGAGTATAGTACTTACTGATGTTCCTGATAATGTAATGATAAAAGAGATCAAATGATAGACGATCTAAAAGGGGAAAGTGGTTGGGATCTGAAAAGGTTAAGTTAGAAATAAAATATCACTTTTTATAGATCAAAGTGAAATTATTGAATAAAACTTATTTGCGTATGATATATATATCCTCCTGCCCTTATCCCACTCTAAGTGGGGTCGGCACAACATGTTATAAACATGTTGTAACATGATTTGGCTGCGTTTTTACGACCGGCCGCCTGCCGGACGTCAACTTACCTTAGTCGTATTTTACGACACCTCGGTAAGAAGGAGGGTGGTCTATTCTACTAAACCGGATACCACACGGTGGGTCAACTTACCTTAGTCGCCTTTTACGACACCTCGGTAAGAAATGAGGTTGGTCTATTCTACTCAGCCGGATATCACACGGCGGGTCGACTTACCTTAGTCGCCTTTTACGACACCTCAGTAAGAAATGAGGGTGGTACTATTCTATTCAGCCGGATACCACACGGCGTTTATTTGCGTATAATATATTTTACAATAAGATCAGTTCTGTCTGCCCTTCGCATTATCTGAAATGAACAAGGATATCTAATATAAAAACTAATGTTTGTCTGCATGTCCTTTATAGACTTTGAAATGACTGGAACGATTTTAATGAAATTTTCAGACAAACTTTAGAATGATCCATCAGATGATTCAGTAGCATACAGTTTTGTTCTTAACTGCGGAGTACTATTTTGAGAGGAACTTGAAACCAGACTGAGCCACAGTAACGCGTGGCAAATCATGTGACATGTTTACAATATTACCGAGGTGTTGTTAAAGGCGACTATGGTAAGTTGACGTCAGGCAAGCGGGCTGTCGTAAAATACGTTACTGAATCATGTGGCAACGCTCGCTTAACCAGGTACTGATATATTTTTATGGGAACGGATTATGCGTCTATCTGTTTATCTGGTATGTTTTTAGGACTATTCTGCTACTGCGAAATTGATGAAATTTGGTTCAATTGCAGCTTATATACTGGACTTACTACTAACTACTTTTTAATTTGTAATACTATTAAGTTATTAAGTTTTGAATCCTTGCTAAGGTTTTTCCGCGCAAGAAGTCAAGAGTACAGCTAATTACAATATAAAACAGATATTAAATTAAAATATAAACAACTGACTGACTGGTCAGTTCGTGACCACGGTGGATGCAACTCTGCCGAAACGTCGAACCTTATACAAAGGTAACGTGATTATCGCGGTGTGACCCGGTTGTTTATATTTTAATTAGTATGAATCGCGAAAGTTTAAAATCTTCTATTGCAAACACTACGGGCAAGAGATTAAATTTATATAAATAAGCAAATAACACTCTGTTTAATATAAACTGGAACAAGGAGGAAGTGATATATTAAAAAGATATCCATTACCGTCTAAATAACGCGGAGAATTAATTATTATGAAACATGTACGCGTCGAGTTATATTTAGGATAATAATCTGACATGAATGTAATATTATTTGGGTAAGATAGTCATGAGGAAGAGAAATTAGGAAGGAAATACCATATTATACACAAAATATTAATACAGAGGAGAAATACGAAATATACAACATGTAATGAGGAAAGGTCAAAAACATGTGACAGAAGGATTTTTAAATATAAATGTGTATGAATATATGACTAGAGGGAGAACGAAAAAGTGGAGTATGAGTATGGGATTTTGAAAAGAGTAGAAGTAATTAATGTATAGAAACCGGCTATACTCACGTGTTATTTTATCGGATGAGCCCGAGTTCCCGCCGCGATAACGCCGCGTAAAGAGCTCATGAATAAGAGCCCCGTATGGGCTTGAAACTAGTCGGGCTCATCCGATAAAATAACACGTGAGTATAGCCGGTTTCTATACATTAATTATGAATTCCACTCACGAGAGTAGAAGTCTCTAGATCGCACTGACTCTAGATAAGGAGAAGAGAATTTGTAAAAGAGAAGAAGATGTAAAAGATAATTTGACATTTACATCAGTTTAAAAACTGTTGAGCATTGACCTGCTGTACTGTTGAGGATTACTTAGATGATAAAAATGCGTTGATATTGTATAGCTACTGTTCAACTCTGTACAAGATAGTAATGACTGAGCGTAACTAGTTATTTACTGTGTGTGAACATGAAGGTTTGTATAAACACCATGCTAGGCATGCGGGTTGGTGATCGTTAGACTGACCATGTCGCACCAACAGTGTAGTATTTAGGTCTGTTATAGAATGGTTATACCGCCATTAGTCAGTCGCCAGAGCCTCGTTAGTAATTTGCAGGATGCACCACGAGCAGGTGAGGTTGACGATTGGGACGAGCCGCTGGATACTAGTGGCACAAAATCGTGTGTTGTAAAGACGTTATAAATCATACAAACTTGTTTGTTCAAACAAAACAATTTATTGATAATTGTTTCAAATTCCAATTCGTACAAAAGCATTTAAATATGTTAATTCCCACAGGCACGTGATCGTATCACGACCGTAAGCCACTTAGAAATCCTTTTAATTCGCACCGTAATGAGTTGTATAATTGATTTACTGACGCCATTTTGTATCCCGTTTATATTTTCGTGCTTTAAAATGAAATTTTATACCCATTCATGCTAATTAAAATCGTGGGAATTAATATTAATTGCCATGCCATATATGATTTTGTGTGTCGACACTGTAATTTGCTTTCAAAATAATTTTTATTAAAGTGCGTAATGATAAAATTTATAGCGGGTGGAATTATATGCTTTATTTTTACTTATTTATTCGGATTAACAAAAGCATTACATATTAAAAAATCTATCAAATATCTTATCATCATCATCCCCCTGCCCTTATCCCCCTCTTAGTGGGGTCGGCACAACATGTTATACAAATATTTCATATGTTTTGGCTTGTTATTTAATAACCGTTGCCTGACGTCAATTCAGGTCGAAGTACCATACCATACCCCACACCTACCATACCGTACCATAGCCCACAACTTTTAAGACATCTCAGCGAGAAATGAGGGTGGTCTATTCTACTTAGCCGGATACCACAAAGCGGATCGGCTTATCTTAATCACCTTTTACGACACCCCGGTAAGAAATGAGGGTGATACTATTCTATTCAGCCGGATACCACACGGCGTCAAGCAAATGAGAGTGTATCTATCTTTTTTATGTGCTATGATTATACAAAGATAAGATTACGCTTACAGCCCTGCTTATGGCTCCCCTACTCTAGTATAATAACTCTATGTTGAAAATACATTACACGTTAAACATGCGTCTTTCAAATTTCCGTTATATAAAATGTCAATTAATACTTGACTTAGAATAACTAGAAAAATATAAACAATGCAAATAATAATACGAAAGTACTTTCATACTTGATCGCGATACAATAAGTAATTGAAATCGACCACTGGCATTATTCCAAAATTTTGGCAAACATAAAACTGTCAAACAGATGTAAGTATAAAACACTCGACATTTATTGGCCTGTCGGAAATAAGCTCCACTTCACATGTACTTGGGCTCAAAATAGGCCATATTTTAAGGTGGCATAGTTTCAAGAATCTTCTCGTTTCACGGTAAACATGTAATTTATTTACAATTCATACTGCAATTGCAATTGTATAAAATTATTTAACAAATGAGAATAGATCTATCTCTTTTTATGTGTAATTATACAAAGATAAATATACGCTTACAGCCCTGATTATGGCTCTCCTTCTCTAGTATAACACTATGTTGAAAATATATCACACGTTAAACATACGTCTTTCAAATTTCCGTTATATAAAATGTCAGTTAAGACTTGACTTAGCAGTTGTAACTAGAAAAATACAAAGTATAATAATCGAGGTGTCGTAAAAGGCGACTAAGGTATGGTGACCCACCGTCTGGTATCCAGTTAAGAAGAATAGACCACCCCCTTTCTTACCGAGCTGTCAAAAAATACGACTAAGTTAAGTTGATGTCAGGCAGGCCGATCGTAAAATACGTAGCCAAATCATGTGACGACATGTTTATAACATATTGTGCTGACCCCACTTAGAGTGGTATAAGTGCATGAAGATGATGAGTATAAAATAGTATAAGAGAGAAGTATATATGATATGTGTATGTATGTATATAGTTGAAGGTGTAATTAAAGAATACTCTTGCCTCTAGTTTTTTTACAAGCTATAGGTCAAAGCAGAAGGTAAAACTTTCATCGATATAATATACGAGTTAAAATGATATCGTGGATTACAGCTAAATGCATACTTAATTAAAAACTTTTTTATGACGAAGCATCTAAAATTTCGTAATAGTTTACTAATTGTCCGCGTGATTCCCTGCGAGAGAAGTTTAAGGAAATGGATATTCTTACATTTGCTTCACAGTATATTTAATTTAATTTATGTACATAAAGAATTATAAAACGATAGGTGATGTGTATAACAGACAAAGTTGGAACAGCCATAATTTTGCGGCTCCTGCTTTACGCCATGCAAAAGTTCGTAAGTCGTTTGTTGGTTTGGGTATAAGATTCTATAGTAAAATTCCGCAATCAATTTTAGCTTTGTCATTACAGCAGTTTAAAAACACTTTTAAAAAGAAGCTTCCACAGAAAGCTCTGTAGGAACAGCTTTCCGAACCAGCAGTAGCGTCGACAATTCAAAAGCACTTGTTTACAAGTTTATTTGAATAAGGAATATTTTGAATTTGAAATAATTTATTGGTCAAGGATAAAAAATCGAAAGTAGAAAAGCATCACAACAATTTAAATTATTTCTCTAATTAATTCTTGGGATTGAAAAAAACAATTTATTGAACTAATTAGAACAAGAATGAATTAACTTCTTTCTTGACCAGAAAATCAAAGCGATCCGGGAAACTATTTTCAAGAAAATTTTTGTTCTATTTGTTAAAATAGCAAGTTTTTTTCAGCTTTAAGCAAACTAACAAGTTACTTTGTATTCTAACCTACATTTGAAGTTTCTAGCGCAAATAACATCTGACCTTTGCGAGATTGCCATCTGACCTCTACATTTGTCGCCCTATAAAGATTTTATGTGCAATTTAGGCATGAATTTTGATAAAATAAAGAATAAAATCAGGTAAGTCGAATTTTGTTTGAACAAATGTGAAATACAAATTCCAGGCGGTTTTATAAGTTTGATTCAATTTAGAAAAGTCAACTTGAAATCGACTTTCTTGTAAATATTCTGCTATCGTATTAGTATTATAAATACGAAAGTTTGTGAGTATTGGTGTATGTTTTGGCTATTTTACGTCTGGCCGCCTGCCTGACATCAACTTACCTTAGTCGCCTATTACGACACTTGGATAAGAAATGAGGGTGGTCTATTCTATATAGGTACCACACGGCTCAATATAAAAGGTGGTAAATACGCAATTATATATACTAACTGTAGTGTATACCTATAAACTAATGTTGTATAAATATAGCACAGGATCAAACACGAACTGACAAGTAACCACATGCCACTTCACGTCCACTCTCACCAAGGGCTCTCGTGTTACTAACGTGGTGCATCATGAGACCGTGTATATTTCTTTGTACATCAGTATTAGTGTGAGTTAGTGTATGTTCGTGTATAATATATATTTTGTGTCTTGTATATAAATACACAAGGTAAGTTACACATCTCAACCCGCATACACTACACTAACAAACCTCATCATCTTCCTGCCCTTATCCCACTCTAAGTGGGGTCGGCACAACATGTTATAAACATGCTGTCACATGATTTGGCTACGTTTTTACGACCGGCCGCCTGCCGACATCAACTTACCTTAGTCGCCTTTTACGACACCTCGGTAAGAAATGAGGGTGGTCTATTCTACTCAGCCGAATAGCACCCGGGAGTCAACTTACCTTAGTCGCCTTTTACGACACCTCGGTAAGAAATGAGGGTGGTCTATTCTAACTCAGCCAGATACCACACGGGGGGTCAACTTACCTAAGTCGCCTTTTACGACACCTGGGTAAGAAATGAGGGTGGTCTATTCAACTCAGCCGGATACCACACATCTCAATATAAAATCAGGTATATAATCTGCAATTATCCATACTAACTAACCTGACTCTAGTAAAAAAGTTCTGCATCAAACATCGCATAGCTTAAAAACCCTTACAAATTCATTGAGATTGTAGCAGTTAAAATACAAAATTCAAAATTGACACGTAAAAAAATTTTGTAACAAACAGAAAAAAGAAATAGTTTAAACGACGCCGATTTTTTTTAACCAATTATTCGCGTTTTGACCTTGTTTGATTTGAACGCGCGTGCTTTGGTTTAAAATGGCAGAGACGTGAATTGTGCGCAATTTTTATGACTTTTTTTCTAGTATTACTGGCAGTTTTTACTGAAATATCAAGGGTAGGTTAAAATATTTTGTAACAATTTTTTTCATGTCAAAAATTTTTCCACTTCGATTTGAAATTTTACCATCCAGATTAAACTGAATTTAGCGTAGAAAGATTTTGTAATAAATGATTTTAGAATAACTTTCACCGTTTACTTAGGGCACACAAGGAAAGCTTTATATTTTGCCGTTTTCTTAATATTTTTTATTGCTGGTTATCTCCTATTCATCTTAGCGTGATGTTATTTGATAGCCTATACCCTTCCTCGATAAATGAACTATCTTACATGAAAAGAATTTTTAAAATCGGTCCAGTAGTCCTGAGATTAGCGCGTTAAAACAAACAAACTATTCAGCTTTATATATTAGTATTGATGCACAATATTTCACAAATTCACGATACTAAAAACTTATTAATTTAACTCATTAGATCTTTAAAACAATATATAACGTAAATGACTCCGTGATCAACCTATAGAACTATTGACACAATATTGTACCTACTATACTTTTAAGTTTTAACCCAAACTGGTCTCTAGTACTTTTAGCTTACACTATATATTTTTTTAAGTACTACTAGCGCGCTTTTATGTACTGCTAGCGCCACCTAGGTTCATGTCAAACAACTTCAACATATGCAGGTTTCTTAAAGATGTTTTCCGTCACTAAAAGCGTGTGACAAATTGAAATTATAATTAGACATAATTTTTTAAAAGAAAAATTCTTTGGTGCCTGCCCGGGGTTTGAACTCGTGACCCTCTCGGGAAAGTCGCAGGAACGCACCGCTGGGCTATCACAGCTGTTTACGTAAGTCTTTCATATCAAAGTATTTCATATCCAACTTTACAATTGCTTGTGAACTGAATGGAAAAATGCTCAACTCGCAGTTTGATAGAAACTTATAATAAAACGAGGCAATAATGGAAGATCAAACTGTATGTAGATTTATGAAACATTCCATTAAAAATCTACGAGTATAGTTGGAAAGTTTGTCTCTATCTTTTTCCTCAATAACAAATAAATTATTTTAGTATGTGTGTCGACGCTATTACGAGTAAAATCTATTAACAATTTAATTTCCTTATTATCTGAGTTGAATACCACATTATTTTTAGGCATCAGTACTATTAGATGCAAAGAACGTTGGCAAATATAATTTATTGGCATTTCTTTTGTTTTTTTGTTATTGCTGTAGCTATTTACTTTAAATATTATAAAAGTATCGGCCTATTATTCTCCTTGCCTGCTTTAAATCAAGAGTCTTTGTCTAGAAAGTATAAAAGTAGCGGCCTGTTACTATCCCACTGCTGGGAATAGGCCTTCTCTCTTCGTTTCTGAAGAGAAGGGTTGGAGCTAAAACCTACCACGCTGCTCCAATGCGGATTGGTAGGTTACATATCCCCGGATTTCTCTAGAGACATGCAGGTTTACTCACAATGTTTTCCTTCACCGAAAAGCGTGTGATAAATTGCAAATATCAATTAGACACATAAGTTTTAACAGAAAATCTCATTGGTGTCTGCCCGGGTTCGAACCCGTGACCTCCTCGAAAGAGTCGCACGGTGCTACCGCTGGGCTATCACAACTCATAACTTTAAATATAATAAATGGAAATTTAATTTTACTTAAGTGTATTAAAAATAACAATTTAAAACAAAAACAGACGCGACAGTTAATGAAACTAGTAGCGAGATTTTAATTTTATTTTATAATAGTTTAGTCCGTGGTTTCACCCACGTGGAAAGTTTTTCCCGCGTAAATAAGTTACTCCAAAGCCTCCTCTATCTTCCAGTGAAAGTCCTATTAAAATTGTTTTAGCCATTCCGAAAAATGTACTGTTAACTTAGACCGTCCTTAAAATTTTTTTTAGTAAAAACCGTATTAAAATCCTTCGATACGAGAGCAAGGCGTAGGGTTGTATGTAGACAATTTCCTAAAAAGTCTTAAACAGTTTGTTAACTAAACATTCAAAAAAATATTATCAATCATAAAAGTTATAATAATCATTTTAATAAAAAAATTAAAGAAAGATCAATCAATTAAATAGCCATTACATAGAAAATCCCTAAGTGATTAAGGTAGACTTTAAAAAATATATGAAGAATGATTAATAACTTGATGGGATGAAATTTTTCGAGATGATGGAAGAGACATTACGTTAATGAAAATCTGTTAAGTGTTACAATTTATAGCCGCTTTTAGGTCTTTGTAATTTATGTTTTAGAAATCAAGTAATATTAAAATCAAATACCATGTAGTATAAGACCGTTACGTTATTAATACCAACAATGAAACCTAAAAATTGGTTATAATTTGACAAACACTTCGTTTTTTAGTATAAAACATAAATAAAATTAAATAAATTCAAAAAATTAAATTTATAAGGGTTGAAAGAATTCAAAGAGCATCTCAAGTATCGGGGTCAGATTTCCTTAACGAAAAAGCACATGACTCAAAGAGTCCGGGTTCGAATCCGCTATCAACTGCTTCGGAACATACTGTCAAGTTTTTCTATCACGAGTTTATCTTAAATATATGACATGATAATGTTTAAATTTATCATTTTTTCTGTCTTCGGTACCTTTGGAAAATTCTGATTACTTAAAAGAAAATCTGCAAAAACAGTTTTAATGGCTAGAAAACCCCATAGCTCAAACTCCAGGCTTGAAAAAGTAAGATTAAATTCTCCTATTTTATAATTAAACTTGTGTGTCAACTACCCTTAAAAATACTTTGATATTTACATAGTGTCTTCATTTTGTATGCTAATAAGATTCCATATGGGTGTCTCTTTGAAATGCGAATGCTAAAGGACAGTATAATTTGCTGAATGTACACAGTCACGTCGCTTTTACTCAACAAAATACCAAAATAGTTTTTCCAACAATGTCCAACCTAAAACATGGCACGTATTTTGCTTTTGAATAACTTCACCATTGTGAATAGATAAATAAGATTTAAATTAAACCTCTAAAGATAAACGAACTGGGAAACATATCAGAAATTTATTCGTGAAAACACATCACATCACACAGTGATGACATATGAAGATATCCCAATAACTCTTTCTGCTTATGGGTCGCATTAGAATGCGACCCATAAGCAGAGAATGTTATTGGACTCACAGAGAAGTTGACAGAACAAGCTACTTGCCTCTGAGATAGCAAGAAGCCATAGAAGAAGAAAAAGCTCAGCTTTTTGCTAAGCTGAAGTGCCATTGGCCGGGAACATAGTACAGAAAGCTCATGGGCGTTGAGGTCCCAAACGGAGGAAGTTAGATTTAAAAAGAGTTGCATCGGTAGATTTTAAACATTTACGATTCATACTGATTATTATAAAATATAAACATACGGGTCACATTGCGATAAAATCGAGTTACCTTTGTATCCATTAAGCACTCACTATTTGCTTCCACCGTAGTCACGAAATGACTGGAGCGCTGCGGCGCTGGATGCAATTCTGTCGAATCGTCGAACCTTATACAAAGGTAACTAGATTTTAAGCTCGAATAAGACGACACTGGAATAAAGGGGCAGAAGACTGTGTGGCATGGATATTTTTTTTTTTTTTTTCGAACAGGAAAAAACCCCTTATGGGTACCGCCGCCCAACGGGGGCAGGCGACGGTTATGTCGGACTCGCACCGACTAAAACAACCTGTGTGCTCCACGCTGCTGGTGGCGGCGATGGGGTACCTATGAAGACATTACCCCCAACCCCGCCAGCAGCAACTCTGTACCCCAGAGTGCGCCACCTCTGGGTCGGGGCCTCTCTAAAAGTGGCCCCTCCCTCCGCTGGACGATGCATCGGGAGCACCAGATGCATCGACCGCCTCGGGGACCTAACTCCAGCGAGCGTCCGAGTGGCATGGATATTCCTTGAAGAATCCTATGCTATTGTAACTATCTCCTCCGACTTGTATAAATATTAATTTATACATATTCAAACACCGCAAGAGCGCCCGCACTCCAACAGCGTAATGCATAAAAACCACGCCGAAGGCGCTAGCACTCTTAATAGATATTGGCACATGATTCGTCTAAGTGGCTAGGACCCGTTCTACGTTGTGTTTTGTAATAACTCAAATTCTTTTAGAGCGTCAGAGGCTATGTGTCCGTCAATCTATAGGAGTCAAATAAAACCTTAAATAGAATAAAATAATGTGATAATAATCACATTATAGTTTTGTAATAATATTTCAATATATCATATTCTTTAATATAAAACGAGCCGTCAGACCCTACATTCGTAGTTTCTATTACATTGCTCAACAGAGAGGTTCATTATCGAATATCATTTGTTATAATATAAACAGTTGTTTGTCTTCAGATTGGAGGCGTAAAGCAAGCATAAATTAATATAATTGATTGATAAGTGTACGATACAGGAACAGGTTATACATATATTTATCTAATACAAGAACAGATTTTACTTGTACTCTACATGAACAGACTTTATATGTCCAACAGATTCGTTACACGAACAGATTCTTGTATGTCCAATACATGAACGGGTTACTATAAAATGTAATAAAAAAATGCGAGACTTTCAGATAGTTGAATGTCTCGCGAATGTCTTTTGTTATTACTTCATAGGATATGTTAGCCAACAGAGAGATCACTCACTCGATCTTAATACCTAGCCCTTAAACAACTCCGTAGAGAAGTTTAATCAATGTGGTATCTCTCTCCCATCCATTATATTCTTCCGATTTGGAAAAATATAAAAAGAGAGTGATAGTCAGTAGCTCCGCACCCGCTACCAACGGTGAGCTCCGTCCATAGGATATGAGCCCCCCCCCCCAAGGGGTACCTGTTTATAGTGCGCCTGCGGCGTATGATCATGGGATAAACCCATTATTGTCGGGAGTCAACAAAACCACAGTTGACATATTAGGCATGAGTGCCTCGGTGTATAATCGAGGACCGAAGCCTAAATAATAAATAGCCGGAGCTATAAAAATATGGCATTAGCCAAAGGCACAAGGCCTGGTAACATTGATAATAAATTACCAATTCTTATATTCAGTAAGGCGCATGTCGCCTGCACACATCGTATCGGCGCGTTCCATGGTAAAAACCACATACAGTATATTACGTATAACACGTATAAAGTCCACAAAGTGGAAACCCATCGAAATGGCAAACATGTTGCAAAGCAACTTGATTAGTTATAATATATACACCATATAGGTGTGTGTCCACCGAAGTGGATAGTGTGTGTCCACCGAAGTGGAATATGTGTATTGCAGAGCATTACATGAATGCCAATCACCCCCTATTCACCCAATACCATATAATGGAGTCACACATAGTGCACTCGCTTACGATATGCGCCCAGCTCACACGCCACCTTATACAACAAAAGGTAATTTATGTTTAACGCGGCAAGGCCACACTGTCTAAAGCTAGTCCGCAGTCTTGTTAACAAAGACGCGACCAGCGCTCTTATGCAATAATGCCATGCTATAATGGTCATTCGTGGTATCATTAACTAAGCTAAGGGGACGTCCTAACAAGGACGAAACACCACATCCATCCGCTACTATGAACAGAGTCCATAGCGATCCATCACTGCTGCGGCGTATCACTTCAGCAACATAAAGTTAACTTCCGCAACGCCCAGCAACATTCAGCTGTGGTACCGTCACTATTGAGAGACTACGAACAACGTTTAGATGTCCGTTCGTCAAACAATAACATTTCAGCCACCACTGTACCGGCACTACTTCAAGCGGCCTATGCGTCCAAAGGTCGAGCAAGGCACACGGCAACGACCGAAATCACCACCGGCCTAACCAAACCCGTATCACAAAGGCACACGCCCAAAGTAACTCTGGTTGCGTCAAACCAAAGCCGAATAAAGGCACGCCGCAGCAACCGAAGCTAACTACGGGCCTAGACCCAGCCCTAATAAGATGCAGCCTAGTGTAGCCTTTTGGGCCAGGCACACAGCAATGACCGAAATCGCTGCCGGCCTAAACCTCAAGTCTCCCACCAGTACCCGCCAGAGCATGTTCGGTAGAGTGCCAACCACTACTCAGCAAAGTTAACTTTACCAAGTAACATTCAGACACTTTAATCGTTCGAGGTGAGCTAAGCGATGTAACCATCGCTACACTCTTAATGGTCAAGTCACAATCACAGCCTTTCCAAAGATCGGCACGATCTTGCATCTTGCAACCATTATACGAGAGCCTAGATGGCCTAGATGTGTATTTATTATCAAATCTTGAAAATAGTCAAGTTAAAACTCAACTAATATCTTGTATCGCCCCAGTACACATCTACAATATCATTATAACAACATTTCATAAGCGACCTAACAGATCACTTCTGCGCTCTGCCCTCCGCCCGCTCTATCAATACTGTAGTACGGCGGCTAACGTGACATTCGGTCAATATGACGAAAATTATACTTTTCTGAATTTGATGTTTTATGAATAGAGCATCAATTATAGATGCGAAAAAACATTACTGCGTGACAAACAAACATTTATTTTTATACTTATAGATTTTTCTAAAATATTGAAATTTTAATAATTATTTATTTTTAAAACTCGAATGTAGGGATGAGACCGTTACACTATCCTAATCCTATGTCCAACATTGGACCTACATATATTAAGAAGAAAAGACCAAAAGCCTGTATGTGCCTTGAAATTTCTCCGGCTATACAACCTATCAATCTTTCTAATGCTTCTTAGCAAGGAGGGGAACCTGACCAAAAATGGGATAGCCACACAGTTTTTCTCAACTCCCATATATAACACAAGCGTTAATCCGTTATCCAACAGCTTATCCCTTTTACACTCTATAAGAATACGAAATACAGCAAAGGGAATAACTGTGCAATACCAATATATCGACTTTATCAAATTTCCCAGAGGGTTCAAATAAAATGGAAACGATGTCGCATCCTCGGTAAAGCTTTTACAGTTATCTAGATAAGTTAGGTTTCGCGTTTCTAAGCTAATACATTTTGCTTGATTTCACTTATTGATAGATGCAATGTCAGATTGTTTGGATCAAAAGCGATTCAATTGGATTACTACAGTTAACTGAGGATCGTGCTGAACTTACCCCATAGAGAATTGGACATTCTCAATTGAGCATTGGACATGATGACGTACGTTTATAGTGATGATGATAGTCAATATTTATCTTTCCGAACCAGCAGTAGAGTTGACGATTCAAAAGCACTTGTTAACAAGTTTACTTGAATAAATAAAATTTCAATTTCAATTTATAGTGAGTCTCAAAGCGGGTAGATGAGCATAATCTTTATAAGGTCAAATCAAAATCATCATTCTCTTGTCATTATCCCAATCTGGGCGGGGTCGGAACAACATGTTTCTCTCTTCAAAAAAAGATCCGTAAAACATACAAAGTTAGTTAACTTTATGGTCTCACGTTGGCAATAGTATAAAGAACCGATTGGAAAATTGTTACCTAATTGTAAAATTATTGGATAAGCGATTTCGCATTAAAAATGCAGTAATAATGGACGCTTAATTCGTTGACTAGGCAACTCAGAATGTTTGGAAGAAAGCGAGAAATATTGTGACATCCAAAAGAAATAATAAAATTATTTGGCTATAATCCGCGATGAAGTATCTTCAAAAGCAATTAGCAAAATAATGTTATTATTACTTTTGTACTATTGATCTCCGCAAAGTAATGCCTAATTCTATAAATTTTTGTGACATTTAAAAAACGGTATCATAATTCAATTCAAATATATATAGCACTTTAAAGTGAAGACAGTACAGAACCCGTCAAGAAACTACGATAGATTACTGTTAAATTCTTATACCGATTATTTTCCCTATCGAAAGTATAAGCGCCAAAATAAGCTTTTATACGACTCTGCAGATTGAATCGGCATTGCAATAACAAACACGCAGTCAGACTCAAGATTAAGGTCCGAGTTTCTTAACATCAGTTACAGCGACGCCAATCATATAGACATCCGACAGCGTCGCTATCGGTCATCGATCTATACACGGTTTTCCGTCCCCAAAGTAAGTACTTAATACTTGTGTTATGAGTGACAGTCCACTAAATTAGTTTATTAGTTTATTAGTATTTATTAGTTATTAACATATATAGTATTTATTAGTTATTAGTTTATTAGTTATTAACATTAATATAGTTTTAAATACATAAATACACATACACACACGCTCGAAGAACCAACGATTTTTTATAAAAATGTTGGACCTCAGCCGGATACGAACCCGCACCCGCGAAGCTGGAGACAGGGTCACTACCCACTGCGCCAACTAAACCTTATCACCAATTTTACCCATGACCCTTAATAAAATTGCAGATTGTTAGATAACTTGTAAATGCTTGGACGCTCTCCCATCTGAGATTGTAAAAGAGTTTATTCAACACTAAATCACTAAACGCTCGAAATTTTTAATTGTAAAAAACAAACAAAATCCATTAATAATTAAAAACCAGGTTCCCTCTTCAATCTCGGTAGTATCACATCTTTCAAAACATTATTAATAAATGTGGTTTGTACTTCAATAAATTATTCATTTTCCATCGTTAGTAAATAAGTTCTAAACTTGTCAGCTACATTAGTTAGATTTACGCTAAACCGCAAAATTCAAAGAGCGGTTACAAATCATTTTTAGTCTAGCTCATAGAATATTTATTAGCTTAGACCTATTAAATATGAATCGATTGTTACTTTGTTACTAAATCATAATGAATTAATAATTCAAATGTAGAATATTGATTTTAATTTCGAATATTTTATAATATATTGATTGTTTCAATATTAATTGTTTCGATATTAATATTAATTGTTTCGATATTTTAGAAAATTTAAGGCGTAGGTTAACTAACTGTTATTTTAAAATACGTATAGAATGATTTTTTGGTTTAGTAATGTATTTTATTATGAGTTAAAAGAAATGCTCCGCCCGCCTGATAACTTTACAGGATCATTCTAAAGATTGTCTGAAAGTTTTATTAAATTTCGGAATGTTTAAAGGACATACTGACAACATTATTTTTTTATGTTTATATTTTCTTTATGGAATAGGAGGTTACTTAGCGGATTTCCATACATAAATAAATGTATAAGACACATACGCGGTGGTCCGTCCCCAAAATACAAAATACTTAATGCTTATGTTATGGGTGACAGATGACTGGTAAATCTTATCATCATCCTTAAAATCTTGTCACATGATTTGGCTACGTTTTTTACGACCAGCCGCCTGTCAACTTACCTTAGTTGTATTTTACGACACCTCGGTAAGAAATGAGGGTGGTTTAATCTAATCAGCCAGATACAGCACGGCGCGGGAGGGTCGACTTACCTTAGTCGTCTTTTGCGACACCACGATAATAAATGAGGGCGGTCTAATCTACTCAGCCGGATACCACACGGCGGGTCGACTTACCCTTGTCACCTTCTACACCTTGGTATGAAATGAGGATGGTCTATTCTACTCAGCCGGTTACCGCACGGTGGGTCAACTTACCTTAGTCTCCTTTTACGACACCTCGGTAAGAAATGAGTGAGTCGAATAACTTTAGTACGTCTTTTACATTTCGATAATAAATGAGGGTGGTCTAATCTGCTCAGCCGGATACCACACGGCGGGTCAACTTACATTAGTCGCGTTTTACACCTTGTTAAGAAATGAGTGTGGTCTATTCTACTGAGCCGGATACCACAAGATATATCGGATAATATCTGCGCCAACAGGTCAGTTAGTATTAATTTAAATTTATCAATTTTGTAAAAATAATATTAACATTATTTTCTAATTTTTAATTTCGAAATTATAATATGAAATAAAAATAATACTTGATAAGTTTTGGGATCTCGTGAGCTTAATACGTAGATGTGTATTGTTTATTTTAACCGTACCCATATGAGAAATATCGTTAATATGAGCAATTTGTGCGAAACGATCGCACTGGGAGCAGTCAGAATTAACGTTTTCTAAATAAAATAGAACTTACATTATTAAGCTGTGATGGCCTAGCGGTGCGACCGTGTGAATCTCTAGAGACGATCATGGGTTCAAACCCGGGCAGACACCAATGAGTTTTCTATTGAAACTTATGTGTCTAATTGATAATTGCAATTTATCACACGCTTTTCGGTGAAGGAAAACATCGTGAGGAAACCTGCATATCTCTAGAGAATTCCGGGGATATGTGTAACCTACCAATCCGCATTGGAGCAGCGTGGTAGGTCTTAGCTCCAACCCTTCTCTCAAAAAATGGAGAGAGGAGGCCTATGCCCAGCAGTGGGATAGTAACAGGCCGTTACTTACTTTACTTACTTAATAGTATGTCCCCTTGTTAACTAACCAACACTTCCTTTTACTATAGTAGTAGATTTAAAATATTAGTATTTGAATTACTCTCAATTCTATTTACATTTACCAAGCACTCCGTAAATATATCCCAGAAATTTAATTACTTTTTGATTATGGAGTTGATTATTGAATTATGGAGTTACCAACTAAAAGCTCAGACTAATAAGTATATACGCTTATAGTCCAATTTCAAAACGAATTACGTAATGCAATCAATCTCTTATTTTCTTTACTACCAAAAATCTTTACTAAAAAGAACCTTCCAACAGTTTTAGCTCCTAATTAATAATATATACCATAAGTCTATTAATTTTATAATGCTTTTTTTATTTCCTCCAATAGCAATGTATTAACTGTTTCAAATAAACTCTATGTTTGATGCAATTGAATATGGGACATATTCAAACCTGTATTCAAAACCCTACAAAACAGTTGTAATAAAACTTCCTCTGTATTTTTGATTTTTGCAAATCAGAATAACTGTAATGATATAAAAAATATAGTAAAATAACCATAAACGTTAGAAGGCACGAGAGAAAATAATTTTTCTTTTATTATAAATTACTTAATTTCATTAGTTACTGCGTTACGTACCACAGATTTACTATCTTTCAAGACTTAAAACTACTAAATATTTTATTTTGTAATACTACTATTTTTTAATATATAAATATCTCTTTTAAACATATAAAAACAATACAAAAATTATTTTAGCAAACTATTTTTATTTTAATTTTTCGCAATATAATAAAAAGGGGACACAATGTAAAAAATACCTTTAATTCTCGACGTGAAATTTCACATGTTCAGAACACACACAATCACAAAAATAACTTTTAAAGTAACCGCACACACTAACACAATTTATACACTAACGAAAAAATCAAAGAACAATATTCATCGTAATATTTCGCATAAATTTTCGCGAGGATCGACACGTCCAAAGCATTCAGGGGTTCAAAACGCACTAGTCGGGGTGCTCTCGAGCGTGTGCGACAGAGAAAGCGATACTTTCATCGCGAGGGTGAGATCTATATAGCTTATAAAGTGGCCAAGTGATACGGAAGCTATGGCGTATGCTTCCGTCGATAAAGTCGTAGGAACTTTATTTGCGGACACTCGGCTGTTTATCGGAGCTTGGTAAATAAGTAAACATACGTTAGTAACTTTATATTTCATTAATATATAATTTGTATTTATTTTAGCAATCTCACAATATCCTAGTATAAGCAAAATAGCCTTTAATTTTTGCCGTTACATAAACGTTCACGCTGTTATGTTTCTGAATTTTCTTTATAAACTTATTTGATAAGTAACTTTATTAACAGTTGTAAATGTGTATTTGCCAGGTGCCAGTGGTGCTGGTTGTTATTATAATAAATAACTAATTAAGTAATGAGAGCATACTGCCGACAAACTGCTTTGCAGTTTGGCAGATTAAATATGTAAGAAAAACTGTTTAGTTATAAAGAAAGATAAATAAATAAATAAATAAAAAAAATTATATACGCCTCATTTAGAGTTTGAATGATAATTTATAAAATGCATATTAATATCAAAAAGTAATTTAAAAAAATAATTCTATATGTATTTTTGTTAAAGAGTGACCTCCATGATTCTTCTCGGTAAAAGCACTTTTTTTAAGCAGTGGTTGTTACATTAAAATTAGACGAATCGAAAGAGCTTGTAAAACCCTAAATATTGGATTTGAGTTTTAAAAAAATTATCTTATATTATATATATTATTATTATTATGAGTTGCTCCACCACCTCCCCTAACTTCCAGTGAAAGTCCCATCTAAATTAGTTAATAGATAGATAATGAGTTAGTAAAAAGTCCATCAAAATTTTGAAAAAATCAATCACTTAGATGCATTTGGGGAATTCGTTTTATAAAAATATCTAATGTAACTTTGTTCTGTAATCACGTAGATTAGATACAAATAAGTTACTTTGATAAGTTTATGTTTACACCTAGTCACTTGATTTTAATATTGTCACGTATGAACAAATAAATGAAATAAAATCACCTGTTCCTTAACAAGTATTTTCTATCATTGCAAAAATATGTAATGGCAAGAGGTTTCACATTTTAGTAATCAAACAACAGGTTCATCTGTTACCGGAAAGAACGAAACAAGGAATATAAGAAACGGGGAATAAATTTCTGTTTCCATCAGTTTGTCGGAATAATCGAATTTCCCACTGTTCTGATTCGCAATACACGGATATTAGGTATATTTTACCGGGTATATAATATATCTTCGAACAAATTCTTTGTAACGAGCTAACACGTAAAAAATTGTTACTCCGATATGTATTAGATGGCATGTGGAATGTATTATATCCTCCTGCCCTTAACCCACTCTAAGTTGGGTCGGCACAACATGTTACAAACATGTCACATGATTTGGCTACATATTTTACGACCGACCGCCTGCCTGACGTCAACTTACCCTAGTCGCCTTTTACGACACCTCGGTAAGAAATGAGGGTGGTGTATTCTACTTAGGCGGATACCACACGGCGAGTCGACTTATCTTTGTTGCCTTTTGCGACACCTCAGTAAGAAATGAGGGTGGTCTATTCTACCCAGCCGGATTCCACACGGCGGGTCGACTTACGTTAGTCGCTTTTTACGACACTTCGGTAAGAAATGAGGTGGTCTATTCTACCCAGCCGGATTCCACACGGCGGGTCGAATTACGTTAGTCACTTTTTATGACACCTCGGTAAGAAATGAAGGTGGTACTATTGTATTCAGTCGGATACACAGGTGAAGAACAGATCGATGTGATAATAAGTTTTGGAAACATATTTTGAAGACATATTTGGAGACAGATCGATGTGATTCATAATAAGTTTTGGAGACTATTTTTCTGAACTAACTTTTGTGTACCTAAATTCACGGGACGAAGCCGTGATATAATGTTATCTATATTTTCTTGTTTGTCGTTTCCTTATAAACAGTCAATATGTACCACTATAACATCAATCGCACATAACCAAGCGAGCGAAAATAATGGAATAGACAGCACATTTCTATCCATCTTTGCGTCAGCCGCTGCACAACGCAATCGATTTCACAGTTGGACCGTTCCAGAATCCACTATAACGGTTCGTTGCACTGTGGTTCTAAGATAAAAGCATTTTATACAGGATAAACTTTATAAGCGTAAATATACCAGGAAAGTAGGCGCGACGTGAGTGGCCCAGTTGCGAACCGTATGGGAACAATGTATAGGTTTTTCTACATCGAGTTTTTTAACGACTGTAAAAAGAATTGACAAGACTAAGTTGAGCTGCTTTGTCTTCATAAATATCTTTAACTGTGTGTATTTTTATATTGGTTGAAGATTTGCGTATATCTCATCTAATAGTATTTATTTATTTATTTATTTTATACATCAATATATTATTTTATAGATACAATAGAACAATAAATCCTTTTATTAATTCTAGTTTTATTATAATTATCTTTTATAAGCGTATTCAGCATTCTTTTTATTTTTTGTTAGTTCTTAACTATTCTATTTTAATTATATCAACAATTGAATCTAGGGTTTCCATAAATCAAACCTTTCCGAAAATAAATATGTCAAAAATGTTTAGAACTATAAATTATTGTATAGGTATGTCAAAAAATATAAATATAATAGCAATAAAAATAACGATAATGAATAGATATAATGAAAGATAATGAATAGTAAATTAATATACAATATATTAAAAAAGAGAGAGTCCGCAAGAGAATAGGCGAGTCCGACATACGTCACAGTTTAATAGCTTAACTAAAAAAAATAGTTTTGCGTTTGGAAATAGGATATTGCAGTGGTGTAGTAACTAGTAAAACCTAGTTTGAAATAATACTTTTTTTCCAAAGCAGACCTACAAGCGTATGTAGCGACATAAACAATGCAGATATTAAATTTCTACCTATCCTCGTGTGAAGCGCTGAACAATTCAATCAATTTGATAGTGGAGCCGCTTTAGAATTTGCCACGACAGCTTGTCGCTTTGTGGTTCCGAGATTATTTTCAGTGCAAATTGTTACGTGTACAAAGCTAGATCGTTGCATCTCTATTTGATAGAGTAAATTTGCTATACAATTTTTGCCGGTTTGAACTTCGGGCAAGTACCAATTAGTTTTATATAAAAATCGGGAAATTAGCTTTGACGAGGTGTGGAGAGGAGCGTTGCTGTGAGGAGAGGTGCGGAGAGGATAGTGGTAGCGCCATTTGACGTAGTCGTCATTTGTTCGCCGAGTTGACAAGTTATTAAAAAATAATAAATATAGGAGATCACATCATTTTTTATTTACAATGTTACAATTATAAGTCATGACAATTAATAACAATTTGAAACATAAAAATAATCACAATAAAATAATTAAAATGTAAAAAAAACACTGACAACGCACGGCAGGCCTACCTTAGTCGCCTTTTACGACAACTCAGTAAGAAATGAGGGTAGTCTATTCAGACGGAAATTACACGGCGGTTGTTAATTTCTTTGTAATATTATTATGAATTACGCCTAGCTATAAACTAATAAAATTTAATAGCATACCGTGCATATATTTCACTAAAATATACTTGATTCAATGAGAATGAAATGTCAGAATAATGAAGTGCAAATTATACTATTTTCTGCGTAATTGGGGTTTAAGTTATATTCAAATTGATATCACTTAAATTAGCTCACTACACTACAGTTAATGTACTCGCTTATAAATAACATGCGAAATCTCCAAGGCGTGCAAAATTGCTTTCAGGAAGTCAATAATTGCCACTTAAAGTTTGCCCAAGTGCGCAAATAATTGAAACAAGTTAAGGTTCCCGATTGCTAGGTTAACGTTGTTGACTGCCTATTATAAACCGGGTATCTGCATAATCGGTCTTTGAAAACTCTATCTCAGATAGCGTGTGTGAAGGTGAAACCGGCCAGACAAAGTTCGTTTCTAGAAAGCTCGATAAATTTCGGTTATTATAATATCGAAGATTATATAATTTAGAATGCGTGGATAAGATTATGCCGTGTGGTATCCGCCTGAGTACTTTTTTACCGAATTTCTTACCGACGTGTGATAAAAGGCGACTAATGTAAGTTGACCCGCCGTGTGGAATCCGGCTGAGTAGAATAGGCCACCCTCATTGCTTACCGAGGTGTCGTAAAAGGTGACTAAGATAAGTTCACCTACCTTGTTTTATCCGGCTGTGTGTAATAGACCACCCACATTTTTTACCGAGGTGTCGTAAAAGACGATTAAGGTATGTTGACGTCAGGCAGGCGGCTGTTCATAAAATATGTAGCCAAATCATGTGACATGTTTATAACAGTTTGTGCCGATGCCACTTATAGTGGTATATTTTTTTTATAAACTAAGGCGTATTATTGATAATTACAATTAATAGTGAGAGTAGAATACAAAAGTAATAATAACATTATTTTGCAATAATACGATTCAATAATACAATATAATATAATCCGCGATGAAGTAAAATAGAAAATATATACAAAATCGCAAAGATTGTCATGCAATCCATCTCCTGATGATGCTTCGGTTGCGGGGCGAAACGATTGTTGAGTTTGTGATAGTGAACGTATGTAGTGCTTGTGTATTATGGTGGCGGTGGTGGAGGTTTGTGCATGTGTTTTTACAAAACCTGCATGTATCAGGTATGAAAACGGATTATCCACTCTACATTTAGCGTTATATATGCTTTCTATTTTACTTCATCGCGGTTTACAGCAAAATAATTTTATTATTACTTTTGTATTATGGATCTCCGCAAAGTAACGCCTAATTCTGTAAATTATGTGAAGGAGAATGTTCAGGCAATTTTTTCAACCGAGGGTAGTCGGACTGCGCCTGAAGCAGTGCGAGTAGGTGACTAATTAATGTCACAGAAAAGAAAATCGGTCGGCCGCGCAAGACGGTGCACGGGACTCTGAATGAATTACAATAAATATTGGTGTTTGGTGGCTGTTCATATAAATATATATAAAATATAAAAGATGATTCGGTGGTTGTGTATATGAACAATATTAAAGAACAATCAAATTTGTGATTAAACGAATATAAGTGGATTAAGTTATACTCCGGCCGGAACGGCGTTGCCGCCATAACCTACGAAGAAGCCTCCAAGTTAAAGGTCAGTACCCTTGATTATTCAGGGTGGAGAAATTGCCGGTTGTCTGCCTATCCTACCTATGCTACGTGACCAGAGAACATTGTTATTTAATATATGTATTCGTACTTAAACTACCTACGCTCAACCACGCATATGCAAATTGTACCATGATAATATTTGCCTATCAAGACATTGATTAATTATGTTTAGCGAAAATCGTTGCGTCATATTAGGAAACAATCTACACCAAATTAATACAGGTTTCATATTCGTATTACCATAATTGATTAACTGATACTACTTGAGTAAACTATTGGTAGAATCTAATAAATAAGGTATGTCAAATATATAAAGTTTATTATATATAAAGTGTAATAGTGAAGAAGCTGCCTGTTACTATCCCACTACTGGGCATAGGCTTTCTCTCTCTATTGTTAGAGAGAAGGGTTGGAGACCTATCACGCTGCTACAATGCGAATTGGTAGGTATCGCATATCACCATAATTTTCTAGACATATGTTGTTCGATAGCGTAGTAATATCTGGTAACCTCAGCAAATAATGATTTAAAGTATTAACGACTAGAAATTGCCAAAGGCTTGAGATTGGTAAGTTACACATATCCCTAGAATTCTCTAGACAGGTCTATGCAGGTTTCTTCACGACGTTTTCCTTCACCGAAAGCGTGTGATAAATTGCGATTATCAATTAGATATAAATTTTATTAGAAAAACTTATGAACCCGTGACCCCCTGCAAGAGTAGCACTGTCTCACCGCTTAGCTATCACAGCTTCTTAAAGTCAAAGAATAATAGCCGTATGTAAAAATTATTCTCACTCTTGTTTTCTGGAATACCAAATTGTTTGCCGATTTCGTCGATTGTCTGGTTAATCGATGATAGCCAAAGTCAGTATCTCGCTAACGAACCGACTTTGGCTGTCAACAGTTGCAAACTTGAGGGACAATGGACTGTAGAGTTAACATAGCGTTAGTTTTAGATTGACAAAACAATTGATGTTAGATAAGTCCAATTTAGGTTGACGCTTTAACGGAAGACTAAATGTTGGAGGGACTCATAATTTTAAAATGGCACGGAACCAGTGGATTCGAGTAGTATAATGCGGCAAGATATCTCTAAGCATTTTACGTGGAAGCCTTTTAAGTTAAAGAGTGAAAGCCATTAGTTTAATATAGATAGAGGGCTAATTTATTATAAAAAAAGAAGTAATACAACATACAAAATTAAGGTAAAAGCAAGCTGTTTATTAATTCACTCTCCTGCTCTTATCCCACTCTACATCAGGTCGGTACAACATGTTTTAACCATGTTGCGATGTGGATTTGGCTAGGTATTTTACGACCGGCCGGATGAAAATGAAAACAATTATTTACAAATAGTAGGTTTTAAATATAAGTATTATGTAGTATTTTAAGGTATTTACCCAAAAATATAGTTCCAGAAGTTTAAGGAAAAGGAACACGATAGGGCAACCCATGTCAACGTCAAGTACCCTTTCACGTGAATTCAGTAAAATCTTGTGTAAGCTAGTTAAATGTCCTCTTTGCGTTTGTCTTACTTTCTGCTTACTAAGTATTTTATGGAACCGCGTTTAGGTTGAAATTTATACAGAGTTATTTCTCTAGACTATGCAAAATTCACTGTTGTTAAGGAAATAATGTACGAACTCAAACTTATTCGTGAAAGGCTTGGATAAAGCAAGCTATGTTTGGTGTGGTATAAAAGTAAATTAGGAATCAGGAGATCAATAAAATAGATCAGATATCAGATAAATTATTTATGAAACAAACAGATGTCAGCGAGTTTGGTACTTGGAAAAATTATTAGACTACGCTTGCATTTAAGAGTTCAAATACTGGAATTTTTAATTTATGTACATATAAGTATATAGAATCATAAAACTATAGGCGATGTATATAATAGACGAAGTAGGAACCGACAGAAGCTTGCGGCTTCTGCATTGAGCCTTGCAAAAGTACGTAAGTCGTTTGTGGGTTTGGGTATAAGATTCTGTAATAACATTCCGCAATCAATTTTAGCTTTGCCATTACAGCAGTTTGAAAACACTGTTAAAAAGAGGCTGCTACAAAAAGTCTAGTGTAGAGGATTATTTAGATGATAAGAATGTGTGGTGAATAGCTCATTTCCTGTACAAGACAGTAAATTACTAAATGTTACTAGTATTTAGAATTATATATTTAAAAGAGCAACCGCCGAGTTTCTTGCTGGCTCTTCTGGGTAGCTAGCTAGAGTAACAGCTCTCCAAACCAGCAGTAGAGTTGACGATTCAAAAGCACTTGTTTACAAGTTTACAATGACTATAGACATCAAGTTATATCAATCAGTTACATCAAGTAACTTAACAATCGTAATTCTAAAGTGAAGATAACCAGACACAATTGAAAGACCGACAAATGTTTAGGTCTTAAGGTGTTTAAGTGAATACCAAGAACTGAAAAATGCGTTGGTAGGTTGTATTGTTAGACCCAAAGTAGATGAACGCATGATTTTAAGAGATAAATAAAATCTTAGAAGACTGGATCGCTGTTAACAGCGGGACGGGATCGTATGTCATTTAGATCTCTCGATGAGCATCATCATCTTCCTACTCTTATCCCACTCTCAGTGAGGTTGGCACAACATGTTATAAACATGCTGTCACATGATTTGGCTGCGTTTTTACGACCGGCCGCCTGCCTGACGTCAACTTGCCTAAGTCGTATTTTACGACAACTCGGTAAGAAAGAGGGTGGTCTATTTTACTGAACGGGATACCACACGGTGGGTGAACTTACCTTAGTCGCCTTTTACGACACCTCGAATATACAAGTGCATAATAAGTGCAATATATACGTGCATAAGTGTATAACATATAAGTGCAACTTACCGACATAGCCCAAGGGATTAGCAAGCTATTAAGATATATCTGTTGCGGAACCGCTGTCCGTAGAGACGGATTTGTTCTAGAGTAGAGAGGATTCGGATGCAATATAAATAGCGTTCTTCAATTTTATAAGTCCATTTCACTTAAGCTGAGAGTGACATCAGGGCTCTTTTGTTCCCAGACCTTTTGCTATTTACAGGCTTTAAAGAATACAAGCTGTAACTGCTACTTTGTTGGCGTCAGTTTAAATGTCAAAATACCATAAATTTCATCATATGCTTTTTTATCCTGTTTCCAAAGGACTACGGAATAATTATATGGAATAAAAATTTCATTGCGCCAAATTTTATCAATATTGCTTATCTCTCTCTCCAACAAGCACAGAGTAAAAAATTGGCTCAGAAGTGGGATATAATCAGATTTCTTTTATCATAATTTAATCAGAGTTCTAGTAATCTCAAGGTCAATTAAACGATGAATTTTTAAGTTATACGCATATGTGCGTGCTAAAGACCTACAAAAGGCGGCAAATATTGCATTTGATACCATTCTGGATTATTTCATACATATATTTCTGAATTATGTTTTAATTACTTAAACAACTTTTTTATATTTTATTTTTCCTAAAGTTAATTAATCACCATCATCATTATTCTACTGCCGTTATCCCTCTCTAAGTGAGGTCGGCACAACATATTTTAAACATGTTGTGCCTCTTATAAACGTGTATGTTGTAATAATTCGGTTACATTAGTTGGTATGTTTTGGCTATTTCGCGACCGGCTGCCTGCCTGACGTCACCTTACCTTAACCACCTTTTACGGCACCTCGGTAAGAAATGATGGTCTATTTTACTCGGCCCGATACCACACGGTGAAAAGTTAATCGTAAAAATAATTAATGTCGTTGTAATTTTAACCTATAAAATCGTAGATTGTTATTGATTTTCTAATTTATATCATGTCACTAAATCATCAGGCACATGAGTTGTTACAACGTTAGCTTTTATTACAATGGTAGATGGTAAAATATTCCACGGGCAAATAAAAGGCTTTAACGCATCCTTATACCCACATTATTTGGCACAGGCCGTAGAGGCAAATACTACCCTCAGTGTATATTTTAACTAAATACGCATGAAAGTTAATTCCGTATATCTTTCTCGTAAAACGGCTCAAACCGGCTTGTACAAGAAAAATCCACCAACCAAAGAGATTTCTATCCCTAAGAAACAGAGATTAAACATTCCCTATGCTTACCGTTCATCTAATCCCCTATCTTTATGTTTTATCCGATACTGTTCCCTCCAGCGATATTTGGGCGAAGATTACACGTTATTTATGACTAAGAGGGTGACATTGTTTTTGATTTTTTTTAGGTTGTCCACACATGGACTTTTTTGTAACGTTATTTAATTGTCGCATTTATACATTGCGATGTATGAATAAATGTAGTGCACAAGTCAACAATGGCGCCATCTAGTGAGTCCGAATCTGCCACTCGAGGCGAAAAGACGTGTCTGTTGTATTGTGTGCCTAATTATTGAAATTAATGTGTTATTATTAAAACTCGAGGCTCGAAACCGGTAACTTCACCCATATGAACTGTCAATATTTTTATTATAAGATCGGATCTACAGATAAAAAACGATTAACAGAACTTAAAATCGAAGCTTGTAAAAGGTGCTTCTATCTCCAATTATTAATTGCAATCAGATAACACTTATGCTGAACTTAGTGTTGTCATGATATTAAAAAAATAAATATGTTTTTAAAAACACATCTGATCATGGTGCCATTGAAACATTTTAAACGTTTTAATAATTTATAGAAGTAGGCGTTACTTTGTGTTATTATATAGTACAAAACTCAAGATTATTTTGCTATTGCGCAATAGGATAATAATTTTATCATAATTGTTGTTAACGTTAGTATAAATATGAAATCCTCATTGCGTCTAGACACAGCTTTTAAGCAAGCAATGAAGAAAAGCTCAAATGGGGCGTGAGATCTTTCCACGTCTTATTGCCGTAGCTGGTTATTAATTTTGGTACAAACCATAACAAAAAGCTATACATATTATAATACAAAGTTCCCCAAATTGTCTGTCTGTATGAGATAGATTTTCTAAAAATCTAGTGAAAGGATTTTTATTTGGTTTTTATTAAACTATAGTGAGATTCTTGAAGGTACGTTAATAGTGCATTGCAATTGCGGTTTTTTGTGAATTGAAATAGGAAAAACTTTCGACACTGAATTCCACGCGTCCAAGCCGCTGGCTAAGCTAGTAATATTAATAAAACGCTGCGTTTGTAACTAGCTTTATCGTTTAAAAATAAGAGGCTCATTTGAAGCGTTACCTATTTTTCTCTTGACCGCAAAAGACATCGTAAAATTGGCTTACTTCGTTATATATTCGTATTTATAGCAATCGTTAAATGTGACAAATATATTTTTACGAATTTTATGTTTAATAATATAAATTTTTAATGGTGAATTTGCGATAATATTTTAGTAGCGGTCTATCAAAATTTTATTAACGTTTGCAGTTCCTATTCTCGCCCAACAAGAAATAAGTGCCTCGTTCGAATAATATTACGAATACTATCAGCGCTTTTGATTCATAGTTATTCAAATTCAAATTATCCTTTATTCAAGTAACCTTGTAAACAAGTACTTTTGGATCGTCGACTCTACTGCTGGTTTGGAAAGCTTTTCCCACCGAGAAGAGCTAGCAAAAAACTTAGCAGTTGTTCTTTTCAAAATATAATTCTTATTACTAGTTACAAGTTGTCAGTTACTGTCTTATACAGGGTCAAAGAGTATAACTTACTATTACTTAAGTAATCCTCAACAGTATAGTAGGCTTTCTGTGTTAGCTTTTTTAACAGTGTTTTAAACTGCCGTAATGGCAAAGCTAAAATTTATTGCGGAATTTTATTATAGAATCATATACCCAAACTCACAAACGACTTACGTACTTTTGCAAGGCGCAAAGCAGGAGCCGCAAGCTTATGCCAGTTCCTACTTTGTCTACTATATTTAATAGATATTTAATATATAAATATATATTTAATATAATAAATAGAAAAATTGGCGATGGCCAATTTTTCTTTTTGTATGTATATTCTTATAATATGTATATGCATAAAAATTAAACTGCCAAAACAAAATCTATTTCTTTAAACTTCTCTCACAATAATTACTAGAATAACTACTAAATATTAATACTAGCGTAGATATAGCCTAAAATTAGGCCATCGAAGATAAAACAAGCAAATGAGACTTATTATGTCTCTTTTTTAACTTTGATTAGATAAAAGATAGGTAAGGGTATATGAGCTTCATATTTCCTTTCTTATACAAAAATAATAATAAAATTTATTTTCCTCCTTATGATGCTTCGGTTGCGGGGCGAAACGATTGTTGAGTTTGTGATAGTGAACGTATGTAGTGCTTGTGTATTGTGGTGGTGGTGGAGGTTTGTGCATTTATTTTTTACGAATCCTGCATGTATCAGGTATGAAAACGGATTGTCCATTTTACATTTAGCATTATATATATTTTCTATTTTACTTCATCGCGTATTACAGCAAAATAATTTTATTATTACTTTTGTATTATGGACCTCCGCAAATTAACGCCTAATTCTATAAATTATCCTTTCTTATAATTTATTTCGACACTCACACTTATAGACGTGCCTTTGACTCCCCTACTATAACTATAGTATAATAACTTTATGTACTGGTTTTGACAGCATTACTGAGAGCCAAGCATAGAAGCTTACAAAGTAATGGGTTCTATGGCTCGACAATTAATGGCGCGACGTCTTAAGGGTCTCATTAAGGCGTAACCTCTATCAAAGCGCTATGTTGAGTATTATATTGTATAAAATGTCAATATTATATAGTATACTCTACATTATCGTTCATCATTCTCATGCCCTTATCCTATTCTAAGTGCGGTCGTTCCAACATGTTTTAAACATGTTGTGATGTTATTTGGCCAGGTATTTAAAACCTGCCACCAGCCTGACGTCAACTTATTTTAGTCGCCTTATATAACATCTCGGTAACATCACGGTAGATCAATTTACCTTTTTATGACACCTCGATAAAAAAGAGAGTGGTCTAATCTGTACACACGGCTATTACACGACTTTTACGACACCTCGGTAAGAAATGATATATCGTGAATTTTACTTCATCGCGGATTATAGCAAAATAATTTTATCATTACTTTTGTATTTGGGATAGCAATTCAAATCACCATTTTGTATAATTATTATGAGACATATAGTATTCTCCTTCGCTTTTTCTTTTTGTAAGACATTATTAGTTAATAACCAAATACCTTTATTTGTGATAAATAAATTCTTTCTTTAAGCCAGTCAGGCGTAAATTTCATTAAGAGGGCAATTTAACGAACAGCGCAAGAAGTTCCTTGAATAATTGTACGAGGACCTTAATTGAGTGATTTTATATAGTTAGGGGACGAGTAATAAAAAGAAAAGGCTCAAAACATATGAAATTAAAATTTCCAACTTTTAAGACTAAACTAATGTTTGTTTTATGTTAGGTAATTCCATAATTCATTTAGGGAAGTAACAGTCTATTAATATCTCACTAAATGTTCGCTTTATTTAAATTAGATATATGAAGTGCTATAGCTCAATAGTTTAGGTGAAATGTGTAGATTTCTACTATACATTTTCCTACATCATGTATATCAGCAATACTTTCAATTCTTGATTGTAATTTTGTCTACATTCTTTTTTTTATTTAAGAACTTCAATTCAAAATAAAATGGAAGTTAAATTTTGGGGGGTGAAAAATTAAAAATATTTCAATCTTTATACTTTAAAGTAATGTGATTTAATGGAGTGTCATTAAATAAATTTCCTTTGTATTTCTTTCAATTAAGAAAACCAATTTAGTTTTGTAAAGCTGCGGTACGTTCTATTCATTCGGCTCCGGGACATTTTTGTCATTTTGTAAATTGGCTAGGTTAAATTACGTCCGATAAGCTATAAGAAATAATTTATCGATAACTAGCAATCGCCAGCGGCTCCGCCCGCGTGGAAAGATTTAAACTGTGATATAGTCTTTTGACAACCATAAAAATGGTTAAAGTGGGTCAACCTTAAAAGGTAGACATGCTATCGCGGCCTTTTACTTAGAACATTAGAGGGGAACAGTTTTGTGATACATGATTTTTTAATAACTATTACCGATTACTCAGTGCACCCAAGGAAAGCTTAAAATTTTGCAGTTTTCTTGCTATTTTTTTAATGCTGTTCCTCTGCTATTCATCTTAGCGTGATGTTATTTAGTTATAGCCTTCCTCAATAAATGGACGACCTTATAATGAAAGAATTTTTCAAATCGGTCCAGTAGTTCCTGAGATTAAGGTGTTCAAACAATAAAACAAACAAACTTGTTGACCCCCCGAAATAGACCCCCTCATTTCTTACTGAGGTAAAGGCGAGTAAGGTAAGTTGATAAAAAAGGCAGGCGGCCGATCGTAAAAACTAGCCAAATCACGTAACAACCCCACTTAGAGTCGGATAAGGGCAGGATAATGATAATGACTGTATTGTGAGAAAAAAATTAGTACATAATTGTGTGTATTTCTATAGAGGTGATGCGAAAAAGTCGTTACTAAACCTTGAAATTGTAAGCACCATCATTTTCCTGCCCTTAACCTAGTCTAATTGTGTTCGGTACAACATATTTTTATCTTCCATTCTCTTCTATTCTACTCTTGAATTATATGTAAATGTTTCATTATAGTAAGAAATCTTTATACATTTTTATTTTAAAACTTTTCATCGTTGTTCCACTTACCGCATGTCATGTTACAAGCATGACATGCTTCCTAAGTTGTTATCTTTTGTTAGAAAACACACACCCGCGCAAATATAAAGCTGTGGTCGTATTTTCTACACAGACTATATAAAATTTTATACCAACGAAGGGACACAAATTAGCAACACAATTTTTTTTATTTTTTCAACTGTAATGTCAAATTCTTTATTTGCAGAAACATTTACACGTAGATGTTTTGTACAATAGTAATTAGAGAATTATTTTTGTATAATCCCTATATGTAATAGCAAAATAATTTCATTATTACTTTTGTATTATGGATCTTCGCATGTTTTGTATTAGTTTCATTAGAAATGTTTCACTAATGTTACAGGAGTGCAAATTATAAAAAATTGCTTATATTGTGTTTGTCATATTAAAATTATTTATCGTTGAATATCTGGAATCTAATATATCATTTTTTGAACGATATAGTTAAGGGTGCGAAGAAAAACTATCTCACTGAAATCTACGATTGGAAAAATAATACGAAAGCGTATAAGAAAATTTTAATAATTAAAACTCAGAAATAATTATTATTCTTAAAATTTTAATTCATTCTAAATTAATATAATAAATTATATAAAATAAGTTGTGATAGCACAGTGGTGAGACTGTGCGACTCTTTCAAGTAGTCACAGGTTCGAAACTCCTGTTAGGCACCAATGAGTTTTTCCTATTAAAACTTGTGTGTCTTATCGCAATTTATCACACGCTTTTTAGACAAGGAAAAGATCGTGAGGAAACTTGCATATCTCTTGATAATTCTAGGGATATGTGTAACCTATCAATCCATACTTTAAAGAAACGTGGTAATTTTTAGGTCTAATCCTTCTAATCTATATTAAAAATATTCTTTATTCAAATAAACTTGTGGACAAGTGCTTTTGAATCGTCAACTCTACTGCTGGTTCGGAAAGCTGTTCCTACCGAGAAGAGCCAGCAAGAAACTCGGCGGTTGCTCTTTTAAAAATATAATTCATAATATTATTTACATTCAGTCGTAACTGTTTTGCACAGGTTCATAGAGAGCTCTATCCACACATTCTTATCTTCTAAGTAATCTTCAAGAGTATAATAGGCTTTCTGTATCAGGCTCTTTTTAACAGTATTTTTAAACTGCTGTAATGGCAAAGCTGAAATTGATTGCGGAATTTTATTATAGAATCTTATACCAAAACCCACAAACGACTTACGTACCTTTGCAAGACGCAAAGCAGGAGCCGCAAGCTTTTTCGGTTCCTGCTTTGTCTATTGTATGTAGCGGCCTGTTACTCACCCACTGCTGGGAATAGGTCTCTTCTCTCCGTTTTTTGGAAAGAAGGATTGGAGCTAAGACCTACCACGCTGCTCCAATGCGGATTGGCAGGTTACACATTCTCCAGAATTCTCTGGCGATATGCAGGTTTCCTCACGATGTTTTCCTTCACCGAAAAGCGTGTGATAAATTGCAATTATCAATTAGACACATAAGTTTTAACAGAAAAACTCATTTGTGTCTGCCCGGGTTCGAACCCGTGACCTCCTCGAAAGAGTCGCAAGTTGTTACCGCTGGGCTACCACAGTCTATTGTATATATTGTATAAAATGGATACTCTTCAAAAACGAAGTGAGGACGCCTATGTCCATGCTTTTATGTAATAAATGGTTTTATATAGACATTCGAGCTTACAGCTTTGTACGAGCGAAACAAAAACAAAAGCTATAGATTCTTATCACACTAACGCACGTTCGTAAACAGGGTAGATAACAAAGTTAGTTGATCCGCCGTGTAGTCCGCTTGTGGTTGGAAATAATCAAAATAAATTGGAATAGTTTTCTTGCTCCTTGATGACGCCCCGGAAACATTTACAACTGACAAAGCTTTTGCTATAACAGTTGATATTATCTCTTTGTTAATGTTAAGTTGGTCTGTTTTTTACGAGGATTTTTTTGTACAATTTTATAGTGCAATTTGAAAGTTGTTAGTTTTAATAATTTAAAATCACTTTTACGATGTTTTCCTTGACTTAGAAAACTACACGATGAAGGAAAATATCATAAAGAAAAATAATTTTAAATGTAAATAATTTTCTGTGATACGTGTAACAGAGAAACTTTGTAAATATAAAAGTTTTTTCGTCGTCCATCCACTTATAGGACATCTACCTACACTGCGTGTTTAGGTGCGGAAAGGGGGGGGTCATCCAATGCTTTAAGACATTTAAATAATTATGTCACAGGACATATTTTTCTAATTTTATATAGAAGAGTAGATACTCTTCTATATAAAATTAGAAAAATATGTCCTGTGACATAATTATTTCTTTTTCAAGTTTCTTAAAAAAAAGAAAAATATAATTATGTAGTTGGGGCTCGATCCTAGGTAATTATATATATATATATATATATAAAAGCAATGCCACTTAAATTATAATGTTAAATACATCTTTAGAGAATCTACAACATAAACACACAAAAAAAAATTGCTGATATACATATAGTTACCAATAAAGTCAAATTTATAACGTTATTGAATGGCTGAAAGATAAATATGATTAAATTTTGAATCGGCGTATCCTAGATGACCGCTTCTGTCATTGATGGACAATTAAGAAGAAACCACCGCGCCATCTGGTTTTAAAACAGTGCGTTTATTACACTCAGGCAATTAAACAATAAGGTGTTCCCATTACGTTGTGAAATTTATATACCCTACTATTATGACTGAGTAAATGATTTTGTCATTTTTTTTATTCGACACAGTTCATTCACTTATTTTCTTAAACTTTTTCCCTCAGTTTAGTGTTTCAAATATTTGAGGACTGTATGGAAAGTAAAAGCTCATAAGTGCTGGATGGTAGATATAAATTATTTAATTGCAGCAATTACATCTTTACCTTTAAACATAACAGTAAAAGAAAATATCGAAAGAAAACGTGCATATATTGCAAAAAAATTCTTAAAATGTGTGACCCGCCCACCCAATCAGAGATAGAGTATTTTTTTATATAATTTTATTAATGTAATCACTAACTCTTCATTTTTTTCTTCCTAGTGGGTAATTATTTTTAAATAAACACTTCGAAATTGAATCCTACTATCAGATTATTTTGTCAACTATTGGACGTCAACATATGCTGATAGTGATATGCTGCTTATACTAGTGATATATGACTTAGCATAGAATGTTTATGCTCATAATCGGTAAAAGAGCGGGTGAGATTTGTAGACGATAATATAAATTGGTACCAACTTTCTCTTTACATTTTACTTGTAAGTGTCGTGCACCAAAGGAGTTGTAGTTAATTTAAAGAAACCGGCTATACTTACGTCTAACTCTATCGGATCAGCCCTAGTTTCGAGCTCTTTACACAACGTTACCATGAATAATTCTCAAGATAGTTTAAAATTAAACAAGAGATTTGTATTTTAGTTTTAATTGTACGTTATTATTCATTTGAAATTTCTATTCGGCGCTATATTTTTTGTCACTTATGCGGTTGTCGGGAAAGCTGCTGATCAACAGTACGTATGCAAGTGTAATAAAAATCACTCAGTCAGCATTCATCGCCGGTCACATAATTCCATTATTTGGAAACAGTTAATATTAAATACAGCGGCATAATACATTGACGAAATTAATGTTATATCCGTTGGTGACAACGAAATTATTTTACTGATATTATGCAACGTTAAAATTACATTTATTGACGATTTATCATTTAATTAAAACACCTTTTTGGATTTGTATTACAAAAGCCACATTACGGTTACATTGTCATAATTTCAGACTAGAAATAAAATAATTACTAAACCGATTTCTATAACATTTCGTAGTAATCTTTTAACTATATAAAAATTTTAAATAAGACATTCAGTAGAGAAAAAATAATATGTTAACAGAATAACGTGGAACGTAATATTCTTGATAGATTATCCAGATTTTAGATGTATAGGATATTTTTTTTTACTTATCCTTATCGATATAGCTTCTTATTATGTAACCATTGTCACATTACATAAGCTATATTAAAGTTGATGTATCCACATTCTATGATATTTTACTAAACATGGTTAATATTTGGTAAAATATCATCAGGAAAGCTTTACATTTTGCCGTTTTCGCAATATTTTTTATCGCTGTTCCTCTCCTATTCATATTAGCGTGATGTTATATATAGCCTTCCTCAATAAATGGACTATCTTATACGGAAAGAATTTTTCAAATCAGTCCAGTTAGTTCCTGAGATTAGCGCGTTCAAATAATCAAACAAACAAACTCTTCAGCTTTATATAATAGTACTAGCAATCGCCAGCGGCTCCGCCCGCGTGCAAAGATTAAAACCATAATATACTCTTTTGATAGCCATAAAAATGGCTACAATAGGTTAACCTTAAAAGCTAGGCGTATGCTGTCGCGAACTTTTATTTAGAACTTTTAGAGGGGAACAATTTTGTAATACATGATTTTTTAATAACTTACACCGCTTACTTAGCGCAAGCAAGGAAAGCTTTAAATTTTGCCGTTTTCGTAATATTTTTTTATAGCTGCTCCTCTCCTAATAGTAGCGTGATGTTATACAATCTTTAGCATTCCTTGATAAAATAAAAGGACTATCTTACACTCAAAGAATTTTTCAAATCAGTCTAGTAGTTCCTGAGATTAGATTATTCAAATAATTAAACAAATCATTATCAAACAAATTATGTTTTCTATTCAATAACTGTATGTATAAAGAAACACAACAACTCTGTTGCAACTTGGCACTTAACATTTCCGACACCAGAATAAAATCCGTACAGTCGTAAAGATTAAATTATGACAGGAGGTCGACACGGTGTCCGTTCGTAATCCTTGCTGGAAACCCTGACGCAGGTTGTCATTGGCACTGGTAAGCTTTTAAGACCATCAGCCGCACTTCAAATGACGTTATGGCGGTATTAAGGTTTAAGAGACTAATACAACTGGGAATTCAGGTTAAATTTGTCCTTTTAAACTGTAATTTTATTTCATTTAAAATAATTATAATGTAATTTTGCTTTGAATTTAGTATGGTTAAATAGCTTTCGTCCTCGACTTCGTTTACGTGGATTTAGGTGCCAATAAAAATATAGTTCACGTCTCCAGTCCTTTAAATATCTCCATATCAAAAAACATTGATAATCATCATCCTCCTGCCCTTATCCGTCTAATTGGGTTGGCACAACAAGTTATAAACATGTTGTCGCATGATTTGGCTACATATTTTACTGACGTTAACTTACCTTAGTCGTATTTTACGACACCTTGGTAAGAAAGAGGGTGTTCACTCATCCGGATACCAACGGCGAGTCAACTTACCTTAGTCGCCTTTTACGACACCTCGTAACAAATGAGGGCGGTTTATTTTACTCAACCGGATACCACACGGCATATCAATTTATACATATATTGATAAATTTAAGATTGATTCGCAAGTTTCTTGCTAGTTTTCCTCTTTTCGATTCGAGATTTTATTAAAGTTTTCATTGGAATATTGATTCCAATGAAAACTTTAATAAAATCTGAGTGAGTCTTGAAAATTTAAAAATGTTCCTAAGTATTTATATACATAAAGGTTAGATTTACATTTCATTTCTTCATATGGATGTAGATCTAAAAAAAACACTGTTGCGTCTACAATATTCATATTTAAATTATTCTTATCTAAAAATAAACTTTGTCAATATTCAAATTCATCTGTGAATCTTTAGTTATACCTCATAAGCCAATATCACCAATATTTTCTGTCTGATGAAAGCTTAACAATACTGGTCCTATCTTTTAATTCTTCGGTATAAATTTCCCGATAAAGCACTAAAATATTATTGATGGTCCGCAGAATCAGAAATTCTATTATTTTCAGGACATCTTAATTTCACAAGTTACAATGGACGAAATGAACAAAGGCTTGTCCCTCAACCTAAAATGTCGGTGGTTTTTAGGGCTGTGGAATATATAAAAAATCTTTAAATTCTTTTTTTAATGATTTATAAATACCCTTTCATTGTGATAGTGAAGGAAATACTCTATGATATATGTTTTGTATTATAAATAACTAGTAATATCCCGCAGTTTCGCCCGCGTACATACCGATCTCAGGGCAGTGGAAAGTCTTCTAAGTCGGACTATAGATTTATTTTCGTTAATTAAAAAGTTTTATTTCCATTAAATTTTATAAATGTTATATAGCCTATGTTGCTCAGTAAAGATGCAGCTTTCCAATGGTGAAAAAATTTTTGAAATCGGTCCAGTAGTTTTTGTGTGAAAACATTACAAAAATACATACAAGTTTTTCCTCTTTATAATATTAGTATACATGATTAAGATAATATATAAAATCATACTTAATTACCTATAGTAATTTACACAAAATATATAAAAAGAAAAATAAGCTGTGATGGCCTAGCGGTGCGACCGTGTGAATCTCTAGAGACGATCATAGGTTCAAACCCGGGCAGACACCAATGAGTTTTTCTATTAAAACTTATGTGTCTAATTGATAATTGCAATTTATTACACGCTTTTCGGTGAAGGAAAACATCGTGAGGAAACCTGCATATCTTTAGAAAATTCTAGGGATATGTGTAACCTACCAATCCTCATTGGAGCAGCGTGGTAGGTCTTAGCTCCAACCCTTCTCTCCAAAAATGGAGAGAGGAGGCCTATGCTCAGCAGTGGGGATAGTAACAGGCCGTTACTTACTTTTATATAAGAAATATGCAATGTAAATTTAACCTAACAATTTTTATTATGTAACATAATTTAAATGTTATTGAAGTTAAATACATTCATAAGTTGAAACAATTGTTATGAATAATTTCCTTTAAATGACATTTATGTTCAATCAAAACAAAAAAAATGTCTGTAAAAACCTTGATGTGTAATATATATAAATTAAAAAAAGAATAGTGGATCCAACCGCAAACTTGTCACAATTTAACGCTACACATGTATCAATATTATTACTACTTTATATAATAAGTTCTCATAAGCAACCCTAACTAGGCCTTTTATCCTGCCATCACTTGATATATTGACTACCAATCTGTACTATAGGATAGCGGCCCCAGTTTTCCATAGAATGACTTATGACACCAATGTCTGTTGCCAAGTTTTCAAAGGTTTTTTTTAGTAGTCAATTCTTGAATTCCTTATAAGGCTTTATGGAAATGACACTATAAAATACCTACATAATTCATAAACGAATACTTTACAGAGGAATTAAGTTTTAAAGAACGCTTTTCAACTGTGAAGTTTATACAATATAAACTTAGCACAAATTTATTGTTTGTTGTTAGTTATTTGAGTGTTTATAATGAGGCAAAGTTGAGTACTAGTTTTGTAGTACAACTTTATTGTAGCTTTTTTGAAAGGGTTTTATAATTATGTTCTTTTTAGAACAAAGTTTCTCAACGGTCCTTAGAAGTGGGTTGATAAAACGTAACGTAAATGAAAAGCATTGCGCCCCTAAATCTTTTTCCTTTACAGTTTTGGGTAATATGCAATGTTTGTTTTTTATTTCTTTCATAAATTAAACCGATCATCCTCCTGCCCTTATCCCACTCTAAGTGGGGTCGGCACAACATGTTATAAACATGCTGTCACATGATTTGGCTGCGTTTTTACGACCGGCCGCCTGCCTGACGTCAACTTACTAAGTCGTATTTTACGACACCTCGGTAAGAAAGAGGGTGGTCTATTTTACTAAACCGAATACCACACGGTGGGTTAACTTACCTTAGTCGCCTTTTAGGACACCTCGGTAAGAATTGAGGGTAGTACTATTCTATTCAGCCGGATACCACACGACGTTTTCATAACAAAAACCGATAATAATAAATTAATAAATGAATGACTACCAGAATAAAAATCAATAAACCTCACTTTCATATTTATAACCAAAAATTATAAGATATCCGATATCTTTCATTTACTCGTAAATATTTGATCATCTGTTATTGATTCTGTCTTCATTGTTCTGCTGTGATACATGTTATTTCTAAAACTAAATATGAATTCTAAGGAAGCGCTTTCCTTGATCTTTGACAAATATTTTCTCTTATCTTCCCTTTGTTTGCAAATTTACCGAATATTTTTATACAGAGAGGACTACATTAGCTTGTTTTTTTTCTTTTTAAATTGCTTTGATGATATGAAAGTGAAGAAGAATTATATTACAATTTAGATCCCATTTACATAGCCGTGACGACGGTGTGACGAATTACCTTTAAAAATAGTTTACCGCTTTAATTAAAGAGGCTGTCTCTGTGGCTTAATTAATAGACTGTCATTTACCCATTCTGTCATTAACTTAAAAATGTGTACATGACAGACGTTAATTTCACGATGAGTGTTTTACATTAAGGTGTTGGCTTGTGCACTGTGCTACATCATCATCTTCCTGCCCTTATCCCACTCTAAGTGGGGTCGGCACAACATGTTATAAACATGCTGTCACATGATTAGGCTGCGTTTTTACGACCAGCCGCCTGCCTGACGTCAACTTACCTTTATCGTATTTTACGACACCTCGGTAAGAAAGAGGGTGGTCTATTTTACTTAACCGGATACCACACGGTGGGTCAACTTACCTTAGTCGCCTTTTACGACACGTCGGTAAGAAATGAGGTTGGTCTATTCTACTCAGCCGGATACCACACGGCGGGTCGACTTACCTTAGTCGCCTTTTACGACACCTCGGTAAGAAAAGGAGGGTGGTACTATTCTATTCAGCCGGATACCACACGGCGCGTGCACTGTGCTACATATAAATAAATAATAAATAAATATATTATATAGGACACTTACATGGTCGTTTGTCCCTAAAGTAAGTAACTTAATACTTGTGGTATGAGTGACAGACAACTGGTGAATACATATACATACATATATAATTTTTAAATTCATACTTAAAAACAAATAAACAACTAGACTCGAAGAACTATCAAATTGTTTTATAGAAAATTTGGCCCTCGGCGGGAATCGAATCCGCGAACTCGAAATCGTAATCGGAAATCGTATCCGGCTGAGTAGAATAAACCACCCTCATTTCTTACCGAGGTGTCGTAAAAGGCGCCTAAGGTAAGTTCACGACCGGTCGTAAAACACCTAGCCAAATTGTGTAACCACATGTTAATAACATGTGCCGACCTGACTTAGAGTGGGATAAGGTCAGGGGAATAATGAATGATGATGAAATGTTGTAATAAAATTCATCATCTTCCTGCCCTTATCCCACTCCAAGTGGGGTCAGCACAACATGTTATAAATATGCTGTCACATGATTTGGTTACGTTTTTACGACCGGCCGCCTGCCTGACGTCAACTTACCTCAGTCGTATTCTACTAAACCGGATACCACACGGTGGGTCAACTTACCTTAGTCGCCTTTTACAACACCTCGGTGAGAAATGAGGTTGGTCTATTCTACTCAGTCGGATACCACACGGCGGAAATATTGTAATAAAATTAATAGTTTTAAAGAATGATAGATTCAGGTAATTTAACATCACGCGGAAACCTAAAATGCGGCTGTAAATAATCATTCTGAAAGCGTTACGAGTCGGAAAGGTGCAAATTGATATTTATAGGCCGCGGAAGTACAAATTGTTGGAAATTTAGGACAAAATCCTTGCTCGGTTTGTTTAATGGCTGAAATGGGGATTATGGATAAATTATTGCGCATTTTTATCCATGATTTATTTATAGATTTGTCTGTATTTTATAAAAATTACCTGGGGGACTGAGCCTTGAATGGTATTTTTAAAATGATGTAAAAAGAACTAAAAAAAATTGAAAAGAAAAAATTAAAAAATAATAGGGCAGGTGGGGCTTGATCCTAGATATTTTCACCTCTTTAGACCGCCCGTTACCCCAATGTGCTACTATGACTTTACGTTTGACAGCGAAAAATTGAAATTGTATTCAACGTAAATTAAAACTAGAAACAAAAAAAAACTAAAAAAAAAATTGAAAAGAAAAAAGTAAAAAATGATAGGGCAGGTGGGGCTTGATCCTAGATATTTTCACCTCTTTAGACCGCCCGTTACCCCAATGTGCTACCATGACTTTACGTTCGACAGTGAAAAATTGAGATTGTATTCAACGTAAATTAAAAAAAAAATTTAGAGCCCGAAAACAGAGCCATAAAACGACATTTTTTTTAAATAAAACTTTTTAGATCGATTTTTTTCCCTCAAAACCCCCTACATGCTGAATTTCAGGAAAATCGTTCGAGCCGTTTCCAGATTCTTAAAATACATATATACATACAAGATTAACTCATTTAAATATTAAAGAGAATAATATAGATTGTAAATATAGGAACATGATATGATCATTTCTGTTAATAATATTATTTTGTTCCATCGTTTTCGCTTCAAACATATTGTTCTAACATTTGAGTAATGTTACAGTTAATCTGTACTCGCAGTGTTCCGTGACACATGTTCTGTTCAGAGAAAATGGGTTTATTTCTCGTATTATATAAGAACATGAAGGGTATTTAGGGGTGCACGAAATCCTATAATAAAATTCCGAAATCGATGTTCTCATTACGAAGTGAAAGTTAAGGCGGATTTTGTGAATGTATGAAAAACAATTCCTTAATCCATTTTAGACTATCTAGTTTATTCCAATGCTGGGCAAAATCATCCTCTCATACTTTATTTTTTATTTATAAGAGGAAAAGGTTGGTAATGATGTGTGTTATATCATTACATATTATAAAACAGTTTTCCCCAGACGTATCTCATCATCTTCCTGCCTTTATCCCACTCTAAGTGGGGTCGGCACAATATGCTACAAACATGTTGTCACGTGATTTGGCTTCGTATTTTACGACCGGCCGACTACCTGACTTCAACTTTAAGTAAAGTTAAGTTAAGGAAGTAACTTAAGTAGAATATACCACGCTCTTTCCTTCCGAGGTGTCGTAAAATACAACTAAGGTAAGTTGACGTCAGGGAGGCGGTCGGTCGTAAAATACCTCAAATCATGTGACAACATATCCATAACGTGTTGTGCCGACCCCACTTAGAGTGGAATAAGGGGAGGAGGACGATGATGTTTGCTTTTTATAATACTATAATGTACATGTAACGATTTCTATACAAAAGTTTCTATGTAATGTTTAATTCATTCAGTATATTGTAGATTTACAGCGCTAATAAATTCGCCCTAAACATTCGAGTAATGTTTTGGATAATTTCCGCTCACATTATTCTAAGCGAAACACGTGTTACGTTCAAATGTAATGCGTTTTGCGTGTTATGGTATTTTGTGGGAAAAAGATAAAGTTTTTTCCCATATTGATACCTATTCTTAATAATCAGGCGAAATGCGGAAACTCGGAAATATAATAAAGGAACAAATCCACCACCGCTACCACAATACACAATTTGCTTTGCGATTTTCTCGTGGAGTCTATCTCCTGATGATGCTTCGGTTGCGGGGCGAAACGATTGTTGAGTTTGTGATAGTGGACGTGGAGGTTTGTGCATGTGTTTTTATGAATCCTGCATGTATCAAGTATGAAAACGGATTGTCCACTCTACATTTAGCATTATATATATTTTCTATTTTACTTCATCGCAGATTATAGCAAAATAATTTTATTATACCTTTGTATTATGGATCTCCGCAAACTAACGCCTAATTCTATAAATTATTTAGACTTAGTGTAATAGTATAATAGAATACGTGTTTGAATGATGTAAGTGTTAAAGCTGTATGTAAACCTAATAAATTAAAGAAATAATTCTATTACCTTTCTACAGCTCAATCAAACTCATCACTTTTTCACTTAGTTTAGTCTTGTTCACTCATCATCAAAATTTGCCATTCAATTTTACCGTAATAGAAATTTATTTGAACCCCCAATTCACACAATCGATATCTCAAATGTCATCAATCACATTCAAACACCATAAATAATAGACCGCGTAATAAATAAAATTTATCGAGTGTCGTTCGTGACTCGACATGTGCAAATTAAATATCAATCGTGACTTGGGGTTTTAGGAAATACGGCAGATATTGGTAGAATTGGTATTAAATATTTTATGTTGGTATCACTGATACAGACTGGTTTCGCTTGTCAGTTATACAGGGTGGCACCGAATTAACGACATTAATTTTAATTTTAGGTACAAAATTAATAATTAAATTTGCTATAATCAGCGATAAAATAAATAATATATATAATGCTAAATGTAGAGTGTACTATCCGTTTTCATATCTGATACATGCAGGTTTCGTAAAAATGCATACACAAACGTACATACTACCATATAATTACCAAACAAGCTTAGTTATGTACTAATCGGTTCAACCCCACCATTTATTGTGTATTTCCTCCAAACACGTGTAACAAGCTTGAATTAGCAACATTTATCTAATTGTTAATGAGGGTGCCATTGTTTAATGATCTCAAGGTGTTCTAAGATGTTAAGTCGAAGACTTTTGTCACAGATGTGCAGAATTTCGAAACAATTGTCATTATGAACTTTATGACCGCTTTTTAACAAATATTTTGCGAAATTTTAGAATTGTATTGAATTCTATAAATTATTTAATTTTGGGTAACTACATACCTCAGCACCCTACATCTAAGAAATTAGTTAATTCAGTGACGTATTTTAGCGACAGGAATTATTTTTCGTTTTTTAAAAAAGAATCATGATTTTTAGAGATCAATGACCGTTACATAACATACCTTGACCTAAAAACCAAATACTACAGGAGGGAGAGACAAAATAATGTTATTTTTATCTCCTACTTTTTTAACAAGCGCGCCGCGTCAGGTCAGTCTACCCATTACTAGTGAAGCCAGTTCTCAATTAAAATATATTTATTTGTTCGAAAATATATATTTTTTAAAGAATATTTAGGAAGATTGGATTATGCCCAAGTTATCTTATACGTTTAAGTGATCTATAAATTAATTTGATTTCGTTTTAAAGATACTCGTACACCCTGTATATAAATTGTTTTTAATTAGTAAAAACATGATCACAAACCTACCACGTTAATCTTGTTCTATGTCAAATGAACGGTGTCAAGACAAGGAAATGTGTAAATGATTCTTAAGACCTTTTCAGACGTCAAGACAGCTGAGGCGTGTTTCTATGAAATAATTGGTTTAGCTTTTCAACGCAGAAACACAGTAAGCTTTTTCGACTCCTCTCACCTTGTAACTTAAGTTCCTCTTAATTATGCAGTATATGATATTTTTTTATTTCTGAAAAAATAAAGGCTCTTTTATCCTATATATTATAGCCCGTTGCATAAGCTTTAAATTAGTCAAATTTCATTGACATTGGTTTAGTGGACTAAGTGTGGTCGTTAAAGTAAGACCGATAGATAGGCAGATTGACAGACAGGTAGAGGGATGACTTAGAGGGAGGATGGATGCTTTGCATAGGCTTCCTCTCTCCGTTTCTGGAGAGAAGGGTTGGAGCTAAGACCTACCACGCTGCTCCAATGCAGATTGGTAGGTGACATATATCCCTAGAATTCTCTAGAGATATACAGGTTTCCTCACGATGTTTTTTTTTACCGAAAAGTGGTAATAAATTTTAACAAACTTTTTATGTTCTTTTGCGATGAGCAAAGGACCAGCCGAAAGCGTATTGTTAGACAAAAATTATAATAGAAATATCTTGCTATAATCCACGTTTTATTACAACACTATAATCTACAATCGTAATGCTCTAAAAGCGTATCGTCCTGATCATACTTTGGTTAAGGGTCGACACGATCGTAGATATTGTCGTAGTGTGTGTTGTGCGGCGTTTTGTGATACATGTCCTGACTGATCTTGTATGTATAAGGTATGTGAACGTTGCCTGCTTCCTACACTTAGCATCACAGATTCTTTTAACAAACTGGGATTACAGCAAAATAATTCTAACATAACTTCTGTACTATGGAATTCCGGAAAGTAACGCCTGCTTCTATTAATTATGTATCATTAAAAGTAACTTTCGGTTTACTTTTTTTAATATAAGTGTTATTTTTTTTAAATTATAAGAGTCTTTAGAACACGTTTATTGGCCACACTTTATAGTTTTACAACATTCTTTTTAGGAGATATAGTTGGCAAACCATTATCTTGAATCTAACGTCTGTAATTCCGATCATGTAAACCATTAAACACGAGAGACAAACACAAATCTACATCTATTAGAGATTTGGTAAACAAAAGGATTCCACTTGATTCAACTAAATTGCTTTAAATGAGATCTATCTGCGCAGCGATTACTTGAACTGTTTTAATTAAGAGATTGGAATTACAAAGAATTTATCTCCTTGAACTAAAGTCAATAAAAGGTGAACTTTGTCGTCTTAATTGAAACGAAGAATATTTAATTTCTAAACAACGTTAAGGAATCATCATTCTCCTGCCCTTATCCCACTTTAAGCAGGGGTCAGCACATATTTTTCATTTACATTCTCTCCTACCATTCATCAACTTTGCTGCAATTTCCTACTGGTCTGCGTTATGCAAGGCTGTAGCTAAATATAATAACTTAGTCAAGTGAATTTTTCTTAACGTCTCTATACCATCGCAGCCTACTCTCCTGCATCTTCTTTGGAGTTCCACGCAGGTACTCATTGCGAAGTTTATCCAGGCTGGTTACGCTGCACATCCACCTTCTATCTATCTAGCTAATCTTGGGGCCGCCGGTATAGGACGAGTGGCCAGCTTCTAATTCTGGACTATTTCACTCATTTCCCCGTGTTGAGACAAGGATGTCACTGCTGTCCCGAGAGTGTCACCTTCTCTAACCTACGCATTGCTTTTACAAATCTGTCAATATTCCTGAAGGGGATATTTGTTAGGTCCTCAACTTCAATTTAATCCTTACCTAGTATTTACTAACTTACCAGTGAGTACATAGGGCACTCAGTCATAAGGTGAAGACTAGTTTCTTCTTCTTCTCAATCTGAGCACGCTGCGCCTTCTTTTATTCTCATTATTGACAGGTGTCTCTTTAACAGGCAGTGCCTAGTAGTAATGCATGTTATAATTGCCACATTCTTCCTGCTGTGAGACATTAGTTCTTTTGTTTTCTTTGTTTCGAAAGATTTGAGAAACAGCTTTATTTTTTTTCGTGTTTTACTTCTATTCTTTCTACTTCTATTATTTTGTCTATAATACGCTTTATTATCATATTTGCAATTAGGAGAAAAGGTTCTCGGCCTATAAATGTTTGGCTCGCCCCTTTTTTGCCAATACGTCAGCTTTTTCATTGCCTGCATGGCCATGATGGTGTCTTGGAATCCATGCAATCGTTACTTCTCCAATCTCAGCTAGTTATAACATCGAACATTTTCAATTTGGCGACTTGCTCTTTATTTTCGTTGAAATATTATTTCCACGAAAAGACTATTAATTACGGGGTTCGTGAGTAAAGCTCGAATAACGCTGTTGACGCTTGCTATCGCGTTGATTAGCAATTTTGAATATGCCGGCATATAAAAAACAGCAATTTCCGTTCACAATTTTTATTCATTAAAATCATTATTATATTATACTGTTACATGTATTATATATAAAAGAGAACTAGCAAAAATAGTACTTTAAATTTACATTTAAAAAATGTCATAACATTTATTTTAACACAATTTTTATGGGAAAATTTCACTCCTTAATTTAAAGGTGCACTACCATTTTTTTTCTGTTTTTAAAATGGTTAGCCGTATTGATAGTTTAAACGTTTTTACTACTGTCCGCCTGCCTGACGTCAACATACCTTAGACTTATTTTACGACACCACGGCAAGAAAGGATCTATTCAAGGTGGTCTATTCTACTCAACCGGATACCACACGGTAGGTCATCTTCTCTTAGTCGCCTTTTACGAGACCTCCGTAAGGAATGTGTGTGGTCTATTCTACTAAGCCGGATATCAAATCAAATCAAATCAAATATTTTATTTGTGCATTACAGTATTAAATGGGTCTTATATTAGCACACAGTACTGTAAGCTACCCCACAAGGGTGTACAAATTTTTTTTCCGCTTGCTATTACCTTAACTTGTAACTTAAACTTTTTAAACCTTACTAGTACGACCCATAACACATCGGTACATACACATGTTTGTTTTTGCGAGGTTAATAGTGTTGCCTTTTACTTTTGTCAATTACAATAATATATATAATATTTATCAGTATGTCATTTATTGTAAAAAAAAAGTCAGCTATATCACTAAGCGGGTCGACTTACCTTAGTCGCCATTTACGATAAGTCGGTAAGAAATAAGGTTGGTTTGTTCTACTCACGGTGTATTTAAGGTTTATCTATTCAGAAATGCTACAAACTAAAATATACTGCAATAGTAATATTTATAATGATGTTTGCAATACGATCATTATTTCCTACGCAGCAAGGTCCATGTGTTTTCGCAATAAAACGTTTAAATGGCGACCGAGTCGGTCTGTCATTCATCTTATATTACTGAGGATATGAAACGGTTTGAAGACAAAAAGATTGAACACTTTTTGAGCGACACATTACTTTGCTCGTAGCGCGTTTCAAAATGCAAAATGTTTTCCGCTTGTGTATTCTTTTATTACTGCGCGAGTGTTAAAAGTATATTTATGTATGGAATAAAAGCTTTTATGACAGAGCGTTAAGAGATGTCATAAGAACCGACGTAATTATACATGTCTACTTCCTACTTATACCAGACTAATATTCCTAGCGGAGGGAGGGGCCACTTTCAGAGAGGCCCCGACCCAGAGGTGGCGCACTCTGGGATACAGAGTTGCTGCTGGCGGGGATGGGGGGCAATGTCTTCATGGGTACCCTATCCCCGCCACCAGCAGCGTAGTGGAGCACACAGGTTATTTTAGTCGGTGCGAGTCCGACATAACCGTCGCCTGTCCCCGTCGGGCGGCGGTACCCATAGGGGGTTTTTTCCTGTTAAAAAAAAAGACTAATATTCCTAATGGAAATTTGAAAAGGCAATTTTGCTATTATTAACATAATACATTTTTAAACCATATAGTATCATGAAATACTTTGCAGAACATTTAACCATAGCAAATATATTACTGTAATCATCATCATCCTGCCCTTATCCCACTCTAAGTGGGGTCAGCATAATATGTTATAAACATATTGTCACATGATTTGGCTACATATTTTACGACCAGCTGCCTGCCTGACGTTGTGGGAATCAAACCTAGGTTTCCACTTTTTTTGGTCCGTACGCTACCAATATTTTGCATTTGACAGCTAAAAATTTCAGTTACTTTCTATTCCTATTTATAGAAGTTTTTTTAGTGCCCAAAAACAGATAAAATGAGATTTTTTTAAATAAAACCTAGCTAGATCAATTTTTCTCCCCCAAAACCCTCTACATACTGAATTTCAGGAAAATCGTTGGAGCCGTTTCCAAGATTCCGAAAATATATATATACATACAAATTTAAATTATTTATAGAATCAGCTTAGCGATTCAGCGCGAAAACGCTGCCAGCATTCTTGGGTCCATTCCACGTGGGCATGATTTGTATAGTCCTAGCGAGTAAGTAATTTAAGATAGATATAACTTGTACATTTTTGCTGGAAATAATTTTTTTATTTTTTATAGATAATTTATAGAATTTGGCGTTACTTTGCGGAGATCCATAATACAAAAGTAATAATAAAATTATTTTACTTTTTTTAATTACTATATCTGCGATGAAATTCATCGCGGATTATAGCAAAATAATTTTATTATTACTTTTAAAAGATTAAAGATATAAATATTAATATAAAACGTTAATAACGGCTAAAATATATAACAGTTTCTGTTATAAGTTCTGTTCTGTTATAATAAGTGAATGTTTAGAAAATTGTGGTGTTTCAAGAACATTATCAAAATGATAAGAAATATATTTTAGAATAATAAGTATTATATAATATTGTACATAAGTATTATATAAGATGAAATTCATCGCGGATTATAGCAAAATAATTTTATTATTACTTTTGAAAGATTAAAGATATAAATATTAAAATAATACGTTAATAACTGCTAAAATATATAACAGTTTCTGTTATAAGTTCTGTTCTGTTATAATAAGTGAATGCTTAGAAAATTGTGCTGTCTCAAGTACATTATCAAAATGCTAAAAAATATATTACAATAATAAGTATTATATGATATTGTACATATAATATCTTCTACAGAATACTTTTAATTTATACTTTTAATTTTAATTTTCTACATTTATTTACTATCTTACTTTCATATTTATATTTATTGTATTGTTCACTTCCTTCTCTCATTTGTGGAAACTTTGTTGGCATGCGTATTAATTTTATGTTATAATTTTTTGTAATAATTTAAGTGCTGTATGTTTTCCAATTTATAAATAAATAAATAAATAAATAAATAAATAAATACCAGTACAGTGTCAAGTCTAGCATGATTTATCATGTAGTAGCTACGGGTCAAAGCTTTGCATACAGCAATAGAATATTAATAATAATCCGATTACGATTCAACTGTGTTTGCATATATCGCAATTGATTTAACTGCGTATTAAATTAGAGTTATTAAAATTCATACATGAAGATTCATACGTGATTTTTTAAGAATATTGCTTTATTAGACAATAAAATATTTTAAAAATAATGGTAATTACGTGTGGTATCCAGCTGAGTAGAATAAACCACCCCTTATTTCTTACCGAGAGGCGACTATGGTAAGTTGACCCGCCGTGTAGTATCCGGTTGAGTTGAATAGACCACCCTTATTTTTTACCGAGGTGTCGTAAAAGAGCGATTAAGGTAAGTTGACCCGCCTTGTGGTGTCTGGTTGAGTAGAAAAGACCATGCTCATTTATTACCGAGATATCGTAAAAGGTGACTTAGGTAAGTTGACCCACCGTGTGGTATCCGGTTGAGTAGAATAGACTACATACTTTCTTACTGAGGTGTTGTAAAATATGAGTAAGTTAAGTTGACGTCAGGCAGGCGCCTGAACTTGAACGACGGCGTAAAATACAAAGCTAAATCATGTGACAATATGTTTATAACATGTTGTGCCGACCCCACTTAGAGCGGGATCGGGGCAGGAGAATGATGAATGGTAATATAGACTGTTGGAGAAGTGGGTAGTGACCCTACCTTCAGCTCCGCGGGTCGCGTATTCGATTCCCGCCGCCGAGGGCCAACATTTTCTATAAATGAATTTGTTTATCTTTGAGCCTGGGTGTATATTGTATTTAAGTATGTATTTAAAAAATATATAAGTATATATTCACCTGTTGTCTGTCACTCATAACACAAGTATTAATTTTTCTTACTTTGGGGACGGACGACCGTGTAAGTGTCCAAAAAAAAAATTATGTTACTATAAATCGCTGTTAGACAAAATCTAGTCATAGATTCAACCAGAAGAAAATTCATATAAATCATTCACGTAATTTGTCTACCAATATTAATACTACAATTAGGTTTGGTGAAATAATGCTTATAAAGCAAAAAAAAGAGACAGAACGCAAATAATCTATCCATATACGGTATTTAGACATGGGCGATTTCAACCCCACTATCGTAATGGTCGCTAAAACGATTTGTTGCGACTTCTGTCAACCTCATGCTATACATTACAATATCCTTCATTAGACAAACGAAAACGAACCTTATCAACTTAAATTAAAGCTCAAAATTAACTATATATCGGTACATCATAATATCAGACTTAGGCCGAATGTACGGACAGATTGCCGTGGATCTTTCAAGCGATACATCACGATAAATAGTAGTCGTGTAACAGGGAGCATTTATGCATGTTACTGAAAATACTACGATATTGAACTCTTTGGTATAAGCAATAAAGTTTAAAATCCCTTTGTCTATAATAAACATCCGGTTGGCCCGCTGCGGATTCTATTAATGATTTCATGGTGGTGCTTGCTTGTCAATCGATTGCGTTTATTTGCCTTCCCTGATTCCCTGGGACACTGGAATTTAACTAGAATGTAAAAAATTTTACAATGAAAGGAAAAGAACTAACAGTAATTGTGTAACCTATTCTTTTGTCAAATGTATGCTAAAAAAATATGCAACAAAAAACCTTTTATATTACCTCTGTTTACTTTTTGAGGAATATGTTTTAAACTCTTATGTTAGCGTTATATATACACAAATCGATTTTATATATTTCATGCAATTTAAAATCATTTACTAAAACGGAACCAGTGATTTGTTTTTTACGCCGTGTGGTATCCGGCTGAATAGAATAGTACCATCCTCATTTCTTACCGAGGTCTCGTAAAAGGCGAATAAGGTAAGTCGACCCGCCGTGTGGTATACGGCTGAGTAGAATAGACCAACCACATTTCTTACCGAGGTTTCGTAAAAAGCGACTAAGGTAAGTTGACCCATCGTGTAGTATCCGGATGAGTAGAATAGACCACCCTCATTTCTTATCGAAGTGTCGTAAAAGGCTACTAAAGTAAGTGGACCCACCGTGTGGTATCCGGTTGAGTAGAATATACCACACCCATTTCCTACCGAGATGTCGTAAAAGGTGACATCAGGCAGGCGGTTGATCGTAAAATACGCAGCCAAATCAAGTAAAACATGTTTATAGCATGTTTTACATGATTTGGCTGCCGACCCCACTTAGAGTGGGATAGGGGCAGGAGGATGATGATGTTTCTTTATTTGGTTCTGAAGTAGGCTTTAAATCAAGAGTCTTTGTCTAGAAAGTATAAAAGTAGCGGCCTGTTACTATCCCACTGCTGAGAATTGGCCTCTTCTCTCCGTTTTTGGAGAGAAAGTTTGGAGCTAAGACATACCACGCTGCTCCAGTGCGGATTGGTAGGTTACACATATCTCCGGAATTCTCTAGAGATATGCAGATTTGTGTCCGCCTTGGACACAAATCTACACGTTGCTCTTCATTCGGCCAAGGCGAGGAACAAATGGCGAGCAACTGTCCACAAAATCATTACTTGAAACTAGGGATCACGACCCTCAGTAATGAGGAGAACGATGCGAGGAGGAGGATGCAGATTTCCTCACGATGGTTTTTCCTTTACCGAAAAGCGTGTGATAAATTGATTATCAATTAGACACATAAGTTTTAACAGAAAAACTCATAGGTGTCTGCCCGGGTTTGAACCAGTGACCTCGAAAGAGTTGAAGAATTGTGTTACCGCTGGGCTACCACAGCTGTTAGAAAGAAAGTATATAGTGACATTATAGATTTAGTATTGCCATCATAAAACGCTACGTCTTTATTATACGTCAGCGCAATTATCCCGGACCTAAACAAACACCGTTAAGCTCTATACATATTTATACACCCAGTTACTTGTTACCTTAGATCATTTACCATATAAGTTTGTTTAGGCGAAGGAAAACCTGAATTTTAGTCTTTAAAAATTACGTTATCATATAAGCTAAGTGAAATGCCAAAATCCATTAAAAATTAATTGGTCATACATTAATTTATAGAATTAGGCATTACTTTGTGGAGATCCTATTACAAAAGTAAGAAAATTATTTTGCTATAATCCACGATAAAGTATCGCAAAGCTTGCGATTTTGTCGTAAAGTCTATCTCCTGATGATGCTTTGTTTGCGGGGTGAAACGATTGTTGAGTTTGTTATAGTGAATGTGTAAAGAATAATAAATAAATATATGGGACACTTCCACACACGGTCGTCCGTCTCCAAAGTAAGTAACTTAATACTTGTGTTATGGGTGACAGACAACTGGTGAATATATACTTATATATTTTTTAAATACATACCTTAATACAAATATACACCCAGTTTCAAAGACCAACAAATTCATTTATAGAAAATGTTGGCCCTCGGCCGGAATCGAACCCGCGACTGAAGGCAGGGTCACTACCCACTGCTCCAACGGGCCAGTCGAGTTTGTTATAGTGAATGTGTGCAGTGCTTGTTTATTGTGGTGGCGGTGGTAGAGGTTTGTGCGTATATTTTGACGAATCCTGCATGTATCGAGTATGAAAACGGATAGTCCACTCTACATGTAGGATTATATATATTTTCTATTTACTTTATCACGGATTATAGCAAAATAATGTTATTATTACTTTTGGTCATATATTGTTTTTGTTCTTGCTTTTACTTACGTTATGACTTGTATTATAAGCATATGAAGATAAATATATTTGTTTCTTAAAAATATTACGTACTGATAAAGCATTTAAGAAACATATTTCTGAGAAAACTTGTGTCTTCAATAAATTTACTTGAAACAAATATCCAATATACTTGTGATAAAGATAAGATAATTCTAAGATATAGCTTTGCTTAGATTAGCTTTAAGGACAATAATCTATAGAAATAAATCTTAATATAGGTAGGTAATAAAAATTGTTGATATATTCACATTTTATTACAATCGGTTGATCACCCATAATAAATATTGACAAAGTACCAATACTTTGTTAGAAAATTTATGCCATGTTACCGATAACATGCCGTAAATTTTTATGGATCATAAAAATGACAGTTCATCTCCTTGTGAGGCTCATGTGATTTTATTTCATTATATGCTACTAAAAATTCAATTAAATAGTAAATATTTTTAAATATATAGTTAGTAGATATTAGTAAATAGTATCCGGCTGAGTAGAATGGACCACCCTCATTTCTTGCCGATGTGTCGTAAAATGCGACAAAAGTAAGTTGACGTCAAGCAAGCGGCCGGTCGTAAAATACGTAGCCAAATCATGTTCTGCCGAACAACATGTTTTAATTATTTTGTGATGTGCTTTGGCTAGGTATTTTTCGACCGGCCGCCTGCCTGACGTCAACTTACCTTAGTCGCCTCGGTTAGAAAGAGGGTGGTCTTTTCTATTTAGCTGGATACCCCACGGAGCTTACCTTAGTCGCCTTTTACGATACCTCGGTAAGAAATGAGGGTGGTCTATTCTACTGAGCCGGGCACCACACAGCACTTAAATTAGTCACCTTTTATTACACCTCGATAAGAAATGAGGTTGGTATTTTCTACTCAACTGGATACCACACGGCGGGTCAACTAACCTCAGTCGCCCTTTACGGCAACTCGGTAAGAAATGAGGGTGGTCTAGTCAACTTAACCGAATACAACAGGGCACTTACTTTAGTCACCTTTTACGACACCTCGGTAAGAAATGAGGGCGATCTATTCTACTCACCCGGATACCATACAGCAAAAATTTAGTAAGTACCAAGGCGACATAAAACTCTACGGCTTTATTATACATAATCGCAATCAGCCTCCGCCCTAAGCTAACAGAATGTAACGCGCACCCCTCACATATTTATACAGGCCTAGTCGATTTTAATTATTCAGTATAAAATTAAACCTAGATCAATACCTGAACAAAGATTAATTTTGAACAAAAGAGGTATTGTGTTAACTTAATGAGAGAAAATTTGTTGAATAAAATAAAAATATCAAATGCATCATTTTTAAAAGCTTTTTTATAACGCCGTGTATGTATGAAGCTCATGCGTACTAGTCCAATCCAGATGGCAATGCATGTTTATGATAAGCAAGACCTGATTCTGCTCCCAGGATTGGCTCACAAGCGAACTCCTCATCGGTTAATAGGAGAGGAGTTAAAATTTTGTTAAAAGCTTTTATTTATTAAATTCATATTTAACTTATTAGGAAAGGAGTTGCTTTCAACTAATGTAGAAAATTTAGATTGTATATTTTAGTTATGTCAGGATCATACTACGCTTTTTAAGTAAGCATTGCGATTTTGTCGTGGACCTTATGTCCTGATGATGCGTCGGTTACGGTGCGGAACGATCGTTGAGATTGTCGTAGTGACGCGTGTAGTGCTTGCGCATTGTGCTATTGGTGGTGGTGTGCTACGTGAGGTAACTAATCCTGCATCTATAAGGTATGAGAACGATTTTTGCTTCCTACGTTTTACATTACATAGATTTTCGTAACCAACGCGGATTACAGCAAAACAATTCTACCATAGTTTTTGTATTAAGTATAAATACTCTTTCTTCTTTTTTTCACATGACGATTATAACTAAATAAAAAACTTTCAAATAATTTTTTAATGTTTCTAACTAGCACAAATTTATAATTTCAGTTTCACTGTAAATAAGTTAAACTTAGTTAATGAACTTAGTATCGGGTTAGCCCGAATAGTTTCGAACCCATCTGGGGCACTTATTCATGAGCTCTTTACACGACGTTATCGCGGCGGGAATGGAAAAAAATAAGTTAAACTTACATATGAGCTTTCATATCCTAATCTTAAATTAAGCCAATATATACATATCTCAATTTTGAAAAACAAAATGAGACATAAGTCGCGACGGTCATATAAAAATTTAATGGTACAAAATATTTGTTCCCCTAACATATATACACTATTAACTAGTTAGTTGTCTTTTTTTAAATGAACCCTTTTTAACTCAGAAAGATCAAAGAATACAACCATTTGTTAACGTGAATTATGAGCTTGCCACCCTATCTAATTAATAAATTAATATGACGTCATTAGGGAGTTAGAACAAAATGTTTTTTTTTGTTTCATTTGCATAGTATTTTTATAAGTGCAACTCTTTACAAGGATATACCTACTATTCATTCACGGTATGGCTCTTGCGCATACTGTTATTCATCATCTTCCTGCCCTTATCCCACTCTAAGTGGGGTCGGCACAATATGTTATAAACATGCCGTCATATGATTTGGCTGCGTTTTTATGACCAGCCGCCTGCCTGTCGTCAACTTACCTCTGTTGTATTTTACGACACCTTGGTAAGAAAGAGGGTGTTCTATTTTACTAAACCGGGTACCACACGGTGGGTCAACTTAGATTAGTCACCTTTTACGACACCTCGGTAAGAAATGAGGTTTGACTATTCTACTCAGCCGGATACCAGACGGCGGGACGACTTACCTTAGTCGCTTTTACGACACCTCGGTAAGAAATGAGGGTGGTACTGTTGTCGCCATTGACTTCCGCTTTGTATTTTATAGCAACACAGTCATGAAACAAGAGTATCGCGCCCTTTTTGACTAAAATGGTACCAACACTGTGACTTGTTGTTTCCGGTCGAGTCTTCCTATTGATAAAACGTTTCAGTGACATTCAGTCTTTGTTCGTCATTCAAGAGAAGTGCATCTCGGAACGGGAATTGTCGTATTCCTAATATATCTGGTTATTGTATATAGGGTGCGTTAACAGTACTATTCTATTCAGCCGGATACCACACGGCGTCTTGCGCATATTGTTATTGTCTGCAGAAATCAAATGAGGGTAAAAAAAGAAAACGGCAACTGTGATACTCAAAAATGAAAACGTCGCGGCTTTAGGCCGATGCAGATATGGCACTATGAATCATATAATTTAATGAAAGCCTAAATCTATATTTCTAATTCCATTCCAAAATATAATTTATAATTCCAAAATGCGATGACATATGATATGGTAAAATATCTACAAACTCTATTTTTGTTGTACTTCGAAACATCATCCTCTTATCCCACTCTAACTGGGGTCGGCACAACATGTTATAAACATGTTGTCACATGATTGGCTACGTATTTTATGACCAGCCGCCTGTCTGACGTCAACTTACTTTTGTCGCCTTTTACGACACTTTGGTAAGAAATGAAGATGATCTATTCTACATAGCCGGATACCACACGGTAGGTCAACTTACCTTAGTCGCCTTTTACGACACCTCAGTAAGAAATGAGGGTGGACTAATCTACTAAGCCGTATACCACACGGCATTTTTGTTGTACTTTGAAAATCAGGACATGTCAAATACCTTTATGATTATACCTATACTGACTAAATTATTTTTCTTACCATTACGTTGATGATATTATTTTTAAAATCTATTTTGACACTTTTGTGTACAAAAGTTAAAATATATAGCAACTTCATAAAAGATTAAAACACTATATTCAACTATAAAAACATATCACAATATTATAAAAAACATCAAAGGAAATCTACTTCCTCATATTTCAAATAAAAAAGGGAGAGCCCTAAAAAATTACAATCGGAATACTATGAATACTTTGAATCCTTCAGCTCAGTCGAGTGCAACGAACTCTGTCCTCATTAATCATAACTCTGTCATCCAAAAGGGACAGGGTATTCATAAATGAAATTCAATCTAACAGGCAATAATCAACTTTATGCTCTGTTGGTTATTGAAGTTAATTTTGAATATCAAAAAGCAATCTCAAAAATTGAAAGTCAAAACTTACACTTGATCTGGATTTTTGCCAACAGTAAGTTTACCCTCCATACACAAAGCTAAGCGATTACTTTTATTTTAAATTATACATATGTAAGTGTTTAATATTTACGTTGGTATTTAAGATTTATGTTGAAAACTCTAGTTGTTTTCACTCGAGTGGTAGCTAAACTTAGTGCTGATTTGACCAAAATGAAAATGTATAAAAGTAAAAGTACCGAATTTTTTATCGCATTAGGTTCAGTCGCGCGAAGCAAGTGAGCAGGTTGGTTTTTTCGTTAAAGTTCAAAGAACTCTTATACATATTGCACAGTGTAACATCATAAAAAACAAAATTTTCAAAAATATCAATAAAAAAATGTATTCTTTTAGTAGACATTCTATAATTTATAGTAGTAGACGTAACTTTTTTGAAATTCCATATTACAAAAGTAAGGACAAAATTATTTACTCTACTTATCCAAGTAGAAAAATAATTCTATTAAATCGAAATATCAGGTCTACATAGAAAAAAACAATGAAGTAGTAAAAAATCATAATGTAATACATAACGCCTATAATCAACAATATTTTCCTGTTAAACGAACTAAAACTTGACTTAAATAAAAAGTAAATAACTTTTTATTTCAGATAAGTTTTGCCACGATATGCATTAATATTATAGTGTAACAAATTCGACTTAACAATATTATGTAAATAGTGCTTTTCCACTTGAGCTATAAAATCAGATATCTTATAGCAGATAATTGGAAATAAGCCTTATTTCTATTTTACATTCTCATCACAGGGTGTGTGTAGGTATCATGTTTTATTAGTTAATCCTCACATTACAAAGTCAACGTATGAATATGTGAATATATTGGATTCAATTTTGTAAAGTAAATGTTTCTGAATTAAACTAAGATTATATCAAAATATCAACATCGTCTACTGCTGAAAAATAGTTTCGTTAAGAGATGTCCACGTTTAACCACATAGTGTCTACTATCACTGTGGTCTCCTACATCGGCTTTGTCTTTTCTCCTTTGGACCTGAACGTCTAATTTTTCGAGCTATAAGCCCCGCTTATTATCATTTCCCACAAGGTTAAACTATGTCTGTATTGTATTACTATAAAAAAATCTATTTCTCTGCAAGATGTACTAAATCTTTCGCTAACAGCTATGGATGATGATTAAATATTAGTATGTATGTTTATACATGTCCTACTCGAGACTATATACAATGTCTTTCACCCGAGATCGACTGGTAGAAATCGCTGTTAAGCGACAAGATCGCCTTTTGTACAAGCTTTCTAGGTATAAAATTATTTTCTAAATTGTGTACGTTTTTGTTGTGCAATAAAGTATATTAATAATAAATAAATCTTAGAAAATCTTATATTTTTACTAGTTTGTCGATGATGACGATAATATTTTTTTTGAAATTCATATTTGGTAATTCTTTTTATTTTGAAGTAAATTGCCTAATAGCATTATACATTTCACTATAGATAAATAAGAAAAATAACGGCCTGGTAATATCCAAATGCTGGGCATAGACCTCCTCTCTCCGTTTCTGGAGAGAAGGGAACTAAGACCTACCACGCTGCTCCAATGCGGATTGGAAGGTTACACATATGCCCAGAATTCTCTAGAGACATACAGATTTCCTTACGATGTTTTCCTTCATCGAAAATCGTGTGATAAATTGCAACTATCAATTAGACACAAGTTTTAATAGAAAAACTCATTGAAGCCTGCCGGGGTTTGAACTCGTGACCCTCCTCGAAAGAGTCACACGGTCTCACCATTGGGCTATCACAGCTTAAATAATAATTTCAACAGCGGCAAGCTTTTTAATATTGAGACTTATCTTTGGAAAATATAACCACAATAATAACATAAATAAAGACAACTATGGTGTTAGAAAAAAAAACTTAGAAAAAGCTATAGGTATTGAATTTGGTGATCTTATGTTAAGTGTAGCAAGACTAAAAAAAAGTTCAAAAATCAACAAATGTGTTTAAACTGGGGGATAGAAAAAAGCAGTCAATAACGTAACATATGCATCGTTTACAACATAAAACTAAACTATTAATTATTCCTGCTACTTATAATACAGAATGGCGCGTGTTTTACAGGGGGAAGGTATTTTGGGAGATTTAATACATTAACAAGGGGTGTCTACGCCCCGACATGTTGCAACAAGGGTGTATGGCTTATTTTAATTTTAAATCACCACTAAGCTATGCAAATGTTTAAACGCTTGTTAAAAATGTGCATGTCGCGAATTTGGATTTTTATAAACTTTTTTATCTACCCACCGTGTGGTATCCGCCTAAGTAGAATAGACCGAACTCATTTCTTACTGAGGTGTGGTAAAAGGTGACTAAGGTAAGTTGACCCGCCGCGTAGTATCCGACTAATTAGAATAGACCAGCCTCATTTCTTACCGAGGTGTAGTAAAAGGCGACTAAGTTAAGTTGATGCGCCGTGTGGTATCCAGCCGAGTGGAATAGGTCACCCTCATTTCTTACCGAGGTGTCAATAAAGGCGACTAAAGTAAGTTGACCCGCCGTGTGGTATCCAGCTAAGTGGACTGGACCACCCTCATTTCTTACCGAGGTGTCGTAAAAGGTGACTAAGGTAAGTTGACCCGCCGTCTGATATCCAGCTGAGTAGAATAGACCACCCTCATTTCTTACCGAGGTGGCGTAAAAGGTAACTAAGGTAAATTGACCCGCCGTGTGGTATTCGGCTGAGTAGTAAAGACCACACTCATTTCTTACCGAGGTGTCGTAAAAGGTGACTAAGGTAAGTTGACCCACCATGTGATATCCGACTGGGTAGAATAGAGCAATCTCATTTCTTACCGAGGTGTCGTAAAAGGCGACTAAGGAAAGTTGACCCACCGTGTGGTATTCGGCTGAGTAGTATAGACCACACTCATTTCTTTCCGAGGTGTCGTAAAAGGCGACTAAGTTAAGTCGCCCCGCAGTGTGGTATCTGGCTGAGTAGAATAGACAACCTTAATTTCTTACCGAGGTTTCGTAAAAGGCGACTAAAGTAAGTTGACTCGCCGTGTGGTATGCGGCTGAGTAGTATAGACCATATTCAATTCTTACCGAGGTGTCGTAAAAGGCGATTAAGGTAAATTGATATCAGGCAGGCTGGTCGTAAACAACGTAGCCAAATCTTGTGACAACATGTTTATAACATGTCGTGCCAACCCCACTTAGAGTAAGATAAGGGTAAAAGGATGACGTTGATGTATTTTTATTGCTTGTACATAAAGTTTACGTCATGGTCGGGTTATTGAAATAAATGTTTGCTAACAAACATTTCTAAACAATTTCTGTACACGAATTTTAAACGAGTTAACTTTATGAATAACAATTTGCCCATTCCATTGTCGGTATGAAAATCAAAGTAAATTCAAATTCGTAACTCGAAATTGCGTAAACAAATCGTTTTGTTTAATTATTTGCAAAGACTTTGCATATGTCTTACGCCGTGTGGTATCCAGCTGAATAGAATAGTACCACCCTCATTTCTTACCGAGGTGTCGTAAGAGGCGACTAAGATAAGTCGACCCGCCGTGTGGTATCCGGCTGAGTAGAATAGACCAACCTCATTTCTTACCGAGGTATCGTAAAAGGCGACTAAGGTAAGTTGACCCACCGTGTGGTATCCGGTTTAGTACAATAGACCACCCTCTTACTGAGGTGTCGTAAAATACGTCAGAGGTAAGTTGACGTCAGACAGGCGGCCGGTCGTAAAAACGCAACCAAATCATGTCACAGCATGTTTATAACATGTTGTGCCGACCCCACTTAGAGTGGGATAAGGGCAGGAGGATGATGACTTTGTATATGTCTTATAAAGTTTACTACTGAATATTTTAGGTAGATAGTTTGGATAGTGGGCGGGTTGATATTTAAAGAGAAAATCACCTGTACTAGACAAAAGTTATGATAGAATTATTTATAATCCGCATTCGTTAACCTCACGGCTTTGATAAAAATACATCTAAAGTATATTAATTATATTATAACTAACTAGCGGTTTTAATATTTCCAGCGCCACCCGCGTGAAAAGATTAAAACCGATAAAAAATATAGTCTTTTGATAACCATAAAAATGGTTAAAATGGGTTAACCTTAAAAGCTAGACATATGCTGTCGTGGAATTTTAATTAGAAATTTTAGAGGTGTTCCCCTCTAAAATTTATTTTGTAATACATAATTTTTGAATAACTATCACCGTTTACTCAGCGCATCCAAGAAAAGCTTTAAATTTTGCTGTTTTCGTAATATTTTTATTGCTGCTCCTCTCTTATTCATCTTAGCCAGATGTTATAGTCTATAGTCATCCTCGATAAATAGACTATCTTACGCTGAAATAATTTTTCAAATCGATTTTTTTTATTTTATTTTTTATTTTTTTATTTTATTGTGTATAGACGAGCGCTTGACTGTAATCATGCCTGATGATAAGCAATGATACAGTCTAAGATGGAACGCGCTTGCCTAGAAGATGCCTATTCACTTTTGTTTTAAAAATACCCATATTATATTCATTGGGAAAAACAGATGCCGGGAGAGCATTCCATTCCCGTGCTGTGCGCAACAGAAAAGAGGAATCGAAACGCTAAAAAATTAATTAGAAATCGTGCGTCTTCGCGGGATATCTACAGTGTAGGGGTGGAATCTCTCTTTGTGCCTAGCGGTGCGATAATAAAACGGAGATGCCGGAATAAGTTCATGAAGTACCTGAGCACACTCTCCGAAATATATCCGATAGAAGACCGATAGACAGGCAACCCTGCGCCGATGTTGCAAGCTATGCAATTTAGCATTAGTTAGGGTTTCATCGCTAATGAGTCTTCTGGCACGTTTATTCACCGAGTCCAAAGCATCCAGTTGATATTTGGCAGATCCATCCCACAAATGACTACAGTACTCCATACACGATCGTACCTGAGCTTGGTACAAAGCTAGAAGTTGTTTTGGTGTGAAGTACTGTTTGACTTTGTTCAGGATGCCAAGTTTCTTGGCGGCCGTTTTTGCTTTGGACTCGGTGCATTTACCAAAGTTGAGCTTGGAAGTTAATTTTATACCCAGAAGCTCAGTGCTATCGGAAATCGGTATGGATATATCTCGAAAAGTAGGAGTTAGGGGGAAGGAACTCCGTTTAGCGCTGAATAGGCACGCTTGTGTTTTTGTAGCATTAAACTTGACTAGATTGGCTTCACCCCAGTCAGAAACCTCTTTCAGTATCAAGTTAATGCGCTCGACCATGGCCTCTCTGTGTTGGAGAATCTCAGCACTACTAGCTCTAGAACTGGGCATATATCTCTCCGTGACAGTGCTGTCATCTGTGTACCCAAAGACACCGGGACTTAGCAGTCCAGTAGTTCCTGAGAATAGCGCGTTAAAACAATCAAATAAACAAACTCTTCAGTTTTATATATTAGTATAAATGTTACTTATTATGAGCGTTGTCAACCCTACAGATTGTTCGTCAGATCTACTCAATTTTATCTTCATCTAGAATTTTGCTTAGGATCCTTTGGCCAAAATTATGAATACACGATTCTAATGAGACCACCGTGTGATTTGATTGTCCCGTTTGCGCAGTGGGTAGTACCCTGCCTTCATCTCCGCGGGTCGCGGGTTCGATTCCTGCCGAGGGCCAACATTTTCTATAAATCAATTTGTTGATCTTCGAGTCTGGGTGTTTATTTGTATTTAAGTATGTATTAAAAAATTATATAAGTATATATTCACCAGTTATCTGTCTACCATAACAGAAGTATTAAGTTACTTACTTTAGGGATGGACAGTCGTGTGTTTAAGTGTCCCATATATTTATATTTATTTATATCCACGTCAACGTGTGACCACTCTCATTTCTTACCGAGGTGTCGTAAAGGCGACAAAGGTAAATTGACATCAGACAGGCGGCCGGTCAGACAGGCACTGCCATACGCGCCATCTGCAAGTCAAACAATTTAATAAAATTTCTATCTTGCTACTAAAATTTAAAATAGGAACGCGGCGAATTTAAACAGTTTAAATTTAAGCCAAAAACAAGTAACACATGTTGGAAAATAAACCCCTAATGTTATCACAATGCAACCCCCAGTAAAAGCTCATGTAATTCGCTGAGCACCCTATTATCAAGGGATTTTGGCTTCATGCATACGTATTAGGCATTAGAAATAGTAATAGTTAGGATAAAGTTTGGAATTAAAACGGTTTTTGTGGTCTTCCTATCGATGTTTTATCTAGTTAGTAAATAAACGTGCAATAGTAATGTAGAAATTCCGCTTGTACAGACTAAAACCTTATATTAATCAAAATTTATTTAGTAATTATAGGTTCCACCGTGTGGTATCCGGCTAAGTAGAATAGACCGCTCTCATTTCTTACCGAGGTGTCGTAAAATGCGACTAAGGTAGTTGACGTCAAGCAGACGGCCGGTAATAAAATACCTAGCATAATCAAGTAGCAACAAGTTTATAACATGTGACGACGCTACTTAGAGTGGGATAAATGCAGGAGAATAATAAAAAATGGTTGATTAGACAAACACAAATATTTCGAAACGAAGGGTTTCCTTAGTTCATACATGTCATTACGCGATATAAGTCTTTACATGTAAACCTAAAACCAGTGATATCGATTGCGGCATCATAAGAGTTAAAGTACCCTCAATAACGCCATAAGTATTTTTTTCCTGTTCTCAAAAAAAGATGGGATATTTATCCTTTATATTTCCTCGCTGTATAAGCTTTAAAGTTCCAAATATTATAAGTATTGGTCCAGAGGATTAGACGCGAAAGCCTACAGACTGACGGACAGACTTTATCATTAATAATATAGTCCGATCCGATAACTTTAACAAGTGTAAACATCCAGCTCAAGTGTAGCATGCCAAAAATGCGCAGCTTTCACCTTTAAAATATGAGAAATCGTATGGCTGATAATTTAAGATTAAATATTCCATTAATTTTGAATCTATGTTTGTGACGTTCACGTCCAATCACAAAATCCACAAACCAAAAATGGAGCTGCTGAATAAAATTTTAAATCACACATTTTCGCTCTCACCGCGTTTCGCGAGGAATAATATCTCGGCGTAATAAATAAAAATACTTTTTATGCCAGTTGATTATCCCGGAGCATATTTATGCTGCTGTTTTTAAGTCTGGCACTGCAATATTTTTACGAAAACTGAACATATTTCAACATAAAAACTCTCGCAGCAATTCTCACGTGGTAATTCCAAATAACGCGATTTAACTTTACGTAAACAGTTAATGAGTTTTCAATGTTTGTATTTTTTTAATAATATGTTTTTATACGAAAATAAATCAGTATGATGTGTGGTTACAACATGTTTCAAGTACTTTTCGGTTTATCGGACGCTCATCGGAAAAGGTCTCCGAGGCGGTCGATGCATCAGGTGCTCCCGATGCATCATCTAGCGGAGGGAGGGGCCATTATTAACAGTGGTCCTGACCCAGAGGTGGCGCATTCTGGGGTTCAGAGTTGCTGCTGGCGGGGATGGGGGCAATGTGTACAACGGTACCCTGTCTCCGCCGCCAGCAGCGTGGTGGAGCACTGTTAGATTTTTAGTCGATGAGAATCCTAATAGGTTTCCTGACACAAAAAAAATGTTTCAAATACTTAGGTCAATAATATAAAAAAACATTGTCGTCGTCAATGTGACAAGTTTTGACAAAGAATAAATGGGTTGCCTTTTGAGCAAATTGCTTCTTATTTATTATATAATATAAGTGTAAAGGAAAATTATCGTTATAGACACCGCAAAAAGTTATGAAGTTTATTAATAATAAATTTTACAGTTTTTTTATAATGCATTTAAATAAGCTTATCTTTATGATGGCATTTACTATTCAAACATTTTATTAATAAAGCAAATAAACATAGTTATATTATGCAAAGTGTGTCAATGAACGCCTTATTACCACAGAGCTATGTATCTTTTATATAGCGGTTGAATAGAAAATTGATATAAATTTCGTTTTAAACACATACATCATGTATTCTATTTGTTACATTTACAATTAAGATTTTAAAAATAATTCAAGCTCGCATTTTACTTTTAGCACATTAGCGAATGTTTAAGAAAATACTAAGAAGAGTATTAATTAAGATCAAAGACGGTACATTTTCTGTCTGGGGAATGAGAGAGAAACAACATGCATTAAAATAACACAACACTGCACTTGAAACACAAGGATCTCTGTTACCATTTATCAACCTTAACCTCCACTTAACATGCTAAGCTATAATATAAAATAAGCTAAAGTAATTTTAAACGCCGTGTGAATAGAAGAGTACCACCCTCATTTCTTACCGAGGTGTCGTAAAAGGCGACTATGGTAAGTCGACCCGCCGTGTGGTATCCGGCTGAGTAGAATAGACCAACCTCATTTCTTACCGAGGTGTCGTAAATGCGAATAAGGTAAGGTAATCCACCGTGTGGTATCCGGTTTAGTAGAATAGACCACCCTCTTTCTTACCGAGGTGTCGTAAAATACGACAGAGGTAAGTTGACGTCAGGCAGGCGTCCGGCCGTAAAAACGCAGCCAAATCATCTGACAGCATGTTTATAATATTTTGTGCCGACCCCACTTAGAGTGAGATAAGGGCAGGAAGATGATGAAGCCAAAGTCATTTCAAACGAAATAAGTGGACGAAATTAGAAAACGAATGTAAAAAAACGGTACTCGCCCGAGTTCTTATACGTTGATAACTTATAAGATATCTATTAAAGTTTAAGTCTACCATACATGGTTTATGTATTTTTTTCATTCTAAAAGTTATACAACTCTAATGATTATACATATATTACACAACTTTCTGCCCTTATTCCACTCCAAGTGGGGCCGGCACCATGTTGTGATTTGATTAGACTAGGTATTTTACGACCGGCCGCCAGTCTGACGTCAACTCACTTTAGTCGCCTTTTACGACACCTTGTTAAGACATGAAGATGGTCTATTCTACTCAGCCGGATACCACACTGCGGGTCGACTAACATTAGTCGCATTTTACGACACCTCAGTAAGAAATGAGGGTCGACTAATATTAGTCGTCTTTTACGACACTTGAATAAGAAATGAGGGTGGTCTATTCTCCTCAGCCGGATACCACACATCAGGTCAACTTAACTTAGTCAACTTTTACGACACCTCAGTAAGGTTTGAGTGTAGTCTATTCTACTTAATCAAAACGTATGCTTGAAAAAAAATGTAGTTCTATGATTCCTTCGATTCTATGAATGGAATAAGTGCTAAAATTCATTTGATTCAACCTGTTTTTTTATTTCGTATGTCACATTAGTATAAAAAAAAGTAAGTAACGGCCTGTTACTATCCCACTGCTGGGCATAGGCCTCCTCTCTCCATTTTTGGAGAGAAGGGTTGGAGCTAAAACCTACCACGCTGCTCCAATGCGGATTGGTAGGTAACACATATCCCCGGAATTCTCTAGAGATATGCAGGTTTCCTCACGATGTTTTCCTTCACCGAAAAGCGTGTGATAAATTTCAATTATCAATTATACACATAAGTTTTAATAGAAAAACTCATTGGTGTCTGCCCGGGTTTGAACCCATGATCGTCTCTAGAGATTCACACGGTCGCACCGCTAGGCCATCACAGCTTTTGCTAGGCCATCACAGCTTTTACACATTACACATTTACACATTAGTATAGCTTATCGTAATTGCTGGACGAAAAGCATTAATCTGGATTTAGTTCGAAGGATCGCAAAATACGCTCGCTACGAAATACTTGAAATTGAGTTGTTCAAGCTCGACATAGAACCTGCGTCTTCAATTGTTATATCGAATTTGATAAGATAATCTTGGCAAATTGGAAAGTAATGTAAAGCATTGTAAATCATATACGACAACATTCTGGAACAAAATTTACCTATCAAACAGCTTATATTAAAGTGCTATTGGGACGTAGTTCTAACTAGATTATTTTCTTATTCTTTGTTTGGCTGTTTGAGATTCGCTATATTAATTTTCCTGCCCTTTTTCCATTCTAAGTGGGGTCCGTACGACATGTTATAAACGTGTTGTTACATGATTTGGCTACGTATTTTATGCACGCCTGACTGACATCAAATTACCTTAATCGCATTTTACGACACCTCGGTAAGACAGAGGGTGGTCTATTTTACTTAACCTGATACGAGAAGGTGGGTCAATTTACCTTATTCGTCTTTTACGACACCTCGGTAAGAAAAAGTGTGGTTTATTCTACTAAGCCGGATACTATACGGCGAATCGACTTACCTTAGTCGCCTTTTACGACACCTATGTAAGAAATGAGAGTGATACTATTCTATTCAGCCGGATACCACACGGCGTAAGCAGTAAAATAATCTTTAGAAATTTTTAAGGTAAGTTAAATTGCTTTAAATTTTTATTTCAGTCCCTTAGTTTTAAAGGGCCTAGCCTTTTATATGCATTAATTTACAGTAGGAGGATTTGAGCACAAAGGGACTCATGTATTTCATGTATAAAATAAAGTGTGTGAAAAAAATACAATATTTTTATGGGCATTGAAAATGTTACAAAAATTCAAAATAATCTGCTGTCAAATAAATATCAAATTAATTCCATCCTCCTATAGAATTTGTCTGAATAAAAGGAACCCACCGAAATACCATAACCGTGTCAAACCACACGCGTAGCGAATGGCAATAAATCATATTTTGGCGTCAATTCGTTAGTGCCGCGCGAATGGGGAGCGATGTTGGTATCGCACCCGTTCGACGTTAAAATTTTACATCATAACAAAGTGCTAACATAATGAGTTAACGTAGAACGGGTGCGATAAATAAAGAATAAAAAAAAATCGCAAATTATATTTCTATACGAGTCCTTATCACTTTCTTTCTTTCTTCTAAATCTTAATTAGTAATACAAATTTTAATTGCTTACGTTTCCTAGGTAATTTTTTTTACATAGAAAAGTATGAATAATGTAAATAAACATGTGAGAACTATTTACACTGTTTATATATGTGGCAGCCAAGGTTAGTCACAAATTATTATTCTACTACCCACGGTCTTAATTAGCTTACATAGTATTGTTTGCAAGAGTAGTAGTTTATCTCACTGTTGAAACAGATATCGTTAAATAAAACAGTCACCGTCTTCATATAATTTATAGAATAAGACGTTAATTTGCGGAGATTCATAATACAAAAGTAATAAAAAAAATGAATTGCGGATTATAGCGAAATAATTTTATCATTACATTTGTAAAATAAAAAACACGTCAAATAATAATAATACACACATTCATATATCGAGTGTGTACAATACCACGCTATTCCTATCTCCCAATTACTGATACGTGACAGACGTCATCGGTCTATAGAGGCGATAATTGCATGACATATACAGCACTTTGTTGCGGTTTATGGGGGTACTTGAAATCAATAGTTTGACTACCACCCTGCTGCTGCAGACACAGTGAGTGTTGTGCCAGACAAATATAAGTTCTTGATTATATGGTTTCTTCATATCGAGCAAAGAAGATTCTGGATTGCTTAGTGCCAGCTTTAATCGACAACAAACCACCAATGTCTATCCTGAAAGACTTAGATTATTATTAACACCGTCCTTCCTTGGAATAGAGCTTAATAAGCAATTGAAAGATTTCTATTGACCTTTTTTTTAATTCGTGCCGTGGTATTAGAAAATGAAAAGTATTGTATTCTACAAATTTTTCGCTTTTGACATAAAACTTTTCGAAATGTCAATGTGACAAGTTTAGAAAAAAAATGTGGACATTTTAGCTTCAACGCTTTACAATGAAACGATGCTTAGAGTAAGTAAAAAGACAAATTAACAACGGAAAATTTGAAACTAAATAAGTTGAAATTATCAATATGTAACTTTTCGTTTGGACTTTATAAAGCTTTGTTCTTACTTTCTTTCGTTCTTAGCCTATGGTCTTACATAATCATTTAGTCTTGATACATTGAGTTCGACAGCGTCTCACTCAAATCGATATCTTCGTGGGTTTTGGCAGATTACCGCATTTATAGGCCAACCGTTTAACTCAGTCCTCGCGTGCGGGGTACAATAGTGCGGAGGTAGGATGTGAATCGGGACTGAGTTACGTGCAGTCGGCGAGCGCTTACAGCTTATTATTATATATTTATATCTGAAACTTGGTCGGTTATTATGGGCCTCATAAGGAAACTTAGACACCCAGCGGCAATTTACCGAGCTACGCTTGGATTATCTCTACGAGATCAAATCATGAATGAGAAGATCCATAGAACTAATATTACCGATATTGCTTAGCGTGTCGCGTAGCTGAAATGGTAATGGGCGGTGCACGATGGCATCCGATTGGTGTTAATATCCTATGGTGCTAGAAAGGCGACCGCGCTGGAACTTGAAACGTAGCATTAGTAGACACTCAACAATGTCGTAATGACGACCTCAAAAAGGTCTAAGTGCTGGAAGTGTGGATACAAGCGGCACAAGATTGTGTTGTGTGGAAAGTCCCTTAAAGAGACCTAGGTCCAGCAGTGGACGTATTGGAGTAGAAGGAGAATATGTAACAGGTTAAAAAGTTAACTATAAATATTTACTTAAATAAGTAAGTGAATAAGCAGACTACGTGAAGAGGTTTCTATAATAAAGATTTGAGAATTATTCTGTATAATTACGATTTCGTATATAACATAAATGCAAAATAGATTATGATAATCGCCAGTTAACGATCAATATTGAAACACCGGAAGCGGAGTGAAACAGATGGTATTTGGCCTGTGAGGTCTACTTCCGGCCTTTGTTAATGACCAGATTAGGATAACACAGCCATTGTAATACACATAGCACAATTATAATAACGGATATAGTATATATTTATATATCAATCAATTTCAGCTTTGCCATTGCAGCAGTTTAAAAACACTGTTAAAAAGAGGCTGATACAGAAAGTCTACTATGCTCTTGAAGATTATTTAGAAGATAAGAATGTGTGGATATAGCTCTCTTTGAACCTGTATAAGACAGTAACGACTTAATGTAAATAGTATTAAGAATTATATTTTTAAAAGAGCAACCGCCGAGTTTCTTGCTGGCTCTTCTCGGTAGGAACAGCTTTCCGAACCAGCAGTAGAGTTGACGATTCGAAAGCACTTGTTTACAAGTTTATTTGAATAAATAATATTTTAAATTTAAATTTGAATAAGAATATTAATTTATTTAACTTTCTTCTTTCATTTTCCACCATCGCATATTTTTTCTTATTACTGTATGGCAAAGTTCGTGTGTCAGACATTCCTTTAAGTGAATCGGCTCGTATACTTTGTTTTATCCATTTAAACGATAGATTGATGTTTGGTATCTAGATATTCTGTATACAATAAGATATCCATTAACGACTAAACAAGCGCATATTTTTTTACATCACTCTGGCAATAATTGAATTTTGTCTTAAATTGACTCGATCCATAATTATTTTCACAACAATCCATAATTATTTACAAAACGAGTATTCTCACTGAAGTAAATATGTACTCAAATACTTGTAAAACTCATTTAATATACTTCCCAAAGTTTCAGCAGCCTTGGCTTAGATGTAGCTCATTATTTCTAGAGACGTGATCTAAGCTTGACGAAATTGAGTCTTAACTAAATGCATTACCTAACTTCCTGCGAATTTTAGACATAGATTTAGTTTTAGCAATATAATCAAAGAGCTAAGTATGATACTGACTATCTATATTATTCATGCACATGAATAATGATATGACGAAACGTTGATGAAACGGCCACAAATAGAACTTAATTTTTAATATTTAAATGGGTTATGTAATCTTGATGTATATACGAGGTGTGTTCAAAAAGTATCGCGAATTTTGAATTTTCTCGGGTTACGTATATTCGAATTTTGTTTTTTTTGTAGCGTTATGTTGGTACATTTGTCCCTCACTTATGCTGACAAGTTTGGCCTATTTGAATTTTCAGTTAATTGTTGACAGCTGTTTTGCTTGCACGTGTTTTGGTTCGTCTTCGATTTTTACTTATTCAAAAAAATGGACCACGATAACGCCCCTGCTCACACATCGCTGCTTGTACGCGACTTCTTGGCCAAAAACAACACACTAATGATACCGCAGCCACCTTATTCCCCAGATCTGGCCCCCTGTGACTTTTTCTTGTTCCCGAAATCGAAAAGGCCCATGAAAGGACGACGCTACGCCACGACTGACGAGATAAAGACGGCGAAGGAGGAGCTGAACAAGATACAAAAAAATGATTTTTTGAAGTGCTTCGAAGATTGGAAAAAACGTTGGCACAAGTGTATAATATCCCTGGGGGACTACTTTGAAGGGGACAAAATAAATATTCACGAATAAATAAATAGTTTTTGAAAATACACAAAATTCGCGATACTTTTTGAACACACCTCGTATATTCGGAATCTCGGAAACGGATGACGATTTTCCTAAAATTCAGCATGTAGGGTTTGGCGGACAAAAATCGATCTAGCTAGATTTAATTATTAAAAAATTCGTTTAGCCCTGTTTTTGGGCATTAAAAAAGACAATTTTATATTGAATCGAAATTCAATTCAATTGTCATTAAGTGTCAAGTCTGCGTAGCTTATTCGGGGAACGGGTGGTCGCGAGATATGAAAATATCTAGGATCAAGCCCACCTACACCCTATAATTTTTTTCTCTTTTTATGAAGTTTCTTTTTTTACCTTAGTCAACTTTTACGACACCTCGGTAAGAAATAAGGATGTTTTATTCCACTCAGTTGGATTTCATACGACTGGCCAACTTACCTTAATCGCCTTTTATGATACCTCGGTCAAAATGACACCCTCATTTTCTATCTATTCTACTCAGCGGGATACTACATGTCATTAATTTAAGTATCACTGGTACGGACAGGAAATTGCACTAAAATTTGTTAGTACCATAAATATAAAGCGTCATTCACATGAAATATTGTTAGATACGCTGATCTGCGAACTATAGCTTGTTATTTTACAAAGCCACGCGCCAAACGCAATTTAGACACGCAAGCAAATCGTGCATACGAAAGCCTAAATATGTGACTGCAACTAATAGTAGTATAAAATTATAATAGTATTTTTTTCACCGTGTGGTATCCGGTTTAGTAGAATAGACTACCCTCTTTCTTACCGAGGTGTCGTAAAATACGACAGAGGTAAGTTGACATCAGGCAGGCGGCCGGTCGTAAAAACGCAGCCAAATCATATGACAGCATGTTTATAACATGTTGTGCCGATCCTACTTAGAGTGGGATAAGGGCAGGAAGATGAAGATGAGTATTTTTTTTCTTCTAATAGTCGGTCAAGTCTCTAGTCGGACTAGACTCTCTGAGAAATTATATCGCTTTCATACTTTCCCTCCCACCCCCTTAACTAAACTACAAGCTACATTCAGTGTACCTTTAGTAAAAATGTTTGTAACAAAACTTAAATATTTGAATAGAGGAGATTATTTAATTCTATAACTTTGCTAACATCCCTAGCTTCTAATACTACGGTATCGTTAAACGTAAAAGGAAGTGAACCTCTGGGTTAATTAATTATTGAAGGCAATTCAAGACCTCTGAATTGGAGCTTTAAAGATTTATTACCTTCTACCTATAGGAGATTTGAGAACCGTGTAACGAATATATTATCTGGATTATATTTGAGTGTTTTTAGATTTTTATTAAGATGAAAAATAGCGTCAGCAACTTAATGTAGGGATGATTTATAGATGTAGGCGTTACTTTGCGGAGATCCATAATAAAAAAATTAATAATAAAATTATTTTGCTATAATCCCTAAATATATCATAAATAATAATTATAAATAAATAAATATATAATTATAGCAAAATAATTATACTATTACTTTGTTTTAATATAGGAAGTAAGATCTTTCAAAAAATACAGAGTTGTCATTTGACGACGAAGTATAGAGGCATATCTTTTTGAAATATTTGAATATATTTTTTCAACGTTTAAATATTTTAATACATACAATACAAGGCTTTAAAAAAGAATTTAAAACTTATTTGTTAAAAAAAAATCGGCTCACACAAAAAAATTAAGAGTATAGTTCATAGCACGATATTGCAACCCACATAGTATTACTAGAAAAAATTCTAATATAATACAATTGAAAAGCCGGCCTCACAGGAGGCACCTTTAAGACGACGTTCCACGATAGTAGAGCTTCTGCGCTCTACTCTCCGTACTTCGCAACCTCGACGATGCTTCTGTGCTCGCCCGTCCCGCCCGATGACGGTGTGAAAGCCGTTAAAGCTAAAAAAGCTAAAGAAAAAAAATGTTAAAATTTCAACGTCACTTTACCGAACCATCTCAGTAGATCACCACAGTGTATTTCGTATATTTTTGTGATAAATGATGTGCTCGAGTTACTGTCTAGTTAGAATGCAATCTAAATTGCACGGGCACGTGCTACATAAATGATGCGTATCGCATTCCCTATCAAGGCGTATCAAAACGCTTGGTTGATTGATAAATCGTGCGGTTCAAATTTCCTTTATATGTCTCGAAGCTTTTCAAGCATATTGGATTCTTTACATTTCTGAATTTTACTATAATCTGAGATTAGAAATTTTCCTGCGCTTATCCCACTCTAAGTGGGGTCCGCCCAACATGTTATAAACATGCTGTCACGTGATTTGGCCACGTATTTTATGACCGGCTGCCTGCTTGTCGTCAACTTAGACGTATTTTACGATACCTCGGTAAGAAAGAGGGCGGTCAATTCTCCTTAACCGGGTAACACATGGTGGGTCAACTTACCTTAGTCGCCTTTTACGACACCTCGGTAAGAAATGAGGGTGGACCATTCTATTCAGCAGAATACAACACGGTAGGTTGACTACCCTAGTCGCTTTTTAAAACATTTTGGTAAGTAATGAGGGTGGTCTATTCTACTCAGTCGGTTACCACACAGCTCTTAATCTGAGATTAGAGAATATGTATGTGATATTAAATCTAGAAATTACTAACCGTTTTGATACCTTACACGAGCAGAATTAGTAAAACACATGCACTATATATGACCCAGCACTGCACACATTCCCTATCACAATCGCAACTAACGTTTCCCTCCGTAACAAAAAGCATTATCAAAAGTTAAACTCCAAAACAAAAAAGCAACGCTTTGCAACTTTTTGTGTTTATTTGTTGGAGTCGTGTATTTAATTGACTTTTAATGGTAAATAGTGAAAATCTACCGATATCAGATAAATAATTTAAAAAAAGTTGTAAAAATTTTACGGGTACGTGCTACCTTTGTTTTTCTACCTAGGCAACAAAAACAGGTTGTTATTTTACTTATCTTTATTTTTAGGTGTCTTTCACCTAAAGTGCGTTCACTTCATATTTGTTTATTTTACATTCCTGGAATCACTTGTAATAATAGTTACTTTCTATCTATATCCAGTTGATGTAGGTAGTATGAACATTTATTGGAAGCAGGTGAATGTACAAAAGAATTCCTCCAGCGATCAAGGCCGACTTGCCTGTGTGAATCACTTTACCGTCAAAATAAGTTATGAATGTATCTTTTCAAGTATAAAATCGATATTGATAACAATGCTATAAAAATATCTAGAAGAGAATTTGTAACATTTACCCGAAATCTTACCACCATATTGAATCATTACCATTTAACATGCTGAATATAGTGTATGTGAGTTGAGATATGTGATTCTTCTCATGTACATTTTACATACTTGAATATACGCACTATTACTATTGTAGATAGGTACTTTTACAGTGTCTTTTACTTTTACAGTGTGTCTCAATCGCACCACGTCAGTAATACCAGTTGACTGGACGAGTTAGGACGTCTGGCGACATACTGTTAGTGAGTGTGTGTTTGTTGTTCAATAATTATAAAATCTTCTTTTTACCTATGACGTAGGTGGCCCGTACGTTTTACGCGATGTTAATCCAAATTAAAAAACGTCATTATAACTTTTAGTTTATCCAGGGATTAAAAACAGAATAATTAGTAAATAACAAAAACCAATACTGAAATTTTACAACACTTACGCGACACAAAATCACTTAAACTCAAAGCTTGTTTCACTCCGTCATCTTGGCATTGTTAAATACTCCTCCACGCCAACAATTTTACATTTTTGACATTAAGAACGTCATTTTTAACAAGTGGTTTGACATATTTTGATCTTTTAAAAATATTATTTTTATTTAAATAATTACATATTATAGACATACATTATATTACATATTATAGTCGGAAATAAATTTGATCCACCAGAAAAAATATATTTCACTAATAAAGTGACTGTTACTAATTCACAAAATGATTGCCAAATTTAAACTAAGCCACATCTATTAACCAAAAATCTTTATCAACACAAGCAATACCCACAGGTATTGTGGATTGGGTCGCGAGATTCATAAATTATGAATCTCGCGAGTCGATACAATTTCCGAGCGATGGGAATATTATACCGTTATCATATATGTATGATTTTCAAATTTATGCTCTTCTTATTAAACATAAATAATATTAACAGAAATATAAATTAAATTCTACAATCACAATCCGACTGAGAAGAATAGACCACCCTCATTCCTTACCGAGGTGTAGTAAAAGGCGACTTAGGTAAATTGACGTCAGGAAGGCGGCCGGTCATAATATAACAGCCAAAAAATGTATCAACATATTTAAAACATGTTGTGCCGACCCCACTTAGAGTGGGATTAGGGCTAGAGAATTAATCAACTTTAGCTATGCCATAACGGCAGCTTAAAACAACTATTCAAATGAGGCTGATACAGAAGCCTATACTTAACTACTATACTTTTTTACGGATCCTTATCCCACTCCAGGTGGGGTCGGCACAACATGTTTATAACATGTTGTCAAATGATTTGGCTACGTATTTTACGACCGGCCGCCTGCCTGACGTATTTTATTACATATTTGCCTAGTCGTATTTTACGACACTTCGGTAAGAAAGAAGGTGGTCTATTCTACCTAACCGGATACCACACGGCGGGTCAACTTACTTAACTACTATACTATTGAGAAAAAAAGAAAATATTTATGAATTACATAAATAATTGTTTTTTTATTATTATTGAGGTTTTAGCGACAGTAAATGTTATTAGATATATGAATTATATTTTGAGCAACAGCCGAACTTCTTGCTGGCTCTTCACAGTAGGAGCAATTTTCCGAAGTGACAGTAAAATCAAAATCACTTTTTCACACTTATTTTCGCATCATATTGGTTAGCAGTCATAGTGACTCTGAACTGAATAAAATTCCCTTGCCTATTTATTTTAAATTATACAAACCAAAAAAACCCCCTCAAATAATAGAAAATTATACAAACCTACCAGAAAACCAAAATCAGTCGCACTTAGATCAGGCGGCCCCATTTCTCGTATATTATTATTAATAATAATAGTAACTTTTATTGGGAACAAACAACACACAGGTACATAATACAATGAAATATGGTCGTTACAAAATAAGACCTTATAGGTAATTATAATAACAATGCTACTACAATGAAATAAAATAATAATGAAAATAGTGAAAAATTGAATAAACTTTAACCTACTTTGTATTAATGTGTAAACGTGTGTGTGCGTGTGTGTATGTATGTGTGAGTGTGAGTGTGTGTGTTTGCGTGTGTGTGTGCGTGTGTACATGCGTGTCTGTGTTGTGTTCGTGTTTAAAAGTGCGCGCGAGTAGGTAAATGGGAGTGTGGGCGCGTGTATGTAAGTGTGCCTGTTATATTATATATTTAAATTGTATGTAAGTATTTTAGTTATTTATTGTGTGACATATCCGTACCACTGAAATATATCCCTACTTTATATTTGATATTCCTTAAATAAATAGATATAATCAAATATTATTTCCTAAAATACACTTCATACTTACAGGCGCGCCTATCGAAGAAAATAACTAATGATAGTGAACATGAATAATTCCATCAAGTTTGAGAATGAGCTAGGGTTGGCAAGTCTCAAAAATAACATGCTTTATTTTTACATTTACATTACATTGATCTATGCAAGTTGATTTTTTCTAAATTTTATAACAAATTACGGGCTCTTACATAAGGATAATAGAGTATTATTGTAGTACTTTTCTTTAACCAACAAATTCAATAAAAATATCTAGTAACTAAAACCACCGGAAATGCTTGCTTGTCAGCCTATGATTAACATTACTGTATGAATTATTATTGCTTTTCTTAAATGACATATAGAAACAAATTATAAGTTTTGTGGCGAATGGAAGATTTCTTTAAACTGCCAATGACAGTTTTTACTACTGACATTTTGAAATTAGGCCCACTGAAGCAGGCTAGGTATGCTAATGTTTCTTAGAACTGAAATTCTTTTAATATGCTAAAAATATACCATTACCTACCATTTTTTATAGGATCTACATTTAACGTAGAGTACTTTTTTAAACTAACTAGGTTTTTATCTTCTGCGTGGTGATGACTTAGCGAATTGAGTGTATAGACATCAAATCATTACGATTTTGTTGTGGAGCCTATGCTCCTGATGATGTTTCGGTTCCGGGGCGAAACGATCGTAGTAATTGTGGTAGTGAGTTTGTGTACTGCTATTGTGGCTTGTTGGCGTTGGTGGTATTTTGTGATATGTGAGGTAAGTTGTCCTGTACGCATAAGTTATGTGAATGTTGCCTGCTTCATACACTTAGCATTAGATAGATTCTCTTAAAAAACGCGGATTACATCAAAATAATATTGTAACTTCTGAGATATCAAAGCCGTTTAATATTGGCCTATTAATATCATATACCTTAAAAACAAGATAATGACGTAAAAGGAGGAGCACTTCCTTTGGAGGGAAGAATTCAACAGACTTCCTGAGACCTATCACAAGGAATAACAATTTCCAAACTACACATGGTGACAGCCCTAATGTTACACGGTATTCATTAATTAATGTGTATCCGGTGTTATTATTTATCGTCGTGTTAATAGTGGTTATCCCATACACATTTCTCTTTGGCGTGTATACAAATTACAGGTGGCACGTCTAATAATAGAGCTGAAAATAATGGAATAATAATTTTTGATAGCGTTTCTAGCGTGGGAGGCTTTGGCCTCGGCTAAAGTCGGCTATTTCACATTATATCGCACAGGGATATGTATTAAGTTTTCCACACTTATACTGGCAAAGAAAATTAACGATTATTAAAAAAATGTGACCCAATTAGGTACCTAAGTCACTAAGATATACTTAACCTTAGGTATGAGGCTTAAACTGTGTTAAATAAACCGTTTCAAACTAGAGATAGTAACATTATACTGGCTCGAAGGACCATTATGTAAAGTAATTCATCGAAATAAAAGAATGAATATGTACGGGTTTAATGCGTGCGAGTTTTTTTAACTTCTCGATCACGTTAGCGTAACGCAATTTGGAACACTGGAACAGCGGTCGCTAGATGTCGCTGCTACAGCGTCATATAAATTAGAGTTACGCCAACGTAATCGAGTAGGTTAAAAAAAACTCACATTAAGCACACTGAACAACGTGAGCTTCATCCGAAATCTGCAACAAATTTTTTGCATAAATGAGAATTTCAATGCAATGTAAGTCACAGTACGAGTTAGAAAACTGCTTTTTAATAAATAAGTCTTATAAAAAATCATATTTAACATATTTGAATAATAGAACAACTTTTTTCTCAGATTATTTTTACGCCATAAAATTATACAAGAGGGGTCTGTGACAAAACTAGGCTGAAATTCAAAGTAATTTTTTTTTCAGTAAAATGAATATTAACAGGCACTTTCAAATATGTGTAGAGTAATATTAAAGCTACCGCTAATAATGAAAGTTGCTCTTACCAAGGCGAATGCTCCACATATATTAATGCTATCAATCTCCTGCATTTTTGTTTTTATCATTACGCGAAGCTAAAATATAAAGTGCATATCTAAGAAATAATTCATTCTAAACTCCATTAAGGAAAACAAGCCGGTGAAGTTATAAAAAACACGACTGTGCAACATATATCTTGAGCACTCTGGTTATAAATCAATTTGAATTGCTGCGAGACGTGGAGAATATTTTGAAAACAAGTGGCTACAGTTTGACGCTTATATAAATAGAATGGTCTTTTAATATATGAAATAGACGGGGTCTAAAATAATTTTAAAACATGTATTTGATCCACACATCGTGTTATATTAATGTTATTATTTATTATCTTTTATTTATTATTTAAACTCCAACGATGACTAAGGCTCCAGGATAAGGCTCCAACGATTTTCATGAAATTTAGCATGAGGGGGGTTTTTGGGGAGAAAACCGATCTAGCTAGCTTTCAATTATTTTTTTTTCATTTTTCATCGAAAACGATGACCATAACCCGAAAAACCCTACAGGCTCAGTGCCTGTAAAAATGAAATTGAAATTGCTAAAATTTACATTTCATATGAAAGACTATTTTTGCATAAAGTGCATTAATTAATTACCGACGAAGGTTGTTTGTTTTACTCTATATTGGAAAATATTGTCAATACTGGACATATTCTTTATCTTCTTTTTATAACTAAATTAACATAGCGATATTGATTAATTTTGTGACCTCAATGAGCAAGCACTGCAAAAATTACATAATACTATCAAAGTCAGCGACGTTTCACCTTCACCTTCTTCATCTTCGAGAACTATCCGAAGATGGACATCACAAAGCTTTGCGAGTTAAACATGAATTATTCAAATATCTAACATCAGTCAATTCATTCTATGTACCCAATATTTAATATCCATAATTTTTATAACAAAGGAGCAACAGATGTAAGTACGTAAATTTTCATATACACTTACTTAATTTGTAAAGAGTGGGATAGGTTTTTTGTGTCAGTGCCGAAATTCAAACAAAGATGAAATAACTTGCAAAAGCCTATAATAATCTGTAGTAATATATAAAGCTGAGGAGCTTTTTTGTTTTGTTTGATTGATTGACTAAACGCGCTAATCTCAGGAACTACTGGACCGATTTGAAAAATTCTTTCAGTGTAAGATAGTCAAATTATCGAGAAAGCCTATATAAAATCACGCTAAAATAAATAGGAGTGGAGCAGCAATAAAAAATATTGCGAAAACGGCAAAATTGAAAGCTTTGCTTGCGTGCGCTAAGTAAACGGTGAATTTTTTTTAACTAGAAACTAGTCGGGCTAGCCCGATAGAAAAAGACGTGAGTATAGCCGGTTCTATACATTAACTATAAACGTTGAAAATTATTCAAAAAGCATTTATTACAAGATCTTTCCCCTCTAAAAGTAAAGCTTTTTTTTTCTATTCCTCTAAACTACAAGCTACATAATTTGTTTCCAGATTTATATCCTCATTAATAATTGTTATATGTCTTTGGCTTGATAGATTTCACAGAATTTGTAATGATTATTCCAGGTAAAAGTCATTTTCATATCCTGCCATAAATCATAATTTTCCAAACAACTCAACGGAAACAGCTCAATGATTAATTATACAACATTAGTGCGTGTAAGAAGACTTTTTTCTAAGCATGCTAAATATACGTTTTAGTTAATTATCTTTAACAATAATTATTACTGTCTTATATTTTAACTCCACCGATAAATATCAATTTTGGGTTATTACAAGAGAGTTCTGCTCCAAACAATTTTGATCTGCTTAGATTCAGCATCTCCTTGTGACCCCTTTTGTCTGTCCATGTAGTGAAATATGAACATAATAAAACGTATTAATCGAGTATATTAAAAAATTAGGTACAGTAAGGTCAAATTATTTAAACTGCCAAAAAAAAATATTTTCGTTTTTAATTCAAATTCAAATTCAAAATATTCTTTATTGAAATAAACTTGTAAACAAGTGCTTTTGAATCGTCAACTCTACTGCTGGTTCGGAAAGCTGTTCCTACCGAGAAGAGACTCCGTGGTTGCTCTTTTTAAAAAAATACAGTTCTTAATGCTAGTTACATTTAATCTTTTCTATCTTGTACAGGATCGAACAATATCTATATCCACGCATTTTCATCGTCTAAATAATCTTCAACAGTATAGGCTTTCTGTATCAGCCTCTGCTTAATAGTGTTTTTAAACTGCTGTTGTTTTAAGCTCCTGCTAATTACGATAGAAAGTAAAACTAACCACTATTTTATTTCACTTAACGAACACATGCTTCCATATTTTATGTGGCACATTCAAAACAAATTAATGTAAAACCGTGAAACATTCAAGACATGTCCATTTAAATTATCGTATAAAAATCCCATTGCCGAGATCAAAGCGGCAAAAACACCGGAAAATACTCGAATGTTTTAAAAAGTTTCTAAAACTCTACCCACTTAGTGTAGCTAATACTTATAATGACTTTATAAATAACACCTAGCACCCTTGTTTATAAAGTTGTGAATGTTTGACACTAAAATATCTTATTCGTGGTTTACGTAAAGATTTATATTGTGGAATTAACGAATTTTTTAAGGAATTTCAGTTTTTCATCCTGTATTACTGTAAACTTTTAAAAATATACATTTGTATAAAAATGTGGTCTTTTAACCTTCATAAAAGCGGAATGGTAAGAGTAACGGAATTACGATCGAGAGGTCGTGAGTTCGAATCCCTACCGTTATACTACCAACGTGAACCGTGAACACAAGAATTTTACTAAGCTGGAGGAGTTAACAATTTGGGTTACAAATTACAAGTAACCTTTTTAAAAAAAATTAAAAATGAATCCATTAAGAATTTTTGCGCATGGGTTCCATATTTGATATTTTCTTTACTGGTTTTTCCGTATAAGAACAGGCTTTTGACCCTTTTTTGCAATACTTAGTATATTCTATGACGTAAACATTTTTTTACATGCTTCTTTTACTTTGTCTTTTACTCTTCTTTTACTATTTCTTACTAGAAATTGACATAATCTCTCAATTTTTTCTTTGAAGAAACTCATGTGGTCGACGTGGTAGATTATAAATATCCCATGTGCTATACAAAGATATGCAGGTTACCTCATGAAACTTTTCTGTATTATTATTGGTATTGGCAATCCACAGCTATGGGTGTATACAGAATTATTAGTGGTCTCCAATAAAACATTAATTCCATTGGTATTTAATAAATTTGGTTAGCAATTTTCTATGAAGAATATATTATTTTTACATAATTAGGCGTTACTTCGTTGGGTTATACAAATTTATCCACATTACCAATAATTCATATTATTTTGTAAAAACAGTATACTCACAAATTAATATAATTCCGTCTTAGAAATTCTTGAACAACTAGCTAAAATATGTCAACAAACAAACATGTACACGAACTTTTCATACACTTAATGAAAAATATGACGAACGTTCGTTTCCAATATTTCCACATGTGACTCGCAATAAAGCTCAGTTAGTGCTTAGACATCAGAAAGATTTGAATCCGAGCGAGAATATGCGTTGTAATAAAATGATGTAAAAACCAAACGCTGTGGTAGCGCTATAAAATCTATAGAAACGCTATATTTTGTTTTAAATTTAAAAGTTTAAAAACTATACGATTTTTAATGTAGGAATAAGAATTTACTTTTACAGACTAACATACAGGATATAACTTTCTTTTTTCCTTGAGATCGATAAAAACATAATTCAAATAATTTATGTAGTTGTAAGTTAATAATGAATAAATACTAATTAGTACAATATGTACTAATAAATGGAATACTAATAGGATATAAAAAATACAGCAATAAAAAATATAACGAAAACGGCAAAATTTAAAGCTTTTCTTGCATGCGCTAAGTAAACGGGGAAAGTAAATAAAAAATCTATTATAATAAACTCACAATAAGTACTTAAAGATAAATAATTTTAAATTTGTAAATAAAATTAAATTGAAATAAAATATAACCAACAGCAACTCCATGCCTACTATGACCTGTCAAGCTTTTATTAATGTGCACAGATGTCCATATCGCTTCGAGGAATTTCACACAGACTCAAACCAGTACATAAAACAAAAAACTGACTTTCCCGAATTTCTGAAAACGGTTTTAGACTAGCTATGTATTCCATTATATTGCACTTGGATTTTATTGTAGCTTCCCTTTTAAAATTACTATTTCTGTATCAGTGAACTGTTAATTTTTATATGGCGCACGCAGAAATACCAAATTTTACTAATTATATTTGTTGCCCACGAAAAAGTCGTGTAGTATCCGGTAGAGTAGATTAGACCACACTCAGTTCTTACCGAAGTGTCATAAAAGGCGATTAAGGTAAGTTGACCCACAGTGTGGTATTGAGTAGAAAAGACCACCCTCATTTCTTACCGAGGTGTCATAAAAGGCGACTAAGGTAAGTTGACCTGCCATGTGATATCTGGCTGAGTAGAATAGACCACCTTCTTTCTTACCGAGGTATCATAAAAGATGTCAAGGTAAGTTGACCCACCGTGTGGTATTAAGTAGAATATACCACCTTCTTTCTTACCGAGGTGTCATAAAAGGTGACAAAGGTAAGTTGACCCACCGTGTGGTATTAAGTAGAATAGACCACCCTCTTTTTTACCGAGGTGTCATAAAAAGCGACATTGATAAGATTGTCCCACCGAGTGGTATTGACTAAAATAGACTCTCTATCTTACCGAGGTGTCGTAAAATACGAAGAAGGTAAGTTGACGACAGGCAGGCAGCTGGTCGTAAGCGTCGTTGTGCCGACATCGCTTAGAGCGCGATAAGGATGATTTGTTACCAACAAAACAATCAATAAAATACTATTTCTTCAAATAATATTCAAAAGGTCCAATACATTGACATTGAAAAAAAACTACACGCCATCTGGTTTTTTGATAAAGTATATTCATAAAGATCAGTCGCTTTATGAATACAAAAAAATCTTTCTCTTTAAATCTACAACCTCAAAGGAAATTTATTTATCGCTTCGACAAATGAAATATACTAATTTTATTTATACTCAATTCAGTATTCAAAAAAGTTCTTGTAGTACCTAAATTTATTATTCTTTGATCAAACTTTTCGAGATATTTCTATTATTATTTTAGCATGTTTAAATATAAAAGCATGATTCCTTATTAACCGCGAAACCATATTAATATGAGCAAAAAATTATGGTTTTCAACCCGAACACTTTTTATTTATTTTTATTTAAACTTTTGTGCTTTGTAAATATATTTATTTAATGAAGAAAAACATCGTAACCTTTATATATTTGGAATTTTACCATAATAAATGTAACTTGGTATTGACGCCGTTTGGTATCCGACTGAATAGAATAGTACCACCCTCATTTCTTACCGAAGTATCGTAAAAGGCGACTAAGTTATGTCGGCTCGCCGTTTGGTATCCGGCTGAGAAGAATAGACCACCCTAATTACTCACGGAGGCGTCGTAAAGGCGGCTAAGCTAAGTTAAAGTCAGGCAGGCGGCCGGTCGTAAAATACGTAGCCAAATCATGTGACAACATGTTTCTAACATGTGGTTACCCCTCTTAGAGTGTATTAAGGGCAAGAGATTGATGATGATGATGAAATGTAATGTATTGGACCATCGTGGTAAGTCGAATTCGAGTCCTGCTCTTGAAAGACGAGAGGAAGACTTTGATATTCCGTAAAAAGGTGGCTGGCTGTTATTTCCTCTATTCTTATAGAGCTTAATATTAGCTATATGACGTAGATAATAACTTCATTTTATTTAGCTGTTTATCCCGAATATATTAGAGTAAATAAACCTCCAACTAAAATAAATTATTCTCTACTTCTTTTACTTACTATACATGTACTAGTAATAATCTACACACCTTTTAAGACAGTGAAATTGCTGCCCTAAAATTATTACCAAGTTTATGATATTTAAAGTTTTATTTTATTTTTTATTTTATTTATTTATGTACCACAAGTTAACAGATAAATTATTTAAATAGAAAAAATGTGTACAAAGGAAAGCTTATCGCTATAAGCGATCTCTTAAAGCAGACCTAAGAGTGTTGGGAAACATATTTGATTGTGGTAGTTTTATGTGGTAATGACTTGTTTTGCCATAAATTTCTCGTTAATGCTTAGAAAATTGTTTTCATTTGTTTCCACTTGACCCGTTTATGGACTTTTTGGGTTCCTATAAATAATACCTATAATCAATCAAAACTCGCTACAAGATATAAACATAATTCACAAAGATCATATTTTAACTGGTTTTCCGTCACTGCCTATATACCTGCATCAAATTCCCTTATTTCCTAGGGGATTACCTATGTTTGAGCCAATGTTTGCACAAACAATTTCGTTAAATTTAACGATACTAAGTATTAAGGCGTGAACGTATTACATTTTATTTTATTTTGGCATTATTTAAGAGTCCTTTCCGATCCATCAGTTCAATATCTAACAATAGTTTTGATAAAAATTTATAAGTCCGTATCTTTTGATACTTAAATAAGGTAAGTAATAAGATTTCACCCGAAAATTAAAGTATCTATCTATCCGAAATAAAAATGTATTATAATTGAATTCGAGACAAAAACTCGGACACAGTAATCTGTAAATTACAAATGATTTTTGTGAAATTTATAGTAAAAAAATTATTTCGTTTTCATTCTCCTGCCGTTATTTCACTCTAAGTGAGGTGAGCACTACATGTTTTAAACGTGTTGCTACATGATTTGGCAAATGTTTTACGACCGGCCGCCTGCTTGACGTTAACTTACCTTAGTCATTTTTTACGACACCCTTGTAAGAAATAAGGTTGGTCTATTCTATTCAGCTGGATATTACTATTTTTATTCCGTATTTTATACGTTCCCAGAGTGTATAATAATTTCAACCACAATATGCGCTTCACTTTATATAGCTACCAATGTTTGGCCAAATTTGCTTGTTCCGAAACAGGGATGTTCTTCCGAAATAATGTGATTTACTGAGGAGCCTTGTAGCGAATTGCTTTGCATAATAATTATTTTCTACCCACATAATAAGATGAAATTTCGACCGCTTAGAAGGATGTAAAAATTATACTATGAGGATGGATAAAGGTAAAATGGGTTTTATTGTATGTTAAAATATATACATTATTTTAATAAATTTTACTGTTCTTTTCTTATAGAAGTGGACACTTTATAAAATTTGAACAAAAGATAATAAAAAAGGGTAAATTCACACATTCTTATATTTTATATACATTTGAAATCAAAAAATTAAAACTCAATATACAAGACGCAATCTTTTACTTTATTTGCTCGGATGTGGTTTAATTTTATATAAGTACCGTTAGTAAAAAATACTAAATTAGAAAAAGTGATTCTCTTTTTTAAAGTTTTGACAGACAGCGGTATGGGTGTAACAAAGGAGTGCAAACAGACATACCCATAATCACAATGATCCGTATAATATGATCCGTATAATATGATCCATATGATATCAACATGGTTGTTCAAATTTTTTCTATTTTATAGTTTTCATACGAATATAAAAAAAATATAATACTTCGATTAAAAACTCTACATCAAAAGAAAAAGTTATACAGCAATCTGAATTCTTAATTCAAAAATATGCTAAGATTAATTATATTTAAACATTATCTTATTTGATTTTAGCCATGTGGTATCCGGCTAAGTAGAATAGTAACACCCTCATTTCTTACCGAGATGTCGTAAAAGACGACTAAAGTAAGTCGACCCGCCGTGTGGTATCCGGCTGAGTAGAATAGACCACCCTCATTTCTTACTGAGGTGTCGTAAAAGGCGACTAAGGTAAGTTGACCCACTGTGTAGTATCCGGTTTAGTAGAATAGACCACCCTCCTTCTTACCGAGGTGTCGTAAAATACGACTAAGGTAAGTTGACTTCAGGTAGGCGGCCGGCCGTAATAACTCATCCAAATCATGTGACAGCATGTTTATAATATGTTGTGCCGACCCCACTTAGAGTAGGATAAGGGCAGGAGGATGAGGATGAGTATTCATACAAAAATTAAATAAAATTAACACTTCGATCAAAAACACTACACTACACCAAAAACACTACACTAATAAAATTTGTTATATTTAAACATTATTTTATTTGATATCCAAAAAAAATCGAAAAACCGTAGCATTAAAAAACTTACAAAACATTTCTATTGTAACCTTCTTTTTTGAAATCAACTTGGAAATGTTTTTTGTTAACCGTACAATGATATTGTAAGAACCGGGTCTCTAATTAGGCGTGCCCGCAAGAACTGAGTTAATTCTAAAGTTTACTGCGTTTGAAAATGAGGTTAATAGAAGTTCTGCTTGTGCTACATCAGTATATGGCCGCTAACTTCATTTTTGATTATTAAATAAAAATTACAAAAGTAATGAGAATATTATTTTGCTATAATCCGCGATAAAAGAAAATATGTGTAATGCTAAATGTAGAGTGTACTATTCGTTCTCATATCTGATACATGCAGAATTTGTAAGAACTCATGTACTACCCGACACCGATGGCACAACAATACACAAGCACTGCACACATTCACCACCATAATCTCAACAATTATTTCACCCTGTAACCGAAGCATCGTCAGGAGATAGACTCCACAAACAAAATCGTAAAGCGGTTGTGGAGTCTATCTCCTATGTGTCGGGTAGTGCATGAGTTCTTACAAATTCTGCATGTATCAGGTATGAGAACGAATAGTACACTCTACATTTAGAATTACACATATTTTCTTTTATCGCGGATTATTGCAAAATAATATTCTCATTACTTTTGTATTATGGACCTCCGCAAAGTAACGCCTAATTCTATAAATTAAATAAAAATTAATTATTAAATCAGTATCCCGATGATAATTTTAATACAAAACATCCTACTAATATTATAAATGCGAAAGTTTGTGAGTATGGATGTATGTTTGTTACTCTTTCATGTTCGCTGAACCATATCAATCAAATTTGGCACAATTGTTCCTTATACACCAGGATAACATATAGACTATAGAAATTAATTCTACAGGAAAAGGATGACATTGAAAAGCGCAATCTATTATCAAACTATCAGGCGACAACAGTCCACGCAAACGACGTTGTGGGCAAAAGCTAGTATAAAATAAAATAATAAATTTAAAAGGCTTTGTTTGTCAAGCGATGACCTCTGCCAAAATTATACGGGTTAAAATTTTGGCCAGGTATCTATTAGTAGTTAATAATAATAACTCATGCTCTTTATAATCATTAAAGATACCGTATGGTACCCGGCTGAGTAGAATAAACCACCCTCATTTCTTACCAAGACGTCATAAAGGGCGACTAAGGTAAGTCCGCCATGTAGTATCCGGCTGAGTAGAATAGACAACTCCCATTTTTTAGCGAGGTGTCGTAAAAGGCGACTAAGGTAAGTTGAGCCACCGTATGGTATCCGATTAAGTAGAATAGACCACCCTCTTTCTTACCGAGGTGTCGTTACATACGACTAAGGTAAGTTGACGTCAGGCAGAGATCCGGCCGGAAAATACGTGGCCATAGACAGCTGTAGAAAACATGTTTATAGCATGTTGTGCCGACCCCACTAAGAGCGGAATAAGGGCAGGAGGATCATGCTCTTTATAATTAAGGGCATCATCATGACGAAATCTTCTTCCGTACCGCAGTTTGGCCCATTATCTAGTAGTTTATGTATGAGGATACTTGTATGTCAAAATACCCTCAACTTTTTGCTATATATTTTTTCCTCATAACCAAAAAAATAACGGAAATTTATTTTATCATATATGTTGGTAATGTTTTAGTTTCACTAAATTTCATTTATATTTCTCCAGAGGATAACCTGTGCGTGCGTCACAAATATACTTTAACATTTATAATATTAGTGTGGAAGTATAGCTCAAGAGAATATCTGATTAAAAATGAAAATATTACCATTTTCAAGCATAAAAAGATTAATTCCACTCATGTTAACTCATATGAGATACAAAGTTAAAAGTTGTATTTCATCTGCGGTGAAGTCGTATTAAACAATGCTTGAGAGATCGCAATACCGCATTCGTTTCGAGCCGGATAATTATTCAAGCGTGAATTTATAAATGAAATATTTATATTCAATACGTATTTTTCAACTATGTTCAATAGTTGACTGGCCCTTTGGCGCAGTGGGTAGTGACCCTGCCTTCAGCTCCGCGGGTCGCGGGTTCTATTCCCGCCGAGGGCCAATATTTTCTATTAATGAATTTGTTGGTCTTTGAGCCTGGGTGTATATTAGTATTTAAGTATGTATTTAAAAATATATAAGTATATATTCACCGGTTGTCTGTCTACCATAACACAAGTATAAAGTTACTTACCTTGGAGACGGTCGACCGTGTGTGTAAGTGTCCCATATATTTATATTTATTATAATTATAGTAGGTACATACTACAAACTTAAAACGTATGAAAAATTTTCATTGTTGTTCGTAAATATTTTTATTATCATATTTATTTTTGTAACATCTTTATCTGGGACCGCCACTAGCCCATTAGTTTTCGTCGCAGAATCTACGTGCGTGAAGAAAGTCCACTAATGGCCGCTCGATCGCAATAAATGATTTCCTGGCGAATTATCATTCTCCTGCCCAACATGTTATCAACATGTTGTCCCATGATTTGGGAATTATTTTGCGAACGGCCGCCTGCATGACTTCAACTTACCTTAGTCGCCCTTTACGGCACCTCAGTAAGAAAGAGGGTGGTGTGTCCTACTCAGCTGGATACCACACGACGGGTCGTCTTACCTTAGTCGCCTCTTACGACATTTCGGTAAGAAATGGGGGTTGTATATTCTACTCAGCTGGATACCACACAGCGGGTCAACTTACCTTAGTAGCCTTTTACGACACCTCGATAAGAAATGAGGTTGTTCTATTCTACTCAGCTGTATACCACACGACGGTTTGACTTACCTTAGTCGCCTTTTACGACACCTCGGTAAGAAATGAGGGTGGTCTATTCTACTCAGACGGATACCACACGGCATGGCATCTATAATGTCCTAAATATATAAATACTTCAGACAGAGCTCTCAACGCAAAACGTAGATTATATCTCTAGCCAATCACGTTCACTAAATAAAAGAGCCCAGACAATAGGCACACAAATGAGATATCCTTGGGGCACGTCTGTAAAATAAATAAAGGACGAAAACATAATATAAGTAAAGTAACATTTCCCAAAATGAAAATCAGTATATGTAATAATCTCTAATAAGGCAAAGTTGTATGAATGTAGGCTTTATGAAAATTGAGACCATTTATTTATAAGTTGTATCAACCTGGTTTTATTATGACCTTTCATATGTAATACACTCAGACATACTGAGAACTATAGTAGAACAAGACCCACCTAATTTATTTGAATACGAATATGAATAATCAATGTTGTAAAAGGCGACTAAGGTAAGTCAAGCCGTGTGTTATCTGGCCGATAGAATAGACCCTCCTCATTTCTTATCAAGGAGTCGTAAAAAGCGACTCAAGTAAGGTGACGCCATGCAGGACGCTGGTCGTTAAATACGTAGCCACATCATGTGACAAATATGGACAAGGAGAATAATGAGGGAATAATCAGTGGTGGTAGATAAAGCTCCGCTGAATTGAAGTGGCACAAGACGTAAGTCCATAGTCATACGTCTTTCATTGAAGATGGTAGAAAAGAAGAAGGATGCCCTGTTCTAGACTTCCTAAAAATTGTGAGCTGGACGTTAGCATAAGAATTAAATGTTATATTTAAAACTATGATTCATTTTGTCCACAATTCAAAGCAATTCGTGGTTAATTCCCTAACCATTCCAAAATATCTAAGATGCCCAACGTTAATGTTCAAATTTTCACTTCTGCTGGTACGCCCGGAGCAGCCTGTATTTTTATTGGTATCAAAATTGATCGATTGTAATGTAAAATTACTACTAAACCTATAAGCCTAAATGCCAGAATCAACAAACATTTCGAAGAATCGCGAATATATTATTTTGTATTGTCGCAAATTTGTCGCATTTAAAACTTCCGAGTTTAAATCCGTCGGATTTCGACAAGATAATCTCTTCCATATAAACTGATTGTGAAGCTTAAAAATCGTGCCCAAATTCTGTGTACTATAGATTTATTAAAATAAATATTCGATACTATAGCAAATAACATACGATACAAGGCTCATCTCTGTATTGTACCCGGATATATTGAATGTACTCGCTTTTTTAATTGGCATGAGTATTCTGATTTTGTGAGTATTTAATATTAAATTTGTTTAATTATTGAAAAAAGTCCTTTATATATACATATATACGTAATTCTGATGTTAATTATATGGAGCTAACACATATTGCTGGATGGGGACTTTTGCAAGGCGCAAAGCAGGAGCCGCAAGATTACATCGGTTCCTACTTTGTCTACATACAGCGCCAATGTTTTTTATAACTCCTTATATTTGTATACACAAAAATTAATATTGAAAAATTTACTTCACAGTAAATTTTCAGTCAGTGGAAGAATGTCCTTATTCTGAAAAATTAAATTATATTAAATCCTACTATTTATAATATAAAAAGTACCTAATGTTTAATGGCATGTCATTATAATATTCACTATAACAAAAGCAACAATTTCAAATTTAAAAATTTTCTTTATTCAAGTAAACTTGTAAACAAGTGCTTTTGAATCTGCTGCTTTGAAAGCTGTTCCTACCGAGAAGAGCCAGCCAGAAACTCGGCGGTTGTAATTTTCAAAATAATTCTTATAATTAAATTCAATTACTCATTCTTATCATCTAAAAAATCTTTAACAGAATAGTAGGTATTTTGTATCAGCTTCCCTTTAACAGTGTTTTTAAACTGCTGTAATGAGAAAGCTAAAATTGATTGCGGAATTTTATTATAGAATCTTATACCCAAACCCACAAACGACTTACGTCACACACAACACAATCACAATTCATATTACAAAAACTCTACAACCAAAGTATGACTTAGCTCAGTGCAGTAAATCGTTTTGACATATGAGCATGAGTATAACCGTAACTAAAGGTTTGTTTGAAATACATCTCGCTAGACTGAACAAGAAGTTTTTAAAGTTCCTTATAGTGGGTAGCTCGAATAGATTTAGACTGGTCTTATTATGTGGGGTACAATTTATAAACCACAGCGGATAAAATATAAATAGTTTTTCCTGTAGTTTATTTTTGAATCGGAAATATACTTCTGAACCCTGATGGCCAATTGGTGAAAACTTGTGACCGCTATCTGGTGGACACCGGTTCAAAACAGTATCATAACCAAAGTCATAATAATCTGCATTTGTTTAGAAATAAATGTATCGTAAAGCACGTAAGGCTGCGATTATGTCGTAAAGCTTATTATCCTCTGATGGTACTTCGGTTGCGGGGCGAAACGATTATTCAGATTGTCGTAGTGAATGTGTGCAGTGCTTGTGTAGTGTGTTGGTGTAGGGGTTGTTGTGTTTTGTAATACGTGCGGTAACTAATTTTGTAACTGTATAAGAAAGGTTTTTTATTCCTACGCTTAGCATAGATTTTCTAGAGTAACTAGGTCTATGTAAATCGAATGAAAAGTGTGGGCATTTCTATTCAAATCTTTTCAATCCTGTTAGGCCGTTTTTACATTGTCAAGTACAAACAAAAAAACTGAAATTATTATTATGTTATTATGTTAAGGAAGCCCTTATATCCTCTAGCAAGGATCCTGGCAAGTTAGTTAAAGAAGCCAAAGACTTGTACCAAATCATCATCCTCCAGCCTTTATCCTACTCCAAGTGGGGTCGGCACAACATGTTATAAACAAACATGTTGTCACACGATTCGGCTTCGTATTTTACGACCGGCCGCCTGCCTAACGTAAACTTACCTCAGTCGTATTTTACGACACCTCGGTAAGAAAGAGTGTGGTCTATTCTACTCAACCGGATATCACACTGTGGGTCAACTTACCTTAGTCACCTTTTACGACACCTCGGTAAGAAATGAGGTTGGTCTATTCTACTCAGCCGGTTACCACACGGTGGGTCGATTTACCTTAGTCGCCTCTTATGACACCTCGGTACTTGTACCAAATCAAACGGAATTATATTTATTTTAGCTGAAAACTTTTGGAAGTGGGAAAAATTCATATCGTAATTTAGTTAGAAACACTTTGAAAGTGAACTAAACAGAGTGCAGAATAGATTTCTCTAGTTATTTCTTTCAAAGACTTTTCTTGGATTCTCAGATATGGAGTTTAAATTTGTTCTCGAGTATAAATTAAATTACGGTTTGCTTCTTTAAGATTTTACTCCGCATTCATTTTCTTAAAACTTTTAAGCAATAAGATTTTGTTATATTTGTTATCTATTTGTTTGAACCTTCCCTCATAATGATTCAAAAAGGTTTTTCATATACTTTTGCTATTTAATTTATTTAAGTATCGTATATTATTTATTTCATTTGAAAATATTTGCTAAAATAAAGTTGTAAAAAAATTAAATAATTAAAAAATTGCAAGGTGTATGCGTTTGAAGATTTGCAATATCAAATTAATGTCATAAATTCTATAGTCGCCTTACCGTGTGTTATCTGGCTGAGTGGAACAGACCGCCCACATTTCTTACCACATTTCTTACCACCATCTTCTTGTCGTAAACATGTTGTGCCGTCCCACTTAGAGTGGGCTAAGACCAGGAGGGTGATGATTTTAAGGAAGAAGATTATTATATTTGTTATCTATTTGTTTGTGAGTGAACCACAGCCTTCATAGTGATTCAAAAGGTATTTAATTTACTTTTGTTAATTATATTGTTACCTTCATTGATCATTTTCCTTATCCCATTCTAAGTGGAGTCGGCATATTGTAACATTTTTTGGCTAGTTATTTTATGACCGATCACCTACCTGACGCCAACTTAGTCGCCTTTTACGCCATCTCGTCATTTAATGTGACACTCTCACTTACAGGCGTGCCTGTGGCCTCTATGGCCTATGGTCTCGTGCGTACGCGCGCAGTGAACGGACGCGTATTGTTTATGTGAACGTTATCGCTGCGCGTATCGTGTGAGACGCAAAGTTCGCCAGTCTCGGTTAACGTCCCTGCACCCCTGCCCCCGGCGCCAGTTGTACTCGCCGCGACCCCTGTTGCGGCTCGAGGAAGCGCTCGGCAGCGCATCGCGTGCACCTGCCCTGCCGAAGCTGCCCAGACGCAGCAATCTGCACCGCCTTTCGTTGCAAAGACATATGCAGACGTGCCCACAGTGATACCACCGCTCATCATTCCTACGCGCTTGTAGTCTCCACCCCCGCTCGCGGGCGCCTATCTGGGCCTCCCCTAGGGGTCTCACCCGGCTGGGTTGCACGCGCCGAGGGCACTCGCACAGGAGCGGCTCACTGAGCACCTCTGCTGCTACTCGCACAAGTAGCACAATTCACACGCGCAAAACTGCGCGTGCTGGTCGGGGATTGCTTGTGCCTATGGTAGGTAAAAAAACCCGTATTACAGGTCACCAGGTCTCCACCTCGAAATGTGCTACAATTAACTTAAACTAAAATTAAACAAAGCAAATTAACAGCATATGCTGCGTGTTGTATGTGATGCGTGGAATAAAAGATTAATACATGCATGTGGTTAAAAGTTTGCGTGCGAATGTGCGAGAGAGAGTGCTTGTGTGCATGTGTGTTTTAGTGCGTGTGTGTATAATAGAACAAAAATACCGCCGATTTAATAAGAATGTGTTTTAAGGAACTCATTAGAAATAAATAAGGAAAGCTAGTTCCAGTTGAAAAAATTAAAGAAATAAAACCAAAAAATCATAAAAGAACAAATAGATAATTTCAAGTTAATTGGCCCCGTGCCTTGTGCCTGAATGCTCACTTGACCCAATTGGTCACAGAGTTGGCGTTCGAGAGTATTGGATATGTCCTAAGTAATAAGAGACGTGATAATATAGCATTTTCTTCTTGTTTCTCTTATTCAACCGATAGATGTCCATCGTCATATTCTTACCCCACTTTTAGTGGTGTCGGCACAACATGTTACAAACATGTTGTCACATGATTTGGCTAAGTATTTTACGACCGGCCGCCTGCTTGACGTCAACTTACCTTAGTCGTATTATACGACATATCGATAAGAAATGAGGGGGGTCTATTCTACTTAACCGGATATCACACGGCGGAATTATAGACCTACATATATATTACAAAGAAGACCGGGACATCATATCTCTATCTGTTATGATTAACTCACAATAACTACTTTTATGTTTAAAGTTTCAATCAAAAATACTAAATTTGAACGTCACATCTATTATTATATAACTATAAATTCAAATAGTGCTAAAGCTCAATAATATTGGTATATTAACAAATATCTATTTAATCCTCATCTATTCAGGGAAGTTAGTCACAGATAATTAATTATTTCAGCTAAAATCTGACATCTACGGTAAAATTATATGCCCGAAATAAGACCCACATCACGCAGATTATAATGTATGAAAACGCAATAAATCTATACTCTATCTTTCTATAAATAAGGTTTATTTTGCAACGTTACTGAAACACTTAAGACTGTTTAGTTAAGAGGAGGTTAGAGAGAAAATGGATCCGAAGTCAGTTAAATTTATAACGTAACCTGAGCAAAGAGATGACATTAGTTTATATTTAATTCAAAATGGGATTGAATAGCGTTGATCAGTTTAAAGGAATAAGTATTCGTATAAAATTAAAATATCTGGGTAAAAATCAAAAAAAGATAATAACTGGGTCTTGATCCCGGGTAATTCTTCTTCTGTAGTCCCCCCGTTCCCCACTGAAGTATTATTTACAAACGACAGCAAAAATAATCTTTGTTATTCTATGTCAATTTTAGCAATTCCCATTACAAGGATAAAACTTTTTTTTTAAATAACTAGCTAGATCCATCCCCTCCCCCCAAAAAAAAACCTCCCTGCATACAGAATTACATGAAAATCGTTAGAGTCGTTTCAGAAATTCGGATATATACACAAGATTTATAGAATCAGGCCTTACTTTGTGGAATTCCATAGTACAGAAGTTACAATATAATTTTGCTGTAATCCGCGTTTGTTAAGAGAATCTATGTATAAATCATAATAAGGTATGTGAATGTTGCCCGCTTCATACACTTTACATATATGCTTTTAACAAACGCGGATTACAGCAAAATAATTTTATTGTAACTTCTATATATACAAGATTAACTCATCAAATCAAATCAAATCAAATATTTCTTATTGTACAAAAAAAATAATAGTACATTATGTACTAGACAGAAACATTTTTAAAAAACCTATCATATATTGTCATTCTCATTTAGATATTAAAGATATATAATATACAACTGTTTAGAAAAACTTTTAAAAAGTCTTCTCACCAAACTACGGCGCAATCTTGACTTTAGAATTGCTCTTACATTCACGAGACAGTAGCCTCACACTTTTAAATTTGTGTCAAGATGGCGGTTGAGTTTTACAACCGCATAATATTTTATCCAACTGCCGCACTTAGGAACAATGTTACTAGACCACCATTCTTAATCTATATCAGATATATAACTTATTGAAGCAAGGTACATCTTTATCCATGCTGCATTATGAGAGCCGTTATTTTTAATCTGTATCAGATATATAACTTATTGAAGCAAGATACATCTTATCCATGCTGCATTATGAGAGCCGTTATTTTTAATCTGTATCAGATATATAACTTATTGAAGCAAGATACATCTTATCCATGCTGCATTATGAGAGCCGTTATTTTTAATCTGTATCAGATATATAACTTATTAAAGCAAGATACATCTTTATATATGCTGCATTATGAAAGCCGTTATTTTTAATCTGTATCAGATATATAACTTATTGAAGCAAGATATGAGGTACATTTTATCAGTGGAGTTCAAGTTGCCATAGGCAAGCCTATCCTATATAGTGTATTATCTATGGGCAAGCCTGTTAGTAATAATTACACAATATAATATAATGAATGAGAAGATGAAACTCGTATACTTCATCTTTGTCTAATCACACATATAAAAGAGATATATACATTCCATCATTATCTACTATATAAAAATAAGTCGGGTTTTCCTTCCTGACGATATAACTCCAGAACGCACGAACCGATTTCCACGGTTTTGCATTCGTTGGAAAGGTCTCGGGCTCCGTGAGGTTTATAGCAACGAAAATCTAGGAAAAATTTCAATAGAAAAGCGGGAAAATAGGGAAAATCATTTTTTAAATACAGCGCCATATCAAAACTACTGGATCAATTTTAATCATTTTTTTTACACTGACTGACATGGGATACATATTTTATACCCGTGCGAAGCAGGGGCAGGCCGCTAGTTATTAATATAATTTTATTTCTTTGTTCCAAAATTGGCAATTTTGGATCTACAAGCAAAAAACGTATTGATAACAGGCATCACATCATATATACTAAATTTTAGCAGAATATATCTACATACTTATATATAAAGCTGAAGAGTTTGTTTGTTTGATTGTTAGAAAGTGCTAATCTCAGAAACTACTAGAGAGATTTGAAATTTTTTTTTTGGTGTAAGATGTCCATTTATCGAGGAAGGCTATATAATACCACGCTAAGATAAATAGGAGAGGACCACCAAACAAAAATAATAATTTTTCGAAAATTGTAAAATTTAAAGTTTTCCTTCCGTGCGCTACGTAAACGATGAAAATTATTAAAATAAATAAAATAACATAACAGTCCGCGACCGCATATGTCTAGATTTTAAAGTTAACTCACTTCAACCATTTTTATATTTATCAAAATACTATATTACGGTTTAATCTTTCCACGCGGGCGGAGCCGCAGCAATTGCTAGTTCCTTATAATTTGGATCAACTATCCCACAAATCTTTTGTCAGTAATGAGGTAATCAAAATTAATTTAGGAACTATACACATTCAAGGACTCAGTATATTCAGCACCATAATATACGTAATTGAGAAACCGTGTAGCACGTAAGGGTACATCTGAACGCCTTTCGCTATCCCCGTTCAATTTAAGTGGTCTCAGCGTTACGCAGCGTTTAATTATGTTTTGACCTCACTATGATATACACAGGGCTAACGATTGCACAGTTATATCATAACGAAGCTGTACCAAAAAAAATGTTCATGTCTATGGAGCTGCCGCCGCCGTGTAAACTAAAATAGAACCAGAATTAAGAATTTTTAAAAACTACAAACAAAAATAATTGAGGGACTGGTACTCAGTTGGACGAATACACTATTGGCATACTATTGAGGGCATTAGAAAGCTACGCCAGATCTTTTCGTCCAAATACCTCAGTGCCTGAGGACCCGGGTCTTCAAACACTGTGTGTTGCTTGTGATGACTTGTGAATCTGAAATGTGTTCGCTGACTATGGGCGCCGATACGAAAGCTCTGAGAAACTCATCGGGTGATGGAGCGAGCCACGCTTTGGAATATCTTTACGCGATCAAATCACGAACGACGAGATCTGTACTAGAACCACAGTAATATACATATGTTAGCTTAACGTTTCGCATAGCATTGGATCTTGCAGACACTGGCCTCGAAACGCAATGCGTAGAAAACACTTTTTATATCCTCTGTGTTTGTGACATCGAAATATTGGGTCTATCACCAGCTGATGTTTCGAATCGGCGCTTAAGATTTATTTTCTTACATTCCAATCATGTCCAGTGCTATTGTAGCGTGGTTGTCATGATTTTTGGTACATGTGGTTCTTCATGTAAAAGCCATAAAATTATATAGTACTCCCTAAATTTTGCATCACTTATATTTTTCTTTAATTCCGTATCATACTTTTATAAAGCCATTCGTTAAAGAAATTATTTGACAAACATTGCAACTGTATGTAGTATCATATTAAAATCTTCGTCTAAATTTAGTTGGAAATTTCGTTATGGCCTGAGCAACTACACTAACATGAACACTAAATATAGTTATGAATATGATAATCAATATAGCATGTAAGAGGGCTCGTCGTACTTGTCAGCTTTGCAACTACATGCCTCGGTAATTAAACCTCCTGCCCTTATCCCACTTTAAGTGGGGTCGGCACAACATGTTGAAACATGTCATATGATTTGGCTACGTATTTTACGACCGGCCGCCTGCCTGACATCAACTTACCTTAGTCGTATTTTACGACTCCTCGGTAAGAAAGAGGGTGGTCTATTTTACTCAACCGGATACCACACGGTGGGACAACTTACCTTAGTCGACTTTTACGACACCTCGGTAAGAAATGAGGTTGGTCAATTCTACTCTGCTAAATACTATACTGGTAAAAGCTATTTATAAATCATCGTATAATACATAAAAAAATGTTGTTAATATAATAATACGATAATTTTTTGTATATTTCACTAATGAGCACAGATCTGTATATTTGAATCTCTCATTCCGAAATGCCATTTTGCCGCTAAAAATTGTAACAGAAACCACAAGAGGTGTATCGTACCTAAAACAATTTACATTTTGCATTTAATTATCCGCGTGTATAAAATTCGAAAATAAAACGTTCAAAACACTCATTTTATTAACTTTAACGACGTTGGTGAATACCACATTAACATGCAGCTCGAGGAATTTGTCCTGAAATTTTAGGATTGTCTTTTATTCCAGCAAACATATTCTCGTAGTAATCTACACTATACGGTAGGGGGTATTAATTAAGAGTTTTCTAAGCTAAGGTACCTAAGGCACATAATCACAAATGTATGTGACGATAGAAGCCGATATAATAGAAACAGTAGGAAGCGACATAAGCTTGGGGTTCATGCTTTTCGCTTTTCAAAACTATGTAAGTCGTTTATGGATTTTTGTGTAAGATTCTACAAAAATCTTATCTTATCTTAAAATTTAATTCTTCTTATTTAAAATTCCGTACTAAATTTTAGCTTTGTCATTACGTCATCCGCCTCCCTTTTACAAGTTAGTTAGTTAGTGTACTTAGTACTTAGTTTTTTGTTGTTTGTAGGGATAGCTTTCCGGACCAGCAGTGAAGTTGATGATTCAACATGATTTAGAAGTTTACTTGACAATATTTTGAATTTGGATTTGATTGTTGGATTTGTTGGATCTGTGATGACTATAGCAAACCATCCTAATGAAAAGAATTAGGAATAGTTGATACAGTAATCTGAAACTACATTTGTAAAATTTTCAAATTAGGAAAGTAGATACAGTAACCTAAAACTAGATTTGTAAAATTTTCAAATAAGAAAAGTTGATACAGTAATCTGAAACTAGATTTGTAAAATTTTTAAATTAGTAAATTTTTAAAATTTTCAATCTTCATGATATTGAAGCTCGTATCGTTACCTCACCTAAGGAGGGTGTAAGATTTTGCCCGCCTGTGGGATTGTAACTTTGGGAATGTAGCAAGCAACTTTATAGATAGTAAACTGTCTGGTAGAGATTAAGAAAAACTTTGTTACATATATATAAGACCTACGTCTTGAGTTAGGTAAATTATTAATGACACAAACTCAAACAACCACTCTGTGTCGTTTCGTAAAGTTTTCTCAACATTTTCTCGTCCGAGCTATTCTAGGTTCAGTTTTTTTTGGAGTTTCAAATTACGCGCCGCACCTGTTATGCAAAGCGAAACATAATAAAGTTAAACACAATCTCAATTTACCTCATGCCGGATAAGTTATGGCGAAGTTATCTACAGATTCCCATAAAAGAGACCCGCGTCAAGGTCTCGTCAGAGATTTGTTTAATATTAAATTTAAAATGTAAATTATAATGCATATAGTGACAAATTCGAATACATGTTAGTGACAAATTCGAATTTGAAAACAATATATGATTAGTTGAACCCGCGACTTCGTTCACGTAATATTGTCAAAATACCCTCAATTATGTATAACTGTTGCTTCTATCCCGAAAAATGCGGGATTTTGTAATCCTATTTGTTAGCCTGGTGTATAAACTTAAACAGTTATTTTACGAACGGCCGCCTGCCTGACTTCAACTTATCTTAGACGCCTTTTACAACTCCTCTGTAAGAAATGAGAGTGGTGTATTCTACTAAGCTGGATACCACACAACGGGTGTTAAATTGTTTTTTAAATCGAATATATTGTTCATATATTTATAAAAATCCAATCAATATTACAATAACGACAGTATTTGTATTACCACTTCAATGCTCTAACGGTTAAGCGAATTTGGTTAATATTCCTTTCCCAAAAAATGTCGTCATCATTAACTTTATAACATAACCTTTGTACAAGTAATGAAACTACGCAAGGATTTAACTAGTTTTTACCCGCAACTTTGTTTGCGTAGATTGTTGTCGCGTAATAGCGTGATAATAGATAGCGCTTTCCAATGTCATCCTATTTCTGCAGAATTAACAGGATTTCAATAGTCTATATTTTATTCCGGTGTATAAGGAATAACTGTGCCAAATTTCATCGATATTGGTTCAGCGGATTTGCCGTAACAAACTTTCCGAAAGAGTAACAAACTTTCGCATTTATAATACTCACAAACTTTCGCGTTTATAATATTAGTAATATTAGTAGGAAGTTAAATTACGTAATACGTACGTACGTAATTTAAATTGCAATAGAACTTACCTGCCCGAACAACATTCATTGCAATAAATATTTATTTACTTTTCCGAATTACCTCGTACCGAAAAGATACCTACACAATGGCACGTATTAAAATTGTATCGCATTCGGTAGGGCATTAAGTTCACGTGTCCTCTCAGATACACTAAGGATCTGAGACAGGATCGCTGAGCGAGCACTTATTTATTTACAACAATGCAATGCAGGGATAGCTAATTCTTAGAAAAAAGTCTCGTTGTATCTTAAATAAGGAATGTGTACAAGGAATATGGCATTTTACCTGTAAAATTACTTCATCATTCTCTTACCCTTATCCCACTATAAGTAGGGCCAGCACAATATGTCTCCATCTTCTATTCTCCCCTATCATTCGTCAACTCTGGTGACACTCCTTTTATCTATCTATACTAACATATAAAGCTGAAGAGTTTCTTTGTTTGTTTGATTGTTTGAACGCGCTACTCTCAGGAACTACTGATTAAAAAAATTATTTCAGTGAAAGATAGTTCATTTCATAGTGGAGTTATATATAAATATAAAGGAAAAATATCGTTGTTCTAAAATATTTTCTATTTCCATTATCACCACCGTATTCATTAAAATTTGGGAACTAAGTAAGCCGTTGACGTGTATGTAATCAACTTAAAGGAAATATTAAACCGCTAAACATACATTTTATATAACCTGCATAAATTTGGCGGGTTGTTCATCTCGTGAAATTATAAGCATGTGTTGTTCGTTTTATGACCATCCTTACCCGGACGGTTAGCGTCGTAACATCTGAATCGGTCGTAAAGGTGACTCTTACCTTCTGTATGCCTATGATATCTTGGTACTTCATAAAGATTTATGGGTAGTCATGATTTTTTATTATAAATGAAAGGCCAGAAGGGGTCATAAAGCAAAAAATACACGAAAAAATACTTATAGACTTATGCTATCCTGGTACTAATATAAATTTAGCAAACTATAATTTGCCTATTCAGATAGGTGTGTTTTTTTATTTGTTTACACTATTTACTTGGGGATCTTTAAAAAAATATAAGGGTAACGAATTTACAAAAAAAAGAAGGACAAAATTATATGTATAAGTGATTTATAGAAGCAGAATTTCCATAGTACAGTACCTACTTTGCGGAATTCCATAGTACAGAAGTTACAATAGAATTATTTTGCTGTAATTCGCGTTTGTTAAGAGAATCACCACACCAACACAAACACTTGACAAAAGCACTACACACTCACTACCATAATCTCTACGATCGTTTCGCTTCGAAACCGACACAACATTACGATTTTGACGTGAAGCCTATCCTCCTGATGATGCTATTAACTGTTATTAACAGTCTTCCATACAAATTTATAAAACATGTTATTATACTAATGCTCATATACATTTAAGTTCATTTGCTTCTTCGCAAAGCCCTGGGATTTATTACGAACAGAAATAAATTCAAATCTCAGAATATTTCATCCTCCGATTATTTTAGCAAGTTACACATAAATTCTTTCGGAATAAATTAAAATATGACCTTTCCACATTTCTGTTATATGTAAAATTTAGTCCAAATGAATCCGTGGGATTTTACCGGGTTCGTTAAATCCTCACATTCGTGCTGACTTTTCGAATGTACATTCGTTTACAAAAGCTAATTTTATTTCTCCTTTTTTTATTCAAATGGGTGGAGTGTATAGCTTCTACGTTATAAAAGTTTGATCGCTTTATCGCTTGATTTATCTTTTGTTTTTTTCCTGGTATTGAATTCTACGATTGGATATAGGTTTCTTAACGCGATTTCCACGCCACATCTTCTGCTACTTAGATATTTTCGCTCCCAACGACCTTTAAGAGGTCAATTACTGGGTTATGTCTTTTACTTTAATTGTTCTATGTTTCACATGATTATTTCTTTTTTCCAAATACTCTGAGCTCTTTCTTTCGCCCCCCATAAAATTTAGTTAGAGCCGTTCCTTTTTATACATAGTGGAATTTTCCAAAATGATTTGTTAGTTAAAATCCTGGTTATGTGGGATTTGCACCCATTAAGAACTCCTTGACAACCTACGTCTGCACTTTGTCTTCTGGATGTCGAACAAACTACAACGGCGCCCTCTTATGATAGTAGTTGTTCACATCTGTACTCTTATTATGAGGCCCTAGTATTATTTTGTTGAGTAAAAACTTACAAACATAAATAACTTTTGCTTTAATAAGCTTCACCCGCGTGGGAATCAGTGTATTTAATTGGAATTTTGAAAATAAACGTAAAATTGTAACTTAACCATAAGAGATAGAGATATGCTGTCGCGGACTATTTTGTAGCATTTTTATAGATCTAATATTCTCTAGTAAATTACTTTTGTGTATCTCTGTTCGATTGCGCAACTCACGCGACTAAAGCTGACAGCAAGCGAATTTTGCTTACAACTACGCGATCCCTTCAACACAATTTACAAAAAACCGTAATGTACTACTAACCTAAACATTACGGAAGAATTGAAGTATCTTTAAGTAAAAACCGTACAAAAACCCATTCCGTAGATTTTCGAAAATTGATCACATACAGACAGACAGGAGACTTTGGAGACTTTGTCTTATAATAAGTATAGATAATATTTATTTGACTAAAAAAAAATTAAATTTTTATCGACAACAGTACTAATATAAGTAATAAGCTTTGATGATACAGTCGGGTTTAAAATTACATTTAGTAACTAGACTATAACCCACAAAATGGTCTCACACTTATTTTTGATTAGGTTTTGAATTTTACATTACAGTTCTAGCTCATGTATAGAATTTAGATTTTATTTAGTCGTATTCTAACGGACTAAGTATGAATAAACTTATCATTCTAATCGATAAGAGCCGGCACTAACTTCATTTAATGGCCATTTTAATTTTTAAATTATATTATATAATATAGTGACGCCGTGTGGTATCCGGCTGAATAGAATAGTACCACCCTCATTTCTTACTGAGGTGTCGTAAAAGGCGACTAAGGTAAGTCGACCTGCCGTGTGGTATCCGGCTGAGTACAATTGACCAATGTCATTTCTTACCGAGGTGTCGTAAAAGGCGATTAAGTTGACCACCGTGTGGTATCCGGTTTAGTAAAATAGACCACCCTCTTTCTTTCTGAGGTGTCGTAAAATACGAGTAAGGTAAGTTGACGTCAGGCAGGCGGCCGGTCGTAAAAACGCAGCCAAATCATGTGACAGCAAGTTTTAACATGTTGTGCCGACCCCACTTAGAGTGGGATAAGGGCAGGAGGATGATGATGATTAGTCGTATTCTAACGGACTAATTATGAAAAAACTTGTCGTTCCAATCGATAAGAGCCGGTACTAAATTCATCATTTAAAGGCCATTTTAAATTTCAAATTATATTATAGACTATGGCGAGTTACAAAATAATTAATTTTCTCACTTTTTTTCATACATTTTTAATATATCTTATTTATTGTAATTGTAACAACGCCGCCGTTTCGCTATTGCAAGCAAGCAAGCCATGACGTCACATCTTGCCACAGCCTTTCGCGCCATTTTGACGTGGGAGATGTGACAGCCGCTGTCATTAGCAGCTAGCCCGCGGATAGCGAATGAGAGTTTGCTTTGATTTCATTTTAGCATTTTTTTATGAAAAGAATAAAACTGATTTAGAATACTTCTTTTATTAATATAAATAGTTTAGTTACATAATATTAAAATAAACGTTTAAAAATTTATCATTTCAAAATTTTAAAGAGGTTGTAATTTCGTTCTCTAACATTCCACCAAATTGCATTGGGATTAAATATTTTAAAAGTTAACAGTTTACTCAACATGTTTTCTCGTTAATAAGGTCCCTCGCGACCTCCTTTTCTACGTAGCCAGTAACAAAGAAACGTTAGTCCCAGGATAATTACTATAACAGTTGATACTATTTCCATTATTTAACTTGGCAAAGAAATAAAAGAATATTTTGATATAGTCCACTGCATAAGAACCGCTATGCAATTTGTACTGAACATAAGTTCAATGTTTCCAAAATATTATTGTACCAATAAAAAGAATAATGCCTAATCTCCATCGAAATCATGTATTGTCCAATGTCAAATGCTTCAAAGTCACATGTTTTTGGCCTGTTTATTTTCATTACCTCTAAAAAGATTATAACATTTTGTTTATTTCTAAATATGCAAATGTTAAAATTTCATTACATCGTAGGACTCTTTACTACGAATCCCTAAAGAATGTGTAACATTTATAGAAGTAGGCGTTACTTAAATTAAATATTAATAAATATAAAGGAATGTCTTCGTTACAACGAACAACCGATTGCTTTAGTATTTAAAATGTGTAAATTATTCGTGAGACGTGGGTTTTATATAATAACCTACAACAATATATTCGTATCGTATAAAGAAATTTAAAATGTAATTCACCATAATTCTTGACTAACCGAGACACTTAGTTTCCTTTTAAATAATTATAACTATTTATAAAAATGTATAATAGTAAAAGATTTTTAACATTTATTTACACTGTAATTGTAGAGTTTTATGTTTTTAAATATACCGTGTATGCGTTTTGGTTGAATTTGTAAGCATCAAAGCAAATAAGTAAAGTATAAAAATAAAGATATCGTTACATCGCATTCAAAAGTGCCTTTGAAAATAAAGGATTGTTTTTGTGACATTATTAAGACGCAACTTAACCTCTGAATCTTAAAGTAAACTCGATTCGAACTCAACTCGGCTTTGTCTGCATGAGCCTTAACAATTCGTGTGGCATCTGATTTCAAATGCCTCGACATTCCACTGAATTATTACAGTCCAAAATATGCTTTGAAAACCGATCCAATTTGCTTATAACAAGACTATTATGAACACGTGATACTGAGGATTTGCGAAATCAAGGATAATATGTGTTTTCTTTAAGAATCGTGTTATTTGATATTGAAACTATTGAACCAGTAATGGTTAAATGAGGACCCAAAGGACTCCAAAAGCATGTGACTTTTACCATGTTTAGACCCCAACCATAGATGTGTTTCCATAAAAAAATATATGCACGGTATAAAGTTATGGGTTATTAGGGCTATTAGAACATAACGACTACAAATAATAAAACTATTTTGCTATAATACGCTATAAATTATATATTAAATAAATGTAATGCTAAATGTAGAGTGGACTATACGTTTTCGTACCCGATACATGCAGGATTCGTAAAAAACTTTCACAACCGCCACCACAATACACAAGCACGACACACGTTTACTATCATAAACTCAACAATCGTTTGAACGCATCTGAAGCATCATCAGGAGATAAACTCCACGACAAAGGCTGGCTCCTTTTTCGCACAAAGATTCGACTTAGCGATTCAGCACGGAAACGCTGCCAGCATTCTTGGGACCATTCCACGTGGGCATGATTTATATAGTCCTAGCGTGTAAGTAATTTAAGATACATATAACTTGTACATTTTTGCTGTAAATAAATTATATTCGACAAAGTTGCAAAGTGAATTATCCAAACAAGCATAGTTATATAGTAATCGGTTCGACCCCCACCATTTATGTTGACTCCGAACACGTGTAACAAGCTTCAACTAGAAACATTTATTTCATCATAAATGAGGGTACCACAAAGTATAACGACTAAATTATTTCTTCCAATAATTTTTTAATGTCTTACGTAAATCACCGAAAACAGATTTTTTTTGTTCATAAACATGAAATTTTATTTACAAATATTTTTCCGAGGGGAAAACCGTACACAATTGGAAAAACCTAAAGTTTTCCCGGAGTTGCGTTTTTTTTGTTGTTGTTTGAAAGTAGAAACAAGTAAGGTCATAAAGAAATGCTCAGTTAATGCAAAGAAACCAGTGAAACTTTATAAAAAAAGCAACTTGGAATATCCAAAATTTTTAAACTTTAATGATTTGATGTTTGAAATTTTTACATTTACGTAACGTTAATAGAAAATGTTTATTTTATGCTATTCTTGAAATATGTATATACATATTAATGTTAAAAATTAGGTAGTTTATACGCATACACACATATTACCGCATTCATTTGACTGGTCCGTTGGAGCAGTGGGTAGTGACCCTGCCTTCAGCTCCGCGGGTCGCGGCTTTGAATCTCGCCGAGGGCCAACATTTGAAGGGGCATTCGAGGGCCAAAAAATTTGTTGGTCTTTGAGCCTGGGTGTATATTTGTATTTAAGTATGTATTTAAATATATATATGTATATATTCACCAGTTGTCTGTCACCAATAACACAAGTATTAAATTACTTACTTTGGGGACGGACGACCGTGTGTGTAAGTGTCCCATATATTTATATTTATTAAAAATTTATATGAAAAATAAGTATACGAAGAGAAGCAACCTAAGAGCACAAGAAGTAGAAATATAAATTTTCCAAAACATTTTATTTTCGACTTTCTGAGTCAACGTCTCAACCCAATCTTGAACCTCACTTAGGTATTAACTGTAGAAATCGACTACATTTTTTTTTTGCTTCCTGGCATACACTTATGTTCGAATATGTTTTATCCTAAGGTTAGCTAGCTACGGTTTTAAAAAAGCATTATTATTTAATTTACAGACAAAAAAACAACTACAACTCTATAGGTTTCCATTGTCTATAACACAAAATACAGATAAGATTTAGTATCAGCTTGATAAATCCTCATAATGCCAGTAACAGGTGCGTTTTTCTGACATTGACAGAGAATTATTTATTTCAGACGCCTGTTTTCAGGTGCGGCCTCAGTGACAGCTGGATTTATTTTTAACTTAAATTTATATTAGCGTTCTTTAATAACATTCGGTTTGTTCGATATTTCAAACATAAATTGGATGATAGTAGAAAAAGACTATTCTTTTAATATCCTTTATTTGAATGATTGGTTTTAATACAATTTGTTTAAATTAGCAGCAGCAAGTTGTTGGCTCTCAAGCGGCTGTCAAAAAGTAGTGTTTATTTTGCCGTGATTTAAAATTTGAAAATCCATAGACTATTGTCAAGTAATTAGGCGCCGTCCGCACTAGGCGCAAACACGGTTTATTGGAGTATATTTTGAATCGATTTTAGTAGATTTTAGTAGTACATGAAAAGAAATATAATATAAAGAATAATTGTTGATAATGCAACGGAAATTTTATCTTTGTCGCCAACCGTCACAAACGTGACAATCGTGTTGCAACAAAATCTCACGATTTTGTCGTGGAGTCTATCTCCTGATGATGCTTCGGTTGCGGGGCGAAACGATCGTTGAGTCTGTGATAGTGAACGTGTGTAGTGCTTGTGGTGGCGGTTGTGGAGCCTAGTGTGTGTTTTGCGAATCTCGCATGTATTGAGTATGAACAGGTATAGTCTACTCTACATTTAGCATTATAAATATTTTCTATTTACTTAATCGCGGCTTAGATAGAATAGATAGAATACTGTTTATTGTACACCACAGAATTTACAATAGTACTAAAAAAAACTAAATTCACAATTATATTGTGAATGTCGATTGTGAATTATATAGTGAGGCGGACTTATGACTAACAAGCGATTTATTTATTAAAGCAAAACAATTTTATTTTCACTCAAGGTCAATCTTAACCTTCAATTTAAAATTTCAAACATACACATTAACTCTCGCAAGAAAACTTAATTCAGATGAACATCAGACGCTGTTTAAAAAATTCGACAAATAAACAAGAGATATTAAAAGATTTATTAAAATTAAAAAATTACAGGATTGGCGACCTAGTATTTAGCAAATGCAGATTAGGAGATTACTCTAAAGATCAAGTTTAGATCTAGAAAGCTATATTTAATATGCAGAGATTAATAAGCACTAATTAGGCAACTTAACTTTATAAAATTCATAGATTCTTGCTGAGGCTTGAAACCATTCTGCTAATAGTCACAATTTTTTTTTTCACACCGTTTGACCGTTGCAAATGTCTTTGACTAATGTTACAACATATTTCTAATACAACACTCATCTTCCTGCCCTTATCCCACTCTAAGTGGGGTCGGCACAACATGTTATAAACATGCTGTCCCATGATTTGACTGCGTTTTTACGACCGGCCGCCTGCCTAACATCAACTTACCTCAGTCGTATTTTACGACACTTCGGTAAGAAAGAGGGTGGTCTATTCTACTAAACCGGATACCACACGGTGGGTCAACTTACCTTAGTCGCCTTTCACGACACCTCGGTAATAAAAAGAGGGTGGTACTATTCTATGTAGCCAGATACCACACGACGTAACATGTTTCTAATACAACCTCCTTCATATAGTTGGTCAGTAATATAAAAAAAACATTGTGGCCGTCATTATGTGTACGGCACGGCATATTGAGTTGTTGAGCAAGAGTAAATGGGTCCACTTTGGAAAAATTGCTTTTTTATTATTGCATAAATATAAAGGAAAAATATCTATCTTAATTCTTATGATGAGTTGCGCAATTAGCCCTTCGATATAACAACCGATTTACAAGCCATAAAACATACTTGCCGAATCAATAAAGCATTTAATAGGCTTCAATAATAGAGCGGTGAGTTTGGTTTGCTCCACTGTATACTTGTATTAACGCAACTTTACCAGAAATAGTTAACTACTTGAACAGCTACCATGTTTCGTGACTTAGATACAAACGAAGTGTCGAAAACTTTACCTAAAGTACTTAAGTGCTTTAAGTTTGCATTGGCAATATCAAAAACTATATTTCTTAAGATGTAAAGCTTAAATTCTATTGCTGATTATCGCTTCTGCCGTTATCCCACTCTAAATGGGGTCAGCACATGTAGTTACATGTTTTAGCTAATTATTTTACGACCTGCCGCCTGCCTGACGTCAACTTTTTTTTTTTTTTTTTTATTATACAGGAAAAAACCCCTTATGGGTACCGCCGCCCGACGGGGACAGGCGGCGGTTATGTCGGACTCGCACCGACTAAAACGACCTGTGTGCTCCACCACGCTGCCGATGGCAAGGACAGGGTATCATTGTACATTTTGCCCCCATCCCGCCGACAGCTCTGATCCCAGAGAATAAACACCTCCAGGTAGGGGCCCCTCGAAAGAGAAACCCCCCTCCGCTAACCGGTGCATCGGGAGCACCAGATGCACCGACCGCCTCGGGGACCTGTAAGCCAGGTGTCCGATGTACCCCGTTCGGAACACCCGAAGGTCCCCAGTTAGGGCGGCAGACGATGGGCTTGGGCGAGTCACTAACACCTGGACTCACCAGCAGCAGATTGGATCCAGAACAACAGTTCGTGGAACCGCTCCGCCGCCTCCCTCCGCCCCCCTCTGCAGAGCAAAGGGAGGCCATCGCTGCCCACGATCGCTCCCTGCCCACCGTGTTTGCTATGTCACGGTCGACAGGGAGAGATCGCGCCCCAAGTAGGGCCCCCAACGCCTTGGTGGGCGTTTCCGCCCCCACCGGGTAATTTTTTATAGAGGTTTTCTTCCTCGCAACCCGAAGGTCCCCGTTCCCATTGCTGGGCTTCCGGGTTTCGCCGACGGTGGCCGTAACCATGTCCAGCCAGACTTAGAGTAAGCCCAACTGGACCCGTCGCTCATTAGGGACTTCACCCCAACCCCCCCGAAGTCCCCGGCCCGTCCAGATTGCCCTCTGCTAATCAGAGGGACAACTGGATTGGCCACCCCTCAGTGGTCCGTTCGCCAAGACTAAGCTTGCCCAGGGTGCGCCACGAGGAGGCCGACCACTTTGGCACCCCTGCCTGACGTCAACTTACCTTAATCGTATTTTACACTTTGGTTAAAGTGAGAGTGGTCTATCCTACTCAGGTGGATACAACACGGCCCTTTCCTTAGTACCTTTTAAGACAGCTTGGTAAGAAATAAGAAAATGTAGTGCCGTACACAGTACATTTGAAAATCCATATGCGCCGCTCAAAGTGGTGAGAATAAATCATCATTCTCCTGCCCTTATCCCACTCTAAGTGGTGTCGGCATGACATGTTATAAACATGTTGTCACATGATTTGGCTAGGTATTTAACGACTGACCACCTGCCTTACGTTAACTTACGTTAGTAGCCTTTTACGACATCTCGGTAAGAAATGAGTGTGATATATTTTATTAAGCCGGATATCATACGGCGTCAGGTGTTCAGTTCATATATATGGTTAATTTAATTCGATTTATACGATTTTATGTTTGTTCATTACGGTTGTTATGTTAGACCGAGACCCATTACTGCAAGTATTCTATTGTCGCATATAACAAAAACTTCTCCCTTTTCAATATCATGTTTAGTTACAGCGTACACTGAACTAAAATTTAACGTTTTTCTTTTTTTTTTATTATATTTAATTTTATTTTCTAATAAAATTGCGTTTTTCATTATAATTAGAGGTGTAGCAATAGAAAACTGGTTCTTAATAATTATCAAATTAATAAATTTAACAAATTTTGCAATAGCATTTCGATTAATGCTTAACAATTCTTGATTGTGCTTAGTAGTACGCACGAAGTAGGTAGGATATAAATTTTAGGTAAAATAGGACCAGATACATATGCTGGTAAGGGTACAAGATAGAATTGGTATGAGGAGTGAAAGTTGGAACTGGAGATGGAATGAATGAAACTTAGAAAGAGATAGGCTCCATCTTCCCTATAATACAGTAGAGAGAAAGAGAGAGGTAGCAGTATTTAAAAAAAGGGTAACGTTACCTAACATTAATATTAACCCCTCTTGATATTTATGTAACGGAAGTAATAATGAGGACAAGATGGGAGTTGTGCGGAGAGGTGATTTGAGGTGCGGAGCGGTACGGAGAGGTGCGGAGCGGAGCGGAGAGGCGCTACTACATTTTTAAATAAATGTTAATAGCGCGGAGGAAAAAACGCTTCTTAATGCTATCGTAAAAAAATAATGAAAATATTGTATTATTATTTTTAGGTATATCTTCTTTTATAACACGACACAAACGATCTAATGCAGGACATACGTCTTTACCAGGCATTTCACGACACCATTTTGGTGCCTAGATAAATCGGTCCACTGCCTCCACATTATGTCTATATAACTAGGGAATGAAATAACAGTTTTTATTTATTTTTAGTTTACCTTCAGGTCTTCCAAATTTGTACATCGGCCATTACATCATAAACTTCGAGACGCGTACATTTTAATCTATTTACAAATCTTTCAAATTTTGATTCCATCAAGAAAATAAACTTAAAAGCTAAGTTAATCGATCACTGAAAGACGACAAATAACGACCTAAGTTCTGACCCAAAACTATTTATCTTTTTTCTTTACTTTTTTATTTTTTTTTATTCTGTGATTAAAGGCCTTTTACACTACATGTGTATGTCAGCCCTATTATACCCTAAAACTAAACTAATCAAACTATTCTAAGGAGCTTATCAAAAAGAGTTTGAACAAATTGCATGCTTCCTCCGAATCAGATTTTGACAGTTTACTATGGAAGACACCAACTTCCAATTTGTTCAAGCTCACTGAATTTAACATAGAATTCCTAGCCAAATCGGGAACATTCCAGCCATGCAGCCAATGACGTATGTCATCGATTAGGTGACATACATTTTCTTTACATAGTGTCATGTATACTCACTGTACGTCGTCCCTTACAGTCTGGAATCCATTACAATAATGACACACCAACCCTTCAAGAGGATACTTTGTTTAACGCTTTTACACTGATTGTACAGGTTTTATTGTTCCGTCGAACTTTTTATGAGTTTTCGCATATAAACTGTATGGAACAAATCGTAACTGCCGTAATAATAGATTTAGTTTTGTTATGAAAGCAGTTAAAGTTTTGACAGGGTACAATCAACAGGAAAATTGTATCTAAAAAATAAACAAGTATAAAACTATGTTTTAAATGACTTGGCAACTTAATTATAAACACGTTTGTTGTTATTCTTATGAAAATTGTACTTTCATCTATCACCTCTTATAATTTAAAGGTGAAAGTATTAATAATATCAAAGTGTCTACTTTAATACAATACTATATGCCGTGTGGTAGCCGGCTGAGTGGAGTATACCGTCCCCATTTCTGACAGAGGTATCGTAAAATACGACTAAGGTAAGTTGATGTCAGGCCTTGGATCCGATCCGCCGCAGGCGAGCCGGGCGCAGGCGACTCGCTCAAGACCGTCGCGTGCCGCCCTAACGGGGACCTATGTGGGCGTTCCGAACGGGGTTTAATCGGACGCCCACCCTATAAGGTCCCCGAGGCGTTCGATGCATCTGGTGCTCCCGATGCATCGTCCTGCGGAGGGAGGGGCCACTTTTAGAGAGGCCCCGACCCAGAGGTGGCGCACTCTGGGGTACAGAGTTGCTGCTGGCGGGGATGGGGGTATTGTCTTCATAGGTACCCTATACCCGCCACCAGCAGCGTGGAGCACACAGGTTATTTTAGTCGGTGCGAGTCCGACATAACCGTCGCCTGTCCCCGTCGGGCGGCGGTACCCATTAGGGGTTTTTTCCTGGGAAAAAAAAAAAAAAAGTTGATGTCAGGCCGGCAACCAGTCGTAAAATACGTAGCCAAATCATGTGAAAACATGTTTATAACATGTTGTGCCTACCCCAATTATAATAAAAAAAGGGCAGGGGAATGACGATGATTGAGCTTGATAATTTGTAAGGGATGTATTGTTAACATATCCAAATGTGAATGCAAACAAAAGCACAAAAATCATATATTTCTTGGCTAAAGTATTTAGAGTTATTTAATGCCCAAGGCATACGGCAGGTCAACTTACCTTAGTCGATTTTACGACAACCCGGTAAGAAATAAGGGAGGTCTACTCTACTCAGCCGGACCCCACACGGCAAGTCAACTTACCTTAGTCGTCTCTTAGGACACCTCAGTACAAAAATGAGGGTGGTGTATTCTACTCAGCTGGATGTTACACGGAGAAATTATCAAGCTTGATATAAAAAAGTGAGAATTACAAAAAATGTAAGAAAAATCTTTATAAATCTCTAAAATCAACCACCACGTAATAGTGGCTAAGTTATGCGCACAAGATATGAATATCACATCTTTCAGCTACAACGCAAAATGTGCAAATTCATGCAACAAATTTGGAAGTTCAACCGTCTCACTGACGATATGAAAATGTTGGCTGGAACAGACGTATGTTGTTTGATTTAATTCTGAGATGTGAAACCTCTACAGTGAAGCTGTATTCTCATATTCTGTCAGACTTAACTTACCCAAAGCTTTGAATATATAAATTTTCGCATGTAAGAACATAAGTCCTCAATGTTAATTCAGTCATAAAATTCCCTAGGTACGCTCATACTAACTTACGGTTTTGTGTAGGTACATAAAATACCTCAGCCTTTTAGTAATGCCTTGTCTGGGTGAGTAGGGACAAATTTCAAACTGTTAATGTTTTGTGAGAATTATATTCATTGTTAACTGAAAGTTATTTCATTAATTTAGCCCATAAAGTACATACAAATATAAGATACAGTGGTCGTACTTAGTGCACGTTATTTAAGGAATCTGATGGTGTCCCAAGGTGATAGGAACCCCATTAGAAAACAAATGAATTCAAAAAATACCCTGAGAGTTTCTGGATCCAAAAACGTGAAAAATCCATTGGTGTTGAAAAATAGAAAAAAGAACCCATATACATACGTTTTATTCCGAAAAAATCCATTCATCCAATCCTCCTATAGAAAATCAAAACTCGATTTTCATCAAAAGTAATAATAATATTATGTTGCTATAACACGCGATCAAGTAAATCAAAACAACATATAATGCTGAATGTAGAGGACTATCTATTTTCATACGTGATACATGCAGAATTCGTAAAAACATTTGCACTAACCTCCACCACAATACATAAGTATTACACGCGTTCGACGTACGTTACTTTTGTATTATAGATCTCTTGCCGTGTGGTATCCGACTAAGTAAAATAGATCTTCCCCATTTCTTGCCGAGATGTCGTAAAAACTAAGGTAAGTTGACCTCAAGCAGGCGGCCGGTCGTAGAATACGTAGTCAATACTAAATGCCGACCCCACTTAGAGTAGGACAATTGGCAGGAGCATGATTTTGTATTATAGATCTCTGTAAAGCCTAATTCTAAAAATCGATTTTCATCTTTAACTTACTACCCTATAAGTGTCTAGTTTACGGACTAAGACCATTTAACTTTTTACATAATCTTTCCTAACGCAGTTGAAACGGGACGCAGTTATATATAACAGTTGTTATTAAAATGGCCTTAATGATATCAAAGATAATAACCAAACGGAATTATGCCGAAAATTGTCACAATGAAAAAGGTCCGTGAGTCAACTCCGTTATCATGAGTCACGGCCCGTTTTTACCCTCTCAAAACCCCATGTCAGCCACCATGACATCGATAAAGTCGGGAATACGCGCTGAGATAACGTCCGTTCTCACTATGCAGAAATTGTATGTCAAATCGATAACACGTATTAAATGTATGAAATTTCATTTTAGTTTACGAGAACAAAAGCTGTGATATCCAAAATAGAAAGAAGTCTTTATGGTACACAAAATATGTACACAAAATTAGGAAAACATAAATTGAAACGAATTGTACGATAAGGCGGCTTTATTGCTGTCTAGCGATTTACCAGTCGACCTTAGATATATTTTATAACCTAAAAGAATGAAGGTATTTGGCGGTTTATATAAAATATACACAAAATAACAATATACGAGCAATGCATAACCTGTTACCATCTCATTGCTGCGCAGTATTCGCTTCCTCCTTTGGGAAAATGAATAGAAGCTAAGTCATTTTGCGCTGCATTCGTGGGATACCTATATCTAAGAATATCTTTGTGTTTAGGGTAGTAAATATTTTCATTTAAACTATCGTGTGTAGTATTCATAGTTAATGTATAGAAACTGGCTATACTCACGTCTAATTCTAACGGGTTAGCTCGCCTAGTTACGAATCCATCCGGGCACTTATTCATGAGACGAATATGAGATGAAACAAATGAGTTTTTTAATAAAAATCTTATGTGTCTTAGTGATAATTGCAATTTATCTACACGCTTTTAGGTGAACGAAAATATTGTGAGAAAACCTGCATATCTCTAGAGAATTCTTGAGATGGGCAACTTACCAATCTGCATTGAATTCGCGCATGTTTTTTCAAAGGTATTGTGATACAAATGTAGAATACGGTTTTTTTTAATTCTGGGCAGTAACGAAAATTATTGCCTTTATAGTAAAGAATATTGGTATGCTTAAAATTTATTATTCCTTTTATATATATTAATATTACAGCACTGAAGCAAAATTTACCTCTGAGATTTCGATTACACATTGGAAACTGGGTCGAAGTTTTTACAAAAATCTAATTGGACTGCTTTGGTAGTTAAGGTTTTATAGATTTCTCTCTATTCAAATTTGAACAACGAGTGATTCGTAAAAATATTGAAATGCAAGGAAAAACGTATTTTTTTCTTTTTAAACATTTTATTACTTGAAGTTGATGGGAATATTTTGTGAGATAGCAAAATGATTTTCATAATAGCGATAGCAACATAATGATTATAAGATATTATTTGTAATGTTATCACTCATTCATTTATTTACAAATTAAACTTCATTTTTAAATATTTTTTAAAACAAACAGAAAAAAATAGAATATAAAAAATTATGTAATATACGAAATTAAATTAATTGTATTGAATTTTTTATAGTTTTAATACCGGATATACGGACACTTTAACCATGTGACCGTATAACATAGAAAGGTTGGGTCGTTTGTGATTGATATAACCCGCTAAATGCTGAACTTCATGAAAATCGAGCCGTGTCCGAGATTCAGAATATATATACTCATTTCAAAATTAAAGATTTACTATTGTAACTAAAGTATTTATATTAATAAAAGAAGTATTCTAAATCAGTTTTATTCTTTTCTTAAAAAATGCTAAAATGAAATCAACTCTCATTCGCTATTCGCGGGCTAGCTGCTAATGACAGCGGCTGTCACATCTCCCACGTCAAAATGTCGCGAAAGGCTGTGGCAAGATGTGACGTCATGGCTTGCTTGCTTGCTTGCAATAGCGACACGGCGGCGTTGTTACACTATCTTATTCATTTTCATCATGTTCATTCACCATTTTCAAATTTTTATTTTTAAATAACACACAATATATTTTCTTATCTCAGTTTAATACAGTGCAATCGTTGTATATCCAGGCTTTATTTAATGCGATCACACGATTTTGCAAAGCCGATCCCTGGGGATTCTGCGACATAGCGTTATCATGAACGAAGTTGATATCAAAGAAATGAAATTTTTTCACGTGACTTCTTTTATTACAATTCAATAGGCTAATTGTAACCGCATTGAAATATATTTGAAACCAAAATGAATGCGAAAACGAAGAATGTATAGCAGTTTAAAAACTCTATTAATAAAAGGCTAATAGAGAAAGCCTGTTGATAAAATACTATTTAGGATTATTTAGTTAGAAAGAATGTATGGATATAGCTACTATTCGACCCTGTACAAGACAGTAATAGCTAAATTTATTACATATAGTAATTACTGTCTTGTAATAAGAATTATTTCTGACCTGAAATAATGAAACAATAATAACAGGTCTGAAAGATGTGGTCACCGTTATTGCTAAAAGTAGGTGGAGATGGGCAGGACATGTGGCACAGATGGATATTACTCGTTGGATCAAACGACTTCTGGAATAGAGACCACGTCTAACAGCAGATCCCGTGGCCGTCCTCCCAAGTGATTGGTAGACACCATAAGTCGACACGCAGGTCGAGACTGGATGCTGAGAGCACAAGACTGTCAGGCTTGGTGGGAAATGGAAGAAGCCTACCTACAAAAATTGGACCAGAAATGGCTGCAGATGATGAATAAGAATTATATTTTGAAAAGAGCAACCGCCGAGTTACTTGCTGGCTCTTCTCGATAGGAACAGCTTTCCGAACTAGCAGTAGAGTTGACGATTCAAAAGCATTTGTTTACAAGTTTACTTGATTAAAAAATATTTTGAAATGGAATTTGAATATTTATTCCTAAACTTATATATCTCTTTAAAATCACATAAAATTACATTTCAAGCCAGACTGAATTGACTAGTTGACTATTACAATTAACGAGGTCTTTCAGAGGTCCTTTCTTTGTATGATACATTGATGAGGTAAAAATAGTATGAAAATTTCAAATATTTGTTGCGTCATAGTTTTCGAAAGTTTTTGTTTACACTACTGACAGGATAGCTTTTAAAGTCTTTGCTATCACATTTATTAAATCTTAAAACGTACAAGCTAATTTTACAAGAGCTGAATATGATTTGAGGAAATTTTTCTTTTCTTTATTAAAACACAGTCTATTTGTTTGCGCGAGCTTTTATAGTCGATAAAAAATTGGTTCTAAGTGCTTAATCGAAAAACTTTTACAAACCCAAGTCACCTCTTACTTGGCAGTAAAGTTATAGAAATTTTTATTTTAGGGACTTTCAGTTGAAGTATTTTTAAGTTTCCGTTGGATGAACGGAAATAAACGTACATTTATCAAAGTTTTTCCTTAGTTTGAAGCATCAACGTTGTAGGCGGAGTGATTGGAATTTTAAAATCGTTAGGATTTTAAAATTCCAAACACTTATTCCATTCAAAAATTTTAAATTCGATAGGATTTTAAAATTCAATAACCAACGCCACAGCGCTTTTGAGGCACATCGTAAATGTTTTGTTGTGAAAATTGTGCAAAACTTTCGTAGTTCTTGAAAAATGTTACAATATTTTTAATATTTTTAAAAATTTTGAGTCTCGTCATCATTCTCCTGCCCTTCCCACTCTAAGTAGGGTCGGCACAACATGTTATAAATATGTTGCAACATTTAGCTACGTATTTTACGACCGGCCTGCCTGACGTCAACTTACCTTATTCGCGTCACTTCCGTAAGAAATGATGGTGTTCTATTCTACTCAACCACGCGGTGGGTCAACTTACCTTAGTCGGCTTTCACGACACCTCGGTAATAAATGAAGGTAGTCTATTCTACTCAGCCGGATACCACTCGGATGCACATACACACTCACGTTTACACGCACTTTTGTTTAATTAATTTTAGCACACTCAAAACAGTGGAATGCAATGAAAAACATTAGTAACAAGACAAACATTTTTTTCCCAAAAACAACATGAAACAAAAGCTATAATTATAGCGCGCTTTTGTCTAAAATTATCCACTCGTGCATACATGTATATGCAAATGAAAAGACTCCCCTGTCCTTTAAATTGTAGGACATTGCAGTAAAACGCTCAGCATCTCGCAATATAGCGTCGGGGAGAAATTTTACGTTATTAGAGTTTGTAAAATAAATTAACAACTGCGCTTTCTAAGTTTTATTGTGGAAATGAAATTTGAAGCGTCCGTCCAATTTCAAACGAATTAATAATAGTACGTGGTTATTTCTTTTCAATATAAATTTTATGTTAGAAGAAACGATGAACTGAATTTGCTATTTTCTCTCTCAAGGTTTTTATTGGGTGCTTGTAACTATTATCTTATGAATAGTTTTCATCATTTTATTTCTTTTTCAGGCCGTGTGCCTGACGTCCTTTAACTCTAGTCGTATTTTACGACACCTCAGTAAGAAAGACGGTAGTCTATTCTATTCAATCGGATATTCGGATCTTGCGTACGTCGGCTTTTACGACACCTCGGTAAGAAATGAGGGTGGTCTATTCTACTCAGCCGAATACCATACGGCTTATCCTGCAGTATGATATCCATTAGTTACGAATTAAATATAATTCCTTTTTTAATATTATTAACAAAAAATATTTAAAGCGACATCCTTAAGTGAAGCGGATTTATTGTTTAAATCAAAAACAAACAGATTATCCTACGGAACTATAAACTATGGTTTCTGCATACAAAATGCCGTAAACACATTGTGTCCACGCGTTCACCGCTTACACGGATTAGCCTTAAATATGATTTGGCCACAAACCAAATGCTCGTCCGATGCGTTCGCAATGACGCTTTTCGATTCAAATACGTGACGCGGAGCGTTATGATGCGAGTTCCGATTTGCCTAATTAATATTCGAAGTTTGTGGGTATTTGTAGGCATTTCAAATTGTTGATGATCTCTATGACGCCTCACATAAAGCAAAATATGCGGTTTCGATATTCAATTAAGAATATTACGAAATATTGCGTTTATTAGTGTGAATTCAGTGATATGTCTAACCTTAATGCACATAGGTCTTTATTATGTCTCTGTTGACTAAGAAATGTGTTAAGAAACGGCCTGTTACTATACTGCTGGGCTTATACCTCTATTCTCCTTTTGGAAAAGAGGGGTTGGAGCTTAGGAGCTACCAAGCGCCTTTAAAGTGAACCGGTAGGTAGCAGAAATCCCCTGAATTCTCACGTGAAATGCTGGTTTCGGAATTTTTCCTTCACCAAAAAGCGTGTAGTAAATTGAAAATATCAATTAGGCACATGAATTTTGTAAAACTTATTCGTCATGCTCTGCCCTAAACTTGAACCCATGACCTCCTCGAAAGATTGCGTGGTTGTGATATATCTATTATCTATACTTATTATAAAATAAAGTATCCAAATGTTGCCTGTCTGTATGTGATTGATTTCTCCAATTCTACTAAACGGATTTTTTAAAAGTTTTAATGAAAGTTGTACAGTTCTTAAGGAAGGTTTAATTAAATAGTAAATTACGATTTTATTTAAATTGTACTAACTAGGTAACGTTGTGACATACTGATTTCCACGCAGGCGCAGCCGCCGGCACAACTAGTGCTATGTAAATTTTTTTGAAGATATGAAATAGTTAAGAAAATAGCTTAAACGTAGCATTTTTTGTACTATTTTATTGTATTTTAATATCTTATAACATATATTGTTTGTCTTCAATATTTGTAAATATTTTTTAATTATAATGTTTGTAATATTAAAATAAATATATTTAATATAGAATTTATATTAAAAGGAAATAATTTGACTAGGAATTAAAGGCATTTTGTTCCTTAGTCTTTAAACGCCCTTAGACTGTATCTGGAAAATTTATTTTCAGTAAGAGATTGCTATTTTCTCAAGCTCCAGGGAAAATGAAAAGTGCTTTAGTAACGTAGTTGTGCGGTTTCGGAGGGGTTATACTTTAGGTTTATTAAAGCAAATTTTCTCTGCGTTTCACAGATTACCAAGCGATTCTACAACTGAGTTAAAATAACAGATATATACCGAGATGCAAAATGTTTCATAGGAAGTTAGTGACGACATTTGTTACTTATTATCTTTCTCAACAGTTTGTCATCATCTTCCTGCCCTTATCCCACTCTAAGTGGGGTCGGCACATGTTATAACCATGCTGTCACATAATTTGGCTGCGTTTTTACGACCGGCCGCCTGGCTGACGTCAACTTACCTCTATCGTATTTTACGACACCTCGGCAAGAAAGAGGGTCTATTCTACTAAACCGGATACCACACGGTGGGTTAACTTACCTTAGTCGCCTTTTACGATACCTCGGTAAGAAATGAGGTTGGTCTATTCTACTCAGTCGGATACCACACGGTGGGTCAACTTACCTTAGTCGCCTTTTACGACACCTCGGTAAGAAATGAGGGTGGTACTATTCTATTCAGCTGGATACCACACGGCGTATCATGTATCTTTTGAACACGTATTGAATTTATAAATTGTTAATGGCCTAATAAAAAAAAGCATACGACCTTCCAATACCAAGCAGCGTCGTAGATCTAAGCTCCAATTCTGCTATCAAAGCGGAGAGTGGGCCACTGCCCAACAGTGGGATAGTAACAGGACGGTACAGTTGTAACACATTTTATGTTCAAATGCTCAAAGAGTGGTTATATCATGGCGGAATGTTTATTTATTATTCTTACTTTGAGGTTGGAGCTCGGGTTATGTTTTATTCAAATCCGGCTTGTTTAGCGATTCTCTTTAGATGTCACATAACAAGGATCCAAATTACATTTACGTGTATGTTAATCATTATATATACAAGTAATATAAGTAATAATTATATATACGAGTAATATACGATCAATAATAAAATTCTGCAATCAATTTTAGCTTTATAATTACAGCAGTTTGAAAATACTGTTAAAAAGAGGCTAATATAGAGCTAATATGAGCTAATAATACTATACTGTTGATTATAGTAGGGGAGCCCGGGATGCTAAATTTGCAGTGACTAAAGTGTCATGGGGACCCATAGGATTGTGAAAATTAAGTCCTGAAAGGAAGAAAAGTTTATCTTCAGTGTTCCATTTTAGTGTGGAGGAAAGCGTGTACAAATTTTCAAAACTGAAAAAAAAACAAACAGTTACATGGAAATACTCGAGAGCGTTAGATATTTATAATGTATTTGTCCTTGGCTTTGTCCTTGTGATAACTGAGCGATATTAATCTGACGAGTAATTAGTGGAGGGTAGCCGTAAAAAGGGGTAGAAAAAAAAGTTATTCGAGCGTGTCAGATATTCAGAGGGAATGTTAGGTAAACTCAAAAAAGTGTCCTATTCAAATGACTGACGGTGCATCGGGTGCTCCCGATGCATCGGTTAGCGGAGGGGGGCTACTCTTTCGAGGGGTCCCTACCCGGAGGAGGTGTTCTCTGGAATCAGAGCTGGAGGGATGGGGGAAATGTGTACAACGATACCCTGTCCTTACCATCGGCAGCGTGGTGGAGCACACAGGTCATTTTAGTGGGTGCGAGTCCGACATTACCGTCGCCTGTCCCCGTCGGGCAGTGGTACCTATAAGGGGTTGTTTCCTGTCAAAAAAAAGGAGAATGATGTTTTAGCAAAATAGCAATTTCTGGATATACCACAGTTTGAGAAAGTTAAATTCAATAGCTTGACAAAAATCGCTGCGTAAACCGCTAAGTAGAAAAGATTAAAAGTTCCAAATCGCTTGTGAAAATCAATTTATTCTCGAACCATCGCTACTTGGTACATGCAAAGCGTGACCTAAAAACTATAAGACTGAGTCCATACACTTAATATATGCAGCAAACTTTGACGGAGACTGTGTAGGAAGTCTCTTTTACATAAATTTTCGATAAAATTATTCGCCCAAGAACTAAAATAACGGTATGATAACTTGTGTTTACCAAAGCGTGCACTTTACTTTGAGATGCAAAATCGATGTTTTATAACCAAATAGATTATTCATATAAAATGTAGATATACTAACGTCGTGTGGTATCCGGCTGAATAGAATAGTACCACCCTCGTTTCTTACCAAGGTGTCGGAAAGGCGACTAAGGTAAGTCGACCCGCCGTGTGGTATACGGCTGAGTAGCCTACGGCTGATCACCCTCATTTCTTACCGAGGTGTCGTAAAAGGCGGCTAAAGTAACTTGACCCACCGTGTGGTATCCGGTTAAGTACCACCCTAATTTATTACCACCACCACCACCCTCGTTTCTTACCAAGTTGTAAAAGTTAATGTCAGGCATAAGTAAGTTGATGTTAGGCAGACGGCCGGTCGTATAATACATAGCCAAATCATGTGACAATATGTTTATAAGATGTTGTTCCGACCCCACTTAGAGTGGGATAAGGGCAGGAGGGAAGGAAATGTTTACGGTACCCTGTCCCCGCCACCAGCAGCGTGGTCAAGTTTATAGTCGGTGCGAGTCCGACATACCCGCCGCGCGGTGACGACCCATAATGGATTTTCCTGACATAAAAAAGGAAGGAAGTAAATGTAGATAAACTAACGGTTTATTTGACCATTGTTGACTTCGTTATGTAATAGAACCTTTAAATGTTCTGCCAACTATGAAAACCGGTAGAATAATATAATATAATAACATTATGGAAAACATTTAACATAACTTTAATACGCAGTATGCAGTTGAGTTTTATATTTATGTCAGGTTAGTTCCAGAAGTATGCAGAAAAAACCTTTAACAAATATTGGATTGTATCTAAATCGTCGACAGATAGAAAGTTTTACCCCAAAAATAGTTGTTAGAAGTTTTTCCTCTCAAGAATGAGAAATATGTGTAAATAATAAAAGTTATAAAAGTTTTCCAACTTTTAGACAACGATAAATGATGAAGTACATTTAAGAAATTGCTTAAAGGACATTATCGACATGCTTAACTAAGTATGATAATAACGAGATCGACTTTCATGGATAAAATTATCTATAGAATCTAGAATAGAAGAATAAAGTAATAGAATAGAAGAAAAGGCACTGAGTATGGTTGCAACTGAAAACCAGCATTAAATGATACTCTAATTTGAGCATAGCGTGCAGCAGATTTGTTGTTCTAAATATCCTTCTTTTCTTTTCAAGCGCCGATTGTCTGCTACTGCTATACAATTTATGTTCAAGTGTTTTAAGGGATTTCCATGCCGTTTTGGTGCCTCTGAATCTAGCTTTTTTTTAAACCAGGTCTGAGCGCTTAAGACCGAAAAACATTCCATCTTGCAGTAGATGGATTTACTACCCTTTGATTACTACCATCAGCTATTATAGAATTCTTCTAATTGTGATCAAGTTTACTTTATCAAGCTCCATTCAAAACGTGGTGTGATAAATAAAAGATTTCCTTCATCAATAGTAATGATAAAATAATATTATCGTTACGTTTGTATTATAGATCTTCGCTTTTTTCTTGGTTCGCTTTTACAGAATAATGGTGAAATTGATAGAGACATAAGTAAAAGAATGAATGCAGGATAGATGAAGTAGCAACAGGTCACAGGAATAATATATGAACCCTTAACTCCTCTTAAAGTTTAGGGAACAATTTATAAAACGATCATAAGATTCGATGAGATATCGTATTATATGGATCAGACTGCTGCGCAATGAAAATTGTACAAATACTGTGCAACAAATATATGAAAAGGTATGTAAGCGTGGTGGGTTAGTGTTGTTTTTATATGATGAAGATAGATATCTTGTTTAGCGACACAGTTGTGAATAGTGGTATATAGTATGCCATATAGTAATCGTGTGTTATTGTGGCATTTAAGGTTGTCTATGATGTGGCTAATGCATCTTATAAGAGAGACAATAGCTTCGTGTGCCTCTATAGTGTAGTGAATATGTATGTTGCCAGCACGAAATAAATAGCGCCTGAGTCGACAAATGATAGGAGAGAATAGAAGAGAAAAACACGTTGCACGTTGATTGCCTCTTCAGGTGACAAGAGGGCTGGCTCCTTTTTCGCACAAAGAATCAGCTTATAGCATTCTTGGGACCATTTCACGTGGGCATGATTTGTAGTCCTAGCGTGTAAGTAATTTGAGATAGATATAACTTGTACATTTTTGCTGTAAAAAAAAAATTACTTGACTTTAGATATAACGTCAAATTATATGAATACACTGCATAACATAAATAGGATATCCTTTAATTACGACAAGTTGCGGCGTCGTCATTAAGACGACGAGATAAAATGGCTGAACTGTAATGGATATGGTCATTAGTACAATAGGCGCAGTTAGCAGCGCACGTGGTGAGGGTTTCAAGAGGGAAGAAAGCTTGTCATCTGTAATATTACCTTTATTGTCCTTAGTTAATTACTTTAACGTTGTCATTAATAGTACTAAATAAGTAGAATAATGTTTGCAAATCGGCCTAGATCTATTAAATTAAATGATCTATCTATTATATATATATAATCTATCTATTAAATTAAATGAGTAGAAGAGCTTTTAACGCTGTATTATATACTCTATTTATAAATTTCTCGATTTAAATTATAAGTTTATATATTAGATGATGGATGGACTGATGGAAAAATTAAATGTGACGCTAATCTATAAAATAAAACTGTGATAGCGATTTAACATTTATTTGAATTACTTTAATTTACATGAAATTAAAATTACCACTTCATGTATTAAATTCACTTCATATGTATTAAAGTCTGGAAAGAAAATTAAGGATAAAGTGCATATTGTATAATGAACGTAATCATGACATGTAAAATAATCTCTTGATCTTCAATTTACAATATGTGAATAAAGAATTGTAGTAGTAGTCATGCCAAGCGAAGAAATAATTTGGTACTTTTACCCATCTACAACTTCATCAATGGACTCGTCATTTTCAATATTAGGGATAACGACGTAAGGAGTATCGCTTGATTCCTAACTTACCTAACTAATACGAACGAACGATAAAATTTCTAAAAACATTCTTTTCTAAGATTCGAAAGTCCTATCACATAATTCTCACTCTGCATCGGAACTGCGGCAAACAAAGAGACCATAACTGTTGGAAGCAAGGCGAAATACACCCGCGAGTGCATTCCCGTTTTATACTGCATCAGATGTAATCGAGGACAATCCCCTGAGGAAACTGTAGGATTGAAATTTAAACGCCTGATAGCGGATATATTTTTAATATTTCATACTACTGGCCGACATTGAAAGTAAATTATAAATATTAAATACGTATAGGTACAGTATTCAAAACAATATTTTAAATTAAATAAATTATGGGTAAAAAAATGTTAAACTCGCGACAGGAGACGTGACCTGATCGAAAACTGTTAAGACTGAGGGAGAGTAGACTGCTGGCATAGGAGAGGACTTTCTTTCCACCAAGCAGCGAAAATGTATGCTTGCCCTTTCGTTTAGGCAGCGCAGCGCGCTTTTGCGAAGTCAATTGTATGATTGTATACGTTAGCACAATAAATGAATATTGCATTTTACCACTTAAATGTAAGTACTTTTATACTGATATTTAAAGCAAATCGTGCAAAATTATTCTCTAACCATTACAAAATATCAAAAATGCACAACGTCAATATTCGAGTTGTCACTTCTGCCGGCACTCCCGTGCTGTGCAACCCGTTGTTTTTCACACCAAGTTCGGGAATCAATTTTGGTAAATGTTGATTTGATCTTGGTAAACATGAGCTCAAAATAAATATTCAACTAACGTAATATATATGTTATTCATTTCTCGCCTTTTCTGTTTGCTTAGTGCGAGTTTTTTCAACGCACTGGATCGCGTCTGCGTAACGCCAATTTGTATGACGCTGCAACCACGACATCTTATGACTGCTGTTCTAGCGCCATACAAGAAAACTCTCACTAAGTAGATTTCAAACGCTTCCGCTAACATTATCGAAGTATAAAGGGCTAATAGAATAATGTCAATTCGACATAAAATCATAATCATAATCATAATCATTTGCCTACAGACTGATGCAAACAATTAAGGCTATAAATAGTAATGACTACTGACTTAACTGAATAAATAAACTGGTAAATGCGTGTTGATTTCTAACATAAAATATAATTAAAACAGGTGCCGAATTTGATACCACTAAAATAATACATTTAGATTCAACTGTACATTTGAAAAAAAAAAATATAAAAATAGTACGAATTTAAATTATTTTGAACACGTAAAGCGCTTACGCGTAAAAACTATTCAATTTTTGTTTTATTGCCGCATATTGAAATGTTTCAAACGCTCTTTTTTCTCTTTTGATGCTTTCATTTAGCGTAAAAAGGACATATTCGCATATATGGGATGTTACTAAGGTTTTGTCTACATTGAAAAAACTTAACTTTAAGTGGGGTCAGGACAACATGTTATAAACTGTCGGGCGTATGCTCTCCCTTACTGGTGACCACTGAAAATCGGTGTTAGGGTCCCGCGATCTCAACAATAGCCGAGTGGTTCTCCAATTTGTGAAGGCACATTATCTCGCTGGGAGTTGTTGGTGAAGTAATGTTAGGTAATTATAATTGTTTAAGTTTCTTTTTTTATCTTAAAGTTATATAAACTTTTTTTATATTACTTTTTTTTTGTCATCTAGTCACTCTTCTTTCTGTGTTGTAATGTGCCACATAAATAAAGTCTTTCTTATTCTTAAACATGCTGTCACATGATTTGGCTACGTATTTTATAACCGCCTGCTTGACTGCTGCTGTTGCTGTTGCTGTGCTTGGCAAGTAAACATAAACGATGCAAACCTTAGTATTTTCTGTTGCTTAAATTTATATTGAATATAAAACACTATTTTTGCCATAAACTTTCAAGACCGCGTAGCTTATTCGGGGAACGGACACTCGAAAAATGTAGATGCTAATAAAGCAAATTTTTTTTTTGATGATTATTTTTTTTTATTTTGTAAAAAATTACCGTGCAAGGTCAACCAGGTGCTAAACGTTAAAACGTAAGTAACATGACATGTAACAAGCCCAATTCATCATGGACTAAGGTTTAATATTTGGTCAGCTGGGCCGACGCCAAGAACGCTGCAACTGACAGCCCAATTTTCTAATCCTCCGAAGTAAAAGTTTGGTACTCGTGCAGAATAACTTATTTTGTATTGCGTTGTAAATGTTTTAGCTATTTCTTAGTGTATCGCATGTTTTCATAACATATCATACTTAACCAATTCCGTGTGGTATCCGGCTGAGTAGAATTGACCACCATCATGTCTTATCGATTTTCATTAAATTCAGCATGTTGGGGGTTTTGTAAAGTAAGGGGTTTAGGGGAAAACCGATCTAGCAAGGTTTATTTTAAAAAATGTTGTCATATACCTGTTTTCGGGCACTGAAACAATCCTAAAATATAGAATTGAATGCAAATGGTATTTTAGCTGTCATTAGTAAAGATGTAATAGCTAAATGGGGCACGGGCGGACTTAAAAACCCGGGATCAAACCCCTGTTATCATCAAACTTGTTCCTTTTTTATATTTTTATAATTTAAAAATAAATTACTGAGCATAGCTCTCTCACCCTGATACTAATATTTATTAGAGCATAAATGTCTGAAAACATTACTAATACGTTTGACATTTTTATGCGAACAAATGTCCAAAAATATTACAAACACGTTCGACATTTTTACGAACAAAATTACACACGATATATCGACATTAGCATATTCCGTGTTCGCCATGCACCCCGGCAATGCTGAGAAATGCATAATGAATGTGAAGGTAACTTCACAAAGCGCGAAACGGGAACAAAGTGTCTCAACGATCGTCTCGAGTAGTCATTACGGAACTTGGTAGGGTTAATGTTATAATGAAAACGACGCTTTTGCGAGCAAGAGTTTCGGTTGTGCTGTTAATATTTATCTAATTTTGTATCCAGCTAAAATAGTAAAACCTTGAACGTGGACGGGCCCTAATGTGGGACGCAATATGCGCCTGCCTGACGTCAACTTACCTTAGTCGTATTTTATGACACCTCGGTAAGAAATGAGGGTGGTCTTTTCTACTTAACCGGATACCACACGGTGAGTCAACTTACCTTAGTCGTATTTTACGACACCTCGGTAAGAAAGAGGGTGGTCTATTCTACTTAACCGGATACCACACGATGAGTCAACTTACCTTAGTCGCCTTTTACAACACCTCGGTAAGAAATGAGGGTGGTCTATTCTACTCAGCCGGATACCACACAGCGGGTCGAATTACCTCAGTCGCCTTTTACGACACCTCGGTAAGAAATGAGGGTTGTCTATTCTACTCAGCTGGATACCACACGGCTATTATATAACATCACTACATATTATAAAACAAAGTCGCATTCTTTCCGAATTTCCCTATGTACGCATAAAACTTTAAAACTACGCAACCGATTTTGATGCGGTTTTTTTTAATAGATAGAGTGATTCAAAAGGAAGGTTTGTACGTATAATAACATTTAATACGAAGTAGAGAAATACTGTAATTTTTGAGGTTACTGTAAATAATTACATTTTTTTCCGCTTACATTGCAAACGCAGGCTAAACCCTACGAGATTTATCAAAATGATGTACTAAGTATTTGTAAACCATGAAAAGGTCTACAGAAAAGTCCGCGATGGTATATGTCTATTTCTTATGGATAACCCACAATAGCAGTTTTTTTCATTTACTTTTTACGAAAAATGATGCCTTATGTTCAAAGCAATTTTTATACAATACAGCATTAATCCTTATCCAATTGAGTACCTTAAATAAATTGTTGATTTAATATAGATCAATATTGCCGTTTACAGCATGTAATTTAAGTGAACATTTTCGGAGATACTACAGATTTAAAATCCCGCGAGGAGGCCGCGCTTCGACCTATAAGCACTTCGAATTTAGCAGCGACCGGAGGCGCAACTAAATATCCTTCTTTAAAGTTTATATTATCTAATGATAAGAAAGCTATGAATGTTGTATGTAAAGACATTGTCTAATCAATTGTAAAAATAAATAATATCACTACATAGTATAAAACAAAGTCGCATTCTCTGTCTGTCCCTATGTCCGTATATCCCTATGTATGCTTCAATCTTTAAAACTATGCAACAGATTTTGATGCGGTTTTTTTTTAATAGATAGAGTGATTTTAGAGGAAGGTTTACATGTCTAATAACATTCAATATGGAGTAGAGAAATTCTGTAATTTTTGAGGTTTCTGTAAATAATAACATTTTTTTCCGCTTACATTGCAAACGCAGGCTAAACCCTACGAGATTTATCAAAATAATGTACTGAGTATTTGTACACCTTGAAAAGGTCTACAGAAAAGTCCGCGATGGTGTTTGTCTATGTCTTATGGATAACCCACAATAGCATTTTTTGTCATTTACTTTTTACGAAAAATAATGCCTCATGTTCAACTTTTATACAATACATCATTATCCAATTAAGTACCTTAAATAAATTGTTGATTCAATAAAGTGCAATATGGCCGTTTACAGCATGTAATTTAAGTGAACATTTTCGGAGATATTACAGATTTAAAATGCCGTGAGGACGCCGCGCTTCGCCCTATAACACTTCGACTTTAGCAGCTATGTCCCTCTTTCAAGAGTTTGTTTGAAGACATTCTGTAATTAATTGTAAAAATAAAATACATAGGGAAAATGTAAAAGTAAATAAGTAAAAATGTACTATATGAATTTAGATATTCAAAAGATAGCAGGAAATCTTCTTGGTATAGGGAAAGGAAATTGTTTTTCTCCAAATTTAACGCGTGCGGGCCACGGGCAGTAATGAATAAATCAAAACTACTCGATCGATTTTAATCATTTTTTTTACACTGACTGGCATGGGATATATATTTTATACCCGTGCGAAGCAGGGGCAGGCCGCTAGTATATTATATAACATTTTAAATTAACCAAAGTCGCGGTACACTTTGTATAATATAATTTGAGTTCACGTTCTCAAATATTATTTTTCTTCTGCAATCCCTTTGAAACAAGCACGTAACGGTATAATGAACGCAAAAGGTAACAATTTCAAAGCGTTAACTGAGAACGAAGTGTTTAACGACCGTCTAGAGTGGTCACAGTACTATGTAGTGTTAATGATTTAATTAATACGACACTCCAGTGGAATAAATGAGATTATAATTTTTACTATAGAATTATAAACGCAACAACTCATGAAAAATATTTTCGTGACCACAACTTCAACTTGTGATAAAGTCTGGAATATTATTTTTTATTAACTCATATAAACCATGCAATCTGCTTCTGGAATATTTTAGCGATTGCCTAAATTTTATGTGTATGTTGTTGTGTGTTATTGTCCCATATATTTAACATTTATTTATTTATTCAACTTTACAATAACTTGTTAGACGCTTAAATACCTTTTTATCTCAATAATATACAACTTAAAATATATAGCGAAATCCTGGCCCCCAAACTTAGATTCCCTGTGCTATGCGAAGTTAGGCTTTCGAACCTAAATAAATTTAATTTGTAAGTTATTTTTATGCGGGTATGTAAGTAAGAAAATAACAGTTGCTGACCGTCGCTTGCGCGGATCTAATAGTCAATGCGGCAGTATATGTCAGGTTTTTAGAAGCTGAGAAGAAGTTTATTTATATTTATTATTTGTCGATCCCAGGAACTGAAGGTACTTCGCTTCCTTCAGTTCCGGAACATACATAATCCAATGCAAAAGGATATATAAAGATTGGCAATGAAAGACTTATATACGTTATCTTCCGGCACATTTTCGCTGATCTTTGCGGGATAATCGACATCATTCACTCAGTAACGTGATCGGGCCAAAAATAAGCCGAGAAACGGGCCCGCTTCAATCCTAATGAAGATAATGCTGCGAGCCCATTAGAGATAGGGCCCGCTATTTTTTTGAAATGACTGGCTATTTTTGTAATGTAAACATTATCTTTTAAATTTTTTGCCATAATTTTATACGTAATACGCTTTTCCATTTGTATGCTTTTTATCTTAGGGTGAAAAGTTTATGTAACACCCACAAAGTTTTAACAGTTTTAAATTAATATAGGAAAACAGGTTAGGAGTTTTTGAATTAAATTTAAAATCAAATAAATTCCTGTTACGTCCACTGGGAAAGTCGTATGTCCGTCGTCCACCCACTAAGCATGAAGGCCTTTGATTTTCTATTCATAACATGGTATAGCCAGCTTTCATTCTATATTATTAATGCGATGTTTCATTCTATATTATAAAACTGTCTATCTTTCTGTCTGGCAGTCTATAACGCTTCGGCTACCTATGGCTTCTTCTGATCAATCCTCTGAACTGATATTGTTAAATTTCTGTGCACTTAATATACAGTACATAAAGGTAAAAAAATAATTTCTTTATTCCTTCAGAACGAGAAACAACCTAATTTTGATATAGTTGAGGCTATTGGAACAGTCAAGTTGTTGCGAACGAAGTTACGGGTACAATTAAATTTAAAGTTCTTTTGTGTAGTAATTTGTGTAACAATAATTAAAAAAAATGCCAAGACTTGTCAACGTTCATAAAAAAGGACGTCATAGGTGAAATACTTTGAATTGGCTTGATACTAAAATTCGTAATATTAATGATAATAAATACTATGTACCTTAAAAAAGCCAAAAAAATGTTATGAATACATACTCTGTTGCATAGAAAAAGAAATAAAGAAGCGCTTTATTTAATCGCGTCAGTAGTATTCAAATCGCGGCCTACATAAACGAAATTAGCTGACTCATAATTACAACTTAATTAGGGACAGGCTCGCGAATATTTGAAAACAGTCCGATTAAACGCCTATTAATGTATAGGCGTTCAAAGAGAAAATAAACTCGAATAGCTTCATGCATATTAAACAGTACGGCTATAAAATAAAATTCTTACTACAAAAAAGCTAAGTTTTCTAACAAAACCACGTGGTGAAAATGTGCTAAAAAATAGGTCTTGCTCGTAATTACCACGCTTTGCATGCGGGTTGGTGATCGCAGTGCTAACCATATTACAACAACAGCGCTGATGCCCATTGTTTGTCAGTAGGATTTTGGTCAGTTATACTGCCATCAATCGGTCGTCAGAACCTTGTTGGTTAGCTGCAGGGTGCACCGCTTGCAGATGCGGTTGACAATTAAAGAGACCGATTGGAACGAGTCTCGCCCTTACACCCCTCCTCCAACACCTTTATGTGTGACGGGAATCGCGATCCCGCACTAGAAATAGCAGCGTCAGTAAGACCCCCTACGAGGTGAACTGACAACCTCAGAAAGGTCGCGGGGGCCACTTGATCCAAGCAGCACGAGATTGTGTGGTGTGGAGATCCATTAAAGAGACCTAAGTCCAACAATAGACGTCCATCGGTTAAGGAAAAAGAAATATCACCGTTATTATACCTTTATAAAGTAATGAAGAATTCTGGTAATGGATAAATGAATTTTGAATTTTTTTTTATTATTGTTTCTTTAATGTAACAAAAATTGCGCCGTTTGCCAGATTTGCATAAATCCACCATTGATATCCACGCGCTCGCAAATTTAAAACCGTGGGCTACCACGACCCGTGGGGGTCTAAATATCGACAAATAAAATACTCGTGGTCGTCATTCTGCTGGCCTTATGATTTTTTTCATTTTCGATTTGGCATCAACTAATATCCTCTAATTTTTGATAGGAGAAAATGCACTGTGACCCACTGAATCTATTGACATAAATAGGTTAAGCGAATACAAATCGGTTTGATACTAAAAACATCATTTGCGATAAGGTAGATAAACAGCGGAAATTGAAGGAGCGGCAAAGGGTCAACTCACTATTCAATTTTTGTGTATACAAATTCAGCTTCGGTATCTGCGACCGTAAACCAAAGTCAAAAGAAGTTATCCTCCCAAAAGATACCTACTACTAATAAATGATTAGATTTACAGAGCTTTGTTAACACAAATGGTTGATTGATCAAGAAAATGTTGTAATGTTCATTTTACCCCTGTGACTATTACAACATCTCCAGTTAGGACAAGAGGACGCATAAACACTGTTAAGGATGAAAATTCAGTAAGAAGAGCTCAAAATTCTATGGGCATTGAGGACCTCGTCTTATAAGAAGAGCTCAAAATTCTATGGGCATTGAGGACCTCGTCTTAAATATGTCCTCTATAAGGCTGGTACATGACTTAGGGCCATGCGTGATTAACGACTTGTTTTATGATTAATAATTATGCTGACATACGTGTCCATAAAATAGGACTTACACATGGCACAAACAGGGAGCACATCACCGCTGGAAAGACGCTTTGTGTCCATGACATTCATATGCTATCACTGGCTGATATGAGACAAAAAAAGAGATGTTTTACTCTTTTTATTCAACTGTAATGGTAAATTCCAGACAGTACCATAATAATACATTAGTTGAGCTAAGTAAGTGTTATACTATTGTCTTTTAAGAGCAATGTCCGAGAGTTCCCTCATCTTTTATTTCTGAGTCCTTTATCATTAACTGCTGTCTATGTAAGGATATAAAAGTAATAATAAGCCTATAGACCTACAACTTTTCCCTCCTTTAGATAAGAATAATGAACGCATCGTGACCATGTGATGTGAATGAGCAGCTCCTACTAAGTCCAGATATTCTTTGGGGGTATAGTTTCATCACAAGCACCAGCTGAATTGTACATATCAATTACGCATATAAGTTTTTTAACATGCAAATCTTTAAAAAAGCTCCCACGCTTTTACAGTTAGCTGAACATAGCGATAACAATTAAGTTGTAGTAAAAAAATGCTATAACAACCAATCGCATCAATAAGTAAACACATTTCCCTTTTAATTCTAATTGCAAAGTTAACAAAAGCTAAATGGCCACAATAATAACATCGTTATCCCTCGTAATGGGATCGCTGTTTAAGCAATAATTTAACGCAATAACCGCTTGATTGTGAAAACGATCGCCTACTTCAGTAACTCAATATACTGTCTCCAAAATAACCTGTTCATTTTGTTAGGGAAAATTCGGGGAAAAAATTTATGGCACGTTTAGAAAGGATCATAATAATTTAGTCATTGGATATAATACCACTTACACTAATCACCTCGTTATTTGTTCTCGGTATGAAAAAAGTATACCCTAAGTAATTAAATGATGCCCACAGACACTGCGTTTTTGCTGGTCAAGACAGAATGAACTCTCAGCTAGATGTATATTAATACCGCATAATTGAATTACTAAACTAGTTATAGTTTCTATTTTACTTATTTTTTGTCAATAAAAAATCATCATTCTTTTACCCTTAACCCACACTAAGTGGGGTGCCACAAGATGTCGTGATCTTCCATTCTTCTATCATTCGTCAACTTTGGTACAACTCCTTTTACATGTATATTACTCAATCTTTTTTCGACTCCCTTGTCATATATTTATCCACATTCATATTTAATCTTTTAGTCACATGCTCTTCAAGAAATGACGGTGGTCTATTCTACTCAGAATACCACACCGCGAGTCAACTTACCTTATTCCCCATTTACAACACCTTGGTGAGAAATGAGAGTGGTCTATCCTACTCAGCCGGATACCACACTTAATTCCATTAATTATAAACATAAATAACAAATTCCAAATGCCAAATGTGGCTACTTATTGTAATTTCAATAAATAAGGGTCATGGAGTCAAAGTGCGAAATTTTTTTTATACGTTTTAACACCCCAGTTAATTGACTCTTCAGGTGACAAGAGGACTGGCTCCTTTTTCGCACAAAGAATCATCTTAGCGATTCAGCGCGGAAACGCTGCCAGCATTCTTGGGACCATTCCACGTGGGCATGATTTGTATAGTCCTAGCTTGTAAGTAATTTAAGATAGATATAACTTGTATATTTTTGTTAAAAATATTAGTATCGTGCAGTAATGGTAGAAGAACGTAGAAGCAACTTAAAGATAGCGAAGCGTAAGTTAAAAAGTTCTTTCTTGTCTTAAAGTTGGAACATTTCACAATTTAGAAGCAAACTTCATACGTACGCTTGCAGTGTGGTTACGCCGTATAAAGTTGTCGGTGCCCTGGAGGTACTAGAAGAGTTCGCGAAATTCGTGTGAAATTGGCCGACATCTTGAAGTTTTGCCGCGAATAGCATACAGATGTTGCGAAAATATTCGTATTTGTTTCTCAACTATATTTAATTGGGCTGGAGAAAGTATAACAAGTGTACTAATACTATCCTTTTTTTATTTCAAAGGTCATTTAAAGTACGGAAGTTACAATAAAATTACTTTGATTTAAATGCAATGCAAGTATATGAAGCAGGCAACAATCAAGCCGCCACACGTATCACAAGACGCCGCCAACAACAACACTCCATACGAGCGCTACATGCACTCACTACCACAACCTCTACGATCGTTTCGTCCCGAAACCGAAGCATCATCAGGAGGATAGGCTCCACGAACAAATCGTAATGCTTTTATAAATCATTTAAAGTTTTGACGTTCCTTGCTAACAGGGCATATAATCAGACCTTAAGAGCACCAACGTGCCCTAGAAATAGTTAACACTTTGAGTGGCACATATGGGTTCCAATGTTTGTTTTATGATACTACATTTTCTTATACAAAACTAGGTATGACAGCGGCTTCACCTTCTTAGAAATCAGTGTCTCCCAAAGTTTTTCCCGCGTAAATCTTTTTATCCATTTTGAACATGAAAGTAGTTATTGTGAGTTAACTATAAGAGATAGAGACATGTTGTCTCTATCTCTTATAGTTAACTTTCTTTCTACTTCTTCGACTTTCTTGTAATAATTTTGTAGATCTTCAATTCTCTAGTAAATTACTTAAGTGTATGTGTACGTAGCGAAGCTAAGCTTAAGGCTTCCAGCAGGCGAGTTTTTTGCAAAATTAACATAAACCGTAATACACTTAAAGTAAACCATTCGGAAAAAATGCGCTACCTTTTAGCAAAAACCGTACAAACATTTGTTCAGTAGATTTTCAGAAAATCGATTCATACAGACAGATCTTAAGAGGACATTGTTTTATAATAGGTATAGCTAGATAAACTACGATTAATGACGTTTTGCTTAGACGTGTACAAAAAAATTTACGGCGAGCGAAGCCATCAGTCCATAAGCTTAAAATTTTACGGCACAATAACGTCGTTTATGCACGTTGTTAAAAAAAAGACTTTTTCTGACGTGTATATACGTTGTGTCATTCAGTTTTTATCAAATTTGACGTTTAATGACGTTGCTCCGCTCAAAGTGTTAACATGCAATGCATGTATGCAATATCCTCATAGCATTTCAACAATTGTTAAATAACAATTTCAATAAGTACGAAATGATCTCTTTTATTTAAATCTAAAATTTATCACATCTTAAACTGTCTTAAAACTCAGAAAGGGACTTGAATCGCTACTACTTTGCATTTGAAATTTAAAATAATGAGACGATCATCCTTTATAAACATCTAATGTACTTTTACAGGGTTCTAAGTGACAAACCGAGAGCGTAGATTACAGAACTTTGTTAAAGTAAGTCAACGATCTTTCAAACAAAAGTCTTTAGGATTTTCTTCAAAGCCAAGTAAATGGTGTTCGGGATTTCGTTATTTACAAGTTTGTGATAACAGCAAATTAAGAAAGGCGTTCCTTCCAAATCTAAGTATGATTGTGGACTTCCCTACCGCGACTCCTAGATAAAGGTGCTTTCTTAGAACGTTTGTTATAATTAGTGTATAGAAACCGTCTGTACTCACGTCTTATTTTATCGGATGAGCCCGATAGTTCCAAGCCAATACGAGGTTCTTATTCATGAGCTCTTTATGCGCTCTTTTTGCAGCGGGAACTAAAAGTGACGACATGCTTATAAAATCTTGTGCCGACTCCACTTCGAGTGGGATAAAGGCAGGAAGATGATGATGTATAAACTATGACAGCGGTTTTGCTTTTACACTTACATAGATTTTGTTAACAAACGCACATTATAGCAAAATAATTATTATATCATAACTTTTGTACAATTGTTTGTTTAGGTTTTTAATATGCATACCTTTGGATATTATATGATATGTTAAAAGCTGAGTACATGGTGGATCGAGCCTTGCTCGGAAATTTTTACAAAATTAAAAAAAAACTTTAAAAAAAAGAAAAAATAATTGGGTAGGTGGGGCTCGATCCTAGGTATTTCCATTTCTCGAGACCGCCCGTTCCCCGAATAAGCCACGCTGATTTGACAATTTACGGGAAAAATAGTGTTTTATATTCAATGTAAATTTTAGTATTTTCTAATGCTCAAAAATAAATAACGGGATAAAACGATTTTTTTCAATACCTAGCTAGATCGATTTTCCTCCCCTAAAATCTCCTACGAGATTCCAAATATATATATATATATATATATATATATATATATATATATATATATATATATATATATATATATATATATATATATATATATATATATATATATATATATATAAGTACAAGATTATCTCATTTAAATATTAAAGAAATAGATAATGAAAATAGTTTCAATCCATTAAGCTATCACGTTTTATGTCTGACATTTCTCATTAAAAATAGCTTTTAAAAGATATTTAATTTCACTAGAAAGTGGCAAATCTAATCTGAACTGTCTCGAACAAAAACTAAAGATGCGGTCAATTCGCGTAATTGCTCGCCCGCAAGACTCACCGCGCCAAGTGAAAACGTGTTGCAAATAGTTTTTAGTACACTTTAGAGGAATAGTTTGTTTTATAAAAATAAAGATTATTTAATTTGACCGAATTTCGAATAAAGAAATATATAGATTTGCGGAACAAAAAAAAAGTAAAATAACGGCCTATTACTATCCCACTGTTGGGCATAGGTCTCCTCTCTCCGTTTTTGAAAAGAAGGATTGGAGCTAAGAGCTACCACGCTGCTCCAATGCGCATTATACTTATTGAATCTTCAAAAAACTGCCTAAACGGTTGTAAAAAGCTACTCTTTAAAAATTTTATTATCTTCTACTACTTTTTTTTTTTTGTTTTATTGAATATAATGCCTTTAACACGAAAATGCAACTGATTTGATTATTATTTCGTTTTAATTATTATTTTGTTTTAACTTTATGATTTATTATCTCCATTTAATATTCCTTTTATTTTTAAATATATACCTATTTTTTTTTTGTTGTGTCTAGTTTATCTACATTTTAAACTTAAGTAACTTTTTAAGTACATTTTAAACTTAAGTTTTAAACTGGTTTCTGTTATATTACTCGGGCAGCAGCTGAAAACCAGCGCCGTGTGTTATTAGTTCCAGTAATGACATGCGACAATGCTGAGCTGTGTGCTCTTTCTGTCAATTACCAATTGCAGAATAAATGTTTTTTCATTTCATTTTATTTGTAGGTTACACATGTAACTTGAATTCTCTAGAGTAATTTGTAAGTAAGTTATAATAGAAAAACTCATTGGCCCGGGGTTTGAACCCGTGACCTCCTCGGAACAATCGCACGGTGTCACCGATGGGCTATCACAGCTTTTTATTATTGGCTTTGCAATAATTTTAAAACGACTCAGTTCTTTGCGGAAAAGCGTTTAATAAATTGTAGTTATCAATTAGACACAAGTTTTTAGATAAACTCATTGGTGTTTGCCCGGGGTTTGAACCCATGATCGTCTCTAGAGAGTTGCACGGTCAGCTTTGGACTATCACAGCTTGAAAAGAATGTGACAAATTGCAAAAGAAAAAGATGAGAAAATTATAAGATAACAAAACTTCTCTTTTCTTCCAGAAAGAAGGGAGAACATATTGCATCATGTAGGGTACTTAAATAAGCTGTGATGGCCTAGCGGTGCGACCGTGTGAATCTCTAGAGACGATCATGTGTTCAAACCCGGGCAGACACCAATGAGTTTTTCCATTAAAACTTATGTGTCTAATTGATAATTGCAATTTATCACACGCTTTTCGGTGAAGGAAAACATCGTGAGGAAACCTGCATATCTCTAGAGAATTTTGGAGATATGTGTAACCTACCAATCCGCACTGGAGCAACGTGGTAGGTCTTAGCTCCAATCCTTCTCTCCAATAACGGAGAGAAGAGGCCTATGCCCAGCAGTGGGATAGTAACAGGCCGCTAGTTAGTTTTTTTTAGGGTACTTAAACGCTACAATTGGCGTCGCGTCACGGGTACCACTGGTTAGTAAAAAGTACTTACTTTATTATCATTACTGTAAGTAGGGAAATAAATTTTAATTCCAAATATCTATAGAGCGTAGCTTCCAATACAAGCGGCTAAAACATCCCGGCAAATTCCTTTACATTTGAAATATAGGAATACAAAACCTTTGAGCGCGTCACTGTACGTTTCATCTTATGTGAGTGGAATACACTTACTTTATCCGTATGCAGCGCAGATCTGAATAAACATCGTCTTTTTTTCATCAGTCTTTCTTACAAAGCCTTTTTATTCAGCATGATAGTGGCTAATTTAAAATACGTGGTGTGTATATTTTTATTCGTTACAAATGATACGTGCTTCACATCTTTCTAAATAATAAAATAACTAAAGAAATTGCGAACTTATATTCTTTATTTTTTATATTAGCTTTATTGCCGGCAGCTTCGCCCACGTGGAAATCAGTGTCACAATTTTTTTTCGAAATTTGAACATAAAAGTAGTTATTGTGAGATAATTATAAGAGATTTTTGAATAACTTACACCGTTTACTTAGCGCACGCAAGGAAAGTTTAAAGTTCGCCGTTTTGTAAAAAATTTTATTGCTGCTCCTCTTATCGTAACTTCCATCATCTTAGCGTGATATTATATAGTCTATAGCTTTTCTCAATAAATGGAATATCTTACACTCAAAAGATTTTTCAAATCGGTCCAGTAGTTCCTGAGACTAGCGCGTTCAAACAAAGAAGCAACCTCTTCAGCTTTATATATTAGTAATATACTGTATCAAATCAATAATCTTTATTAAAATAAGCTTAAAATAAGCACTTTTGAATCATCAATGACGAATATGAATAATGAAGCTACAGTGTTCGGAATTCTCTTACCGAGAAGAACCAGCAAAAAACTAGGCGGTCAATCTTTTAAACATATTCAATTTACATTATTAAACAGCAGCCATGTACGAAGCTGAAAGGGTTATTAAATCCAAGCATTTTTACGAGTATCATCCAAATAATCTTCAATTGTGTAATATTTTCTCGAATATGGATAATTCACACTTAATTTAAATTTAAATTTAATTGAAGATAATTTTAACTTTTGCTGTATCATCGCTACTATTATACAAGTACAATCTGTAAATGTTTCATCAAAAAATAAATTTCATTTCAATTTAATTTAAACCTTTTTGTAGACAAGTCTAGAATAGATCGCGCAAGGAAATAAAAAAAGCTCGTAGTCACTTTAAATGGAGAAAGTTTCTCCTTCGCTTATTCCAACTGGTCTTTACCCGTGCCTTTTCGTTCCCGTCAATGTCAGACATAACTTTTCACTTTTTTAATAGTTTCGCTAGACATCAAAACAACCACTTGTTTTCAGCCAAAGGACAAAACGTTACAGACGCCTTCTCAATGTAAATGCGAACTGTTGTTTTCCGTTTTAGGCACACCTCGGTGCACTCTTATTCCGTATTACCCCTTTCTCAAAGAAATGTCACGGCTGTTTATTACGGAGCTACTTTTGTATCTTTAGGAACGTTTAAATATTCATCTATTTATGACAATAAAATATAATGTTTGCTGTGATAGCCTAGAAGAGAGACCATGCAACTCTTTCCAGGGGGGTCACGAGTTCAAATCCCGGGCAGCACCAATGAGTTTTTCTACTTTAACTTAGAATTAAAAAAATACTCTTTATTGTACACACAGAAAAAAAATAACAGGCATGTATAAACTAAAAAGAATACAGGCACAATAAGGCCATATCGCTAACCAGCGATTTCTTCCAGGCAATCTTAAATGTTATGGAGATGAATAAACTTTAATTAATAATAAAAATTAAATTAAAAAAAGAATAAAATTAAATAAGCTCCAACACTTCTCCCCAGAGAGAGAAGGACTATATGCCCATCAGAAGGATTGTAACAGGCCGTTATTTACCAAAAATATATATATTGAGATACCAGACTGACTTGCCTTCTTAGGAAGCATATATGCATAGTAATATTGAAAATTTTAAAGTCTTTCTTGTTTCTTACGCTTTCGAATTGACTATATGCTGTTAGCCCTAACGGCTTTGATAGCGTCACCGGGCGGGACGGGCGAGCGCAGAAGCATCGCCGAAGTTGCGAAATGCGGAGAGTAGAGCGCAGAAGCTCTACTAGCGTCGGAGAACGTCGTCCTAACGGTGCCTCCTGTGAGGCCGGACTACGGCTTAGGGCGACGTGTAGTGGAGGGCTGGTGGTGTGACTTTGACTAGTCAATACGACGACGGAAGGGTGGCAAGAAGCCACGACCAACCGATGTCAGAAATCTGGGACCACGTCTTCGCCAGCGAAGACGCTGTGTGTGTGTATTACGTGTTTCTGTGTTTGCGATCGTTATTTAATCGTCAGGACGCTTTTTGGACGTCTATATTTTTGGTGGTCACACCTAACTGGGATGTAGGGTTTCTTACGCTGTCACTAATTATTTGCTAACAAATAGGACGAAAAAGGACCCATTTTGTCTCAAAACAAAAACAGTACAGAACATAAAGAACGGTACACAAACACTTAAAATTGACGCAAACAAACAGCTACACCTAATTTATTAAAAAGACAGTAAGATCAAAGCACGACGGTCACGTCATTGATCACTCAAAACAAACTTAAGCCTCTGGTACTGAGAGAAAAATATTTTGCGCATTGAGACATTAACTAGCAGCTAAATGGACACGAATGGCCGAGAACCACTTACCTTAATTTGACGCTAAGTTGGTCGGTAAATAAAGCGGACGGCGAACTCTACTTACCATGGCTTTACAAAAGCTCCCAGCTTTAATTTCCTTTTAATAATGTCGGTATTAATGATGCTAGATCCTATAGCTACAGTGAACTATGAAATAATTTTATATGAAGACAAAATAGAAATTTTATACTGTATTAAATAAACGTTTTGTAAAGGTATCCGGTTGATTAGAATAGACCACCCTCATTTTTTACCGAGGTGTCGCAAAAGGCGACTAACAAAAGTTGACCCACTGTGTGGCGTCCGCCTGAATAAATAGACTAACCTTTTTCGTACCAAAGTGTCGTAAAAGGCGATTAAAGGTAAGTTGACCCGACGTGTGGTATCCGGTTGAGTAGAATAGACCACCCTCTTTCTTATCGAGGTGTCGCAAAAGGTGACTTAAGTATGACGTCAGGCAGGTGAACGGTTGTAGAACACCTAACAACTACCAAATCATGTTACAACATGCTGTACCGTCCCAACTTAGAGTAGAATAAGGACAGGCAAATGATGATGATGATAAATTTGTTAAATATTTGTTTGTCCGATTGCCTGTCTTTTAGATTTTTAGAAAAATTTTCAATTTTTTTTAAATTAAAATACCTATTACTTCCGTTTTACATTTGGGGACCCATATAAAACATAGCACACAATTGACGATATTTTGCGAATACAGTTGACTCAAACGAAATCGCGGTGACACCGTTCAGATATGAAAAGAAGCGGACAAAATTACCGCGTACTTTCAACTAAATATCTACGAAACGTGTATAAAGGTTTTAATAAAGGACCCTTACACAGTAATACTTTTGTCCAAATAAAATAATCTTTTACGTCTACAGACGAAGGCTTTTAGCTTTTACTCGCAACACGATTACATCAGACAGTTATAGTTATTGAGCATGTCAATAACAGGGTTCTAATGTATATACCACAATAGGATATATTGACGTCATAGCTCTTTAGGTTCAGCCGTTTATTAGGTACTACAGGGTATCCATACTAACATTATACATGGTGTTTCATTTTTCCATATTTTAAGCTCGAATGGACCAAAGGATCGATGGCATATTCATGTAGTTTTTTATCGATACAGTGGGTGAAATCGAAGGCACACACTACTTTAGTTAGTTACTATAACTTTTCATTTTTTTAAGCCAAATGTGACATCAATGTAATTCCGCTGCCCAAAGTGTTTCTGTAACAGATTGCTTACATCAATCGCCTTTGTACAGTATCAATTTACCTTTAATAATTTAAATTTTGTTAATAATGTACAAAATGTATTAAATAAATAAATAACATCATTTAATGTAGTATAATAAAGCTTAAGCTTAAAACAAAGTGTTAAGATTGTTTATTGCAAGGACGTCTAGATTAGTTAAAAGGTTCGCGCCAAAAATAATGCTGCCATTTATCAAGCAGGAGTGCTTGCTTCATTTGTTAAATTGGTGTATCACAGTCTAGTCTATTTATGTCGTCAGAATGGCAGACGAGGTTAGCAATGGTAACACTAAAATTTCACTTGCATACCCCGTGTAAGCTGTGCCGAATCTTAGTACTGGTAATTTTTTTTATATATATTTTTGTAAGCTATGATAGTCCAGCGGTAACACCGTGCAACTCTTTCGAGGAGGTCACGGGTAATTGTAATTTATCACACGCTTTTCGGTGAAGGAAAACATCGTGAGGAAACCTTCATATCTCTAGAGAATTCTGGACATATGTCTAACTTTTCAATTATGTATAATCTACCAAACCGCATTAGGTCCGCGTGGTAGGTCTTAGTTCCAATCCTTGTCTCCAAAAACGGAGAGAAGAGGCCTGTTCCCAGCAGTGGGAGAGTAACAGGCCGCTACTTACTTACCCTGTGTAAATTAATACCTCAAATCCATTTATTTAATGCTACCTACCGCATATGCTTGAATATATACTGCAATTAAGCTGATTGTTTCATACAAAGGATAAGCTCGATTGTCAAAGCACTATTGTGATTGATCCCTCATCCGAGGAGGCCAATAATTGAATCAGGCCAGTGGCTATAAAACAATATTATTATTTAAAATAACCTTTTTCATTTTTAATCTTAATTTTAATAGACTCGTATTTAGCTGATACAAGCAATTTTTTACGTTATTACGAGTACAGGTTGGGCGCATCTATATCTATACTTATTATAAAACACAGTCCCCAAAAGCTGTATGTCTGTGTGATAATAATCGTTTTCTTAAAATCTACTAAACGGATATTTGTACGGTTTTTACTAAAAGTATCTGCATTAAGTACTGTATCTGCATTAAGATTATATCGTTTACTTAATTTTTATAATTAATATAAAATGTAATCTTTACAATGTACCTATATGGTAATTTTATGTTGTGCAATAAAAAATGATCTATTCTATTCTATTCTATTTTAAAAGATAATGCAATTCTTCCGAAAGGTTAAGTTAATAATACAGTAACGTTTTATGTCAATTATATTAAAGAGGCCGCGCAGTTGTAAAAAAGTTCTTCTCCCGGGAGCTTCACACTCGTACGCTTCGTAAGCCAGCAGAGATACACTAAAGTGATGTACTAAAGAATTGTAGATCTATAACAATACTACAAAAAAGTTCACGAGAGTATGTCTCTGTCTCTTTTGGTTAATTCACAATAACTACTTTTATGTTCAAAATATCAATTTTGTGACACATTGATTTCCATGCGGGCAAGGCTCAGCTAGTTTAGTATATAAGAATGTCTCTGCCGCGAACTTAGTGGTGAGTGACAGCGGTGAAGTCGCGTGACCAATCGGACGGTCGCGCTGCAGCCGCCATTGCGGTTTATCGCCGCGCCGCAACTGCTATTACAACCTATACGAGTCGCGTTCTGCCACCCGTTCGCAAAAGTAGCACCGCTTACCCGCAGGGCTGCATCGCCTTTACGAAAACCGCAACAGTACTTCGCGATGCCAATCTAGAGAAGGTTGTTAATCTGCTACACAGTCTACCACCGCTAAGGTGTTTTGGCTTATTTTTGCACTATAGGCATATACGCCTAAACCGCAATCTCCGTAGGGGAGGGGATACGAGCACAAAACCGACCCACTGATTTCACCTCCTACCTTTTGACCGCTTACATGTTTACCTTGTGTGTGTAGGAATTCAGTATCAAGAATATAAAAAGTTTTTATCGCCTTCAACTGGCTGGGTACTTACCTATTTATATTAATAGGATTAAACGCTACTTTGTTCCTTAATACAAAAAAAATTGTATCTTCTTATTAAAAAAAATCTATTCGACACTTCCTTTTAACTCATAGAAGGAAAAGCAACCGAATACTGTTTTGCATTCATAATATTATTAGAGCTCTTATAATCGAATTAAGTAGGTCATAAAAGGGGAAAATTTGCCCATGCGTGGTATGAACTGTTTCCACTTCCGAAACATTTCAATATTGCCAACTCTTTTATACGTTAGGAACAAGAAGTCTGATTTTCATCCAATTCGTATTCCGCACACGAGGAAACTCCAACTTCGCAAGCAATTTCATGCAGACTCAAGAGTTTCCAGACTTTTCTAATAGCTTCGGGGTACTGATTACTTAATCTTGAACGTTGGGAGCAAAAAAGTGAAATTATGGATAAAGAGGCAAGTTCACAAGTTTCTTCACTGTTGTGAAAACGCTTTACATTCATACTATTCGTAAACATTCTTGGATTATTTCAACGGGGATATTTTGAAAATACTGGTACTTAAAACGCCGCCATCTTGAATCGATCTACTGCAAAAATGTTGAGAGGTTCTATATATTGTATTGAAGAATATTTTTATTATATAATTCAATTTTATATTTCTCCCACCTCAGCCAGGCAATTTTGTGTACACCAGTATAAAATTTATTATATTATTTATTTATTTATTATTAAAATGCACAAATTATATCTATCTAAAATTACTTACACGCTAAGACTATACAAATCATGCCCACGTGGAATGGTCGCTAAGCTGATTCTTTGTGCGAAAAAGTAGCCCACTTGTCACCTGAAGAGGTAATCAACCAAGGTGTAAAACGGATAAAAATTGTTTTGCACTTTGACTCCATGGCCCTAGGGTCTCGACTGCAAACGGCACAAATATATACATATATACACACAGATTTACCCAACAAATTATATTTTAAAATTACATTGATATGTTATTATGTTCTGATCTTAGAAAAGATACAGGATAAGCATACAATTTCGAAAATATACGTGTATATAACTATACGATTTTTTTTATTTTTAGCATACAAGATTGAATGTAGTCAAATTTGAAATGATAACACAAAAGAAAACTAGATATATTTAGCGCCACGTCCAAAATTTCTTTATTTAGATACAAAATTGTTAAGAAAATACAATAATACAAATTCCTCAAAAGAAAAATATAGACACATCAACGCACGGTCCGTATCTGAAAATGAAAATGTTTTACATAATATCATAAACAGCCGACGTAATATTTCAATATAGGCGAATTCTATTCTAATTCATTTTGTTGAAAGCAAGAAATCTGGTACAAAGGTAACGATATTTCGTAAAGCAATATACAAATATTTTCATACTTTAGATAATAATATCATCTAAAGTATGAACATAATAAAACTGAGATAATAATTGACTGATTGAAAGAAATTTACTGGCCCGTTGGCTTAGTGGGTAGTGACCCTGTCTTCAGCTCCGCGGGTCGCGGGTTCGATTCCCGCCGAGGGCCAACATTTTCTATAAATGAATTTGTTGGCCTTTGACCCTGGGTGTATATTTGTATTTAAGTATGTATTTAAAAAATGTATAAGTATATATTCCCAGTTTTCTGTCAACCATAACACAAGTATTAAGTTACTTACTTTGGGGACGGACGACCGTGTGTAGGTTTTAAAAAAAAAAGAAGTCTTATGAAAAATTACTATATCGCTGACTACGTACCTCATAAGAAAGATATTTACTTATATTCACTTTATAGTAAAAATAGTGATAGGTATGATAGACAAACTAGAAATAGACATAAACTAATGACGCCTGGGTTGCGCCTCCAAAAGGTTCGAAAATCATTTGTCGGTCTCGGTACACGTTTTTATAATAAAAATCCTCAACATTATCTAGACTTGCCTTTACACGAGTTTAGAAATGAGATAATTTTAAAATATCTAATATAAATCTTAAAACGATGCTGCTACATACAGCTTACTATGCAATTATGGATTATTTTAGTGATAGAAGCATATCTACGCCGTGTGGTATCCGGCCGAGTAGAATAGACCACCCTCTTTCTTAACGAGGTGTCGTAAAAGGCGACTAAGGTAAGGTGACCCAACATGTGGTATCCGGTTGAGTAGAATAAATCACCCTCATTTCTTACCAAGGTGTAAATCGCAACGCGTGTCGTGTAGTCTATCTCCTGAAGATGCTTCGATTGCGGGGCGAAATAATTGTTGAGTTTGTGGAGTTTTGTTTGTTTTTACAAATCCTGCATGTATCAGGTAAGAAAGCGGATTGTCCACTCTACATTTACATATATATTTTCTATTTTACTTCATCCCTGATTATAGCAAAATAATTTTATTATTACTTTTGTATGGATCTCCGCAAAGTAACGCCTACTTCTATAAATTACATCTGACTATTTTAGATTGCGACAGATTTTCATACCTTTGAATATAAACCCATTCTTGTTTCTTCCGTTGGCTATTCGCGCAGTTCAGCTTACAAGCATTGACATAGGTTCTATTATCGGTACCGCATATTGGTGCGTACACCCTTAAGCAATCATCACAGCCTAGATGTTCTAATACCGGTAGATCGTCCTTTACTGAGAAGAGTAGAATCTCACCAATGAAACAGGCAAAGCATATATATTGTCCTGGAATTAAAAATAGCTTTAACGCAATCCTGAAAGGTTTATTACGTACCTATTTGTTACAAAATCGCAAAGCACAAAATTGCGTCGTGGAGTCTATCTCCTGATGATGGTTCGGTTGCGGGGCGAGTTTGTGATAGTGAATGTGTGTAGTGCTTGTGTTTTGGTGGCGGTGGTGGAGGTTTGTGCATGTGTTTTTACGAATCTTCTATGTATCAGGTATGAAAACGGATTGTCCACTCTACATTTAGCATTATATGTTTTCTATTTTACTTCATCACGGATTATAGCAAAATAATTTTATTATTTTTGTATGATGTCCGCAAAGTGACGCCTAATTCTATTAATTATTTGTTACAGATTCGACCCACCGTGTGGTATCCAGCTGAGAAAAATAGACCACCCTCATTTCTTACCGAGGTGTCGTAAAAGGCAACTAAGGTAAGTTGACCTGCTGCGTGTTATCGGGTAAGTTGACGTCAGGTAGGTGGCCGGTAGTATAATAACTTGCCAAATCATGTAACAACATGTTTAAAACTTAATGCCGACCCCACTTAGAGTGGGATTGGGGCAGGAAAATGATAATGAGTAATATATAAATGCGAAAGCCTGTGTCTTATTCTGGTACACTTTCACTACTAATTCACTAAACTAGTAGGTATTGATAAATTTGGCACAGTTAAAGATAACATGGTAAAATATAGGATAAAAGAATTCCTATTATTCTTTTGGAATAGGTAAAGAAAGACATATTTCATTACAGAGGGTACTTAAGCGCTTCAGATGGTGCGGACGAAGTTATGCCACTAGTGAATATATTTTTTCTTTAGTTACAATTAAATTTTATATAAAAAGACAGCGCATTATATAAATTCACCATTAGGAAAAATAATGAGTCATCATTCACTCATCATTTTTCCTAATGACCCGATGTAATTTTAAAATCACAAGCAAAATAACATAACTGCTTTGTAAACAAATTTATATTGCTTACCTAAAGCGAACATTTTACAAATTAAATTAGCGTAATAAGACTAGTTTTTAGCCGATCACGAATTAATTCGGCCTTAATTGAATTCTATTCGACTGGTAGAACAAATTAACTATTTTATTGCTCGTTTAACGCGTAATTTGTCTCCATAATTAATTAATGCGTCTTTTTTTAATTAAAGATCTAATGTATAATTAAAACAATTGACTTTCAAAGTATAACAGTAAAAGTAAAGTACCGGGATGTTACTATTCCACTGGGCAAAGGCCTTGTCTCCCTATTTTTGGACCCACGTTGCTCTAATGTGGTTTGGTACACATCTCACCAATATTTTCTGGAGATCTGCAGGTTTAAAAAATATATTTATACCAACATAATTGTTCCTATGAACCGATGGCAACAATCATTTCCCTTTTTTCCCGTATTTTTCATATATATTGAACCAGGCGTTAAAGTTCTTATATCTTCTCTTTTGGCTATAATGACTATAGCCGAATATATGAAATCGAAAACAAATATACGCCAAACACTATTATTTACAGTAGCGCCATCTATTGGCAACTTCCATTATTTTACGGAGCACAATCGATTAGTACAGCCGAAGGCAACGCTGATTATAACCTACTTTTACAAAGGTTTTTTTTTTAAATTATTTTGGCCCAAAATAATAATAAAAAAAATATTGGGCATACACAGAATAGAATGTGAACAAAATTATATTTATTCCTTACGATAAAGATACTTAAATTAATTATTTTGTTACAAATATGTAGTAAATAAAAAAAAATTAAAGAAAAAATATTTTAGAAAATAAAAAGTTTGTCAGAAGTGGGATTCGAACCCACGCCCTCAGAGAGGACCAGAACAACTCGCACCTACTACAGTAGGCAAGGAAACCTTGAGTCTGGCGCCTTAGACCGCTCGGCCATCCTGACAGATATCTGTAGTTGTGAAATTAACAATTATAATATTTTGTTCCATTAAAAAATTCTGCAATTATGAACACACGTTATAAACCAATATAGCTAGCAAATAACATGTTGATCAATTACCGGAAATATCGGATCACGTGCTTTAACTCTTGCTGCGTATTTTAAAAAAAAAGTTTTATAAAGGTTTCCAGCAATTTGGGTTACAAATTACTAGTAAACTTGTTAACCCCTCCAACTTAGCTAAATGCTTGTGTTAGGAGTGGGTTCATGTCGGTAGTATAATGGCCTGGATTCGAACCCACGACCTCTCGATCTCAAGTCCGTTACTCTAACCATTCCGTTACCGATACTTTTAATAATTTCAATTTTTTTCAATAATTATATCAATAATAAAATATGTATTTTTTCCAGCTCCTAAAAAAACAATTTTATCAATATTGGGCCGTGAAACCGTAACAGATCGACAGATAGACGTTTTTTACATTAATGGTTTTCATATAATTAATTACACACACGGCTGTCTGTCCCTGAAATAAGTAACTTAATACTCGTGTTACAGTGTATGCCTGGAGTTTGAACTCATGACCCCCTCGTAAGAGTTGCACGGTCTCACCGCTGAGCTATCACAGCTTATATCATTATTTAACAGGGCATAAAGTACCTAAGCTTAAATAACTTTAGATATGAATATAATCCCGTGAGATATATTTCCTTGAGGCAATTTCATACTAGATTAGATAATAACAAAGAATCAGATGAAATTGAATGTTGTGAAATCGTTTGATCTCCGCATTACACTACATCGAGGGAAGTCTTTGATCAGAACCTAATAACCTGGTAAAGGCGACGATGTCTATCCAGATTGTAACCGCAGCTAAAACCAGTGTGGCCATGAATCGGAAGGATTATACACAGAGTCCTATTTTTGATTTAACTCTTGCAAAATGTCTTTCTACTCATTAGTATTTATATAATAACTAGCGGCCTGCCCATGCTTCGCACGGGTATAACATATATATCCCATGTCACTCAGTGTAAAAAAATGATTAAAATCGATCCAGTAGTTTTGATTTATTCATTACTGCCCGTGGCCCGCAAGCGTTAAATTTGGAGAAAAACAATTTCCTCTCCCTATACCAAGAAGATTTCCTGCTATCTTTGGAATATCTAAACTCATATAGTACATTTTTACTTATTTACTTTTACATTTTACCTATGTATTTTATTTTTACAATTAATTACAGAATGTCTTTAAACAAACTCTTAAGTTCGAAGTGCTATAGGGTGAAGCGCGGCGTCCTCACGGCATTTTAAATCTGTAATATCTCGGAAAATGTACACTTAAATTACATGCTGTAAACGGCCATATTGACCTATATTAAATCAACAATTTATTTAAGGTACTTAATTGCATAAGGATTAATGTTGTATTGTATAAAAATTGCTTTGAACATAAGGCATTATTTTTCGTAAAAAGTATATGACAAAAAATGCTTTTGTGGGTTATCCATAAGAGATAGACATATACCATCGCGGACTTTTCTGTAGACCTTTTCAAGGCGTACAAATACTTAGTACATCATTTTGATAAATCTCGTAGGGTTTAGCCTGCGTTTGCAATGTAAGCGGACAAAAATGTAATTATTTACAGAAACCTCAAAAATTACAGTATTTCTCTACTCCGTATTGAATTTTATTATACGTACAAACCTTCCTTTTGAATCACTCTATCTATTAAAAAAAACCGCATCAAAATCGGTTGCGTAGTTTTAAAGTTTTATGCGTACATACGGAAATATGGACTTTGTTTTATAATATGTAGTGATAGTATAAATATTTAAAAATAAAACTGAAGAGTTTGCTTGTTTGATTGTTAGAACGAGCTAATCTCAGAAAACTCTAGACTGATTTGAAAAATTATTTGAGTGCAAGATAGTCCATTTATCGAGAAAGGTTTTAGATTATATACCATCACGCTAAGATGAATAGGAGAGTAACAGTAATAAAAAATATTGCGAAAACGTCATAATATTGTGTGATGGTGATTGACAACTGGTAAATATAAACATAAATAATTTTTAAAATAAAACATGTATAAATACACCCAGAGTCCTAGAACCAATACATTGTTTATTTTGGCTCGGTGAGAATAGAAATTACGACAAATAGAGCTGAAAGGGTCATTGCCAACTGCGCACATGGTCCATTGGTTTAAATATAAATATAGTAACAAGTTACAACCACAAATAACACGTTTAACTTAAAGTTTATCAGTTTGTTATTAGTATTAAAATTAAATACGATAAGTCCAGATCTAAAATACATACAAAAATTATTATCAGATGTAACTTAAATTGTGAGATATTTGCTATATTTTACATATATGGTATATATACAATTCTATCTAGTTTAGAAGACAGGGTTTCAACGTATCATGTTGGCACTGTTTATATCAATAAAATTAGTACTTCCATATTTAATTCCAAAAAAAGAAAAACTTTGACGAGCAAAACATGAAAAAAAAAACAATTGGTTAAAAGACTACTATAGCCTAAAACAATATGCCATGAAAACGCCTAATTCAATTTCGTGGCAACTTTTATCCATAAAATAGGAACGTCTAAAGCAAGCACCAGCATGTGGACACTCTACTATAGGTTTTCAAAGCCTAAAGCTTCAGTCAATCGTGTAAACTCTATTAATTTAACAGTCGCTATTAATTTATCTCCGTTCTTAGAAGCTCTCTAATAGTGCAGAAGTAAATCGATTTCATGCTCCGTCTGTTATCGGTTATGATTAAATCGTTTTATTCGCTTAGATTAATTTCAACTAAATAATTTTAAATCGCGTCAATAAGCAATAAGAAATCATCATAATCGCAATGTTCATCTACTTCGACAGTGGTAGCGGATATAAAAGACTCATCTCTCTCGTCCCCTTATCCCACTCCCACAAGTGGTGTCGGCACAACATGTTTTAAACATGTTGTTACATTATTTGGTCAGTTATTCTACGACTGGCCGCCTGCCTAACATTAACTTACCTTATTCGCATTTTACGTCACCTTGGTAAGAAAGAGGGTGATATATTCTACTAAACCGGATAACACGATGGGTCGCCTTACCTTAGTTGCCTTTTACTTCTGTATTGTTTCTATATTTAGTCTATAAACTAACAAACACGACAAACACTTTTGGTGCAATTTTATTAATAACTCAAACGTCTAGTCAGCACCTTGTGTACAAATTCAATTTCAATCAAAATGGTTTTCGTCACCAACAATTAACGTTACTTTTTATTATATAATAATTTATTGTATTCAATGAAGAATTTTCTAACAAAAAAAATGGTATAAAAATCATAGAAATAATTAGTATAGTAATAATACATGATCTAAAAATGCCATGCCATCCCCCTCACCTTGACGGTCAAGGGGTTAAAGATAGTCACACATCCATCACTGTCCTAAAAATTGACATCCGATATACAATATTGTTGACGTTGTAACACACAGTAAATTCATATCCGATAATATTGCTCATAAAACGAGGAACATCGTAAATCGTAGTTCACTAAACAAGGTATAAAATTTGATAAGCTTTGTTTACAGGGCAGAATAGTGAATACTACATGCTACGCAAACTTTAAGTTATATACACATGCAGAAGGGAAATACAATCCTTTCTTAAGTGACGGTAATAACTATGTAGTTCAAAAGGAACTGAGTTTTAGCTGGACAGGCCACTTAATATTGTAACGAATTCCCAAAATAACGATACAATTACAATAAAAGCGTGGTAAACATTAATAATTATTATAACTTTATGGCTTTTAGCCAAAACAATTCCGCTAGTAGTTTCGGAATGTTGTCGTCCAATGATATGAACTCGAAAATTATTCAAACCTATTTAAAACACATACACACATACATAAACACATACACATATTTAAAACAGTTGATTTTCATACTATTGAACAGCTCAATATACATTTATTGTTAACTAATTGAAGTGATGGCTGATTTAAAATAAAAATAAATACAAAAAGAAAAAATCAATTTCTTGTGTCACAAGATATGAATAGACTAAGCTAATTTTAAAAAGCGTCTTTGTCATCTCGCTATGATTGGGTGTGAACAACGCTTTAAAAATAGTGCATAGAGTACCTAAACGTATCGCAGTAAGGTCCGGTTTCCAGCAAAGCATCTCAGACGAGAGGAGATGCATTTTTCACCACTATCTCTTCTGCTGTCAGCTTTAGTAGATACTGAATTGAATTAAAAAGAAGAGAAGAAAACGACTTATTTTCAACAAAGTATGTCCATCGACTGAAAAAAAAACCAAATACATTTATTTCTATCTCGAAATGAATTTTGTTTTCATTCGTATAACGATACACTATTTGCAGTAACAGAAATCTAAGTTAGTTTAAAATTATAGCTAGATTATTTTTCTGTTGCTAGACACGTACAGTCCACAGTAATAAATAATAATAAGTACAAGAAAGAATCTCAGCTTTGCTCTTATTGTCCTAATATTTCTGAGGGACAATGGAAAAAATTGCGTCGAGATGGCGTTCTGGCCATTTGTCAAGAGTTTCTATGCTCGCGCGGAATATTATGGTTTTATGGGTACAAAAAACATTTACTCTTCGTATGTACGTATTATGCTTATATACTTATATATAAGTCTTTGAATATATTTTACGAGTATAAGCGAATATAATAAAAACAATCAAATTTCAACAGAAGGGTATATCTTATAGATATACCTATATTTAATTGATTGAGTGTTTCTGGTAAATACTCTTTCATGGAATCTGAGTTTTATTTTAAACGACATTATTAGGATTCGTTTAGGAACTTTTAGGTAATATAACATTATTTCCCCTTTGTAGACTTATGTACGTAATACAAATTACTATTGCTCTGTGGTCACTATAGGTAACATAAAGAAAAACAGATACCAAATTACAAAGTATATTTTAAACGTCACTAATGGATATTCTGTGGATTATTCACGCTAATATAAATTTAACATTTGAAATATTCATTTTATACTGAATAGTTTTATTGTTTAAGATTAGGTACCTTTTATGCTATAACTTTAAAGTAAAATTTTACACTTTCAATGTTATTTAAAAGAAAAAGTAAAGTAGCGGCCTATTACTCTCCCACTGCTGGGAATAGGCCTTTTCTCACCGTTTTTGGAGAGAAGGATTGAATTAAGACCTACTACGTTGCTCCAATGCGGGTTGGTAGGTTACACATATCTCCAGAATTCTCTAGAGATATGCAGGTTTCCTCACGATGTTATCCTTCATCGAATAGCGTGTGATAATTTTTTTATTTATTTTAATTAATTAATTAATTGTTCCTGTTATTGTGTTAAGTGCGTTTTCATAAATACTTTTTATTTTATTTGACGACATATCAATAATTTCGTCCTAAATTATACATATTTAAAAGACTTTGTTATTTGTAGTGGACAATTTTGTACGTATAGAAACAACTCGCAGTCTCTAGTCATGCGAATAATAACTAAAAATTCTTTCGGTCCTACTGATTGAGATTTTTTAAATATCAACATAACGAATTAGAAGTAACAAAATAGGTAATATTATTTTACTCTGTAAGGATCAAAAATAGTTCTAGATTATAGTCAGTTGTTCTGTATATACAACTTTCACTCGCATGTAGAGGTCTACCATGTACCATCATCCTCTTGCCCTTATCCCAGTCTAAATGGGGACGGCACAACATGTTTTAAACATATTGTAACATGATTCGGCTAGTTATATTATGGCCATCAGTCTGTCCGCCTGTCTGATGTTAACTTAACTTAGTCGCCTTTTACAACACCTCGGTAAGAAATGAGGGTGGTCTATTCTACTCACACAGCACGGCACAAAGGGTCAACCTCGTATTTTTTTAAATTATAATCTGTTTCGGTTTTATTTAGTCAGTTTATATGTATACCGTTTTAGGTCTTTAGGTTTTTACGTTGCGTTGTTATCTACTAAGAATACATACAAAAATTCACTAAATAGTTGTCTGTCAGTGCTATCTACAAGTACATCACTATTAAATTAATATCACAATGTTCCAATCAATAGAATCACTAAAGTTTGTGTTCACAGCACTATTGGAAAAGCATTCTCTAGTTTGAACATCGTTTTGCTTCCAGCATCCGAATGCTTTGCGTCATAAGCACGTTTTAGATGTTATATACTCAGCAACTGTTCGAGATATTGAAACTGTAGATTGATTGGGTATACAATTGTGATAGATAATTGTTAAACATAAATAGTAGCCATTTAATAAGCGTAAAGTGACAAGTAATGAAAATATAATTTTGCTATAATGCAAAATAATATTTTCATTACTTTTGTATTATGGACCTCCGCAAAGTAACGCCTAATTCTATAAATTAATATAAGATTCAAAAACTTCAAAAATACTAACTAAATGATTTTGTTCATCCTACACGGATCAAATTAAAGTTTGAGCGTGCGTAGGTTTGGTTGACTGTTTCTAAAATATTTATCCTCCAACCTCCTTGAATCGTTTTTCTCAATGCTGAGGGTTTTAGAATTCTTTTTTTTCTGGGAAATATTAAATAAAGTAAGTATATATGTTGCCAACGCTAGCTAGTAAATTATAATATATGTGCGACACCAACACAGTTACTTATATACCAAACGATCCAGTTAATTCTAGTAAATGTCCCAATTTCCAGAGGATGCTCCATGTCACCAACATATGGCCGCCGCAACGCTGCTCATTTCCTGTCAGGAAACTGGGAACTATACAAGTATGTTAGATATTATAATATAATTTAATAAAACGGAACATAAGAATTTTTAATTGAATTTCTTAAAATATGATAAGTAAAATCAATTTTTACACAGAAACATTTTAAACAAATTCGATACAAAATTATCGCCTTAAACTAACACTTTTTAATGATTTTTGTTGTAGTTACGTAGACTTTATTATTATGAAATAGTACATCTCATCAATAATTATTGATGAGATGTCGTAAAAGGCGACTAATAAACTAAATAATCAATCCGCCGTGTGGTATCCGGCTGAGTAGAATAGACCACCCTCATTTTTTACCGAGTTGTCGTAAAATGTAAATTGATCCACCGTATGGTATTCGGTTGAGTAGAATATACCACCCTCTTTCTTACCGAGGTTTCGTAAAATACGACTAAGGTAAGTTGATTTCATGCATGTTGATGTTTAGGCGACCGTCCGTAAAATACCTAGCCTTATCATGTGACAACATGTTTATAACATAACATATTTATAACACTTCTTTTGCAACTGGATCATATATACGATCATATATCAATATCATACCTGAACATAACTTCGCCACAAAAGATTTCTACAATCTTATGTCGCTTAAATCTCAGTGCTATGTTGTCATTATTTTGTCTAGGGGATCTTCTTTGCGTTTACCCCTGCGTAGTTGCTATTACAATATCTTTTGACCTTAAACTACTCAAGTAAAATTTGCACCAGCTTCCTTGAAGAAGCCTTCTTGTTAAGAAGGCTTGCAATAGTTAGTTCTTGTTAAGAAGGTCTGCAATAGTTAGTGACAAGTTTCATCAATACATTAATAGATCACTTCAAATAACAGATTTTGTATTAACACTTTAATTATGAGGGGCACTAAAGAAATTAACATTGTTAGAAAGTTTCCTCAGTGAAAAGCCAGATTCAACGAGCAAAGTAATCAATTAGACATTTCGTAGTATGACTTGGAAACTAAACTAACTCGAGTGGCGAGTTTGCTTGTCGGAATAATGGAAATATTTGCAATCCAAGCACGTAAAGTGAATTATAGAGAATGCATCTATTTTTTTTAAACAATTATATTTGCTTCACATTATTGATTTTCGATACGACTAATGAGTTTGATTGTGTCGAGTTTAATGTTCAATATACAATTCCCAAAGAAAAAAGTGTCTATTTTTAAAAGCTTTTATTTAACTTGCCGTGTATGTATGTATTTGAAAGAATCTTGTAAGTTAAATTTAACCTACTTCCCGGTGTTCGATTGAGCTGAGAATTGTGTATACTGGTCCAGTCCCGATGACAATGCATGTTTATGATAAGTATGATCTGATGCTGCCGCCAGGATTGGCTTAACTTTTCAACGGTTATAATTAGGGACATTAAATTTTATTAAAACCTTATTTTGGCTTGACTTGTCTTATATGTTAACCATTTTCTAACTTTAGCGTCTTTATTGTTGTAGAAGATTGACTGTGAAAACGTAACAAACGGACAGAAAGACAGATAGACATTCGTATTTATAATATTCAAATTCAAAATCGAATCGTCAACTCTACTGCTCGTTAGCAAAGGTATTCCTACCGAGAAGAGCCAGCAAGAAATACGGCGATTGCTCTTTTAAAAATATAATTCTTATTACTAGTTCCATTTAGTTACTACTGTCTTGTACAGGGTCGAAGAGTTGCTATGTCCACGCATTCTTATCATCTAAGTAATCCTCAATAGTATAGTAGGGTTTTTGGATCAGCCTCTTTTTAACAGTGTTTTTAAACTGCTGTAATGGCAAATCTAAAATTGATTGCGGAATTTTATTATAGAATCTTATGCCCAAACCTACAAACGACTTACGTACTTTTGCAAGACGCAAATCAGGAGCCGCAAGCTTATATCGGTTCCTACTTTGTCTATAAGTCAAGATTGTATTTAACATTAATGGGATAATCTTTTAAATTTACGTAGATAGTGTTCTAAACTACGCTATCAAGTTTCTAATTAACTAATTTCGCATTTAATGACCGACATCTTCGCTACGGTGGGTAGAGTTAGCAAATGTTTAACCGAGAAACACCCTAGAGGGCTCGGTGTCATAAATTTTGTGCCCATTATTCGCAGTACCTTTAGACAAATATAATTCTATTAGTTATAATATTATAGATTAATCTTTAATATTTAAATGAGTCAATCTTGTATATATTTATTTTTACTTGAATTATATTTGAATTTTGTAAACAGTTCCAATGATTTTCAGGAAATCGATCTAGCTAGGTTTTATCAAAAAAATATGTTGTTATATCCCTGACACATATGTATATTTTGCGTTTCTCAGGTTTCTGATAGGCTTATACAGCACTAAAAGTCCCTAATAAGTAAACAGGTAGATCATGTGGCTGTTATTTTGTTTATCTGCTGTATAGCAAATACCTATTATAAAATGTCCGCGATTTTTTTTTCACTTGTTAGATACATTTATCTGCTAGTTAGTTTATTTGTCGGTTAACTATCCGACACTTTATCAGTAACTTGTGAAACAGGCCTTTAGTGTTTCAGTCGATATCTAATGTCTGTATTAACTCATACATGGTCCAATGAAGGTACGTGATAGAATGGACGTGACATAATAATTATATAATTTTTCTTTAATCATTCCTTAATAAATGCGGCAGGTCGACTTACCTTAGTTGCCTTTTACGACATCCCGGTAAGAAATGAGGGTGGTCTATTCTAAGCCGGATACCACACGGCGATTCAACTTACCTTAGTCACCTTTTACGATACATAGGTAAGAAATGAAGGTGGGCTATTCTACTCAGCTGGATACCACACGTCAAGTCAACTTACTTTAGTTGCCTTTTAGCAACACCTCGGTAAGAAACGGGGGTGGTCTATTATACTCAGTCGGATATCACACGGCATCTAAAATGTAGTCCAAACCAACCTAGTCATTAATTAATAATCCAACAAATATTTAAAAAATGTGGAAGGTTATACATTTTAACGGTTTTACAAACCAAGTAAAGTCTTTAAATAAGTAATATAAATAAAACTTATCACACGATTGTCCATAATTTTGATTAATTAATCCTTATTTTTTTGTCTTTATCAGTATTTGGATTGTTTCACAGATAAAGTTACAGATGAAGCCATAACAAATTAAATATACCTCCTCCAATAGTTTGATGTTTACTACATCGTAAAACAATTCGACACTGAGCGAATGTGACACCGATACGTCGATGTGGCGTGTTCAGCGCAACATAGCGTGTGATTCAATGTGACGGTGTATCTGCAAGCCTTTGCTGCTGCTAAATATATTCATAGGTGTTTTGTAGTGAGATTTATGTATGGATTTGAATCAAATAGGCATGTCTATGCGTATAAATGTAGCTCTTGTTCAGATGCATGTATGGAAATATCGTTATACCAAACTAGTGACCTGTTCCCTATTAAAGGTTATTTCCGAGCTCATATTAGTGGATGACACAATTCTATTTTAGCGGTGGAATCATTATAGCACTTCTATTCAAAATTAGTACTAACTCGATTACTATTAGCTCTCTGGATTAAATTTTATATTAATTGGAATTGATGTCGTCGTGTAGTATGGCTGAGTAGAATAGATAACCCTAATTTTTTATCGATTTGTCGTAAAAGGCGATTAAGGTAAGTTGACCCGCCGTGTGGTATCCGACTGAGTGGAAACACCCTCATTTCTTACCGAGGTGGAAGTTGACGTCAGGTATGTTGCCAGTCGTAAAATAACTAGCTAAAACATGTAACAACATGTTTCAAACATGCTGTGCCGACACCACTTAGAGTAGGATAAGAGCAGAAGAATGATGATTAATTGAAATTGATGTATCACGTGATTTTCCTCTTTTGGTTATCATCAGAAGTGGAATGGAAACTTGAGCATAATTATTTTGTGAATTATTTAAGTTACTAGCTTTTACCCGCGACTGATCGAATGATGAATTGATGGAGATTTTCAATGTTATCTTATTCCTGTAGAATTAACAGGATTTCTAAAGCCTATATGTTACTCTAGTATATAAGGAATAATTGTGTCAAATTTCATCGATATTGGTTCAGCGGATACGCCGTGAAAGAGTAACGAACATACATCCATAATCACATTTATATTATTTCGCAATTATAATATTAGTAGGATTATTTCGCATTTATAATATTAGTTGGATGACATGAATAGATGTCATCCCTTCCTTTAATCAAAATATAAATCGCAAAAATCTTTCCTTACGGTTACCCATATTACATCACTCAAGATTAATAATAGAAACGCTGATGTTACGCCTACATTGTAATTCCCCTACTAATTCCCCTATCGAATGTCCCCCATTTAATAAAACCCACAGATGCACTATACTCAACGACTGATAGAAATTAAAACTTAGTAAGTGACAATAATTTTTGAAAAAAAAAATGTTAAATTGCTTGAATTTTTGCTCGAATATAATTTAATTATAAGCTCAATAAAATTTAATTATAAGGTTATAAAATAGAGTTGCTTCACAACTGTCACTGTATTGTCGTTGATAAGCTTGCTTGCTGTAACCGCCGAGTGGTACCTTTTTTTTTTTTTTTTTTCATGAGGAAACCCTTCATGGGTACTACTATTCGCTGGGGGGCGAAAGCAGTTATGCCGGACTCTTACCGGCTAAAACCTCATGGTGTTCCACCTTGCTGCTCGGTGGCGAGGGCACAGGAATACTGGACGCATCACGTCTACACCCTCGTCAGCAGCCTACCTTTGCTACTCTTGTAGAGCCTGGACAGGCTCTTGCATCATAAGCCGACGCATTGGGAACACTTAATGCATCGGCCCTCTCGAAGAACCTCGCTCAAGCCAGAGCGTCGAATCCCCCTATTCGACGCCCGGAAAAAAATTTAATAGAATATTACATTTCTAATATAAATACATAAAATAAATAGAATAAATTGTATTTTTTATAATTTTTAAGCACTTACAACGTTGTATAAAATAACATTCACGATGTTCCCTCAATTTAAATTGCAAGCTATGCCTACTATGTAATTGTATTTCTGAGGGGTTGAAAATTAAATCTGTGGCAAACGAAAAACATCGTGTTGGGGTTCGTTTGTGTAAAGGCTTTGGTCAAAAATGCTTATCGAAATTTGGTAATTCAGAGAATGCAAATAAAATTCGAATAAAATCAAAAAAATCTTTATTTAAATATGCTCTTCCAAGCACTTTTGAATAGTCATGGATCATTATGATTAATGAAGCTACAACTGCTTGGGAATACCGCTCTTATCGAGAAGAACCAGCAAGGAACTCAATCTTTTAAATATTTTCCTTTTTACATTATCAAATCGCAGGCTTTTATGAAGCTGAAAGGATTTTTAAATCCAAGCATTTTTATCGTCAAAATAAGCTTCAATTTTGTAATATGCTTAACGTATATTTTGACTCGCCCGTTGTCGCAGTGGGTAGTACTCCTGCCTTTAGCTCCGCGGGTCACGGGATCTATTCCCGCCGAGGGCCAACATTTTCTATAAATGAATTTGTTGGCCTTTGAGCCTGGGTGTATATTTTTTTTTCATCTTTCGTTTCTTTTTTTACACTTGCACATACGGTCGTCCGTCCCCAAAGTAACTTAATACTTGTGTTATGGGTGACAGACAACTGGTGAATATATACTTATATATATTTTTAAATACATACTTAAATACAAATATACACCCAGGCTCAAAGACCAACAAATTCATTTATAGAAAATGTTCGCCCTCGGCGGGAATCGAACCCGCGACCCGCGGAGCTGAAGGCTGGGTCACTACCCACTGCTCCAACGGGCCAGTCAATATATAAAAATATTTGTGTTTAAGTATGTATTTTATAAAATATATAAGTATATATTCACCAGTTTTGTGTCTACTAAAACACAAGTATTAAGTTACTTACTTTGGGGACGGACGACCGTGTGTATGTTCCATATAATTATTTATTTATTTACACTAAAATTAAACCTTTCTGTAGACAGGCCTAGAATGGAGTACAGAATTTTAATTGCACAACAATACTAATAGTGAAAAGCTCTTATAGCGGATACGATAAATTTGTCCAATTCAAAAATATAATTTGTGATGTACTCAATTCAGGCCGTTACAGATAATATTTTTTTATAAAGCCCTAAGTGACTTTTTATAACGGAATACTCATAATATTATGGTAATAAAGATTTAATGCCACCATAAAATAACGTTAAAATATTATGACGTTCGGTAAAAATGTTACACTCCACAAACTGGGTCACATCGTCATTTGGTGTGCCGCAAACTCAAATGTGACGCCATATCTGAAGGTTAAAGCACGTAAAATAGCTGCCTATTCTACTGCTAAGTTAACGCCTTCTCTTCTCGTTTTAAGCTTAGACCACTCTGCTCCAATGTGATTTAGTAGGTTAGACATATCGTAAGAATTCTCCAGAGTTGCGCAGGTTTCATCGCGTTGTTTTCCTCTACCAAAAAGAGCGTAGAGCAAATAGTTTTTATAGTAAACAGCTATATACGTAACTCACTTCGAGTTAAGAGCTTATAGGATTAATTTAGACAGTCTTGGTTAAACAGACAATAAGCTGCTTTAAGAAATTCAATTCAAATATAAGTAAAATGTACTTCTATCATGAAAAAAGTTGTTTTGTCACTTCACAAAATTAAGAATATATATACTGTATATACTTCTATACTTTTTTATGAAACAAAGTCCCCAAAAATTGTATGTCCTGTCTGTCTGTATATATTCGATTTTCCTCAAATCTACTGAACGATTTTTTTAGTTCTTTTTACTATAAGGTAGTTCAATTCTTCTGGAAGGTTTACGTTAATAATACATTACGATTATTTGTAAATTGTTTTGAAGAGGTAATGCAATTGTAAAAAAATGCCTACTGCTTTAGTTGAAAATGCTTTAGTTGCGTGCCGCGTAAGTAATGTACTAGAAAATTGTAGATCTACAAAAGTACTACAAAAAAGTCCTGGACGGCTTGTCTCTATCTGTCATGGATAACTCACAATTTTAAAATTTCAGTTAAATACACTTATTCTTCTACGTGGGTGAAGCCGAAGGCACAGATAGTATATTATGATTATTACCTAAGCCTATCTCTACTTTTGCCTACACTTTTGGCTAAACAACTGCACTGTTATTATTTCTCAATCTGGTTTAATTAAAGATCAGATACTTTTGTCCCGCGAATATGTAAGTATTTTTTCCATAATTTTTAGAATTAGGGCGTTACTTTGCGGAGATTCATAATACAAAAGTAATAATAAAATAATTTTAATACCTACTATAATTTTATGCTATAATCTTATTATATTATTATAGCAAAATAATTTTATTATTACTTTTGTAATTTTTCCATCTTATTTATTTATTCTTTTTATTCATATATTTAGAAAAGAGAAAGAAAAATTAAAAAAAAATGTATTACGGCGGACTTATGTCTAAAAGAGATCGCTTCCAATCAACCTTTGAGTAATAGAAGGAAAAGGACAAGAATTGAAGAAGAAAGAGAATACGGGTCATATAGAGAAAAAGAAAAAGTTTATATAAATGAACTATTTAATCTACTAAACAATTTTGGTGAAATAAATAGATGAAAAGATGCTACTAATGTATAATACTTAAGATAAATATTTTCTAATCTGTAAATTAAATACTGAAAGGGAAAGAGATTTGCGGATTGATACTGGTAAATCATTCCATAGCTTAACACCTTGAAAGCTAAATGATCTCGAGTCAGTCAGTGAGGAGCATTTAGGGAAAGCAAGATCTAAGGTATTTATAGATCTTAAGTGGCCGAAAACATACAACTTACACAATCCTATCTCTTTTTGTTTTACCGTTAAAAAACAATATCTTTGAAATGGAAACTGTCAGCTGTAATACGAAATGGAATGTGGAAAACATTTCTGCAATGAAAAACATCAAAGCGAGCTAACCTTGCAACCCAAGCGGAATGTTTCGTAGGAAAATGTTGCCAGAAGTTCTTTTTTTAAATTGAAAACACCTATATGTCTAGATACAATGTATTATTTAAATTGAATTATTTAAAATGATTTTTTTTAATATATCGCATACTGAATGCACGACTAAGGACGATGAAGAATATCGTGGTTTTAAAGCTGTTTGATTAAAATGTTTAGGTAATTAATTGTCAAAGGTTCCTTTACAAATTCTACTTCATTTCCCGTAATTGTGTAATACAGAGGAATTGTAAAAAAAAATGCAGACATTTCTTTGAATAAAAAACAGAATTGTAAAAACGCTTGTCTCCCATCTTTAATATATGGAAATTGATTTAATTAAACATCTGTACACGTAATAAAATTATTTTGCTATAATCCGGAATGAAGTAAAATAGAAAATATATATAATGCTAAATGTAGAGTCACAAAATCGCAATAAACGCAAATTCGCTTGCGATTTTGTCGTGGAGTCTATCTCCTGTTAATGCTTCGGTTGCGGAACGAAACGATTGTTGAGTTTGTGATATTGAATGTATGTATTGTGGTGGCGGTGGTGGAGGTTTGTGCATGTGTTTTTACGAATCCTGCATGTATGAGGCATGAACACGGATTGTCTACTTTACATTTAGCATAATTTATATTGTATGTTTTACTTAATCGCGGATTATAGCAAAATAATTTTATTATTACTTTTGTATTATGGATCTCCGCAAAGTAACGCCTACTTCTATTAATTATTCTGTACACTTGCTATAATCTTTCGCACTCGCACGTATAGATTATCGAAAAGAAAACAACCAAGCGACTTTAATACGACACTATAAACAATTACGTACGAAATTGTCTTGGCATATAATTAATCGCCCGCCTTGGAATATTAATGAGCGACTCCAGAGTTGCGTAACCGCAACAATTAGCCCGCCTGTGTGGCTTTTACTGAACACTACATTCCACACAATTGAGTAACACCGCCTTGTACCTTAAGCGACGTACATACTGTACGTGGTGACAAAAATTTTAAGGAACTCAACTGTTGTTAGGAAAAAGACAATAAGTTGTTTTGACTCTATTATCGCATTGGACAGCTGTAAAGATTAAAAAAACAATTGTTTTGATAAAATAATTAAGCTTTTTACCGCGTTTGTTAAGAGGATCTATGTTATGTATAGGAATATATCTATACTAATATATAAAGGTGAAGAGTTTGTTTGTTTTATTGTTTATACGCGCTAATCTCAGGAACTACTGGACAGTCTATTTATCTAAAAAGTCTATAGAATATATAACATCACGCTAAGATAAATAGGAGAGGAGTAACAATAATTTATATGGCAAAACGTTTAAGTGTAGGAAGCAGGCAACGTTTACATACCTTATGCATGCAGGGCCAGTCACTGCACGTATCACAAAACGCCACCACCAACAGCACATCAAACAAGCACCACACACACTCTCTAATCTCTAAGATCGTTTGGCCACGTAACCGAAGCATCATCTTCAGTATAGGCTCCATGACAAAATCGCAATACTGATTATAAAAAAGTAAAGTAACGGCCTCGTATTACCCCACTGCTGTGATAATAAGAGGCCATTGACAGTGAAGGCATTTGGCAAAATAGGATCTCATATAATTCATTTTTGCTTTAAAATACATTGGCCCTAAAGTCTTCTCCATAATCATCCTCCTGTCCTTATCCCACTCTAAGCGCGACCGATACAACATGTTATAAACATGTTGTCACGTAATATGGCTACGTTTTTAACGACCGACCGCCTGAAGTTAACTTACCTAAGCCGTATTTTACGACACCTCAGTAAGAAAGAGGGTGGTCTATTCTACTCAGCTGGATACCTCACGGTGAATCAACTTAACTTAGTCACCTTTTACGGCACCTCGATAAGAAATGAGAGAGGTTTATTCTACTCGGCTTAATACCTCATGGCGGGTCGACTTACCCTAGTCGCCTTTGACGACACCTCGGTACGAAATGAGGGTGATCTATTATACTCAGCCGGATACCACACGGTAAGTCAACTAACCTTAGTCGCCTTTTACGACCTTGGTAAGAAATGAGGGTGGTCTATTCTAGTCAGCCTAATATCACATGACTTCCCTAGTCTTCTCCATTGATGCGAATTATTTCACAAGAATGTTATTAAAAAAAAGTAAAATATTAATCTATTGAAAAAAATATGCAGTAAATGATGTAGCCCCGGCCTTAGATAAAACGCGTTCGTGTCTGTTATCAGAGTTCACACTTGGCGTCTCCCACTTGCTCAAATAGCGTCCAAGTATGCGAATTAGCTTGCATCGCCATCTATTTTCCACAAACGCTGACTTCGTAGCTGTTAAACACGATTTTGTTTTAGCAAACTCAGTGTTAGGTTATATGAACTAATGGGGACTTTTTTAATAAAGCTTAAACAATTTCCAAACCTTCCAAAACAATTCTTAATGCCATCGAAAGCTCGGTAATTTTATAAAAAATCAAAAAAATACTTTAAAAAAAGACCACCCGTTCCCCGAATAACCTTCGCTGACTTGACAGTTTTCGACAAAAATAGTGTTTTATTTATGTATGTAATTTTTTGTATTTTTTTAATGCCCAAAAACAGGGCTATAATGATTTTTTTTTAATTGATTTTCCCCCCAAAATCTCCTGCATGCTGAATTTCAGGAAAATCGTTGCAGACGTTTCCAAGATTCCGAAAATATACTTATATATATACACACACACACATTTCACCCTCATTTCTTACCGCAATGTCGTAAAAGGCGACTAAGGTAAATTGACCCACCGTGTGGTATTCGATTGAGTAAAATAGACCACCCTCTTTCTTACCGAGCTGTCGTAAAATACGACTAAGTTGACGTCAGGCAAGCGGCGGGTCGTAAAATACGTAGCCAAATCATGTGACCACATGTTGTAGCATGTGCCGACCCCACTTAGAGTGGGATAAGTGCAGGAAGATGCTATATAGACATATATACAAGATTAACTCATTTAAATAATAAAGGTATATCACAATAAATATACACTAGGTAAACTAGGTGACATATATAAATTATACATTTTATATAAAAGTTCTAAAAAATATAACCTTAGAATTATCGAATACAAAAGCGACAAGACAAAAATATACAATCCACAATTATTTTAACGACTAGTTTTAGCAATTCAAATATTGACATTAGCATAGTGTTCTAGCAAACTCAAATGTTGTCATTAGTATAATAACTTTGCGATTGTTGTCATTAACATAGTGTAATAGCAAGCTTGAATATTATTATAGTGCATGCTGTTAACATTAAGTAGTATTCTCAATATCAATAAGAAGCAAATAGTAGTATAGTAATTATTTGTGTTTACGTCAGTTGACAATTGGTAAAGTACTTAAAAAAATATCCATCTATACTAATATATAAAGCTGAAGGGTTTGTTTGTTTGTTTGTTTGTTTGTTTGTTCGTTTGTTTGTTTGTTTGTCTGTTTGTTTGTCTGCTTGTTTGTTTGATTATTTGAATGCGCTAACCTCAGGAACTACTGGACCGAATCGAAAAATTCCTGAGTGTAAGATAGTACATTTATCGAGGAAGGCTATAGGCTATATAACATCTCGCTAAGATGAATAGGAGAAGAGCAGCAATATAAAATATACGAAAACGGCAAATTCTAAAGCGTTCCTTGCGTGCGCTGAGTATACGGTGAAAGTTATTCAAAAATGATGTATTAGAAAATTGTTCCCCTTTAAAAGTTCCAAATAAAAGTCTTCGACAGCATATCTCTAGCTTTTAAGGTAAACCTAAAACTATAACAATTTTTATGGTTATGAAATTACGGTTTAGATCTCTCCACGCGGTCTTGTCTAGACACTAATATAGATTGAAGAAAATTATGCGTTTGCTGCAATTCATGCGTATGTCAAACAACAAACGCCGATTATAGATATATAAAAAAATTATATCTTAACTACATATATCGGTTCCACGAGTACATACTATAGGCATAGCCGCTTTAACGGATTTAGGCTAATATACCACAAGAATTCTTAAATATAGAAAGAGAATAAGTTTTCCATTTTTGAAATTAAACTGTCGCAAGTAGTTTTCATAGTTTATATATAAAAAAAGACTATATTAATGCGTTATTCTATCGAATCATTAACACTATATGCTGTAAGCTCTACTAGCGTCGTGGAACGTCGTCCTAAGGGTGCCTCCTGTGAGGCCGGACCACGACTTAGGGCAACGTGAAGGGAGGTGGGTTCATGTTGCTCTGGTCTTCGTACATCGGATGCATGGATAAAATACGATACGCATGCAACCGTTACGGTGTCGGGTTCAAATCGGTATTTATATGAACCCGTAGTGTCAATCGGTTTTCAAGCCGGAGGTAGCGTCCATCCATCGTCTCTGTTAAAATTCGGGCTAACCCGATAGAATAAGACGTGAGTATAGTCAGTTCTATACAATGAGTCTGAGTTTTCTTATGAGGCCCTTAGTTGGCAAAGTTTAATATTCCGTATTCCGTATCGTATTCACTGGCAAAACACACTGATCTATTACGAAATGGAAGCTTTTAACTAAGGAGCACTGCGGTAAAACTAAAATCAGAATGCCAAACAAGCAAGTTGCGTCAAGATTACGTTTAGTAGAATATAGCTATGTAATTACTTTCGACAAATCGACCGCTCTTAGGGAACACGGACGTCCTGACGAAGCAATCTCGTCGTGTTAGTTTTAGAACTTCCTATAATGGCCCGTGTTGGGAACGTCTTTACACAGACTCCCTTTTAGTGCAATTGGTCGGCAGACTAATTTGAAATGCTTACTAAGATAATATTTTGCTGATTTATTAATATTGAATTTGCGCCCATTACAAAAAAGATGAGATGTGCGAGACTAAGTTGGTATGGTCATGTAATGAGGAGGGGTAAAAATCATGTGACCAAAAGAGTTTTAAAGATGAATGTGGATGGATGTATGGCTAGTGGGATGCCGACAAAAAGATGGATGGATTGTGTGAAAAATGATATGCATGTTAAAGGAGTGGCACCAGAGTTGACGAATGATAGAGGAAAATGGAAGAAGAAGACTTATTGTGCCGACCCCATTTAGAGTGGGATAAGGGTAAGAGAATTATGATGATTAATATTGAATTTAATATATTTATTGAATGTGTATACACATCCTTCTGCCCTTATCCCACTCTAAGTGGGGTCGGTACAACATGTTATAAACATGCTGTCGCGTATTTTGCGACCGGTCTTGACTTGTCTTACGTCAACTTACTTTAGTCACCTTTTACGATACCTCGGTAAGAAATGAGGGTTGTCTGTTCTACTCAGCCGAATACCACACGGCGGGTTGACTCACAAAACTTTAAATAAAACGTAGCTAGATCGATTTTTCTCCCCCAAAACATTCTGCATGCTGAATTTAAGGAAAATCTTTGAAGCCGTTTTTGAGATTCTAAATATATATATACACATATACAAGATTAAGTCATTTCAAAGATCATCATCAACCTCCTGCCCTTATCCCACTCTAAGTGGGGTCGGCACAACACGTTATAAACATGTTGTCACATGATTTGGCTGCGTTTTTACAACCGGCCGCCTGTCTGACGTCAACTTACCTCTGTCGTATTTTACGACACCTCTGTAAGAAAGAGGGTGGTCTATTCTACTAAACCGGATACCACACGGTAGGTCAACTTACCTTAGTCGCCTTTTACGACACCTCGGTAAGAAATGAGGGTGGTCTATTCTACTCAGCCGGATACCACACGGCGGGTCGACATACCTTAGTCGCCTTTTACGACACCTCGGTAAGAAATGAGGGTGGTACTATTCTATTCAGCCGGATACCACACGGCGCAATTACTAAGATAAGATACCTTAAGATGTATCGTCAAAAGATTGTACACTTAAACATCTTTTAAACATAATCAGATCAAAGCATACTAACTTGCATTACGTAGAATTTGTTCGTAACGTGACATTAAGTCCAAAATTTATAGCATAGTTTTGGCTTACTCCGATTTAAAAATGAAGTTTTAGCTGACATTTTGCGACCGCACTTCCTGCTTGATTTTCAAATGGAAACGATTTGATATCGGGAATTGGAAATTTCACATGACTATTTTCTTTGTATTATCTAACTGGGAAAAATGTTTTATTCCTTCGGGAAAATGAACATATCATACATAATAGGCTAGTAATTTAAAGTTAACCTGAACGATGGTGAAGATACGTTTAAATGCATAGTGAAGTAACGGCATTTTACTATCCCACCGCTGGGCATTGGTCTCCTCTCTCCGTTTTCAGAGAGAAGGATTAGAGCTAAGACCTACCACGCTGCTCCAATGCGGATTGGTAGGTTACACATATGCCTAGAATTCTATAGAGATATGCACGTTCCCTCACGATGTTCTCCTTCACTGAAAAACGTATGGTAAATTGTTATTATCAATTAGACATATAAGTTTTAACAGAAAAACTCATTGGTGCCTGCCCAGCCTGTGATCCTTCGAAAGAGTCACACGGTCTCACCATTGGGCTGTCACAGCTTTTTAATAAATGCATACCTAAATATATTTAAACGTGTATGTATTCACAGCATATATTTTAAATCCGGATTTTATGGAGATTACGTAAATTATATTGACATAACGAAGATTAAAAAAAAAACAATAGGCTCTCTATTTCAGTATATTTTAATTTATCTCTATTGTTCTTACATCGTATTGAAAATCCTAAAAGAAGCAGTCAAATATACAGTAACGTTTAACCAAAATAGTTCTTTTTGTCGCTACTAAAACTTACATTAAATTTATCCATATATTGGAATAAAGAATCCGCTTTATATACAATAAAAGTTAATAAAAAATACGTCCCACACTTTAGAAAGAAAGAAAGAAATTCTTTATTACACACAACATTACATAACAAATAATTAAAAATTAAAATGTGTAAGGGCGGCCTTATCACTGTAAGTGATCTCTAACAGGCAACCCATATGCCTAAGGACATCCTTATAATGAAATGTACATTGTTGGTGGTTGAGTAAAGTTAAAAGGAAGATAGAATAAGTAAACTTACATAAATAGGTAATAAATAAAGTTACATAAATTAACACTATATTTTACATCCTAAAATACATAAATATATGGTAAGTATACATATAAGTTTGTGTAGACTAGATAAAATATATACATACTTTATTTTTATAACATAAATATTTATATAAATAAAATACACACTAAACAACTAATTAAACAAATAATGGTTTTTTAAACGACGTTTGAAAATATGTATCGATTCGGAATGACGAATGACACTAGGAAGATCGTTCCAGAGCTCCACAGCAGTAACTGTAAAAGATTCACTGTAACGTTGTGAGTGACTAGCCGGCATCATCAGCTTCTTAAGATGCTGAGATCGATTTTACTTATTTATAATATGAAACTTAAAAAATATGCCACATTTCTATTGCATAAGCACCTAAAATAACATTGACGTATATATTTACCTAAAATGAAAATAAATCACCGCTTAAACTGTGTGGATTTATGGTTCAAAATATTTTCTCCAAATATTGCGACGCGCGATCGTTTGGAGCGCATGTGTGGATAGGACAGTTTTTGGCTATTTTTTGAACCACGCTGACTGACGACTTATCGTCACTCCAGTTGAGGTAAGTGAGTTTGAACACCATTAATTAATTTTAGGAAAATAAATGTATATAACGCCGCATCATTAATTATTTCCAACATTTTTCTTTATTATAATTAACAAATATTTCAATACAAATCCACTGCGTTTGTATTACTATATAAGTTTCTTTTATTTTTCTTACATATTGCAACATAATTTTTTTTTAACATTTATGGGCGCTCCCGTAATCATTTGCCAATTTAAAAACAATTGAATAAATATTACAAAAACATATTTTAAAATCTCCCATGTATTTTTTTTTTTAAATTTTTTTCAATTTGTGTCACAAATTACTAGTAAACTTGTTACCCCTCCAGCTTAGCTAAATGCTTGCGTTATCAGTTCACGTCGGTAGTATAATGGCCGGGATTCAAACCCACGACCTTTCGATTGCAAGTCTCTTATTCTATTAACCATTCCACTACCGCCGCTTCGTTTTAAAAGCTTTTAATTTAAATTCTATATTCAAAATATGATACTGATGCTGGTATTGGCTCTGGACAAAGGAACTCCTCAACGGTTAGCAGTGGAAACATAAAATTTCTTACAAGCTTTGTTTTTGTTGAAAACGAGAGAAATTATTAATATAATAAGTTGACACATATTTCACGTAATTACTTATTGAGATAAACTTACCTTTGTAAGCTACTTTACAGATTTTAACTTATAAATTAAATAGAAATAAAATTTAGAAACTGAAGCACAGTTTCTAAGCAACGACCATATTTTATTTATTATCTCAAGCGGAAAGTCCTTCACGGGAATGCATTATTGCGGTAGGTGTCTGATTGTAGTTTACGCTTTGTGGAATAGAAAAATTTCCTTTCAAACGTAACGAGAGCCTGGGGTGAGCGATATAATAAAACCGCTACTCTTGATACTCGAACGGAAAAAAAAGATTCGGAACAAAATTTCGAAATCCATTTTTTTCCATTTCTTATAAATGAACAAACAAATGAACGAATTACTAAAATAATTATAGAATTAAAAGAGAGAAATTATGTATTTATCGTTATGAGACCTGACGCAGAGTAAATTAATGTTACAGGGACCCATAATGCGTTTTCCTGACAATAAAAAAAAATTAGTTGTTCACTTTAGTTGTAAACAACTGTTACTATGATACAAAATAAACATAAATAAGTGGAGATTGTAAACAGATGCTTTAGCACGGTTAATAAATCAATATCGTTGATTCGTTTTTGTCAAAAATAGCTCCACTATGACCATGTTACGACCTTACTTATTATTTAACGCAAATTTACCTTTTAAACGTTTATATTAATGGAATCTACCTATATTTAATTACTCATTCAGATAAGATAATATAAATATCGCTGGCTTAGCGATAAGGCCGCTATTAGTGCAATTTATTAAGTTTTTTGTTTCATTAACTTGTCTTGTTTGATATAGGCTAACAAAAATTGTTATTTTTCTATTTCTTTTATGTAATTATGTGCAATAAAGAATATTTCTATTTCTATTTGTAATATCCGATTAGATACCATGTATATGTGGGAATTTGTTCGAAGTAAAAACACAATTATTAATTCACTGATTTTATTTAATTAAAACTCGTCTTAGCTAAATCGTGTTGCCTTCGTATATCCGTCCTTTCTATCTTCCTTCTCTCTCGCACACTTTCATCCTTCTCGCTTACATGCCTTCCGTTCCTTTCCATGCTTCACACATAACGTTCCATTCCCACATTCGGCCGTCCTGACATTATGGCTGTCCTCAGACATACTTACAAATCAGCTTAATATAATACAATAGGTACGCTTATTCATGTCAGCTTCTATATAAACATAAAAACTTCTTATTTTCTATGCTTCTATATAAAAGTAAACAAAAAAAATTTTTGAAAATTTCTCTTTGTCTTATAATTTTACAATACCTTTTACCATAACATAGCAATAGCAATAAAATAACAATAGCAATAACTCCTGAAACATGTCATAATACAATTCAATAATCATAATAATCAATTTTACATTTATAATTTAATTAATGATAAGCATAACAATTGGACAAAATTATAATCATTCATGTCTAAAAAAAAAATAAACCCTGAAAAAACAACAACACCCTAATATCACAGTTTAATCAATTTGAAAGAATTTTAAATATGTGGCCATGGCTTTATGTAGTCAGCCGATGTAGAGGTCTTGTTTGGACCTTCTGCATTGGGGTCAGCTTTTACCACATCATACCTATCATTCCGCTTTACTTTGCTTATCCGGTATGGGCCTAGAAACTTCGGCTTTAATTTCATGCAAACTCCATATTGAGTACGCTTAATAGCGACTAAGTCATTAAGATTATATTTTATACTTTCTTTCCTTCCTTTATTGAAATTTTTACTATTCTCCTCTTGTACTTTTAAAATTTGCTCCTTAGCTTTCTTCCTCAGCTCCTCTCTCTGAGATGTAAAACAATCTATTTCTTCTTGCTGTATCAAATCATAAAGTTCTTTATTGACATTTTTCATGCTCACACCAAGTAAGAGCTCAAAGGGAGTGGTATTCACACTTCTGTGGTAGGTACTGTTGAGTGCACGCTGCACAGCACTGACATGCTTATACCATAAGGATGGTGTTTCTATACACAATTTAGTAAGTACAGCAATAACTGTTCGATGCACCCTCTCAACCTGTCCATTTGATCGTGGCACTCCAGTAGTGATCTTAATGTGTTCGATGCCTTGCTCTTTGCAGTACTCATTGAATTCCTGACTCGTGTAGGCCGTACCTCTATCTGTAATAAATCTTCCTGGGTTACCAAAATTTTGCTGGTGCAGTTTCAGTTTATCAATAACTTCCTTCGTAGACAAACCTTTTGTTGGAAATAACCATACAAATTTTGTAAAGCCATCTACAGCTGTGAGGATGTAGTTATATTGCTTCTTAGTTTCACACATTGGTCCAATATGATCTAGGTGTATGGTATGGAGAGGCATATCACCCTTGTCAATAACATGTAAGAATCCTTCCTTCTTTCCGGCTTTATTAACTGCTAAAAGGCAGGGTATGCATGCTGAAATATATTCTTGCACCTTCTTCTCAACATTCCTAATGTGATAATTTTTACTAATAGATTCTATAGTCTTTTTTACTGAAAAATGGCCATTTGAGTGGGCATTTTCAATAATACTCAATTCCATGCTCTGAGGGACTACTAATATTTTGTCATTACCCTTATACAGCAAACCATTATCAATCCAATAATCCTGATAGGGCTTTTCTCTGACAATTGTTGTAATAGCTCTCAAGGCTTCATCATTTTCTTGAGCTGTCCGTAAATTATCATGTATCGTTGTCACCACTCCAGCGTAAGGGTAGCGAGTCAATGCATCAACATGCCGCATCTGAGTACCTGCTCTATGCTCGATGACAAAATTAAATTCTTGCAACATCATAGCCCATCGTGCAACTTTAGGCGTCAAGTCTTTTTTCTTTAGTGTTAACTCAAATGCTTTGCAATCTGTAACAATCTTAAATGGTAAGCCGAACAAATAATGTCTAAATTTTTTCACTCCTAGTATAACTGCCATAGCTTCTAACTCATAGCTTGAATACTTTTCTTCGGATGTATTAGTCTTTCGACTCATGAAGTAAACAGGATGTAAATCACCCTTTTCATCTCTTTGCATAAGTATTGCAGCTAGTGCATGGCATGATGCATCAGTATGCAGTTCAGTTTGTAACCTCGGATTAAATATTTTTAGTACTGGGCTTCTAGTCAACTTCTGTTTCAATATATAAAAGGCTTCTTTTTCTTTCTGGTCAAAGACAAACGGAACATCTTTTTTCAATAAGGTTGTTAACGGACTGGCAATAAGTGCAAAATTCTGTATATACTTTCTGAAATATGAAGCTAAGCCAATGAAACTCTGTATCTGTTTTACTGTACGAGGCTCAGGAAACTTTATGACTGCTTCAATCTTCTCAGCCGAGGGCTGTACTTCACCATTTTCAATTCTATGTCCTAAGAATGTAATACTCTTTTTTATCAATTCAGCTTTTTTCCAATTAATCTGGAGCCCATACTCGGATGCAACTGTCATAACTTCTTTTAGTCTGTCCAATGCTTGGTTTTCATTTTCTGCTGTAATTAAAATGTCATCAATAAATATCATTAACCAACCTTTAGCCATTATTTCACGGAAGATGATGGTGATAAACCTCATAAAATAATTGGGACAAATTGACAATCCAAACGGAGCTCGCAAAAATTCAAATTGCCCGTGATGAGTGACAAAAGCAGTGTACTTTATGCTTTCTTCACATACTCGCAAATGAAAAAATCCATCCTTCAGGTCCAACAAACTAAAAACTCGGGCATCACACAACTTATCTATGTAATCTTCAATGAGTGGAAGTGGGAATTCATCTTTTAATATTTTGTTATTTAATTTCCTATAATCTATGCAAATCCTTAAAGAACCACATTTTTTACGAACAAGCACTAGAGGGCTACAGTATTCAGAATAACTTACTCGTATTATTTTCTTGTCCAGCCACTCTTCCACTTGTTTTTCCACTTGCGATTGCTCTATAAGCGAAATCCGCCTCGGGTTGAACCTCACCGGTATATCATCTTTGACAACAATCTTCATTTGGACCGGGGCCTCTCTAATTTGTTGGGGATAATAATTGCTTACCAAATGTCGCACAGCATGTCTTATCATAGGATTCTTTAAGTGACCTAAACAAGGAAAATCAATGACATCTTCACAATTAGACATTAGACATCCCAACCATTCTTCATCTTTAGGCATGAACCATACAGAACTATCTTTCATAAACATTACAGTTTTACATAAAAAGTCATTACCTAAAATAACTTTGAATGGCATAGTGTCTTTTGAGATTACATAAAACTTAACTCCAGCATATTCACAATTATCGATAACTATATTCAAAGTAATTGCGCCATACGATTTCACTTTAGTAAAACCTAAACCTGTCAAAATTATATTCGTATTTACGTCGTATTTATTTAAGTAAAGTTCGTTTAGAAACTCGTCAGAAATTAAATTTACATCACAGCCCGAATCTACAAGAGCACTTGCCTTTTTGCCGCAGAAAATTACATTTTTTAATGGTTTTACCGGTCGCACTAAATGTTTAGAGTTCTTATTTACATTGTAAACACCAAATTCGCCGATAGATCCGCCATCATTATTTTTATTCTGAGGCGTCATCTCAATACTTCGACCAATCGCCTGCCCGTCAATGCTACCAACATTACAGAATGATTCTCTTTGCGCTAACTTCATGTCGTTGACCGACGCAACGTAAACTTCACTATGGTTGCCGGTGGCGCCGTCTTGAGCAGAGTTGTAGTAAACTTGCCTCGATGTACTCGCGCCCTCGTTCGGAGGTTTCCGTTGTTGCTCGGCAATACTGCCAACCTTATGATGTCTTCCGCCGATCGATGACGCATGGCCGGAGAACGCCTTCTTATCGCTACGATTACGAAATCCGCCATCTTGAGTACATTGTCGACCAATATGACCGAACTGATTACATCGAAAACATTTCACTCCACTAGTACACGCAGCGGCTACGTGATTATAATCACCACAGTTATAACAACGCTTGCTTGTGCTGGCGGTTTTATGCGATATGAATGATCTTGATGTTTTATCCATAGACGCCTGCGCCTTTTTCATTTCTTCATATAGGTTTAATTTCTCTTTCAATGCCGCGTACGTTGTCACACCTAATAAAATTGTCTTATTGACAGGGGTATCCACTATTCCATCAATAATATACTGAATGGCTATATAATCAGGGAACTTCGCGCGTTTGCCCAACTCTTTCATTGTAAGCATATATTGATAGTACGTTTCGTCGCGCCTTTTTTTTCTGCATGTCATGATTTCGTGCATTTCTTTCGAGTTAACTAATTCTGGAAATTCTTTAATCACCGCGGCTTTTAAATCTTCGTATGTTTTATGAATTTTTTCCGTCCGTAACCATAGAGCTGCCGTTCCAGTTAATGATCTACGCGCCATGATAAGTCGCTGTTGTTCCGTCCAACCAAATATGGCGGCATTTTCTTCGATGTCGAGCGCCCATTGTAATGATGAGCGTGTTTTATCATCGCCGCTAAACTTGGGGATGCTTCCTTCCACTAGCCCAAATATTGCTCCAACGTTCTTTTCTTCCATCGTGGCGTCGTATTTGTACAAGCGTGTATGCACGCCGGCCGTCTTGAACACGCGTTAGCGTCGTCTTCAAATTTTGCGATTTCGTCGTCCGTCTTTGATGTTTATTACCTCGAACAATCCCGGACGAGCCCCCAATTGTGGGAATTTGTTCGAAGTAAAAACACAATTATTAATTCACTGATTTTATTTAATTAAAACTCGTCTTAGCTAAATCGTGTTGCCTTCGTATATCCGTCCTTTCTATCTTCCTTCTCTCTCGCACACTTTCATCCTTCTCGCTTACATGCCTTCCGTTCCTTTCCATGCTTCACACATAACGTTCCATTCCCACATATATATCATTATTTTTCTTACCAGGTCAGGTACGCACCGAGATGATAATTAAATTATTCTAGCAAGTCCATTAATAATTTGTTATAATAATGCAGATAACCAATGAAGGAGATTGCCACAATTAATTTTGAAAACTAACGATCACGTAAAACTGGAACTATGTTCCTTTTTCAGAATTTTAACAATATTCTGAGAATCGTTCGTTGTTCATTCGGTAACATTTAAGGAAAAATTAAAAGGACCGACATCCAAACAAATGGTAGTGGTATAAAAAATGTGACAACTTTACCTATAGCTATCATCGTAAACTGTGGGTGAAATACAATGCACAGAAAATACACTGCACTCCCATACCTATAGTTTCGTTACAGTATAATTTAAATTCTTTTATACTTACTTTTTTCTATGTAAAAATCGAAAAAAAAATTCAGGTTTAACAAGTTTAGAGAAAAAATTAAGCACGATAGGCCGGTTTGTTAAATGCTTATACGGACCTGCTATACATGAATTTATATTTGATAAGCCATCAGAAATGTCGATTTATTCCACGATGCATAAATATAGAAATATATGCTTTGTCTCCGCTAAATTACAAAATTTCTATTATAGTTAAAATAATTATGTCACATAATATTTTTTTTTCATTACTTTTTATTCATATTTTTTTATACCTATTTAGTTGTAAGCTTTTATGTATTAGTTTGTAGCATCGTGTATAGCGCACAGATGAATAAATGTGTTTCTTTCTTTCTTTCTTTAATGCGGTGAAACTTAGAGACATATCCCCGACTTTTAAAAAGTAAGACTTTTTTCGAACTGACTGTATGCCTTGTTAGCCTTAACGGCTTTTACAGCGTCACCGGGTGGGACAGACGAGTACAGAAGCATCGTCAAGGTTGCTAAATGCGGAGAGTAAAGCGCAGAAGCTCTACTAGCGTCGGGAAACGTCATCCTAAGGGTGCTTCCTGTGAGGCCGGACCACAGCTCAACTTCTTGTAACGCGTGGCTATTTTCTTAACCAATACAGTAAAAGAACCATTCCAACACAGTGCGTAACGGGATATCCAGGAATTTGTATGCTATTAATCTTTTCGGTATATAGAAAGTTGTACATTATTCAGTTATTGTTTCAGAACAAAACTATCTCCATACAAATATTTTAAACGTTACAAAGTCTGTACCAAACAAACTGTCCTTTGTTTTCACTGGTAGCATAAAAAAATTTAAAAATTGCCGTACACAAAAGTGGGTATAAAAGGAAGTAACTGTATCTATTACGAGTCCTGTTAAGTTTTCCGCTTCGTTGGACCGAAGAATTACTGGGACAGTGCTAGGGTGACCAGGTATCAGATTTTAGCGGATATTCCTAAGATATTCTCGCGATAATACGAAAACATTGGTAAGATTTTGGAGTCATTTTTATGTTCTTATATTTTGCACAATTCTTTTATGAATATTGCTGAATAATTACAATAAAATATATAAAATCATAATCATCATCATTCTCATGCCCTTATCCCACTCTAAGTGGGATAACATGTTATAAACATAACAAGTAGTAACAACATGTTTATAACATGTCGTTACTACTTGATTACTTGATTTCGCTAGTCATTGTACGCCGTCCGATCAACTTACGTTATTCGCCTGTTCTATCTATCTATCTAATTTCGGGGACGCATGTCGGTGCAGGACAGGATAGGTATTTCTGAACTATTCCAACCATTCCCCATATTGGGACAAGGGTTTCACTGCTGTCCTGACAGTGTCACCTGCTTTAACCTACCTGTTTCTTTTACAAACCTGATAATATCCCGGAAGGGGATATTTGTTAGGTCCTCAACTTCAATTTAATCCTTAACTAGTATCTCCCATCTTACCAGCGGTACATAGGGCACTCAGCCATAAGGTGAAGACTCGTTTCTTCCTCTCCACACTCTGGGCACGCTGCGTCTTTTATTCTCATTATGGACAGGTGTCTGTTTAACAGGCAGTACCCAGTAGTAATGCCTGTTACAATTGCCTAATCGCCTGTTACGACACCACGATAAGAATACCTCGTATACCACACGGCGGGTCAACTCACCTTAGTCTGAACATTGTCCATTATATCTGAGGATTATAGAGAAAACGACGATATATTTGTTTTTTCATGTAAAATTGAAAATTGTTGTAACCCTACTTAAGGGTTGTCATTTTGCGTTTTATTTATTCGTCCGCATTACGGACAGTCGGACACTTTGCGATCGGAGTAATTAAGGCGCCTTTGCTACCTGTCACTCGCATGCTTAGAACATCGTTTATTACACAGAATTGTAACTTTCGTAAGTCATAAATAAGTATTTCGTGAGTATATTTAGTTGTTACTATTTATTTATTCTTCTTTTGCTTACTTATCTGCGTGCATTTGCCAACCCGTGGATATTTCGAACACAACACACACACAGACACACAACACACACACAACACACACACACTATTTTCATTATCACTTTATTTCATTGTAGTAACATTGTAATTATAATTAGCTATAAGGAACCCTGTTTTATTTTGTAACTAAGGAGGGCGTTGATCACTGCAACACAGTTTATACTTCTGCATGATCACGGTTTTTCATTGTATTATGTACCTGTGCATTGTTCCCAATAAAAGTTATTATTATTACTATTATTAATTATACAAAAGATCTTCTCTTACAAAGGGTTGCCTGGAAGAGATCACAACAGTGTGATAAGACCGCCCTTTGCACATTCAACTGTATCTATTATCTGTCTTCTTTTCACTTTGTATTTTTGTTTGTGCAATAAAGTTATTCTTCTTCTTCATTTTCGAGTCTCGCCTTATAAACGTCGTGAAGGTACGCCGTAATGTATTGAATGTTGTATTTCAGAACCGCATAGGCAAAACAATATCATTGGCCTATCATAATTTATACATATTATAAAACAAAATCCCCAAAAGCTGTCTGTCTGTATGTGATCGATTAAGGTAAATTGATCCACTCTGTTGGTATCCGGTAGAGTAGAAAGTTTACTCGGTTATTTTTTTAAGACATAAAAAAAGAAAATAAAAAAAAGAAAAGAAAGAGTTGGTGGTATCTGGGTGTTTAAGGATTTCTTATCTTTAAGTTTTTAAACTTAACTGACTAGCTGAAATTAAAAAAAATTATATGGCAACCTCAAAAGTCCATTTACGACTGTTAACCCTGTAACCGTATATCCTGCAACCTGCAACCCTAGGCTCTGTACCGTTACGAGTTTGATATTAGATTTATTAAGGTACTCCACTACTGAATGGCAAAATATAGTCTCTTTTATTACGACGACAAAAGAAAAAAGTTGTATCAAAGCTCCATTAAGGGTGCCCACAACGGTCTTTGCAATGAGAAATCATTTCAACTCTCATAAAAAACCTTTTAGGGATGTTATAAATTATTTACGTTTGCCATTTCAATAGATACTTTCATGTCAGATTTTCTTCTACGAAAACAAATTTAAATGTTACCGTAATCATAGGTGATTATTTTTTTACTTTTTTGATTTGTTCTTCATACTCGTGATTTAAGTATGGGACAAGGACTCCTTTGGAGATCTCAGAAGAAAGAAAAGAAGAAACTAATTAGAATAAATCGTTTCTTCTTTTTCATCAGTACAAATCAAATCAAAATAATCTTTATCCGAATAAGCTCTTTCAAGCACTTTTCAATTGTCAAGGATCAATATGATTAATGAAGCTACAACTGGTTCGGAATGTTGCTCTTACCGAGAAGAAACAGAAAGAAATTCAACGGTCAATCTTTTAATATTTTCAATTTTATATCATTAAACCGCAGTCTTGTGTGAAACTGAAAGGATTTTTAAATCCAAGCATTTTTAATCCATTTCACGTATATACAACTAAAAATGAGATAACAAAATTAAAAATAAAAATGACGCCATCTACATAATATACTGCCTAAGATTACTGTGAGCAATGAGGTCATCACTTGTAAAAAATATTTTTATATTATAACTTATCTTTTTGAGAAAGTCAATAAAAAGAGCCATCAATACTCCGAAAATCTACTTCAAGTTTTTTACAATAATTCGTACCCTATAAACTAATGTAATTCGAGAGAGTTCGTAAAAATAAATCCGTTTTCTCCTTTCGGGCTGAATGGATTCGTTAATTTTTATTACAGCACCTTTCATTTTATTACAATAGGGCATGATTGAGATTTCGTAAAAACCTCGTCTAGATTTATGTATTACATCTAGATTAAGATTTAAGTATTTCTTATGGTTATATTATATTCTACTACTCTTTCACGTCAACATAGTGTTAAAATTTTGTATTTCATATTTTTTCAGTTTCCAACGAAACAATGGATTTTTTTAATCCATGTATAAATGTCGCAAAAATATATTTATTAATACGATGCTCCTCTGGATTAAAAGGATTCGAACTTGTACCAAATGTTACTCGGAAACGGATTGAAAAGTCTGAACGACTTTTCAATTTCACTTTAATTTATTCCACGAATTCACGATATATTCAAGTTTTCGTCACCGTGAAATTTCCTTAAAATCCGATGTATGACCAAGTTAAATAAATAAATAATTGCGATAGTCAAACGTTAAGACCGTCTGACTTTGACTTTTAACAAATTGCAGTTTTGAACCCTGGACTATAGGATTATGGGAGCTATAATTTTAAAAAAAATCGCTTTTTGTGAGATAAATAATATTTAATGGTATACACTTAAATGATATTCAAAGTCATCTGTTCATTCACATAATATAAGTAATAATTACAACAATAAATGCAGTAAAAAATATCCAAGACATATTTTCACTGTAGAATAATTATTATAAGTCAATAGTTATTTTAAGTTAATGATTGTTTTTAGTGGAAATTACCATATCGGCTTGGAACTTAAACCGTGTTAGCAAGTCTAATTAAAGCAATCCTCATACCGTGCGAAGACTCGTTCGCATTGTCACTTAATGGATAAATAAAAATTGCTTACGTTATTCTCCTAAGCCCGGTTGAGGACTTTACATTATGACGTAATTGTTTGATCCTCGATATACAAAACGAATATAGAAAACGAATATATGTAATATATAAAACGAAATAATTTTATCATTATTATATTATAGAATTTCGCAAAGTTATACAAATTCTATAAAGTCATTAATTATTTATTTTTTTGGATTGGATTTTATTATTTTGGGATAAAAATTCGGACTCAAATTAAATTTGTTTGTTATTGTCAGCACATTTATATCTCAGTTTTCTCAGATTGTTTCAGTGTTAAATATGAATGTGGATGAATATGTGACTAGAAGGAGGCCTAAAAAGAGATTGTTGGATTGTACGAAGTACGACATGCATATAAAAGGAGTAGCACCAGAGTTGACGAATGATAGGAGAGAAGCATCATCTTTCTGCCCTCATCCTACTCTAAGTGGGGTCGGCACGACTTGACTACGTATTTTACGATCGACTGCCTGCCTGACGTCAAACTTACCTTAGTCGCCTTTTATGACACCTCGGTAAGAAAGAGGATGGTCTATTCTTCTCAACCAGATACCATACATCGGGTCAACTTACTTTAGTCGCCGTTTACGACACCTCGGTTAGAAATGAGGGTGGTATATTCTACTCAACCGGATACCACACGGCTTTATAATCTAAATATCAATAATAGTAAATTCTTCTCTTAAAAAGTAGGTTTCGATTTTCACACGGAATGTTTACCCATTTTAATTGAAATAGAAAATAAGGCAACAGGTAATCCATAGTAGCTTTACAAACAATTAATAGCAGCCTGAGATTATTGGTCACCAAAGCCTCATCGGTTCTTAGGCAGATTGCAGCAAACAGAGATATCGCCTCTCTTACACATAAAAAAATAATTTTTCCCGTGTGGGAAATAACGTTTTTGGTAGCTCACTTTTTTGATAAATAGACGGTGGATAATGGAAACGAGCTCTTAGAATATGACTGCTAACGACTTTAGTCTGCATAGCTTCATTATAATGTTGCTTGGTAATTACACACCTATTCAGAGCAAAATTAGATGTAGTGTCTAGGAAAGCACGCGAGTGCTCTTGTAAACAGTTTATTGCTTTCTTGAATAAGCTAGAAGTTGTATAAAGTTTAGTTTATGTCTTAAGTTAAGTAAGCTGGTATATTCAAATTCAAAATATTCTGTATTCAAGTAAAATTGTAAACAAGTGCTTTTGAATCTTCAACTCTACTGCTGGTTCGGAAAGCTGTTCCTACTGAGAAGAGCCAACAAGAAACTTGGTCCCTTACAAAATTGGAATCTTTTAGAAATGTAATTCTTATTAAATTTAGTCATCTGTCTTGTCAAAGAGTAGCTGCGTCCACGCATTCTTATCATCTAAGTACTCCTCAATAGTATAATAGGCTTTCTGTGTTAGCTTTTCATTTAATCTTATTTTTTTATAGGAAAACCTCCTCCCTCCTAGTTAATGTATAGAACGGGCTATACTCAGGTCTTATTCTATAGGGTTAGCCCGACTAGTTTTGAACAGAGCGACGGGGAACACTTGGAAGAGGCGCGGCCACCGCCGCCACCGTGTCCGCCCGCACCCCCGCCACCCACGAGTCGCGCCCAGCGAGCTGCTGGACGCAGTTCCCGCCGCGATAACGTCGTGTAAAGAGCTCATGAATAAGTGCCCCGGATGGGTTCGAAACTAGTCGGGCTAACCCGATAGAATAAGACGTGAGTATAGCCGGTTCTATACATTAACTATGAATACTACTCACGATAGTTTAAATTTAAAAACTCCTCCCTCCTTTTTATTGTATTACATACAATAAAAAAGATTAGTTCAATCAATCAATTACGTTGATATAAGTAGCTGAGTGACCGAGCCTTGCTCGATAGTTTTTTTTAAAGATACAGGACAGGCAATAAAAAAAGGAAAAAGCACCAGGTGTGGGAATCGAACGTAGCTTTCGAAGGTTTTTTGGTCTGCGCGTTACCATTAGGCTGTTAAATGCAAAGCTATGGCATTTAACAGCTCAAATATCAGTTGCTATCTATTGCTATTTTCGTAGTTTTAGTGTCCAAAAACAGGGATAAGACGAGATTTTTTTGAATAAAACCTAGCTAGGTCGATTTTTCTCCCCCGAAAGTCCTACATGCTGAATTTCAAGGAAATCGTTTGAGCCGTTTCCGAGATTCAGAAAATATATTTATATACATATAAGATTAACTTAGCCGTGTGGTATCCGGTTAAGTGGAATAGTACCACCCTCATTTCTTACCGAGGTGTCGTAAAAGGCGACTAAGGTAAGTCGACCCGCCGTGTGGTATCCGGCTGAGTAGAATAGACCACCCTCATTTCTTACCGTTGTGTCGTAAAAGGCGACTAAGGTAAGTCGCCCCGCCGTGTGGTATCCGGCTGAGTAGAATAGACCACCCTCCTTCTTACCGAGGAGTCGTAAAATACGACTAAGGTAAGTTGACGTCAGGCAGGTAGTCGGTCGTAAAAACGCAGCCAAATCATGTTACAGCATGTTTATAACATGTTGTGCCGACCCCACTTAGAGTGGGATAAGGACAGGAGGATATATATACATATAAGATTAACTCATTTAAATATTAATGATACTTTAAATATACAGAAACCCTTAAAATTAATTACATATTCAGAATGAAACTGACATGGCTACATATATATATTTGGTTAAAGCATACATCTTAATTACTCCCTTTGCGCTTTATTGTAATTAATTGTCGCGAACAGGTATTAATAAAGCACTTTGGTAACTTTCTGTAATTTAAATGGATAAAGTTTATTTATGGTTCTGTAGGACAAACCAAGGAGTCGTATTTTATTATATTACTAGCGACTCGCCCCGGCTTTGAACGTCTAGTAGAAAATATTGTGTAAATAAGTCCTACCATTGATTAATTAATCGCATGTGTTAAAATATTCATTTAAATTATATAATGTAAGCAATTATAATTAGCCGTGTGGTATCCCGCTGAATAGAATAGTACCACCCTCATTTCTTACCGAGGTGTCGTAAAAGGCGACTAAGGTATGTTGACCCACAGTGTGGTATCCGGTTTAGTAGAATAGCCCACCTTCTTTCTTACCGAGGTGTCGTAAAATACGACTGAGGTAAGTTGACGTTAGGCAGGCTGCCGGTCGTAAAAACGCAGCCATCATGCGACAGATGATGCGACATGCAAATCATGCGACAGTCTGTTTATAACATGTTGTGCCGACCCCACTTAGGGTGGGATAAGGGCAGGAAGATGATGATGTAAGGAATTATAATGTTCAGCATAAAATGCTTTAAGCAACTATTGAGCCCCCTGGCAGCTTTCATCTGAAATGCTGCCTAATTTGTTATATGTATCTATTTTGTATCTACAGAAAAGTCTGCGATAGCATATATCTGTCTTTTAATCATAACTTATCATAATCATATTTATATCTTATCAGTCATATATCTATCTTTTTAGAATGAAATTCTCACTGCTCCGCCGTGTGGTATACGGCTGAGTAGAATAGACCACCCTCATTTCTTACCGAGGTGTCGTAAAAGGTGACTACGGTGAGTTGGCCCGCCATGTGGTATCCGGGTAAGTAGAATAAACCACAGTACAGTATTGATTTTCTAGCCCAGTGGCGCAGGTGACTCTGTGGGTTACTGTTAAAAAGAGTGACCTCTGAGTTTCATGCAGGTTCTTCTCAGTCAGAGCAACTTTTCGTATCACTGGTAACTTCATTGTTATTAGACGATTCAAAAGTGCTTGTAAAACCCAACTTTAATAAATCGCCCTGCCCAAAGAATAAAGTTACATGTCCCATGTATAAGTAATGTATAGAAACCGACTATACTCACGTGTTATTTTATGGGAAGAGCCCGACTAGTTTCAAGCCCATACGGGGCTCTTATTCATGAGCTCTTTACGCGGCGTTATCGCGGCGGGAACTCCCATGTATAAGCATAGAAAATTTGACTTTATTCTTCGGATAAGTCGAAATAATAATTTGAATTTAAAACAATATGGAAATACAACATATAAATTACATATTTTGGAACTAAGGCATGGTAGTGTATGGAATTGGTAAATGTCTGTACCGTTAGGTCTGTACCAACATTTCTTTTTCACCATAAAATGTGCTATCTTTTTAGTATAAAAGCTTCTGTATAGTAATTATAAAGAATGATAAAGTAAACAGAAATCGTACAAATTATATTCTCGGTGGTTTCACGGCAAGATTATTCGGATTTGATTTCAGATAATCATTTATAAGGATTCAGGGCTCAATTGAAATTTAACATGCTTATTTAAGAAGTTGTTAACCTAAATATGGATCAGGCTTATTTCAATTATTTGTCTAGATATTCAAATATTGAATGTCAATTGAATAAACCTGTGATAGCCCAGTGGTGAGACCGTGCAATTCTTTCGAGGGGGTCACGGGTTCAACCCGGGCAGGCACCAATGAGTATTTCTATTTAACTTATGTGTTTAATTGATAAATGCAATTCGTTCATTGATAAATTGATGAAGGAAAACATCGTGAGGAAACCTACATATCTCTAGAGAATTCTTGGGATATGTAAAAACTACCATTCCGCATTGAAGCAGCGTGGTAGATCTTAGCTTGAATCAACCCTTCAACCCTTGTCTCCAAAAACAGATAGAGGAGGCCTATGCCCAGCAGTGGAATAGTAACAGACCGTTACCTTACCTTCTTTGCCATAAATATAAAATGTTTATACGAAATAATCCCACTTAGAGTAGGATAAGGGTAGGAGGACGACGATTCAGTTCTCAGTGTGTTTAGAATAAAGTTATAATTGGAAAGTTGTCAATAAGTATAAACAATTTACATAATGAAATTTTGTAATTATTTGATTGTAGGAAGTAAGCGAAACACGGAAATTAATTGGGATAATTGATATATATAAATAAATAAAATAGTACACATACGGTCATCCAAAGTAAATACCTGTATTATGGACGGATATACATACAACTGGTATGTTGTAACTGTAAATCCTATTAAATTAGTCCTAATAAATTAATACTAGTAAATTCATACACATAATTTTAAATACATAATTAAATAGACCCAGTTCAATAGATCAAATTAGAATAGACTTACCTTAGTCATCTTTTACGACACCTCAATAAGAAATGAAGGTGGTCTATTCTACTCAGCCGGATACCACACGGCTTTTTAGTGTGACAAATAGACACATATAACTTACCGATTTAACTGTAGATAAGCGTGTCCAGTCAGATAATCTATGCACGGTAACAGATACACGTCAGCTAGTACGGGCAATCCTGAATGTCATGTTGATAGATGTGCCCATTCCAATCACTCTGATAAATTCTATTGGTCGAACAATTCAAATGCCGGTTGTAATTTATCTGTCAAATGTCTATAAACTTTAATGTTTGTTTAGCTGATAGGTTCGTTACTGATGACTGATTTGTACAATGAGATTTCCTACACATGTTATCTTTAATATTTAACGCCGTGTGGTATACGGCTGAATAGAATAGTACCACCCTCTTTCCTTACCGAGGTGTCGTAAAAGGCGACTAAGGTAAGTCGACCCGCCGTGTGGTATCCGGCTGAGTAGAATAGACCACCCTCATTTCTTACCGAGGTGTCGTAAAAGGCGACTAAGGTAAGTTGACCCACCGTGTGGTATCCGGTTTAGTGGAATAGACCACCCTCTTTCTTACCGAGGTGTCGTAAAATACGACAGAGGTAAGTTGACGTCAGGCAGGCGGCCGGTCGTAAAAACGCAGCCAAATCATTTGACAGCATGTTTATAATATGTTGTGCCGACCCCACTTAGAGTGGGATAAGGGCAGGAGGATGATGATGATGATGTTATCTTTAATATTTAAATGAATTATTTTTGTATGTATATATATTTTCGGAATCTCGAAAACTGCTCCAACGATTTTCCGGAAATTCAGCAGGAGGTTTTGGGAGAGAAAAATCGATCTAGCTAGGTTTTATTTAAAAAAAACACCTGCGTGGAAATCAATTATTTAAAAAAATTTTATTAAAAAAAATCTCGTCTTATGCCTGTTTTTGGGCATTAAAAAAACACCCGCGTGGAAATCAATGTAGCACAAAAAAAATTACGAATTGAAATTTGATCAAAGTAATTATTAACCAAAGTAACAAGTAACAAAGTAACAAGTTAACCATTACAGATAGAGATATGCTATTGCGGACTTTTTTGTAGTATTTTAGTAGATCTACATTTTGTCTAGCACATTATTTTAGTGTATCTCTCTTAGTTCACGTGACGAACGCAAGTAAAGCTTCAATCAAGCGAGTTTTTTTACAACCACGTGACCTCTTCAACAAAATTGACATAAACTGTCATGTACTATTAACTTAAACTTCTCTTCTCTCTTATCGTAAAAATTAGGTTTGTAAATTTTGAGAAAATGTATCACATACAATTAAAAACACTCATTCATAAAGCTTATTATGTTGAGGACTATGTTGATGATAAGAAAGAAAGCTTCGATTTAAATTGCAACCAGCTACGCACTAGAATACATTGTAATTTTTTTAATTTGTTACTTATTAAAAATACATTATTGTAATACTTAATTTTAAAAAGAGTGAGCGCCGAGTTTATTGTTGGTTCTTCTCGGTAAGAGCACCTTTCCAAACCAGTCGTAGCTTTATTGAAATTTGACGATTCGAAAGTGCTTGTAAAAGCTAATTTGAATAAAGAATTATTTGAATTATACAGACAGATGTTGCCAACACCAACATGTTAGTAGTAAGAATTGAATTGTATGTGGCAACATCTCTCTTCTCTCTTGATGGCGGAACGAATACAAGCTTTACAAAGTGCTCCGGTCTTTTATTATACCAGTAAAACATATTACACACAACATTATACAGTCCACTTACGACCTAACAACAGACAGATTGCTTTAGGGGTTTTATAATAAGTATATAATATAATATAATAATCATCATCATCTTCCTGCCCTTATCCCACTCTAAGTGGGGTCAGCACAACATGTTATAAACATGTTGTCCCATGATTTGGCTGCGTTTTTACGACCGGCCGCCTGCCTGACGTCAACTTACCTCTGTCGTATTTTACGACACCTCGGTAAGAAAGAGGGTGGTCTATTCTACTAAACCGGATACCACACGGTGGGTCAACTTACCTTAGTCGCCTTTTACGACACCTCGGTAAGAAATGAGGTTGGTCTATTCTACTCAGCCGAATACCACACGGCGGGTCGACTTACCTTAGTCGCCTTTTACGACACCTCGGTAAGAAAAGAGGGTGGTACTATTCTATTTAGCCGGATACCACACGGCGTAATATAATATAATAATATAATATAAAATAATAATTCATATTGAGAATTCTAAAATTGTAATGTAAGTAACTTTACTAAGTCATAGATTTTATTTGCATATAAAGGCAATCAACATGTTAGAGCTTCTACATAGTTCGCGCAAATCCCCGTATTAAATCAAGACAGGATCTATCAATTTGACTGCGTTGTCCACTAACGTCTATCATTGGGACAATAGGAATTGCTGGCACTGGATAACATGTATCGGTGACCGTGCATTGATTAAGTGATTCAATTTAGACAAGTTCATCCGCTTTGGTACTACCGATTTCATTGATATAACACGCTTTATATTGGTTTCGCTTGTATGTTAGTATATTACTGTTAGCGCACACTATATACAATAACACGATATAATAGGAATACCACAATTCCTGTTCCGAGATGCACATATCTTGAATGACGAACAAAGACTGTATGTCCATGAAATGTTTTATCAATAAAAAGACTACCGGAAACAACAACGACACAGTGTTGCCACCATTTCAATAAAAAAGAGCGCGATTCCCCTGTTTCATGACTGTGTTGCCATAAAATACAAAGCGGAAGTCAATGGCGACAACATTACTTTGTATTTGTCTTTGTCTTTATTTTTTGTTTGTATGTAATCGTCTCCTTTGAACTCTTTTTTGACTCACTTTGAGTGTTCAATTTAGACAAGTTCATCCGCTTCGGTACTACCGATTTTATTGATTTTACACGCTTTATACATGTTTCGCTTGTATGTAAGTATATTACTTTGTATTTGTCTTTTTGTTTGTATGTAATCGACTCCTTTGAACTCTTTTTTGAACAGACAGATTTATAACTCTATGGTATCCGGCAGAGTAGAATAGACCACCCTAATTTCTTACCGAGGTGTCGTAAGAGGCAATTAAGGACACCTCGGTATAAAATGAGGGTTTTCTATTCTTCTCAGCCGAATACCACACGGTGGGATACCTAAGTCGTCTTTTACGACACTTCGGTAAGGAAAGATGGTGGTCTATTTTACTCAACCGGATACCACACGGCGGGTCAACTTACCTTAATCGCCTTTTACGACACCTCGGAAGAAAAAAGGTGGTCTATTCTACTTAACCGGATACCACACAGTGGGTCAACTTACCTTAGTCGCCGTTTACGACACCTCGTTAAGTGAGGATGGTACTATTCTATTCAGCCTATATACCTGTAGCAGTAAAAAAATACATTAATATTTGCAAACTTCGGGTTTCTAATATCAAATATGTGCAAATCAGTCCCTCTGAATAAAGGTGTAGATATAATATTCATGGCACTCACAAAGAGGCTAATTTCAATCCAAATATAACATCGGACCCATTGGAATTTCAAATTTATCTCCATTCCAGATATTGAAATTTCTTGATGAATGATTATTATCGCTGAAATATCTGCATATAGAGTGGAATTAAAGATATTTTTTTATTTGATGAGAAATGTTATATTCGATATGAATTATTAATCAATTGTGTTCAGTTTTTTACTTGCCTTTTTTTCTTTAATATAATTTTATATTGAGCGTCTATAGAAACAGCTCAATATTCATTAAAGATATCTATTCTTATTCTTTTTCTTCTATTACACAAAGGTTGACTGGAAGAGATCCCTCTTAGGGATAAGTCCGCCTTTATACATGTGCTTTTTTAGTTTTTCTTTCTCTTTTCTCAATATATGTATAAAAAAAAGTAACGTATGCTTTGATCAAAACATCAAACAATTTCATTCCTTTACTTGGTATTGAATTGGTATATGAATGTGTGGAAATAATTCCTCTTCGACTTTGTACCAGTTAGTAATGACTAAATGTAGCTAGTAATAAGAATTATATTTTAAAAAGAGTAACCGTTGAGTTTTTTGCTGGCTCACTCGGTAAGAACAGCTTTCCGAACCAGTAGTAGATTTGACGATTCAAAATGACTCCTGTTTACAAGTTTAGTTGAATAAAGAAAATTTAGTATATCAAGATCACTGAATTATATACTATTCTAAATTAAAGAACAAACAAGTAATGTATATTTGATTCCAGTTCCTATACAACCCGACCCTATTGAAAAGGTCTTAATGTGGTTTTGCATAGCCCGGTCGTATTAAAAGCAAAAGGGATCGGGTTTACTAATTCTGTAAAATATTAATAGATTCCTAGCTCCATCTTTGACCCTATCGTTGGAGCCCTATTGAATCAATTTGCATTGCTATTATTGCTTTTACATGGTGTCATATAATGTTATATGTCAATGTATATCCTGTCAATTGTAATGTTTCGCCCCCCTTCTGTCCACGCACGTCGTCCTGATTGGTTCTGTACAAGTTAATAAGAAAAGTCAATTTTAAAGCAGTTTCAATAAATAGCCACCACACAAATATAACACATGATAACAGTGAAAATAGTAGTCAGGAGTTATATCTATTAGTCTCCTTCGCCTTCTTCTCTAGATATATTTTCTCCTTTTTCTACATATATTTCTATCATAACAAATATCTCTTCCAAGATATAATACTGAATACAGTACATCGGGAGCACCAGATGTACTGACCGCTCGGGACCTGTAAGCCAGACGTCCGATATAAGCGTCGGTAGACCCCCAAGGTGGACTAACGACCTCTACAACAATTTACACAAATAACAAAATATTTACCTAATTATTTTATTTCTAGAAATAAAATAATTAGGTAAAAGAACAATTGCCTAAATATTTTATTTCTAGAAATATTTTTAAATCAATTATTTGTGAATTATTTCCTTCGTTATCCTGGTTTAAAGTTTGCACAAGTTATCGCTCAATTTCAATCAGCTTTCATAAAATTTACAGCCGACCACAAGTTACGTGATGAGGCTATTGTTGTAAAGGCTATCCCTTTACAATTTGCAATAGAACCCATCTGCGGTTACACCCTAAAGGTATCTATTATGGATAGAATCAATTTGATTGAAGTTCTTTTATGAAATGCTTTGATTATCTCTTTTTTTGTTTTGTTCTTGAGATATTTTATCTAACACGTTGTAATCAGCAATCTATAAGGTATATGATATTTCCTAATAAAATGTAAATGCAAAGTTAACCATTTTTTCAAAAGTTATTGAATTTTTCGAATTTTTTGATAATTTAATGTTGCATCTACTGTGGTCACAAACAGACTATGAGGCATGCAAATACATATTAAATGCTTATGATTTCTGAGCTATGATTTAGTTGATTTAGTAAATCATTTTTATAATTAACTAGGAGTCCCGCCCCAGCTTCGCACGGGTATAAAACATATAGCCTATGTCACTCAGTGATAATCACAGTATTTCGCTACTCCATATTGAATTTTATTATACATATAAACCTTCCTCTTCAATCACTCTATATACTTAAAAAAAACCGCATTAAAATATTTTGCGTAGTTTTAAAGATTTAAGCAAACATAGAGATATAAGGACAGACAGAGAAAGTGACTTTGTTTTATACTATGTAGTAACGTTTATAGCTACTACTATTTTGATAATTGTCATATTTTTACCATACTTATCCAAAGACTAAATTACGTTTAGCTGACATTTATGTTTTGTTTTTCCATGTCATTGTCGTTTTTGCTATACCACGTTTTATAGTGACTTGACGGGATAAAATAAATGCGGTCGAACGGGATAAAAAGTATCCTATGTCCGTCTCCTGGTTCTAAGCAACATCTCCACCAATTTTCAGCCGAATTGGTTCATTCGTTCTTGAGTTATAAATAGTGTAACCAAGACCAACTTTCTTTTATATATATAGATAATTGGCTTTTAGACTAAAAATCTACAATCTTTATTAAAATCTCCTCCTTTCCTTTCACTAGTTAAGTTAAACTTAGTAATACGTAGTATTCAGTGACAAAACAAAAGAACACAGTTCGTTACAGTTTGTAACGAACTCATAATCTCATCACCCAACAAACGTTAATTAAATTTATGTTTTTACAATAAAATCCCATTCCAAAGCCTAGACTTACGCCTTTTCTAATCCAGATTTGTTACCCGTAACATTACCAAAAATTTATGCTACAGCAATTTATATTATTTTGTATTATATGAGGAGAAATATTGGGCTTTATGTTGCAAAGCTTGAAGTCAAATTTATTCGACCATAATTAATATTTATGTAAGTAGAAAATATTAATAATGAAACAGATTTATAAACTATTTTTTATTCAGCACAATAATGATCCAGAATTTTCTAACGTGTAATCCTTTACTGATTTAATATCCTAGCTCTTTTAAATTGGAGTGAACTTGTACGTTTGATGTTATTATAGTTGCCAGAATTAAATAATCATTGTCTATTGATATATTATTCATTCCGTGTTGCTAGATTTAAATACATTGTTTAGAAGTTTTGGGTGGGTTTATTCTGGTCATCCTTTTTTTCAGATTGTAGAACTTTAGTATGGAAACGCTGCTACCAATTTTATTTATAATTTAACCCTATTATTTCACTCAAGTAAAAACACTAAAAGAAGTATTACTTTAATTGTATAAAACGTGTAATACATTTCAAGTCCCGTATACAATAGTTCAAAAACTTTATCCAGACGATGCATTTATGGGCGAAAAGCTAAAACATCACATAAACCATTTGTTGTATAAAACTTTAAGACCGTCGCGTACCGCTTGTCAAAGTAAACACAATTACGTTTGAATTGTCAATAGCTACATGTTCTATTTATAGCATTTTCTTTTGAGTGGTTAGATATTCTTCTGTCACTTGTTTGCGGTATACATAATAAAAACATATGATTCCATTTAATTACCTTTTTTCTGATAGAAAAATTTATTACTACCAACTTTTTTTTGTACATTTTTTAGGGACACATACACACATGGTTATCCATCCCCAAAGCAAGTACCTTAATACTTGCGTTACGGGTGAGAGACAACTGGTGAATATATACATATATTATTTTTAAATACATTTATACACTGCCTACTATACACTGCACTACCTAAATACAAATATACACTGCTCACACATTTGCCGCTCGAGAAACCAACAAATTGTTTTTTATAGAAAATGTTGGCCCTCGGCGGCTTAGTAAGTTCGCACTGAACAGTATGGCTACTATGAGATATGTATAAAAAATAAAATGAAATTTATAAATGTATGACACTTCCGTAATTTAAATTTATTACGATATTAAATTTCACACATGTGTAATCAGAAATAAGTATAACAAAAGCTTCTGTCTTTTGCAATATTTATGAGTAAGTACTTATAAGTACGTATCATAAAATATTTTTCGTATAAAACTTTAAACCCGTCGCATAGCGCTTGTCAAAGTAAATGCAATTACGCTCAAATTGTCAGCAACTATATCTGTAGACAGCGCTGTAGATAGACAGTAGTTGTTGTACAATTTCCTAGAAAAGGAGTTATTTTAATATTCGTAGCTGATTATTAAATAAAAATTGATATCAAATAAAGGTAATTTGGAACCCTTTAAACCGGAACCTGCAATTTTTAGGACTTAAAAACCATGTGCCAAAGCCAAAAGCCAAGTGACCCATTACAAAAAATCCAAATTAAAGAGTCAATAAAATCAATGTGTTTCGATAAAAGTTTAACATTTAATAATTAGTTAATTGAATCGAATAAAATTTACTTAGAAACTTAAAGACATTGGTTTATATTTTATAATTTTCTATTCCAAATAAATGAATTTAACAAATTAAATTTATATATTAATGCAAAATATACAAATATTTTTGTAATAAAACATATTTCAACATTATCATATCAATGCTACAGTAGGTTGTGCATGCTTTTTTAAAAGATTGACTTATTGTGAGGAGTAGAGATCCTTAAATAAGAGGAGCAGTGGAAGTACATCGTAGAAAATAGAAAGAAGACTTCGTTTATAGATTCTAGATTTGATATTTAACTGAAATATATCAATAGCTAAAATAAATTAAATTATAATTTTTTTTGTTCTATTTTATTTGCTGTTCTTTCTTTGCTCACAAATTGTATCCGAATGGACTATTAATTAAGTATTTAGTTTACATGTGGAAATGTATAAATAGCTTAAGCTGTTCCATCCATTTCCAAATAAATGAAAATAAAATACAATAAATCATTTTTGTGAATTACTGACAATACTGTAAAATAAAATCAATTTCGATTGATAAGCAATTGTATTACTGTTATCATCTAGACAAAGGCTATATCTGTTTAATAAAACATTTAAGGTCATAATATAAATTCCTTTAAAACACCTGTTTCTTCAAATCAATTAGGAAGATCGTTAATATTATCGCAATGTCGCTGACACCGACGTTTGGCTGAAAGGTTAAATATACACGAAAGAATATTTTACCTTAGAGCCTTAGTTTTGCTTTGTTAGAAATAAAAGAAAAATCTGCATAGATTCCTTGAATTTGGTTGCAGCTTATGTAATAAGGGCTTAGTGAGAAAAACTGATAAAAAAATAAACTTTTGTCTGAAATGAAAGTAAATATGAAGACTATCGTGAAATATACCATATGGAAAATTGACTCAAAAACAGTTGTACCTGATGTCACTTTGTTTCAAGAAGCATTATAAAGTGTTGTATCAATGAGAGAATACTTAAAATAATATTTCGCTGAATTGGACTATAAAGAAGGACAAACAATCAAATAAATATCGTACGCTTATTATTAAATTGACCGAATTTTAAATTAATCTTAATTGTTAGACAGATTGTAATCATTATTCTAACGCTATCTACAACATCGCGCTACGAACTTTTAAAAAAGCTAATGTTATCTTGGTCTTCCAAGTTAAGGGTCTATTTAACTCATGAGTTCTGAAAGGCGTTACGCTACGCTTAAATGAAAGTTGCCACAAAACAACATTTTGAATTCGGTCTTTTTAATACTAAGCGTGCAAATATACTTTTAATAGTCATGTCATTTAATTAGACCAAGGTTATGTGTATTTCATGGATATTTAGCTCTTTCAAATATCATTTTAAATACCCCTAAAACTTATAAAAAAAAATTTTTTCGAATTGACTGTATGCTGTAAGCCCTAACGGCTTTTACAGCGTCACCGTGCGGGACGGGCGACCGCAGAAGCATCGTCGAGGTTGCGAAATGCGGAGAGTAGAGCGCAGAAGCTCTACTAACGTCGGAAACGTCATCTTAAGGGTGCCTCCTGTGAGGGCGGACCACGGCGTAGGGCGACGTGTAGTGGAGGGCTGATGATATCACTTTGATTAGTCAGAAATCTAGGATCTAGTCGTCGCCGGCGAAGACGCTGTGTATATAATATAAATTAAATACGTTCTAACTTTTACTCTAATATACTTTTAAATGTTTAGCGCCGTGTGGTATCCGGCTGAATAGAATAGTACCACCCTCTTTCCTTACCGAGGTGTCGTAAAAGGCGACTAAGGTAAGTCGACCCACCGTGTGGTATCCGGCTGAGTAGAATAGACCAACCTCATTTCTTACCGAGGTGTCGTAAAAGGCGACTAAGGTAAGTTGACCCACCGTGTGGTATCCGGTTTAGTAGAATAGACCATCCTCTTTCTTACCAAGGTGTCGTAAAATACGACAGAGGTACGTTGACGTCAGGCAGGCGGCCGGTCGTAAAAACGCTGCCAAATCATTTGACAGCATGTTTATAATATGTTGTACCGACCCCACTTAGAGTGGGATAAGGGCAGGAGGATGATGACTTTTAAACGTTTAGTTGTGATCCGAGTATCCAGTCTATGAAAGTATCATACCAAAAACATACAAGCGTTCATAAACGTAAACGTTCAATTTATGAGCTCGTATATTTTCTAGCTAATGCATTTTTAATTAATACAATCGCGATCGAATTCTTTCACGTCTCATTTATTATCCTGGTCGTCAGAAAACGGTTTTTAAGATAATGAATATGAAATTTTCATCAGGCTACGGGCGACTCACTGGCCCTTAAATAAATTGCTTACGGCTTTGATGCATACCTTTTCAGTTATTTTACTTCGCTCCATTCAAAAACAAAATGAAATTCTGCAAATTTATATAGATCAATTTAACTAAATTATCGAGGATGGTATGATGTAGTTGTGATATCAGATTTGGTTATTTCAATGCATCTCTCATCGAGAGTTATATATTTGTGCCGTTTGCAGTTGAGACCCTAGGGCCATGGAGTTAAAGTGCAAAAAAATTCTATACGTTTTAACACCTCGGTTAATTGCCCCTTTAGGTGACAAGAGGGCTGGCTCCTTCGCACAAAGAACCAGCTTAGCGATTCAGCGCGGATACGCTGCGAGCATTCTTGGGACCATTCCACGTGGGCATGATTTGTAAAGTCCTAGCGTGTAAGTAATTTAAGATAGATAACTTGTTCATTTTGCATATAAACTCAAATATAAAAAAAATATACATTTCAATACGATATTTGGGAATTTTAGGGGATCGCTTGCCTGACGTCAAGTTACCTTAGTAGCCTTTTACGACACCTCGTTAAGAAATGAGGATGGTACTATTCTATTCAGTCGGATACCTCACGGCGTACTTTTATAATGTAATAAGATTATTAAATACCACACCCACCGCCTACTTTGTTACCATATCTGTGACATTTTATTGAGCTGGTTGTCTTGAAGTCATCGCTATGTAGCGATTAGGCAGCGACATTATAATATTTCATAATATCTAGTACTATTCTACTTAGCCGGATACCACACGGCTACATATACGCGAAACTATCGCGTTAAAAACTTTATTTATCGAATCACGAATCCCCTTTCATTGATAAGTCAAAGCGCTCCACTAAGTTGAGCTCAAATATTCGGAGTATTTGTACGCCAGTCTTGCTTGTTTGTGGGGCGTGAGATATCTGGAATTTTTCACCCATTCTTTGTAAATGTTTGTTTAGGGACGATCTGATTCCTTACTTCGCAAAAAATATGCCTTTATACCATTATTACTAGATTTTAAGCATCTAAACTTTACACATATCTTAGCGATGAGATATTATTAGTATTATTATGCTGTTTTATCGCACCTATAATATTAAATTGACCGAATTCAAAATGGTTGTTTTGTGGCAAAACTAAGTTTTCAAGAGACTAATAATTTTCAAGAGCAAAAAAAACTATTTTTTTAGTACTTCGTAACATAATGTCATAAGTAGAATTAAAATAAGAATTACAACGTTATTTATAGAATTAGGCGTTACTTTGCGGAGGTCCATAATACAAAAGTAATGAGAATATTATTTTGCTATAATCCGCGATAAAAGAAAATATATGTAATGCTAAATGTAGAGTGTACTATTCGTTCTCATACCTGATACATGCAGAATTTGTAAGAACTCATGCACTACCCGACACCGATGGCACAAAAATACACAAGCACTGCACACATTCACCACCACAATCTCAACACGACACAATCGCAAAGCTTTGCGATTTTGTCGTGGAGTCTATCTCCTGACGATGCTTCGGTTACGGGGCGAAACGATTGTTGAGATTGTGGTGGTGAATGTGTGCAGTGCTTGTGTATTGTTGTGCCATCGGTGTCGGGTAGTGCATGAGTTCTTACAAATTCTGCATGTATCAGGTATGAGAACGAATACTACACTCTACATTTAGCATTACATATATTTTTTTTATCGCGGATTATAGCAAAATAATATTCTCATTACTTTTGAATTACAACGTATCTAACTTAATTAAGCCAAATGTTGAATTCGGTTGGTTTAATACTAAGCATAGGATATATGCTGTTAGTTCTAACGGACTTTAAAACAGATATAAATAATAACATGTTTTCCTTTTTTTATTAATCTCAACTTAATTTTGATATGTCCCTATTTAAAAATTGGAACACTAGTTTTTACAAAAACTAACACTCTCTATAAAATCAAGCTGAGATCGAGTTATTTTTTCCAAAAGGAGTTTGCAAACCCATCATTTTCAATGAACAATAAAATGTTTATTTCCCATAAATAATATTAATTGAAAAGTTCTGGTTTTGTATTTTTAATTAATTATAGTTACGCACGCAAATCTTGTAACATTGACTTTGATAAATGTCTTAATTCATAACTACAAACATTTCTCGGTTAATGAATATGTAGTGGCCTATCATTAACAATTTCTTTTTTTATTGAACTGATAATATTATTTTATGTAGTCACCAGTTGGAACCAGCAGCTTAGAAACATAGCGTCAAAAATATCGTTTTTAATATGATTTTGCGGAAGGTCTACACGTCAAGGCGACATGTAGAGGAAACCTCAGTTGTATGTATGATGTGATCGTTAAACGTTTATTTCAAAAAATCTATATTAATATATAAAGCTGAAGGGTTTGTTTGTTTGATTGATTGATTGATTGTTTGAACGCGCTAATCTTAGGAACTATTGGACAGATTTGAAAAATTCTTTGAATGTAAGATAGTCCATTTATCGAGAAAGACTAAAGGATATAACATCACACTAAGAAGATACGGAAAAATTTAAACTTTTAAATTAAAATTAAACTTTTTAAATTAAAATTAAACTTTTTAAATTAAAATTAAACTATTTAAATTAAACTTTTTAAATTAAAATTTAAACTTTTTTCTTTAAATTTTAACTTTTAACTTTCCTTGCGTGCGCTAAGTAAACGGTGAAAGTTATTCAAAAATCTCTTGTAATTAACTCACGATAACAACTTTTATGAACTTGAAACCCTATCCTAAGAAAATAAATATATAATAACGGTCTGCCAAAATTCAATAGCAATAAAAAAGTAAAGTAACACCCTTTTATCCTACTTCTGGGAAAAGTGCTTATCTCCTTTATAGAAAAGGAATGGGGTTTAAAGCCACAATGCGGCTTCTATGTGACAACATGTTTATAACATGTTGGGCCGACCCCAATTAGAGTGGGATAAGGGCAGGAGGATGATGATGTATATGTTAAAGGCATTTACCAGAGATATGAAGGTTTCTTATTATTTTGTCCACGGGAAAGCTGTTATTCACTTTTGTTCCTAATTGATATTGTAAATATCAAAAGTGTGGCTCGAAAGTGTATCTAGAATACGTATCGGATCTGGCCAGGGTTTAAACGATCAAAAACAATGCAAAAAAGGGCTAAAACCTTCTTTAATATTTCACAATTATGAAATTCATTTCATCTCATACCAAACTTTAGAGGAGCGCTGAAGGCGCCCGGCGTCCGGAACGGAAAATACCAGTACGTGACTCCCGGATACCGTTCCGCATAAAAAGCGGAACTGACTTGAATTTATTTGTTCGAAATTATGATGGATTTGCTTAAATTTGTCCCGGAGTAATTTCACAAATGGTAAACGTTGTATTTTTACTACATTTATTTGCTAAAAATGTATTTTAAGAAAAGCACTTAAGATTATCAGTAAAGCGTCCTTTCCCAAAAGCTATCAAAGCTTTTCTACTTAAACTCATACATATATGAATGTGATAGTCTGTATGTCTCTTTTTACGCTTCCACGGCAAATCCGCTAGATCGATATTGATCCCATCCCATTTTCCGTTTGGGAACTTAATGTTTAAGCGCGAACAAAGTCGCGGGGACCTTCTAATGTATTTTACTATTAAATAGTTATAACTAATCATACTTACTATAACGAATATAATTCTTAGAAAAATTAATGTTTTTAAATGATATATTTTAAATATTAAATGCGTAGGTATTATAAAAAAATTTCAAACATTCAATACGATATTTGTTTACAAAAATTCGTATAGTTAATAGTAAACTGTCTTTGAAATTTTATTGAGTTTATTAATTTTATATTTGACATATAGCTAATCACTTACGATCTATAGATGTTTCTGTGAATTCGTGACATCATCTTAAATATTAAAATTCCCTCAACGCATTACGCGTTTTTCCCGTTCTAATAAAATACGGATTATTTTTTTTGTTTAAATAAATTTCATCAATATTTCTTCAGCGAATTAGTTGTGAAAGTATAATAACAAATATAAATGATATAATCAAATAATAAATCCAATATGTTAGCAGTGTAAAATTAACACCTGAACGGCCTAGCGTGATTGAGCGAAAAATGTGATGAAAACAATAGCACTAGATTTTAAAATAGTTTTGCTGAGTCAGGTTGTGTTTGGGTCAACAGTTTGTATAGAATTCTCCGGTCGATTAACTGTTCCAGACGTGAATTTTTGTATGCCAATAAATAAAAGTTATTTTAACTATTTGTATTGTTTGGAGTTTTTATGTAACCTAACCCAAACTCCCTTTGACATTAATTGTTAATAAATATTTATGGATAACTACAGTATTTCATAGTAACAAATTAATAAAATTATTTAGTTTTAATCCTCGTTAAAAAACTACCAAATATCAGCAATAAACCACCAGAAGGTAGCTGCGAACGCGTTACAGATAGACATGGAATCCAATCATCTCATTTACCTACCTGGAAAGAGTACTTGAATTATTTGGTCATTTCACCAGAAAAGAAGGTAATAACCTCAAGGTCAATATGGTTAATAGAGATCGTCGTCAAAAGACCAAGAGGACATAACCGAATTTGGTCGACTGACCAGATCCGCACAACCCTGAAGAGTAATCTCGACGCTGCTCTACATTCAGCCAAGGAGAGGGACAAATGGCAAGCAACAGTCCGAAAGACAATTGCCCAACTCAAGAGAATCACGACGTTAGTAATAATAATGTGTTATCATGGCAATGATCCGAGAAGGCGAATGAATTGATCAAAACACTTCACAACATTTTTAAAAACATTTATAATTGCCATAAAAACGAAAATATTCTAACGATATAAGGCAGATATACAAAAAATAAAGAGAACAAGTAGAATCTGGTGCGAATCATATGGTCCGTGATGCAAAAATTCCAAATTCGAAGATAAATTGCTCGGAGCGTCTAATATCAAAATGATCGATTGCAAACTGTAAAATTTAGCCAGCTTCGAAATAGAACTGATCCATCTTTCAGTTCTACACATAAAAGGAACATGAAAGCTTGCGCGAAATTACGTTTTTAGCAAACTTTGAAGTTTTTACTTAACACCAGAGCGAAGCTTAGTTGCCTGTGTTAATCTAAAAAACGTCAAAGTTAAAATCAGAGTTCCTATTTTATTGCATATTTATTTCTACATTTTATTTAAGATCATTAGTGATATAGTAAAGAACGGTCTGTTACTATCCCATTGCTGGGCATAGGCCTCCTATCCTTATTTGGAGAGAAGTGTTAGAGCTATCCACCAAGCTATTCCAATACGGATTAGTAGGTAGCAAATTTCCATTGATAAAATTTGATATCCATTTTAATAAATCTGAATAAATACTTATATATCGTGTTGGGAACTATTGGATGGATCTTTCTATTGTTTTCGTTATTGTCAGCACAAGGTATGAAAAAAAATCGCGTATTTTAGATACCTAAATTAGAAAATTAGAATACCTACCTGCCAAAAATTAGAATACTAATAGAATAGACCACCTTCATTCGTAAAATACGTAGCCAAATAATGTAACAGCATGTTTATAACATACTGTGCCGACCACACTTAGAGTGGGATAAGAGATGATGAGGATGATGAGAAAATTAGAACAATAAAAAAAATCTTATATTTCGTCTATAAACCATTATTATTATTGGTATTATATAATATATATAACTGGTATTAATGCCTTTTGCCGCGTGTAGTATCGTTAATTATAATAAAATTTCTGAGAATCATACTTTTAGTAAGTGAATAAAAGACAACAAATAAATATGATAAATCTTCATACACAACTTGAAATAAAATGAAATCTTGACTTCTGTATGAAATATGTGGGGGAAATTGAATCTCAGCGACACATCCACTTTGTCAAATGCGACCTTTTGCGAAATGATCACGTTTTTTGTGCGAGCTTTTCGAAAAGATTAGCAAGCCTTTTGATATGCGGCCGTTTTCATTACGGGACTGATGAGTTTGCTCTGCTTCGGAGTCGACAGGGTATTTTGCGTATGCTTTTATCAGGGTTTTGCGTTCATTCGCTCCATGACTTATGGATTTGTGTTGCATCAAACAGATACTGTTTGCACAAAAAATAATTAGCTATTCTATGATGTCACCTATCTATAATGGATTAGCATAGATTGCGTACCAGACTTTGTTAAGATTGGCAATTAAGTCTTAAAATTAATTTTAAATATTTGATCCACCGTGTAATATCATGCTGAGTAGAATAAACCTCCCTCGTTCTTTACCGAGATGTCGTTAAAGGCGACTTAGGTAGGTTTTCGTCAAGCAGGCTGCCGGTCGTAAAATAACTAGCCAAATAGGATAGTAAAAGTCCGTTAGTTGACTTTACTACTAATACTGTCAATTTCCATTGTATATATACCCTAATATTTATATAATAATAGTTGCACACACTTATTTGAATAGTACACGCCGTGTGGTAACCGGCTGAATAGAATAGTACCACCCTTATTTCTTACCGAGGTGTCGTAAAAGGCGACTAAGGTAAGTCGAACCGCCCTGTAGTATCCGGTTGAATAAAATAGACCACCCTCTTTCTTACCGAGGTCTCGTAAAATACGACTAAAGTGAGTTCACGTCAGGAACCGGTTGGTCTTAAAATACATAGCCAAATCATGTGACAACATGTTTGTAACAATGTGTGTAAAGCTGTGCCGACCCCACTTAGAGTCGGATAAGGGCAAAAGGATGATGACTTATTTGGATAGTATTCGTTATGATTATTCTATGATGAAAAATATTTTCACACGTTGCAGTTCTCGTGACTCACGTTACTCACGTAGACATCCAGAGCGGATGCCATCGTCTTGAAAAATTGATATGTGTTGGAGCAAATTTCATAAATGTAAAATTTTTAAGAATGTGTTAGCTCGCTGAGAGACTACCTAAAGAGAAGGGTCTTAACTAAAAAAATGTAATTTTCTTTAATATAGCAAATCCAAACTATGTCCGAAAAACGTGATTGAATGGAATGATTTGATTAGAATTTGATTTGACCTGTTTAGAATGAACGATTTAAAATATATTTATTTTTATACAAGATATATAGAATGATGAGATAAAAAGCGTTGCCTTTCTATTAGCTATGCCTGCGGCTTTGCTCGCGTGGAAATCAGTGTGTTATATACTATCTTATTTAAAGTTACATAAAACCATAATAAAACCTAAACCTTTCTCAATAATTGCATCTTTCAGTAAAAACCGTACAAAAATCCATTCTTTACATTTTGAGAAAAGCGATCACATACAGACAAGGCTTTTGGAGACTTTATTTTTAATAAATATAGATATATTGTATTAGAATTTCAAAGAAACTAGAAAGAAGCCAGGGACTTCGCCAACGTCTATTAGAAAATCAGTGTCATAAAAATTTCCTCTCGAAATTTTGAGAATAAAAGTAATTATTGTGAGTTTATTATTAGAGATAGAGACATGGTGTCGCGGACTTTTTTGGAGTATTTTTTGTAGATTTACAATTCTCTAGTACATTACTTTAGTGTATCTTTGCTAGTTTACGTGGCACGTGACTAAAGCTCCCAGCCGGCAAGTTTTTTTTTATAACCGCGAGACCTCTTGAACACAATTGACATAAAACGGTAATGTAGTAACTTAAACTTTCCGAAAGAATTGCACTACCTTTTAGTAAAAACCATACAAAAATCTCTTCACTAGATTTTTAGAAAATAAATTACAGACAAGGACTTTATTCCATAATAAATTGTATAATAATTTCAAAGAAACTAATAAATTCTAATATTTGAAGTGTCCCACTTTGTTGAAAATACGAAATCTAGTGTTATTCTCTTGAAAATATTTGAACAATTTGCCCCGTACTTTATTATATTATATTAAATTCCAGACGCTCCGGAATAAAAGTGTTTGCAATATCTTTTTACAGCTGTTATTGTGCACACATAAAAGAATTTGTGTCCACCTACTTATTGTATGTTATTATTACTTTATATTAATGAAACAATATTGAATCCAGACTGTACGAAAGTTGTAGTTTTGCCTTTGGTAGTAATGCATAAGGAGTTAAAATCCGGAAAGCCGAATTTTAAATAGTGCTTTTTCATCTGGCCAGTCAAAGCTATACAAAAACAATCATAAATAACGCAACACAAAGCTATTATTCGTCTACGTCCGCAGACGTCAACGGAACGTGTCAAAAACATATCCGAAATTTGATACATATTCCCGTAGCTAAAATTCCATTTCCAATAATATTATTTTTATAAACACTCTAGCTTTTATTCGCAACTTCGTTCGCGTGGACTATAATCTTTAAATAAACAATAGCTTCTGTCACTTTCCAACCCTGCAAATATCTCCATCACAAACATCAGATCGATCCGGGGAGACTGAAAGATTTATCGTTTTCTCGAAAGCATAGTTTAATTATTTTAGTAAATACCCGTACGACTTAAATAAAATATCTATAGCTCATTAAAAATTTTCTTATAAACAAAAACCAATATATATAAAAACTTTCTAACTTTTTCGACCTAATACCAACAGCGTAATACGAGTATATTTATATAGAAGAAGAAGTGCAACACTCGTGTCTTTATGATCTGAACCTTGCTTTATTCTCAAAGGCAATTGTATTCTGCAATTTATTTATGTCACTGCTTTTACAATCTTACCTGGTGGTGAATAGCTCTTTCATAAATTAATTAACTACTAGCTGTGTCAGATGCTTTGCCTTTGTTAAAATCAATGTTCAAAAAAATTGAACATAAGAACATTACAATAAGTAGTCGTTATGAGTTAACCATAAGAGATAGAGACATGCTTTTGGAGACTTTTTGTAGAATTTTTGTAGATCTACAATTTTCTTGAACATTACTTGAGTGTATTGTGTATTATGCTGTATGATTTTGCGAACGCGAGTTAAGCTCCCAGCAGGCACGTTTTTTTTACAACGCATGACCTCTTATCTTCTTACCATGTTTTAGTAAAAGCCGTATAAAAATCCTTTCGGTAGACTTGCAGAAAATAGATCACATACAGACAGACAGCGTTTGGGGACTTTGTTTTATAATAAGTATAAATAAGCATCATTAATTGTAGAGGCCAGTAAAATCTAGATTACGAGTAATAGAAGTACTTGTGACTTACGTACGATATGCGTCTGGGTAGTCAAAGCTGTACAAAAACGCAGTAGCAAATTGTCGAGGGCAAAACAAGCTATTATTTGACTACGTCTGCAAGCGTCAACAAAACACGTCGAGAGCACTCCCGAGCTTTGATATAAGACCAAGTCAGGAGCTGGCATTTTTCACCACTTTTCACATGGTTTCGTACGCCTATTTTTAAAATGGAAACAGTCCTGCCTCACTTTATACATGGCCGGATGTTTGCGTTAATATAAAATGTATAAAGAGAGTAAGGAACAACTTTTTGATGTTTCTAATAATATAAAAAGGAAAGTAGCGGCTTTTTACTAATTAGTTTTAAGTAAGACAGAAGGGTTGGAGGTAAGACCTACCACGCTGCTTCAATGCGGATTGGTCGGTTACACATATCTCCAGAATTTTCTAGAGGTATGCAGGTTTTCCTTCACCAAAAAGCGTGTGATAAATTTCAATTATCAATTAGACACATAAGTTTTAACAGAAAAACTCATTGGTGTCTGCCCGGCGTTTGAACCCGTGAACTCCTCGAAAGAGCCGCATAGTGTTACCGCTGGGCTATCACAGCTTTTTTATTAATCTACTAATATAAGACTATGAAATTTTTCTTCTTCTTTTTCATCCACTACATAGTGCTCAAAATAGGTTCAGTCCGGGATAGTGGCGTTTACAATTTAAGTCCGCGTGGTTCCCTGTGGGAGTCGTTTAAGGAAATAGGTATTTTTACATTGGCTTCACAATATATTTTAGCAACTTAGTTTTCGTGCAGAATACATAATTATAAAAAATTAGGCGATATATATAATAGACAAAGTAGGAACCGACATAAGCTTTGAGCCTTGCAAAAGCACTAAGTCGTTCGCGTTGCAAAATTTTATTATAAAATGTTATACCAACTTTTTATAAATAGATACATAAATAAATGGTTCAAAAGCACTTATTTACGTTTGAATTTGAATTCCATTTGAGTTCCTTATGAATTTGTTTACATAAAAAAGTTACCTCGTATTTAAATGATCAAATGTATTTTAACATGAAAATAAAACGTGCTTATATTAAATTTAAACACAACATTTATTCTGTATAAATGATGAACGTAAATCTCGTTGAGTTATAGAGAAGCCGATCGAAGCTCAAATATTAGTTGTGATAACATAAACATTCTCAATTCTTGCCATTGGGAAAATATTATGCTACTACAAGAGCAATAAAATTTGTTGAAGCAGACAGTACCAATGATTGCTGCAGGCGGAATCTTGATTATGACATATTTTGAAATGACCAATAAAAGTTTAAATAATAGAAAATGAAATAACAGTTGTTACATATAAGACTAGTAAGATACGATCTTTCATCTAGATTCAAAATTAGCCAACACTAAAGAACCCCTTTATTCTTTTACAGAATTTTTTTTTTTACATGTGTTTAGTTGTTTATTATTAGAGGCATAGGATATTTATTTTTATTACAGTTTTCTTATCTTGTCATTTTTGTCATCTTATTTTATTTATTTATTTATTGGACAACCAACAATAGATACATTGTAATTTCTTAAATGATATTAGTCAGATCTCATTGTAAGTGTTCTATTAATTAAAGGTTATCACGTCATTCATATTAATTTACTTTTAACTGAACCGCTAGTACAGAACGATAATAGAACAAAAGTTATTTTTTTGCTATTAACGGAAAACACGTAAGATGGCAAAAAAAATTATTCTGCATATAATGAATTTTTTCTTTACAGATTATAGCAATGTATGAAATCTAAAAAGTAACTATTTGGTTTCAAAAATGCGTGACAAAAGTACGATGCATGAAGAGTTTTTGAACGATTTCAGAAACCCTTATAACTAATGTTATTATAGCTATCATTATAAACGCAAGTATGTTCTTATGTCTTCGATTAACAACCGAACGGAACAACGGATAGAAGTCAATAAAGACAAAGCCCGCGGGAAATTAATGGACTATAAAATCCGTTTAATAAATCTCTGATAAAATATGCTGTTATTTAAAAAACAACAATTTTTCAATGCAATATTTAGATAAAATTCAATATATAATAAATGTAACAACACGGCTAACTTACAATAAATCTGTTCTAAAAAAAATGGTGCAGCAATTTGCACTCTTTTGAGATTTTTTAATAAACAACATCAGATTTTACTAATGGAAAAAGCGCACATCAAAAGACTACTAATCAATTCGAAAGCCGTGATCATTTTACAAAAGGTCTCGTTCAACATACTCGCTGCGACGTCAATCCAATTTCCACCATACTGTATTTTGTTCATAAATCACAATTTTGTATTTGCTTCACGAATTTTGACTGCTTTATTTGCTTGACCTTTGCCTGTAATCTATTTACTACTCTTATTTAAAAACTACGTAAAAAGTATAATATAACAACGACTTTACCTTTATTCAATAAATAAGAAACGATTTTCTCAAAAGTCAACCCACAATATTTTCCAACAGCTCGTCAACTGCGCGCCCAAGTAATGACTACGTCAAATGACGCCACTACTTTCAACTACACACCTCTCCTCTCCGCACTGCACCGCACCTCTCCACCCGTCATCACACCTCGCCATAGCTATCTTCACATCTCTATGCTATAAGTTCCGCTTACAATCATCATAATTTGTTCATCACCAACATCATCATCATCAACATCATGATCATTTGTTTTCCTATTACCGAATCGTTATTCGTATATAAAAGTTGCCTCAGTTGACAAAAATGTTTTGTGAAATTCACAATGTACGACATAAGTCAAATCTATTACTTGTAACGTCTCGTTACCTTAAACACAAAAAACAAAAACTCACACTGTTTTTTTTTTGTAAATTATTTATAATATAAATGAAGCAGATGCAACAAATATTAATTTGAACATACATAAAAATTAAGGAAACATTCGGAATATCCAATCATTTGGAAACTCTTCATAAGATAATGTTTTTGACGTAACTGTAACATTAAGACAACCTCAGTTCTTTGTTCTTCGTTTTAACATTCTTTTGATTTTTTGTTCCTTTGTACTTTTGTAGTGTGTTTTTGTGTTTATATTCCTAATAAAAACGCCACTACTAAAAAACTAAAGACTAACTAAAGACTATATGTTTTAATCTTTCGACGCGGGCGGAACCGCTGGTGATTGCTAGTATTTTATAAGAGTTAGTACTCTTATATCTCTTATACTCTTATATATCTGTATAACTATATCTTAAACAGAATGAAATCTGTGCTAGCGTTATCATAATATTTTTTTATGATTTCTGCTTCTGTTCATATTTTTCAGATGAAATGTGTTACATGTTTCAAATACATCCTCCTTCATATAGTTGGTCAATAATATAAAAGATATTGTCGACGTCATTATGTGTGAAGATGTTGGGAGGACTTTTGAGGGAATTTCTTTTTATTATTGCATAAGTGTAAAGGAAAAATATATATTTTTTTATATCTATGTTACAACATGTTTCTAATACAACCTCTTTCATAGAGTTGGTCAATAGTATAAAAAATATTGTGGGTCATCGAGTTGTTGCGAAAGAGTAAATGGGTTAACTTTGGGAAAATTGCTTTTTATTATTGCATAAGTATAAAGGAGAAATATCGTCGCTTTTTATATCTATTTTAACGACTTCTATAAACTACATAATAGTACCTTGCAATGGCAAGAAAATTACTTGTATTGTCTATTTCTTGCACCTAATAAATAGTAAATAAAAAACTTAAAAAGTAAAATTTAACAAAATAAAACAATTTTAATCAGAAACATTTTTTTATTTCGGTACAAGAAAGTAATTAAAAATTGACAGTTATTAAGTATAAATTATAAGTTATTGAGTAATGATATTTAATCTGTATCTAAAAGACCTGTCAATTGCACTAATTTCAAAAATAAGTCTACTATCGATGTGTAAAGGAGGTAGGCGGCAAAAACGTAATCATCTTCACCTATTTCAATCGCACGGCCGCCTATCACCATCTGAAGTTCCATAATTAGTACCTGAAATCAAAACCTTTTATTAATAACGTCACAGTAGAGAAGATAACAGTAAGTAAGTAGCGGCCTGTTACTATCCCACTGCTGGGCATAGGTCTCTTCTCTCCGTTATTGGAGAGAAGGATTGGAGCTAAGACCTACCACGCTGCTCCAATGCGGATTGGTAGGTTACACATATCTCCAGAATTCTCTAGAGATATGCAGGTTTCCTCACGATGTTTTCCTTCACCGAAAAGCGTGTGATAAATTGCAATTATCAATTAGACACATAAGTTTTAATAGAAAAACTCATTGGTGTCTGCCAAGGTTTGAACCCATGATCGTCTCTAGAGATTCACACGGTCGCACCGCTAGGCCATCACAGCTTGCTTCAGATTTTAAGATAACAGTAAAAATAACAACACAGCACTTCAGCACTTGGAACAGCATTCAGCTTAAGTTGAGTAGTATCTCAACGCTGGTTTTCAATGGAATGAATTAATATAAAAAGGATAAAGGAAAAAGCTCGTCCCAATTAATCTACCTAAATAGCACCAGTATAGATTTTTTATAAGAAAATAACCAAATACTTTGTATTAAAAGTCATAGATAATATGGTACAAATTTCGTAGTGTTAGTTTGCTTTGAATATCATGCTTGATTTGTAAAACATGGGATGGTCAAATCTTTAAATTCAACGATCAACTGGTCTTAAGGATTTTAAATAGATAGTACAATAGCAGATTATAATACCAGATTATAGCATTTATTAGTATAAAAAAATCGCAACGTGTTCATTGTTGTTCATTTTTGAATTCTTTGAAATTATTGGTTAGGTAATAATTTTGCACGATTTGCTCCGTGTGGTATCCGGCCGAATAGTACAACCCTCATTTCTTACCGAGGTGTAGTAAAAGGCGACTAAGGTAAGTCAACCCGCCGTGTGGTATCCGGCTGAGTAGAGTAGACCACCCCCATTTCTTACCGAGGAGTCGTAAAAGGCGACAAAGTTAATTCGACCCACCGTGTGGTATCCGGTTTAGAAGAAAAGACCACCCTCTTTCTTACAGAAGTGTCGTAAAATACGACTAAGGTAAGTTGACGTCAGGCAGGCGGCCTGTCGTTAAAACAGCCAAATCATGCGACAGCATGTTTATAACATGTTGTGCCGATCCCACTTAGAGTGGCATAAGGGCAGGAGGATATATGCAGTATTTTTTACAATATGGTTTCATAGCTAAAGTTATTATGTAAATATAAATTTAACTAATGTAAACAAAAATCAATAATTATTTATCTGACGTACGTTTGTGGAATGAAAAAATTATAAAAAATTTAAATTAGCAGATGTCTATAACTTGAACTCTAATAAATTACTCGTAAACACTTACTATTACGTTGAGAATAGTTGCTACAAATAGCATCAATATTGTAAGCGGTTTGTAACGGACTTTGAAAACGAGCGCAGCTATTGTAACAGCCAGTGATATAGCGCAAAATACGGCCATTATCACCACCACATATATGTACCACTTTGTGAAATCAAACTGTAAATAAAATATTGTTTTACATTCACTATTTTACGAAATGAGATATACACACATCGTGTTCATTTTATTAATATTTATAGATATAAGATTAGCAGTTCAAAAACACTATTTAAGACAGGCTGATACAGAAAGCCTATTATTATTAGGATTACTTAGATGGTAAAAATGTGTGGATATAGCTACTCTTCGACCCTGTACAAGACAGTAACCGCCGAGTTTCTTGCTGGCTCTTCTCGGTAGGAACAGCTTTCCGAACCAGCAGTAGAGTTGACGATTCAAAAGCACTTGTTTACAAGTTTATTTGAATAAAGAATATTTTGAATTTGAATTTTCAATATATACCTAGAAATTTGCTATTATACAGAATATTAGGTAAAAGTTTGATTAGGTTGAAGTTTGTTATCTGGGGATACTTATAAAACTAGGAACAATAGTTCAACGGTTTCTTTATAACACAAAAATTAAGGTAAAAGCTAAAGAATTATGAAAGGGAACTTTGATATATACGGAATACATTGTCTACTGCCGACTTCTGTCTTATTATCATCAATTACCGATTTGGGTTGTCCTCCTTTCATCTTGGACACTAAGGAATTTTACACGAAACAAAACTAAGGTTTATCTTTGACAATTACATTCACCACTATTAAGATAAAGTGAGGAGTTTTTACAAATTATATCCCTTGGATCACAATAATAAAAATAGAAGAATCGAGTAAAGGTAAAAGCTTGTAAAAAGTATTACTTACACTAGAACAAGCCAGTAGTATGCACACCATTACAGTAACAACAGTCCCCAACAAAGCATAAATTAAAATTTGTGTCCTGTATAACACGGTTATGGAAGCCACTAGATTGGACATCGCAACTAACTGGAATGTATATTATTTTCATTTTAATGAAATAATAGAATGGTTAGGTTAGGCTATAATTACTTATAAGAGTTTAACTTTAAAGGAAAAATGTATAAAAATTCAAATAACCCATAACCTTAAGGATAACACATATATAAACTATTTTTTTTAATGCAAGAAATGTTAAGTTGATTGCATAAGCCATCATATTTACAAAACCATATCAAACAGTTTACTTTTAGATAAATATTTGCTATATATTGCATAGAAAACGGTGAAGTCTTAAAAAAGGAACGTCAAATGTTAACATCACGAAAACTCAAAATTTAACTAATATAAAATTTTAAACAACATTGAATACATATAATCGAATTGGGAATAAATTTTTTTATGAAAACGAATCTCGAGACTTCGGTATCGATATTAGATAGACTTATATGCAAATAATTCAAATAATCTTACCACAACAAACAATGATATGAAATTACACGGTGGTGTCCTTGAACAAGCTGAACATGCCATAACGAAGCTCATTGCAATAAGTACGATACTACAAGTATAAATTAATATTTTCATTGAATACATAATTGACGCAATTTATCAGAATATGGCATAAGGTCGGTCTGACCTAAGATGAACGTGTGACCATTAACCGATGTAAAAATAGCGGACAACACTAAGTAAACTATAAAAACCTCTGTGCTCAATATTTAAAATAAATCAAGCACTTTATGGTAAAGCAAAATTTCTTGAACATCGGAACCTAGAAATCTCTGAAAAATTTATTAGTTACATGTTGCCTGCAAAATCTAAATTTTAGTGGTCTTGGTGATCTAAGCTTTAAGCCTTTTCTTTCTCTAGGAGACCTTAACAGTGATATAGTTAAAGACCGATGCCTAATATATACTGACTTAAGAAGTTTATGTATATCTCAAAAATTTTACAATCCTGGCAATGAATGGAGTATCACATGGAGTACTGTTCTCATCTCTGGGCTGGTGTACCCCAGTACCAACTTAAGCCATTTGATCGCATACAGCGCAGAGCAGCTCGTATTATTGGGGACAAGGTGATTAGCAAACAGTTGGACTCTTTAGCGATGCGTAGAAACGTGTCATCACTGTGCGTTTTCTACCGCATCTTTCACGGAGAGTGTTCCATTGAACTACATGACCTGATTCCTGTCGCTAAATTCCACAACCGCACTGTACGTCACAGATTAAAATATCATCCTCACCATCTGGATGCGTGGCGATCCACCACAGTGCGGTTTTCAAATAATTTCATTCCGCGTACCACCATTTTATGGAACGATCTCCCTTTAGTGGTGTTCCCAGATCGGTACGATATAAGTACCTTCAAAAAGCGTATTTTTCACCTTTTTAAAGGACAGCAACACACTCGCTCTGCGAGAGGTCGTGGGCGGCGGTGATCACTTGAGGTGCACCGCATGCTCGTTTGCTCTCCTATTCCATAAAAAAAAAATGACCCTGCTAAATTAAGACTTTTTCAATCTGCCGGATCCATTTCATCTTGAGATCTTTGCAGATATAATTAAAAGAGGCGAGAGATTTGAATTTATATGTGAAATTTCGAACGTATTGATTAAAAGAATATTAACGTTGTACTTACATGGAGAATATCATGGAAATTTTACCACGTTCTATATACCAATCTTTTAGGTCAGGTCTGCAATGGGAGTAAAAAACAATACGAAAAGTATTACAAGCTTGTAATGAACAGTGTACGACTATTGAAATATAAAAATGCAAACAGTACCTGCGACTAATTTTGAATCAAGTTAAATGTAATAATTTAATTACAAGTTAAATGTAATAATTCAAAATGTAAAGAATTTTTTAATAGTTGTACAGGTAAAAGTGCTTTAATCTTCTCGTCACATACTACGTTGTTGTAATCATACGGAGATTATAAACAAAAAAACAGTTACAAATTAAAAAAATGTAATATTAATAGTATAATCTTACTTACGTCTTTAACACAAAAATATCGTAGGCAGCTGTTATTAGAAGCAGCACCAGTACCAAGATAAATACAAATTTTATGAAATAATTGCGAGTTTTAGGATCGTATTCCAATGTGCCGGCTCCTCCGTGGTAATCGTGACCTCCATGATGTCGAGGATTGGCTGGTTCTTGACCACCCCATCCACCAACCCAACCACCTTGACCACCGTGTCCTTAAAAATATTGTTAAATCATCTGATTCTGCTTGTACAATAATTCAAATTTCTATGTATGCTTAAAAATCCCAAACAAGTAAATATCGTATATTATTACAACGTCAACGACTTAAGTCGCTTTTCATTGCAGTAGTAATAGTAATTATTGCATAGCAGTAGGATTGACAATTCAAACGAACTTGTTTACAAGCTTACTTGAATAAAGAATATTATGAATTAAAATTTGAATTGTATGCCAACACCATATGCCAATCTGCACCACGTACCCTATATGTTTATTAAGGAAGATCTGGCAACTGATTCATGGCAGCATAACCTTTTATTCTTAACTGGTCAAAAAATATATCGAGCAGCATCGCTATTTATTTATATCTCACGAGAATCGCTCATTGGGAACATTCAATCGACGAAGGCAGCTATTCTACGACATTTTCCAAGCTATAGCTCAGGCTATTTATAATGAAGCTGAGGGGGCTATTTATAGGGTAATTACCTTGATTGTATTGTACCCAAACATCAGGGGGTTTCCGGTGCTTATTGACCAATTCAAATATGGCACATTGTTGTTCAACTTTATTGGCCCTCTGTAATATATCTTGTAATTCATTATCTGTATCATCAACTTCTTCAATACTATTGTCCTTTTTATCGTCTTGATTTATTCCAACTTTTGCTAATAATTCTGCAGAATGTTTATTATTCGAATCAGCAATTGGTACTTCATCAATATTAATAACGATTTCTTTCTCTTCATTATTATTTTTTTCGAATTCTTTATTAATTACTTTAAGAGCTTCGGTGTCAATCATTCGTTGTTTATGTATATGATAATTTACATCAGTTAGTTATTATTTTCTCCTATAAAAGTAATAACCGTTTGCATTGACACATAAGTATTAAAATTACTCATGTCTTTTAAGAAATTCTTCAGTCAATGTGTCATCTATCAAAATATTTCTTCTCTAAATAAAACACAATGAATAAGGTTCTAATTTTCTAATTTTGGTCACTTGCTTGATAATCCAATGACATGAACAGATCTGATAAATATATCTAAACTAGAAGTATAAAGTAGGAAAGCTCCTAGAGCATAATCTTTTGCTCCTATTTCTATGCTCTTTTTGTCTAATATCATCTGTAATTGAATTGTGAACATCTGTAATGCATTTAAAATATTTAATATTTTTTTTATTTATTTATTTGTTGCCTAGATTGTGTAAATATGCATTGTGTCTACTTACCTTAAACACCTCGGTCAGACAGAGGGTGGTCTATTCTACTCAGCCGGCTATCACACGGTGGTTCAACTTACCTTAGTCGCCTTTTACGATACCTCGATAAGAAATAAAGGTGGTCCATTCTACTCAGCCAGATACCACACGGCATCCATGTGTTGCAAGATTAAGCATACTTAAGCACTGAAGTTGGCTCCTACAAAGCCGCGGTTGCACAATTTATGTCCCATTTATTAAAGAATACAAGAAAATTTTGAAAAATAATATTTTTTAAATTTTAATCATCAAATTTTAATTACATACGTAAATTTTTAATGTTTATTATAATATTTTTCCCGCCACACACGTCCATCTTTATTTCCATTCATGCGTTCCCGCTTATAACGAGTGCACTTTAAAAAATTCACAACAGCTTTATAAATTCATTCGCCTGTATTTTTTCCGGTGTCGTGGAAAAATTACTTCATGAATTTTAAACGGCTGCTCCAACTTTAACAGTTAAAAACGAAACATTTGAATGTTCGTCTGGAAGTTTCAGATAAGTAGGAAGCTAAATAGTCTTTTAATTTCATTTTACATAAAAAAGTCATTAGACTAGCCAATAATCCTTTTTTGCAATTCTGTTTTAGGTTGAGATGGAATAAAATTGATTCTTAGTATTTTTTTTAAGTATACTTTTTTTAAGTTTATTTAAGGACTTATGTGTTTTTAAGGTTAGCAAACTTTCAAACTGACAGACTCTAAACTTGATTAGTCTATACTAATATTATAAAAAGGAAAAATTTATTATATGTTTGTACTCTTTTCATACAAAAACTACTGAACCGATTTCAAAAATTTTTTCACCATTGGAAAGCTGCATCTTTACTAAGCAACAAAGGCTATATTACATTTTCAAAAACATAGGGATCCGTAATAAAAATGTAATAAGCTAGGAAACCTAAGTAAAAACAAACTTTTATGTTAACAAAAATAAATCTATAGTCCGGCTTTCCACTTTCCACTGCCATGAGATACGTGAGTGAAACCGCGGAACATTACTAGTATTAAATAATTTATAGAATTATGCGTTACTTTGCGGAGATCCATAATAAAAAAGTAACCGTTAACCGTTGAGGAGTTCCCTCATCTGGAGCCAATCCTGGCAGTAGCATCAGGTCATGCTTATTATAAACTCAATCTCAACCAAACAAACAAAATTTCACTCACTCAATCAAAATTTCAGGTCAATCGGATACCGGGAAGTGGGTCAAATTTAAATCGCAAGATTCCACCTTCACATACATAAATGGTAAGTTAAATAAAAGCTTTTATATAACAACAATTTTACTTAAGGATACCCAAATTTAACAAGGAAGGATCTAATAAGATCAAAATATTCTAGTAATATTCTAATTCATATTAATAATGATATACTTACAATAACTAAGAACATAGAGCTGATGTATAACACGGCAACCTTTAATGGTTTCATAACATTGCCAGAGATTATTGCTGAGATGTATACAATTGTAGCTACTATCGCAAAAGTGCATGATATTACCACGATAAATAAGATCCAGCTTGTGAAATCAAACTAAAAGTATAAATAACTGGATTAGTAGGTGAAGATGCCGCGGACGTAAAGACCAATATCTCTATAAGTAACTGAGGTCCGATTATTTATCTGATACTAATCTAATACGTGATACACAACTGTCGTCCAAAAAGCGCCCTATATGACCCTGAAGATCAAATAACGATCGCAAACACAAAAACACGTAAACACACACACAGCGTCTTCGCCGGCGAAGACGAGGTCCCAGATTTCTGACGTCGGTTGGTCGTGGCTTCTTGCCAGCCTTCCGTCACCGTAACGACTAATCAAAGTCATACCATCAGCCCTCCACTACACGTCGCCCTAAGCCGTGGTCCGGCCTCACAAGAGGCACCCTTAGGACGACGTTTCCCGACGCTAGTAGAGCTTCTGCGCTCTACTCTCCGCATTTTGCAACTTCGACGATGCTTCTGCGCTCTCCCGTCCCACCCGGTGACGCAAGGGCTAACAGTCTACAGTCAATTTGAAAAATAAATACACAACTGTAAGTAAAAGTAAGTAGGGGAAATGGGTGGAATAGTCCGGAATAGGAGCTGACCACCCGCCCTGCACCGACAGGCGTCCCCGAAATTAGATAGAAATAAAAGTAAGTAACAGCTTATAAATAAACTCGAGTAGATCGTATATTTCATACGTAAAACATTTAAGAGCAATTGTATCATCATTATCATTCTCCTGCCCTTATCCCACTCTAAGTGGGGTCGGCACAACGTGTTATCATATGATTAGGCTTGTTATTTACGACTAGCCGCCTGCCTGACGTCTTACCTTACTTTTTGTGACTTTTTGTTCTTGATCTTTTGTGATACCTCGGTAAGAAAGGGGGTGGTCTATTCTACTTAGCCAGATACCACATGGTGGGCCAACTTATCTTAGTCGCCTTTTACGACACCTCGGTAAGAAATTAGGGTGGTCTATTCTACTCCGTAAACGACATTGTAATTATAGCAAAATATACTAACGTTCGAACAGGCAAGAAATATGCAAACAATTACAACAAAACCGGTAGTTATTGTAGCATATAGTAACACTTCCGTGTTACACTTGGCTGATATTATGCCCGCTATCGAACATATCGCCATCACCTGCAAAAGCAATTATAATAACTAATTTCAATAAATATTTAAATTAGCTACCAAGTTGAACAGTCCGTCGCTCCTAGAAAATATTTTAACATACCTTTCAAGTTATTAAGTACTGAAAAGCTCAAACTCTTTAAACCTATGATGTCAGTTCAACAAACTGTGTACTAGTGTATTTATAAGTATACTATCTGTACCTACAGCTTCGCCCTCCATTGATTTCTAGGAGGGCGAAGCTGTAGGTCAATGTGTCACCAGATTTTTCACGCGTAAATAACTTAATATTGTAATTTGAAATTTTGAACATAAAAGTAGCAGACCAACCAGACTCAAAATGAGCGCTTTTTTTTCAGTTTCCACCGTGATAACGCCGCGTAAAGAGCTCATGAACAAGAGCCCCGTATGAGCTTGAAATTAGTCGGGCTCATCAGATAAAATAAGACGTGAGTATAGCCAGTTTCTATACATTAATTATGAATTACACTCACGATAGTTTAAATTCAAAAATAAAAGTAGATATTGTGAGTTAACTATAAGAGATAGAAACATGCTGTCCCGGACTTTTTTGTAGTACTTAAAAAGATCTCCAATTCTTTAGTACATTACTTTAGTGTATCTCTGTTGGATTACGCGGCCCACGTGCCTAAAACTCCCAACTTTCACAGTTTACTTAAAACCATACTGTTCTATAAATTTAAACTTTACGCAAGTATCGTAAGGAGAATTTTGAGGAAATTGATCACATACAGACAGACAGACAGCTTTTGGGGACTTTGTTTTATAATAAGTGTAGATGTTTCTTTTAGTTTATTTTTTCATTATTTTTTTTTATTTATAACTTTCCCTTATATAAAAAATTCAGTATTTAAAGTATGATTAGATGATGTATAAGCTTTAGTTTATATTATGTGCATCGTGTTTCTATAAAGACCTCACCGGAACTTTATTAGTTCTATTTGAGATTACTGATTGTAATTTTGGTAAATTTTTATACCAGAAATATTGCATAAAAATGTTATCACTTAAAAATTAGGGACAAATAATCTAAATACTTATACATATTATAACATGTTGTGCCGACTCCACTTACAGTGGAATAAGGGCAAGAGGATGTAACGATCCAAATACTTGCAAGGGTAAATGTTTTTCCGGATAAGCATCCTTTAAATGGTTAAGAGTAAAACTGCTGTAATCAAAACTTAATATAAAGTTTATATTAGCTAATTATCGAAAACTCAAAAACAAATTCGTGCAGAAAGTTTTAAATTTAAATGTAGCATATTCTGTATAACCAAGTGCAAGCCACCGATAAGATCGGGAAATACAGCGACGCGAAACGATATTGGAATATTAAAGTAAACCTGCTCTGAATTTGTCGATTAAAGTGCAAACACGATTCCAGGTTAGGTATTTTATAATACGCATACATGTTTAAACGGAGAAAGGGTTACAGCTGTAACGTGTACAAGTTGTAAAATAAAGTGTAAATTAAGTTGAAAAATACATTCATATATTATTATTTTCTCATTTATATATATGCAAAAAATTATTACCTTAGATATTTTGTATTAAGAAATTACCAAATGCGCAAAACATGTAATTCGAATAAAGCTCGACTAGACATTTAAAAATTGAAAAATACATTTATGTATAATTGTTTTTTCATTCATTATTAATGTATATACAAAAATTATACGCTTAAGTATTTGTATTTTGTAAAAATTACCAAAAGGGCAAAATATGTAATTTGCGTTAAGAGCTTATGTAGAATTAAGGGTCCTAAGCATATATTTTTAATAAGTTCACTAACCGTCATAATTAAGAAGAACACATTACAAGGAGACTCTCTAGCACACGCTGAACATATCATGCCACAGTCCGCTATGATTAGAAACATTCTGGAAATATGAAAGTTACAACAAAAACTATCCAACACGGTGACGCTGCAAAAGCCTACAGTCATTTAAGGAACAAATTATATCCTAAAAATAAAACTATAGTTTCGTATTTATACAGCCACCCATCTAAGGAAATCATATCGAAGCACCCATGATAAGGTTATTCTGACACATTGATGAGAATCGCCAATATTGGCCAAACTAACACACGTGGTGGCGTCCGCGATGGGATACGTCCACGCTACCCTGTCTGTACAAAAAATAGTTGTGCACAGTCTCTATTAATACTACATTTACAAAAACTTAATTACTTAATTGTCTATCCATAGAATACTTAATATAACCATAACACAACAAAAGTTTTAAATATAATAATCATTTCTACCTTATGCCGATATTCTAAAAGTAACGCTTCCGAAGTTATTGATGGTAAAATTAAGTTACGATTAGTGACACTATACTCGTAAGCCTCACATAATTATTAATATTTGATTAAGATATGGAGAATTCTATAAATGACAACATCGTCAGTGGATAAACGTTGTATAAGAATTATGGAGTGCTTAAGACAGAAAATCACTGTATATTTATTGTCAATACTTCGTTACGGCTCATCTTTTAAGATGCGAACAGCCAAAGCGTGGAATTCTCTTTCGGCATCTATCTTCGCCAACTCCTACTGCTGCATCGGCAAGCGCGGTCTACCTTAGGCTGCCACTTTTGCTTTCTATTAGGCGGAACAGAAGACAAGCGCTGGTCTTATAGTATAAAAACTTCGTTCTTATGGTTTTATTACTGACCACAAATTGTAAGCTAAACTTTGTGCAATAAAACATTGAAGAGAGCCCATAATATCATGATCATAAAACTATATTTTGATTTATGATTAAAATCGATGTTGAGCCCTTATAAAGATTTACTTACAAAGCAGGAAGTAATATCCACAATCCATATCTGCTAAAGAGTGCTTTGACGCCAGGGCTGTAAGATAAAAAACTAAACTTTAGACCCTTGTTTGCTTTAGTTGTTATTGCTTGTAAAGCTGTATATCCAGTAAACGATATTTCCATGACCACTTTTATAATTATGAAACTTCTATGCTTCAAAAAAAATGACTCTAATCAAATTTAAAGTACGAGTAAACCTTTTAAAATTTGCTATATTTGATAGATTTGATAACCCTAAGTATAATATCATAGACATTAACTAATTACCATTTGAGCATCTATATTCAATAACTCTACTCTGTGAGAACCATTAGGGCTACCAGCATATTGAAATAAATCAAAAGTGAACCGCGAAATCGCAGTTTTAAATGTGGATCATCCCTAAGCTGAACATGTAATATACACAAATAAGGATTTATCAGAAAAAACTTGATTACAAACGAGCGATGTGTCACTGTAAGCGTGAAGTGGGCTTTAATATATTACAACCATCTATTTCCACAATAACAAGAAACAACACATTAACAATTCAAAACATTTACTTCAGTGTCCCCAACCCGGCTAGAAGACCACAAAAACTTATCTAACTCATAAATACGAGTGTAAACACAAAGCGTTAGATCTACATTCTAACCTCATATGATTTTATCACTGGAACTAAGTCCCTCAGGTTTCTTACGCTTAAAATACAATGTTGGATAGCTAGAATAGCTACTAAATTTTTCAAATTGAAAATACAAAGAATAGATGCATTTGCAATGTAGTGCTAGAGGCGTATCATGTGGATCCCGAGGACAAACGCACAAATGCATCTATTCTTTTGCGGCTCAAAATAATAACGCTCTACTCCTCCATATGTTAAAATCGTCTACTCTGGTACTTCGTACATATCATGCGGAGTAGGGATGATACCTTGGAGAGACTAATAGTTACCGGCAACATTTAACGTGAAAGACCTAGAGGCGCCCACTAACAAGGTGATCTGACTAACTGCGCCAATGCTGCACGTCCTACAAAGTTTATGAGTTACCTATAATAGATACTAATAGAAGCCGGTGGAAAATAGTAAGCCCCTCGAGGATTAAATCTAGCCGAAGTCACGACGTTCAGTAATGAAGTAATGACAGGAGAAAGAGAGAGATTAAATATTGCTTTGTTAGATAATGAAATACTGTTTTGCACTCGTCGTATGCGTTGACTTGAATATTGCGATATTCTAGACTCTTATAATAATCTCTTAGGCAAAATTTACTTTAATAACTTTCTTTACCTGGCCCTAATCAAGCACAATAAATTGAAAATAGTTATACTTACGTAATTAACACGTAAGTAATGAACATGGCCGTTATTATAATCATTATCAATACAATAATAAGGACAGATTTTATGAAATTGCGTGTGGCTGGATCGTTCTCAAAGTGCGTTTGGTGGACAATGGAATCAGGTACCGAAGCTGAAAAATGATATTATTTGACAATACCTACTTTAATGAAGCACATTTTGCACAGTATAAATCAACTCTTACAGTTCATTATATTAAACATTAAATATATTTTTTACGATCTGACACAGCTTGCAACTTGCAACATTTCTAGTAAATATCACTTTTAAAAAACACTCTGAATACTTTCCAGACACTATATTTATGCGTCTAGACTTACAGTTGATCATTGATTTATTTTAGGACTTCACTCTATTAAGTTCACTGCATTGCAATATAATTAAGTAATTTGTTTAATTCTTATTAGTACCTAAGTCTAATATACTTAATTTATCTTGAAATGCTTATTTTATTTTATCATTGTAATTTCTTTAATTTTATTATTCTCCAGTACTATTTAGATCAACCTGTCTATTGTAAACGACTTTTAGTTTAGAATCATGAAAGAAAATATCCCATTCAGTGACAGTAAAAACCCTTAAAGTGTATCAGATTATTGTCAATTATTAAAAAAATGATAGTATGAAAACATGAGAATCAACTTACGCCATGGTAAATAAGATGTTAATCCATGTTCTTGGTTTTTGTTATCTGTAGGTTTATCACGTTGTCTCCTAGGCGGTGGTCTCTCATCAATCTCGCTACCTTGAATAAAATCTTTACAATCAACGGCATTGTCAACCCGAGGGACGGGCATTTTTATAATTTCTTTGTAATGTTGATTTCGAGATATTACTTTTAATCCTCCATTATTTTCAAAAGTATTATCGGATACTAAACACTCGTCCTGTATATTGTTGCCTTCAATATCAATAATAGCGTTTCTTTTATTAAAAGAAACTTCAACATCTTGACTGTTCTGTGCCTTTACAATAAATTGCTTTTTTATTTCGTTTTCGTTATGATGATTTTCCTCGTTTACGTGAACAATTACATTCTTGGATTGTCTGTTTTGTTCTTTTGAAATTTTGTTTATAAAAGAAGCAGAGAAGGTAGATGATTCAATACATTCATGTAAATCTTTTTTACAATTTTTATCAAATGTTACTTTATAATTCATCAATTGATTTTAAACAAAGCAAAAATCTTAATTACAAATACATTTTTTACAATTACAATATTTACATAAATTGACATCTTTATGACACAACTGAGTATTCATAACAGATTATCAAAAAAATACTAAATTTATCAGATAATACTTAAGATTAGCAATCAGGTGATCATAAGCTAGCATAGATAATACACTAAAATATAAGAGTCATAAGAGCCTAAGCCGGCTGACCCCCTAGTGTCCTAGTGACGTTTTAAAGGTTACCTATTAGGAGTCTACATATCGCCCATCTACATCTGAAGAATAAAACTACATGTTCTATAGAAGAAGTGTGAAATCCACATTCCAACCATTGCCCGCCCAATGCCACTTTAGCTACACGATACGCTTTAGGTTAGGGTTAAATCATTTATTCTTAAAAAAAGCCAATGACCACTTACATGAGAACATAAACCCTTAAGTAAATTAGGCGTTTAATATCATTATATATAATACTTTTTTTTATTTATGTATGTAGACAAGCACCAGTATAGATCGCTCCGTCGGCTGCTAAGCAACTCTCATCTTATGAGACCGTAGTCAGCGAACGAGTGTCGGATTCATACGTTAATGATAAAATTAGGTAAATTAGACGTAAGCGTAATTTTGAACAACATACAACAGTTAAGGTTAATAATACTGAAGCAGACTTTCCACTATTTAGCAATACCTAAATTTTTGTGATTTTCTATCTGCTACGTTTTATATCAATAGTGAATCTCTCTACATCTTTTATCTATTTTAACAAATTTAATTTCAAATTCTAAATGCTTAAGAAGTCTAATATAACATGATTAAAAAAAATAGCCGACAGTAGCAGTTAAAAGGTCGGTAAAGGAACAATTGCGTTTCCGTCGTTGAGAACCAAATTTCACTCTCATTACCATTTCAATAGCAGAAAACACCTATTTCTTTTAAGGAGAATGTTCGCGCCACGATTTTCTATTAAAACTTGAAAATGGAAAAGCATTTAATAAAAATCTAGCCTTAAATAAAATGCCTATTACCATCAAGTTATATTTTCTTTCAGATTAAATTCAAGTAATATATATGGTATCCGGTTGAGTAGAATAGATCACCTTAATTTCTCACAGAGGTGTCCTAAAAGGCAACTATGGTAAATTGACCCGCCGTGTGGTATCCCGCTGAGTAGAACAGACTACCTTCATTTCTTATCAAGGTGTCGTAGAAGGCGACTAAGGCAAGTTGATCCGTCGTGTGGTATCCTGAGTAGAATATACAACACGTCAGGCAGGCGGCTGGTCGTAAAATACATAGCCGAATCATGTGACAACATGTTTATAAGGAGTTATACACCACTTACAGTGGGATAAGGGCAGGATGATGACTTTTCAGTTTTTACTTCGATGTAGTATGACACAGTGTTTTGTTATTTTACATATTTATTATCTTCCTGTGCCGCCGTGTGGTATCCGAAACATATCGCAACATGCTTAAATCACATTGTTCCGACCCCACTTTGAGTAGGGTAAAGGTAGGAGAATCATGATAATATTTTTGGAATTTTATAAATAAAAACTAACGTTGAAAACAATACGTATTATTTATTTTTCATGTCTTACAATTGTTTTCTTAATCAAACTCAACCTAATTACAACAACTTTTTAACTATAATTTAAAAGGCAATTACTATTCTTAAATCAGAATATCCACCCACAAAACCTTAAAGGGCAATAAACAAAATTCTCAAGATAATAAGAACAATAAAAACGCCGAGATTGTTCCCTGTCTTCAAGTTTAGAAACGGAATATTTTATCACTTCGTTACTTGGGCGTTTTTAAAAGGTTTCGCTAACGAAATCTAAATTTGCACAACGCTAAATTAATGGATTACAATTCCTGACGCAGACGGATCATAATTATATTTAAATAACGTACTTTTTTCTATTTTAATATCATTATTTCGGCCGCTTTCCATAAATCAGAACTCAAGATAATGTATTTCGTTACTTATTTAGGACGCAGATCGTATGGTCTCACACTAGCCGTGTGGTATCCGGCTAAGTAAAATAGTACCACCCTCCTTTCTTACCGAGGTGTCATAAAAGGCGACTAAGGTAAGTCGACCCGCCGTGTGGTGTCCGGCTGAGTAGAATAGACCACTCCCTTTTCTTACCGAGGTGTCGTAAAAGGCGACTAAGGTAAGTTGACCCACTGTGTTGTATCCGGTTTAGTAGAATAGACCACCCTCCTTCTTACTGATGTGTCGTAAAATACGACTAAGGTAAGTTGACGTCAGGCAGGCGGCCGGTCGTAAAAACGCAGTCAAATCATGAGACAGCATGTTTATAACATGTTATGCCGACCCCACTTAGAGTGGGATAAGGGCATGAGGATGATGATCGTATGGTCTCACACCCTGAGATCAACGACTATTTCTATGCAAATGATATTTAATAGAAAATCACCAACAGTGGGATAGTATGCCGTTATTTTTATATAGGTGCGTACAGTTAATAGTGACTTCTGTGGTACAATAGTATATCGGTGAACACAGAAAAGCGCGGGGTTCTCGATATATAGAAAAAAAAAGATGGCGCCCAAATTAATACTAATATTTTTCTTTGATTATTTTTTTTAATATACCATAAAACAGTGTATTATTATTTATACTTCTATACTAATATATAAAGCTTAAGAGTTTGTTTGTTTGTTTGATTGTTTGAACGCGCTAATCTCAGGAACTATTCGTCCGAAAAATTCTTCGAGTTTAAGATATCGAGGCTATAGAATATATAACATCACGCTAAGATGAATACGAGAGGATTAGCATAAAAAATACCACGAAAATTGAAAAAGTTAAAGCTTTCCTTACGTGCGCTGAGTAAAAATTTAGTGAAAGTTATTCAAAAATGATGTATTAAAAAAGTTCTAAATAAAACTAAAATAAATAAATAAACTCCGTGTCAGCATACATCTAGCTGTTAAGGTTAAGCCACTTTAACCATTTTTATGCTCATCAAAATATTACACAGGTTTTCACAGGCGCAGCTGCTGGCGATTGCTAGTTTTTTTTAAATAAATTTATTGTTACTTCCTGTGCTACTTAATTTCATAAGATAAATGCTGTAGTCAACATGCTATATATGCCACACTATTATCAGTATATAGATTTTCTAGATATTTTGAAAAAAGCAAACTTCCTTGCTGGATTTGTCGAAACGCACTTTTTTATACCCGTGGTAATATTGAATTGATTTAAAACCATTTGTAAGAGTCTATTAAAGCGTACGTAGCAGCTAACAATATATCTTTAAATTATTAGTTTCGGGTACATACCACGGTAATTTGTTTTGATTTGCCGATATTTTGACCCAGTTGCATGGATCGTGGTCACGACGGAACTCTACTTCCGTCGTGACCACGATCCATGCAACTGGGTCGAAATATCGGCAAATCAAAACAAATTACCGTGGTATGTACCCGAAACTAATAATTTATAATTATGTCTTCAACCCACGAATATTCAAGTATAAAATCATTAATATATCTTTAGAACATTCAGATAGGATACAATATTCAACGACCGGAACGTTCCAAACACAGTATGAGAGAAATTAAAGACCATAGTCAAATTTTAGGAATCTATTTGTTCCGATAAGGCGCCGGTCTATTGGTATTCTTGTCACGTACACCCATTTCAGATCTATCTGGAGGACTTAGGACACTTATCGGGTATGATGTTAATTTCATTGTAATGGTCACAGATGTATGGGCTATTGTTAAATTTCCGATAGCATCATATTTAAGAGACTCATCACTAACTACTTTATTAGACAAAACCGATATCTATGGTGCATTGTTTTATTGTTAATTATGACTAGTAAATATACCTATATAATCCACTCCTGCATTTTAGTTATTCTTTTTATAAAAGAGTCTTAACATATTGTATTTGTCATTACATGGTATTCTTGTTTTAAGATTTATTTCGTTTTTACTAGATTATATAAGCCTATCATAGATATAAATACGGCATTAGCATCCACCTGGCTACCATTTTCTTTTTTTTTGGTTTTTGTTTGTGGTATTTTTTGGTGAGAAAATCACATTAGATTTGATTAAAGTGTGTCTACACACCAGCATTCCTCGCAAAATCTGTTGTATCTTCGTCTGTTGTATGTGTATTCTCATCTAATGATTTTTCTTTATTCTACAAGTACATATTACCATATACTAGAGAAATATTTAACAATTTGCGCTATAAGGTTGTTATAGGTATATTGTCACTACAAAAAATCTTGAAATTAAAAACCTTGTTTTGTTGATTTCTTGACTGCCTTATGTGACTTCTTAATTTTTTGTTTATGACATAATTGAACCCTAATTTAAGATGAAGTCTTTATCAATTATTCATATTTTTAATGTAATTAATACGTCTACAATAAAGATGATACTATTTGATAAATATTGAATGCATTTTTGTACCTTATTGAATTCAATACATACATCTAGTTAACATAATTCAGTCCAACCCAAGACAAGTTATACGGATTTAACAGACGTGACAAAAGATTAGTTCGCACAACCAAATTTTAAGGAGCTATTTGTTTTGATAAAGCCCCGCTGCTTTGGTATTCGGATCACGTACCCCTATTCCACATCTATCCAACTAGGGAGCTTAACACAGTTATCGGTTATTCGCTTATTAGTTTTTACCCTCCTTGTATCAGCTGCAGATGTATATTCCAAACTTTGATTGCTTTGGTAGTTCGATATTGGAAATGCCGGGGCAATTCTTAATGTTGAGTAACTTCGTTTCAGTACCGCTTTAAACTCGTATATGATTTATACGAAAACTAAACGTTTTTGAACGTTTTTGATTTAATATAAAGCTTGATGGCAGATCTATTGGGCCCATCATTTCTATTATTAATTTTCTATTATTTATTTGTAGGTCGAGTTGCTTCGAGTCTGGGTTTTATATTTGTATTTAAGTATGTATTTAAAAATTATATATGAATATATTCACCACTTGTCTCTCACCCATAACACAAGTATTCAGTGACTTTGGGGACGGACGACCGTGTGTGTAAGTGTCCCATATTTATTTATGTATTTACCACAGCGCTCACATACTGATTATACGACCTAGCTATCCAGGAATCTAACCCTGGGCAAGAGAGTTAGTCTTCAACATAGAGCGGCTCTCTCTTTATTTCAAAAATTGACAATATTCTGTTAGTTCGAATGGCTATTACAGCATCACCGAGAGATATGGGGCGAGTGTGGAAGCATCGCCAGAGGAAAGGTGATAGCGAGCGACGGCAGAGACTGGTAGCATGTATCGTGGTCTATTCTACTCAGCTGGATACCACACTGTGGGACACCTTAGTCGCTTTTTACGACACCTCGGTAAGAAATGAGGGTGGTCTATTCCACTCAACCGGATACCACACGGCGGGTCAACTTACCCTTTTTCTTAAACATTTTAATGTCTTTAATGATACATAATAAAAATAAACGTTTTTATCTATTTCATCGGTCTAGACTGTGTCGTTAGCAATTTTGAGATAGAAATAACATCGCAGTCTGATAAATTGTGCCGTAAAGATTTCTTCTAATGGATTTCTGAGCTCCTTCATTACTGAGTTAGCGATGAACGTTAGAACATCAGAACGTTACATTTTAGGATCGTATCGTTTATTTTTCATTCGACTCGTTTCTATGACTCTATAAGCTTTTATGTTATTAAAGTCTAATGAAGCAACTGTGCACATATTTTATAGTCTTTCAGCGTCATAGTTGCTATTTAAAGTTCCCGTTTAATTTAGCCTATTCAGACAGTAATATCACTATATTATATAAAAATTCGGCTGTCTTATATTTGAGACCTTATGATTACAAATTACTATATTTAGATCAATAAATTTTCCTTATAATTTTACTTTCTCTTGCATATTTCTATGGAAATTGATGTTTAAGGAATTGCAATGTTTGACATAATGATTAACACAGTTTACGCATCTATTTTCCTCATTGAAATAACATTTGGCGCCATTAGTATTGTTTTATATAGTAACGCCGTGTGGTATCCGGCTGAATAGAATAGTACCATCCTCATTTATTACCGAGGTGTTGTAAAAGGCGACTAAGGTAAGTCGACCCGCCGTGTGGTATCCGGCTGAGTAGAATAGGCTAACCTCATTTCTTACCGAGGTGTCGTAAAATACGACAGAGGTAAGTTGACGTCAGGCAGGCGGCTGGTCGTAAAAACGCAGCCAAATCATGTAACAGCATGTTTATAGCATGTTGTGCCGACCCCACTTAGAGTGGGATAAGGGCAGGAGGAAGTCCCCATACAAAATGTTCATGGATCGAAATCGCCTACAAGTTTCAATAGTTACAAGTGTATAATACTGGAACACTCGACATAAGCGAACGTGCAAACGGTGCATCTTCCAGTACATCCATATTTATAATGCTGTGAAGGACCTGTCCGCGATGATCTTTGTATAAGAGAATAAATTTACTATCCTGTCATTTGTACTTATTCTTTCCGTACATCCGGTTCGATGTGGAGGTTACTAATTATATTTAGTTTTTTATATGCATTACCGATTTATTTATGAAATTATGTCTATGCATAAAAACATATTGCGAATCTAAGGTTCCACTTTACACTCTTGCAGTTCGCACTCATAAAGTCGTGAAATGCTCTAAATTATTAAAAAGAGTAGATATGAATGTAGAGGTTTCGAAAATAATTTTCGTTTTTAATTAATATTCAGCAAAAACTGCACCACGGTATTCTATAGAGGATTTTTAAAGTTTTTCGATGTTTTAAAATTTTAATCCTGACGTTGCAGCCGACATTTAAAGTGCTAGTTTGAAGTGAAATGTTTTAATAAACATTTTAACACTAAATAATAATAAATAAAAGTGATAACTTTATTGCTGCTATTATTCTCCTATTAATCTAAGCGTTTTGTTAATGCCCATAGCCTTCCTCGATAAATGAACTATCTTACACTGAAATAATTTTTCAAATCGGTCTAATAGTTCCTGAGATTAGTATTCAAACAAACAAACTCTTCAGCTTTATATATTAGTATAGATATACAAGATTAACTCATTTAAATATTAAATAAAGATATGTTTGTACCTAACCCAACTACTTCGCGCTCTTAGGGCTATTTAATCATGTTTCTCTGACATTTACCACACGCAAAAGGAAATAGGTTTAATGCAGATGACTGCAACCATCTTAGTAAACTACAATTGTAAAACTAAACGAATAAATCAAAAACATTAACTTCCATGAACTTGCAGACGGGCAATAAAACAAATTACACCCTATAAATCTCTATGTAAAAAACTGGAGGAAACTACAAAGTTACGAAGTTGGACAAACAAAAAAGTTACTCGGTGAAATTCAAACTTACGGACAGATAGGAACAAAACGAAGATTTACTCTCTTCTTAGATCAGGTAATACCTATCCTTCAATAACAGGTTTTGGTATTGATTATTGTTAAGTTAAATATCAATCAGTTTATCAACAATACTAAATACCAACAATAACATACGTATGAAATCTGCATTTCGATAGGCGTGTGCTTACCCGCCGTGTGGGATAGACCAACCTCATTTCTTATCAAGGTGTCATAAAATACGACCAATGAATGACCAATGTTGAATAAAGACCGCTTCCAGGTGTAATATCGGGCGATATCACTAGACTTCATATAAATCTTCATGACCTACGGTGGTATTTACTTAAACTTATTTTTACAAAATTGTTCTCCTTACTAGGACCTTTTTGATTACATCCTCAATAGCGTGGGCTGATATCGTGAAGCGCCATCTATATTATATTTAATAAAATTTTTAGTAATTATTGAAGCTTATGAAAAAACCGTGGGGGTCTTTCTCGACATCGAGAAGGCCTTCTTTGGGTCGAGCTGCCGCTGCTAGGTCCAAGCTTCACGCGCTATTCACATCCCATCTATCTATGAACACCAAACTGCGGGTCTACGGTGCCTACGTCCGCTCGCGCTTGACGTATGCGGCACCCGCCTGGTACGCGCTATGTTCGGCGTACCAGAAGCGAAGACTGCAAATCCAGCAGAACCGCTGCCTGCGACTGATCGTAGGAGCCCCGAGGTATGTGCGGAACGACGCCGTGCATCGGGATACCAAAATGCCGACCGTGGAGGAGTATGTCCGTCGCCTTGCGCGCCGGATGTTCGCGCGTGCGGACCACAGCGCGCACGTACACCTCCACGGCATCGCGCCACTCCATGCGCGACCACCCGATGGACGTTCCCTGCCTCGCGAGCTCCTGCGGTCACCGTCTCCGCGGCCCGATGCGGATGACGACGGCGACGACGAGGACGACGCGACGGGCGAGAGGGCGACACCACGGATTATGACACCACCGGATATGACACCACCTGATATGACACCACCTGACGACGACTTTGAGGTCTGGGAGCTAATATTCCCAAACCTCCCCACCGAACCAGACATCCCTTAGGTCACCTAGGTGACCTGGGCTCACGGCCCAAATACCGACACCCTTAGGTCACCTAGGTGACCTCGGCCTACGGCCGAAACACAAACCGGGCTTAAGTGCCCGCGAGGAACTGCCCGGGCAAAGAGGTACGCCTCGAGGCCCGTACCCCGCTTACCCCCCACCCGGGGAGTCAGCGAGATGACCCTGCTTTTGCTTATGAAAAGTATATAATGAAAATGTATATTGTTATGGATCCTGCAATATTAAAACTATTATTCAATGCTCAAAATATATACTATAGTATAAGAAACATGTCTTATTAAAAGTTTTGAAAGCATCTTATCTGTTTAAAACAACATTGAAATTGCTGTTCGGATGTTGTAAAAACTGATTGAATTTCAGTCGGAATCCAAACTCAAATTGTTTTTATTTGAGTTTGGAAAAAAACTTTTCCCGTTTCTGTATGAAAGTTCGAAGACAGCCTGAGAGTAACTTCAACTCGATTGTCAGTTTAGTTTTATCGGATGAGGAAGTAAGCCCATTATTAGAAATATTTTATCTTGTTTGTTTAATTTGGATAGTAACTGGATTTGAATTCATTTCATAATTTCATATATGCTGTGATAGCCAGCGATGCAATGAGCAATGAGTTTTTCTATCTTTAATATTTAAATGAGGTAATCTTGTGTATATATATATATATATATACACAATATATATATATATATATATATATATATATTCAGGATTTCGGAAACGGCTCCAATGATTTTCCTGAAATTCGCCGGATTTGAGAGGTGAAAAATCAGTCTAGCAAATAATCAAGTTCTATTAAATATAATCAGTTTCATCGTGCTGTTTTTGAGCATTTAAAAAATTAATATAAATTATATATATTATGTCTAATTGATATTTGCAATGTAACACAAGCTTTTTGGTTAAGGAAAACATCGTGAAGAAAATACTATCTCTGAACAGTTCTGGGGATATGCGTAACCTACCAATTCGCATCGAAGCGTGCCATATCGGTTCCCACACTTCTTTCAAAAAAAAAACGGAGAGAGACGGTCTATGCCTAGCTAAACAGGCTACTTTACAATTAAATGACTGAAAAAAAAAACAATAAAGATTATAAAATTCTATACCTCTTTTTGCACAGGTTTTTAAAAAGAGTTCAAGTAGTTTTGTTCTAATCCAATATTTTTCATTACAGTGGTATAGAACTTTTCAGTTCAAGTGTAACAGCTTGAAGAGAGTTTGTGACTTCAATGAAATAGAAATAGGTTTAGTTGTTATCGGATAAAACTAAAGTGTTCTACAACATAAATATAACTACAAGCATACTCTATCGAGCATGCAACTTGACAAAGATTTTTATTTATATCTATAGTTATTAGTAAACAAAATCCCCAAAAGCTGTCTGTGTGATCTACTGAATGGATTTTTGTATAGTTTTTACTAAAACACAGTTCAGTTCTTACGGAAGGTGTAGACTAACAGTATATTACTGTTTTATGTAAATTTTATTAAAGAGATCACACGTTTATAAAAAAATTAGCCTGCTGAGAGCTTCAGTCGCATGTGCCTCATATACTAGCAGAGATACACTAAAATAATGTACTAGAGAGTTGTAGATCTACAAGAATCTAGATAAAATACAGACTAAAAATATAAATATAGATAATAGAAAATAATAAAGGAGTATAAATTAATAAAGAAATTGTCTCTTATCCAAACACCGATAAAGTTTAATCTGTGACGTCACACCTTACTACGTAACTCTGATTTCATACATTGTTGCGAAATCGTATTATAGGAAATACACTTACATTCATTTCCTACACTGGAGCAGGCTTGCGAAATACCGCTAAAGTAATTGAATTCCAGTTTCAATCAAATGTTTTTCATTTGAGTTGGGCAAAAGTTCTTAGTTTGAATGTAAAAGTTTGAAGAGAGTTGCTAACTTTAATGCGATTGTCGGTTTAGTTTTTTTTACCGGATGTAGAGTGAGTTACGGTCTCGCGGGATGGCGACTTATTTATAAATATTATCTATACTAATATATAAAGCTGAAGAGTTTGAATAATTTATACAATTAGGCGTTACTTTACGGAGATCCATAATACAAAAGTAATATTAAAATTATTTTGCTATAATCCGCGATGAAGTAAAATAGAAAATATATAAATCGCAAAGCTTCGCGATTTTGGTCGTGGAGTCTATCTCCTGATGATGCTTCGGTTGAGGGGCGAAACGATTGTAGAGTTTGTGATAGTGAACGTATGTAGTGCTTGTGTATTGTAGTGGCGGTGGTGGAGGTTTGTGCATGTGTTTTTACGAATCCTGCATGTATCAGGTATGATAACCGATTGTCCACTTTACATTCAGCATTATATATATTTTCTATTTTTCTTCTTCGTGGATTATAGCAAAATAATTTAATTATTACTTTTGTATTCTGAAAAGTTTGTTTTAACGCGCTAGTGTCAGGAACTATTTGAACAATGACATAACCTAATGACAAAACCTGCCTTATAAATTATTATAGAAAATATGTTACAGAAGCGTGCAAAGGCGGCCTCATATACGTCTCTCACAGACAACCTTTGATAAGAAGATCAGAGAGAGAAATAGGTGTAATGCAGATGACTGCAACCATCTTAGTAAACTACAACTGTAAAACTAAACGAATAAATCAAAAACATTAACTTCCATGAACTTGCAGACGGGCAATAAAACAAATTAAAAAACTGGAGGAAACTACAAAGTTACGAAGTTGGACAAACAAAAAAGTTACTCGGTGAAATTCAAACTTACGGACAGATAGGAACAAAACGAAGATTTACTCTCTTCTTAGATCAGGTAATACCTATCCTTCAATAACAGGTTTTGGTATTGATTATTGTTAAGTTAAATATCAATCAGTTTATCAACAATACTAAATACCAACAATAACATACGTATGAAATCTGCATTTCGATAGGCGTGTGCTTACCCGCCGTGTGGGATAGACCAACCTCATTTCTTATCAAGGTGTCATAAAATACGACCAATGAATGACCAATGTTGAATAAAGACCGCTTCCAGGTGTAATATCGGGCGATATCACTAGACTTCATATAAATCTTCATGACCTACGGTGGTATTTACTTAAACTTATTTTTACAAAATTGTTCTCCTTACTAGGACCTTTTTGATTACATCCTCAATAGCGTGGGCTGATATCGTGAAGCGCCATCTATATTATATTTAATAAAATTTTTAGTAATTATTGAAGCTTATGAAAAAACCGTGGGGGTCTTTCTCGACATCGAGAAGGCCTTCTTTGGGTCGAGCTGCCGCTGCTAGGTCCAAGCTTCACGCGCTATTCACATCCCATCTATCTATGAACACCAAACTGCGGGTCTACGGTGCCTACGTCCGCTCGCGCTTGACGTATGCGGCACCCGCCTGGTACGCGCTATGTTCGGCGTACCAGAAGCGAAGACTGCAAATCCAGCAGAACCGCTGCCTGCGACTGATCGTAGGAGCCCCGAGGTATGTGCGGAACGACGCCGTGCATCGGGATACCAAAATGCCGACCGTGGAGGAGTATGTCCGTCGCCTTGCGCGCCGGATGTTCGCGCGTGCGGACCACAGCGCGCACGTACACCTCCACGGCATCGCGCCACTCCATGCGCGACCACCCGATGGACGTTCCCTGCCTCGCGAGCTCCTGCGGTCACCGTCTCCGCGGCCCGATGCGGATGACGACGGCGACGACGAGGACGACGCGACGGGCGAGAGGGCGACACCACGGATTATGACACCACCGGATATGACACCACCTGATATGACACCACCTGACGACGACTTTGAGGTCTGGGAGCTAATATTCCCAAACCTCCCCACCGAACCAGACATCCCTTAGGTCACCTAGGTGACCTGGGCTCACGGCCCAAATACCGACACCCTTAGGTCACCTAGGTGACCTCGGCCTACGGCCGAAACACAAACCGGGCTTAAGTGCCCGCGAGGAACTGCCCGGGCAAAGAGGTACGCCTCGAGGCCCGTACCCCGCTTACCCCCCACCCGGGGAGTCAGCGAGATGACCCTGCTTTTGCTTATGAAAAGTATATAATGAAAATGTATATTGTTATGGATCCTGCAATATTAAAACTATTATTCAATGCTCAAAATATATACTATAGTATAAGAAACATGTCTTATTAAAAGTTTTGAAAGCATCTTATCTGTTTAAAACAACATTGAAATTGCTGTTCGGATGTTGTAAAAACTGATTGAATTTCAGTCGGAATCCAAACTCAAATTGTTTTTATTTGAGTTTGGAAAAAAACTTTTCCCGTTTCTGTATGAAAGTTCGAAGACAGCCTGAGAGTAACTTCAACTCGATTGTCAGTTTAGTTTTATCGGATGAGGAAGTAAGCCCATTATTAGAAATATTTTATCTTGTTTGTTTAATTTGGATAGTAACTGGATTTGAATTCATTTCATAATTTCATATATGCTGTGATAGCCAGCGATGCAATGAGCAATGAGTTTTTCTATCTTTAATATTTAAATGAGGTAATCTTGTGTATATATATATATATATATACACAATATATATATATATATATATATATATATATATTCAGGATTTCGGAAACGGCTCCAATGATTTTCCTGAAATTCGCCGGATTTGAGAGGTGAAAAATCAGTCTAGCAAATAATCAAGTTCTATTAAATATAATCAGTTTCATCGTGCTGTTTTTGAGCATTTAAAAAATTAATATAAATTATATATATTATGTCTAATTGATATTTGCAATGTAACACAAGCTTTTTGGTTAAGGAAAACATCGTGAAGAAAATACTATCTCTGAACAGTTCTGGGGATATGCGTAACCTACCAATTCGCATCGAAGCGTGCCATATCGGTTCCCACACTTCTTTCAAAAAAAAAACGGAGAGAGACGGTCTATGCCTAGCTAAACAGGCTACTTTACAATTAAATGACTGAAAAAAAAAAACAATAAAGATTATAAAATTCTATACCTCTTTTTGCACAGGTTTTTAAAAAGAGTTCAAGTAGTTTTGTTCTAATCCAATATTTTTCATTACAGTGGTATAGAACTTTTCAGTTCAAGTGTAACAGCTTGAAGAGAGTTTGTGACTTCAATGAAATAGAAATAGGTTTAGTTGTTATCGGATAAAACTAAAGTGTTCTACAACATAAATATAACTACAAGCATACTCTATCGAGCATGCAACTTGACAAAGATTTTTATTTATATCTATAGTTATTAGTAAACAAAATCCCCAAAAGCTGTCTGTGTGATCTACTGAATGGATTTTTGTATAGTTTTTACTAAAACACAGTTCAGTTCTTACGGAAGGTGTAGACTAACAGTATATTACTGTTTTATGTAAATTTTATTAAAGAGATCACACGTTTATAAAAAAATTAGCCTGCTGAGAGCTTCAGTCGCATGTGCCTCATATACTAGCAGAGATACACTAAAATAATGTACTAGAGAGTTGTAGATCTACAAGAATCTAGATAAAATACAGACTAAAAATATAAATATAGATAATAGAAAATAATAAAGGAGTATAAATTAATAAAGAAATTGTCTCTTATCCAAACACCGATAAAGTTTAATCTGTGACGTCACACCTTACTACGTAACTCTGATTTCATACATTGTTGCGAAATCGTATTATAGGAAATACACTTACATTCATTTCCTACACTGGAGCAGGCTTGCGAAATACCGCTAAAGTAATTGAATTCCAGTTTCAATCAAATGTTTTTCATTTGAGTTGGGCAAAAGTTCTTAGTTTGAATGTAAAAGTTTGAAGAGAGTTGCTAACTTTAATGCGATTGTCGGTTTAGTTTTTTTTACCGGATGTAGAGTGAGTTACGGTCTCGCGGGATGGCGACTTATTTATAAATATTATCTATACTAATATATAAAGCTGAAGAGTTTGAATAATTTATACAATTAGGCGTTACTTTACGGAGATCCATAATACAAAAGTAATATTAAAATTATTTTGCTATAATCCGCGATGAAGTAAAATAGAAAATATATAAATCGCAAAGCTTCGCGATTTTGGTCGTGGAGTCTATCTCCTGATGATGCTTCGGTTGAGGGGCGAAACGATTGTAGAGTTTGTGATAGTGAACGTATGTAGTGCTTGTGTATTGTAGTGGCGGTGGTGGAGGTTTGTGCATGTGTTTTTACGAATCCTGCATGTATCAGGTATGATAACCGATTGTCCACTCTACATTCAGCATTATATATCTTATCTGTATTCTATATATATATATAAAAGAAAGTTGGTCTAAGTTACACTATTTATAACTCAAGAACGGATGAACCAATTTGGCTGAAAATTGGTGGAGAGGTTGCTTAGAACCAGGAGACGGACATAGGATTCTTTTATCCCGTTCGACTGTATTTATTTTATCCCGTCAAGTCACTATAAAACGTGGTATAATAAAAACGACTATGACATTGAATAACAAAACGTAAATGATAGTGAAATTACAAAACATAAATGACAACTAAACGTAATTTTGTCTTTGGTTGACTATGGTAAAAAATTTGACAATTATCAAAATAATAGCTAAACGTCACCACATAGTATAAAACAAAGTAGCTTTCTCTGTCTGTCCCTAAAAATGTAGTATATGAATTTAGATATTCGAAAAATGGCAGGGAATCTTCATGGTATAGGGAAAGAGGAATTGTTACTCCAAATTTAATGCGTGCGGGCCACGGGCAGTAATGAATAAAACAAAACTACTGGTTCGATTTAATCATTTGTTTTACTGAGTGACATAGGCTATATATTTTATACCCGGGCCACTAGTATTTTCTATTTTTCTTCTTCGTGGATTATAGCAAAATAATTTTATTATTACTTTTGTATTCTTAAGAGTTTGTTTTAACGCGCTAGTGTCAGAAACTATTTGAACAATGACATGACCTAAAGTAACCTGCCTTATAAATTATTATAGAAAATATGTTACTTATAGCGTGCAAAGGCGGCCTCATATACGTCTCTCACAGACAACCTTTGATAAGAAGATCAGAGAGAGCGGCTAAATACATTACTGATATTAAAACATAGTGCTCTGTACATCTAACATTGTATATAAGTAAATAGACAACTTCTGTCATTAATGAAATTACAATGACGATTAAAACGTGTATGATAGTAAATACATAGGATTAAAAGACCTGTTTTTTCTTCGGGACCAAAAAAACTTATAAATGTGACAAAATAATACGTTATTGAGGGTATTTTAATGTTAAAGTTAACACAAAAGAACTCGCGTTTACAGCTTGTATATAGAAAATAAAGAAAGAAGAAATTGCGGAAAGAAGCTAGAATTCGATAATGTGACACGGCATATAAAACCTTAGTCGATAGCATTATTCCTGCTTTTCAATATGTTTAAGGCATAGATTCCCAACAAATTAAGAAATAAATTTTATATTTCGATAGTTTATATAGTATACTAGCAATCGCCAGCGGCTCCGCCCACTGTATTAAGTTACTTACTTTGGGGACGAACGACCGTACAAACAACTTTAGCTCTTTTCTTCAGCTTTATATATTAAGTATAGATGAGAAATATACTCGTTTTTATCGATAATTATACGAATCCAATATCGATCAATTGACTGACCCGTTAGCGCAGTTAGCAATGACCCTGACAATACGGCGGTGCTATAGCCGGTTTTTCAATATTAACTGTGAGTACCATACATGATAGAGTAGATATGGGTAGAGTTGACGATTCAAAAGCTCTTGTTTACAAGTTTACTTCATTAATTAATATTTTGAATTTGAATTTGATAGTCTAAATTCAAAAATAGTACCAGGATGACCGAGCTTTGTTTGGTTGGTAATATTTTGTAAAATATTAAAAAATTAAAAATTGAAAAAAAATGAAAATATAATCGGGCAGGTGTGGCTCGACCCTATGTATTTTCAATCTAGACCGCTCATTCCCCAACTGAGCTTATGACTTTACATTTCACAGAAAAAATTGTCTATTCAACGTAAGTTTTAACATATTTTCAGTGACCAAAACAAGGATAAAAAGACTTCCTCCCCCAAAACCTATATGGTGATTTTCATGAAATTCGTTATAGCCGTTTACGAGATTCGGAAAACATATATATATACAAGATTAACTCATTTTAATATTAAAGATAAATCCATTCATAATTTTTTCCAATTTTATTTCCGTTTTAACTCGCTCAGTATTCAAAGTTATTTCATTTTTAATTGATTCCATTTCCCTATTATGCGGAGCCATTAGATTTTGGTTGGGAGTTCATTTATTCTTGCCTATTTGACTAACGAAGTGTCTTTTGTCACTCTGTTACACAATTCGGTGACATTTTTCAAGTCTTTTATCTCTTTCCGTTCACATTTTCCGCTCTTTGTCGTTTTAATTGATGCGATTGGGTCAATATTTTATAGGGTGGTATTTGCGTTTGTCATAATGTCACTTTTGTGTAAGAAAATTCCATTGTCTGAAGCCAAGCACTTGGATGAGTTTTCTTTTAGCTTCAACAATCTTTCTTTATAAAGCATTCGGTAAAATAATCAGCGAAAATAAATTGAGATAGGCCTATACTGCTTGCGTATCACGGAAAAACTACGAAATGGATTTCAATTCTTTTATGTTTTTTCACAAATCAACTTTTCTTGAAAGCTTCAACTATTAGGAAACCCTAACTTAACTCATCTTAGTCGCCTTTTACGATACGTCGGTATGAAATGAGGGTTGTCTTGTTGAAGCATCATCATCTTCCTCCTGCATTATCCTACTATAAGTGCGCAATGTTTTGGCTTGTTTTTTAAGCCCGACCGCCAGCCTGACCTCAATTCACCTTAGTCGCCTTTTACGACACCTCGGTATCAAATGAGGGTTGTCTATACTACACAGCCAGATAAAACACAACGGAACTTTATTGAAGCAATATTGATAAAATATATATTAGAATAAAATATAATTATGCACTTATAGGAAGCGTTTCATTTTATTTCACGCTTCAGAAATGTCTGAATGGAAATACCTTTGCAAAGCGCTCTTTGAATAGAACTTGTATTAAATCTAGAGAAGTTTTGTTCCACTTTTAGAAGTAACTGGCAGTAAGATAATTAAAAATACGTACAAATAGACATTGACATCGCTTTCTAATAAAATAGCTAGACAGTGTGTGGGGCTCAGAATGTAAACAGATGATTAAGGATAAGTACAATTGTTTAAGGTACACCGTATTCAATACATTGATCATTATGAATTGAACTACCATATTTTCTTCTATTCATTTACGTATTTTTTTTTTCTTATTTAAGTCTGGTCATACGTAATTAGAGTGCATGCATATTTATGATGCGTGAAATGACGTTGAAACATTTTAGTTTTATAGAAGGCTGAAATATCATTCCAAAATCTGATTTTCGATTACTTAAAAAATACATATATTTAACAAATTATTATCCGAATGCTGAGTCACATCCAGTTCCAATATAAACAATATACTCGTATTTGCTAACTATGTTTTATAAAATACGTTCAAACATGTCACGTGAAAGTAATCAATTATTTCCCTAGTTCATGTCTACACAATAATTTGCTAATTTCAACCATATAGCTATAGATATAAAGGTTGTTATAAAATAAAACAGTTCTCTGATTGTGCCTATCGTGACTCCCGTAACACAATAGCCTCCATTAGCCTGAACTAGGCAAAAAGATAGGAACAATTGTTCCAACGAACAATATACAGGTAGATAATTCGATAGGTTCGTTCCATTTTAATTAATTATTATTGCCGGCCGACATTTTTGTGACTGTTTTCCAGTCTATTGTTGTTCTTTACGTATTTTTTTTATTTTAAAAGCTTTATGTTACAATAATTACATAAAGTATAGTGTTCCTTTTTTAAATCTGACAGAATAAAAGTAAAACAAGGCAAAATAGGGCGCACGGAGTTGAACATTTTTGGCTTAGTTTGAGAGAAATACTAACGCTTTTTAAAAGCTTTTATTTGTATTGCTGTGTATGTATGTGAAAATAGAATCTTGCAAGTTAAATTTAAGCCACCTCCCGGTGTCCGACTGAGCTGAAATTTTTATACTAGTTCCTATTCCCGATGATAATGCACGTTTATTATGAGCATGATCTGATGCTACTGCCAGGATTCGTTTCAGACGAGGAAACTCCTCATTTAATACTTAAATTTTGTTAAAAGCTTTTATTTATTGAAAGTTTTTATTATGTTTAACTTATTTGTTTATATACAGATTCATAAATAGCAAAATTTGACATTACTAAGACCGGCATAGAAGCGAATAAATATTCGTTTGTATTTTCTGACTATATTTTAAAATTATCTTCATTACAAAGACACAACCAACGGTATATACCTTTATGTGTAGTTAATATGTGTAGTTTATTGCTGAGTATCTATGTATTTACTGGTAAAATGGTAAATATTAAGTAAAGACGAAATTGAAGTTGAAGACCTAATAAATATCCCTTCCAAGCATATTATTACTTCACGAAGAACAAAAATCTATCTTATTTCGCGTAAAATGGGACTACCTTATTTCCTTACACTTCTTGAGGTTGGGCAATGTCGTTGCAACTTCGAATGCAAAAGTAATGATAAAATTATTTTGCTATAATCCGCTATGAATATCGCGGACTTCTTAACGAAGTACTTTGTACTATGGATCTCCGCAAAGTAACGTCTAATATAGAATTAGGCGTTACTTTATTCGAATTAATTATAAAATTACATCGAGTGCACTTAAAGCGAAATCACAACAGTTCGAGGCATCGCACACGCTATATGCGAGATTGGAACAGTTCTTTTTGAGCCCCCATTTCTTATATCAAGTGTATAGGTGGCTCCTGCTACCCCACAGAAAAGTGACCCACCAATGGGTCACCACAACCCAGGGAACAGTCACCCAGGAACGCCAGTATTAAGCAAGTGGTAGGTTAAGGCAGGTAACATTATCGGGACAGCATTCAAAATCCATTCAAATTAATATTTTTTTTTAATAAGCTTGTAAACAATTGCTTTTGAATCGTCAATTCTACTGCTGCTTCAGAAAGCTATTACTACCGAGAAGAGCCAGCAAGAAACTCGGTGGTTGCTCTTTTCAACATAATACTTATAACTAGTTACTAGTAATGACTTAATAGTCATTACTATCTTGTGTGTCAGACAGTATCCACGCATTCTTATCGTCTAAATAATTCTCAACAGTGTATATGGCTTTTTGTATCACCCTCTCTTTAATAGTGTTTTTAAACTGCTGTAATGACAATGTAATTTTATTATAGAATCTTGTACCCAAACCCACAAAGGAATTTCGTACCCTTACAAGGCGCGAAGCAGGAGCCGCAAGCTTATTTCGGTTCCTACTTTGTCTATTATACACATCACCTATCGTTCTATAACTCTTTATAATTTCTACAAAAATTGAATTACTTAAAATGTACTGTGAAGCAAATGTAAAAATACCCATTTCCTTAAACTTCTCTCGCAAGGAATCACGCGTACTTAAATTGTAAATGTGAATTTAAACTCATGTCCCAACATGGAGAAATGGGTGGAATAATCCGTCACAGGAGCTGATCCGCATGTATCCGTCATGTACAGACAGGTGTCCCCGAGCTTAGAAAAGATAAGGTATTTTATTCTATCTGTATTTGGAAATAAGAACAAGTACCTTGTTGACCAAGCCTTGCTCGGTAATTTTTTACAAAATAAAGAAAAGAAATTAAAAAAAATAATAATAATTATGTAGTTGGGATAGGTATTTAGATATTTACATTTCTTTAGGCTGCCTATTTCCCGAATAAGTTACGTTGATTTGACAGTTTGTGGCAAAAATTCAATTCAATATAAATTTTAGTATTTTTTAATGCCTAAAAACAGGAATAAAACGTTTTTTTTTTTAAATAAAACCTAGCTAGATCGATTTGTCTCCCCAAAACTCCCTACATACTGAATTTCAGGAAAATCGTTGGAGATTCCGAAAATATACATATATACATGTGATTTTTAAATATTAAATCTATATCTGAATCTTTCATCTTTAATATTTTCCATCACAATGTTTCATTTTTACGTATTTGGTACAATTTCCGGCTCACGTGAGGGCCGGCTTTTTATAAATTTTTAATCCAATGTCATGGCAAATCCGAGGCTAACGAGTTTTAAGAGCCTTATGTATGTCGGACTCGCATTTAGGACATAATTCTACTAAATATTACTAATCTTTTTATTGCTTGTTTCTAATCTATAGTTATAATAACATTGTGGTATCCGGCTGAGTAGAATAGACCACGCTCATTTCTTACCGAGATGTCGTAAAAGATGACTAATATAAGATAACCCGCTGTGTGGTATCCGGCTGAGTAGAATAGACCACCCTCATTTCTTAACGAGGTGTCGTATGTTAACGCACACTATATACAATAACACGATATAATAGGAATACCACAATTCCCGTTCCGAGATGCACTTCTCTTGAATGACGAACAAAGACTGACTGTCACTGAAACGTTTTATCAATAGAAAGACTAAACTGGAAACACAACGGCACAGTATTGCCACCATTTTAATCAAAAAGGGCGCGATACTCTTGTTTCATGACTTTGTTGGTATAAAATACAAAGCGGAAGTCAGTGGCGACAACATCCGGCCCTCCTGCATACGTGTTCGTCCCGAACACGTACTAGTCTAATGTAGAAGCTGAGGACAAACTATGTTCATGAGTATAGTTATCTACAAAGTGAAATTGAGTCACTCTATTCAAACATCAGATAAACATCGTGAATTGTAGCTGAGATCGTTAAACCGCAAAGGGCCGTACAACTTGCTTGTTAATCATGGTTTGGAATGGAGATGCCTGAGGCCACTCTAAACGTGTATCACCACGCCACCATTGCAACAGTGTTCACTTCGGATCTCTGTTATAATTTTATCCACCCTGGTATCCTTTGTCTGAAGCGAATACATTAGACAAGACAAATAATCAGAAAACTAAACTTTGTTGTTGATAAGTTATCTACAAAATAAATATGAGCCATTAAGCTGTTAATGTTCCGTCTGAATGTGAATACTGAATTCAGACTATATCTAACTATATATCCAAACATCGGATAACCAGCGTGGATATTTGAGCTCGTCAGACCGCAAAGGGTCGTACATCTTTTTCAAGGCAACCATTACAACAGTGTTCACTTTGGATCTCTGTTACAATTTAATCCACTCGTCTATCCTTCGTCAAAGCAACGTCCAGCAATGTCGTACAACTTGTTCATGTATCATGGTTTAGAATAGAGATGCCTGAGGCCACTCTAAACGTGTATCACCATGCAACCATTGCAACAGTGTTCACTTTGGATATCTGTTACAATTTAATCCGCTCGGCTATTCTTCATCTAAGACAACATCTGGCCATGTCGTATAACTTGTTCATGTATCCTGCTTTACTACTACAGGAAGATCTCAACCGAATAGTTGATTGGTGCGCGTTTAATGGTATGATTTTAAATCCCGATAAATGTTCTTTTATTCGATTTTCTCGTAATCTTGTCAGGATTGATTCAAAACACAATCCACAAAACCTGATTCAGGAAAATGCGTTTGTCCGTGATTTAAGTATCACATTTGATGCTAAACTACGGTTTCAACACCATATTGACATATCTGTCGATCTGCTCGCAGGATGTTAGGTTTTATATTCAGAAATTCCAAATCAATTAAATAACTTCATACTAAAAAAAACTTCTGTATACCAAATATGTAGAAACAGAGTAAACATGTACTGTAGAAACTCGAGTATGGTACTGTTATTTGGAATCCTAACTATCAAATATACAAGAATAGGCTGGAGAGGATCCAACGCCGACTTACAAAATTTTATTCTATTGGAGGTGATAAGAGACTGAGACTAAGACTAAGAGAGGTGAGAATAGAGATCATTATTAATTAGGCGTAAAGTACATGACTTGATATTCCTATACAAACTTTTACTTTTTTTTTTTTACGGTATCCTGGTAATATTTTTTTGTATGTAGGAAATAGTGTATTTTTAGGCAATAGTTAAAGTTTTAGTTAAATAAATGTTAATAATTTCAGTTCTACATTCTGCCTACAGTCTATTTGTTTATCGTACGTAGTCTATAAAAGCATGTTGTGTCTACCTATAAATGAAATTATATGTAATTAGCAAATAAGACCAAGTATCTATGGTTTAACAAACACGTAATTTTGTTGGTAGGCCAAAATTAAATAAATAATTGTATCATGGTATAGAATAGAGATGCCTGAGGCCACTCTAATCGTTTATCACCATGCAATCATTGCAACAGTGTTCACTTTGGATATCTGTTACAATTTAATCGTAATCCATTCGGCTATCATTTGTCTTAGCCAACTGTCCAGCTTATAATTCATTTTCTTATACTGTATTTAAGGTTCTCTGCGCTAGTCGTTGCAATATATGGTTTGAACTTGAACTTTTCTCTCATTCATCAACTTTTTCCGATTTGCGGCGTAAGTTCTGACCTTCACTGGTTTTTATTTTCTACCTCATTACTAAATACATCAAATCTATTTCCAAAAAAGCAGCCTTCATTAGCGTTCCAGGCACTGAATCAAGCAAAACAACATTTTATTTTCTTGTGTCGGTCCATAAACGTCGTAAGTCAATGTATAAAAAGTCTTCTGGTAACTTACAACAAATAACAGACATTTAACATTATTAGCGATGTCCCTTGGCAGTTATAAAGGCGGTTGTATCAATAGAATTTTCACTAATACTTAATTGATTTAAACTAGAGCAATGTCTAGCCCAATAAACACAGCACTACTTGATTCTCGAATTATATTATACCTTACTCAACTCAATAATTAATACGTAAATTCTCATCATAGGATTAGGTCCACGTTAAGCAAGACAGTATTTTATCTAGCACTTCAAATAGTCTTTTTTCAATATCTCATGCTACTTGGGTAATTACCGTATTTCCAAAAAATTAATAGCTGACTGCACATTATACACCATAGCTCCACTACACATCCTATAATGTGTAGTGGCTCTACTATGTATACTTGTAAGTGCCTCTCAAATATGTAACAACTTTTCTATTAAAGATATCCGTGCCGATAATTACTTCACTATTTACCATCAACGATATAAAAATCTACTTCTAAAGTGATATCTGTTAATTCAATCGGCGATGTAATTGAAGCTTTTGATTCTACTTTTATACCTCCTAAATCTTTAATGTTAAATAAGTCGTACTAATTTGACTTGCGGAATCTTTTATTAAGTTATTAGACGTTATAGAGACACGAACCACTATCAACAAGTACATCTGTAGATACGTTCGCAATAATTTCTGTGAGAACATCACGATTTTTCCTCATACCTTCATTTTTCCAACAAAAATTAACGCCTTATTTTTGTAAACCGGCTTAGATTTCTTAGGACAATTAATATTTATGACAGACTAGAACATGTGTAAAACAAATAATACTTCGAAGTCTAAAAAGTTTTAATTTAAATTGAATTCAATTTAAAATTGTAGGTAAAAGATGTAGGAAAAAGATTTACTCTCATCATGAATACGCGGCTCAAAATGAAATTAAAATATTGGTTCGATCACACCAGCACATTTATGGATCAACCGCATTGAAGTGTCCTCATTTGCATGTGACGAAGCCCTCTAGTGACAATCATCTATTCAACATTTGACACATGGCTTCAGTTAAATCAATGTTACTCGCAAAATTACTACTACGACATCTGTATTGTTAGCTAGGATGCAGAATTTAAGTGTCCAATCGGTTTCTATTTCTGCTCTTTTAGAAAATAAAATCTACTAATGCAAGTATTTTCTCAGTTCAAATGTTTGAATTTCAACAAACTTTCTCGGATAAAATGTGAGTAGTTATCCAAAACTTTATAACAAATAAACTATACTTTTGCACTATTTAATACAAAGGAAATTGAAACTTACTGACTCACCAGAAATATTCGTAATATATAACTGTAATCACTTTTTACTTACGCAAAAATATACAAATCAAGAAATTATTTTTATTAAAATTAGATGAGAGTAAGTTTAAAAAGCCAAAATTGTCGTAAATCAGGATGCACGGACAACGGGCACGACGCGAGTTAACTTTTACACTTCTGATGTTAACGCACACTATATACAATAACACGATATAATAGGAATACCACAATTCCCGTTCCGAGATGCACTTCTCTTGAATGACGAACAAAGACTGACTGTCACTGAAACGTTTTATCAATAGAAAGACTAAACTGGAAACACAACGGCACAGTATTGCCACCATTTTAATCAAAAAGGGCGCGATACTCTTGTTTCATGACTTTGTTGGTATAAAATACAAAGCGGAAGTCAGTGGCGACAACACGTACAAGGCGACTAAGGTAAGTGGCGCCGGTCTTAAATAACAAGCAAAAAAATATAACAATATGTTCGGGCAATATTTTCCACCGAGGGTAATCGGGGCTTACTGCACCTGAGGTGTAGGTAGGTGGCAAATTAATGTCACACACAAAGAGAAGATCGGTCGGCCGCGCAACTCGGTGCACGGGCCTCTCAAGTGAATAACAATAAATATCGGTGTTCGGTGGATTAATATATACAAAATAAAAAGGATAATTTGGTGCTTGTGTATTTAAACTGTATTACGGAACAATTTAATTGGTGATTCCACAAATATAGCTGGATTCAGTTTTTGTGGTTATACTCCGGCCGGAGCGGCGTGGACGCCACAAATTAAGAAGAAGCCTCTAAGACAAAGGTCAGTACTCCTTGATTATTCGGGGTGGAGAAATTGCCGGTTGTCTGCCTATCCTACCTATGCTCACCAACTGCAGCTATCGAAGGCACGCAGTAAGCGCGAACATAGTTCTTGTTCCATTCGAGTCGGATCGTTCGATTAACGAACAGGGCCATAGTATTATTTTAGTACTAGGTTAGGTTTTATAGACAACCTAGGTATTTTCATTCGGCGGAATTTTCAGATATTTATGGTGAATCGGAATACGTTAAAAGTAATAACAAGTTTATAATTTTATATGACTCGGCATTTAAATCGGTTGTTATCTTATTATTTTATAGGCGAGTAATATCGGAAATATAATATATTTTTCATTTAATATAGTTCGGTTATTTTGTTCAGGTTACCTACTTAATTTTTATAAAAATGTCTAAGCCATTGCTAAATAGATTTAAAACTCATTATGACTGGTTCGTTCATTCCTTAGACATTGCAAACAATAAAACTTACGAGTCGGTTGTTATTTTTGTGCGGTTACGTAAATTGGAGGAAAGATATACCTTGTTGTGTGCGACTTATGAGGCATTATTGAATGATATTGATGATTCCGACGATGAACTTGTTGTTGAATATGATAAAAAATTTAGAAAAGCGGAGGAAATTTATAATCAACTGGAAGCGATATCAGCGACTTGTCCTAGTTTGAAAAAAGAGCACGAGGCGCAATCGGGTGCGCCCACGGCTAGATTGCCCACGATTAATCTTACGGTTTTTGACGGCGATGTTTATTCGTGGACGAGTTTTATGTCGTTATTTAGTTCGTTAGTTTTGTCTCGGAAGGATATTTCTAAAACGGAAAAATTCCATTATCTTTTTTCTCACGTCGAGAAAGAGCCTCGGTCTTTAATTAAACATTTACCTATGATAGATGAGTCATTAGATACGGCGTTAGATATTTTAAAGGGTCGATATGACAACAAAAGATTGTTGGCGGACAGTCACATATCTCGGATTTTACATTTACCGGTATTAAATAGATTATTCGGTCTTAGAACTAAGATTTTAAATCCTTTATTAGAATCAACTCGCGCGCTAGAAAATTTGGGTTTTCCTGTAACCGAATGGAGTTATATTTTACTCCATATAACTCTTAATAAATTACCTTCGGATCTTAAGAGCAGGTTCGAACATAAATACGGCGGAAATAATAGTGCGATGCCAACATTTAATCAGTTGTTAGATTTTTTACAAAACGAATGTCGATTAATAGATACGTCATCCCCGGACAGATCGGCTAAAGGAGGTTATCAACATAATAATTATTCGAACAAGAATAAATATATCGGTCGCGTTGTTCATATTACGGAAAATAAAAAAAAAACTTTAAATCGGTATAGTTGTTTGTACTGTAATATGACTAACCATACTACATCGGATTGTTTTAAATTTATAAGACTTAACCCACAACACCGGCGGGATTGGATAATGAATGGTGGGTTATGTTTTAAGTGTTTCGGTCGGCACACGGCGGCTTCGTGCACTGCACATGTGCCATGTGATCAGTGTGGCAATGTCGGACATCACAAGTTAATATGCACGGTAAGTCGAAAGGAGAAGGTGAGCCCTTCGCCACCACGACATGCGATGGTTTCGTTTCATCGCAATAAATTCGGTTCGAGACACGACAGGTCATCTGCGAGCAGCGCTAGTGGGAGCCCGTCTGCTCCAGATAAGAGATCGGTGCATCAGTCGAGATATAGGCAGCTCAAGGCCGGACGCCCTTCAACGGAAGAACGCGTGCGCTCGGAGCGCTCGGGATCGCGTCGGCCTCGGCGCGCGCACGATGAGCAACGTGACACGGCGACAAGCGGTACGTGTGCGTACCCTCGCGACCAAACACAATAGCAATTAATGATTAATAATAAAATTTCGGTTTCGGATAGTTTGGTCGGCTCGCGTGATTCGGTTATTTCGGCACCACGATTATCGGATAATGTTGTGTTACCTACGGTTATCGTTGAGGTAAAAACGATTCATAATTATTTTATAAAAACGCGAGCACTTTTAGATCTCGGTTCCCAGGTAACATTAATAAAAAGTGATTTTGTCACTCGGTTAGGCTTGAAACGGCATTACTCACGCGTACCTTTAGTAGGTATTGGCGGTTTGAAGACTGATGATAGCCAGTCAGTTGTTTTGATACATTTTAAACCTAGAAACTCGGATAACGTATTAATTTCGGCTTCGGCGGCGGTTTTAAAGAAACCTACTACTTATTTAGCTCGGAGACTTAACGTTAGTTGTAAAAACATAAATATTTCGGATTACGGTTATTCTCACATGCAGGAAATAGATATCATATTCGGTTGTGATATATTAGGTAAAATTTTGAACGGTAGTAAAGTTAATTTAGGTAAAAACGGTCCTTATGCATTGGGTACTATATTTGATTTTGCAGTTTTCGGTTCGGTACGGTCAGAAAATAATTCGGATATTTTTGTTGGAAACACTTTACTAGAAGCGGTTGAAAGATTTTGGCGTTGTGAGGAGCCACCTCGGATTAAAATTAAAAATCCTTTAGATATCGAATGTGAACGTTTGTTTTCATCGACGACGTCCCGCGGACCGGACGGTAAATACATTGTGCGTCTTCCACTCATACCGGAGAGTGATAGACAATTGTTAGGCGATTCTAGAGGTAAAGCGCTACAACAGTTTTTCTCGTTAGAGCGGAGAATGGAGCGGAATCCAGAATATCGCGAAAAATACGTTCAGTTTATGAAAGAATATTTAGAACTCGGACATATGAAAGTTTCGAGTTTCGATTATACGTCGGGCTTAGAGCATTACTTTATTAGTCACCACGGGGTGTTTAAAAAATCGGGAGATGTAAATAAAATACGGGTTGTTTTTAACGGTAGCGAGAAAAAAAATTCGGGCGTTTCGTTAAACGATTGTTTATATTGCGGTGAGCGGCTTCAGAGTGATATTACGGATATTATTATGAATTTTCGGTGGCATCGTATAGTTTTTACAACAGATGTAAAAATGATGTTTCGGCAAACATGGGTACATCCCGATGATCGCAGGTACCAATTAATATTTTGGCGATTTTCGCCTTCGGATCCATTAACGGTTTATGAGCTAACAACGAATACATACGGACTTAAATCCAGTCCTTTTATTGCGATACGGTGCTTGCATCAGTTAGCATATGATGCTTCGGTAAAAATACAATCGGATACATGTAATGATTCGAATGATAATAAATCGGTTCAATTTAAAGACATGCCGCGTTCGGCGCAAATTATCGTAAAAAATAGTTATGTTGATGATTTGAACGGCGGAGAAGATACCTTAGAGAAGGCTCTTCAACTTAGAGACGAGTTGATCTCACTCATGAATTCGGCGGGTTATCAGTTGAGAAAGTGGTCTAGTAATGTGCCACAACTGCTGGACGGTTTACCGGCAGAACATTTAGAGTCTCCACGGTACTTTGACGGTTTTGACAGTTGCGGTCTTATTAAAGTTTTGGGTATTCAGTGGAATCCAGCTTCGGACAATTTTACTTACACGGTTAATTTACCTTCGGACGATAAAGTTACTCGACGTAGTATTTTGTCATTGATCGCACGTTTATACGATCCACTCGGGTGGATTTGTCCTGTCATATTTAAAATGAAACTTTTATTACAGTCATTGCTAGGTGGTAGTGGTGACTCTCGAAAGGTGGACTGGGATAGCCCTGCCCCTTCAGATATTATCGGTCAATGGAAAGATTTAGTTTCGGATTTACCATTTTTACAACAGGTTTCTATACCTCGTTGCTTAAAACCGGACGGTGACGCCCGGTACAGTTTGCACGGTTTCAGTGACGGGTCATTATCAGGCTATGCGGCGGCGGTTTACATACGCGCGGAGCGCTCGGACGGTTCGGCTATCGTGCGTCTACTTATTGCGAAGTCTCGAGTAGCCCCTCTGAAGACGAAACACACGATACCGAAATTAGAATTAAGCGGTGCGGTTTTATTAACTACGCTTCTAAATCATGTTGTTACTGCGATGGAAAGTAACATCAAATTTGACGAAATAGTAGCTTGGTGTGATAGTACGATAGTGTTAGCTTGGTTGCGTACCCCGGTGCACAAGTTGCAAATTTTTGAAGGAAATCGGATTTCGCAAATCAATTCATCTAAAGTGAATATTACTTGGCGGCACGTTCCCAGTGAATTGAACTGCGCGGACGTCGCGTCTCGCGGTTGCACGGCGGCGGTATTGTTGCAGCATGACTTGTGGTGGGATCCACATTGGTTACGTCAACCTGCACGAACTTGGCCAAAAAATTATTTAGAATTTCCCTCAGATTTTTTACCCGGATTACGCGTGAAACCTAAAATTATTAATTACGGAATTTTAGATACGGACTTCGACCTTATAAATCGGTTTAGCTCATTTGAGAAATTAATTAATGTGACGGCTTATTTACTTCGTTTTACGTATAATTGTCAAAATAAAAATTCTCGTGTATACGGTAATATTACAGTGTCGGAAAGAAGAAATGTAGTCTTTTATTTAATAAGACTAGTGCAATCAGCTTATTTCGGTGAGGAAATTTCAGATTTAAATTCGGGTAAGGCTATCAAAAGTTATTTACGGCGTTTAAGTTTATTTATAGATAAAAATAAAATAGTTCGTGTCGGCGGTAGAATTAGGGCTTCGGATTTGTCTTACGATGCTAGGCATCCTATATTGTTGCCAGCAAAGAGTAATTTTACGGAATTATTGGTTCGACATTATCATAAGGTTTATTGTCACGTTGGAGCGAATACTTTATCGGCTATTTTGTCTAGGAATTATTGGATAGTTTCGGCACGGCGTGTCACTCGACACATTACGTTCAAATGCATTCAGTGTTATCGGACTCGGGCGAAACCGACACAACCTTACATGGCGGATTTGCCGTCGGATCGCATCAAAGGTGTACGACCTTTTGTCGGCGTCGGTACGGATTTTGCTGGCCCATTTTTCATAAAGTCTACTACAATGAGAAATGCAAAAATTCAAAAATGTTATTTATGTGTGTTTGTTTGCTTATCGTCTAAAGCGGTACATTTAGAGGTAGTTTCGGATCTTTCGGTTGAAGCTTTTGTAGCAGCCTTTACTCGGTTCGTTTCGAGAAGAGGACTTCCCTCTTTGGTACGGTCGGATTGCGGTACGAATTATACGGGTACGGATAAGTATTTAAAGGAGTTATATATTTTTCTTCGTAATAATCATTCGCAGTTAGAACGCGATTTAACTAGAGAGAATATAACATGGTTATTCAACCCACCAGCGAGTCCTAATCACGGCGGACTCTTTGAAGCGGCTGTCAAGTCTGCTAAAACCCACGCTAGACGCGTTCTCGGTGACTCTCGGCTTACATTTGAGGAACTTACGACGTTCTTCGTAAAGGTTGAGGCTATCATGAACTCTCGGCCATTATGCCCTCTTAGTACGGACCCTACGGACTTAGAAGTCCTAACTCCAGGGCACTTCTTAATAGGACAACCGCTGGTAGCCCTTCCAGAATATCCATATACGGAAGTTAATATAAATCGTTTATCTCGGTATCAATTAATTCAAAAGATGTCACAACATTTTTGGTCTCGTTGGAGAAATGAATATCTCCATACCTTACAACAACGGTATAAATGGACTTCGGTTTCGGAACCGCCTAGATTGGATGATCTAGTTTTAATTAAAGATGATAATTTAGCTCCACTACATTGGAGACGCGGTCGGTTAGTTAAATTATTACCCGGCAAAGATGGTATTATTAGAGTCGCGGAAGTAAAGACTCAGGGCGGTATTTTGACTAGGCCTATTTCGAAATTATGTCGGTTGCCTTTGGTGAGTGTAAGCAAGGAGAGCCTTGCTTAGGCGGCGGGATGTTCGGGCAATATTTTCCACCGAGGGTAATCGGGGCTTACTGCACCTGAGGTGTAGGTAGGTGGCAAATTAATGTCACACACAAAGAGAAGATCGGTCGGCCGCGCAACTCGGTGCACGGGCCTCTCAAGTGAATAACAATAAATATCGGTGTTCGGTGGATTAATATATACAAAATAAAAAGGATAATTTGGTGCTTGTGTATTTAAACTGTATTACGGAACAATTTAATTGGTGATTCCACAAATATAGCTGGATTCAGTTTTTGTGGTTATACTCCGGCCGGAGCGGCGTGGACGCCACAAATTAAGAAGAAGCCTCTAAGACAAAGGTCAGTACTCCTTGATTATTCGGGGTGGAGAAATTGCCGGTTGTCTGCCTATCCTACCTATGCTCACCAACTGCAGCTATCGAAGGCACGCAGTAAGCGCGAACACAATATCTTTAAAACATGCGCCGACCCCACTTAGAGTGGGAAAAGGGCAGGAGAATGATGATACTAATGACTAATAATAAATGCGAAAGTCTGTCTGTTACACTTTTACTAAGCCACTTGAACAATATTGGTGAAATTTAGCACAATTAAAGCAATTTTTCAATTCCATGCGCTCTATTTTAAAATTACTTTAAAAATATCCCATGTGTTTTTACGAATCTTGCATGTATCAGGTATGAAAATGCATAAGCCACTCCACAGTTAGCACTATATATATTTTCTATTTTATTTTATCGCGGATTGTGGCAAGATAATTTTAATATTAGTTTTGCTCTATGAATAATTGAATATTTAAAGGGGGCGTTACTTATTTATATTTAAACGTAAGGCACAGCAGGTGAAAGCGTGGTTCGCGAGTATAATACAAAGAAAGCTAATAAAAAACCAAGTTATAACACAAAAACAATTATTATATCCTCCTGCCCTTATCCCACTTTAAGTGGGGTCGGCACAACATGTTAAAGCATGCTGTAACTTGATTTGGCTGCGTTTTCACGACCGGCCGCCTGCCTGACGTCAACTTACCTCGGTAAGAAGGAGGATAGTCTATTCTACTAAACCGGATACCACACGGTGGGTCAAATTACCTTAGTCGCCTTTTACGACACCTCGGTAAGAAATGAGGGTGGTCTATTCTACTCAGTCGGATACGACACAGCGGGTCGTCTTACCTTAGTCGCCTTTTACGACACCTCGGTAAGAAATGAGGGTGGTCTATTCTACTCAGCCGGATACCACACGGCGGGTCGTCTTACCTTAGTCGCCTTTTACGACACCTCGGTAAGAAATGAGGGTGGTCTATTCTACTCAGCCGGATACCACACGGCGGGTCGTCTTACCTTAGTCGCCTTTTACGACACCTCGGTAAGAAATGAGGGTGGTACTATTCTACTTAGCCGGATACTACACGGTGGGTCAAATTACCTTAGTCGCCTTTTACGACACCTCGGTAAGAAATGAGGGTGGTACTATTCTACTTAGCCGGATACCACAGCTTATAACACAAAAACAAATTACGCATAAAAGAAAACGCAAGTAAAATAAAATCCGTTGTGGTCTTAGCGGATTATTTTTTAATGCCATTTGTAAATTTTCTGGCCGGATTTGGACCTTGGGATTTAGGATTACTGACTTAATTTATTCCGTTATCATTCGAATACGGCCAAATAAAGGACAAAAGATATTAAAGATCTTATCTTTGGCTCGGATATAAAGGCGGGCTCCCTTGGGTGTATAAAGTACTGTGGGATTTGACGTGGGTATAAGTATTTGAAAAGATAACAATCTTACAACTAATTGATATACTGTTAAAAATGTAATAATACTGGATGGAAAAAGCTGTGATGGCCTAGCGGTGCGACCGTGTGAATCTCTAGAGACGATCATGGGTTCAAACCCGGGCAGACACCAATGAGTTTTTCTATTAAAACTTATGTGTCTAATTGATAATTGATAATTGCAATTTATCACACGCTTTTCGGTGAAGGAAAACATCGTGAGGAAACCTGCATATCTCTAGAGAATTCTGGAGATATGTGTAACCTACCAATCCGCATTGGAGCAGCGTGGTAGGTGCCAGCCAGTGCCCAGCAGTGGGATAGTAACAGGCCGCTACTTATTTACTGGATGACCGAGCCTTGCCTTGTATTTTTTTATATATCCTCCTGCCCTTATCCCACTCTAAGTGGGGTCGGCACAACATGTTATAAACATGCTGTAACATGATTTGGCTGCGTTTTTACGACCGGCCGCCTGCCTGACATCAACTTACCTTAGTCGTATTTTACGATATCTCGGTAAGAAGGAGGGTGGAATATTCTACTAAACCGGATACCACACGGTGGGTCAACTTACCTTAGTCGTATTTTACGACACCACGGTAAGCAGTGAGGGTGGTCTATTCTACTCAGCCGGATACTACACGGGTCGACTTACCTTAGTCGCCTTTTGCGACACCTCGGTAAGAAATGAGGGTGGTACTATTCTATTCAGCCGGATACCACACGGTGGACGTAGAGATAACAATCTTGAAACTAATTAATAAACTGTTAAAAATGTAGTACTACTGGGTGACCTTGCCTTGCCTTGTATTTTTTTTAAAGATGTAAAAAATGAATGAAAAAAAAGAAAGAAAAAGACTGTGACATTTGGGATTCGATCCTGGGTTTTGAACGTTTTAAGTCCACCCGTTAACCATCTGACTGTCGCAGCATTAAGTTTGACAGCTAAAATATCATTTGCTTCCAATTCTACATTTTAGCATTTTTCAATACCCCAAAACAGGAATAAAACGACTATTTTTTTACTGAAACCTGGCTATATCGATTACTATATTAATTTCCAGATGTTGAATATTAAAATAATAATTTGAAATTATTTAGATGTGTAAATAACATATAGTTAAATGCATACTTAAATACAAATATACAGCCAGACTCAAAGTGCCAACAAATTGTTTATAGAAGATATTGGCTCTCGGCGGGAATCGAACCCTGGACCCATGGAGCTGAAGTCGGGGTCACTGCCATTGGCGTCAACGTGCCAGCCAGGCCATTAAGAAGAATGAACACGCATATTGGTATATTTACTCACAAAGCTAGATTTTAAGAAAAAATATGACTTCTAAAGAATAAAGGAGAAAACCCGTCATAAAAATAATACGAACAGAATTCCCTGAGCGTTGTACCGCACACGTTCCAACAATCAAACGTTGAAAGCATTGTTTCAAATTTTCCCCAATGAGAAAAATAAAAATTGAGATCTCGAAATGAACTTCTAAATGCGGCGGTTTAAAGCGGCGGAATGGTTAGGTTAACGGACTTGCGATCGAGAGGTCGTGGGTTCGAATCCCGGCCATTATACTACGTAAACCCACTTCTTCACAAGCATTAACGCTTGGAGGGGTTAACAAGTTTACTAGTAATTTTTAACCCAAATTGCTAGTAAACTTTTTTTGAAGTGCCAACACGTAAAAAGCTTTGCTTGTATTGTACGAAGTATATCTCCTGCTTTTATCCCACTAAAAGTGGGGTCGGCACAGCATGTTTTAATACATATTGGAAAGGTTAACAAGTTTACTTGTCATTTGTCACCCAAATTGCTAATAACCTTTTTAAAAAGTGCAAATACGTCAAAAGCTCCACTCGTATTGTAGGAAGTATATCTCTTGCCTTTATCCCACTAAAAGTGGGATGGGAACAGCATGTTTTAAACATGTTGTGATGTAATTAAGCTAGGTATTTTATGACCGGACGCCTGTCTGACTTCAACTTACCCTAGTTGCTTTTTACGACCTCGGTAAGAAATGAAAATGGTCTATTAGTATCCTACTCAACCGCCGTGTGGTATAACCATAATGTTTAAAAAAAAAATAAGTAAAAGTAAGTAGCGTCCTGTTACTATCCCACTGCTGGGCATAGGCCTCTTCTCTCCGTTATTGGAGAGAAGGATTGGAGCTAAGAACTACCACGCTGCTCCAATGCGGATTGGTAGGTTACACATATCTCCCGAATTCTCTAGAGATATGCAGGTTTCCTCACGATGTTTTCCTTCACCGAAAAGCGTGTGATAAATTGCAATTATCAATTAGACACATAAGTTTTAATAGAAAAACTCATTGGTGTCTGCCCGGGTTTGAACCCATGATCGTCTCTAGAGATTCACACGGTCGCACCGCTAGGCCATCACAGCTTACCATAATGTTTATTCAAAAGTAATGAGAATATTATTTTTTGTTTTTCCTTTCTCTTTTCTAACTATATTTATAAAAAGAAATACATTAATTAATTAATTACATTAATTAAGTAAAAAGAAATAAATTAAATATTTAACTAATGAATTTTTTAATAAAAGTTTTATCAGCATACCACTTGTGCCCCGGATGGGTTCGAAACTAGTCGGGCTAACCCGATAGAATTAGATGTGAGTATAGCCGATTCTATACATTACCTATGAATACTACTCACGATAGTTACAATCTAAAAAAAACATCCTACAAAGAATTTTCATGCAAAAAATCTTTCACGAACTAAACAGTATCAATATAAGAAGAATATGTGTTTTTAAGGATAAAATGAAGCTAAGAAATCCCGTCCATAGTTGAATTGGCCACGTTTCTTATATTTGTACAACTGTTCTTTCAATTCTATCATGTATTTTTTTAAATGTACCCAGTCTAAAACTTTAGTATTATTAGAAACTATATTTGCTGGAAATCTATAGGTAAAAAAGCTTGTGAAAATAAAACAGTATACTACAAATCTTAAAACACTATCATTCTCCTGCCCTTATCCCACTATAAGTGGGGTCGGCACAACATGTTTTTAAACATGTGGTTAATGATTTGATTAACTGTTTTAAGACCGGCCGCCTGCCTGATTAATTTAGTCGCCTTTTACGACTCCCCAGTAACAAATAAGGGTGGTCTTTTCTACTCAGCCGGATACCACATCTTTAAACGAGTTTTGATATATCTGTATAATATACTAATATAGACCTCCGTTAACAATCGACAGACAGAAAAAAAATTATTTTATTTTGAATGTTGAATTGGGATTGGGAGAGTAGAAAGGCCGAAAAAGAGATGGTTGGGTTGTGTGAAGTATGACATATAAAAGGAGTAGCGCAGAGTTGACGAATGATGCGAGAGAATGAAAAAGAAAAACATGTTGTACCGACCCCACTTAGAGTAGTATAAGGGCGGGAGAATAATAAATAGAATTGTCACTGATAAGAAATAAGATACTTCTCTTTTAGAAGTCACATTTTCTTTTTGAATCAAAAAGAAAAATCGGTATACATAATCGGATTTCAACCACAAACATAATCAAAGAAATACAAATACACCTGTATTGTAAGACAAAAGTATTGAGAATATTATTTTGCTTTAATCCGCGATAAAAGAAAATATATGTAATGCTAAATGTAGAGTGTACTATTCGTTCTAATAATCGCAAAGCAATCCACAAAATTTTATCGTGGAGTCTATCTCCTGACAATGCTTCGGTTACGGGGCAAAACAATTGTTGAGATTGTGGTGGTGAATGTGTGCAGTGCTTGTGTATTTTTGTGTTATCGGTGTCGGGTAGTGCATGAGTTCTTACAAATTCTGCATGTATCAGGTATGAGAACGAATATTACACTCTACATTTAGCATTGCATATATTTTCTTTTATCGCGGATTATAACAAAATAATATTCTCATTACTTTTGTATTATGGAACTCAGTAAAGTAACGCCTAATTCTATAAATTATGTATTGTAAGGTATAAAATAAACTGTAGACACGAATAGAAAGTTTATTTAACAAGATTTCCGATAAATCCAAAGAACATCAGCGTCATATAAAATTACACAGCTTCTGTTTCTTAAGAAGATTAACTATTCACAAAGGGTAACTCTAACTACAGAGTTTGATGCCTATTATTCTCAGTACAAAGTAAGTTTTCCAACATAAAAGAGTCATGCTATTGAAGTAAATATTTAAATAAAATATCTTCAAACCTTTATTCCTTTTACAATAATTTTGGTTAATGCACATAGAAAATATTTTTCGGTAGCTATTAAAAGTATTCGATTGTCTGTTTTAGAAATTAGCAGTCTCAGTTCGCCAATTTACTGCCGAATGCAAAAAAAAACGCAATACAAACTAATTTAGCTATAAAAAACGTTCAGTGCGAAAAGTTTTATTAATATCAACTCTTAAAAATGCATATTGTTTAAGATTTTTTAAACACAGGTATTTAGTATATGTGCGCTGGCTAACTAAGGTCAATGTAGTTTTTTAACATTTAATAGACTATGTTGCATATCATTGACTATATAGGCATATCATTTGTTACTTTCAAGAAAAAGTAAAGAAACGGCCTGTTACTATCCCACTCCTGGGCATAGGCCTCCTCTCTACGTTTTTAAAGAGAAGGGTTCGAGCAAAGACCTACGATCCTGTTCCAATGCGGATTAATAGCTTACATATATCTCCAGAATTATTTAGATATACAGATATGCAGGTCTCCTGAAGATGTTTTCCTTCACCGAAACGCTTGTGATAAATTTCAATTATCAATTAAACTAAAACTAGGTAATATTAGCCTAATTCATAACATAACAACTGAAATATAGTTTGTTTTCCTCATTATGTTATAGCAATATGTTAAAGACTAAAAATATGTGACAGAAGACATATTATAAACTAAGTAACAGAAGTACAATCTATCCAAAATAATATTTTAAATAGATTCTACTCTTAGAATAATATTCTTATTAAAAAATTTAAAAACTCACAACAGCTACTACATGAACAAGAATAGATAAGAAATTGATAAAATAAAACCGTAACGATATACCAGGCGACGACGTATTCGCATAGCGAATCCCCAATCTCATAAATTGGCGACGAAATTATGGATTACAGTCCATAAAACATCGCTAACACTGGAATGGGATCGATCAATCTCTTCGAAGCAATATGTAAAACGTACGCGGAAAGTTGCTTTTTATGGGATATAGGGAGGCATAGCGATTTATTTTGTACAATTCCGACCTACGCTTTGGATTTTTAGGCTTCAGATGAAACTTTTAAGCTAAATTCATAATCATCTTTCTGCCCTTATCCCACCCTGAGTGGGGTCGGCACAACATTTTATAAACATGTTGTCACATGATTTGGCTACGTATTTTACGACCGGCCGCCTGCCTGACGTCAACTTATCTTAGTCGTATTTTACGACACCTCGATAAGAAAGAGGTCGGTCTGTTGTACGTAACCGGATAAAACACGGTGAATCTCTTACCTTAGTTGCCTTTTACGACACCTCGGTAAGAATTGAGGGTGGTCTATTCTACTCAGCCGGATACCGTACGGCGTTCGAGTACTTTTATCGTAACATTCCTTAACTTAAGTAAACTTTTAAGCTAAATTATGAAATTAATTATTAAATTAATATAAGAAAAATAATAAATAGTATTTTCTAAATTATAAAATAATAAATTAGCCAGCTTAGCGATTCAGCGCGGAAACGCTCCCAGCATTCTTGGGACCATTACACGTGGGCATGAGTTGTATAGCAGCGTGTAGGTAATTTAAGATAGATAATATATAACTTGTACATTTTTGTTGTCAAATATATAAAAAATAATAAATGTATCTATATTTATCTTTAATATTTAAATGAGTTAATCTTGTATGTACTTATATATATTTTTATATTTTTGGAATCTCGGAAACGACTGCTCCAAAGATTTTCCTGAAATTCAGTATGTAGGGGTTTTTTGAGAGAACAATCGATCTAACTAGGTTTTATTTTGAAAAAATGGTTTTATCCCTGTTTTTGGGTATCAAAAGATTGTAAAATTTACATTGACTATAAAACACTATTTTTGCCGTAAATTGTCAAGTCACCGTAGCGTATTCGGGAAACAGGCAGTCTCTAAAAATAAAGTCCTTGAGCTGATTCCCGCCTTATTTCCGATACCTCAACAAGAGAAAAATTTTCGATAGCAGCAACCATGATGAAAAATATTTGAAAAATTTTCTATGGTATTTCCCCGGTCATGATCAAGTGCCAAAATTGTCTGCCTCTTTTCCATATCGACTATTTTTCTTAAGCGGGACAGCACTATTTTAAAGTAAAAATTCTTTAATATCACGCCCAGACTACTCTAACATGCTTTATGTAGGAAACCAAAATTTAAATTTGTATTATTTCTGTTTTTTCTTAGATCAGATCTTCTTTTATTTAAGTTTTTGGAAATTAATTTTTTTTGTTAAAAGAGAGTTAGTTAAAGTAAACAAAGTAAAAACTATATTTTATTAACTACGCAATAGAGTTGCGTGTTAATGGTGTAGCTCTTGTCAGAAATTAAACAAATAATGAACAACCATTATATAATAAGAGTGCTTACTGTAAAACTAATTATAAAATCTGTTTTACTTATTTATTTACGGTAATAGAATTAAACATATAAACTTGAATGCCAAATTTTGTTCAATATTAAACCTAATATCGTCTTACACATCTGAGACCTTTACAATGGGGGCGAAGGTAAAATCCAATAACAGAAAACCCGATAAATGTGTTAAGTCCTTTAGTTAGATATGTTTGGAAAGGCGTACGTGATCTGAATACCAATGAAGCGGGACATTATCAAAACAAATAGCTTCCTAAAATTTTACTGAGATAACCGGTCTTTTGTTCTTCAAATTCTACATTCTTTTACATATACTACTCCATAATCCATTTGTATTGTTTTGTTATCCTTTCACTTATTGCTTAAGAAAAAGAAATATATCAAAATCATACGTAAATTACTTCCCTGAAAAAAATCCTGAACCTTGTCTGCCTGAATTTCAGTCCTGTTTTTAATCATATACTCTTAAAAAAACAGTCGTCACTTTATAATGCACGTGATAAGCAAGATCAGTAGCAATAAACACAACACACATGATGAGCAATTTCAGTGATCAGCAGTTGTTAGCAGCACAGAACACACATGAACATTAATTTCAACAGCATTGAACACGTAAAACATAAATTTCAGCCGCACTGAGCATACATGAGAAGCAATTTCAGAAGCACTGCGAATACACATGAACACATGATACAATTTCCGCACTGAGCATATATGAACAAAAATTTTAGCAGCACCAAACACACATGAATTGTAATCCCAGCTGCAATGAGAATACATGAAACGCAATTTCAGCAGCACTAAACAACATGAACATCAATGTCAGCAACAATGAGCATACATGAACAGAAATTACAACAGCACTGAGCACAAAAAAAGGGAAATTTCAGCAGCACTGAGCATACATAAACAGAAATTTTAGCAGTACTGTGTGTTGTGTTCATGTATGAATGAACAACAATTTCAACAGCACTAAACATTCTGCATCTACATACAAAATTAAAAGTTTTCTAGCCCTCATAATAATTTAAATTTAGTAATTAGGTTCTTAAAAATATTTCTTACTTCAAAAATTTTATTTATTAATATTCATTAAACATTTTTAATATATTTCCAATGAGTGAAAGAGTGAAAACTCGCTTTTTTCGTTTTAGGACTCAGCATCCCAAAAATGGTGAAGACAGGATAAAGCAATGACGAAACAAACCATTTTATACTTTAATATAATAGCATAATGTTCATTTTACATTACACCGTATTTTCTGGCTAGTTCAAGTTAGTAACAATAGACTATAGCGAAAGTTACGTGTGGATTGTCATTAGAAAGTTCGCTTTTATTGATGTGGCTTGTACGATCTAGTTGTTAGTTTTCTAAGGACTATCTCACACTTTTGTTGGGAACAAAGCTCAAAACGCGGCACCAAATAATCACTACGAAAGTTACTAGAACTTCTTTGTTCCAAGATTATTATTCGATTATAATTATTTGTGTTATAATTTTTATAATAATTTATTTATTTTAATAATTTTAATATCCCGCGGTTTCACCCGCGTACATACCAATTTTATGGCAGTGAAAAGTCTACTAAGTCGAACTATAGATTTATTTTTGTTAAATTATATCATCAATAATTTCCGCAGCGCATGCGAAGACAGATTTTTATGACAAATTTTTTACACCTTATACATTTTTATTACGGATCCCTATTTTTTAATGTAATATAGCCCTTGTTGCTCAGTAAAGATGCAGCTTTCCAATGGTGAAAGAATTTTTAAAATCAGAATAGTAATTTTTGTGTAAAAAAATTACAAATATACATACAAATTTATTAAAATTTGCGTCGAATTAATACTCAGCCGGATATCACACGGAGTCAACTTAACTTAGCGGCCTTTTACGACACCTCGGTAAGAAATGAGGGTGGTCTATTCTACCAAGACGGCTACAACACGGCGGCATTTAATGTTGAATGCCAAAATAATGTATAAAATTCTTATTTTATACATGGCCTAAAATTGCCATTTGTTAATATAGCATCTAGATATTTTACATAACGCCGGCGTTAACACATTGCCGGTAACATATACATATAATGTAAAGTTAATCTGTAAGCCGTTGTAAGTAATTACAGAAGCAAACTTACTTGAAAGCAATTTATGAATAAACCATAACAGCATATTAGATCACAATTTAATTTTGTTACAACTGAAGTAATCAAAACTTCTATTATAATTGTATTAATGTACACTCCAGTCAATTGCTTAGGGTTAATTTCGTAAGTTACGATTTATTACAAAGTCTTTACTAATTTGGTTTAAACTGATTTATTTAAGAGGAGTCTACGACGTATAGGGACGCTTTAATTAATTGAAATAAGCAAAAAAACAGGGTGTACTACAAAAAGTAATGAATATATTGTAAGTATCACTACATAGTATAAAACAAAGTCACATTCTTTGTCCATATATCCCTATGTATGCTTATATCTTTAAAACTACGCAACAGATTTTGATGCGGTTTTTTTTAAATAGATTGTGTGATTCAAGAGGAAGGTTTGTATGTATTACATTCAATACCGAGTAGAGAAATACTGTAATTTTTGAGGTTTCTAATGTGATGTCGTAAATAATTACATTTTTTTCCGCTTACATTGCAAACGCAGGCTAAACCCTACGAGATTTATCAAAATGATGTACAGAGTATTTGTACACCTTGAAAAGGTCTACAGAAAAGTCCGCGATGGTGTATGTCTATCTCTTATGGATAACCCACAATAGCATTTTTTGTCATTTACTTTTTACGAAAAATAATGCCTCATTTTTGAAGAAATTTTTATACAATACAGCATTAATCCTTATCCAATTAAGTACCTTAAATAAATTGTTGATGTAATAGATCAATATGGCCGTTTACAGCATGTAATTTAAGTGAACATTTTCGGAGATATTACAGATTTAAAATGCCGTGAGGGGGCCGCGCTTCACCCTAAAGCACTTCGAATATAGCAGCTATATGGCGCTCTTTCAAGAGTTTGTTTAAAGACAAGAAAGCTGTGAATAGTATATATAAAGACATTCTGTAATTAATTGTAAAAATAAAATGCATAGGCAAAAATGTAAAAAGTAAATATGTAGTAGGTATATGAATTTAGATATTAGATATAGCAGAAAATCTTCTTGGTATAGGGAGAGGTGAATTGTTTTTCTCCAAATTTAACGCGTGCGGGTAACGGGCAGTAACGAATAAATCAAAACTACTGGATCGATTTTAATAATTTTTTTCACTGTGTGACATGGGCTATATATTTTATACCCGTGCAGGCCGCTAGTATTGTATACACATTATATTGTGTTAAGTATTATATATACATATTTTGCTATAAATAAATAAAATAATAAATATACAAGATTATAAAATGCATAAATCGTGGAATGTTAGAAAAATAATAAACGACTTTGGGACAAGATGTCTGAAGAAAAATCAAGTAAGTTGTATTTATTTCCACCATGCATTAGCAAAACCGTGTGCACATCGCCTAGAAACGTAATAGGGGTCTGCGCTCCCATTGAGAGATTTGGGCGCTCTTATTTGCTATATAGGGAACTAATATTGCGGCTTAGTGGAGTAGAAACGACTCTCCGGGACACCGTTAGTTGCTAAGCTTCAATATTAGGCCCATTGTGAGGCGGTATTTTCTTTATTACATAACAATATTTTTCGGTCCTACGCATTTAAGATATATCACTTAGGTCTATTTTCTATATGATAATTTACCTGGTCTCTTTTTATATATGTATGTTTTACGTGGCGGTGAATTTAGAGAGCATTGTCTTATATATAACATCTCGGAAATGGCTCCAACGATTGAGAGTTGAGAGAGAAAATTGAGCGTGTAGGGAGTTTTGGGGGAGAAAAAGGTTTTATTTAAAAAAATGTCGTTTTATCCCTGTTTTTGGGAAAATGCTAAAATTTATGTTGAATTTAAAAGACAATTTTCGCCATTCAACGTCAAATCACGACAGCTCATTTAGGGAACGGAAACAAAAATACCTACCTTCGATCCTCACCGCCTCGACTATTTTTTTTCTTTACCTAAAGGTGTAACGCCCTAATTTTTAGATTATTCCGTCGTGATATATACATGTGCTAGATGTACTGCGTGTTTCTATGATGGTAATATTTAAATTAAAATTCCAATACAAGTTCAAATATATATTTACGAGTATTCAAACGAATGCCTTAGAAACGTCATCTCTGCTTATTCGCAAAACTGCTCCTGCCGAGATATTATAAAAGGAATTGATTCATTTATATTCGATGAAAACGATATCTATAAAAAAAATGACGGTAGTCACATAATTCTGCTTGTTACTATTATGATTCCCCTAAATATGTACCGTGGATCGAATAATTTAAGGCGAAATGGTTAGGATAACGGACTTACGATCGAGAGGTCGTGGGTACGAATCCCGGCCATTATACTACTGACGTGAACCCACTCCTAACACAAGCGTTTAGCTTAACAAGTGACGTTAACAAGTTTACTAGTAATTTGTAACCTAAATTGCTAGTAACCTTTTAAAAAAAAAATACAGAATAATTCAACTAGGTCTATTTATTTATTTATTTATGAACCATAAAAAAAATGTTGGAAAAAAAACATTATTGGTAAAAAAATTGTACAAAGGTCAACTTATCCCTGTGACAGAGATCTCTGCCAGCTAACCTACGAAGTGAGGAAATTTATATATATATATATATATATATATATATATATATATATATATATTACAGTATAAGTTATCTAAAGTTATATAAATATAGAAATCATTCATTACCAAAAACAAAAAACATTTAGACAATGAAATATACTTTAACATTCAGAAAAATAAAACATCCTTCGATATTATTTTAGTGTTCGCCGAGTTTTAGAAGCACTGCTAATCAATCAAAGTAAATGTCACAAGAAAAACTAAACTACAAAGAAACAGCTGTGTTTATTTCGCACAAAGTTAGCGAAATTTACCGTGCAGTAACAAATCGTGTAATTAGACTAAGTAAAGACTTGCGGCGGAACACCTCTTAACTTGAAATCAAAGTGAAATAGAATTCTCACAGGCAAGTATTTAAGATTTCAGTTGTTAAACGTGAGTTACAAATCTACAAAGGAACGAACAAATATATTCTCTGACAATGCATTTGCAAGCAGAATGTGCAGAGTAAATTTCACGAAAGTAATAATATAATGATTTTGCTATAATCCGCGATTAAATAAAATAGAAAAAACATATAATGCTAAATGTAGAGTAGACAATCTGTTTTCATACCTGATACATGCAGGATTTGTAAAAACTTATGCACAAATCTCCACCACCGCCACCACAATACACAAGCACTACATACGTTCACTATCACAAACTGAACAATCGTTTCGCCCCGCAACCAAAGCATCATCAGGAGATAGACTCCACGACAAAATCGCAAAGCCATTATAGTCCATTGTGTCCACTCTGCATTATATATATTTTCTATTTTACTTCATCCTGGATTATAGCAAAATAATTTTATTATTACTTTTGTATTATGGATTTCCGCAAAGTAACGCCTAATTATATAAATTATTTAAAATTTGACGAACTTGTTCTTCAGATACTTTCTACCGCCGCCGTGTAGTATCCGGCTGAGCAGAATAGACCAACGTCATTTCTTACCGAAATGCCGTAAAAGGTGACTAAGGTAAGTTTACCCACCGTGTAGTATCCGGCTGAATAGAATAGACCAACCTCATTTTTTACAGAGGCGTCGTTAAAAGTGAATATGGTAAGTTGATACGCAGTGTGGTATCCGGCTGAGTAGAGTAGACCACCCTCATTTCTTACCAAGGTGTCATAAAAGGCGACTAAGTTATGTGCCGTATGGTATCCGGCTGAGTAGAATAGACCACCCTCATTTCTTACCGAGGTGTCTTAAAAGATGACTATGGTAAATTAACTCACAGTTTGGTATCCGGCTGAGTGGAATAGACCACCCTCATTTCTCACCGAGGTGTCTTAAAGGCGACTATGGTAAGTTGACCCGTCGTGTGGTATCCGGTTAAGTAGAACAGTCTACCTTCATTTCTCACCGAACTGTCGTAAAGGCGACTATCTATCTATTTAGATAGATAGAAAGGTGACTATGGTAAGTTGACCCGTCGTGTGGTATCCGGCTAAGTAGAATAGACCACCATCATTACTTACCGAAGTGTCATATCTCATGGCCTTAATATTTAAAATTATAACAAATAATTTTATAACTTTCCATTAATCAACGAAGTCCACAAAGTGACTCCTACTTAATTATCTTTAAGAGCAATTATTTTCCAACAGTATAAATCTCACGCTCTTCATTAAATATTAACAAACCTTGAGTTAAGATACTTAAGATGGCTTAGTAACTTTACTCAAGGCTTATACAAGGATACAAAATGTTCATCCTCGTTCACAAGATTTCTAAATAGGTTTCTGACACCTTAAGATACTTAAATAAAATCTGGTACGCTAAAAGGTGAGGCCACAAAATCAGCGATACATAATCTTACAAGTAAGAAAGGTATATTGTAATAGTTTGGTTAGGATATAGGATAGGTAGATTTTAAACTTTCGCGATTCATACTAATCACTACATATTATAAAACAAAGTCGCATTCTTTGTCCATATATCGCTATGTATGCATAAAACTTTAAAACTACGCAACAGATTTTGATGCAGTTTTTTTAATAGACAGAGTGATTCAAGAGGAAGGTTTGTATGTATAATACAGCATGTAATTTAAGTGAACATTTTCGGAGATATTACAGATTTAAAATGCCGTGAGAACGCCGCGCTTCGCCCTATAGCACTTCGAATCTAGCAGATATATGTCGCTCTATTAACGCGCTATTAAGAGTTTGTTTAACGACAAGGAAGCTGTGAATGTTGTATATAAAGACAGTCTGTAATTAATTGTAAAAATAAAATACATAGGGAAAATGTAAAAGTAAATAAATAAAAATTTACTGTATGAATTTGGATATTCCCAAGATAGCAGAAAATCTTTTTGGTATAGGGAAAGGAAATTGTTTTTCTTCAAATTTAACGCTTGCGGGCCACGGACAGTAATGAATAAACCAAAACTACCGGATCGATTTTAATCATTTTTTTTTACACTGACTGACATGGGATATATATTTTATACCCGTGCGAAGCAGGGGCAGGCCGCTAGTTATTATATAAACAAACGGGTCACATCGCGATAAACTCCAGTTACCTTTGTATAAGATTCGACGTTTCGGCAGAGTTGCATCCACCGTGGTCACAAAGGTAACTCGCGGTTAACGCGGTTAGGTTATCGCGATGTGACCCGTTTGTTTATATAATAATTAGGAAATAGGATAGTTTGAATCCTACACAAAATCCGATAAAACTTATAACTTACTTAAAAAAATTATAGCAACTCAGCAAAAGCTATCACTTAGGACACTTTTTTTAATTCATATACAAAAGGCATTAGGCTATACTCATATCATATTATATCATACTCATTAGCGTTTTTTTATGTATAAACGAAAGAAGTATATCAAGACCTCAGATGCACGGATAAAATAAAATCTTGGAGGCGATAGGAATGTATCACAAATAACCAACGGGTTTCGCAAAGCTAAGAAGTGCGCAGTGTTGGAAGACCCCCTACTAGATGGACTGACAATCTCAAAAAGGTCGTGGGGAGCCGCTGGGTCCAAGCGGCATAAAATCGTGAGTTCTGGAGATCCCATGAAGAGACCTATGTCCAGCAGTGGACGTCCATCGGTTGAAGAAGAAGAAAGCTAACAAAAGAAAACATAAGACGCGTATTTAATGGCTCAACGCGTAAATGTGTCAGACGTGTGAGTGACGTTATCTGAAATGAGTGTCGGCCGAGAAGTAAATAAAGTGCACTCTCTTCAATTGAATAAAACGTATAGAAATAAGTTAAACTCTTTCTCGTCTTTATTTATTCCGCTTTATTTTCTTTTCGGTTTTTGTGTTGTCCCTATTTATTTTTTTGTTTATTGCAACAAACCTATACCCTCCTGCCCTTATCCACACTCTAAGTGTGGTCGGCACAACATGTTATAAACATGTCACATGATTAGGCTATGTATTTTCAGACCGGACGTCTGCGTGACGTCAACTTACCTTAGTCGTATTTAACGACACTGGTAAGAAAGAGGGTGGTCTATTCTACTCAACCGCATACCGAACGAAGGGTCAACTTACTTTAGTCGCTTTTTACGACACATCGGTGAGAAATGAGGGTGTTCTATTCTACTCAGCCGGATAAAAGTAAAGTAAGTAACGACCTGTTACTATCCCACTGATGGGCATAGGCCTCCTCTCTCCGTTTTTGGAGAGAAGGATTGGAGCTAAGACCTACCACGCTGCTCCAACGCCAATTTTCATACATTCTTTGCTTTCACATATCCCTAGGATTCTCTAGAGATATGCAGGTTTCCTCATGATGCTTTCCTTCACTAAAAAGCGTTTGATAAATTGCTATTATCAAGTAGATGCATAAGTTTTAATAGAAAAACTCTTTGGTGTCTGCCCGGGTTTGAACCCATGATCGTCTGTAGAGATACACACGGTCGCACCGCTGGGCTATCGCAAGTTTTTAAGGCCGGATACCACACGGTAAATGTTTATCATTGTTAAATCTACCTAATTCCTACCTGAAACCTATCTTACCAACCCACATATAATTCCACACAATAGCAACACTTCATTCAATTCAATTCATTTCATAGCATTTTGTTTTACTTATTTTAAATATATAGTATATAAATTTTTGGCAGGATGGCATATCCACACAGTTTTATACTATCGCAATGCCATCCTCGGAAATGTAGCATATATAAATAAATAATAAATAAATAAATTCTGAAATAGAAACCTAATAGTCTTAATAAATCAAATGACGCCCTAAAAGGAAATGGTCGCATAATCCAAATTATAAATCACATCTCAGATAGCATAATTAACATCAGCACTTAGGTACCCATCTAACGTGTCGGGCCCCACGTTTACAAACCTACATAGGCCTTCCGATTCAATTCCGCCAAGATGCTGGCACAAATTACTGCGGGATTAAGTTTGCCACTCCGATTGCCAGGAAGTGCTTGTGGATAACGTACTAAGCTATAAATTACCAGCCTCGAGCTATAAGAGATTATGTATTTATATAGAAAATGGTATTCACTCATTTGCGTTGTTTTATGGAGGATACATAACTGGTAAATAGAAAAGTAAAGGAGTAGTTATTGTCATCAATCTGACCTTGTCCTTTGGCGCAGTTGGCAGTGACATTTGAGTTAGTGTAATATAGTTATAGTGTAGTGTAGTATTAGCTACTGAAAAATAGCTCAAGAACGAAGTGTCTCCTATAGTAAGTAAGACTAAGATAAATCATTGGGCCTGTTCTTAGATATAAGTTAATTATAAGTTTAGGTTAAAATTAAGTTGCTTATCAGCCTTAAGGCTAGGTTGTGACTACAATAAAGTACCTCCATTGTGATGTACTTTATAATAGGAAAAAAAATCTGACATTGCCCTATGGCACAGTTGGTTGGCATTGCTTTCAGCTCCGCGGGTCGCGGGTTCGTTTACCGATAAGGGCGAACATTTTCTATAAATAGAATTTGGTCTATTTTAATCAACCGGAGACCACACGGTGAGTCAACTTACCTTAGTCGTATTTTACGACACCTCGGTAAGAAATGAGGTTGGTCTATTCTATTCAGCCGGATAACACACGGCGTTCAATTAACATTTTAATGTTTATGTTTATTTCGATATTCAACTTTCTTTCTTCTTTCTCAGAGGCTTTCGCTTTTAGATAAGGGTGAGGATACAGAAGATTCTTCAGTCTGAACTGATAAGCCCGGTTACTTGGGCGCATCCCGTCTATTTTTTTCCAATTTTTTTATTACATTATATTTAAAAACCTATTGTTAATTTATTAAGAAATTAATGATCTCAGATGGTCTCAACTATTTATGTAGAGACAAAATTATACAATGTGAGTTCTAGTACATAATATAACTTATACCATAATACCATAATATACAAGAGTATGATATCGTAACAGTTAATAGAGTGATGGTAAACCGATTATAAAGCATGTCGTAGAGCGCCTACGGCGTCGCCTACGCCGTAGCGTACCTACGTGATTAACGATCCGAGCGAAGTATTAACTTATGCAGTATTACATGGGCTTATGTTTATCGTAGCAAATAATATAAAAAAAAGAAAAAGAAAGTAAGCGCCGTTGACTTGTGGGATTGGATCGCGGGTTTTGGACTTTTTTGGTCCGCTCGTTATCTTTGGGCTATCACAGCAACGTTTGATAGCTGTAAATATCATTTGCATTCAATTCTACATTTTTCAAAGCCCGAAAGCAGGGTACAACAACATTTTATTCAATAAAACCTAGGTAGATTGATTTCTGCCCCCAAAGCCCCATACAAGCCGAATTTCATGAAATTCGTGCGAGCCGTTTCCGAGATTACAAAATATATAATTTATATATATTGAATTTGAATATGTGTTCTGTTTCCGTTTCGCCTATATGTTGCTCCCCGACCTTCGAGTGAAAGCCCCTTAGAAATCGGAGAATGTGTTGTTAAGTTTCTAACTTCTTCAATATTCTTTTTATTAAAACCGCACAAAAATCACATACAAACAGACAGTTTTAGAGGACTTTGTTTCTAATATACATAGATTATAATTTACAGAATCTTGCGAGTGACTTTTATTATACGTAAGTAATTATGAAATAAACATAATAAAAACATAAACCGCAATATAACAAACAAAAGCTCCCTATTGTTTATAATAACATAAAGAATAAATTCTCATTAAGATATAAAACAGCTTCCTTGCTGGAGCTTAGAACAACAGAAACATTTGCAGAGAATAAATCCGCATGCAACTGTACAAGTTTGTTTGTTTTAATACTTGTCTTCTGTTGAACCCACTAAGAAATTAATATTTATGAAGCGACATTTAAAGTAAATTCTATGCTAATTTCACTTGCAGAGGCCGACGCAAAACTGTTTATTTTAATTGAAGAAAAATTATACTAAAACGCTTCCTTAAAAATAAAAGCCTCCTATTATCCCACTTCTGGGCATAAGATGCTAGCCCAATGCGGATTGATAGGTTATAATATCTCTTTCTATAGAGATATGCAGGCTCACGAAGTTTTCCGGAAAGCGTGTGATAAATTGCAAAAATTAGACACAAGTTTTAACAGAAAAAACTCAAACTCATTGGGATCTGAGTTTGAACCCGTGACCCCTTTGAAAGTCTCACGGTGTTACCGCTGGGCTAAGAGTTATGAGTCCAATTGATAATTGCAAATTATCACACGCTTTACGGTGAAGGAAAACATCGTGAGGAAACCTAGATTGCTTCAGAAAATTCTGGTGATGTGTTTAACCTACCGATCTTCATTGTAGCAGCGTGGTAGGTCTTAGCTCCCAATCCTTATCTAAAAACGGAGAGACCTATGCCCAGAAATGGGATAAAAACAGGCCGTTACTTTATTTTATCCATTTTTTTGCTATGCATACAGGATAAAACGCACGCTCTACAAAACACTTCTACTTTTTGTTTAGCGTCATAACTAATACATCATGAGATAGAATTCACGACAAAATCGCAAAGAACTTACGATTGCAAATATAACAAACGCAATCAATTCAATCTATTCCGTATTACCGTATAGTTTAATTCCGCAGGATATAAAGCACACAAATACTCCCCAAAATCCGCAAATCCCGTGCAAAACAAAGTAATAAATAAGGATATATCGACTGATGTACTGGGACGCGACCCGATGCATCTTTTATTGAGATACATTGCGTAAAGCGATCTGTGAACCAATAATGGCTTCTAGATTTAGGGATTTCAGCATTCTGAGTCGATCTAGAACAGTATTTCCCGACATGGGGCCCACGCCCACAGGGGGGTAATTTGATTATTAAGTGGAGCGATTAAAAAATGGACTCTACACAAGTTAAATCCTTTCGCTCCGGGCCATATAAATGCAATGCTAGATTTCGATGCCAAATATTACGAAAAAGAGAATTCTTCTTAATATCTATCATTTAAGATAAGAATTAATTTTTTAATATTAAAATTAATGATTTATAAAAGTTGATGTTACTTTGCGGAATTCTATAGTACAAAAGTTATGTTAGATTTTTTTTTGCTATAATCTAAGCTATAGCTCAAACGCGAACTATTGCAAAATAATTCTACGAGTATCATAACTTTGTTATTAATCAGTTAAATCCTTTCACTTCGTTAGAATACAACGAAAGAGCAAATTCATCATTTTAGGTTTTTAGGTGAACAATTAAATTTTATAACATTTAAATATATGTAAAAAAGAAAATAAGGGGGCAAAATAAATTTTAGGTGGGGCATGGTAAACAAGGTTGCGAGCCACTGATTTCAGATATTATGAACTGTAAGACTATTTAAGTTTCGTAGACGGGAAGAGTATAGGTAGTAAGAAAATTTTCAATAAAACAATATAATTCTTCTTCTTCTTCCTGCCCTTATCCCACTCTAAGTGGGGTCGACACAACATGTTATAAACATGCTGTCACATGATTTGGCTGCGTTTTTACGACCGGCCGCCTGCCTGACGTCAACTTATCTAAGTCGTATTTTACGACACCTCGGTAAGAAAGAGGGTGGTCTATTCTACTTAACCGGATACCACACGGTGGGTCAACTTACCTTAGTCGCCTTTTACTACACCTCGGTAAGAAATGAGGGTGGTCTATACTACTCAGCCGGATACCACAAGGCGGAATCAAACAATATAATTAAACACTGAAAATCCACTACGTGAATATAAAAAAATCCTGTTTTTTAGGGAATACATGTTAAGGTTTTAATTTAAATTTTGGTACATTTTATTCGTTAATTTAGGTTGTTCTATAAATAACAATGACTCGGTTAGATTACATTCAATTTATTTGTTCCTAAAAACGCGACTGTAATGCAATAACACTTTGATATTCCATAAATTATCATATCATAACTAAAATATCGCGGTCTACGCATTTTATTAATGGCCCTCCTCAATCTCAGTAATAATAAACTCCACTGAATAATATACCATGTGCGTTGTGTATAGGGTGCTTTATGGCTTGTAGGTTATCTGTGCATGTCAGCCCGATTAGCCAAGCAATGATTGTTGTCGTAAAATGTCGCCATCAGGGTCGCCATCTTAGGCTCAGCTGTCAGTTAATATACATTGGAGCCATGAAAGCAGCGAACAGAATTAGCAAAAACTAAATTATACATTTGTTTTTTTTTAATAACAAAACTGCACGAAATAAACTTACAATAAACGTATGAGTATAGTGTATGAAAAAATCGATTGAAAGTAATAGTACCTTTAAATTGATTTAACGAATACTATTTTACTCCATTATTGCAACGCAACGCAATCACATGTCAAGTTTTGAGGTTATCGTCAAGTTTAAGCAAAATAATAAAATTAATTTGTGTTTATCACAAATAAATTTATTTTATATTTACAGAGAATCGCCTGCAGAGATCTCTTATAGAAGTAAGTTTTCCTTTGGACTTATTTTCTTTTTAATTGTATTTTTTCCTGTATTCTTTTTTTGGTCAATGAATAAATAAGTCTCTCGGTCTTGTAGATACCTTAGGCCAGTGGTCGGCAAAATTATTAGTCAAAGAGCCAAATATGAACATTACAACTTTAAAAAAAATGGGAGCCAAATCTGCTTGTTTATAGTAAAAGTTTATTACACTAAATAAGTAGTACCCTAAATAAAATTAAATTTCATACTTATTAAATATTTATTAATACGAACAATGGGCTTGCATCTCTTTAGATTTTTTTTTTATTTGAAAATATTATTGCGCCTTCCGTAAATATTTGTGTCGAAGCCGCACTTAAGGAGCCAAACAGCCACATGCGGCTCTGGAGAGCCCAGGTGAATAAATATTCTTAGAACTGCTAAGATTTACACTTCTAACATAGTTCTTTTTGTGGATAATTAATATTTAAAATTCTCAGATAATGCATTATCAAAACGTCCATAATTTCAAAATAACTTAAATATAAATTATTTTATAGGAGCATTTTAGAAAACTGTAAGAGCAATAAACAGTCTCAAGAAGTTCCACCGCTCAGACCTACGTATTTGTTTTATATTACCGTTGCACGCTAACTTAATGGCGGTACACAAAGTATTACTAAACTCGCCTATAAAGTTCGGTTAGCTACATAAATTTGATCCCATCGAGCTACTAGGCGAAAACATCGATATTTTCCATAAGCAAAGGTTTTATAACGCCATAAACTAGCCAAGAATATGTATAACTATGTTTTTTACTATGTCCTGCATAGCCCAACAAATAATTAAATCTCTATTCAAATATAGATTTTCGGTTTAATTTGTGGCACATAAAATGTAAGCAGTTAAATAACTAGTTCAAATTTGTACACTATTGATAAACTATGGATCTTTCTCTTGCCCTTATCCCACTCTAAGTGGGGTGAGCACAACATGGGGCTACATGTTTCGGCAAGTTATTTTTTATTGTATTTTGTATTTTATTATCTATTTTTGAATTTTTTATTTTGTATTTTTTTGGCTAAATAAAGTTTATTATTATTACTATTATTTTACGGCTGCCTGGCCAACGTCAACTTACCCTAGTCGCCTTTTACGATACCTCGGTAAGAAATGGGGGTGGTCTATTCTATTCAGCCGGATATCACACAGCGGGTCAAATTACCTTATTCAGCTTTTACGACACCTCGGTAAGATGAGGATGGTCCATTCTACAAAGCCGCATATCACACAGTTGGTAAACTTACCTTAGTCGCCTTTTACGAGACTACGGAAATGAGGGTGGTCTATTCTATTCGATATACATGTATAATGCATGTGAATTAAAATGAATAGTCAATAGAGAATTGATTTGAGCAAAAATGATTAACATTATCCAGAGCTTTTTTGGAAAGTTATACATTTCATTTCATAATCTTTCAAGGTCCTTTCCAACAATAAAAGCACAACAAAGCAATAAACACTCAGCCCAAATTAAGGACTCCTTTCACTCGAATCACGTATTTTAATTCAAATTCAAATTACTCCAATATGAATCTAAAAGCGGGAAATTAAATTCCTTCCGTCATCGTTTGTGATATTATAAATGAGTATTATTTTATATCATATCACGGTTGCCAATCTCTCTCGATCTGATTCCGTGATTTCATCATTCTCCTGCCCTTATCCCACTTCAAGTGGGGTTGGCACAACATGTTATAAACATCTTGTTATATAATTTATAAAATTAGGCGTCACTTTGAGGAGGTCCATAATACAAAAGTAATGAAAATGTTATTTTGCCATAATCCGCGATAAAATCAAAATATGTGTAATGCTAAATGTAAAGTGCACTATTCGTTCTCATACCTGGTACATGCAGAATTTGTAAGAACTCATGCACTACCCGACACCGATAACACAACAATACACAAGCACTGCACACATTCACCACCACAATCTCAACAATTGTTTCGCCCCGTAACCGAAGCATCGTGGCTACGTATTTTACGACCTGCCTATCATCAACTTAACTTAGTCATATTTTACGACACCTCGCTAAGAAAGAGGGTGGTCTATTCTACCTAACCAGAAACCACACGGTGGATCAACTTAGCTAGATCGCCTTTTACAACACTTCGATGAATAATGAGGCTGCTCTATTCTACTCAGCCGGATACCACACGGCGGGTCGACATACCTTAGTCGCCTTTTACGGCGCCTCGGTAAGAAATGAGGCTGGTACTATTCTATTCAGCCGGACGGCGGGTATATAATTAAGCGGATTCACACGGCGGGTATATAATTTAACAGACGTGGATTATATCAAAATAATTCTGTCACAACTTTTTGTATAATTGTTAACTTCAAAGAGTTTTTCTTCCACACTTATGGAAAGGTAGAAAAAAAACTATTATGGAATTGACTATTTTTAGACGCCTCGATTTATAAGCGCTAAGCTCTTCTTACATTAGTCTCAAAGGTATACCTGAGCGAAACAATGTTCATACATAATTGTTATTCCATAACATGCTAAAATATACTGTATTGTTATTACACTAACGTTCATAATGCTATACAAAAATTAGTATTTTGCAATGCGAATAAACAGTGTAAATTGGTTGTTTCGCTTATTTGCATTTCGCATCTGGTATGAAATTACCGTCGGAAACTTACGTAGATTTATAATTAAAATAACAGATGCCGGGTTTTTAATGAACGTAACAGATTGTTAGTTTTGTCGCAATGAATAATTACTTAAAATTGTCATCGCAAATAATTTTCAGGGTTGTACGTGATCACTTAGCTTGTGAAATGTGAAATTATATTGTAACTATTTTGACAATTACAGGTTCATCTGTATTTAATTGCCGTATGGCAGCTTTTCTCAAAGTGTGTTCCGCGGAACCCTAGGCTTCCGCGATACCTCAGTTGGGGTTCAACAAGAATTTAGAAAAAAAAATCAATTTAGCTCTCTCTGGTCGATCGTTTTGACTCCGTGGCCGCGCGTAGGTATATTTATTTGTTTATTTGTATTTGTATAAACATGTGTTACACACAACAGCTGTTACAACAGCTGGTGTATTAGTTAGATTTTTTCTTTTTTAATATCTTCTATTATTCAATACTTACTACCCATACCCATACAATAATTATTATTATTCTACTTGCCATTGGTACAGTAAATAATAGTAACTGATACATTGTACTTTTATTATGCTTATTAATAAAGAATACACTACTGTTTTCTTGTAGGGTTCCATCAAGTATTTAGCTTCCCAAAAAGGTTCCGTCAACAAAACAGTTTGAGAACCACTGCCGTATGGTATCCGATATATGACTGAGTAAAATAGACTTCTTTTTCTTCTTCTTTCTCAACCGGTGGACGTCCACTGCTGAACATAGGTCTCCTTGAGGGATCGCCACAATCCACAATTTTGTGCCGCTTGGATCCAGCGGCTTTCCGCGACTTTTTTGAGGTCGTCAGTCCACCTCGTTGGGGGTCTACCAACGCTGCGCTTTCCAGTGCGAGGTCGCCATTCCAGCACCTTAGGACTCCAATGCCCAAAATAGACTACCATCACCAAACCATCCAAAATTTCAATTCGGGAAAAATTTTGTGTCACTGATTTCTATGCGAGCGAATCCGCTAGCACAGCTAATGTTATATATACCGAATTAAGTAACGGTTTTTAAATAATCATTGAAAGAATAGTTTGAAATCGTTAACAAAAGTAAAGTTGCTAATTGGCCTTTTGGCAACTAAAGCATACTCTAATTAAAGCTACTTTCTGTGCACGTCGCGATGTTTCAATTGCTATGAGTTCCAAATGCAAGTGAATTCACGCAAACGAGCTGCAAACTAAGACGTTGAGAAGTTAGATAACACTTGAATAAGCCACATAAGTTTTTAGTATTCCAACTAAGATATTCAGCAAATCCCGAAGTCGTGTATAGTTGAACACGTAAAACTTAATTTAATTTAATTGTGAATTAAATTAGGACTAAGGCAAATCGACTCGAAATGTGAAATAATAATAATCTTTATTTTATATCAACAGTGTTTACATTATTTATTAACTTTGACCCCTAAACTAGATTTAACTGTATTTCAGGAGCCAGTGCCCTCCCTTAATATTATATATTATTATATTGTAGTGTTAGTTTAGTTAGAAGCAGTAACTTAAAATAGATTAGTTGGGTTAAAAAATTGGGAAATATCGGTCGATTAGGAGAATGTCTACTACTTTGACAATTGCAGGTTTATATCTATATTTAATTGCCGTGTGGTATCCGGCTGAGTAGAATAGACCATCCCCATACCTTACCGAGGTGTCGTAAAAGGTGACTACGGTAAGTTGAGCCCCCGTGTGGAATCCGGTAGGGTAAAATAGACCACCCAATTTCCTACCGAGGTGTCATAAAATACGACTAAGGTAAGTTGTCTATTTTTCTTTAAAATTAACTAAATATCTTGACCTAGCTCATGAGATATTGCCATGTGGGATATTGATTCAACAATAATTGTTCCAATTGTTGTGTCGGTTAATGGTCTTATCGCAAAGAGCCTCGACCAACATCTTAAGAGGCTCTCACTTAGTTGTTGGATCAAGCGTAGGATACAAAAGGCAGTTTTGCTTGAGGCGGCACGGATTGTGAGGAGGTTCCTCAGTCTGGAGCCCTAACGACCGGTAGCTTGAGTACTTTCTCCGCTGACTGTGATCAACTATTTTTTTATATTTTTCCCACCCACTTTCCTACCGAGGTGTCGTAAAATACGACTGAGGTAAGTTGTCTATTTATTATTATTATTTTTAGTGTTTACTGTTATGAATGTGGTGTTCAAAAAAGTGTTCATTCATTCATTCATTCCATCGTCGAAACTGAATAGCAGGCGGCGGCCGTCGCCGGTACAATTTCATTTTAAAATAACAGTGTCTGAGTGGTTCTCAAACTTTTGATCTCGCGGTCTCGAACGACTTACGCCTCGGCAGAAAACGGCTTACTCGCTTTAAAATTGTACAAACTTTGGAATACTCAGCATCTTAAACTTGAGTACTACTTTAACTTATTACTAAAACAAATCAAATACGTTTTAGAGAAATCACGTGTATTTTTTGGGAACTAGATATAAGTAAAATTAAACTTATTTAGTTCAAACTGTAATTTTAAAAACAGGTATTTGTTTTGAACGTTTTATTTTCCAAATTTGCTAGAGTTGGATGTCTTATCATTTAATAGACCTCCAATCAAATATAACACTTTGAACATATTTTTAAGTGATTATTTACGTAATTAATTTTATTAGTAATCAACAAAACATAACAGCTTGTTATTAATATTCGTAAATAACGAGACCTTAGTATACTCTGACACATTTTAAGGATTCTTTTCTTTCAACCAAGGTATCATTTCAATCATTGCGACTGTGACTTTTTCAGAATTCAACATTCATAGATTCTTATGTCAATACGTCTTGCTCATCTCCATTTAGGCTTCGTAAAATTGAATAAACTTTCGACTTTAAAGCCTTTAACGAATCTCCTGTGTCATAAGTTTATAATGTAGAACAGGGCTTCTTAAACTGTGGGTCGCGACCCTACTACTGAAAGCAAAAGGTGTCGCAAAGATCTGATACTTTTCAATCCTTATTGCTACAACTACATGGCTGCAGCTGTCCTTTTAAGAACTTTTCTAACAAAGATTTATTGATATTTCTCCTCCTAAGTTCCTTCATTACCCCTTTTCATTAAATTTAATTAAATAGATTTTATTAAATTTATGATTGGTTAGTTTACAACAATTATAAATAAAATTTTAAAATTAGTATACACACTACGTACAAATATAAATACAAATAAAAAATTACACAAAATACTATTGTAGTTTTATTATAACTATTTTTTGAAAAAAGTGGCAATGCAAAACTGTTATTTACATTGTAAAATAGTGCGATATTACATCTACATCTACGGTTAATATATATTTCATTATATGGAGGAGGGGGTCGTTTAAAATTTCCTAGGCTTGAAGGGGGTCGCTATATAAAAAAGTTTAAGAAGCCCTGATGTAGATCACGCCAAACTTAGCACATTCTATAACCTGCTAAATCTTTAAAACGCTTTAAAAGGTTTTTTAAATTTACGAATACTAGGTAACTGTGGTGTGGTGATTTCAGATCTATAAACATAATTGATTAACTTGTCAGCTCTCGTACAAGATCTTGCCTCCTGCACTTATCCCACTCTAAGTGGAGTCGGCACAACATGCTCTAAACATATAGTCACATGATTTGTGTACGTATTTTATGACCGGCCGCCTGCCTGACTTCAACTTACCTTAGTCGTATTTTATGACACCCCAGTAAGAAATGAGGGTGGTCTATTCCACTTAACCGGATACCACACGGTGGGTCAACTTATCTTTGTCGCCTTTTACGGCAACTCGGTAAGAAATTAGGGGGGTCTAATCTATTCAGCCGGATACCATACGATGGGATTTATATTCCGTGACTTATCTCACTCAGATCTATAAACATAATTGATAATAGCGCTTGTCAGCTCTCGAACAAGATCTTGCCTCCTACAATTATCCCACTCTAAGTGGAGTCAACACAACATGCCATAAACATGTTGTCACATGATTTGGCTGCGTTTTTACGACCGGCCGACTGTCTGACGTCAACTTACCGCAGTCATATTTTACGACACCTCGGTAAGAAAGAGGGTGGTCTATTCTACTAAACCGGATACCACACGGTGGGTCAACTTACCTTAACCGCCTTTTACGACACCTCTGTAAGAAATGAGGGTGGTACTATTCTATTCAGCCGTATATCACACGGCGTTATACTAAAAGCTCGTTAATTATCGTTCGTTTACGAATATTAGACGGCTGAATAGAATAGACATTCTATTCAGCCGGATACCACACGGTGGAGTCATATTCCGTGATAATACCGTAAAAATAAACATAATCCGTTCTAAAGCTATTTTGATAACTAAGATAACTTCATGACTATTGCGAAATGCAAATAAGCGATACAACCAGCTTGCATTGTTTACTTATATGGTATAAAACAATTACTACAATGCATTTTAAGCTTTACAGATACAGAAATAAAGTCGATATTGTTGGTTTCATCAATAATGATATTCTCTGAATATTGTTCAGCCCAGGTACCCCATTGAGAGTAATGCAAGCAAAGCTTAGTGTTTATGAATGGAGAGATCTAAAAACAGGTGTTTTTAATGTGACAACTAAACATTATTACAACTCGTTGTTCCATTGGGTTTTAAAAATTTTCATTGAGCGCTGAAAAATGTTTTTCTTTATTTTTAAAGTGAATATGGAGGTAAGTAAGTTGATCCACCGTGTTGTATCCGGTTAAGTAGAATATACTACTCTCTTTCTTACCGAAATGTCGTAAAATACGACTAAGGTAAGTCGACCCGCCGTGTGGTATCCGGCTGAGTAGAATAGCCCACCCTCATATCCTACCGAGGTGTCGTAAAAGGCGACTAAGGTAAGTCGACCCGCCGTGTGGTATCCAGCTGAGTAAAATAAACAACCCTTTTTCTTACCGAGGTGTAGTAAAAGGCGACTAAGGTTAGTCGACCCGCCGTATGGTATCCGGTTGATAAAAATGGACCACCCTCTTTCCTTACCGAAGTGTCATAAAGGCGACTAAGGTGAGTTGAACCGCCGTGTGGTATCCGGTTGAATAGAATAGACCACCCTCTTTCTTACTGAGGTGTCGTAAAATACGACTAAGATACTAGGTTGACACTGCTCACTGCAGGCGGCCGGTCATAAAATACGTAGCTAACTCATGTGACAGCATGTTTATAATATATTGTGCCGACCACACTTAGAGTGGGATAAGGGCAGGAAGATGTTAAAACAACAATTTTTTTTTGTTACATATGTAAATGAATGATTGTAATCATATTCAATTATTACATTTATTGATTTTACAATTCAACGGGCTTTCTAAAGTAAAAAATTGTTTTAATAATTAATAGATTTAAACGTTACTTTGCGAGGATCCATAATACAAAAGTAATAATAAAATTATTTTGCTATAATCCGCGATAAAGTAAATAGAAAATACATAAAATGCTGAATATATAATACTATCCGTTTTCATATCCAATACAAAAAATGCAATTTAAAAAATTAAAAAGAAGGACAGAGTCAGTGACATACTGGACTTGAACCCAGATATTTTCGCACATTTAATCCGCCCGTTTACCATATTATAACTTGACAAATGACAGCGAATTTAAGCTTTAGAATCTAATTTTTATTTTAGCAGTTTTTTGAATACTCGAAAAGAGGAATAAAACAGCATTTTTTTACATAAAACCTAGCTAGATCGATGATTTCACTCCCCGCAAAACCCCCTACATGCATTTCATGAAAATCGTTGGAGCTGTTTCCAAAATTCGGAAAAATATATAAATACAAGATTAACTCATTTAAATATTAAAGATTAAACTCTTTTAGAATTGCTTTGAGTGCTGTAAACAACCACATACAATAGAATCATACATAATTTTTCGATAACAAAACATTATTGGCAAAAAAATTGGAAACGCCAACAAAAGGCATAAATTTCCAATTATAATATTTCATACTTCGGCGAAAGGAATTTGATTTTCAACTTCAGTCTCACATCGGAGCAATTTGAATTCGAAATGAAATACGTGACCTCAATAAAAAGGATTTTGGATATAAAGCGCTTATTACTATATTATACTTTTATTGTTCAGAATTATACACTAAAAGGTCGTTTGACCAGTTTCCAGTTACTAAATGTACCAAAGCCAAGCTTAATTAAAAGAAAGAAATGAAGAATTAAATAACACTAGCAATCGCCAGCCGCCCGGAACCATAAAAATGGTTAAAGTGGGTAACCCTTAAAAGCTAGACATATGCTGTCGTGGACTTTTATTTAGACCATTCAGAGGGGAACAATTTTGTAGTACATTATTTTTGAATAACTTTCACCGTTTACATAGTGCACGCAAGGAAATCTTTAAATTTCGCCCTTTTCGAGATATTTTTTAAACAGAACAAAAACAGAAATATTCGTTGATTAATAGTTCTTCGATGATGCGCGACAACGGCACACTTCTATCATTTTATGTGTATATATAGAAGCAAATATGTTTATATTTATTCTATAACGTCCGTAAGCTTAATTTTTTGTGATTTTTAATCAATTAAGGCTTGCCGAATGATAAAGGATGTTAATAAATATCTTTTGGTGCTAAAGTCAACCTAGTCGTGAACGGAAGCTAGTATTTTAATGAAATCTCATATCAAAATTAATATTAATGAATTAATCTTGAATTTAAGTAAGTAAGTAGCGGCCTGTTACTATCCTACTGCTGAGAATAGGCCTGTTCTCTCCGTTTTTGGAGAGAAGGATTGGAGCTAAGACCTACCACGCTGCACCAATGCGTGCAGGTCAGTCCAATGCAGGTTTCCTCACGATGTTTTCCTTCGCCGAAAAGCGTGTGATAAATTGCAATTATCAATTAGACACATAAGTTTTACTCATTTGTGTCTGACCGGGTTTCAACCCGTGACCTCCTCGAAAGAGTCGCACGGTGTTACCTCTGGGCTACCACAGCACTTGGATTTACATACAAGTTAAAACAACACACAATTGTTAATTATTTCTGAGAATTCATTAAGAGTTTTAAAATGAAATTCGCACAGTAGCGGGCGAAGTCATTCTCAACAAATTTGCTGTTGTACTAAGCCTCGGCAAGAAAGCTATTTTATTTCTTAATGAAAATTTATGTTTTATTCTACTACAGTTGTTAATACAATAGCGAGGTAAGATTATACTTGGAAAATGTTACCGTTTTTATTATAATAATCTTCAGCATATAAAGTTTTTTTTTTATTTTCTAACAAGTGCCGCATTTCGTAATTAAAAAGTTTTTCTGTATTTAAACAACTTTGCTGAACATAAAACATTTGAAATTTGTTGATTATATCTCGGTATCCGGATAAGTAGAACAAACCCCCTTCACTATTTACCAAGGTTTCGTAAATGGCGACTAAGGTAAGTTTTCCCGCCGTGTGGTATTCGGCTATATTTTAAATTTTATGACCAATAGACAAAGGTTGTTGTTTTGTGGGTTTACGAAATAAAATAACAAGTTTATTATTAGCAATCTGCCTTACTTGAAATTTAATTAAAAGTAACTAAATATTTAAACAAAATTATATATTAAAAGTTATCATTTCATTAAAATCTGGATTAACATTCGTCAATGTGAAAAGTTCATTGCAAAGTTCATAAAAGTTACAGGTTGAAAAAAGGCTTTAACGAATTTGTGTAGCTCAAATTAAATATTAGATATTTATTCTTTTGATGTATTTTTCAATGATTGTGAAAAAAGATCGTTTACATTTCGTTGCATATTTACGCATATTAAAATGAATAGGTAAATAAATGCCATTAAGCCGTGTAATATCAAGCTGAGTAGAATAGACCAACCTCATTCCTTACCGAGGTGTCTTAAAAGGCGACTAAGATAAATTAACCGACGGTGTGGTATCCGGCAGAATAGAATAGACCACCCTCATTTTCTTACCGAGGTGTCGTAAAAGTTGACCAAGGTAAGTTGACTCACCGTGTGGTGTCCGGTTGAGTAGAATAGACCACCCTCTTTCTTAGCGAGGTGTCGCAAATGGTGACTAAGGTAAGGCAGGTGGCCGGTCGTAAAATACGTAGCCAAATCATGTGACAATATGTTTATAATATTTAATTATTTATTTATTAAGAAAACAAACAGTTATACGATACATAATTATTAAAGAAACAAAACAAAAACATAAACCAAAGAAATCTTCACAGAAAAGAAAAAACTTAAAGAACAAATAGAACATACAAGTTAAATTACATATAAATTAATAAATGTGCCTATTCTACTCAACCGTACACCACACGGGGTCAACTCACCCTAGTCACCGTTTACGACATCTCGGTAACAAATGAGAATAGTCTATTCTACTTCGCCAGATACCACACGGCTATTATCCTCGATACAAAACTCTCCAAAAGCTTCTAAAATATTTGTGTGCTTAATACTAGCGATAACTGTTTCGGTTTGTTCAGTACAAGCGACAACATTTAGAGCGACACGGTTATGCGTGATTGCCGCTAAAATACAGTTGGGCGCAGTTTGGGACGTTATAAGGGCAAGTGCAAAATATTTTTTTTTTTCAAATTATTTTTTTTTTAATTGTAGTAAAGTGGAAAACATTACAATAGGCACACAACTACCTTAAGCAGAGGTCTTTGACTCTATCTAGTCTACTCGCAAACTTGGGTTGTTAGTATCTTTGGTCTTCTATATAATCGGCCGCTTCGAATATAATATAAATACAGTGTTTACTGTACAATCTCCTCATTTCAAATTTCACTATTGAAGTATGCAAAGTAAAAAAGTTAGCAAAGTAAGTTTTTAAGTACCTAAGTTATCAAAATAAAAAATTACTGAATTGAATTTATTAATATTTATTTTTAAAACGCAATCTATTAGTAAATAGTAATTATCATACTGTTGCATAATAAGGGTTTTATAACACGAGTGTGTTTTAAAAGTGAGTTTTTTTATATTAACACTAAAGTGTTATAAGACCAAGTTATGTACAGTGTCATACACTACTTTATCTACTCTCATACTATAATACGTAAAACAATATTAATAAAAACCAAACTTTCTTTAAATATTGAAAAGATTTTTAAAATGTCAAATGTTAGCGCCAACATCGATTACGCATGCGTATTGCGTCGCCGCGGACTCGTTCATTGAAACCTTTTTTTTTAAGGTAGAGGTTCAACCTCCTTGGTCCAGCTGGAGGTTGTATAGTTGAATCGTTATTATTAAAAAGTTATATCATGATACAGGTATCCATACCAATCAAGACCTGTATCGTAATAAAACTTTATAACTTTTTTTTTGGCCTGTACGTAATGTTTGTGATAAGAATTTTGGTTTCAGTTTTATTTTTGTATTATAGTATCAGAGTAGATAAAAGATAGTATGAACTAACCCTTACTAAACTATAACCAATAGATACAGCGTTGAACGCTCTAGCTGCAATTGAGGTCGGTGGCAAACTTATATATGCTAGCGATGTTTAAACACTAATTGTTTACTGCTCGGTTGATGCGAATGCTGGAAAATTTTAGAATGTAAAACATGTTTTTTTCGAATTGACTGTATACTGTTAGCCCTAACGGCTTTTACCACGTACCGCGCAGAAGCATCGTTGAGCTTGCGAAATGTGGAGAGTAGAGCGTAGAAGCTCTACTAGCGTCGAGAAACGTCGTCCTAAGGGTGTCTCCTGTGAGGCCGGAACACCAATTTGGGCAACGTATAGTCCACTGATGGTATGACTTTGATTAGTCATAACGAAGATGGAGTGACAAAAAGCCACGACCAAACGACGTCAAAACTGGGACCTCGCCAAATGTAAAAGAAGATCGTTTTATTTATTTGTCTAACTACATCGTACAGATCATACTACTGACTTTAGAAATCTTTATTTTTTTAGGTGACTTTCGTTAACTTATAACAAGAGAAATTCTGTTAAATTCTAACGTAAACGTAAAGAAAACTGTAGGTCAGTTTCCTTTTAAAGATATTTTTCATTCAGCATAATACTTCTATATAACATACTTTTTAACAATTTAAGCAACACAAAAGGTTCCCGAGGCTAATTAACACAATTACCCACGAAAACTTTGCGTTCAGTACAAACGAAAAACTCGATTCGAAGTAAATGAGACTGAAATTACGATTTTTTTCTCCCTTATCTAAAACTCTGGGCTATTTTCTTCTTTGTCCACTGAAGCACAAATTTATTTAAGTAGCTATTAATGTATTAGTGTCATTAAAAATGAAAATAATCTAGAAAATTAAATCCTAAAAATTATAAGCCTAACTTGTAAGTCAGATAATTAATGAAAAAAAAATCTAAATTTAGATCTCTTACATACATAAATATACAGATATCTCTAATTGTACTTCAAAGACTACATCGCACACTTAGTATAAAGCATAGCTAAGTGAATATACCCCAAATCAAGTCCCAGATGTTTATTGGACGCCCATCTGAAAAGGTCCCCGAGGCGGTCGATGCATCTGGTGCTCCCGATGCATCGATTAGCGGAGGAAGGGGGAGACTTTTAGAGAGGCCCCTACCCAGAGGTGGCGCACTCTGGTGTTCAGAGTTGCTGCTGGCGGGGATGGGGGCAATGTGTACAACGGTACCCTGTCCTCAACACCAACAGCGTGGCGGAGCACTGTCAGGTTTAAAGTCGGTGAGAGTTCGACATACCCGCCGCTCGTCCCCGTCGGGCGATGATGACGCATAATGAGTTTTTCTGACATAAAAAAAAATCAAGTCCCAGATATCATCAGCCCTTTTTTCCTTTATTTTTTTATATTACATCATTTTTATACCTCCTTTAAAAAATACCCAGGTATTAGGCATTTAAAATAAGAAATTAAAAAAATTCTTCACTTGATTGTGCATTATTTATTACTTTTGTTTATCTAAAATATTTAAAAGCGACTTCTATGTTTACAATCATAACTTGAAAAACAATCTTTAAACCTAAACTGCGATAAACTCTTTATAGAATTTCGTCATCTTAGATATAAAGTACGCAATATATCTTTATGTGAATTACCTAAAACTGACAAAAGACAAGAATATAACTTTATTTTCCTTCCTGTCTTTAACTTTCCACCGAAATAAGAGTACTAAAGAGCTACGGGATTCTCGCATTAGCATCATATATCAAAGTCAGTACAAAATTGAAACTTCAGTACCTAATGGAAATAAGAGATTTTATGGTATGTATGATATTTGTATCATATGCGCAGAATAATTAAGGTTGAGCCACGCAATATGCGAATATTTAAGCGTATTGTAAAGAAGAACGTGAAGATGTTATTCCGTGACCTTCACCAGGTCATGCACCTATAAATGTATATATATACAAGTTAAAGTATGTATGTATCTTCGTTACTCGTAGACTCTGAAATGGACATATTTGAGGACAATATTTGGATTGACCCAGAAAATAATGGTGTAATTTTTTTGGTGATTATTACATACATGTATGTTTAAATTAAATTTGCCGACCCCAATTCAAGTAGAATCAGGGCAGGACATGATGATTGTAATACGTTTCATAGCCCCATAAACAACTACAACTTACCTATGTAATACAAACTAGACTAGTATTATATCACAGACAGACTGTTTGTCAGACGTTCCAGTATTGTAGTTCCATGCAATTTCACTTAGAAGCCTTGCTTCTTGAATACGCTTGTATTAGTGTATAATATTATATTGCTTCTAATTTAATTACCTCTAATACCTAGGTTCGATTAAACCGGCACAAGAAGTGCTTTGGCACTTACATGTTACATATACGATTATTGTTGAACATCAAAATGTCCAACAATAAATCCGCCAGCATAGATGGCAGTAACACTGTCTCCAGCTCCGGAGGTCACAGATTCGATTCCCGAATTAGAATATTATATATATTTACCAGTTGTAGTTGTAAAAAAATTTTATCCGTTTTAACACCTCGGTTAATTGCCTCTTCAGGTGACAAGAGGGCTGGCTCCTTTTTTAGCACAAAGAATCAGTTTAGCGATTCAGCGCGGAAACGCTGCAAGCATTATTGGAACGTGGGCATGATTTGTATAGTACTAGCGTGTAATTTAAGATAGATATAACTTGTACATTTTTGCTGCAATATAAAAAACAGTTGTCACCTATAATACAAATATGAAGTTATTAACTCTGGGGACGGACGACCTTATGTAATTGTCTCACATATCTGAGATATAAAAATAAATGTTTGTCTGTACGTCCTTTATAGACACCGAAACGGCTGGACCGATTTTAATGAAATTATCAGATAATCGTTTGAGCTTAAAATGGACGACTTAACGACTGTAAAGCTTGGTAGTTATCGGAGAATTTTGAAATGAGTTTTGTTTTGAAGGGTATTACGGCACCGCCTGGCCAGGAACCTAGTTTATTATATATGAATAAAAAGGGAACAATAGTCATAAAATTAAATTCCATTTATTAGCCAATGAAGTGCACTATTATAATTAATTGCACTATAAATCAATTCATTTGGCGATTTTATCAAATTTTCAGAACTGCTGATGATTTAATTAACGTATTGCAACCCCAGCATAATGAAATTAACGCTGTAGGTGAATAAATACTCTTCATCATTACAAAAAAAAACAAATATCAATAACATAAAATCAAAAACCCTGGTATTAAAAACTAAGAATACAGCTCAAAATTCGGTATAAGCTTTTGATGATTACAAACTAAGAAAGTGCATTAAATTATCAGACAAACAAAAACACCCTGGCAATAAAAAACGAACAAAAATATATTTTGAACTCAACCCAAACACTAACTAACAGCTAATGAACTTTCAGAGCAAATCATTTTCATGGTAAAACTTTGTTTTGCAAAACGACAAATAATGGCGTGAAAACTTTTTCCTGGCATTTTATGCGAGCTAATCCGGTAGGCCGTTAGAGGTAATTACTGGTGTTGAAAAACAGTTTAACGGCCGCCACTGATGTGTAAAAAACCACTAACGACCTGCACAAAGGCAATTTGAATACAATTAGATTTAGGTGAAACAGATAATTATTATTTGAAATGTTCCCGGAAAAGACGACTTAATCTAAACGAACCCTTCTTCTTCCAAACAAAATTAATATAAAGTAATATTTTAATTATATATAATATAAAAATAATAATATATTAAAAATCAGCTGTGATAGCCCAGCGGTGATGGTCACCGTGCGACTCTTTCCTTGGGAGTTGAACGTTCAAACCCCGACCGTGTGAATCTCTAGAGACAATCACGGGTTCAAACCCGAGCAGACACCAATGGGTTTTTCAATTAAAAACTAATGTGTCTAATTGATAATTGCATTTTATCACACGCTTTTCAGTGAAGGAGAACATCGTGAGAAAACCTGCATATCTCTAGAGAATTCTAGGGATATGTGAAACCTACCAATCCGCATTGAAGCAGCGTGGTTAGGTCTTAGCCCAACCTTTCTCAAAAAACGGAGAGAGCCAGCAGTGGGTTAGTAACAGGCCCCTACTTTACTTTTTTAAAATATTTAAATCATCAGCGAGCGATAGAGCGAGCTATATTCGGGGTATCTCTACGTGATCAAATCAGAATCAGAAACAAGGATATCAGTAGAAGAGCCAAAGTCACCAACATAGATCAGCGTGTCATGAAGATGAAAAGGCGATGGGTAGGGCACATAGTGCTGAGAACCGATGAGCATTGAGGTCTTAAGGTGTTGGCATCGCGACCCGGCACCGGAAAACGCAGCAGTAGACCCCCTTCGAGTTGGATTGAGGTCACAAAGGTCGCTTCGAAACCGCTGGATTCAGGCGGCACAATATCGTATTTTGTGGAAATCCCGTGAAGAAAATTTAGATATACACCTTATCGAACTGCCTACCAAACTTCACCAACCTTAGCCGATCGGCTTATAATAAAGAAAAATGTAGATCCTTCTAGACTAAGGTCCAGTCTTGACACCTGTCAATAATGAGAATAACAGAAGATGCGTGCCCAGAGTGCGGAGAAGAAGAAACAAGTCTTCACCTTATAGCTGAGTGCCCTATGTACTCGCTGGTAAGATGGGAGATACTAGGTAAGGATGAAATTCAAGTTGAGGACCTGACAAATATCACTTTCAGAGATATTATCAGGTTCGTAAGAGCTACGGGTAGATTAGAGCAGGTGACACTTTCGGGACAGCAGTGAAACCCTTGTCCCAAACATGGGGAAATGGTTGGAATAATCTAAAATAGGAGCTGACCACCTGCCCTGCACCAACAGGCGTTCCCAAAATTAGATAGATAGAAGCTCCAACCTTTGACATTTTAGCTTTATATAAACGAGTACGTTAAAATTTAATTACCTTTTTAATACCAAGGTCTTTAAACCTGACGGGACTAGCTACCTGCCATGACAGACCGCCTTAATTTGGAAGGGTTTTAAATTAAATCTATTTCTGTTTTTCTGAGTGACAAGCATTCCAAATCATTTACGAAAATCCGTTTCAAATTAATTATAACTTGACTATTTGATGACTTGAAAATTTAATGTAATATCTGATAACGTCATTAGTCGTACTTGATTAAATGCATGTTTAATGTTTTCTCTGCATTACTAATACGATATACTCATGCAATATCACAGTCAAGACATGCCTACATCTATTAACAAGTAATATCGAGCAAACTGAGCTGTTAAATGCCCGTTGTTCTCTCAACTGGGCCAATCAAATCCAAGTGCAAGGCGGTAACGTCGGCGGTTTACTGGCTATTCCACCCACTACTCCCGTATACCGAATATTCCTGTTCGTAAACTTAGTTTAGGATTATATTACTTGTTGATGCGCCCGTATATTGTATAACATAGTATGATGTTCTTTTGACTGGCCCGTTGGAGTAGCGGGTAGTGACCCTGTCTTCAACTCCGCGGGTCGCGGGTTCGATTCCCGCCGAGGGCTAACATTTTCTATAAATGAATTTGTTGGTCTTTGAGCCTGGCTGTATATTTGTATTTAAGTATGTATTTAAAAAATATATAAGTATATATTCACCAGTTGTCTGTCTAACATAACACAAGTATTAAGTTACTTTGGGGACGGACGACCGTGTGTGTAAGTGTCCCATATTTTTTTTTATATTTTTTTTTTTTATTTAAAAAAAATGTTCTAAATTTACATTGGAACTGTACGAGTAACAGTTATGCTACACGTATTCTAGTTTGGTTTACACTATAATGCATCTAATGTAAGTAAGTTAGTCTTTAATATTTAAATGAGTTAGGACCTGTTTCACAAATTACCAATAAACTGTCGGTTAGCTTATTCGGAACATATCTGACACATATCTCGGATTTTGCGTTTCTTAGGTTTCTTATAAGTATAGTTCTTATATTATAAGTTAACAGGTAGATCATGTGGCTGTTATTTTGTTTATCTGGATACCACACGGCGTAAGTGCATTAAATATTATAAACAGTAATTCTATTAAAATCAGATTATGAATTTGATTAAGACGAAGTTGAAAGGCGAAGGAGTGGTATATTTAGTGGTGTATATGCGAAAAGCGTATAGGTGAAACGTGGAATATATAAGTCAGAATTAGCAGGGTGGATTTAGGAATTAAACTTTCAACACCGCGCTGTATTACGCTGCTCGAATACGGAACGCGTTTTAAGCTTATCAGGTGTTGTTTTATTTAATATACCTACGGTTTTATTTTTTATATTGCAACTGAAATACGCGTATTAATAATGTATGCATTTTAGATGAGCGAATTTCAGAATTCCATTTCAGCCGTGTGGTATCCGGCTGGGTAGAATAGATCACCCTCATTTCTTACATTAGTAAAAAAAAGGGTGGTCTATTTTACTCAGCTGGATACTAGGCACGGGTTAACTTACCTTATACTGCGTCCATCATATTATCAGTCTTTTGACAGCTCACGCTCATTAAGTTTTGTATTGCTTACGTACAAATATCATACAAATAATATTTGTACTTTATGGATGGGTACCGCCCACTTAGTGATGTCACACATAATGGGTTACTACGATTATGCCACAGATTAAAAATAATCGGTAGAAATCGATGTTACGAGTATTAAAAGACATTTAATAACACAACTTTAATATATAAAGTTTTACTTTCTTCTTAGTTAATACATGAATACAAATAAAACAATCAGGATATTTTAATTTATTTTATTAGCACGAGTCGTCGGAATCATAATCAACACTAGACTCCTCCGATGAGGAGTCTTCAGTAGCAGTTATTATTAGCTCTTGTGTAGATAATATATTATCAAACGCAATATCACGTTCTCAATCAGAGAATATAACTCTTTTAGTTCTTTCCACCACACTTGCCCAGGTCTCGGCCGTTACGTGGGTGCAAGCATTTTTTAGCAATTGCAACATTTTATTCGCTGTGAATGGGGGGCTTGTATTGCATCTCGCAGCATGCCCTTTTACTTGTGCCCATATAAGTTCTATTGCGTTGTACTGGCAGTGGTATGGAGGAATCCGAAGAACAGTATGGCCATATTCTGCTGCCATTTCATTGATTACATAGCGTTTTGCTCTCTTTTTGGTTTTTAATATTTTTATTAATTCAACTTTTAACATTGAGTCGTCCACATTTTCTCCATTGTCCCGAAGCCAATTAATTATTTCATGCTTTTTATTAGCCTGTGTTGGCATTTTGTCAATTTGACGGGAGTGGTAGGGCGCATTATCAATAAAAATTATTGATGGTTCTTCCAATGAAATGAGCATTTTTTTGAACCACTCTTCATACACATTTGCATTCATCTCTTCGTGGTAGTCATTTGATTTCTTCGATTTAAATGCCAACAGTGCGTCTTGTACAAATCCTTTTGCTGTACCTGCATGGCAAATGATTAGGCGCTCACCTTTTCCCATTGGTACTGAGGAAGTGGAATCAGCAGTATCATCAGTCCAGAAACGAGATAGTGTGTGGTTAGCGTTGAGCCATGTTTCATCCGTGAAAACAATATTTGCCCAATCTTGTATTTTCTTTGCCTCTCTTAAAAAATCACAACGTGCTATAGCTATATCTGTGCGTTCCATTAATAATTTTCTTTTATTTAACTTTTTATATGAAAAGCCAATTGTGTTCAAAACTTTGACCAAAGAAGATTTTTCACCATGAAATAGACCACTTCTTTTCAAAGAAACAATAAGTTTTCTCAAAGTTGGAATTTCTTTTCTCAAGTAGTAATCTAGTTTACGTAGGTTATCATTAATCGAATTACTTAGGTACGTAATTCGATTAATGATAGTAGGTACTATAATCGGAATGGTATCGCATACGAGAATCTTTAGGACATCACTATCGTCAATCTGTCAAAAGATGGTTAATATAATGGACAATGTATAGTCGCCTTTTACGACACCTCGGCAAGAAATGAGGGTGGTCTATTTTACTCAGCCGGATACCACACGGCGGAAGAACTGGAACTTCCATTTTACCATCAAGTATCAATATAATTTTTAATTCACTTTAACGAAACGTAATACTTGTTAAGTGTATTAACTAAAAGCAATGTAATACAAACTCGCCCTCATCCCAAATGCTATTAGTGAAACGGCACGGAACTGCATCCAAGAATCAATAGACAAACAGCCCGCCTGTGACGTCACGCTTGATGAACAAGTGCAAACTTGTGAAACCATCTGGTGTGGGGCTATGAAACCATTTCCATTAGGTATATAGCTTCTTAAACTGCTTCATTTTTTTAAATCATGTCAAAATCGTTTAAAATACCTAGTTATTTGTAAATTAAACTTAGAATATTACTATATTAAAAAAATCATAACATATCACTTGGTACAAAGCTTGTTTAGCGATAATATTTTTAGGTTTCGCCAAAACTAAATTATTTCAAACCTTACTGGACCTTTTGATCTAATATCAATTGTTATATTATATTTCATAATTAATTTCATATAGAATTAGAAAACTAAATTTGAATGTCCTTGTATTGAATTTCTTAGCTTTATATGATTTGGTCTTTCCTTTATGTTTTTTTTATTTTTATACTTTGTCAACTGTAATGCTCATGTCGTCACCATCTGTAATTGACGATACATTTAGCTAAAAACTGTCTATATTAATAATGTGTTTATTTAATGTGTATGATGTATTTGTCGTTGATGGTCTTACAAAATAAATAAATAAATAAATATAAATCTTAGATTCTTACCGTAGGTATTTTAGAATCAACGTAATTATGATATTTTAAAGGTCCAAAATAGTGCTGTCACAAATTTAAAAGGACCTCTCGTTGTTTCGATATCATTAATATTTAAATGAGTTAATCTTGTATATACTTATATTTCTGAATTTATATTTTTCTGAATTTCGGAAACGGCCCCAACGATCGGGGGGGGGGGTGTATCGATGTAGCTAGGTTAAGAAAAAAATGTTTTTTCCTGTTTCGGGGATTGAAAAAACTACTAAAATAGAAATATATGTAAAGCTTGAATTCGCAGTCATTTGTCAAGTTATAGTAGCGCAGAGGTTAACAGGTGGATTAAATGTGTGAAAATAGGTATCTGGGAGTAAGACTCACTTACCCAGGTACTATCTCTTAATCTTTGAGTATTTGGTTTTATTAGTTATGTTTATATATTCACTTATTATTATATATTCATGCTACTATTATCATTAGATATGGCTTGATATCATAAGATGCTGCGCCGCCTACTCTACTATAACATAAGTGACTGGCCCGTTGGTGCAGTGGGTAGTGATATATTTATTTATTTATATTTATTCCCGCCGAGGACCAACATTTTCTATAAATGTATTTAATGTTGTATATATATATTTAAGTATGTATTTAAAAATATATAAGTATATATTCACCAGTTGTCTGGCACCCATAACACAAGTATTAAGTTACTTACTTTGGGGACCGACGACCGTGTGTGTAAGTGTCCCATATATTTATTTATTTATTATTATAAGAATAAATTGATTTTTTAATAACTGATAACTGAATTTTGACGGTCAATTACCTGCTGACAAAGAATGTTGGCTCTACAAAAAAATTCAAAACAAAAATCTTTGGCGGCCTGACACAAGCCAATTAAAGAGGATGCTATATAACCAGTCCTAGTCACCTAATTGTAGATGTGGAAAATAGCAAGCAAGAAGAAAGGAAGAGATGGTGGTCAGTTTTCACTAATCACTTTTAAACGCATCAAAGCGAAGCGATAATAAATTAACGTTGTAAAAGAAATACTACCGCGCGTCTCGTGGCCCACAACAATTAACTAGTTCATTTCATACATGACAGAAAATCTCTCGTTTTGAGTTGAAACTGCGGTTTTAATTCTGTTCCCGTCGGTAAGATTGCTCCTGACTTTGACATACGATGTTATGCGTTAAGTTCGTAACTAAGTGCAGTTATGTTATCGCGGACTCGCAGAGAACTTGAGAACTTTTGCAGCTATTAGGTTCTGTTTGAGGTACGCTTTCAGAAGATTGATGTAATTATTTTTTATTCATATAAATGGTTTATTCATATAAATGACTTTTGTACTAATGCCATGTGGTATCCGGCTGAATAGAATAGTACCACCCTCATTGCTTATCAAGGTGTCGTAAAATCCGACTAAGGTAAGTTGACCCGCCGTGTAGTATCCGGCTGAGTAGAATAGACCAACCTCATTTTTACCGAGGTGTCGTGAAAGGCGACTAAAATAACTTAACCCAACGTGTGGTATCCAATTAAGTAGAATAGACCACCCTCATTTATTATCGAAGTATCGTAAAATACGATTAAGGTAAGTTGATGTCAGGCAGGCGGCCGGTCGTAAAATACGTAGCAAATTCATGTGAAATCATGTTTACAACATGTTGTGCCGACCCTACTTAGAGTGGGATAAGGGCAGGAAGATGATGAACTAATAACAATCAAACAAAATCTTTCTTAGACAGTTTAGAACGTTGTGGTAAAGATAAAACATGAATTATATCGATTAAAGCAATACTAATATTAAAAATATGAAATACTGTCTGTTACGCTGTCACAGCTAATTTACTTGAGCAATTTTAATAAAACTTTGTATATTTTTTCACAGAAGTTTTTCCCAAAACTGCATTAATAGTTTGTATCGAGTCATATTCAAATAAAAAAATTTCTTTATTCAAATATACTTGTAAACGAGTGCTTTTGAATCGTCAATTTTACTGCTGTTTTGGAAAGCTGTTCTTACCAAGAAGAGCCAGAAGAAACTGAACGGTTGCTCTTTTTAAATAATACTTATAACTAGTTACATTAAGTCACTATCTTGTACAGGGTCGGACAGTAGCTATATCCATTCTTATCATCTAAATAATCCTCAACAGTATAATAGGCTTTTTGTATCAGTCTCCCTTTAACAGTTTTTTTAAACTGCTGTAATGGCAAAGATAAAATTGATTGCGGAATTTTATTATAGAATCTTATACCTAAACCCACAAACGACTTACGTACCTTAATGCTTGGGTAATTGGGAAGGCTGGATCTATCCTATCTATGATCCTTTTTAAAGGATCAATGTAAAGGGTAAACGCCTTAAAGAATTTATTATACTACTGCCCTTATGCGGCAAAACACGTTTTAAACATGTTGTTACATGTTTTGCCTATACCTATTACAATCGGCCGCCTGCTTGGCTTCAATTTACCTTAGTAGCCTTCTACGACACCTCAGTAAGAAATGAGAGTTCTCTATTTTACTCAGCCGGATAACACACGACGGGTCAACTTACCTTATTCGCTCTTACGACACCTCAGCAAGAAATGAGAGTGGTCTATTCTACTCAGCCGGATAACACACCACGGGTCACGAGGAAATGCCTTAAAGGAATACACGTTACAAATATGATCATATAATGTAAAAACAACTTGTAAAAATAAAAATATATTTAAAAATATATTTACACGTATTTATACAATCTTAAATTACTAAAATATCTTACGAACGGACATTATTTATAAATAATTACAAATATACAAAATTCGTATCTTTACAGTCGTTTCTTTTTTAAAAAAGGCATCGTAATACATACTCAATCGTTTATACAATTATTTCAATTTGAAATATAATATTATATACAGACATAAGAATCGTTTAACTAGGTAATAATTTGGATGTCAAAATATTATCAAAAATAAATCAATTTATTACGAATACACTTAAAACATAAAACATACATTTAATTTTATCATGGGATTTTATATCAAATATAGGTAGTACATTTACTTTTCGCCTTCGTCTTTGCCGAATGTAAAAAAATGATATATCATATATTTAACTATACAGAATATTTTTGCACGATATTAAGGAAACAGATAAACTCTAATGGCGACTGTACACTCTCACCTGAGAGCACGAGACACTCGGCCGAGACGTGTAAGCTCGGATTGACCCTATACACTCTCAAGAGTGAACAGCGACGTGTTGATTGTGTGAGACGGCGCGAGACCTTTTGACTCAAGCAGGAAAACCGCCACAGGAGCGAGATCAAGCGAGACACCCCTATACACACCAAGGCGAGGCAAGAGCTACCTTGTACACTCTCGCACTCGGCAAGTCTCGGGGTGTCTCACAGAGAGTGTACAGCCGCCATAACACAATTTTAAAGTGGCATGTTTCCTGACAATGACTCGATAAACCACTACTTCTAATAATTCACGATTTATCGCGAACTTCCTTTTTTACATGTTTCTACATGTTTCCTTTCCCTTTTTACATGTTTCTACATGTTAACTCTTAATCTTTAATGAAGTTGCGCGGTAGTCTAGCCAACGCTCCGAGCATCTTTCTAGTCTAGTATTTTACGACACCTCGATAAGGAAGAGGGTGGTCTATTCTACTCAACCGGATACCATACGGTGAGTCAACTTTCCTTAGTTGCCTTTTACGACACCTTGGTAAGAAAGAGGGTGGTCTAGTCTACTCAACCGGGTACCACACGGTGGGTCAACTTGCCTTAGTCGCCTATTACAACACTTCGGTAAGAAATGAGGGTGGTCTATTCTACTCAGCCGGATACCACATTGCGGGTCGACTTACCTTAGTCGCCATTTACAACACCTCGGTAAGAAAGAGGGTGGTTTATTCTACTCAGCCGATTACCACACGGCATACTTGATTATAATAGAACTTGATTATTATTGAAAACAAAATGAAACAAGCAGCAACTGTAAGCAGTTATATAAGTCATAACACTTAAACCTAATCTATTCTTAACAACAAAAGTACAATACAACAGATATGTAAGTAAACATTTACACTTTATATAGATGCGTTTTCCATACAACAAAGTGAAATAGAGAAAACCGCAATCGACCGTGTTAATCACTAACGAGTGGTAAACCATATTCGATCTATTCTAAAAATAAAATCTATTGCTGTGCGATGAATATTTTGCAGCACTTTATTTTATAAAGCTATTGTTTTTTAATGTTTAAATTTATACCAGCATAGAAACCGGCTTAAGTCTTATTATGTGAGGAACTGAGTTCTAATTCGATAACGTCGTATAAAGTGCTAACTAGTCGGGCTAACTCGATAGAATAAGATATGAATATAGCCCGTTTCTATACATAAAGCTTTGCACTATAACAAATTTTAATATCAAATACCACTAACATATGAGATTATATACAATTTCTGAGTTCCAAATATATGTATATTTGAAGTCATAACTCCGAAACTACGACACGTCGTTTCATTGCATAAAACCCAGACATTATAGAATTAATATGAGATAATAACAAAAAATTGATAGAAATAACTTCTGGTACAGAAATAACTTCAAAAAATCTACTAAATACAGAAATAGCTTCTAAAAATCTCTCCTATTCAGACAAAAATCTAATAATAATTCAAACTAAATGAGTACAAAACATAATTAAACATCAAATAACTAAAAGAGAAAGTAACTTACATTATTAGGAAATGCTAAGACTAGATAATTATTGCAATATTTTAATATAATGGTACTGGTATTATCCCACTGCTGGGCAAAGGTGGAGAATACTGGGAGTTTCGACCCACTACGATACTCCAATACAGATTGAGAATTTACGCATTATTCTAGGAGCTTCCTAAACATATAGGGGGTTATAGATAGTAATGTGAAAAAATAATCGATTTTTAAAATAATCGATTATTTTCTCAAAATAATCGATTATTTTAGGTATCCCATTTTGATATGCATTGTTAGATGAAACCAATTTAGCCAAACTATATATTTTAATCCAATTTCACAATCAGCGCATCTGATGTTATTTCTTGGTAGTTATCCACTTTAATTAGCCTTTATTGTAATTAATTATTAATATTAAAAAAAGACAACTTTAAAAATAGTCAGAACAAAATCAATTTTTTTTTAAATCGATTATTTTAAAAGGGATAAAAATCGATTATTTATTAATAGATTTTTTCTACTCCAAGTCACATCACATCTAGTTACACACGATGTTCCTTTACTGAAAAGGGTATGAATTATAAATATCTATTAAACATATCTTTTTCGAAAAATTATAACTTGATACGATAATATAATAAAATGTAAATGTAGTATTAAGTGGTACCTATATAATATTATATAAAAGGTAAAACGTTAATACTTGTATAATACTTGATTATGGCGATGATATGCGAATTATTCGAATCCTTTATTTTACTTATTACGAAACTTTTCTTCTCAGATCTAAAAGTCTACAACAATTATTTATAGTTAATTATTTAATACTTATTTGTGCGCTTGCTTTATAATTTGTTATAAAATAAGGGCCAATAACTCGCTAATTATGGACGGCTTGGATTTTGAATCCATTACGAAAAATGCTTTATTTAACATATGCTTTCTTCTTCAATTTTTTTTTATGAGAGTATTTCCCTAATTAAAATAATATATCGTTTATATTAACAAATAACTAAGGAAGACTCAAGTTTTTTTTAATTGCAATATTTACATTTGTTTAATAATTATTTAATCAGTTCAATCTACAAAACTAATGAAAATATTATTTTGCTATTTGCAGCCGCTTTGCGATTTTGTTCCGGAGTCTATCTCCTATTTCCTGACGATGCTTCGGTTACGGGGCGAATCAATTATTGATATTGTGGCTGTGAATGTGTGAAGTGCTTGTGTATTGTTGTGTTTTCGGTGGCGGGTAGTGCATGAGTTTTTACAAATTCTGCATGTATCAGGTATAAGAACGAATAGTACACTCAACATTTAGCATAACTGATATTTTCTTTTATGGCAGATTATAGCAAAATAATATTTTCATTAGTTTTGTATTATGGACCTCTGCAAAGTAACGCCTAATTCTATAAATCAGTTCAAGCTAATAAATAAAGAACTTCGGATATAGAAGTTGCAATAGAAATTTTAGCTTGTTTCGTGTATAATTATAACATAAATCTGCCTAGTTTATTACTTAACAGTTTACCCTTCCCCGTAATCTTTATATTAGATTATTATATGAAAATACGATTAAATTAGATTTGTACAGATCGAATATAAAACCACAGGTTTACTGTTATGTTTCTAAATGTATAATATTATATTCTATTTTTCGAATAGCGATATTCTATTCCATTGTTTCCCACCTTGTTTTGTGCCATGCCCTTAAAAATTGCTTAAAATGAATTATTTACTTATAGGAAGTAGAATTTCCTTTTTCGTCAAATTTGGCGCCGAATTGCATTTAAATCAGTCCGGAGCGAAAGGATTAAAATCATGTCGAATCCATTTTGGAATTGCCCTCCTTAACAATCAACCCTCTGTGGGTAGTAGTTTCAACGTTGGGAAGCACTGGTCTATACGACAAAAATTTGATAGAGGCTGAAATTTATTGGGCCCTAATCAAGACCTAAGTAGTGTAAAATTTGAACATGAATTGTCTTTTATGGATTATGAATTGTCTTTTGTAACTTTGGATGAATTATAAGCCATGATAACTTGGTTTTACTGGTTTTCAATAGTTTTTCTTATAATAAGCTTTAAATGTAAATGTACTTTATTATAGGACTTTTTTATCGTGTGAAAATATAGCAAACGGAGCTGATGTGAAAAGTATTTGTAATTCTACGCATACATTTTGAAAAACTATATTGTTTGTACATTCTGCCTCTACTAAATAATTTACATCACTAGTCTTAGCGTATAATTTGTGACGATATATGAATCAAATTGACGTTTTCTGGGCACCGTATACGCTCTTCACGCTTAGTCAACTCGTGACGGCAAAATTGTAACACGACTTTTATATTTAAAACATTCGCGTTCTACTATCAATATCAAACTAATATATATAAATATGATAGAGATATTTATTTTATTGTTTGAACGCGCAAATCTCAGGATCTACTGGACCAAACTGAAAAATTCTTTTACTGTAAGATAGTCCATTTATCGAGGAAGGCTATAGGCAATAACATCGCGCTAAGATGAATACGAGAGGAGCAGCAATAAAAACATTACGAAAACGGCAAAATTTAAAGCTTTCCTTGCGTGCGCTAAGTAATCGGTGAAAGTTATTCAAAAATCATGTATTACAAAATTGTTCCCCTCTAAAAGTTCTAAATAAAAGTCCGCGACATCATATGTCTAGCTTTTAAAGGCAACCCACTTTAGCTATTTTTATGGGTATCAAATTATATTATGTTATATTATATTATATTACGGTTTTAATCATTCCATCGATTGCTAGTGAGCTATAAATTAATTACTGTTGAGAAAATTGAACTTCAGTTAACTAAATAATTAGATCCTTAGAAACACTGGATCATAAATAAATAAAACAGTCAGAAACTTAAGAATGCTAACCCTAAATTCCAATACGGAACTTCGAAATTACACGAATCAGGGCAAAATTTTACAGTTGAAGTCCCTACCACGCTAATATTTTTGATGTGATGATTTTAAGAATATTACCCTAGATTTCACAAGGCTAATTATAGACGACTCATTTAATAAGTGTGTTTTAGATAAACCGCAGAAATTACTGGACTACGGACTACGGGCGCGTGTATAAAATATATAATACATATGCAAGGTTCGGTGAAGTTTGAAATAATCGTTTGAAAAGTCTTTTGAACGTTTAGACGCCTTATATAACAATTTATCGACAAAGATATTTTAAATTTAGCGACTCTATATACTGCTGGCTGTAGCAGATACCCGTATTTACTCTACCGGTCTATTCTGGTATATTATCCGTATATTTTGTCTGAAACATATCTGGTATAGGATTTATATTTATCTCTCTATATTTTACCTATATGTCGTTTCATCCTTTCAAAATTATGATTAAGGGGCGTCCATTAATTACTTGAGTTATCGTTAAAGTAATTGTAATCTCTATATAATATTTGTCTATAATTTATAGAATTAGGCGTTACGTTACGGAGATCCATACAAAAGTAATAAGCAAAATAAAATTTCATCGCGGATTACAGTAAAATAATTTTATTATTACTTTTGTATTTGTCTATATAATTGAGGAATACCGGGTACAAAAATATTTTCCAAAAATATAGGATTTTTATATAGAAAATATTAAATATTGCCTTTATCTGGAATAGAATTTGGTTTATGACTCCAGACTTAATTTTATTATTTTAAAAACTAAGCTGCTTTTAAATAAAAAATAACAAAGATATTAAGGAATATATATTTTCTTTCTACATAAGATGAAACACTAATAAAATAAGAAACTCAAGTATATTTATTGTCTTTAATACAAAAAGTTAATGTGAGTTTTTCGACAAACCTCCCTCTCTCCGTCTAGATGAGATTTTGTCAAACCACTCCTTTTTTAGCTCATGTAATTAATGGAAGTCCTCTTGTTTTCATAAATATAAATTTAATATAGAAAAGTCTATTCATAGAAAAGACTTACTTTAGTTACTAATAATAAAACATCACCAATACATTTAGGGGTAATTCGCAATAACTGTTAACAAATAAAACGTACAAATAAAAACAAATTGGGGAGACGTATAATTTTAATAATTTGCACAAAAACGCCGAAACAAGCTAAAATTTCCGTTACAAGTCGATAAAATAAATCTGAGCAGTTATTATACAGCTATACTAATCTTACAGTCAAAATAGAGGCGTCTGTCACTATGTAATAATAAAACTCTATCGCACTAACACGTCACCAGAATCTTTGCGGTCTCGGACCCATCCATCTCGGACCCAAGTTAGTCGGGGGTCTCGGACCATTCCTGGGCCAAAACTGTGGACCGAAACCTTGGGGTCTGAAATTAGTCCGCGGTGCCCAGTTTCTGGGGAACCGCTGGTTCATATACGGCCTAGGGCCGTGGTTCCATTCACTTTCTATCGTAAAGTCATCAAAATCGGGGGACGGATTCCTTGTATGCATTAAAACATTGTCCAAACTTCGGCTTCTGAGATCCTCTTCAGCAGAATTTTCCTCTCGTTTCTCGACGAACTTCAACATATCTTTCTGGACATCGGTCTGATTATTTGGAAAGTTTGCCGGCTGATTTTGGAACTCCGGCTGCTTCGGGAATACCACTGGCGGTTTTGAAGCTGGAAACTCTGGCTGGTTGTTTTGGAATTTCGGCGGTGGTGTAAGAAAATCCGGCGGTTTGTTTTGGATTTTAGGCTGAGCTTGAAAGTCTGGTTGGTTGTTTTGAAATTTAACTGGTTGGTTGGTAAAATTTGGCGGTTGTTTTTGGAAATTCGGCATATTGAATTTCAGGGCCTCCGGCATGTTATCGAAGGGGTTCGACAGGGGCATCAACACTGGGGCACTATGGGGTCCTTCTTTATTTATTATCGGAGTGCTGTTTATTTGTATTAAGTTTGTATTGTTGTTTTCATTGAGATCGACTTTGTCGTTGTCACCGCCGACTAAAACTTTGTTATTGTTGAAGCTGTTCCGGCGATGTTCGATTTGATTCTGGCTGCCATACATACCTTCTGTAAGAGGAAAAAAATACGTTACAGGCCATTATTAACAAATATTACTACAATTATAGCTATTATTCATTGACAAATTAACCAAGAGTGAATCCTATCTGTGAAATTTAAATCTGTAATTTAACATTCAAATACTTTCAAGCTAACATTAGAGTCATTTAATATCTTAACTTTCATACTCCCTCTTATATACACATTAAAAAAGAATAATTATACATCCCATCCTATCCTACTAATATTATAAATGCGAAAGTTTCTGAGTATGGACGTATGTTTGTTACTATTTCACGGTGAATCCGCTTAACTAATATTGATGAAATTTGGGACAATTATTCCTAATACACCGTATAAACATATTGGCTATAGAAATCCTGTTAAACCTATAGGAATAGGATGACATTAAAAAACGTTCTATTATCAACTTATATCACAAAAACAATCTACGAGAACGAAGTCGCGGGTAAAAGATAGTCTATACTAATACTATAAAGTGGAAAAATTTGTATTATGTTTCTAATGTTTTCACATAAAAACTACTTTTTAAAAAAAAATTCTTTCACCAGTGGAAAGCTGCATCTTTACTGAGCAACATAGGCTGTATTAAATTTTCAAAAAACTAGGGATCTGTTATAAAAATGTATGTACGCGGGTTACGCGGTAATAATACCGCGGGACATTACTAGTTATTAATATTTAAATACACAACAACTGGTATAATATACATACGCTGTTCCTCATCTTCTGATAGATCCATATCAACGCTCTCAACGATGTCCGACGGCGGGACCAATGGCGGCACGCGGTAATCCTAGAAGAGAAAACATTTTACTGTCATTAAAAAGTAGCATTTTTTTTTTGAGAGGGCGAATGCCACTTTTTCCTTCCCCCTCTCTTTTTAGACTGGGGGATAGAAACTCAAATTGTTTAGTATGGATCGCAAGTTACACATATCCCTAAAAAGGATATGCAGGTTTCATCATGATATGTTCCACTGTAAAACTCTAAATGCAATTTATATTAGGCATTATCTTGCGGAGATCCATAATACAAAAGTAATAATAAAATCTCTCTATTATCGAATAGAAGGATTGGAATTTAGACGGACCACGCTACTCCAATGCGAATTGGCAGGTTACACATATCCCTAAAATTCTCTAGAGATGTGCAGGTTTCCTCACGGGGTTTTCCTTCGCCAAAAATCGTGTGACAAATTGCAATTATCAATTAGACACATAAGTTATAACAGTTTATAAGGCCCTGTCAATTACATTATTTTATAATCAGACATTATATAAGAATTTGGTAAGAATAAGACAAATTATTCTAATTTTTATATAATAATTTTTGTGGTGGCGAACTTATACTATTTGGAATATTATTGAATGAATGAATGAATGAAATATACTTTATTGTACACCAAAATATAAAAATAACAATAAAAATCAACAATAAATTATTGTTGATTTTTACTCATTTATGTGGTACAAAAATTTATCATTTGCTAAATAATATACTATGTTGAGTTTAACAGTCACCAGCGTCAGTGATCCTTAACATAATACAATATCTACTTAAATCATGTTGAAAAATATTTTCTATTTAAAAAAATATATAGATTCCGACGTTTTACTATATAAAATAATAAAGGGTTTTCTTTATAGTATCTATGACAATGTTATTCACGAGGTCTCGAAAATCGTCTAAAAAAATTGCAAATATCAATTAGGCACATAAGTTTAAAATAGAAAAACTCATTGGTGCCTGGTGCGTGAGAATCCTCGAATCTCCCTCGAGAGAGAAACATGTTTACGCCGTTTGGCAATAAAAACTTATTTTCACATTACATCTAATATATATACCCGAGGACAAAAATTACTTACTTGGTCAACTGTATTGCGCTGTCGAGGTATAGGTAGCTGGTGGGTTAAAGGTATAAGATTTCTGTGGTCTACATCTGGAAGAAAAAAATTAACTCTTTACATACTCCTCATATTAACGTTATACATACTTCAGTGTGCTTAGTGAGAGTTTTTCCAACTTACTCGATGGCGTTAGCATAACTAGTACATCTAGCGACATCTAGTGACCGCTGTTCCAGCGCCATACAAATTTCATGTTATGTTAACGCAATCGACTAGGCTAAAAAAATTCGCACTAAACTCACAGTAATACATACAAATGTCATTAACAAAGAAATATATATTAATACTCATTGCACCTAAAAAGATTTAAATTAAAATAATTATTGTGATCACTAGTCATTGGTATTTTGTTGATTGTACTGAGAGTCTCGTGACTAACGAAGTCCGTAATTTGCGTATTTTATTAGGGCACTTTCATTCACACTTTATACTTTATAGGAGAAAATATTCTATTCTAAAAGATTAAATATATCAAGCTCTATCGATATAAGAAATTAATTTATTAATTTATTTGTCATAAAAAAGCTGTAACTAGATATACCTAATTAAATAAATGCAAAAGTATTAAAGAAACGAATGCTCCCTATAATACATTATAAAGCCGCTTAAGCTTTTATATATTTTCGTTGTCCAATAAAATAAAAAATCTACAAATAAACTACAACTCAATAAAAAAAATTATCAAAACATTTTTTGAACAATTCTATCATAATAATATTAGCATTTTTTAATAAATTTTATGATAATTGTCATTAAAAAAACTACCTAATATAATTTTAAAAAATCATTATTTTATACAACTAAGGCTATATCCCTAATGGTATAAAAAACATGTGCAAAAAAATAATTCCAAGTATTTCCAGCAACAAAATAATGCAATTGCATTATAAAATAAAACTTCCTAGAATACTAAACTCAATAATAGTATAAATAGCCGGTGAGATATACAAAAAAGTTTTCGACCAACACGGCCAAAGGCGTGTGACGACTTACCTTCAGGCGATCCTTCTGTCAGTATGTCATCTTTGAGAGTATAAACAAAAATATCCTATTAAAATTTTAACAATAACAATTTTTTGTCTCACATGTCTAATATATTAGACAAATTTCCAATTGTATTTTTGTATGGTTTACATAGAGAAAATGAGCATAGTAAAAAATAAAGTTTACCAAAACCATTTTATTTGCGATTTTGTGGTGGAGTCTATCTCCTGACGATGCTTCGGTTACGGGGAGAAACAATTGTTGAGATTGTGGTGGTGAATGAGTACAGTGCTTGTGTATTGTTGTGTCATCGGTGTCGGGTTGTGCATGAGTTCTTACAAATTCTGCGTGTATTAGGTATGAGAACGAAAGTACACTCTACATTTAGCATTACATATATTTTCTTTTATCGCGGATTATAGGAAAATAATATTCTCATTAGTTTTGTAAAACAATTTGCGACAAAGTGATTTCATTCATTATGCTCACTTATTCCATCAAAAAATAGAAAATACACAAGATTACACTCCAAAGATGCTTATTTCTTTCTCCGAATTAAATATGGGTAAATTTTTCGAAATAAATATCTAACATAATATTTCAAAGTATGACACGTTTTACAAATTTAAATTCGTTTCACGTGATCTATATGGACAAGTAGAAGAAAAGAGAAAGTAGACAAATACAATGTAGACGAATCATAGAGCCATTAAGGAGACCTGCAGAGTGGGTTTCACAATAAATAATAAGAGAGAAGATGAAACTTGTATTCTGTGTAGTTATCTTTGTCTAATCACACATAAAAGAAAGAGACAAATAGGCAGTCTCATTTGTTTCTGGTTATTATAATAGGGCACATTTTAGGCTTACTCTAGTATAATTATTCTATGAGAAAAATTAGTCCGTGTTTCCGATAACGAAAACGCACGCAGTTCCCGCCGCGGTATCGACGTATAAAGAGCTCATGAATAAGGGCCCCGAATGGGCTTGAAACTAATAGAAATATTTTAATTAAATGTAAGAAATATGCTTATATGTAAAGCATATTACACAATTGAAGATTATTTGGATGATTAAAATGCGTTTATTTGAAAATCCTTTCAGCTTCATACAAGACTGTGGTATTATAATGTAAATTGGAAATGTTAAAAAAATTGACCGCCGAGTTCCTTGCTGGTTCTTCTCGGTAAGAGCAATATTCCGAACCAATTGTAGCTTCATTGATTATATTGATATTTGACGATACAAAAGTGCTTGAAGGAGCTTGTTAGAATATAGATTTTGATTTGATTTTATACATAAACTAAGAATTTATTAATACAACAACTATAATTTAAAACGTATACAAACCTTGGTGCGCGTGTCTTACGGGCGCGACGCTGACTGGAGGCAAAGGTGGTAAAGTGGGCAGCAATCTATGGTCAACGTCTTCGATATCTAGAGATACAATTATTATTTAAGGTTACAGACCTACCTGATCGAAAGTCAGAGACTTATAACTGCGATAGACAAAGTAACCTAACCTAAGTAACTTATCAAACAATCAAACACATTCAAAATGGTAGAGACGATTACTGTTAAAACCCCAATATATATTTTTTCTGTAAAACATGACAAATAAGTTATCATATTATATTACAAGAACAAACTTTAAGTGAACCCAATGGAACAATTTAAATCGATAGGAGCGTGCTAATTGTTGAAATATGTATATCAAAATAATTATAACTGATCACAGTAACGTCCTCTTGTGATTGAAATATGTACTATGATATTAGTGTACCACAGATAGAGTATGTAATACATTTGTCTATTCTCAACTGCAACGCATTCGTTTTATTACTGACACTTATAATCAATTTAATACAACAGATCAATAAATAAGTATTTTTTTAAATTATTTAATGAAATCTTTAAGATTTCAATTCCCAAATTTCATTTTAATTGATTTAATAACAACGTTCGGAAACAGTAGTGTCACAACGTTATATATAGATCTATATCCAAAATTAACGGACTGTCTCATAAAAACCATTTAAAAAATTTTGGCGGTTCCGGTGAACCTACTATAGATACATTTCTACCATATTAATATTGACAAAAAATTATATTACCCCAACAATTGTGAATTATTTGGGAATTGTGAACCCCCAATTATTTGTCACGTCAACATAGACCCTAGTCAATAAACATTATTTCAATTTTATAATGAAATCACTCACGTCCCAATAAAGGAAGTACGGGAGGTGGTGGCGGTGGTGGCAGAATACCGCGATGGTCGACATCAGCTACTGGTGTGGTCTGATTGATCTATATATAGAAAAATATAATACAGTGAAACTTGTTGATCAAATCTTACATTAAGTAAAAACATTCTGGACAAGTAAAATGTTTCAAATAAAGACCAGGACTCAAAAAATTAAAATAATTACTCTACTAAATTTCAATCAATATTACGTTGGCTATGGTTACACATTTCATTCACAAACATAAATGAAAATGATTTCAAATTGATATTATAAAATGTTGTGCCGACCTCACTTAGAATGGAATAAGGGCATGAGGATGATGATCGTTACAGTGAACATTATATAAATTTTCTATTTACTTAATCGCAGATTATAGCAAAATAATTACATTATTACTTTTGTGTTATGGATATACGTAAAGTAACGTCTAATTCTGTAAATTTCTAGTCAAGTTTCAAAGTACACTCACCTGCGCGCGCGATTCTAACAGCGGCGGCGGGACGGGGTGAGGCGCGGGCGGCGGGGAAGCTGGCGGCTCCGCGAATACGCTCCTTGGATTCACGACCGGCTGGATGTGACTCGGCGCTGTAGGCTAGAGGATGTATGTAAAGTAGTAAGTAACGGCCTGTTACTATCCCACTGCTGGGCATAGGCCTCCACTCTCCGTTTTTGGAGAGAAGGGTTGGAGCTAAGACCTAGCACGCTGCTCCAATGCGGATTAGTAGGTTACACATATCCCTAGGATTCTCTAGAGATATGCAGGTTTCCTCACGATGTTTTCCTTCACCGAAAAGCGTGTGATAAATTGCAATTATCAATTAGTAACATAAGTTTTAATAGAAAAACTCATTGGTGTCTGCCCGGGTTTGAACCCATGATCGTCTCTAGAGATTCACACGGTCGCACCGCTAGGCCATCACAGCTTCTGCATCAGCAGAGGATGTATGTGTATATGTATAATTTATTTATTTATTCTCTTTATTTTTAACACCTTAATTTCTAATACAACAAAAAAATAGAAAAAAACAAATAAAAACCATTAATCTTACAAAAATATATTAGTCCATAGATAAGACGGCCCTCTGAACACCTAATTGTAAAGCTTGGCTCCACTAACTATCGCAGAAATTTATTATTCTGTCGTGGATCAGCTGCGTGGTTAATCGACATAAAATAGACTTGTTTACGTCTAAACCCAATGAAATAAAACAATATATTGTTAGATTCTATTAGATATGAGCACTAATACTCGATATTTTCATAATTGTTACGACATACCTATAATAATCAGATCATCATCATCTTCCTGCCCTTATCCCACTCTAAGTGGGGTCGGCAACGGTGTTATAAACATGTTGTCACATGATTTGGCTACATATTTTACAACCGGCCGCCTGCCTGACGTCAACTTATCTTAGTCGTATTTTACGACACCTCGATAAGAAAGAGGGTGGTCTATTCTACTTCACTAGATACCACACGGTGAGTCATTTAGCTTAGTCGCCTTTTACGACACCTCGGTAAGAAAAGAGGGTGATACTATTCTATTCTGCCGGATACCACACGGCGGACCTATAATAATCAGATTTAAATTATCACTACAGATTATAAAACAAAGTCGCATTCTTTGTTTGTCCATATATCCCTATGTATGCATAAAACTTTAAAACTACGCAACAGATTTTGATGCTGTTTTTTTAATAGATAGAATGATTCCAGAGGAAGGTTTCTATGTATAATAACATTTTTGAGGTTTCTGTAAATAATTACATTTTTTTTCGCTTACATTGCAAACGCTGGCTAAACCCTACGAGATTTATTAAAATGATGTACTAAGTATTTGTACACCTTGAAAAGCTCTACAGAAAAGTCCGCGATGGTGTATGTCTATCTCTTATGGATAACCCACAATAGCATTTTTTGTCATTTACTTTTTACGAAAAATAATGCCATATTTTTGAAGCAATTTTTATACAATACAGCATTAATCCTTATCCAATTAAGTACCTTAAATAAATTGGCCGTTTACAGCATGTAATTTAAGTGAACTTTTTCGGAGATATTACAGATTTAAAATGCCGTGAGGACGCCGCGCTTCACCCTAAAGCACTTTAGCAGCTATATGACGAAAGTACTTTGTTTACAATAATATGTTGTCTGTCATTTGGTGGGACCGAACGAATGAATGTAAAAGATTGTCCCTTTGTGTATAACGTCCCAAAAGTATTGAGTTAATAAAGTGAGTGAGGCTAACAATATGTCTGGAATGTGATTTGACTCGATTCCCATACTTCGTTAATTTTCGAATAGTGACGTTCATAATCATAACCATTATGATTATGAACGTCACTATTGTTATGGTACATCACTAGGTGTATAAACAAATAATTAATGAAGATTTTTAAATGATCATTATATTTTTCTTACCGAGGTTTAGTAAAAGGCGGCTAAGGTAAGTTGACCCACCGTGTGATATACGTTAAGTAGAATAGACCGCCCTTTTTTTTACCGAAGTGTCGTACGACTAAGGTAAGTTGACGTCTGGCAGGCGGCCGGTAGTAAAATACGTAGCTAAATCATGTGACAACATGTTTTGCCGACCCCACTTAGAGTGGGATAAGGGCAGGAAGCTGATGACATTATATTAGTACTCACAGGCGGCACGTTCCAAGACGCACTCCATTGATTGTTTGTCAACGCTTCAGGAAGATATGGCGTATCAGGCTCGTCTGGAACTAAAAATTTCATAACATATAGCAATAATATTGACATACTATCTTACTGTTTGACCGAGTACCTAGCTTTCAAAGTTCCGAACTGTTAAAACTGTAGATAACATGAATGATGATAAAAAGACGGAACTTTATTAAATTATTAAAAAAAATGCTTTGATCGCCACCAAACTCAGGACATTTTAAAGATTGTCTGAAAATTTCATTAAAATCGGTCCAGCAGTTTCGGAGTTAATAACGGACATACAGACAAACATTCATTTTATATACAAGATTAGCTTTCACCCGCAACTTCGTTTACGTGGACTGTTGTCGCGTGATATGTTGATAATAGATGGCGCTTTTCAATGTCATCCAAATTTTATCTATATTGGTTCAGCGGATTCGCCGTGAAAGGGTAAAAAACATACAACAATACTCACAAACTTTCGCATTTTTAATATTAGTAGACTTAAGGAGTTTGTTGTCATTAAGTATGTGGAGAAGCATATATCGACTTATCCGTGTGCGTGTGTTTGCGCGCGCGCGCGTGCGTGCGTGCGTACGTGTGTGTTTTTGAGAGAGAGTGTTGTGTATGTGTGTTGTGAGTGTGTATGTGTGTTGTGAGTGTGTGTGTGTGCTGTGAGTATGACTGTGTTGTGAGTGTGTGTGTGTGCTGTGAGTATGACTGTGTTGTGAGTGTGTGTGTTGTGAGTTTGTGTGTTGTGAGTGTATGTGTGTGCGTGTGCGTGTGTAAAGTCCAATTGAGAAATGCAAAATTTCTTATTTTTGTAAAAAAGTTATCTGTACTCACTGACTATGGTCTCCATGGTGCCGTAGAATGACGTCGGCGGCGGCGGATTGCCCGTGCTGTCCGGCGTCAACAGGTCCAAGCCGGGCAAAGCGTCTTGGGACTTTTGGGATATACTGACAGCTGAAACAATATCATATCTTCATATTATATATTGTAGACAGATCTATGCAATTATTACTTCAAAGACAAAGAAAAATGTACAGAAGTTACAATAAAATTATTTTGCTGTAATCCGTTTGTTAACAAACGCGAAAAGATATTTATTTTAACTTCTGTACTATGGAATTCCGCAAAGTAACGCTTGTTTCTATAAATCATATAAAAGAAAAAGGCCACAATGAGCCACATATCGCACTGATCTGTCTAATATATCTAATGTATATCTATCTGTCTATAAAGTATATATCTCTATTACAATATAATTAACGGCTCAAAACCAAATGAACATTATTTAAATATTCTACGTGATAAGTAAGAAAATAATCCATTTTATTTATAGTATATTTTATATACAAGTAAAATGAAATAAGAACTTTAAGAACTAATCTTAAAAATAATATGTAAAATTGTTTCAAAAATTTAATTTGATACAAGTCGGGATATAACTCTAGATTTGATAAACTTGCGATTAATTCAAGTTTTTACCCTGAATTTTAAAAGACCGTCTTTCTGATATTCCTATTTGTGATTAATTTTAACCAAATTTCAAAACTTAGCACCATAACTAACTACAAAATAAATTTTAAATTAATCAATTAACAAACGTGATTTTGTATTGTAATAAAAATAGAAACAATAATAATAATTTATTATTCGAAAGCACAGAGGTATATATAGTTTTTTATAATATTAGACCACCAATAAGCAAACCAAAGCATAAAAAAACAGAAATACCAATCTTAACCAAAGTTTAATAAAAAAACAAAGATTATTTCTATGCCGTCTCAGTGTTCAGACAAGAGCATATTGAAAGAATATTGATTTTTATGAATTAAAATAACTGACAGTAACTTAAGAATGGCAGATTCCTGAAATTGTTAGTAAAAATGACTAAAATATGGCAACTCTATTAACCTAAGTAAAAGACTAAAGCAATTTCCACCATCAATCTATAGTCCAACCGTTTAACTTAGTCCTCGTGTGCGGGGAAATTTAAGATTACACGCTTCAATTGCAAAAAAAATTATTAATTTATAGGCATTCTATAAAAAAAAATCATTTCTATCGTACCTGAATTATTTTCAGATGACGTCGAATTATTGTCAAGGGGCTCAAAGCTCTTCAAGATATCGTTTATATCGAAATCTTGTTTGTCACTCGGCCTTGTATTTATTACCTCTATTTTATTCGCTGCAAATTAACACGTTTCACACTTAACAATATGTCATAGACTTGCTATTATATCTATACTTATAATAAATCTGTAGAGAGGTCAATTCTGTAACTGGAATATATTTCCAAAATAACTATCAGGGGGTGATTAGAGATCGATACTGATGCCAAAAATGCAATCAGTAAAATTTTTGTTTGTCTGTCTGTCTGTCTGTCTGTCTGTCTGTCTGTCTGTATAACCGTTATAGAAACAAAAACTACTCGACGGATTTTAACGAAACTCGGTACGATTTTTCTTCATACTCCTGAGCTGGTTATAGTATACTTTTCATCACGCTACAATCAATAGGAGCAGAGCAGTGAAGGGAAATGTCGGGAAAACGGGAGAAGTTACTCCATTTTTTAAGCTTCCGTCGCGTGTGCAACCTTGATGGTTAAAGCTATACAGAAATCATGTATGACGGAAATGTTCTCCTTAAAATTATATAAAAAATATCCCGCGACAGCATATGTCTATCTTTTATGGTTGACTCACAATAACACGTGTAACTCCCGATAGCTTAGCAGTTCGAAGCTTTCTGGTTATATTTGTCTACTCCTACGTTTATATCACTGTCAGTCATCCCCAAATAAAAAAGTGAATAGTATTAACCATTGTATGAAAAAAGAATCATTGAAATCGGTATAGAAACACCAAAGTAATACATGAAATACGCTAATAATAAGCCATCGCGCGTGAATATTGAATCATGCTATAAGGATTATCACTGCATATATCCCTATGTTTGCTTAAATCTTTAAAACTACGCAACAGATTTTGATGCGGTTTTTTTAATAGATAGAGTGTAAATATATAGGGAAAAATGTAAATATGTAGTATATGAATTTAGATATTAGATATAGCAGGAAATCTTCTTGGTACAGGGAGAGGGGAAATGTTTTTCTTCAAATTTAACGCGTGCGGGCCACGGGCACTAATGAATACCTAAATTAAAACTACTGGATCGATTTTAATCATTTTTTTCACTGAGTGACATAGGCTATATATTTTATACCCGTGCGAAGCAGGGTAGGCCGCTAGTTAATTTTAAAAAAAAGTCTTCGTCGCGTCTCATTGTTGTTTGCGAAAAACTGAAAAACAACTAGAGAAATTTCCATGCAGTTTTCTCATTTAAAGTAATTCATAAAGGTTTAAGAGTTTAATTTAGTAATGTTTTATATAAGTAAGTTAAAAAGTAACGATGAAATTTTCAAGAAACTTTCAACAAATCATCTCAGAAAAAGTCATTCCGAATGAAAGCTTGAGTTTTTTATTCGGATATCCAACAGCATCACATATTAAATAATCCAACCAATATCCTATATATTTGTTAATTCATAATATAGTACCAATTATAAGAAAACACATCATTCTTTGTTACAGTGACAAAACAATATATTGTGGAGTCATTAGTCTTTTATAGGTCTACAAAATATTTTGAATGCCCATGATAAAGAAACAAGTCCAGAAGTGGGACCGATATAATTAATTTAATTCCATCGAGATTCCACCATCAAGGAAGAATTGAAAAGAAACAACTTATCGGGAGTATTAATTATGAATGGATAATCACAAAAAAGGCCAAAGAAAAATGGGGAAGACAAATCGAAAGATGGGAGAAAAAGTCATGTGGAGGAGGGCTTTACCCGAGAGAGGTGCTAAATATAATTAGAAATGATGACAATAAAAATAAAACATGACAACATATTTAAAAAAATATATTAATAATTATAGATTCTAACTTAAATTCAAAATCTAATGTATTGTGTGATTTAATAATTGTACATAAAATAAATAAATAATGATATGTATTTATTATGAAAATAATAAGGTCTATAAATAATATATGGGCATCTTAAGACCTACCCAGACTAAATGCCCAGAAACACCAAGTCGTGTAAACACCTCAATTGCCTTTGCGAAACATATCAACAATATAAACTTAGACACTAGAGTAACCATTACTCGTATTGATTCGACGTTCAGACCTCTATTCATACAACTCTGCTATGTATTAAGGCGACTATCCTACTCCATGTACGCTAATCTATGAAGTACCTTGAATGCAATATGACTTTTTATATTATTTTTTTGATTCATCATTGTTTATTAGTGTGTTAGTAATGAAAACTTACAGCCAATTGTTAGTTACTTCTAGTAATAAATTATTACATTGTTATAAACCAATTAGTGCAGTTCCAAAAGCGTTTTTACAAATAATGTTTGCCCATCAAAGATTTTTGAATAATGTTACATTTTCATGCACTCATTTTCGAGTTATCAAAAGAAAGAAGAAAGAATCTGTACAAGTTTCCAAAAATGTTTGTATTTGATTGCAAAATTGAGTGATGATGTGTGATATTATACGACACCTCGCTGTGTGTGTGCGTGTGTGTTTGTGTGTATATGCGTGTATGTGCGTGTGTGTTTGTGTGTATGCGTGTGTGTGCGTGTGTATGGGCGTATGTGTTTGTGTGTATGCGTGTGTGTGCGTGTGTATGGGCGTATGTGTTTGTGTGTATGCGTGTGTGTGTATGTGCGTGTGTGTGTGAGTGTGTGAGATCAATGAGCTAGTACATCCTACATAGATTTTCTTTACTAATGGATAACAGTAAAATTATAGAACCATTACATTAATATGGAAAAACTTACCACTACTTATGTCCAAGTCGATAGTATCGTTAAACATTGCCAAAGGATTGTCCGAAGTGAGGAACGATGACAGACCAAGGTTGTAAAGCGAACCATCTGAGAGAGATGTGTTGAACGTTTGGTCTATGTTGTATGATACTGAAACAAACAAATTATTAACAATATAAACTGAAAGCTATTTAGTTTAACCAAGAGCTGTGAGATCCTTTTTAGGATACTTGTCATCGGTACTATGGAAGTCAGATGAAAGAAAGAAAGAATGATTCTAACCCCTGAGAGGCATGAATGAGTGTTTATGAGACTTAAAGCAAGTAAACTAAAAACCTAACGGCCTCTTATTATCCTACTACCTAGGCCTCCTCTCACCGTTTTTGGAGAGAAATGTTAGAGCTATAACCCACCACGCTGCTCCAATGCGGATTGGTAAGTTACACATATCTTTCATTCTTTAGAGATATGCAAGGTTTCTCACGATGTTTGTCTTTACGGAAAAGCATGAGATAAATTGCTGTTACCAATTAGGTATAAAAGTTCGAATAGAAACTCATTTCGCCCGAGGTTTGAACCCGTGACCCACTGGAAAGAATCACACACTCTCACTGCTGGGCTATCATAGCTCAATTTATCATGTGTTGTCGATAAAAGTAAATTTTGTGAGGAAATCTGCATATCTTACAATTCTTAAAATATATGTAACATACCAATCTCTTTTATTTGAAAAGAACAGACGTAATCTTTGCCTATTGTTTGGAGAGTAACAACAGCTTGCTAAAAAACAGTTTTCGTCAATATTGATCTAGCACAGGGGTGAGCAACCTTTTTAATCAACGGGCCAATTTAAATTTCAAACCTTTTTAGCGGGTCGCGCATGAAGTAACACTTACTAATAATTAACAAAACTTTATTTATAAATATAAGAATAAAAAAATATACAACTCAAAAAAATTTCGATTTTAGTTTAGTATGTATTACCGGGTAAGCTGTGACAGCCCAGTTATATACATGAAAGGTGGCCTGTAAATTGTGTGTTATTATTATTATCAAATAAACTTATTATAATTATAATATAAAAACTCACCATCCTCTTCAGTAGAATCTGCGGGCCCGGGCAGTTCCAAGTCCTCATCAGGTCCTGGTGAAGGGACGTCCTCATCTCGCGTCGGCGGCGACGGCGCCGTACTCGGCAGCGTTGGTATTAACTCGTCGAGTTTCCTCTTCAAAGCTCGCACACGTGCGCCAAAGTTTTTGTATGCCTGGGACAGAGAGTTATAATAGATGACCATCCAGTGTTCATAAAATGACCAAATATTACTTGGTCATTGCCATTACGCACATGAACCAAAGTAAATTTAAACGTTCTCCTGCCCTTACCCCATCCTAAGGGGACTGCACAACATATTTTTTGCTTTATTGAGTGACTGCCTGAGCTGTGTCACAATTTGTTTCCCGAATTACAATTTTGAACATAAAAGTATTTATCGTGAGTTAATTATAAGTGATTTTTGAACAACTTTCACCATCTACTTAAGACAAGAAAGGAAAGGTTTAATTTTGCCGTTTATTGTCGCAATATTTTTATTGTTGCTCCTCTCCTATTCATCTTAGCATAATGTTATATAGTCTATAGCCTTCCTCGATAAATGGACTACCTTACACTCAAAGAATTTTTCAAATCGGTGAAGTAGTTCTTAAGATAAGCGTGTTCAAACAATCAAACATAAACAAACTCTTGAGCTTTATATATTAGTATAAATTTTAAAGTCTTTACTTTGACTTTAGTATATCGGCACATATTATAATTTCATCATGTGATGTTTACAATTCACAAGATTTAAATCTAAGTGAAGCCTACAGAAAATTATATTTCTTCTTTATCCTACAGGTTGATATACGACGCACAAAAAATAAAAATCCTTTCATGTTTTGACAGGACAAATGTTAAGAATGAATATTTTAATTTCTTTTAAGATACAACCTGTTCCCGCCATGTTCATTAAAATTTTAAAATACCATTATAAATGGACTATGTGATTTCCATTTGTAAAGGAAAAACGAGGTTTTTTTTCTATATATATGCCCGGTATATAAGACTCAATGGTACCAATTTTTCAAAATCATAACAGACAAACTTTCGGAATATTATAACATTAAACATCATCTTCTTGACTTTATCCTACTTAAATTGGGGTCGGCACAACATATTATAAACATGTTGCATGTTGTCTGCCTGTCTCACCTCAAGTTACCTTAGTCGTACTTTACGACACCTCTGTAAGAAAGAGGGTGGTCTATTCTACTCAACCGGATACACACATGCCTTGAAAATTTTGTAGATAATCACTTATTGTTGTTTGAACTGCAATACTTAAAATATATATTTAACATTTCCATATACACAGATATAAAAACCTTATCTTGTTAGAACCACGTTAAAGGAATAAGGCAAATATAACATACAAGGTTATGTATAAAAGCCTTAATAAAGAAGTGTTACTTACATAAGCAACAACTTTGACTTCGCCCCTCTGAGTTGAATAGTACTGGTTAGCTGAACTGAGTAGAGCTAGTAACGCTTCTCTAGCTACTATCTCCCTCTGTAAGGCCTGGGTATATTTTTCCAGGCACGATATACCTTTATTTAATTCTTTCTCGACATCCTCTTTATGACCTTTATCTGGTAATATAAAATAGATTATAGCGTCCTGTCCGAAGAATAAAGTCACATGTTCCATGTATAAAGCATAGGAAATGGGACTTTATTTTTCAGAATTTAGGGAGTTACAGGGAAAGGTAACCGCATGCTTTTATTTAGGTAAATATGTATGTACAGATGTACCGATTCTATCCACAAATAAAGAAATCTTTGACCGCGAATATAGGACTTTAGTCGCAATTTTTCAGTCTGCATAGTGAAAATACAAATGAAGAGCTTCTACTGTATTTGAATTTTGATAAGTTGGAATCTGGTATTAATAATTGTTCATACCTTTTACACTTGCGCACAGCGCATCTGCATGTGATAAGTCCAAATTATTTTCACGTACATATTTCATCTTTAACTGAGTATCACCCTCCAACACTGTGCATTGCTTTATTTTGTTTACTAGTTGCTGTGGCTGAAATCCATAAAAACAACTAATTGCACCTCTTTAACATGTGTCAATGATTTTTATACTTGTTCCACATTCAGTGGCATGCTGATTTTATATATGAAAAGAATTGTTTTTAATATAAATTATAACTGATAATTCAAAATTAACAGATTTCCGTATGATTAGTTGGGTTCATTAATCAATATATGTAATTTGTTTAAACTTATTACTCTATAAGCCAATTCTGAGTAACTTATGTTGTATATAGCACATTTTTCTATTGAATAGAGATGTGAAATAATCACATCAGTAGTAAAGAGTGGCAGTAAACAACACATCCTCTTTATTAGCACAGAGTATTGATCCTGCCTTCAGCTCTGTGAGTCACAGATTTTGATTCACCCAAAGGGTCAACATTTTCTATAAAAGAATTTGTTGTTTTTTTCGAGCCTGCATGTATATCTGTATTTAAGTATGTATTTAAAACTATATATGTATGTATATATTATATACCAGTTGTCTATCCCCATAACACAAGTATTAAATTCCTTTAGGGACAGACAACCCATATATTTATTATTTATTACTGTTTAAACAAGAAGCAGTTTACCTGGAAGTCCAGTGGGTCATCATCAGTCTTTTTAATAGCTCCAGCACTGAGTAATCCTGTCAGATCTGATAGGAACTCATCATCATACACTGACCTTTGCTCCCAAATTTTGAATATACGGAGAATTTTAGACCTGACTTTCTCATCTCTAAAAATTAAGAATATATATTTATATTACTTTTATATAAATATATAAGAATATATATTTACCTATAATATTAGTATAGAAGAGAAATTGTAACTAAATTATCAAAAATTTAGATTAAAAAAAAATTTAAGAACAACTTCTTGTAAAGATAGTGTTTATTGAAAATAACTTTGAATATCAGACAAATTCCATACTGAACCTGAAAAGTGTTTATTTATACACATACCTGACAAGTGGAGTTGCCTTTTGTAAATTGAGCCCCCAACTCTCCACAAACTCATAATTCTTTCTCTTACTATATTGAATAACATCATTAGCCAAATAGAACAGGACTAATCTTTGCTCAACTTTAACTCTCTTGAGCACATTTAACCAACTTGAAACAATCTTCTTATGATGAAGCCTTTGCTTCAAACACCAAGACGATAAAGATTGTATACTCTCTTGAGTATCTTTTAATTGTGATAACTTCTTTTCAAATGCCAAAGTATTGAATTCTTCAGTTTCACCCATTGTTGTCATAAGCTCCTTAGTCAACACATTTCTACTGTTATATTCATGTGAAAATGATCAACTGTGTATTGCCTAGGCCGCACTTAGTATAAAAACATCTACATTTACACTACTAACAATATTGCTATTATTTACAAATACATCTGTATAAAATATTAGAAAAGCCGCGTTATTTTGGTTTCTAATATAACAAATTAAATGTGAATCATAATTGAACTAACACCCTTTTTCATCATAACTTTATAACCACGTATAAAAGACAATAATTAAGTTAATTTTATTAACTGTTTTTTAAAACAGTCAGAAATACGTTTAGTAATCTAGTATATTTTCTAATACAACAACCGCCATTTTCTATAAAGTACAACGTGCTGTCAAATGCCACAGATTAAGTTAAACTCACAGATAAGTAACGATTAAAAGTTAAAAAGAGCAAGACTTTGTCAATGTTCTGATAAATATAAGCATAAAATAAGATCTAGTGTAGAACAATAGCAATAAACCGAGGAATTGAGATCATATTGTTTTTTAACCCAACAACGCATTTCTCATTTTAAAAAACAAGAAAAAATAGTAAAAACGAGGGTGATAATAAAATCTATTCACTATTGTTGAGAAAATAGATTATAACAGTCTGTTAGTAGATTTTTTTAAGTAGTTTTTGATCATAGATAATTCACTATAATATGAGTTTGTGATCCATGTACACTGTAATCTTTGTTGTGATCATAGATTGTTTGTCTTTGTGATTATATACTACTTACCAATATATTTGGAACTTATAGCAAATCTAATTAATCTTGCAGGACACGTTAAATAAACTATATTATAATATAGGTATTAGGTATACATATTCATCTATTTTGTTTATGATGTGGGTCTCATGAATTTTTTATTAATCCTGGAATAACTTAATAAGGTTATAGTGCAGTGTTTATCAGTAAGTGTGATGAAATATATGTTTATAATGACGATACTTAAGTACCTATGAGTTTGTATTTTAATTAATTAACTCAGTATATATATAATGACAATTTAATTATGAACCCTTTTCTTTTCATTTTTCCCGAGCCAAATTACGATAGCCATTTTATTAACTTTAAATATACGCCCCCTAATTGTTCTTTATACACTACTGGACTCCCTGTTTCCAATTTGCATATTTTTAGTTTTCAAAAGACAGAAACAAATTAAAGATAAATAACATGGAACAAATGTGTATACTGCGTCCATCATATTATCAGTCTTTTGACAGCTCACGCTCATTAAGTTTTGTATTGCTTACGTACAAATATCATACAAATAATATTTGTACTTTATGGATGGGTACCGCCCACTTAGTGATGTCACACATAATGGGTTACTACGATTATGCCACAGATTAAAAATAATCGGTAGAAATCGATGTTACGAGTATTAAAAGACATTTAATAACATTATATAAAGTTTTACTTTCTTCTTAGTTAATACATGAATACAAATAAAACAATCAGGATATTTTAATTTATTTTATTAGCACGAGTCGTCGGAATGATAATCAACACTAGACTCCTCCGATGAGGAGTCTTCAGTAGCAGTTATTATTAGCTCTTGTGTAGATAATATATTATCAAACGCAATATCACGTTCCCAATCAGAGAATATTACTCTTTTAGTTCTTTCCACCACACTTGCCCAGTTCTCGGCCGTTACGTGGGTGCAAGCATTTTTTAGCAATTGCAACATTTTATTCGCTGTGAATGGGGGGCTTGTATTGCATCTCGCAGCATGCCCTTTTACTTGTGCCCATATAAGTTCTATTGCGTTGTACTGGCAGTGGTATGGAGGAATCCGAAGAACAGTATGGCCATATTCTGCTGCCATTTCATTGATTACATAGCGTTTTGCTCTCTTTTTGGTTTTTAATATTTTTATTAATTCAACTTTTAACATTGAGTCGTCCACATTTTCTCCATTGTCCCGAAGCCAATTAATTATTTCATGCTTTTTATTAGCCTGTGTTGGCATTTTGTCAATTTGACGGGAGTGGTAGGGCGCATTATCAATAAAAATTATTGATGGTTCTTCCAATGAAATGAGCATTTTTTTGAACCACTCTTCATACACATTTGCATTCATCTCTTCGTGGTAGTCATTTGATTTCTTCGATTTAAATGCCAACAGTGCGTCTTGTACAAATCCTTTTGCTGTACCTGCATGGCAAATGATTAGGCGCTCACCTTTTCCCATTGGTACTGAGGAAGTGGAATCAGCAGTATCATCAGTCCAGAAACGAGATAGTGTGTGGTTAGCGTTGAGCCATGTTTCATCCGTGAAAACAATATTTGCCCAATCTTGTATTTTCTTTGCCTCTCTTAAAAAATCACAACGTGCTATAGCTATATCTGTGCGTTCCATTAATAATTTTCTTTTATTTAACTTTTTATATGAAAAGCCAATTGTGTTCAAAACTTTGACCAAAGAAGATTTTTCACCATGAAATAGACCACTTCTTTTCAAAGAAACAATAAGTTTTCTCAAAGTTGGAATTTCTTTTCTCAAGTAGTAATCTAGTTTACGTAGGTTATCATTAATCGAATTACTTAGGTACGTAATTCGATTAATGATAGTAGGTACTATAATCGGAATGGTATCGCATACGAGAATCTTTAGGACATCACTATCGTCAATCTGTCAAAAGATGGTTAATATAATGGACAGTGTATAGTGTATGCGGGTTGCGTGTGTAACGTGCTTTGTACATTTATATACAAGACACATATATGTAATACATACATGAACATAGTCACACTAGTACAATGGTACATACACAGTCTGAGGATGCACCACAACAGTAACATTAGAGGCCTTGGTGAGAGCGGTTGTGAAGTGACATGTTGTTACTTGCTAGTGCATGTTTATAAACATGCTAGTTTATAAACACTACAAAATGTTTTATACTGTTTTTTTCTTTACACATACCCTTTATTGCAATATTCGGTCCCTTTGGAACTTTGACAATTTTGATATTTTTGTTGTCATCTTCAGAATATCCAATTTTTTAACAATTCATTAGTCTTAGTAACATGTCATCAGTTAGTTTTTTTTTTTGCAGACTCACAAACATGCTGCAATTACATGGAAATAACTTAGGAAAAAGACAGCAGGAATTAAATGCAGAAATTTATAAAGCAACATCAACAAATATAGATTTCAACCTTATTAAAACTCTTGAAGAACAATCTGATGTGGACAGACTATATAAAATTGAGGTTGCCTCAGTATACAAAAATGTAGACTATATGATAGAAACCCTCAAATGTGGAAATAGCTTGTACATTGCAAGGGCCTTGAAATGTACTTGGTTATATGAAACAGAGTATTCTTTTAAGATTAATCCAGATTACTTGCACCATGAAGTGTTTCCCTACATGTCTATAAAAAATAAAAAGAAAATGTTGAGTACTATATCCATGCATGTTAGAGATGTAAATAGAGCACTTGATTTTTACAACTATTGTGCAGCAGATATAAAGCTGGATGTCATTGCTTTGAAATTTTTAATTTGGACCTCTGAAGAAAATAAAATGGAATACATTGTAAACACTGAATGCAGTGATCCTAATTTTATATTGAAAATTAAGAACATTATCGGCTATTCTTTCAACTTGTTTGAAGCCTATCTAGCAAAAATAAACAAAAAGAAATGTGGAAACTATGTAAATGTTATATTAAAAGAATTTTGTGGCTTGTATAAAACTTCCAATAAAAGATATTTAGACTTATTAGAGCAATATACTGTCTTTGATACATGGTCTTATTATGAAACCAAAGTGCCTAAAATAGGACTTCGTATATCTAAAGACATTATCCTTAATCACAAGGATAGAGTCTCAAAAAATCCAAAGCTATATTTTCTGTGGCTTAACAACAATATTATTGCAAAACATTCTTCACTACAAGAAGCCAAACACTATGCTATCAATCTTTTGCCAGCTTCTGTTACATCTTTCTGGCAAATAAACTTTTATGACACTTACAAGGCAATTTTCAAGTTGTTCCCTGAAAATGAAATATATTCATTTTTAAGAAATATATTTCTTGAAAAATATGCTAAAGAACAATTTGAAATGAGCAAACATTTTTATGATTTAAAATATTATGAACTATTAACAGATGAAGAAAAAGAAGTTTGGGGTTTAGACCATATTAAGAGAAATGATGAATTATTAGGGCCCAACCAAGATTATCTTTGGTATCAATTTGTAAACTATGATTTGGCATTCAAGGAAATAAAGAAGTATATATATATTACTAATGATCGCCACAAAAGGGCATGTATGACTAATGTTTTAATAAACTGTGTTAAAAATGAGGAGCAAATGGAATCATTAATAAGATATTACTATGAAAGACATGTAAATGAAGTTGAAGATGTAAAATTAATATTTATTGATGAAATTGTTAAAAACACGAATATTTTCAAATTTGGTGAAAGTTGTTGGGTAATTTTTAATAAATTACTGCACAGTGGGTTCGATTCATACCTTTTTGAAAAATATAAAACTCTTGCAATACTTTATAATATCATACACCATAAACCAATTCCAAACGCACTTGAGGATTATTTAATAACAAGTGATAATGCTTACAATATAATAGAACAAAAGAATAATTTAAATAATCAAGAAATAAGCCTTGTTTATGAATATTTTATTAATTTATGCACAAATAAAATGAAAGAGTTTGATAATCAAGTATATGATGAAGTAAATTTGAATGTTCAATATGTTATTTCCTTTATTGTTCAGGTAATAGAGGGTTTTGGAAAGACAAAAATTGATTGTCCAGATATAGTTTTGAAATATATGACATTGGACAGCACATATAAAAACCATTACTTCTTAGTGGATGAAGTAGAAGAAATAACAGAGGCAAAATTGTTAAGAATATTAAAACTTGATTCTAAGTTACTCCTTAAGACACTTACAGAACTACCAGACAACAATTGTTCAAGTATAACAATGAATAATTTATTTAAAAAACTAAGAATTTATTTTTCAAATGATATAGCCAAAGACTTTCTTTCTTATTGTGATCAATGGTTATTAGAAAGTAGTAAAGGTCGAAACATGTATGCATTACTTGATACTATTGTTTTATCTATATTCCATATAAGTAGTGATGATAATAAAATTGCCTTCATGTCAAAGTATGTACCAAAAGAACCTAAAATATCACATGACACGATAGACAAAGAAATATTAGCTATTCAAAGATACATTTGTAAGTTTGTGCATTATTCTCGGCCTCCTTTGCCATTATCAAGTGTGTTACCCTATATAAAAGGAGACTATGTGCGTTATTGTTTACCTATGTTTAATTCATACTCAGTTAATCTTCCATTGCCACAGTGCCTTGCATTCATTACAGCTGTTTTAGACACTCCAGTGTCCAGTCAAAAGCATGGCTTGCGTTTGGCATTTGAAATCTTTGGTATAGAAGATCTGTCAAATTTGATTGTTAAAGTTTGGAAAACAACTAAAAATGTGTCCCTGAGGTTGACTATATATAAAGCTCTTTTCAACAAAATAAGAATTCTTAAAGAGTCTTCCCAAGCGAAACTTTATGAAACATTGAAAATGTTAACACTAAGTTTAAATGAAAATGATGACGATGAGATCTTTTCTCTTTTACCCAGTTTCGATCTGTTAAACTACAAAGGAAACTTCTTTGAAAGTGCATGGACTGTGATGAAAGATTGGACAGAAAAAAGCTCTACTAATCTAGACAGAAAGTATGCGATTATAAATAAAATTTATTCTAACTTTGATGTTATAGACAAAGAATTTTGTCGCAGTCAAATCATTGATGAATTTGTGGTGTTAATGTTGACCAATAATGAAATGGGTCAAGTTTATGATAACTATAAAGTAAACAGTCTTACTGAAGTAAAATGGAGTCTTACAGCAAAATATATTATTCAAATTTATGATGATAGTGTGGAAAAAAGTTTAGAACTAGTGAACAGTATTTTAAATAAATGCATTGAAATGTTCGATGTACTTGACAAGGGTATTTATACATGTCGGAAATTCATGTTTCAGTTTATTAAGAAAATATGTCAATTATCATATTGGACAAGTGACAAAATTGAATCCAGTGCTGGTATACCAGTTATAGAGCACATTCTAAAACTAATGACTGAAATATTACCCATGAAACAAATATATCCAATGTATATTGAGTTAAATGTGATAATAATATCCAAAAAAGTTATAGAAACTCATAAACAGAATGACTTGGAAGATATAGCTAATAGATTGGCTTCTAGATTTATAGAATTTCTGGAAGATCTCAATACTAAAAAGTTGCTTTATTCAAGTTTTTATAATATCATTGCATCGTTGATGTATAATGCTATTCAGGCTACATGCAATAAAGCAAAGTTGAACAATATAACCGTTGTAAGTCTCGTCAGTTCCCACCTGGCGGAAGTTTCACTTCTGGAGACGCGTTTGATCGCGGTTATGATGTTACCAAAACAATGTCCAAACCAAAATGCACACTTTTGGAAAGAAGCTATAGAGAAGATACAACGATGGGAGAATGATGAGTTAGACACATATATTTATGAACATTTCATACACACCAACTTTACACCTGTTTAACAACGAATTTTATAAAGAATTAACATTATCTAATGTGGATATTTTTGCCTAGGAAAGCAAATGTCCTATTGAATGGCATTTATAAACAGATATTTAGATCTATGGAATCACACAAGTTTTATTATAAATATGTTATAATTATACAAAATAAGATACAAATCATTAGGTATTACACCATTTAATGATCACTAGTAATCATTATTACACTTATTATTAACTAGCCTTTACCCGCAATTTCGTTCGCGTGTACTGTAGTCGCGTGATAGGATAATAGATGGCGCTTTTATATGTCGTCATATTCCTGTAGAATTTAAAGGATTTCTAAAGCCTATATGTTACTCCGGCGTATAAGGAATAATTGTGCCATATTTCATAGATATTAGTTCAGCGGATTCACCGTCAAAGTGTAAGAAACATACATCCATACTCACAAACTTTTGCATTTATAATATTACCTAGTAGGATAGGATTAGTGTTGTAAACGTAACCTACGTCTGATTCTTTTTAAAATAGTCTTCTATTTTTTGTAATACTTTGTCTCAACCAAACTTTTAATAAATCACATATTTTGCAATGCTACGTAAAATATTCATCACATTTTTTCTGGTTTTCGTAATTAATACAGAAAATCGTACACAAAAATTTATTTTTTTTAAGGAAATAAATTGTTATTGGAAACAGTAGAATTAAGATAACGCTGTTGAGCTTTTGATGCAAACGCTGTTTTAAAATAATCCACTTGATTTTAAGACGATTTTTCTTATAAGTTTCATACCTAAAATTCCAGATACCTACTTCTGCTGATAGCTGAAGTTCTATTAGGATTAATCATTGTTTAAGAAACAAAACCATTAAAAATGGTAAAAAAGTTTAACTATTTTTATATTTTTTGCTTAATCTTTAAAGATAGAATTATGTGTCGTATTATTTTACTAACGACGTGATATGGTGCTAAGATTTTTTATAAGATGAATATATTTATGAGGATATAATTAAGCATGTTTTATTTTATTTATCCTATACCAGGTTTTCGATCTTAGTTTCACAGAACTTAAGCTATTCTTAAAACTTAGATATATGCTATCGTGGTCTTTTCTGCAAACCTGTAAAAGAAGCTAAATTCCACCTAAGGTATACTTTTAAATTCCGTAATTAATATTAGACAGAAAAGTTTAGTGTAAGAAATATGCTTAAAGCTATTGCCTATTGCACTATATATGAATGATAAAAATGTTTGAATTTCTAAATTGAAAATGTTAAAAAAATTTAACCGAAATTTCTTGCTGGTTCAAGGGCAACATTCCGAACCAGTTGAAATATAACTTGCTTCATTAAATCTAATGAATCCTAGACGGTTGAAAACTGCTTGTAAAAGCTTTCTTGAATAACGATTACTTTGATTTGATTTTTTGAATCACAATGAAGGCAGAATTCTTGATTAATGCTTCCAGACTTGTGTCATATTTCAACATTACACAAAACGTTAACAAATTATATATCTACTTAAACTTGCTCTTTCTATTGTTGACAAGCGTATGAAAATCCGTTCATGTAGTTTGGAGATTTCCAAGAAAGACCGACTAAGCGTGAGGCTATGTAGTAATAGGTACATTATTTTTCTCCAGTAATTTGTTTGGTATATAAGTAAGTAAAGTAAGTAGCAGCCTGTTACTATCCCACTGCTGAGAATAGGCCTCTTCTCTCCGTTTTTGGAGAGAAGGATTGGAGCTATGACCTACCACGCTGCGCCAATGCGGATTGGTAGGTTCTACAGAATTTTCTAGAGATATGCAGGTTTCCTCACGATGTTTTCCTTCACCGAAAAGCGTGTAATAAATTGCAATTACCAATTAGACACATAAGTTTTAACAGAAAAACTCATTGGTGTCTGCCCGGGTTTGAACCCGTGACCTCCTCGAAAGAGTCGCACGGTATTACCGCTGGGCTACCACAGCTTATATAGGTAAGTTAAGTTAATGTTAAACTAGATTACAATTCTCTTACCCTTATCGCACTCTAAGTGGGGTCGGCACAATATTCTTTCTTCCATTCTCCTCTATTATTCGTGAACGCTGGTGCCACTCCTTTAACATGCATATCATTTTTCACACAATCCATCCATCTTTTTTTCGGTCTCCCCCTCTTCACTAAAACTCTTTTCGTCACATGATTTAAAGTAGATGTAAAATTAAATCTACTTTATCCCTTAGACCAAATCCTCAATACCAGTGTACCTTATAAATTAATGGGAAAATGAAACAACGCAATTATTTTGCAAACATAAAATTTTATATTCTACGTAAAATGCAACATTTATCAATATCCCATATAAAAAATAATTAAGTAATAACAAATATCATTCAATCTGCTACATCGCAATGCTATAAAGAAGAATAGGTAAAGCGTTTTCATCACCTTAACAATTTTACGATCGAGTATTTAACAAAACCATGGACAAAATATTGAGAATGCGTTAGTTAATAACAAAGGTAATAGAATCCCCAAGGAATAAAATATTCTTGTCCATCAAGATTAGCCAAACCCAAAGACGTAGCCAGAATACTGAGGGGGCGGAAAATTCTAGACTGTTTTTGTGTGTGTTTAACATCTATTTCAAATTAGTAGCGGAGTTGAAATAAATTATCGCATGATCCCCTATCATCATCCTCCTGCCCTCATCCCACTCTAAGCGGGGTCGGCACAACATGTTCCAAAAACATGTTGTTACATGATTTCGCTACGTATTTTACGACCTGCCACCTGCCTGACGTCAACTTACCTTAGTCGTATTTTACGACACATCGGTAAGAAAGGAGGGTGGACTATTCTACTCAGCCGAAACCACACGGCGGGTCGACTTACCTTAGTCGCCTTTTACGACACCTCGGTAAGAAAGTGGGTGGTCTATTTTACTAAACCGGATACCACACGGTGGGTCAATTTATCTTAGTCGCCTTTTACGACACCTCGGTAAGAAAGGAGGGTGGTACTATTCTATTCAGCCGAATACCACACGGCGTCGCATGATCCCCTATACAAACCTAATAAAGTGTCAATTTATTAGCGACCAAACCGCTCTTCTAGCTGCAACCCTCTGTTTATACCTAACTACGCCCATGGCCAAAACGCGGAAGACTATTAAAACCAAAATTGTTACCCATTCAAGATAGTATAGTCTGTATAGAGGCAGGATTTATAGTCTGTAACCTACCTACATTACAAAGGTTAATAGTACGATGGAGGATTATAATCTACGTTAAAAGTTTATAGTCTGACAAAGTGCAAAGCCTCAAGCCCAGTCAAAAGTTTGAGGCTTACATTCGGTCAACAAAATTGTGGTTCTTGTAAATAATTTGAAATCTTTGGCTGACCAGTTGACGGTGTTTAGTAGAAAATTGTTCTTACTACAGATAACAAATTGTTAATTAACAATTAGATTTAGAATCCGATTGATACTCAGAAGCATTTAATATAACTTATCATTATTTTAATGTAAGCGTAGATGAACACAAAAGCGACCAACAAGCAAGCTTCAGATTATAAAATGGTGGCAATAAGGAGTACATCTCTTATATACTTAAAGAAGTTATAAATTATTGATAAAATATTATTATTCTAGAATTTCTATATATAACTATAATTGGAAATAGTCAAATGAGATTTGTGCTTTCAATAGCGAACAATAGGTTTTCGAGTGATAGTATAAGATCGGTCCTTTAAACAGCATATATTGCCTTATTGATAACTGTGTCGTTCTGAACGCTGACTCGATATGACTATCAGGTGTTGTGACGTTTAAGTCGTAGTTGCTACTATATTTTGAAATTTAGTAACCCATAGTTGCCTGTTATCCGTTACGTGTCCGATATTTGTATTTTATGTTTAAATAGGTTGGTAACCTTTAGGTTATCTTGTTATTTCATACATATATTTGGTTACTGTTATCAAAAAATAGTATGTGGATCTAGCCAGATTATTATGTATTATGCTTATACATAGCAGACGTGACTTTATTCTACGGATAGAGCGATATATTTTTTTCCATTTGACTATATGTTGTTAGCCCTAACGGCTTTTACAGAGTCACCGGGCGGAACGGAAGTTGCGAAATGCGGAGAGTAGAGCGCAGAAGCTCTACTAGCGTCGGGGAATGTCGCCCTATGGGTGCCTCCTGTGAGGCTGGACCACGGCTTAAGGCGACGTGTAGTGGAGGGCTAGTAGTATGACGATTAGTCATTATTGCGTCGGGAGTATGGCAAGAAGCCACGGCCGACCGGCGTCAGAAAACAAGGGCCTCGTATTCGCCGGCGAAGACGCTGTTTGCGTGTATTATATGTGTGTGTGTGTTTGCGATCGTTATTTGTTCGTAAGGGTCATACAGGGCGCTTTTTGGATGCCTATATTTTAAAGGGCGATATATATAGTAGTGGACCTCCATCGGTTGAAAAGTTGCGAAGAAATAATTTAGAGCACAAATTTCTTTAACATTAAGCTTAAGAAAACTGTTCAGTTTTTTTTAAATAGAACTTAAGGTTATGGAAACCGTTGAATTAGGGCAATTATTGCGACTTTTACACTATAGAAGAAAATTGTCAAGCAAGTCATCCGCCATTAGACCACAATGGTTGCCCGCGAAGTAAGTAAAAGCATTACAATATTAATCTTATTGTCTGATGATTGCTTATTGAAGTTTTGAGGTTTGAAGACAATAAGTTTACAACAATTGCAATTAACAGAAACGTCAACAACATCGAAATATATTTAAAAACTTTAAAAAATGTTCAAAATTCGACCAACATACCTTATCTTTCTCACTTTCGTACGTAACTTCTCATAGCAAAGTCCTTTAGTGAAATTTGTACTTATTATTCGCGAACAAACTTTTTAAAATTTATAATTTACTTTGGTTATAACGATTTTTATAAACATTATTAACGGATTGATATCATTAATGTATAGAGACTGGCTATACTCACGTCTTATTTTATCGGCTGAGCCCAACTAGTTTATATCGTCTATGGTATTATACTTTATTTGTTCAAAATTTAGAAATCATTAAGGGTGCTTATTTGTTAAATCTACCAAGTCAATTGGGATCTTTTTTTACCAGGCGCGCTATAAATCCGCCAAGAGAGATTTTATTTCACAGATTTAACTTAATAATTATGCTTCCACTACACTACATTAATTGTATTACTCGTAATTTATGGATAATGCCTTTTAACCGTCAGTGTAGCAAGGCATTACATAATGTAATAGCAAAACACGCCCTAGCACAATAAATTGACGATGCAATAAATTCTTTATGGAATCTCCCTTCAAAATATGTAGTAGTTTTTTTTAACGTAATAGTGCAATTGAATTAGAATTGCAATGACGTCACTCTCAACTTTCGTTTTCTGTCAAAACTTATTTTATAAATATTTGGAAGTCCGAATTTCGCTGTCCATTTCAAACTTGCTGTTAGTTTTAAACGACTATAACAAAAAAAAATAGAAAAATAGTAATTTGTTATTTTCATTTACCAAAATTAAAGTATCTGCAATCTTTATAAATCCAGAGCGCGATTTGTAATTGGAGAATATTCTCGAAGATTAACATTGCTCCAAAATAGCTCTCCAACACCTTAGTACAGGGGTGTCAAACTCGCGGCAACTAATGTATCAAATTAGAAACGAAATTAGCACATAAACTTATAATAAATTAATTTATAAAGTTATAGCGGTCCTACCACGCTTCGCTAGGCTTAATATAAAGGCATCAGTAGGAAGAAATGCCAGTGATGATTGATTGAGTTTAAAAAAATGGGTCATTCTAAAAATGTCTGAAAATTTTATTAAAATCAGTCCAGCTAGTTCCGGAGTCTATAAAGGGCATACAGGGAAACATTAATTTTTTTATATAAGATAAGGAATATTTCAATAATTTAACTATATCTTTATTACTAATCCAAATAAAAATAAACTTAACTATAACTAAATAACTTGTTTCAATAAACATATACTTTTTGCGACCCACCTAAAGTTAAGCATTGTTTATTTGGCCCAAGGTAGTTGTTGAGTTTGATACCCCTGCCTTAGTACATACATATGTATAACGACCGGTATCGATGCATACATTAATAAAGCTTCGCCTAATATTCAAAAATATACGTTGTTTTAAACACAACTTACGTTTAACCCAAGCATAGGTCTAACTAATAAGGAAAGGCAACAAAGGGTCAAATTTACCCCATTACCAATACATCCCAGATCTAGTTACACCTACCCTTTTAACTGTATACATAAAAACTAGCTATAATTAACAATGCTACCGTTCTTTACTTCTTTATTCTGCCAACACTCTACTGCTGAATAAATATCATCTAAATATCTAGCATTTTGTATAACTAATCGAACGACTAAATAAAATTTTAATCTTATTGCTATACTCGTTTTTATTGCAAGATTTGGTTTCATTTACTATACTAATACGTCTAAAATAAAAGCATCGTTAATAAATATAATAAGAGATCAATTTTAGGCAATTATTAAGTCATAAATACGAATAACATTACGGTACATTTGATTCGATCGACTATCTCCGTAATTGCGAGTTAGTTCGTAATAATGTGTACATACAATTGAAGTCAATTCATAAATGTGTAACCTAAATATACTATTACACATAGAAAAAAAAAAAATTTAATGACCCGTGTCCATAATTTTTCAATAATAATTAGACAAATCTATGTAAAAATAATATACAATATGTACTAATAAATTATTTATTAAATTTTAATCTGTCAGCAATGTGTCAATTGTTTGACAGATAATAAATTTACTTAAGATATTAATCTGATTTTTAATTAAATTAAAAAATTCTGTATTTCGTATTGCTACAAGATGTAGACAATTTTTTTGTACGCACTTAACAGATTTTAAAATTTACTATTTGTGTAAAAAAATATCCGATTCATTCTCCACCCGTTAACGCTGTAAAAGACGTTAGAGCTAACAGCACATAGGTAGACAACTAAACCTTTATTTTATTTTTTTCGAGTACTGATCAATAAGTTAATCTACCCGTAGTAGCACATTTATGTATAGTAGAATTTACGAAGATAGTCGACCAGGGTTATTTAATTATATCGCCAAAAGTCATAACATTTTTTCACATCCCAATTTTGTTATTTTTTTAGAGAATTTATCGATATAAATAAATCCAAATAAAATATTACTTTCAACTTAAAACGAAACAACAATTCATTCATTCCCTTTTTGTTAACACAATAAATTATTGTGCGTATAGATTAAGAGCTGGTGATCACCAGTATATCGTCTACAAAACAAGCCAAATTGAGTTTGCTGTACAAAAACATTAATAAAATGATTTACGATGGAACAAAGAAATTTTTAAAATATTTATAATAAAAAATAAACATTTGAAAATACCACAAAATATATTTTTTTAAAAAATATTTGTATTCAAACTATTAAATTGATGTATAGATTTGTGTTAATTTTAAATTGTATATTCGATGCTATAAGATAACATGTAATAATGATAAAAATGATAGTCCCAAGTAATTTTATTTAACAAAAAATCCAATACGTATACTCAAACGGACTAGATTATTTCATTTAAGTAGCTAAATTGTTTCAACAATTCAGTTATTTTGCTGAGCACTTAATAAAACAATTAATTTAAAAAAAATCCACAAGAGAAAAACAAATTATTTTTATATGACCTGACTCTATACTTGATCTTTTATACTATTAATATAAGTAACGTTAAAACCGCTACAATAATTGACTGTATGAAGAAGTTTAAAATCGTTCTCTCTTAGTGATAGTACTCTAGTAGTAGGTGGTCTACCTTTGCACTTCTGTATGTGTTCCTGTTTATTTTTCTTTTGTCTTGTATTTACTATGTATTTGATATCCAATAATGAGTTTTTATTATTATTATCGTTCAAATGTTGTATTACTTTTGATCACCAACTCTTTTACTACTTAGTACACGCAGATTTTTGTCACAAATACTCGTATGTACCTGAAAATTACTATTGAACATAACACCAGGTATACCTAAGTAACAGAGCGCGGTTTGACGTCTTCAACTTGTATCAGCTGTTCTATCGGTATAAGAGATAGTTCGCCGCCTAACATCGGTGCTGGAGGGCCCTGAAATAGGTACAGCAGAGTTATATAAAAGAATGTTTAAATGAAAGCAGTTTTATTTTATTTTATTAGGCTATCAACAATATATACATGAAATAATTGTTCAAAAGATACATGATACATTAAAAATAGAAACTAAATGCTATATTAATTAAAGATGGCTACAACATTTACAATAATAACAAACATCCATAACAAAGTAGAAATAACAACAACAGAAGAATATAAATAACAAAAACCAAGAACTGGTGACAATAACACAAATTATGTAACCTAGGTTTCAAATTTAACCAATATGGCCATCTCGCTCACACAGCGTCTCTTTCGCACACCATTTTGCCACCAGCTTTACTTTACCAGTATTATGTAATCTATTTTGTATAATTATAAATTGTCTCGATCGTCTCTCAAAACATTGTTCTTATAGCAGTCAATATTAATATATATCAACATGATAAAATAACTATTTGATTATATGGAATTGGTGATACGAAAAAGCTTTGTATATTTAGGACAGGTAGGCCACTATAAACACAATCAACCAATTCCTTAAAATCATACAGCCACACACACAACCAGGAATATAAATGTATAATATAGTGTACACAGTATCACAGCTTTTTTTGTGGTTTTTGACCCTGTACAAGATATTGATTACCAAATATAACTAGTTATACTTATATACTATGTATGTTTATACAAGTTAACTATCACATAGCTGTGATAGCCCAGCGCTAACACCGTGCGACTCTTCGAGGAGGTCGCGGGTTCGAACCTGGGCAGACACCAATGAGTTTTTCTGTTAAAACTTAAGTGTCTAATTGATAATTAGAATTTATCGGTGGAGGAAAACATCGTGAGGAAATCTGCATATCTCTAGAGAATTCTGGAGATATGTGTAACCTATTGGAGCAGCGTGGTAGGTCTTAGTTCCAATCCTTCTCTTTAAAAACGTAGGGAAGGATAGGAAGGGAAGAGGCCCATTCCCACCAGTAGGAGAGTAATAGGCCGCTACTTTACTTACTTTTATAACTAGTTATAGCAATTATTTTGAAATGAGCAACCGCCAGGTTCCTTGCTGGCTCTTCTTGGTAGAAAAAGTTTTCCGAAACAGCAGTAGAGTTTATGATTTGATGGAACTTGTTTATAAGTTTACTTGAATATTTGGGATTTGAATTTAAATACTAGGTCAGCCGATTAGTCGATTGAGATACTATTATTTTTATTGTTAAATTAGGAAATTATTAGTAGGTAATTCTAATTCATAATGTTTGATATTTGCGTACCTTTTTCTTTAATATAAATTGTCTCACTTCGTAGGTTAGCTGGCAGAGATCTCTGTCATAGGGATAAGTTGACCTTTGTACACTTTTTTTACCAATTATGTTTTTTTCCAACATTTTTTATGGTACATAAATAAATTACTTACGGGCGTAGTATGAGGTCGTTCAGGTGTATGAGGCGAGTGTTTATCCGCGGCGAGTGCGGCCTCGCGCGCTTTGCGTAGACCCAGAGAAAACACAGCAACCGAACGAACACGTTTTACTAATGCAGCGCGGGCGCGCGATCGACCTGGTATAACATTTATTTTTATATTTATGAACTAACAATAGATTTACCATTTCGAGTTATAGATAAACTACGATAACATGACGCGCCCCTCCCCAAAATTCAAAACGTTTGAAAGTATTCACCAATTATTCGCAACGGATGTGTGCGTGCTGAGACGGCTGTTAAACAAAAGCAAATCCATGGATGATGTGGATATGAGACTAGACAGTCTATAACATATTTTCTATTTACTTTATTGCGGATTATAGCAAAATATTTTTTTTATTACTTTTGTATTATAGATTTCCGCAAAGTAACGCCTAATTAAAACGAACCGAAGAGCTTCGATCGAAAGTCAAAGTGACTTTACCGTTGTTGGATCGAGAGTCGGATGCAAAAGATTGTCTTTTGCTCGATTGCTCGAAACGGCACGTTGTTCGGAAGTTCTTCACTCTACAGCCCAAACTATCCATAGATTTGTCAGAAAATTAAAATTTATAAAGTAAAATCTTGTTCGTATACAGAGAATTAAGTTTGTGTATGTAGGCTTGCACTGGACTATTTGTTTGTGCGCGTAGGGGTGTGTCGAAGATTTTGATAGAATTCTTATTATCTATGCTACTCACTGCTCTTATCTTTCGGCTTGTCGTCTTCGCTGGAAGTGGCGCTGGTTTCCATCGATGGCGTGATCGAGGGTACTGCGTTCAAATCTGGTTCGGAACCGCCCGCGGTCACACTACCAGACAACTCCTTTACCGTAATAACAAGACAGTGATGGTAAAATATAATTCGCTTTTCATTTCCAGCACTTCAAGAAGCATTGGATAAATCCAACATATATCTATACTAATAATATAAAGTCTGTTTACTATTAAAACTTTATATTATTAGTATAGACTATTAGATTATTACTGTATATAGACATAGGATTACCCATAAAAACGTAAACGTTTTCATGTATAATCCGGTGAACAAATATAGATCAAATTTTCTTTGAGACATCGTCTCTTTTAACAATCTTTGAGACAATTTTCTAAACTTACATATCGGGGTAAAATACAGTGTTAAAAAAATATTTCGTAATTCCTTCTGAATTATGAAGAATCTTTTAATATTTTTTGTCAATTACTTTAATTTTTGATAATTCAGTTTAAGCAAACGTAGTCGCAGGTGTAGTTGTAAAATATAAATCATTTAGTAAAACTTGCACATAAATATTTAAGAAATGGATAGATAGAGAAAATACAAATACCTTATAAACCTACATTCACAATGATATCAAAAACAAGTTCAATTTTTTAACTTTATCTATGGTTGAAGATGAAATGTAGACTGCATATGGTACTATGACGAAAGTTGTTTTAATTTTTAATATAAAGAATATGGATAAAAGAAAACAGAACGAGATTTGCGCATAGAGTTATTATATACAGAGCAGAGCCATACGGAGGTCTGTAAGTGTGTCGAGTGTCCAACAAATAATACGAGAGAAGGAATTATTAGTGAGGTAATTCTAATGCATAATGTTTGATATTTGCGTACAAACTTTTTCTTAACTATAAATTGTCTCACTTCGTAGGTTAGATGGCAGAGATCTCTGTCATAGGGATAAGTTGACCTTTGTACACTTTTTTTACCAATAATGTTATTTCCAACATTTTTTTATGGTACATAAATAAACAAATAATTAAATAAAAAAAGATAAGATGAGAGACCCATATTTTATTTTGTCTGATTTAGACATTGATGATTGCGTGATTACACAAGCGCAGAGAAATATTCAAAATTCATGTTGCGCTTTTAATTTAAATGTTTAAAAACATTTTATTCTAAATTTGTACGCGTTTTTTTAGGCAAAAGGAAAATGAGTTCGAAATTTTCCAACACCCAATTTGATCCAAATAATTCAATTTAATCTTCAGATGATGCACAAAAAAAAAGAGGTAAATAGCTTGATAAGCTTTTTTTCGACACATCTTACGCTGACTCCCTTTAGAATAATAGCTCTATGGATACGCAACTAAATCTATATCGGTTCAGGAATAATATTAGAACGTCATGGCATTCACTCGTGGATAAACCAACCTGCAAGGTGGGATTGATCAACGGTTTGTGCTGGGTGGGATGTGGGATGCAATGGGCTGATCTGTGCAAGGGCTCGTCTCTCAGGCCGCGGACGCCGAGCAGAGACAACGGAGCCCCGGGCGTGCCTTCCTGAGATGGAAATGAACAAAGAATCAATTTAGAAAAATATATCTCAATCCGTAGAATAACGAAGTCGAATTGGAGCTAGGTCGATTTTGAAAATGATCCGAAGTTAAAAACTAATTTTTTAAATTCAAACTAGAGGTAGTTTGAATTAATAACATGAATGCATGCTCTTGTACATTTCAGATTTAGAATTGTCATTCTAAAATTGCAAGGTAATATTAATCTGCCAATAATTATAAGCGAAATGTACATGAATGAACACGAACAATTTATCATAGGAACTTTTAAATAAATTCGCTCGCAACAAAATTTAAGGATCTGTTCAACTTTGTTCTTTTTCAACCGAAGGATGTCAATTATTACAGATCTGTTGAAGATATCCAAGCCATACAATTTTGCACAGTTTAGGTTCTTTGCAACCTTAAACCGGTAAAGCTTGTAACCAAACACAAATTCCAATATTAAAAAAGACTTTAAACCATTCACTTAATTAAAACGCTTTGTTTTAGACTTAGAATTGACCAGGACAAAACGAATTTCAGCGATAGATTGTAAGTCTTTAACTATAGAAGGATCATGCTTCCTAATTACACTTAAGTGGATAATAGAAAGAGATTGGTGTTAAATTTACGAGTATTATGAATCTAACCAATCAAAGTACCAGTAATGGTTTATTAAATCATCCAAAACATAATATTATATTTGGATTTTCTTTGGAACACAAGTTCACTCAATTTTGCTACAGCGGTAATGACGCAAGAAAGAATTCCGAGGAGAATTTCTTCTGTGTATGTAAACATACCTTTCGCCTGATAGGTTTGGTTGGGCTTACATCTTGCAGCAATTGTAGTGAACCAGTTGTAACTGCCGGTTCTGTTACGGAAGCCGCCTTAGGTCTGAAAGATATTAAACTTTCAAGGTGACCAATAAAGTGTTAACTTCTAACGCAAGCAAGTGTAAAGATGGGTAAAGCTGTATTATAAAAACCAGGGTAAGTGAGTGTGCTGAATGGTATAATGATAAGTGATAAAAGGAGTGTGTTTATTAAATACTACGACGAATATTGAAAATTAAAAAAAAAGAGGGTTTGCGTACAAATTGTTACAAACTTAACATGTTAAGGTTTAAGGTTGAAATATGCAGTTGTTTTTCAGATTATATTCCATACATCTATATTAATATTATAAATGACAATAGATCCTAGTTATGCTACCTATCGTAGTCAGGATAATTTTATAAGATTATCGCCTGACAATATTTTCGAATGTTCCGAGGCATCCAATATACTTTTTTGAATAAATCACCTATATGTTTAATACTTATAAGTTTATATATAATTTATAAATGTCCATTTTTATTAGATTGTTAAATTTTTATTATATTTTCTTACAAAATTTTACTTGATTGAATGTCTTGAATTAATTTGTTTTACAGATGTATAATGAGTTAGTTCCTTAAAATAAGTTAAATGCATAGTGTATTAAATCATGAATAAATTACCTAATCATTCACTAACAATAAGCTTTGATACGTTACTATACTTATTTAAATATATAAGATCAACATACATAATTTTTTTAAGACGCGATATCATCCGTTTAAAAATAACTCATTTAATACATGAAGCTGATAAAATACTTGACAAAAAGTATATAAATATAAAATATTGTGATGAATAACATGTCTTCATTATAAATTCTATGTTATTTTTAAAGAAATTTAGTTACAAAATTGTATTAGTTCATGTTTTTGAAGTACGTGTGATGACTAAGTTTATATTAATCGGCAAGGGTCAGCAAGTTAAGCAAAGCTAAATGAAGTTTAATAATTTTTATAAAAATATTTTACCTTTGTTCCTATTAATAAGATCTTTTATCAGTATTTACATTTGTATACAGATTAAACTATAACTTATTCTCATTTTGTACAAAAGAGAAAAGAAACTACAAAGTTCGAGAGGATAAACTTTATTGCAAATAAAAACAAAATCACAACACATTAACAGATAAGCGTAGATAAAAAATACTGATTGAATGGAATGTCACTTAATAAACTTAACTACACACCCATCCAGGCATATTACGTGTGTCAAATTAACTGAAAACAAAAAATAAAACTAATTTGAAATACATGAGAACTAATTTGTATGACATGTAGAATGGATGAACCATAAATTATAACAGATCCCAGATTAAAAACACATATTGCAAGCTCGTAAGCTGTTGCTGATTGGGCATAACTCATTCTAAATGTGCTATGATGGTATTTCACTTGGCATTGCGTGTTGCGTAATTATTTAATTCGTTGAAAACTGTTAGATATGAAGTATAGAGAGTAAAAGAGGAAGTGGCCATGGGCGGGTCACAGAGTACGGCACGGTACATTGGATCCCTAAGGTGTCGAGAGGCTTACGGTGTATTGGAGGGCTGATGGAATATCTATAGAGTCATCACGCCGTATGGTGTGCGGCAAGAACCCATGGCTACCTACGTTGTATGAGGGGATCAGAATCAAAAAAAGCTAAATCCTAAAGTCACAATCAAATTTAGCTTATTTTAAATATTTGTATTACAGTTTGAAGGAAACGTTAATATTGATATTACTTAAATTCACAGTGATTAAATCTGTGTTTAATATTTTTTATTTGTCGAAACTCCAAGATTTAAACTTATAAAACAAAATTTTTATTGTACTCAATTTTAATTATTTTGGACATAGCTAGGTTTGTATCTAACTCCCTCATATGGGACCTGGGTGTATTCGTTTGTTTGATTTGATCATCAGGGTCACATAAGTCGCATTAATGGTGCCTTAATCTTGATTATAAACCTATGGTTATTCAATTCACTAGATTATATATTATACTATACTGATAGCTTTCGTTTAGTATCGAATATATCTAAGTATATCTGATTAACGAGATGATTTGGGTCTTTAGGACGTCAACATTCCGTGTAAACTATCAGAGTCCATACATGCATGGATATACTCCAGAACTGATATTGATGTTCAATACTGAGAACCAGATTTATACTTTCTATTGGTATATCAACATATTAACAAATTCTTATTTCGTGTTGTTCATGAAATCATCGTATCTTTGAACAAATACTAAAAATACAGATATAAAAATGCGCTAAGGCATTGTCCATCTCCTTTGGTTTCGTACTTTACAATTAGGTTACTAACTCAACTTGCAATATTCATAGCATATTCGATCAAATGAATATTTGTCCAAGGTTACGGCTAAGGCACTAGTATGTTTATTACGCAGTTTCTTTAAATTTAGATTTGTAAGAAAGTAATTACAGTTTTTAAATCTACTTTTAACTGTATATATAATCTTCTCAACAACAAAAAGGTTACTAGACAAATAAATCTGATATATTTATACCAATCGCTACTCTTATGTGCAGTAAATAGCAGCACATTTAAATACCAAGCAACGCTATAATTCTGCTTGCTGAAACCTTTCATGGTTATAGTAAAAAAGAAAAATAGATGACCTGGAAATTTAACCTTTGAATTACATTCAAGCTTGCTTTTGCCATTCAAATATAACCTATAGGTAGTTTAAGGTTAAATTTTTATAACATCTTTTTGCTGAGCCAAGTTATTTCTACTTTTGCGAAACTTCTCCGTCTCTCACTATTAGTGAAATACTTGTGACAATGCGAGTACATTAAGTAAGGGACGTAAACTATTCTATTTATATTTACTATAGTATTTCCAACCTTTTATTTAACTTTTGACATATACATGCTCATAAAGTTCCGTAATTTTTACATTAAAACCCACAGTAAACAAATGCAATGCTTCATGTGCACTTTGAGTTTTTTTAAGATAGTGACGTAATGCGCTAATTATCACTGATATTTATTGAACCCGTAGATTATACTCGTAATCGAAATTGTGGAATGATTTAAATTTGAATATAATTATTTATTAGTCAAATAAAATAAAGAAGTTTTCAGGTTACATATTTTTATATGTAAGGGTATTGTTGATAATTAATACTTTTTCATTGTTATACAAACATGTTTGTTTTAAATAATGCAATAAATGTAAGTTCATATTTATTTTTATACATAATTCAGACATTTGGATGCATGTTTAGTTCTCTAAAACAATACAAGACTTTGAGTAAAAAGGGATTATGAATAAATCGATTCAAACTTCTATGTAAATATAAACGATCGTTATTAGAAATCGAGTCAGAAATGGAATTTGGCATCTCTCATCATCTACTAGATGTCATAAGTTAAATAAATGATTTGATTGGAAAGACTGTAACTATTATAATGATTCTCTTCTCTATCTATAAGTAAACTAGATCGAAATATTCAGAAGTGGCATCAATATTGTCGTTATTTTAATATTTTGGTGTACAATAAAGTATATTTCATTCATTCAATACAGTTTATAGTGGCCAAGAAAAATATATTCAAAGTAACCTCTATGACTAACATAAAGTATGCATATAAAATAAGGCTATTGTTACCTGAATGGTGGTATCTCAGAAATCTTGCCAATGTTGATGCGTTTCTTGTCAACCGGCTTGTCGTTCTGTTTCGGCGTGGTGGGTGTCATCGTGCGCGGCGTGTTGCGACATGAAAGCCGCACGTCATCGACGCTGGTCCCTTCCGACTAAATTATAACATTTTTATTAAATTATTAGCCTATTAAAAAAACTAGTTACTTTTTTTATTAAATAAATAATAATAATATATGGGACAATTACACACGCGGTCAACCATTTCCAAAGTAACTTGTGTTACGTGTAATATTTGTGTGGGTAACAAACAACTGGTAAATATTGTACAATAATAACATATATAATTTTAAACACATAAATACATCCAGTATAAATACATCGAACTAATAAGTTGTTTTTACAAAAGTAATAATAGTTGTTGTAAAAGTTGTTTTTAGATAATGTTAGCTCTCGAAGGTAATCGAAGCCGCGACCCGCAGATCTGAAGTCAGAATCACGGCTACCTACGCCAACAGGCCAGTCAAAAGTCCATAAAAAATCTGTCCATTAAAATAATTGATTTTTTTAAAATCCATTAAGATTTTAAAAAAAAACAATTTTTTGTGAAAAATAATCGATTATTAAAAATCGATTATTTTTATTTTATTTATTGGACAACTACCAATAAATAATAACGGATGAGCTGTTTGTGAAATTCTATTAAAATGTGTAGTTTGACTACATCCGACAGTGTATATGTACTTAATCTTAAAAAAAGAAAAGAAAAAAAGAGTGAAACAAGAAAAAGGATTATTAAAATAATTGATTTAAAAAAAAAACAATTTTTTATGAAAAATAATCGATTATTAAAAATCGATTATTTTGAAAAAATAATCGATTATAAAAATCGATTAATTTGAAAAAAATAATCGATTATAAAAAGCGATTATTGTGAAAATAATCGATTATAAAAATCGATTATTTTTTTTACATCTCTAATCTAAAGGAGTCGGGTTCATATATATACATACAGGTGAAACTAATAAAAGTAAGTCTCACCAATAAAGGAGCATGCGCATTCTTTATGGCCTCTCGCCGTTGGAACTCAACTTTGGCCATCTCTGTCGCAAGCCAGCCAGGAATCTCCGGGATTGCGATTCGAAGACACAGCACGATCACTAACACCACGTGCTGCAATCAAATGTGATACAAACATAAAATAACACACAAAATTACATACAAAGATACAAATAAAATAATAGTGATCTCTAACAGACCAGTGCTAGCAAGTTGATGGTTTTAGATTCAACTCGACACGAGTTTAAGTCGTTCGCTCTGGGCCATTTAAGTGCAACGCTAGATTTCGGTGACAAATTTAACAAGAAAAAGCAATTTTTATTCTTAAAACCTATTATTATTTATGTTCTTTAAGTGGACAATTCAATTTTTAATATTAAAATTTATGTATGTTACTTAGGGAAGCAAAATAATTTTTAACGTGGGTCATGGACCAAAAAAGGTCGGGAAACACTGTTATAGACTATTAACATAGTTTAAAATTGCAACACAGCAAGGAAGCAACTTGAAAAATCTTTAACATTTTTTTGGTAAATTTCATTCCACAATTTTAAGATACAAATTCAAATACAAAATATTCTTTATTCAAATAAACTTGTAAACAAGTGCTTTGGAATCGCCAACTCTACAGCTGGTTCAAAAAGCTGTTCCTACCGAGAATAGCCAGCAAGAAACTCGGCGGTTGCTCTTTTCAATATAATACTTATAACTAGTTACATTAAATCATTAGTATCTTGTACAGGGTCGAAGAGTAGCTATATCCACGCAATCTTATCATCTAAATAATCCTCAATATAATTAAGTGATCTCTAACAGACAACTTTATAGACAGTATTAACATAGTTTAAAATTGAAACATAGCAAGGAAGTAAACTGAAATTTATTTTACACTTTTTTTTGGTTAATTTAAGTGCCTAATTTTAAGATACACAAAGTAGTAATAGCACCTGAAGACCGAATCTTTGTCGATATTGTTTTCTAAAGATATAATACAAAAAAAGAAAACAAAGGATAGGAGATACCTGGACTCTAACTGGGGTATTATAATTTTTCGGACCATCCGATTACTCCACTGAGATCATGCAATTAGCAAAAACTATTTCAGGTAACAAAGTTTCCCTTACCTCCAATGCGACTATGACAAGAATGGTCTGCGCTGGTGTCGCATCTGGCAATAATCTGTGCACGGGGCCCGACAAGCCTATGAGGGCACAATTGACCAGAACCGCTACGGCCACCATCGCTTCCATTGCATGCTGGAACCATATGACCGAAATATATAATTTACCCACGTGTCAAAACTTATATAAGCCGTTCGATATAGTCATAATTCATTTTCCAAGTTATGGCTTTACACTTTAAGTATTAAATGAGACTTAATTCGGCACAGAATCATGTAGAAACCGAGAATTCACCTCACTTTAATGGAGGGAAATTTATAAGTACTCAATTAGGTGAAATTGTGACCACGACAACTTCATTGAATAAGTGATATAAAATAACGAGTTTTACGTTGCACCAATTCAATAACAACACTATCAACGGAAATCACCAATGTGCGATGCAAAATGCTATGTAATAAGTATCATAGTAAACAATTCAGAGATAAGGACCCCTCAAAGGACGAGAGTCACTGACATATCATAAAATCGGGAAAATTAAAAAGATATGAAGGCGCTAGTTCTATGCAGTTAATCTCAATACATCAACATGACTAATGCAAACTCGTTAAGGATGTTTTACTACTAGATAAACATAGAATCCGAAAAGTTTTGTCAGAATGTGCTAGATTCAAGCGGAACTAGACAGTCAGACATAAACGTACACCGGTTAAAGAATAAGGTCTAATCAAGCTAAAAAAATTAGCATTGTGAACAAACCTGCCAACTGCCAATACTGCTGACTCTCTCACCGAACGGCCTTTGGGCAACGTGGCACAATTTAAAAGCATCTGCACGTACTTCGCACGCGTTATTCAATAACGCGCATAGAGCCGCTAATGGGAAGGCAGCGGAGAATAAAACCACGTGTCCAAGTTGGGTCAGCATTTCCAGATATTCCGCAAATGTACCATCAAACTGAAAAAAAGGCTTTATTTACAACTACTTAAAAGTTAAGTAACGACCTATTAATATCCGACTTCTAGACATAGTCCTCCTCCCTTCTTATTTGGAGAGAAGGATTTAAGCCCATACTCAACAAGCTACTCCAATGTCGCACATATTCCAGCAATTCACCAAAGATATGGAAGTTTCCTTCCCCGTTAAGCGTGTAATAAATTACCAATATCAATTAGGCACATAAGATTTATATAAATCTCATGGGTCAGCTTGGGGTTTAAATACATGACCCCCTAAAGAAAGGCACAAAGAGTCACAGTTCGGCAATCACAGCTTACAACTACGTATATACACATAATTGACAATACACTGTACTTGCTGGGAGATTTGAGGTTTAAGCATGAAGAGAAATGGATAGAAACGATATTAAAGTTGAGAAATACTTGAAGTGAAATTTAATACCAACCTTAAATAACTGAGATTCCAACTCAGCTTGATGAATAATCTTCTGTCCAACAAGGGACTCAGTGTCTCGTTTTTCATCTTTCTCGGTACCACCATTTATTAGCATTTCCGGCGGATCTCCAGATGAAGAAGTCTTCCTTTCGAATACTTCTGTTATTTGTGCTGCTGTTGGTACTTAAAAGTAATAAAGCTTATTTATATAGGACAATATTTAGGGCAATATAACCTCAAATTAAGCTAATATGATATATAAAGCTATAAGCCAGGTAAAGAAGCTGAAATAGTGTTACATTTCATCAAAATTGCCTGAGCAGATTAGTCGTGAAAGCGTAATAGACAAACAGAAAGAATCTCGTTTAAATAATAGTAGTATAGATATGGATCATACATGTGAAAGTGTTGTACTTACTTTTGCTTGGACTGATCGCACCAAACACATCGAAACAAATCTTGGCCAATCTCAAGTTTTCGATGAGATATGGCAAGGCGGACTCTTTCAGATTTCCGATTATTTGTCTGGTTATAAGTAATACAGCTAATTGCTGAAAAAATTATAGTCACTGAATTTTAAATATATCTGAAAGCATATCTAGAAACTTCGATTCTAAAAAATTGATTTATATAGGACTATCAATGACAGATTTTTCATCAATATATTACAGAATTACATCATTATTGTAACATGGATGATTTCAATTTAATAAAAGGCAACATTTAAACCTTCCCTCTGCTATTATAAATCTATAAAAAGGGTTGTTATATATCATGCATTCAAGTTATATTTTAGCTAGCATTGACTTCAATACCAAAATAAAATTAGCCAATGTTGCCTTTAAGCTATTTATTTATGTTCGGGCAATATTTTCCACCGAGGGTAATCGGGGCTTACTGCACCTGAGGTGTAGGTAGGTGGCAAATTAATGTCACACACAAAGAGAAGATCGGTCGGCCGCGCAACTCGGTGCACGGGCCTCTCAAGTGAATAACAATAAATATCGGTGTTCGGTGGATTAATATATACAAAATAAAAAGGATAATTTGGTGCTTGTGTATTTAAACTGTATTACGGAACAATTTAATTGGTGATTCTACAAATATAGCTGGATTCAGTTTTTTGTGGTTATACTCCGGCCGGAGCGACGTGGACGCCACAAATTAAGAAGAAGCCTCCTAAGTCAAAGGTCAGTACTCCTTGATTGCTCGGGGTGGAGAAATTGCCGGTTGTCTGCCTATCCTACCTATGCTCACCAACTGCAGCTATCGAAGGCACGCAGTAAGCGCGAACATAGTTCTTGGTCCTTCGAGCCGGATCGTTCGATTAACGAACAGGGCCATAGTATTATTTTTAGTACTAGGTTAGGTTTTATAGGCAACCTAGGTATTTTCATTCGGCGGAATTTTCGGATATTTATAGTGAATCGGAATACGTTAAAAGTAATAACAAGTTTATAATTTTATATGACTCGGCATTTAAATCGGTTGTTATCTTATTATTTTATAGGCGAGTAATATCGGAAATATAATATATTTTTTCATTTAATATAGTTCGGTTATTTTGTTCAGGTTACCTACTTAATTTTATAAAAATGTCTAAGCCATTGCTAAATAGATTTAAAACTCATTATGACTGGTTCGTTCATTCCATAGACATTGCAAACAATAAAACTTACGAGTCGGTTGTTATTTTTGTGCGGTTACGTAAATTGGAGGAAAGATATACCTTGTTGTGTGCGACTTATGAGGCATTATTGAATGATATTGATGATTCGGACGATGAACTTGTTGTTGAATATGATAAAAAATTTAGAAAAGCGGAGGAAATTTATAATCAACTGGAAGCGATATCAGCGACTTGTCCTAGTTTGAAAAAGGAGCACGAGGCGCAATCGGGTGCGCCCACGGCTAGATTGCCCACGATTAATCTTACGGTTTTTGACGGCGATGTTTATTCGTGGACGAGTTTTATGTCGTTATTTAGTTCGTTAGTTTTGTCTCGGAAAGATATTTCTAAAACGGAAAAATTCCATTATCTCTTTTCTCACGTCGAGAAAGAGCCTCGGTCTTTAATTAAACATTTACCTATGATAGATGAGTCATTAGATACGGCGTTGGATATTTTAAAGGGTCGATATGACAACAAAAGATTGTTGGCGGACAGTCACATATCTCGGATTTTACATTTACCGGTATTAAATAGGTTATTCGGTCTTAGAACTAAGATTTTAAATCCTTTATTAGAATCAACTCGCGCGCTAGAAAATTTGGGTTTTCCTGTAACCGAATGGAGTTATCTTTTACTCCATATAACTCTTAATAAATTACCTTCGGATCTGAAGAGCAGGTTCGAACATAAATACGGCGGAAATAATAGTGCGATGCCAACATTTAATCAATTGTTAGATTTTTTACAAAACGAATGTCGATTAATAGATACGTCATCCCCGGACAGATCGGCTAAAGGAGGTTATCAACATAATAATTATTCGAACAAGAATAAATATATCGGTCGCGTTGTTCATATTACGGAAAATAAAAATAAAACTTTAAATCGGAATAGTTGTTTGTACTGTAATATGACTAATCATACTACATCGGATTGTTTTAAATTTATAAGACTTAACCCACAACACCGGCGGGATTGGATAATGAATGGTGGGTTATGTTTTAAGTGTTTCGGTCGGCACACGGCGGCTTCGTGCACTGCACATGTGCCATGTGATCAGTGTGGCAATGTCGGACATCACAAGTTAATATGTACGGTAACTCGAAAGGAGAAGGTGAGCCCTTCACCACCTCGACATGCGATGGTTTCGTTTCATCGTAATAAATTCGGTTCGAGACACGACAGGTCATCTGCGAGCAGCGCTAGTGGGAGCCCGTCTGCTCCAGATAAAAGATCGATGCATCAGTCGAGATATAGGCAGTTTAAGGCCGGACGCCCTTCAACGGAAGAACGCGTGCGCTCGGAGCGCTCGGGATCGCGTCGGCCTCGGCGCGCGCACGATGAGCAACGTGACACGGCGACAAGCGGTACGTGTGCGTACCCTCGCGACCAAACACAATAGCAATTAATGATTAATAATACAATTTCGGATAGTTCGGTCGGCTCGCATGATTCGGTTATTTCGGCACCACGATTATCGGATAATGTTGTGTTACCTACGGTTATCGTTGAGGTAAAAACGATTCATAATTATTTTATAAAAACGCGAGCACTTTTAGATCTCGGTTCTCAGGTAACGTTAATAAAAAGTGATTTTGTCACTCGGTTAGGCTTGAAGCGGCATTACTCACGCGTACCTTTAGTAGGTATTGGCGGTTTGAAACTCGGATAACGTATTAATTTCGGCTTCGGCGGCGGTTTTAAAGAAACCTACTACTTATTTAGCTCGGAGACTTAATGTTAGTTATAAAAACATAAATATTTCGGATTACGGTTATTCTCACATGCAGGAAATAGATATTATATTCGGTTGTGATATATTAGGTAAAATTTTGAACGGTGGTAAAATTAATTTAGGTAAAAACGGTCCTTATGCATTAGGTACTATATTTGATTTTGCAGTTTTCGGTTCGGTACGGTCAGAAAATAATTCGGATATTTTTATTGGAAACACTTTGTTAGAAGCGGTTGAAAGATTTTGGCGTTGTGAAGAGCCACCTCGGATTAAAATTAAAAATCCTTTAGATATCGAGTGTGAACGTTTGTTCTCATCGACGACGTCCCGCGGACCGGACGGTAAATACATTGTGCGTCTTCCACTCTTACCGGAGAGTGATAGACAATTGTTAGGCGATTCTAGAGGTAAAGCGTTACAACAGTTTTTCTCGTTAGAACGGAGAATGGAGCGGAATCCAGAATATCGCGAAAAATACGTTCAGTTTATGAAGGAGTATTTAGAACTCGGACATATGAAAGTTTCGAGTTTCGATCATACGTCGGGTTTAGAGCATTACTTTATTAGTCACCACGGGGTGTTTAAAAAATCGGGAGATGTTAATAAAATACGGGTTGTTTTTAACGGTAGCGAGAAAACAAATTCGGGCGTTTCGTTAAACGATTGTTTATATTGCGGTGAGCGGCTTCAGAGTGATATTACGGATATTGTGGGCCCCTTCGACGACCCACAGACTATTGTTGATGCGCTGGTTTCAATAAATAAAACTCTTCTATTAACTGCGAAAATAAAACTTGCCCCGGCTGACTGTTGAGAGTGGACACTTGTTGCTTCTTGAGCGTCGCGTTTCGAGTGACAATTTGTGTGCCGACCGCCATTGTTTTTATGCGCTAATGGCGGCCGGCACTCTATGAGTTTGCGCGTCCGACTCTCGGACGAGCTATAGTCAGCCGGTGCGGGGGGACATTTCGTCTTTATTTTTAAAACCTTTTTTTACATTTCTATTACTTATTCTATCTTATAGTACTACAAATAATTTTTAATTGCAAATAATTGTGAGCAAATACTAAACTAAATACTAAATAACTAAAGTCGCGAACATCTCTCCCGCCGCAGCTCTCGAAGCTGTCCCTGTCTTTAGTGTTCGCGATTTTCGAGCTCGACGGGTAGGATGATTAACTTCTTTGTTGGCCGGCGCAGGATTCCCTTGGTAGTTCTAACGTCGACTGCTCGAACCTCACCGTCTGGACCGGGATATGTTGCTGTGACGACGCCTCGCGTGGCCACCTGTTGCAATGCAAGGTTCTATCTGCGATCGCTAGATCACTCTTTTCGATGGCACCTTCCGCGTAAGGCTCCCGCCGGTGTTGCAGGTCCGCTAGTCGTTGGCCTGTTCTCCAAACCCGGCGTCCCGAAGTGTCTGTGTTTTCGAAGGCTCTGAATTGTGTAGAGCTGTCGGGCGCGACTCTTGGCGCACTCGCTTTGCTCGCCAATTGGGATTGCGTCTCTTTTGTCCATGCGGGGTCTTTTTCTATGTTCTTTGCATTTCTCTTGCGAGTTATCATACATGGCTGCCTTTTTCGAAGTAGATCGATGAAAAGCAGCACTCGCGCTGTAACCCGTGTGACGCGTATCCAGCTGGAGAATCTGTTTATCTTCGGGAGTGCTTCTAGCAGGCTCGTGGTACTGGTCACGACGTGAACTCTCTCTTCACCTGTGGATTCATTTTCCGAGCTTTCTTCTTCTCGCGGCCACTGTTCTTCTCTCTTGTAGAGAAAGTCGGGTCCGCGATACCATCGATGTCCAGAAGTGAAGTCGTGAGGAGTTTCTCTGGTTGCATCGTCAGCGACGTTCAGTTTCGTTGGTACCCATCGCCATTCGGTTGTCTTAGTGTTTTCGGCGATCTCTGCTATTCGATGAGCGACGAAAGGTTTGTATGTTCGAGGACCGTTGCGCAGCCATATCAGAACCGTCCTGGAGTCCGACCAATAATATCGACGTGACGGTTTCACGTCATGCTCTTCAATGATGGTGTTGGTGAGGCGGCAGCCGAGCACCGCTGCTTGAAGCTCGAGTCTCGGTATCGAGATCGTTTTCAGCGGAGCCACTCTCCCCTTTCCTGCTATGAGCGCGACATGTACGTTCCCGTTCTCGTCGATGACTCTCCAATATGACACTGCTGCGTAGGCCGTCGCACTCGCGTCGACGAACGTGTGAATCTCTATATTTCGAGCTCTCGCTATGTGAGGGTAGCATCGAGGCACTGAGAGCTCTTGAAGTTGCCGAGTCTGTTTCATCCATTTCATCCAGGCTTTGGCTTCGCTTTGATGGAGTTGAGAGTCCCACCCTATGCCGGAGCGCCAGACGTCTTGCAGGATTTTCTTCGCTTGTATGGTGACCGGAGTAGCGATGCCCAGCGGATCGTAAATTGACATTATGATCTTCAATGCCTCTCTCTTCGTAGGCGTTCGCTCGTTCTTTACTATGTCTGCTGGAAGTTTGCAGAGCTTCATGTTGAACGACAGCGTATCAGGCTCCGTGTTCCACACCATCCCCAATATCTTGTCCGAGTTGAGGTGCAGTGTCTCTTCGGCGTGCTGCGGTGATAACGCGGAGCGTACTTTGATTGAATTCGAGTTCCACTTCTTCAAGTCGAAGTTGCCCTGACGATGAATCTCAGCGACTTGTGATGAGACTCTGATGGCTTCTTCCTCTGTCTTGAAGCTGGCTAGGTAATCGTCGACATAGTGATTTTTCGTGATGGCGTCTACCGCTTCCGGATGTGTCTCGCGGTAATCTTCGGCGTTTCTATTCTTCACAAATATCGCCGTGCTTGGTGACGATGTTGCGCCGAAGATTACGCTCTTCATCCTGTACTCCGTTGGTGGTAGGCTGCTATCTTCTCGCCACAGGAAACGTTGCATGTCGCGATCTTCTTCTATGATTGTGATTCTCATAAACATGTCTTGAATGTCACCGATGACTGCTACAGGGTGCTGACGGAAGCGCATGAGTACCCCGGGTAACGACTGGAGTAGATCAGGCCCTGCTAGCAACATGTCGTTCAGGCTGACACCCTTGGTTCTGGCGGCTGCGTCGTGGACGATGCGGAGCTTCTCGGGCTTCTGCGGATTGACTACTGCAAAGTGTGGCAGGTACCAGGTCTTCGCAGATCTTGACGCTGGTGCGAGTTCCGCGTATCCTTTCTCTATGAACAATTGCATCTGTAACTTGTATTTTCTCTTGAGGTCTTCGTTGCGGTCGAGCTTCTTTTCTATAAGCTCGAGTCGACGTAGAGCGGCACTGTAGTTTGCTGGTGGTGTGAAGTCGTCTCTCTTCCACAGCAGACCCGTTTCGAAGCCTCCCGCCGGTAGTCGACGCGTCTTTTCGTTCAACGTGTCTATCGCGCGTTGCTCTTCAGCGTTGAACGATCTTCTTGCTTCGACCCCTAGAGATTCGAGTGCGAAGTGTTCTTTCATCATTGCTTCCATCGATATTTCCTCATCCTCGGAGATGACCAGGTGATTGATGTGTTGCGTGGATCTATTTCTATTGATGCGCCCAGTACCATGTAGCACCCAGCCGAGGTTAGTTAGCGAGGCTACAGGTTCTGTTCTGTTTCCACGACGAATTTCATGGGTAATCAGGAACCGCCAGTTGTCTTGACCCAGCAGCACCGTCGGTTTCCCATTTTCGTAAACTATCTTTTCTTCTATTTCTTTCAGATGAGCGCACGAACGAGTCAGTTGGTTCGATACTGACTGCGGAGACAGGTGTAGATCTTGCATCGTACGCGCCGAGATGTCGTATTCCTTGCTGTCGCGTCCGCGTATGTTGAAGCGTACGCGTCGAGCTTCGGTCGCGTCGATCTTCGTGCCCGCCACTCCTTCTATATAGAACGGTTCTGGAGGCCCCGTGGCGCCGATCTTCTCTGCTATCGCAGTCTCGATGAGGGTGCACGTAGAGCCGTCGTCGAGCAGCGCGTAGGTGTCGTAGGTGCCTCTTGGTCCCGATACTTGAATGGGTAATATCTTCAGGAGCGCGGTCGTAACTTTCTCTTTTGTTGACGTCACGATGTCTGTAGATTCTATGCTGCTTGTTTTCTCTGGAAGCTCTCTATGTAGCAACGGGTGGTGTGTGTTTTCACACCCGTTGATGTCGCACTTCTTTGTCTTGCAGGTGTGGCGAAACTTGCGTATCTTCAGGCAGCGGAAGCACAGGTGATGCTGCTTCGCCAAGTCCCACCTCTTCGATACTTCTGCACTCTTGAAGTTCCGACACTCGAACGATTGGTGGTTGTCCTTTTCACAGATGAGACAACGCTGTACTTCTTCTTGAACTGGATCAGCGGGTTTCTTTTCCAGAGTGTGGAAGCTTCGCGCTATCTTCTTGCCGGCTGGCTCCCGCCGGTCTTCCGACGGTATCTGCTCCACCGGCGCGAAACTCCCGCATCGCTCCGCCGTCTTCTCGAAGAAGCTCGATAAGGTGATGAGGTCCGGCTGATCTTCTTCTTGTTCAGCCGCGAAGTCGTAGTAACGATATCGCAATGCAGACGGTATCTTTTCGACGACACCTCTGACGATCTCTGCATTGTATAAGTAGTGAGGTTTGTTGAGGGCTCTCACTGTTGCTGTAACGTTGATGATCTTCGATGCGAATATACAGATATCGCGGGGGTTCTCGGTCAGCCGGGGTAGCGCTCGAAGTTTATTCAATTCCGCCATAACGAGGGCGTCCGGTCGACCGAATCTTGATGCTAGTAACTTCATAACCTCCGACGATGTCGTGTTGCCAATGAACAGGCACTGAGCCGCCTCTTTTGCGGCCCCTCGAAGACTTCTTCTTAGTCTTGCTAAATTTTCTTGTTCGCTGAGTAGTAATGCTGACTCCTCGAACGCAGTCTTGAATGGAAGCCAGTCGCACGATGCGCCGTTGAAGCTCGGTAGCTCGTGACTTCTATATGCGACCGGTTGAACCGCGCGTGCTGCGTGCGTGATAGCAGCCGCTAGTTCTCTATAATCGAAGCTATCTTGACGTCTTGTTGACGGATCTATACCGACGTGAGGCTCTATAAACTCATCGTGCCGCTTCGGGCCCGTGTGGAGTTCCTGAGGACGGGGCTCTGTTCGCGCCGTCTCTGTCGCACGCCGGTCTTGCGTCTCGTTCTCTCTTTGAACAGGAACGCTTCCGTTTTCTATCCTGGTTTTGTTGTGCGGCTCCATGGTTAGAGCTAGCGCACTCTTCGATAACCATTGTGACGTCATCTGTTCTTTGATGGTATCGTCCTCGTTGTCACTCTCGTCTTCGTTGTCGGTTTCTTCCTCCAACGCTAATACACGTGCGGCAGCAAGTTCTACTTGTTTTCTTAATAATTCTTCTCGGGCCTTTGCGAGTTCTTTTCTTCGATGCTTGCCAGATGAACTATGCGGACGCGACGTCTTCTTCTCGGATGCTTGTGTAGCGTCGACGGATTCTTCTCGTGCGGCCGTTCCCGAAGCTGACGCCTCTTCTGTGGACGTAGTCCGGGTTGTGACGGTCCCGCACGCTGTTTCCGCCGATGACGATTCCGTGCTAGTAGCCCCCGTAGAAGACTCTGTCGTCGTTTCGCTTTGCTTCTGACTTCTTGTTGCTGGCATTTTAACTGGGATAGTCTCGAAAAAGACTCTTTATATATGGCCTCGAAAAGGACCTTTGGATGTGTGGTCTCGAAAAAGACCTTTGGATGTGGTCTCGAAAAAGACCTTTGGATGTGGTCTCGAAAAAGACCTTTGAATGTGGTCTCGAAAAAGACCTTTGAATGTGGTCTCGAAAAAGACCTTTCTATTGTGGTCTTGAAAAAGACCTTTTTTATTTTTCTTCAATATGCTGAAGAACCCGAAAATGGTACTTCGCAATAATCTTCTAATCTTGATTCTTGTATACGGCTTCTGAAGGACCAGAAAATGGTACTTCGAATACTCTTCTAATCTTCATTCGGCTACCGAAGGACCAGAAAATGTGGGCCCCTTCGACGACCCACAGACTATTGTTGATGCGCTGGTTTCAATAAATAAAACTCTTCTATTAACTGCGAAAATAAAACTTGCCCCGGCTGACTGTTGAGAGTGGACACTTGTTGCTTCTTGAGCGTCGCGTTTCGAGTGACAATTTGTGTGCCGACCGCCATTGTTTTTATGCGCTAATGGCGGCCGGCACTCTATGAGTTTGCGCGTCCGACTCTCGGACGAGCTATAGTCAGCCGGTGCGGGGGGACATTTCGTCTTTATTTTTAAAACCTTTTTTTACATTTCTATTACTTATTCTATCTTATAGTACTACAAATAATTTTTAATTGCAAATAATTGTGAGCAAATACTAAACTAAATACTAAATAACTAAAGTCGCGAACAGATATCATTATGAATTTTCGGTGGCATCGTATAGTTTTTACTACAGATGTAAAAATGATGTTTCGGCAGACATGGGTACATCCCGATGATCGCAGGTACCAATTAATATTTTGGCGGTTTTCGCCTTCGGATCCATTAACGGTTTATGAGTTAACGACGAACACATACGGACTTAAATCCAGTCCTTTTATAGCGATACGATGCTTGCATCAGTTAGCATATGATGCTTCGGTAAAAATAAATTCGGACATGTGTAATGATTCGAATAATAATAAATCGGTTAAATTTAAAGACATGCCGCATTCGGCGCAAATTATCGTAAAAAATAGTTATGTTGATGATTTGAACGGCGGAGAAGATACCTTAGAGAAGGCTCTTCAACTTAGAGACGAGTTGATCTCGCTCATGAATTCGGCGGGTTATCAGTTGAGAAAGTGGTCTAGTAACGTGCCACAACTGCTGGACGGTTTACCGGCAGAACATTTAGAGTCTCCACGGTACTTTGACGGTTTTGACAGTTGCGGTCTTATTAAAGTTTTGGGTATACAGTGGAATCCAGCTTCGGACAATTTTACTTACACGGTTAATTTACCTTCGGACGATAAAGTTACTCGGCGCAGTATTTTATCATTGATCGCACGTTTATATGATCCACTCGGGTGGATATGTCCTGTCATATTTAAAATGAAACTTTTATTACAGTCATTACTTGGTGGTAGTGATGACTCTCGAAAGGTGGACTGGGATAGCCCAGCCCCTTCAGATATTATCGGTCAATGGAAGGATTTAGTGTCGGATTTACCATTTTTACAACAGGTTTCTATACCTCGTTGCTTAAAACCGGACGGTGACGCCCGGTACAGTTTACACGGTTTCAGTGACGGCTCCTTATCAGGATATGCGGCGGCGGTTTACATACGCGCAGAGCGCTCGGACGGATCGGCTATCGTGCGTCTACTTATTGCGAAGTCTCGAGTAGCCCCTCTGAAGACGAAACACACGATACCGAAATTGGAATTAAGCGGTGCGGTTTTATTAACTACGCTTCTAAATCATGTTGTTACTGCGATGGAAAGTAACATCAAATTTGACGAAATCGTAGCTTGGTGTGATAGTACGATAGTGTTAGCTTGGTTGCGTACCCCGGTGCACAAGTTGCAAATTTTTGAAGGAAATCGGATTTCGCAAATCAATTCATCTAAAGTGAATATTACTTGGCGGCACGTTCCCAGTGAAATGAACTGCGCGGACGTCGCGTCTCGCGGTTGCACGGCGGCGGTATTGTTGCAGCATGACTTGTGGTGGGATCCACATTGGTTACGTCAACCTGCACGAACTTGGCCAAAAAATTATTTAGAATTTCCCTCAGATTTGTTACCCGGATTACGTGTGAAACCTAAAATAATTAATTACGGAAGTTTAGATACGGATTTTGATGTTATAAATCGGTTTAGCTCATTTGAGAAATTAATTAATGTGACGGCTTATTTACTTCGTTTTACGTATAATTGTCAAAATAAAAATTCTCGTGTATACGGTAATATTACAGTGTCGGAAAGAAGAAATGTAGTCTTTTATTTAATAAGACTAGTGCAATCAGCTTATTTCGGTGAGGAAATATCAGATTTAAATTCGGGTAAGGCTATCAAAAGTTATTTACGGCGCTTAAGTTTGTTTATAGATAAAAATAAAATAGTTCGTGTCGGCGGTAGAATTAGGGCTTCGGATTTATCTTACGATGCTAGGCATCCTATATTGTTGCCAGCAAAGGGTAATTTTACGGAATTATTGGTTCGACATTATCATAAGGTTTATTGTCACGTTGGAGCGAATACTTTATCGGCTATTTTGTCTAGGAATTATTGGATAGTTTCGGCACGGCGTGTCACTCGACACATTACGTTCAAATGCATTCAGTGTTATCGGACTCGGGCGAAACCGACACAACCTTACATGGCGGATTTGCCGTCGGATCGCATTAAAGGTGTACGACCTTTTGTCGGCGTCGGTACGGATTTTGCTGGCCCATTTTTCATAAAGTCTACTACAATGCGAAATGCAAAAATTCAAAAATGTTATTTATGCGTGTTTGTTTGCTTATCATCTAAGGCGGTACATTTAGAAGTAGTTTCGGATCTTTCGGTTGAAGCTTTTGTAGCAGCCTTTACTCGGTTCGTTTCGAGAAGAGGACTTCCCTCTTTGGTACGGTCGGATTGCGGTACGAATTATACGGGTACGGATAAGTATTTAAAGGAGTTATATATTTTTCTTCGTAATAATCATTCGCAGTTAGAACGCGATTTAACTAAAGAGAATATAACATGGTTATTCAACCCACCAGCGAGTCCTAATCACGGCGGACTCTTTGAAGCGGCTGTCAAGTCTGCTAAAACTCACGCTAGACGCGTTCTCGGTGACTCTCGGCTTACATTTGAGGAACTTACGACGTTCTTTGTAAAGGTTGAGGCTATCATGAACTCTCGGCCATTATGCCCTCTTAGTACGGACCCTACGGACTTGGAAGTCCTAACTCCAGGGCACTTCTTAATAGGACAACCACTGGTAGCCCTTCCAGAGTATCCATATACGGAAGCTAATATAAATCGTTTATCTCGGTATCAATTAATTCAAAAAATGTCACAACATTTTTGGTCTCGTTGGAGAAATGAATATCTCCATACCTTACAACAACGGTATAAATGGACTTCGGTTTCGGAACCGCCTAGATTGGATGATCTAGTTTTAATTAAAGATGATAATTTAGCTCCACTACATTGGAGACGCGGTCGGTTAGTTAAATTATTACCCGGCAAAGATGGTATTATTAGAGTCGCGGAAGTAAAGACTCAGGGCGGTATTTTGACTAGGCCTATTTCGAAATTATGTCGGTTGCCTTTGGTGAGTGTAAGCAAGGAGAGCCTTGCTTAGGCGGCGGGATGTTCGGGCAATATTTTCCACCGAGGGTAATCGGGGCTTACTGCACCTGAGGTGTAGGTAGGTGGCAAATTAATGTCACACACAAAGAGAAGATCGGTCGGCCGCGCAACTCGGTGCACGGGCCTCTCAAGTGAATAACAATAAATATCGGTGTTCGGTGGATTAATATATACAAAATAAAAAGGATAATTTGGTGCTTGTGTATTTAAACTGTATTACGGAACAATTTAATTGGTGATTCTACAAATATAGCTGGATTCAGTTTTTTGTGGTTATACTCCGGCCGGAGCGACGTGGACGCCACAAATTAAGAAGAAGCCTCCTAAGTCAAAGGTCAGTACTCCTTGATTGCTCGGGGTGGAGAAATTGCCGGTTGTCTGCCTATCCTACCTATGCTCACCAACTGCAGCTATCGAAGGCACGCAGTAAGCGCGAACAATTTATTTATTTAAGGGACTCGTACAAAGGTACACACAAAAGTTCCCTAATAACAATTTTAACAAATTGGCTTAAGTGTACCCACAATTACAGGAGAACACAACATGCTATCTCCATCCCAGAAATCATATTTATCGTTGACAGAATATGAAAAAAGGAAAACAAAAACACATTTTCGCATTTATAAAAGAAACGTATTATGGAACAATAAACTTTGAAATGGTTACCTCTTTTAATTTATCCATATCCTGCAGATAAAACGCAATGTAGAACAAACTCATAAACGAGTTGACGAATTGAAACTGAAATTAAAAATACATTTCTACAATTTTCCGCCGGTATATATAACCTGTTGTTACATCGAAAGCATTCTACTCAGTCTGCACAAATACAGTACAAAGGTACACGTTTATAAGGAGTTATCAAATAAATGAAATTGAAACATAAATTTTTAAATCACTCTGTTTCAATTTTATGTTTGTCTTAAACTTTAAACTTAAGTCTGGAACTTATAAAATAGAACAAATTACTCTAAATGAAGTATTTCGAATATTTCTTTTCGAACAAAAACTCTGTACAAAAGCTCTAAGGAATTACCCTTTTTAGCCGTTTAATATAGACACAAAAGTTTAAGACCACAGAGATAATTTACTTTCAAATAACGTTTGGGAGCATATAGAAACTTTTTATTATTGAATATAAAAAGATATAGGGCTAAAATTTTCTGCCAGCATCGAAAAAACCTTATAAAAGTGTACCTTCAACAGTTTTTGAACATCAGCAAAAAGGTGGTGTGATCTGGCAGAGTGATTTTTGTCTATATGATGAAATAAAGAATATATGGACGTATGTTAGTGAATAATTATTTACGTGTAATAAATTAGTTAGCTTTTCGTATAATATGTTTAATTAACTTAACGCATGACCTATTGCATGCTCATAGATTATCAAGAATGCTTTATAATAAATTGTCTTACTTCGTAGGTTAGCTAACAGAGATATCTGTTAAGGGATAAGTTTTCCTTTGTACATTTTTTTAAAATAATAATAAATAAATAAGAAATATAACTATGACAATTCTTTATGGTAAACTTGTAATACATTTTTACAAACTTATTTTAAATTTTTATAGCAAGCAAAAGTAAATTTTAGGAAATTAGGGAAAAATTAATTATATAATATATGATCTTATTAAGTCAAAAGTAATAATAAAATTATTTTGCTATAATCCGCGAAGAAGTAAAATAGAAAATATATATAATGCTAAATGTAAGTGGACAATCGGTTATCATACCTGATACATGCAGGATTCGTAAAAACACATGCACAAACCTCCACCACCGCCACCACAATACACAAGCACTATATACGTTCACTATCACAAACTCAACAATCGTTTCGCCCCGCAACCGAAGCATCGTCAGGAGATAGACTCCACGACCAAAATCGCATTCCATCGATCGCCGCCGTAGCGTGCGGATGTCTGGGTCGAGCGCAATCCGGTTGCCGCTCCCCCCGCCTGACTCACGCCCCTGCCGCGTTAGCTTGTGCCCGAGTGAATAAAGACATTGGACTGTTAGTGTCTCGTTCGTTCCCGTGCAAGTGGTTGTGATAGTGATATTGTGATTCGACTAGGTAGTGTGGTGCTTCACGCATAACACTTGCCGTAGGTGGTTCCGTCCGTGCGTAAGTACACTAGTTTTTAATTTAGGTACTCACCTCTTTCCCCCGAAGGGAGAGAGACTAAGACCTAGATTTTTTCTTAGGTACACACCTCCCTGCCCTCCGGCAGGGAGGCCACCCCACACTAGCGGGCCAACATGGCCCCTACTTTGCGCCCCACGGGGCAACCGATACTGGACGCGATTTTCGCGTTCCTTCAAGCGCACCACCCCGCCATTTTGGTGGAGCTCACCAAGGCCCTCCCGCCCCCTCAGGGCCAGAGTGGCAGCCCGGCAGCACCTTCTCCCCCCTCTGCGGAAAAGGCCAAACCACGCTCCCGCCCCGTGTCTCCTGACATGGAAGTGGAGGAGCAATCCGACTCGGAATCCGAGACTCCCTCAGAGTCCGGTGAGGAAGCTGAAGCATCCGATGCTTCGCAGTCCCCCTCGACGTCATCCGCCTCAGACGAGGACGACGGCTTCACCGCTGTCCTATCAAAGAGCCAGAAGCGAAAGCTGAAGGCTCCTAAGACCGTCCCGCCCAAAAGGGCCACTAACGACGCAGGTGCACCTGCCCCGCGTCCCACCCCCAAACCTCAGCCTGCCTCACAGGCCACGACTCGACAGACCGACTCCACACAGGACTCGCCTATGACGGAGAGGAAGGAGAAGGTGCCGCCCCTATTTGTTAGGGAAAAAGACGCGTGGAATCGCTTAATCCCGCGCATGGACAGCTCGTCCATTCCTTTCACCTCTGCCCGGTCCACAAGCCAGGGCATAATGGTGCAATGTCCGTCTTCAACGGACCACCGTCGCCTCACGACGCTCCTGGATGCCGAAAAGATCGGCTATCACACGTACGCCCTAGAAGACGAGCGCGAACTTCGCGTCGTCATCCGCGGGCTCCCAGTAGAGCTCGATATCGAGCATATCAAAAACGACCTCCTCAGCCAGGGTCTCCCAATCAGACAGGTACACCGTATGTACCATCATAGAACCAAAGTTCCTTATGAACTTTGTCTCGCGGTCCTCGACCTCAGTCCTGAAGGCAAACGTGTCTTCAACGTAACAACGATATGCAGACTATCGGGCCTGCATATAGAAACGCCGCGTACGCGTGGGGTAATGGGGCAGTGCCATCGCTGCCAACTTTACGGCCACTCGCAGCGCAACTGCACCGCACGACCAAGGTGCGTCAAGTGCCTGGGCGATCACGGCACTGCCGATTGCCCCAGAACGGTTCCGTCCGAGGAACCTCCCAGCTGTGTCCTCTGCAGGACCCAAGGGCACCCCGCGAGCTATCGCGGCTGCCCGAAAGTCCCGCTTAGGGCAAAACGGGGGGGCAGAAGGGCCACCCGTAAAAAGGCGGCCCGTACCGCCCCCAAACCAGCTGAGAGGTTCGTCCCCGCGCCTCTCCCCACCTCAAACCCCTGGCACAGGAAACCGGCATCCGAGCCGGCTGTGCCAGTAAAACCGGCTCAGGAGACGGTAGCGAAACCCGCCGCCGCCATCTTGAGCTCCAATACAAGAGCTGCCGCTCCTAAAGCGACAGCCGCCCCTCCAGCAACGAGTTTCATGGACGACATGAAACTCGTTTGCGATATAGTAACCAAAATTGACACTACGGAGCTGTCAATTTTGGCAAACAAGCTGAGGAGTAATCCTCAAAACAGATTAATGGCCTTGCTCGAACACTCTAGTTTGGTGCAGGCCATCTCTAGGCTTTAAGCTTAAACCCTCACTGGGTAGGGCAAAGCCCCACTCCCTCAAGCTCGTCACGTACAACGCAGACGGGCTTATCAGACACATGGACGAAGTCCGCGATTTCGTAGTTGCACACGATATAGATATTCTTCTAATACAAGAATCCTTCTTAAAACCCCAATTTCGCAATCCCAATATTGCGAATTACAGTTTGATTAGAAATGACCGTCTGTCATCCAAAAAAGGCGGCACGCTCATTTACTATAAAAGAGCCCTCTTATGCTCCCCCCTTGATTCCCCAAAGCTCACTAACATGGAGGCTTCAGTCTGTCAGGTGGGTATGACCGGCCATCAGTCGATCATACTAGCATCAGTATACCTCAGTCCGACCAAACGGGTACTCGAAAGAGACGTCCGCACCCTTCTCGCACTAGGCGACTCTGTAATACTGGCCGGAGACTTCAACTCCAAACATGGCCAATGGAACTCTCGCCGAACCAACCGGAACGGCACAATACTCCAAGGCCTCAACGGCCTTTCAAACCTCGCTTTTGAGGTGATAGCCCCTAACGAGCCCACCAGATACCCGCCTAACGGGGATCCAAACAGAGCAGATGTGTTAGATATATACATTTTCAAAAATGTAGCTCTCCAGTTACATTCTATAGAAGTCCTGCATGAATTAGACTCGGACCACCGTCCGGTTCTAATTCAGTTAGGGCAATCTACCTCCACGACCCCTCCCACGAAAACGATAATCGACTGGAGTAAATTAGGCGGGAAACTCCAGTCCCTAAACTCAGACCACCTAGATCAAATTCCTGACAAGATAGACTCCGTGGATAGTGCCAAGTTCGCTGTTACCCACCTTACAAAACATATAACAGACTCACTCGTTGCTCCAAGGAAGTCCCCGACGACCGCGGTCGTGGGAGACTACCGGACGACCTGCGCGACCTACTTAGACGTAAACGTGCCGCCACTAGGGCCCATGACGCATACCCGACAGACGATAACCGGAGAACACTCCGGCGACTTCAAAGAGAGGTTAGAGAAAAACTCAGCCTCAACCGTCAGTCCGCCTGGGACAACAAACTCTCAGAGATTTCACCGAGTCACCTGGCTTTCTGGAAACTGGCGAAATCCCTGAGAGGAGACCAGTGTGCAGCTACACCTCCATTGATACGTTTAAACCGTCCGGTCGCATTTGACGACATCGATAAGGCCGAATGCTTGGCTGACAGTCTTGAGGGACAATGTTCAAATAACCCCAGTCATCCCGAACACGCCGAATTCCACTCGGAAGTGGAAATGGCGGCGGCTAGGATATCCGCGAAGGCTCCCGAAAGCGAGCCGCTCACTCCCACCACCGGAGAGGAAGTCCGTTCCATTATCCAAAACCTGAAGACCCGCAAGTCCCCAGGCCCCGACTCCATATCCAACAAAGCACTCAAGTGCCTCCCCGACCAACTCATAAACCTAATAGTATTGATTTTCAATGCCCTCCTGTTAGGTTGCTCCTTCCCCGACGAATGGAAGGAAGCAATAGTAATAGGTATTCGTAAACCGGGAAAACCCAGTAATCTCCCGAGCAGCTATCGACCCATCAGTCTGCTCAACAGCTTAGGGAAAGTCTACGAGCGAGTAATCCTCGCTAGACTCAAAACGTTCATGGAGTCGATGAAGCTCATACCGGATGAGCAATTCGGCTTCCGCGCCAAACACACCGCGGTACAACAAGTACACCGACTTACCGAAGCCATCCTAAATGGCTTCGCCAAAAAACGGTACACCGGTACTGTCTTCTTCGATGTCGCCAAAGCCTTCGATAAGGTATGGCATGCGGGTTTAATATACAAACTCGCAAACCTAGGAATCCCCGATAGACTCGTTCTCATCATTCGCGATTATCTTACTAATCGCTCATTTAGATATCGTATTGATGGTGCGCTCTCCTCAAGACGTACCTTACGCGCCGGAGTCCCCCAAGGTTCGGTACTCGCACCGTTCCTCTACTCGCTCTATACGAGTGACATCCCACGATTCTCCACTAAAACTAGTGCAGTCACCCACTTAGCCATGTTCGCGGACGATACCGCAATCTATACCACTTGTAGAGATCCCATTACTATAAATGATAGGCTCCAAAGAGCAACCAACCAGCTCGGAAGCTGGTTCCGCCGGTGGAGAATCGAAATAAATCCCGATAAAAGCGCAGCAATGTTCTTTGCGAGATCTAGGAGAGCCATGGACTTCATCCGGACGCCTCCTAGAGTCTCTATTTACAACAAATATATAGATTGGCAAAAGGAAGTCAAATACTTAGGTGTCATCCTCGAACCTACCCTATCCTTCATCCGACACATCCGCGTTGTCCGTAACCGGGCAGCGTTCGCCATGGGACGCCTCAATCCGATACTGTGTAAGACAAGTAAACTGTCACTTCGCAACAAAGTGACACTTTACAAAACTTGCATCAGACCCATTATGACCTATGCGAGCGTCGCGTTTGCGCACGTTCCGAAATCACGACTGTGTCCGTTGCAGACACTTCAAAATCGATTCATGCGTACAGCCACTGGCTGTCCGTGGTTCGTGCGCAACGTGAACCTCCATAGAGATCTCGACCTACCCACGATAGCCGATCTTTTCAGACGATTCTCGACGACTTACTTCGAGAAAGCGTCCATCCACCCAAACCCCCTTATAGTGGCCGCGTCCAACTATAAGGTGTTCAGGCACCCCAATAAGATTCACAGGCGCCCGAAGAGCGTCCTCAACGACCCCGACGATGCTATCACAGCATCCAACAAGATACACACACTACATTTACACAAACAGCGTCTTCGCCGGCGAAGACGAGGTCCCCGCTTGCTTGTGTCAAGCGGCCGCAGCCCTCTGCCGCGGCCGCCGTGACGCAGACTTCTTCCAAGTCATTTATTAGATGCAGCCCTCCAAAAACGCGCCGCCTTAAGCCGAGGTTCGGTCTCGCAGGAGACACCCTTAAGGCGACGCCCCCTGTAGCGCGGGTGCTTGTAATGTACCCGCATGTATCATCCATTTCTCGGCGATGCTTCAGCGCTCGCCCGTCTTATCGGTGACGCTGTCAAAGCCATTAGGGCTAACAGCATTAGTCATATTCGAAAAAAAAAAAAAAAAACCAAAATCGCAAAGCGAAGCAATACCCAAATAAGTTTAGTTATATACTAATCAGAGTTAGTATAATAATAAGTTGTAAGTAAGTTTAGTTATATACTAATTAGATTAGTATATAACTAAACTTATTTGGGTATTGCTTCGCTTTGCGATTTTGGTCGTGGAGTCTATCTCCTGACGATGCTTCGGTTGCGGGGCGAAACGATTGTTGAGTTTGTGATAGTGAACGTATATAGTGCTTGTGTATTGTGGTGGCGGTGGTGGAGGTTTGTGCATGTGTTTTTACGAATCCTGCATGTATCAGGTATGATAACCGATTGTCCACTTACATTTAGCATTATATATATTTTCTATTTTACTTCTTCGCGGATTATAGCAAAATAATTTTATTATTACTTTTGTATTATGGATCTCCGCAAAGTAACGCCTAATTCTATAAATTATCTTATTAAGTGCTAATTATGTTCCAATACATAATGATATAATGTTAGATGAAAAAGTTTTTTATAACGTCAAATTAATACTTGGAAGCTAATAAAAGAACTATTACGACTACATGCACAGATAAAAAAACATGCAAGCGAAAAGGGTCTGTGCAATGTCGCGACATACTCTGTGTTTGTTAATTTGAGCTGTTATTGAAACTCTTTTGTTATTAACCTTATTATAGTCTAGCATAAGCATGATTATCTGTGTTTTTAGTACGCCATTAGTTTCGAGCGTTTCAAATACAAACCAATGCTATTTTGAGAATCAGATGATTTTCATACTTTGTCTCGAGTCGATAGTTTTCTGTATTAAAAATTGGACCGAGTTGGTGTTACCATTATACAAAATAGTAGTTTTTTCCATGTCCATTCCAGTTTGGTAAGCGGTAAAGAGAAAATAATATGCGCTATAGTAATTATACGACTACTAATTTCGATTTAACTACAATAGACTAAAAACTATCACTAAATTTATTTATGTTCATATTATACAACTATTTAGTATATATTATTTTATAATTTCTAAAATATGTGCTATAGATAGAGATATATTGTTCTAAATAGAATCTAGAAGTTACCACATGCACAAACTTTAATATTGTAACAAACGTCAGTGTTATTTGGTGTGAGTGTTGCTAGCATAAAATCCCACACACACAAACTCAATGACATTAAATAAATAAATATCTGTATTAATTACACGAATTTATCAATATAGAAGTATTTTATTGTTTAGGGTCACACTCTTAATATTAATTTATTCTATCTAATATATATAACAAGTAAGGTAGAATAGAATCTCTATCAAGTAACAAATGTAAGAAAATTTGTAGTTAAAAAATTTGCTTACGTCAGTTACTTATTACTTATAATTTAATAGTCATATTTAAAAACGACTAATAGATTTGAAATTCTAGTTCTGGCCTGTTCAAAATTTTCTGTGTCTATTGAAAAATAAGTAATTAAGTTATAAAATTATTATTTTATTTCTATAAATAAGATAAGACAAGCCTTTATAGCTGCTTTTTTCTATTTTTTATTTCTTTCTATACTATTGAAAAAAAGTAAAATAATCGTTTAGAAAGTAAAAAAAAAGTGTAAACAGCTACATAACATAATGCAATTATTGTTTGGGAATTCAAATTACTCAAGTAATTTACAAAACAATACTGTATTTTATTGACCGTTCAAGTGATGATACTATTACTATGGTTAATACTAAATTTCATATAATAATGGACCAATTTTTTTTAAATTGCTGTAGACCCTCATCATACTGTATTAACGCAAGAAGACAAAGTGCAAACACCCTTTGTATAGATACCTATTGTAAGTGCCATATCTACGTCTATCACTATTTATGCTAATAAGACATATCAAATACCTTTGTCGTTAAGCCACCTCGCGATCCGTGCATAAACCTCCTCTTCAACCGCTATCAATATAGCCAAAAATGCACGCGGTATCCAACTGAAATAAAATATTGTTTCTTCCCACCAGTCCTGGAAATAAAGTATATATAGTATTCAAGACCTTCTATAGAAGATAAAAACGGTTGCCTGTAAAGTCGGTTTTATGGGCAAAGATTTTACGTGACAACGTCTTTTTCTCAGTAGAATATTTATTGATATGAATATTATTAAATTGCTCAATAGGAACAAGGAATTGAATGCACTAATCAATTCTCTAGTGCTGCGCGCGCGGCGGACCAATCATGTTTGAGTGGGAGAGAGACGCAAGGCATTCGCCAGTCCGGCGGGCCTCTCTTTCCTTCGGTGACTCATCGTAACAGACGTGAGCGGGCGTTACACTTTTTCATGAGTGACTCCAAGCCGCAACCTAATTTAAGACGTTGTCACGTCAAAAAGAAAATAATGATACAAATTATGTACGCAAGTTCGTCTAACCAGATTTCAGTATGCGTATATGGATATGGAAAGTGGGTGTATAGGGAAAATGTAGGTGAAGATGAAATTGAAGTTAAGGATCTAACAAATATCCCCTTCAGGGATATTTGTTAGGTCCTAAACGTCAATTTCAAACGGCTCAAACAATTTTCATGAAATTCAGCATGTAAGGCGATCTAGCTAGGTTTCATTTAAAATAAATGTCGTTTTTATTCCTGTTTTCGGGTTCTGAAAAAATGCTACAATGATGTACCTATAGAAAGAAAATGATATTTGAGCTGTCAAATGCAAAGCTAAGCCTAATGGTAACGGACGGAAAAAGAAAGACCAAGAAACCGGGGATCGATTCTCACATGTCACCCGGCGCTTTGTTTCTTTCTTTCTTTTTTTTAAATTAACGAGCAAGGCCCAGTCAACCAGATACTATATATTAATTATTGTTACTTCCTGCCCTTATCGCACTCTAAGTGGGGTCTGCATAACATGTTATAAACATGTTGTCACATGATTTGGCTACGTATTTTACGACCCGCCGCCTGCCTGACATCAACTTACCTTAGTCGTATTTTACGACACCTCGGTAAGAAAGAGGGTGGTCTATTGTACTTAACCGGATACCACACGGTGGGTCAACTTACCTTATTCGCCTCTTACGACACTTCGGTAAGAAATGAGGGTGGTACTATTCTATTCAGTCGGATACAACACGGCGTCAAAATTATATTTAGAAAAAGTTACCGCCGAGGTTCTAACTGGCTTATCTCGGTAACAGCAATTTTACGGACCAACAGTTGACAATTCATAAGCACTTGTAGCAAAAGCTTATATAAATAATCTATATATTATTATAATTGTTATTAATATTTAATATTTACCTAACCTAATTAACCTATGTAAAATATCTTTTTTTTTCAGTTTTCTTTACTATATACATGTATTCTTACTTTATTTAATTTCTTATTTTCTTGATTATTTTCATTTGTTGTGTGCGTGTTTTCATTTTTAGTAAGTTTTACTTTTGTTTTTCTTCTGTATTTAAAAAGTCAAGATTATATTTTTTTTTGTTTTTTATGTAAGTTTGTATGTTTTGTTTATGTAGTTTTGTATGTTTCTTATAACACTTTTATAACAATAATTATCAAGGATGGTGTGTTTTCCTGTAATTGGGGGAACAATTGAGTCAATTTGTTGAAAAAGTTATTAAGGAAATTTTGTGTGTACCTTTCCTGGAGTCCGGAGGAATTGTTATTACCTGTGTCCGTAACAAAGCAAAGGTGGCAAGTCCCGTTACCCCCAGACACAACAACATCAGGGGCAGCGACACGCAGTGCCGCCACACCCGGCGACGCCACGCGGCGTACTGAGGCTCGGGCCGACCCGTCACCTCACTTGTACCCATCTCACCCTATAACAAAAAAACTCCTTATGTAACACAACGTACTAGGAACACGTGATTCCGCACTCAAAACTAGATGGCGCCACTGATCGTTTGCTCCGCGCTATCGAAGTGCTTTCGTAGTAATATAAGAAGTCCCCATACATTATATTATGAGATCGACATCGCTATCAGATCCTAGGGCTTTAATGTGCATCCTACTGGAACACGACGCCTTAGCGCGTCTGAAATGGTGCATCCTCCGGTACATCCACAGCCACACTCGGAATGCAGTGAGGGACCCGGCGTCTGTCCGCGATGCTTTCCGTACTCGTTGTTAGCATTTAGCACGCATTCTCTCCCCTGACAGTGCGTGTGTCTAAGTCGTCGTATTATACTTATCTAATACCTTCCTTGTTCGGGGTACTTTATGTAACCAATCCATCCACAGGAGGCACCTTTAGGACAACGTTCCCCGACGCTAGTAGAGCTTCTACGCTCTACTCTCCGCATTTCGCAACCACAGCGATGCTTCTGCACTTGCCCGTCCCGCCCGGTTACGCTGTAAAAGCTGTTACGGCTAACAGCATACAGTTACGTAATTTAAATTACGTAACCCACTATGAAGGAGTTTACTTGTGCGCTTATCACACAAAGAAATAAACAAGACATTAGTATTTACAAAATACATAGATAACCACGGGATGTAGAATAACATTATTTTTTTTTCTTTATGTCAGGAAAACCGTATTTCGGACTCTCACCGACAAAAACGGGTGGCGGGGACAGGGTACCTATGAAGACATTGCCCCCATCCCCCCCAGCAGCAACTCTGTACCCCAGAGTGCGCCACCTCTGGGTCGGGGCCTCTCTAAACAATGGCCCCTCCCTCCGCAAATCGATGCATCGGGAGAACCAGATGCATTGACCGCCTCGGGGACCTAACTCCAGAGAGCGTCCGATAAAAGAATGACGTTAAAATAACCTTACTTAAGTAAGTAACGGCCTGTTACTATCCCACTGCTGGGCATAGGCCTCTACTCTCCGTTTTTAGAGAGAAGGATTGGAGCTGAGACCTACCACGCTGCTCCAATGCGGATTGGTAGGTTACACATATCCCCAGAATTCTCTAGAGATATGCAGGTTTCCTCACGATGTTTTCCTTCACCGAAAAGCGTGTGATAAATTGCAATCATCAATTAGACACGTAAGTTTTTACTAGAAAACTCATTGGTGCCTGCCCGGGGTTTGAACCCTAGACCTCTTCGAAAGAGGCGCACGGTGTTACCGCTGGGCTACCACAGCTTATTAACCTTACTTATTTTACCATAAAATTCAAAGGACACCTATTTCTTTAATATTTAATAGTTATGCATTTGTTACCAAAGATTACAACTGTTCCTTAAAGTGGATCTATGACCTCTCTTCCTGGATCAATCTTTTTGAGAGTTTCCCAGCTAACTTTACTCTGATTATAATAAAAATATATGTAAAAATAGCACTAATATAACGTTGTCTATAACTAAAGTCCATGCATTTAAAACAAATAAAAAAAACAATTACCTGAAACAACGGTCGAGGCTCCACCAACAGTTCATCCCTTTGGTCTAAAGTACCCCATCTATACGCCAAAACATTCGAATATCTGGAAATGATATTGTAAATTATTAGAACCGCCTTCAATGAGCTACGAGTCTTCTGGCTTAGACTGTGAAATATCCACAGTGTAAGCCAGTGCTTCCCAACATGTGCACCACGCCCCATAGAGGGACAATTTGAATATTAGGTAGGGCAATTTGAAAATAGACATGACATGAGTTTGAACCATAAATCATGAGTTTAGCCATATTTAACGTAAAAAGCAAATTCTTCTTCCTAATAACTTTACATTTTAGTGAACAAACAGATATTTAGTTAGTTAAATAGACGTGTCATAAAATACGAGTACGATAAGTTGACGTCAGGCAGGCGGCCGGTCGTAAAATACGTAGTTAAATCATGACAACATGTTTGTAACATATTGTGCCGACCCCACTAAGAGTGGGATAAGCGCAGGAGGATGATGAATTCGCCCCATCCGAAGAATTCAAATTCAAATTTAAAGTATTTTTTATTGAAATAAACTTGTAAGCAAGTGCTTTTGAATCGTCAACTCTACTGCTGGTTCGGAAAGCTGAATAACGTTACATTGTTCTATGCTTATACATGGAACGTCCGAAGAATAAAGTTACATTTATCTGTACGTATACATGGAACTTGTAACTTTATTCTTTGGATGGGGCGAATTTAATTTTTTCTATATTAAAAGTTATGTAGCTTATAGGACATAAGTATTTTAGAAAAGCCAGGAACACTGATCTAAGCTATCTTCACTGCTTATTACATATATAATTCCCAAACGCATTCTGTTTAGCAGGTAAAAGTTTGTATGGAAAAATAAAATTGTTGCCTTTACTATTTTTCCAACAATTTCTTCTTAAAATTAAGGTATTTATTAAAATAAAGCCATATTTAAATAGAAACAAAATGGTCTAAACAATATATATCACCTTTTCCATGTCTCCAAATAAACGCACGCCCAGAGCACATTGAATAACGAAAAAAGCACATAAGCTATATCCTTCCAGTAGTCGTTAGCCGTACCAAGCCACACCTAAAAATAATTTTTAAATTAGTTACTGACGGACAAAAAAATTTCTATTATATCTTTTTGTAATCACTCTTCGTGTATATTATTACTTAATATATATCCGCGACTTTATTCGCGTCAACTTTAGTATTAGAAATCACAATTGTGGACAGTCTGTTTTTCCCCACAGGAAATACGGGATTTTTTATTCAACATATATAGTACTAGTAATATGCCGCTGTTTCACCCGCGTAGTTTTATTTCTTTTTACACCTTATTACATTTTACAAAACGGATCCCTATTGTTTTTAAATGTATATAGCCTCAGTATATGTTGCTCAATAAAGATGCAAATTCAAATTCAAATTCAAATTTATTTTGTTGCTTAATGTGGTACACAGAGATGTTACAAAAATATAATCTAGAACAACACATTCTGCCTATTATAAGCATGCAAATAGTATATTGTATTATTTTATATAATATTATCTTTTATTATTTTACTAATATTTATTTTTAGCTATTAAATTATTATATTTATCAAAATTAGCTTTCCAATAGTGAAAGAATTTCTGAAATCGGTCCACTAGTTCTGTATGAAAACAAGGGTTAAGTCGCAAATGACGGTTATTTAAGAAACGTACGATGATTCAAAACGACTATTAGATGCTCGGATATCTATGCGTAGTATCTCGCTCGTCTTGCAAGGCAAATAAATCCTAAGAAGGCAGAATACTCTGTAAAATACCTATTTATGTATCATACTGAAAGGAGATGGGCAAAATCTGGCCTGTGTGGACTAAATAATGAAGTACATAATAAAATATTAAATATTAAATAACGCCAAAATAAATTAATACTATCTCTGTACTACTCGGGAAAACAAGTATTGAATAAAAAAGTTATTTATTTGATCCAGTTCAGTTATAATTAGTCAAGTCACAATTTCTTTCGAATCAGTAAGAAACTCGATATAGATATTGTATCGATTTAAGAATTTAATATTCTTACTAATATACAGTATATTTCAGTATAGTATAGTTCAATATAGTAACTGTTGTTGATAAATTATTTTTTATTACCATAAAAAAATAGATAACTATATTTATGCATAGTCTAGCCTTTTTAATTATCATTATTTTTTTATATATATGACCGATTTACGGATCGATTAATAAAATCGATTTATGCGCATAACAGTACTCAAAAAGGTTGTCGTTGTATTAATTATCTGTGAATTGTTATGTTTCTGTGTTGTTTTTCGCATCGTGAACGTTTGGGGCATAGATAATACACTATATATAATAGTTTGGGGATTCCTTGTATTCGTGTGCTACTTTATAACGACCTTTGCTGTATTTCTGGACTACTGACATATTATGTTTCGAGTCAATCTCAATCAAACAATCTCATTATTTTGGATTCGTATTTGTTTTTAGATGAAAATAAATTATAGGTATTAAAAAAAATGTACTAACAAATTCCAATACTCTATGTAAATCTGTCATGGTCATTAATTTATTTCTTCTAATTCCCAAGTTCCATCAAAAAAGACTTATACATACTTGAAGAGTAACTTTCAGTCTTTGTTAATACAATATTAATTTATTTCTGTCCACTCAGGCCAAAATTGTATGAGCTATTTGCCCATCTCCTTTAGGTGCACGTTATATTCCAAGTTTAAATTAATTAATTTATTCATATTCAAATAAATTAAACGTATACTTTTATATTAATATATTGTAACACACAACTTTGTTAGTTAATCAAAAGAAATTATAACAATTAACGTATCTCAAGGATAAAGAATAAAGGTGTTTTACCCAAAACACAAATCCAACGACGGCCGGCACGGTCAACGACTGCGTATAGTGTCCGAGCCAAGCGAAATACATAGCTATCTTGACACCAAAATATTCACTTATTTCATCTGCAATTAATCAAAACACATAAAAATGACATTAAAAAATTTATTGAGCGTTGCTTACTAAACAGAAGAACATTGAACTAACGCCAAGAGAAATTAATAAAAGTTCAGTTGACTTTTAAACTAGCCAACTACTTCTACAAATATAATGTAACAAGAATAATCAAGAAATCCCAAGAAGTCACGTAATCGAAAATAATAAAAAAAAAACAAATATAAACATTCTTAATTTTAGTTTAATTGGCTTGTTGGCTAGCAACAGTTACTCTGATCTTATGAGGCGCATAAATAACCTCAAAGTCACTAATCGGACGATGAAGCGATCTATGCTTGGAGTATTCTCTGCGAATTAAATCAGAAATTAGGAGATCCGTAGTACCGGAGGAGAACCAAAGCTAAGCATATCGCAAAGCTGAAGTGGCGATAGGCGGGGCACGTATTGGGGAGAATTAATGGGCGTTTGGGTCTTGCGGTCCCACACCAGAAAACGCAATGTCAGTGGACCCCCTACGAGTTGGTCGCAGAGAGCCCCTAAATCCAAGCGCCATAATATCGTGTGGTGTTGAGATCCCGTAAAGAGACCTATGTGCAGCAGTGTATGTCCATTGGTTAAAGAAGAAAGTAGAGAACATACTATATTTTTAATAATAATTTGAAAAAATATTCATCCAGCCCTTGTTTGTCTATAATGTCTATGCAATCTTAGCAAATAAGTTACTTACCTAACGGTTGTGGAGTAAACAATGTCTTAACCCATTTCTTTCGTAGATTTTCCAAAGCGCTTCGCTCGTGCAGAGGGAACATACTAGCGACTACACCACGACTCACACATGCCGGTACTGGAAGTAAAGTGCCACCCTTTACAAACCAACCCTATGCCCGGTAAAGCCTTCACAAGACATGTTCACAAGAACTATTATTTTAACCAAGTTTTATTCACAATGAAACTTGAACTTGTAGAGCTCGAATAAGACATGTCTAGGGAAAAAATTATTGACCGATTTTTGTTCAGATTACAAGCCCATGTATGTTAGAACTTGAACAAGACACGTTCAAAGAAATATTAGAATGAGGATGAATGAGAATATGAAGAGAATATGAATGAATGAGATATTTCCAGAACTGTATTCATGTCTAGCAGAGCTTCAAAACCAAGACCATATGATATAACCAAGGTAGAGCTTGTACAAGATGTGATGACGAGAAATGCTGATTTTTATCCAGTAGCGTGGCAGTCTAGTACGTCACGTGTTGACTAATAATGCTTTTTTTAAGCCAATTTTTATCCAGTATAATGCAATATAATGTTAGTTAGGGCTTTACAAGACGAATTGGCAAGAAATGCTTCTTGAACTAATTTATATTCAGCAACATGCCAACGTCTGGTAGAACATGTCCAGGAAGTATTGAAGACTCATACTTTTGTTAACCGGTTTATCTTGAAAGATACCAACCGCTGGTACAGCAAAGATATGTTTTGTTATCGATTCGTCTAGAAATATACTACAGTAGAGACTAGAGCATGCCAAGTAGTGGCCGACTGTTCTTTACAAATCTGCGACAAGTATTATTGTCTACACTGTTAAAGCTTACCAATACTCTGACCAGGTCGTAGAGTAAGCGCCGGCTCCAAAGCATGCTCGTCGCCTGGCTCAGCGCGTGCCGACTCGAGCACGTGCTTCACAAGTGCCCCTCGCTCTTGGGAACTGAGCAATTCAGCTGCTGAAGTTCCCTGTTACCAAACGAAGGAATTTTATACAAAGATTAGTGGTAACTGTAACATTCTTTGTAAAAAATATTCTGAATACTTAAATTGTACTATATATTGTTCCTTTCTTGTTCCCGAAAAAAATGGACCGACGATGGAATGGGCTAAAATATGGGTTATAGGCAGAATGTGTTGTTCTAGATTATATTTATGTAACATCTCTGTGTACCACATTAAGCATATGTTACCCCGGCATATAAGCTTAAATTGTGCCTATTATAGCCGATGATGATTACTCATAATATAAGTATCGATGTATGAAATGTTAACGATCATTTTATCGTCCAAGTTGAAAATAAAAAGTGCAAAATTAAAAAAAAAAATTGCAACAATTATTGTCCTTTCTCAGTATCAATTCGCAAAAAACGTTGATGGAACCGAAATGTGAAAAGCCCAATAAACTTCTCTATGTAGTGTTTTGAATTTTCTCTTTAATGTTAGTGAAAATGCGATTAAAATCAGTTAAGGCTATTCCAAAGATTACCCTACACAAACGGATTGACGGAAAATAGAAGCTAAGATACTAGTAGTACATAGAACATATCCATTCTAAAATCATGAGCAGACAATCCATTTTAAGTATAGATCAGTTTAACGCCCCACTTTTCATTTAAGCGATGAACACGTATGGGAGATTGGAATTTGAAATGGTTAATGTAACATAATAATAGAGTAGGTGCCCTCTGTTCGCTATATTTAGATTAGCTTTCAACGTGAATTATAGCAAATTTTACTAATATCTTGCAACATCTAAACCTAATATTGCATAGAAAATTGATATTCAGAAAAAAAGAATTTCCTACAGATATACAGTTTTCCTTGTGACGTTATTATTCGCAAGCACGTGGTTTTATACAGTGGCGTAGCTAAGTAGTCAAAGAAACAGTGGAAAATAAAAAAGGGCCCTGACTAAACTATTAAAAATACGTTTTTCCGTATTCGTCGTGTTCCGAAATCGACGTCGAGATGATGTTGGAAATTTCCTTGTATTCTTGTAAATAAGTTGCCATTATTAAAGTCGTATTCCTGAAGTCTCGTTTATTTATACTCCGAATTTTGGAGAATTTTTCACTATAGTTCAATTTATAGTTTATTGGTCAGAGTCAGAGAGGCCCCCTAAACATTGGCGCCCAGGGCACTGGCCAATCTAGCTCTGCGATAAATACGCAACTGGTTTTATAGATAATTAAAGATGCCCACACGAGGTTGAAAACTGTGTATCCTTAGTAAGAAAGGCTGTGCTAACGCTCTAGTATATTTCCCTTGTTAGCGCCCTGGGATATTCCCCTTATAAGCTCCTTAGCTTTTAGCGGTTTTTTGGTGTACTTGGCGTCTGACCGCAATCATACCTGCTTAAATGATGATGCTGGTACACACTAGCTAAATGTACTCAAATTTCGTTGCCAAGTAAGACTGAAGCTTGAAATATGACACATTTATTAGATATCATTTCGTAAAAACAAAGAGACAAAACGCTTCCTAAGCACATTATCATATTCGTTACAAATGATATTTGAATAATTCATATTCAATATTGATTTACATGGGAAGCTCCATTTTGCTAACCATAAAACGTTCATTGAATATCGTGTCTACAGATATTTAGATCCAAGTTTAGTGAATCAAATTCATTAGAGTAGATACTTCATTAGAGGTATTAAGGACGCTTGCAGGCTGAGTGTGGGTCTATCACTTAAAGACTCGCTATTTCTTAACAGAAATAAGCTCGGGTATGCGTAATCGATACAATCTGTATCGAAGCAGCTGCTGCAATAGGAAGATCTATGCTCTGATCCTCCTAACAAACCTGTGTTATACTAGCTGGTTATTGAATTATTTTTGAAGTATTATTAATCTCTTTTGTGTTATATAAGTGAACACTTGAGTGTTAATAGCCCAATAAAGTTTCTATAGTGTACACTAGACGAACAAAGGTGATTGTTATTAAATAAATTTGGCAGCGGTCTTTCAACAATTTTATTGGTTTTATTGCGTAGAAAGTCAGGAAAGAGTTTGTTAAATAAATCCCTGATAATGAGAGTTCCAACGAGATAAGTTTTCTGTATAATTTTTTAATCGCCACAAATAATCTTTATTAAAATAAGCTCTTTCAAGCACTTTTGAATCGTCAAAGATCAATATTATTAATGAAGCTACAACTGTTTAAGAACTTTGTTCTTACCGAGAAGAAACAGCAAGAACTCGGCGGTCAATTTAAACATGTTAAATTTACACTATTAAAGCGCAGTCGTGTATGAAGCTGAAGCACAATTATGCTATTGCAACTTAAATATACTATCCTCAGTTTTATTTTGAAGAATGATTTATATTAGGCCAAATGATGGCATCGAAGGCATTCTTGTCTGGGGATAATTAATTCCATTTAACTTAGTCAACTAGTTTTGCCTGCATAACGTATTTATCGGAGAACAGTAAATTCCATTAAACTTTGTCTACAAGTTCTAACTTCCGGTAACAAGACCATAGATCGGAAGATTAATTAATACAGTATTCTCACAGATTAATTAATCATTTCGATTATATCACTCATTAAAAGGAGGATCTTTTTTAAAGAGAAAAAGCAATATTTCTTTACTAGAATGTACTTTACCGAAACCTTTCGACGTTCCTTTGATTATTCGTAATTCGAAATTTAATACGATTAATCGATTAAATTAAGATTTTAATTTTCGATTATTCGATTTTAATTTCTACTATATATAATTTTCTGCACACATTTACCAAAAATATATATACTTGGATTTTGACTTTTTACATAAGAAATCCTTTAAAGATTGTTTATATAACAAATTGTTTTGAATATGATTTTGAACGCCTTTGGCATGGACAGATAAAGAGGTTTTACCTATTTTAATTTTTTTTTAAACCTTTCAACACTTCGAGAGTTGTACTTTAGTTTTACCATCGTCCTGCCCTTATCCCGCTCTAAGTGGGGTCGGCACAACATGTTATAAACACGTTGTCACATGATTTGGCTACGTATTATTGACCGGCCGCCTGCCTGACGTCAACTTTCTTTAGTCGTATTTTACGACACCTCGTTAAGAAAGAGGGTGGTATATTCTATTCAACGGGATACCAAACCGAGTTGTCGTAAAAGACAAGTTGACCAACTTGCTGCTGACCTGCTGAACAAGCACATAATGCATATAAGCCAGCTAAATAGAATAGACTACTTAGCCGGCTACCACATGGCGGGTAAACTTACCTTAGTTGCCTTTTGCGACACCTCGGTAAGAAATGACGGTGATCTATTCTACTCAGCCGGATATCACATGGCATGTCGTAGTTTAAGTGTACACAAGAAAAATACACAGAAAGCTTTAGTTATATATCCTTCAGCTGAAAAGTGACCTTCCGTCCTTGACGCAAATCGAAGTTACGTGTATTCGATGTAATCAGATTCAACCATTTCCTATCAACGGTGTATTTATAGAAACAAACTGTATTCTCTTAAGGGGTGAAACATTTTTGACGTATAAAGGAGTTCTTGTTAGCACGCAAATCAACTATTTTGTATGGCCGCGATGTGAAAATTAAGCTGCCATTGTATGTATAACAAAATAATAGTTGAGTTTAGTTTAGTTTTATTGTTGTGATTTAGGTTACTCATTATAGTAGTTATAGCTGTTGATAACTTTTATAGTGTTAGTATAATTTATATTTATAAACGGTGTAGAATATTTAGTGGAATGTTACAAAAGTAATAATAACAAAAGTAAATTATATCACAATATGTATATACTTTTTTTTCCATTTTGAAGTGGTTATCTGTGGGGATTTATTTACCACTGGCGGGAAACGCCCAACTTGTGGCCAAACTCGCCGTAGGGCAGGGGTGACGGCTTCCGCTATGGGATACGTCCACCGCCAACCCGCCTATTTGAATAATGAACAGTTTACATAACTACAATATATATTGTTATAGTTAAAAATATAGACACATTATGCATAAGAAAATTAGTTTGTTTGTTCCATTTTCACGACTAATTCGGAGCAATATTTATGAAATTCGGTAGACAAAAGTAATAATAAAATTAATTTGCTATAATCCGCGATGAAGTAAAATAGAAAATATATATAATGCCAAATGTAGAGTGGACAGTTTTCATACCCGCTACATGCAGGATTCGTAAAAGCTTGCACAAACCTCCACCACCGCCACCACAATGCACAAATCGACAAAATCGAAAAGCTTTACGATTTTGTCGTGGAGTCTATTTCCTGATGATGATCAAATGAGCATCAGGAAATAGACTCCACTTTAAATTTACTTTCACTTTATCTTTAATATTTAAATAAATATTAAAGATATTATTAGTATAATTTGTACTTAGTTGATTGTTATTATTTAATTTTTTTTTAACTGACAGACGAGCGGAGAGTCTTTGGTGACAGTATGAAATGCGGAGAACCGAGCACGGAAGCTACACTATCGTCGGGAACAGATAAAAAAAAAATAACGGTATTTCTATCAAAGGCTTTGGAGAGAAGGATTGAAGCTAAAATACAGCAATGCACCAAAAATTAAGAAATTAAACACGAATTTCCGATCTCGGAAGTAAAATTTACCTAGTAAGTTTTAATTTTTTTCACTTAAGGCATAATTTTAGTTTTTTATTAAATTTTATTTTATACTAACATACGTCAACATATTAGTTTTATCTTGTTTTCTTTTTATCTTGACCAACTGCCTTGTGATATATATGACGCAATAGCAATATACGGAGATTGAATACCTAAACTTTGCTGTTATTATCAAACGTTATTGACAATAATCCGATCGACAACTTATTATGCTCCGGTGAGCACAAAGGCTGAAATTTGGCCTCGACCAAATATCTGTTGTTTATTACGTGCCGAGTAATAATCGATTATTATAAAACAAAAACTCTCGGTGCGTCTGTCTGTAGGAGTGAGGAAATCAAAAGCAAACAAAACTACATGCAGCAACGGAGCAATTAGTATACCTATACTTTTTGACTACTACTACTTATCGACTGGCCCGTTGGCGTAGTAGGTGTCCTGCCTTCAGCTCCGCGTGCCGCGGGTTCGATTCCCGCCGAGAACCAACATTTTCTATAAATGAATTTGTCGGTCTTCGAGTCTGGGTGTATATTTGTATTTAAGTATGTATTTAAAAATTATATAAGTATATATTCACCAGTTGTCCCTCTACCGTAACACAAATATTAAGTTACTTACATTGGAGACGGACGACCGTGTGTGTAAATATATTTTTTTATTTGTTATACAAGTAAATTGTGATATCGAATATTAAACGATTTTATTGTTTTAATAGTAATTGATTTGAAATTCTTCTTGTTTTCATCATGTATCTAAGCACAATATGTTAATTACGATTATTGTTATTCACATTTCTTAACAATTGAAGGGTAGAAGAATAATTTATTGAAATTGGAATTAAACGTTTTAAAACGCTGCGGGAATATCACGGAATCAAACCTTAAAAACTTTACAAATCGTATACCAAATATAGTATAGTTTAAATTGACTGGCCCGATTGGTAGGTGGCAGTGACCCTGCCTTCAACTCCGCGGGTCACGGGTTCAATTCTCGCTGGAGCCAACGTTTTCTAAATTCAATTTGTTGGTTCTTCGATTCCTGGCGTATATGTATTTAAAATTATACATGAATTTATTTACTAGTCGTCTGTCACCCATAACACAAATATTAAGTTACTTCCTTTGACCATGTGTAAATGTCCCATATATTTATATATTTAATTTAAAAAATGAAATCTTAAAAACAAGCTTAAAGCTTAAAAGATTATGTGGTAAGTTTTCCTATTGGTTGTAAGAAATATATTTATTAAAAATGCGCAAAATCTTTGACTGTATTATTAATATATTTTTTGAAAATTAGGTCAAAGCTGTAAACACGAGTTTTGGTATTTAAGAATTCGGTATATTAAACCTACAATATTTTTATAGGCGAATGAGTAGCCGCTCGTTACAAGGTTGCATATAAAATGTTTGCACTTCAAACGCTTTGACGTGCTCAAGTCTGAATACCGTTCCTAATGAACGTCGCGCTTAAGACCTTTGCCATGTTATTTATACATATGTGACTTTAAAAAAAAATTTAAATTGATTCGTTATATCGTAAATCATACAAAATCATTCTTATAATTTTCTTTTGAAATTTAATCTTTCATCATTCTTATATCTTACATCTCATCTGTAACAATTGACAGATCAGAGATAAGAATGATAAATGACAGACAGAATGTGTCGGGTAAAGCTACTCTTGTACAGGACAAGACAGTAATGACAAACTGTAACTAGTAATAAAAAAAAAATTTGAAAAGAGCAACCGCCTAGTTTCTTACTGGCTCTCCTCGGCAGGAACAGCTTTCCGAGCATAGAGTTATCGATTTAAAAGCACTTACAAGATTACTGACTAAAGAATAATTTGAATTTAAATTTGATCCTAAATAAGTTACCTATACTAAACAGTTATATAAAAATATCGATAACTTATATTACGAAACATCTTATACTAAAACTGCTATAATAATAAAAAACATAGGCAAATTACGCTTTGCAAGTATTTAATTAATTAATTAAATACTTGCAAAGTAATAGCTGAGTTGGAAACCGACAGATTTATAAAGTGAAAACATCCCAAATCAAGTCCCAGATATTACAATCTTTTTTTCATATCTTCTTCTTCATATCTTCTAATTTATATTAAAAAATACTAAGCAAAGCTCGGTCACCCAGGTACTGCATTATTATATACATTAACATTGTGCATGAAAGTACATAATATGATGGATTGAAGGATGTATCAGTTCAGTATTGAATTATAGAGTAAAATTTGGAATAAATACAAAGGAATTTGAATACTCACCCTTTGAAAGCAATGCATGTCCCTGACAGTGAACTCTTTGTACCCTCCGCCGAACTCTGGTTTCAGCAGCATAGGAAGGTGGATCTCTTCGGCAGTTTGTAAAAGCCTGTAGGCAAAAGTAATAATAAAATTATTTTGCTATAATTCGCGATGAAGTAAAATAGAAAATATATATAATGCTAAATGTAGAGTGGACAATCCGTTTTCATACCGGATACATGCAGGATTCGTAAAAACACATGCACAAACCTCCACCAGCGCCACCACAATACACAAGCATTACCTACGTTCACTATCACAAACTCAACAATCGTTTCGCCCCGCAACCGAAGCATCATCAGGAGATCGACTCCAGGACCAAAATCGCAAAGCAAAGCCTGTAGGCAATGTATACAGAGTGTTAAAAACACCCCCTATTGGTTACCGCCGCCCAACGGGGACAGGCGGCGGTTATGTCGGACTCGCACCGACTAAAACAACCTGTGTGCTCCACCACGCTGCCGATGGCAAGGACAGGGTATCGTTGTACACATTTCCCCCATCCCCGCCGACAGATCTGATCCCAGAGAAGTCCCCCTCCGCTAACCGGTGCATCGGGAGCACCAGATGCACCGACCGCCTCGGTGACCTGTAAGCCAGACGTCCGATATACCCCGTTCGGAACGTCCGAAGGTCCCCTGACAGAGAGGCAGACGATGGGCTCAGGCAAGTCGCTACCACCTAGACTCGCCAGCGGCAGATTGGATCCAGAACAAAAGTTCTCGGAACCGCTCCACCGCCCCCCTCTGCAGAGCACCTCCGCTGCAGAGCAGAAGGAGGCCATCGCAGCCCGCGATCGCTCCCTGCCCACAGTCTTAATGTATACATGTATGTGCAGTAACGAGTGGACCAACCAGGAGGTTATTACACATACAAATCTATACTTTTTATTATTCTAAACCCAGTTTCCTTGTTATTTTCTATTATTAAAAACATCTATGCCTAATTTTTTTTACTTACAAATACAGCAACACTAGCAATCGCCAGCGGCTCCGCCCGCGTAAATAGATTAAAAATGTAATATATTATTCTGACAACCATAAAAATGGTTAACGTGGGTCAACGTTAAAAGCTAGACATATGTTGTCGCTGACTTTTAGAGGGGAACAATTTTGTAATACATGATTTTTAATAACTATCACCGTTTACTCAGCGCACGCAAGGAAAGCTTTAAATTTTGCCCTTTTTGTATTATTTTTTATAGCTGCTCTTTTTCCTATTCATCTTAGTGTGATGTTATATAGGATATAGCCTTTCTCGATAAATGGACTGTCTTATACTGAAAGAATTTTCCAAATCGATCCAGTAGTTCCTGAGATTAGTATGTTCAAAGAATCAAACAAACTCTTCAGCTTCCTATATTAATATAGATAACGATTATTTTAATCTCACTTACACATCATCATCAGCAGTAATATAAAAGGCGGAACACTGCGATGAGGCGTGCTGTCGGACACAAACGCGCAGCCTCGGCCGACTGCCGCGGAGTTTTTGCAGCAACCAAAGGAGCATGGTGTCTGGGAGTCCTACGTACAAAATAAGTTTTAGTGCAATATACCAGTTTCAAAGGTCACAAAAGAATATTTCATTTGTTATTGGCTGTATACTGCTGTTATAGGCAGTGAGACTATGTTTTTTTTTCCATCCCCAAAGTAAGTAACTTAATACTTGTGTTATGGGTGACAGACAACTGGTAAATATATACTTAATATCATTTTAAATAGATATTCAAATACATATATACACCCAGGCTCGAAGAACCAACAAGTTTTTGTTAGAAAATGGTGGCCCTTGGTGGAAATCGAACCATGACCCGTGGAGCTGTAGCACTACCAACTGCGCCAAAAAGTCAATCAATGAGTATTTTCTGTGAACTAGTTTCTAATTGGAATTTATCACTCTATCTATGCTCCTCAATGCTAATTGATATATATTTCAGATATTTATAGAATATAGAATTTTGAGATAGGCAAATTTACCCACAATGTTTTAATTTACTGATAAAGGTGTTATAAATTATAGATACTGGCCCGTTGGCACAGTGGGTAGTGATCCTGCCTTCAGCGCAGTGGGTTGCAGGTTTGATTCCCCCCAAGGGCCACCATTTTCTATGAAAAAGAATTTGTTGGATTTTCGGGCCTGGGTGTATATTTGTACTTAAGTATGTATTTAAACATTATATATGTATATATTCACCAGTTGTCTCTCACCCATAACACAAGTATTAAAATTACTTACTTTGGGTATGGAAAATGGTGCATGTAAGTGTCGCATATATTTATATTTATTTATAGATATCAATTAAGCTCACAAAATTGAATAGGAAAGCTCATTGTTATCTGTCTATGGTTTGAACCCATGAGCACTTAATGAGCATTACCCTTTGAACGACTAGAGGATCATGAAACAAATTTTTGATTTTCATTTTTAGATTATATTATTTACTGATGGGGAATTTAATAACAAAGAAAATGGTATGATAATCATAGGTATAATTATTATATAGTATAAAATGATTAAAAAATAAATGTGAACAATTCTAAGCAACAATTTTTGTATTATAATATTTATGTATGCAGTGTTATAACATCAACCCAATTGAATAAGACAGCTTACTGTTAACTATAAATTGTTATCTCATTCATAAGATATAAAAAAAGTAAGTAGCTGCCTGTTACTATCCCACTGCTGAGAATAGACCTTCTCTCTGTTTTTTTTATAGAAGTATTGGATCCAGGAACTACCACACTGCTCCAATGCGGATCGGCAGGTTACACATATCTCCAGAATTCTTTAGAGATATGCAGGTTACCTCACGATGATTTCCTTTACGGAAAAGCATGTCGTAAATTGCAATTATCAATTAAACACATGAGTTTTAATAGAAGAACGTATTGGTGCCTACCAGGATTTGAACTTGTGGCCCTCTCGAAAGAGTCACATGGTCACACCGCTGGGCTATCACAGCTTCTCATAAGATATATGACCTACAAACTAAAAAGCAAATATTTACCTTTCGGAAATATTAACACAACATCAGTCTGCTGTGTAGGTGTTGAGTGTAACAACAATCTTCTCGGATGAATCAAACGAGCCCCAAACTGTCCCGCCATTGGAAGACGCCTTCGCAATTCCCTGCCAGCTACGAAAATTTTAATATCATTTGAATAAAAAGGGCAAAAGTTACAATGTTATAAAGGGAAACTTCAGTTATGAATGAATATCCATGCATATATATACAACCACTTGACCTTTATCAATAACTGAACATTAAACAAAAATATTTCCATAAACATAGTACGAATGTGTAATTTGTATGTACAGTGATACTTGATTATATTTGGATACACAATTGAATTGTAATACATACAAGATTTTTACATAACTTTTAAAAAAAGAACTATAACAATTTATCAAACAATTGCTAAAATAACTCACCACTATCCAATTTATCTTTCGCGAATTCAGCGAAAGATTTATGCTCTTGCGGTGTTGAATGGGAACTACTTTCATGTTCCTCCTTCTCATGATTACCGATAACCACATTATCACCTTCCATTGCAAATATCCGAAAAAGCCGAAACAATGAACCGCGCGACGAGTCCTTCGGCAAGCTTACATCATCGATCACAATAGAAACTATGTAACTACGCAATGATTCATATTACAGAACTATGTACTAAATACTACTCCGGAACAACATAGTGAAACATGTAAAACGGTAGGAAAAAAATATTATTTTCTTAAAATAATCCCTGGAAATGACTGTACCAAACAACTCAAACATTCATCTGTCACAAAATATATTCAAAAATTGATTTTTTGAGCGCCATTTTTCATAGCAGTGTTACTTACATTAATAATTTTAATCATACTACAATAATCATAGCCGAAAGTAATATTATATATTTATGTAATTTATTTTGATCAATTAGTAAAACTTAAAGATTTTAAAAATTATTTGTCTTGATAATAAAATAATTTTCAAAATTTTGCTAATACTAGAATAATTTGTTATAATAATTTTACGTTACGTTACGTTATTACAGTGGTAAAAAGTTTTTTTCAGTAACTTATTAGTATTCTTAAGTAGTCTGTGGTCCATGTTTTTACCGCAATAAAGAATTAAAAGAAATGAAATGAAAAAAACGATTGTTCATAATCGATTGTTTCGCTTCAAGGTATTTATTTTCATTTCATTAGATATTTATATTAAATTTTTATAATTTTTTTTTGCAACTGAATAAGTCGATTATTTATTGATCGATTATTTTACACCAAGGTACTTCCCTGATTCTGTCTAGCATAGATTATTAACTATAAAATAGATGGTTGAGATTCATACATTGGCGCGAGCCTATTTTCGGTGGTATGGGGGGGTGCAGAGTAGCACTATAGCTACTTACATTCTCATTCATAAAAAAACTATCTGCCTCTCACCCGTTTCATTCATAAAAACGGATTCAGTCTCAGCTCTGACTCTTTCTCACATATGGAGTAGTAATATATATAACGTATGACGTAAAATCGTAGTAGAATTAGTGATGTACTTGGTGCGCTAAAACCGTAACTAGTGATGTCAAAGTTTTATCGATTCGCATTTTACTCTTACCGATTATTTGGATAACCGGTTTTCCTGTAACATATTAATAATGATTTTTAGATTTTAATAAAACAAAATATTTAAGGAAATTCTTTAATAGACTTTTACTGTAATAAAAAAATTTATATTCAACAGCCGTTTTACATTTCTATGTGCATGCTTCTTAAAAAAAAAAGTTTTCCCTAAACACGCTAAAAGTGCAACTTCAAAAATGATTACTATTTTTAAATAGGAAACAGAATCGGCGATCATGTATCTTGAAAATATAGGAATTGTAATTTAAATTATTATATATTATTATTAAATATAATTAATTATAAGTATTCACTCGAAAACAAATTTACAAGATTAGTATTTGAAACAATAGATGCTTTCGTTTTTACCGTTTTAGTATTTAGGAAAAAACATTATACTTAAAAGGAGTATACTTGATGGTAAATTATAAATATTAGTCTTTTTTAGATATATTGGTAGTAGTTTTATAGAATATTAGTGGTTTTTATCTCTAAGTATAATATTTTCCATCAAACCAGTTAACACTTCGGATTTATACATATAAAGAATTAAATTGTGAAATTTTGCCATAATTAATGTGCCAATTGATACCAAGCTTTTCGATGAAAGAAAACATCATGAGGAACTATACTCCATGGGTTAAGTATTTAACTAAATGTAAACATGTCAAAACAGGTAGTTTATAGTAGGCATTATCTGCCAACTATAAAGTACCTTTTTTATTACAACACATTATACTAACATTTAATATAATTTTTAATTCTTTTAAAGAATTTAAAATTATTGATAGTATTCGCACCACTTTATTATGGCGTGATTGCTATCAATAATTTTTACACACTTTGAAACAATAAATAAGAATTATAAAATTTTTAAAGAAAACGATGGATAATATTAAATACACTAAATTACTACACATTTAAGTATCACAGAGTGAAGCTCGTAGAATATTGATATTATGTTGCGTTGGTTAATCCAATTACCATTTTAGGTAGTTTACTTGGCTAATTTGTATCTGCTGAATTTTATTAAATTATATATTGCTGTTTTGCTATACTAAAGGTATAAATATTTAATTTTAGAAAATACCAATCAATTTATGAAAATTACATTTATAAATATTAGAGATATTCTTTTGACAACTGCAGTTGAATCCCAATTTTTTCATTTGTTAATAATATTATTGTTATGACATATTTGTCACTCCTGAATCACATGGTTTTGTTTGTTTACATCTTGTTATGTTTCTATACTAATGGAGTATATATAGTAAAATAATAAAAATTTTGAATCAATTTTTAAATGTTAATAATAGTAATATTAGTTAGTTACTTTTGCCTCATGTATCATAGTTCTATAACTTTACTTGCGATAAAATTTTCCATTTCCATTATCGTTTTCCAAGTATCTGCAGTACTGTGAATTCTCCTTAATTGATACACCGTTGTCTAACTCGCATTATGATTACGATTATGCAAAAAACTTTTAACAAATCATATTTATGATTAATGCAAGTTAACCAGGAATTATAGTTTTTTAAGTTATATACATTTTTGACTAATTAACACTTTACATGCCATATAATGCCATTCCAAAGATATAAGTTTTTGTGATGGATAATATAATTTTAACTAGATCAAATCTTTCAGTTTTATTAGACAATAGCGTAATTATAAAAATTTCACAATTTAAATAATCCTGTTTTGAAAATATATTACTACCAGGATTGCTCAGGTTTTTAGTTTTGCTACACAAGTAAAAACACGTGTTTTGAATAGAAATAAATGGTGTTAATGTTAAAATACACAATTTTTAGCAGCAATACAGGCAGAACTCATATTTCATTATAAGCCCGTCGTTTAAGCAAACTAACAATTAAACTAGCAACTAAGCAATTGTTATTCATTTTCCTGAGTAATGAAAATTTTAAACCCATTCATCTCAAAATATAAGTTTTTGAGTTGTACCGCTATTGCTGCACATGACCGATATATCAATATACTGAACCGGTAATATGATATGGCTTGGGTCTGGAAAATATTTCTGATGGAATACAAGGTACTATAACTATCAAACAATAATATAAACCAATCATGTTTTAAACAATGAAACCAAATTATGATCCGTTCTAGTGTGCTAGAGCCCCCTTATCCACGGATTTGAGAAAAAATCCATTGGGTCCTAGTTAAGAAGTTTCAAACTTCATAATGTTTGTCAATTATACTAATATGAATACTATTTTGAAGACACAACCTTCTCTTGAGTCCTCTAGCATTGAAGCGGACTTTTACAGCCTTATTCCAAAATTCCGAATGGTTCAGGCGGCAAAATAAATTGTTAGTGAATAAAAGCATTCGCGCTGTGAAAATGTTATTACTAATGTCAATAAATGAGGCTAAATAATTATGATTCGACTGAAGCTCTTCATATATGTTCATCTGCATCATCGGGCTCGTGGACACTTCCCGGCGGAAGAGTTCGCAGCATATTTAACCTGTAATAAATAAGTTATTCTTTAATAATGTATAGATAGAACATTAGTTTGCAAAGGTAGTCTTACAGACAATCTTGGCATTGATATCCCCTGAGTAGAATAGACCACCCTCATTTCTTACCGAGGTGTCGCGAAAACCGATTAAGGTAAGTTGACGTCGGGCAGGCGACCGGTCGTAAGATACCAAATCATGTGATAACATGTTTAAAACATGTTGTGCCTACCCCATTTAGAGTGGGATAAGGGTAGGAGAATGATGCATTGACAAATAACAGAGATTTTAAATTTTAAAAATATATTTTTAGCTTCTACTGGTCTTAAATAGTGTCTGGAAAATATTTTTTTCGTGTCTATAACTTTGTCTACAGTTATATTTTAAGTATAGAATAGAGACTATAATTATAAATTTTGTTTTTTTAATAATAAAATATAAGGGGTATCTGTGACAATCTTTGTGTTATGTTAAATATCTTTGATTTTGTACTGTTAGCAGTACCAGGCTAAAATTATTATGCTTTCCAAATACTGTATTGTATGTGACAAAGTTCCAATGATCATCACTAATATGTCTTTTAAGCTATTCTTATATCACACACTTTTTTGCATCACTATAATAGAGGAAAAATTGTACCAAACATTTTTTGTTATATCTCAAACGGATTAGGCAGTTAGCCCATTAGACATATAAGCTTCAGTTTTAATAGAAAGTGAAATGGACAGACTGACATACTTTACATCAAATATTTACTTGCCTTCATCTAGTCAAATCAATTGACCTAATCATGTGCTTCATCCCATAAAGCATCAACAGCATATAGCCCTTAGACGTCATCCCAATGAGTACTCTCTTTGGCTATGACCAGGTTCATCTGAAAATTATTGCAAATACATTTTAATAAATATGGAACAAGCTATGGATAGCTCAGCGGTGAGGCCGTTCGACTCTGTAAAGACGATCATGGGTTTATACCCCGCGCTGGCACATGTCTAATTGACAATTGCAATTTATGACACGCTTTTCGGTGAAGGAAAATATGGTAAGGAAATCCGCATACTTCTAGCGAATTCTAGGGATATGCGTAACCTACCAATCCGCATTGGAGCAACGCGATGGTAGGTCTTTGCTACAATACTTCTCTCCAAAAAACGGATAGAGGAAGCTTATGGTTCCCACTGCTGGGGTGGATAACAGGCCGTTACTTTAAACATACACATGCCAATTTTTGTGTTTACAAACAAAAATGTGTTATATTTGAAACATTTTAACTCACTTGAAGAATATCAGCCATTGTATCAGATATTAATGAATTCATTCATTGCAACAACAGTAGCAGTGCCTTGACCAGACACAGTTACTAAGACAAAAAATCTAGTTGAAATGTGCATAACTAAATGGGATAGTATGTTAAAGTATCTTGAACAAATAACTTTCTGTTAAATAATTAAAGTATGTCTGTAATCCATATTGTCTGTCGCAGAAAGAATAAAAACTATTCAGAAATAACCACCTAAAACATAGAATATAACTGATATTGGGTATGACATATGATATACAACACTTCAATAAAGCATACACAATAAATATTACTATAGAAGGAAAAGTTTTATTTTTATTATTTTAGTTTTATTTTTACTTATATTTTAAAATTAAAAAATATAACTTCCCTATATTATCACAGTTCAATAAAAACACTAAGGATATACTATAATGCTATATGCTTCGAGGTCCCTGCTTTAATAAATGTATATATAAATTGAAAAACACTAGCTTAAATTGTACTATATATTATAGAAAAAGAATATAGCACGAAAAATACTATATTTTTATCGCTAATTGCAATTGTCGTGCTTTTTTTAATTAACTGTGAATGGAACGCACCCGCAGCCCTGCATAGGGAATGTAGGAACGAAACTCATTCATGTATTTACGGGGCTTAGTTAGTTAGTAGCTCTAACTCCGTGTCATTATCCAGCGAAAAGTAATAAAAAATAATCATGGAAAAATAAATAATGATCGAAAATAGATGTGTCCTATTTTTTTTCCTGAATTTCCTAAAAGTACTATATTTTTTTGATTTAAAAAGAAAAATAGTATTTTTCTTCAAAAAAAAGGTGGCAACCCTTATCGCGCCCTTTTTGATTAAATAGGGGCAACACTGTGCCGTTATTGTTTCCGGTGGAGTCTTACTATATATACCGATAAAACGTTTCAGTGACATTCAGTCGTTGTTCGTCATTCAAGAGAAGTGCATCTCGGAACGGGAATTGTGGTATTCCTATTATATCGTGTTATTGTATATAGTGTGCGTTAACAAGAAGTTTATGGAATTGTCTAATTTTAATTAAAAATCATTTGTTGGTTTATATATTTTTGCGTAAGTAAAAAGTGATTACAGTTATATATTACGTATAACGAACGTTTCAGGTGAGTCAGTACGTTTCAATTTTCTTCGTATTAAATAGTGCAAAAGTATAGTTTATTTGTTATTAAGTTTTGGATAACTACTCACATTTTATCCGAGAATGTTTGTTGAAATTCAAACATTTGAGTTGTTGAGTTTGTGATAGTGAATGTATATAGTGCTTGTGTATGGTGGTGGCGGTGGTGGAGGTTTGTGCATGTGTTTTTTACGAATCCTGCATGTATCAGGTATGATAACCAATTGTCCACTCTACATTTAGCATTATATACATTTTCTATTTTACTTCATCGCCGATTATAGCAAAATAATTTTATTATTACTTTTGCATAATTACTCTGTTTTAATCATAGCTTAGGTAAATATAGACATTGTCATCTTTAATATTTAATGACTAGCAGCGTCTGACTGCCCTCCTGTAAAAGCTGCAGGGCTTTTTCTACTCATTTAACAGTATGGTTGAGGTGGACACTGCAGTGTTCTTTCTTCCCATACTGTGTAGGCGTTTTGTTGGTAATGTTTGTTTTCTGTATCGTCGAACATTAGCTTCAAAAGCGCGCTACTTTGTAAGACGTTTTATTAACGGGCTAGCCATTATAAAGGTGTCGTACTGATTTCTGAAATTGCGCAGTTTTGGTAATTCGTACGTCATTAATTTTTAAATTTTTTTTTGTAATGGTTATGTGTTGCGGTTGGCAAAGAGCCGGTATTTGGCACCTGCAATACATGTAAAACCTTAATTCTTTTCCCAGTCGCTTTTGGCTACTGATGTTTGAGTGCACGCTTACATCTGTGGCTGAAATTACGGGAATCTAACTTAGCTTCATAAATTCAGACTTCACTTGAGTATTAGTTACCTCAAATGCATTTTCTCAAATTACAGAGGTCCTGGTGGTTGACGCTACTGTTCGGCCTGGCGCTGTTCGAGCGCTCGAGGCGACGGCGGAGCGACAGCAGCTGCGGCATTGCCGGACGGGCCGGCCTGGGGTGAGGGGCGGCGGCACGTCTCCATTGGCGGCAGCGAGGCCAGACCAGCGTAGCTCGTGGAGTCACGAGGCCAGCTGTCGGACTGCCCTCCTGTAAAATTAATCCATTAATTTCATTCAATCCATTAATTTTTACATTTTTTTTTGTAATGGTAATGTGTTGCGGTTGGCAAAGAGCCGGTATTTGGCACCTGCAATACATGTAAAACCTTAATTCTTTTCCCAGTCGCTTTTGGCTACTGATGTTTGAGTGCACGCTTACATCTGTGGCTGAAATTACGGGAATCTAACTTAGCTTCATAAATTCAGACTTCACTTGAGTATTAGTTACCTCAAATGCATTTTCTCAAATTACAGAGGTCCTGGTGGTTGACGCTACTGTTCGGCCTGGCGCTGTTCGAGCGCTCGAGGCGACGGCGGAGCGACAGCAGCTGCGGCATAGCCGGACGGGCCGGCCTGGGGTGAGGGGCGGCGGCACGTCTCCATTGGCGGCAGCGAGGCCAGACCAGCGTAGCTCGTGGAGTCACGAGGCCAGCTGTCGGACTGCCCTCCTGTAAAATTAATCCATTAATTTCATTCAATCCATTAATTTTTACATTTTTTTTTGTAATGGTAATGTGTTGCGGTTGGCAAAGAGCCGGTATTTGGCACCTGCAATACATGTAAAACCTTAATTCTTTTCCCAGTCGCTTTTGGCTACTGATGTTTGAGTGCACGCTTACATCTGTGGCTGAAATTACGGGAATCTAACTTAGCTTCATAAATTCAGACTTCACTTGAGTATTAGTTACCTCAAATGCATTTTCTCAAATTACAGAGGTCCTGGTGGTTGACGCTACTGTTCGGCCTGGCGCTGTTCGAGCGCTCGAGGCGACGGCGGAGCGACAGCAGCTGCGGCATAGCCGGACGGGCCGGCCTGGGGTGAGGGGCGGCGGCACGTCTCCATTGGCGGCAGCGAGGCCAGACCAGCGTAGCTCGTGGAGTCACGAGGCCAGCTGTCGGACTGCCCTCCTGTAAAATTAATCCATTAATTTCATTCAATCCATTAATTTTTACATTTTTTTTTGTAATGGTAATGTGTTGCGGTTGGCAAAGAGCCGGTATTTGGCACCTGCAATACATGTAAAACCTTAATTCTTTTCCCAGTCGCTTTTGGCTACTGATGTTTGAGTGCACGCTTACATCTGTGGCTGAAATTACGGGAATCTAACTTAGCTTCATAAATTCAGACTTCACTTGAGTATTAGTTACCTCAAATGCATTTTCTCAAATTACAGAGGTCCTGGTGGTTGACGCTACTGTTCGGCCTGGCGCTGTTCGAGCGCTCGAGGCGACGGCGGAGCGACAGCAGCTGCGGCATAGCCGGACGGGCCGGCCCGGGGTGAGGGGCGGCGGCACGTCTCCATTGGCAGCAGCGAGGCCAGACCAGCGTAGCTCGTGGAGTCACGAGGCCAGCTGTCGGACTGCCCTCCTGTAAAATTAATCCATTAATTTCATTCAATCCATTAATTTTTACATTTTTTTTGTAATGGTAATGTGTTGCGGTTGGCAAAGAGCCGGTATTTGGCACCTGCAATACATGTAAAACCTTAATTCTTTTCCCAGTCGCTTTTGGCTACTGATGTTTGAGTGCACGCTTACATCTGTGGCTGAAATTACGGGAATCTAACTTAGCTTCATAAATTCAGACTTCACTTGAGTATTAGTTACCTCAAATGCATTTTCTCAAATTACAGAGGTCCTGGTGGTTGACGCTACTGTTCGGCCTGGCGCTGTTCGAGCGCTCGAGGCGACGGCGGAGCGACAGCAGCTGCGGCATAGCCGGACGGGCCGGCCTGGGGTGAGGAGCGGCGGCACGTCTCCATTGGCAGCAGCGAGGCCAGACCAGCGTAGCTCGTGGAGTCACGAGGCCAGCTGTCGGACTGCCCTCCTGTAAAATTAATCCATTAATTTCATTCAATCCATTAATTTTTACATTTTTTTTTGTAATGGTAATGTGTTGCGGTTGGCAAAGAGCCGGTATTTGGCACCTGCAATACATGTAAAACCTTAATTCTTTTCCCAGTCGCTTTTGGCTACTGATGTTTGAGTGCACGCTTACATCTGTGGCTGAAATTACGGGAATCTAACTTAGCTTCATAAATTCAGACTTCACTTGAGTATTAGTTACCTCAAATGCATTTTCTCAAATTACAGAGGTCCTGGTGGTTGACGCTACTGTTCGGCCTGGCGCTGTTCGAGCGCTCGAGGCGACGGCGGAGCGATAGCAGCTGCGGCATAGCCGGACGGGCCGGCCTGGGGTGAGGGGCGGCGGCACGTCTCCATTGGCGGCAGCGAGGCCAGACCAGCGTAGCTCGTGGAGTCACGAGGCCAGCTGTCGGACTGCCCTCCTGTAAAATTAATCCATTAATTTCATTCAATCCATTAATTTTTACATTTTTTTTTTGTAATGGTAATGTGTTGCGGTTGGCAAAGAGCCGGTATTTGGCACCTGCAATACATGTAAAACCTTAATTCTTTTCCCAGTCGCTTTTGGCTACTGATGTTTGAGTGCACGCTTACATCTGTGGCTGAAATTACGGGAATCTAACTTAGCTTCATAAATTCAGACTTCACTTGAGTATTAGTTACCTCAAATGCATTTTCTCAAATTACAGAGGTCCTGGTGGTTGACGCTACTGTTCGGCCTGGCGCTGTTCGAGCGCTCGAGGCGACGGCGGAGCGACAGCAGCTGCGGCATAGCCGGACGGGCCGGCCTGGGGTGAGGGGCGGCGGCACGTCTCCATTGGCAGCAGCGAGGCCAGACCAGCGTAGCTCGTGGAGTCACGAGGCCAGCTGTCGGACTGCCCTCCTGTAAAATTAATCCATTAATTTCATTCAATCCATTAATTTTTACATTTTTTTTGTAATGGTAATGTGTTGCGGTTGGCAAAGAGCCGGTATTTGGCACCTGCAATACATGTAAAACCTTAATTCTTTTCCCAGTCGCTTTTGGCTACTGATGTTTGAGTGCACGCTTACATCTGTGGCTGAAATTACGGGAATCTAACTTAGCTTCATAAATTCAGACTTCACTTGAGTATTAGTTACCTCAAATGCATTTTCTCAAATTACAGAGGTCCTGGTGGTTGACGCTACTGTTCGGCCTGGCGCTGTTCGAGCGCTCGAGGCGACGGCGGAGCGACAGCAGCTGCGGCATAGCCGGACGGGCCGGCCTGGGGTGAGGGGCGGCGGCACGTCTCCATTGGCGGCAGCGAGGCCAGACCAGCGTAGCTCGTGGAGTCACGAGGCCAGCTGTCGGACTGCCCTCCTGTAAAATTAATCCATTAATTTCATTCAATCCATTAATTTTTACATTTTTTTTTGTAATGGTAATGTGTTGCGGTTGGCAAAGAGCCGGTATTTGGCACCTGCAATACATGTAAAACCTTAATTCTTTTCCCAGTCGCTTTTGGCTACTGATGTTTGAGTGCACGCTTACATCTGTGGCTGAAATTACGGGAATCTAACTTAGCTTCATAAATTCAGACTTCACTTGAGTATTAGTTACCTCAAATGCATTTTCTCAAATTACAGAGGTCCTGGTGGTTGACGCTACTGTTCGGCCTGGCGCTGTTCGAGCGCTCGAGGCGACGGCGGAGCGACAGCAGCTGCGGCATAGCCGGACGGGCCGGCCTGGGGTGAGGGGCGGCGGCACGCCTCCATTGGCAGCAGCGAGGCCAGACCAGCGTAGCTCGTGGAGTCACGAGGCCAGCTGTCGGACTGCCCTCCTGTAAAATTAATCCATTAATTTCATTCAATCCATTAATTTTTACATTTTTTTTTGTAATGGTAATGTGTTGCGGTTGGCAAAGAGCCGGTATTTGGCACCTGCAATACATGTAAAACCTTAATTCTTTTCCCAGTCGCTTTTGGCTACTGATGTTTGAGTGCACGCTTACATCTGTGGCTGAAATTACGGGAATCTAACTTAGCTTCATAAATTCAGACTTCACTTGAGTATTAGTTACCTCAAATGCATTTTCTCAAATTACAGAGGTCCTGGTGGTTGACGCTACTGTTCGGCCTGGCGCTGTTCGAGCGCTCGAGGCGACGACGGAGCGACAGCAGCTGCGGCATAGCCGGACGGGCCGGCCTGGGGTGAGGGGCGGCGGCACGTCTCCATTGGCGGCAGCGAGGCCAGACCAGCGTAGCTCGTGGAGTCACGAGGCCAGCTGTCGGACTGCCCTCCTGTAAAATTAATCCATTAATTTCATTCAATCCATTAATTTTTACATTTTTTTTTGTAATGGTAATGTGTTGCGGTTGGCAAAGAGCCGGTATTTGGCACCTGCAATACATGTAAAACCTTAATTCTTTTCCCAGTCGCTTTTGGCTACTGATGTTTGAGTGCACGCTTACATCTGTGGCTGAAATTACGGGAATCTAACTTAGCTTCATAAATTCAGACTTCACTTGAGTATTAGTTACCTCAAATGCATTTTCTCAAATTACAGAGGTCCTGGTGGTTGACGCTACTGTTCGGCCTGGCGCTGTTCGAGCGCTCGAGGCGACGGCGGAGCGACAGCAGCTGCGGCATAGCCGGACGGGCCGGCCTGGGGTGAGGGGCGGCGGCACGTCTCCATTGGCAGCAGCGAGGCCAGACCAGCGTAGCTCGTGGAGTCACGAGGCCAGCTGTCGGACTGCCCTCCTGTAAAATTAATCCATTAATTTCATTCAATCCATTAATTTTTACATTTTTTTTTTGTAATGGTAATGTGTTGCGGTTGGCAAAGAGCCGGTATTTGGCACCTGCAATACATGTAAAACCTTAATTCTTTTCCCAGTCGCTTTTGGCTACTGATGTTTGAGTGCACGCTTACATCTGTGGCTGAAATTACGGGAATCTAACTTAGCTTCATAAATTCAGACTTCACTTGAGTATTAGTTACCTCAAATGCATTTTCTCAAATTACAGAGGTCCTGGTGGTTGACGCTACTGTTCGGCCTGGCGCTGTTCGAGCGCTCTAGGCGACGGCGGAGCGACAGCAGCTGCGGCATAGCCGGACGGGCCGGCCTGGGGTGAGAGGCGGCGGCACGTCTCCATTGGCAGCAGCGAGGCCAGACCAGCGTAGCTCGTGGAGTCACGAGGCCAGCTGTCGGACTGCCCTCCTGTAAAATTAATCCATTAATTTCATTCAATCCATTAATTTTTACATTTTTTTTGTAATGGTTATGTGTTGCGGTTGGCAAAGAGCCGGTATTTGGCACCTGCAAATACCTGCAAAAACTCAACACTTACATTTATATAATGATTAAGTAAATCCTCTTCTTATTGTTTTATAACTGCACGTTTCTTCGTTGTTATATTTCTCATTTTAAGAAATATCTCAACAGCTACTGGTGAAATAAGACTTGATACATTTAATTTGCTTCTAGTGATATTTGTTTCAAGAATTTTGCTAACTAAATTAAAACAAAATTATACATTTTAGTAAAAATTAAAGTACTAGAACTTTACAACGGGAAATTTAAAAATTTAATACACCGCCCATTCATTAATAAAATCAACTTGTTGTCTTGTTATATGATAGACAGTCAAAATGAGAATGAATGCGTAAAAATATGTATGTAGGAGTGGAGCGAGATGCAGCTGAGACTATTTTCATACGATTCATTCATAAATACGTACATGTGCAAGAGGGATGCGAGATAACATGTGTTGGCGCCTGTAGTAAAACCGCCCTGCTGTCTAGTACTTTCGCGTCTATTCTCTACTTTACTTATGTTCACAGACTACTTATGTTACTTTAGTCTATGCTTTACATCTATAAATTTCTGTAGTTTATCGTCTGTAGTGAGCTGGTGATTACCTATTTTGCACTCTCGCAGTTTTGCAATATCGTTTTGTGTGATAATACAAATGATGAGCGCTGAAATAACACTCTAATTTTATTTTCATATAAATAATAAGTGTGGTTTTACCAAGTTTTATTTAAACATTAGCCATCATAAGAAAAAATCCAAAATAATCGAAGGTATGTATTGAAATTTCAAGTGACCTTTGTTTGTGCTTAGAAATTATATTTCAGTTTTACTTGGATTGGAGTTAGTAATTAATTTTAAACTTTATTGGATAATATTTTAAAAGGTCACGATTTCTTATATTAATATGGGTTATAACTATTTTACGCAGTTATTTTTTATTTCGCCTACTTTCTATAAAACAGCTGTTACGTCGTCACACCTAAAACTAAAACAGCTGATTTTGTCGTCATTATTGTTTTGATACTATCATGACTTTAAAATTAAAAACATTGATCTTGTTGCGCCTTTGGTTATTGATTATTGATTATACGTTAGTTTCTCAAGGCCATGACGATTATTTACAAGAGATCGATTTTTCTTTAGATCATAAACCAAAAGAATATCTTACGACGGCAGTATAACTTTCTTTATTTTTATGAATTTACGTAACCAGAGAACTTTATATATTAAATCGATGTTGCACAATTACGTATTTACAAATTTTACTTTTAAATATTTTATTTTTTCGTTAGAACATAGTTCATTTAATATGCGCTCCATATATAAAATAAGCACTTTTTATAAGTGTACCTTAGTAATGAAATAAATGTAGTCTATGTTCTCCTCAGCTCAGCAAATATCTCCATCCCAAAATTCACATTGATCTTAGGGGATATTTTACAATTATTCAATACACTGCTGCTGCCCTGCGAACATGTCAAGTTTACTTTGTTTTTATTCAACATATTACTCCTAATAAACTAAAATATATCATACTAAAAAAAGAAAAAACATCAGTAAAGCGCTGCAGCACTTTTCAATTTACCTCTTGATATGAAATATTATCGGGTCTCCTGATATAAAAACAACATACACATATATGATTTTATGATTATTATGTTGTTAGTTAAACATTAAAGCTGCCTTTATTAGGTCATAATCTTTATACACCTTCATGCGAGACATCATTAAGTCATTTATAGAATTAGGTGTTACTTTGTGGAGATTCATAATACAAAAATAATAATAAAATTATTTTGCTATAAATGTAGAGTGGAGAATCTGTGTTCACACCTGATACATGCAGGATTTGTAAAAACACAATCAAAATGAGGGTGATTTATTTTATACAGCAGGATACCACATGGCATTAATGTTAGATTAATATAAGTAAGTAGCGGCCTGTTACTATCCCACTGCTGAGAATAGGCCTCATCTCTCCGTTTTTCAAGAGAAGATTTGGAGTGTGACCTCCTCAAAAGAGTCGCACGGTGTTACCGCTGGGCTACCACAGCTTTAATATACAATTAAGCTTTAATATACGATTAATATAGAAACTTTTTTTTCTAAACTTAAATCTAAGACTTCATAAACTATTAGAAAACATTTTCTGAATGCAGTTTCTACCAACATATTGTTATGCATTTTACATAGACATTGTTTGTTCCCAGATGTCGGTAGGATGGGGCAGCTTGCCTCTCCTCCCACTGAGATGCGTGCTGGATCATCTGAGTACGGAGGATGCGCTTTCTGCGTTGTCCACCTGCCGTCACTGGCGGAGCGCCGTGCTATTATATGAAGGGCGCAAGTATGATTTTTTGACAAATATACTTTTAGATAAATGTAAGATTAAAAAAAGATGGAAGCTTGCCGAACATGGGAGGAATACATTTATAAATTAAATCATGTGTATTAATTAAACAAATTCGAGGGATGTTGACAATGAAATATACTTTTAATTAAGATATAAAAAGAAGATGGAAGCTTGCCGAACATGCGACGAACGCATTTATAAATATTGTGTAAATTTCTTGGTTTTAAATAATTAACCCTTTGCACTCAGAAAGCTTTTTAACTAGACGTTTCAACAACTTCCAGGGATGTTGACCATCAAATATACTTTTAGTTGAGATACAAAAAGAAGATGCAAGCTTGCCGAACATGCGACGAACGCGTTTATAAATATTGCGTAAATTTCTTGGTATTAAATAATTAACCTTTTGCACTCAGAGAACTTTTTAACAAGACGTTTCAACAACTCCGAGGGATGTTGACCATGAAATATACTTTTAGTTAAGATATAAAAAGAAGATGGAAGCTTGCCGAACATGCGACGAACGCATTTATAAATATTGCGTAAATTTCTTGGTATTAAATAATTAACCCTTTGCACTCAGAGAACTTTTTAACAAGACGTTTCAACAACTCCCAGGGATGTTGACCATGAAATATACTTTTAGTTGAGATATAAGCTTGCCGAACATGCGACGAACGCATTTATAGATATTGCGTAAATTTCTTGGTATTAAATAATTAACCCTTTGCACTCAGAGAACTTTTTAACAAGACGTTTCAACAACTCCCAGGGATGTTGACCATGAAATATACTTTTAGTTGAGATATAAGCTTGCCGAACATACGACGAACGCATTTATATATTGCGTAAATTTCTTGGTATTAAATAATTAACCCTTTGCACTCAGAGAACTTTTTAACAAGACGTTTCAACAACTCCCAGGGATGTTGACCATGGAATATAGTTTTAGTTGAGATGTAAAAAAGGGGAAGCTTGCCGAACATGCGACTAACACATTTATAAGTTATCATTCTCCTGCCCTTTTCGCACTCTAAGTGGGGTCGGCATAACATATTACGAACATGTTGTAATATGATTTGGCTACGACCGGCCGCCTGCCTGACGTCAACTTACCTTACCTAGTCGTATTTTACGACACCTCGGTAAGAAATGAGCGTAGTCTATTCTACTCAACCGGATACCACACGGCTACCAGTCTTAAATGAAAAAAAAGTAAATATTAAGTATAATATTTACCCATAAGGGGTTTTTTCCTGTATAAAAAAAAAGAATAATAAATTAAAAATGAAAATGAAACGTATTTAATAATACCTAACAAACAAATTTTAAACAATATGAAATTAAAAAAAAATATGATTATATAATAAATAAGGGTTTCAATTAATTTAATATAAAATACTTTATTTTTGTTTATAAGAACGAAAAATCTACCTTAAATTTATTATTAGTACAAAACTTTGAAAAAATAAACATCGGTTACCCAAACGAGTATAATTGTTTTAAAGGGCTTCTCACTTCTTTCGCAACTTTCTTCTGTTACGTAATAAAATTTGCAGGCTTCTGTTATTTATGTCGAATATTGTTTAGGCAATATGATTTGTTATTTTTATAGCTGCTGTAATTACTCACTTTAAGAAGTAAAGTAAATTAACGGCCTGTTACTATCTCAGTCATTATCTTCCTGCCCTTATCCCACTCTAAGTGGGGTCTCTAATGTTATAAAATAAACATGTTGTCACATGATTTGGCTACGTATTTTACGACCGGCCGCCTGCCTTACATCAACTTACCGTAGTCATATTTTACGACACCTCGGTAAGAAAGAGGGTGGTCTATTCTACTTAACCATTCTACTATACCACACGGCGTTACTATCCCAGTGTTGGGCATATATACCGTTACCGTTTTTGGAGAGAAATATTGGAGCTTAGACCTACTATACTGCTCCAATGCGGATTGGTGGGTTACACATATTCCCAGGATTCTCTAGAGATGTGCAGGTTTCCTCACGATGTTTTCTTTCACAGAAAAGCGTGTGATAAAATGTAACTTTCAATAAGATACATAAGCTTTAACAGAAAAACTTATTGGTGCCTGCCTTAGATTTGAACTTCAATTAGATTTGATTTCAACTTACCTTAGTCGCATTTTACGATACCTCGGTAAAAAATGAGGGTGGTCTATTCTACTCGCGGATTTTTCGTGCGTTACAAAATGTTATAGAAGTTATATGCATTGAACATGATGGTATGTTTGTTTTAAATCTCCCGTCTGAAAGTATTTGTAATTAATTATCTAGAGAAACGCTGAAACTGCGAGTGAGGCACCTTGAAAAGAACCTCTTCGTGACACGACTCTTCAGAAAGTACACAAGAAAACTTCACATCTACATCGACACCTGCGGGGAGGACCTGAACAACTTCATGAATTACGTATTACCACAGTGAGTATCTTTATATCTTAAATATAAAACTGTACCCGCAAAATTATTTTAAGTCCGACTAATATACAATAATAAAATTATTTTGCTATAATCCGCGATGAAGTAAAATAGAAAATTTATATAATGCTAAATGTAGAGTGGACAATCCGTTTTCATTAAAATAATAAAAACAGCAACAGTATAAAGCAGGTTAGACATTCGATTAACCTACATTCACATAAAGATTTGTACAAATTACAAGTCAGATTAATTATATATACATAATAAGCATCCAAACATGATGTTATAAAACAATATAATCATAGTTGTATAAAAGTTAACTACATAATTCATTAGATGACGTGCATAATATGCCTATATCCTTTCTCGATAAATGTACTATCTTACACTAAAAAATTTTCAAATCAGGCCTGTAGTTCCCGAGTATCTTACACACAAACAATTTTTCAAATCGGTCCAGTAGTTCCTATGATTAGCGCATTCAAACAAACAAACTCTTCAGCTTAATACAAATATGTTAGTATAGATTTGAATATAGTTTTTACCGTAACGAAGGTTCTGAAACAGGGTCACAATTCTTTAAATTGATCTCTAGCCAATTAATAAAACAAATTGTATAAGAAACGGCTACTATTTTCTCCGAAGTCGAGAGGCAATAATCATAAATTCAAGGAACTATATACGTCTGTTAATTTATACCACCGGATATGTGAAACAAAGACATTATTGTGACTAGTGTTACAAATAAAGTCTCGGCAATACGATATCTCGTTGAAATGAAAACATGCCATAAAAAGTCTCTGCCGGTTGCAGAAATCCGGCTGTATCCGGCTGAGTAAAATAGACGACGCTCATTTCTTAGCGAGGTGTCGTAAAATGCGACTAAGGTAAGTTGACCCTCCGTGCGGTATCCGGCCGAGTAGAATAGACCACCCTCATCGCTTACCGAAGTGTCGTAAAAGGCGACTAAGGTAAGTTGACCTGCCGTGTAGTATCCGGCTGAATGGACCACCCCCATTTCTTACCGAGGTGTCGTAAAGGCGATTAAGACAAGTTGACTCAACATGCGGTATCCGGCCGAGTAGAATAGACCACCATCGCTTACCGAGGTTTCGTAAAAGGTGACTAAGTAAGTTGAGCTATCGTGTGGTATCCGGTTGAGTAGGATAGACCACCCAACTTATCGAGGTGTCGTAAAATACGACTATGGTAAGTTGACGTCAGGCATGTGGCCGCTGATAAAACGGCGACGGTTGTGGCGACCCCACTTAGAGTGGGATAAAGGCAGGATGATTTTGCCAGTCTCGTTTGAAACTATTAAAAGTAAATTCAGAAAACGCCCCACACTTTTTTCGCAGTAATTAATGCTCATATTTTTAATTATTTTTCACTTTTTAAAACGTGTTTTTTAGTTTTTTAACCCCTATTATTATTTTTAGTGAAGCTACAATATACGACAGTATTTTAATATTACGGTTTACAGTCTGTTCTTGGTAGATAGTTATTTGTCAAGGTTTTATCGGCAAGTCGCAATTTCCTTCCGCACTTCCGTGCCCGTTTACAAATTCAATCAACCGTACATTTTACAACATTTATCGATAAGAGAATCAAGATATGATAATTTATGGAACATGTTCAGTATTATTCCATAGTCGTGTGGTATCCGGTTAAGTAGAATAGTACCACCCTCATTTCTTACCGAGGTGTCGTAAAAGGCGATTAAGGTAAGTCGACCCGCCATGTGGTATCCGGCTGAGTAGAATAGACCACCCTCATTTCTTACCGAGAGGTCGTAAAATGCAATTAAGGTAAGTCGACCCGCCGTGCGGTATTCGGCCGACTAGAATAGACCACCCTCATTTCTTACCGAGGGGTCGTAAAAGGCGACTAAGGTAAGTTGACCCACCGTGTGGTATCCGGTTTAGTAGAATAGACCACCCTTCTTCTTACCGAGGTGTCGTAAAATACGACTAAGGTAAGTTGACGTCAGGCAGGCGGCCGGTCGTAAAAACGCAGCCAAATCATGTTGCAACATGTTTATAACATGTTGCAACATGTTTATAACATGTTGTGCCGACCCCACTTAGAGTGGTTTAAGGGCAGGAGGATATACATATGTTCAGTATTATTCCAGGCAATAGATTATGCGAATATCGATGACGCATTTGAAGCCTTAACATTTTTGATATGTTCCCTGTTTCATACTTAAAAATAAAGTACCTGGTGGACCTAACCTTGCTCGGTAATTTTTTACAAAATAAAAAAAACTAAAAAAAAAAAATTGGGTAGGTAAGGCTCGATCCTAGGTATTTTCATTTCTCGAGACCGCCCGTTCCTTAAATAAGCTACGCTGACTTGACATTTAACGGCAAAATAGTGTTTTATATTCAATGTAAATAAAATTTTATTTCAACGCTCTATTAAAGGGTGCTCTATTCTACTCAGCCGGATACCATACGGCACTTAACTTAGTCGCCTTTTACGACAACTTGGTAAGAAATGAGGGTGATCTATTCTACTCAGCCGGATACCTCACGACACTTCAGATATATAGCATACCTATCTTATTTAGTAAGTTTAATAATATAATTATATAGAAATAAAAATGTAAAGAAACTAATCGTGTGTAGGTGGCCTTATTTTTATGAACATACTCTTATCAAGCAACCTTAAGTAGTTTAGCTCTAGTTTTAGTATTAAGTACTTCGCATTTAATTAATTGTTTTATCTACAACAAAGACCACAATTTTCAATGTTTCGCACTATTATTTTTAGCAAAAGCTATTCTCTGGCATAAAAATTATGTGCTACAGTCTAATACTATTTTTCTATTATTTCTATTTCTCTATTGCGTCTATTCTATTTTTGAACACTACTTGTTTACATTTTATAACGATAAAAATGGTTAAAGTTGGTTAACTTTAAAAGCTAGACATACAATTTCTGTTGATTTGTAGAATATTGCGCAAATCCCAATGTATTCAATTCAAATTGAATTTTACAATATTTTGTATTCGAAGGTTCGGTTGCATGTTATGTCTGAGCGGCTGAATAGATTTAAATAATCGTATTCAAATTCAATATAATCCTTATTCAAGTAGGCATTCATGAGCGTCTTTTTATCAAGATTGCGTTCTTCAAAAAGACAATCTCTGTTTTTTCAATTTACAAATATATACATAGTATATCCATACACTTTGTTTTGTGTTTGTGAACTATGAGAAAGTCTTTGATTCGGTGGAAACATGGGCCGTGTTAAAGTCGCTCTAGAGATGCCGAAATGCCACGATATCCGTGTCCAAGACAAAACTATGAGACCAAGCCAACTATAGCGAGGAGTGCGTCAGTGGGATGTGATCTTCCTAAAACAGTTTACTGCTGCATTGGAGGACGTCTTTAAGCTTTTGGATTGGAACGGATATGACATTAGTATCAATATATCAGGTACATAACTCATCTTAGGTTTGCCGACGATAAAGTCATTATGGCAGTATCTTTGAGTGACTTTAACATTATGCTCTAAGACCTTAGCTGAGTATCTCAACTGGTGGGCCTTGAAATGAACATGAGCAAGTCGAAGATCATGTCCAACTCGCTTGTTCCACCCTATTACCGTTGAAAACTCTACAATCAAAATTGTAGACGAGTACCTAGGACATATGATCCAGCTAGGTAGGTCCAATTTCGAGAATGAGGTCAGTCGCCAAATATTACTTGAATGGGCAGCGGTCTGGAAGCTACGGCAAACCTTTTCGGCCAAAAATACCTCAGTGCCTAAAGACCAAAGTCTTCGAATAGTGCGTGTTGCTATTGATGACATACGGATCCGAAACGTATCCGCTGACTATGGGCCTCATACGAAAGCTCAGACTCAGTGGGCGATGGAGCGAGCTATGATTGCAGTATCTGTACGTGATTTAATCAGAAATGAGGAGATCCCTAGAAGAACCAAAGTCACAGGCATAGCTAAGCAAACGCGAATCTGAAGTGGCGATGGGTGGGGCATATAATGCGGAGAAAAGATGGACGTTGGGTTCTCAAAGTGCTATAATGGCGACTGATGAACGAACGACGACGACGGCGATGTAGGAACAACCTCAAAAAAGTCGCGAGGAGGCGTTGGATCCAAGATCCATGTTCAGCAGTGGACGTCTATAGGTAGAAAAAAAAACTGAAATGTAGTTTAAAAAAAAAACTTTTGCAATGAAATATTTTTCATTCGACGCTGCTTAATTACCATAGATGACGGTAATCATTTGAAATTCATATTTGACAGCAAGTTGTAAAAAATGTTTTCTTGAAAATATGTACTGACATTTGCAACTCGTACTGTCCTTGATATTCTCACAGCGCATATTACCGAGACGGCTTTTATTTCATAATATTATACATGCGACTTCAGTTGCCTCGAGTTTGATATTCAAATACCCTCAATTATGTTTTGTTTGCACCTGAAGGAAAAACAGGAAAAATTTACAGCGGTATATAAGTTTTAAATATTGTATAGAAAAAGTCGTTACTCTGCTGAGATGCTAATACAAAAGTAATAATGAAATAGATTTACTATAATCAGCAATTTAGTAAATAGAAAATATATATAATGCTAAATCAAATCAAATCAAGAGTAGAGTAGTAAGTATAAGGGTGGTCGATTCTGCTCAGCCGGATACCTCACAGCGGGTTAACTTACCTTAGTCGCCTTTAGCGAATCCTCAGTAAGAAATGAGGGTGGTCTATTCTACTCAAAACCGGATACCACACGGACGGGCTAAACGTCAAAATTATCATACCAACGAGTTAAAACACGAATATAGCCGGAAATGTTTTTAATATGAATACAGCGTCATTAAAGTGCTTGTAAAAACGTTGTCATGACACAAACATTTACATCGTATATGAAATATAAAATTTCCTTAAATATTTTTTCCATTACGAAAGTTACAGGAAGATTCTAAAATGGCCTTTATTTGTAGTAGTGTTAGGTTTAGAATTCTAAAAAGGAAAGTATTTTATGATTGATTAGGTCGCGACGAAAGATAAAGAAAAAACGTAACAAGTTACGTTCAGCTAATCTACTTACGATGATTGTTTACATAATGACGCGTGTTACAAAATGAGATTACTTGCGTCAAGGGTTAAATGTAATTTCTACGTAGTATTTGTTTAAGTATCTCAAGATGTGATAGCCCAGCGGTGAGATCGTGCGACACTTGAAGCGAACTTCTAATATGTGAAGGGGTGTCGGGTTCAAACCTCGTGCAGCCACTTATTAGTTTTTTCGCACGGTCTCACAGCTGCCCTGTCACAGCTTAACAAGGATTAGCAGTTAGTAAAGTAACGACCTGTTACAATCCCACTGCCGGGCATAGGCCTCCTCTCTCAGTTTTAGAAGAGAAGCGTTGGAGCTAAAACCTACCACGCTGCTCGAGTGCGGATTGGTAAGTTACACATATCCCCAGAATTCTCTATAGATGTGCAGGTTTCCTCGCGATGTTTCCCTTCACCGAAAAGCGTGTGATAAATTGCAATTATCAATTAGACTCAAGTTTTAATAGAAAAATTCATTGGTGCCTGCTCGGGGTTTGAACTCCTGACCCTTGTCGAAAGAGTGGCACGATCTCACCGCTGGGCTATCACAGCTTATTAAAGAGGATTAGTTTAATTAATTTATACGTCATTCGCAATATCGTTATCATTCATCATTCTCCTGCCCTTATCCCACTCTGAGTGGCTTCGTAGCTTCATTGTAATTTGACGATTCGAAAGTGCTTGTAAAGGTTAATTTGAATAAAGAATTATTTGAATTTGAATTTGGTATATGGTCTTCCTCTCGTACACAACTTAGGTTTTAAATGAAATTTATTCACGTTTATGTAGTTATTTGAATGTTTATTCAAATTTTACTTTCACATTTTTTATTGCGTCATTTAAAATTAAGTTCCGCATTGTAAAATAACATAAATTTGTTCAAATAAAAAATGGCAAGCGAAAGCAAAGAAAATATTTGTTATACAAATTTCCTAGTATCAGAGTATTTTTATATTTTTCTACCAAACAGCAAATTTATATGTAATTGTAATTGTTATTTGGTAATTATTTAAAAAAAGTTAAAAATACTTAATCCTTAAATAATTAATTTTAAATAGTAGGCGTTATGTTTGTTTTAAAAAATAATTAATTAATAATATGAAATTTCAAATATTAAACAATGGGCTACAGTTCTGAGGTTTTGGACAGTTGTTAATAGATGGTAACAGGTTATTACAAACTTTTTTTTTATTAGCTACAACAAACAAAACGCTTATTATTTAAAATTTCATACAAAACGGTCAACTACTAGAACATGGTCAATTACTAGTGCCCTTACATTATTTGTCTCCAATAATAGCTATACCAGTAAATACGCCGTGTAGTATCCGGCTGAATAGAATAGTACCGACCTCATTTCTTACCGAGGTGTCGTAAAAAGCGACTAAGGTAAGTTGACCCATCGTATGGTATCCGGTTTAGTAGAATAGATCACCCTCTTTCTTACCGAGGTATCGTAAAATACGACTGAGGTAAGTTGACGTCAGGCAGGCGGCCGGTCGTAAAAACGCAGCCAAATCATGTGACAGCATGTTCATACGAAATATATATGCCTTATTTCGTACACACCTACCGCCTGTTTTACTGTTTTCCTTGATTGTCGGTTGCCTGGAAGAGATCGCTGATCTAGCGATAAGGCCGCCTGTTGTACATAGACTTATTTATTATGCTTTTTTTTTGTGTATCGTGTACGTTATCTTATTTACTATGCTTTTTTTTTGCTTTTTCTTTTTGTATTCCGTTTTTTGATTTCTCTGTGTACAATAAAGTGTCTTTTTATTATTATTATTCCAGATTCTTTGACACGCAAAAATTGCAAGAGCTAATTTTCATCGGGCCAAGCTACATACTACATAATCAACAACCAATTGCTAAATTAAATCGGTAAGTTTCGCTCCTGACTCTTACGGCCTACCTATTTCACAAGTTACTGATAAAGTGTCGGATAGTAAATAACTACTAAGATTGATAAATAAACTAAGCAGCAGATAAATGTCTCCAAAAAGGAACTCTAAAAAGTGAATCGCGGCCATTTATAAACAGGGATTCTCTATCCAAACAGATAAACAAAATAACAGCCACATGATCTACCTGTTACTTATAAGGTACTTACTAAGGTAAGGTAAGGTACTTTAACGGCCGAAATTAATAATGTATCTGTAATCCAAGATTTATTCGATCTACGATATATGTCGATCTATGGATCTCCAATCCGCGTGCCAATAACAATATCGAGAGACGACAATCTCCAGTTGTTTTGTTTAATCTGTAGATATCTAGAAATCCTTTTCCTCTTGATCATTTCGCTTTACACAATACATTAAAGTTTTTTTCATGCTACATTTATAATTACGCCGAAAGAGTTATTTTAAAAAAGTTTTTATATATTTCGGTTTTTGTTTATTGGATAAATTAAACTATGCTCTCGAGAAAACCATAAATCTCTTCCACTCTTCCCGGATCGGACCTATTTTTGTGATGGAGATATTAGCCGGGTTGGTGACTGACAGAAGGTTCTGTTTATACCAAGACTACAGTCCACGCGAACGAAGTTGCGGGTAAAAGCTAGTAATTTATATAAATTTTCCCATTCCAGAATTATAGCCGAGAGTCTATTGTTCAAGAACACGCACTACTTACAGAAGCTTTCTCTACTGGGTTGTGAAATGGGATTAGTCAAGAACGAAAATGGCAGGTACACAGTAAGTATATTCCGCAGTTATTAATAGTTAATTAACTTAAATGTATTTACGTATTAAGTAAGCTCTAACTTACTCCTATCCTATTGGAGTACTATGATGCGATAAGTCAATGATATACATATAAGTTTGAGCAGCAAGGTCGAGTAGGCGCCCGTAAAATCAGAAAAACATCCCCTTCATCATCGTTCTTCTCCCCTTATCTCACACCAAGTGAGGTCGGCACAACACTTTAAATGATTTGGCTAGGTATTTTACGACCGCCGCCTGCCTGACGTAAAATTACCTTTGTCGCCTTTTATAACACCTCGGCAAGAAATGAGGGTGGTCCATTATACTCAGCCGGATACCACATGACGGGTCCACTTAACTTAATCGCTTAATATAGACACTGGATTTATCGTTATAGATATCATTATCCTCCTGTCCTTATCCCACTCAAAGTGGGGTAGGCACAACATGTTAAAAACATGTTTTAACATGATTTGGCTACGTATTTTACGACCGATCGCCTGCCTGACGTCTATTTAACTTAATCGTATTTTACAACACCTCGGTAAGAAAGAGGATGGTTATTCTACTCAACCTAATGGTGAATCAGACTTAGCTTAATTGCCTTTTACGACACCTCGGTAAGAAACACGGCGGCCAGGCTCGAAGAACTAACAAATTGTTTATTTTAAACTAGGTCCCTGCTTTGATTCAAAATGTTTGTTTCAGCACAAACACGTCGAGTATTATTCGAGGCCACTATCCTTCAACACAGTGTTTTCGCCTAAAGACACCGTCCTCTCACGTTGCAACGTGAGTCTGATGTCGTTTTCCACATTGCAGGTAAGTTGATATTAAAACTATCGTGAGTAGTATTCATAGTTAATGTATAGAACCGGCTATACTCACGTCTTATTCTATCGGGTTAGCCCGACTAGTTTCGAACCCAACCGGGGCTCTTATTCATGAGCTCTTTACACGACGTTATCGCGGTCACGTTTATCAAAGTTCGAGGAAGATAAGAAAGACTTTGATAAACAGGGCCTTAAATCTGTGTGGCCCGCAATATCTGGGACAGGAAATACATAAAATAAAACTGGCCTTAGAAAGCAACGGATATAACTGGCGCCAGTGTTATCGTTTAGCACAGAACAGGAAATCGCGAAGATCGGTAGAAGCAGCGCGGTCGCCTGCTTATTTAACGTATGTCAAGGGAGTGACGGATAAGATAGGCTACTATCTTCGTCGTAAGTACAATATCAAGACGATATTCCGTCCTTCTGGTCAAATACGTAGCCTGCTGCGCTCACCGAAAGATCCGGACCCATTTAGCGTACCAGGTGTTTATAGGATTCCTTGCGGCTGTGGGAGGAATTATATAGGCGAAACTCGTCGCAACATCAGTACGAGGATATCGGAGCACATTCGTAGTGTCAAGAATATGGACACCAATGGTTCGGCCATAGCGGAGCATGTCCACGATTCGGGTACTAACCACTACATCAGGTTCGACAAGGCTTCCGTATTATCCAGGGAAAAATTTCTAGTACCTAGAAAAATACGAGAAGCCATTGAAATTAGCCGGTACCCGAATTTTAACAGAGACGGTGGATGGACACTACCTCCGGCTTTTTTCTCTGCCTCTCTCTCTCTGTGGGGTAAACATGTTGTTACATGATTTGGCTAGGTATTTTATGGCTGTATACCTGACGTCAACTTATCTTAGTCTCCTTTTATGACAATTCTACGAAATCAGAGTGGTATATTCTACTCATCTGGATATTACACGGCAGGTCAAATTACTTTAGTCGCCTTTAGCGACACCTTGGTAAGAAATAAAGGTGCCCCATTCTACTCAGCCGAATACCACACGGCAGTTCAACTTACCTTAGTAGCCTTTTGCGACACCTTAGTAAGAAATGAGGCTGGTCTATTCTACTCAGCCAAATACCACTCGGTAGGTCAAATTACTTTAGTCGCCTTTAGCGACACCTTGGTTAGTAATAAAGGTGGTCTATTCTACTCAGTTGAATACCACACGGTAGGTCAAATTACCTTAGTCGCCTTTAGCGACACCTTAGTAGGAAATGAGGGTGGTCTATTCTACTCAGCTGAATACCACACGGTAGGTCAAATTACCTTAGTCGCCTTTTACGGCACCTCGGCAAGAAATGATTGTCTATTCTACTCTGCGGGATACCACACGATATCATCAATTGAATATTAATGATTTTTTTACAGCATATAGTTTTAGACTACGATCAAATGAACACGGAATCTCTCCAAACACTCTCCGAACTGAGCCACCTGTCCGAGCTGACGTTGAACATAGGGCTCCGGAGGCACCTGCATCTACCTATAGTGGACTGGCGCTGCGCCCCGCCCACGCTGCGAGTGGCTTTGAACATCGTAAGTTATATAGACCTATCTCTACTCCATAGGTTTAGGTAATTTATCATCATAATCATCCTCCTGACATTATGCTCTAAGTGGGGTCGGCACAACTGTCATAAACATGTTGTCAAATGATTCGGCTAGGTGTAAAATACCTAGCCGAATCTGGCCGCCTGTCTGACCTCTATTTACCTTAGTCGCCTTTTGCGATACCTCGACAGAAAGAGGGTGATATATTCAGCCGGATATCACACAGCGGGTTTAGGTACTTAACCACGTTTTTAGACCAGTCGCCTATACGTTGGAAACTACTGGCCACACTATTTCAATAAAAATATCCTGATTTATATCAAGTCTTATCCTATTTTTAGATATCCGCGTCACAGAAAACCTTCAACGAAATCATGGAAAATGTTTTTATCGAGGGATTGCCGTTGGCTTCATTAAAAGTGATGTTTTGTAAGATTGTAAGTATATTTCAAGATATTATAAAATCCCTACTTAATAAATGAATCAGTCTGTCTGTCATGCTTTTACGTAAATTAAGTAATATTGATGATTTACCACAAACCTTATACCGGGCTAACATATAGGCCACATATTGGGAAGATTGCGACCTTGAAAAGCTGGTCATTGTTGGTAATACAGGCAAGAGACCAGTCGTCAACACGATGGTCTGTTCAAGTGAAAGAAGCCACCTCTTCATCCAAATTCTATCAGATTTGGAGCGCTACTTTGGATCGGAATGGAAGTGGAAGCAGATAATACGAAGGAAGGTCCAGATGACTTCGATCCTCAGTAATGAGGAACCGATTAAAGAACGTTGAGGGTAAAAAATTCCCGTTTTCTTTGGGGAAAGGGCATAAATGTATTTAATATTGCATTTTTTAGGATACATAAAGGCCTAACCCAAATGAAGTCACTGGTACCACTAATATTTAATAAATTTTCGACATATACGTCAAAATAACGAGCTCTTAGCTCTCTAATAGTAACAGGCTGTTACTTCACTTTGAATAAATGTGTATGTAGCTGCACGCTGCCGTTCTGCAGAGGGTGGTGGGCTTGTACAAGGCCACTCTCCGCGAGCTGGTATGGGCCGACGCTCCTTATGACTCCGCGGACGTCTTCTACAGGATCATCAAGCAGCCACGAGAAGCTGAAGACGTAATAAATACATACTTTTTTATCTATACCTATACAATATATAAGACAATTAAGAGTAAATTTTGGGAATGAAAAAGTAAAATTGAGTTGCTCTGTAAACCAAAGAAACGACAATGAATAGTAGATTATGATACTGTTGCATAATAAGGGTTCTTATAACACGAGTGTGTTTTAAAAAAACGAGCCGCAGGCAAGTTTTTTTATAGTATCACACTAGTGTTATAAGACCAAGTTATGTACAGTATCATACACTACTTTATCTACTCTCATACGTAAAACAATATTAATAAAAACCAAACTTTGTTTAAATATTGAAAAGATTTTTTTAAATGTCAAATGTTAGCGCCAAGGCCAAGGGGCAAACATCAATTGCGCATGCGTGTTGCGTCGCCGCGGACTCGTTCGTTGAAACCTTTTTTTTAAGGTAGAGTTTCAACCTCCTTGGTCCAGTTGGAGGTTGTATAGATGTATCGTTATGATTAAAAAGTTATATTATGACACAGGTGTCCATACAAGACCTGTATCTTAATAAAACTTTTGAATTTTTTTATTTTTGGCCTGTTCGTAATGTTTGGCATTAGAATTTTGCTTTCCGTTTTATAATCTTTGTATTATAGTATCAGAGTAGATAAAGTTTATAATTTACTAGTCGTTTCCCTTAACACATTTTATATCAATCTTTTTAATATGTTAAAACTGTTTTTGCTTTTCCAACCATTTTCTTCAGACAGAGTCAAACTGTGCTCTGTTCTTAATTTAAACTTTTGATAAAGAAAAAGTATTTATGTATATTCTTTACATGCGAAAATTTGTTTGTTACGCTTTTACTGCTTATCCGATGGAACAATATTGTTGATAATTGGCAGGACTTAAACTGGCACACGGGGATATTATCGTGACTAAACAAAAACATTATCCTACTCATACGGATTTTTGTGTATAATATATGTATAAATACGGAATTTTGTGAATATGGATGTATTTTTGTTACACTTTCAAGGCGAATCTGTTGCACCAATATCGATGAAATTTGACACAATTAATTCTTACACACCGAGGTAACATATTGTCTACAGAAATCCTGTAAATTCGTCAGGAATAAGATGACATTCAGTAACGTCGTCTATTATCAACATATCAAAGATTTTCTTTCAGATGTGTCATAGTAAAGTCAAATATGCAGTTTAAAGAAGGTTTTATATCAAGTTATTTTAAGAAAGTTTTCTTTATATATTTTGGTTTCTAAACATGTACTGGATTAGTAGCGGATTCATTGCAATAATAATTGCAATTTAACCTCCCGGATCGATTTGATGTTTGTAATGGAGATAGTTGCAGGGTTGGAGAGTAACAGAAGCTACTGATTACTCCAGGACTACGGTCCACGCGAACTAAGTCGTAGGTAAAACTGGTATATATTATATAATAGTAATTTGTATTTCAGTTTAGGGTGTGCGACGTGAACCCACTGATACTGCTATGTTGGCAATGTAAACACTTACGGAGACTCGTAATACACGGTAAGTAACTCTTCAAATCCACAGCTTTCGTGGATTTAGAGTAGGCGACTCAGCGTAATATGTGTACAAAAAAAGATAAGCAAATAAGGCTACCTCTCTCAATTTTTTTATATGTTATTAATAAAAACCAAGTATGGGCCTTCGATCTTACCTCTTTAATTACTTGAACACTCGCACTCACAGGCCTGTGGATCTGTCACTCCACGTATAATAACGCTATGTCAAGAAATCATAAAAGGTCATCCTTTGGTCATATTCCAGGAACGATTTTTTCCTATAAAATTGTGTAGCTAGATGTACCAAATTGTTTAATAAACGACGACATTGCGACAGACCTATTGACCATTTTATAAATTTTCCCCTCAAGTTTAGAAAAATTGCGTTCATTCTTTGTCTCTACTCGCAATTTCACTTTCTATCAATACTAACATATAAAGCTGAAGAGTTGGTTTGTTTGATTGTTTGAACGCGCTAATCTTAGGAACTACTGGACCGATTTGAGAAATTCTTTGAGTGTAAGATAGTCCATTTATCGGGGAAGGCTTTATAAAATCACGCTAAGATGAATAGGAGAGGAGCAGCAATAAAAAATATTACAATAACGGCAAAATTTATAGCTTTCCTTGCATGCGCTAAGTAGATGGTGAACGTTATTCGAAAATCATGTACTACAAAATTGTTTCTCTCTAAAAGTTCTAAATAAATGTCCGCGACAGCATTTGTCTAACTGTTAAGGTTAACCCACTTTAAACATTTTTATGATTATCAAAATACTATATTACGGTTTTAAACCACGCGAGCGGAGCCGCTTTCGATTGCTAGTGTTAGTTAGTGTAATGATTATTTTAATAGAAGATTCCTTGATACCAATATAAACTCCAATATTTGAATAAATCTAGGCTACTGGGTGTGGCAATACGATTTGCTTGGATTCGTTCGTCTCCGCAAAACTCTGGTGGAGTTGGAAATATCCGCCATTTACACCAAGCAGAGCCGCTTCAGCTCGGCGATATGTAGCGACAACGTGGTGCGTGTGTTGACGAGGGATACGCAGAGCTCTCTCGACGATGAGTATGTCAAGGTAAAAATGCACAATAATTCATAAAGACGTAAACTTCATACTTCCGCCGTGTAGTATCCGGCTGAATAGAATAGTATTACCCTCATTTCTTACCGAGGTGTCGTCAAAGGCGACTAAGGTAAGTTGACCCACCGTGTGCTATCCGGTTAAGTAGAAAAGACCACCCTCTTTCTTACCGATGTGTCGTAAAATACGACTAAGGTAAGTTGACGTCAAACAGGCGGCCGGTCGTAAAAATGCAGTCAAATCATGTGATAGCATGTTTATAACATGTTGTGCCGACCCCATTTAGAGGATAAGAGCAGGAGGATGATGACGTACGCTTCATACTTACCTCCATCTAACCACGACCTATAACACTAGTTTACAAAAAAAATATTTTTATCTGTTGCCGCGAATTTTATAGTTGGTAACATTGACTCATGACTTGTTTTTGACAGATCTAACCTCAAAATTGTTTGTGCAGCTCGAGTTCTTTTGATTTTAATTTTTATAATTTCTTCTTATTATTAATCCATAAAGTGCATATTTAAGTTAGTTAAGGTTTATATTTAAAGTTTTTGTGACATGAGTACTTTAAGGAGACGTTGTTTAAACAATCCAAATAATTTTTGCTACATATGCGGAGAGTATGTTTTTAAAAATTGTCGGAAAGTTATATCAGAGTTGGTTAAAAACACCTATAGTCTGTATTTTAATATGTCTTTGGATAAAAATGACAAGTCGTGGGCGCCTAATTGTGTTTGTAAATCATGTGTTGAATATTTAAGATTGTGGAAAAGTGGTAAAAGAAGTGCTTTTAAATTTGTAAGACCGACTATTTGGCGAGAACCACGAAATCATCTTGATGACTGTTACTTCTGTAGCACGAATATAAACGGCATAAACAAGAAAAATCGAATTAAATGGCAATACCCAACTACTTCTTGTGTTCAGCTTCCAGTGCAACATTCACTTGACTATTTACTGTCTAAAAATATATCCGAACCCCTTTCCCGAACTGACTCTGAAGCACTAAACTCATCACCAAGTGATGCTAATTTTGAAGGTATAGCAAAAGAGAAAACCTTTTCCCAAAACGAATTAGATGACCTTGTAAGAGATTTAGATCTTTCAAAACAGGCTTCAGAATTATTGCCATCAAGACTAAAAGAAAAAAATTTGCTTTCTCCAGGCGCTACAATAACTTTCTATCGTGAAAGAGATAAAGACTTACGTCGGTTTTTTTCGGAAGAAAATGATGTGGTATTTTGTACAGACATTACAAACTTACTGATTTCAATGGGTTTAGAACAATATCAACCAAGCGAATGGCGTTTATTTATTGATAGCTCAAAGCGTAGCCTAAAGTGTATTCTGTTACATAACGGAAACAAATACGCTGGTGTACCCATTGCTCATAGTACAAAGTTGAAGGAGGAATACTGTAACATCTCGCTAGTCCTGAATAAAATAAATTACAACGATCACAAGTGGCAAATTTGTGTTGATTTAAAAATGGTGAACATTCTTCTCGGTCAACAAAGTGGTTACACGAAGTATCCCTGTTTTATTTGTCTTTGGGACAGTCGCGCTAAACAAGAGCATTGGGTAAAAAGAAATTGGCCCTTAAGAAAAAATATGACGCCCGGGAAGTACAACGTCGTTCAGAATTCATTAATAGCTCGTGACAAAATTATCCTTCCTCCATTGCATATAAAACTGGGCATCATGAAACAGTTTGTTAAGTCGCTAGATAAAAACGGGGATTGCTTTTCTTACATTTGTCAAAAATTCCCTCAGCTCACTATTGAAAAGATTAAAGCCGGAATTTTTGATGGCCCCCAAATTCGACAGCTTACAAAAGATTCTCAATTCAGAAATTCTATGACTGAGCTGGAATTAAGAGCTTGGACAGCTTTCGTCTCTGTGATACAAAATTTTCTTGGAAACACGAAATCGGAAAATTATATTGAACTTGTTGAAGACCTTCTTCTACAATTAAAAACTATGGGATGCAATATGAGCATAAAACTCCACTTTCTGTACAGTCACCTGGACAGATTTGCGGAAAATTTAGGAGATATGAGCGAAGAACAAGGAGAGCGTATGCATCAAGACCTCCGCGTAATAGAAGAACGTTATCAGGGTTTTTGGGATACGAACATGTTATCTGACTATTGCTGGTCTCTGATACGACATTTTCCTAAATTAGCACATAGCCGAAGAGCTTTAAAGCGAAGTTTTTTAGATCTAAATCATTAATTTAATTTTAAATATATTTTTTCTGAATAAATGCTCGTTTTTTTTTGTGTTATGACGTATGTAGTTGAAACTGAAAAACTATAGCTGATAAAAAAAAATTACTTATGTATTTGAAATCAGGATAACATATGTACTTAAGAACAGATATTTTTTTTCCGGCAACAGATGTACTGTAAACTAGTGTAATCCATAGCAGAAAAAACAACGGCGTAACAAATTATAATACAACAAACATTAACATAAACAATAGGTCAATAGATGGTGTACAAATAAGCTAACTAATCCTGCCCTTGTTCAATCTAAATAGGGTCGGCACAACAAGTTATAAACATGTAGCCACATGATTTGGCTAGGTACTTTACGACCGGCCGCCTGCCTGATTTCAGTTTACCTTCTCGCCTTTAATCGCCTTTTGCGACTCCTCGGTAAGAAAGATGGTGGTATATTCAACTCAGCCGGATACACACGGCTTGTTCGATTGTGTAAAGTATGATATGTATATAAAAGGAACAGCATCTGATATGATACAAGAGAAAGGAAGTGAACAATACACTCTACATTTAGCATTACATATATTATAGCAAAATAATATTTTCATTACTTGTGTATTGTGGGCATCCGCAAAGTAACGCCTAATTCTATAAGTTATATAAGAACGGAAGTGAAAAAAATGTTGTGCCAACCCAACTTAGAGTGGCTTAAAGGCTGGAGAATGACAGTGAGACAAAATATCAGTAGTTACAATTTAATTTGTTTCCGTTCCGGTCCGGAATATGGTGTAGCAAGTGAACGCGGGTACGGAGTTCCTGTGGTCTCCCATGCCATGGGAGCAGCTGCACCCCGCGCTCCGCCCGCGCGCTACGTCCGCGCAGCGCGCCGACTTCGTACTGCGAGAAGTCAACCGCACGTGAGTTATGATCTATACTTGTTCCTCAGTTGTTCACTCTTGACATAGAGGTCGTGGTTGATGATGCGATTCATCTTTTAGTGTAGCTCTTGCAATTTGCCTCCATCTGTCTATCTATACTTGTTATCCAACAAATTCCCCACAATCTGTGAGCGATTTTCTCAAAATGTACTGAACGAATTTTAGTACGATTCTTACTAAAAAGTTATAGCAATTCTTCCGGAACGTTTGGGTTAGTTGTATATTACCGTTTTATGTAATTGATTTGACTGTTTTATGTAAATGATTGTTATATTAACCTCCCGGATTAATTTGATGTTTGTGATGGAGATAGTTGCAAGGTTGGAGAGTAACAGAAGCTACGGTTTATTCCAGGACTACGATCCACGCGAACTAAGTAGTAGGTAAAACTGGTATATATTATATAATAGCTTATATATACAATAATGAAGCTGTGGTACCTGTGGTGTGGTGTGCGACTCTTTCGAGGAGGTCACGAGTTTTTCTGGTAAAACTTATGTGTCTCATTGATAATTGCAATTCATCACACGCTTTTCTGTGAAGGAAAATATCGTGAGGAAACCTGCATATCTCTAGAGAATTCTGGAGACATGTGTAACCTACTAATCCGCATTGGAGCAGCGTGGTAGGTTTTAGCTCCAAACCTTCTTTCCAAAAACGGAGAGATGTGGCCTATGCTCAGCAGTGGGATAGTAACAGGCCGCTACTTACTTACTTACGGTTTTATGTAAATTGTGTTGAACAGGTCACGCGGTTGTAAAAAAACTCGTCTGTCGGGCGCTTTACTTAAGTGCATCGCATAAACCAGCAGACATATACAAAAGTGATGTACTAGAGATTTGTTGATGTACTAAAATACTACAAAAAAGTTCGCGATAGGATGTCATTATCTCTTATATTTAACTCTTGTGAGTTAAATATAAGAGATAATGACATCCTCACAAGGACTACTTTTTCCGAATTTGTTAAAATTATCAAACAAATACACAGATTTCCACATGTATTTTTACTGCTGTATGTATTTCTATTGTGTTTTCTTATAGAGTTTTATTTAATTATATTAATATTTTTCATTACTACAGACTCTAAGAAAAATAACTGGTTTTCTTAATAGAATCTTATAAGGTATCAGTTTTTTTAATAGTTATTAAAAAAAATTATTGTGCGGATTTATCATATGTTGTTATTCAGCTCCTAAAGGTAAAATAAATATATGGGAAAATTATAATTCTTTGCTCCTATCCGATATGTCTTACTGGCTGATTTATTTAATTTACACAGGTAAATTTGTTTTACAGGTTTTAAGAAATACAGCAAGTGAGAAAATGTTGTATGTGCGTCGCGAAATCGAAGTTACCTGCAACAATTTGTACTCGTAAGATCTTCTATGTTATTCCAAAAAAATATTTATACACTTAATAGAAATTATCTCAAATTGCTTTTAAACATCGTTAAGGATTTCTAAAATCTTATAATTGTAATGTCGGCGGAAATACATATTGGTCGAATCCCATATATTCATACCATTAAAGACTAATAAAAGTCTTAGTGCTTCTAAATAATGGCAATCTCTTTTACTTGGAATATACTGAGTATTAGACCCTGTATAGGTATGTCTGAAGGGAAATTTATATGTTTCAATATCATTTTTAAATGGAAACGAATGAATATTTAATCGTTACAATCATTACTATTGAGAATTGCATACCTTTTTTTTTATCAAATTACTTTAATGGACAGACAGATATTTGTTGTGTCGAAGTTTATGTGCTTAGATCTCATAGAGTAATCAAGCTTTTGACAAATTATAAAACTAATTAAAAATAATTTTGTCACTATGGTCTAATCCTTGTCATTGGATACTATTTGAATTTAAAGGTCTGGTTGAATGGTCTATTGAATTAAAAGGAGATAACAAAGATTATTCTTAAATGAGTACTTCCGCCGACAATAACAGACCAGAAAGGTCTCTGCGACTGTTTAAACGTTATATTGATGTCGCGTTTGATATTCTTTTTAATATTGACAGCAAATTTCTACCCTAAATTGCCCATACGTATTGTTTAATTTGTCTCTGAGATTGCCATCGTATTTACCATGATCTCAAAAAAAAGTTAAGGTGTACCGGCTGCGAATGTGCTGGAATTATAAATTTATTATGTAAATATAAACTTGTGTGTCTAAAAAGGCGGTTTTCTATATACCATTGCTCCTTTAGGCACGCGGATATACATTCATCGGTTACTGACTTACTCGTGGATGTTTTAAAAAGAGTTTTGGACTCAGGCTTGCTTTTGAATGATGAGGCCTATGATTTGGTCGTCTATGAGATAGAAAAATGGGCTCTAGCTTGGATTCTATAAACGTCTTCCAACATTTTAAAACAAACGTTCTTTGATCCATGTTATACCCTCTCAAGCCAACATCACTATAGACAACTTTAAGTTTGTCGACAATGGCTTCCTCTATTAAATACTCTGTAACTTATATATTTATTTCCAGAAACAGCACGCACACTTATAAAAAAATTCGATTTCAAGAAATATGCTATTTCCGTAACATGTCAATATTAAAAAGAATGATGTATTGAAAATTTTAAATATATATTGTTCGAGATGGTTTAAACATCGGGAAACGGTTTTCAAAATTTGAATCTTTAATAATTAATCAATTTTTTTTAGATATAAGTGGAAATATCTTAAGAATTATGTTAACGTTTAATGGCGTCTTTGAAATTAAAATTAAAATTCGGTTTTGAAATTAAAAAGCGAAATAAATTCGTTTATTAGATTTTCGACGCGACGTTTTATTAGTAGGCCTAAATAAGTTTCTCGAATATTCAATTTTATATGTGTGATATATATTCGTATCTTTTTATTCCATAAATGACCGGCAAGGCTCCAAACGAACGTGTGTCAATAAGTTGTCGGGTCGATAGTAAAAATAATGTTGCCAGGAAGATGATTCTAAATCGAAACGTAGGGAAATCTTCCAAGTTAACCAGTGCCATTTTCCTTTCAAGTTGATGTTATTTATGCGACTTTAAAAATAATATATGGCAACATTTACCCGTTGAGAGCTGGCCGTATTTTCTTGCTTTGGACCATGTTCATTAGGACGCTTGTCGCATTATAGTCAAAACAATACATTGCGAAAGTTCCTTTACGTAGACTTAACAAAAAAAAGTATTAAACATTTATAAAAATTTACGAGAAATCTACTACTTAAATTTATGCACCTAGTAGGTATGTCGCAAAATGTTATCGGTAGATGTGTTACATCACAAAGCCTGTAAATAGCTTTAAACAACGTTTGCTAATGACGAAGCTGATAGAATCGAGATGACGATCAAAAGTACCTTAATACAAATGTGTAAAAAATTACATTATAGTTAAGTCATAGAAAAAGTCAATTTTCACCAAATTACTAACGAAATTGTATATCAATAAAAAATAATGTTTCACGTGTGGTCATGAAATTGATACATTAGAAATAAGCTCGTGTTACTGAAGACCGATGAAAGTTACTAAGACGAAAGGATGATCAATATTTTAAATAAATCTACGGGCATTTAATTAATATCTAATGGCACAAGTTTATGACTACATATGAAAGTAAAAATGCAAAAAGATAGAGTTTCTTAGTAATTTCTAATATGTATAGTGATTGAGAATCGCCGAATGATATGTTTACTGGCAACATCTCTCAAAAACAAAACGAATTTATCGCGTAGTTGAAATCTATTAAAAAATTTGATAGCGCGCCAAAAATTACAAAGAATCGCATGGAATAATATTATTTAGATAGTATGCGATTATTAATATAAGTTAACGCAGACAGAAAATGACATTTCGTTCAACATTATGTAACAGAAAAATTGAAATATGAAAATTTTATTTTTAATGAAAAAAAAAAGAAGTTTGCCTCTTACTGGAAATTTGGTGTAGTGGGAGTGAAACGCAAACATTACCGATGGTATTTCTAGCATGAGTTTAGATGGCATTATTTACCACACTTTACTTAGTTATCATCGCCTTTGCATAAGGCATCTCTATGTTTTCGTCAACTTATATTAAATAAAAAGGAATTAGTGAAAATATTCACTAACTAAACTTAATTTTCATACTAATACAGAATAAAATTGTAAATTTTGACGCGCACAGACTACTGTTCGAACATCTAGTCATCAAAACCGTGGGCCAATTGTACATAATAGATCAACACGTCACCCGCGGTAAACATCAGTTTGCACAAAACGTAACCAAGTATTACAAAATACATATTATAATTTATATCAACTCTATAGCTTTAAGGGAAATAAAATCTCGACACTGTATAAGATACAGTTATTTTTATCATACGTGCCACTCTGATGTTGGAAGGTAATCTAGGGCTGCGATACGTGAAACTTATAGATAGGCGTTACCATTTAAGTGAAGACGCGGTATTTAGTCATTTATAAAATGTATGTAAAAAAACGATGCATATCGTTGCTGGGCTCTCAAGAAATCTGCATCAAAATCATATTTTGAGATGGACCATATAGCAAGGAATTTGTGTTACTATTTTTTGTGTTAATGTATTGAAACCGACTTTACTCACGTGTTATATTGGGTGAGCTCGACTAATTTGAAGCCCATCCGGGGCCCTTATAGACTTATAGCTGGTTTCTATTCATTAACTCTGCATGCCACTTACGATAGTTAAAATTAAAAAATATATCAATCAGGTTTAAATTTTGCGATTGCGTGGTTGTTATATTTTCATCACAAACTACTTGAGTGAGATAAGATGACTATGGTTCATATTAAGGAATCGGTTTTGAAAGCACAGCGGCGATATTTAGTAGGAATACGAAAGATATAAGAAAGCTATGGGTATAACATGAAATTGTTAATGAAACGAATGTGTTATTAGAGAAAAACTATGAACGTGTGACGATAATGTATACTACGATTTAATCAACTTTAGACGAACGATCGATAACGAATTGCACCACCTTGTATTTTAGACAAAGTGTTGCCGGATTTTCATTAGTTTTATTTCAGTAAAAAATACTCCGTCCCCATTATTAATTTCGAATACACTGACTAAAACATGTTAACTGAAGGCTCAAAAGTTAAAATCACAAGCGTAGCACAGTGTGATGACAAGAATTGCATTTCAAATCTTTAAACCGAATCGGCAGTTCTAGATTTAGGGGAGAAATGGATTACTGAAACATTTGTTATAAACATAAATGTATATGGTATGGAGGATTTGACTTCGATTTACTATTTGAAGTAATAACGAAACCTGATCTCATAAGAGGATCATCGGATAAGAGTTTGGAATTGATACTTCCTCAGCCAAATATTCACGTTTCGCGAAGTAAAGGCTGCTATATGTCTTAATAGTAACAGAATTATGAATGTAGATTTCTATAGGCTCTCTGCGATAAGTCCATTATTTAGGTATACTAAAAGAATCAACCCATTTCTTTTCTAGAATATCGTGTATGGCAACATAAGTCATTGCACGGTGCTATGTTGTGGACAAGAATTTTCATACAATTAAAATACAAGGTGTGCAATATTTATAATATATACAACAAAAAAATCTCAAAATCATAGTCACGCACAAACATTGTGATCTTAAGAATAACCCAATACTTATTCGAAATATGCCTTTAACTATAGTGTACAAAAAAATATTTTAAAAATATATTGAAAACATTTATCTTCGATTTCTGTAATATGGAGTTGTGCTAAACAATATAATCGAGTAATCACTTCACTAGGCCAATTTAAATGTGTATTGGAAAAAATATTGCTTCAAATAGGTTATAGTACTAAGGACTCGTAGGTAAAGAAAAATTCACTATGTTATTAAAAAAATATAAATGGTTTCTTTCAAATATTTTTTAAGATGTTTATAAAAGTTCGAAGCGAAGAACATATACTGTAAGGCAACGAAGAGACTTACCAACATACATTCCCTGAGACTGAAACAAATAGAAGAGGCTTAGATCAAATAAGAACATAAATGTATTACAAAATAATTTTAAGAACAACTATAGTCGGTGGCGGCAAAAGTGAAGTATAATATCTTAACACGGATGTTCTGATACATAACTTATATGAAACACTAATAATTTTACATATATTTATCCGATATTTGACGTGAGAGTCTCTTCGACTTATTAAATTAGGTCCAAGGCTTCGTATAGTCTTAAACGGTGTGACTATATTATTGCCAAAAAACAAGCTTTTAATTTATGGTCAATTAAGGTATCATTCTGTAAGTTCCATTCTTGACGGTTCTATTCTGGCTTAGCTGAAGGATCACTTGTCAGAAAACATTGCATAATAGTTGGGTGATTGTTTGGTTATGTTGGCAACATTGTTCGTGATATCTTGTGAATTTTCAGAAAGCAGAGTATACCTTTATTATTACATTTTTTTAATGTCCATAGTAGTTTAATTGAGCTTAGAAATGAAAACTTTAAAAAAATTGTTACCTCTATGTTAAGTTACTGTAATACTATAAGTTATGTTTGATTGATGAACACGTGTAACGTTCGCTAAAAGGCTTAAAATAGACGCTACTTAATTAAATGAAGGTTAAGAAAATTTATTATAGACTTAAATGTCACTTTTGCCGCGGCCGGTTTATGTTTAACATCTGACATATATAAAATTGTGATATAAATACAAATGACAACCGTATTTTAAGAACATTAACAACATAACATCATTCCCGCCTCTTATTTTAATTATTTTTTCTCTCTGCCTCGCTATGCAGCAGCTTTAATAATACGTACCTAATTTTTTCTTGATCTTACATTATCATTATCGGGATTTATATTCATATTTTTGGACATTCGATTTCAACTAAAGTATTACGCTCGTGAAAAAATCTTGAATATCAGTCCCAATAATATTAGACGGCAATCGGTACGCATTTCTATTTATGTAAAACTATTCCCGAATATCAACACCAAAGAGATAAATAGCTATTCGTATTCATTGTCGTTATATATAAAAACTATAGGGGGCAGAGATATTTTTACCACCAAGACTTCAATAAGGCTGTGAAACAACTTGATTCGGTTTGGCTTCAATAATAGCGACTATTTGAAAAATTAGGTTGGATGAATCGGTTCACTGAACATAGTTTTCTAAACTTAAAACATATAATGTTTAAGTTAAAGATTAAAACAAAAAATTTGTAGTTTTGTATAGAAATCAAATTTTATCTGTTGATTGTAGTATCCAATCAATTGTTTAAAACTAAAAAACGTTAATCAATTCATTCCAACCTATTATAGGGGCATGATAATCTATAAATCCCACCAGAGAAATAAATTTGTTAAACATAACAAGAATATAAGATTATCATGCCTTTTTATTTTATTTATTAATTCTTGCTCAAAACAACCAAAGTTCCTAAATATATGTCATTTCATTTCTATCGTGATTTGAGAAATCTGTGAGAAAGAAATAAGTATTTCCCAAATTGCAAATAATTTCCGTGCTGTTTGTAAATATTAAGACTATATCGCATTATGTTTATAAATCAAAATGGTTGTTTGCGGAAAATCAACTGCGTAGACAGTCTCTGCAACATAAAGTTGATTTTGTTTTGAAAGATTTGTTTTAAATAATATTTTTGAGCAGGTTTTAATAATTATGGCCAACCGAATTGCCTAGATTTAGATCAAAATTGTACTTATCCATCTGTAGTAGTAATAAAAGGGAATGTGGAAAAGTATTAGGGAATACAAGTGTTAAACAACTGTTATCGTGTGTGTATCGGGCCCACTTTCCCGTCTTTTTATATCATTTTAATTAGAAATATTTACTGACATCGTTGCTGGAAAGTGGGCCGGTTTTTTTATAATTATTTTTTGAAAGTTTATTTGTGTTTAAGATCTTAATGTACGATGGACGACAAATCGTTTTGACATGTATGAAGATTTAGGCGTCGGAATTATTATTTGATGTATAATATGTGACAAATATTCGTGTTTGTTGTATTCATTAATATTTTGTGTAATCATTAGACGCTCGAATAGAGCCAGCGTTGAAATGATTCTGGCTTTGTCATAGTGACAGCTGTAATGTCACTCGTGGTGTTGCCATTTTGAAAACACTGAAATCATCGATTTTCATCTATATCACCCAAGCTGGCTCTGATTGCGCGATCTATGATTTTTAGTTAACGCGTTATGTATAAGTGACATAGCTTTTAAAATTTAATGTTCACGTACAACCTTTTGCCTTGATCGCTTGTTGTAACGGTAGATATATTCAAATATATTTGTCTGTTTGCATATTTATTAATATTGAATTTTATCAGAATTATAATTATTGCCGATGCGCGTTTAACAGTTTTTTTTTCGTCTTTTTTGTCATAAATTAGGCTTATTTCAATTTTTATATGCTATTTCAATATAATTAATTATTATAGTTTATGTATAATGATTATATAAAAACGACTAACTGGATATTAAAATATATCTTAATATTAAATACCGACTTTATGTTTATGCAAGACAGCTAATATATAATCATTAGCACATTTTATGATAAGCAGGGACTGGAATCCTTGTTATCGAACTATTGATATGCTGTATAAACGAAATAGTGCGCATTTATTTCGACTTCTGTGATAATAAAGCGTTTGCTTCCGTCTAAATAAATTTTACATAGTCTCATACAGATCTAAAGTTTAAAGATATATCATAATATGTTGTTTTAGTCCTTATTAAAGGGTTATTTATGTCCCTGCTGACATATTTATATCACTTAACGTTATTAATAACGTGATATGACATTACTGAAGATTGAATCATAAATACTTTTCATTCTTGTGTTATTTGTTTGGGTATTAATATAATATCAAGTACAATAACTTGGTAACTTTAATTTCTTATATGACAACATTGAATATCAATTCTATTATACCATATATGTTATTTGTCAGCTTCACTAACTTTAATATTATTAATAATCTGTAATATAAAAAAGTAATATATAAAATAATGGTTTGTGTTGATGATATATTCAATTCCAATAAAGTGTTACCAGTTAACACATGTAATAAACAATCGTGACAGGCAACACCACAAAAACCACATTGCATATATAATATCCGTAAATCAAACGAATCATAATTTAAAGTAAAATATTTTTATTATATCATTATTGATCAATTATAAAACATTTAATTTAAAAATATACATTATATTTTATTCAGTGTGATTACTTTTATCATTGTACTAATGCAGATTTTGTTTATAAATATTTTTTATGTATGTGAATAAAAATTAAAAAATTTATTAAAATTTGGAATATAATTGCTATTTTAGTAGCACTTTATAGTTTTGTATGTTGTCATAATTAAATATATAACTGCGTAGTGGAAAATTTTGCCTATTGCTTAAGTCGTTCGTAAGGTATTAAAAAAAAAAGATTTATTCTAAACTCAAATTATAGATTCTATTTGTATTTGTAGTTCATACGATACATTAAGAGTGAGAAGTTATTGATATCACTATATACTATTATATACTATTCGTCTTATGAAAAAAAAATTTTTGCTACTTATTTTACTATAGTATCCTTCTATTTCAGCTTTGTGTTAACTGTTATAATATGTGAAATTGAAAGACGTATTTTTTATGTTTTTACATCATATATCATCAAGAAATGGTGGAATATGTTAATATACAGATTTATATCGCTCATGAGCTACCATAGTGGCATAACTCAAAAAACACGTTTTTTGGACTAGGAATAGGTGTTAAAAAATACACTAAAAAGTACACAGGTAGAAATTTTTAATTCAATAATGCAATTCGTTTAAACTAAACTAAATCATTTTGCATGCGTTTTCATTAGCAATGAAAACTTAAAACCCATGTATTTCAATAGGTATATGATGTTTTGAGTTGTGCCACTATTGCAGCCATATTAGCATATAAGATAATGATGCCCAAACAAAATAGTATGCAATAATTACGCTTTGTGGGAATTATTTATCATAAAATATAATTGCACATTTTTTTTCACAATTTAACGCATAGTGATTTAAAACAATAAAAATACCCTCCGTATTAGTTATACATAGTTATAATTTGTGATATGATTATCGCTTTATTTCTAGTAAAGTTAATCAATTAGAGCATATCAATCATTATTTATCTGTGTAACGTATTTTGTAGCTTTTTGAAATTCTGCTTTAAACTTATAAAAATCGTATTTATCGTCGATGCCATAAAATTATTATGATAAACTGTTAAAACCGCATCATTTCCGTTAGAAAAATTATTCATTGTAAGGCCTGGTACTTATGTATGTTTCACCTTGGATGAATCAAACCGTTAAAACTCAATGTATTTTTTCTAAATTATAATATTATAGTTACTTATACATATTATATGTCACTAATAAATATATTCGTATGTGTAGTATAACGTTGTTTTATTTCTCTCATATGTATAAACACTCATTATTCTCCTGCCCTTATCCCACTCTAAGTGGGGTCGGCACATGTTTTAACCATGTTGTGATGTGATCTGGCAAGGTATTTTACGACCGTGCACCTGCCTGACGTTTACTTGCCTAAGTCGCTTTTTACGACACCTCGGTAAGAGGGGTAAGGGGTTGGTCTATTCTACTCGACGGGATACCACACGGCGGGTCAACTTACTTCAGTCGCCTTTTACGACACCTCGGTAAGAAAGAGGGTGGTCTATTCTACTCAACGGGATACCACACGGCGGGTCAACTTACCTCAGTCGCCTTTTAAAGGGGGTGGTTTATTCTACTCAGCCACAGTTCAACAGTTTTTAAGTTCTTGTTTATTAATATAGTAAACTTTCCATTATGCATTTAAGTAAGTAGTAAAGTAAATAGCGGCCTGTTCATATCCCACTGCTGAGAATAGGCCTCTTCTCTCCGATTTTGGAGAGAAGGATTGGAGCAAAGACGTACCACGCTGCACCAGTGCGGATTGGTAGGTTACACATATCCCTAGGATTCTCTAGAGATATGCAGGTTTCCTCACGATGTATTCCTTCACCGAAAAGCGTGTGATAAATTGCAATTATCATTTAGACACAAGTTTTTAACAGAAAATCTCATTGGTGTCTGCCCGGGTTTGAATCCGTGACCTCCTCGAAAGTGTCGCACGGTGTTACCGCTGGGCTACAACAGCTTCTGTATACTGATCACACTTCTCTTCTCTTCTTCAACCGATGGACGTCCACTGGTGGACATAGGTCCCTTCATGGAATCTCCAGAACACACGATTTTGTGCCGCTTTTATCCAGCTGGTCACACTTATTAGGATGTAAATATAGGTACTCAATGGGTGCATAAAAGATAAAGCAATAATCTACGGGCGTCGCGTACAATGTGCCCATTACGTGGGCATCCGATATGGCAGGCTTTATTGCCACATGTTTCTAACTTCCTTTTGACCTTAAAACTATTGCATTTTTACTTCATGACGTATTTAGCTAATGACGATATTAGATTATTTTTATGGAAAGAAGGATTGGAGCTAAGACCTACCGCCCTGCTCTAATGTGAATTGGTAGCATAGATAATACACTATATAGGATATAGATGTGCAACTCTGTCATTTTTTTGAAGTAATGATAAGGGACTGTTTTCGCTGATCTGGCAGAGATGTCGCTGTAACGTTATCATAATAATCCACTAGATGGCGCTGTACTGCATTCATATAGTGACCCTTATATAAAAATAGTATTTACAAAAAAATAGTTTGGCGCTATACCACTTCAATTTGAACGGACTTGGCATCTCCAAATTCCAGTTCAAATCAAAGAGTAGCACCAAACTATTATTCTAAATAAGGGTAATGAATAAAAGATTAAAGCTATGTAATATTTAATAATTTTTATTTTTTACATCTTTTTAAATAGTATGTCAATTCAGGAAACACTTGAAAAATACTTTTAAAACATTAAAAAAAATATCAAGCGTATACAAATAACAAATGTTCATCAGTTTACACGTTTATTTGTTGAAAACAACTAACTTTGCATACGTACTACACTCTGTAATTAGTTTTCATAATCATAATCTTCATTTGCTGTAAACCTGAAATCACACATTTGAATTTTTGTAGCTATAGTCTAAATCAGACCAAATATTTCAAATGTATACCAAAATAATGTAACCGAAAGTGTTAAAATATAATATTTATTACGAATAACCACATATTTTTTTCTAAACAACAATGTTGCGGGTGCTCGTAAAATAACTAACATGCAACAAATTGTTTAAAACCCTACTTAGAATGGGTTAAGGAGGAGCAAACTTGTTCCTATTTTATTCTTAGTATATTACTTTTTGAATCGTGTAAATATTATTTCTCGTTTGGTTTTAATTGCATAAGAATGTACATAAATAAAATTAAAAAAATTCGGCTGGTTATTCTCGTGTAGGCATTTCCTTTTCGCTCGGCACTAAAAGGGTTAAAAATTAAATTTCTGCAGTAAAAATTTCTATTGTTAGGAAAAGGTACTAAATGGTTTCAAAAACATTATAGTAGTTACTTACCAACGTTTTCACATCCAAAATAACACATAAAATAATTTTTGGACGGCATAATTTCCAATATCGACCTTTAAATAAGCAGTGATGCGTTTTTGGCAGAAAAATTTGAAAATTTATGACAGATACTTATATATATTACAGTGTATCATTTGCGACATCTAGTGAATAATAATATAAAACTAATTTTTGTTGTCCAATGCTTGCAATGAGATGACGCTCTCGGCGACCTAAAGAGTGCTTCTTAGAGAGTTTCACCCCCCTGATTGGTAGGTCACACATCCCTAGTATTCTTTAGAGATATGCAGATTTTCTAATGACACCCTTGGATTTTCTTAACCGATAACCTTGTGGCAAATAGCAATTTTGGCGCAGTGAGTAGTGTCGCTGCCTTCAGCTCCGCGGGTCGCGGGTTTGATACCCGCTGAGTGTCAACATTTTCTGTAACTCTGTTAAGTATGTATTTAAAAATATATTAGTATATATTCACCAGTTGTCTCTCACCCATATCACAAGTAGGTATTAAGTTACTCACCATAGATAATACACTATATAGGATATTACTCACTTTGGGGACGGACGACCGTGTGTGTAAGTGTTCCATATATATATTTATTTAAAGCTTACTTACTTAAGCGTACTTTAAAATTTATTACATAGGTAATCATAAAATTATCAATTAGACACATAAGTTTTAACAGAAAAACTCATTGGTGCCTGCCCGGGGTTTGAACTCCTGACCCTCTCATGGGAGTCGTACGGTCTCACTGCTAGGCTTATTACAGCTAAATAAAATATATAAAACGATGTTTGTCTGTATGTCCTTTACACCAAAACGGTTGGACCGATTTAAATGAAAATTTCAGACAATCTTTAGAATGGCCCAGCGGATGATCCAGTAAAGTTTTGTAGAGATCACAGCATTTTTTTTACCGCAATGTTTGTCTGTATGTTCCTTATAGACTCCGCGAGCTGCTTAAATTTTTTAGATAATCTTTAAATTCTCCAGCGGATGTTCCTGTAAAGTTATTGGCAATAGCTGTATTTTTTTAAAACTGTTAAGTTCTGTTTTTAGATGAAATCGAAACCAGACTGAGCCACAGCAACGCGTAGCCGGATAGCTAGTTAACCTATAAATAAATATTACAGTAACGTTTGACTCATAGTACATACTCAATCATGAGTCAAAGCTCGTAGGAGACAGGTGTAACATCAAACGTGGAAGCATGCACCCACTGCACAGTACTGGGTTAAGGTTGATTAGAGATTATATATACTTATGAGTAACGTGGGTTTTGTCTCTTTAACCATTATAAATAAACCTTCATGGTCGTCTAAACTTTTAGACGATTTGTATTAATAAATTAAGACTTGCTCAGTAATTTTTTACAAAATAAAAAAGTAACTTTAAAAAAAAGAGAAATAATTAGGTAGTTGGTGATCGTTTCTAGGACTGCATGTTCCCCGAAAAAGTACGCTGACTTGACAGTTATTGACAAAAATAGTGTTTTATATTCAATATAAATTTTAGTATTTTTAATGCCTAAAAACATTTTTTCATAAAACTTAGCTATATCGATTTTTCACCCCCAAAACCCCCTACATGCTGAATTGTAGGAAGCAAAAACGTTCTCATACCTTATACATTCGGGATTAGTTATCACATATGACAAGACAACAGCACTCTACACAAGAAATACACACAATCTCAACGATCGTTGAGATACCATAGCGCAGAGACCATAGTCTATTACTGGATAGATTGCTTAGTTATAGATACATAATAGTTATACACATTATACATTGGATTGAAATAAAAAACATTTATCTATGCTTGTTTTATTTTTATAATTATTGTTATTTATAAAAAACATTTACTTTTGTTAGTGAGTGAGTATTATTTATGTTAGTAACTGAGTATATAAGTTGTTTAAAGCCTAATCTACCATATATACACATTATTTTTCTATTGTATTCTAACAGGAAACAAGCGATAAGGCGTCGCAATACTATTGATGTAAACTGCGTAATGTTTAGTTAGAACTGTACGGAAATCCTTGAAACTAAAAGGTCCGTACATTGTCACATGAAAAGCAGGCCACACAATGGGTTTCTTTTAAACAAAAGTAAAGATTGATGTTTTCTTGCGACAGTGTATATAACCTTTAAGTCATTAGTGAGTGAACTGGCCAAGTTAACTGCTGAAATACTTTAATATAGGAAAAAATATAACCCTTCACCTCCCCTAGTTTGTAGAAAATGCTGGTATAACTACAAAAGCATCTAAAAACGGAATAGAATGTGTAGATAAATTGAAATTATAAATTGGAATATTCCATGAATATTAAAATATGCGAAAGCGCCGTGTGGTATCCGGCTGAATGGAATAGTACCACCCTCATTTCTTACCGAGGTGCCGTAAAAGGCGAGTAAGGTAAGTCGACCCGCCGTGTGGTATCCGACTAAGTAGAATAGACCATCCTTACTTCTTACCGAGTTGTCGTAAAAGGCGACTAAGGTAATTTGACCCGCCGTGTGGTATCCGGTTTAGAAGAATAGACCACCCTATTTCTTACCGAGGTGTTGTAAAATACGGCTGAAGTAAGTTGACGTCAGGCAGGCGGCCGTTCGTAAAAACGCAGCTAAATCATGTGACAGCATGTTTATAACCGCTAACCCCACTTAGAGTGGGATAAGGGCAGGAAGATAATGATGATGAATAAATATAACGCTTTAAAGTTTGTAGAAAAAAAAATGGTGGTATAACTAAAAAAGCATTTAAAAACGGAATAGAATTTGTAGATATATTGAAATTATAAATTGGAATATTCCATAAATATTAAAATGTTCGAGACTCATAAGAGATTCGATTCTATCGTTTTGTAATGAACATTGTACACGCCCTTCCTTCATCGTTATATTACAACACCCACCCACTTTATTAATTTTTTGTAGTAATTTGTTTATTTTATATAAAACTAGCGACACGCTCCGGCTTCGCACGGGTATAAAATATATAGCCTATGTCATTCAGTGAAAAAAATTATTAAAATCGATCCGTAGGTTTGATTTATTCATTACTGCTCGTGGCCCGCACGCGTTAAATTTGGAGTAAAACGAAAACCGCATTTTAAATCTGTGATATCTTCGAAAATGTTCATTTAAATTACATGCTGTAAACGGCCATATTGATCTATATTAAATCACCAATGTATTTAAGGTACTTAATTAGATATGGATTAATGCTGTATTGTTTAAAATTGCTTCGAAAATAAGGCATTAATTTTCGTAAAAAGAAAATGACAAAAAAATGCTATTGTGTGTTATCCATAAGAGATAGACATATCGTGGAGTTTTCTTTAGACCTTTTCAAGGTGTACAAATACTTAGTACATTATTTTGGTAAATCGCGTAGGGTTCAAACTGCGTTTGCAATGTAAGCGGAAAAAAATGTAGTTATTTACGACATCACATTAGAAACCTCAAAAATTATAGTATTTCTCTACTCAGTATTGAATGTTATTATACATAAACCTTGTTACAAACCTTTCTCTTGAATCACTCTATCTATTAAAAAAACGCATCAAAATCTGTTGCGTAGTTTTAAAGATTTAAGCATACATAGGGATAAAAAGACATAGGGACATGGGGACAGACACAGAAAGCGACTTTGTTTTATACTATGTAGTAAAGTATGATTAAATAATAATTGGGCATCATTAATTAAAGTCGATGTGTGTTCCAGGTAAACATAATCTATTCTGTTCATTTGTACTTGTAATTACGTAAGTTTCACTTTCAGTCTTAAACAACAGAGATACTACAAAGAATTGGAAATATTAAGGAAAAAAATTGTGCTTCGTGGGAAAATTGGCGCGATTCATCAATCATGGCGTCGAAGGCAAATGGGTATCTTAACCTTCTAGCTAAACATGGGAACTAGAAGTCGTTATAAATAATGTAACATGATAAGAATAAACAATCGTAAGGTATTTTACGTGCACATTTTTTTATTCTAATTCTTGAGGTTTGTCGGGTTCAAACCGCGTGCAGACAAAGTTCAGTTTTCTCTTTAAACTTATATGCTTAGTTGATATTTACAATTCACCGTGCGCTTATTGCTTGATTGAAAATTGAAAACAGTCTTCTTATCTCCGTCATAAAAGTCGTCTGTATGCGATAGATTTTTTTAAAATCTACTGAACGGTTTTTGTACGGTTTTTTCTACAAGGTAATGCAATGTTCAGGAAGGCTTAGGTTAATAGTACACTCCCCGGAATGGCTTAACAGATTTGGATGAGTCTTTCATTGGAAGACCATTCCACAAAAGGTTGTGGACCAACATATAGACTACTTTTTATTCTAGAATGCCCTCTCTGTCTTTGTGACACACTGTTTTCCACGCGGGTGAAGGCGCGGGCACTGTGTGTGACCATGAAGGTTTTGCCAATAATCACCACGCTTGACATGCGGGTTGGTGATCGCAGTACTAACCATGTCGCATCAACAGTGCTGCTGCTCACGGTCTGATAGTATTTAGGTCAGCTATAGAATGGTTATTCCACCTTTGGTCCGTCGCCAGAGCCTTGTTGGTTTTTTGCAAGGTGCACCACGAGCAGAACTAGATGACTCGCCATAGACCGCTAGTGTAGCTTAGTATGAGATAGTGAATACCAAATCATTAAGTCGTCGCCGTTCCAGACGATGCGGATGACGACGGCGACGACGAGGACGACGCGACGGGCGAGAGGGCGACACCACGGACTATGACACCACCTGACGACGACATTGAAGTCTGGGAGCTACCATTCTCAGACCTCCCCATCGAACCAGACATCCCTTAGGTCACCTAGGTGACCTGGGCTCACGGCCCAAATACCGACACCCTTAGGTCACCTAGGTGATCTCAGCCAACGGCCGAAATACAGACGCAGAGGTACGCCTCGAGGCCCGTACCCCGTTTACCCTCCACCCGGGGAGTCAGCGAGACGACCCTGCTGCTGCTGTTCCAGCCGTGACAGCAAGTTTATGTCCATAGCGAATAACACTCCTGGTTAGGTTGACGAGACTGATTGGGACGAGCCTCCCCCTTACACCCCACACACGCGCACAGCACAGCACAGCTAGTTGATAAATAAAATTTAAAACATATATATAGAACCGTTCACGTAACAACATTCGGAAAGTGAAAAGTATTTATCCACTTAAAATTCCAATTAAACAACCATTTTGACTTTCCTTAAAAGTGTATCAGAGACGCCAAAGAGACAACAGTTGTATGAACAACTGTTTAATATTCTGACTAGTGAGTCATGACCTCAAACCTACTGTCGTTGTTCAACTATACAAAGCATTTAAGGCCCAAGGCATACCATCGATTTAAAATACTGGACACTTATTTAAGACAACAGTCTGTCCTTATACAGTAGGCCTTATCCAGATGACCGATATTGATTTTCCAAATTGCATTGTAGACATCTATACTAATATATATAGCTGAAAAGTTTGTTGGTATGTTTGAACGCGCTAATCTCAGGAACTACGGACCGAATTGAAAAATTATTTTAGTGTAAGATAGTCCATTTATCGAGGAACGCTATAGGCTATATAAATTCATGCTAGATGAAGAAAATATTACGAAAACGGCAAAATTTAAAGTTTTCCTTGCGTGCGCAAAATAAACGGTGAAAGTTATTCAAAAATTATTTATTACAAAATTGTTTCCCTCTAAAAGTGCTAAATAAAAGTCCACGACAGCATATGTCTAGCTTTTAGGGTTAACCCACTTTAACCATTTTTATGGTTTTAAAAATATATATATTACAGTTTTAATCTTACCACGCGGGCGGGGCCGCTGGTAATTGCTAGTGAATTTTAAGAACTCAGAGTTATACCGAAACGCCGAATAAAATAATTTCGTCTCTATCATTTTACTTTCAAAACCCGTCACTTGTGGTTGATGTGGTAATTACCAGAGCTATTTGCGGTTCGCTCATTTATAATAGGAAGTTAAAATAGAATTAAACTCTAGCAACACCATGTAAAAAGTCTTAAAAAGTATCACCTTGGCGTTTGGCAGCGGTATTGGAACACGAAAGCTGACAATATCTAAGGCAGAGGTTTTATTTTAATGTGCATTAAATGTATCAAATCAAATCAAAATTAAATATGTTGTCACTGGTTGTTTTAATTTTTTTTTTTTTGCTGTATTGTACAAGTGAAATTTGTATTTGCTATGAAATAAAGAAATATAAATAATATTCTTGTTCAATTCTCATGTGGTCAAAGATAATGTTTAAAAAAAATTTACGTTATGGTTAAACTTTTTTAAATAGATTTATAGTCTAAATTACTTAAAAGTAAAAAATAATGAAGCTACTACTATAGTTTGGATTTTAGCTCAACTATAGTGCGACAGATATATTTTGGCAAAAGATGTACATAAAGAAGCTTAGGTCAAGGTGCACTTGCAACTGCGGTTTATTTATTTAAAAGAGATATGCGTATTTTGGGTTAATATATAGGGGCCTGTCTAAAATAAAAGGATTAATAAAAATAAAATGTTGAATCGAGAGCAAATTTTATTGGTTCCAGTTTCGCTAGGTACTTAACATTATTATGCTACCTTAAAGTTACTTCAAGGTTATGTTCAAAAGACACTCCTCTATTGATAACTTGTCTGTGCACGCAACTAAAAAGTAAAAGTTGTTATAAGTTATTATGATCAATATTGCATTATGGTAGTCAATGGTAGACATAGACGCGCCATTTATAATTATAGTAGCATTCCAAGTAGTAAAAAATATTTATAATTATACGCCCTTTTTATTTGCATCACAGGTAAGTAATAAATAAGTCCTAAATTTGCATACTGGCCACAAACCCGTTGGAAAACATTAACACGTGCATTCCCGCGCTTTGATCACCAATCAGCGGCTAGTACAACGCAGAGGCTCTGTGTAAGCGTGCGCGTTCTTATTTTAAACGCTACGAATGTGGATTCGTTTAGATTTTTAATTATTTTTAATCAAAAGTGTATAGTTTGTTATATATTATATAAAAGTTGTGAGTTTTTGTGTGGATGAATCTATTTGGTGAAGGTTTGTGCCTTTTTATGACATAATATGCAAATGCAAATATTTTAAGTAACTTGCGAAATGGTCCTTCGATAAGAAATCGTAGGGCAATTATTATAGTATTGTACCTGTTAAGTCACTCTGTAGCCTCACATTTTTTGTACGAAATTTTACTTTAATTCTTTTGATTTATCTACAATTTAAAAGTGTATAGAAATCACGCTTAAACATCATAATTATTTAGGTTTAATTATAGGGTAATTACAGCAATAATTATTATTGATTTATTGTTATTGAAAACATTTAATATCGTTATATTATTGAATATTAATTGTAAACATTTGTAATATAATACTAACTAAACTAAATAATAATAAATATAAGCTTTGTTAAAGAGTCAAGTGGCTTTGATTCGAAGTAGGTACATAATTAATTAATGGCGTTTTTATCTACATTTTTACCGTGATGGTCGAGTTGTGAGGGCGCTTGGACTTTAGTAAGTCGCGGGTTCAATCCCTAGGTACCTTTGAGTGTTAGTGTTTGAGAACTAAAAACTAGTGCCCTAATTTTTTTCGATATGCTGTCGCCCAAGCAAATACAGCGTCAACAGACAGGATGCGAAATGGAAAGAGTCCATCGCAGAGCTCTGCCTAGGGAAGAGTAGCGGAGAGAACAAATTCAAATTCAAAATATTCTTTATTCAAATAAATGATTCCACCCTACATTGATATTGAAAAAATTATCATAAACTTTTCGGTCAAGGAATTGTGATGACACCTTCATGCTTCAAGAGGTCTTAGAGGTCTCGAGAGATTGGTGAGATATTTGCAACACACGCTTTCAAACATACAAGCAAAACTTTTGTCATGATATATTTTCACGTATTACGCCGTGTGGTATCCGGCTGAATAGAATAGTACCACCCTCATTTCTTACCGAGGTGTCGTAAAACGCGACTAAGGTAAGTTGACCCATCGTGTGGTATCCGGTTTAGTAGAATAGACCAATCTCAATTCTTACCGAGGTGTCGTAAAATACGACTGAGGTAAGTTGATGTCGAACAGGCGGCCGGTCGTAAAATACGTAGCCAAATCATGTGACAACATGTTTATAACATGTTGTGCCGTCCCCACTTAGAGTGGGATAAGGGCAGGAAGATGATGATGATGATATTTTCACGTATTATCAACTTTCTATGGATCTAAGGTACCTGCGACTTAGTTCGCGCCAACTTTAGTATTTTAGTCTGATTTTATAAGAAAAACTGTCCTGTTTGTTACTCCAGTGTATACTGTATATATTATACTAGCGATCGCCAGCGGCTCCGCCCGCGTGGATACATTAAAACCGTAATATAGTCTTTTGATAACCACAAAAATAGTTAAAGAGGGGCAACCTTAAAAGCTAGATATATGCTCTCGGGGGCTTTTATTTAGAATTTTTGGAGGGGAACAATTTTGTAATATCTGATTTTTTAATAACTATTACTGTTTATTCAGCGCACGCAAGGAAAGCTTTAAATTTTGCCGTTTTCGTACTATTTTTTATTGCTGCTCCTCTCCTATTTAACTTAGCGTACTCTTATATATATAAGCCTATGGCATATCTCAATCTGGACTATCTTACACTGAAAGAATTTTTCAAATCGGTCCAGTAGTTCCTGAGATAAGCGCGTTCCAACAATCAATAAAACAAACAAACAAACAAACTCTTCAGCTTTATATATTAGTATAGATTTTAAATGCAAAATACCATCAGTATATAGTCCAGTGGATTAGCCGTGCAAACGTAACAGACAGACTTTTGTATTTATTATGTTAGTATTGATCATTATATTATTAGATTATACTAAACTGAGCTTGTTCTTGTAACCATTTGCCGGAGGCCCTGTATCTTCAACTCAACTGTTTTTGTTTTACCTTCAGACTAGCATTTAGTTTTTTCTACAGATAAAAAATATCTGATAGTTAATGTTACGTTCAAATAAAGAGTGCAATTAACAAAATATCTGCGTTTTTACTTATAAGTAAATATTACAAACAAGTTCTTAGGTTACATATGTTCTTATGTACCGGCTGAACAGAATAGTACCACCCTCATTTCTTACCGAGGTGTCTAAGGTGGCGAGGCGACTAAGGTAAGTTGACCTACCGTGTGGTATCCGACCGAGTACAGTTTTTCTACAGATAAAAAAGATGTGATAGTCAATGTCATCAGTCCAATTAAAGAGTGCGGATAACAAAATATTAGGTCCTTACATATGAAATTGGCGTTTTCTATGGGAGGAACATAAAGTCGTTTTTTTTTTAATGAAATATATTTAATTAATCAAAGTATGTACCATTGCTATGTATGGACTTTTGCCGTATTATAGATAGTTCATTGATCCCCTTACTAAAAAAACCATTCGGGCGGGAATCAATAAAATCTTTAAAGGCGGTTTGGACTGCCCCATCAGAGTTGAATTTTTTTCCTTGCAAGTAGTTATCCAAATTGCGAAAAAAATGGTAATCTGTTGGAGCAAGGTCCGGAGAGTATTGTGGATGTCTAAGGCATTCTAATTGAAGCTCCTCTGATTTGGTAGCCGTCTGTTGTGCAGTGTGTGGTCTAGCGTTGTCCTGAAGCAGCAGTGGCCTAGAGCGATTGACCAACCTCGGTTGTTTAGCAGCTAGCTTTTCCATCATGGTTTGCAGTTGCTGACAATAGATATCTGCCGTAATCGTCTGGTCAGATTTAAGAAAGCTGTAGTGAACGACACCGGCACTAGTCCACCAAACACTTACAACCAACTTTTTTTAGTCAATTTTCGCTTAGGGCAGGATTTGGCTGGTTCGCCAGGGTTCAGCCATTGCGATGAGCGCTTCCGATTATCGTAGAGGATCCACTTTTCATCACAGGTAATGATTCGATTTAAAATTCCTTCATTATTGTGCCAGTTGAGTAACGTAACGCAGCAGTCGACGCGCGTTTGTCGGTTTGCTTCACTCAATTCATGAGGTACCCACCTTTCAAGCTTTTTCACCTTCCCAATTTGCTTCAAGTGGATTAGAATAGTTTTATCACTAACACCGGAGCCTGCAGCTAACTCGGACGTGGTTTGCGATGGATCCGCTTCCACAATAGCCTTCAATTCTTCATTATCAACTTTGGTCTCCGACCGTCCACGAGGCTTGTTCTGCAGGTCGAAATTTCCAGAACGAAAACGTTGGAACCAAAAACGCACTGTGTTTTCTTTTGCGACACCGTCACCATACACATCATTAATCCTTCGAGCCGTTTCTGCAGCACTGGTGCCACGGTGGAACTCATACTCGTAAATAACGCGATATTTCATGTTTTCCATTTTGTAAACAGAGTGACACAAAGAAAAAAACAAAAGAAGAAAAAACAAATGAACTAGGGGGTTTGAAACACAAATGCATGAGTAAATAGCTGTATGAATTTGAATTTGGAATTCCTAACCATAAAATTAATATTTGAGATCAAAGTGGCCAGTACGACAAAACGCCAATTTCATATGTAAGGACCTAATATTAGCGTTTTTACTTATAAGTAAATATTAAGTCTATATGTTATCCCGGTGTATAAACTTAAATTGTACCAAATTTTATCAATATGTGTCCAGAACATTCATAGAGCTATTATACTTAGAATAGTACATGTAGAAGTACATAGGCATGCTACTGCTCAGTACATGGACATAGTTTAGTCTGATCTCCCTACATTAGTATAATAACTATGTTGATGGTACATTCCGAAGAAAACACCTGTGTACTCTGTGTACACCACAATGTTATAATACACGCACTCATCACACACAATGATCATGGTAAAACTATATTCTCCCTATAGGCGCTATTTTAAAACTTCATAACAAAATTATGATACATAAAAATGAATTGCTGTTCCCGCTAAAACTCAATGGACCGATTTGGCTAATTATGGTCTCCAATTATTTGTGAACGTCCAAGGAAGGTTTAAAAGGTTAAAAAATGTAATAAAAATGCTAGGAAATTAATAAAAACAACCTTTTTTCCCTTAGAAACAGGGAAGGTTATTACCATTGAATTTCAATAGACAATAAAACATCGACGTTTTAAAATCGATTTTGCTCTATTTAAAACATCGTTACATCTATCCTTACTAATATAATAAATGCCAGTCTGTATATCTGTTACGGTTTTCACAGACAATCCGTTAACCAATTTCGTTTATATTTGTTACAATTCATGCTTATACGAGAAGAATATAACATAAGGGCTTTAAAAATCCTGTCTTTTCAACAGGAAAAACAGGAGATTGAAACCTATTACCAATATATCAAGATTCAAGTAGCGGAATCTTTGCAATAGGAATTGCAATTAAATCCCCCTGATAGATCTGATTTTTGGGATGGAAATATTTGCAAGATTGGAGAGAGACAGAAGCTATAGTTCATTTCAAGTAGTCTTGAAGTAAAGGTTCACGCAGAGGAAGTCGCGGGTAAAATCTAGTATAAAACAAAACAAAATCCTGGCGTCGGCTGTTGACCGTCGACCGTCTGCTGTTGAATGACCCTTGTATTATTAATAATTTGTGTTCCTCAGTTTATGCAAATAACAGACGCAGTATTACGTGTTCATACAGCCTGAACTATAAGATTGTTGCCGATAATTGCGTTAGAACAAAAGAAACATTAAAATGCTCTTCGCAGATATCCTTTGCGTTCTCATTTAATTTTTTGCCTTTATAATACTTAGAAATCTTTAAGCAACAAATTCGTTATATGCTAGAAGTTTGAGACCTGGAATGTAATGTATATAAGGTATAAGCTTCTCCGTGCGAATTCGTCTGCGCGGATGTCAGTCATCATCTTCCTGCCCTTATCCCACTCTAAATGGGATCGGCACAACATGTTATAAACATGCTGTCACATGATTTGGCTGCATTTTTACGACCGGCCGCCTGCCTGATGTCAACTTACCTTTGTCGTATTTTACGACACCTCGGTAAGAAAAAGGGTGGTCTATTCTACTCAACCGTATACCACACGGCGGGTCAACTTACCTTAGTCGCCTTTTACGACACCTCGGTAAGAAATGAGGGTGGTCTATTCTACTTAGCCGGATACCACACGGCGGGTCGACTTACCTTAGTCGCCTTTTACGACACCTCGGTAAGAAACGAGGGTGGTACTATTCTATTCAGCCGGATACCACACGGCGTTCTGCGCGGATTTCAGTATAACGCTAAAAGTACCCATAATGTTATAATGTTGCCGCGCACCACGTACGTCCATGCAACGAAGCTGAAGAGTTTGTTTGTTTATTTGATTGTTTGAACGCGCTGATCTCAGGAACTACTAGACTTAGCCTGATGTTATATAGCCTTGCTCATTAAATAGACTATCTTATACTTAAAGAATTTTTCAAATCGGTCCAGTAGTTCCTGAAATTAGCGCGTTCAAAAAAACAAACTCTTCAGCTTTATATATTAGTATAGATGGATTTTGTTGAAATAAACGAAAAGGTAACAGCGAAATATTATATATATAAAATATAAGGCTCAATTATAGCCAAACTTTACATATTTGCAAATTAAATTGAAATGTAAACGAAAACGAAATCGAAACCAGGAATTAATTATAACGAAACGTAATCAACATTATTGAATCTAAAATTTCGCTTGATAAGTTTTATAGGAAATAAATTTAACGATAGTATAAAAAAATTCATAATATTAGTCGTATTTTATTTAAAAACACTCGTGTGAGGTAACACGTGTTTTCGTAATGTCTTCACTACATAATCGTGTTTTAGATCTGCCGTGATAGATGAAGCTGATCGTGACTCAGATGCGGTACCGCAAGGCAATAAAACTAGTGTTATGTCATCTTTGATATTAAACTGTTATTTACACAGTTACTAATTCACAACCTGTTGTGACAGTATAGAAAGGAAAATATTAAGTAGTAATAATAATTTATAGAAGTAAGCGTTACTTTGCGGAGGTCCATAATACAGAACTAATGAGAATATTATTTTGCTATAATCTGCGATAAAAGAAAATATATGTAATGCTAAATGTATAGTGTACTATTTGTTCTCATACCTGATACATGTAGAATTTGTAAGAACTCATGCACTACCCGACACCGATGACACAACAATACACAAGCACTGCACACATTCACCACCACAATCTCAACAATTGTTTCGCCCGGTAACCGAAGCATCGTCAGGAGATAGACTCCACGACAAAATCGTAAAGCGATGTGTGTTCTGAAAAATCTGTTGCGTAGTTTTAAAGATTTAAGCATACATAGGGATATAGGGACAGACAGAGAATGCGACTTTGTTTTATAGTATGTAGTGATGATTCCTTTAATATAACTTAGCTTTTTGGCAAAGTTATACTGCAAAGTTGTCATATTTTACGGTACAAAATATTCGGAAATCTTTATACAATACTAGATTTTACCCGCGACTTGTACTGTATGTCGTGTGATAGCCCATAATAATATTTTTTCAATGTCATCCTAATCCTGTGGTAGTAACAGGATTTCTATAGCCTATATACCTACGCTGTTTCGTTGTATAAGGAATAATTCGGCCAGTGGATTCGCCATGAAAGAGTAACAAACATACATCCATACTCACAAACTTTCACATTTATAATATTAGTAGGACAGGATTAAAAGATAATAAACTTCCGATAACGGCTTTTGGTGTAGTTAAAAATTTTCCTCCATTTTTTTAATATTTGTATAAATCTCAGCAAATGTGAAATCTAGAACATAATAGGAAGCTTGATTATGATATGTTACAAAACACTCGGAATTATATTATCTTCGACATTTACATTAGTAGCCAGTTTAGCATATCTTAAAACCATAGCTAGAAGATTCTATATTTAATAAGCATTTGAATAGTAATAGTAATTGTAGATTTGTATGCAGTAATAAGCTGTGATAGCCCAGCGTTATCACCGTGCGACTCTTACGAAGAGGTCTAGGGTTCAAACCCTGGCAGAATATGTCTAATTGATAATTGCAATTTATCACAAGCTTTTCGGTGAAGGAAAACATCGTGAGGAATCCTGCATATCTCTAAAGAATTCTGGGGATATGTGTAACCTACCAATTCGCATTGGAGCGGCGTGGTAGCTCTTAGCTCCTATCCTTCTCTTCAAAAACGGAGAAAAGAGGCCTATTCCCAGTAGTATAGTAACAGGCCGCTACTTACCTACCTTACTGATGCAGTAACAGAACGTCTGATTAAAATACTATACATTTCAAAATCAGACTTTGATAGCTCCGATAGCATTTTTCTGATATAACATACCATAAGAACTGTTTTTTGTACGTTGTTTTTTATCGCGATTTACTTTATGCTCTTCACATCTTATTCGGGGCTAACCCGAGTATATTTGTGAAATCTCTCTAAGATAATTCTTTCTACAAATATGTCTTCAACGTGCGAAATCATAAATCATTCAAATATCAATGCAAAGCATCCGCCATGTGGTATCCGGCTGAATAGAACAGTACCACCCTCATTTCTTACCGAGGTGTTGTAAAAGGCGACTTAGGTAAGTCGATCCGCCGTGTGGTATCCGGCTGAGTAGAATAGACCACCCTCATTTCTTACCGAGGTGTCGTAGAAGGCGACTTAGGTAAGTCGAGCCGCCGTGTAGTATCCGGCTGAGTAGAATAGATCAACCTCTTGTTCGTAAAATACATAGCCTTATCATGTAACAACATGTTTATAACATGTTGCGCTCAACATGTTATAAACATGTTGTGTTACAAACCCCACTTAAAGAGGGATAAGGGCAGGATGATGATGAATCTATTTCAAATCCGACATTAACGGGACAAATTTAAACAAAGAACATTTTATTTTATACAGTTTGTAATTTTTATAATTTAATGTGTACGTTTAACTCACTCATGCGCGCAAATATGGATTACTTAATGGCCGGCTAGTAAATTCAAGGTTCATCATGTATCAAAACTAAATTACATGTTTCTAATTCAAGCTTTTCTAAGATTTGTCCTTGCGTGTATATGTAGTATCGTTTTTATAATACGAAATCTGTATTTAATTGTACTTATTATTCGGTTTTAAAAAATGGTAACTACTTGTTCCAAATAAGAATTACGAACACAGAATTATGAGTTTGTTTATGTGGTTACACGGTTAATACGCTAGAGTTTGTTTAGGATCGAAAAAATTATACAACACAAGTAGGTAATGATACTATTATACGCCGTGTGGTATCCGGCTGAATAGAATAGTACCACCCTCATTTCTTACTGAGGTGTCGTAAAAGGCGACTAAGGGAAGTTAACCCACCGTGTGGTTACCGGTTTAGTAGAATAGACCACCCTCTTTCCTTACCGAGGTGTTGTAAAATATGACTAAGGTAAATTGACGTGAGGCAGGCGGCCGGTCGTAAATACGCAGTCAAATCAGTATTACAAAATTGTTCCCCTCCAAAAGTTTATATAAAAGTCGGTGACAACATATATCTAGCTTTTAAGTTTAACCCATTATAACCATTTTAATGGTTATCAAAATACTACTACTTTTTTTAATAGATAGAGTGATTCAAGAGGAAGGTTTGTATGTATAATAACATTCAATACGGAGTAGAGAAATACTGTAATTTTTGAGGTTTTTGTAAATAATTACATTTTTTTCCGCTTACATTGCAAACGCAGGCTAAACCCTACGAGATTTATCAAAATGATGTACTAAGTATTTGTACACATTGAAAAGGTCTACAGAAAAGTCCGCAATGGTATATGCGTATCTCTTATGGATAACCCGTAATAGCATTTTTTGTCATTTACTTTTTCACACGTATTCACAAACAAATAATAATTTACAACTCATTTTAGTGAAATTAAGTTAATATAACTTAATGCAGTAAAATTATGAAGCACAATGTTATTATAGACAGGAAGTATTATGTAAGTTTTATTATTAAGTATGAGAACTATGCTTTTGTCTCGAATAACTTAAGCTGAGATTATGACGTGATTGAGTAAAGCGAGAAGGAGGGTAATGCGTGAAATTGAGGTCGCGGAAACTATGTGAATTTTTTTAGGCTCGACCGAAAGAAACTAACGTACTTAACTACTGAGGACATGGAATAAGTGACGGAATTTATTGCTCTTATATAGTATCATAAATGTAAAGATAATTCATAATCTATACTAATATATAAAGCTGAAGAGTTTGTTTGTTTGAACGCGCTAATCTCAGGAAGTACTGGACCGATTTGAAAAATTCTTTGAATGTAAGATAGTCCATTTATGGAGGAAGGCTATATAACATCATGCTGAGATGAATATGAGAAAATATTACGAGAACGGCAAAATTTAAAGTTTTCCTTGCGTACGCAAAATAAACGGTGAAAGTCATCATCATGTCAAATCATGTATTACAAAATTGTTTCCCTCTAAAAGTTTTAATAAAAAATATACAGGGTCCACCGCGTAGTTTACGGCCGAGTAGAATAGATCACCTTCATTTTTTACCGAGGTGTCGTATACACTCATGCGTTGATCCACCGTGTGGTATCTGATTTAGTAGAATAGACCACCCTCTTTCTTACCGAGATGTCTTAAAAAACGACTAAGGTAAGTTAACGTCAGACAATCGGCCGGTCGACAAATACGTAGCTTTAAGGATGATTCACGCTACACCGTGTCGCGACCGGGCCGGGCCACGGCCGGGGCACGGCCACCGTGCGCCGGCCGTGCCAGTCATTCATGTTACACCGGGCTGTTTGGGTTTATTATTTGCACGACTTATATCTATGTTAACTAGCTTTTGTCAGCAAGTGATTTCATCTATCGATAGACTTGACGCCTAAGTAAATATGCAGTTTCACAATTTGAATTAGCAGCTATTGCAATTGCCATCGATGATGAAGTATTGGAAATTATTTTATTTGTTATCTAAATACTTAGGATGGCTCATGTCGTTAATCACAGAGCAAATTACGCACATTCTAAACAATTTGCATTGTCCATTTTGCTGTTAAGCTGCTAAACTCACTAAGATTTGACGTTGACTGCTCTGCGGGCGCCCGAACGCATATGTTTATGTTACAAAGTGTCGGGGCCGAACCGTGCCGGAGCCGGGAAACAATACCCACCGACATTTCAACGCCGTGCCCCGGCCGGGGCACGGTTAGGCATGAATCACTTCATACCAAAAGTATACCATAATGTTCGACCGTGCCCCGGACGGGGCACGGCCCGGTCGCGGCACGGTGTAGCGTGAATCATCCTTTATCATGTTTATCACTTGTCCGACCCCACTTAGAGTGGGATTTGCCAGGAGAATGACTTGTGCGAATATTACAAGAACTAAAAACACCACAAAGAAAATTAAAACATTAATTATTAAAAAGTAGTCGCAATATGACATTGCTTTTTGTGTACAATGCCATTGTTAGTTTATGATTCATTGAATCGATTATAGTTTTGTTATGATTCGTCATCTACACATTAAAACCTTTATAGTATCACCATGAACCCATCACGGCATAGACAAATTTATGTTCAAAAGAGACAGTAAAATCTGTATAATCTTTTAAATATAATTTAATCTCTGTTAAAAATGTACAAGTTATATCTATCTGAAATTACTTACACGCTAGGACTATACAAATCATGGCCACGTGGAATGGTCCCAAGAATGCTGGCAGCGTTTCCGCGCTGAATCGCTAAGCTGATTATTTGTGCGAAAAAGGAGCCAGCCCTCTTCTCAGCTGAAAAGGCAAGTAACCGAAGTGTTAAAACGGATAAAAAATATTTGCACTTTGACTCCATGGCCTAGGGTCCATCTGCTAACGGCACAAATATATAACTCTCGATGAGATATGCATACTTCCGCCGTTTGCCGGATTCGGCCATCTGTTTTATTTCATTTCTATTCTACTTATCTATAACTAATCTATACTAATAAAGCTGAAGAGTTTGTTTGTTTGAACGCGCTAATCTCAGGAGCTACTAGCACGATTTGAAAAATTATTTGAGTGTAAGATACTCCATTTCGAGGAAGGCTATAGACCAGGGCTTCTTAAACTGTGGGTCGCGACCCCCAGGGGGGTAGCGAGACTACTGAAAGCAAAAGGCGTCGCAAAGATCTGATACTTTTCAATCATTATTGATACAACTACATGGCTGCAGCTGTCTTTTAAAGAACTTTTCTAACAAAGATTTATTGATATTTCTCCTGCTAAGTTCCTTCATTACCGCTTTTCATTAAATTTAATTAAATAGAATTTATTAAATTTATGATTATATATATTTCATTATACGTTTAAAATTTCCTAAGCTTGAAAGGGGTAGCTATATAAAAAAGTTTAAGAAGCCCTGCTATAGACTATAATATCACGATAAGATGAATAGGAGAGGAGCAGCAATATACCTATAATAAAACTACATACATTCATTTTGCAAGTTATACGTTTAAAAATTATTTGGAGGAGACAATTTTTTTTATTTATCCGTCTCTCTATTTGTTGTAATAATTTTATATTACAATCGAATTCGAATCAGATCAACTACTACTATATATTAGCAATCGCCAGCGACTCCGCCCACGTGGAAAGATTAAAACCGTAATATAGTATTTTGATAACCATAAAGTTGTTAAAGTAGGTAAACCTTAAAAGCTAGACATGCTGTCGTGGACTTTTATTTAGAACTTTTAGAGGGGAACAATTTTTAATACATGATTTTTAAATAACTATTACCGTTTACTCAGCGCACGCAAGGAAAGCTTTAAATTTTGTCGTTTTCATACTATTTATTATTGCTGCTCCTCTGCTATTATATATTATATATATCTGCTATTATATTATGTTATAGCCTTCCTCCATAATTGGACTATCTTACACTGAAAGAATTTTTCAAATCGGTCCAGTAGTTCCTGAGATTAACGCGTTCAAAGAATTAAACAAACAAACTCATCAGCTTCATATATTAGTATAGTTTTTATAATGTCCTTTACCACATGAAACTAAATTCTCAATAGGTGATGTAATGAAATAAATATGTCCACATACAAAGAAACTCATTGCGAAAATCTCTTAAATAGATAGACAATTTGATATCATATATTTAGAGGATTAGCGATATGTATATATCTCGATTTGAAATGTAACAAAAACTAAACAAAAAGAGGTCATCAGACAGATACAATACGAAGAAAAAACAACTGTTCGCCTCAAGCAGGTTTCCATCGATACGTCATATATTGTATCTAAAAAAATCCATTCACATGTTCAGCGTTGTCACAATATGGTTTTGTAATGCTAATTGAGTTGAGTCAATCGATTACAATGTATAGGTTACTATCCATATTTCTTACAATGGTAGTTTATTTAAGGTCGATATCATATTAATCGATATTTTTACTATAACTTGTCATGACATACTCTCTTGCAAAATGCAATCGATATTAGATCGGTTTCACTTAATTTAGACAATGTGAACTAACGTAAATGTTATACGTAAAATGATTTTAATAAACAGCTACTATCCCACTTCTGGAACCAAGGCAAAAAAAACTTTGTTTCCGTATTCTTCGTATTCCTAATTCGACGTTGTGCCGACCACACTTAGAGTGGGATAAGGGCAGGAGGATGATGCTTACATCTTTTTTATATCCTTGGAAAATATACCTAGCCAAGCTCGGTCACACGTTATTAACAGCTATATGAGTATCGATGACATGTTTTATATTGTCCTAGAAATGGTTTGTGTGGGTTTCAGAAATCTAGTTTTGTGTCACACCTCGCTTTGTCATTACAAAAAAATTTCAAACGTTTGGAGTTAACTTTATCATCATATCGCACTATGATCGTCATATACACATCATATACATACATATGTACATATAAAACAAAGTCCCCAAAAGCTGTCTATATGTATGTAATAGATTTTATTAAAATCTACTGAACGGATATGTATGTCATCAATTCAATAAAAAAGTAGGAAAAAATATGTTAGGATGGTTATTTAATTCGTTCAACAATAATATAGATATTACAATTACATCATTCTCCTTTCCTTCTTCCACTCTCGTGGGGATTCCAGTGGGGTCGCCACAAATTTTTCTTTAATTATTAACATATTTCAAACATTTTGTTCCATGTTTTAGCTAGTTATTTTAACCAACTGACCTAAGTCGCCTCTTACGATACCTCGGTAAGAAATGAGGACGGTCTATTCTACTTAGCCGGATACAACTCGGCGGATATATTTTTTAATGACATTCTTACAATATAATTTTCAAAATTTGTATACATACTATTTTATAAGTCGCTAGCAATCGCCAGCGACTCCGCGCGCGTGGAAAGATTAAAACCGTAATATAGTCTTTTGATAACCATAAAAATGGTTAGAGTGGGTTAACTTTATGCTGTTGCGGACTTTTATTTATAACTTTTAAGGGGAAATAATTTTGTAGTACATTTTTAACCGTTTACTCAGCGCACGCAAGAAAAGCTTTAAATTATGCCGTTATCGTACTATTTTTATTGCTGCTCCTCTCCTATTCATCTTAGCGTGATGTTATATAGCCTACCAATAGCATTCCTCAATAAAGGGACTATCTTACACTGAAAGAATTTTTCAAATCGGATTAGTTCAAAAAACAAACAAGCTCTTCAGCTTCATATATTAGTATAGATTGATTTTACCCATAAATATATGCACAATGTATTTGCATATCGGTACTTAAATGGAAAAGCGCCCGTATTGAATTTTTTTTGTGAAAATCTATGTCCTATTATGTTTAGTCGGCATTGATCAAGTTTTTGTAGGTTTGTATATGTAATGTTTGACTGGTATTTAACATGTTATTTGCAGAGCTTATCATCATTATCATTCTTCTGCCCTTATCCTACTCTTGGTCTTCACAACATGTTATAAGCTTGTTGTTAAATGATTTGGCTAGGTATGTTTACGATCGGCCGCCTGCCTGGCGTCAACTTAGGCTCCTTTTACGACACATTGGTAAGAAATAAGTATGGTCTATTCTACTCAACCGGATACCACAAGGTGGGTCAACTTACCTTAGTCGCCTTTTACGACACCTCGGTCGGCTCCAACGATTTCATGAAATTTATTGTGTGGGTTTTCGGGAGTCGATTCGAAATTTCGATTTATTCTAGGTTTTTTTTTTTTAATTACCTTTTATGCCTGTTTTCAGGCATTAAAAAAGTTCTAAAATATAGAATAGAATCCAAAGGTTAATTTAGCTGTCATTTCTTATGTTGGAATAGCTTAGTAGACTTGAGAAATCAAAAACCTGGGATTAACTCCCAGTTAGCAGCTTTTGCTTTTTTATTATTTATGATATGATAGCTGAATACCGTTTATAAACTCCATATTGTCTCGAATACGAGAAGAGCTACACTGTGTCATTAAGCAGGTTTATACTTAACTCTTTTATTTACATTTGCAACCAGTGTGTTCGATTGGCCCGACCTCTGCGACTTGATAAACAGGTTAAAGTATTTTTCGTTGTGATGTCATCCGATAGACACTTGCAGAATTCTCTTTCTTTGAATCGCCATCTTTACCATTTAATACCACCAATCAATACCATTTTTCTTAGTGATAGTGCTGGTACCCGTTATCAGTGGGCTTAGTGCAAGTTTTTTTAACCTACTCGATCGAGTTTTTTTGTATACAGAAAAAAACCCCTTATAGGTACTGCCGCCCGACGGGGACAGGCGGCGGTTATGTCGGACTCGCACCGACTAAAACGACCTGTTTGCTCCACCACGCTGCCAATGGCAAGGACAGGGTATCGTTGTACACATTGCCCCCATCCCCGCCGACAGCTCTGATCCCAGAGAACACCTCCTCCGGGTAGGGACCCCTCGAAAGAGAAGCCCCCTCCGCTAACCGGTGCATCGGGAGCACCAGATACACCGACCGCCTCAGGGACTAAGACAGATGTCCGATATACCCCGTTCGAAACGACCGAAGGTCTCTCAGGGCGGCGGACGATGGGCATAGGCAAGTCGCTACCACCTGGACTCGCTAGCAGCAGATTGGATCCACAACAAAAGTTCCCGGAACCGCTTCATCGGGCGATCCCCTCCTAAGTCCCCCTCCGCAGAGCAGAAGGTACTTGCTGTATGCGCCCAAAACAGCCTGGAAAATGAATACCCCATACTAACTGCAGCTCCCCAGTTAACTTTGGTCTAATAATTATTTAATTTTGAACAATTTATTTCGAAGATTTACTTAAGCGGTACATTCCCAATATCCTAAAAACTTATTTTCCAAAAAATACTTATAATACTTCGAGGTGAAGAAAACTGTTACGAAAACTGTATTATTTTGGAAGAAATCTTGATATACGTGTAGCAATAAAGCATACCGGGGCAGTGTGATGCATTTTGCTCCTTGACCTTTTGTCATAGTTTTTGTACAGCTAAAGAACCTCCTAACCTAAACTCAGTAGCAACGTAATATTTATATATTTTTTAGAACGCTTTATCATTTTTAATGGCTGACCCGTTGACTCAGGTAGCAGTAACCCTGCCTTTAGATCCGGGGATCGCGGTTTCGATTCCCGAGTGTTAATATTAATAAATACAATTTGTTGGTTCTATGATTCTGGATATTTATGGATTTAAGTATCATCATCATTCTACTCTCCTTATCCCACTCTAAGTGGGTCGGGACATGTTATAAACATGTTGTCTCATTATTTGGCTAGGTATTTTACGATGGACCGCTTTCCTAAAGTCAGCTTATCTTAATCGCCTTTTACAACATCTCAATAAGAAATCATGGTGGTTTATTCTACTCGACATATGTACCTCATATTTTTCAGCCATATTTGTGCCAAATTTCATCGTGATTGGTTCAGTGGGTTCGCCGTGAAAGAATGACAAACATACATCCATACTCATGTATAATATTAGTAGGACAGGATTTTTTCTTATTGTAACCAAGACTAGAAAAAATAAACATAACTCAGTAAATATATGATGTAAAATTCATCACAGCTATGTTATAATACCCGGAAAAATGAATAATAATATTGTTAAATAACCGATTGAATGTTGCGTTCCGTTTTTAACCAGTTACGTATTTGCACGTAATATGTTCAGTTGGGATTGTAAAAGAAATTTAATAACTGTTCTTTATCTTTTTATGATGTTTAAACAGTAAAAAATCTCTTTCAAGTTTCGTAGATATAACACTTTTGCATCTGGCTTGAATGCTTAAATTGTTAATTTTTTATTAATTTTTTATACAGAAATCACATATTTAATTTTGGTTTCTGTAAATTCTGTGTAGCATTCTGTATATTTTAGGAGTGGGTTAAATTATAATGATTGCTAATAATAATATAGTAAGTAATATGCAAAAATAAAAATATTTATCATGTAAATCATCATCCTCCTGCAATATCCCACTCTAAGTGGGGTCGGAACAACATGTTTTAACCATGTTGTTACGTGATTTGGCTAGGTATTTTACGAGTAAGACCGGACGCCTGCCTGACGTTAACTTACCATAGTCGCCTTTTACGACACCACAGTAACAAATGAGGGTGGTCTATTATACTCAGCCGAATACCACACGGCGGATATTTCAAAACACAATAATCAATAAAAATAATTTTTCATAATCAAATATACCAACAAAAAACCTAATTTTTACAGCAAAAGATCAGGCAAATTTGTGTACTTTCGATTGACGCGTAATATCTTGAAAGTGACGTTATGTTCACTGCAAGTTACACGAAATATTTTTATATATTTTTTACTCTATATGTTATGTATCCCTTATATAACATAGGGTTAAAAAGCAGGAATTTTTGGCTTAGGGACTAAAAAAAACATGAACAATTCAGTGCGTAAAATTATTTTAACTAAATTCAACTCAAACCAAGCCGCGGTTTCGACTAGTAATCACATAAAAGTAAACAAGGTCCATAAAAAAGAAATGAAAGGATCGCATAAGTCTCATAACCGTACATTGTAACTCATTCTAATCACGATTAGAACTCGAGACAATTTCAATGAACCCATGAACACTGGCAGATGCTACTCACGTTCCTTTTACCATATTACGAAAGAAAGGAAGTGGTTCTAACTGTAAAGGCGATGATTTGGTATAGTAGACTCAATTGTTTTGGAATTTAGGTTGGTTATTCAGGTTAATAGAAAGTTTATATAGTAAGGATTTTAATTAATAGTTTTAGTGTAAAACAACTTTTTCACTAATACCTGCAATATTGAAGGCATTGAAAGACTATTTTTAATATAATTACTCTCAAGAGCCTTGCTCGGTACCTTTTTTAAAAGTATTAAAAACATTTGAAAAAAAGTTAAAAATTAGTTGGGCTGGGCACTCGAACCTAAGTATTTTCACTTCTCTAAACCGGGCGTTTCCCATATGAGCTACCATGACGTTTGACATCGAAAAGTGTCTTTTAAATTCAACGTTAATTCTAGCATTATTCCGAAAAAATAATAAATACATTTTTTTTAAATGAAACCTAACTAGATCGAATTTTTCCTCCAAAATACATGCCGAATTTCATGAAAATCTTTGGAGCCGTTTCTGAGATTCGGAAAATATTATTTATATATATGTATATACATACAAGATTAACTCATTTATATATTAAAGATATGTATAACGTTAACTATCTGCCAATTCCAGTAATTTAGAATAGGTTGTATAGGCCAATCCTCTTCAGGTGATAAGAGGGCTGGCTCCTTTTTTGCAAAAACAATCAGCTTAGCGATCCAACGCGGAAACGCTGCCAGCAATTTTGGGATCATTCCACGTGAACATGGTTTGTATAGTCCTAGCGTGTAGGTGTTTTAAGATAGACATAACTTGTACATTTTTGTTGTATATTTTATAATATTTGTAAAAATCAATGTGCAAAAAATGTGCAGCAATGTGTAAAAAAATCTGAATTTATTGTTTGCACGTGTTAACCTTTTGTTTCATAAAAATCCTTTAAAACACTACTGAAGGCGGCGGTTACAATTTGATTGCATGACAAATAATTCTTAAAATAGCTGTTTGGTATTCAGCTAAGTTGTATAGACCACCCTTATTTCCTACCAAGGTGTCGTAATAGACGACTAAGGTAAGTCGACACGCCGTGTTGTATCCGGCTTAATAGAATAGACCACACTTATTTCTTACTGAGGAGTCGTAAAAGGCGACTAAGGTAAATTGATGTCAAGCAGGCGGCCGGTTGTAAAATATGTAGGCAAATCATGTAACATCATGTTTATAACATGTTGTGCCGACACCACTTAGAGTGGGATAAGGGTAGGAGGATGAAATTGGTGAATAATTCTTAAAAATAAATACTTTCCTAAAGATAAAAGTAAACTTAAGTTAAAATGTATTTATAACGAATGCTTACATTCTAAAATGGTTGTTCACGTGAGATGTTGTTATGTAGATAATCTACAATTCAAAATAAGTTTCGTAATGTCTATGCAGTTTCTGCAATGCCTATAAAAATGTTTAGACTCTTTCTTGTGGTCGTTATAAAATACACTCCGTTTACAGAAACATGTTTTGTAATTATGTTATCTTAATTGATTTAATTCAGAACAAAACTAGACTATTTAAAGTAACTTAAAAATGACTATGATGAGATTTATTACTATTCATTGTATTTACATTCTTCACTATTTATTTTTGCGCCTTTAATTGATTCTATAAAAACTAGCCTTTAAATTTAATCCTACTACTATTATAAATGTGTCTAAATAACTAAGCTGTGGTAGCCCAGCGGTAACACCGTGCGACCTTTTCGAGGAGGTCACGCGTTCTAATCCGGGCAGACACCAATGAGTTATTCTGTGAAAACTTATGTGTCTAATTAATAATTGCAATTTATTACATGTTTTTCGGTGAAGGAAAACATCGTGAGGAAAACTGCATATCTCTAGAGACTTCTGGAGATATGTGTAACCTACAAATCCGCACTGGAGCAGCGTGGTAGGTCTTAGCTCCAAACCTTCTCTCTAAAAACGGAGAGAAGAGGAAAGTACGTCAACGTAAATTAGAAGTGAAATACGGATAATATAGAAAGAAAGAAAAGAATAAAGAAAAACTACCTAAATTAATATTTACACTCGAGATAACACAAAAGATAAAAATAATAAAAAATCATGCAATATATATATAGGCTTTACATTCACTTTCGCATATACATATATTGTCATTAATATGGCTAAATGTAAAAATTTACATTTTTTTAATACGTTGCTTGGTTATTTCCTTGATTTTGTAATCCCGACAACGTTTTCTGTTTATTTTGTTATGATGGCGCATTAATTCTTTAATATTTAAATGAGTTAATCTTGTATATATGTATGTATATTTTCTGAATCTCGGAAACGGCTGCAACGATTTTCCTGAAATTCAGCATGCAGAAGGTTTTGGGGGAGAAAATTCGATCTAGCTAGGTTTGTTTTAAAAAAATTTAAGTTTTATACATGTTTTTGCGCATTAAAAAAATTCTAAAATTTTTCTTATAATTTATTGAATTTATAAAATACTATTTTTACCGTTAAATGTCAAGTCAGCGTAGATTTTTCGGGGAACGGGTGGTCGCGAGAAATGAAAATACCTACCTAGGATCGAGCCCCACCTACCCAATTATTATTTTCTTTTTTACCTATAGAGTATTAATTATTATGTAGATTGTTTTTCAACACGACGTCCTTCGATCGCAACTGATATAGTTGATTTTATATAAATAAGATTAAAAACTAGCTTCCGTCCATAATTTAACAGCAACTAGGCCTTGAAGTATACCGCCGAACTAAGGTTTTATATTAAAGCTATCTGCAATCTAAAACAATAGCGAATCGATGCGATTTTATCGCTGCCGAAAACAATGCTCGGACCCAGCATTGACCCAGAATTGTGGGCAAAGTTACCGGTAGATTGTAATTAATATACCAAATACTGTTGGCCAAATATGATGCGGTCATTGTCCTATTACATTAAATAAATAACAAAAAATAATTTAAATTGTTGATTAATAACTTGCTATGACTATTCATAATGAAAAACTTGAGATATGTAAATAGGTATATTGTTAACAAGTTAAATTTAATAAAGAATGTTTAATGTTAATTATAATCTGTGTTTCTATCAAGATTTTAAAGCTATAGTGTTTGGAAACAATGAAGCTAACTCTTTCAATTTTAGTACCAAAATTTTTTGATGGACAACTTTGGTCATAACTTAATTATCACCATCAGTTTCTGCTTGTTATTTATTAGATTATATAATTAAATACGGGTTCATACCGCCTGCAAAATAATTTATAGAAGTAGGCGTTACTTTGCGGAGATCCATAATACAAAAGTAATAATAAAATTTTTATGCTATAATCTGCGATAAAGTAAAATAGAAAAATACATAGTGCTAAATGTAGAGTGGACAATCCAATTTCATACTTGATACATGCAGGATTCGTTAAAACATGCACAAACCCCACCACCGCCACCACTTTACACAAGCACTATCACAAACTCAACAATCGTTTCGCCACGACAAAATCGTAAAAGCTTTGCGATTGCGATGTATTTTGGTGGCGGTGGTGGAGGTTTGTGCATGTGTTTTACGAAGCCTGCATGTGTCAGTTATGAAAACGGATTGTCCACTCTACATTTAGCACTATAAATATTTTCTATTTTACTTTAACTTTATTATTACTTTTGCAGCTGCAAATTGCTTCGAATATACTTATCGATTACATTATTTAGTAACTTATTAATATCTATATATTTCTTTATTTATTCATCTAAAATGAACCTATCAAAATAAAGATAAGAAGCTACAATGTTTTATCCAATTTTACTCGCAACAAAACAAACCTACAATTATGTGCTAATGCAGATTTTCCCAGACATTGAAATGGAGTTCACATAGTAAATATTCAGCGTTTGACTCCCATTGAGTCAATACCACGATATGCGGAAGAGAGTTAAAAGAGATTATTAAATAAAAATAAAATCTTTAAGAGATAGAGAAATGCAATGAGAGAAATACACCTTATTTATAATATTTTATCGCTAGCTTAATAAGGAAATGAAAAATGAACCAGTGTTATGTAATTGTTTACCTATGATGTTTTTGCATAAACTTATAGTTAAACTTTTTCAAATTCAAAATATTCTTGATTCAAGTGAAGTATTTTCAGTACTTTTGAATCGTCGTATCTTTTTAAAGAAGCTACCAATCCGATAGTCGGCGGATAATCTTTTCAACAAAACATAATTACAATTTAATTGATGGTTACAAGTTAATCGTTTACAAATTAATCGTTGCAGCTTGGTCCGTAGATGACTGTGTGACTTAAAGTGTTACGATCAACATTTGCCGATAGAATTGATAATAATTTATGACCGGAACAGATTACTTAAGGTGTTATGTATTCCATTTATCAAGTTAGAGGACCTTAGAATAGGGGAGCCATAGGCAGGTCTGTAAGTGATAGTGACAGAATAAATAATATGAAGGAGATGACACTCGTATACTTCATCTTTGTCTCATCACATATAAAAAATAGAGACAGATACAACCTCACTTGCTTTCTCTGTATTGTAATTTGTCACATTTTAGGATGGCTTCCTATTCTAAATATAATAACTAACTAACACTATGCATAAAGCTGCTAAATAAATTATAATATAGATATATATTATATCATAACGGAGATCACGATTTATAACAAATTCGTACATTGAAATAAATAGCAAGTTATCGTAAAAAGATAGTATAAGTAAACTAAAGAAACTGTTATTTTTTAGAACCTCTTGTTAAATTGTGTAATTAATTATCAAATATATAATTGTTTGTATAGAGAGTTATGTAACAGAATAACGTATAGCAATGTATTAAATAAAATATCTTTATCTTTAAATAGATTTTCTACGTAATAATACGTTCACATAAGAATTGAAGTTACTAGATTTAAGTAAAATGTTATTAAAAAAAATATATTATTTATCTGAATTATAAAGCATAAGAGAAATAAAAAAAAATTCTTCCATACAACATGCAGTTTTAAAAACAAATTGACTCTAAGCTTTACTTTATATAAACATCGAAAACAATGTAATGCAAATAATTCATTAATATCTTTTGTTTTAGATAATGAAGACGAGGAAAACTGCGATCACAACTGACTTTTCGATACGGCTTGAAAAGATACAGTTCCAATAATTACACAGCTTGGATCAAAGCTGAAATATTTACCAAATGAAAGTGACTCAGCCGATCTCTAACACCACAATAGGCACAATCTTCACATATTTCACTAAGCTGAAGAGATTGTTATGAAACCAAGAAATTTAATAAAGGATCACCCAAAGCATTAGGGTCATGTCTGAACAGAAATTTCGGCAATTTGGCTAAACACAAACAGTGAATATAAGTCTATTATTTATGAAGGTGGAAAACCCAACCATGTCGGTCAGCAATGACTTGAGTGATGCTTCGGATTCGTCGCCAAAATTACGTATGAAACCTGCGGTCAACAAAATATTCTGTTGCAGCGTAACGGCCGCGTCGGGGTTCGTCGCTGCGTATGCTTTGGTGAGTTACATTTAATTAAATACATACAGAACTAGATTAATTCTCTCCTACTCAATCCCCATTACGCTTCAGTACCTATAACTAAAGTATGGTAACCTTCTTGTTAATCGATATACACGATGTGCTGACAAATCCAACGACTTAGAAATGTATTTCTGTATTGTAACGATAGGTTTCTCCACCAAAACACGTTTATGAATTTTATACTTATTTTCGAATTAAAGAATTCTATAAATTTACTTACAGAGAAAATCTGTGTTTACATATCACTCAAAAACGCGTACAAAAATCTACCCACCAACATTTAAACTAGCTTCTTATAGAATGCAAAATCGTTGCCACACTATGGGTACAAAGTTAGTATAAAAAGTAATTTTAATTAAATTGATTTGTATAATTAAATATGTATATTTGTTTTTGTTTTAAAAAATCATTAATGATTTGCCATTCTTCATCTCTGGTAGCTTATTATATAACTGCATTCCTTTGGTTTAATAAAAAGGTTAGGTTTAGAATAATTATAATAAATATATCAATATATGGGACACTTACACACAATAAATAATATAATTTTAATAAAAAGTTGGAAGTAATGACAAGCACTAGCAAATATTTAATTTGCTATCCATAAAAATAACGTTATATTTCAAAATTTTATTTAATGAATCCGTGTAATTTCCGACTTAGTCTTTATTGATATTCTAAAGTAATTTCCTGTAACCAAAGCTACAATAATTTTTTCCAAACGTCCATTCTGTATAAAGAATCACTATAAATGTAGGCTAGTGGCTACCTCGCCAACCGAACATTGTTTTGGTATAAAATAGAAGGGGTCCTAAGTAAGGCCAAGTGCCAAGTTATCTCACGAGATGTCGAAACGGCAAGCGGCGAATCGGAATGCGTAATGACTGAGATAACAGATTGTGCTTTGTGATAGCTAATTAGATCGTAATATTATGAATATGTTATGCATATTTTAATTTAGATTACATATGCATATTAACTTCTTGAAGCGATCTCGCAGGTTTGTACACATTGCATCACTAAGCACTTTGGTCATCTCTAAAAATGAATGAACAGGAAAAGATTTCGACAGACGCTGTGCACAATAATGAAAGTGATATTTGAATCATTTATTCAGTGCAGTATACTGTAGATTTCTTTCGAATAGATAATTAATATAGGTAAGATTACAAAAGTATTTACGAGAAGGGGAATCCTCGAAAAAATGTGTGTAAAAGCTTTACTAACGTTACATTATGGGTGTTTGAAGGCCCTAGGTTAAAAACGACGTTGTAGGAGACAACGCACAACACACACACAACACACGTTCGAATAATGTACTGCGTGGGATGTGGAATGGGTCTTGATAAGTAGTATCGGTAGAGAATATTCCCTACAAGTAGAAGTTTCGCCAAGAAGTGATAGAGATAGGAAAGCCGTAATCTCCTTTTGTAAAGCTATCATGGTTAGGAAGGAGACTGCTGAGCATAATCGCGGAAGGGCTTATCCCTCTCACATGTGGAGACAAAGAGGGGTGTAAACCGCCTTAATAATAATTAATAGTTGCGGCTGATGGGACCTCTGAGGTCGAATGATCGGAGTAAAGGCTGTGGAATTAGAATAGAATGCAAATGATATTTTAGTTTTCGATTATAAAGTTGTCATAGCTCAGCAGATAACGTGCTGACTATGTAGTGAAAATACCCCGGATTGAGCCTCACCTGCGTAATTATTTTCATTTTTTTTAAGATTCATCTTTTTTATAAAATTACCGGTCACCCAGGTACTAAACTAATGATATAACTCAATCCTTGAACAAGCAATTGACCTTTCCATTATTTGTGAGTTTTGATTGACCTTAAGATGACTGTTAACAATGACTTTGTTAATTACAGGTTGCGTACGCCATAGCCCTCATCTACGAGATAGTGTGGGTCGTGGAGTCACAGAGTGGTTTGCCGATACCCTCAGTACTTCTCATGATATGTTATTGCATTGTTATTTCCGCCACAGTCACCTTGGTGCATGGTCTTATTACGGTGAGTGCCTTGTTACGTATTCTTTTTTGTTTAACTAGAAATATCCCGCGGTATCACCCGCGTACATACCGATCTCATGGCAGTCGAAAATCTACTAAGTCGGACTATAACATTAAAGTTTTTCATTCATTCATTCAACATTCATAATCTAATGAATATACAAATTTTTGTCGGCACTTTTATCAACTTTTACAATGTAAAAAAGTAGTTATATCGGCATAACTATAGTAGTTGGACATATGGTATCGCGGACTTTTTTGTAGATATTGATACGTTCTATAATACTGTAAAACATTTTTTTGTTCTATCATCAATAGTTACTGCAGCGCACGCGATGACAGATTTCAATTTTGCAGCTAAGGTGTAAAAAATTATCTATTTTTTACACCTTAGCTGCAAAATTGACTTATTACATTTTTATTACGGATACCTATTTTTTTGAAAATGTAATATGGCTGATATAGCTCAGTAAAGATGCAGATTTCCAATGGTTTTAGTGTGAAAATATTACAAACATACATACAAATTTTTATAATAAGTATTAGTAAAGATAGGCGAGCGCTTCACCGCAATCATGCTTGATGGTAAGCGATGATACAGTCAAGTGGAACGCCTATGCTTATAAGATGCCTTTTCACCCTTTATCTAAACAATTTTATTTGTTATTTATTAATATTGATAACTTTTTTTATATATTTATTTGCCAATACATACATTAAGCACATAAACGTTTTGAAAACGTATTGCTTATACGAAGGTGAGGATTTATAGACGGCATATGTAACCGCAACATATTTAGTAAATATTTTTTTTTGTTAATACAATATTTCAACTGGAGATTTCAAAGGTATTTCTAAGGGATTTCCGCGTCTTGAAGTTTAGATTTAGCAGAATACTTTGTTTTTTCTTCTTATCTTTCTGTTTTCCGGCGTGGGTTTAGTTACCACTTCTACACCTTTAGCGTCCAACGTCCAACGGACATTTAAACGATAGAATTTGTTAGTCTAGTATATGATATATAGAGTGAATGATTCTCTATATATCCTCCTACATCCGACACAGCATGGATTAATGTCACAGATTATAGAAAAATACATTGTAAACTTTTTTATCTCATGTAATAACTTAATCCGATTTAGGTCGATGTATAAAGCGTATATTAAATAAGTTTTGTAAGCGCGGCTAACGGACGTAGAAACCGCATAAAATACACATTAATAAAGTTAAATACTAGCCTGGTGAATAGGCTAAATTACTGGATACGAGTGTATTACTTTGCAGACCTTTTCGATTCGTTAGCTTATTGCTTAATAGTGGAAAGCCTTTTATTTATTTTAAAAAAGCCATAAATTTATTTTAGTTATCAATATTACATACACAACACAATCACACACACGTAGGCACACTCTTTACGAATGGTGCGTTGGCGCGGTGGGTGTTGATCCTGCCTTCAGCTCCGCGGGTCGCGGGTTGAAATCCCGCCGAGGGCCACATTTTCTATAAAAATAATTTGTTCTTCGTAGTAGTAAGTATGTATTTAAAAATTATATATGTATATATTCACCAGTTGTCTGTCACCCATAACACAAGTATTAATTACTTACTTTGGAGACGGACGACCGTGTGTGTAAGTTTCCCATATATTTTATTTATTATTTCATATTTTGAAATGTATTTTTTTAATATTATTATCATTTAATTAATTTTGTTTTTTAAGACTGTTGTGATGGCGTATTAAGCACAGTGTATACTAATGCAATTCCACCCTTTAATGATGTTGTTTTGTTTAAGTTTCAATTATTCTATAAATTTGAAATAAACAAATAAATATTAATAAATAATAACCAACTATTATTGAAATCTATTTTTTAATAGTACAAGTTTCAATACAGTCGGCTAAGTATAACAAGCCTGTTTTACGTAAATAATCCATCGTTATGTAAAGATTACTTAAATTTCGTACGTTATGCTCAAACATTAGTTCAGAATTAACGTATTGGCTTTTTGCTGGCACACTTTTTCCATTCACAAGTCCTTTCACCATTTTTATTGTATTATTATTGTACGATGCCTTGTGGCATCCGGCTGAGTGGAATACACCACCCTCATTTGTTACCGAGGTACCGTAAAATACGACTAAAGTAAGGTGAGGCAGACGGCCAGTCGTAAAATACGTAGCCTAATCATGTGACAACATATTTATAACATGTTGTGCCGACCTCACTTAGAGTGGGATAAGGGCAGGAGGATGATATTGTAAGCGCTAATTATATATTAATTGGATATTAGTATTGCAAAATTCTAAAGCTATGATTAGTAGACCTGATAAATAACTTTTAAAAACTGGCGGTTGTGACATTTTTTAATATAAATAAAATTGTGTAAAATAATTCAAGATTTATGACATAATTCCAATTTACAACAAAAGTATAAATAATAAAGAATGCTATTAATACTTGCAAGAGTTAATTGAAAACAAGAATTAAGTGTCTTATATTATAGTGTCTTATATATATTATTCTTAGTCTTATACTCATAGTCTTATATATATTATAGTATTATATCTATGGTTAAGTGAGCCAACAATATTCGAGCCCTTAACGAGTGAAAAGAGAGTGCGTTTTGGCGAAGACACCTGATTTCACCCGCGGCTATTTTCAACATAAATATTTATATGTATACTCGTGCCAAAACCTATTTCGTATGAAACCAGGTTGTATCAATTATTAAAAGAAAATACGTGCTTATTGAGGTCGAAAGAAAAACCGGAGTCTGGGATAATCAATGTTAACGTATTTAATGACCGAAAGAATAAACAAATAATAATAATAAATAAATATATGGGACACTTACACACACGGTCGTCTGTTCTCTAAGTAAGTAACTTAATACTTGTGTTATGGTAGGCAGACAACTGGTGAATAAATACTTATATAATTTTAAATATATACTTAAATACAAGTATAGACGCGGGCTCGAAGAACCAACATTATTTATAGATAATGTTGGCCCTCGGCGGAAATCGAACCCGCGAACCACAGAGCTGACGGTAGGGTTACTATCACTGCGCTAGCGGGCCAGTCAAGAAGCATTCGTTATGTAATTATTCGCCGTATGAAGCATTTGTAATATATTTAATCGCCGATTGAAGCATTTGTAATACATTTAATCGCCGAGTGAAGCATTTTTTAATGTATGTGTTTACTTTTAAAATAGTGCATCAAAGTATTCGATCGCTTATGATAGTGGTAGGCTTAGAATAAAATCATAGATAATATGAAAATAAAAAAAAATAACAATAAAATCATCACTGAATCGGTTCGTCAAGTATTTGCCAAATATTAGACCAATAGAAGCTCTAGCTCTATTTTTAATTTGGCGCTTTCCGTCTTTTTCAACAGATTCACTAATTGAAATCCACAAATTTTTAATCTGTGAATACCATCAATAAACTTGTGATTACTGATACTCTACAAAATACTTATCTGGTGTAGGAGACACCGTGATCAAGATACTCTTCAAATAATAGAAATTAATTAAAAAGTAATTTAATAAGTTGAATTTTAAATGATATTTGTTGCTTTTGGTACTATGGAATTCCAAAGCACAAATCTGAATCTCTTGGTATATTAAAATCTATCTGGATGGATAGATTCTAATCCATCCTGCTTATCAATATTATTTTTATTTGTTTTCAGAAAAACAACACATACCTGTTGGCCTGGCTGATCGCAGTTATCCTTGTTCTGATACCAGAATGCGCGCTAGTCTTCTATATGTCTATAAGTCATTGGGTAAGTTACTTGCCGTCTCTAATAAACAAAAATTGAGTCTTGCCTAACATTCTATTTTGTCGTATAATAAGTTAAAAAGCATTTCGTTTTGAAGAGGCGGTAGCGGAATGGTTAGGGTAACGGACTTGCGATCGAGAGGTCGTAGGTTCGAATCCCGGTCTTTACACTACCGACGCGAATCCACGCTTAACACAAGCATGTAGCTTAGCTGGAGGGGTAAACAAGTTTTACAAGTTTTACAACCGGATACCACACGGTGGGTCAACTTACCTTAGTCGCCTTTTACGACACCTCGGTAAGAAATGAGGTTGGTCTATTCTACTCAGCCGGATACCACACGGTGGGTCGTCTTACCTTAGTCGCCTTTTACGACACCTCAGTAAGAAATGAGGGTGGTACTATTCTATTCCGCCGGATACCACACGGCGACAAAATGGTTTTGTCATATAGTATTAAATATCCAGAGCATAATGTTCGCCTATTACCAATCAGCTTCTCGAAAAATAAGGGATAATAAAACTCAAATTCCGTTAAAAATCTCGCCTCCACTAAATTACTTTACTTTCATTTACCAAAATTCATCATATATAATGTAGCCCTCATAACTAGATTTCTGTAAAATATACTAATGTACAGTAACTGGCAAATATACCAGTTTTATCTCTAAACTGTGTATAGTCCATCAGAGGTATTAATGTATCCTACTAATATTATAAATGCAAATGTTTGTGAATATGGATGTAGGTATGTTTATTACTCTTTCACGACGAATCCGCTGAACAAATATCGACGAAATTTGGCACAATTATTCCTTATACACCGAATTAATAAATCCTGTTAATTCTACAGGAATAGGATAACACTGTAAAGCGTCATCTATTACCAACCTATCACGCGAACGAAGTCGCGGGTAACAACTAGTAATAAATATATACGTACAATTTTAGTGGCATAGTAGACAGTAGTAGTTTATTCGTTTTATATTATAAACTAGCAATTGCCAGCGGCTCCGCCCGCATGGAAAGATTAAAACCGTAATATAGTCTTTTGATAACTATAAAAATGGTTAGAGTGGGTTAACCTTAAAAGCAAGACATGCTGCCGCGGACTATTATATAGAACTTTTAGAGGAAAACAATTTTGTAATACATGATTTTTAATAACCATTATCGTTTACTCAGCGCACGCAAGAAAAGCTTTCAACTTTTTAACGCTGCTCCTGTCCTATTCATCTAAGCGTGATGTGATATAGCCTATAGCCTTTCTCGATAAATGGACTATCTTACACTGAAAGAATTTTTAAAATCGGTCCAGCAGTTTCTGAGATTAGCGCGTTCAAACAATCAAACAAACAAACAAACAAACTCTTCAGCTTTATATATTAGTATAAATTTGATCTGTAGGTAGTCCTATTGGAAAGTCGTGTGATCTTTAGTTACCGTCCGTAGATTGTTATTTACTTTATAACAGAGTGATATAAACGTAGGGGTAGACAAATATAACCAGAAAGCTTCGAACTGTTAAGCTATCGGGAGTTACACGTGTTATTGTGAGTCAACCATAAAAGATAGACATATGCTGTCGCGGGATAGTTTTTATATAATTTTAAGGAGAACATTTCCGTCATACATGATTTCTGTGTAGCTTTATCCATCAAGGTTGCACACGCGATGGAAGCTTAAAAAATGGAGTAACTTCTCCCGTTTTCCCAACATTTCCCTTCACTGCTCTGCTCCTATTGATTGCAGCGTGATGAAAAGTATACTATAACCAGCCCAGGAGTATGAAAAACAATTGTACCGAGTTTCGTTAAAATCCGTCGAGTAGTTTTTGTTTCTATAACGGTTATACAGACAGACAGACAGACAGACAGACAGACAAAAATTTTTCTGATTGCATTTTTGGCATCAGTATCGATCCCTAATCACCCCCTGATAGTTATTTTGGAAATATATTTCAGTTACAGAATTGACCTTTCTACAGATTTATTATAAGTATAGAAGATGACCTTTGGCTAAAATATAATATGATTTGTTTTAAATTCCTAAAATTACTGGTTTCAGTATTAAGAAAAAATATATAAAACAATGATTACATAAAATTATCCGAATTCGGGCAATTGAAATGCAAGATAACCTATATACATGTTTATGGAATAATTAATTTGGTAATAGACATAAATTCGCCATTATTTAATTTGCTTTAATGTTCATTAACATATTTTTACGTATAAATAAATGATTCCGAGTGTATAATTCAACGTCAAAATTATCTACGGATGTAAAATAAGATGCTAGTAAATTATTCATATTTACATGATCTCATTACATATATTAGTGATGTAAAAAAATTTTAAACTTCAGCATCTTAAATAATAAGTCAAAGACTAGAAAATATTTGTCTCGAGTAATCATATATTAGTAGCATCTTTATTCGTGTACTTATTTAACAAAAATAATTTATGAATTAAATAATGACTTGTGGTATCCGGCTGAGTAGAATAGATCACCCTCATTTCTTACCGAGGTGTCGTAAAAGGCGACTAAGGTAAGTTGATCCACCGTGTGGTATCCGGTTGAGTAGAATAGACTACTTTTTTTACCGAGGCGTAAAAGTTTCTTAAAAGACGACTAAGATAAGTTCAAATCAGGCAGGCGGCTGATAGGCTTATTCAGCTCATAAAGTCCCTAATAAGTTAACAGGTAGATCATGTGGCTGTTATTTTGTTTATCTGCTAGATAGCAAATACCTATTTCAAATGGCCGCAATATTCACTTTTTAGGGTCTCTTTAGAGATATTTTATTTGTCGGTTAACTATCTGACACTTTATCAGTAACTTGTGAAACAGGCCCTTAAACGAGTAACTTATATTAATTCCTCAATAACCATAGACTAGGGGAGCCATAGACAGGTGAATGCGAGTGTACCACAAATAATAAAAGAGGGAAAAAAAGACATCCATACCCTTGTCTAATCACATTTTAAAAAAGAGATAGGTAGCTACTTTCTCTTTTTCGATTTTTTCGATTTTTCTGTTCTTTGTTTTCTCTTTTTTTTCGATGGAAACATTATAATCATACTCTCTACTCTAGTATAATAACTCTGTGTCAATAACACATTATATTCAAGGGTCTACAAGGAGTGTACGGTGGTGCTGAGCTGGCGTGCTACGTAGCGCGGCTGCCGGCTATAGTGTGTGGAGTAGTGCTGGTGCAATCTGCATACGCGTTAAGGGAAGCAAGGTAATTAAATTGTATTTATATCTTGGTTTGAGCAGAATAAGAGCCAGGAACGTATAACTAATACAATAGAATCTCGACAACTTAAAATACGCAACCGCTATAACTTAAATTAATAATTTGTAATTTTGACCTTTAATAACGCAAAGAAACGTTTCTTTCTCTCTGTAAATTGATAAAAAATAACTCGGATTTTTTTACTTGCACGTGTTCACCTATTGTTTCTAAAAGATCCCTTAAAACTGTTATTAAAGTGGCGGTTAGGATGACAATTGTGCATTGCAACATTTTTGAAGCTACTTAGAGAAATTAAAAGTTAAAGAAATTCCCATTCTCACGTAACATAACTAATGTATTATTTTAAACTCCGAGCGCATTTGGGTGCAAATAGTATAAACTCACGATCAACAAACCACTACTACGCACTAGATTGTATTGTAAATTTTTTAATGTGTTATTAATTAAAAATACATTATTGTTATACTTAATTTTGAAAAGAGTTACCGCTGAAACTCTTGTTGGTTCTTCTCGGTAAGATCGCCTTTCCGAACCAATAGTAGCTTCATTGTAATTTGACGATACGAAAGTGCTTGTAGAAGCCAATTTGAATATAAAATTATTTGAATTTGAATTACCAAAAAAAAAACCAAGTAGGTAATTATTAAAAAGTTGATAAAACTCGCAGAATATTTCGCTATAAACTTCGTTGTTAGATCAATGACCGAAACAATAATTATAATTATTAAGGATTTTCACATAACAGCTATCTCATGAGGTTTATACGTGTATTGTGTTGTTCCAGGAAAGGTGAATATGGCAACCCCGCGGCAGTAAGCGGTAGTGAGTTCGACGCGAGCCACTTCGTGCCCGACGCCCAGAGTGCCTTCACGAACGACGGGTTCATGGCTGACAACGGTAACGTTATAAAACCTATTCTTGAAAGTATGAACAGTCAAACAGTAGATTATCATTATTTTATTTCTCTTCTCTCTCGCGCATCAACCAATATATGTCCATTGTTGGACATGGTCTCTTCCAAGGACTTCCACGCTACACGATCTTCCCACCTTGGTCGCCACTCTAGTAGCTTGAGACCTCAAAGTCACACGAAAAAATGTCCTTGATTTTTACTCCACATGTTACTTAAGTGTTTAAGAGCTATGGTAGCCCAGCGGCAACAACGTGTGACTCTTTCGAGGAGGTCGCGAGTACAAACCCTGGCAGACACCAATTTTTATGTTAAAACTTATGTGTCTAATTGATAATTGCAATTTATCACACGCTTTTTGGTGAAGGAAAACATCGTGAGGAAACCTGCATATCTGTAGAGAATTCTGGAGATAAGTGTAACCAATCCGCATTGGAGCTCCAATCCTTCTCTCCAAAAACGGAGAGACGAGGCCTATTCTCAGCAGTGGGAGAGTAACAGGCCGCTACTACATGTTACTTAAAATTCTTAACATTATTGTTTAATAATTTTTTCTATGACGGAGTTTTTAATATATCATTTTCTCTTCCAGGAAAATCTGGTTCAATGCCAGATCTCCGGCGCCATTTAGCATCCCGCCAATCTATAAACATGGGCTACCCAGCCGTTGTACTCCCTCAACCTCCACCCGCGTACTGGCAACACCTCGCCGACAGACAGTACGCTGCAAGTCTTCGGGGATACCCCAAATCCTTCCCACCTCCCCAAAACTTCGGTACCTGGGTCGGCCCACGGACCGGTCCATTTTGCGACAACCCCTATAAAAGAAGACATTCTATAGTCGGTGCGTTCAACACTGACGAATATCCATCAAAAGGTTACGACTTCGAAGACAGGGCTGACTGCAAAAGTGAAATGGCCTACCCCTACAGACCGTACATTTACGACCCGAGGATGTACCCCCCTGATTACGATCCAAGGTTCTTCCAGAACGATCCCTATGGAAGTTTAAGACATGATCCGTATCACTTCAGCGGATCCAGAGATAGGGCTTTCTATGGAATTAGGAACAGTCATAACTCAGTTGGCAACGAGTCTGATGATTTGACAAAATATAAGGATGTTGCTTTATAAAATGAATTATTATAGGAGATTATGATGCTGTTGCATAATAAGGGTTCTTATAACAAGTGTGTTATAAAACCAAGTTATTTACAGTATCATACACTAATTTATCTACTCTCATACGTAAAACAATATTAATAAAGACCAAACTTTGTTTAAATATTGAAAAGATTTTTTAAATGGCAAATATTAGCGCCAAGGCCAAGGCGCAAATATCAATTGCGCATGCGAGTTGCGTCGCCGCGGACTCGTTCATTGAAACCTTTTTTTTAAGGTAGAGGTTCAAACTCCTTGGTCCAGCTGGAGGTTGTATAGATGTATTGTTATGATTAAAAAGTTATATTATGATACAGGTGTCCATACAAGACCTGTATCGTAATAAAACTTTTTTTATTTTTGGCCTGTTCGTAATGTTTGTCATAAGAATTTTGGTATCAGTTTTATAATCTTTGTATTATAGTATCAGAGTAGATAAAAAATATAATTGCATTAAAACAATATCGATTTTTTTTAATCGATTTTGTTTTATTACAATCCTGTTAAAGGTTTTAACATTTATTCGTTTAAAAATCTTTAAATGAATACTTTAAAAAAATGAATCCTAATTTACTTCACTGGTTGCCGACAGTCAAGCAAAAGTTTTATTTTTCATCAAATTACGGACGAAGGTCTATTTATTTTTTTATTTCCATGCAAGGTAGACCAGCCTTATATTATTGCAGTGTGAATTTAAAAATAAATGTTAAACTTAAACCAATATTGTTTATACCATTCATGAACATAATATATTAGGTTAGCTACGGCGTAACATATCGTATATAATAATACGCTATTACAAATGAAATAACTTAAAATATAAACAAATCTTTCATAAGTTTAATTTGTGAGCATACACAGATATTCAGTAGTCATATATCGTTAAGAAATATACCGTTACAGCACAATATAATCTTTTTTAACTTAAATTTCTGAACTGTTTGAACTATTTTTTTTATATTGGTACCTTAAAATTCCATATTTACAATTATATGATTACGCAACAAAAAAGTTTAGTTTTGTATACATTTTAAAGCGTTTAATTTTTGAATTTAGTATAGGTCTGAACAATTATCTGGAATAAAAAAATAATTTGTATGTGTATAATATGACATTAATCGAGTAAGTTGGTCCAAATCAACGATTAGTGAATGAAACACCACGCAAGTAATATATTTATTATATAAAGTTTCTATACAATATATCAATAATTTACTTTAAGTAAACTTTCGATTATAATGAATGAATGATAGTAAAGCATGTGTTTATCTTCGATGACAATTTTTGGTGCTATTTTGTTTTAAATTTCAAGTTGAATGTGTTGATTTTTTTTATTTAGGATTATACTGAATGCATCTAAGTGAAATTACTCTATGGATGTAACGTATAATTGATAAAAGATTATCGCTCGTTATCACGTAATCATAGACCCTGCGTTCCGTTGTTTATGGTCCGCTTTATAGGTTTAGTTTATAATTAATCAATACCTACTTACATAAGTATTAATAGTTGTGTAGTGTTACCTAATAACCAAAGGAATGTAAGTGCTCTACTATGATGGAATGTAAACGAAAATTTTCAGTCATTACTTTTTATAAGAAATTATAACTTTTTACAATTTAATTCTGAGTTTTTTTTCACAATGTAACGACATCTATCGGCGTAAGTCTAGATTAGAAAAATTCTTGACAATTATCGCCATATTTCAACTATTTCACACTAAACCCTTACAAATTATATACGTTCCTCGTTAATCACTTTGTACATTGTTCAAAAGTGCATGATATTCTGCTTAGTTGTTTTGGACTATATAGTAATACGACATAAATTTAGGAAGCCAGCCTAAAATGTGACATTTTACAATGTCTCTCTTTTTTATGTATGACTAGCGGACCACTCCGGCTTCGCACGGTTATAAAATATATAGCCCATTACCAAGAATTTAATAAAATGAAAAGTTCTTTAGGAATTTCGCGGGAATATTCAAAATAAGGCACTATTAGATGGCAAGATTTTTTTTTAGTTTATTAATGGCTTGGAATCTAGTAGATGACAAAAAAAGTATTGAATGTCACAGACCAAAAACAATTTGCATTACGGACTAAAAATTCACTTTGAATGATTTGAAGTGTCAATATGTTTGAATCACTTATGAGCAAGAAACAAGTGTCGTACATAACTGATAAAAATATATGCATTCTTCATTAATCTTTTTTCAATTGATCTCAATTATGTTTTGCTCTGTTTGTTATAAAACATAATTTATAGATATAGTGCACATAAGAAAAATTTCATTGTAAATAATACTTCAGTATAAAACTCCAGGATGCTAGATTAAAGAAAGACATTTACGTTTGCTTTTCCAAGAGAGCTATTTTAGATATCTTGTCTATAAAAAATGTTTGCCATAACAAAAAAATCTACAAAACCGTCTCGAAAAAGCCAAGCCATGTCCATAGATTTAATATTTTACATGAAATCAAAATTTTATTTCAAATACCGAATTATTTTCTACTTAAAAATAAATAAAATTATTCAATAGAAACAAACTTGATTTTGACATTTTTGTAACGAAAAATGAATAAGCGCTTTGTTACCTTGCAATAAAATGTAATTTTAGTTAGCAATACTTCTGTGATCTTCGGTAATCATAAAAATTTATGTCAGTCAGACATGTAGAATTGAAGTCGTCGACATTTGTTAAAAGTTTGGAAGTTGATATAACAGTTCAAACTAACTTTTATGTGATAAACAAAAGTTTCTAAATCGATTAAATTACAGTAGAAACCGAAAATACAATATGAAAATTAGTTTAAGTAAAGTTTTTTGTGATATTTTGTCTTGAATAACTGTTTATTGTTTTGTGTAGGTGGCTAACTATGTGGATCGGTTTGACCCGATGTGAAAGTGTATTTTCGCTTTAAATTTAGATCCCATTGTTTAATTCTTCTCGTAAGTCCAGTACTGAGAAAACATTGTGCCTTCCGTGTTTAAGACTGAGTATTTTAGGATGTGTGACTTATGATTTATATTTGTATACAAGTAAGTTTTGAAACTTTTGCTTTTAAAAATTTGACAAATGACGAAAACTTTTGATGACTTCAGTGGTTAAAGTTTTAAACAAGTGTGCACAAGTAGTATGACCGATAAATGTTTTAAAGTGTATTGTAAATATTATTTATTATCTTGCAGGCAGATTATGTTTAAAAATGTTATCTGATTATCTGACCCTAAATTAATCCATAAAATATAAAATATACATAATTATATTTATTAAAATATACAGTATTTAAATACATTATTTATATTTTATTTCTTATGATTTTTTTTCTGATGAAATATTTATTTCAAACTTATTCAATCTGTGTCACTTTTAAAACAGTATTATACATAAATAAATATATATTATTATTATATACTGTTATACTATTATATATATTATTATGACTTCCATACAATTCATTATTTAAAAGCTAACATATTACTAGCGCTATTAATATAACTCTTGAAAATTTTTATTAAATTTTTTTTAATGAGACAAATGGTTATAATTTATTTATACTTATGATAAAATATATTTATTTCAGTTTACTTGTGACAATGAATGTGCCATCTAAAGAAAATGTGGGAATTATATCTTCAGGTAAGAATATATTTATTTTTATATTATACATCCTCCTGCCCTTATCCCACTCTAAGTGAGGTCAGCACAACAAGTCATGCTGTCACATGATTTGGCTGTGTTTTTACGACCAGCCGTCTGCCTGACTTCAACTTACCTTAGTCGTATTTTACGACACCTCGGTAAGAAATGAGGGCGGTCTATTCTACTCAGCCGGATACCACACGGCGGATCAACTTACCTTAGTCGTTTTTTACAACACCTCGGTAAGAAATGAGGGTGGAGAGAGGTAAAAGTGTACCCTCAAAAGATGCTTGTTTGAGCGCTACATAGTACTTTTTGATTGATGGAAAGAATCATATTAGTTGCTAGGTACAATCATACTTTTACAATTATATTTTATCATGTATCATCTTGTTCAACACCACATACAAAAGTTATATGTGGAACTGAATAACAGTTAGGTATATGTGTGTAGTGTTTATAAACTAATGTTGTATGAATATAGCACAGGCTCAAACACGCACTAACAAGTAACAACATGTCACTTCACGTCCACTCTCACCAAGGGCTCTCGTGTTACTATTGTGGTGCATCATGAGACTGTGTATGTACTAGTGTGAGTTAGTGTGATTATGTTCATGTATGTATAACATATGTGTGTCTTGTATATAAATGTACAAAGTATGTTACACACATCTCAACACGCATACACTACAGTGTGTATCTTAATTTAAAATCTATAAATTTTTACGAGATATTGGACTCAGTAACTGCCATATTAAATTTGATGCCTCTTTTTCCTGTGTATTTGTATCATGCAAATGTATCTCGAGAACTAATGGTCAATTTGATTGTTGAGTCTAAATACATAAAAGAATGAGACAATCAAATCTATAACATTTTATCATTGGCTTTTTATCAGTGAAGTTAAGTAAGTAATAAGCTGTGGTAGCCCAGCGGTAACACCATGCGCCTCTTTTGAGGAGGTCTTTGGTTCAAACCCGGGCAGGCACCAATGAGTTTTCTAGTAACTTATGTGTCTTCTAATTGATAATTGCAATTTATCACACGCTTTTCGGTGAAGGAAAACATTGTGAGGAAACCTGCATATCTCTAGAGAATTCTGGGGATATGTGTAACCAACCAATCCGCATTGGAGCAGCGTGGTAGGTCTTAGCTCCAATTCTTCTCTCCAAAAAAAAACGGAGAGAAGAGGCCTATGCCCAGCAGTGGGATAGTAACTGGCCGTTACTTTTTTTTCTTTTAAAGTAAGTATAGTGATGAAAAATCCTTATCCCTAGGGCATATACATGTGGTCCTTAGCTCTAATACATTCTAGTTCTCCAAAGGAGAACAATTCTTTGGAGGACTCTCCTTCTCAGAATTTTGAATTTTGAATTTTGTCTGTCTATGTTTACCTTGTCTGCAAGTTGCTGTGTTGATATGTTAAATTTTAAAACATTTGATACAATTCTAAAAGCTTCTATTCTTCTTTTAATAATATCTTGTATTCTACATATTCTAAAACACGTATTTGTTTACAATATTAATTCTCAAATTCTCACGTACGTAAAATAAGTTAATAGGTTCGTAACAAAACAATAGCGCGCATTCTTGAAATACCACATTTATCAATTTTTCAACAATACCTACTCGTCGATTAAGTAACTTTCTGTGTCATTATCTAACTGTTGAAGATTGTGTGATCGTTATGAGCTATACCATTTTCGAGTAGTAGTTTTCATAGTCCTTGGAACTTGTGAAGTATTTGTGAGGATTTGCGTTAACCGAAAATCATCATCTTCCTGCCCTTATCCCACTCTAAGTGGGGTCGGGACAACATGTTAAATCCATGCTGTCACATGATTTGGCTGCGTTTTTACGACCGGCCGCCTGCCTGACTTCAACTTATCTCAGTCGTATTTTACGACACCTCGGTAAGAAAGGTCTATTCTACTAAACTGTAAAACTGAATCTCTAATTTTCGGTCTTCTTTTCGTCTTCTGGCTGTTAATACAAATTAGATATAATTTTTTTGTAGAACTCGCGACCCCCTATTAAAACAAAAATTATCTACATCCAGTGCACAGATACCGTACGTACCGTGAAAGCGGTAAATAGTCCTTTAAAACAATTTCAAAAATATTGGTTCAAATTGATTGCTGAAGGAAAGTTTCTCATTCATAATTAACTAATTGTTAAATTTGCTTTCTTTTCGTGCTCGTTTAGAGTGCACTTTAAGCCGTTGACCCCAGTTATTATCAATAACAATGGGACATAATCATTAATCTACGGCATCATTTTTCTGTATTATTCGTAGTTGAGTATACTTGCTTGCTTAACCACGCACTTATTTCCGTTACACCAAAAACAAATTAAGGTCCTTTTGGATCGTTAACTCTCCTTTTGGTTCGTTAAATTGTTTTCATACCGAGAATTGTTCCTAAATAGTTGCTGATTAAAAACTCGTGGCTTATTAAATCAATCCATGATTTTTCAAGACTTTTTGACTCTTAACCCATATGATTATCTTACCTAGATTCAAAGAGACGATACTAGATCTTAAATGACAACTGATCATTTGTCAAATTAATCGCGTTAATTATCTGGTGATGTTATAGTCATGAATCCCTCAAATGAAGCGTTACTAACTTCAACATTCAATTGCCCTTATCCCATTCTGAATGGGATTCTCTTCCCTTCTCTCCTATCGTTTATAAAATCTGGCGTTACTCCTTTTATATGCAAATCATACTTTACACAATCCATCCATCTCTTTTTAAGGCCTTTTTCTAGTCACACATCCATCCATATTCATATTTACTACTCATTTGGTAACATGGTTTTCATCCCTTCTGATTATATGTCCATACCATCTTAATCTAGCACATCTCGTCTTTTCTATAATGGGTGCAACTTTCAGTCCTCTTCTTATATACTAGTTTCGTATTTTATCCAGTCTTGTCACACCAAACATTCTCATTTGCATGCACTCTTCTTTCATCTGTCTTTTTATTGCCCAACATTCTGATCCATACAATACAACAGATCTTTGACGTTTTTTTAAAATCGAACTGAAGCGTCTAATTTATGTACTTAAAGTTTTGATAAACGAAAAATCTCACTTATATGTTACACGTCATAGGTTCCACTCCATTAGATAAGTTTGCTTTTAACTTGATGACTACGTCAGGAACGATGTACGTGTTGGTAACGCTTAATTACTGCTAACGACCAGGAAACAATAGTATTTTTGAAGGTTAAACGTGAATAACGATATTTTTATTAGCTTGCACTGAACACGTTTTTAGTTTCACTTCCATATACTGAAACAATTTACTTCTTGTATAATCTTGTTATGTCGCTTTCATTTCAGTATTGAATCGCATCAGAATTTTATAGCAGTAACTCACCATTGAGTTACTGCTATAAAATTCTGATGCGATGTCTTAAACTATTTCTGAGTATTGAGACAGCACATCACATTTATTCTAGACACCAATGAGTTTTCTAAAAGGAGTAGCGCCAGAGTTGACGAAAGACAAGATGATGGAACTGTACTGACCCCACTTAGAGTGGGATAAGATAATAGGAGAATGATGATGTATATACACTTAACAAACTATAAATTGATTTTTATCTCGTCAATATTAAACAAACAATAGTTTGTCATTTCGCAACTACTCCGATTATTCCTTGATATCGAAAATTATCTATCAGATATTGAACAAGGAATATAATTGCCGTAATAGGTAAATGTAAACAAATGTCTTGCTGTGCTGTATCATGAGTATTGAAAATTCACTTGATTTTGCTAAAATTTTTAATAGACCCTAATATAATAGACCTGTGCAGAAATTGTGATATTGATAATTTTAGTTTTGTGAAATTATAACATGTATTTATCGTTTATACTTTACTAGCTGTGCCAGCAGCGTCGTCCACGTGTAAATCACACAAACACACAAAGTGTGTGTGTGTCACAAAGTTTTTTGGGGGTCAGTGTCCCGACCCCGCAGGACTTTAAAATAAAAAATAGCTTGTCTGTTGCTCCACAACCTCCTGTATCTTCCAATGAAAGTACTTTCGAAATTGGATAAGCCGTACCGTAGAATTTACTATTTACCCAAACCTTCTCCAATAATCTTTGAGTAGAAACCGTGCAAAAATCCTAGTCGGTATATTTTGAGAAAATCGATCACATATATTCAGACAGCTTTTGGGGACTGTGTTTTTGTAATATATAGTTATTGTTTCAATGTTCGGTCAAACAATTAGAATTTTCGCGCTAACGAAGTAGAACTGATGCAATCATATCCAATTGTGTATTAGTACCATCATCTATTGTTAACGAGCTTGCATTGTTGTTTGGACGCTCAGTACGTTGAGCTGTCAATGTTGGCTCGTTATCATTCGTATCTGATGATAATCATTGGTCTGGATGGTAAATTAGTTTACGCTCAACGTGCGGAGATCGATCGGCAATAGGTTCAAGCAAAAAATAATGATCCTCGAAATAGAACTTGAATAACTGAATATGAACTAACTTCTAAAAAAAAAAACTACACTAAACAGAAAATATACCTCACAAATCCTTTCTCTTTTTGCTAACGTTAACTCAAATTTTAGTAACTTTTTAGGTTAAAGTTTTTTAGTTTTTAAAAAGTAAAAACTTTCAGGCTTACGCGTTCATCCTTATCAGGTTTACTTGTATGTACTAAATAGTGTGTCTTTGATCTATTATAATAGATTTACTATTAATTTGGCTTCTTATGATTTTTTTATTTAACAGTTTTCTATATTAGTAATGAAAAAGTATACAAAAGTTATGATAGAATTATTTTGCTTTAATCCGGGTTTGCACTTGCGTAATTCTATCTTAAGTTTTATACTATGGAATTCTGTAAAGTAACTGTTAAAGAAGTAGGCACGTTGTGGCAATCAAAATGTGTTCCTTTTTTAAATTTCAATTTCCTAATATAAAGGTAAATTCGTAGTTCAATTAATTTTATATGTTGCCAGTTGTAAATTTTTTAAATAGAACATGTCGTAAGATTTATTAAAAAGATCGTCTTTGCAAGGAAACCATGCAATGTTGGATTTAATAAAATCTTTTCTAAAACGTCTATCTATCGCTGGAATCGTGTGCAATATTCATTGCCCTGAATTTTTCATAAGGTACAGCGGCATTCCCATTTAAGTAAGTGTTCTGACCATATCGCTCGTGTAATTGAGGCTGTTGAATAGTTCAACCACTATCGCGTTGGCTGGATCGATATCGCGCATGTGCAAAGAATCTAGCCCCGTACAAAGGCTAGGCAGCTGGCTCGGCGGCCACTGTCAAAATAATACTTCGAAATTCGAATTACACACGCGTACCATTACACATTTAATATAATACAAATCAAATGATAATTCATAAATAGAACACGTTCTTTTAATATTCAAAAATCGAATTTCTTTTGTTTTCGAATTTTATTTGTCGTGATGTTTTGTTTTAGTTACAATGTGTATACTTTTTGTCAAGTAATTGAATTAGTGTTCGACGATTGAAAATGTAGTGCCACTGCAACTGGTAAGTGTACAATACTTGTAGAGTTTGTTAGCTTTCGTTTACTTGTTGCGCCTTTGTGCTTGGGTTACGTTACGTAATGTGACATTTAAAATGGTCTTCAGATTATTTGGTTGCAGCAGATATATTAAATAGAAGCGGCTTTGAAAAAAAACAGGTCATGGTAATTTAGGTCAATTATCATGTACCTGTAATAGTATTTTTATATTGTTGTATATCTTGAATCAATTCTTGTATTCTAATTTCAAATTTATTACAGATTATTTATATTTTCGTTTTTTTTTACATGAATGACATAAGTTTAGGAATGTTATTGGACTATTTTTTCAAAGGCAGAATTTAAAAAAATTGTCTTATGCTGTCCGTTAGCTAATAATTGATATTTCGGGACCTAAATAAGGTTTAAATTAAGATATTTATATTCTTTAATATACTTGTATAAATAAACAAGTGTAGCGTATAAACGCTATGTATAAATATTTCAGTGCTATTTATGGAAACGTCTTACTTTTAAATGGCCATTAGGTAAATTCAAATTAAGAATATTCTTTATGCTAGTAAATTGTGTACAAGTGCTTTTATATCGTAAACTACTGTTTGAAAAATTGTACTGCGAAGAGAGAGAAGGAAACTGAATGGTTGGTTTTTTCAAAATACATATGTAATTAAAAAAAAATAAAGGTATACTATCTCAAAAATCCTAACTTATATATAATACGAACGTTTGTGAGTATGGACTTATGTTTGTAACTCATTCACGGCGAATCCGCTGAACCTATATCGATGAAATTTGGCACAATTATTCCTTATACACCGGAATAACATATAGGCTATAAAAATTCAGTTAATTCTACAGGAATAGGATGACATTGAAAGCGCCATCTATTATCGACCTATCATACGACAACAGTTCACGCGAACGAAGTCGCGGGTAAAAGCTAGTCTATTATATGTAGGTGTTTTTATAACAAAATTCCTCAACATTATCTAGACTTGCCTTTACACATGTTTAGAAATTATCTCAAAACGATGTTGCTACATAAAGCTTACTATACTATTGAGGATTATTTGAGTGTTAGCATATCTTAACTGCAGTCAGCTACGCATCCAGCTGCAACGATTATCTTGTAACCATCAAATTGTAATAATTTTTTAAAAGATTAGCCGCCGAGTTTCTTGCTGATTCTTCTCGGTAGGAGCAAACTTCCGAATCAGTGGTAGCTTCTTTAAAACATTTGACGATTCAAAAGTACTTTAAACAGTCCACTTGAATAAAGAATATTTTGAATTTGAATTTGAATTTGTAGTTGAAGATTCGGTGCGTCTGTATACAACCTTTCCAACAGAATCAAGTTTCCGATTATGTATTGTGGGAACATTATGCGTACAGAGTTTCAAAGAAACATTGTCTTTTTCTTACAGATTACTCACTGTTATAACATCACGGAAGTATATATTTATTGAAACCCCAACAATTGATAGACAAAGCAATTTAAATAAAGAAAAAAATGAGCAAACCTTTTTATTACTGAGTATGAGACAGCATTTATGGCATAAATTAAAGGAACAGTATTAACATTTTATACTTAACGTATTAGAATCACGCCGTGTGGTATCCGGCTGAATAGAATAGTACCACCCTCATTTCTTACCGAGGTGTCGTAAAAGGCGACTAAGGTAAGACGACCCGCCGTGTGGTATCCGGCCGAGTAGAATAGACCAACCTCATTTCTTACCGAGGTGTCGTAAAAGGCGACTAAGGTAAGTTGACTCACCGTGTGGTATCCGGTTTAGTAGAATAGACCACCCTCTTTCTTACGGAGGTGTCGTAAAATACGACAAAGGTCAGTTGACGTCAGGCAGGCGGCCGGTCGTAAAAACGCAGCCAAATCATATAACAACATGCTTAACATGTTGTGCCGACCCTACTTAGAGTGGGATAAGGGCAGGAGGATGATGACTTAACGTATTAGAATCCAAATTATTCTTTATAGCGGTGCCCGCGGCTTTACTCATCTAGATTTAGTGTCTCACAAAGTTTTCCTGCGGGAATTCTTGAATAAAAAGTCGCCTATACTTTTGTCCACAACCTCCTTTACCTTCAAGTTAAAGTCCCATCAATATCGCTTTAGTTATTCCGAAGAATGTACACTTAAACCTTCATCAAAAATTGCACAAACCGAACAAAAATACAGTAACAGTCCGAACAAAAATACAGTAACAGTCTTAGCTTCATTGTAATTTGATAATTCAAAAGTGCTTGTATAAGCAAATTTGAATGAAGAATTAGTTAAATTTGTATATTGCAGTTAAGTTTAGTAGCCTTGAAACATCTCAAGGTTAGTATGGTTCCGATGTCAGAGGAAATTAACACTCTGCGGATATGGCGTACCAACTTCCGGACGGAGCTGCCGAGAAAGTTATAGTGGATTTCATTTTACAAAGTTACGAACAAAGTTATCCTATCATAGTTATAAATATCTTTTGCCATGCCGTATTTTCATTCTCCTTTTTTATGCATCTTATATATACTTACTAGCGGCCCGCTCCGGCTTCGCACGGGTATAAAATTATATGGACAGACAGTGAAAGCGACTGTGTTTTATACTATGTAGTGAAGTTTAGCTATTATTTTGATAATTGTCAAATTTTTTACCATACTTAACCAAAGACAAATTTACGTATAGCTGTCATTTATGTTTTGTTATTCCATGTCATAGTCGTTTTTGTTATACCACGTTTTATATTGACTTGACGGGATAAAATAAATGCGGTCGAACAGGATAAAAAGTATCCTATGTCCGTCTCCTGGTTCTAAGCAACCTCTCCACCAATTTTCAGCCGAATTGTTTCATCCGTTCTTGAGTTATAAATAGTGTAACTAAAACCAACTTTCTTTTATATATATAAGAGATATAGATATAGATTAATTATATATATAGATTATAAAACCGAACAAATCTTTGGAGGACCTTAACACAATGCTCGACGACCTCAGCAGAGTATCACAACGGCTGGGCCTTAAAATGTACATGAGCAAGACGAAAATCATGTCAAATTCACTTGTTACGCTCCACCCGGGCTATCGTTGAGAACTCTGCACTCGAAAATGAAGACGAGTATATGTACCTGGGACATACGGTCCGGCTATGTAGGTCCAATTTAGAGAAAGAGGTTAGCCGCCGATTCTAACAGGTGGGCCTTAAAATGTACATGAGCAAGACGAAAATCATGTCAAACTCACTTGTTCCGCTCCACCCGAGCTATCGTTGAGAGCTCTGTACTCGAAAATGTAGACTAATATACCTGGGACATACAGTCCGGCTAGGTAGGACCAATTTTGAGAAAGAGGTTAGCCGCCTATCCCAACTCGGATGGGCAGCGCAAATCCTGGCAGTAAGATCAGGTCATGCATCAAAAACATGCATTGTCATTGGGACTGGACCAGTATGTAAAATTTCAGCTCAAACGAACTCCATAAAGTGGGTCAAATTTAAATTGCAAGATTCCACCTTCGCATTGCAAGTTGAATAAAAGCTTTTAATAAAATTGTTGCTCGGCGATAAAAGGGAAATTAATAAAGTGTGATGGGAATTCTATATGCGCTATTCGTTTCCGGGCGGAATATATATCCGGTCCCGAAGGAAGTGGAGGGTAACTTCCACACGTGTTGTGGATTGTTGAATATCAATTTCATAAAAGGTCAAACGATTTGTTAGGTTTTTTTTAATTCTTCAGTTTGTATGACTGCCAATAGCCGGTGAACGTATTTAGAAGCAATATTAAGACTTTAATTCTGTATCCGTGTGGTATCCGGCTGAGTAGAATAGACCACCCTCATTTTTTCATCTAAGTGTCTTTAATGCGACTAAGGTAAGTTGCCCCGTCGTGTGGTATCCGGCTGAGTAGAATAGACCACCCTCATTTTTTCATCTAAGTGTCTTTAATGCGACTAAGGTAAGTTGCCCCGTCGTGTGGTATCCGGCTGAGTAAAATAGACCACCGTCATTTATTACCGAGGTGTCGTAGAAGGCAATTAAGGTTAGTTGACACGTCGTGTGGTATCCGATTAGTAGAATAGAGAACCCACATTTCTTAAGGAGGTGTAGTAAAAAACGACTAAGGTAAGTTTACGTATGACGTCAGGAGAATGATAAAAGTTATTGTACTAGAGTAAGGAAGCCAGTCTAAAATTGTATAATACAAAAGGTAGCTGTTAAAATATACACGGTAATGATTTTCTCTTCCTTACACTTGCAATATATACGCGATTTCAGATTGTTGCCCGACCATGCTTAACCGACTGCGTTGAAACACAATAGCTTAGATCGTGTTGCAAGATTCCCATTGCGTTCCCATAAGAAAATTAACTTATCTTGTGAAAGATCTCTTAAATATGTTCTCTTTGCAATTTCCTTCACAATGCAGTGACGTCATATACCGAATTGTTATATAAAACATATTTCACTAAACTTTTTCCTGCTAAAAATTTGTTTAATCCTATTTCCTACACTATACTTCCTCCTAATATTATAAATCCGAAAGTTTATATGTATGAGTATGGATGTATGTTGGTTACTCTTTCACGGCGAATCCACTGAACCAATATCGATGAAATTTGCCACAATTATTGCTATATACACCGGAAAAACATAGGAAAACCTGTTAATACTACGGGAATAGGATGAAATTGAAAAGCGCCATCTATTATCGACCTATCGCACGACAAGGTGGACGAGTCCTTGGAAGGAAGTCGCGGATAAAGCTAGACAACTAAAACATATTTCACGAAACTTTTTTCTGCTTAAAATGTCTTTATCCTAGTTCCTATCTTATCCTACTTCATATTATAATGCGAAAGTTTGTGAGTATGGATGTATATTTGTTACTCTTTCACGACGAATCTATTGAACGCTAGAATTTGGCACAATTATTCCTCATACACCGGAATAACATATAAGCTATAGAAATCCTGTGGTACAAAAGCTGTGGTAGCCCAGCGGTAACACCGTGCGCCTCTTTCGAGGAGGTCTAGGGTTCAAACCCCGGGCAGGCACCAATGACTTTTCTAGTAAAACTTATGTGTCTAATTGATAATTGCAATTTATCACACGCTTTTCGGTGAAGGAAAACATCGTGAGGAAACCTGCATATCTCTAGAGAATTCTGGAGATATGTGTAACCTACCAATCCGCATTGGAGCAGCGTGGTAGGTCTTAGCTCAATCCTTCTCTCCAAAAAAAAAAAGGAGAGAAGAGGCCTTTGCCCAGCAGTGGGGTATCAACAGGCCATTACATTACATTACATTACATATAGAAATCCTGTTAATTCTACAGGAATAGGATGACATTGAAAACGCATCTTTAAAACGCTGCCAAAACTCTTGTTACTTATTACCTTTCTATTAAATTAAATTAATTAAAGTTTGCCCTTTCGTCTTCAAACGTTAATTACACCGTCTGTTGCGAATGAATACCTTGACCCATTTACTCTTCTGAACAAGTATTCCGGTTTCAATGAAAACTGCCTTTGAACCGTAAATATCTTTAATGACGCCATACGTCAGTTTAGTTTTGTATTAACTCTCAAAGTTTTACACAATGTTATTTCAAAATTAGCAACGCTAGACATATGCTATCGTGGACTTTTATTTAGAACTTTAAGAGGGGAACAATTTTGTAATACATGATTTTTGAATAACTATTACCGTTTACTCAGCACACGCAATGAAAGCTTTATATTTTGCCGTTTTCGTCATATTTTTTATTTCTGCTCCTCTCCTATTCATTTTAGCGTGATTTTATATAGTCTTCCTCAATAAATGGACAATCTTACACTGAAAGAAATTTTTCAAATCGGTCCAGTAGTTCCTGAGATTAGCGCGTTCAAACAATCAATCAAACAAACGAACAAACAAACTCTTCAGCTTTATGTATTAGTATAGATGTGTGTATAGATGTATGTATCTAATCTACTCCTTTCAACTCAACCACTTTGAACCACTTTGAGCGGAGAGATTTAATTCAATCTTTGTACGCTTATCAAAAACCGGTAATAATACAAGTTATTTGTTATAACTTATATTAATAATAATATGTGAAATACATTAACATCATTCTCCTTATCCCACACTAAATGGGGGCGTCACAACATGTTTTCACCATGTTGTGATGTGATTTGATTAGATATTTTACGACCAACCTCCTGCCTGAAATCAATTTACCTTGCCACCTTTTACGACGCTTCCGTAAGAAATGAGTGTGGTTTATTCTGCTCATATCCGCCGGATACCACACGACGGGTTAACTTACCTTAGTGGCCTTTTACGACACCTTTGATAAGAAAAAAGGATGGTCTATCCTACTCAGACGGATATCACACGACAAATATACACGGGTGTAATATATAAGTCAATAATATTTTCTACAGAAAGAAACACAATTAATTTTTATGGGCAAGTAAGTAAGAATATAAATAGAAGGAATATACGGAATATATTCGTTTCTGTATGTTTTCAGAAACCAATATATGCTCATATATATTAAATACACAATCGTATAATACACGCTCGTATATATTAAATATAGAAAAACAGCCATTTTGGATGAATTTACTTAACTTGGCCAACACATCACTTAAATCTGATATATATTATTAACGTTAGAAACCGCATAGCATTTCTAATTTCCGTGGGAACTTGAGAATAAAAAGTATATAAAACGCTCTCATATAGAAAGGTGACGTTATATAATAATATCATCATTTAGAGAAAATACTTCCTAATTCAATTCTTTTTTCTTTAACATGCCTGAGTAGAATAGAACACCCTCATTTCTTGCCGAGGTGTCGTAAAAGGTGACTAAGATAAGTCGAATCGCCGTGTTGTATCCGGTTGAGTAGAATAGACCACCCTCATTTCTTACCGAGGTGTAGTAAAAGGCGACTAAGGTGAATCGATCTTCGAATTACTATAATCGATTTCTAGTAAGATAATTCTGTCATAACTTCTGTATTATAGAATCCCGCAAAATAACGCCGCCTCCTATAAATTATATCTCAAACTAGCAAGCGCCAGCGACTCCGCCCGTGTGGAAAGTTTAAAACCGTAATATAGTCTTTCGATAACCATAAAAATGGTTAGAAAGGGTTAACCTTAAAAGCTAGACACATGCTGTCGTGGACTCTTATTTTGATCTTTTAGAGGGGAACAATTTTGTAATACAAGCTTTAAATGATGCCATTTTCGTACTATTTTTTATTGCTGCTCCTCTCCTATTCATCTTAGCGTGATGTTATATAGCCTTCCTCGATAAATGTACTATCTTACACTGAAAGGATTTTTCAAATCGGTCCAGTTGTTCCTGAGATTAGCGCGTTCAAACAATCAAACAAACAAACAAACTTTGACTGGCCCGTTGGCGCATTGGGTAGTGACCCTGCCTTCAGTTCCGCGGGTCGCGGGTTCGATTCCTGCTGAGGGCCAACATTTTCTATGAATGAATTTGTTGGTCTTTGAGCCTGGGTGTATATTTGTATTTAAAAATTATATAAGTATTTATTCACCAGTGGTCTGTTAACTATAAAATAAGTATTACGTTACTTACTTTGGGGACGGACGACCGTGTGTGAAAGTGTCCCATATATTTATTTATTTAAAACTCTTCAGCTTTATATATTAGTATAGATTGTCTCAACGTGATTCTTCGGAAACTTATTTTATACCTTATTTCTAGTAAATGTAAATCAAGCAAGTTACTATTATTAAGCGTTAAATCATAGAAAAATGCAATATGCGCTCTAACAATTTACATAAGTGTATTCTGTTAATATGAAAGGGTGAGGGCAGGTTCTCCTTCACACAGATTGTAAAAAATCTAGGAAGGGAGCAGTTTTATGTTAAACCTTATTGTATATGCCATCTTTGTATACTTGATTGATTGATTAAATAAATTTGATTTGATTTGATTTGACCTTCCTTATGTTGCAGACGAGGGTGGGGGCAGTTCGGACTCGCGGTCTGACAGCAGCGAGGACGAAGTGACTGAGCACGTGGCCGCCACACCGCCAACAATGGCCGCTGCTAGGGCGCAGGTAACGAACAGTTCATAATTCACACGACCCCGACGAATCGTTGCGTTGATCAAGTGTAGTACACGATAACGCTTTACTTCGGGGCACATAGTTCGAGTCACGGATATTAAAAAAAAGACATTATTATTTACTACACGTCGCCCTAAGCCGTGGTCCGGCCTTACAGGAGGCACCCTTAGAACGACGTTCCCCGACGCTAGTAGAGCTTCTGCGCTCTACTCTCCGCATTTCGCAACCTCGGCGATGTTTCTGCGCTCGCCTGTTCCCGGTGATGCTGTAAAAGCCGTTAGAGCTAACAGCATACAGTCAATTCTAAAAAAAAAAACGTTCTCGACTTAAGACTTAGGTGTCATAAGTTACCAATAAAGTTTTAGTTAGCTTATTCGAAACATATTTGATACATATCTCGGAATTTTGCGTTTCTCAGACAGAATGTTGTCTCAATCAGACCACAGATCTTTAACCAAAAATAATATATAGTACTTGGTTGATCGAGCCTTGTTCGGTAATTTTTTACAAAATATTAAAAAGAAACTACTTTTAAGAACTACTTTTGATGAAAAAATAATCGATTATTAAAAATCGATTATTTTTTCACATCGCTAATGACATGAGTAACCAATTAACTATTGTTATATTATTGCTTGTTTTATCATACTTAATCACCTTTTATTGACGCGATTAAATTGTATTCGAGTTTGTTATCGAAAGGTGATTGTCCGTTGTGTTATATTTACATTAATAGCTGAAAACAGATTATTAATTACATGTATATGTATACATTGTATTGTATATATATATATATATACATTGTATATATATACAATACAGATTGTAGTAGTCATCGTCATCATCATCCTTCTGTCCTTATACCACTCTAAGTGGGGTCCGTACTTGCTATAAACATGTTGTCACATTATTTTACGACACCTCAGTAAGAAAGAGGGTGGTTTATTCTACTCAACCGGATATCATACTGTGGGTCAACTTACCTTACTAGCCTTTTTCGACACCCTGGTAAGAAATGAGGGTGGTCTATTCTACTCAGCTGGATACCACACGGCGGATATACATTGTAGTTGTATATACAAAAATAACGCAGCCTGTTAATTAATATTAACACCACCACCAAGCTGCAACTATTAACGATTAACTTGTAACCATCAAATTGTAATTATTTTTTCGTTAAACAGATTAGCCGCTGAGTTTCTTGCTGGTTCTACTCGGTAGGACCAAACTTCTGAATCACTGGTAGCTTCTTTAAAACATTTGACGATTGAAAAGTACTGTAAACAGTCCACTTGAATAAAGAATATATTGGATTTGAATACATTACGATGCCCTATGGAAGGGGAATAAAGTAAAGTCAACATCAAACATATTTCCACTTTATTAGGAGTAAAAATTTACCTAAAAGTAAAAATTTAGGAAATTCAAAGAGACATTGATAAGCAAAATTTCTTTCAGGTTCCTATAATAAGTGTGACGCCTCACAGTCCCGGCGTCCTCGATGATAGTCTGCAGCAGCTAAGGCGACTCCACGCGGCAGTTCAGCGTATGCGAGCGGCGCCATTACCTCTACTGGTAAATACGAATTCACTAACAGACGTAAATTGTTATTGTATACGCCGATACTTAGCTTTCTTATATACATGAACTAGCCTCCGAGAGGAAAGAGAGTCTATCACACTCGTTGACTGTATGACACCTGAGGACTGACGAGGTCTGTCGCTCAGCCGCGCTGCCTAGCTAATTACGGTTAGGTACGGTTAGTTGGAAGATACGCTCCCAACAATGCAGTCAACAGTATTGATTTTACGGGGTATGAAAGAGAATAGAAAGGTTTTCAAAACTGTACTCTCCCGACAGTGTTGTTAACGGTACTGATTTTTCTGGGTATGAAAGACAACGGGAAGGGGCACTTGGTCTCAAAGTTCAAATATAACAGCTTACTTGTAACTAAGTATAATAATAATTTGTTTTTTGATTTCATAATATGAACTTAATAAGCTTAAGCTAAGCTACGCGAGATCTTTTCGTTCAAAATACCTCAGTGGTTGAAGACCAAAATCTTCGAACAGTGCGTGTTGCCAGTAATGACTTACGGATTTGAAACGTGGTTGCTGACTATGGGCCTCATAATAAGGCTCAGAGTCGCTCAGCGGGTGATGGAGTGAGCTATGCTCGGAAATGAGGAGATCCGTAGAAGAACCAGAGTTACTGACATATCTCAGCGTGTCGCGAAGCTGAAGTATAGTATATGACATAGTGCGTAGAACCGATGGGTGTTGGGGTCTCAATGTGTTGGAATGGTGACCCCGCACCGGAAAACACAATGTCGGTAGACCCCCCACGAGATGGACTGACGACTTCAAAAAGGTCGTGGGGAGACCCTGGGTCCAAGCGGCACAAGATCGTGTGGTATGTAGATCCCATGAAGACACCTATGCCCAGCAGTGGACTTTCATCGGTTTACAAAGAACAACAAGAATATGAACATATTATCTCTTTTTTGCAGGCTACAGGTACGAGTCGACTCAGTACATCCTGTCCATCATTGTGCAAGGATGGCGTGGTCGAGCAGGAATGTTCGTCTCCAACACACTTGGATTTCTACCCGCAGAGTAGGAAAGGCAGCGGTGAGTTATAAGTAAAGCTCAATCCAAACAATGCAAGGTCGTATTTAGGACAACACATTACTATTCATATGACAGCTTTAAGGCGTCTTCCCTGGTCGCATACTTTCTCCTTATAAGTTGTTGGAGTTAATACCATATAAATCGATTTTTGTATAAGGAAATATTTATACCTAAGGTATGATAATTGTATAAGTAGCGTGGTTATTACAAACGTTAATTAAAAGACAAAAGAAGCGCTTTGTTTTATCTCTGTCACACATTTAAAAAGGAAAGAAAGGAAAAAAATGTTAGCTAAGTAGTGTTATGTTTTATGCATATAAAAAACACAGATAATACACAAACTAAAGATTTAGTAATCGTATTTAAGTGAAATTAACGTTAACGAAAAAGCGTTCAGTTGTATCTCTGTCACACATATGAAAAATGAAACATAAAGATATAAAACGTTAGCCAACAATCGTTATGTTTCATCTCCGTCACGCATATGTAAAAAGGGAGATAGTTAATACAAGTGTTATGGTATGGGTATCACATTAGAAGTGAAATTATTAACTCAGCAGCGTTTTATCTCTGTCACACGAATTAAAGAGAGAATATTACTTTAACTAACAATCGTTATGTTTCATCCCTGTCATATATATGAAGAAAGAAAGGGAGATACATAAGACCATCTTGAGACTATCCATCCATAAGGTTAATATCGTAAAATTATTGTTTTAGGTGAATCTCGCCAGTGGGGTATATGGGATCGTCGGGATGAAGGTAGACGGAGTTCGTGGGCCGCTCTGGAACCGGGTGCGAGACTCCATGATACGCAGCGGCAACGCAGGTCAGTAGTAGGGAAAGACAAGTTAAAACATGTACTATAATTGAAAATTAAGTATAATTTTCATAGTTTAGGTATGTACCCTTGAAACTTCTAGTATTAAATACATACCTAAAAACTATTAAAAGCCTAAATCGAAATTATATATAATTAAAGAGCTCATGAATAAGGGTATTTCCATCTTGCACTATTGTCCTATCTTATAATTGGAAGATCCGTAAACATGTTCTTTTGATCTGTGCACCGACAGGTTATCTCTGAGTGGTTTCTTTTTTACATCAAACTTTGATTCGAGTATCGAAATGATATGACACTAGCGGCCCAAGTAGCTAAGTTTAAAGACCTCATGAATAAGGCTCTCGTATGGGCTCAAAATTAGTCGAATTGCCTCGATAGAATAAGACAGTTATAAATATAAAGTTATAAATAACACTCACGATAGTCTAAACTTAAAAAATGGCTGTTTAACTATGGCGTATGTGAGAGAAAGAGAGAAGAGTTATCACGCTCATTGCGCATCATCATTGCTTGGGGTACGGACTAAAAGGCAAACCTCTGCCCGGACTGGTCCTCGCCGGCCTAGGTTGTGTTTAGCTTCTTGTTAGAGTAAGACTAGCCCTGGTAAGCCAGGCCTCTGAATCTTCAGATGAAGCTACTACTCTAAGAACGCTTTATCATAATCGGTATTGTCAAGTCTGGTTGTATCTCGTCAAGGCGGTGTCATATCCAGTAGTGCTTTATGCCGGTTGCATCGTCCTATTCTTCGCCACCGCTATTGAACGCGTATGAGCAGCAGCAGGGGTCATCTCGCATACCCTTGAGGGGTAGGCGGGATACGGGCGTCGAGGCGAACCTCTTTGCCCGGGCTGGTCCTCGCAGGTTTTAATGGACTGGACTATGTTTGGGCCCAGGTCACCTAAGTGACCTAAGGGATGTCGGGTTCGATGTGGGGGGGGGGTGGTCTGGGAGTGGTAGTTAGCCAACGGGCCAGCCTTATAGTTACTTAACATTCCATTGTTCATATCTCCAGCGCCCTCAACGGGCACAGCGCGTCGCTATCGTCGATGGAGTCGGAAGGGGAAGCCCCGCGTCCAGTCCGACACTCCACACACTCTCTGAATGACAATGATCTCGCTGTGAGTACTATTTTATTAAAATCAAATCAATTAATCTTTATACAAATAAGCCTCAACAAATATCACTCGCGAAATGTACGCTTCAAATGAGGGTAGAAAAAGAAAGGAATGACTGCAGTGTAGATACTCGGGTACGAAGACGACGCGCCGCTGCATGGGTTAATGACGACGCCAAATGCAATTTTCAAGCTGTGTCTTGAATGTGCCTGTGTTAGATTTGAAAGCTATAGGTGACAAGTAAGGTCTCGGATATTCTCAAGATTTTAGTTATACGAAACAGTTTTCTTGATTGTAATAATAAAAACAGTAATATTCGACGTGTGAAATTATAAATTGGTGAAATTGATATGCATTTTTAGTAATTTTATTTATTTATAATTAATATTTTTATTATTATAATTAATATTTTTTTCCTGCTGTGTGTTATCCGGCTGAGTAGAATAGATCACCCTCATTTCTTAACTTAGTCGTCGTAAAAGACAACCTACCTCATTTCTTACCTGTGCAGCCGGTCATAAAATACATAGCCGAATCGTGTAACAACATGATTTTTACACAGTATAAGGGCAGGAGAATTATATATTTTTTTGCATTTTTCATCATCCCGGGTTTCGTCCCTTGACATTGGACCCCCCCCCCCCCCCTTAACGCCACTATGAAACGTCTTCAGAAGGAGTTTGAGAAGGTGACGGCAGCTTTACGGGCCGCGGCCGGCGAGCCCGCCGCCCCCAGCAGTAACGCCGCGCGCTTGTTGCCGCGGCTGCCGCTACAGAAGTCCGTGTCGACCCCCAGCATCGTAGCGGCCGTGCACCCCGCGCAACCCCCTCCTACAGCCAACGCGTGAGTCGAATCGAATCAAATCAATATAATCTTTATTCAAAATAATCAAAGAGACTTTTTAAAAGCACTTTTTAATAATCAAGGATGTTTTGTGAGCAAATTTGACATGTTTTTTGGGTTAATACTAAAATAGCTGTTTTTTTATGATACAACACTTACACAGCGCAGCTCATATTATAGACGTCTGTAGCACCTGGGTGAATCCTTGCTCGGCAATTTTTTATTGATATAAAAAAAGCAATTAAATAAATAAAAAAAGAAAGCAAGGGCTGGTTGTAATACAGACTTGATCAGAGGGATTTTCACTTCACTTATTTAGTTCGCCCGATCCCAACTGATACCAAATTAACCTTTGTATCCTATATATTTAAACAGTTTTTCAAGTCTTGAAAACAATTTTGTCAATTAGAACCCGATAACTGCGACTTAGCATCATGACAATTGTATATTGTTTTTCCTCTTCCCGTTAGAATTCAATAAAGAAGCTACAACTGGTTCGGAATGTTGCTCTTACCGACAAGAACCAGAAAGAAACTCGGCGGTTAATTATACATTTCCAATGTACATTTAATCGCAGTCTTGTTTGAAGGCTGACTGTTACGCTTTGTTTTTGTAAAATAACGGCCTGTTACTGTTCCACTTTTGGGCTAAGGCCTCCTCTCTTAAGTTGGAACTAAGAGTAACCACGTAGATCCGATATGTATTGGTAAGTTACAGTTATCCCTAATTTTAGAAAAAATTTAATATAAAAACTAATTATTGGCCGGTTTCGAACTGGTGTTTCCCACGAAAGAGTAGCACGATCTTACTGCTAGGCTAACAGTTGAATAGCTGGTTATATCCATAGTAATATTATGAAATGAGAAACTCTGTCTGTATATTACATTTTCAAGTCTAATCCTGCTGGACCAATAATGACGAAATTCAGTACAATGGAACCTTATAAACCATGTTAACATACAGGACAAAACAATCCCTGTTTTTCTAAGGTAATGGGAAAAAACAAAATAGTACACAAGTGACGTGCGAGTGAAGTCTTGGGTACCTCTAGATAGCTATAAATTGTGGTAAAATTGATAATCGTGAGTAACGTTGGCATAATGAATTGCCTACCGACTGCGCCACATACGTTTTGAAGACAGTCAACAAGGTTTTAAATAAATGTAAGATGATGACGCGCGTCTTCCACAATTTTATACATAAGAATGTACATGATAGGATGTAATATGATGACTGTTGAGGCGTGATGTGAAGACAATTCATCCTTCCAGACGTATATCGTAATATAAAATTACTATTTCTATCATTTAAAAAAAAACATATAATACAATCAAATCAAATACTCTAATAAATGTGCATGGTGTTCTATTCGAGTACTACAAGTACTGTTTATTTGAAAATAATTATAAAATATTTGCATGTTTGTAGTCAATGTATTTCGTTGTTTCGCACAGTTTGCTTAGCTTTAAAACGTGTCAGGCACTAAATTAATTCGCGCAGCCAAAGAAGGCAGTCAATAAATGAAATTGATCGGCTATGATGCTATCCGACTATTGAACAATTATTTTGAAAAACGGATAACAATTGCGTGATATATTTTAAGCTGAGGTTCGGTCTCAGACATCCTTAAGGCGGTCCCAGGAGTTGCGAGTGTGTCAATGCACTCGCATTTACCAATTTTACCTGGCAAAGCGTCCTTCCAATGACGCTGTCAAAGCCATTAAGGCTACCAGCATTAGCCAATTTTAAAAAAAATGCATGATCCATGATATTAAATTTTTGACAACTATCACAGCGCATCTGACGTTCATGTTTGGAATACATACAGATAAACAGTTAAGTACTAATAAAATATTCCTTCAATTTTATTATGACTGCCTTACGCGGCTGCACGAGTCGAGGCTCCCTTTAAATAACGATATCAAATCGGTTAAACATTATTTATTCAATGTCTACTTCTTTACTCTTATGATGTTATAATTCAGTGAAAATTTTACAGTTTTATCATAATTATTGGCTATAGTAGCTATAGAAAATTGTTTCCGCTCCATGTAAACAATTGTTTAGAGTCCATTGGGACTCTCATCTTTTTAATATAAAGCTGACTTTAATCTAATCTCTAACTGTAATTAATTTAATGAAAGATAAGTGAGACAACTCTTATCGTATCTGGATATATTCAGGGTCCAATCTTTAAGCTCTTTTCATTTGTCGTATGGCGAAGATAGTCTCTGTCTGGTAGTTGGATATCGCAAACTTATATAATATACACATGAACATGACATTGATAAAAGTAAAGAGCGTAGACAATGTACGAAGAGCCTCAATAAAAATAATATCTCATTTGTTACGCACGTATCCGTATACAATTTGATTATGACGTCATCAAAATGTATACGTGCACGCACATATTGTACGTCTCGCTCGGTGTTAGCTTATCAACGGGTGGTGCAAGCGAGACAGAGAGTGACGAGGACGCTTCCGCCGCTAGTGCGGGCGCGACGGCACAGGGTATGGGCAGGCGGAACAATACGCACCAGGAACATCTCGGGTTGCATCGTTTGGCGTTTCTAGAGCAGTGAGTGGACTTTATTTCGATAGAAATATGGGTCTTTTTGCAGTATCATCTTTAACAAACTGTTTCTGGAACAGTAAGTAGAAGGCTACAGGAATACGGTCATAGTATGCAGTGGGAACGATTTTTGGTTTTAACAGGTGAGTCATCTTATGCTAGGTCTTCTTCTTATCAATCAGTTTTGTCAGGAGAACTTTCTACTTAAAGAGCAGTAAAATCATTTGTATTTTTGGGTTCAAAGCAGGTTTTTCGCTTATATCTAACTAAACATAGATCCCTAAAAATTGTTATAAAGAACAACGATAAATTCTTGGCAGGTTATTGAATAAACGCCATTAATAATCGTTATATAATTACATCTGTCATTAATCGATGATAATATCATATAACGGCTGTTTTTTTACAACACGAAATTTTCCTTTTCAAAACATCACTTGCCATTCCATTTTGGCATATAATATGATTCTACATTTTAATAGAATAAATGCAAATCTGTCCGTCGGTAACGCTGAAAGAAATGATGAGATTGAAGTTTTAATATACTGAACTAAAAACTCCCGTTTTTGCTTTTGGGGACAGGAGAAAACATATAGTTCATATTTAAGAGTATTTTAACAGTCAAGTGGACGCGAACAAAGTCGCGGGTGCAACTTGTTTTCCTATTTAGATTGGATGTCAGATTTTCGTCGCGTTCCTTCCCCAACTTCTCTCTCAGGTAAATGCACTCATAAGAAATGAAACTACAAAAATGTATTGATAAGGTAAATTACTATTGGATTTTAGTGTGTAAATCAATGTACACGTTAAATGATAAAAACTAATTGAATTTTGATAAACAAAAGTTTTATGCATGATTTGATGAGCACACAAAGCTTTGCTTAATGTTTGTTTAATTTCGTTACGTTTTTTTGCATGCGGTGTAAGAATACGATGTAATAAGAATATTTAGTAGCATGTTAATAATAAAATATATTTTTGATTGTAAACAGAGCGGCGTACGATCATCATGCAGAGAAACGAAGGAAAAGAGGCAGTTTATTCTTTAGAAAGAAAAAGGTATGATTTTTGTACATCCTAGTTCCTACGTTAAATTTTTCGATAGTAAACAAAATGTAATAAAATCAGAATGTTCTTGATGCTATCTTTGTACTGTGAGTTCAATGACAAGAAAAGATATACCTACGTAATAAGTAATCCATAGTATACTAATATTGTATATGTCTGATTCGTATGATTTTATTGCTAATGTAGCAAAATTGATTAAATCTGGTATCTAATAGTTAATCGATAGGTTTTTACTGAGGGACATGATCGTGGTGAGATTTATCATTCATTTGTGTCATAAAGAAGAAGCGAAAACCACCAAGGTGATGGATGAGAGAAATGTATATTTATCAGAAAACTCGGCTCATAAGATTCGCGAACTAACTTCCTAATGAGATGTAGAACAACTTTACAAGAATGTCAAGGATTGATTTATGATTGTAAATAAATTAAAAAATAATTTGAGACACTCGTCATTTACCAAGCTTTTGAAACTCATAAACAAATGTTCACACGGAGCACAGAGCGAATACTGAGCGCGAATCAAAACCGATAAGCTGCGTACTCGTCCTTAGCGCGCTCGAACTTACTCAGGCCGAGCATGCTCAGGCATCCACATGAGAGGCTCAGCCAAATGAGCCGCTCATTCGCCTGAATCAAATGGCTGTAAGGCTTAAAAGTTTGTTTAATGGGGTTCTCTATTTCCCTGCCCACGTCACAGGACAAGTCCCGTAAGGCCGCGCACGCATGGCAGGCGGCCGTGGCGGGCGGGCACTGCGACTGGTGTGCGAGGGAACTATCCGACAAGCCCGCACTCTACTGCGAAAGTAAGTATATATAATTTAAAGCTTCCAGCAGGCGAGTTTTTTTTACAACTGCGTGACTTTTTTTCTTGGACTTGGATGTTTTGGATTCGGTGGATCGACGCGCCAGAAGGCTTATTTCCGACGAAACCCTGATCAATACCGGTTTTCTTAAGGATATATGTCAGGGAGTGTGCTGAGACTCTCTATAACCTTGTTCCTCCATCGCCTTTCTATTATAGCACTGCTAGATACCGGGAACATTTCCACCCTACGTCATCTATTTCCCACGAAAGCGCACGGAGCGCTTCGCGTCCTCTTTTTTATTGCGCACAGTAAGGGAATGCAATTCTCTCCCACCACCAATATTTCCCAGTTCTTTGATATGGGTCTATTTAAAGCAAGAGTAAATAGGCATCTTCTAGGCAAGCTCCATCTTAGTCTGCATCATCGCTGACCATCAGGCATGATTGCAGTCAAGCGCTCGCCTATTTTGCAATAAAAATCCGTTCAATAGATTCAGAGAAAATCGACCATACAGACTTTTGGAGACTATTATTTTTATTGTGATTATTGTTTTTACTTTACTGTATTGTCCATATCGTCATGATATATTACGACACGCACGTTAGATAATTCTCTTCTTCTATGAAAATAGTTCTTCAAGTTTTTTTTTTATATATTTCAGATTGTACAATGACGGTACACCAAAACGTATGCAAAGACTACATCGTGGAGTGCAATAAACCAAAATCTTCAAAGGTTTGTGAATATTATATCTATTTATTAATATTACAAATAAAAAAACTATTTATATTTACGATATAGCATAAAAGCTGAAAGTGAATCACTACATATTATAAAACAAAGTCCATATTTCCGTATGTACGCATAAAACTTTAAAACTACGCAACCGATTTTGATTTTTTTTAATAGATAGAGTGATTCCAGAGGAAGGTTTGTACGTATAATAACATTCAATACGAAGTAGAGAAATACTGTAATTTTTGAGGTTTCTGTAAATAATTACATTTTTTTCCGCTTACATTGCAAACGCAGGCTAAACCCTACGAGATTTATCAAAATGATGTACTAAGTATTTGTACACCTTAAAAAGGTCTACAGAAAAGTCCGCGATGGTATATATCTATCTCTTATGGATAACCCACAATAGCAGTTTTTTTCATTTACTTTTTACGAAAAATGATGCCTTATGTTAAAAGCAATTTTTATACAATACAGCATTAATCCTTATCCAATTGAGTACCTTAAATAAATTGTTGATTTAATATAGATCAATATGGCCGTTTACAGCATGCAATTTAAGTGAACATTTTCGGAGATATTACAGATTTAAAATGCCGTGAGGACGCCGCGCTTCACCCTATAGCACTTCGAATCTTTTAAAGTTTGTTTAAAGACATTCTGTAATTAATTGTAAAAATAAAATACATAGGTAAAATGTAAAAGTAAATAAGTAAAAATGTACTATATGAGTTTAGATATTCCAAAGATAGCAGGAAATCGTCTTGGTATAGGGAGAGGAAATTGTTTTTCTCCGAATTTAACGCTTGCGGGCCACGGGCAGTAATGAATAAATCAAAACTACTGGATCGATTTTAATCATTTTTTTTACACTGACTGACATGGGATATATATTTTATACCCGTGCGAAGCATGGGCTGGCCGCTAGTAACATTATCTATTCGTTACGTGTTGTTCATGATATGGTAAACCATAATACTGATAGCTTTTTATTACTTCAGATTATCTGTAACCACTGTGAATAAAGAAATATTAGTTCAAAATGCAAAAACATAAGAAAATTATAGTTTGGAAGAGATAAATTCATTAATGGCTGTAAAGAGTTAACGACCTGAAGCTATCCCACTGCTAGGCAAAAGTCTTCATATACCCTTTCGGAGAGACGGGTTGGAGTTAGATATCTTTTTCCAATGCAGGTTGACTTGTTACATATATCTCAGTAATCTCCAGCACGAGAAAACCTGGTTTCAGGTTTTCTCGTGATGTTTTCCTTTCACCAAAATGTTAGTATTAATTATTATTATAGCAAATTTTAAAAATGTATGTATTAATCATAATTTTTTCATATTTTTACAGACTTCCGTCGCGAAATCCCTGAGCGCCAGCGGCAAAAGCAGCAAACGAAGTTCAGTATCTGGCCAATCACAGAACTCGAATAGGTAAAACAAATTTTCTAATTGGGCAACATTGAACTGAATTATATAATACATTAAAATATTACAGACATAAACGTCAGATCTATATAAAAAGAGAAATAATAAATGCATTTTGACAATAATTTCTATGGCATATGTTTTGCTGCTTTCTTTTTTCATTGCAATGACGGCTCACAACGGCTCAAGAAGGATCAAGAGGACGCCATTTTTCGCTGTATGCATTTAAAGTTTATTTGCGTGCAATGATAATGTTTAATAGGCGTTACCGAGATAAAATGTTGCAGATTCGGTACTGAGTGTATTCACGGCCCGGTGTTTCTTTATTAAATGGTTTTACTTTACGATTTAATTATAAGAAGATACACAAGTATGAGACACTGATTTGTTATTATCCTTTATATGATTTCTACACTCGATGTCTTTTATATGCTCTACAATACTTGCTTTGTAACATTGCTAGTTTAATTTTGGTTTGTTCGTTATAATTTTGCGTGGTTCGTTCTGATATTCGTATTTTGGTTTTGTGTTTGAGCTTTTTCTACCGTTTTCGTTTTTATTTTGGGGTACGTTAAATGTCTTATCAAAATTGGGCTTGTGGATGGATTGAGGTGTCGTAAATATTTTTTTCCGTGATGATTTTCTTGACTGTGAAACTTAATATGGCTAATTTTGTTATTTTGGAAAGGAACTACGACCCATTACTTTCAGTAACAAAGGGTTTATGCCTTGTTTAATCAATACAAAATTTACAGTTTACTAATTTTAATAAACTATATTATTAAATACATGATTTAAGATCTTTTTTTATCGTGCATTCCAAAATAGTTTATTATATTTTTGTTATCACTGATCAATAATGCTAAAACATTCCTTTCCTCCGGTGTGTTTACTTTTCCAACATTAAAAAAGTTAGGCTCTCTCTAAGTCCATTAATTCTTTGAACCGAGTAGCTACACATAGCCGCTTCCACTTTACTGCGCGTTGACGTAATCAGTAATTCCGACATATCTACCGATTTCCTCATTTCCTCATGCCTAAAAACACTTTAACCATAACTCCCTCAATCGCCTGATGATTGACTCTGAGCTTTTGTTATCAGGCTCATAGGCAGTTTAAGTTGTGTTCAAGTTTCAAATCCAAAAGCCATAATTGGCCATCACAATACCTAATTATATGATATTGCCAGCCTATCCTAATTCCATACCCATTCCAATTTCGAAATTAGTTATTTAATTATAAAACAACAAATACCTATAACACTTAATATATAAATCAATTAAAGACACCTCAGTCAATTCGTTAAACAAGGGGTGAATTCGTCCGTGTATGTACGTATTGGTGTTGGTGTAGCAAGAAGCAGTCAACCGGATGCTACTCGCCGTGGCGGCGCGTCGCGACCAAGCTCGGCGTGCAGTAAGTGCGAACATCGTCCACGTACATTGCCTGTTTTAACGTATTTTCATCGCGGGTTCTTTGTAATTTCTTATTTAGACCAGCCCTTTTTGATATTTCTTACCGTACTCTCTATATTCTGGTTAATGTTACCTACTTGTAGACCTGCTACCTACCCTAGATTTTGTCTTATTTATTGGAGATAATTATGATTTTTGAATGTCCCTTTCGGAATATAGTCTCTTCTAAAAAGTTGAACTTAATAATTTGCCAGTATTTATATGTTATTGTGTAGATTAGCGGGTAGCCGCAATTTTCTATATCTCCTCATTATAAAAGTATCAGTATCAGCAATAATATTCAGTATTCAGCGGGAAAGTCTCATTAAGCGTTTTTAATAAAGAAATAAGATGTTGGAAAATACTTGGGCAGACTCCATTTGCTGACTATGTCGGTCGGTACTGGAATAATGGCTTCAATAACCAATATTTTCTAGTTTAACCTGCGATAAAATTCATTGCGTTATTCTTTATCTCAGAGGTAACCTTTTAAAAATCTGTATGAAGCTGAATTATAGTCAAAAGTAACCTTTTTTGATGTCCAACCGCGATTAAAATTCGGTGAAATAGGTAATATATCTTTCTAAATTTCCCACCGCACGCAACATCGTCTCGTTCTTACTCTTCGTCATCTCGACTCGTTGTTCTGATAGGTTGAAGTTTTTCTATTGTTTCTGTTTTAATTCTCTTGACAAGACTTAGAGGTACTTGTGTAACTAAGGCAATTCTTTGTTAAAGAAAGCTTTAATTGTATATGATTTTTGAATGTTTGCGTTGATTTATTACCCAAGTACCTTTAGCATTTAATAAACACATTGCAGTTGTTAATCATCAGGTCATACATATTCGAAAAGACTTCTAGTTTGTATTCGAGTCATCCACGCCTTACTTGTGTATCTTTCTGTCTATTGAAGGTAGTTTGAACTTTCTCGATGATATTGTTGTCGTAGACGTGTTCGATTATAATAAAAGTTGTTTTTTTTTTCTTTCCAAATTTTATTTCAGCAAAAATTTCGATGTTACAATGGGTAAAGTTATTTTATGAGAAATGTAATTTTACTTTTATTTATTATTAGTTCTTAATGTAAGCTACATTAAGAACTTCCTTAGAATAATCGACTTTTCAGTAGGAACATATATTTTAACTTAGTTTGTTTTTGTTTTTGATGCGTTCTTTTATAAAAACAAATAGTTACAAATATCTTGAAATAAATTTGCAGAGATTTGTCGATACGACCTACGAATAAACTGAGAATTAAATTTTTTAAATAATGTAAGGGTGAAGTAAGTCTATCAACTGAGATGTGGCTTTGAGTGTCGACTTTATTGTCTTTGCTTTAATCTATAATAATGCGTTATATTAATAAATAATAAAGGATATACAATTATTTAAATTCTTTATTTTATTTGTGATGGGCCAAATTGTAGCCAAATTTGTAATAATTTAATTTCATATTCAAGAACGGATGATATCGTTTTTCGAAATTGTTTGTAGACAAAAGAACCTTAAAAGACTCAAATGTACCTTCAAAATCCGTAAGTAAATAAGGTATATTTTGAGTTCTAGCGTTAATTTGAGTTTCTGTTTGAGGGATTAAAACTCACAGAACTCTTGGGGCGCTATTTTTTGTGTTTTAAATTTTTGTTTAAAGTATCCTAGCTTTTTTTCTATTATAAAATAGTTTGTTACGCCACTGTTTTTCAAAATTTGCATGAATTTTAATTTTTTGATATTGTGAGCGTCTCTATCATCAAAAGCTTATTCTTATAATTTAAGCTTCGCTAACAAATTGGCGTATTGCATTTTTTAATCACTTATATTCTAAGACTTCGACTAATGAACGTGTAATCAATGTATAATGTTATAAATGTATAATAAGTTAAAAAATAATATATTATTGTTGTTTCGTCGGTTGAATTTTGACCCTGTCTTGCATTTTATGACCTTATGTTATGTGGTAAAAACAAAATAATAAAATAATAGTAGATTATGATACTGTTTCATAATAAGGGTTCTAATACCACGAGTGTTATAAGACCAAGTTATGTACAGTGTCATACACTACTTTATATACTCTCATACTATAATACGTAAAACAATATCGAAACTTTGTTTAAATATTGAAAAGATTTTTTAAATGTCAAATTTTAGCGCCAAGGCGCAAACATCAATTGCGCATGCGTGTTGCGTCGCCGCGGACTCGTTCATGAAACCTTTTTTTTAAGGTAGAGGTTCAACCTCCTTGGTCCAGCTGGAGGTTGTTTAGGTGTATCGTTATGATTCAAAAGTTATTTTATGATACAGGTGTCCATACAAGACCTGTATCGTAATAAAACTTTTTAATTTTTTGCCTATACGTAATGTTTGTCATAAGATTTTTGTTTCAGTTTTATAATCTTTGTATTATAGTATCAGAGTAGATAAATATATTTATGATTTACTATCATTATAACTATTTTCAGTTATAATGATTATTTCTAATATTATGCAGTATTGCAATTATAATCTTAAATATTTCGATATTAATCGACACTTATTATTTTGTGTTATTCTGTATTTTAGATAAATCATTTGTATACAATTTTACATTTAAATATGGTTTTTGTAGCACGAGCCACGTGTATAACGACGAAAAGGACGGATCTGATCACAAACACGACCAAAGCAAGTAAGTGATCCTTAAATATATTACTTTACCAGCTTTACCCGCGACTTCGTTAATGTGGACTGTTGTAGCGTGATAGGTCGATGGCAGATGGCGCTTTCAACGGATATATCATAGACGAGAAATGCGATAGATATACAAACACTACAAATTTTTATAGATTTGTAAGTTTTCTTAGGTATAATAAATGAAAAACTATTCGAGGTTTTATAGGAAAAACTTTTGGTCAATATTATATACGTTTGGTTGATATCAAAACCTTCCACGTAAATTGCCATAAAATTCTGCTGTTTTTATTTCTTTATTTTTTTAAATTACTAGTAAAACTCTCTTTTATAACTATGTCTATTAGTCGCGTCCCTCGTTTTTGGAACTTAGGTAGTAGCGGCCTGTTACTATCCCATTACTGGGAAAAGGCCTCTTTTCTCCGGTTTTTGAGAGAAGGATTGGAGCTAAGACCTACCACGCTGCTCCAATGTGGATTGGTAGTTTACACATATCTCCAGAATTCTCTAGAGATATGCAGGTTTCGTTACGATATTACTTTCACCGAAAAGCATGTGATAAATTGTAATTATCATTTAGACACTTAAGTTTTATTAGAAAAACGCTGGGCTATCACATTATTTTTGGAACTTAACCAGAGTTAATAAATAAGACAAATCTGAAAATAATAATTATATTTAAGTGCATCAGATGACGCGGGTGCCTCAGAATGGCCTGAAGTTTATATAACACCGGACCAACTCGGCGACGAAGCTGTACTGCTAGGTTTGGGTGCATCAGAGCCTGACACTTGGGCAGCGGGCGCACCTAAAGGACTTGCCAAGTGAGTTAACACTAAATTACCAACGTATTGGCCATGATTTAAGTTACATAAAGTTAATTAGACTGCTAAATAAAAACAAATTGACTTTAAAATAACATGCCTAGTAAAATAATTTAATATTTCTCAAATTATTCATATTCATTCGCACAGTATAAATTGCCTCAAGAACATACACCTTTTGAAGTATTGCATCTATTGTTTATACAAAGTTATATAATATATAAGTTTTACAACACACATTTTCGTTGTTACTAAATTAAGCACACAAATAACCAGACACAATTGTTTGACAAAAGATCTGTATTCTGTGATTTTTGCCAAATTATCATTTATTAAATTATTATTTATAGGAATGAAATCAATGGTATATTCAAATAGTGATATATTATTTATTATATTTACACAAGTTTAGAAAGTATTTTGAAACGATGTTGCTACATAAAGCTTACTATACAATTAGGATTATTTAAGTGATAGAAGTATATCTTAAATGCAGTCAGCTACGCAGTCAGCTGCAAAGATTATTTTGTAACAATCAATCAAATTGTAATAATTTTTTAAAATATTATCCGCCGAGTTTCTTGCTGATTCTTCTCGGTAGGAGCAAACTTACGAATCAGTGGTAGCTTCTTTAAAATATGTGTAGCAAATCATAATTTAAAATATGTGAAAAGCTGTGGTAGCCCAGCGGTAACACCGTGCGCCTCTTTCGAGGAGGTCTAGGGTTCAAACCAATGAGTTTTCTAGTAAAACTTATGTGTCTAATTGATAATTGCAATTTATCACACGCTTTTCGGTGACGGAAAACATCGTGAGGAAACCTGCATATCTCTAGAGAATTCTGGGGATATGTGTAACCTACCAATCCGCATTGGAGCAGCGTGGGAGGTCTCAGCTCCAATCTTCTTCAAAAACGGAGAGAAGAGGCCTATGCCCAGCAGTGGGATAGTAACAGGCCGTTACTTACTTACTTAATCTTTAAAATATTTGACGATTCAAAAGTACTGTAAACAATCCACTTGAATATAGAATATTTTGAATTTTAAGTTATACATAGTGAGTTTAAGTTTTTAATGTGTTGTATCCTAAATAAGTATTTCTGAGATTTGAAATGTAATTTTGTTTTGCAGGTCCATAGGTGATAGAGAAACTAAAAGGCAGGAACATATTTACGAGTTAATATTGACGGAGAAGCATCATTGTCTTACAATACGACTGATGCAAAAGGTAATGATTTGGTGTCAATATGTTATTATTTAGGCGATTTTAGACACCGAGTTCCCAATATATTGGAGATAGGATTCTATATGTTGTAATATACAGAGTCAGTAAATGCGCACGCATGATCTAAAAAAGGTGTCACTAGATTCATTTAAAATACATTTAAGTGCCCAGAATCTTGTATTGTGGACATCTATGTGTCGATATCTAGATCCTAAATTTAATTATTTGTCTGTAATAATCGTGAAAAGAGTATAAAGGAATTAGATATTCAATACAATACAAATCTATATCGATTCTATATTTTCGTGTACTTTCATTTCTCGAGACCGCCCGTTCCCCGAATAAGCTTGGATAAAACAATTGTTAAATAAATCTTAACTAGATATTAGCTATAGTTACATATAAATATCATCATCATCCTACTGCCCTTATCCCACTCTAAGTGGGGTCGGCAAAACATTTTACAAATATGTTGTCATATGATTTGGCTACGTATTTTACGACCGGCCGCCTGCCTGACGTCAACTTAGTCGTATTTAACGACTCCTCGGTAAGAGATAAGGGGTATACTAAAATAAGGGGTAATGCTATTCTATTCAGCCGGATACCACACGACGTATATATATATATATATATATATATATATATACACATATACACACACATATACATACAAGATTAACTCATTTAAAAATTTAATCTAACTCTATGGGTACTGCCCTCAAACGTTTGATTTGTCGTATAGATGTTCGCAGACGGTATGTCGCGACTGGCAGTAGTGTCAGAGTCCCAAGTATCCAGAATGTTCCCCCGACTGGACGAACTGTGGGCCCTGCACGCGGCCTTGCTCGCCCGGTTACGAGCGAGACAGCGGACAGCGCCGCGCGTCAACACTATAGCTGACATACTCGCGGAGACCTTCGCACCGCCGGCGCATCACAGGCTTAAAGCCGCTTATGGTGAGTGGTGATACACGAATAAATAAATAAAAAAAAAAATTGGACTGGCCCGTTGGCGCAGTGGGTAGTGACCCTGCCTTCAGCTCCGAAGGACGCGGGTTCGATTCCCGCCGAGGGCCAACATTTTCTATAAATGAATTTGTTGGTCTTTGAGCCTGGGTGTATATTTGTATTTAAGTATGTATTTAAAAAAATATATGTATATATTCACCAGTTTTTATGTTAGAACTCGGCGGGAATCGAACCCGCGACCTTCGGAGCTGAAGGCAGGGTCACTACCCACTGCGCCAACGGGCCAGTTATCATCATTACACACTTAAAACATGAAAAAAAATTATTGTTCTTTGTTAAAAGTATACCCTCAAATTAATTATAAAACGTATAATTTATTGTTTTTCGACTAAATTTATTTATTTATATATTTATTATACTATAATTAAAACGAATAATGGTACCCTGTCCTTACCACCATTGTGAAGCACTATCAGGTTTTAAGTGCGAGTCAGACATACCCGCCGCTCGTCCCCGTCGGGTTGGTGACGATCCATAATGGGTTTTCTTGACAAAAAGTGTTGATACATGAAATATAGCACGAAATTATAAAGTTTACGACATTTTGACGGAATAGTAACTCACTGACTGACTGATGAGGGTTTAAATTGTTTAAAAAAAGAAACGGTTTATTATTATCCCACCACTAACACGTTGCTCCAATGCGTATAAGTAGGATCCACTTATGCCAAGAATTCTCCAAAAATATGCAGGATTCCCCACGATGTGATAGAGCAGGATGAATTGCAAAATAATTTCTAGTTTACAAGTACATCATTGGACAACATAATATATTATCCTATAATCTAGCCTATCCTATAATCTATAAAAAAAAAATCTATCCTTAAGGCTGAAAAAAGAATGGACACCAATACATGGTGTTACTAATAAGAGTTATACGCGTATATGCAACCAGCCCCAACTATAAGCTATAGCTTATATGATAAAAAGTAGAAGTATGTGAAGGCGAGAATTGTATATTATTATTTCATAGTTTTCATGAAGATATTGTCTCCTAAAAATAGAAAAATACAAGGATCATAAAGTTTAGGATATATTAGCTCTCTCTCTATTTCTTTCTATCTCTTCTATTTTTGGTTGCCAAATTTCGTTATCCTCTTCTGTTTTGGTTTTTTATTGATGCTATAGTTCCTTATCAACTATGTATGTGTTCCTTAGGTGAGTTTTGTGCGAGACACAGAGATGCAGTGGAGGTGTTCAAAGAGTGCTGCGCGCGGGAATCCAGACTCGCGCGGTTTATACGCAAGTGTCAGCAGAACCCACTGCTTAGGAAAAAGGTAATTTGTACTGCTTAGGAAAAAGGTAATTTGCACTGCTTAGGAAAAAGGTAATTTGTACTGCTTAGGAAAAGGGTAATTTGCACTGCTTAGGAAAAAGGTAATTTGCACGTATTATAACGGCCTTTTATTATCCCACTGCTGGGCATAAGCCTTCGTTTTCGGGGAGAAGGACTGGAACTAAGACCTACCACGCTGCTCCAATGCGTAGGTAATTGGTAGGTTACACATATCTCTAAAATTCTCTAGAGATATACAGGTTTCGTCATGATGTTTTCCTTCACCGAAAAGCGTGTGATAAATTGCAATCATGAATTAGACACATGAGTTATAATAGATAAACTCATTGGTGCCTGCCTGGGGTTTGAACTCATGATCGTTTCTAAAGAGTCGCACAGTCTAACCGCTGGGCTATTACAGCTTGCAATTATTTGTCTATGGAAAGTTATACGCAATACTTTTTTCAAACAGTTCGCAGTACTTATTATCTCGATAAAAACCAATTAAATAACTCATATCTAAGTTTTCTTTAAAGTTTTATGTATACGAGGGGTACAGGCCAACTTAGCTCTAAATTGTTTGGCTTCATGTTCATTGGGCTAATAAGCAACGCGCAGTTGAAAAATTAAATAACGAGATATTTTAAGGTTTTATTGCAACGTTCATGTTCATAAACTTCTTATTAAAAAGAAGAAGAAGTTTTTATTCTATATACACCATTTTCTTATTCAGCGTCGAGCAGAATTTAATTTAATTTGGGACAAAAACGCTAAAACTTACATTTGAAATTGCAATTATCGATCTAAATTTCCCTAACAATTCATGCCAAATGTGTAGTGCGAAAATAAGTTTAAATATAATTATTATAATTAAACTGTGGCAGCCCAGCGGTATGACCGTGCGCCTCTTTCGAGGAGGTCTAGGGTTCAAACCCCGCGCAGGCACCAATGAGTTTTCTAGTAAAGAGTCTAGAGAAATTAGAGAATTCTGGAGATATGTGTAACCTACCAATCCGCATTGGAGCAGCGTGGTAGGTCTTAGCTCCAATCCTTCTCTCAAAAAAAAAAAATATATATATACAAATACACCTTTCGAAAACCACGCAAGGTTTACATGAAGGTGTGGACTTCGCATTATTTTCCTATATCTATGTCTAATAATATACATTTTTTCAATGGCTGTTGAAACTTATTAAGTTAACATACAAGTTAACAAGAGTTTAAATAGAAACAGTTATTTGTATTAAAACTCTTGTACACCTGCATGTTATGTTTAAATTTATACAATCAAACAATATACATGACGGGTAGTACAAAGAACATTCAACCTCGATAAGTAAAAAACTCATACATTATATTAATGTATTTTCCTTTAACTTCAACAATCTATTTTATAATTCTTCATTTAGACTCCCTTCCCTTCGTCGTTTTAAAAACGAGGATATTTGCTATCACCCATTCTTCCTAATATTGTCACTTCTTTTTCTTAATCTCCTATTTTAAAATCCCTGGATTTTTTTATGTACCCAACCATGCTTGATATATTGACTGGCTCGTTGGCGCAGTGGGTAGTGACCCTGCCTTCGGCTCCACGGGTCGCGGGTTCGATTCCCGCCGAGGATCACCATTTTCTATAAATGAATTTTGTTGGTCTTTGAGCCTGGGTGTGTATTTGTATATAAGTATGTATTTAAAAATTATATAAGTATATATTCACCAGTTGTCTGTGTACCATAACACAAGTATTAAGTTACTTACTTTGGGGACGGACGACCGTGTGTGTAAGTGTTCCATATATTTATTTATTTATATTGACAGCTTTTTTTTATATCAAACCTTACAGTATTCATTTGTGTTAGGGTGTACCTGAATGCGTGCTGTTCGTAGCACAGAGGCTAACCAAATATCCCCTACTATTGGAACCGTTACTGAAAACCGCAGGAGACGATGTCGTCGAGAGAGAGTTACTACAAAAGGCTCTTTGTGGAGTTAAGGTGCGGTATTTTAATAATAATCATCATCTTCCTGCCCTTATCCCACTCTAAGTGGGGTCTCCACAACTTGTTACAAACATGTTGTCACATGATTTGGCTACGTATTTTACAACCGGCCGCCTGGCTGACATACACACGAGACCTCTGTAAGAAAGATTGTGGTCTATTCTACTTAGCAGGATACCACACGGTGTGTCAACTTACCTTAGTAGCCTTTTACAACACCTTGGTAAGAAATGAGGGTTATATTTTAAAAGTAATGATTATTAATTTAATTCCGTAATATATAAGAATTAAGAAATTTAGAAATTCAAATTTTATTTCTTAGTTTCTTTCAATTAAATAAAAAATTAAGGCGTATAAATAAGAAAACCCTTTTATTTTTCTTTGTTTTTTTAGATTTTGTATATGAGTACTTAACGTAATTAAATGATACAAAAAATAAAAAAAGTGCTTAAACAGTTTGCAACATGCAACAATTCGTCAAAACATTTAATAATTTTTATTTATAAATATTTTACATTTAACTTGATTTTCAGGAAATTTTAGTAGATGTTGACAACCAAGTAGCAGCTAAGGAGCGAGAAGATCGGAAATTAGAGATCTACCATCGAATAGATGCAAAATCTTTCGCCAATTTTCGCGGTAGTAAATTCAAAAAGAGTGACATATTGCAAGGCAACAGGAGTCTAAAGTGAGTTCCTTAGTAATATCCTAATTCTCCATTGTATTTAATCTTCTTGGTTTTGATATAGTATTGTAGAATTGAATGAGTTAAAAACAAGCACGTTATACAGGTGTCCCGTAATAAATGATGAACTTAGATGATAAAAATGTGAGGATATAGACTCTCTTCGACCCTGTACATGACAATAATGACTAAATTTAACTAGTAATAACGATTACATTTTGAGAAGAGCAGCCGACGAGTTTCTTGCTGTTCTTAGTACAGACAGCAGGTAGAAACAGCTTTACGAACCAGCAGTAGAGTTGACGATTCAAAAGCACTTGTTTACAAGTTTACTTGAATAAAGAATATTTTGAATTTCAAATGGATAACTTGTAGCGCCTGATAGTGGATCCATTGAAAATCATAAAAACAAATCTTTTAAGTGCTACCCAAGGTACGATTTTTTTTTAAATCGTGGAATTTTTCACACTCTTTTGCGTTTCTGTATAATACAGCTTCAAATAACTGAAATTCGTCTGTTTTTTGTATTTTAATAATCTTCAGAAACTGTACAAATAGATATGTAGCGAATCATATATAGAACTGTGAACTTTAATTTATATGTAAAAATATGTAAATGTTTGTATACATTACGGGACAATTGTATATAAATCTGGTATGTACAAAAGGCCAATAGACAATTTCTTGTTGTCAGGTTCGAAGGAGTGGCAACATTGATGCAAGGTCGAAGCAAAATGCAGACGCTGTTGGTGATAGTGTTGACGGATGTGTTGTTTTTTCTTCACGATAACAATAACAAATATACCTTCTTTACTCCCGATAATAAGGTACATGTACGTAATTTTGTTATATATTTAAGAAAATAATACAATAAGTATTTAGTGAAGTCAATTTCTTTTCCGCAAAAGTTTCTATCGAAAAACTGGGCGACAATTTGTTGGTGAATCCAGTCTACGTTATTTTAAATACATGCTAACTCTTGAAATAAAAAAGTTAATAAAAAATCGTAAAAGTATTATTATCATATAAAAAAATATTTATTTAACTATTGTTTAACCTATTTTTAAATAATGTAGTTTAAATTTTGTGTATAATAGGATTGATTGATATATAAGTAGTAAGTAAGTAACGGCCTGTTACTATCCCACTGCTGGTCATAGGCCTCCTCTCTCCATTTTTGGAGAGAAGGGTTGGAGCTAAGACCTACCACGCTGCTCCAATGCGGATTGGTAGGTTACACATATCCCCAGAATTCTCTAGAGATATGCAGGTTTCCTCACTATGTTTTCCTTCACCGAAAAGCGTGTGATAAATTGCAATTATCAATTAGACACATAAGTTTTTTAATAGAAAAACTCATTGGTGTCTGCCCGGGTTTGAACCCATAATCGTCTCTAGAGATTCACACGGTCGCACCGCTAGGCCATCACAGCTTGATTTGATATATAGCACTACAAAATTAAACTTTAAAACAAATGTTAGACATATCGGTCCCTTTTCCCATTAAAACAAGAGCCTTAATTTCATGATTAGTTATGTGGAAAAGGAATTAACAATATTTCGTTCTCCATAGACGGGTGTGGTGTCATTATGGAAACTCTTAGTACGTGAGAAGGCGGGCGCGGAGGGTCGGGGGCTATACTTGATATGTAACGGCCCTCCCGAGCCCGAGATGTTCGAGTTGCGGGTCCATCGGCCCAAGGACATCGCAGTATGGATCCATGCCATCAGGTACGTATGATCATAGCTGTAGCAATCAGAAAACTTGTGGTCGCAAGTTCTTAAATCAAAAGAAAAGTCCATTAGTTCAATTATAAATTTAAATAAAATTGTCTTTTTTTTAAAAAACAAATGTTTAATCTGTTAGCATTTATGCTTTATTTGTTACAAAAATCATTACATTTTATTTTATAAACAGGCCACCCTTAATTATTAGTATAAAAGCAGCATCCGCCATGTTTGTCTCCTTTCACAGTCCGACTATAATCCTCCACAGCGCGTCGCTTTAAGCCGAGGTTCGGCCTCACGGGAGGCACCCTTAAGGCGACGCTCCCAGGATGCTGCGGGCCTCTTTCGAGACCCGCTCTCCTAGCACTTCACCCCCGGCGATGCTTCTGCGCTCGCCCACACTCCCGGTGACGCTGTCAAAGCCTTCATGGCTAACAGCCTTAGTTAGTGTCCGAAAAAAAAAAAAAAAAAAAAAGTTTGTCTCCTTACTTCTTAAAACTACGTCATAGTGATCGGACGTATTGCCTTCCAGTGTAGCACAGTGAATAAACGTTAATTATTACATTAGATTCAGTGATTCATTTATATCCCTGGCCTGTTCTCCTACATAATCAATTCGAATCATTTCAAATCAACCTCATTTTTTATATGTTAACAAGACTTCAACAACAACATTCTTTTGCATATTTTGCGGTGACTGCAGCAACCATATTTTTTGCATATTTTACCATAACTGCAACAACCACATTCTTTTGCATATTTTACTATGACTGTATCAACCACATTCTTTTACATATTTTACCACGACTGCATCAACCACATTATTTTGCATATTTTACCATGCCTGCATCAATCATATTCCTTTGCACATTTTACCATGACTGCATCAATCACATTCCTTTGCATAGTTTACCATGACTTCATCAAACACATTCCTTTGCACATTTTACTATGACTGCATCAACTGCATTCCTTTGCATATTTTACCATGACTGCATTAACCACATTCTTTTGCATATATTGCAGTGACTGCAGCAACTACAGTGACGCTTTTTTGCATATTTTACCATGACTGTATCAACCACATATTTTACAATGACTGCCTTTTACCTGCCTACACATTTCTTGCATATTTGACCATGACTGTTGCATCCACATTCTATGAATATTTTACCATAACTCCCATTAACTGTATTTCATTTTCAAGAGCTGCAGTACAAAGTTGTCCAGAGGAAGTGGAGGAATCCGAAGCGGGCGCCGCGGCCACCTCCGCTGAGGAAAGACAACGCCAACTTGAAGCAAGACATGAAAACATAAGACTGATTACTGGTAAGCACTAAAATGACTATAATAAAGTCAGATTAGGGTTTATTTTGAGATATCTATGTTAAATACTACGTAAATATGTCGTGGAATTACACGGAATACTAAGAACCACTGACTTCTAGTTACGAACAGCCTGGCTAGAATATTATATTTGGAAATGAAAAATGGAATGATAAAAGTTGGATAAAATAATATTTTAGAAAACTAGCGGCACCGGCGATTGCTTGGTGTTGATATTAATTTTAAAATACCTTCAATTATATACTTGTTATTTTCTAATCTCGAAGGGAAAACGTGAGTTATTCGTCCTATACGTTAGCCCGATATATAAGCTTTAATTGTGCAAAATTTCACCGAATATTGGTGTAGCGAATTGGTTTTGAAAACGTTACAAAGAGAGACGGATTTTCGGTTTAATATTATATTATTCTAATAGAATATGGATTATAATTTATTATTTTCACCAACAAAATTCAGAACACAAATGATATATAAGTTAAGGTATTTTTTTTCGTACCATATCTTAAGAATTCTTAATAATGAAAATAGCAGAAACCTGGAAAGTGTTAGATTTCAGATTATGAAAAGACCAAACGATTTTGTTTAAATAATTTTTTTTTTTTTATATTATACATATTCACATAAACTTATCTGTGCACAGACGAAACTCCATGGTGGCATATCGAAGGTAGATTTATTTATAAAGTACGTTCTCAGAAGCATGAGAGCATGGTTTCCTATTTGTAAATAATTCCAATAAAAAATTTGTTCTCAAATATTAATATATTGTGACGTCAGTATTGTGTTTCTTATTTTTTAAATAATGCTGAGTAATTAATTTCTTGTCCGGCACCTAACATACTAGGTAAATTGTTGAATATTGTGTCTGTAATATTGCTAGTGGTGAATTTTGCAAATCCTGCCATTTACGTTTTCCCTTTTCGATTGATTTGATGATCTCTTTATATGTTTTTGGCAACGGAGATTCTAGAAATTCTAATTATTGACGTTGTGATTTAAGTTAATTTTGACAGTTTACCTCTTTCTGTTAGTATCTTTTATAAGTGTATATCCCTTAATAGTTTGGCACATGATATTTTTACTGTACCGTTTACTTGTTTTGAGTATATTATGTATTTTGTTTTTAATGTCTAGTACAGAAAACAAACATTATTAAGTGTCACATTCGAGTCATAGGTAATTATTTATTCTATACAGCGTTTTTTGAATTTAAACTATCGTGAGTGGTATTCATAATGGATGTATAGAAACCGACTATACTCACGTGTTATTTTATCGAAACTAGTCGGGCTCATCCGATAAAATAACACGTGAGTATAACCGGTTTCTATACATTACCTATACAGCGTTTTTTAAAATTAATATAAATACTATGTTAGTGTACAAATTTATTTCTTATCCGCTGTAGTTAATTATTTTTATGAACTATTTGGAAAATTGGAAAGTTTATGATCACGTTTTAAAATTTATTCCATTAATATAGCACAAAAATATTAGCATTATTTTGTATAAACTAACGCCTAATTAAAAAAAAATGGTATATTTAGGGATCATTTATGTATTACCGAATCAATTACTAAACTAAAAAACTAATAAAACTAATTACTAAGACTAAAGGTTATTATGTGTAAACTTTTAAAAATTTAGTGTAGCTAAGTTTATTTCGTCTATTTCGTTAATAAACATGATTTTCGTTAAAAAAAATTCAAATAGTTAAGGAGTATTTACCTCTGTGGTACTATATGACGAATATATTCACATTCATTATTAACATGTCTTTTTTAATCGTCAATTTAAAATTTCTAGAGGCTTTAAGAAGTAAGGACCGTGAACACGCGCAGCTTCTAGAGGAGAAGATGGCGTTGCATATGAAGATGGTTGGACACACGGGATCGTCTACTTTGGATGTACCTAATTCAGGTAAATTGTTTGCTTCTACAGACCTTTGTAGGAAAGTTTAAGAAAAGGTATATATAGAGGATGAAACAATAGGCTATACAATAAGCGTAATTCGGTACGATTATAACATATAAAACAAGGTTCAGTTAATCAGTAAAGTCAACATGGTTCAGTTAATAATAGTTTAGAATATTACCATAAACATTTTACCATCAGTTTGTAACACTGTCATCAACTGATAAAAACTTTATAGAATTAGACGTTACTTTGCGGAGGTGCATAATACAAAAGTAATGAGAATATTATTTTGCTATAATCCGCGACAAAATAATATTCTCATTACTTTTGATAAAAACTTGCAAGATATTCAGGGGCTGCTCTTATCAGGAATAGTAATTATGTCTGGGTAATTCTAATATCACAGGGCACTCGATGTGGGAAACTAATAATCCTACTTGGATCAGTAACGACCTAACTAAATCATACCTACTTGTCTAGCAATGACCTGCCTTAATAGGATCTAGACCGCGACCCTTTACTAATTGCTTACAAGACAACGTTCAGAACCAGACTGGCTTCATATATAGCAGGCTCTGCTATTTAATAGCAATGTTTACATACACGAAAGTCCCTACTTTTGTTATTGATTACTTGTGAACCCTGTTTTGTAAACAACCAAGACATTTGATTATTTCAACTACCGACATTTTTGTATATTTTATAATAAAATAAACAATCACTAACCATTACAAACTTTTTACGGATAATTCTAGCTTATTAGTGAAGATTTTAAATCTGTTCCAGTAGGAGTTTCTTCGATGTTTCCTGGTGGACTCGTGTTTCCGGACTACGTCCGTCTCGCGGCTCCGTCGCCTGACACTCACGCACTGTGGCAGGAGGTCTGCAAAGTCGTCAAGGTAACGTTATTTTTAAGACTAATATATATTCTTCATTCTTACTCCATATACGAAGAATATGGCACAAAGCACCTCTCGCTTTCCATCACAGAGGAGGTTTGCTTACAGCTACAGTACCAGCTCACTCCCAGTAGGCGAATTTTTTTTACAATTGCGTGACCCCCTCAACACATCATCATCTCATCATCTTCCTGCCCTTATCCCACTCTTAAGTGGGGTCGGCACAACATTTTATAAACCTGCTGTCACATGATTTGACTGCGTTTTTACGACCGGCCGCCTGCCTGCCGCCAACTTACCTTGGTCGTATTTTACGACACCTCTGTAAGAAAGAGGGTGGTCTATTGTACTAAACCGGATACCACACAGTGGGTCAACTTACCTTAGTCGCCTTTTACGACACCTCGGTAAGAAATGAGGGTGGTCTATTCTACTCAGCCGGATGCCACACGGCGGGTCGACTTACCTTAGTCGCCTTTTACGACACCTCGGTAAGAAAAGAAGTAAGAATAGTACCACCCGTACTATTCTATTCAGCCGAATACCACACGGCGTACCCCCATCAACACAATTTATATAAAACCGTAGGTAGTAAATTGTATTGTATAAAAATAGACAGCTTTTGGGGGCCTTATAATTAATTATTATATAAACAAACGGGTCACATCCCGACAACCTCGAGTTACCTTTGTATAAGGTTCAACGCTTCGGCAGAGTTGCATCCACCGTAGTCACGAACTGACTGAACGGTTGAGTCAGTCCGTGACCATGGTGGATGTCCAGTAATGAGACAAGTTTCATTCTAAAAGTTGACTCAAATTATTATTAGACGCTCACGCGTTTAGATCTTGTTTTAACTTGTCTTGGTTAGAAAAGTAGATACGATCTTGTTAAGTCGTTACTGACCCAACTAGGATTGTTATTAGGTTTAAATCATTTATTCTCAAAAAAAGCCAATGGCCACTTACATGAGAACATAAACTCTTAACTAAATTAGGCGGTCACTAAAAGACCTGCTCATTAAACGATTTTAATTATCGTTTGACTGTAAATTATTTTAGTTATACTAGATTTTTCATTATTCATTGTTATTCTTAAAATTTTATTATGTGTAATTTTCAAATATGTATTTTGCGAGAAGTGATTTAAAACACTTTAACGAGCTTACATGTTTAATATTAGTAGGTATTTTATTAAAGAATTGTGCTCCTGCATAAGTAATATTCTTTTTGTCATAATTTGTATGGAATTTGGGCAAAACAAGTAAACTTGGTCGACGAAGGCTACGTTTAGATATTTGAAATTTTTTTAAAAGGATAAACTAGTATGGATGGTTTTATCAATTATTTTTTAATTAGAATACATGTATTATATATATATATATATATATATATATATATATATATATATATATATATATATATATATATATATATATATATATATATATTTGCTTAATATTCATTAGCTTAGTTTCTGAGATTTTTTTTTTGTGTTGATGTGTAGTATTATTAAACCACATTAAGTGTTGTTATTGGAATCTATTTAAAGATAATTTGTAAAAGAAAAAGAAACGCGAGGTCCAATACTAAACACTAGTACCCGTTTGTTTATACAATAATTAGTATGAACCGTGAAAGTATAAAGCCTTATAATTAGTTTAATAGATAGTATAGTTTACGGTGTGTTGTAAGGACGCGTTGGAGGCGTCGAGCAGCGGTTGGGCGCAGTTGGCGGGCGGCGCGGCGCTCGGCCGCAGTACTAGCTCCGCGGGGGAGCGGCACTCCGCGCACTACCAGAGCCCCGCACTACCGCGACGGGCTGACACCTTCGCCGGCTTCGACGCTCAGCAGCACCGAGGTAGAGTCATAGAGTTATTATACTTAGAGTAACGGCCATAGGTAGGCCTGTAATTAAGCGTCCAGCAAGAAATAAGATAGGGAAGATGATGGACCTATCTTTGTCTAATCACACATGCGCAAAAAATATTTATGGGTCTACTTTGAAAGCTGTGATGGCCTAGCGGTGCGACCATGTGAATCTCTAGAGACGATCATGGGTTCAAACCCGGGCAGACACGAATGAGTTTTTCTATTAAAACTTATGTGTCTAATTGATAATTGCAATTTATCACACGCTTTTCGGTGAAGGAAAACATCGTGAGGAAACCTGCATATCTCTAGAGAATTCCAGGGATATGTGTAACCTACCAATCCGCATTGGAGCAGCGTGGTAGGTCTTAGCTCCAACCCTTCTCTCCAAAAATGGAGAAAGGAAACCTATGCCCAGCAGTGGGATAGTAACAGGCCGTTACTTACTACTTTGAAATTTTTTTACACACCAAAATATTTGTTTTTTTTAATGTATTAGGAAAATTTTGGAATGTTATTACTTACTATTTGATCCAACTGAATCTTCAGATAATGCGATACAGATAGGTAGTCGCATTTTCCTTATCTTTGGATGGACATATACTAGACCGGCTCCCTTACTCTATGACTCTACTATACTCTATGACGTCTATCAGATTATTGGATAAATTCGTTTAAATTAATCCTTATCCTATTTCTTTTTCTTTACACCGATACATAACGTAATATGTAAGTCATTCTATTGTATTAACTAGCCCGTTAGAGCTGTGGTAGTGACCATGCCTTCAGCTCCACAGGTCGCGGGTTCAATTTCCGCCGGGAGCCAACATTTTCTATAAATGAATTTGTTGGTCTTTGAGTCTGGGTGTATATTAGTATTTAAGTATGTATTTAAAAAATATATAAGTATATATTCACCTGTGATGTAGCTAGGGGGTGGCGAGAGGGGCGGTCGCCCCAGGGCACCACAGGCGAGGGGGGCACCATATTTGATAATAATTTTTTTTTCTGATGAATAATGAAATCATTTCAGAAAAAGTTGAATAAGACTCTTATTCAACTTTTTGCACATTGATTTTGTATGATTATATTGTCTACAATAAACATAAAAAGGTTTCTTAGCTGTAGAGCTCTATGAAGAAACAACGGACTTTGCCACTCAAAAAGTGAGGAAAGTTCGTTTTTAATTTTCTAAATAAATTTTATCATAATCTAATGTTATTTTATATATAGTTATTATCATTTTGAACCAATTTAAATTTATATATTCATTTATAAAGTCATTGCGTTCTGAAATCTAAAATTATTTAGACTCTTTAGAAGGGGGGGGGGCATCAGGTGACAATTGGCCCCGGGCCCCAAATATACTAGCTATGCCAGTGATTCACCAGTTGTCTGTCTACCATAACACAAGTATTAAGTAATTTACTTTGGGACGGACTTTTTGGATTGGGACGGATTTACTTACGGACGACCGTTTGTGTAAGTGTAAAACAAAAAAAAAAACTTTAACTGTAATGTGTGTAGAAAACAAATTCTATTCTACATATTTTTTACCAGGCGTAACAGTCCGCCTGTCTGCATCCGACACGCCACCTGCTGAGGGCGAGTCGCAGGCCGACGCGGCGACACGGGTCCGGGACGAGGCCGACGCGGCGCTGAAGCTGCAGCACGCGATATACACGCTAGCTTGCATCGTGTGGCAACAACTCACCACCATTCACAGGTAAGACTTAGAAGGACTTTACAGAATACTCTAATACAAACTGGATTAAATAATTGGCCCGTTGGAGTAGTGGGTAGTGCCCCTGCCTTCAGCTCCGCGGGTCGCGGGTTCGATTCCCGCCGAGGACCAACATTTTCTATAAATAAATTTGTTGGTCTTTGAGCCTGGTTGTATATTTGTATTTAAGTATGTATTTAAAAAATATATATAAGTATATATTCACCAGTTGTCCGTAACCCATAACACAAGTATTAAGTTACTTACTTTGGGGACTGACGACCGTGTGTGTAAGTGTCCCATATATTTATTATATTTATTATTAATTGTTTTTGTATAATTCACGATTAAATGTTCTTAATATTATCAATATAATTTAATCTTTAGTATCCAAATTGCTTTAGTAAATGCTTATTCTGTGCTTATTATTAATATCTGGGTGGCCTAACCCTTGCTCGGTAGTTTTTTACAAAATAAAAAGAAAAAAGTTTAATAAAAAGTTAAAAAAAAAAACAATAGGGTAGGTGGGGCTCGATCCCAGGTATTTTCGTTTCTCGCGACCACCCGTTCCCTGAATAAGCTACGCTAACTTGACAGTTAATGGCAAAAATTCAATTCAATATAAATTTTAGAATTTTTTATGCCCAAAAACAGGGATATAATGAATTTTTTTTAAGTAAAACCTAGCTAGATCGATTTTTCTCCCCCAAAACCCCTGACGTGTTGAATTTCAGAAAAATCGTTAAAGCCGTTTTCGAGATTCGAAAATATATATATACATATAAGATTAATTTATAGAATTAGGCGTTACTTTGCGGAGGTCCATAATACAAAAGTAATGAGAATACTATTTTGCTATAATCCGCGATAAAAGAAAATATATGTAATGCTAAATGTAGAGTGTACTATTCGTTCTCATATAGAATGCAGAATTTGTAAGAACTCATGCACTACCCGACACCGATGGCACAACAATACACAAGCACTGCACACATTCACCACCACAATCTCAACAATTGTTTCGCCCCGTAATCGAAGCATCGTCAGGAGATAGACTCCACGACAAAATCGCAAAGCCATTGCGATTTTGCAGCTTTGCGATTTTGTTTGCGACTTTGCAATTGTTGAGATTGTGGTGGTGAATGTGTGCAGTGCTTGTGTATTGTTGTGCCATCGGTGTCGGGTAGTGCATGAGTTCTTACAAATTCTGCATTCTATATATGAACGAATAGTACACTCTACATTTAGCATTACATATATTTTCTTTTATCGCGGATTATAGCAAAATAATATTCTCATTACTTTTGTATATAAGATTGACTCATTAAAATATTAAAGATATAGATGTTCTAAGTATGAAGTTGGTCGTTGTCCCCAGTCTAGAGGCTCAGGTGTGCGCGTGGCGGTCGGTGGGCGCGGGCGGCGCGGGGCGCGCGCACGACGCGCAGCTGGAGGAGCTGCGGCACGCGCAGGCGCGGCTGACGGCCGAGCGCGCCAACTGGGAGGCGCAGCGGGCCGCCGACAGGGACGCGCTAGAACATGGTGAGAATGGAAATGGTGGACCTGGGCCTCAGAAGCGATCATCTTCTTCTTCTCCCTGCCACATTACATTACATTACATCTCCCTGCCCTTTATGGGTCCTGGCCTCCTCAACGAGCCTTTTCCACTTCGCTCTGTCCCTAGCCTCCCGTCTCCAATATGTGACTTTGCCCATGCTACTGAGGTCCTCCTCGATATAATCTCCATCGGTCTGCCTCTGGGTCTTTACTATTGCGTGGTCCACTTGGAAATAGTTTTGGCAGCTCTAATATCGTCTAAAAAACCGCATCTAAATCTGTTGTGTAGTTTTAAAGATTTAAGCATACATAGGGATATAGGGACATAGGGACGGACACAGAAAGCCACTTTGTTTTATAATATGTAGTGATAGGAATAACGTCAGAGATGACAAATGATCCAAGGTAATTTTTTTTTTGTCGATCTGACTGTGCTGTGAACCCTAACGGATTTTACAGCGTCATTGGGCGGGACAGGTGAGCCCAAAAGCATCGCCAAGGTTAGAAATGCGGAGAGTAGAATTTCTACTCTCCGCGGATCGTCATCCTAAGGGACCCTCATAGGGTCCTAAGCTGTGCTCTGGCCTCACAAGAGGCAACGTGTAGTGGTGGGCTACTAGTATAACTCATTAGTCATCATGGCGTCGGGATTATGACGGGACGCCACGTCCGACGGACTTCAGAAAACTAGGACCTCGTTTTCGCCGGCAAAGACGTTGTTTGCGTGGATAATGTGTGTCTGTGTTAACGATTATTATTTGATTGTCGTCAAGGTCAGGACGCTTATTGGACACCCATATTTCGCTGACCCTACCTAACAGGGATGTAAGACATCTAAGAGAACGGAAGATGGTACCGACCCACACTTTGTAAGATAATGGTTGGAGAATAATGATTTATATTTATTGTTGACAGAACGTAGACAATTACAAGTGGCGCGGCAAGAACTAGAAGATCAGCAAAAAGATGTCGAGCAGCAACGAGAGAGGCTATATCGGCGGTTGGAAAGGTTGCAGCAACACGGTAAGTAATATGTTATTATCATAAATACAGTTTTTTATATACTCTAAGATCCTCGGTTAGGTTACTATTTAAAAAATATCAAAATTACACTTATTTACAGTCTGCTTTTTATAAATATATTGAAATATACTTTGCGATTCCAACATGTCATCCGCCTTTTTTTTTTTTATTGTTTTTTTTATATTAGGTATAGATTGCTAGTATGAGGTCGTCAATCTCCTGTCCTTATTCCACTCTAATTGGGATCGGCACAACATGTCTATCTCTTACATTATCTTCTATCATTCGCCAACTCCGGGGCTTTTCCTTTTGTATGCATGTTATACTTCACACAATCCATTGATCTATATTAAATCGACAATGTATTTAAGGTACTTGGATAAGGTTAATTGGATAAGGATTAATGCTGTATTGTTAAAAATTGCTTCGAAAATAAGGCATTATTTTTCGTAAAAAGTAAATGACAAAAATGCTATTGTGGGTTTTCCATAAGAGATACTATGTAGTGATTATACAGTTTGGGGAATCAACTTTTCTCATTACATGTGCAAAAATTTTCCCACGTGACGAAAAGGAGTGATAGGAAACGGATAGGAAACGAATATTGTTCAACATTAATTTTGTAACTGACTTATTAGTTTTGCTTAAGTTTCTTAAATTTAACAATTAATTTTAATTAATGTTAATTTTTCTTTCTCTTTTCTAAATATATGTATAAAAAGGATAAATAAATAAGTTTAATATTATATGGCCTAGGTGGTTCACAAGAAGAGATAGCGAGCGTTGGCACTTTATCTCCCGATTCCAGCGTTAGCGACACAAATCGTCGGAAAGAGCCCAAGTGGAGAAGTGAGTAAATTATATAGTTAGCATATCACATTAGTAACATAGGGTTCAACGTTTGTTTTCAGTAATGAAATTATATTATAAAGGTTGAGGATGGCTATTGAAAACAGTAAATAATTGTTAAATACTAACGAGTATGCTTTAGACCACACGACTGATGTAAAATCAGGTCTATATCTAGGGTTATACGAGAGATATAAAATAGTCCCCCACTGCTATAGATAAACGAAAGTTAACTACGTATGAGAGAAAAAGAAAGAAAATATGTACTCGTAGCTCTCTCTTGCCCCTAGAGTAATATACGAAGCGTAACTCTCTCTCTTGCTATCTTCGCTAACTCATATAATTATAATTGTTGTTTCACTTTGTAGGTTAATAGAGATCTCCCTCTATCATAGGGATAAGTTGATCTTTGTACACTTTTTTTTATTAAATGTTTTTCAATAGGTTTCAACCTTTGTTTTCAGTCCTGCAATTATATTATAAAAGTTGAGGATGGCTATTGAAAACAGTAGATAATTATTGAATACTAACGAGCATGCTTTAGACCACACGACTGATGTAAAATCAGGTATATCTTGGGTTACACGAGAGATATAGAATAGTCCCCCACTGCTTTAGATATACGAAAGTTAACTATGTATGAGAGAGAAAGAAAAGAAAATCATCTCCCTGCTCTTATCCCACTCTAGGTGGGATCGGCACAATCGAAATGTTACGACACCTCGGTAAGAAAGAGGGTGGTCTATTCTACTAAACCGGATACCACACGGAGAAAGAAGAGATCATATGTATTGAAAAGAAAATATGTACTTGCAGCTCTTTCTTGCTCCTACAGTTATATACGAAACGTAACTCTCTCACTTTTGCTATCTTCGCTAACTTAGACAATTATAATTGTCTCACTTCATAGGTTAATTGGGAGAGATCTCTATCAAAAAGGGATAAGTTTTGTACATTTTTTTTAATTAATAATGTTTTTTAACATTTTTTATGGTATATGAATAAAAAGAAATATATATACCTCCTTGTCAACTTCGCTTCGTCTCGTCCGAACATACTATACGCTCTCGTCACGCATTCACTAGCTTACTCCTCAAGTCAAGTGAGCGTAAAGAAGTCTAACTTTAAAATTGGCATAACGGTTCGCTTCTAATCCATCCTCCTGCCCTTATCCCACTCTAAGTGGGGTCGGCGCAACATGTTATAAACATGCTGTCAAATGATTTGGCTGCGTTTTTATGACCTGCCTGATGTCAACTTACCTCTGTCGTATTTTACGACACCTAGGTAAAAAATAGGATGGTCTATTCTACTAAACCGGATACCACACGGTAGGTCAACTTACCTTAGACGTCTTTTACGACACCTCGGTAAGAAATGAGGGTGGTACTATTCTACTTAGCCAAATACCACACGGCTAGGTTCGCTTATAATATGTAAACTTTTTATCTACCTTTTTTGTCCTAAAATATCGTACCTTTGTTCAGATAACCGCGGCTCGACCGGCTCGGAGTCTTCGGCCAGCGCTTGCAGTGTGAGAGGCGCCGCTCTGCCGCCGCCTCAGCTACTGTCGGCTCAAAACGAGACCAGGGCCACTGTACGAGCGCCTGCGATACAAGTAAACATTGGTTTAAATGTTGTCCTTACAACAGTAACTCCGGGGCTACATTAGCGCACGAAGATTCGTGTCGCGTTGGCGCAAAACATCTTGTCTACATTAGCGGGCGAAGATTTGGAAAGCGGCCTACGGCGAATATTCCTCGTTGAGTTTTGTGCGTCTGTCGTCCCACTTCAAAGTCAGGGCGACAATGAGGTGTCGTAAGTGTGGCCACTCGAGCGAATGTTGTCGCGACAAATCCCTTTGATGCGCGCCAGTTTACCGACAGTGGCCCGATGCTACATCGTCTGCGGACCAATACATCGCGTTGTAACGATGTACCCGGCCACATACATCGCCGTAGCCCGAATATTCGCCGTAGCCCGCTAATGTAGCCAAAGCGTAATACAGCGTGTTTCGGTGCATTAGCGTCTTACCCATAACAGCATAAATACGAACGCGCGACGCCGCCGCCATCAGTTTGCATTTGTCTACAAGTACCGCGAACAACGCGTGCCCTCCGGCATTTATAGTTTTAGTAGCCATAGCATTAGTAATCATTTATTCTTAGGTAAGTTGTTTAAAGCTGTGATAGAACAGCGATGCGACCGTGAGAAGCTCTAGAGACGTTCATGGGTTCAAACACCGGGCAGCCACCAATGAGTTTTTCTATTAAAACTTATGTGTCTAATCGATAATTTTACACGATTTTCGGTGAAGGAAAACATCGCGAGGATACCTGCATATCTAGAGAATCCTAGGGGTATGTGAAACCTATCAATCCGCATTGGAGCAGCGTGGTAGGTCTTAGCTCCAATCCTTCTCTCCAAAAAACGGAGAGAGGAGGCCTTTGTCCAGCAGTAGGATAGTAACAGTCCGTTCTTTACTTTTTACTTTTATTTTTCAAAACGGAAAGAAAGAACGTTTTTTTTGTAAACCCATCAATTTATTTCGCGGAAAAAATATGCAAAACTAATTGTTTATTTCCTGCCTGAACTATTCTTCTACTAGCTTCGCTTGTAATCATAGTTTATATGCGTACCAGGCATAACTTAACATGTTCGCAACATACACTTTTAAGGATAGCCATAAATAGGTTTAAGTTTAAATTTAAATATTCACAAGTTTGTATGTGCGATATACAAAACTTATCGAAGTGAAGTCGATAAGTTAATATTTACCACGTAAATTAGGCAATCCTAATGCATATTACGATGAAATACGAAACTAATGAGAATATTATTTTGCTACAATCGTGCTATATTCTCATGAGTTTTGTATTATGGACCTCCGCAAAGTAACGCCTAATTCTATAAATTATGATGAAATATGTAAAAGGAAGTAAGTCGGTTTAACAATATATTTACGCCTGGCACGGATATAGTCGATATGATAATATTTCGCGTTGTCACAGCAAATGGTGAAGCAACAGCTACCGCTGAAGTTAGCTAGCGGCAAGAGTCAGCAGCCACCACCGGGCTACCATCGTTTGCACGAGTCTCCGTGCGAGGTACATGTTATATATAACATTTTATTTATGGATTATTATAATATGTATCATTATATGATTTATTCTTCTCAATTGTATATATTCGTTTCTGGAGATATTAGGTATTTCTTTCGGCCTTTAAATTTGGTCGCTCTTTGTGACCTTTAGAAATATACCCCATATTTCTATTTATTGGGGATACTAGATAACCGTAACTTTGTTCGCGCTTACTAAAGTGTTTAATTTATCGTTTTAAAGTGCTCTCAAAAATGTAATGTTTCTTAGTAACAATTTCTTCTAATTTCCCCACTTCTTTAGAAATACATAAGGTCTATTTATTAACTTGTTTATTGATTCATTAAATTTTATCCAGTTTTTTTATTATTTCTTATTACATATACGATATAACTGCTGTTTAAATAATTAAGTTAAAAGCTTCAATATTATATTAGTGTGATGCTTGTTTTTTAGCATAAGTTTTGGTTGCGATTAACACTAATTTATAACGACTAGGCTAAATTAAAATTTTAGGAGTTTTAGATATTTTGAACATTAAAGGAAAATATTTTGGGACAAAGTGACACAATTTTATGAATGTTTAAGACTACAAGCAGTGGCGTAGTTAGGTACTAAAAGCCCTAGCGCAAAAATAAACAAGGCCCCCAACTAAACTATTAAAATGAAGTACGTCGAGTTCGGAATACGGCGAATACGGAAAGAATCTTTAAATTTATATTATTTGTGCATACCAAAGCACGTCCTGGTTCTATACGCATTGCTTAGGTATAAATAAATAAATAAATAAATATATGGGACACTTACACACACGGTCGTGCGTCCCCAAAGTAAGTAACTTAATACTTGTGTTATGGTAGATAGACAACTGGTGAATATATACTTATATATTTTTTAAATACAAATATACACCCAAATGAATGAGTAATTGGATAAATTAATTAATTTAAGTCTAGAGATGGGTCTGATCTTGGGGGCCCATGGCATTGCCCCGTTTAGCCTTCAGGTAGCTACACTGACTACAAAGTATCACATAATCACAGTTCTACAGGGATGCCAAAAAATTGGTTGAAACAGATAAAATGGTTGTTTTCAGGACGCGGAGTATCCAAATGTATTTTAACAGCTCAATTTGATTTTTTATGTAAGTAACTAAATAATTATCGGTGTTTGTAGATTGTCGGTGTCGCCTATACTGTCATGGCAGTAATTGTTAGTGGAATATGAATTTAAACTTTTATCCACCCACCAAAATCACTTTGGAAAATAATGCCACTATAATTTTTTATGAGTAAAACTTGCCAAACATTCGAATGAAAGAACTAATGACTTAAAGAAATAAATGACTTGATTCCTGCTAAATTCCATAATTGCACTGTACGTCACAAGTTAAAATATCAACCTCAGCATCTGGATGCGTGTTAATCCACTATAGTCCATTTCTCAGACAACTTAATTCCGCAAACCACCAAATTATGGATGATTTCCCTTTGGCAGCATTTCGGAATCGGTACGACATAATTTTCTTCAAAAAATGTATGTTACATCTTTTTAAAGGTTGGCAAGGCATTCGCTATCCTAGAGGTCACGGCTCTCTGTAGTTTTGACTTCGTATCGAAACAAAACTGTCTTTGACATGGTAGAATATTATCCGCTGGGCCCATGTAAAGATTGTCTAAAAATGTAATTGAAATCAGTCCATCCATTTTGGAGTTTATAAAGAATACATATATACTTTGTTTTATATAAATAAATTGATAACTAATAATAGAACGGGCTTGTAAAATTATCTCATCTGTTTGTATGCACTTATTTTCGTATTCCACTAAGATATATTGGCTGTAGATGCAGTAGTCAGATGTAAATGCTTTCGGTACTACTCTCTCAATGCTATCGATATTTATTCTTTGATTTACAACCATTTCGTCTGTTCAGCTTATATTGTAACAGCATGTAGAATTTTACACGATTTTAATTGGTTGCATTTAGAAAATATTTAGTTGATATAAGTGATAACATGTTATATAAGCTGTGGTAGCCCAGCGGTAACACCGTGCGCTTCTTTCGAGGAGATCTAGGGTTCAAACCCGGGGCAGGCACCAATGAGTTTTCTAGTAAAAACTTATGTGTCTAATTGATAATTGCAATTTATTACACGCTTTTCGGTGAAGGAAAACATCGTGAAGAAACCTGCATATCTCTAGAGAATTCTGGGGATATGTGTAACCTACCAATCCGCATTGGAGCAGCGTGGTAGGTCTTAGCTCCAATCCTTCTCTCCAAAAAAAAAAAAAAACGGAGAGAAGAGGCCTATGCCCAGCAGTGGGATAGTAACAGGCCGTTACTTACTTACTACTTACTTATAACATGTTATGAACTTTAGTTTTCAAGTTTTCGTTCTGCAAATAACCAATTGCACTTTAAGTCAGATACTAAAACAATTTACTTTAAGTTTTCAATGTACTTATATACTAATTCTTTCACCAATATACAGTTTTCTGTTCAAATTCTAATTTGGAAGTAGAGCCTGGTATGGCAAATTCTTCGGGTATATATTAATTTTGATTTTGCATAATAAAAAAATGTTTTTGTTTTTTGTAATAGATACAAGGTCTAGTGATCCACCACACACGCACCGGTAGTTCCCCTGCTCCCTTGCCGTCTCAGCAGCAGCTTAACAACAAAGCCACCAGGTAAAATACTAACTCCTATTTCTGTTATAAATGAAATGAAAGCTGTTTATTTCTTCTCCATGTGAAACGAAGACATGCATTTAAAGTAACTTATTCTAAACTTCAACGCAGCAACGGCAACGGCTCAGTGTACGCCACATAAGGTTAATTAATTTAAATAAGGTTAATTTATTTTCCATGTTTATAAAGTATCTTTGCCAGCTGCGTCGCCCGCATGCCACAAATTTTTTCCCGAATTGAAATTTTGAACATAAAAGTAGTGATCATGAGTTAATTATAAGAGATTTTTGATTAAGTTTCATCGTTTACTTAGCGCAAGCAAGAAAACTTTAAATTTTGCCGTTTTCGCAATATTTTTTATTGCTGCTCCTCTCCTATTCATCTTAGCGTGATGTTATATAGTCGATAGCCTTCTTCGATAAATGGACTTTTTTACACTCAAAGAATTGTTCAAATACTTCCTGATTAGGTAGCGCGCTCAATCAAACAAATAAACAAACTTTTCAGCTTTATATATTAGCATAGATGTGGCACTACTGGCGTAGTATAGTTGTATGCATTATATATTAATTACGCTTTTGAAATGTAAGTGAGCAAATATCTAATAGTGTGCTATACTAAAATAATTTCTAATTAAGGAAACCCAAGTCACAGATACCTATTAGTATTACGTAAAAAGTTCGTGGGTTTTGGAGGAAAACACCTGGTGACTCGTTCAGAAAATTGCGTATCTACGTTTTTGGGAATTCTGTATGTCTCAGGTATAAAAAGGAAAGTTCAATCTACATTTAGCAATACATATTATATTCTCCTTTTATCGCTGATTATATAAAAATTATATTATTATTCAATTTGTGTTATTGATTTAATTTATTTATTTTATATTCCCTTTAATTATTGTAAACATTAAAGAAAATACTGGCTTTTATGTAATTTTACTATTGCTACGAATTGGCACATATAGTATTATTAATTTAATTGTGCATTTTTTATCACCTTAATAAATCAAAAACAGTTGTAATGTTACCAGGACCAACACATATCCAAAGCTGCCAGACAAGTTCCGCGTGCGGTCGCCGGACGCGCCGCTCGTCGCGCCCGCGCCGCCCGCGCCCGTCGCGCACGCATCCGAGGAAGAGGTTATATATTTCTGACATAAACGATCCCATAGTGATAACACGAGGTCCTGAGAGTGCCGAATATCTTAAACCCGTCACGGGTTTGGAATAAGACTTTCAAAATACCATACATATATTTAAATAAAGGATTGGGAATACCAATGTAGCATCAAGCTAATGAATTTGATATCAAATATTTTTATTTCATATTTGTTTTGGAATAAGATTTTCCATAAATATCATACGTTTATTTAAACAAAGGGCTATTATGAGATATCAGTTCCGATCATGCATGCACGCATTAAGCGCCCAATAATATCTTGTGTCTGATATGCAAGTGCACGCACTGGGCGACTAGCGACTATGTATTGGCCGCGTGGCCATCTGAAATATCGCGATTCACCATTTCATAACGCCGGTGCTACATTAGCGCCCGAAGATTCGTGTCGCGTTGGCGCCCAAAACATCGTGTATCGCGCACACACGATGTTCTTGTCTACATTAACGGGCGAAGATTCTGGAAAGCGGCCTACGTTGAATATTCGTCGTTGAGTTATTTCTGTCGTCCCACTTCAAAGTCGGACGACAATGAGGTGTCGTAAGTGTGGCCACTCGAGCGAATGTTGTCGCGACAAATCCCTTTGATGCGCGCCAGTTTACCGACAGTGGCTCGATGCTACATCGTCTGCGCCCAAATCGCGTTGTCACGATGTACCCGGCCACATATATTGCCGTAGCCCGAATATTCGCCGTAGCCCGCTAATGTAGCCAAAGCGTAAGAAATAGATCAGTGTGCGCTTATAAGTCTTAGTGGTTTTTTTTTCGAATTGACTATATGCTGTTAGCCCTAATGGCGTTTACAGCGTCACCGGGCGGGTGTCTTAGTGGTAACACGCGTTTTGTGCATACAGGATTGCCTTTGGTCGTTGCTTGGCATCATAAATTGAGCGATGTGCGAGGGCGCTATCAATAAATTTGATATTCATTTATATTTTAATTTTGTTTTACGATTTTTTTTAAAATGATTAAACATCTTATACCGATGAATAAAATTTTCTGCGATATAAATTTAGCTTTAAGATCAATAATTTTAATGCTAAAATACTTATCCTAGCACTCACATCAAATTAAAATAACCAGAGTAAAGTAACCAAACCGGTTATGATTTAAAAATAAGAAACATTAACAGATGACTCGCAATGTGCTAAAGACAATAAAACTTCTGCTGAAAGCCATCCTATATTAACTGGATTTATGCTTTAGAATCGCTCGAAATCGAATTAATACATTTACTAAAAAATCAATAAATTAATTATGACATCTCGACGATTTTAGTATATTTATTATATTATTTTATATATTTACTAACTTTCACCCGCAACTTCGCTTGCGTGGACTTTCGCATGATAGGTTGATAATAGATGGCACTACACAATGTCATTCTATTCCTGTAGAATTAACAGCATTTCTATAGCCTACATGTTATCCCGGTGTATAAGGAATAATTGTTCCAAATTTCATCAATATTGGTTCAGCGGATTCGCCGTGAAAGAGTAACAAATGTACATCCATACTCACAAACTTTCGTATTTATAATAGTAGGAAATAGCAAAAAAACTCTGAGGTTTGTTTATATCTGTAGATAATGAATACCTTCTTTGCATTTTTTTCTTTCTTTTAAAATGAGTCCAAAAGAGTATGGACAAGTTTTGAAAATGTATTTGTCTTTATAAACAACTTTATTAATACGTGTCCATCTTGTAATTAAATTTGGATAGGTTTAAAAATGCAAACGGAATTAAAAAAATTCGTGTTAACATTGTGATGATGAATATGAAGGTTGCGTCATCCGACCTTCGATAACCTATAGATACAACGTAATATTAATAAAGCTATTTTGACCATAGAGTTAAACTAGAGATATACCATAGAGAGTTATAGCATAGAGTAGAGAACCAGTCTAAAATGTGTCCATCGAAAAAAAAGAGAAAAACAGATTAGACTACTCATCATCATCATCTTCCTGCCCTTATCCCACTATAAGTGGGTTCGGCACAACATGCTATAAACATGCTGTCACACGATTTGGCTGCGTTTTTACGACCGGCCGCCTGCCTGACTTCAACTTACCTCTGTCTTATTTTACGACACCTCGGTAAGAAAGAGGGTGGTCTATTCTACTAAACCGGATACTACACGGTGGGTCAACTTACCTTAGTCGCCTTTTACGACACCTCGGTAAGAATTGAGGTTGGTCTATTCTACACAGCCGGATACCACACGGCGGGTCGACTTACCTTAGTCGCCTTTGACGACACCTTGGTAAGAAATGAGGGTGGTACTATTCTATTACTACTAACCTCTCCTTTTTTGTGCATTATCTGAAGTTTGGATTTAGTTGAAACAAATTGGTTGTTGGAAAATTTCGCATAAACATTTTGATGGTGTACTAAAAAATTTTCAAAGTATTTGAATTAAAAACGCGCCCTCGAATATTTCTCTACGCATGTGTGCTTAGACAAAGATAACTATGTGTCTCTAATCTTCCCTCTCTTATTATTTGTTGGACATTTGCAGCCACAGGTTTGCTTATGGCTCCCCTACTCTATGTATATTAACTATATGATTTTGACTGACCTTGATGTGACAGTTACGAAATATTATATTCAAGTGACTTAATACTGTCGACTTGACTAAGACTAATAAGTCTAAGACTAATTAAAAAATATATCTTAATCATAGACAATGACGAATTTGAAATTTAATCTATTGTTAACGTAGCTGAAGAGTTATATATATTCAATTAAATAATCAATATTAATTAAGGTTACTGACGCTCGATGGTCGAGGTTAAATTAATCCAAAAATTTTGTAAACTACCGTTGAATTTCTATACATGTTATCGTAGTGTTTTATAATAGGTATATATTTTTTCATACTCTTTGAACTATCTATCTATTCCAGAGAGAAATATTTTAAAACGTCATACTGTAAGCATTCACAGATTAATAATATTGTTCCGTCTTAAATGAATAACAATAAAATTAATAGAAATAATTTTATTTACACAATAAATTTACATTAATCATAAATAGCATATTATGAAATTTAATGAAAATATTTTAAAGTTTTAAACATATATTAGTGTAAAGTATTTTAAATCCAAATTGCAGCTGAAATTGGCATCTTTTTTTAAAACTTTTTTTAATCAATTGAAATTAATTTAGCTGGTTGATAAAAACATTGAAATATTATTTATATTTATTTATGTTAGTGTCGATCTTTTTATTTTATGGCAGCTCCTCTTAATATTAATAAATTGATCAAGAAAATGTCGACTTAAAGTATAAAGTTGACTTAGAAATTGTAAATAGTATTATGAACAATTAAATATGACTCAGGTGATTTAACTTAATTTATGTCAATTTTGTGATCTCTGGTATAATAATAAAGTTTGGATTTATTCAAGTATTACGTAGGTATAATAAAATGAAAGACCACTCCGTCTCATTGTATATGTTTGAATACGTAAGGAGTGTGCTACTTCGAATAATTACAAATTGCAGAACAATATACATATTTTTATTTATTTATTATTGTTACTGTGGTGTATGTTTTCACTTGAAGGTATAGCACAGTCTCAAACACGCATTAACAGTAGGACACGTCCAGTCTCGCCTACGGGCTCTGTTGTTACTGACGTGGTGCGCTTTGAGATAATGTGAGGTTTCCTTTGTACACTAATATTAGTATGTTTATGTATTGGTATATTCATGTATGAATTATATATTGTGTGTCTTGTATATAAATACACAATCACACATATCAAACCCACATACACTACAGTCATAAAAAGTTTTATTGAAGTACGATAAAATATTAATTGTTTGCATTATTACTGTATATATCAGAAATATTCTTATTAGTGCCTTGGCATAAAACATTCAGGTATTAAAAAAAGCAATATAATTGTATTTCGGTATCGAGACATTAATTTGTCTTCCTAAGAAAATGTCTTTTTGAATACTATTTTCTTTTTTTAGTATGTTTATATGTGAGGAATTTTAAGTTCGTGCTAATTTAGGTGCCTTTGGAAAATACCTGTTTTATAATTTTCAATTTTCGGGAATGTAAATATCGTAAAGGCTAAAATATACTAAAAGAATTTAGTGAAAATATGAAAAATCAGATACGCCGAAAACGTGAACGACTTCGTGTCCAGCTTGACCTAAATTTGGCATAATACTTAGCTGTTGCTTTTTTTTAAACTATTTTTTTGACGTGACAACGTCTTAAATTAGGTTGCGGCTTGGAGTCACTCATGAAAAAGTGTAACGCCCGCTCACGTCTGTTACGATGAGTCACCGAACGAAAGAGAGGCCCGCCCGACTGGCGAATGCCTTGCGTCTCTCTCCCACTCAACCATGATTGGTCCGCCGCGCGCGCAGCACTAGAGAATTGATTAGTGCAATTCAGTTCAATTCAATTCAGTTCAATTCCTTGTTCCTATTGTGCAATTTAATAATATTCATATCAATAAATATTTTACTGAGAAAAAGACGTTGTCACGTAAAATCTTGGCCCGTAAAACCGACTTTACAGGCAACCGTTTTTTTAAACAATATTGATTGTCCGCAAGTCAATTATTTACTAACAAATCTCACCACTGCAAAGTTTACGTACGTAATACTTGTAATATCCCAAAAACATATTTAATTTTACAATATCGCCTATTCAAAATACAGTATACTTAAACTAATATTTCCAATTTTTTTTCTATTATTTTTATGCATTTTTTAAGAAAACAACTTTCGAATAATTTCGGGGAAGCATTTTTTCATTTGAAATGAGATTACAAATTACTAGTAAGCTTTTTAACCCCTCCAGCTAAGCTAAAGTCTTGTGTTAGGAGTGGGTCCACGTCGGTAGTATAATGGCCAGGATTCGAACCCACGACCTCTCGATTGCAAGTCCGTTACCCTAACAATTCCGCTAGCGCCGCTTACATTTCTTTATAACCTCTTTAACAAGTAGATTAATCGAGTTTTTAAATAACGTTTATGAACGTAGAAACATAGATTGTTACTAATAATGTTTGATGTAAATAACTTGTTGCATATACATAAAGTTCGATGTAGAATAGGGGTTTGAACATATATTAAGTCAAAAATAATAAAAATATTGGTTCGGTACTAATAAATAAGAATATTAAGGCTAATCGCTATATTGTTATAAGATTCTGTCATCTATATTAGCAAGACTATACAAAAATATGAAAATACTTTAATAGCATTACATCTTTAAATTTTATGTTTTATAAAAAAATGAATATGAATATTATACAAAATCAAAATAAATTTATTTTTCTTCATATCGTCAATGATATGTGCAATTTAAGTACATACTCAAGTTAAATCTCTACATTCTCAAAATATTCAAACGTTCTACTAAATCTAAATCTAAAAAAAAGCTATGATGGCCTAGCGGTGCGACCGTGTGAATCTCTAGAGACGATCATGGGTTGAAACACGGGCAGACACCAATGAGTTTTTTTATTAAAACTTATGTGTCTAATTGATAATTGCAATTTATCACACGCTTTTCGGTGAAGGAAAACATCGTGAGGAAACCTGCATATCTCTATAGAATTCTAGGGATATGTGTAACCTACCAATCCGCACTGGAGCAGCGTGGTAGGGCTTAGCTCCCTTTTCTCCAAAAATGGAGAGAGGAGGCCTATGCCCAGCAGTGGGATAGTAACAGGCCGTTACTTACTTTACTAAATCTACATATCTGAACTACGTCGTAACTCATTTCAATCTAAATAAAAAAAATATCCTTAGACTATATACATATATATATATACACGTTTTGATTTTCAAAATATAAATTAAAACGAACTTTCACTATCAATCAATTGTTTCAAAAAAGCTATAAATGAGATTATTCTATTCTATTCGAATATATATTATTATATATAAAAGACTTTTAGTGTAGCATAAAATTTATTGTGATTTTTAATTGAGCGAATGGATTTAAACAAAAACTAATTTACTTAGAAACTGTTATCGAAGGCAGATATATCGCACGCTTAGTATTAAAGTGACCTAATTTAAAAAAATGTTTAGCCGCTAATTGCTGTAACACGTAGCTTAGCGCGCAAAACTTTTAATGATAAAGTGACCCATAACTTGAAAGAGCAAGAAAACGTAGCGTAGTAGCATAATATCATAGACTGCATTTAATGCACTCAACTAAGAATAATATTAAATTAGGTAACTTTAATACTAAGGGTTCAATTTGTCTTACGCCAAAACAGTGTTTGAAAAATTGTATATAAATAAGCAATGTTGGCAACAATCATTTGATCACAATTTTGCTAATTTATTTTAATTATTTTTTGTCAAATATATACATCATTTTATTATATTTAGATATATTTTATTGAAATTGGTACATGAAAATAAAAGTATATTACATGACAAATTTTATTATATGACAATATATTGCACGCAGTTTATGAAGAGTTAATAATTAATATTTTTACACACAAAGTTTCCTATTTATAATAAGTACTCAATAGTAATATCATTAAAATGAATCACTATATTCGTTTATATTTACAATTCAAGTATTAGATTGAAATTATTATATATTTAAGATCGACAAAATGTTATGTTATATTTCGCACATTCAAAACCAAAGTAACTTAACCTTTAAAAACTGCTTTTCCCAATATTACACAAAAATCAATTTGGCAGTGTACGACTTGAAAATATTTCATATTTTTCAGCAAAAAATTTATATTTGTGAAAATTTAAGTTCCGAAAGGGATTTTAAAAATCTAAATACATAACTTAAGTTTTTATTTAACTATAACATCCCAACTGATTATACGTCCCTTGGTGCACATAGTTTTCTCTAAATAATGTCAACCTTGACACTCATCATCCTCCTGCCCTTATCCCCACTCTAAGTGGGGTCACAACATGTTATAAACATGATGTCACATGATTACCTACGTATTTTACGACCGGCCACCTTCCTGACGTCAACTTACAATAGTCGTATTTTACGACACCTGCTGTAAGAAAAAGCTGACACTATTTGTTTTATTAAACTAGCTTTTACCCGCAACTTCGTTCGCGTGGACTTTTGTGTGATAGGTCGATAATAGATAACGCTTTTCAATATCATCCTATTCCTGTAGAATTAACAGGATTTCTAAAGTCTATATAAGGTATTTTTATCCGGTGTATAAGCAATAATTGTGCCAAATTTCACCGATATTTGTTCAGCGGATTCGCCGTCAAAGAGTAACAGACATACATCCAAACTCACAAACTTTCGCATTTATAATATTAGTAGGATAGGATAGGATTTGTCACTTTTGTTTTGTATGTGCGATTAGCAACTATTTTTTTTCCGGATTAAATTTTATTATTACCTCTCTGACATTAAAACTATGTACTTAATAAAGATATTATTAGGTCATTTTGGACAAGTCATTTTGTTCCAACAGATTTCTAAATTTAAGACTGTGTTGAGAGAAATGAAAAACGTGAATGATGATCGTATAGTGATATTGATTAGCTAATAATGCTGTTATATGTAAATATGTTGGAATTATTACTACTTAATTGTAATAGAATTTATATAATAATCATGGTTTATTCAATTCTTGTACAATACTGAGAATAGCAATTGCATGTTGCGTGTAAATGTGATATTTTAGAAATCAGTGCATTCCAATACATATAAAAGATTACTGCGTAGAATTTCCTTTACTTTCCAATATTGCAATTTGTTGCAATTTTGAATGAAAATTTAGGTTAGTAACGGAATGTCGAAAATGCGTTTCATTGCGTTTTTTTTTTACTTTTGTATAGCGTTTACTTTTAGATATTTCTTCATTTACTTCTTCCTTTACAAGGCTGCTAGCCTACCGTCAACTTACCTTAGTCGGCTTTTGCGTCACCTCGGTAAGAAAGACGGTCTATTCTGCTCACCCGGATACCACACGGCGGGTCAACTTACCTTAATCACCTTTTACGACACCTCGGTAAGAACTGAGTGTGGTCTATTCTACTCAGCCGGATACCACACGGATAGAGTTTAGATCGAAGTAAAATACAGTATAAGGACTGGATTACTTCTGGAATTGTTTATAATTATTTTTGAAAATTACTAAAGTTCTTTAAAATTGTCTGAGAGAGAGGGAACGTGACATAAGACGTATTTCACACGGTTCTGTTACCTGTGTTATCTAATATTATTTGTAAATACTTCACTAAATACTTTATAAAGACATATTTGGTATAATTAATTTTATACAAAGACTTCCGTTCTGAAATTACGTCGCCTTATTAATTATATATTTATATAATCTTCTAGTATTGATAAAGCATCTGTGGTGAGCTTCCACTATATCTAATAAAGAATCGTATATACGCATACAATTGCTAGTCTTATGCATTTAGTCGGTCTGTTTGTAAATATTCTGCTAATATAAATTAAAGCCTATACACCAAATATAAAAAACAAGTTCAAAGAAGTGGTTTAGAAATATCGCGGGTATTTTTTGAATTCAAAGTATGACACTAATTTTTTTTATTTTATCCTAAACATGATGTCCCACCGCGTGTTGCTAAGTCAAATTTCTCTTTAAACAGTTATAGGAACATCCGCTGGGCCAGTCTAAAGACTATCAGAAAATTTCAATAAAATCGATCCAGCCGTTTCGGATTCGATAAAGGACATACAGACAATCATTTTTATATATTATAATTAGAACATAAAAAGTAAGCTTTTTATGTTCTAATTATAATAACTAACTAACTAACCAATACTAAGGTATTGGTTAGTTAGTATAAAACTCCCTACAAAAATGTTTTAACGTTGACTTTGTCATTTATCCCTATATTAATGTGAATCTTTTAAAATAATATTCGTCAAAAAATTATCAATTACACCTTACATATAACAGAAAGCGCTTTAATAATAAAAGCAGAATATATACAAGCAGTTTCCTTCTCTCACAAAGTATATGTTACAAGTAGTCATGATATATGAATATTTTTCGCGTCTTTACTGTAATACTTTCTACTGTGTAGCGTTTCGAGAGTGATATTTTGTGTATTGTCTCATTTAAGACGACCTTCGTATTGCTAATATATATCAAAGTTGATGTTTGCATGTTTTATGTACTGTATAATTATTGATATACATTTGAGGGGGTGACAACTGTACGTTGTTTTATAATTGAGGCTATAATATTCCATGACTCATAATACCACTTACAAATTTTATGATAAGGTTGTTTTGTAATTCTGGTAGAGGTTTCCCGTAAGTTGAGTTTTCGGGCGGTATTCTAATAACAAAAATGTACAAGTTATATCTATCTTAAATTACTTACGCGCTAGGACTGTACAAATCATGCCCACGTGGAATGGTCCCAAGAATGCTGGCAGCGTTTCCGCGCTGAATTGCTAAGCTGATTCTTTGTGCGAAAAAGGAGCCAGCCCTCTTGTCACCTGAAGAGGCAATTAACCGTGGTGTTAAAACGGACATTTTTTTTGCACTTTGACTCCATGGTTCTAGGATTTCAACTGCAAACGGTACAAATATATCTCTCGATGAGAGATGCGTACTTCCGCCGTTTATCGGATTCGGTCATGTCCGCCGCAGCTCTAGGTCTTGACGCTGTTTCCCTGATATGGGACGAGGCTAACGTATCAACGCATGTTGCGTCCCACATAATAATTCTAATAATAATTCGGGAGAAGTTCTCGATTATAATAGAATCAATTTCTAACTTTCAGATGTTTCTTCGTTCACTTGATTCGCTTATTGACAATATTGTTCCGTTACGCAACCCTACTACAGTATATCTTCGAAAAAATTACAAAACCAAATGAGGGCAGAACTAATTTATTTGATCTCAGTGGAAATAAAAGCTAGAGTCACATGCATTATGCGTATGAGGCAAATTAATATCTATGCGCGCGTGCGTCACTATGGATTTGTACTTATCCAATTTAGGTCTTGGACGTTCTTACCTCCGCTGTTAAAACTTCCTAGATTGCAAAAGAAGCAGTTTTGGCTAATATTTTTAAACTATATTAAAAATTCGTTTATGTACGATTTGAAATTCGAATTAATTTATCATAATAAAATTGTAATTTTAATGATGAAAGTCGAAATTTCCCGCCTCAAAGCTCTGCCGCTCTAGACTGCAATTTACTCAGCTTGTTGGTAAATCCGCCATTAGTTGAGCTGGTTGGTAAATTTGTCAAAGTCGTATCTTGTATATAATATATATATCTAAAAATTAATTCAATAAGAGGTGAAAATGAAGTGACGTGACGTCACTACCAACTCTCACGTGATAAAGACGGTCATTTAAATTGCAGTAATTTCATCACATCACTGCTATACTTAGATAAAAAACTTTATGAAAATTACTTTTATATTGTCGGCATAATAGGACCGGCAACAAAAATCATGACAATAAGTAAATGTTGTATTTATCCCAAAGGTAGATATGCGTGTGTATCGGCGATTGTAAACTTAGTTATTCCTTGCGTTTTGCAATAAACCTGGTGCAGTATTGAGCTACGTGTTAATTGTTTTCTTGTTTGAATTCTAAACAAAATGTATTTAAAAATCACTTATAGAATCGCCGTTTCCGCAAACGAGCGACTTGCTATCTTATTTTAGCGCAATTATACTTCCATTCCAGAGATATTGCATTTACAATCGTTCCTTATAAGATAAAAGTTTTGGTACTTTCGCTATTAGATAAGTAAGCATAATATTGACTTTAGCATAAGGCCACAATTGACTGTGTTTGGATCTATGTTGCGATCCGGCGCATTGTGGGTAGTTGTACAAACAAGATGTGCCAACCGAGTCGTGAGTGTTCGTGCTCGTTGCTTGTTTGTATGTATGTGATAATGGAGGCCCTAATGTTCGTATATATGTTATAGAGATATGTTTGTGTAGACGTGTTCGTGTACTCCGTAATTTCGCAACTCAAAGGGCGCAATTTGACGCTAGTGTCTATTAATACCAATGTACAAGTTAAAGTTAATATCCCACTTGCTGGGCATGAACGTCCGCTCTCCGTTTTTCAGAGAAGGATTGTAGCTAAGATCTACCACGCAGCTGCAATGCGGATTGGTAAGTTACACATATCCCTAGAATTCTATAGAGATATGCAGGTTTCCTCACGATGTTTTCCTTCACCAAGCGTGTGACAAATTGCAATTATTAATTAGACACGTAAGTTATAAAAGTTTATGAGGCCCTGTCGATTATATTTTTTCATTCTCAGACATTATATTAGAATTTGGTAAGTATAATACAATTATTCTAATTTTTAATTAATATTTTCTGTGGTGGCGAACTTATATTGTTTGGAATATTGTTGTTGATTTTTACACAATTAAGTCGTACAAAAATTTATCATTTACTAATAATGTACTATGTTGAGTTTAATAGCCACTAGCGTCAATGATCCCTAACATAATACAATATCTACTTAAATAATGTTAAAGGTTATTTTCTATTTAAAAATTATTGATACTTCCGAAGTTTTACTATACAAAATTTTAAAGGGTTTTCTTTATAGTACCTAATACAATGCTATTCACGAGGTCTCAATAATAGTCATATTGCAAGAGTATCACAGTATTTTTGTCACTTAAAAGTTAATGTAGACTTATTTTAGTGTATTATCTGTACTTAACTTAGACGTATAAGTATTTAAGTTTCGCGGCAATATTTAAACGTTGATTTAGCTTTAATCTATTCCTATTTATAATTTTAATTATAGTTTATGCTCTTTTTACATTGAGACGTTGGTAGACTGCTGCAGTTAGCTGATTGATGTTGGATGAATTAAACTGTAATGATATTACAGCTTTTGAAATTACTTATTACTTTGAAATTATTTTTTGAAATTACTTTAAAAAGGTTACATTTTTAGGATGAATTAGATATTCATGTTAATGTATACAGTGTTCTTATTAATTTATAGAAATCCTTATATAATAATTTTGCCTGCAAAACGCCTGGAAAATGGGGTAAAAATTAGTTTCTCCTTACGCAATGGCAACACTGAATTGATCTTATACTACGGTAATGCATGTTAAATATCTGATTTTCCACATGCATTTTTCTGATAATGTTTTAAAGATAAATTTACTATACTGCAGAACGAATTTACTATTCGATGAAAATGTTAAATATGTAATTTATAATAATAAATAGTGAATACAACCAAAGCTTTTTAAGCTTAACTGCTTAAGTAATCTCAGTTTTGATATTTCAAAGACGTAAAGAAAAAATGTACTAATAAAGTATATAAAATAGGTATCAGAAGAAAATTATATTAACAGATATTTATTATCTGTAAATATAAAAAATGGACTCGGTCGTTCGACACCAGCGGCCTCATGTCTAATGTAAAAAGGGCAATAGAATCCCTCCAAGTTTTCTTTATTATTGTGGCAACGACAATACTACTGTGTTGCTCAATTATGCTCATTTTATTCCCTATTTTATTGATATTGATTGTTCTATTGTATCTTAAGATTTGTATTCGGATCCTGTATTGTTCTTTAATTTTAACACGCTGTCAGTTCGCGGGTATTCCCCGCCTGTATTTAGAATAGAACGAGAAATAAAAGTTTACCTAGACATTTATGTTTTTTATTTAAATAAGTTATAATAAACGATAATATTTCTCCTTTATACTTATTCAATAAATAAAAAACAGTTTTCCCAGAGTCAACCCATTTACTCTTACTCAACAACTCAAAGAATGACACATAAAAATATGACAGCCACAATGCTTTTTCATATTAATCGCCAACTCTATGAAGGAGGTTGTATTAAAACCATGTTGTAACAGTCGACCATCCTGACAACATTTGCGACCCCGCAAATCTCATAAGCTGACTTCTGGGAATGAATCTACCACCGATTCGGAATGCTGATTGTACTGAGAAGAATCGGCAAGAAACTCAGTACTTGCTCTTTTAATCTGTAAAAGAAAACCGCACATGCCATGACATGACAGGACTACGCTCACGCTTTATGCTCAACTCTAAGCTCACGCTTTATGCTCAACTCTTTAAGCTCAACTCCTCAACTCCTTAAGCTTTTCGCACCATAAGCATTTCGCACCTCAAGCTCACCCTCAATCACTGTCATGGCATAACACAGCTCAATTAGTGGCAACCAACTCAGCAGATACACACGTAAACAGACTCGCAAATGATAACGCTCAAAGAACAATCACCACTTCTAGGCAGAGCCTAGCTGACAGTCGTTGCAGATGTCCACAGTCTAGAAAACAATCGTTACAACTGGAAAGATTCAGAGAACAATCGTCATTCTAGCTGACAGTTCCATCGAACAAAAGTCACGGGCGCGTCTAAGGCCTCACATAGCACATCGTCACGTTGATCTCATAGAATTAATTAACCGAATACCAATTACCATCATTAATCTCCAATAAAAACTCGCATTTTTTATTCCATAGCATCGCATATCGCAACTTTCTCTCAAATTATATGAAATTCGCACTCTCCGCGTTGTCTCAAGATATTGATCGTCATTTGTCTTTTCTTTAAACTCTTTAAATTTCCAGATATTCCTTATGTCCACTCTATTTGTGAGTTTAGGTTACATCCCCTTCTGAATATAACAAACGACTATATTTCTCCTTTATACTTATTCAATAAATAAAAAACAGTTTTCCCAGAGTCAACCCATTTACTCTTACTCAACAACTCAAAGAATGACACATAAAAATATGACAGCCACAATGCTTTTTCATATTAATCGCCAACTCTATGAAGGAGGTTGTATTAAAACCATGTTGTAACAAAGTTTTTTGACTGACCGCCGTGTGGTATCCGGCTGAATAGAATAGTACCACCATCATTTCATACCGAGGTGTCGTAAAAGGCGACTAAGGTAAGTTGACCCACCGTGTGGTATCCGGTTTAGTAGAATAGACCCTACCCTCTTTCTTACCGAGTTGTCGTAAAATACGACAGAGGAAAGTTGACGTCAGGCAGGCGGCCGGTCGTAAAAACGCAGCCAAATCATGTGACAGCATGTTTATAACATGTTGTGCCGATCCCACTTAGAGTGGGATAAGGGTAGGAAGATGATGAAGTTTTTTGATTGAATTTCAGAGTGATTTCACTATCTTAAACGGTCACCGTATTACCTCACTTAGAATTTGGGCTCAAAAATAGGGATAGTTATTGGAACAAGGTAGCGAAATTTTACCACAGTTCGGTAAATTTTCCGTATGATCGACGACTACGTTGTAATAGAAAAAGGACAAAAACCCCTAAGAATACATAGAGTAGGCTAGTCCTAAATGTGTTACATTACAATAAAGAAAAACGAATGAGACTGTATATGTCTCTCTTTTTCACGTGTCACTAAACAAAGATAAATTTGTATAAAGTTTCATCTTCCCTCTTTTTATTGTGACTGCTCATGGCTCTAGTATAATAACTTATATAAAATATGGCTGAACTGTCAATGGACAGTTTTTTTATTATTTATGGTGGAAAAAATAACTGTTGCCTTATAAAATTTTGCGCAGCACTGTTAGCAGAATGCGATCAAGAAAATTTATCATTAGTGAAGTTACTTCCTATACAACATATAAGAAAAATAGTATATATATCGTCCTGCCCTTATCCCACTCTAAGTCGGGTCGGCACAACATGTTATAAACATGCTGTAACATGATTCGGCTGCGTTTTAACGACCGGCCGCCTGCCTGACGTCAACTTACCTTAGTCTTGTTTTACGACACCTCGGTAAAAAGGAGGGTGGTCTATTCTACTAAATCAGATACTACATGGTGGGTCAACTTACCTTAGATGCCTTTTACGAAACTTCGGTAAAAAATGAGGGTGGTACTATTCGAAATATATAAGGAAAATAGTAATAAAACAAATATAATTTACGAAATAATATATTTGCATTTAAAAGTACTCTATACTGTGTAACAATCACTTTACGAGTCATATCGACCTATTAAATACAAATTAAACAAAATACCTTAATTAACTTTAGATACAAAATTACATAACCAAAAATGTAAGATTTGGTTTTTGCAAGATCATGACAAAACACCCCCCTTATGATATGATGTATTAAAGAATACGGTTTAAAAAATGATAAGGCGCTAAGTTTAGATAGATTTAAACTAACGGTCTGTTACTATTCCACAGCTGGGCATAGGCCTTCTATCTCCGTTTAATGTAGAGGAAGGTTGAGACCCACCACGCTGCTCCAAGGCAGATTGGTAGGTTACATATCTGAATTCTCGAGATATAGGTTGATACATATCTCGAGAATTCTCCAGAAATACACGGGTTTCCTTACAATGTTTTCTTTTACCTAAAAGCGTGTGAAAAATTGCCAATATCAAATTAGACACATATAAGTTGTAACTGAACCATTGGTGCCTGTTTGGGGGTTTGAACCCGTGATATCCTCGAAAGAGTCGGTGTGTTATCACACCACAGTTTAGATGGAAAAATGCTCATACTCAAGAGTTAATCATTTTTAGACAATATCCTGAAAAGAGGTAAATTTACAACAAAAAAAAAACAAATAAATATTGCACTTTTGCAATAATTATTATGCTCGCCATTTTAAAATTACCACTATGCTTAATTTTATTTTAAATTCATACACATTAATATGAGTATGAATTTACGGTAATCCGTATGAGAGAGCTAATTAATATTCCAAATAATAAATTAGTGTCTTTTTTGAATACTAATAATAATATAGAGTTGTTATACTAGAGTAGGGAACCCAGCTTAACATAAAAAAAAGTAATGGCCTGTTACAATCCCACTGATGGGCATAGGTCTCCTCCGTTTCTGGGGAGAAGAAAGCGAAGGCCTATCAAATTGCTCCAATGCGGATTGGTCTATTGTGCTATATTACAATAAAGAGTAATGAAGGTTATCTGCATGTCTTTTTTTATCTGTGATTAGATGAAGTATATGAGTGTAATCTTCCCTCTCGTTATTTATTGTCACTGTCACTTACAGGCTTGTCTATGGCTCCCGTACTCTAATATTAAAAACTATTATTAATAATCACATAAATAGTTTGATTATTAATCTGTATAATCATATTGTCTTTTGTTAATTTTTTTTTTACGTGTATTTCACTTAATCAAATTATATGTTAAGACACAATAATACATCAATTTCTTTTATGGTCCACCTTAAGTTAAAAACATTGTTTATTTGGCCCAAGTAAGTTTTTTGGGGAAATTGGACACCCTTGTACTAAGTGAATGACTAAAGAAAATTTTAAAATAATTTTTTTCACGTGTTATGAAATCTTAAAATGTTAAAGAAATAAAGGCTTTATTTTTATAATTGTAATTTATACTCGCGGCCGAATCCAGCCAAATAGTAACTTGAAAAGAATATATCTATTGGATATTTGAATAAAGGGGGTTATGATATGCTAATGTTATAAGCTGTGATAGCCCAGCGGTGTGACCGCGTGACTCTTTTCGTCACGAGTTCAAACCCGGGATGAGTTTTTCTATTAAAATTTATATGCCTTATTGATAATTGCAATTTATCACCCGCTTTTCAGTGAAGAATAACATCGAGAAACCTGCATATCTCTAGAGAATTCTGGGGATATGTGTTAACTACCAATCCGCATTGGAGCAGCGTGGTAGGTCTTAGCTACAATCCTCTCCAAAAACGGAGAGAGAACGTCTATGTCCAGTATTGGGATATTAACACCGTTACTTTACTATAAACTTGTACAAACTAATAGACGCGTAGGTTTTAGCTCCAACCCTTCTCTCCAGCAACGGTGAGACTATGCCCAGCAGTGATATTGTAACAGGCTATTACTTTGTTATGTTTCTTCTTAATTACTTTTTAATATTACTTTATTATGTTTTAAGCAAATAAATAATTTTGATTTTGACTTTCCTATTTTAAGTGGCTCTCTGTGACTGCCTTTTGCTCCACTGGCGAGAAACGCAAAACATGTGGCCAAACTCGCTACAGGTCAGGGGTGACGGTTTCCACTATTGGATACGTCCACCCCCCCCCCCTGTGCTTGGGGACTGGGGGAAACCATTTATCACTGGGGGGGTTTATAATATGTTAGTTTTTATTATTTGAGCCGCTGCAGCAGGGTGGTGTTGAGCAGGTTGGCCTGAGCCAGTGTAGCTCCGCGATCTGTGAGCTCTGCGCTGGGGAAGCTGGTGAGCAGCGAGAAGGGCTGCAGCTGGTAGGCGGGTTCGGCCCTCGACACGTACTGGACCAGGTCCCCCACCGTGTGCGTGTGGTTGAACCGACCGGTCAGCCGACTGCCGTCTGCCAACCGGAACTGGGACCAAAAAAGGACCAATGAATAGATGAAAGAGTAGGACGTATTAACGCAGGTAACCCACATCCCCACTACCCAAACTCACGTTTAACAAGCAAGAATCAATTATAAGTATTAGGGCCATGGCGAGGATGGTTTAGCGAAAAGAAAGTTTAGAAAGGTTTAAGTTAAGTATTAGTAAATAAATAAATATATGGGACACTTACACACACGGTCGTCCGTCCCCAAAGTAACTTAACACTTGTGTTATGGGTGACAGACAACTGGTGAATATATACTAATATATTTTTTAAATACATACTTAAATACAAATATACACCCAGACTCGAAGACCAACGAATTCATTTATAGAAAATGTTGGTCCTCGGCGGGAATCGCACCCGCGTCCCGTGGAGCTGCAGGCAGGGTCACTACCCACTGCCCCAATGGGCCAGTCAAATGAAATGAAAGATGTTTATTGATTTCTTTTTATACATATAGTTAAGACTAAACCGTATACCACACGGTGGGTCAACTTATCTTAGTCGCCTTTTAGGACACCTGGGTAATAAATGCGGGTAGTACTATTCTATTCAGCCGGATACCACACGGCGTAATTGCATTACCAATTATTTTCTTCAATTATTTATTCTTAGCTGGTTGTTTTCGATAATGGTGAATGCAGAATGATTGTTTTTTCTTGAAATTACGCGATAGCCTTGGGAAACTAGAAGGACCTCCAGGGATCGGAGCCCACAATGATGGATGGATCAGGTATCTGAAAACTTCGGCATCGACCGACCTGAGTGGCGCTTTACATTGTACCGGGAAATATAGAGCCAACTCATTAGTTGGCTCTATATTCCCCTCCTATTGGAGGGATCAGGGTAATGGCGATGTCCAGCAGTGGTCAAAGTACTCAAGCAGTCCCTACCTGCACGGTGGTGACGGGGCTGGCCTCGTCGAGGGCCACGGCGTCCTGCGCCGCGCGCTGGTTGGCCGCGCGGTCGTCGGACGACGCCGCCACGGGCACCGTCGCGCCGACCGTCGCCGGCGTCGGGCTGACGACAGTTACGGTATGTTTAATATTCTTTTATTTATTTATTTCATTTCACACAAAAATACTACTTTAAAGTTGACAACATCAAGAAATATATATAATCGATTAATATAATATACCTACATATAATATAATCGATTATTTTTCATATCGCTAGTCTGAAATATGTGCCCCTTATAGAAAAAAGTCCAAGGTTAAGATGGTATGGATATGTAATGAGGATAAAAATCATGTGACCAAACGAGTGTTAAATATGTATTTGGATGGAAATGTGAATAGAGGAAGGCCTAAAAAGAGATGAGATTGTGTGAAATACTTCATTTATAATACTTAATAATTTTTTTGTAATAAGAAAAGTAAGTAAGTAGCGGCCTGTTACTATCCCACCGCTGGGAATAGGCCTCTTCTCTCCGTTTTTGGAGAGAAGGTTTTGGAGCTAAGACCTACCACGCTACTCCAATGCGAATTGGTAGGTTACACATATCCCCAGAATTCTCTAGAGATATGCAGGTTTCCTCACGATGTTTTCCTTCACCGAAAAGCGTTTGATAAATTATCAATTATCGATTAGACACATAAGTTTTTACAGAAAAAATCATTGGTGTCTGCCCGGGTTTGAACCCGTTACCTACTCGAAAGAGTCGCACGGTGTTACCGCTGGGCTACCACAGCTTACGACAATAATTACGGCGTTATTATTATACGAGTGCTATCAACAATACGACATCGAATGAATCCACCGATCACTTAAGCGTTTACAATAAAAAGGTAATAATAACATTATTCCACTCCTCCACGACAAAATCGCAAAGTTTTCCGATTTTGTCGACATTAATAATCCATGGTTTCTCCAAATGCATGAAGTTTCGCAAGAGTAGAAAAATCTCTAAGAATTATCTCTGTCCTTTCGCTTTACATTTGACTTCATATCCCCACTTTTCCGCCACTAAGCTACAATTGACTTCATATCCCCACTTTTCCGCCACTAAGCTACATTTGACTTCATATCCCCACTTTTCCGCCACTAAGCTACATTTGACTTCATATCCCCACTTTTCCGCCACTAAGCTACGTTTGACTTCATATCCCCACTTTTCCGCCACTAAGCTACATTTGACTTCATATTCCCACTTTTCCGCCACTAAGCTACATTTGACTTCATATCCCCACTTTTCCGCCACTAAGCTACATTTGACTTCATATTCCCACTTTCCTCCACTAAGCTACATTTGACTTCATATTTCCACTTTCCTCCACTAAGCTACATTTGACTTCATATTCCCACTTTCCTCCACTAAGCTACATTTGACTTCATATTTCCACTTTCCTCCACTAAGCTACATTTGACTTCATATTCCCACTTTCCTCCACTAAGCTACATTTGACTTCATATTTCCACTTTCCTCTACTAAGCTACATTTGACTTCATATTCCCACTTTCCTCCACTAAGCTACATTTGACTTCATATTTCCACTTTCCTCCACTAAGCTACATTTGACTTCATATTCCCACTTTCCTCCACTAAGCTACATTTGACTTCATATTCCCACTTTCCTCCACTAAGCTACATTTGACTTCATATTCCCACTTTCCTCCACTAAGCTATATTCACAGTTTCCTCCACTAAGCTATATTCCCACCTTCACCCACTAAACTATAATCCCCTACTCACCTTCCCAGCAAGTGTCCCTTCCCAGTGAAGGCCTGGTGTCGCGGCGCGGCTCGCGGGCAGTCCTCGTGCCGACGATCTTCCAGACTCAGCCTCACCTCACCGGTACCGGATAACTCAGCTGGAATCTCCCTGATGGAATATTTAACACATTTTACACACATTAGTTTTCATACAATAAGAACAATAACATTAATATGCTGTGATAATTTGGCAAAAGTAAACCAAAGTTTAAGCCCATATAGACGAGTGATGGTGGTGGCTAATTAATCGTTTTATTTTAAAATTTGTGCTTAACTGCTGTTTACAAGTTTTGCGCCAAAATTTCATAAGAAAACCTACATATCTAAAAAAATCATATCATGTTGTAAATGTAAATATTTAATTCGTATTGAAGCAGTATCATGAATTGAACCTTTCCCATCAGATAGAGCAACAATTACCAAATTTTTCACCTACCAGCTACATCAAATCCACCTGTAATATAATACAAAGAACCGATTGGCGTCCTAAGATTTTGGAGTATCGAACTAGCACTTTAAAGCGTAGCATTAATAAGTTCCTACGTATTCAGATATCAGTTAAAAAATCATGGGACGCGGAAGTCTCTCGTTCTTTGTCTTGTGGACAACTATTGCCTCTATAGACGAAGAACTACGGCCTATTTGGTTTCATCGTACACAATATAAGATCGACAATAAATACCCTCTCCGTATGCAGCCAAGGAACTCCGCGTTGTCCGGGTCAGCGTACTGTCTTAGCGGCCCACCATCTACTGAAAACCCCTCGCGGTACAACTGAAGTCGAACCGAGCGGGGTTCTTTACCCTACGAATCAAAAAACCAAAATCAAAAATCAATTTTTTTTAATTTCCTTAACAAATTCTTCCAAATCATAAACAGAATCTGGGACCATCCTAGTAATTTACTAGTAAGTTCTAATAGTACTTGTAACAGGAGGCCCCGCTTTTCCATAACATTTCATACATAAGGGGAAATATGTCGGTAAATTGGTTTCTGATTAGCAAAAATCCTGATAAGCTCCTAACATGGAGCGGATCTAGAGAGTTGAGTCTTTGTACCCAATATACTGCAGGCGAGCGAGGCGTAGACGTAGTCGTCTACGCCTCGCTCGCCTGCAAAGCTAAAGTCTGTAGCTAAAGTCTGTTGCATGCCCCTAACGTTGCCCTATGGTCGTTCGTTATGGGGAATCGGACCCCTGGCCAGAGTAGATTCCCAAAGCGGTCTGTGCTTCTTACCCCTTCCTATATTTAGTAAGCACAACAGGGTATATATGAGGGGGTTAAAATCAAACCTAGCTATCATCATCATCATCTTCCTGCCCTTATCCCACTCTAAGTGGGGTAGGCACAACATGTTATAAACATGCTGTCACATGATTTGGCTGCATTTTTACGACCGGCCGCCTGCCTGACGTCAACTTACCTCTGTCGTATTTTACGACACCTCGGTAAAAAAGAGGGTGGTTTATTCTACTAAACCGAATACAACACGGTGGGTCAACTTACCTTAGCCGCCTTTTACGACACCTCGGTAAGAAATGAAGTTGGTTTATTCTACTCAGCCGGATACCACACGGCGGGTCGACTTACCTCTGTCGTATTTTACGACACATCGGTAAGAAATGAGGGTGGTGCTATTCTATTCAGCCGGATACCACACGGCCTGAGAATCAAAACCTAGCTATATCCAAAATAATTAAAATTGAGTAAAATGAAAATTTTGTTTTATATGTTTAATTAATGGAGTTTCGACAATAAAAATATATAAAACACAGATTTAATCACTGTGAATTTAAGTAATACAATCTTTAAGTTTCCTGCAAACTGTAATACAAATATTTAAAATTAGCTAAATTTTATTGTGACTAGGATTTAGCGAATCCATCACAGGCGGGGTGGTGGTGGACGTATACAATAGCTACCCCTTTCTAAAGTTTGTCCACAGTGTTGTCGTTTCTCTGCAGTGCTCATCTAAAATAGCCGTGAAGCACTTAAAACTGGACAAAAATGGTCGTTGCATTCGCTGCTCTGGATACATCGATTAGAGAGAGGGGTCACTGCTTAAAAAGCCCCTGTTTGACCTCAAATTAGAAACCCCCAGACATTTTCTGACGTTGACACACACACACACGCAAAAGCATACACGCACACACTCATTCACACACAGACACAATCTTCCACTTTTATAATATAAAACTAAATAAAGACTAGTATACACCATTTATAGAAACCATAACTGTCACTTACCTGCTGCTGACTCTTTCCAGGAGTGACTTGCTCATGATCATCGGCAGTTTGACCTGCAGTCCAAATTCTAATATTAAAGTAAGATTTTAAACAAACAAACCCCCCCTAAAATATGAAATGGCATGCATTATTACTATTTGCTAAATGCAGCGACACTAGTCTAGCATCTTTGATCCTTCAAGAAATTTCAATATTATATGCTCAGTTATTTAAAAAAAAATAAAATAAAAAAAAAAAATAAAAACTAATTAGGTATTTGGGGATCGATCGTATTTACATTTTTCGAGACTGCCTTTTCGTTAGTGTTTTATATATTCAATGTAAATTTTAATATTTTTCTAATGGATAAACAGGGATAAAATGTTTTTTTTTTTTACATAAAACCTAGCTTGATCGATTTCTCTCCCCCAAAACCCCCTAAATTCTGAATTTCAGGAAAATCGTTGGAGCCATTTCCGAGATTCCGAAAAAATATATATATATACATACAAGATTACCTTATTTAAATATTAAAGATTATTATTTACTATCAATGTTATTTGGTGCAATCGAAGTTAACACATTGGGGTAACACGATAAAATAATTGTTATTTTTCTTTGGGAACCAGGAAAAAATACATATTGTAGATGCACATAACTTTAAATTGCCACGAACGAAGTAGGACCCCTGCAATTTAAAGTTCATCACTATTTAAAGTTCATCACATCACTAGTAGTAGTTGCCGGCATACCTAATCTATATCCAACACCACTGAATATTCCACCGCGACCACGACTTGTAGACGACGGTTCATCATCAAATACAACGGCGCCGCGTCTGAAATAAATAAAAAAACAAATATATGGGACAATTACACACGGTTCTTCTTCCTGCCCTTATCCCACTCAAAGTGGGGTCGGCACACCATGTTATAAACATGCTGTCACATAATTTGGCTGCGTTTTTACGACCGGCCGTCTCCCTGACGTCAACTTACCTCAGTCGCCTTTTACGACACCTCGGTAAGAAAGAGGATGGTGTATTCTACTAAACCGGATACCAAACGGCGGGTCGACTTACCTTAGTCGCCTTTTACGACACCTCGGTTAGAAATGAGGGTGGTACTATTCTATTCAGCCGGATACCACACGGCTTCACTGTTGTCACATAAAAATATTTCAAAAATGTTATCTATACTAATACTAGCGGCCTGCCCATGCTTCGCACGGGTATAACATATATATCCCATGTCACTCAGTGTAAAAAAATGATTAAAATCGATCCAGTAGTTTTGATTTACTCATTACTGCCCGTGGCCCGCAAGCGTTAAATTTGGAGAAAAACAATTTCCTCTCCCTATACTAAGACGATTTCCTGCTATCTTTGGAATATCTAAACTCATATAGTACATTTTTACTTATTTACTTTTACATTTTACCTATGTATTTTATTTTTACAATTAATTACAGAATGTCTTTAAACAAACTCTTAAAAGATTCGAAGTGCTATAGGGTGAAGCGCGGCGTCCTCACGGCATTTTAAATCTGTAATATCTCGGAAAATGTTCACCTTAATTACATACTGTAAACGGCCATATTGACCTATATTAAATCAACAATTTATTTAAGGTACTTACTTGCATAAGGATTAATGTTGTATTGTATAAAAAATGCTTTGAACATAAGGCATTATTTTTCGTAAAAAGTATATGACAAAAAATGCTTTTGTGGGTTATCCATAAGAGATAGACATATACCATCGCGGACTTTTCTGTAGACCTTTTCAAGGCGTACAAATACTTAGTACATCATTTTGATAAATCTCGTAGGGTTTAGCCTGCGTTTGCAATGTAAGCGGACAAAAATGTAATTATTTACAGAAACCTCAAAAATTACAGTATTTCTCTACTCCGTATTGAATTTTATTGTACGTACAAACCTTTCATTTTGAATCACTCTATCTATTTAAAAAAACCGCATCAAAATCGGTTGCGTAGTTTTAAAGTTTTATGCGTACATACGGAAATATGGACTTTGTTTTATAATATGTAGTGATATAAAGCTGAAGAGTTTGTTTGTTTGTATGATTGTATTGTGTCCAGGAACTACTGGACTGATTTGAAAAAAAATTTCAGTGTAAGATAGTCCATTTATCAAGAAGGCAATAGACTATATAACATCACAAGATGAATAGGAGAGAAGCAGCAATAAAAAATAGAATGAAAACGGCAAAATTTAGAGCTTCTTTGCGTGCACTGAGTAAACGGTAATGGTTATTCGAAAATCATGTAAGAAAAAATTGTTCCCCTCTAAAAGTTCTAAATAAAAGTCCACGACAGCATATGTCTAGCTTTTAAGGTTAACCCACTTTAACCATATTTATGGTTATCAAAATACTATATTACGGTTTTAATCTTTCCACGCGGGCGAAGCCACTGGCGATTACTAGTTATAAATAAGATACATTATTTCTGTTTGACACTAGTTAACATTAGATAGGTCATTACTTTCGCCCACTACTTGTCATATTCACAAATTTATTTTCACCTATATGATTTTTTTTTAATTTGAACTTTGCAATGACTCCTGAGATATGCACCATTCATTGCTTTGTTGCATTTGGAAGATATGAGGCATAAGCTTTTACCAAATTTATACAAAACCTTAAGAACTTATACACCTTTACCTCTCTTATGATTTCAGTCTGACTATTGGAGAAAACCCCATTAAAATTTATTCAGCAGTTTTCTGCTTAAAAGACTGACAGATGAGAGGATTATCATTTTATCTTAACTACACAATTTTAAGTAGATACTGTTTTTAATAAATCTTACTCTCTAACACTCTTGAACATTTCTGTAACTATATCCTTCCTTCCTTTTCCTGGTCCCAAGATCTGTTGTCCGGATCTTTCTGAACCACCAGCATAGAATGCTTCTCCTGAAACAAATAATACGTGCTAAGTTAATACTCAAAATTAAGTCAAAGTCATTGTAACCTAAAAAACAATGCATTGTAACCTAGAAACATCCTATCAATTAAAAAATCCTATATATAGTGTACACCAACCTTTACAATTTCTAGTACAAACTAAAAATGCAGACCTGATTCTGTGTCTAATAATCTTGCTATCTCTTTCTTGAGCTCTGAGTTCTCATTCGTTATTCTGTCAATTTCTATTTTCAGTCTCTCTATTTCTTCTAATGCTTCATCAAGCTCTTTCTTATTTTGCAATTTACTAGAACTTTCTGAAACCATCTTTTTGAAACATGTTGGTGGATGGCAAAAGAAGTTATGAACATTCTCTTCTGTATTATGTGTCCTTTCAAATATTGACACTATTAAATATATAAATATATTAAATCACTTACATACATGGAAAACATGATTAATGATATATATGATGATGATCTAATAGATATCTATTGATTTTAAGATATTTAATTTAACCATTACTAAACCATTACATTCCTTTTTTAACCATCCTTTAAGAGATGAATATAATCTCTGTTAGATAGAGTACAATGCAGCTCATAAAATGCACAATCAAGTTTTCAAAGAAAAAATGAGAATTTTTTATCCTACATGTTACCCTGATGTATAGGCCTTTATCGCACCAAATTACATCAATATTGGTCCAGACAATTAGCGGTAAAAGTGTAGCAAATAGACAGACAGACAGAGAGACTTTCCCATTTATTATATTAATCTGGATATTACGCTGTGTGGTATCCAGCTGAATAGAAAAGACCGTCCTCATTTCTTACCAAGGTGTTGTAAAAGGTGACTATGGTAAGTTGGCCCATCATGTGGTATCAAGTTGAGTAAAATAGACCCACTTTCTTACCAAGTTGTTGTAAAATACGACTAAATATTTTACAACAAACTAAACTAAACTAAAGACTAAAGTAAGTTGACGTCAGGCAGGCCGGTCGTAAAATATGTAGCCAAATTATGTGACATGTTGTGCCGACCCCACTTAGAGTGGGATAAGGGCCGGAAGATAATGAGGATGATGAATATTAGTCTGGCTATTACCTTCATCCTCACTGGAACTTTCTTGGTGCAATGAATCCAAAGTGGCAAAATGTGGATTTGACGCTTTCTTTTTGTCCTTTTTCTGTGCTTGTGCGGGAGATCTTGGCGGAGATTCCATATCACTGTCTGACATTTGTGGAAGTGATGCAACAGCTGGAGCTGAGGGTGCTTCTTCAACATTGCCACCGTTCTCGTAGAAGCTTGATAAAGCCACCTGATAAAACAATTAATAAATTAAACATTTATAAATGTAAGTATAAGTGTAGTGTGGTAAATATACCATATATTTATTTATTTACTTAATATTTTTTCAGTATTTCATTCGAAGATAACTAATACTGTTTATCATTGTACATAAGGTTTAAAGAATTTTCACATATAAGTAAAGTAAGTAAGTATAGGCCTGTTATTATCCCACTGCTGGAAATAGGCCTCTTCTATCCGTTTTTGGAGAGAAGGGTTGGAGCTAAGACCTACCACGCTGCTCCAATGCGGATTGGTAGGTTACACATATCTCCGGAATTCTCTAGAGATATGCAGGTTTCCTCACAATGTTATCCTTCACCGAAAAGCATGTGATAAATTGTAATTATCAATTAGACACATAAGTTTTAACAGAAAAACTCATTGGTGTCTGCCCCAGTTCGAACCCGTGACCTCCTCGAAAGAGTCGCACAGTGTTACCGCTGGGCTACCACAGCTTTTTGCATATACAACTAATAGATTTAAAAAAAATTACAACACATGCATATCTACCAATTGTGAATGTGTACACAAGAATTATAAATTTTAAAATTTCACACGAATATCACACATTAGGTAATTACATTAATGCATTATGATTCAATTTAATTATACTCTATATAAAACTATTTTGAAGACTTTCTTTTGTTATCTAACAATTGGCTGCGCAAAATTACTTGACACAAAAACAAACATTATCAAATAATAATACACTTTTTAACCTCATTTTGAATGACAAATTCTATCATAAAACAATAGGTTGTTAACTTACCCGCTTATTATAAAAATATGGACCATTAATCTGCTGTATTGCAAGTTGGCAGTTTACATATATATTTTTTTTAACTGCATATATTCATTATCAAGATAAAGAACATTATAAAATCTAAGCATGTTAATTACTTCCACTACTACATACTTACTCGGAAATAAATAAATAAATATATATGGGACACATACACACACGGTTGTCCATCCCCAAAGTAACTTAATACTTGTGTTATGGTAGACAGACAACTGGTGAATATATACTTATATATTTTTTAAATACATACTTAAATACAAATATACACCCAGGCTCAAAGACCAACAAATTCATTTTATAGAAAATGTTGACCCTCGGCGGGAATCGAACCCACGTCCCGCGGAACTGAAGGCAGGGTCACTACCCACTACTCCAACGGGCCAGTCAAATAAAATCAAAAGAGTCATAAGTTTTACCTATTTCACCAGTGCACCTTATTTATTACAGTAAATGAAATACATAATAAAAAAGGAAAGGAATGAGGAATTATGTTATATCAGAACTAAAACATAGTATTGAGGCATTAAACTCACTTCTAGTTGCCAATTAGATGATTCTAAGAAGAATTTACTGCGATTTTCATCAGCACCGGTAACATCACAAAACTGACGCAAAGTATCTTCTTTGTTAACAGACATTTTGTACAGGTTCACACTTTTATTACAAGAATGTTATTGCTTTAATAATCAGTAATTTCTTTAGAAAAATGGTTGTCAATTTTACATCGAATAAAAATGAAATGCAAGCAAGTCATCGGAGTTTACAAAGCATAGTGTACAATAAAAATCATAGACGTTAATCCAGGAGAAATAACCTATATATATCAGACAAGCGAAACCAAAACCAGAATATAAAAAAATCCTTATAGTACAGAAAAAATATTCTCGCTAGTGGTACCTGCGACTTCGATCGTTCCAACCAGATGTTTAAGTACCTACTTTCAATAATGCAACATATGTATTTTGCCTGTTCCCGAAAGAAACACGAAATTTTTATAATCCTATACGTTACTAGGGATTTGCCACGAAAATAGTTACCACAGTGTATGGCTTTAATTTTTTCATATTTATCAATATTAGGCTAATGATTTGGCCGTGAAAGCGTAATAGACAGAAAGACTTTCACATCAATTATGACATTAGTTTGGATAGAGCCAAAAATAGTGCCAGTAATTTTATATTTTGTTAATGGATCTTTCCTGAGCTAAAGTATGTAATTTTCATAACTTTGACAATACCTCTACTTGTAAATTAATTGGTTTTTTATATTTTGTATGTATCAGAAAGAAAAATAAAAAACATCTGTATTATTATTCACAAGAATGGTATTGAATTATAGTTTGCTATTGACAAGAGTTTATACTGATAAGTATACTGTTATCTCGTAATGATAAATATACTGTGATCTCGTTAAATACAATAGTACTCTCAACTCTGATAGAGCATGCGGAATCCATAGACAATGAAAGTCATAGAGTAATAATAGTGAGTTGACAACTTGACAAAATATGTCAAAAGTCAAAACTTGAAAACACACAAATGTCGATATTTTACTGCAGTAATTTAATAATGCGGTTGTTTATAGAATATTCAAATCTAAATTAAGTTTTCTAATGATTAATAAGAACTAGATAATTTTTACTTTTGTTGTGATGTAACAAATGGTTGTTGGCATTTATAGACTCTTTAAATGCTATTTAATATGGTCACTGATAAATGAAGACCCATAGAAAATCTCCGGTCAGCATAATGAGGAAATATTATCAATTGATTCTTATTGTAGTGTGTTTTATAAGTATAATTACTCTCCTTATATATCGCCACGAGTACTATCGACTTCGGTATGTTCTTGAAGTGCTTAACTTTTTCGGAAAACCCGGCTTGTCGGAAGTGGAATTCTGCGGTCCCGGATTTAACGCAACTATGTTGTCCGAAATACTTCGCAATTCCTCGATGGAGGTGCGTGAAACGCCACCGTTGTTTCAACAAATCGATGATAACTTTTATTCCTACTCTTCATTTTTGCGATCATACGTTAAGTATGAAACATTAACTCCACTTTATGCACATGTAATCAATACTATAGTTATTGGAAAAGCACATGTAGCCCCAAAATTTAGGTGCAATATTTGGCTTGAGAGCAGTATGAAATCAAAAGCTGGTAGATTTAACTATAAAATTGCATCTGAACCTATCAATGACCATCGTGTATTTGTGTTTGAATGTTCTTTAAGCAAAAATCTGGGTAAGCCTAAGGGCGTTAGCTATTATGTGAATGATTATAACATAAATCCTATTTACGCACCAATCAATAAACTGATTCAAGTGAACACTAAAAGAAAGGTTCGTGAAAGTAGTAGCATTAAGTTTGTTAACAATATTGAGCCTGCTGTATGTGTGATCCCTAACCATGTGCCAATAGTATCACGAGATGCATTCATTGAATTTCTTGTGTTCCACCATATTATTGGAGTAGATCGTTTTACAATATATGACAGTATGATATCTGAAGATATCATACGAAGGTTGAATTTGTTTCCTTCAGATATTACACAGTGGGATATTCAGTTTTTTCCATTAAATTATCCATTTGTATTTGCAAAGTCATATGAGATTGTGAGAAATGCAATCGAACTTGATTGCTTATTTAGACATTTTAGATATGATAAGGAAGATGTAAGTAAAGTAAGTCATGTGTCTATCCTGTCTTGGGATGAGTTTCTTGTGCCTAGAGTTCATAATAATTTCAAGGCAATGTTGGATGATTTCGATCCCACAAGATCGGTAAGAACCTATGTTGTAGAGTCACTAATGTTTTGCCTTAATCAAAACGATGATGACAATGCTGAAAGCGGTTATCCAGATATGATGAGAAAAACCCATTATTATCTGATGCCACAAAAAAAGGTGTCAATTAATATCAGAAATTTAGAAACAATGACATCATTTGATGATCTCTTTAATTTGAGCACTGATAGCAAAAGGATACCCCTGGAATTACTAGGGACACATAAATACTCAGTGTGTAGAAATAATAAAAAATTCCACCCTGATGGTTATAATGAAACAGAGATGCAAGTGTTCCAGCATAAATTTGAAGGTGCCATGCTTAAATTTGGACAAACCTTAGTGAGTAATAAAATATATAGATTATATAGATCGGGCCAGATATGGGAAAAGAATTATAACGAAAATGTTAGAGATATGTTATAAGTTGGTTAGTGAAGTTTTCTATTATGCAATTTCTAATAGGACCATATCAAATATATTAGAGTAAGTAAAGTGGGCACATTAATTAATGCAAGGATTGTTTTTAGAATAATTTGTTATAATACAAGTAGTATTTCAATTATTGCATTTCATTAATATAACATTTACAATGTTAAATATTGTTATATCTGGTACCGAATATAACAATGTAACTATTTCTGTTTACTTTATCACCAATTTTTATGTATGTTTGTCTTGGTTTAAGGTATTTTATACAGTTATGGGTAATGTACTGTTGTATTACTATTTAGAAATCCCTTATATATAGCAACTTTTGAATTCATCTAAATAGTATTATGTAATGCACATTTTGATGTCACTTATGAGTTTTTTTTATCATGGAGTACCAGATGTCTGAATTTTTTTAAACAAATCTTTAGTTTCTTTTAGTGTGATTTTTAGTAGGTTAAGATGTCAATTCTACACTGCAGAAGCAATCATTATCAGAATCTTAAAGATAAAGGGTTTTTTGATAATTTGCAGCAACTAAACTGTTTTAATTTTACCTTTAATTTTGTTTTTGTCAGTGTGAATGTACAATCACAAAAATGGTTTATGTTAATAATTACAATAAGAATTAATTGTTTTTTTATTTAGTGTTAAAATGATTGTATATTTTTTTTATATAAAAACAAGTTACACGTTATATTCGATTTGTGCCTTCTGAGAAAAAAGCGAAAATGCTTTTCGTGTATATATTTATACTACAAATCGTTCAGAGTGATATGCGATACAAGTGGGTTCGAATTTTGCGACGTGTATTTTAGCGAGTATTTAATTGGTTGTAAAGAATTCGCGTATTTAATTTATCAAATATGTTTTTGGTTGCTTTGAAGGGTGATCAATTAAGATTTATTATTTAATATAGCAACACTACGTAAGTACTCAGTAGCACCAAATTATACTAGACTAGAGGAAGATTATTAATTAACATTCTCTGTTGCAAAAAATAATGACGTTGTTTGTTACTTAGTGTTTTCAAGGTAAAAACTGTTATATGTTCATTTATAATATAGTGTTACAATATGTTTCAAATACAACCTCTTTCAAATAATTGGGTCAATAATATAGAAAAAATCATATATGTGACAAGTTATTGTATAAGAATAAATTGGTATACTTTTGAGACAATTGCTTCTTATTTATTGAATAAGAGTAATATAAAAATAATAGAAAGGAAAATATTGTTGTTATAATAGCTTTTCTTTTATGAATATTGGAGCATATTTGGTCTTCTTTACGATTTTTGTTGTAGTTTCTATTAAAAAAAACGATCAAAACAATGTTATCACGATTAGATTTTATCAAGGTAACAAGAATTATGTACAATCTTTATATAATAGAATGCCGAACTTATTTGTAGAATTTGTAATTGGTATCTTATAGTTAAATTATGTATTTTCTTTACAAACAATTTTAAGCTCTCATGGTATTTCTTGATAGAGCTTGTTTTTTTTTTTTTAATGTTTGTATTGTAGAGCAAACAAGTTTCTCTAAACTTCAGGACATGCATTATAGATAAAGGGCAATACTAGCCTTTGTAACATAATTTTTCTGTTAATTGTTTGTAAATGGTTATATCAGTCGTGGTAACTGTATTTAAATAATTGCCTATAAGATGCATTTATTGTTGATATTAAAATAGTTTTCGAATAAGAAAGTTTGATAGAAGAATGTGAATGTTGTGCCTTGTTGATGAGGGTAGTTGGCTAGTTTTTATGTTGAATGTGATATTGCTTATTTCCATATTAGTGTTACATGTTTCAAATACAACCTCCTTCAAATTGGGTCGATAATATAAAAAAACATTATCGCCGTCAATATGTTACAAGTTGTTGAAAAAGATTAAATGGGTTGACTTTTCAGAAAATTGCTTCTTATTTATTAAATGAATGTGAAGGATAAATATCGTTGTATACAAGACTACTTGAATAAATTTCTACTAAAAAAAATTGACTGATGTTTAGTTTAAATCACTATTAAATACTTGTCTGAATAACTAGAATTTTAGCGTTTTTTATGGAAATGAAATATTATTGTAGAAAAAGTAGTGTTATGTTATTGACCAAACCTTACATCACGCTTAGACATTATGTATACTGCGTCCATCATATTATCAGTCTTTTGACAGCTCACGCTCATTAAGTTTTGTATTGCTTACGTACAAATATCATACAAATAATATTTGTACTTTATGGATGGGTACCGCCCACTTAGTGATGTCACACATAATGGTTACTACGATTATGTCACAGATTAAAAATAATCGGTAGAAATCGATGTTACGAGTATTAAAAGACATTTAATAACATTATATAAAGTTTTACTTTCTTCTTAGTTAATACATGAATACAAATAAAACAATCAGGATATTTTAATTTATTTTATTAGCACGAGTCGTCGGAATGATAATCAACACTAGACTCCTCCGATGAGGAGTCTTCAGTAGCAGTTATTATTAGCTCTTGTGTAGATAATATATTATCAAACGCAATATCACGTTCCCAATCTCTTTTAGTTCTTTCCACCACACTTGCCCAGTTCTCGGCCGTTACGTGGGTGCAAGCATTTTTTAGCAATTGCAACATTTTATTCGCTGTGAATGGGAGGCTTGTATTGCATCTCGCAGCATGCCCTTTTACTTGTGCCCATATAAGTTCTATTGCGTTGTACTGGCAGTGGTATGGAGGAATCCGAAGAACAGTATGGCCATATTCTGCTGCCATTTCATTGATTACATAGCGTTTTGCTCTCTTTTTGGTTTTTAATATTTTTATTAATTCAACTTTTAACATTGAGTCGTCCACATTTTCTCCATTGTCCCGAAGCCAATTAATTATTTCATGCTTTTTATTAGCCTGTGTTGGCATTTTGTCAATTTGACGGGAGTGGTAGGGCGCATTATCAATAAAAATTATTGATGGTTCTTCCAATGAAATGAGCATTTTTTTGAACCACTCTTCATACACATTTGCATTCATCTCTTCGTGGTAGTCATTTGATTTCTTCGATTTAAATGCCAACAGTGCGTCTTGTACAAATCCTTTTGCTGTACCTGCATGGCAAATGATTAGGCGCTCACCTTTTCCCATTGGTACTGAGGAAGTGGAATCAGCAGTATCATCAGTCCAGAAACGAGATAGTGTGTGGTTAGCGTGAAAACAATATTTGCCCAATCTTGTATTTTCTTTGCCTCTCTTAAAAAATCACAACGTGCTATAGCTATATCTGTGCGTTCCATTAATAATTTTCTTTTATTTAACTTTTTATATGAAAAGCCAATTGTGTTCAAAACTTTGACCAAAGAAGATTTTTCACCATGAAATAGACCACTTCTTTTCAAAGAAACAATAAGTTTTCTCAAAGTTGGAATTTCTTTTCTCAAGTAGTAATCATATACATGACGACGAATAGCGTCAGCGTCAAAGTCATCAACAGCTGTCACCTTATGAGCCCGGCGCTTTCTTTTTGGTGTAGATGGTTTGTTTTGCTCCAAGCCGCTCCTGCCGTAGGCATCAGTAGTGATTTTAGTCACAGTTGATAGACTGATCCCCAACGCGGCTGCAACACGGTTTCGGACTTGCGTGATAGGTATAAGAGGTCCGCCATTTTGATTTTCTTGCTCAAAATACTCATGAAGTTTTAACACTAACTGTCTCGATTGTGCTTTCAACACACGTCCTTTCGGCATTTTCACGATCAATTAATATAAGTTTCACAAAAGTTTTTCCGAGGAATAAAGCTACTTAACTTAAGGTGTAACAGATGCGAGAGAACACTCAGCGAACGTAAATGCGTGTGACTATCACGGGCGTTTCGTTGAGAGTGACAGATCACGTCAAAATGGCGGCCGAGCGGAAGGTCTGTTGATGTTGCCAGTTGATGTATAATATATTTTTTATGATTATAATAAATACACACGGATTAACATTTATTTTCAAAAAACTAAGGCAATATTAAATCAAAATGTTGATTTCTATATCTGTTATTAGTTTACGTAGGTTATCATTAATCGAATTACTTAGGTACGTAATTCGATTAATGATAGTAGGTACTATAATCGGAATGGTATCGCATACGAGAATCTTTAGGACATCACTAAATATGTAAATCGTCAATCTGTCAAAAGATGGTTAATATAATGGACAGTGTATAGTTATTGTTATTCTTACCTGGCACATTTAGTCTATGGATACATTCAGTTCAACGTCAAAAAGTTAAACTATAAAAAAATTGTATCTTTTGCCCTTGTTGGTACTTAAATTGTTAACTGATCGTCTATATTTCCTGTATAAAGTTTTAATTTCCATTTTTACACATTACCAATAAAGGCTGTTCATATTATCAAATTACCAATGTTTTTTTTTACTTCAATCCGAATTAGACTAGTGGCGAACTATATTATAACGAAAGGTTTTAGGCCGATGAAACAAATCGTGCGATTATAAATAAATATATCTTTATTTATAAATACAAAATAATTTATGTAAAATAGATTCTATAAAGCACTAGACAAAATTAATACTATTAATCGAATAGATACCAAACGTATTCAAAACCTAAAATACTTGGAACTTTAAAAAAAAAATCAGGAATCACCAATATCATTCAATTTTCATCTTAAGAACGTTAACGTTTAAAAACAACTTGTATATTACAATACTTCATGCCCACGTGACTTAGGCGCCATTTTGTTTATCACTTGAATTTTGAAGACCCAACATGGCGATTAACGAAGTTTATCCGCAGCATTCTGCTCTTGGGAAGTTACAGGCACAAGGGTCCGTCGCTATGCATTCAGCAGGGCAAGTACAGTTGCAAGCTGTGAATAAGTCACAAAGATATGGTCCAAGTTTTTTTTAAATGTGCTGTATCGCTTTTGTATATAAGTAAACGCATATTTGGAAGATAAGAGTGTTCGAATCAAACCTAGCTATATCCAAAATAATTAAAATTGAGTAAAATGAAAATTTTGTTTTAAGTGTTTAAGTTTTGGAGTTTCGACAAATAAAAAATATTAAACAGATTTAATCACTGTAAATTTAAGTAATATCAATCTTTACGTTTCCTGCAAACTGCAATAGAAATATTTAAAAAAGATTGTGTGCTGAATTTGATTGTGGCTTTAGGATTTAGCTATTTTGATTCTGATCCCCTTATATTTTTTTGCTCCTAATATTAAGATCGCCATTCCAACACCTAAGGATCTCAACGACAATCAATTCTACGTACTACGTGCCCTTCCTATTGTCTTTTCGGCATCGCGACACTCTATGGGCACGCGACACTACTTTGTCATGTTTACATATTATTTTCACTTTGGTTCTATGGATCTCCTGTATTAGATATTTATATAATAAGTACAAAATAACAAGTAAATAAGCACAGTATATGTCAGCACAACGATTTCATATATTGTTGGTACCTACAATTAAAAAAATTATAATAATTATCACCATTAATAATCTGGTAATTAGTAAGTAACGGCCTGTCACTATGCCACTGCTGGGCATAGGCCTCATCTCTCCGTTTATGGAAAGAAGGATTGGAGCTAAAACCTAACACGCTGCTCCAATGCAGGTTTACAGGTTTCGTCGCGATGTTTTCCTTCACCGAAAAGTGTGTGATAAATTTTAATTATCAATTAGACACATAAGTTTTTAATAGAAAAACTCATTGGTGTCTGCCCGGGTTTGAACCCATGATCGTCTCTAGAGAATCACACGGTCGCACCGCTGGGCTATCACAGCTTCTGGCATATATATGGTTATTAATTGGCCTATAAATATAAGTAATATATGCATTTCATAGCCCATATTGTTTGAGTCCCATATCTTTATTGTTCTGGAGATTAACGGCATAACAACTTACGTTTGCAATCGCCATATGAGCACGGGTCCATATATACGGTACAATCTTCACCAGGAGGTAGGAAAGACGACCGATAGATCGTTGTACCCTCCAACTGAGCATGATAAAAAAAATAGCATTATTTTAATAGATAAAATGAAAACTTATAAATAAAGATAGATAAAATAAAAATGATTATAAAAATAGACCACCCACATTTCTTACCAAGTTGTCGTAAAAGGCGACTAACGTAAGTTGAACCACCGTGTGGTATCTGGTTGAGTACAATAGACCAACCTCATTTCTTACCAAGGTGTCGTTAAATACGACTGAGGTAAGTTGATGTCAGGCAGGCGGCCGGTTTTAAAAACGCAGCCAAATCATGTGACAGTATGTTTATAACATGTTGTGCCGACCCTACTTAGAGTGGGATAAGGGGAGGAAGATGAAATAAAGATAGATAAAATAAAAATGATTATAAAAATAGACCACCCACATTTCTTACCAAGTTGTCGTAAAAGGCGACTAACGTAAGTTGACCCACCGTGTGGTATCCGGTTGAGTAGAATAGACTACTCTCTTTCTTACTGAGATGTCGTAAAAGGCGACTAAGTTAAGTTGACGTCAGGCAGGCGGCCGGTCGTAAAATAGCTAGCCAAATCGTGTGACTTTTTTTTAACAAGCCGACCCCACTTAGAGTGTGATAAGGGCAGGAGGATGATGAGTGGATAACCTGGACTGGATAAGATGGATGACTGGATAATGTTTTTATAGTTACCTTTTGCATACTTTAAAGACAATTATTTTGTATCAATCTATTAAGTTAGGTTAGTAAGCTAGTATTATGAACTTAAAAAGATAAAGTTAATATCGAATATAAAAGATAATTGGTGATACCTTTTGGCATGGTTTCTGGTATTGCCCCTTGCAAGCCCATGGTGGTCGTTGTGGCGATGGCGCACAAACAGGCTGGTATGACATTTTCTGAGTAGTACAGCTTTCCATTTTTGCTAAAAATCAACAATTATATAATTAAAATATTGAATATATTTGTAGCAATATGTAATGTAATGTAAAAAGCTGTGATAGCCCAGCGGTGCTACTGTGTGAATCTCTAGAGACGATCACTGGTTCAAACCCGGGCAGACACCAATGACTTTTTCTATTAAAATTTATGTATCTAATTGATAATTGCAATTTATCACACGCTTTTCGGTGAAGGAAATCATCGTGAGGAAACCTGCATATCTTTAGAGAATCCTAGGGATATGTGTAACCTACCAATCTGCATTGCAGCAGCGAGGAAATTCTTAGCTACAATCCTTTCCTCCAACAACTGAGAGAGGAGGCCTATGGCCAGCAGTGGGATCGTAACAGGCCGTTACTTAGTTTTTACTTACAATATGTATGTAATTATCAAACGGACTTAATACGCTAGACTAAATGCTTTTTGGATAAAGGAACAAATTTTCAGGATACCTGCGTACCTTTAGCGAATTCTATGGATATGCGTAACCTGCAATTTGAGCAGTGTGGTAGAGCGTTTCGACTAAATTCAGCTCTTATTCGGAACATGAAACTTCCGACCTCCCAGAATCGCGGGAAAGAGTGAAACATAGTACGGATATGTCCTTACCGGCAGGTTTTTCATAACATCTGTTGGGTGCATAGGACTCTGGCAATGGTACTCGCCCAGGGTCAAGGTATGACATACGGTTAACTGTCCGATCTGTAAAATATATAAAAGAACCATATACATATTTTTATATTTACAATAATTATGGGATCTCCCGACTTAAGTCTTGGTAAACTATTAATGGCATTTGAATCAGTTCCCAACAATCAATGAAATATTTAATGTTTTCTTCTTTTTCAAACGGTAGACTTCCAACACTGGACTTAAGTCTCTTTATGGGATCTCCACACTTCTGGGATCATTTCTGATTTGATCGCGTAGAGATACACCTGCTTGGTGTAGCTCACTCCATCGCCCGCTGAGTGACTCTGAGCTTTCATACGAGGCCAATAGCCAGTGACCACGTTTCAGATCCGTAGCCATTAGTGCAATATTTAATGCAACTGAGGGAATTAATTTATTTGGTTTGAATTAAATGTAGCAATAACTTCATTCAAGTACAAAAAAAAATTTAGTTCAGTATCTACTGACAAGGCATGGTGTGTAATACAAGACAGTCCATCAATAATGGTTATTCACTATGAACTATGTCTTATGTTTACTCTCGTTAATTTACAAAATAAGAATGTAATTTACTGATTCTATTGCAGTTTTCTTTCTGATTTTGCACATTTGTAATTTTTGAAAACAAAATAAATATAGCAGTTACTTTCAAAAGGCTGTTCGACGCAATGGAACTTGTGTGCTGGTTTATACGACTCCCGTATAGCTGATGGTTTCGCAACGTAGTCGTGGCGTTGAGTGGTTATATTTTGCATGGGACCCTGTCCCCACATGTCGTGGTGACACGGGCGGATAGCTTGCGTCATACAGACAGGATTTGGTAGAAAGGATAGCTGTAACATGTGATATAAATTAAGGAATCATCACTCTTTCTATTGCTCTTATCCCACTCTAAGCGTAATCGCTACAACACGTTTTTCTCTTTCATTCTCTCGTATCATTCGTCAATTCTAGTGCCATTCCCTTTATATGCATGTCATACTTCACACAATCCGTCACGTAATCGTAATATCATTTAAAGTAACAGCCTGTTGTTATCCTACTACTTAGTGTAGGGCATAGGCCTCCACTCTCCTTTTTTGGAGAGAAGGAAAGGAGCTAAGACTTGGCACGCTGTTCCAATGCGGATTGGTAAGTTACACATACCCCTAGAACTTTCTAGAGATATGCAGCTTTTCCTACGATGTTTACCTTCACCGAAAAGCGTGTGATAAATTGCAATTACCAATTAGACATAAGTTGTAACAGAAAATCTCATTGGTGCCTGCCCAGGGTTCTAAACCTCGAAAGAGTCGCAGTCTCACCTCTGGGCTATCACAGTTTAAAACTAATATCACTTAAATTGTAATAAATAATATCAGATTATTATTGTATATTTTACTATAACTTTGTTGCATCTTCTCCTTGAGTTGTATGAAAGTATCTCTTTATTATCACTTATCAGAACAATGGCCCTTAAGATATTTCTTTAAGTGAAAATACTCGTGATTATCGTCGATTACAAAAGATTCAATATACCTTGAATACTCGACTGCAACTTAATAATTATTCACTTATTTACACTCACATATGTAAATATATAAACTAAAATATAGTTTAAAATAGTAAAAGAATTGGCATCGAGAAGAATGGACGGGATAAAAGAGAGAAAGGTGGAACCTTCAGTAAAAGTCCAGCAATATTGCCTTCTGTATCCTTATCTTCATTTAAAAATCAAGCAAAAGCCTGATAAGATCATAATGATTATTAACATTTATAAAACATTTTCAAAAATAGGTAACGTTAATAAAATTTATGGATTGTTGTTAGGAATTCTCTCGTAAATCTCGTAATCTCTTTCTTATATATTTTTTACAATGATGAGTAGGTTATATATCCCAAGAATTATCTTGAGATTTGCTTCATGATATTTTTCTTCACTGAAAATCGCGATATAAATAGTAAATAGAGTAGACAAGTGAACACAAATTTACTAAAAGGTGCCCATCCGGGATTGAAAACCCATGAGGAGGATGTTGAGGATAATCAGCTATCAAGACTTCGTATGCTATATCGACTTCGTATACTAATTTGATTCTGTGTACTTCTCTTCTATGATTCTGTAAACTTTTTCTACTCTGACCTTATGAACGGTATCACCATCCATTAGGGCTGTGGACGGAACGAGGTTCGGAATAGGTTTTACTGGCTGTGGAATAGGCGCCGACGCTGGTAGAAAACTGTAAATGCAAACATGTTAGGTGCAATTTATTTGTTGTATAATAAAAGGTAATGAAAGGTTGTCTGTTAGAAATCGCTGTTAAGCGATAAGACCGCCTCTTTGTACATGTCTTCTAGGTATAAGCTTTTTTTTGTACTCTCAAATTTTGTTGTGCAATAAAGTATATTAAATAAAATAAATAAATAAAAAAATTTATAAGCTACGGAGGACATTGTTCCTGTATAAATAAAATGCGAGGCAAATATGTGTTTATTTATGTATTAATCTGTGATTTCCAAAATAATAATAATAATATCCAAATAATTATTCAATTTGCTTATCTATACTAATATTATATAGAGGGAAAATGTATGTATGTTTGTAATGTTTTCACACATAAATTATTGGACCGATTTCAAAAATTCTTTTACCATTGAAAAGCTGCATCTTTACTGAGCAATATAGGCTATATTAGATTTCAAAAAATAGGGATCCGTTATTAAAAATGTAATAAGGTGTAAAAAAATAACAATTTCGCGGGTGAAAGTGCGGGAATTACTAGTTGTTTAGTAAATTGCTGAATTTGTCCGACAATACGTCTGTATAGGTAATTATGGATGACCTCAGTGTGATTTTCTAGGATATATCTTTAGTAGCTATATTCATTACTTCGCTTAGGAACCGACTATAATTAGTTGAATCACGCATCAGAAATTACAGTACAATGGGTTTTAAAACGACGATTACCTAACTTACGAAACAGCTTCTAAACTTGAATCAGAAACTTTAAATAATCCAGCTTATTAGAATACACCACCTTCATTTCTTACCAAAGTTTCGTAAAAGGCGACTAAGGTAAATTGGGCGCTAGGACATTAGCGTCGACCGCTGCCCTAATGGTTAAATTAGGCCGAAACTATTCCCAGGAAGGGCTGTTAGGCAGGCAGTCTATCGTATTATACTTTGCCAAATCTTACTTTAAAATATATTTGTGCCGAGCCCATTTAAAGCAGGTTAAGGGCAGGAAAACGAAGATATAATATGTACCTGTTTTTGTATATTGTTTGTGTTTCAAATCTCTTGGATGCTGTGACGGGGTTCGTGCAGCTGTCAGGAATAATAGCACGACGTCTACAATCGCTTTTAGAATCCAAGAAGCTGTAATCATCATCGTCGCTGTATTTAGATAGTTTCGAAGAGACAATATATTAAAAAAATCACAGATAAATCCTTTTCAATAAGGTGGAAGCTGTCGTAATCGCTTAGGGTGACATATGACCCTTACAAGGACGTCCCAGGTTCAGGAAAGAACCAATAAGCTTATATATTCAAACTTAGCACGTAAGTGGCATTTATCACACGCTTTCCAGTAAAGGAAAACCTTGTGCGGAAACATGCATATCTTTAGATATTTCTTGCGATATGTATAAGTTACTAATCTGCATTCTTCAAATAGGTATTAGGCCAAGTAGTGGGATGGTAAAAGGCCGATTAAAAAAAAGATGGGGAAAACTACGTTGTGCCTGTACATTCGTTCATCTTGTGGAAGGGCACATAATTTGCTATTAGCACGTAGCCTAAATTCCAAGTCATTTGGTCCAGTATTATCCACGCGTGCCACATGTACCTTATTGTTAAAGACACATAAAAATATTTCTAAACGAATTATTACTGCTGCGGCAACACTGAATAAAACGTCCCTTCCTTTTCTACGCCACGCACCGAGCGCACGTCTTTTATTTTTATCCCAGTATTTTTTCGCCAATTTCCCTTTTTTGCTGTTTTCTTCAATTATCTCCATCTACTTTTAGCAATTTCAGACATAAATTCCATTCAAATCTATCTCACCAATGATCCATTCATTTTTATTATGGTCACGCATCATCATCATCAACGCCGTTATAGTTCTCTTTGGAATATACGAAATATTCCCTTGATATAAAAGGGCTTATAAAATTATAAAATCAAATTGCTATATAAAGTATATTAACCTCATTGTGTAGGTTGTGTTTTCTTCTAATTTCTGACATGGCTTTTGGTACTGTCCTTTACAGGCCCAAGGTAACGGCTCTTTAGGAAGAATCTGCAAGTTACGCATTTATTTGACTCGCTCGTTGGCGCAGTGGGCAGTGGCCGGCAGGGTCACTGCCCACTATTAAATAAATAAGATTTATCGTGAAAGCGTTATCGTAAAAAAACAATAAACATTGTAATAACCTGATTAGGCATGTAACTCATTTTATGTGTAGTATTGGCGTCCATTTTAGCAGCGGGCCGCTCGTAACAGCGCTCGGGAGCGAAGGATTTCACCATCTCAATTCTCTCGGGTGGCAAATAGGACAGTTTATTTACTGTTCGGTCTGGAAATTATATTCAAAAACTGTGAAAATTACTATCTATGAATAATTTGTAGCAATAGCAGCATCTATTTTTTTATTTTTTTTATATTACAAGGTAAAAATATTTATACAAATATAGGAAACATAAAATAAGGAACACATCATCATAACGGAGATATGCAATTAATTTACAAGCAAATAAGTCAATAATGCGGGAGTTTAACACGTATTAAAATTATTAGTTCTTATTATTACTACTACTACAAGCAATACACCCATCAGCTGCAAAAACTAACTGTTAATTCAAGCCCCTAAGCAGACATGTATAAGTTTCATAATTTTATGCCCATAAGCTAATTTCTTATTAATCTTATGGGCTTTAATAATATTTATAATTCAAAATGGCTATATATAAAATAAAACGTGACAAAACGATGCATGTATTATATAAATATCCCTGTAATATCCAGGTTTTATCACAAAATTTCATGTGCATTTGCCAATATGCATTATCTATCTGAAGCTCCTCTGTATTTAAAAGAGGAATAGAACAAGGCAGCTAAAAACGATAGTAAAGTAATCTGTTATAATACCATTGCTGGTTCAATTGGGACTTTCTTTTTTCTTTTTGTGAGTATAGTTGGAGCTTCCACACATACGTGTATCTTAGAAATTCTTTAGAATACTCTAGAAAAGCGTGTGATAAATTACAAGATAAGTATGTAAGTTTTAAGAGAAGAACTCACTAGTGCCTATCCGAGATTAGAAAGAGAGAAAGAGTCGCACGATCTATTGCAATTACAGCTTAGTATCTGGTGAAACAGTTACTGGGTGACCGAGTAAAGAAATTCAATAAATGCAATAAAAAAAGAGTAAAAAAGGTGATATCTGGGTATTGATCCCGGGTATTTCGACTTCTTTCTGATCCACCCGTTCCCCACTGAGCGATTACAACTTTAAATATCGGTAACGTAGCAGGTAAACTCACTTTCAAAAGGTTGTTCAACGCTGTGAAATTTTGCTGGTGGCTTGAAGTTCTCACGAAGCACGCACGGCTTGGGCACGTAATCGTGGCGTTGCGTGGTTATGTTCTGCATGGGCCCCTGACCCCACATGTCATGGTGGCAGGGACGGATTGATTGCGTGGCACACACGGGGTTAGGAAGGAATGATAGCTGCAATAGGGGGTAGGAAGGTAAAGTGACAGAAAACTGCACAATCGAATTAAACCTGCTCAGCATATCAACAGAATGAGCAATATGCTTGTTCTGTTACTTGTCTGTCGTGCTGGCTTACGCCAATTTAAGTCTTTAAGTAGCCTCAATAGTGTATGGTGCTTTTTCCTTGTAACTGAAAGGAAAACTAAAGTTTTTTTACACGAGTATATGTTGCCGCCATCTATAACCTTAAATTTCACTAAATTTCATTAATATTGGTCCAGTACTTTAGCCGTGAAAATGTAACTTCGCATTGTTTCGAAAGTCTAGTTATATACGAGTATGTATGGCAAATTTAGTACAATTTAAGCCGTGATGTAATATACCAGGATAACATATAGGACATAAAATTTCCCCTTTTTCCTTCAGGGACAAGTAAAAAACAGTATACCTTTCAAAATATAATTGAGGGTGTATTCGCACTAAAGTCAACGCAAAGTCGCGGGTATCACTATCCATTCTATACGTGACCTACTTTAAATAAGTAACTAAGTATATAAAACCTTGTTATGATTTGGTATTTTTTATGGTATATTAAGTCATCCTCAGCATCCTCCTGTCCTTACCTCTCTCTAAGTGGGGCCAGCACAACATGTTACAAACATGTCACATGAATTGGTTACGTATTTTACGTCCGGCCACCTACGTGACGTTAACTTACCTTAGTCGTATTTTACGTCACCTAGATAAGCAATGAGTGTGGTATATTCTTCTCAGCCAGATACCACACGACTTACCTTAGTGACCTTTTACGATATCTCAGTAAGAAATGAGGCTGGTATTATTCTATTCAGCCGAATATCACAGCTTCTATGGTATATTAAGTGTGGCTAAATAAAAAATAATCAACACATTTAGTTTCAAACAATTACCTTTTGTACAGTGCATGACTCCATTGGCTCACAACTGGGAACTAAATTCGGAGCAGGTTTCCTCGCCACTCCTCGAAGATTGTCACATCCATCAACAGGAAGATAGGAGAGTTTGTATGTGGTGCAAGACTCTATTGGGGCAGATGGTTTCATATAGCAGCGTCGTGGTGCATATGAGTCAGGGATCTTGGGCTGTTTGTAACACTGGAATAAACAGAATTTAACTAAGGAACTTTGGGACTTTTGAATTTGGTTGTTAACGTATGACTATGCCATATTTCAGGGATTATATTAAGGATATCATCACAATATGATCTTATAAACTCATAGAAATATTATACTTGAGTAAGGGAGTCACCCTAAAATGTGTCCATCGAAAAAAAGAGAAATCAAATAAGGCTACCAATATGTTTATTTTTTACGTGTGATTAGACAAAATAGGTCATCATCTTTCTCCTGCGCTTATCCCTCTCTAAGTGGGGTCAGCACAACATGTTATAAACATGTTGTCACGTGATTTGGTTACATATTTAACTACTGGCTGCCTGCCTGACGACAACTTACCTTAGTCGTATTTTACGATACCTCGGTAAGAAATAGGGTGGTCTATATTACTCAACCGGATACCACAAGGCATAATGGATAGAAGATAGGTATGGGTCTCTTATCTATACTCTTATTATTTGTTGGACCCTCGCACTCATAGGCCTTTACTCTATATTTAATATTATTATATTGTCTATGGTTTAACTGCCTTGCCTATACAATTGTCATAGATATACGAGTATGTTTAAGAACGTATCAAAATGACAACTATTGTATTATGATTGTAAAAATGTTGTATTAAAATGATTAATGATATGTATTTTATATCGCTCATTAACATCATATAATTTTTATACAAAATTTATCAATTATCTACGTCGCTACAAGTTTATCTGAATTAAAGGTCAATGGAGTAGTTTCGCTTTTATCTACATGATATTTAAAAAAAAATCAAGTGTTACTTTATATATTAATTAACATAATCATAATAATTCATTGTCTAGCATTAAATATCACGAGTGTACACAGATAACCCAAATTGGAACTCTGTAGGACTTATGCAATGATATTAAAGGCTTTTGCTAATATCGAAATTCCTGCTCTTCTTAAGCCTTCAGGAATAAGACAATGATTCCGTTTTTAATTTGAATTTTGTAATTATAATTTCATCGCTGTTAATACGCCCCGTTCAAACTCAACTCAAAATTTTCTTTATTCAAATAAACTTGTAAACAAGTGCTTTTAAATCGTCAATTTTACTGCTGGTTCGGAAAGCTGTTCCTACCGAGAAGAGCCAGCAAGAAACTCCGCGGTTGCTCTTAAAGATTTAAGATTGAAGTTAAAAATTAACACTGGCTCTTAGAGATTTATGCCGAACGTTGTCATTTATATACACTGGCATTGCCATACCGGTTTAACTATTGGCTGTTTTCCACAGCAACAGGCTCTGCACGGGCAGGGCTGTTCTTGTTTCCCGTCCATAGGTTTCCCATCTTGCAGACCGCACTTTACTCCCGCCGATGGGGCACATGGGGCCGCCGCGGGACACGGAATACACCTAAAGGGGAATAAAATCATAGTAACATGAAAATATCATTTTTAAATAGGTGGCCAGCGGATTCGCCCGCGTGGAAATTAGTGTATCACAAAATTTTAACCGAATTGACATTTTGAACATAAAAGTAGTTATTGTGAGTTAACCATAAAAGAAAGAGATATGCTGTTACGGATTTTTTATACTATTTTTGTAGATCTACAATTCTATAGTACATTATTTTAGTTTATCTCTGCTGGTTTACGCGGCGCACGCGAGTAAAGCTCCCAGCAGGCATATTTTTTTACAACGCGCTACCTTTTCAACTCAATTTACGTAAAACGCTAAAGCACTATTAACTTAAACCCTCCGAAATAATCCTACTATCTTTTAATTAAAACCGTACAAAAATCTGTTCAGTAGATTTTGAGAAAATCGATCACATACAGACAGACAGTGGTGACTTTGTTGTATAATAAGTATAGAATAGTATGTCGCCAAATCATGTGACAGCATGATTTGGGTACGTATTTGTGCCGACCCCACTTAGAGTGGGATAAGGACAGGAGGATGATGATTCTGTTAGCAGAGTCAAGCAAAAATTAGCTATATTTTCAACAATAAACTTACTCTGGCATGATTTATATCTAAAACCTTAAATAATCATAAAACACTGTGATTAAAAATATAAAAAAATAAATCTAAAAACTAAATTGTTAATGAACTCAAAATAATTTTACAAAAGCATCTCTATCGAAATATAGTTCGTAAAAAACTGACATTTGTAACAAATGTTTTTTTGATTGACATTATTTTGAAATTCGCGTTGGTTTATTAAATACTTCATTTTAATGTTGGCCATTCTTTGGTTCATTGTTTAAACGAGGTTTGAAAGACAAAGAATCAGTTATTCCATTTCAATTCAACATAACTCTTATCAGCTTAATGGCTTGTAAAGGATGTCGCCATTTTGTGATTCGTGTGCTCAGTTAAGTCGGCACAACACGTTATAAACAGGTTGTCACATGATTTGGCTAGGTGTTTCACGACCGGCCTGCCCAACGTCAACTTACCTTAGTCGCCTTTTGCGACACCTCGGTAAGATAACTTATAGAATTAGGCGTTACTTTGTGAAGATCCATAATACAAAAGTAATAATAAAATTATTTTGCTATAATCCGCGATGAAGTAAAATAGAAAATATATATAATGCTAAATGTAGAGTGGACAATCGGTTATCATACCTGATACATGCAGGATTCGTAAAAACACATGCACAAACCTCCACCTCCGCCACCATAATACACAAGCACTACATACGTTCGAATCCTGCATGTATCAGGTATGAAAACGGATTGTCCACTCTACATTTAGCATTACATATATTTTCTATTTACTTCATCACGGATTATAGCAAAATAATTTTATTACAACTTTTGTACCTCGGTAGGAAATGAGGGTAGTCAGTCATTTCTACTCAGCCGGATACCACACAGGTATTGTAAAGAAAACTTGCCAGATGCAATTTTGGCAAATGGTGGCTTTTTTAACAATTTTTGATCACGGCTTATCTTTTGTATTGGCCTAATTAATACACTGATAACGAGTGGCGGAGGTTACATAAGAATACTAATTATTATTCATATGTTTGCTCAAAAAATATTATGGCTTCTAAAAAAATAATTAATATATAATCTGTATGATTACATACATCCTCCTGCCCTTATCCCACTCTAAGTGGCGTCGGCACAACATGTTATAAACATGCTGCAACATGATTTGGCTGCGTTTTTACGACCGGCCGCCTGCTCCACGTTAACTTACCTAAGTAGTTTTTTACGACACCTCGGTAAGAAGGAGGGTGGTCTATTCTACTAAACCGGACACCACACGGTGGGTCAACTTACCTTAGTCGCTTTTTACGACACCTCGGTAAGAAATGAGGTTGGTCTATTCTACTCAGCCGGATACCACACGGCGGATAATCTGTATGATTATATTTTAATTATTTTTTTTAGATGCCATAATATTGTAGAGTTTTGGAATGCAACTGCCTAATTGGGTAATGCGTCGCTTTGCGATTTTCTCGTGGAGTCTATCCTCGAATTCTGGTCGAAACGATTGTTGAGTTTGTTTGAGGTAGTGAATGTGTGTGATTTTTTTTTAATTTTACCTTTGACATTAAAATCTGAGTCTTTGTTTTTCATTTATTAATTATTTATTCTTATACCTCTGACATTGCAATCCGAGTCGTTGTTTTTCATTTATTAATTATTTACCGTGTTTTAATTTGTTTTATCTATTTCCTAAACACTTATTACTTATATTTTATTATCTAATCTTCATTTCTCTTTCGATCAGATGTTTTACAAGTTTTTAGTAGATAGTAATATCTACTAAAAACTTTGTACGTATTACGTAGTAAATAGTTTTTATACGAGTTTTTAGGAATTGTGCATGTATACTGTGTGTGAATTATGTATGTAAAAAACTTTACATTTCGCATTACATATATTTTCTTTTATCGCGGATTATATCAATATAATACTCGTATTTTCATTACTTTTCTAATCTTATTATTTTAAAAATTATTTCGCTATAATCCGCGTTTGTACGCAAACAAACGCAAACAACAAACGCGTGTAACAAACGTGGATTATAGCAAAATAGTTCTATGGTAGCTTCTGTACTGTGGAGTTCCAGAAAGTAACGCCTGTTTCTATATTATTGTTTTAGTCTGCGAATCAATTTAAACTTCCTGTCATACGTGTAACCCGCCAATCTGCATCGCAACAGTGTGGTGGATCTAAGCTCCAATCTTCTTAAACAGACTAGGTCTTTGCCTCAGAATGGTAACAGATTTATTTTTTATGTTTAAAACTTTCGCACATGTCTGTACAAACAAATGATTAATAGTTGTTTTATTAACAAAGCAATATTCAATGTCAGTTCACTTCTAATCATCGCATTGGCTAAACGTATCAACATTTAGTGATTTTGCAACTATTATCATTATTTAATTCAAGGTAAAACGATATTGATATACTAAATACTAGTATTAATTTGTGAAAGTTTTTTGTGTAGTTAATTGCCTCATTAGAATGGAAACATGGTAAATTATTTAGTAAATAATAAAGCTTTTATATTAATTATTATATTTAATGAATAGACGGATATATAAGTCGCTGATATATGATTTTACAAACTGTACCCGTTTCTTTGTTAACGTTAATTTAAGCAATACTCTTATTTTTTAAAAGCTTTTATTTAACTTGCAATGTTTGTATGTAAAGTAGAATAATTCAAGTTAAATTTGACCCACTTCCCGGTGTCCGATTGAGCTAAAATTATACATACTGGTCCAGTCCTAATGATAATGCATGTTTATAAGCATGATCTGATGATGCCAGGATTGGCTCCAGACGAGGGAACTCCTCAACGTTTAACAGTAGAGAAATTAAATTTTGTTAAAAGCTTTTTTAACATGATTTATTTATTTATTTAAGATAACTTTATTGTACATGCTAATATACAGATAAAAAAGGGCGGCTTACAAAATTTAAATCGTTTCTCACTAATCTGTAATGAGTTAATATTAACACGCAATAAAATATGAGCAAATAATAATATATGTATAATAACCTGTTAAATAGGAAGTCAACATTGCAAATCTTCCGTATTTGGTCCGCCAAGGTTAACTACGTGCATTTGATTATTATTGCTTTGCTTGTTTTAAGTAGGCACCATGGACTTGTCATTAATAAATAGACTTGTATTTAAACATGGTTTCTTCTTCATTTTCAATTGTTATTGTTTTGCCGCTTTATTATATTTTTATCTATATATTTCTTTTTTCTCAAATTTATCACGTTTGTTGTTTATGTTCATTGTCACTTTATTTTAATATAGTTCCTGATAGTTGTTGTCAATCTGCGCATACTGTTGCCATCTATAATTAATATAGCACTTAATTAAATAATCATTGTACATTGTGTATTTGTAGCTATATATGTTGTTTATATTGTTGATGGCCTTTTTAAATAAATAAATAAAAAGAATCATTCCCTCACTGTTGAGGATCGTAAACCTTTGTAATTTTTTTAAAGCGCGTCTATATTTGTTAGGATCGGCACCTCAGTGAAGTGTTATGCTGATAGGTATATCATCACCTAATCCTACCCTAAGTCGCCTGTCTTAAAAGGCGACTGTGTCGTAAAAGGCGAGTAAGGAAAGTCGACTCGCCGTGTGGTATCTGGCTGAGTAGAATAGACCACCCTCTATCTTACCGAGGTGTTGTATACGACTAAGGTAAGTTGACGTCTTGCAGGCGGACGGTCGTAAAATACCTGGCCAAATCATATGACAACATGTTTAAAATATGTTGTGCCGACCTCACTTGGATTGGGGCGATAAATCTCACTAGATCTCATTAAAAAATACTATCATTTAATCCCTGTTTTCAGGCATTGAAAAACTACAATATTAGAAGAAAACAAAGGTGTATTACTCTGTCACTTGCAAAGTTTTAATACAGTTGGTAATGGGCAAAGGAAAGAAGTAAAAATACCCCGACTCGAGTCCCAATCTCATCAGTCCTGTTTATATATATTTTTCGTTTTTATTCTTATATTTATATCTTAAAAAAAAATACCGAGCAAACAACGATATCTATGATTGAAAAAGACATGAAATTTGCACAATTTAATTCAATTTAAAATACATTTTACATTTTACAAATGACAGAAGTTAAATCCAGATTATTTAAAGGTGTATTAAATGATGTCTTTACTTCCAGAAGATAATCTGAAATAATGCAGTGTGACTGTGATTATATTCTGCCGACTTTAAACGGCTGGGAGCCTCATTATGGAAACTGCAGCAGTATTTGGAGTGAAGAGAACTTAACTGAACCACTTAAGTGAGTGCTAACTTTTTTTCAAATTAGTTGCACATTAGTTCGACTAATTTTTCGAGGCTACCTATCTGCCTCCCTTTTTTGATGTGTGTTTAGACAAAGATGGACTTGTTGGACCCTCGCAATTGCAAGAGCCTATCGCTCCCCTACGTAATCTATACTGATATATAAAGCTGAAGAGCTTGTTTCTTTGAACGCGCTAATCTCAGGAACTAATGGACCGATTTGAAAAATTCTTCGAATGTAAGATAGTCAATCAAAATTCGAATGAAAGTTAATCAAAAATCATGTATTACAAAATTGTTCCCCTCTAAAAATTCTAAATAAAAGTCCGCAACAACATATGTCTAGCTTTTAAGGTTAACCCACTTTAACCATTTTTATGGTTGTCAAAATACTATATTACGGTTTTGATCTTTGCATGCGGGCAGAGCCGCTGGCAGCTTTTTTTTTTTTTATTGATTAATAGGCCAGCGCTTGACTGTAATCATGCCTGATGGTAAGCGATGATACAGTCTAAGGTGGTACGCGCATGCCTATAAAATGCCTATTCACCCTGGCCTTGAAAGTACCCATATTATAGGTGTTGGGAAAGATAGATGCCGGCAGAGAATTCCATACCCGTGCGGAGCGCATAAGAAATGACGAAGCGAAACGCTCTGTGCGCCTTCGAGGGATGTCAATAACGTAAGGGTGGAACTTCTCCCGGCGCCTAGCAGTCCGATAATAAAAAGGCGATGGTGGAACAAGGTCGTGTAGTACCTGGGCACACTCTCCGAAATATATCCTGTAGAAAACCGATAGACAGGCTACCATGCGCCGATGTTGCAAACTATGTAATTTCGCATTGGTTAAGCCTTCATCGCCAATGAGTCTTCTGGCACGTCGATCAACCGAGTCCAAAGCATTCAACTGGTATTTGGCAGATCCGTCCCACAAATGACAGCAGTACTCCATGCACAATCGTACCGCACCAAGTATAATAACTCTATGGAGTTGAGTTTCAGCTTCAAAAGAGGCGAATAGAGATAATAATCATAATTTTCCTGCCCTTATCCCACTCTACACTAGTATTTTGGTTTCGGTGGTGGAGGTTTATGCATGTGTTTTTACGAATCCTGGATATATCCTGGAAAATGGATAGTCCACTCTACATTTAGCATTATATATACTATCTATTTTACTTCATCGTGGATTTAAACAAAATAATTTTATTATTACTTTGGTAAAGCTATAACACATATTAAATAAATTCGTATATCGCTAGGTATATGTTAAAGATATGCTTATCTTTACAAGGAACACTGACGGGTCGTTTCGATTGAGAAACAAACATCTTACCAAACTGAATCGCGATGTCTTATACCATTTGGGCCTCGACACAGAAAACTACGATTTGCCTGCTCTATTTGGAGATGTGAAGGTGAGATAAAGTATAGTAGAAATTTATCTAGCTGTTATATAATTGTACCCATATACCTCAAAATATAATGTATGGATTGACTTAAACTTACTTTTTTTTTTTTAATATTTATTAGGCAATCCAACAGCGTTTTACAATTTTATTACAAAGTATGAATATATATTATAAAATAAGCCAATTTAGGATTACACTTTTAATGCCTTAAGCTAATCTTATCACTAGTTACAATACAAAAATCCGCCAAAACTAAGATTTGTGTATGTGGATGTGTGTGTGTGTGTGTGTGTTTCTGTGTGTCTAACGACGTATTGTCACATAATTCCTATTATTTAATATCTCTATATGTAATGACCATACTTAGTATTAGTTTTTGTATCTCTATATAAAAAATGTCTACATGTTTGTATTCAAAGTTTTGGATTATGTGCCTGCATTACGTGTATTCCCATAATATCCTTTCTTTAATATTTAAATGAGTTAATCTTGTATGTATATATATAAATAAATTTTCGGAATCTCGGGAACTAGGTTTTATTAAAAAAAATCGTTTTATCCCTGTTTTTGGGCATAAAAAATATTAACAATTAAATTTAATTTTATATTAATAAAACACTATTTGCCGTAAAATGTCAAGTCAGGGTAGCTTATTCGGGGAACGGGCGGTCACAAGAAATGAAAATACCTAGGATCGAGCCTCACCTACCCTATGATTTTTTTTAATTACTTTTTTTATTATGTAAAAAATTACCGAGCAAAGTTCGGTTAACCAGATACTATATTAATACAATGCAAATATATATTTATCGTTTATTCTTAAAATAAAAATCTGCACCTTCAGGAAATCGACTACCCAGGAATTAAAATCAACAATATACACACATTCAATTTGTTACAGTTTGTCTGCATGGGCGGTACTAAATACAGAATGAAAGAATTTGCCAAATACATTGCCGAGGTGCTAAATATACAAAACCCGAATTTGCTGAATTTGACCAAACATTCCCACAGGTATGCGATGTACAAAATAGGACCTGTGCTGTCTGTTAACGTGAGAATAATTCAGTTTTTTATTAAATCAGTAATTGATTGTGTTGCTATTTATTAGTTTTATCCATATCTGACGTATTGACTTAATATTTTTATCTTCGTTGCTTCTAGTGTGAAGAGTAGGTAAGTAGTAAAGTAAAGTAACGGCCTATTAGTATTCTACTCCTGGATATAGGCCCACTCTCTCCTTTTTGAATAGATGAGTTGGTGCTAATAGCCATCATGTTGCTACAATGTGGGTTGATAGGTTACACATATCCCCAGAACTCTTTAGTTATGCAGGTTTCTTCACGATGTTTTTCTTCACAGAAATGCGTGTGAACAGTTTTAACAGAGAAACTCATTAATGCCTGCCCGGGGTTTGATTCCGTGAATCTCCTCGAAAGAGTCGCAAGGTATTACCGCAAGGTATTATTAGGCTATCACAGTTTTTTAACTACTAGAGCTTGTTGCTACTACCTACTAATTCCGCTATAAAATTGCTTTATAAATCATTTACAAGGGTTTAGTAGATTTAGGGGTTTAACAGTTTTAATTTTCATGTAAGCTTCCATTCAAGACGTCGAAGATTCGATTTTATCGTAGTATTTTACGGTTAAGGTATCTTTGGATCCTGTATTTTTAAATATCTTCAAATAATAAAATTATATTATTTTTTTTTTACTGTTCTTTTTCACTGAATATCAAACACAAATCTTGTTATTTTTATAGCACGGTATGGGAATACCTTCAATGACAATTCTACTCCAAGAAGTTATAAAGCTATTGAGTTACGCAAAAGCAAAAGATCCCATTCTTATCCGTCTAGGTACAAGTGGAGGATTGAATATCCCACCGGGATCGGTTGTAATTTCCTCATGGGGTTTAAACGGAACTTTGGAAAGAACTTATGATATTGTAAGTAATATAAATTATACATCAATCTTTTGTAAGAAAAAATATCTAACATGCAATAATTACTTATACAATTATACAAAAAAACAAAAGTTAAGTAGTAATAAACTCATTAAAGTTTTTTTACATGCTTCAAAATTACAAGTGGGAATTTAATGTCGAACTTTTCCTATATAATTTATAGACTGTTTCCGAGTAAACAAGAAATTTGTCACTGAAGAATAGTAAAGCTAGTCAGATTTAGTAAGGTATTGGGAATGTATATGTTTTTAAGTAGAATTTATTTTTGAAAAAAAAAAGAATTTTGTTGAATATATTCTTTATTTCTAGCCAGTATTAGGCAAGATTCTTAAATTACCATCAATATTTGACAAGCGATTAAACCAAGAACTTTTGTATATTGCATCAAAAGAGACAGACTTTTTGACTATGAGCGGTGGCACAATGGCCGCGGATGACTTTTACCAAGGTACTCGATTTTTAACTATATTTTATGTTATTTCTTTACGTACTATATATATAGTACTATTAGCATTTATTACCGAGGTGTCCTAAAAGGCGACTAAGGTAAGTCGACCCGCCGTGTGGTATCCGGCTGAGTAGAATAGACCAACCTCATTTCTTACCGAGGTGTCGTAAAATACGATTAAGGTAATTTGATGGCAGGCGGCCGGTCGTAAAAACGTAGCCAAATTATGCAATGTGACAGCATGTTTATAACATGTTGTGCCGACCTCACTTAGAGTGGGATAAGGGCAGGAGGATGATTTTATGTTATTTCTTTGGTTTTTTTTAGCAATTCAATTTTACGTTACTCATAAGTTATTATAATACAATCCTTAACTCAAAAGATTATTCTTTTAATTAAATATATAAAACAATTATATACATATAATAAATCACGTCTACTACTGTATTTTAAATGAGAGAAAATTAAATTGCTTATATATAATTCTCGAGTCTCAGTGTTAGTTACCATCCTCCGAAACGGTTTAACCGATTTTTATGAAATTTAATAACTTGATAAGGGTTGTCTACCCATAACATTATTTTATATAATATTTTTTTAATTTTTATTTCGTACACTACAAATAATGATATGGCAAAACAACTAGTGGCTCGTACTAGCTAATAATTTATGTAAGGACAACCTCTACATATTGTGACTTATTTTGAAATTGCTGCCATTTATAATTAATATATTCGTAGTGAAAAACGCTTAGGCATTTCTTAGGCGAGTAGTATTTAAGTGTCAATGTTTATAAGGCATGACCATGAGAAAGTAAAAAATGTTAACTTTCAACTAGGCCAAGCGCGAATGGATGGACCGTTTTGTGAATACGAAGAATCTGATAAGGCATCCTTCATTGACACTTTGGTGAAGTTGGGAGTGAAGAATATAGAAATGGAGGCGACAGCTTTTGCAGCACTTACGAGGATGGCTGGCTTGAGGGCGGCTGATGTATGTGTGACTTTGGTGAACAGATCAAAGGGGGATCAGGTAAAGGTTCACATTTAGTACAAGTAACTCTAGCCCTTTTAAACCATTCATGGTGTATAAAAATAAAACTTCTTGAATTACCCTTCTATTTAGAGTACACATCATCATCTTCCTGCCCTAATCCCACTCTAAGTGGGATCGGCACAACATGTTATAAACATGTTGTCACATGATTTTTTCTACGTATTTTACGACCGGCCGCCAGTCTGACATCAACTTACCTTAGTCAGTTTTTACGACACCTCGGTCTATTCTACTCAACGGGTTACCACACGGTGGGTCAACTTACCTTAGTCGCCTTTTAAAAGACATCTGTAGGGACATAAAATTTTGTTAAAAGTTTTTATTTATTAAAAGCTTTCATTGTGGTTAACTTATTATTAATTTTTATTCGGTGCTCAAATACAATAAAAAATACTTTATATTCCAGGTGACGCCTAGCAAGTCGGTATTATTAGATTGGCAAGGGAGGCCTATGGTGATAATCGGCAAATATATTTCCATGTATTATAATAGTATATCAAGAAAATAAAATTGTCAACAATTAATCAAATATTGCTTAATAAGCAATTCTTGTACATATGATATATAAATTTATAATAATGGATTTAATGTATTTAATATATTCTTCTTCTTCTTAGTCGATCTCTTCATTACTGAAGGTCGTGTCTAGATGAAAGTATTATTGCTGCTCACTTCCTGCACTATTCTTTTCCACATTGTTCTATCCTCGGCGGTCTTTAAAGCTTTGGTGATTGGAAGGCCTGTAATCGTCTTAACTTGATCGGACCAACGGGTAGGGGAGCGACCGCGTGGTCTTTTCCCGTCGACCTGACCAACCACCGTCAGCTTCTCCAGGTTTTCAGGGTTTTTACGAGCAATTTAATATATTACATATATATATTTTTTTTAATTTTTTATTATTATTTTTAGTTAGTATTAAATTAGTTTTAATTTTAAGTTTTTATTAAATGCTTGTTTTTTGTAAAATACTTTAGTTTAGTTAATATTTGTTTCAGTTAAGTTCATTTAGTATAATTCTAAAAATAAAAAATATTAATGATTGAAACAATCAATATTATTTTAATTATTGTATTAATAACATTTCTTGTACACATTTATATAATACCTCTCTACCAAGTATTAAATATTTTAAAAATATATATAAAAAAAACAATATATTTTATTCCTTTAATATGAAGATTTTTTTAAATGTCACCTATATTTTCAGAAAATGTGACTTGTCTATAATGCGCGATAAAGTAAATAACAAATGTATATAATGCTTAATGTAGAGTGGATTATCCGTTTTCATATATTTGATTCATTTTATGCAGAATTCACATAAACACATGCACAAAGCTCCACAATATACAAGCACTACACACATTCAATATCATAAACTCAACCAAAGCATCAAAAACCAAATAGTAATAGGATTGGCATGGCTTGATAATTAAAATGGAAAACAAAGTCTAAATGCTAACTTAAACAAACTTATTTATCCAATTTCATTTTGGTTATTAGTCCTGAACTCGCAAAAATTTACGATGTTTGAATTTAAATGTAACATTCAATAGCTGGAGGCGGTCATTTGTAAGTCTTTCGTAAGTTACTTAGAAATTCGGACCACGAATGCGGACTTCAACGAATATTTAATGATCATCAAAGAATCGCTAAATAATTAAGAAATTAAGATATTTATTGGAACAATACAAAATATATCAACAGTAATACATCCTCTTGCCCTTATCCCACTCTAAGTGGGGTCGGCACAAGATGCTATAAACATGCTGTCACGTGATCTGGCTGCGTTTTTACGACCGGCCACCTGCCTGACGTCAACTTACCTCAGTCGTATTTTAAGACACCTCGGTAAGAAAGAGGATGATCTATTCTACTTAACCGGATACCACACGGTGAGTCAACTTACCTTAGTCACCTTTTACGACACCTCGGTAAGAAATGAGGGTGGTCTATTTTACTCAGCCGGATACCACACGGCGGGTCGACTTACCTTAGTCGCCTTTTACGACACCTCGGTAAGAAAAGAGGGTGGTACTATTCTATTCAGCCGGATACCACACGGCGTAAAATATACCAACAGTTATATAACTGTTAATTTTATCTTAAAATAATAATTAATTGCTGAAGCTGATAGCTTATAATATATGTAAGTAAAGAAGTAGAGGAACCCATGATGGCAGAGAGAGTGACTTATAATAAAGGTTAACGAGTTTAAACCCTGTGCATTTAATGGTCTCCTTTAAAAATCTATTTGCTTAATTAATTTTTACAAATCATGTTTTACGCAAAGCGTAAAAGCGTAAGAGTAAAGTTGTATATTCCTAAGGAATATCAGGAACGTATGTATTTGATGGGCCCAGCTTTAATCCAAGGAGAAATTTCCTTTTCGAAATACCTTTCTACCTAGTTCATTTATAATAAATAACAAAGCTTTTCCAATGAGAACGAGTATATTAACACAATTTACGCTTTTTTTAAAAATCTCCATGTATAGGAGAAACCAATATCATTTAGAAACGTCCCTAAAATATATATGATTAATTCTGTTTATTGCGATAAATTAAAGTTGTTTCGAGGTTGAACTAACGAGGAACAGGTTAATTGTAAAAGCATGACGGAGCCAAATTTTGTGCTACTTTACATAAATAATTATCATGAATTGTAAACGAACATTTGTATAGAACATAAATGCTTAAACGAAATTTCTGCACAACATCCCGGTTACAGTTCACATGTTAATTTAAAAAAATTACATTTCTCTGATACAACGTATGGTTGATCTACGTATTATTATTTGTACTTGGTTTTAAGCTTTAACGCTATTGCAATAAGAGTCAATGTAGCTTAGTCTACATGTTGCCTACTGTACAGTTTGCGCAAAGCTTTTTTCGCTCCAACTTGCTACGGAGCTACGTCAGTCGCTCGCGGAAATTCGTAGCAAGCAGAAGGGTCTACGCAACTTTCTTAGTCGATCTTTTGTGGTTGCAAGCTTTGATATTTTTAATGAAAATTGTTTTTATTAACTAGTATAATTGTTGTTTTGGGCTGTAATATATAAGATCTCGTTATAAATGTGTTTTTCTAGATGATTATCTGTGCTCATTGAAGTGTTAACTTACGGTATTACGTGAGATTAGCCGTTGAGTGTAAAATTTGTGTGCGTTATTTATTAAAAAATAAAATAAACATTAATGTGGCTTGGATGTCGCATCAATGGAATACAGAGTGTGAGTATTTTTTTATTATAATTATTAGAAATATGTATTCACTTAATTCTTTTAGTAACAGAAACTCGATACTTGATTGTTTTGTTTAAATATTGTAAAATATTTAACAAAAATATGTAATTTTTAAAGAAACATTACATGTAATTCTAGGTCTCATATGTAGTAGGTTGTACGTAACGCTTCCATTCATGCTGTTAGAGCCGAAACAAATGATTTTATATTCATGAAATTGTATCGATTTTTAAACATCTCAATTTTGTATTACTTAAAAAAATGTTTTATTAATTTCGAATTATTTATAAGCGAGTGCCATTTTTAGATATCTTAAATAGGACAGAAAACAAAGCCTATTGCACTCTTAATGAAGACAGTGTTGCATAGTTATAATAAAATTTCTATCTGTATTTTATAGCACTGGTTTTACTGGCAACGTGCTAATAAAATCTCATATTATTATATGAATTTTATAAATAAAAATCTAGAGGCAAATTTAAAATAACTAGAGTACTACATTTAGTACTTTTTCCGCCGTGAGGTATCCGGCTGAGTAGAATAGACCACCCTCATTTCTTAACGTGGTGTAATAAAATATGACTAAGGTAATTTGACGACAGATATGCGACCGGTCGTAAAATACGGAGCTAAATCATGTAACAGCATGTTTATAACATGTTGTGCTGATCCCACTTAGAGTGGTAAAAGGGCAGGAGGATGATATATAGAATTCTTAGGTTTATATGATTATTAGGGTTGGAACCCGTGATCGTCTCTAGAGAATCACACGGTCGCACCGTTGGGCTATCACAGCTTATTATATTAGCTTATTATATCTGACAAATATAAAATACCGGAATATTTTATAAATATAACGGTTAGATATTTAAAGGTTATTTCATAAGTCGCCATTTTAGTTTTTATATGATGAAATAAATTGAAAGCTAAAGGATAAAATGTGTAAAAAAATACGCAATATAAGGATATAGAAAGATTGTCAAGGAACCTACTCTGTAGTTTAAGCCTGTCAGTAAATGCCTATTTGTGTGAGGTCGGACGATTGATAAGGTTAGGATAATTGAATAAAAGGTTCCGTTGGCGAGTGGACGAGAAACAAGGATTATGTGATAGGATTAGAGGATAAAAATTGACTCAGAATTTCCAGATACTTTAGTACTGTATTTATTTTCGAGACTTTATTTTGAATTTAATATTTTGATGATGATAACTGACCTGTTCGTTCATTTGCATTAACTTCAGCCCATCTGGTCGCGGATTCCATTCCCACCGAAGACCAACATTTTCTATGAACAATTTGTTGGTTATTTGAGTGTGGGTGAATATTTTTAATATTTAAATGAGTTAACCTTTATATATGTCTCTTCCGAATCTCGAAAACGGCTCCGACGATTTTCTTGATTTCGATTCAAATTCGGGATGTGAGGGGTTTTGGGGGGAACAATTCGATCTAGCAAGGTTCCATTAAAAAATTTACTTTTAATTTATTCAATGTATAAAACACTATTTTTGGCGTTAAATGTCAAGTCAACGTAGCTTATTCGGGGAACGGGTGGTCGCGAGAAATAAAAATACCTAGAATCGAGTCCCACCTACTCTATTATTTTTTCTTTTTTTTTATTGAAGTTTCTTTTTTTATTTTGTAAAAAATTACTGAGCAGGGCTCGGTCCATCAGGAACTGTGTACCTATATAAGTATGTATTATTATATATTCGCAACTTTCATTCAGCCTTCTAATGTTTATTTCATATTTTTTAAGGTTTGCTAATAATGAATACATAAAAATTATTCTAAGTTACAAAAATAATGTAAGATACAAACATACAATATTTCTGTATGTCTCAATGGAAAATGTAAATAATAGAATACTTTATGATAAAAATTAAATAGGAAATTTTTTAAATCACATCCTCGACTCCCGGCTTAAGTAACATATTTGAGCCCTTTTTACCTTTTTTATTGACATTAATAGCCACGTGTCACGCCCGGGTGACTGGGTCATAAATATTTCGCCCTCAAAATGTTTCCTGCGAGCGGTCCAAAATTAATGTGATACGTTTTATCTTGTATCAAATTTTTAGACCCTTTTTTAAGTTTACCTTCATATTCCATATCTATCTATATAAATAAATGCGAAACTCTGTCTGTCTGTTACGCTTTCACTTACGTGAAATACGATGTTGATAGCTCAGTGATAAAACCGTGTGACTCTTGAGAAAGCGTCATAGGTTCAGACCACGGGCAGACACCAATGATTTTTTTGTTAAAGGTTATGTGTTTTATTCTTAATAACAGTTAATCAAACGCTTTTCGGTGAAGGAAAACATCGTGAGGAAACCTGCATATCTCTAGAGGATTCCGAGTATATGTGTAACCTACCGATCCACATTGGAGCAGCGTGGTAGATCTCCAACCCCTTCTCTCAAAAAAATGGAGAGAAGAGGCATAGGCACAGGACTTGAACCCGGGTATTTTTACTTTTATAGTTCACCCTTTCCCCATTGAGCTATTACAACTTGACAAATGACAGCAAAATTAAGCTCTTCATTCTATTTGTATTTTAGCAATTTTTAGTGCTCGAAAAGAGCCACAAAACCACATTTTCTAAAATGAAAACAAGCTACGTCGATTTAGCGCCACCGTAACCCTCACATACTAAGTATTATGAAAATCGTCCGAGCCGTTACAGAAAAAAAATATAAGATTAACTCATTTAAATATCTATATATATAAAAGAAAGTTGGTCTTAGTTACACTATTTATAACTCGAGAACGGATAAACCAATTCGGCTGAAAATTGGTGAAGAGGTTGCTTAGAACCAGGTGACGGACATAGGATACTTTTTATCCCGTTCGATTGCATTTATTTTATCCCGTCAAGTTACTATAAAACGTGGTATAGCAAAAACGACTATGACATGGAAAAACAAAACATAAATGACAGCTAAACGTAATTTAGTCTTTGGATAAGTATGGTAAAAATATGACAATTATCAAAATAGTAGTAGCTATAAACGTTACTACATAGTATAAAACAAAGTCACTTTCTCTGTCTGTCCTTATATCTCTATGTTTGCTTAAATCTTTAAAACAACGCAAAAGATTTTGATGCGGTTTTTTTAAGTATATAGAGTGATTGAAGAGGAAGGTTTATATGTATAATAAAATTCAATATGGAGTAGCGAAATACTGTGATTGTCACTGAGTGACATAGGCTATATGCTTTATACCCGTGCGAAGCTGGGGCGGGACTCCTAGTTAAAGATATAACTACGTTAGCTGTCAAAAGTTAAATAAATGATTGGAAAGATTATATATTTCGTTTTAGATTGTATTTTAGACAGGGCTGTAAACACAGCCGTCAGCCGTGTATTTGATTGCTTGATACCATCAGCTTCGTAAATATTTACGCCTACCATTTATGCTTTCATGGTTCCTAATAAAGTAACAGCTATATTTAAAAAATCTTAGTTTAAAATTCTTTTTAATAAAATGAAATGTTTTAAATATCATATTGTTAAATATTAGAATCTATAACGTGAGTTTTTTTTGTACTTACAACATTTTTAGGTAACTTAAGTAACGGCTTGTTACTATCCCATTGCTGGGCATAGGCCACTTTTCCTTATTTGGAGAGAAGGGTTGGAGCGTTCAATATGGTGATATGGATTAAATATTAACTAGTAACATATTGCAGTTTATATCTCCGGATCAACTAGAAGTTAGACTGCTTATTTCAATCGAAAAAGCTTATGTTGTAACTGAAGCGTCATCGTAAAAATAAAGGCCTGTTATTATCCAACTGCTGGACATAGATACGCTTTTCTCAATTTTTAAGTATTGGAGCTGAGACCTACCACGCTGCTCCATTGTGGATTGGTAGGTTAAACATATCCCCAGAATTCTCAAAAAATATGCAGGTTTCCTCACGATGTTTCCTTCACCGGAAAGCGTGTGATAAATTGCAATTATCAATTAGACACATAAGTTTTACACAAAAACTCATTGGTGTCTGCCCGAGCTTGAACCCTGCCCCTCGAACGAGTGGCATAGTTCACCGCTGGGTTATCACAGTTCTAAGTAGTATTAAGTAACTTAATTGATATAATTTCAAACTGAACAACATATAGAGACTAACCGTCGCATAATAAAATAAAATAAAATGAAAATAAAATAATAAAAGTTGAAAAATGTAATTTAGGAATGAGTAAACTTTTTTATTACCTACGTTAAAGTGGAATCGGCGTCGTGTAAATATCGTGGTATATTGGACTTGATCGATTGAGTCAAGGTACCGTTTAGGCGTTTAGTGGCCTTTTTATTGATGTCTTAATATTAACCTACTCGCGATATTGAAAGAGTTAAAGCTATTCAAGAAGGTTTCTTTTGTGGACAGTGATTTGACTTGTTCGATTTATTAGTCGCTTATTCGGATATTAGTTAGTCTATGATTTATACACAATAATTTAGAATTAATAATCGTGTCTATTTACGGGTATCAATTAAACTTTTGCAGCAAATATAATTCTTCTCATTTGCCTTCCATATAAAAAAGTTAAATAAATGATTCCATATTTAACCTGATTTATATTTATTGCAGAATCGTATACGCTAAAACGTGGAACTTATTATAAATGTGACTCGTTTTATCGCAATGTTACTTGTTTGTTTATATAACAGTAAAAACGTTTATGTATGTATCAAAATATTTTCGTAATTTTCCTGCACTTATCACACTCTAAGTGGGGTTCGCACAACATGTTGTTATATGTTTTGGCTAGAAATTTTACGACCCGCCGCCTGTCTGACCTGAACTTACCTTAGTCGCCTTTTACGGCGCCTCAGTAAGAAATGAAGGTGGTTTATTGATCTCAGCCGGATACCACACGGTGCGTTAAAATCGTTTGCAAAATATTTTGTTTCTTGAAAGAAGGAAAAACGTTCCTTCTTTCACAACTGAAGTGAGTGATGTTTGGTATAAGGATATATCAAAGGTGAGACATTAACTTATTTAACTTTTATCTTAGCACCGAAAACCACGCAGACCGAGTTGAGTTGCAATTGCCAACGGCTCCGCCCGCGTAGAAAGATTAAAACCGTAATATAGTACTTTGATAACCATAAAAATGGTTAAAGTGGGTTAACCTTCAAAGACATATGCTGTCGCGGACTTTTAAAGAACTTGTAGAGGGAAACAATTTTGTAATACATTAGTTTTGAATAACTTTCACCGTTTATTTAGGGCACGCAAGAAAAGCTTTGAATTTTCCCGTTTTCGTAATATTTGTTATTGCTGCTCCTCTCCTATTCATCTTAGCGTGACGTTTTATAACCTATAGCCTTCCTCGATTAATGGACTATCTTACACTCAATAATTGTCAAATCGGCCCAGTAGTTCCTGAGATTAGCGCGTTCAAAGAATTAAACACACAAACAAACTCTTCAGCTTTATATATTAGTATATAGTATAGATGGGACACTTACACAAGGTCGTCCGTCCCCAAAGCAACTACTTAAAACTTGTGCTATGGTGACAGACTGGTAAATATATACATATATAGTTTTAAGTACAAATACATGCCCGGGTTTGAAGAACCAACATAATTTTTATAGAAAATGTTCCTCGGCGGGAATTAAACCCGCTACCCATGGAGCTGAAGAAGGATTACTACCCAATGTACCAACGGGCGCAATATAACATATGTATAACAATATATTAAAAAATTGCTCACACAAATATAAAAACCACCAAATATACAAACATACACATATTCACATTTATAATGCTACAATAGAATTATATGTTACAAAAAACGAAGCTAAATTGAAGGAGTATAGTTGAAGGAGTATCGTAATTAGAAAATTGCGTGTTAAACTTTTTCAGGATTTACAATTGGAGGTTTTATGACTTCATAAAATTGAGTCACGAAATTACAGTAGTGGGTTAGTGGAGTTAACAAAGCTCGGAAAATAAGTCTCATTACGTATAAAAAGCTGTGATAGCCCAGAGGTAAGACCGTGTCATTCTTTCGACAGCGACACGGGTTCAAACCTCGGGTAGGAATTGAATGTTTATAATTTCATCCGGTTCGAAGATTGACCACTGTTTGTTATGATATTATCATAGAAATAACATCATTATTAAGGGAAAATAAAAATGCTTTTTGACTTTGATTATATTTTGCCGTGAGAATGACATTTTATTTTAAGTACTCGGGTAAACGAGCCTTGATCGGTAATTTTTTAAAGATATAAAAAATTGTTCCAGTATTTAGTATGCTATGCTGGTAATCATTTAAACACACTTATTAGCTTTTCCGGTTGTCATTTATTTTTTTATTTTTTTTATATATATTTATTTGGCAATCCAACAGCGTTTTACAATTTCATTACAAAGTATGACTATATATTATAAAATAAGCCAATTTAGGATTACACTGTTAATGCCTTAAGCTAATCTTATCACTAGTTACAATACAATTTAAACATACGTATTAGCTTTTCCGTTTGTCATTTAAACATACGTGTTAGCTTTTCCGTTTATCATTTAAACATACGTGCTAGCTTTTCCGTTTATCATTTGAACATACGTGTTAGATTTTCCGGTAATCATTTAAACATATGTGTTAGCTTTTCCGTTTATCATTTGAACATACGTGTTAGATTTTCCGTTTATCATTTGAACATACGTGTTAGATTTTCCGGTTATCACTTAAACATACGTGTAAGCTTTTCCGGTTATCATTTACACATACATTTTTCGTTTTCCAAATCGATATTAATATAATCTTTGATTTGACGGAGATTGCTTGATGATGATGATTAATTGACGGGGTGAGGATGTTTGCAGTGATGGAGAGATGGTGATATTTTAAGACATGTAAGTAACAACTAAATAAGGATGAATATAAGGCATTTTTGTTGGTGCATTCTCCATTCTCTTTCTTAAATACAGGAAAACTCTTTTACATAACTTTTATATTAGAGTTCATTAAGGATACCACTGAAAAGTTGCCCCTCTGTCGACTTATGTGCACTGGAGAGCCGTTTTGTACAAAGTTGGCTAACGGCTGTTCTTCGTAATGGGTTGTACGTACAAGTTTGCTTATACCATGTCCGCGTCACTGTACAGACGTGTTAAATATATCACCGATGCAGTGGTGATATATTGCATGTGAACATCCTTAATATAATGTAACCTTGTCGTTACTGAAAGCAAGCAAGCAAGCCATGACGTCACATCTTGCCACAGCTGTTCACGCCATTTTGACGTGGGAGATGTGACAGCCGCTGTCATTAGCAGCTAGCCCGCGGATAGCGAATGAGAGTTTGCTTTGATTTCATTTTAGCATTTTTTATGAAAAGAATAAAACTGATTTAGAATACTTATTTTATTAATACAAGTAGTTTTGTAACAATAATTAATTTTAATATCTATTCTTGTTATAAAACTAAGTCCCCAAAAGCTGTCTGTCTGTATGCGATCGATTTTTTCAAAATTTGCTGCACTCATTTTTGAACAGTTTTTACTAAAAGGTAGTGAAAGTCTTCCGAAAAGTTTAGATTAAAAGTGCATTACTGTTTTATGTAAATTGTGAAGAAGAAATCGTGCAATTATAAAAAACTCGCCTGCTGGAAGCTTTAGTCGTGTGCGCCTCGTAAACCAACAGATATATACTAAAGTAATGTACGGGAGAATTGTAGATCTACAAAAACACTACAAAAAAGCCTGCAACAGTATTGCTCTAAGTATTATGGTTAACTCACACTAACTACTTTTATTTTAAAAATTTCAATTAAATACGCTGATATCCACGCGGGTGAAGCCACAAGAACAATTAAAGTAAAAAAAAAGTAAACGTAGAATTAGTATATTTATATGTTTTTTAGTATATTTATGTATAACAAGAACAATTAGTATATTATAAAACAAAGTCCCCAAAAGCTGTCTGTCTGTATGTGATCGATTTTCTTAATATCTATGGAACGGATTTTTAACGATTCTTAGTAAAAGACAGTACAATTTTTCCGAAAGGTTTAGGTAAACAGTACATAACGGTTTTACGTAAATTGTGTTGAATAGGTCGTCGCTGTTGTTGTAAGGGATCTTTAGTAGCGTGCGCCGCTTAAACCAGCAGAGAAACACTTAAGTAATGTATTATAGAATTGTAGCTCTACAAAAACTGTACAAAATAGTCCGGCACGGTATGTCTCTACCTATTGTTTTAAATTCACAATAACTAATTTTGTGTTTTTACTGAGACACTAATTTCCACGCGGGAGAAGCCGCAAACACAGATAGTACTTAATATATTAGTTTTTAATGAAGTTATACCAGACTTGCTGGCTCTTCTCGGTAGGAACAGCTTTCAAAATCACAGAAGAGTTGACAATCTAAAACTATTTGAATAAAGAATATTTTTAATTTGAATCTGAATACGGTCAGCTAATACGAACGGTCATATCACGATAATTTCATGGCAAATGCTATTGGTCGAAACAATTACGCAAGTAGTGAGACTTACAACGACGCGCTCCACCTTTACACCCCTAAGGATACAGGTAATAAGCGTGTCTTTGACTCGTCAGACATAAATATGGCTCCATTTGCACATTACTTGCTACTTTGTCGGTATTTATATTTTCACATATTGCAGGGACGTAACATGTCCCAAAACTCGGGAAAACGTGCTCAGGTTGTGGATAAGATAATAGAATATATTAAGTTAGAGTGGGATAGCCGAATACGGTGATACGTGCGAGAGAGAAGTAACGCAATTATGTTCGTTTTGGCAGTCATATGAGCGAATAAATTTCTCTCATTTTGGCTCCAAGTTATTGACCGGCGAATTGAAAACGTGTTATTACTTTTTATGTTACATAAGGTGTACTTTTAAATAGAACAGAGTCATGGGGAATTTGTTCGATTTATAAGTTAAAATTCCCTCAATTATGTATTATGTTTTGTTCCTGTTCACAAAAGAAAAACATATGTTTTGGACCTTTATGTTAACGCTATATGTAAGCTTCAAGCGTAGTAAAATTGTTGAAAATTCTTCTTGTTTGTTTTTATTCTTACTTGAAAATCTTTCATTAAGTGTGTTATGATGGAATACGTTACATAGTGGTTTAATTTATTTTGGACATTTATACTTTAAATCAAAAATCAAAAATGTTTTATTTCATTAACAAGCATAGTACATTCTTACAAATTGTTATAAATGAGATCTCCTTTTGAGCATGTAAATGCTTGTGTTAGGAGATCCCCCTCTTCCTAGACTAAGTTTTTACATGGTACTATTAATCAATACATACTTTATATTTATATCTAATATTTGCTATTGTGTGTGTATGTGTGTACTTACTCATATGCAATCGAATCCATTGATTTCTAAGTTAGATTTTTTTAAAAGAAACTACGTGTAACTACCACTGTCCGGTTAAGGCCTTTCTACATTTTTTGGTGAAAAAGGTTCAGTTTAGACCCATTACACTGTTCCATCGAAAATTCCACTGTTCCAAATCGATATATATACCTATACACATACTTCTGTTATTTCTTCAGCTGCGCAAGTTTCCTTGTGCATTTCTTTAAGAGAATCTCTAATATTTAAATGAGTTAATCTTGTATGTATACATTTATATTTTCTGAATCTCACGGCTCTAATGATTTACCTGAAATTCAGCATGTAAGGGGTTTTGGGGGAGAAAAATCGATTCCACTAGGTTTTATTAAAAAAACCCAACATATTTTTCGCTTCCATTCTTTCCTATCACTCATTAATTAAGGTGCTTCTATAACATGCATATAAAAAGTTACATGCAACAATCGAACAATCTTGTTTTCACCCACCCACATTTATATTTAACATTCGGGTGGTCACATGATTTCCGACCTACCTCATTGTCAACACTATTCTTGCTATAAAATTAACAAGCTAGGTAATCAAGTTGTTAGCATTTCGTCAGAGATTGAACTCGGTCAACTATACTACAAATCATTGCAAACTTTAGCGTCCCTCATCGTGTGCCGATTCAGATTTGGCGAATTGCCAAGTGTCTCGCTGTATACTTCATTTTCTCAATGAGTCGACTATGTTTTTGTCAAAGTACGACTGTAAATGTCACAAAATGACAAAGTTCTCATAGTAAATTATTTTAGTTATTTTTTCTATACTCTCCTCTCATCTATTAGAGGTGGTTTTCTCTTTGAAAAAAAAAGAATGAATATATGTAAAATTTATTAACCTACTTTGCCAACGTGGAGTGGTCCATAGAGTACTGACAGTACTTCCGCGTTGACTTTTGCGATTCTTTCTGCAAAAACGAAGCCAAACCTCGTTTGGTCACCTGAAGAGGCTATTAACCAAAGTAATTTTTTTTTTCTTTGTAACGCCAACGCCTAGCTACGATCTCGGACAGATGCAGCCTAAGGTGAACCGCGCTTGCCAATGTAGTGCCACTCTTTTTTTGGACGGTATTAAAATCGTAGGAACCCGGGAAGATAGATTTATTGTATTATGCTATTATTATGATGATGACAAAAAGAGAAATACAAAATGGAATATAGATAATGTTTCTAAAGACTAACTTATTTTATTATATTACCATATGTAGCAAAAGAGTCCTGGAGTGGAGACCGCGTCTTGGCAAACGCAGTGTAGGGCGACCACCGTCTCGCTGGACCGACGACATCAAGAAGGTTGTTGGGGCCAGGTGGATGCGCATTGCGAAGAACAGGGATGTCTGGCGCAAACATGGGGAGGCCTATGTGCAGCAGTGGACTGCAATAGGCTGATGGATGGATGAATGGATGGATGGATATGTAGCAACCCAACGTATTTCGGGGAAGTCCGCACGTTATTTAGATTACACAGAGTTGTTTAATCGTAATAGTACAGAGTTGTTGAATCGTTCCCGCCTCACGGATTCATCTTTGAATTCGAGTCAGACGCCTGCGCGGAGGCGTTGATACAAGTCTTTAGTCTCATTTTGTATAACGTTTCGGTTAAGTTTCGGTATTGTTGTTTAAAGTTAGTTGTAGTCACTGTTTTATGTTTGTAGTGTAATAGTTTTGTTTAAGTCCTCACATAGTATACGAAATTCTGCCCTAACTATTTCTTTTATTTCGGGAAACCGAACTCATTTATATTGTCACCCACTTTAACTTGTTTTTTGATAAATACCCCAACGTGTTATTGGAGACCATCGTGATTGATATTAGGGCTCCACCGTGATACATGCCATTATATTGCATTCTCAAGTAGTCAATTTAAGACTTAGATTAAGCTCAAAGCCGTTACTGGCAGCTCGCCAAATCTCGTTAAATACTTTTATCCAGATGCTCGACAGTTAATTTTACCTTATTAATATTGCTTTATAATCTACAATCCAGACTTAATAATTGTCTACAAGGCAAACGCCGATATGCAAATCTCTGAGAGGAGTTGGTATGCTATTTATTTTAAAAAAAGTATCTTAAGTCTTTAAATTTCAATTCTATCAGTACGAAAGCTTCCCACCCGCTCGGTTTTTTAAGATTTAAGCATTTTAGATTCCGGCTTGACGTTATCAGAATTCTTACTGTATATCTCAGACGTTTAGCAAATGATGTTAGGAAGGTTATCAATCTCGTTCGTCTGCTGTTTAAAACAAGCATTTCCGAACAAATAATTCCAAGTCCTTGTAATATTTAGACAAGATTTCCTCCAGTGAAGTGATATATGAAATTCATAAGATAATATGGAGTGCATACAATCTTAAAATATAAGTTTATCTTTTTTTTAGTTTTTTATAACATCTAGCTAGGTTGTATTTTACAAAAAGTCGTTTTATCACTATTTTCAAGCATTGAAAAATTGTAAAAATATTAATAGAGTACAAAGATTAATTTTGCTGTTATTTGTAAAGTTGTAGCAGCTCAGTCGGGAACGGGTGGACTAAGAAAGTGATAATACCCCGGATATAATCCCAATTTTCACTAGCCCTTTAATTTTTTACTTTAATAGCATTTTTATATCTTTAAAAAAAACCGCGCATGGCTCGGTTCCCCAGGTACTGACATATTAATTAACATTTTTTTTTAACAAATATCTCTGTTTTATTTATTTTATTTATTGTTTTTGTTATTTATTTTATATTGTTATTTATTTTATTTGTTTACTTTTAAAATTATTATCTTTAATATTTAAATAAGTTAATCTTGTATATATATAGTATCTGCATGACCAAGCCTTGCTCCGTAATTTTTTTTAAAGATATAAAAAAAATTAACATTGAAAAAAATTAAAAATAGTTTAGAAAGGTGGCGTTCGAACCTAGGTATCTTCACCTCTCTTGGAAACGGCTCCAACGATTTTCATGAAATTTAGCATGTAAAGGGGTTTTGATGGAAAAAGTCGATCTTGATAGGTTTTTATTTTAAAAAAATGTTGTTTTATCCCTTTTTTCGGGCAAAAAAAACTAGTATAATTCTATGAGAACGTAAAGGATAATACTCAAGATTTTAAGTGTTATAGCGTCACATTGCCTTTAATGGAGAATATAATGAATAGAGACACTATAATATTTAATTAGTTTAATCAAAATAAACGTTCAAAGTAAAGACTCAAAGAAAATTTTCTAAGTAGGGATCATAAGTCGAGGTGACAATGAAAGCTAGCCGGCTTTTGCGATATGATACAGTCGACACCGCCGCTTCCCTTTTGGTACATAATGGATATAACAAATCTCTGCTCGTCTTATATACTTAATTGAATAAAAGGATCTCTATAATAAGAATAATTTATAATAAACAGCTAAAATGACAGTGGTTAGGTTAGAATTCTAAAAGGAAGTAATATATCAAAAGAAAAATTGTATTAACTAAACACGAAATATATCCCGCGGCTGAGTAGAATAGACCACCCGCATTTCTTACCGAATTATCGTAAATAGTTACTAAGGTAAGTTGGCCCGCCATGTGATATCGGGCTGAGTAGAATAGACCACGCTCACGCTTTCTAACCATCGTCGTAACAGGCGAATAAGGTGAGATGACATTAGGCACGTCGTAAAATGACTAGCCAAATCATGTAACAACATGTTAAAACATGGTATGCTGACCCCACTTAGAGTGGGATAAGTGCAGAAGAATGATAATAAAACACGAAATATGTCGTGGAAAAATTTGGAATGATTCGATGTGAGGTGAATTCAATTTGGATCTAAAAATTGGATCTGTCGAGGTCGGATAGGTACTAGAAAAAGAGGAAGTGGAAAACGGATTATTGAGAGCAATAGGAAATACGATAGCATAAAGTATAGCATGAGTTTTATTAGAATACCTCGTTCGAATAGGAGAGTTTATAAAAAAGCTTTATTTTGTATCTACATGAGAGAAAAAATTATAAGGTTACTGTATATACTTACTGTATTATCATAAAGTACCCAAGTGATCGAGCTTGCTCGGTAATTTTTAAAATGATGAAAAAAAATAAAAAAAAAATTGAAAAGAAAAATGAAAAAAATAATAGGGCAGGTGGGGCTCCATCCTAGGTATTTTCACCTCTCTAGACCACCCGCTCATCAAATGAACCACCACGACTTTACGTTTGACAGCGAAAAATTGTGATTGTATTCAACGTAAATTTCAAAAAAAATTTAGAGCCCTTAAACAGGGATAAAACGACATTTTTTTAAATAAAACTTATCTAGATCGATTTTTCTCCCCCAAAACATCTACTACATGACCAAAACGTGTCCCCCAAAACGCCCCTACATGCTGAATTTCAGGAAAATCGTTGGAGCAGTTTCCGAGATTCCGTATATATATATATATATATATATATATATATATATATATATATATATATATATATACACATATACATATAAAGTAACAAAATTATATTTTTTCAGTATAATTTTGTTACTTTATTTAAGTTTGTATTCAGATTATTTGTTTAAGAGGAATGTGCAATAACCAGACAGGTCGTCAAGGCTTAAGAATTAAGGCTAAGAAACAAATTGTAATAACAATACTAAGAAACAAATTGTAATACTATTTATGTATTTGAATAAATAAATAAAAAATAACTAAAAAACAAATTTAATGATAATAGTTTGCCATAATCGCGAATTATAGCAAAATTAAACAGCTTCCAGATTAGAAATTATGGTTGGTAATGCTTTATAGATGACTAAGAATCAGTAGTTAGTATCTTGGAAATTTCAGTACTTCTGGCAACAATTCCTATCATAAAAGATTACTTGTTAAAAAACTGCATTGAAAATTCCAAAGTTTCAAAGTAGCATTATAAAACATATCTGAGAAAAATAGGTGCTAGAAACTCCTTTAAAGTTCCGTAGATATAGTTGTGAAGCATCTATAAAAAGATCCACATCCATTCTATCCCTTTGCTATAAAAATATATTGACCGATTAAGTTTAAGCTTTTTCAGGCGTTTCAAACTTTTATGTTTACACATTATTCTTAGTGTTTTTATTGTGGAAACTATCAGTTTACTTAAAAAGCAAATTAATAGCAATATTTAAGTACCGCCGCGTGGTATCCGGATGAATAGATCCTCTTTCTTACCGAGGTGTCGTAAAAGGTGACTAAGGTAAGTTGACCCACCGTATGGTGTCCCGTTGAGGAGAATAGACCATCCCTTCTTCTTATAGATGTGTCGTAAAATACGACTAAGATAAATTGAAGTCAGGCAGGCGGCCGGTCGAAAAATACATAGCCAAATCATGTGACAACATTATTATAACATGTTATGCCGACCCCACTTAGAGTGGGATTTGAACAGAAGAATGATGATAATTTGCTATTTAGCAAAAGGCCAATTAAAAGTATTATCGAAGTAAATACATAAATTAAAAAATTAATAACAGTTGCAGTGGTTTTATTTATTAAATAAAGTTGAATAAAATCCAAGTCCATGTTATCCGTAGCGCAAAGTTTAAGCGAAAGTTTTGTGCATAAATATCTTTAATAATGCAAAACCATGTTACAACGAAAAAACATGAGATTATTTTAATCTTAAGAGAGATTTCGTGTTAAAGACCACGGGATGTCAATTGTCTAAGGGTAAAATTAATGATATTTTATAACTGAAACAGACTTTTAGCACAGTAATATTAATGTTCACAGTCTTAAAGGTTAATAAAGTAGACATTAATTCTTAGATTTTTATCTGGTTTTATGTAAAAATTAGAATCTTATTAATTTGATTTCCGTATCGAGATTAAAATACAGCCTATATCATTTGCCAATTCTTTTACTGTCTCCATAGCCAAAAATAATATTGATCCTTAGCTATATCTAGGATTAAAAAAGGACAAATACAACGTTGGCAATAACCAGATTGATATCAATGAACATTAGAGATATATGTAGATATGTATGATATTAAAGATTTAGACGTGTGGTATCCGACTGAGTAGAATAGACCAACCTCAATTCTTACCGAAGTGTCGTAAGCGACTAAGCTAAGTTGGCCCACTGTGGTATCCGGTTGAGTAGAAGAGACCCTCCTTCTTACCGAGGTGTGGTAAAATACGACTAAGGTAAGTTGACGTCAGGCAGGCGGCCGGTCGTAAAAACGCAGCCAAATCATGTGACAGCATGTTTATAACATGTTATGCCGACCCCACTTAGAGTGGAATAAGGGCAGTAGAATAATGGCGGATAGCACATTCACTAGGACAGTTCATCATCATCTTCCTGCCCTTATCCCACTCTAAGTGGGGTCGGCACAACATGCTATAAACATGCTGTCACATTGATTTTGACACCTCGGTTGGTCTATCCTACTCAGCTGGATACCACACGGCGGATCGAGTTATCTTAGTCGCCTTTTACGACACCTCGGTAAGAAATGAGGGTGGTACTATTCTATTCAGACGGATACCACACGGCGTCACTGGGACAGTTATAACAATTATTAGGTAAATCATTTTATTTTTAAATCAATGTAACATAACAAGATAAAAACGTAACCAGTACTAATTTCGCTACTCAAATGAGAAACATTTGCAAAACTCATGATTCTTAAGAGACTGTTCTCTGATGTTTGCTGTTAGTAACACCTTTATTATTTAAACAAAATCTTCGCTCAACAAGAGTCTTGTGTTTGCCTTTATATTTTACAAATATCTGTTTGGGCAATATTTTCCACCGAGGGTAATCGGGGCTTGCTGCACCTGAGGTGTGGGTAGGTGAATAATTAATGTCACACAAAAAAAAGAAGATCGGTCGGCCGCGCAACACGGTGCACGGGTCTCTGAGTGAATTGCAATAAATATCAGTTTTCGGTGGATTATCGTATTAAAATATAAGAAATCTTAAGGATAGTTCGGTGTTTGTGTGTATAAAGTATATTAAAGAACGATTAAAGTTGTGATTCCACGAATATAGGTAGATTAAGTTTTTGTGGTTATACTCCGGCCGGAGCGGCGTGGACGCCATAACTTAAGAAGAAGCCTCCAAGTTAAAGGTGACCAAAAGTAATAATAAAATTATTTTGCCATAATCCGCGAAGAACTTAATTCTTCTTAATTCTTCGCGTATTATAGCAAAATATTTTTATTATTACTTTTGTACTATGGATCTCCGCAAAGTAACGCCTAATTCTATAAATTATTTAAAGATGACCAAGTAAAGTAAAGTACCCTTGATTATTCGGGGTGAAGAAATTACAGGTTTTCTGACTATCCTACCTATGCTTACCAACTGCAGCTATCGAAGGCACGCAGTGAGCGCGAATCGTTATAAAATGTAACATTTCTTAATCAAATCTACGTATAATATCAAAGATTGGTATGAGGTAGAAAGTAATATTGTAAGGTATACTTAAAATAAGAGTTCACAAGTGACACTCTGTCTGAAAGAAAAATTTAAAGAATGTGTGTTTAGTAATTAAAAAGCAAGCGGAGAGGTAAGCAAACTCTTAGGTTAGCAAATAGCTTTTGTATTGTAAAGCTTTTGCAATTTCTCATTAAGGGTCCAGTCACACTGTTGTCATGGATTTTTAATTTTTTACTTTTTATTCATGGATTATGGCTTGAACACTTTTCTGAATGTTAAATTATAAAACAAAGTCTCCAAACGCTGTCTGTCTGTATGTGCTCAATTTTCTCAAAATGTATGGAACGATTTTTGTACAGTATTTATTAAAAGATTTTTTTTATGGTTATTGGTATATTCTCCGGAATGGCTTAACCGATTTTGATGCGACTTTCACTAGGAGGTTTGGAGCAACATATAGGCTTTTTGTCATAGAATTCCCGTTGGATCGGAATTTACTCGGGAAGAACTTTGTGACACACTGATCTTGACGCGGGCACAACTAGTTATAATATAAATAAGAAGTAATCTTAAATATTCATCAATATGTATTTCATATTAATTCATTCAAAATTAAAGATAACTTGCATGCGGTGACACCGTGTGACTTCCGAGAAGATTACGTGTTTGAAACCCGGGCAGACACCAATGAGTTTTTCTATTAAAACTTATGTGTCTCATTGATAATTACAATTTATCACACGCTTTTCGGTAAAAGAAAACATCAAGAGGAAGCCTGCATGTCTTTAGAGAAATTTAGAGGTTTGTGTAACCTACCAATCCGCATTGGAGCAGCGTGGTAGGTCTTAGCTCCAACCCTTCTCTCCAAAAACAGAGCGAGGAGGCCTATGCCCAGCAGTGGGATAGTAACAGGCCGTTACTTTACTTTTTGTTCATTCAACATATTATAGAAATGATATTTTTCCTTTATACTTACGCCGTGTGGTATCCGGCTGAACAGAATAGTACCACCCTCATTTCTTACCGAGGTTTCGTATAAGGCGACTAAGGTAAGTTGATCCACCGTGTGATATCCGGTTGAGTAAAATAGACCGCCCACTTTTTTACTGAGGTGTCGTAAAATACAAATAAGGATTTTCCTTTATACTTATGCAATAATAAAAACCAGTTTTCTCAAAAGTGAACCCATTTAATCTTTCTCAACAACTCAATGACATACTGACGGCGACAATGTTTTTCTATATTATTCACTAACTATATGAAGAAGCTTGTATTTAAAACATGTTGTAACAATATTTTATTATCCGGTCGGTCTATGTAAACGTAACCTAATGTTGAGAAAAACTTAAGTAAAACACTGGGACTGTTAATGAAGGATGGAACAATTAATTGCTTTCAAAGGTCTTAAATACAGAAAATGCTTTTTTTAAGCTTTAAAGAAATAACGTACACTTTTCCGCCTAAAATAAATGAGCACTCAAGAAAACCCAACGCTCAAATTATTCCTAATTTTCCTAAAGACTCTTTTTGTTATACAGATTCTAAAAAATATTCTTTAATCCATCTTTTCAGGTTTCTTACGTTCATAAATGTTTTCTTCTAAAATGCTAAAATAATTTTTGACTTACTTTTGCATGCATGATCTTAACTTATGGCTTTGAACTTTAAATTTTACCTATATTAAAACCAAATTGACCGAATAATCTTTTGTTTGTTACGCATGAAATAAGGAAAGATTTTTTTTCTGATTTCATCACTCGAGACAGCATTTGGACTTGTCTAAGTTTAAGAGAAGTCAATTTATTAATAACTAGCTTTCGCCAACGGCTCCGCCCGCGTGAAAAGAGTAAAACCGTAATATAGAATTTTGATAACCATAAAAGTGGTTGAATTGGATTTCCTTAAAAGCTAGACGTATGCTGTCTCGGACTTTAATTTAGAACTTTTAGAGCGGAACAATTTTGTAGTAAATGATTTTTGAATAACATTCACCGTTTACTCAGCGCACGCAAGGAAAGCTTTAAATTTTGCCGTTTTCGTACTATACTTAATTGCTGCTCCTCTAATATTCATTTTAGCTTGATGCTATATAGCCTATAGCTTTTGCCAATAAATGGACTATCTTATACTGAAAAAATTTTTCAAATCGCTCCAGTAGTTCCTGAGATTAGCGCGTTTAAACAAGTAATCAATCAAACACTCAAACAAACAAACTCTTCAGCTTTATATATTAGTATAGATGTTATTAATATGGGTAAAATATAAATTGTAGAAGTAGGTTACCTTGTAATGATTATGAAAAGAATTTTCACCATGATAATATCCAGCTAAAAATTAAGATTTGAAATTAAGATTAAAAATTAAGAAAAAGGTACGTTTCGGTGAAGACTCTCGGGTTACCAAAATGCTCTCCGTAATATGTGGTCCACCCAATGCAACTTCGGCTTTCCTATGTCATAAGTTATTTAAAGTTATAAACATATGTATAAGTTTTTTCTGGTATTAAGAACTTTTCTAAGACCTTAGTATTCAAAAGTTATGAGTTTTGGACAAAGAGGTCTCGCTTGAGTTCCTGAATATCATATACCTATGTCAAATTTTTTCCTCAAATGAAAATATAGAGCTGTTGTATAAAGGGCTATCAGGCCATTGCTACAAAACATGTACGCAAAACTTTCATGTTAAAGTAAACAGTTAACAGTTGCGTGTTGTAACTCCTTTTTTAACAGAGTTACGAATGTACAATTACTTAATAAAATATAACTGGACTCTGTAGTTATAATATTAAAAACCATATTGCAAACAAGCGGTAACTGGGACTATTATAATAGCCGTCGAATGGGAATTAAATTAATTAGAGGTCACGGTGTGATAATAAATGGTCGATATAATTAATCATTTATCATTTTATGAATATATAATGATGCAAAATTTATCGTTATTTATATTGGTGTTAACGTACAGATAAGTCAGTTCAAGAGATTTAAAAATCGAACAGTTTTGATTTAATATAAAACAAAGATGGCGGAATTAATACGAATATATGCTATAATAACGATGGAAATTCGTCGTTACTTATATTAGTGGTAAGATATATACAGGTTAGTTCAAGAGATTTAAAAATCGAACAGTTTTGTTTTAATGTAAAACAAAGATGGCGGAATCAATACCACGATTAACTGAAAGATTATTAAATAAATAATACCTGGATGTCCGAGCCTTGCAGATAATTATTTAAAAGATATATAAAAAAAATAAAAAAGCGCCGGAAGATGTTACCATTAGGTTATCACGGCTTTCCATTTGACAATTTATGAGTTGCTATCTATTCCTATTTTCGTAGTTTTTTTTGTGCCCAAAAACAGTGATAAAACGAGATTTTTGTTTTATATAAAACCTAGCTAGATCGATTTTTCTCCCCCAAACCCCCTACTATTTTTTTTGAAGTTTCTTTTTTATTTTATAAAAAATTACCGAGCAAGGCTCGGTCAATCTGGTACTATATATATATAAAATGTTATACCTTACGTTATATACGTTTTACAATGCCGTGTGGTATCCGGTTAAGTAGAATAGACCGCACTCATTTCTTACCGAGGTGTCGTAAAAGGCGACTAAGGTAATTCAACGGCCCGATTCGATTTCGCATTCGATTGCGTAGAATAGACCCTCTTTCTTACTGAGGTGTCGTAAAATACGACTAAGGCAAGTTGACGTCAGGCGGACGACGGGTCGTAAAATATGTAGCCGATTCATGTGACACAATATTAATAACAAGTTGTGCCGACCCCACTTAAAGTGGGATATAATGATGTTTCATAGGAATTATAACGATGTAAAATATAAAGGTAAACAGAAGACTCTTGGTGAGCGGAGATTTTGTTTAAATAATAAAGGTGTTACTAACAGCAAACATCAGAGAACAGTCTCTTGAGAATCTTGAGTTATGTAAATGATTTCTCGTTTGAGTGGCGAGATTAGTACTGGTTACGTTTTTATCTTGTTTATTAATCAATTTTTATTGCATATAACCCGTTTAGCGGATGTTACAATTATAATTTACAGTAATTACAGTTTATAGTAACTATAATAGAATTTACAATTTTACAGTCTTAATTGCTTATTATACATCGAGATCTAAATTCATATATACTCTAAAATAATACCTTCGACCCTGTACAAGATAGAAACAATTAAATGTAACTAGCATTAAGAATTATATTTTTTAAAAAGAGCAACCGCCGAGTTTCTTGCTGGATCTTCTCTGTAGGAACAGCTTTCCGAACCAGCAGTAGAGTTGACGATTCAAAAGCACTTGTTTACAAGTTTATTTGAATAAAGAATATTTTGAATTTTAATTTGAAATAAAGACAATAATATCATACTACATATGGCAATAATAAAATAAAGTGTACAATAGAAAGTAAATAATAAAAGTAAAAGTCTAATAAGTAAAAATTAATTAATCTTTGTAATGAACTTGTCCAACAGCATCTTCAACATATATAAACCTGGGGAGCATGGTTAATATGAATATAAGGACTCTTGATCAAAAAAGTAGTTGAGTCCAATGAACTATTTGGGTATATTCCAAGCTTCGGCACATATTTCATGTTACTTAACTGCACGCAATACAACAATTCTCAACTTAATTCCTAGTCTAGACGTCGCCGCTGCGACGCATGTTGTGTTTCAAATGCAAATTGAATATTACTATTTGTCGCCCAATGGTCCAAATTCTATTGTAAGTCATAATGACTGAAAAATAGAATGCCTTGCATTGTAATTATGATTGTGTGAAATTCAGTAAAAAAATGTCAGTTCGACATATTTAAGAACTACTACCTGGATAATTTTTTTTTACAAAATAAGAAAAAGTAACTTATAGGTAGCTATACTGGGTAGGTGGGTAGGTCTAGGTATTTCATTTCTCTAGACCGTCCGTTCCCCGATTAAACTACGCTGACTTGACAGTTTACGGCAACAGATAGTGTTTTATATTCAATGTAAATTTTAGTATTTTTTAATGCCCAAAAACAGGCATAAAACGAGATTTTTTTTAAAATAAAACCTAAGAAAGCTAGATCGACTTTCTCTCATAAAACCCCCTACATGCTGAATTTTAGGAAAATCGTGGGAGCCATTTCCGAGATTCCGAAAAAAAAAAAATTTATAAATACATATAAAGTTAACTCATTAAAATATTAAAGATAAAGGTAAACAAAAGAGTATATTTGTATGTGTATGTTAATACTGTAACGCCAAACGTCGACGCATCAGAAGCCTTAGAGCCGAATAACAATTTTTTAATGTTATAAATATACGCCGACATATATGCTAAATACTCGTAATAAAGAAGAAAATAAATTGTTTCAAGTCGTTAAATCTTCTTTAGAAGTTATATGTTGAGCAGTCTTTTAATACTTAAACTAAAAGACCGTGTTCTAAAATTTACTGGCGAGCGGCTAGCATAGTTCAAGTCAAGGATGCTCCACTATATAACTGACTCTTCATAAAATGGATGTGGATTTCAGTCTGTAGATATTTACAAAGCTATTCACGAAAAACAGAATTTACGGTGTATTGTTTGTTTAGTATTTATCATATTAAACCTTTGATTTGGTATTTTTAATTGCTGTTTTAACAATTTATTTTATAAAAGTAAAAGGGAGGTAGAGAAGTGGGATAGAGCTAAGACGCTACGCTAATCCAATACGGGTTCGGATGTTACATATATCTCCCAACTTATCTAGAGATATGCAGGTAAATTGAAAATATCAAGTAACCATTTTTAATTCGCCAAACTTCATTAAACATTGTCAAGCCATTCAATTTTATTAACCACTTTATTTAAATCATCACAAATTAATGTCTCAAAGAGTAATTTTGAGACATTTCTTTACAATGTAAATGATTAAATTATTACAAAGGCTAATTACTTGTTAATTCCAGAATAGTCTATTCCACTAGAGCGCGTTTTAATGTATAGTATAATAAAATTGCAAGCGTCATTGACAACGTTATTAACTTAATTATGTCGTTTCAGGGCATTAACGAGCGAAGCTACTATAACCTTTATTTTACACCGCCCGCGCCATCTTGAAATATATAAAATATTATATTATTTGCCGTTATGTACACTTATTCTATCTAAAATAATGTATCTTTTACGGTTATTAATATATTTATAGGAAATATTTGTTTGTTTCTAGGATCAAGGAAGAAAATATACCCAGTTAAGCTTAAACTGGTCGCTTGGGGGCGCTGTTCTCAATGATCGGGTGCGTGCGTTGCAGCTGACAGGAGCTGAACGAGATGTCCAGCAAGAAACATTCACCGCAAGCAAGTGAGTAAAAGTACCGGTCTGTTACTATCTCACTTTTGGGCAGAGGCCATCTCCTTTTTGGAGAGAAGGAAGTTGGAAATAAGACCTATAACATTGATCCATTGCGGGCCGGTTAGTTACACATATCCCCAGAATTGTCTAAAGAAAAGATTTTGAAGCATAGGTATTCTATATTTCAATTTTAGATAAGCTTTAGATAGAGTCAACCATGATATATTGTTTACTTAATTATTTAGAATCGGTTTTACTCCTAAACTCTGTAGGAATTACTTATACTATTAACTGTGGACTATATGCGTCATAGTAAATATCGTTTCTTGTAAGTTTAAATTAATCTAAGCCTTATTACAAACGTTCCGGCGTACCCCAGGGCGCCATATTAGGTCCATTACTACTCTTAATACTTAATGACCTCCCAACGGTACCCAGTCCTAACAAGTGTTTGCTTTATGTTGATGATTTAAAACTATTTATTGTAATGAAGATAACTGTCTAGTTTTTCAGCGTGATCTTGATACTATAGTTAGATGGGGAAAAGCGAATAAAATGGAATTCAATTCAAATATATAAGTTTTTAAATTAATTGATTTTCCAATTCAGATAAATAGATTTTAATAAATCTTTCATACTAAATGTAATTCTTTTGTCATCAGATGTAGCAATAATACTCTTTCAACTTTAATTTAAAGGTGTTATTAAAAATTATTAACAATATTTTCATTTTAGATTGCATGGCCGTCATTACTGGTTCCCAAGAGAATTTTTCCGGTAGCTTGTTTAATTTACTTAATTGTACACTTTATTTTTTTAAATTTTCGCCTTCGCTCTTTGCCTTGAATATTTAATACGTTGGCAAGGGGATAAAACGAAAACATTGGACTTAATTTTTCTTTTGAACCAAATTTATTTAAACAAGCGCTTAATTAAAATTTTTCTCCTGGGTATTTTTATTTAATTATATAAAGCAGCTAAAATACAATTTGTAATTGTTGTGTAAAACGTAAAATTAATATAATTTTGATTTACTTAAGCTTTTCGCTTAGGTTAGTATGGTTTATTATTCTCTTGCTGTAATGTTATTATTTCATGTAGGAAAAGGTTGAAGTGCATAGCTCTATATTGTCTTCCTGCCCTTATCCCACTCTAAGTGGGGTCGGCACAACATGTTATAACATGCTGTCACATGATTTGGCTGCGCTTTTACCACCGGCCGCCTGCCTGACGTCAACTTACCTTAGTCGTATTTTACGACATCTCGGTAAGAAAGAGGGTGTTCTATTTAACTAAACCGGATACCACACGGTGGGTCAACTTACCTTAGTCGCCTTTGTCGACACCTCGGTAAGAAATGATGTTGGTCAATTCTACTCAGCCGGATACCACACGGCGGGTCGACTTACCTTAGTCGCCTTTTACGACACCTCAGTAAGAAATGAGGGTGGTACTATTCTATTCAGCCGGATACCACACGGCGTCTTTTCGCTTAGGTTGGTATGGATTATTTTTCTCTTGCTGTGATGTTATTATTTCATGTAGGTAAAGGTTGAAGTGCATAGCTTCATATATGTTTTATTATTAAAACTAACAGCCTATGGGAGCGTAATAATTAATCACCGTACTCGGAACACGGGCTAACACGGCAATTTAATTATTTCACTCAACGTGAAATTGCACATTATAAGTGGCTTTTATCGACCGTATTATTCTCGGCATTAGAACATAATAAGCGATCGGTGATATACTTCACCATGGTATAATAAATTAGTCACCTAGAGAAGTCATAAATCCTTACTTTATATATTAACTAGCTTTGCCTGCAGCTTTGTCCTTGTGGAAATTAATGTATTTAATTGAAATTTTGAATATAAAAGTAGTTATTGTGAGTTAACCATGAGAGATAGAGCTGTCGCGGACTTTTATGGCATTTTTCAATTCTGTAGTACATTACGTTAGTGTATCTCTATTAATTTATCACAAAGGCTAAGCAGGCGAGTTTTTTTTATAATTAAGTAACCACAAGTTACCTTAAACTTGTTGTACTATTAAGCTAAATCTGCCGGAAAAATGGCAGTATATTTTACCTTTCCCCGCGTGAAAATCAATGTATCACAAATTCTATGCCGTAAATCATTCATTTTGATCTAGAAAATAACGTAATATTTTTAATATATATTTTGAAAATTAAATGATTTATAGAAACAGGCGTTACTTTGCGGAACTCCATAGTAAAGGAGTTACAATAAAATTACTTTAGTGTAATCCGCGATCTTGATAACAGAATACATGCAATGCTAAGTGTATGAAGCAGGCAACAATCACATACATACATGCAGGACAAGCCGCCACACGTATCACAACACGCCGCCAACAACAACACTCCATACAAGCAACGAACACACTCACTACCACAACCTCTACGATCGTTTCGCCCCCAAACCGAATCATCATCGGGAAGATCTTTTATCCGTGGAGCCTCGTAATGATCGTTACGACTTTGTTATTATTTTTTTAATTAATTTTGTAATTTTATTGTAACTTCTGTATTTTGAAAATAAAAAGAAACTGTATAAACGGTTTAAAAACTGTGTTATGCGTGTCTTTTTTTGATATTTGTAAACTTTTGTCTCTTTATCATCAAAATAAGTGGCAATCGATATTTAATTTTGAAAATACCATTGAGCTGTTAAACCTCCAAGGCTTATTAACAATGCTTATGAGTTCCTATAATAAAACGGCATGATAAATTACACGCGAACTTTCGTGTCAAGCTATTATAAAAATAAATTAAAAATGTGACCGCAATTACATGGAACTATGAAACTGATGATAATACTACCAAAATTTATGATAGAATTATTTTATATAATCGTTTTCTAAGAAAATATATGTAATGCTAAGTGTAACAAGCAAATCCGTTCTCATACTTTATACATGCAGAATTAGTTACCACTAGCATCACAAGACACAGCCTTATGTAATGCTAAGTGTAGGAAGTTAAACCGTTCTCATACCTTATACATGCAGGATTGGTTACCACACGTATCATTAGACACCACCCTATGTAATGCTAAGTATAGGAAGCTAAACCGTTCTAATACCTTATACATGCAGAATTAGTGACATCACGTATCATTAGACACCACCCTATTTAATGCTAAGTGTAGGAAGCTTAACTGTTCTCATACCTTATACATGCAGGATTAGTTACCACACGTATAATTAGAAACCACCCTATGTAATACTAAGTGTAAGAAACTTCCTACACTTAGTATTACATACTAAGGTATGAGAACGATTAAGCTAAATCGTTCTCATACCTTATACATGCAGGATTAATTACTACACGTATCACAAGGCACCACCAAAGACAGCACTCTACACAAGCACTACACACATTCACTACGACAATCTTAACGATCGATTCGCCCCATAATCGAAGCATCTTCAGCAAATATGCACCACAACAAAATACGCAGTCGCTCCAGTTACTTTGTGTAAGAAAAAATGTTACTTCGCTACGTACTGTGATAAAAGTCATCTATGTCACTTTTGAGGTCTTCAAGCAAATATCACTAATATTCGTGTCTCCCTTTGACCTTTAAAGGTACGACAAGCAAATATACTTTCCCATTTACAATAGAGGTATGGATATCATATTTCAGTGAGTTATTTAAAAAAATACGCTCGACTTTCGTAGCTCGCAAAAAATACTCGTTATTCCAGTAGAAAAAACATTGGACATTGTACTCGTGTATTTGAATTCCCTTTGGCGTCAGTCAGTTTGAATACAGTGCGGGTTTTTGCTAGTACCTAAATCCTATAGAGAAAATTAGAATATAGAAAATATCTGGAATAGATTGATCCGAAAAATATATATTAAAAGAAATACTTACTACAGATTATAACAAGTACCTGTATATACCAAGTAATGTTTTACAGATTATACCGAGTAATGTTTAACAAAATAAAAAAGAGAAACTTTTAAAGATAGATGGCAAAATGCTTAAACAAACAGGGATAAACCGAAATTTTTGTTTCATAAAACAATTGTGTGACCGAGCCTTGCATATATATATATACACATATATATATATATATATATATATATATATATATATATATATATATATATATATATATATATATATATACAAGATTAACTTAGGATTAGGCGTTATTAGGTTGATAAGAATTTATAATGTATGCGTCTAAATAGCTTTCCAAATGCCGCATTATACGTAAAAGTTATAAATATAGTACACACATAAATATTATAAATATTAAAAATATTATAATATTATAATAAAATATTATAAACATTATAAATATAGTACATACATATAAATATATTGGAAAATTACATACACGGTTGTCCGTCCCCAAGGCACGAGTAAATTACTTAACTTGTGTTAAACGGATATTCAAAACGGAAACGTATGGAAGCGCTTTCGATGAAAGCTTCCGGGCGGCTTGACTTATTCTTAAAATGTCATCAATTTTCGTCATACTTCAACGAATTTAAAAAATTTCAGATGTTGGGACTTATATTTATAATATGTAGTTATAGTGGTCTACGATTAAAATTAATTATTATCCTTCTTATAATTATCTCCTTAAACTATTTAAATTTAAATTAAAAGTGACTGCAAAATATATGAGTAAGAACTTATTATAAAATTAACTTCCCAGTTTCTTGCTAGTTAGATAAACTTTCTGAATGAATGATATACTAACTACGACTTGAAAGTACTTTTAAACAGCCACTGGAATAAAATGTGTTTGTTAAGTTAAGGTAAAATTAATTCGAGGGTTACTGTATAATTTTTCTAATTTAAAACGTATATTATTCGACTGAGTATTGGCTATTGGTCAGATAATTAAAAGCAGACTTTGAATAGAGAAAAAGATAATTTTATATAAATAAAATGTTATGCTATAAACTACATTTTTGAAGTTTTGACTTTCACGTACTAATTTCACAAGTAATACGTGATAGGTTTTGAAATTTAATTATGGAATAATTATAAATAATTTCTAAGATAAACAAATATTACCACTATTTGATTATAAAACGACTCGAGAACAAAATTATAAATAATTATCTATAGTAAGTAACGGCCTGTTACTATCCCACTGCTGGGCATAGGCCTCTTTTCTCCGTTTTTGGAAAGAAGGATTGGAGCTGAGACCTACCACGCTGCTCCAATGCGGATTGGTAGGTTACACATATCCCCAGAATTCTCTAGAGATATGCAGGTTTCCTCACGATGTTTTCCTTCACCGAAAAGCGTGTGATAAATTGCAATTATCAATTAGACATATAAGTTTTACTACAAAACTCATTGGTGCCTGCCCGGGGTTTGAACCCTAGACCTCCTCGAAAGAGGCGCACGGTGTTACCGCTGGGCTACCACAGCTTTATTATCTATACTAATATTAAAAAGAGGAAAAATTTGTATGTATGTTTGTAATGTTTTCACACAAAAACTACTGGACCGATTTCAAAAATTCTTTCACCATTGGTAATCTTCATCTTTACTGGACAACATGTTACATTCCAAAAAATAGGGATCTGTTATAAAAATGTAATAAGGTGTAAAAAGAAAAAACTTACGTGGTTAAAACCGCGGGATATTACTAGTTATAAATATAGGGGACACTTACACACACGGTCGTCCGTCCCCAAAGTAAGTAATTTTAATACTTGTGAAAACTTTTAATACTTGTAAAAATATTTCCATCGATAAAAACTAATTTGAATAAAGAATTTTTCGAATTAGAATGTATTTATTAGGCACTGCGGAGTGAAATAATGACGTCATTTTACACAAAGTTTCAACCAATACACCTAGACATCAGTATTGGTTCATTCGTGTCGTGAATATCGTCGAACTTCAACCGAAATACCCATTTTATGTTATCCACCATGCAATGTAACGCAGTCTGTGCTACATTTTATACCATTGATGCAGTTCGTACCACATGAACCGTGGTACGACATTGTCAGCCTAAAGCCAAGTGCCAAGTGCCAAGCCAGTGTAATACATTGATATTCAACAGCGAATCGTGTTTGAGAAACGTTTATATTAATAGTATTGTAATTTATTAAGATACTTTTAGTACCTACTACTTTAGTATTATAAATGTTCAAATAATTTATAGAATTAGGCGTTACTTTGCGGAGATCCATAATACAAAAGTAATAAGAATAATCCGCGTTAAAAGAAAATATATGTTATGCTAAATGTAGAGTGTACTATTCGTTGTCATACCTGATAAGGAGATAGACTCCAAAATCGATTTTGTCGTGAGTCTATCTCCTGACGATGCTTCGGTTACTGGGCGAAACAATTGTTGAGATTGTGGTGGTGAATGTGTGCAGTGCTTGTGTATTGTTGTGTCAACGGTTCTTCCAAATTCTACATGTATCAGGTATGAGAACGAATAGTACACTCACATTTAGCATTACATATATTTTCTTTTATCGCGGATTATAGCAAATAATATTCTCATTACTTTTTTACAAATGTTCAAGAAAGTACACAGATATAACAATATTTATGTTTTCCAATTTAATCAGTCAAGAATGGATAATTTTCTGAAAATAATAATTAGTAACTTCTTCCTAAAAATAACTATAAACAAATCTACACGTTTAACTAAACACAATTCACTTAATATAAACACTGTGTTACTTATATATAATCGGTTAAGACTTTGAAGTAAACGGTATGTGAATATCACAAAATAAACTTAGCTCTTAGCCGCAGTCACTTCACAGGTTACTAAGGATGGATAGATCGCGAGCTAACGACCTAACCTAGAAGAGATAGACCCTCGACCGCTCCTACAACTAGTATTCTCTCGAATAATCAATCTTTTACGGTTGGCTGGTAACTAAGGCCACAGAGGACCAGATCCAACTAGAGTCAACAATTTGGAAAATGTAAATTATATCCCGGGAATCTAAATCGGGACATCTTATAAGGCGGTATATAAAACCAGTGTTTTAGTAATTTCGTCATACAAACAATAGTACGAGATTCACCATAGTTTTAAACACAATCTTTTTATGAATCTTAATATTTAAATGAGTTAATCTTGTATATATATATATTTTCCGAATCTCGGAAACGGCTCCAACGATTTTCCTGAAATTCAGCATGTAGGAGGTTTTGGGGGAGAAAAATTGATCTAGCTAGGTTTTATGTAAAAAAAATATTGTTTTATCCCTATTTTTGATCATTAAAAAACACTAACATTGATATTGAATTGAATTTTCGCCATTAACTGTCAAGTCGACGTAGCTTATTCGGTTAGCGGGCAGCTTCGAGAAATGTGAGTGCCAAGGATCGATCCCAACTAAATAATTGTTTTTTTCTTTTTTTTAAGTTTTTTTTTGTAAAAAATTACCGAGCGAAGCTCGGTCACCCAGATATTAATATTTAAATGAGTTAATCTTGTATATATGTATATTCTGAATCTTAGAAACAGCTCCAACGATTTTCATGCAATTCAGCATGTAAGGGGCGTTGGGTGGAAAAATCGATCTAGCTAGGTTTCACTAAAATAAAAAAAATGTCAATTAATCTCTGACTTCGGGCATTGAAAAAATGCTAAAATGTAGAATTTAATAGAAACGATAAAATTCAAAATACAAAATATTCTATTATAATAAATACTAGCGACCTGCCCATGCTTCGCACGGGTATAACATATATATCCCATGTCACTCAGTGTAAAAAAATGATTAAAATCGATCCAGTAGTTTTGATTTATTCATTACTGCCCGTGGCCCGCAAGCGTTAAATTTGGAGAAAAACAATTTCCTCTCCCTATACCAAGACGATTTCCTGCTATCTTTGGAATATCTAAACTCATATAGTACATTTTTACTTATTTACTTTTACATTTTACCTATGTATTTTATTTTTACAATTAATTACAGAATGTCTTTAAACAAACTTAAAAGATTCGAAGTGCTATAGGGTGAAGCGCGGCGTCCTCACGGCATTTTAAATCTGTAATATCTCGGAAAATGTTCACTTAAATTACATACTGTAAACGGCCATATTGACCTATATTAAATCAACAATTTATTTAAGGTACTTAATTGCATAAGGATTAATGTTGTATTGTATAAAAAATGCTTTGAACATAAGGCATTATTTTTCGTAAAAAGTATATGACAAAAAATGCTTTTGTGGGTTATCCATAAGAGATAGACATATACCATCGCGGACTTTTCTGTAGACCTTTTCAAGGCGTACAAATACTTAGTACATCATTTTGATAAATCTCGTAGGGTTTAGCCTGCGTTTGCAATGTAAGCGGACAAAAATGTAATTATTTACAGAAACCTCAAAAATTACAGTATTTCTCTACTCCGTTTTGAATTTTATTATACGTACAAACCTTCCTTTTGAATCACTCTATCTATTAAAAAAAACCGCATCAAAATCGGTTGCGTAGTTTTAAAGTTTTATGCGTACATACGGAAATATGGACTTTGTTTTATAATATGTAGTGATGTAAACAAGTGCTTTTGGATCGTCAACTCTACTGCTGGTTCGGAAAGCTGTTCCTACCGAGAAGAGCCAGCAAGAAACACGGCGGTTGCTCTTTTAATAATTTAATTCTCATTAGTAATTACATATTTTTAGCTGTCAAACGTAATGCTGTGATAGCCGAATGGTAACAGGCGTACCAGAAAAGTTCAAATCCCGGGTTCGAGTCCCACATGTCACCGGCGCTTTTTTTATTTGCATTTTTTTATATCTTTAAAAAAAATTATCGAGCAAGGCCTGGTTACCCAGGTACTAATGAGTAAAAGGTGCAAAATATTATAATAAAAAGAAACAATAATGGCGTATAAGAAATGCGCATTGTGGGCGGCGAACAATTCTCAGCATATTCCATTCCATTTGTATAATTGTTTTGTGAAACAGTTATTCGAATGCAATTACTTTGGCGTTTTTAGATAAATATTAGTTAGATATTTACATAGAGAGCTATACCGACTAATATATCGCTTCGCATTTATGGCGATGAGCTGTGGTAGTCGAGCGGTGGGACCGTGTGACTCATTGGTCATGGGTTCAAAACCTGGACATCAATAAGTTTTTAAACAAAGCAACTATAATACATTGCGTTTGTTTGTGGTTACTGTGGTTTTTAATATAATAATTACGAAAATTCATAGCTGTGTATATGTCAAAAGTAAAATAAACGATTGGCAACACTATAGTAATAGGTATTCGAGAGTAACAATATAAGATAATCCTAAAGAAAAAAAGCTCATGAATAAGAGCCCCGTATGGGCTTGAAAATAGTCGGGCTCATCCGATAAAATAACACGTGAGTATAGCCAGTTTCTATACATTAATTAAGATAATCCTGTCATCATTGAACTTTAGTTACAATAAATGAAATCCCAGAGTCAATCACGTAACTCCCTCGAGAGATACACACAATTGTATCGCGATGTGATAAACTGGGTATATAAATCGTTTGATGTAACATTTTATGTTTTTATCCCCTTTATTGCCGTTTCACCCTAATTAAATGAATAGGTGTATAAAACAGACCAAATTATATAGATAAATGATAAAGAGATATAACACTTAGCTACGCACCTACTTACGTCTCCTCATACATATTGTACCTAATACCTAAACACATGCACGCGCACACATACAAACACAAATACAAACACATTTATTCTTAATTGTGATAACTATTCTAACATGATTATACTTGACTTACTTACTAGAAGGATCCGAATTTAATATAGTAATGCAGAATTCGCGGTCGCTGACTATGGGCCTCATAAGAAAGCTCAGAGTCACTCAGCGGGCGATGGAACGGGCTATGCTCGGAGTATCTCTACGTGATCAAATCGGAAATGAGGAGATCCATAGAAGAACTAGAGTTACCGACATAGCTCATCGTATCGCGAATCTGAAGTGGCAATGGGCGGGGCACGTAGTACGTAGAACTGATGGGCGTTGGGGTCCTAAAGTGCTGGAATGGCGACCTCGCACTGGAAAGCGCAGCGTTGGTAGGCCCCCAACAAGGTGGACTGACGACCTCAAAAAGGTCGCGGGGAGCCGCTGGATCCAAGCGGCACAAAATCGTGGATTGTGGCGATCCCTTAATGAGACCTATGTTCAGCAGTGGACGTCCACCGGTTGAGAAAGAAGAAGAGAAGAAGAAGAAGAAGAATGCAGAATTTGAAATTGAGCACTAAAAACAAGCTAAAATGTAAAAATACCTTGGATCTTGCTCCATCTGCCCAATTATTTTTTTCAAATTTTACCTTTTTTATATATTTAAAAAAAATAACCTAGCAAGGCTGGGTCATCCGAGTACTTATATGTATTTATATTTTGCATCCTCTGAAAATTGTTCTACAATTTAAAAAAGTTACCAAAAGCAGTTTCGAGCAGCTAAATTGATATATCTGTAACAAAGTCAGAACTTTATTGTCTCATTAAACATACAATCCAGTATGAAACGAATATCCTAAGCGAAATCCACTTTGAATATTGATCACGAAACGAGCGCAGTTTTCTATCGGAAAAAATAGCGTTAAAATTCATAACTTTCTCTCCTCACATCTGTGACCAACCCTGGTCTGGTTTGTTTTGTTATGGACATTATATAGACAACTTATGGAACTTTGGACATAGGTCTCTTAAAGCGAATCATGTATAAATGGGAAACAGCCGGCTGAGTAGACTAAACCACCCACCCTTATTGTAACTTCTAGACTAAACCATCACCATCTCTCATTCTCATCTTCATTCACTCATCACCCTCATTTCTTATCGGGATGTTGTAAAAGGCGACTAAGTTAAGTCTACCCGACGTATGATAAGTAAGTAAGGCTAAGTAGAATAGACCACTGGCTAAGTAGAATAGACCACTCTCATTTCATACCGAGGTGTCGTAAAAGGCGACTAAGGTAAGTCGACGTCAAGCAGGCCGCCGGTCGTAAAATAACTAGCCAAAACATTTAACAACGTGTTTGGCACCGTTATGCCAATTTCACTTAGAGTTGGCATCGTGTGAGTTGGCATCACACGATTCTGTTCCGCTTGGATCCAGCGTTAACTTGTGTCTTTTCGAAGTTGAATGTTCAGGCCCGTCTTAAGCACATCAGCCTCCCGGGTGCAAGCAGTGCTCTGTGCACCCAATTCTAACCCAAAAGTAACAAAAAGGTTTGAAAATATTTAAATAAACACTGAACTGCCTCACCGAAGTCATGAATGAGTACTACAAGATTTGAACAACATCAGTGCGGCGCTCCCAAACACTCTTCGCCTAGATTGCATCCTCTGGGTCAAGACGCCTGAGTATGTTCACCTAATGTTAGGTACCATCATTTTGTTTCCCCATCCAGGACAGTAACACCCATTGTCAATTCAACATCCATTAGTTTTTTGAACTCTGTCCCCACTTTATTATCCTTTACGTCATAAACTCTGAGCTTACCTATATTCCTCGTCCGTTAATCAATTCTTAGATACCTTTTAAAACCAATAAAGTGACCAAGATTCTGAGCCATGTATCATCACATACTAGACACTCTTTACATACTTTAACGATTTACATAAAACGAATAAGTGGTGCGCGTACAATAGGTAGTTGACGTATATTTCGAATTTTGTAACGATTGATCGATTGACGTTTGACGTTACGATTGACGTTTGATATGAAGTGACGTTTTCGATCTGGATTCTTGCGTGAACAGTCTTCAAATACTGAATGATTCAAAATACAATACAACTTAAAGCTAATATTTCACATGTCCACTTCGAATATCGATCAGGGGCGCAATCCTCTCTATGAGCGTACATTAAAATTCATGATTTCTTTAGGTGTCGAGGGTTTAGTTTGTCCTGAATATTTCATGAGTCTTAAAACATAGTAATAAGAAAAGTTGTAATGTAAAAAAACTTTTCCAACTTAAGCACAATAAATTATATAGAAACTATAACTACGATATATTTATGGAATTAGGCGTTACTTCGCGGAGATCTATAATACAAAAGTAATAACAATTATTTTGCAATAAAAAAAACATGCACAAACCTCTACCACCGCCACCACAAAACAAGCACTACACGCGTTCATTATCACAAACTCAAAAATCGTTTCGCCCCGCAACCGAAGCATCATCAGGAGTTTTTTTTTACGAATCCTGCATGTATCAGGTAACAAAACGGATTGTCCACTCTACATTTAGCATTATATATATTTTCTATTTTACTTCATCGCGGTTTTACAACAAAATAATTTTATTATGACTTTTGTATGATATATTTGCCACAGCTATATTAAAAAAATACGACAGAAATAATAATTTATAAGTTAAAGTAAAAATTGTAGTTTATTGTACTGCGTTCAGGCCGTCGTGTGGTATCGTGCTGAGGAGAATAGACCATCCTCAATTTTTTCCGAGGTGTCGTAAAAGACGACTAAGGTAAGTTGAGCCGGTCGTAAAATAAATAGCCAAAACATGTAACAATATGTTTAAAACATGTTGTACCGACCACACTTAGAGTGGGATAAGGGCAGGAGAATGACGATTGTCTAACATTATAGAGCATCATTAAACGATTTAAAATAGTAGAAATAAATGAATATATGGGACAAATGCACACTCGGTTGTCCGTCCCTAAAGTAACTTAATACTTGTGTCATGGGTGATAAACCAGTAAATATATACGTATATGATTTTAAATAAATACTTAAATTCCTAAATACACCCAGACTTAAGAACTAACATGTTGTTTATAGAAACGGCTCTCGACAGGATTCGAACCCGCGACCTGCCTGCGCTTGGTCGTAAAATTAGTCGCGGCTAATATTATTAAAAGTAGGTCAATTTTCAACACTCGAAATATGGATGTTCGTCCGCAAATTTCTAAAAACTATGTTAAAGGTACAAAAGAGGAAAGATTAGTTTTAACTTAGATAAAACTTGGAAATTGTTAAAAGAAACCATGAGATTACAGTGAAATCAGCCGTATTTTTATATAAACATTCGTTTTTCGTAACAAATGAAAACACATTGCGAAATTAAACGAGTAATCCAGAGCTCTCAGCGCTGATAAGGGTTTCTTTTTGCTAAGACATCCGATTACAGTAATTACGCTGACGTAAAAAATTGTAATGGACATATTTACGAACAATAGAATTTCATAAAGGCTGCGAAACAAAGGCTAACTTTAGGTGAAAATGTGGGATGCTAACTGAAAAAATAGTTTCTTTGTAGATGCCATATTTTATAGTAAAGTATTGGCCTGTTACTATACCACAGGCATAAGACTCCTCTCTCTTTTTTTTGGAGAATTTTATTGGAGTTAGACTCACCACGCTGCTCTAATGCACATTGATAGATTACACGTAAAGTAAAGTAAGTAGCGGCTTGTTACTATCCCACTGCTGAGAATAGGCCTTTCTCTCCGATTTTCGAAAGAAGGATTGGAGCTAAGACATATCACGCTGCTCCAATGCGGATTGGTAGGTTACACATATCTCCAGAATTCTCTAGAGATATGCAGGTTTACTCGCGATGTTTTCCTTCACCGATAAGCGTGTGATAAATTGCAATTATCAATTAGACACATATGTTTTAACAGTAATACTCATTGGTGTCTGCCCGGGTTTGGACTCGTGACTTCTTCGATAGAGACGCACGGTGTTACCGCTTAACCCAGAGATTACACGTATTCTCTATTAATTCTATTAATTTGGTTACCTCACGATGTTTTCCTTCGCCAAAAAGAGTGTGATAAATTGCAAATACATATATTTTATAGTTGTTATAAGGTCGTAATATAAGTTATAAGTTAAGATAGAGATTCATGGCGGTTTGAATGCATAGAAGAATAAATAAGTCTGTTTGTCTTATTGTCTATTACACTTTCATGGCTAATCCACTGGACCAATATTAATGAAATTTGGCACAAATAAAGCCTATACTGTATACTATACTGGACTTTTAAGTTCAGTTAAAATATTATATGTTGTTGTGTAGTATACATTTTTTTACTTTTTTTCTACTTTTGTGTGAAACACTTTCGATACCACAATAACAATTTCAACCTCAATCTAACAATAGTCGTATCGTTTTAGAAGAAAATCGAAAACGTTTTCTGGACTCGGTCGCTCATAAGATTACCCCAGTTAAAGAGGTTTATGCAAATCAAACAATCACGTTTGAAGTATTTTCTGGTAAAGAAAAACCTAGTCTTGTACCAAGAAAAGTTTATTTATTTATTTATTTAGCGTGCAAATTTTAAAAACATTTTTTTAACTACAAAAAATTGCTTATAGTTATCCATTTACAGCTCAAATACATAACTCAGACATATTTACTTCCTTAACAACCTATCAACAAAACAAAAACATATGTAAAAATAAATAATAATGATAATTCACATTATACTAATAATGATAAAAATGATGAATAAAGATTATTACAAAAACGTCTTAATACAATAAAGACTTCATAATTAAGTAAGTATTTTAAATCAAGATAATTTTATAGTTTGGATTGATTAAAGTATTCGCTAATAGAATAAAAGCACTTATCCAAAAGCCACTTATGAATATTGCCGTTAAAAGTTAACAATTATTGTGACTTTAAATGTACTGGTAGTGGTGTTATTATTTAATTCGCAGCTGATACATTTTACACCAAAAGTAGTGACAATATTAGCAAAATAATATTATCATGACTGTGAATTTTGGACCGCCGAAAATTAAGACCTAATTCTATAATTTGCTAGCTGACCGGGCAAACTATGTTTTGCCATATAACTTATTTTTAGGGAATTTCTAGCTTAGGTACAAAAATTTATGTGCAAAAAATAAAAAATAAATATTTTCTAAATACTTAGCTTTCATGTAACTATAAAAATATTAGGTTTCCAACTGTAACCTTTCAGATATTTTGCTGAAACAAAATTGGTAAATTGCTAACAATATTTGAAAACGTGGACTGTTGTTTTACAAAAACTTATAATTGAATTTCTTATTGGAGCGATCTGTCAATACTGTCAATTCATCGACAAAGTGAGTGGCTATTCAAAAAACTTCCGGTTTTTTCGTCGGATAATTTCCATTGCTATGCTGTAAAAGCATAATATACTAATAGATTACATACAATACAGTTACATTATATATATATATATATATATATATATATATATATATATATATATATATACATTATTTTATTAGTTTATATTATACATATATATACATTCGGCCACCTTACTTTGTAGACGGGTTAACTAAAAAAAAAGTGAAAAAATGAATATTAACGTTGTGCATTTTGATATTTTGGAATGGTTAGGGAAGAAAAGTAAATCCATATAAAGTAAGAGCACCATGTTCTTAATAGTTGACCGTTTTGTTTGTTGTAGCTATACTGCGTCCATCATATTATCAGTCTTTTGACAGCTCACGCTCATTAAGTTTTGTATTGCTTACGTACAAATATCATACAAATAATATTTGTACTTTATGGATGGGTACCGCCCACTTAGTGATGTCACACATAATGGTTTCTACGATTATGCCACAGATTAAAAATAATCGGTAGAAATCGATGTTACGAGTATTAAAAGACATTTAATAACATTATATAAAGTTTTACTTTCTTCTTAGTTAATACATGAATACAAATAAAACAATCAGGATATTTTAATTTATTTTATTAGCACGAGTCGTCGGAATGATAATCAACACTAGACTCCTCCGATGAGGAGTCTTCAGTAGCAGTTATTATTAGCTCTTGTGTAGATAATATATTATTGGGCTTGTATTGCATCTCGCAGCATGCCCTTTTACTTGTGCCCATATAAGTTCTATTGCGTTGTACTGGCAGTGGTATGGAGGAATCCGAAGAACAGTATGGCCATATTCTGCTGCCATTTCATTGATTACATAGCGTTTTGCTCTCTTTTTGGTTTTTAATATTTTTATTAATTCAACTTTTAACATTGAGTCGTCCACATTTTCTCCATTGTCCCGAAGCCAATTAATTATTTCATGCTTTTTATTAGCCTGTGTTGGCATTTTGTCAATTTGACGGGAGTGGTAGGGCGCATTATCAATAAAAATTATTGATGGTTCTTCCAATGAAATGAGCATTTTTTTGAACCACTCTTCATACACATTTGCATTCATCTCTTCGTGGTAGTCATTTGATTTCTTCGATTTAAATGCCAACAGTGCGTCTTGTACAAATCCTTTTGCTGTACCTGCATGGCAAATGGTTAGGCGCTCACCTTTTCCCATTGGTACTGAGGAAGTGGAATCAGCAGTATCATCAGTCCAGAAACGAGATAGTGTGTGGTTAGCGTTGAGCCATGTTTCATCCGTGAAAACAATATTTGCCCAATCTTGTATTTTCTTTGCCTCTCTTAAAAAATCACAACGTGCTATAGCTATATCTGTGCGTTCCATTAATAATTTTCTTTTATTTAACTTTTTATATGAAAAGCCAATTGTGTTCAAAACTTTGACCAAAGAAGATTTTTCACCATGAAATAGACCACTTCTTTTCAAAGAAACAATAAGTTTTCTCAAAGTTGGAATTTCTTTTCTCAAGTAGTAATCTAGTTTACGTAGGTTATCATTAATCGAATTACTTAGGTACGTAATTCGATTAATGATAGTAGGTACTATAATCGGAATGGTATCGCATACGAGAATCTTTAGGACATCACTATCGTCAATCTGTCAAAAGATGGTTAATATAATGGACAGTGTATAATAAAAAATATTCAATTTTAAATATTAAACAATGGGCTACAGTTCTGAAGTCTTGGGCAGTTATTTATAGATGGCAATAGGTAATTACAAATTTATTTTTGATTACAAACAAATAATACGCATAATTATTTAAAATTTCATACAAAACAGTCAACTACTAGAACATTACTAGTGCCCTTTTATAAATTTTTAGGTTTTTTTTTAAATTAGACATCCATTATTAAAAAAAAAGAAAGTAAAAACAATAATAAACAAGAGATTTCTATAGGTGAGTGTTAAATTCATTGGTCATTTAATCCTTTCTTTAATTCATTCGGTATTTCAAACATAGTGGCATTCGATGTTCACTTATCCTTTTTGGACCTTTCTCCCCTTTAAGTTTATATTCGATAGCAATCGACGATTCCCACATTTAGACCGTTCGGAATTGAATACCTTTTACTACATCCTTGACGATAAATGCAATTTGAACAGAGCATAAATTGAAACAGTTTTATCCATTTGACGTTTCCAGATGCTATAACCATAGAGTTACTAGGGTAGGAAAAAAGCTGTGGTAGCCCAGCGGTAGCTCTGTGTGACTCTTTCGAGGAGGTCACGGGTTTAAACCCGGGCAGACACCAATGAGTTGCTGTTAAAACTTATGTGTCTAATTGATAATTGCAATTTATCACACGCTTTTCGGTGAAGGAAACATCGTGAGGATACCCGCATATCTTTAGAGAATTCTGGAGATATGTGTAACCTACCAATCCGACTAGACGTTTAGTGGCGACAATTATCTTTTGAATTTGACATAAATTTTAGCATTTTCCCGAAAACAGGGATAAAACAAAGTTTTTTAAAAAATGAAATCTAGCTAGATCGATTTTTCTCCCTCAAAACTTACATGCTGAATTTCATGATAATCGTTAGAGCTGTTTTCGAGATTACAAGATTAACTCATTTAAATATTAAAGATATTTTCGAAACCTACACTATACATAAACTTTTATAAGTAAAATACAATAAAAACTAACTAAAACCATTAACAATTTTCTACGACTAAAAGTACATATAAACAAGACATATAGGAAATGTATATATTAATGTAAAGAACCGAGGTGTTGTAAAATATAACTAAGGTAAGTTGACGTCAGGCAGGCGACTGTTTGTAAAATACTTAGCCAAAACATATTTATAACATGTTGTGCCGACCCCACTTAGAGTGGGATAAGGGCAGGAAGATGATGATTTATATAAAGTGTAAATAAATAGTACCTAGGTGACCGAGCTTTGCTCGGTAATTTTTTAAAAGATATAAAAGAAATATTAAAAAAAATAAATAAACGCCGGTTGGTATCCGGCTGAATAGAATAGTACCACCCTCATTTCTAACTGAGGTGTCGTAACAGGCGACTAAGGTAAGTCGACCCGCCGTGTGGTATCCGGTTTAGTAGAATAGACCACCCTCTTTCTTACCGAGGTGTCGTAAAAGGCGACTAAGGTAAGTCGACCCGCCGTGTGGTATCCGGCTGAGTAGAATAGACTAACCTCAATTCTTGCCGAGGTGTCGTAAGGTCGTCGTGCCGAGGTACGACTAAGGTAAGTTGACGTCAGGCAGGCGGCCGGTCGTATAAATGCAGCCAAATCATGTGACAGCATGTTTGTAACATGTTGTGCCGACCCCACTTAGAGTGGAATAAGGGCAGGAGGATGATGATTAAAAAAAAAAAAACAGAACGTGCCGATGACATGTGGGATTCAATCCCGGGTTTTAAACATTTTCGGTCCGCCCGTTGACAGCTTATAAAATCTTTTGCTTTCAATTCTACATTCTACCATATTAAAAATATGCCTAAAAACAGGGAAAAAAAGATTTTTTTTAATAAAACCTAGCTACATTCATTTTTCTCCCCCTAAAACGAGATTCATAAAATATATTTATATATATACATACAAGATTAACTCATTTAGATATTAAATATAGCAATATTAACATTAACATAACGAAATTATTTTATTTTATTTTTTATAAAAATTTCCCTATCTTGAAAAGACACTTTATTTGCTTTATTTGCAAATGAAATACAGAAATAGAGCAAATTTATTCAAATATGACTGACGAAATGAGCAAATGCCACGAAATAACGCGAGACATTAAGCTTCTCGCAAACTTTTAAAATTTTATCTTGAAAAATATTTTCACGGTAAATAACATTGGCAAATTGGGGTGTTCAGAATACTGTTTGTGGAAAATTTTTGAATTCATTGTTTAATGTTTTAAGCTAAAAGTCTTTTTTTCTGAGCTTCTTCTTTACTGAGCTTTACTGAGCGTCTTTACTCAGCTTTGGATTTAGAGCCGAGAATCACCTTGCATTAATGAAAGTATTCCTATTTTATACTAGACAACATCCTCCTGCCCTTATACCACTCTAAGTGGGGTCAGCACAACATGTTATAAACATGATTTTGCTACGTATTTTACGACTGGACGCTTGCCTGATGTCAACTTACCTTAGTCATATTTTACGACAGTTCGATAAGAAAGAGGTTGTTTTGTTCTACTCAACTGGATACCACACGGCGGGTTGACTTACTTTCATCATCATCATCTGGTGCCATCTTCAAAATGAAGTTCGGAGGTCAGCTGGAGAAAACTTTTCCGGTCTTATGCTATCTTTTTTATTTCACAGTATCTAAGTCCCGTCCACTCTCTTATATTATCGAACCATTTAAGACGTTGCCTTCCAGGTGCTCTCTTGCCGTGCATCTTTCCTTCTAGGATCAACCTAGGAAATTGATATCGGAATCCTCTCTGCAGATGTCCGAAAAAGGCAACCTTTCTTTGCATGACGGTTTTCATCAGCATCCGCTTGCATTGAGTTCTCTCCAAAACCAGAGCGTTTGAGACGAAGTGAGTCCAAGGGATCTTTAGCATTTTGCGAAAGCCCCACATCTCAAATGCATGCAAACCTCTACATCCGTCTTTAGTTAGGGTCCATGATTCACAACCATATAAGAGAGTGGACCAGACGTAGCACTTTAGGACGCCTTTTACGACGCCTCTTTAGGAATTGAGGCAGCATTTTTTACATTACGCATTTATAATATTGGTGAGGATATGGATATACGAGTAGCAAACTTGTAACTTGCCGTCAGAGAACTTAATCCATATTATACATATATCAATCTAAAAGTAATCGGCGTATAATCTTGCGTAATCTTATACGATTACGCAAGATTATACGCCGGGATAATATATAGGGCAAAAAAAAAACAAATTTTCTTTCAGAAATGAAAAAATCACATTTTCCATAATTGGGAATATATTTCCATAACTTTAACACTTAATTTATAGAAGCAGGCGCTATTTTGCGGAATTCCATACTACAGAAATTACAATAAAATCTTGCCTTGTCCTTGCATGTATAAGGTATGTGAATGTTCATACACTTAGCGTTACAAATATTCTCAAACAAGCGCGGATTATAGAAAAGTGATTGTAATGTAACTTCTGTTTAACACTTAAGTTGACGCGCATGTAACCGTGGCCAACACTAGTATTAATAGATGGTTCTTTCCACAGAGCGGTCTGAAGCTCTTAGCGGGCGGTTATCGAAGTCAGCATCAGAACTGTCATGCTCATCACCAATACAGACAGCTCCTCCACGAGCACGATCCGCTCATCACCACACACCACTCTCCGTCGTACATCGGACCCAGCATTTCTTTCATAATTTAAAGGTATGTATCTTAAAGCTGTGATGAAACCGGGATACTCTTTCGAGGCACCAATGAGTTTTTCTGTTAAAACTTGTGTCTAATTTCGTACACGCTTTTCGGCGAAGGAAAACATCTTTAGGAAACTTGCATATCTCTAGAGAATTCTTGGATATGTGTAACCTATCAATCCGCATTGGAGCAGCGTGGTAGCTCCAACTCTTCTCTCGTAATAACGGAGAGAGGAGGTTTGTCCCTGGTTTGGAGGTTCTTACTGTTCTTTTTATTATTTATAAATAAATCTAACAGTAACTGCACTTGCAATAGTTGGCACGAGTACAAAATAATTTAAATTAATAAATTTGATCGAGCAAGAAAATTGAAACATATTTAAATTTCCTTCGAATAACTTCGTTTATAGCGAAGCGGGCAGGTAACTGTAAGTTTAAAATAAATGCTATTCCTAATTTTAATGCTTTGCGCTATTACTTTTACACTCAAGTATAATGACAGGGCTCCTAATGTATTGTAAACAATGTTTATAGTAACATTAAGCTAAATTAGAGGATTAGAACAGCTGTAATCCACGATAATCTTTAAAGCCTCTCACGGCTTTAAGAAGGTTATTTATAATTATAATGACATAAGTCTTATTGGATTAAGATTGTGCCTACAGCGCAAATTTATCGAACATTTTAACCGTTGCGCAAATGGAACCTTCTTAACTTATTTAAGTTCAGAGACGCACAATGCAGTACGGGTGATCAGCTCTACAGTAACATATGTAACTCTACGCCGTATTCCGAGCATGATAAGCCTAAACAAAGCCAGCCAGCTAATCCAGCCAGCTAAGCCAGCCAAGCCAGCCACGACAGTAGAGCGCGATAACTCTTAATCAAAGGCATGCCGCCTCAGATGCTTCCGTACCGCCAAAATGAGACCGAAGTGATGTCATCTATGCCAGCCGCCATATTGTCGCTCCTACCACCAAGAGAGGGAATGCATTCAATATAAGCCGCCGTACAAAATTATATAACATCTTTTGATATAGTAAACGTGTCTAAGTCGTTTCGTTACTATGCTATACGCATACTATTTTACCCACTCCCAATCTTAGAACATGGGTTCCATTGCCCCGACAGTGTCACCTGCCTCAACCTACCAGTAGCTTTAACAAATGTACTATATCTGAAGGAGATATTTGTTAGGTTCTTAACTTTAATTTCATCCTTACTTATTGCCTTACCAGCGAGTAGGTGAGGCACTCAGCCTTGAGGTACAGATTCGTTTCTTCCTCTCTACGCTATGGGTTGAATTTTTTTTTATTCTCATTATTGATAGGTACCTATTTAACAGTCAGTGCCCAGTAGTTGTAATTACCCAATTTTGCCATGCTATGAGACATTAGCCTTGATGGAAGCTTAAAGACAAGTCATTGTGGTATAAATCATGGTAGAAATAAAAGGTTTGAATTTTTCGGCATTTACAATTTAAGTCCGCGTGATTCGCTGCGACAGAAGTTTAAGGAAATAGGTAGTCTTACATTTGCTTCACAGTATATTTTAAGTAATTAAACTTTTGTATATTAAAATATATGTATGTATGCCGACCCCACTTAGAGTAGCTTAAGGCAGAAGAATGAGAATGACGTTCATTAAATTTTTTTGTATTCTATTTTAGAACCGCTGGCAACGCAGCAGGAGTAGAGAGAGATGTCCAGCCGGCACCATCCTCTCTCTGGCTCCAGGTCCTGACAGCAGTGGAACGGAATATGCGGCTGATCAGAGCTCCGAGCATAGTACCCCCGCTACGTCACCAAGACGAGGAAAGAAAGGTATTTAATCATGCCTCATTCAGTTGGAAGTACATCTATATCTATACTTATTATAAAAAAAAGTCCTCAAAAGCTGTATGTGATCGATTTTCTAAAATGAACCGATTTTTGTACGGATTTACTAATAAGACAGGCCATGCGATCTCACCATGCGACCGTCATGATAGATAGATATAAACTATTTTCATTTGAATTAAAATTGACTGTAAAATATATGAGTGAGTATCATATCATATCATACTAATATTATAAATGCGAATGTTTGTGAGTATGGATGTATGTTTGTTACTTACAATTTCCGTTGAATATTGATGAAATTCGGCACATCGATTGAAATTCAGCGTAACATATAGGCTATAGAAATCTTATTAATTCTACAGGAATTAATATTGTAAAGGACATTGAAAAGCGCTATTATTAACCAATCACGCGATAATGATCAACAAGAAGTTGCGGGTAAAAGGTACTTAGTACATAAGACTTCCTAAGGGGCCGAGATTTACGCGGGGAAAGCTTTTCGTCGCACTGATTTCCACGCAAGCAAAGCACAATTAGTATAACACATAATAAAAAGGCATTAAGAGAAAACTTATTGTAATCCTAGAGTACCTTGCCTTAAATTACAGACTAGACGTAATCTAGTCTATTTTAAGTGATTTTTTTCGTTCAGGTCGTCAATTTCAATAAACACATTTTATTATAACAAAGCGTAAAACTAACATAAGGCTTTTTTTAAATTGAAAATATTCCATTTATTTCGGGTATAACTTACTTAGAACTTTATGATGGCACGTCGTTATAACGATAACTTAATATTGCTGAAGCGAAAAGAATATCGTACGAAATTGAGGGATTATGGATTTACGATATTGTTACGAAAACAGACTGGGAAGAATTTAAGAGATAAAGATTTAGTTTGGATGTTTCTGTACCAAGAGTAATATGTAACTCTTTACGAATCACTAAAGTAGACTAGCTTAAACTAATCTTGCAAGCCAAAGCCAAGATTGTAGATTTTAAACTTTCGCGATTCATACTAATTAAAATATAAACAACCGGGTCACATCGCGATAATCACGTTACCTTTGTATAAGGTTCGACGTTTCGGCAGAGTTGCATCCACCGTGGTCACGAACTGACTGGAGCGCCAAGATTATTATTAAACGGAGCACTGAAACCAGAATGGTTTGTGGGGTCATACTCCAAACAAGGGACTTTTCTATAAAGAATTATGTGTAATTGACATACGCAATTCACACCGTATGGTATCCGGTTGAGTAAAATAGACCACTTTCTTACCAAGGTGTCGTAAAATACGTAGCCAAATCATGTTACAACATGTTCGTAACCTGTTGTGCCGACCCCACTTAGAGTGGGGTTTAATTCTTTTAATTATAGATAATATTCCTAAGTAAGATATATTCTTAATTCACATCATAACAAACACGTCATAAACAATATTTATCAATGTAAGTAATGTAAAATAAAACAACGCGTATTTTGAAAAATATAAAATAAAATCGTCATGCAAATTAAAATAACTCCAGATTGTTTGTTAGTCTGAATCCTTGAAAACAAACAAGAAATAAATTATTCACTATGTAAACGTAGAGACGCGTTACGAAGAAACTTTTTGAATGTCTGTTTTGGGCGACTGTTTTTATCATTCTCCTGCCGTAATCCATCTAAGTTAGGGCGGCACAACATGTTTAAAACATGTTTGACTAGGTATTTTACCGGCCGCCTGCCTGACATCAACTTAGTTGCCTTTTACGACTTTTTAATTTAATTTTATTGCGTATATTAATATACATAAAGTGTGTATTTGATTAATTTTATTCTCAGTTGTGTATTAATAAAAATTAGGTAAATAATTGACTAGCAATCTCCAGCGGCTCCGCCCGCGTGGAAAGATTAAAACCGTAATATAGTATTTTGATAATCATAAAAATTGTTAAAGTGGGTTAACCTTTAAAGCTAGACGTATGCTGTAGCGGCCTTTTTTTAGAACTTTTAGAGTGGAACAATTTTGTAATATATAATTTTTGAATAATTATCACCGTTTACATGAGCACGCAAGGAAAGCTTTCAATTTTGCCGTTTTCATACTATTTTTTTATTCCTGCTCTTCTCCTATTCATCTTAGCGTGATGTTATATATATAGTCTGTAGCCTTTCTCGATAAATGAACTATCTTACAGTGAAAGAATTTTCAAATCGGTCCAGTAGTTGCTGAGATTAGCGCGTTCAACAAACAACAAACAAACAAACTCTTCAGCTTTATATATTAATTAGTATAGAAGTATAGATTACAAATTTTTCCTTGGGTGCCGTGTGGTATGCGGTTGAGTAGAATAGACCACCCTCTTTCTTACGAAATGTCGTAAAATACGACTAAGGTAGGTTGAAGTCAGGCAGGCGGCCGTAACATACGTAGACAAATCATGTGACATGTTTAACATGTTGTGCCGACCCCACTTAGAGTGGGATAAGGGCAGGAGGAATATGATAAAATTTTAGGAATTGGGGTAACAGTATAGGTTATGCTACGCCCTTGACGATATATTTTACATCTAATACGACTAAATTATGAAATAGATAATTCTATGTTCATAATTATAAACATTAGTATCATAACTATAATACTAACAATTTTTGTGTTATGTCAGTTCTGTTCTCAATACCGATGTTATCTGAGATTCAATCTGTTATTACAACCGACTTATTACGCAATGGGTATAGTGAACTTCGATTTGTAGTAAACTAGTGAAAGACAATAGCGTGGGAGGTTTACATGCGATTATCATTCATATTACGACTGCGGGCGGTAGACGAAACTATTTTAAGCAACGCCATCTATCTACTGAACTAAATGTTTTACAATATAGAATGTAGGTGGCGCTGATCGAAATACTTTTAAATTAAGCCATCTCACGAAACTCTATATAACTAAATAGCAAAGTTATTTTCATGTATGACCCCTTGGGGGCGGTCTGGGGATGATACCTCCCACCGAACCCGACATCCCTTAGGTGACCTAGGCCTACGGCTCAAACATAGTCCAAACCATTAAAGCTTGCGAGGATCGGCCCGGAAAAAGAGGTTCACCTCGAGGCCCGTACCTCGCCTACCCCTTAAGGGTATGCGAGAAGACCCCCTGCTGCTTTCATGTATGAAGGTTTATCTTTGCATAGCCAATCTTTTAAGTATTCCAATAAGTGCATACTACTTTTCATAATATTTTAAAGATATTACTTAAAAATATGAATGCGAATATGACACTCCACAGCTCAGAAGATACCTCGCGAAATGGACACCATTTCTCCCCGGATAATACCCGGGTTTTTAAGTTTTTAATGACCTGAAAAGGTCCCCTCATTAAATGAATATTTCCTAGGCTCAAGCCGAATGGCGAGAGCCCTGGCCACAAGGCATAAATAAAATCCAGGCGTAAGCCTGCCTGGAACGGCCTGGGTAAGGACGTTACCCACGAGGCCTTTCAAATTTAAATTTTTCTTTATTCAAATAAACTTGTAAACAAGTACTTTTGAATCGTCAATTCTACTGCTGGTTCGGAAAGCTGTTCCTACTAGAAGAGCCAGCAAGAAACTCGGCGGTTGCTTCTTTTCTTGTACAGGGTCGGACAGTAGCTATATCCACGCATTATTATCTTCCAAATAATCCTCAACAGTATGGTAGGCTTTTCGTATCAGCCTCTCTTTAATAGTGTTTTGAAACTGCTGTGATGGCAAAGCTAAAATTGATTGCGGAATTTTATTATCTTTTATGAATCTTATACCCAAACCCACAAACGAATTTCGTACCTTTGCAAGGCACAAAGCAGGAGCCGCAAGCTTATGTCGGTTCCTACTTTGTCTATTATATACTTCACCTATCGTTCTCTTGATCCCAATTGCCTTCGGACATTCCCTTAGTCTTAATATTTTTAAAGTTATCAGTCTAATGACTTTCACTAGTACATAATAAAGAACACACATCGTAATATTATATTAATAATAAGAGATATAATATATTTTGTACACGCTTAAAACGCTGTAATTTGTTAACCAGATCACCATATACTCGTATATCTCTATATGCTCCAACTACTTTGGTAAGGAAGTTGTTTATATTTATTACTTCCCATAAATTATAACATATCACAAAACAGACATAGCAATAAATTATAGTCATATGGCAGCATTATTTATATTAAGAAAAATTAATTACATTTACTTCTAAGCAAATTTCATTTGTGAAGAACAGTAAAATGAAACTAGCCCACTGCCATTATTTAATGTCATTTGTTGTAAAATAGCACTATTTGATTAGAAAGGGATCTATGTTCATAACATTATAATTTTCCGCTGAAATTTTATTAAATTATTCCATAAATTAGATGAAAAAGTAGTAATTTCATAAAAGCACTAACCTACAACACGCGAGTCACACCCTTTCGTAAAAAGTGTTACATGTTACAACTTTCTTGATTTTAAATGGACTATATTTAGGTAACGTTATATCTACTACATATCGAATATAGAGATTTTATAAAAAATCTAAAAGTTCTTAACTTTTAGATTTTTAAATTGACGGCGGGTCGTAAAATACGTAGCCAAATCATGTGACAACATGTTTATGACATGTTGTGCCGACCCCACTTAGAGCGGGATAAGGGCAGGAAGATGATGATCACAGGTGGGGCACGATCTCTCCTTGCCCACTGTTGTTCGTGCCATGGTGGACAGGGAGAGATCGTGGGCAGCGATGGCCTCCTTCTGCGAGGACGTAATCTCGCGGAAGGAGGCGGCGGGGCGGATCCGGGAAGTCGAGTCCTTGGATCCGATCCGCCGCAGGCGAGCGGGGCGCAGGCGACTCGCCGAAGTCCGTCGCATGCCGCCCTAACGGGGACCTCCGAGCGGTCCGAACGGGGTATCGGACGCTCGCTGGAGTTAGGTCCCCGAGGCGGTCGATGCATCTGGTGCTCCCGATGCATCGATTAGCGGAGGGAGGGGCCACTGTTAAGAGAAGCCCCGACCCGGAGGTGGCGCTCTCCGGGGTACAGAGCTGCTGCTGGCGGGGATGGGGGCAATGTCTTCATAGGTACCCTGTCCCCGCCACCAGCAGCGCGGTGGAGCACTGTCAGGTTTTTAGTCGGTGCGAGTCCGACATACCCGCCGCTCGTCCCCGTCGGGCGGTGATGACCCATAATGGGTTTTCCTGAGTTTACTATGCCCACCTCGTTATACTACAATGTTGACTAGTTAACTTTCTCTACCGGAATAATTACATAGCGATTTTCCGCCCTGATTTATTTCCTCATAAAGATACCGTAAACTGCGCGCAACGTCCAATTAAACTGGATTTTATACTCTATTTATAAGGGTTACTACAAAATGAGGCCAAATTATAACATGTTGCCCAGTAAGTGAAAATTTCACATTTTTACTATCTATTTCTAATATGTAAACAGGGTTGGGCATTAGTACTATAACCATCAAGCTATTTCTGCGACTTAGTTTGTGTCAACTTAAGTTCTCTTAAGTTCTTCGCTGATTATAGCAAAATAATTTTATTATTACTTTTGTATTATGGATCTCCGCAAAGTAACGCCTAATTCTATAAATTATTTATTTTTTGTAACTTGTTTTTTTTTGTTTCCAATGTTATGAATTTGCAAATTATATCGAAATTACCTTAGTATTTCTAACATTAATGTAACAGGTTGTCGGTACCTGAAAAGAGGGATAAAACAAAATATTTAAAAAAATCAAACCTAGCTATATCGATTTATCACCAACGCAACACCCATAACGCCTACATATATACTAAATTTTATTAAAATCTTTTTGGCCGCACCAAAATTCTGATACTATATAAACATATATATATTTCTTTCACTTATATATATACAATTATCTTATTATCAGGTATTAGATGATATATATTTTTGATACCTCTTAGCTACCTCTAAGTGCAATTATTACCAGCCCACGCGTTACGTCACCCCACTTATTGATCGTATCACAAATGCTCCAAGATCTATTCCTAGAGTAGATGCAGACTCGCTTACATCATGCAGGTCAACTGTTTGACCTAGACCGTCGGCCATTATGGAAAATATCTATTAGAAGACACGACGAGAATATTATAAAGTTAACAATAAACGCATCTCTCATCGAGAGTTACCACCTTGCCTGTCAAAAACTGTTTAAAACCGAAAAGTAAGTATAATAGGTACTTACATTATAATTGTAAACTGCATTTTACTAAATTAAATATAGACAAAATATATATAACTAGATGACCCGATAGACGTCATTCTATCTCAGATATTTAAGTCAGAGATTTTTCTTAAATTTCCGCTAAACTTACAATGTTTTTTCTTTCATTATATGTATATCGCATATCATGATACAAAATTTCCTTTTTTTTAACTTACAGACAACTTGCGTTTTTTTTAAAGTTATAGAACTTCAAAGTAAATAAGAGGTACAAACTTGGCTATCTTTTAAGTTGGACCAAAATATAACTAGAAAATTTCATTAAAATCGTTTCAATATTTTTGAAAGTTGTTGCGTTATGGATACGGGTTTTTTTAATATATAGATTATAAATATTATATACATGAACATAAACATATTAAAATACTAAAAATAATGAAAGTGAAACATAGATTTTTTTAAATATTTTCATAGAATATTATTGTGTTATGTTACGCAATTATTATTTTTAATTTTATTATTATTAAATTTATTTTTACAATTCCTGTAGATTTTTTCTATGATTATGTTAACTTGGTATATAAGCTTTAATTGTTTGAAATCTCATCAAAGTTGCTCCATTAGTCGTAACAGACAGACATTCACATATATAATATTAAGTATGTTTTCATCAGTGCCTTGTATTTGAACGCGTAACGTCCAAAGGCTTAAGGAAGGCAAAGGAACTCAATAGGCTTTAGCTGTAAATCAGTTCTGTGTGCTTCCTGTCGGGGCACACAGTATTATGCTGAGTCTAAAGCCTATTCTGCATTGTGCTACGGACATTTATTTATTTATTAATATTTATTTAGCTTTAGTTTAATTTCTTACATTTGTTTATGTCTTGTTAGCACTTTTGTGGAATAAAAATTATCATTTCATTTCAAAGGTCTACTCTTTCTAACCGCTAAGCCATCCCGGCTGTCTGGGTCTAATGAAGCATTCGAAATATTACAGCGAAGCCTTGAGTAATGCTTACATAAGCTAAGTAAACCTTTTGAATAAACCTGATGAAGAGCGATTCAATTAACGTTCGTTGAACGCGAGTTGATTTGGCCCCATTCAAAGTTAAACTAAAAATATTAAGCCCCCATGAATATGTACAGTATTACTTGTTGATTCCTTTCGTATCGACTTTGGCAGTAAGTTCAAATATTTGGTTGAAATTAATACTCTTTAATTTTTCCGGATCTTCGTTAACTTTTAAAAATCGATAAGCATACAAACATACGGGTCCCATCACGATTTAGGGCTTGTACACAAAACTGCGGTGCGACGTCGCATCTTAAAAATCTGCGACCTCGTACGACGCATCGCAAGCACATACGAACTGATTCGCATCACGTATTGCTGCGATGTTACGTCACACTTGTTGACCATGTTTAGTTCGCTCTGAGACTGCCTGTAGGCAAGACATGTACTTTAATGTTAAAAAAATTACAGAGTTCAAAAGCTGTTCAAAAAAACATATGTTGTTAAAATACTCAAAAAAAAAATTCGACGTCGGTTTTCAAAACTTCATATTTTAGATGGAAATAGTTCGAGATTCATAACAGTAATAAATGGATGAACCCAAAATCTTTGTTTCTTTTTCCTGTATCTACTAACAAAACAAAAGTGTACACTTCTTTTTACAATCCATGTCACGACCTAGTTTTCAATTTAAAATACGTTTATGATGGTCGTCGAAGGTATGGTCACCTGGGAGACGCCTTGCCGCTCGAAATCGCATCGCAGCAATTCGTGTCGCAACTTTCTGCGTTGCGAATTCGCATCGCGTCGTAACGCAGTTTTGTCCCAAAATCGAGTTACCTTTGTATAAGGTTCGACGTTTTGGCAGCGTCCCGAACTGATTGAAGCGGCGTCTTCGTTCCCGAGTATAACAGTCATTATTTTGTTCTACCCTCACTTGAACCGCACAATCCACGTAATGTCTCTTGCACACCGCCCTGATATTATATATGTCATATAGCTTGCAAGGATTTCTTTCGCAAGTTCCCAAGTCGTCGACAATCTGAAGCCCTCTTCTCTGTTGAATGTATGATGCTTTTTGATTTCAATGGCTTCACGCGGCACTCTTGCATTATTCTGGGCATCAGTTGACAGAAACCAGTAAGAATCGCGAAAGTTTAAAATCTACCAATCGATAAGCAATTATCGATAAGTAAAGCAACGCACACGCCTGTTCCTAATGCGCTGTTCCTAATTCCTGATGATTAATGGCAGCGATTGTTTAACCTTACTATATCAGACATTTTAACATTTCTTTTTAATCCTGGATTTGCAAACATAATACATATATTTATCTGTACTGCTCACTTTAAATCAGTTAGGCGTGGGTTGAGATTCAACGCCCACTTCCGTTGCCAGATTAAAATGTCTGACTCGACAATTATTTTTTTTTAATACGACCATATTTCTGATAACAAATTTAAGCTGTGATAATCAAACGTTTGGTACCAGTTGGATATTATCTGTGAGTCTACTCTTAAAACATGTACATAATCAGTATCATGCGAAGGAATACATCGATAATGGAAATTACATTAAAGAATTCAAATGATATATGCAATCAGATAATTCACTTTTAAGCAAATTCGGCCTGAGCTGATAAAGAAGCTGATAAAATGCGAAACTCTGTCTGCTTATTACGCATTTATAATATATATTATAATATTATCATCTGTGTAATTTGTTTATGTATTAGTTTGTACTTATTAGTATTTAAGTTTATTATTAAACACCACCTACCTGCTCTGTGCTTTACAGTTTTCCTAAAGGTTGAAAGAAAAAGAAATCGCTTATAAGCGATAAGGCCGCCTTTTGTGCAGTACAAAATTTTTAACTTTGTTTAGTATTAATCAAATGTTTGTATTTATAAAATGTGGTGTACAATAAAGTATAAATAAATAAATTTATAATATACATTGGGCTAGATAAAAAAAACGCTTTTTTTCTTCTGGAGAAGGATAAAGAGTTCTCTGTGAGTCACTCGTTAACAAACTTTTGTGTAAGGCTTATCATCGTAAATATATAACTTGATCAAAGTAAGCTAATAAAAACCAGGATTTCGCAGTTCTAACTCCGGCAATATAGAAATTTTTATTATATTGCGAAACTTACGCGTCGTTCTTTATCAAAATATTTAGAGTGAACATCGCTTCCCTTTGTCTTAATCTCGAATTATTCAGACCAAAATGCATGAAAACATTGGTTGGCTGGAAGAGATTTTCCTGATTTATGTATTAATTCTGTATCTGTGTGTGCAATATAAAGACTACATACAAACACCTATTACGGGACATTGCAATAATTATTTTTAATAATAATATTAATTTGTCTAATTAATTAAAAATTAATTAATTTATAGAATTAGGCGTTACTTTGCGGAGATCCATACTACAAAAGTAATAATAAAATTATTTTGCTATTATTATATTTCTTTTTATTTATTATATTTTTATATTTCTATTATATTTTTATTTTATTTCTTTTATTATATTTCTATTATATTTCTTCGCGGATTATAGCAAAATAATTTTATTATTACTTTTGTAAAAATTAATTGACAAATTCACACTCATCATTCTCGTGCCCTTATCCCACTCTATACTGCGTCCATCATATTATCAGTCTTTTGACAGCTCACGCTCATTAAGTTTTGTATTGCTTACGTACAAATATCATACAAATAATATTTGTACTTTATGGATGGGTACCGCCCACTTAGTGATGTCACACATAATGGTTACTACGATTATGCCACAGATTAAAAATAATCGGTAGAAATCGATGTTACGAGTATTAAAAGACATTTAATAACATTATATAAAGTTTTACTTTCTTCTTAGTTAATACATGAATACAAATAAAACAATCAGGATATTTTAATTTATTTTATTAGCACGAGTCGTCGGAATGATAATCAACACTAGACTCCTCCGATGAGGAGTCTTCAGTAGCAGTTATTATTAGCTCTTGTGTAGATAATATATTATCAAACGCAATATCACGTTCCCAATCAGAGAATATTACTCTTTTAGTTCTTTCCACCACACTTGCCCAGTTCTCGGCCGTTACGTGGGTGCAAGCATTTTTTAGCAATTGCAACATTTTATTCGCTGTGAATGGGGGGCTTGTATTGCATCTCGCAGCATGCCCTTTTACTTGTGCCCATATAAGTTCTATTGCGTTGTACTGGCAGTGGTATGGAGGAATCCGAAGAACAGTATGGCCATATTCTGCTGCCATTTCATTGATTACATAGCGTTTTGCTCTCTTTTTGGTTTTTAATATTTTTATTAATTCAACTTTTAACATTGAGTCGTCCACATTTTCTCCATTGTCCCGAAGCCAATTAATTATTTCATGCTTTTTATTAGCCTGTGTTGGCATTTTGTCAATTTGACGGGAGTGGTAGGGCGCATTATCAATAAAAATTATTGATGGTTCTTCCAATGAAATGAGCATTTTTTTGAACCACTCTTCATACACATTTGCATTCATCTCTTCGTGGTAGTCATTTGATTTCTTCGATTTAAATGCCAACAGTGCGTCTTGTACAAATCCTTTTGCTGTACCTGCATGGCAAATGATTAGGCGCTCACCTTTTCCCATTGGTACTGAGGAAGTGGAATCAGCAGTATCATCAGTCCAGAAACGAGATAGTGTGTGGTTAGCGTTGAGCCATGTTTCATCCGTGAAAACAATATTTGCCCAATCTTGTATTTTCTTTGCCTCTCTTAAAAAATCACAACGTGCTATAGCTATATCTGTGCGTTCCATTAATAATTTTCTTTTATTTAACTTTTTATATGAAAAGCCAATTGTGTTCAAAACTTTGACCAAAGAAGATTTTTCACCATGAAATAGACCACTTCTTTTCAAAGAAACAATAAGTTTTCTCAAAGTTGGAATTTCTTTTCTCAAGTAGTAATCATATACATGACGACGAATAGCGTCAGCGTCAAAGTCATCAACAGCTGTCACCTTATGAGCCCGGCGCTTTCTTTTTGGTGTAGATGGTTTGTTTTGCTCCAAGCCGCTCCTGCCGTAGGCATCAGTAGTGATTTTAGTCACAGTTGATAGACTGATCCCCAACGCGGCTGCAACACGGTTTCAGACTTGCGTGATAGGTATAAGAGGTCCGCCATTTTGATTTTCTTGCTCAAAATACTCATGAAGTTTTAACACTAACTGTCTCGATTGTGCTTTCAACACACGTCCTTTCGGCATTTTCACGATCAATTAATATAAGTTTCACAAAAGTTTTTCCGAGGAATAAAGCTACTTAACTCAAGGTGTAACAGATGCGAGAGAACACTCAGCGAACGTAAATGCGTGTGACTATCACGGGCGTTTCGTTGAGAGTGACAGATCACGTCAAAATGGCGGCCGAGCGGAAGGTCTGTTGATGTTGCCAGTTGATGTATAATATATTTTTTATGATTATAATAAATACACACGGATTAACATTTATTTTCAAAAAACTAAGGCAATATTAAATCAAAATGTTGATTTCTATATCTGTTATTAGTTTACGTAGGTTATCATTAATCGAATTACTTAGGTACGTAATTCGATTAATGATAGTAGGTACTATAATCGGAATGGTATCGCATACGAGAATCTTTAGGACATCACTAAATATGTAAATCGTCAATCTGTCAAAAGATGGTTAATATAATGGACAGTGTATAAGTGGAGTCTGTACAACATGTTATAAACAAACATGTTGTGTGAAATATTATTTTGCTATAATCGGCGATAAAAGAAAATGTTTGTTATACTAAATGTAGAGTGTACTATCCTTTCTGATACCTGATATATGCAGAATTTGTATAAACTCATCTACTACAAGTGTGCAAGCACTGCACACATTCACTCCTGACGATGCTTCAGTTTTTACGACCAGCCGACTGCCTGATGTCAACTTACCTTAGTCCTTTATTTACTTTACTATAGATTGTCTCACAGAAATCTGTCTTAGGGATAAGTTGACCTTTGTGACCTTTTGTTGACCTTTTAACATTTATATGGTACATAAATAAATAAAAGAGGGTGGTCTATTCTACTCAGTCGGATACCGCTCGGCAATATACATATATGAATGATCCCTTGAGTTGGAATCTAATCTGGGTAATAATCAAATGGGGGTAAGGTTTAATCGATTACACTCAAAAGATGCCAATTCATTGCTGAATACGATAAATGGATTATATTTTGTGATGCTTAGGTATATGAATGAATATAATGGAAAAGGTCGAATGATTTTTCGCATTATGCAGGTTATACAAATTTTATAGAAAATGTTGGCCGTCGGCGGGAATCCAACCCGCGACCCACGTTGAAGGCAGGTGGACCACCTGTGTCAATAGACCAGTTAATTTATATAATAACATTGTAGTTTGGTTGGTCTGGATGCGTAGTTCAATAAATTATAATTCTCAATTGGAATTATGAATCATTAATAAATTATCAAATGATTTATGAATCGTTTGATAATTTATAATGTATTACAAATAATCTAGTAAAGTATGTAATAATAGTCACTTCAAAATATACTTTATTCAAATAAACTTGTTAGGAAGTGCATTAGATCATTTAATAAATTATTAAATGATTTATGAATCATTTGATAATTTATTAAATGATCAATAATATATGATATATAAATAATGATCATTTAGATCATTTAATAAATTATTAAACTATTTATGAATCATTTGATAATTTATTAAATGATCTGTAATATATGATATATAAATAATGATAATTTAGATGATTTAATAAATTATGACATGATTTATGATTATGAATGCGGTGGATTGGAATGATTTTAATAGTAATAGAATCTCGCAAAGTATCAACTCAACGTTGTCTCAGCGCTCAAATGTTGTCAACTCATACCCAGGCATTTCCTGGATCAATGTATACCAGGTCTTGAGTGAGCGCTCATCGGACAATATTACCAGTATTTTATGCGACCCTACTCCCTACTACCCTCGCGGAATTCAGTAAGCTATGGGTCTCGGTAGGGGGTGGACGTGTCGTTCGCATATAATATTTCCCGCCGCGTGTTTATTTAAATTTACATTACAATTTCTCGTTACCAATAACATAATATAATGTGACGGTTTTGTGATATGAAAGGATGCAGTGATTATGGTGGATATATTGTGATAAAAGTGACATCGTGAAGAGAAATTCGTTGGCCCAATTCTCATATCTCTGATGGCTTTTATAAAATATTATATACGAGGATATGTTAACTTTTGGCTTTAGCAGTCTCTAGAAGGAAAATTTCTCATATAACATTTACATAATGTCTCTGCATAAGTAGAATATATTAATGCTAACAGCGCATTCAAGTTACATTCGCCAATATAAGCTTATCAGGATCTTAAATTTATGATTATAGCTATACTAATAGATATTTTGGTTTAGCTATAACTTTTAGAACATTGTTGTTATCTTATATATAAAATTCTCGTGTCTCAGTGTTACTTACTGTAATCCTACGAAACGACTTGACCGATTTTTATGAAATTTTATACGCATATTCAGTAGGTCTGAGAATCGGTTACTATCTATTTTTCGTACCCCTAAGTGATAAGGGTTGTTCACCTAACAATTTATTTAATTTTATAGACACTGGAAATATATTTATAGGACAAAACAACCTTTGCCCAGTTACCTAGAAATTTATAGAATTATGCGTTGGTTTAGAGAGTTTCATAATACGATTTCATAATTCATAATTCGTTGTTATTTTTCTACATTAGAAAATGAAATGAAAATGAATGAAATTAAAAAAAAATTAAAATTTCGTTTAAATATCTTTTCATTTTTATATTTTTTTTTATTAAGTAGGTAAATTTTTTTAATCTGTAAATTAAGTAAGGATATGGTATTTAGAGACATTATCTTAACATAATCTTTACGCTGAAAAGACGTATATGGAGTTTACTACGCTCTTATGTAAATTAGTTCGCTACACGTATTCTAGAAATTTCCACCGTGTGGTATCCGGCTGAGTAGAATAGACCGCCCTCATTTCTTACCGAAGAGTCGTAAAAGGCGACTAAGTTAAATTGGCCCGCCGTAGGCTATGCGGCTGAGTAGAATAGACGACCCTCATTTCTTACCGAGGTGTCGTAAAAGGCAACTAAGGTAAGCTGACCCGCCGTGTGGTATCCGGTGAATCTACACATATAAAAGTAGTAAGTAGCGGCCTGTTACTATCCCACTGCTGGGCATAGGCCTCTTCTCTCCGTTATTGGAGAGAAGGATTGGAGCTAAAAGCTACCACGCTGCTCCAATGCGGATTGGTAGGTTACACTTATCTCCAGAATTCTCTAGAGATATGCAGGTTTCCTCACGATGTTTTCCTTCACCGAAAAGCGTGTGATAAATTGCAATTATCAATTAGACACATAAGTTTTAATAGAAAAACTCATTGGTGTCTGCCCGGGTTTGAACCCATGATCGTCTCTAGAGATTCACACGGTCGCACCGCTAGGCCATCACAGCTCTAATCTACACATATATTTTGTATTAAATATCTATTCGCCACGGGTAGGACTGTGGGGCACAGCTAGTAAAATATAATACAGCTGTATTTTTACAGCCAGGCTTTACAACATAAAATAGCACATTAAACAAAGCTAATGATGTATGTATAAGACCTTGACTTTGTATTTTTACTGAAATCCATTGTTGCATTCAAACTCGAGTTGGCAAAGCAGAGCAGCATGCATTTATAATGTCTTAGTAGCTCCAAAATTGTATCTGATTATTATATTATTTTATCTGTAAGGAACATTCAGACTAGACCTTCGTTGGTGTACCGCCCTATTTATTATTATATTTTTATTATATATTTATTATTATATATTTATATTATATATTTATTATTATCGGGCTTGGATCTGATTTCCACAATATGATGTCTCTGGGTTGCTTTTATACTATTTTGAATAATTTATAGAATAAGCGTTTTTTTATCTCTTTATTGCATTAATAAAAATAAAATACAACATGATTCGCAATTTATGCATTGCAAATTATGTTGTATTCCGGAATCGGAATCTCTTCCAGCCAACCAATCTAAAATGAAAGAGACAAATACTATAATTACAGTAAATGAAATTTAAAATTAACTTAAAACTCAACCAATAACAACAAACAAAAAATTCGTTTGGCGTTCAATTGCGGAAGTCCATAATACAAAAGTATTGAAAATATTTTGCTATAAATATATGTAATGCTTAATGTAGACTGTTATCCGTGTGGTGAGTAAAATAGACCAGTCTTCTTTCTTACTGAAGTGTCGTAAAAGGCGACTAAGGTAAGTTGACCCACCGTGTGGTATCCGGCTAAGTAGAAAAGACCAACCTCTTTCTTACCGAGGTGTCCAAAAAGATACTAAGGTAAGTTGACGTTAGGCAGGCGGTCGGTCGTAACATACCTAGCAAAATCCCCACTTAGAGTGGGATGATCATATTATATATAGCGTGATTCTCTTACCTGATATATGCAGAATTCCTAAAAACTCATATCATACCCACCACCAATAACATAACAATACACAAGCACATACATTCACTACCACAACCTCAACAATCGTTTCGCCCCGTAACTGAAGCAGGTGATAAATTCCACGGCGAATTGCTTTGCGGTTAAAGGCCGATACAATTGTTAAAATTGTGGTAGTGAATGTGTGCAGTGTTTCCGTATTGTAGTGGATGAGTTTTTACGAATTCTGCATGTATCAGGTATGAGAAAGGGTGGTACACTCTACATTTAGAATTACATTATTTTATTTTATCGCGGATTATAGAAAAATTTATTCTAAAAAAAAACGTCGGGACTTTCTTTTATACAAGTTTTAACATGTAACGTTTATTTGCAGGTCAACGTTCGTTTTTCAGGTCACACCTAAATAAGCATTTGATACCCTTTGTCTGATTGATGGATTGTTTTTCCACTGTATTCAGTCTGTTTCAGTATGTTTGGTTTTATTACAATGTATTGTTTTGAAGGTAGTTTATTAAATGTGGTTACCGCTATATCAATTCCAATTCATTTTTATATGTTTATCGCAATCTTACGATCTGACTTCTCTTTGACTGGCCCGTTGGCGCAGTGGGTAGTGATCCTGCCTTCAGCTTCGCGGGTCGCGGGTTAGATTCCCGCCGAGGGCCAACACTTTCTTTAAAAGGGTTTGTTGGCTATTCGAGCCTGGGTGTATATTTGTATTTAAGATTGTATTTAAAATTTATATATGTATATATTCACCAGTTATCTGTCAACCATAACAAGTATTAAGTTACTTAATTTGGGGACGGACGATCGTGTGTGTAAGTGTCCCAAATATTTATTTATTATTATTATAAATCAGTCTAAACGAATCGTAAATTTTTCAATGCCCTAAAATGATGGAAAAGGATGAAACTTCATTTTTTTTTAATGAAACGTATCTAGATTGATCCCAACCCAAAAAGCCCTCTACATGCTGAATTTCATGAAAAGCGTTGGAGCTGTTTCCAAGATTAAATATATATATAATTAACTCAATTAAAAATTAAAGAGTACCTGAGTGACCAAGCCTTTCTCGGTAATTTTTTTAAAGATATAAAAAAAAAATATAAAAAAAATAGTTGGGTAAATGGGGCTCCAACCAAGGTATTTTCACTTCTCTAGACCGCCCGTTGCCCAAATCAGCTACCATGACTTTTCATTTGGCGAAAATTGTCTTTTATATTAAATTTTAGCATTTTTCCGAAAACAGGGATACAAAGACATTTAAATATTAAAGATACCTAACTAACATACCTTTTCTCCGATTATGTTCTTGATGTTACAACGGTGCTACGATTGTCGTAGCACGTAAACTCTACATCTTAATACAAATGATTTTTTACATTTTCCTGCCCTTATATCACTCCAAGGTCGGCACAACATGCTTTAAACACGTTGTTACATGTTTTAGCTAGATTTTTACGAACGGCCGCCTGCCTGACGCCAACTTACCTTAGTCGCCTTTTACTATACCTCGGTAAGAAAGGGGGTAGTCTATTCTACTCAGCCGGACACCATACAGCGGGTCAATTTAACCTTTTAGTTTTATCTTAGTTTTAGTTATATCTTAGGAGACCTCGGTAAGAAAGGGGTAGTCTATTCTAATTAGCCGGATACAATATGGCGGTTTCTTTCAAATGATCACAATTTATTTTGCTCACCTTGTACTAATGTTATCTTACTTAGTTATATCCCAAAAAAGAGTGTTCGTAGAAAGCCTTGAAATGTTTTTTTTATGTAATAAAAATATTAAATTTATGTAATAAAAAATTAGTGTTTTTGTTATTTATTACTTTTACCTTCGACTACTAACTGAATACTGATTGTGTAACCTACCTGTTGGAAACTCTAATTTAAAAGGCTTTCACGCAAAATCGATCGAAGTAACTGAATTTGCGACTTATTTTAAATCGTCTGCCTACCTAGTAAGGTGTTTTTAAAACTTTATTTTTAAAAATATAGATTTTTTTTAATAAATATGATTTGTAGAGATCAACGACCGTACCCTTCCCCTTATTTTCCCTTATTTTTGTTAAACAAAAATTTGTGTATTTCAATTCGAGGTCGCTATACCAGTACGTTGTGGCTCGAATTGTTCCAAAAACTGAGGAATATCGATTGAAAACTATGTACCCCGCTCATCTTGACAGCGTTCTAACCTGTTACGTTGTATATAGCTTATGTCAGCCAAGCTTATTCACATTTCTGATCACGTATAGACCCTCCGAGAATATCTATTCCTATGAGTTTGTGCTAAATTTTGGACCTCTGTAACTTTTTGTTAATACCTGTTTGGAGAGTTGTATTTTTGTTGTTGTTTTTTTGTTTGTTGGCTTTGCGAGATTAAGTACAAAGTTACAGGTTTAAGCGTAACATAATATCAGAGTATTAGCAGCGTTTATGCGGAATATTGCGAAGGCTTTACAAATTATGATATTTAAATTATGTACACGTCCCTATTGCATGACGTGGTGACCTATGATAAAGACTAAATTTAGTAAATAGTTTGTAGTCTTTATGCTCTTAAGTGTTTTAGAATATTCCTTGATAAATAAAAATAAAATCAAGGTAAACTAATACCCTTTATTTATTAAGAAAATATATGTATCACTAATAATGCATACTCGTTGTATTTTAGGGAACTTTCTATCCTTTATTTTTGGTCAATATACAGGATGGTTACAGTACATGGTTAGGTACACAAGCCATTTTGCCATTTGCCATTACATCAGTTTAAAAACACTGTTAAAAAGAGGCTGATACAGAAAGCCTACTATACTCTTGAGGATTATTTGGAAGATAAGAATGTGTGGATATAGCTCTCTTTGAACCTGTACAAGACAGTAATGACTTAATGTAAATAATATTAAGAATTATTTTTTTTTAAAAGAGCAACCGCCGAGTTTCTTGCTGGCTCTTCTCGGTAGGAACAGCTTTCCGAATCAGCAGTAGAGTTGACGATTCAAAAGCACTTGTTTACAAGTTTATTTGAATAAAGAATATTTTGAATTTGAATTTGAATTTTAAGTAAGTAACATACATAAAGACATTCACATTTATTAATTAGTATGAATAAATAGTCTTTACGCGCAATATTTTTAAAAGCCTAATAAATAAGGGATATTAACCTTTAGTAGACAACCCCTTCGTTGCAAATGACAGTGCAGATCGATCATGGCCAGAAGCCATCGTAAGGGCGGGTCACCCTGTTTTAATAATCGAGTGATGTCCCAATCTGTCTTCAAATACATTGACATGCAAATCTGTGATTATGGAAATGGCTCGCTTTTGTTTTATGTTGTATTAAAATCACAATGGGGGTCGGCTTTTTATATTTGAAAAATATAATACAATCACTTTTATAACCTCCACATTCTGCTGCCCTTATCCCACTCTAAGGGTCGGCACAACGTGTTTTAAACATCTTGTTACATGATTTAGCTAGGTATTTTACGACCGGCCGCCTATCTGACGTCAGCTTACCTTATTCGCCTTTCACAACACCTCGGTAAAAAAATGTATATTCTACTCAGCCGGATACCACACGGTGGCTTAACTTATATTAGTCGTCTTTTACGACACCTCTATTAGAAATGAGAGTAGTCTATTCTACTGACCTAGATACCACACAGCGCGGCAACTTATTTTAGTCGCATTTTACGACTTCCCGGTAAGGGTGGCCTATTCTACTAGCCTGGTACCACACGCAAGTAATTAAAATTAAAAAGATAATAAAACCATAATTACGATATTTAGAACTGCTGCAGCAATTTCCATTTTTATAATTATCATCTTATTATTTTCTTTTCTGCGGGGGGTTGTTTTAAAGATGTAGGGTCGTGGAACGTTTGTACAAAAAGCAGTCATAATGACGCGAACTAAACTTGACTCGACGTAAAAGAGGTCACAACACGTGTGAAATATTAAACAACACTACACCCAAGGGAATGATACTATATTATGGGTAAAAATTATTCGTGACTCGACACGCTTTTAAAAAATATTCAAACTTATATATATTACGTTATACGTGCGGCATCGCCCGCGTGGAAACTAGCATAACAAAGTTTTATTCCGCGTAAATCCCATCATTTTCATCTGAGTTAAGTATATAGATTAAACTAAAATAGAACAAAAGAAAAAAGAATGATAAACGAGAAAAATCGATGCTGGAATGTAAATTTGAAGCAAAGGATATTTTTAGTTGTCAAACTTAATGTTGCGATAGCTGATGGGTAACGGGCGGACCAAAAATGTTCAAAACCTGGGTTTGAATCCCACACGTCATCAGCGCCTACTTTCTTCTTTTATTTTTTTGTAATAATTTTTATTATATCTTCAAAAAAAAGGTCATCCAGGTACTCTGAGATAATATCTGGAAAATATCTTAGGTTATTTCTGGAAAATATATTAGATGAATTCTTGAAAATATATAAGGTAATTTCTGGAATATATTATAGATAATTTCGAGAAAACATCTTCGTTGGTTTGTGACCCAAGAATTCCCCTTAGATATATGGATTTCTTATCTATGTAGTTTTCTGTATTTACTCTACACGATGTACTGTTATCTCAAGATAAAAATTGTCGTGACTCAAACAACTCCCGTTTTTAGAGTCACAATTGTCTCACCGTTCGGATATCACACCTTTTTTAGACATATAAAGTACAGCATAATCAATATCTCAAGGCAAACACTCGGGTCAACGAGGACCAGACAACTTTCGACCTAAATTTCGCGGTATCTTTATTTCGCCCACCGAGGAAGCGGCAATGAAAGCCTGCGGGATTACAATACATTATACCGTGTGACCTAAAATTTAGGAGTTTTACCTGTTAGGGTTTCTACAGTTGATTTATAGGGAGAACCGAGAATTCTTGAAATTTAGAGCTAATTTTTGACTGGGCCATTGGCCTTCAGCTCCGCGGGTTGCGGATTCGATTCCCGCCGAGGGCCAACATTTTCTATAAATGAATTTCTTGGTCATCGAGTCTGGGTGTATATTATTTGTATTTAAGTATGTATTTAAAAAATGTATATGTATATATTCACCAGTTGTCTGTCTACCATAACACAAGTATTAAGTTACGTACTTTGGGGACGGACGACCGTATGTGTAAGTGTCTCATATATTTATTTATAATGAGAAAGGGAGAAAGGTTTTTTTATCAGCCCTGTTTTACATCTGAAATTTCAACAGTTTATACTATGAGCATACTGAAGTTATTAGGCTACTTTTATAAGATGCTTTAGACTGTTTCATTACCTAGTCTTAATTAATAAAACTTTCTCAATCTAATGTTCAAATAATTTCATACTTTTGTTATAAATGCGAAAATCTGTGTTGTCTGTCACTTCTAGTCTACTGGAGCGATATTAATGAGATTTAAATTATATATAAGTATATTTTCACGAGTTGTCTCTCATCCCTAACACAAGTATTAAGTTACTTACTTTGGTGTCGGTGTGTGTGTAAGTGTTTTATTTATTTATTTATTTATTAATTTATTTCCTACGCTGAAAGTTTATACAATGCGTTATCTGATTCCCTTGGTCCATTACTTAGAATAACAGATAAAAATCTGTTAGCGGTGAATGTGGCCCAAAATAAATTTTATAAAAAAAATGAAGAACCTAAAATATCCTTTTTCGTCGATCTTAGAAAGTTAAATTAACTTTATTATCTTGCGATGTTAGCGAAGATTCTAGATTACAATAAGTATCCGCTGAGCTAGAATTCAAACTTTTGTAATATAACTTACCTTTAGATTTTCGTGGATTCATTACATTTTTCTGCATTTAGTTAGGAATATTCTATTCGCTGCCAAAATTTGAGGCATTTAATTTACGCTATTACCTTAGTCACATTCTACGACACCTCTGTAAGAAATGAGGGTGGTATATTCTACTCAGCCGAATACCACACGGCGGGTCACCTTACCTTAGTCGCATTTCACGACACCTCTGTAAGAAATGAGGGTGGGATATTCTACTCAGCGGAATACGACACCACTTCTTAATATAATAATAAAAAAACAATTTATAATGTTATCCAACACAGCACATATTGTTCAAAATAATTTATATGAGCATACAAAAATAATATAAAAGATAGCTGCTACGAATAGAAATAATGAATAAACCATTTTCTGTTTGCACGCGCAAACGGCGCGAGCGGGTTACGTAACTTTACTTAGGGATGCTATATGAAATTTGTAATCAAACGTTTTTTGTGTATTTACTTATTTATTTGATTTTTTTATTTATATACTTTATTGTATACCACAAAGTTATAGCATACACAATACAATCAAATAATAATAAATATTTGATTCGTTACAAAAGGCGGTCTTATCGCTTGTTAGCGACTTCTTTCAGACAACCTTTTGATTAGTAAAGTAAAAATAAATGATAGATAAATGTAGGTAGGTGGTGTATTAGAACCGAAAGTACATTAGCGTATAATATATTTGATAAATAATATTTGAAATAAATACAGATTCTAACAGACTAATAAATATAATTAACATATAATGAGTTAAAGCTGTTTTTGTCCAACAGACCTACGGAAGTTAACTTCAACAGTTTTAAAGAAAAAACTTAGTGTATGGCTGTGGGATAAAAACTATTATGATATTAAAGAATATCTAAATTAATATTGCTGACATATGATATAAGTAAAATCTTCAATTTATTCGTTTATTAGTATAATTTCCTTTTCTGCATGTATAGAATTCCGGCATTGACTGATAAATATTTGACATTTCCAATTATTTTTAGTATACTTTTTTATATAATAGATTGATTGTATTATTGTATAATACGTTGAATGTTACGGCTGCCTTTAATCATGTTTGTGATCAACAAAACTATGTACCATTATTCTAGCAAATAAAATTATTATTATTATTATCCGTCTCCCTTTTTTATGCGATTAGATAAAGACAAGTATAGGTACAGTTTCATCACCCTATCTTTATTTGTTGTGACATTCTCACTTAAAGGCCTGTTTATGACTCCCCAACTCTATTATTTCTATTTCTATCTCTGAGTGGGTAGGTGTGTAAAGTAAACACATGTGTTTTAGTTATCCTTACTTTATAAATTGGAAATATATTAAATTAATTACATATTTAATTGGAAACATACTTATAAATGAGTGAAATGTTCTAAGTGCTATTGTACATACCCGCTGTTAACTCCTTATAAAGTTTTTCTTAGTATTTACTAAACAACTTCACTTAACCTCAAACTAAACAAATGGATTCCATAAAACAAAGTATGGCTGAATTAACTGAGCACTTCAACAGCAGAATGGCAGAATTCCAGCAGAATCTTCAAAGTTCCATCCCGGCCACTAGTCCAAATTCAAACATAGCGGCTCAGTTTAACACTTTCAGAAGTTTTGTTCTAAGTACGCTCGAAGCACTACAGCTACAAATACAAGTCCTTACTAAAAAGCTGGATGATATGGAGATGAGAAGTAGGAAAAAAATACTGCTTGTCCACGGTGTTCCGGAAAGTAAAAATGAGAAGATTGAGGCTGTTGTATCCAAGGTTGTTTCTGACCATCTCAAGTTGCCAGATATAAATGAGGGCAGTATCAGTCGCTGCCACCGGTTGGGCTCTATTAAATCTGATAAACCGAGGGCAGTGTTAATCAAATTTCATGACTTGGCCACTAGAAATAAACTTTGGTTTAATAAATCAGGCCTCAAAAACACTGGTATAACGCTGTCTGAGTTTCTGACTAAAGAACGCCATAATGTTTTTGTGGCTGCTCGGCAACGCTTTGGGATTTCAAAGTGCTGGACTAAGGATGGACGTATAATTATTCTTAGATCAGACGGTACACTCAAATACATCTCTTCATTAGCCGAGGTCAATTCTCTAATGCCCGTAAACAACGTGCCCGCTAAAACTGTTGCTGAGCCGGCGGCTTCAACTTCTGCAGCTAACCCAAACCTCAAGGTTGATAAATTTTTTAGACCTAAGAAAGTGAGTAGAAGATAATGTATTCTCGTGAGTAGAAGATCTCTACGTTCCCAAAATCTGTTGAACGAAGTGTATCATTCATATCACATTTTAATTCATATCACATTTGTATTCTCTCTTCCGCATACTACTTCGTAATACTCTCTTCTTCGCGGTAGTTAATTAATTTGCTATGCGAGCTGTGTAGTTGCGTGATTCTATACTTTATAACATAAATTTTACAGTATATATTACACTGGAACATATTATTATTATCTTCTTGCTGGTATATGTTGATTACTCTCTTCTTCGCGGTAGTTAATAAATTTACTATACGAGCTGTGTAGTTGCGTGATTCTATACTTTATAACATAAATTTTACAGTATATATTACACTGGAACATATTATTATTATCTTCTTGCTGGTATATGTTGATTAATTGTATTATGATAATATCAATTATCAGTTTGACACTTTAACCATAGACTTTTTTTTTTTTTTTCCATTCGCCCGTTTCTAAACGAGCAGGCTAAGGTCGTTGACCATACCGCCTTGTCAATTGTCCATAATAATAAAATGAGTTTTCGTCTTTAGTATATTCTTCTTTCATTTTTAACTTTTTCATATTCACTTATTAAATCTTTGAAGTCATATCCAATAATTTTGTCTTGCGTAAATAAATATTTTTCCTTATTTTTATATTGTATTTGTCTTCAAATTGGTTATAATATTCTTCATTAGTTTAATTCACGTAGTAAATTATCATGTTCTCATTATCCTTGAATGTCCTCTGTCCTTGTGAATTGTCATGGTCAGTAATTAAAGTCAAAGCTCAGAACGGGTATATCTTCAGTTTCTGAAGATGTTTTACAACCATAGATGATAGATCATAGAATATAATATGATTATACACTATATTTACAAGTCTTTTACAGTGCATGAAATAAACCTATAAAGGTAATAATAAACCGATGGATTCATTAATAAATCCGTTATATGACGCGGGACCAAGTCACTAGTACCATAAGATTGAATAAGCTCATCGATCAGCACAAGGCGCTGAATGCCGAAAGATGGGCATTCGAAGAAGATGTGTTGTATAGTTTGTACTTCTTGAGTTCCGCAATAATCACACAGCGATGAGTTCGATAATTTTATGCGGTGAAGATGGAAGTTAAGACGAACGACAATGACCAAAACGCAATCTACTCATGATTGCATAGAATTTTCTATTAGAATAATTTCGAGTTTTGTAAAACCAAGGAGAACTATTGACTTTGATGTCTAGAGAAGCATACCAGCGGCCCTTATTTAAAACTTCAGAAAAATTATACCAATGTTTAGCCCATTTCTTACACATACACTGTTTTAAATTATAGACAATGTCTGTAAACGGCAAAGTAATACTATTATCACTAATTTCCGAATCTGTTGTAACATTTATAGAATTAACAATTGCTTTAGCTAAATAATCTACTCTTTCATTTCCAACAACTCCAACATGAGATGGTATCCAAATAAAAGTAATTTGAATGTCTAACTGTGTAAGCTCAATCCATATTTCTTTTATACTGTAAATAAGATAATTAGTGTTAGCATGCAACTTGTTGTTTTGTAAATTTTTAAGTACACTCATGCTATCACTAACTATAACCCATTTATTAGATGAAGGATATGATTTTTTTATGTACTTAAGAGCAAACAGAATAGCAGCTGCTTCAGCTGTAAAAATACTTGCATGTTTTTCTAGTCTGTAACCAAACCCATTATTTTGAGATGAGTCATATATAGCAAATGAAGAAGAGTCTGAGTTCTTAGAACCATCAGTATAAATAAACTTGTGATCATGCCAGTGTGAAAGTTTAACATAAACATGTTCTTTTGTAGATAAGGTGTGATCTATGACAATATTCATAGAAGGGAATTTACTTATAAAACTACCTTGATAACAAGGTAAAACTGCATTTGATCGAAAAATATTAAGGTTTTTAAAAAGAAGAATTATGCTAGGAAATTCTAGTAATAAGAAGAAAGGCTTTTGTGATATTTTTGAAGCATTTTGGCATAAGCTATTAAAAAGCATATTTTTGGGAAGCATATAAAAAACGAGTTAAACTAAGCTTATTACTTAAAATACTCTGTGCGTTCCATTGAAAAATATTTAAATTATCCATAAATTAATGATTACTAGAAGTTTGTTTCTTATTTATGGTTTGCTGAATAATTTCTCGAATGGATCCTGAATTTATGGGAATATTGTTTTTATTACTTACTATTTTTGTTAATGCCTCTACCAATAAATTCATAAAAATATCAGATTTACATAGTTTACTTAATTGAACCTCTATACCCTTAGAATTAATATAAGGAAAGGCTGCATTGTTAAAAAGATCTGAATATTTAACAGAGTGGGACTTAATTTTGTTTTCTTCAATTTTTTGTTTTTTAATTGGGCATGTAGATGAAATGGCAATGTGATTTCCTTGACAATTTGCACATTTTGGAGCATTTTTGTCCTTGTTACAAATTTTAAAATTATGATTTTCTGTACAGATTGAGCAAACATCAGCATTGCGACAAAATTTTGCAATGTGACCATAACGTAAACATTTTAAACATTGTTTGACTGGTGGTATATAAACATTAACTTCATGTCGCCATGAATCCAAATATACATGCTCTGGGAGCTGTGTGGAAGCAAAAGTTACTGCTACAGTTTGAGTTGGTTGAAAAGAGATCTCACCACCTTCACCTCTTACTCTGCGCATGAATCGCCTTACTTGTATAACATTTCTAGAACTACCAATTAAAGAGAATATGGTTTTATTTGACAGCTCTACGGGAACTGAAGTAAGTACTCCAGTTACCTCGGTGTCAGCCGCTGGAATTGATGCTTTTAAAGAAAGCTCATTTTGAAGATTAATATTTGTAAGAAATACATTGGCATTATTAGAAACATCGAATGTAATACCAACTTTGAAGCGGTTGATGGGCCTCAAATGCATGATACCCGATACGCAATGATCCCGCAAAGCTTTGGAAAGAGCTAGTCTATCTTTGTCCGAGAATGGTGTTTTATCGTCAGTGTTTGCAAGGAATACTATAAATTCTTTCTTATCTGAATTTTCAGGATATTTTCTAGAATATCCAGGCATCTTGAAGATTTTATATTTGTCGGCTGCATCTCTTCTATTTTGTTCTGAAGATTCCGAATCCGATGAATCGGGCGGCTCAGCTTCTGACGCTGGCAAATCCTGCTTGCGTCTTTTAGCACCCTTCCCCATTTTGGGGAAGAGTCAAAACAGTTTTTCCAACTTTATAGCAACTTATAATTTTGGAAATACACTGATTAGAAATAATTGAAGTAGTTAAAAGTACAATATAAAAATTATAGTTTTGCAACGCGCCTTTTTCATACGAAGGTTCCCGCCTTTTTTTTCTTAACCATAGACTACTAATAACTAATATGCCTACAACCTACAATTAATTTTTGACAGTTTAAAATATTTGCTTGTGTTCTGGCATCTAGTCTATTGGGTTTTGATGGTATTTTGCTGCCAAACGTCACACACGAATAAATTAATAGACAGTGTTATTATAGTAACTAGGTTTTAATGCACTTTTGTAATTTATATTCACTATAGTTTTATAATTTATGCTGATATTTGTTTTGTTTTTATTCTTCTTATTTTATTTTTAAACATCACTTTAGTTATGAGTAGGCCTACTATGTAATGACATACTTGTAGTAATTTCTTGTTTACAGCTGGTGTGTACATGGCACAGGCAATTGTGAAATATTTGCATATTTGCTTATTTATTTATTTTTTATTATTATTATATAATATATTATTATTAAGTACATTATTTAATTATTATTATTTTTTTTTTTTTTATTATTATTATTATTATGTATTTTTATGATAATACAAATCAGTCACGTAGTGTATTTTATGACAGTCCCACTTCATCTTCTGATTGCAGCGTTCATAGTCCTCCCTTATCTTTACATGATCTTCTCGACTCCAAATTTTCCACATTTCCTAAAAACTTTAATGTTGCCCACATAAATGCGCAAAGCATTCCATCGCATTACTCTGACCTTTTAGCCACGTTTGATCTTGCTAATATTCATGCTCTTCTGGTATCTGAGACGTTCCTTAAACCCGCTTTGCCTTCTACCTCGTTTTCATTGCCAGGATTTCAGTTAATTCGCAACGATCGAACGGGCAAAGGTGGTGGCGGAGTTGCTATTTATTTGCGTAGCCATATTCCGTTCAACATCCTTGATAAATCTCCGTCACCGTATTCCGAATCCTCGGAGCATATATTCCTTGAGGTGTTATTTGGTAATTTGAAGGTTCTTCTTGGGGTGTTTTATTCCCCATCTCTCCATATTAATTATTTTCGAAACTTTGAGACCCTCTTAGAGACCCATGTTACTAATGTTGATCACACCATTATTATGGGTGATTTTAACACATGTTTAATTAAAAATGATTCACGTGCTAGTCAATTGAAAAATATTATTAATAGCTCTAATTTACACCTTTTACAAGATACTCCTACTCATTTCTTCCCTAACTGTTTACCTTCACTGCTTGATTTAATAACTGTTTCTTCTCCTGAACTTGTTAGCGCGCATGGTCAATTTCCAGCAGAGGCGTTCTCATATCACGACGCCATATATTTATCTAATAAAGTACGGCCACCCAAGGCTAAACCTACTGTTACTATGCGACGCAGTTTCAAAACTTTCAACCGTGAGCGTTTTTTGCATGATTTAGGCCAAATCAACTGGGAATCTACGCTTGACGCTCCCTGTATAGATGAAAAGCTTAATACTTTTAATTCTACTCTGGTTGAACTTTTTGATCTGCATGCACCAGTAAGGCCAATCAAGCTAAAATACGTTCCCGCGCCTTGGTTAACTGAGGACATTAAGGCGCTAATGACCAAACGCAATTCTGCTAAGTCCAAATACAAATCTAATCCTACTGACGATAATCTACGCAAGTACAAGTATCTCCGTAATCAATGTAACAGAGTGTGCAGAGATGCGCAACGTAAATATATCCATTCCTCAGTCGACAATAAGAAGCCCTCTGAGGTGTGGAAATTTCTAGGCTCGCTAGGTATTGGACGGCAGAAGGAAAAAATTCCACATACTGTAAACCTAAATTTATTAAATCAACATTTCACTAATATAACTTCTCGTTGCTCTCAAAAAAATATTACCATCGCGGCCCTAGAGTCTCGGACTAAGCCTACTCATCCATTATTTTATTTTAATTCTGTAACTGTGGATGAAGTTAAAAAACATATCTTAGCTGTCACATCGGGGGCTGTGGGTTCCGATGGTATCAGTCGAAAGATGATCGTTCTGGCCTTAGAAAGCATATTACCTATACTGTGTCATATTTTTAATTTTTCTCTGTCGTCCTCTACTTTTCCGAGTGCTTGGCGTATTGCTCAAGTTATTCCCGTTCCTAAGATTTCAAATCCCATATTACCCTCTCAATACCGTCCAATTTCCATTCTCCCTTTTCTGTCTAAAATCCTTGAACGTATAGTCCACTCTCAGTTATTTCTATTCCTCTCCAAATATAATATCTTAAGTAATTTCCAATCTGGTTTCCGCCCTGGGCACAGTACAACGACGGCACTTACAAAAGTATGTGAGGACTTACGGTACGCTATGGATCACCAGCAGGTAAGTGTAATTGTACTGCTTGACTTCAGCAATGCTTTTAACGCAGTTGATCATGACGTCTTGTTGGCTATCTTAAACTCCATTAACATGTCGCCTAATGTCCTCTCCTGGATACGCTCATTCCTATTTGATAGACAACAATGCGTTTTTGTGGATGAGCGGTTATCATCGTACTGCCCCTTGCATGCTGGTGTTCCTCAGGGTAGTGTACTCTCACCGCTGTTATTCTCCATTTTCATTGATACTGTCACCAAATTCCTGTCCCTTCCCTTTCACTTATACGCGGATGACTTGCAGTTGTACGTTTCTACTCCAGTTGACGACTTAACACACCGCATCACTGAATTAAATCACGAATTGGATGTCATCGCCAATTGGACTAGGGAATTTGGTCTGTCTATCAACGCTGGTAAATCTCAGCTTTGCATAATTGGTAGCACAAGGCAGATTTCGAAATTAAACTTGATGAATCTACCACCTGTAGTCTTGGATGGATCGACGCTTCCTTACAGCACTGTTGTGAAGAATCTTGGCATTCTAGTAGATAATACCCTTTCCTGGAAGCCACAAGTCACTGAACTTTGTCGCAGAATTTTTGCAACAGTGCACTCTATGAAAAGGTGGAAGCATTTTCTACCTCTTAAGACAAAATTATCTCTTGCAAAAAGTCTTCTTCTGCCTATTCTTGATTACGCTGATACTTGTTATTGCGATCTATCAGAAGATCTTCTTAATAAATTAGAACGTATGCAAAATCTTTGCATTAGATTTGTATTTGGATTAAGGAAATTCGACCGCATTTCACACTTCCGCTCCCAACTTGGCTGGCTTCCCATCAGGCGCCGTCGTGATCTCCATCTTCTTTCACTTCTATATAATATTCTCTTTCATCCTTGCACTCCCATCTATCTAAAAGAACGCTTCACTTTCCTTGCAGGCTATAGCTGCCTTCATCTCAATCTTCGCTCTCAAAGTGACAACAAATTAAAAGTGCCGAAGTGCCATTCCCAAACTTACTTTAACTCCTTTACTCCTAAGGCTGTTCGTTTGTGGAATGCACTTCCAACTGACATACGGCATGCGAAGTCACTTCCTATCTTTAAAAATAAAATTAAAGCTTATTATTTGTCTCTCTAAAGTTATTTCTCTTTACTTATTTATTGGTCTTTTAATGTACTATTTTCCTGTATTTATATTATCTCTAGTAAAATTATTATTGATATTATATAGTGTATGTATGAATAAATATATGTATTAAATATACATGTATGTATATTATGATTAATAGTTTTATCTAAGTATATTTATATTATTATAAATATGCGAGTTTTCCTTTTGCACACCTGTCACGCACTTCTTTTTTTCTGATAATCCTGTAAGAAGGGTTGCCTGGAAGAGATCACTACTCAGTGATAAGGCCGCCCTTTGTACGTATACATAAGTTTACTTTAAGTCCGTATGTATTTTTATGTGTTTTATGTGTTTGTACAATAAAGTTTTTATCTATCTATCTATCTATCTCTATTATATCTCTATCTATTATAACTGTTCAGTTCTAAACCAGTTCTAAGTTAGTTTTAAACACTTCTATACTCCTGGTCATTGGAGTATATTATTATATTATATTATTGTATTCTGTATATTATTATATTCTGTTAACTGGTTCTGTTAACTAGTTCCTTTTCTCAATCTTTTTTTAAATTTACAGTTGCATGTGAGAGATTACTGCAAGCGATAATACCCAATCTGGTCATTACTGTACAGTGAAAAATATATATATTTTCTTCAATGTATATAAAAATATAATATAAATTAGTAATATTGTATAAATGTAGCTTAAAAAACTTTCACAAATGTATAAAAAAATAATGTAAATATTATATTGCTGTAATCCGCGATAAAAGCTAAATAATATATTTCCATTACTTTTGTATTTGTATTTGTATTTACCTACCAATCCGCATTGAAGCAGCGTGGTAGGTGTTAGCCCCAATCCTTCTTTCCAAAAACGGAGAGAAGAGGCCTATTCCCACCAGTGGGAAAATAATAGGCCGCTACTTTACTTTTTTTACTTTACTTTGTATTAAGAACCTCAGCAAAGTAAGGCCTAATTCTATAAATTGCAAATGTATATAATTTCGACAGCCCTATCCCCGTACATATTTACCTAACTGAAGTGGAACTTGAATTTTTTATACAAAAATCAGCTTACGACGCTCAAAGGACTGCAATAATACTGTTATTACCTCGAGAGACCAATTTCAGCCTTTAATATTTTAGCAAACGTAAATACGGAATAGCAATTCGAAATGAAATTGATGTTATATTTAAAACTAGCCATTGCCAGCCGCTCCGCACTCGTGGAAAGATTAAAACCGTAATATACATAGTATTTTGATAACCATGAAAATATTTAAAGTAGCTTAACCTTAAAAGCTAGACAAAAGTTGCGGACTTTTATTTAGAACTTTTAGGGAGAGCAATAATACATGATTTTTGAATAACTTTCACCGTTTCCTTAGCGCACACAAGGAAAGCTTTAAATTTTGCCGCTTGCGTAATATTATTTATTTCTGCTCCTCTCCTGTTCATCTTAAAATGATTTATAATCTATAGTCTTCCTCGATAAATGGACTATCTTACATTCAAAGAATTTTTCAATTTTTTCATTTTCCTGAGATTAGTGCGTCCAAACAAACAAACTCTTCAGCTTTATATATTAGTATAAATGAGAACAAATCTTGAATTTAAAATGAGAACTAAAGTTTTTTATGAAAGTGAAAATGAGATCTGATACGGTATTGAAAATATGAAATGAATTTACATTGTAAACTGTTGAAAATTTTAAACCATTAACTAATCATCAAATGCTACTTTTAACTGGTGGCGTAACTATTACTTTAGCTGATGCACTATCAACCACTGAAAATATTTTAGTTAAATGATATAATAAAGCATTTAGTATAAGATCTAGTAGTGGATAAAATTACTATCATTTGTAAGAGGTCTATACAGAGTGACATAGTCGAGCACGACTAAGCTCTTAATTAAATTATTATTAAAGATTAAAAAAAAACTGATATTTTTGAGAGTTTTCCACGCTATCATCAGTTGGAAAGTAATAACAGGTTATTTAGAATAGATATAAACTTGATATTTTTACTTTATACCTCTAGTAAATTATGATAACGTAAACTAGAGCAAAAACATTTAATGATAACCATCCCACACGATTCGTATATTCATCCTTATCGCTGGCAATATGAAAATAACGCTAGCTGATTTATACTGGTATGCGATAAGGTTATATACTGCTCAATTTGCTAAAATCGTATTTTATTTTTGAAGGGACATTTATTTATCTTTAGAAGGCTTAAAGCGTTGTTATATCCTTTTACCTTGAAACATTATTAGAGTTATTATACATTTATAGAGTAGGGAAGCGAGCTTATAAGTCTACTAATATCATAAATGTAAAAGTTTGTGAATATGGATGTATGTTTACTCTTTCACGGCAAATCCGCTGAACCAATGAAATTTGACAAAATTATTCCTTATAACATAACATATAGGCTTAAGAAATTCTGTTAATTCTACAGCAATAGTATGACATTGAAAGCGCCATCTATTATCAACATATCATGCGACAATAGTCCACGTGAACGAAGTTGCGGGTAACAGTTAGTATGACATAAAGAGAAAGCAAATGAAGATGATCTATGTGTCTCTCTTTTTTATTTGTGATTAGACAAAGATGAAGTTTACGGGTTCCATCTTCTCTCTCATTATTTATTGTGTCACTATCACTTACCTACCTATGGTTCCTTACGCTAGTATTAATAACGCTATGATAATATATAGTTGTAATTTCATTAATCAAACATATATTAAAATAGAAAATTAATGTTTATTTGAACCATAAGTCAAAAACCAATGAATCGATTCCTTGTGACTAAAATGATGAAGGACTACCAAATCGAGTGTTAATGAATAGATGTGTTCAATATGGCGTCACAGGATAGTGAGTGCTATTGTGAACTGTATGCTGATGAAGAAACTTAAGACAGCTGTGAGGAAGTGGCGAACGATGCGCCTCTTCCGTAAACGGGACGGTGAGTTCATGTGTCTACCGCAAGGCGGTATGCTGGGACTGCTCTTATTCTTAGTTTATGTTGTCAATTAATAAATTGTTTTGTTTCCAATTTAGTAAATTTTACTCATAATATATCCTTAGTGTTTAAGTTTTAACATCATCATCCTCCTGCCCTTATCCCACTCTAAGTGGGGTCGGCACAACATGTTATAAACACGCTGTTACATGATTTGGCTGCGTTTTTACGACCGGCCGCCTGCCTGACGTCAACTTACCTCTGTCGTATTTTACGACACCTCGGTAAGAATGAGGGTGGTCTATTCTACTAAACCGGATACCACACGGTGGGTCAACTTACCTTAGTCGCCTTTTACGACACCTCGGTAAGAAATGAGGTTGGTCTATTCTACTCAGCCGGATACCAAACGGCGGGTCGACTTACCTTAGTCGCCTTTTACGACACCTCGGTAAGAAAAGAGGGTGGTACTATTCTATTCAGCCGGATACCACACGGCGTAGTGTTTAAGTTTTAACAAAAATCATAAAAGTACTCAAACGAATGAGAAATAAGTCTTTAAAATAAACTTCTCATCAACTGGTAGAAGTTGTATTTATATACATAGTGATAGTAATTTATTTTAGTAAATTATTTAAAACTAAGCAGTTCCACTTAAACAATAATAAACATATTATTCGTCATCCAAGACCTTTTTAAATAAATAAAAAAGAATGTTGCTGTATGTAACACAAATGCTTCGTTAAGCATTATATTAACATAAGTCATTGCTTAATTTATTACAGCAATAAATAAAGTCGTCTTACTTGTCTTCAGATAGCTTACTTGGAGTATGGCCAAACAACAGATTTAGTAGTATTTTTCGAACTTACAGCTATGAGCAATAAATTTAGTAGTCTTCAACGCAATTAAGATTGCAAGATTCGCTAATGGTGCATTTATAGTACTTTGCTTGTAATTTTTGTTAAATTTATAGACCCATTATATCTAATTAAAAACTATTTATAAATTTAATACATTTCATTGGGTCTTCGTAATTTTTAGAAAATACCCTTAATATATATATATACCGATAGAAGATTATAACAAACCATTTATGAAGTGGTATCAAGCCAGTACATGGTAATTTATACATTTCTGTATAATGGTTGATATATGAAAAGATAACCCCAAAACAAAGGCAGAATTTTAGCGGAAATCTCAATTATATTAATAATTGTTTTGTACTAGTAAAGTATTAAGTTGCAAAGTATTCCCACGACAGTAACTTCACGTAAAGTGAATATTTTTAATTATATCCATATCTATGCTGATATATAAAGCTGAAGAGTTTGTTTGTTTGATTATTTGAACGACCAATTTGAAAAATTCTTTCAGTGTAAGATAGTCCATTTATCGAGAAAGGCTCTAGGCTATATAACATCACGCTAAGATGAATAGGAGAGGAGCAGCAATTATTCATAAATCCAACTTTATCATGATTTGATAATTGGACTTTTCAATTATTAAGACAACTTTATTAATCACCTTTAATGATGAATAGAAGTTTTCAGTCAATATTTTTGACATATATTTTCGGAATCTCGGAAACGGCTGAAACGATTTTCCTGAAATTCAGCATGTAGGGGGTTTTGAGGGAGAAGAATCGAGCTAGGTTTTATTTAAAAAAAATCGTTTTATCCCTGTTTTTGGGTATAAATAAAACAAAAGTTTACTTTTAATTTATTGAATATTTACAACACAATTTTCGTCATAAAATGTCAAGTCAGCGTAGCTTATTCGGGAAACGGGTGGTCGCGCTAAATGAAAATACCTAGGATCGAGCCCCACCTACCATATTTTTTTTATTATTTATTTTTTTGAAGTTTCTTTTTTTTATTTTGTACAAAATCATCATCATGGTCAACCTGGTACTAATAATAAAATGTGGTGTCTGTGGTCATGTTCTATTAAATTACATAGATTGAAGTTATAAAAAATGTCCACAGACTCTTCAGTGACGAGGCAAACATCAGTCGACCCCGTACCATCCACGTCAGGCACTCCTGCGCACATCTCGCGACCTTCTGCAGACCTACTACAATTGGTAAATAATACATGAAATGCTATGCTATATAAGTAATTTCAAAAAGTAAACAAAATTTTGTTATCAAAAATATTAATATGAACCCGGTTTATTGTGGAATTATAGCCAATTTCGTTGCTGCAGAACTTCCATGTCTCTAATATTCTTAAAAAAATTACTCACTCATTAATTTATTTACAAATTAAATTACATTTTTGAATATTTTCTAAAACATACAGAAAAAAAATATTTGAAATTATAAAATTCTTCTATAAACCTTATAGAAGAAGAGTTTAGTCACTGCCATAAAAGTAAAAATCAAGTATCGGCCTCTTACTCTCCCTTTACTGGCCATAGGCCTCCTCTTTCCGTTTTTGGAGAGAATAGTTTGCGCCACGACGCTGCTCTGATGCGAATTGTTAGCTTACACATACCCTCAGTATTCTCTAGAGATATGCTGGTTTCCCCATTATGTTTTCCTTCACCGAAAAGATGATAATAAATGGCAATTATCAATTTGAGTAGTAACTTTCATGATTAATGTGAATTAAATTTTAAAAATCAGTTAATGCGACCCTTAATCGAATGTGATTCAAATTCAAATTATTCTTTATTCAAGTGGACTGTTTACAGTACTTTTGAATCGTCAAATGTTTTAAAAGTAGCTACCGCTGATTCGGAAGTTTGCTCCTATCGAAAAGAACCAGCAAGCAACTCGGCCGCTAATCTTTTAAAATAAGATATCATATGATAATTATTATAAATTTTTTAATATTAATAAATTATTTTCAATATCTTAGGAGCCCGACGAAGGTCAGAAATTAAGGGAGCAACAGTTACGACAATTTTCATTTTTTCAACTTCGTATTCATTTGAAAAGGGGTCAAAATTTACTCGCGATGGACAAAAATGGTAAGTACGAGTAGGTACTATCATCACATGAATATGATGATCACGATCCATCACTTACATTACGGTCAACCTATATTTATACAGGCACACAATAGTTATGGGTATATCGTTCTTTAAATCATCATCCTCATTTTTCTGCCCTTATCCTACTCTAAGTGGGGTCGGCACAATGTTATAAACATGTTGTCACATGATTTGGCTACGTATTTTACGACCGGCCGCCTGCCTGACGTCGATTTATTTTACGACGCCTGGGTAAGAAAAAGGGTTATATTCAACCGATACCACACGATGGGCCAACTTACCTTAATCGACTTTTACGACACCTCGGTAAGAAATAAGGTTGGTCTATTCTTTATATCAGTTTTATATATACGGCTAAATTAGGGTTTATACTATAAATAAGTAAAAAGTAAGTAGCGGCCTGTTACTATCCCACTACTGAGAATAGGCCTCTTCTCTCCGTTTATGGAAAGAAGGTCTGGAGCTAAGACCTACCACGCTGCTCAAATGTGGATTGGTAGGTTACACATATCTCCAGAGTTCTCTAGAGATATGCAGGTTTCCTCACCATGTTTTCCTTCACCGAAAAGCATGTGATAAATTGCAATTATCAATTAGACACATAAGTTTTAACAGAAAAAACTCATTGGTCTCTGCCCGGGTTTGAATCCGTGACCTCCTCGAAAGAGTCGCACGGTGTTACCGCTGGGCCATCACAGCTTGTTAAAAAAAAATTGCGACATACATATTACGTAACTATTTTGGATTGGACCTTAATATATTCAAATATAATTTTTAGTTTTTATTTTACACCGTTAACACGGTAACACCGTTCGACTCTTTCGAGGAGATTGTGGGTTCAATCCCGGGCAGACACCAATGAGTTTTCTGTTAAAACTTATGTGTCTAATTGATAATTGCAACTTATCATACGCTTTTCGGTGAAGGAAAACATCGTGAGGAAACCTGCATATCTTTAGAGAATTCTGGACATATGTGTAACCTACCAATCCGCACTGGAGCAGCGTGGTAGGTCTTAGCTCCAATCCTTCTCTCCAATAACGGAGAGAAGAGGCCTATTCTCAGCAGTGGGATAGTAACAGGCCGCTACTTACTTACTTACAATTTTTTTTTTCCCAGTTTTGAGTGAGTTTATGGCTTTTTTATGTGGCTCACTGGTGAGAAACGCCCGACTCGGCCAAACTCATCCAGGCCAAGGGTAGCGGCTTCCGCTATTGGATACGTCCACCACCACCCTGCCTGTAAAGCAATGAAATATCACACAGTCTTTATTTAGTTAGTTCACTACATACGTCGCAATATAAGGGTTCAGATAAGTTTTTTCCTCATGGAAAACGATGTTTGATACTAACTTCGGTTAATACATTGATAACAAACACGGTGGCGAAAAAATTTTTTAAAACGTCTATAGTTTTATAGTTTTTATAGTTTTTTTATAGTTTTGACTTCCCACTATTGGGATATGCCTGTATAATTCTTAAGAGGTTTACCGTTATGTTAGTGATATACGTACACTAAACACCACCCTGTCACTACACATTCACATAGGCTAATGGCAACACCAACACACCACTGCTACGAATAAAAAATGCAAAATATTTATCGCATCTTATGTGAATACTCGTATGATAAGAAGGAAATTGTTAGGATGATTCTATTCAATCAAAATGAAAGTGTAGATCTGATCTTCATGGGGAGCTAAAATCCAAGTAACAACTCGCACGTACAGCCTGATAATATATCCCATCCCATCCCAGTAAAACATTGTACACAGTAATACGCACTTTATAGGTAAGCGTAACCACTAAATTGACCCAATAATTTCTTTAGTATATCTTACTTGAAACCTATACAGTAATGCCCGGTTCACATTATTCCAGTCGACCATTCCAGTCCAGCGCTGGAATGCTACTTGAATAATGTGAACCTGCACTGGAATGTACCAATCCAGTCCAGTCGACTGGATTGGCGTTCTATTTTTCATTCCAGCTCACCCATTCTAGTGCCACTGGAATAGTGTGAACGGCAAATCCAGTTGAATCCAGTGCTTGACTAACACACTAAACAGTAAAAACGTATTGTTTTATTTGTGGAATTCTATTGGTACAGATGCGACAGCTTTTAATGAATGGATAATGTAAACGATATAACTGGATTGACTCGCTTGATTATTGGACTGGAATAATGTGAACCGGGCATAAGTATGAAATATACGCATTTCAGCATAACAAATAACATGGAAGCATAACGCGAGACTTGTACAATAATTAAATCTTTAGCTGCAATTTAAAATTATCTGTAACACTTTCAACGACGAGTTTGAAATAAATCACAGTTGTAAATTATCAGAATGCTACATTTTCGTCAACGAGTTTCAAACAAATCAGCCATATTTATTCATGAGCTTTTTCCTCGTTGATGCTGGAATAGAATGTTCGTGAATTTTCAATGTCAAGATAATTTGATGGGAAATTCCTGCGTGATCAATTCAAAGTAAGCGTATTCCAATGTTAATATAGCTTTGCCCTTTTCTAAACTTCTTAATCGGAATACGGTGCGACGAGAAATTATTTTGAAACGTCCATTAAGTGAATTGGTTTCCTATATACAGATAGAGAATTAATATCTGTACTAATATATGACTAAAGAGTTTTTTTTTATTGTTTGAACGCGCTAATTTTAGAAACTATTTGAGTGTAAGATCCATTTATCGAAGAAGGCTATAGGCTATATAATATCACGCTAAGATGAATAGGAGAGGAGCAGCAATAAAAAATATTGCAAAAACGGCAAAATTTTAAAGCTTTCCTTGCGTGCGCTAAGTAAAAGTTGAAAGTCATTAAAAAATCATGTATTACAGAATTGTTAACTCTAAAAGTTCTAAATAAAAGTCCACGATAGCATATGTTTAGCTTTTAAGGCTTATCCATATTTTTGGTTATCAAAATACTATATTAGGGTTTTAATCTTTACACGCGGGCGGAGCCGCTGGCGATTGCTAGTATAACATATGTTAAGTAAGGTAACGGCCTATTTATATCACATTACTGGGCATAATAAGCCACCTTTCTCCTTTTTTCGTACCACGCTACTCCAATGTGGATTTGTAGGGATCTACATAATTTTCGAAAGATATGCAGGTTTCCTCACGATGTTGTTCGAAAGTAAATGATAATAAAGTTCATAAACGACGACGACGACGACGACGTTCATAAACGACAAAGCCATATAAATATTAATGAGATGTTCTTTAAAAGAGGACAAATTGAATCAATTGCCGTCTCAAAGTCAAGATGTCACGCGTTACGCCATGCGAGCTATTCTATCACAATTGAATCACTTACATATTACAATAATAAGTATAACATTACAAGCTGCACTCGCAACTTCCTGTGCGTCGACTTAACTGTTCATTTATGCAATGTTTTTTTCTTAATTATACTTTCTTTTCTGTTTTTTTTTTTGTATTATGTAAAGGAGTAGAGACAAAGTTGTCGAATGATAAAAGAACCTTAAACATTTAAATTTATGTAATATGGTTTGATTAAAAATAAATAAAACATATGCCCACTAAAAGTAGGGAGTATCTGGGTGCACTAGCCTTGGTCGGTAATTTTTTTAACGATATAAAAAAATAAAAAGATAGGGCTGATGATATCTGGGACTTAATTCGGGGAATTTTCACTTTAGTTTGCCCTTTTCCAACAGAGCTGTGACAACTTTACAAATGACACAAAATTAACGTTTGTATACTATTTATATTGTAGCAGTTTTTCCATGCCTGAAAACGGGGATAAAATGTGTTTTTTTTTAAATAAATCCTAGCTAGATTTATTTATCGTCCCCAAAATTCTCTACGTAATGAATTTCATGAAAAATCCTTGTCGCCGTTTTCGAAATTCAAATTATATACATATATACAAGATTAGCTCATTTAAATATTAAAGATATACATATATAAATAAGGGAAGGAGATCACGACATTGCCATGCAATGCTTTATTGTAAACCTCACAATTGATAGCAAACAACTAATATCACATAATTACCGATGCACTGCTATACACCTAAACTACACACTGCCTCGAATATCTACACATTAACACAAAAAATAGTTAATTGTAAGAATTATTCTTTAAATTATATGCATATGTAGATATAACTAACGATTCAAAATTAGGAAACTCTTTAGTGGAAATCAAAATTTACTTTACTTAAAGCAACATTTCCAAGTTTATCATCAACTTAACGACTAGTTCATAAAATTGCTCGCTTCGAGACGAGCCAGCAAGAAACCTTTAAAAATAAAGTTTTTGCTTCGTTATATTTCATCATTGCTGTCTTGTGCAAAAGAACTATAGTTAATAAATGCATTTGTAATGTTTATTTATTCCTCGATATATAGTATAATAGGATTTCATTTTAAGAATCTTAATTCAATCAATAGTTATTAGTTATTCGTGTAAGGAAAAGCTGAAATTGATTGTTAGTTTCTTTGTAAATTTGCTTAACAAACTTGTAATAATAAAATCCAAACATGATTTACTTACTTATGTGAATTTAAGTAGCGACTAGCATATGTTTTACTATTTTCCACTTTTTCACTTTTTGAATTGTTGTTTAACGCAAGCAGCAATCTAACATAAGATATAAATTTTTTATCTTCTAATAAAACAATTTAATAAATACAAATATATCTTTAAGTTAATTAAAAAATAATTTATCAAGTACTCGAATGAGTTTTGTAACTACATATGTATATAATTTAGCCTATATATAAATTAAAAAATTGCTTCAATTACATTTTTCCGAAAATTAATAGGTAATAACACTTTTAGTTCATTATATGTTTGATTTTATCAGGAAAAATATAGTTAATAAAGTATTTTTAGTAAAAACAAATTGGATAATGTAACGAAGCAATTTGTACTGTACATAAATATTTAAAGTGTAATATTTTAATTTTTAATATTTATTTGGCACCTTTATATTTTGAATTGCAATTATTTAGCGCTTTTGCTTTAAGTAAACATCCAATTACACTGTAGATTTGATTAATTAGATAAGTATTTTTTATAAAATATTTAATTTGAGTTAAATTAATGAAATTTATATATATTTCAAATTTCATTCTTGGGGAATGATATTGGTGGATTAATTTATAAATAAAAATTTATTTTTACCCGCGTGGTTTCGACTACATTAATTGTTTAGCCAATCATTCATTTTGTAATCTGAAGAGTTGTTTGTGGCGTAGTATTTGGTAGACTGTCCTATTATTGAAAGTCCCAGGTTTAGTTCTTGATATGAGATGTAATTTGTATAGTTTTTTCAAGTCTGTTCGCTCTTGGAAACTAAGTCAACACCTTTGCACAAGGATATCCTCTGTGATAGCCCAGCGCTGAATCAAAAGCGATATTCCCTCCTAGGTTAGTACCTACCGTTTGCGCCCAAAGTAGTTGAAAGATTTCGCTGCCAAGAGAATCCTGCAATATATAAAGGACACCTACTTTAGCAGTGAACTCTAAACAATGGGAATCACAATCTCTAAACAATAGGACAGAGATGGTCACAGTGACTAGGCCCTGCATAGTCTCTACTGCTACTACTCTACTCTAATAATTTTCTTCTCCTAAGAAGACAATATCATCATTCTCCTGTCATTATCCAACTCCAAGTGGCTTCGGTACAACATGATTTTCTCTTTCATTCTCTCCTCAATTCTGGCGCTCTTTTTTTATATGCATGTCAAAGTATGACACTTTCTTACACAGTACTTCGCAAAATCCAACCATCTCTTTTTCGGTCGCCCTCTAGTCACATATCCGTCCGCATTCATTTCAAGAAGAAGATAATAGTTAAGCGCAATAATAACTATATAATATCTAATCTAAAACAAACCCTTCTAGAGCCTTCGTTCTGTATAAGTCTTGTTTCCGAATAAAGGTCTATTTCATAAATAATAAGAAGGCCTTACATGAATTATTGATGTAATCCATGACGGCAGAGCTCTGTAGAGACTGTGTATATTTGTTTTGAGATTATTATTCTAGGCAAAAATTATTTTCGAGACAGAATTATAAACTTTGTTAATTTGTTTAATAAAAAGTGAACGTTTTCCAATATTTTTCTTTTATGAAAGGAAAAGAATCGAATTAAAACTACGTATAATACGTATTTGTAATTTATTTAGCAAATTGTAATATATCTTCTAGAGCTAGACATATGTTGGGGCAAACATTGGACGATTGGATGAAACTACTCGAAAAAAACCATGACATATAACTCATTATAAGAGTCATTAGTATTTGTTATTGAGTGATTGTAGAACTTATGCATCGTCCCCACGCTGCGACTTTGATCACCGTCGACTCGCTAGCGATTTTTAGCTTTTGTGTCCACATTATAGCGATCGTTAAATCATTGGATGAACCGATAAAACTGCTCGGGAAAAATCATAGACCAAACAACTCATGAAAACAATCATTAGTGTTTGTTATTGAGTGATTGTAGAACTTATGCCGGATGCCCACGCCGCGACTTTAATCACCATCGACTTTTCAGTGATTTTTAGTACTTGTGTGCATGTTTTAACGATCGTTCAAACATTGTATGATTGGATAAAACTGCGCGGGAAAAATCATAGACCAAACAACTCATGAAAACAGTCATTAATGTTTGTTATTGAGTGATTGTAGAACTTATGCCGGATCCCCATGTTGCGACTTTGGTTACCGTCGACTCGCCAGCGATTTTGAAGTATTGTGTCGAAATTATAGCCATCATTCAGACATTGGATGATTGGATGAAACTGCGCGGGAAATACCATAGACCAAATAAGTCATAACAAAAGTTATTAGTGTTTGTTATTGAGTGATTGTAGAACTTAGTCCCTTATTGATAGTCAGCTTATTTCTTCTATTTTGTTTAACGCTTCTTACTTTTCTAATTCTAACCTTTGTGGGGTCCCAAAACCAGGTTTGTTGTCAGGCACTAGCGATCCTTACGTGAAGTTTAAAGCGGGCGGCAGGTTGCTGCACAAATCAAGAATCGTGTACAGAGACCTGAATCCGGTTTGGGACGAATGTTTCACGGTGCCTATTGAGGACCCTTTCCAGACAGTGCAGTTGAAGGTATGTTTATTTTTCTCTTTAAACCTTTTACAAATAATATATATGGGATTGAGGGAGACCGACCGACCGAAAGCAATCGCCAGATTTGAAAAATGATAGGAGAGAAAGTACGAGAAAAAATTGTTGTGGTGACCTAAATGGGGTTGCCATCATCGTCCTCCTTCCCTTATCCCACTCTAAGTGGGGTTGGCACAACATATTTTAAACATATTGTCACATGATTTGGCTACGCATTTCACGACCGGCCGATTGCCTGCCGTTTTAGGCAAACGCAAGACTTCACATGATTTTCTAAATCTAAATAGTTTAAATTGATTATTTACGCAAGCACTTCAACTGACGTTACAATTTCACTTTCCAACGAGCAAGATTTCAAAAGAAAAACAATAACGTGAACCATTGTAATATATTTCTTAGCTTAAGTGGATTTATAAATACATAGAGCCCCATCCACAGAGTTCAATGTTATCCCTTTTTCATTACACAATGCAGTATTTAGACGACATTGCGTAACATATTGACGTAGACTTATACTAAATTCGCTTCTATGTAGGAGTAACAAACTTTCTTCGTTCCAATAAACTTATTATGAACAATAAGCTGTGATGGCCTAGCGGTGCGACCGTGTGAATCTCTAAGTCTAGAGACGATAATGAGTTCAAACCCGGGCAGACACCAATGAGTTTTTCTATTAAAACTTATGTGTCTAATTGATAATTGCAATTTATCACACGCTTTTCGGTGACGGAAAACATCGTGAGGAAACCTGCATATCTCTAGAAAATTCTAGGGATATGTGTAACCTACCAATCCGCATTGGAGCAGCGTGGTAGGTCTTAGCTCCAACCCTTCTCTCCAAAAAATGTAGAGAGGAGGCCTATGCCCAGCAGAACAATACAAACTTCGCTTTAAAACTAACTTTTGCCTTGAAACTAGATTTTAGAATAAGGTTGCCTGTTTTTAGAGCGAGAGCCTGTAAACCCCAGACCTTCGTTATTTTATAAAAGCTGAAAGTTTGTCAGTTCTTGTTCCCAACATAGGTAAGAACGTGGCATAGTGGCTTTGGGGTACGCGGTACTCAAGGTCGCAAAATACCAATCTAATTTCATCCAATTATAAAGTGTGATTTTTTGGTATTACCTTCAGAATAATATTAAAAATCACGTCAGTCTATGCCAGACACAGCATAGTGGAAACCCCCTACCAGACACCCTTAAAGTTCATGAAATTTGAATTCTATTTACATCATAGTATAAAAGCTGGTTTTCATATATATTACTTGGGTACTAATAAGATGATGTTTCCTCATCAGCTAGACATTTTTTATAGTTCCAACCCTTGCCAGACAAGCATAAAAGGTAGCGGTAGGAAAGAGCGCGAAGTAAATATACGGGTAGGTGCGAGCTAGATGGTGAGTTAGGTCGTTACTTACTGCTGTTTTTATTGATACTGATATATATGTACTAAGAGTACATGTTAACATCAGCTGACATAATTTTATTATATAAGCTCGGCAACCAAGTGCTAATAAGTATATTACTTCAATTCAAAAATCATCAAGGATCGCACACAGGTAAGTTGAGATAAAACAACGGCATAACCCTTTTATGGATTTAATTAGGAGCACGAGGAAATTCTTAGCTTCCTCATTACATGAGGGCCCTTTAGAACAACGGACCGGAACTTAATTAGACGGGAATGTTTTATCTGACGATGTAATAATGAACAACTAGAATTAGGACGGAAGTTAATTATGAAAGAATCGATAGTGACTCTATCACTGATTTGTTTTAAGGCAATTTTATGTCTTTTACAGGCTATGACAGTATACTAATTGATATAATGAGTACTATTGTGATATCCGGCTGAGAATAGACCACCCTCATTTCTTACCAAGGTGTCGTAAAAGGCAACTAAGGTAAGTTGACCCACCGTGTCGTATCCGGCTGAGTAGAATAGACCACCCTTTCTTACCGAGGTGTCGTAAAAGAAGACTAAGGTAAGTTGACGTCAGGTAGGCGGCCGGTCTTAAAATACCTAGCCAAATCATGTGACAACATGTTTGTAACCTACTTGTTTGTAGCCGACCCAACTTAGTGTGGGAGAAGGCCAGGAGAATAATGATGAGTAGTATTTGATATAATTTTTTTTTAGTATGTCATATAATTTTTTTATCACTTTTCGTGAGATTTAAGACAACTGTGTGTTAATGACAATGCCTTATATTGTTTTATTACTTTAAAACTATTTTTATTGGTTCATAACAGTTTGCAACTTTATTCATTTACTAAATTAAAGCCGCTGTAAACTTTTACGGAGATCTCCTCATGTAACTGTGCAGTATAGCCGTATGAAAAAGCTTTTAGATTGTTTTAATTATAGTACATGGGTGACTGAGCCCTGCTCGCTTTTTTTTTAGATAAAAAAAAAAAAATTAAATTTAAAAAAAAAATAGTATGGCAGGTAAGACTCGACCATAGGTATTTTCATCTCTCTAGACCGCCCGAATGAGCTGCCATTACTTAACCTTTGACAGCGAGAATTGTCTTTTAAATTCAACGTAAATTTGAGCATTTTCCCGAAAACAGGGATAAAAATATATTTTTTTTATCAAACCTAGCTAGACCGAATTTTTCCCCCCAAAACGACGAGATTCGGAAAATATATTTATATATATCCATACAAGATTAACTCATTTAAATATTGAGGTTTGAGAGATATCTTTATTTCTCATTAAGAATAACAATTCACTTACATGAGAAAAAAACTTAAAACTAAACTCACTGGGCATTTAAATGATTATTTTCTACAATTACCCACATTTGAATAAACTTATTTGAAAACAGAAACAAAGATACAAAACGCAACACTGGAAGTGATCTTAAAATTTTTACTTTTTTATATACTTAATTTTATGTTTAATTATTTTATTAAATAATTAAACATAAAATTAATTAAACATATAATTATTAAATATTAAAGATCTGTTTTTGCAAAATTGCTCTTTAAATAAGAAAAGGCGCCCCGAACTTCATATTATTATAAAGTTATGACGTTTTTTTAATCTGCGCAACATAAGCAAATTACATTAAAAAAAATCAGAAACTAAAACCTCTTCAAATTACGTTAGTCGTTATAATACTATTAATTAGTATTGTGTAAGCATCCTATTGTCAATAGCAATAAAGTCATACAAATAAATACAAGATACAAACAATGAAGCACAAGAAATTAGGACTATTGTGATACCGTAAAAACATAGTCATTATGATACAGATATTGAAATGTCAGGACATTTGAAATAATTCACGGAACAAAACTTGAAATTAATTGTCTGCGATGAAGAACAACAAGGCGAAAACTTTGTTTTGCCAGATTGAAATGTCTTCTCGTAAAGCGAAAGTGGCAAGTTACATTTAATTAATTATTTTTCAACGAAAGTTAGAACTTTTATGTATTAAATGGACAACACAATATTTTTTTCTGCATTAAGTATTTATAACAACGGACTACGTGTGTTTAATCTAAAATATAAAATGTAGCGTATGTCCTTTTCCAATCCAATTTCCATAACAAATTGTTTCGTTGGGAAGTTAAAGAAGTGTGGTATCCGATTGACTAGAATAGACCACGCTCTTTCTTACAGAAGTGTCGTAAGATACAACTAAGGTTAGTTCCCGTCAGGCAGGCGGCCGTTCTTAAAATACGAAACTAAATCATGTGACATCTTTATAACATTATAAAAAACGACGATATTTTTCCTTTATACTTATGCAATAATAAACAAGCAATTTTCCCAAAGTCAACTCATTTACTCCTTCAACAACTCAATGACACATAATGACAGGCACAATGTTTTCATATTATCGACCAACTATATGAACTATATGTATTAGAAACCTGTTGTAACAACATGTTGGGCCGACCACACTTGATGACGAATTTCTGCTGATGTCCTTTTTTCCTGCTGAATGAGACGATGTCTGCTTTTCGGTCGTTTTTATTAACTACCCTCTTGATCAGGTGTTCGACTACGACTGGGGGTTGCAAGATGACTTCATGGGTTCCTGCCAGTTGGACCTCACAGCGCTCGAGCTAGGCCGCTCTCAAGACTTACTTTTATGCTTACGAGACCCTAATAAAGTTGGGCAGGACTTAGGCGATATTGTGCTCAACGTGACCCTGTATCCGAAATCTCAAGAGGATAAAGAAGCGGTAAGTTATATTTTATCTTGTCAGACTGGTTTTTCTTTATGATTTACTAGCAATCGCCAGCGGCTCGGCCTTTACAATTATTTTGACAATTATTTTCATGCAGATAGTAGGTAGGATCATGCAGGTAGTATATTAAAAGAAACCCTTAAATGTGTTAAGCGGGCTTAAATTATAAATACCACGTATGGCTCTTTTGTGTAATACAAAAAAAATTCAGTATCCGCGAATTTACCCCATAATAGAGAGGCCCCGACCAAGGATGAGGCGTTCTCTGGGAGTTTCTGCTGGCGGGGACAGGGGCAATTTCTATAAAGTTAACCTAACCCCGCCACTAGCAGCGTGGTGGAGTACTTTCAGGTTTTTAGTCGGCGGGAGCCGGATATATCCGGTATACGGACGGCAGTATTAAAGCCCACCCACCTAAGCAAATTTTATATCATCTCTGTCGTAATATTCAAACATACAAGCATTGTCATTTAGTACGCTGTGTGGTATCCGGCTGCATAGAATAGTACCACCCTCTTTCTTACCGAGGTATCGTAAAATACGACTAAGGTAAGTAGATGTATGGCAGGCGGACCGTCGTAAAATACGAAGGTAAATCATGTGACTACATGTTAATAACATGTTGTGCGACCCCACTTAGAGTAGGATAAGGGCAGGAAGATGATGTATGGCTCTTTTTGGTAATCCAAAAAATTTTCAATGTCCACGGTTTTTAGTCGATGTGAGTCTGACATACTCGTCATACGCAGTGCTAAAAGCCCACCCATATTTTTGCAATTTTACCCAAAGCAAATTTTATATAAATTCTGTCGTTATATTCAATCATGTAACCATTGTCATTTAGTAAAGGGCTTGGCAGTGTGGTGATTTACATCAGTCAGAGAATTTTATATTAAAGCTGGGTGTGGCAGCGGTCATGGAAAACGCTATTGACTTCAGTTTATACCAACTCATATTGACTTGCGGTTTTATTTGTATTATTTTAATTTGATTTTTTTAAGTAAGTAAAAAAAGTAAGTAGCGGCCTGTTACTCTCCTACTGCCGGGAATAGGCCTCTTCTCTCCGTTTTTGGAGAGAAGGATTGGAGCTAAGACCTACCCATGCTGCTCCAATGCAGATGGTTACACATATCTTCTGAATTCTCGAGAGACATGCAGGTTTCCTCAAGATGTTTTCCTTCACCGAAAAGCGTGTGATAAATTGCAATTATCAATTAGACACATAAGTTTTAACAGAAAAACTCATTGGTGTCTGCCCGGGTTTGAACCCGTGACCGCCTCGAAAGAGTCGCACGGGGCTACCACTGGGCTATCACAGCTTAAAAATCAAGCAATTAATGTTCAAATAATACTAACTAGCTATAACCGCGACATCGTTTGCGTCAACTTAATCCTTCAAGCACGCTCAATACAATATGTTTGGAACAATGCGTTCCCGAAAGAAAATTTTATATATTACCCCGGTATATAAGTTGTAACAAATTTCATCAATATTAGTCCATCAAATTAACTGTGAAAGCGTAAAATACAAAGAATTATATTGAAAAAAGTGAGCACGATATTCTTTTTCTCAGCAATACTTCAAGAATATCTGCTTATTATTAGATACTTATTAACATAAAACCAGATAAATTTAATGCTTTAAAACAATGTGACACAAATTCGTTTTGCATCAAGGTCTATGGTCCCTTGATACAACAACGTATTACCCATAAATACAACATAACTGGGTGCAATTTTATTTCAATATGTATAGAATACTTAAGATGTAGAGACAGAAAAAACAATATATTGTTTAAGTGCAACATACATCTATAATATCGAAAATATATTACATATTAGTATTACAACGATATTTTTTCCTTTATAGCGATTGTCTTAAAAGTTAGTTTATTCTTTTTTTAATAATTTGTCAACTCCACGCACAAATCACAAATCACAACTACGTCAATGCCGAACTACGACTCTCCGCCAAAGTAGGAAACCAAAATGGAAAAAATTTAAACACAGACCTGGTTAGATTACTTGGCACTGAGCTGCATTAAGACTTATATAAAATTGAACTTATACCAGTTATCCAAGGTGCATATTAAAAAGAAAAAGAATTACATACCATGTACTGTTGGACATAGCTATCTTTACAACATCTCCACAAAGCTACCTGCGAGGTTTTTGAGGTCATCAGCACCTCTTGTAAGGGGATTTACCAACGTTGAGTTTTCCAGTGCATTGTCACAAAAGTAGCGTATTAAGCAAGTTTTTAGCGATAACTAAATCGTTAAATAAGTGACGTCATCTTCTAACATCAAAGTTAGCTTTGTTTAAGTGGTATTTGCTAGCGACGTATATAGAATTCCTGTCATTATTTTATTTTCACTGTTATTTATTACGTTTATTAACTTCTTAGCTACGCTGACTTGACAGTTTATGGCAAATATTCAATTCAATATAAATTTTAGTATTTTTTAATGCACAAAAACAGGGATAAAACGATTTTTTTTTAAATAAAACCTAGCTAGATCGATTTTCTCCCTACATGCTGAATTTCAGGAAAACTGCTGGAGCCGTTTCCGAGATTCCGAAAATATACATATATATACATACAAGATTAACTCATTTAAATATTAAAGATATAGTTCCTGATAGTTGTTGTCAATCTGCGCATGCTGTTGCCATCTATAATTAATATAGCAGTTAATTTAATAATCATTGTATATTGTTTATTTTTAGCTATGTATGATGTTTATATTATTGATGGCAAATAAATTAACAAAATTAAGTTCTGTGCACACACTACTCTGTACATTATAGCAACAAAGCGATCATACAATCAACAGAAAGGCAGTAAGTGTTCGGCTTTCTGAGCATGTACTCGTTTTGCCTCGCGAAATACTATAACCTCGGACGCGTAAAGATAATAAATAAGTCGAGAGTTAAAAATATTACGATATACAGAGTATTTATGAGATTGTTTCAAGGAATTTGAACTTTTCAGTGTACACCACTTTTAGATTTAAAAGTTCTGTGTTTGATTTACTACAGTGAGAATTAAAAAGGTTTTGTAATTCAAATATCGCAACAGTAAGCAGTGATTTGCGTTATTTTTAACGTGATTGTTTAAAATGGACGTTCGGGAGTTCGATTTGTTTATATTATGCGCATCGAAATGATTAGGACAGGGACAAATATAAATTTTATAGAATTATTATTAAGGAATACTCAATTTAAAGTTTTTATACGAATATTAGACCTTTTGGAAGGCCGTCTGATAGAGATAAAATGTATATATATTTTTTGAATTGAATATTTTGTAAAGAATATTCGTAAACCTTATTAAATTACAACTAAATCATAAGATTTAGTAGTTAAGATTTATATAATAATATATAAAGAAGTCCACTTTTTATTCCGGTAAACCTAAGTATTCAGCAAGCGACGGAGGGAATTATAAGGTCTAGTACCTGAACAAACTTGCTTAAAAATTAACTCTTAAAGGTCTAACGCACCTTTAATTAATGAGAATTACCTCACCTTTTTTACTTTCTTTTTTTTTCATTCTTTCTTTTCATATCTTTATTATGATATTTTATTGATAATTGACGTGACGTCGGCAGTCGGCCGGTTTTAAAATATGTAGCCAAATCATGTGATAACATGTTTGTAACATGTTGTGCCGACCCCACTTAGAGTGGGATAACGGCAAGAGGATGATGATTGGTGATAATTGACGATGATACTCATAAACATAATTTTACTATACTAGCTTTTACCAGCAACTTCGTTCGCGTGGACTGTTGTCACGTGATAGGTTGATAATAGATGGCGCTTTTCAATGTCATCCTATTTCTGTAGAATTAACAGAATTTCTATAGCCTATATGTTACCCTGTTAAATTTCATTGATATTGGTTCAGCGGATTTGCCGTGAAAGAGTAACAGATATACATCCAAAGTCACAAACCTTCGCATTTATTATATTAATAGGATATATGTTACCCGTTCAAGTTTGCTTGTTTTGACTGTGGTCCTCATTTTCCTTGTTTTTATGTGTATTTTATATACTGTCGGTTATGTTCTAAAAGTGAATGACTTATTTATTTCCCTAATATTAACCATCCAATTAAATAATGTTAATTTGTTCAATAATTAATGCTAATGATTATTTTATAGAGTTTATACGTCTATACCTAATTTTTTTTATATAAAGAGTATATTGGAATACTAATATTTATAATGTTTATATCAATCTTATACATGTATGTATAGATTTAATATATTTGTATGAATAATGACAAAAATAACACATCGATAGGTTACTCCGTTCGGACGTAAGAGGATAAACAAACATCATCTTCCTGCCCTTATCCCTAAGTGGGATCGGCACAACATGTTATAAACATGTTGTCACATGATTTGGCTGCGTATTTTACGACCGCCCGCCTGCTTGACATCAGCTTACCTTAGTTGTATATATTACGACACTTCGGTAAGAAAGAAGGTGGTCTATTCTACTCAACCGGATACCACACGGCGGGTCGACTTACCTTAGTCGCCTTTTACAACACTTCTGTAAGAAATGAGGGTGGTCTATTCTATTTAGCCGGATACTACACGGTTAGGATAAACAAACAACTTAAGTATACAACACTTTATTATTAGCAAAGGTGTTAATATAAAAATTGCGTAATGTTTATGAGCGGCAATCCTGTAACGAACATTGTGTTGTTTCTTAACCTGCATATTCGTTCGCGACTCAAACGTTAAAAAACGTTCAGTTATACAGTACTAGCTTATACCCGCGACTTCGTTCGCGTGGACTGTTGTCGCGCGATAATAGATTTATTTCTATAACCTATATATGTTATTCCGGTGTATATAGAATAATTGTGCCAAATTTCACCCATATTTGTTCAGCGGATTCGCTGTGAAAGCGTAACAAACATACATCCATAATCACAAACTTTCGCATTTATGATATTAGAGTAGGATAGGATTAGTAAGTAGGATTAATAGTGGTTTAAACAGTGACATGTGTTTTTCTATTTAAACTTATTTGCCTAAATTGCAAATATCAATATTATTGCAAATATCAATATATTTGCAATTTATTACCCTGTTATCGGTTAAGAAAAACATCGTGAGGAAACCCCCATATCTCCAGAGAATTCTGGGGATATATGTAACCTACCAACCCGTATTGGAGCAGCGTGGTGAGTGTAAGCTGTAAGCTGCAAGACGAAGCCTATATACCACAGTCACACAGAATCGCACAATCTACATGCCATGATTTCACTTATCTTGAATAACGAACACAGAATGAATGTTACTGAAACGTTTTATCAATAGGAAGACTCCACCGGAAACAACAACGGCACAGTGCTGCCACCATTTTAATCTAAAAGGCGCGATACTCTTGTTTCATGACTGTGTTGCTATAAAATACAAAGCGGAAGTCAGTAGCGACAACATGTCATTTAAGCTAAAGACAAACCCCTTAGTGCTACTACAGTTTTTTTTATTAACAAACACGTGTAACCTTTTTCATCTTATTGTAATTAAATTCGCCAGATATGTATACAAAAATTTACAAATTCTAAACGATTTTAATAAGCTAAGCTCAAATTGTTCAATAACGTGTGCAGCCAATAGTCAAAGTCGTACAAATTAAATTCACACATCAATAATTACGACTAACAGGTGTATCATACCTGTCTGATTAACAATAGGTTAACTATTAATTGTGATGGCCTAGCGGTGCGACCGTGTGAATCTCTAGAGACGATCATGGGTTCAAACCCGGGCACACAGCAATGAGTTTTTCTATTAAAACTTATGTGTCTAATTGATAATTGCAATTTATCACACGCTTTTCGGTGAAGGAAAACATCGTGAGGAAACCTGCATATCTCTAGAGAATTCTGGAGATATGTGTAACCTACCAATCCGCATCGGAGCAGCGTGGTAGGTCTTAGCTCCAATCCTTCTCTCCAATAACGGAGAGAAGAGGCCTATGCCCAGCAGTGGGATAGTAACAGGTCGCTACTTACTACTTACTAACTATTAATAGTAAAACAAGTAAATAATGCGTGTTTAAGCCAGACAGGATTTATTTATAGATATACAAATTATGTATATACTTTTCGGTCACTTAGACGTGTCAATTCAATTAATGCTAATAAACTTGGGTGCTTGGTAATTTTTTCAGTTATAAAAATATACATTATAAAAATAAAAAAGAAGCTGGTGCTATCTGCTTATCCGCCCGTTCCCAATTGAGCTATTAGAACTTTATTTATTTATTTTATACATATATTTAGTAAAGACAAAGAAAAATTAAAAAAGCATATGTCTAAAGGCGGACTTATCCCTAAAAGGGATCTCTTCCAGTTAACCTTTGAGTAATAGAAGGAAAAGGACAAGAATTGAAGAAGAAAGAAAGTACGGGTCACATAGAGAAAAAGAAAAAGTTTATATAAATTTAACTATTTAATATATTAATTAATTTTGGTAAAATAAATAGATAAAAAGATACTACTAATATATAATTACTTAAGATAAATATTTTCTAGTCTGTAACTTGGGTAAGAGATTTGCGGATTGATAATGGTACTATACAAATGACACCAAAATTAACCTTCGTATTCTATTTATATTTAAGCAGTTTTTAATACCTGAAAACAGGGATAAATTTTTTTTTTTTTAAATAAAACCTAACTAGATCGCCTTTATCGCCTCCGAAACCCCCTAAATACTGAATATCATGAAAATCGTTGGTGCTGTCATCATAATGTGTCATCAAAAGTAAAAAAAACTTATTTAAATAAAAATTATTTTGATAAGATTTGATTAACTCTTTAGCTTGTAAAGATTACGGTATTTTTTTGCCTTGGTTTTGAACCACTAAACTCTGAAGGGCTCGTGCTGTAAGCCACCTCGGCTTTTTGGAGTGACGTTGAATTAAAAAGTGTAAACAGACACTGGGTTTTTTTTATTAATAACTCCTTTAGATAATTAAGGCATAGATGTAAGTAAATATTTAACATCCCGCCGTATGCCGTCCCTTACGTCATAATTCTCTAGGTGTTAGTAACTATTAACAAATCGCCATGTAATTTGCACTATAGTTATCTCTGGCGTTTGTGCAAATAGTGCTATACAGCTTAGAACTCCATATTCTGAAATTTTCATTGCAATAATTTTTTCTTATATTTATTGACTGTCGTCCTTTTACATTAAATGGCTCGTTTAACTGGCTCGTTGGCGCAGTGGGTAGTGACCCTGCCTTCGGCTCCGCGGATCGCGGGTTCGATGCCCGCCGAGGGCCAACAATTTCTATAAATGAATTTGTTGGTCTTTGAGCCTGGGTGTATATTATTTGTATTTAAGTATGTATTTAAAAAATGTATAAGTATATATTCACCAGTTGTCTGTCTACCATAACACAAGTATTAAGTTACTTACTTTGGGGACGAACGACCGTGTGTGTAAATGTCCCATATATTTATTTATAATGGAAAAGGGTTTATTTTATCAGCCCTGTTTTACATCTGAAAGTTCAACAATTTATACTATGAGCATACTGAAGTTATTAGGCTACTTTAATAAGATGCTTTTGACTGTTTCATTACCTAGTCTTAATTAATAAAACTTTCTCAATTTAATGTTCAAATAATTCTATACTTTTGTTATAAATGCAAAAATCTGTGTTGTCTGTCACTTCGTGTCTACTGGAGCGATATTGATGAAATTTGTCACAATTAGAGTTTATATAATGATCTAACCTGTTTGAAAATTCTTTGAGTGTAAGATAGTCTATTTATCGAGAAAAGCTATAGGCTATATAACATTACGCTTAGATGAATAGGGGAGGAGCAGCAATAAAAAACATTGCGAAAACGGCGAAAATTTAAAGCTTTCCTTGCGTGCGCTAAGTAAACAGTAAAAGTTAATCAAAAATCATGTATCACAAATTGTTCCCCTCTAAAAGTTCTAAATAAAAGTCCGTGACAGCACATGTCTAGCTTTTAAGGTTAACTCACTTTAACCATTTTTATGGTTACCAAAATACTATATTACGGTTTTAATCCATCCACGCGAGCGGAACCGTTGACAATTGCTAGTTATATATAAACTTCTGGTTCTAAGCAGAGAGTAAATGCTCGCTTTTATCGGTCGAGGCAATCACGGCTGTATTATGTAAAGTCTGAACAACCTTTTATGAGTGGTTGAAGAGGACTCGAAATTGTTCTCTATTCTATGATGCATTTACTATTTTTTAAATGTCAGCTTCCCAGACAAAAAAAATCTCTCCAAAGAATACAGTGAAGAATTCTTAAGTACTTGTTTTTAAATGTGCGGGGGGTTTTGTTAAGAACAGGAGTCTCGCTTCGAACGTTGACTTAATACTACTATAAGACGCTCTTTTATCAAGATCTTGCGTTGTTATTTGTATTATTTAGATAAAAAGTTGTCAGGATTACTGAGCTTAAGAAATTTATTAATTGAATTTGTACATACAATACGGTTAATTATTATTGCGTGTCAATGTGTGTGTTTTTTGTGTGTAATCTGATTTGAAAAAGCTAACTCAACATCAAAGAATTGAAAATACTATTTCTTTAAAATAAAAATAAAGTGCTTTTGAAAATAATAAGATAGATAATAATTATTATAAGTAAGCCGTGTGGTATCCAGCTGAATAGAATAAATCACCCACATTTTTCACCGAGTTGCCGTAAAAGGCAACTAAAGTAAGTTCATCCGCCGTATGGTATCCGGTTGAGTAGAATAGACCACCCTGTTTCCTATTGAGGTTTCCTAGGAGGACTAAAGTAAGTTGACGTCAGGCGGCCGGTCATAAAATACATAGCCAGATCTCGATGTTGTGCCGACCCCACTTAGAGTGGGATAAGGGCAGGAAGATGAAGATGATGAATAATTATAAGATAATTTACAGCAATAATAAACTAAATATATGTTGCAAATAAATTTCAAATACCTAAATTAAAATAATCAATCATTCTATACTCTTCCATAATTTTGACTTATTTCTGACTGACTTAAATCAATTGATACAAACTGTTCTATATAAATCATTCTTATCTGATAAGCGATGAAAAGTGGTCAAATATAGATCTGTAACTAAAAAAAGATTAAAACGTTTCTTGGGACACCGTAGAATTTTAACGTCATCTCAACGTTTGGTATTAAATTTGGACAATCGGTCTTAAATAACGCTCGTTTTTTAATCGATCGAGCGCGTTAATCTCAGGAACTACTTGAACGATTTGAAAAATTCTCTGAGTGTAAGATAGTCCATTTATCGAGAAAGGCTATAGGCTATATAACATCACGCTAAGATGAATAGGAGAGGAGCATTAATAAAAAATATTGCGTAAACATTGCATTAAATATTGCGTTGGTGTTGACGGCGTTTTGTGATACGTGTGGTGACTTATCCTGCATATATAAGATATATGAATATTGCCTGCTTCATAAAGTTAGCATTACATATATATTCTTAACAAACGCGAATTATAGCAAAATAATTTTATTAAAACATCGTTTTTATAGAAAATCTTTCAATATACATTGGATTTTCATCTTTAAATAAATAGGGAATAATTATTAATAATGATAAAAAAATATTTTTACGCCATGTGGTATGCAGCTGAATAGAATTGTACCACCCTAATTTCTTACCGAGGCGTTGTAAAAGGCGACTGAGGTAAGTTGACCCACCGTGTGGTATCCGGTTGAGTAAAATAGACCACCCTCTACTTACCGAGGTGTCTTAAACTACGAATAAGGTAAGTTGACGTCAGGCAGACGGCCGGTAGTAATGTATGTAGCCAAATCATGTGACAACATGTTTGTAAAAGTAAATTCTACGTCTATAAATCGTTTATAAATTTTCCATAGGTTACGGTTTTTTCCAATTAGGTCATGGAGAAAACTAACATAAGGAACTTCGTTTCATAAACCCCCAGCGATTTTTTAAAAGCATTTTTTCTTCTTTTCGCCTAACTTGTTTACTTCGTGCAATCCAAGAATGTTTTATCTTGTCCTGCGCTGTAAACCCGTCAGACAGATGACGTAAGCTCATTACGAAGTAATAAAGACGTAAATACCTACTTACCTAACCGTAGGTCAAAACGAGTGTGATACACTTCACCTAATAACAGCGACAACATTATTACTAGCATGATATGCAAAAAATATATATTTGTTATTATAGTTTTTTATATCTTCCTCAAATTGAGTTATGTACGCTTAAGGATATTAAAAGAAAAATAATGATATTTCTAATAACACCATTCTCAAAGCGCCATTTTGTATAATTAACTTAACCTACGGTCCAAACGCTAAAGCGTCTAATAGTCTCATTGAATACAAGTGCAGAATGGAACTGAGTTCCATCCATCCATCCTCCTGCCCTTATCCCACTCTACGTGGGGTCGGCACAACATGTTACAAACATGTTGTTACATGATTTGGCTGCGTTTTTATGACCGGCCGCCTGCCTGGCGTCAACTTACCTTAGTCGTATTTTACGGTACCTCGGTAAGAAAGAGGGTGGTCTTTCCTACTAAACCGGATACCACACAGTGGGTCACTTACCTTACTCCCTTTTACGACACCTCGGTAAGAAATGAGTGTGGTACTATTCTATTCAGCCGGATACCACATGGCGTAATGGAACTGAGTTCCATCCTTTAACTAAAATCCCTCTTTTCAATTTCCGTTACTGGAGAAATCTTGTTTATCTATTTTACGGTTCCTTAGGCAATTCTCTTTATCTTTAATATTTAAATGAGTTAATCTTGTACGTATATATTTTTTTGGAATCTCGGAAACGGCTCCAATGATTTTCCTGAAATTTAGCGTGCAGGAGGTTTTGGGAGAGAAAAATCGATCTAACTAGGTTTTATTATCTTTAATATTTAAATAAGTTTATCTTGTATGTATATATATATTTGGAATTTTCGAAACGGCTCCAATGATTTTCCTGAAATTTAGCGTGCAGGAGGTTTTGGGGGAGACAAATCGACCTAGCTAGGTTTAATTTAAAAAAAATCGGTTTATCCCTGTTTTGGGCATAAAAATAGTAATATTTACTTTTAATTTATAGAATACATAAAACTCTATTTTTCACGTAAATTAATCGAGCCCCACCTACTCTATTATTCTTCTCTTTGTAGGTTTCTATTTTTTAGTAAAAAATTACCGAGCAACGCTCGGTCAACCAATTACTTAATTATTATAACTACATTATTATTTCGATACATTTATTATTTCGATCCAAATATCGAACGAAGTCCGGGGCATCTGCTAGCTCTAAATATTTGTAGCTATTAATCTACGGCAGATCAATGTTTATTTATAATTAAGAACAATCCTGAGAAACGGCAGGTTTCGTTCTAATTTCCCGCATTAGCTTGAACAATAAAATGTAACAGACAGGGAAAGATTTCTTAGGCGTTAAAAGATTTACTACTGGCTATTCTTGGGAATAAATCCGTTCTATATTCTTCAATGAAAAACAAAGTTAGATTGGTTCGAGTTGCGGGAATTCGGCCATTATATTTAATTAAATTATATTTGCGCTCGACCAAATGGTTTCATTGTTTTGCAACAGTTTAAAACAGAATTAATTAAACAGCACGTTTGATTAAGTTTGACTTATCAATAGAATCCTTTTCATGGTAATTTAAAACTGTTATATTGGCAAGTTAAAATCATTTTTTTAATTGTGTTATAGACACGTAAACAAATGGTATAAAAGATTTATGTTCATTTGTACGAAACAGAAGCTTATGTATGCTAGTCTGAATCCTACTTTCTACTATTCTATCCTACTAATAAATGCGAAAGTTTGTGAGTATGGATGTATGTCTGTTATTCTTTCACGGCGAATCCGCTGAACTAATATTAATGAAATTTGGCACAATTATTCCTTATACACTGGTGTAACATATAGGCTAAAAATAGGGTAAAAATTAGTATTATATAAAGATGTTACATCGATATATTTTCGATTCAAAAGGCATATTTATGACAATATATTGATAAGAAGTCAAAATATCGATCCCTTCTGTAGAGCATCAAAGAAACATTTAGTCATTTTGAGTGTCATATCATGTTTACTAATAAGTTAGTTACGTTAAATTACGAAAACTATAATTTAAAACACAATATTGGCATACTTGGAATGTTGCTTCCTTATAAGTTGAACATTTTTAATGTGCTCACCATAAATTTCCCATAATCTCTCAGTCACGACCTTCTTTGTCTGATATGGATACAAATGGACATAGTCTAAGCTGTACCAGATGTTCCTTGTTATTTAAGTTCCTTCTCTATAGTTATTTGATATGGCTTCCTTCGGTTTCATTTATAAACATATACTAGGCCAATAAATAAATTTGTGTTAAAGTAGAAATATGAAAGAAAAATACTATGCAACAGAAAAATTATTGATTTATTATATGAATATAAGGAAAATAAACCAAAATAAATAGAATAATTTGGTTCACCATTTTCTTATCGGCTTAAAGTCAACAACTGATCCTCAACTTTGCAAATAAAAGCAGCTAAGGCCTCAATAACTTTCACGACGTTGTTTACACCGAAGCGAAAATGTCTGATAAAGAAAAGAAAATAGAAAAGCTTAAACACGGCTTTATTAAATTGCGTGATAAAATTCACGATCGCGTAGAAGATCTCCACGATCAAGTTCAAACTAAGATAGAGTCAAAACTATCTAGGCTAGTATCACATCTTTCCGATGAAAAAAGTTCTTGCGAAGATTCAGTTGAAAGGGAGACAACAGACGATAAATCATCCTCCGGTTCAACAGATCGTACGTCGATTCCCGCTGTAATAATTGATGAGCCCAATGTAAATTTTGATCCAAAGCAGCTTTGCAAGGATTTCCTTACAATTGAAAAACATGGCGTTCTTTATCGGAGATGTTTGTCAACGTCAAACCTAGTCCTCAATGACGATTGCAGTTTGTACAGTTCCAGTGATTCTTGTTTTTCTTGTCTCTCGTCTAGTGATGAAAGGTATGTAACATTCTTTTTTAAGATTTTTTTGATTTTTCGAGATAACATTTAAAAAAAAGATAGACCAATAGGTCCTGATTCCATTTCCGCGTACGTAGACATCAGTTTTTCTTGCAATAAGTAGTATCGTTTCATGTTTACCTGAGAAACTGTCCCCCAGATAATGAGTCAAGACAAATCGTCTGTCAAGACGTAGGGGGCCAACAAATGTTTATGTTACTGCGTACCTTACATACAAATCTCTACTGTAGTTTTTTTCTTAGACGGAGGTAAATAGCCTCTAATAAAAAAGACTTTAGCCCGCTGGGCTCAAGCTTAGAAAAAAATTTGGTAGTAGAATTAAAGAGGGATATGCGACTATCTTTGTAATTGTAATAAACAAAAATGCGTCCTAATTTGATTGAAACTAATCGCTTGTCTACGCATTCGTACGCAATCATCATAATGTTATTAAGATGGTTACGTAAGTATGAACTTCAAGTAGTTATTTAAATATATTTATTGACAGTTCCAATTAGAGTTAAGTATAACAAAATCGTAATGTAGAAAATGATCATTATTTATATTTGGTAATATTTTAAATTGTTCGTCAATCACTAACAATAGCGTCACAACTTGGTAAATAAAGCACCCAGGAGAGCTTTGTTCGTATTGTGTACCTAGATAAGTCAAACATATTTTGCCAATATTCTTATCATTGTGCAAATTGTAAAGGCGATAATACAAAGCTTATCATAAAGCACACACTTCTTTGTGTACGGACTAAGGATGCTTTCATATTTGCTCCGCATTTTTCTCGCTAGCAGTTCGAGATTGTAATTTTATTGCAAGCAGCCATGGACGAGCGGAATAGCAAATACTTTATGATCTAGAAAATTATAATCGAAAGTTAATCAGTTGTAACTCTGTGGTGTGTATATTGTAATAAAAGCAACTATTATTTATTATTCAATTTATCAACATTCTCGCAGAACACGAATACGACCAAGAGCAGGAAGTCTCCCGCCAGGACAAAACCTCGATATTCCGACAGCAGTCAGCCCATGTACCGACCTTCTTGAAAAAATTGGAAATCGTTTCCCTCGACTTAAGAGCAATGGCGACAAAATCCATAGGGTATAAAGTATTTTAGGTGGTGGATGCATGCCGTATATAACTGTTTGTGACTAACATTGCTTTCGATATTGTCATTTCATCCAACTTCTGGTTGCTTTGGTTGCGGGGTGAAGCTGGTTTTCATGTTGTGTGGTAATTGTTACAGTACATACTGATTGCGAACCCTGCATGTATGATTTAGAAAAGCGGGTAAAAAAGGGGGATTTCCTAACAAACTCTTGGGTAAAGGCAACGTTTAAGACCAGTGTGTTTAAAAAAATTGTTGCAATGTGTCTAATACTCGTTCATCGTATGCCGTACATTTGTCAGCTGTAAACGAGGAATGTCATGTTGAATTTTATTCTTTCCAGTATCTCTTGAAGAATACGAGGTTGAGCGACGTTAATAAGAAGCTAAAAGCGCAAATATGGAGTTCAGTGGTGACAATAGTGCTGGTGGAAGCCAAGAATCTGCCAGCGATGGACGTCGACACCAGAACCAGCGATCCTTATTGTAAATTTAGGTGAATTTGTGGCGAAATAGAACAATGTACCTGATAGTCATTTTTTTATAAATTAGCTTTAATCGCTGTCAATAATGGCTTTAGTAGCATTTAATGTCACGCTCATAATATAAATTTATAAAATGATTATCTTAATGTCGCTTTTAAATCCGTTAGGGCTAGTATTAATTGACGACCTGCAGAAATATTTGTAAGTAAGCTTAGAGAGAGATCTTGTAAAGTGGCACATATTTAAAATCTTTTTGCCTATTTCTTCTTTTCATTAATGTTTATAAAGTACTCAAATCGGTAGGTCGTAAGCTAAACTAATCTATTAAAATTTTGACAACGCCGTAGTCATTATTGATGAGTTCCAAGTTGAGTTGAAGATCAAAGGATATATTGTAATACATTATTATGTTACATATATTGTACACAGGTTCTAGATGGCACTTAGCGTTAATTACTTGAACTTCTAAGCAGCAGTCTTTGTGCCCGCATATATAACCTCAAGGCCACCTTAGGAATCTAATTGTAGAAGTTTTCAACGAAATAACGTAGTTCTCTCTGCGTAAAACCCTTGTAGATACTAAAATTTTACGTTCAGGCGTCTACATTTTGGCACTTTGTATTCAGGTTAGGTAACGAAAAATATAAAAGCAAGGTTGTTTGGAAGACTCTTCATCCTTCGTGGCTGGAGCAGTTTGACTTCCATCTTTACGACGACCAGGAGCAAATACTAGAAGTAACAGTTTGGGATAAAGACAAACAGACTAAAGATGACTTTTTAGGAAGGTTAGTATGGAATCACTGTCAAGACATAATATAGCTATATGAGAACGATTGTATGAAAGTCTAAAATATAAACAAATATACAAATTAGCTAAACTTGGCTACGCGCGCTGTGGTTTAATTTGTTTTTTTTTTGCAATCTGGTCTTCGCAAGGACAAAGAACAATAGGTTTGAAGCTTTGATACGCAATGCTTTAACAATGCAGGTTATATAATATATTATAAGCCGGTTCAATAGGGATACGCAGGATTCATTAGAATATATTGCTGCACCTTTAAGGACAATTTTTAATGGAAAACATAATTACCTGCCCAATATTTAATTTTGGTTTGTATTAGTACTCGCTTTTTGGCTAGTCATTTGATCATCATGACTTATATATTGTTAAGTACACGGTTCGTGGATTTGAAGGTAAATACTTAGCAACTCAAATTATATTTTACTTTTTCAGTACAAATTTCAGTACTTACAATCACAGAGCAGTAATTTAGCCTAAGTCACTTGTTTCGCTACTGAGTTGTTTCGTAGTCGCTATTCAAAGACTGAATCCGCGAACACTTAAAACATCCTCTAAACTAATCGATCCAGAAAGTTCTATTTTTCCAATAATCTGTTATCAATGTTACGGGGATACGGAACACAATTTGTAAACAAACAAAAGTTCCACAATAAATACATAAAGGGATTTGCACTCTATCTATGAAGTATTAGAAACCATTTTTGCAATAATATTTATAAATGAATAGACATTACTATGTTCTTATATGCATATAATATAGAATAGCAAAAAAACTGATTTAGATAATTTCAGGTGTGCAATAGACTTATCAAGGTTGGAAAGGGAGAAGACGCACAGCATTTGGCAAGAGTTGGAAGATGGAAACGGACAGATTTTTCTCCTTCTCACGATCAGCGGCACGACCCAATCGGAAACCATCACTGACCTGGCCAGTTATAGAGAGAACCCAAGAGATGTTGAGATTATTGAAAGGAGATATGTAAGTACATTATAAATATACGTTTGTTTAATGCTTTTATTTAATTCTTTAAATGTGTATTCAACCCACTTTTTTATTGACCCTGTTTTTGGTATCGATTAGGTTAGTTTAATTTCTATCAGGTCAAAGCATAACCGAAACAAATTTATTATTTACTTCATAATTCAGTCAATTATGAAGTTTGTGACACAAAAAATTAAATAGATAAACTTGTATCGATTTTTATCTTAATCATTTAGATTTTGGAAACCAGTTCCGAGACCTGGTTTAGGGTAAATTAAATGAAATCAAAATTACCTTTAAAGAAATAATGTACTGATCACTCGTTCACACATTCACACTTTGGTTAAGGGAAACGATCGATTGTGGTAAGTGACGATTTGTAGTAAGTGCGGTATACTAATTTTTCACTTATGAGTTATAAAAACAGAAAAAATCATTAATATTATGTAATTTGTCATTTATCATTCTCCTACCCGTATCCCACTCTAAGTGGGCTCGGCACAATGTGTTTTCATCTTCTATTCTATTAGAGGCAATTTTCTATATCTATATAAAAGGACATCTGAGGTAAAGACCTCAGATGTCCTTTTAAAACATTGTTTCTTCATACAACCTTAAGTGTAAGTAGCCAGGTTTACGTATTTCAAGAGTTGGCGTTATTCCAACACTCGCATTAGGCATAGCGGTTTTTTGAACAATTGTACCTTTCAATTCGCAACTGCCTTCCAAACCATACAGCAATGGCATAGTTGATAATACTTTTGAGATAGGGCATTTCTATTAGATAGCCAATTGAACCAAATAAACCAGCCCCGACTTTTTATTCCCATGGGAACTTTAACAGATCTTTGTACGAGACAAAGGGTGTATTTATTTTGACATATAGAACCGGACAAAAAATATATTCGATGATCGTTACTAATAAAAAATTATAGTTAGTATAGTATAGTTATAAGTAGAAAAGACGCGGGCAAAGTTATAAAGGTTGGCTCATAGAATATTTAAAATATATTTAACTAGTAATACCCCGCGGTTTCACCTGCGTTATTTTAAATTTTTATACCTTATTACATTTTATATAACGGATCCCTATTTTTTTTAATGTAACATAGCCTATGTTGCTCAGTAAAAATGTAGCTTTCCAATGGTGGAGGAAATTTTGAAATCAGTCCAGTAGTTTTTGTGTGAAAACATTACAAACACAGATATAAATTTTGCCTCTTTATAATATTAGTATGTAGAGTATTCAAAATATATTTAATTAATCAATAATTTGCTGAAAAGTAATTTTTCACAATTTTAACTTATTTTCATCACTATAGTTTATACATCCAGTCAGTAATATGTTTAGTTTTAAGTAACGAAATCCGAAGTGATATTATAAATGTGAACGTAGACAGGCTTTGAACTGTGTTTATGTTTTTATGTCTGCTATCATGTCTAATCCGCAATTAAATTTGGTATAATTCCAGCGTATTTGTATATCGGGTTTACAACGAATTTACTCAATTCCTGTTTTTCCTTGGGGAATAAGAATAAACCAATTTAATACATATTTGAGCACAGCAAGGAAATGGAATTCTTTCGCGGCATCAATATTTCCCAGTTCATTCGATATGGGTCTCTTTAAAGCAAGAGTGAATAGGTATCTTCTAGGCAAGCGCGCTCCATCTTAGACTGCATCATAGCTTACCATAAGGCATGATTGCAGTCAAGCGCTCACCTTTTCTAATATAAAAAAAAATATAAAAAATGAGGGTATTTCAAAACTATAGCCAACGTGTATAAAGTCGCGGGGACCACCACTACCTATAATTTAATTTAGGGTGTTACATGTAGACAGACGTAGTGAAACGTTCATGCTATAATGTTCTTTTGCTGCTGGCGGGGATGGGGGCAATGTTTTAAAGGTACCCTGTCCCCACCACCAGCAGCGTGGTGGAGCACTGTCAGGTTTTTAGTCGGTGCGAGTCCGACATACCCGCCGCTCATCCCCGTCGGGCGGTGATGACCCATAATGGGTTTTCCTGACAAAAAAAATAATAATGTTCTTTCAGCCTGATTGTGATGTATGTTTACAGACTTGGTATCGGCTAAACGAAACATGCAGCGGTGTGGGCTGGCTCTGCGTCAAAGTGTACGGTGCTAAAGGCTTAGCGGCAGCAGATTTGGGCGGCAAATCTGATCCATTCTGCGTTCTGGAGTTGGGAAACGCGAGATTACAAACACACACTGAATATAAGACACTAACGCCGAATTGGATGAAAATATTTACATTGTTAGTATAATTGTAATCTATACTAATATATAAAGCTGAAGAGTTTGTTTGTCTGTTTGTTTGTTTGATTGTTTGAACACGCTAATCTCAGGAACTATTGGACCGATTTGATAAATTCTTTCAGTGTAAGATAGTCCATTTGTCGAGGAAGGCTATAGACTATATAAGATCACGCTAAGATGAATAAGAGAGTGGCAGCAATAAAAAATAGTACGAAAACGGCATAATTTAAAGCTTTCCTTGCATGCCCTGAGTAAACGGTAATAGTTATTTAAAAATCATATATTACAAAATTGTTCCCTTCTAAAAGTTCTAAATAAAATCCCGCGACAGCATATGTCTAGCTTTTAAGGTTAACCCACTAATCATTTTTATGGTTATCAAAATACTATATTACGGTTTAAACCTTTTCACGCGGGCGGAGTCGCTGGCGATTGTTGGTCAAATATATAAGTAACTTCGTAGGGAATAATGCCGTGTGGTATCCGGCTGAGTATATATTTTTTATAAATAATTTATTTCATTACATACAAATACAAATAATTCTGCTTAATTTTAATTTATTAAATTAATATATAGTCCAATATTGATACTTACACTAGGTCGACCTGTTACGCGAATATCAACCTTCCAAAAATAGGACAGTAAAGTAATAGAAAATAATTATTCGAAAAATAACATTTTCAAAAATGCAAAAAATGAGTCGAATAGACCACCGTCATTTCTTACCTTAGGGTCGTAAAAGCCGACTAAGGTAAGTCGACCCACCGTGTGGTATTCGGTTGAGTAGAATAGACCATCCTCATTACTTACCGAAGTATCGTAAAAGAGGACTAAGGCAAGTGGACATCAGGCAGGCGTCCGTCATATAATACGTAGCCAAATCGTTTACAACATGTTTATAGCATGTTGAGCCAACCCCACTTAGAGTGGGATAAGTGCAGGAGAATGATGTAGTTAGCAAACTCTTGCATATAATTTTTTTTTTAATTAACCCGGTATTCTTGGAATGTAGTTTTAAAGGCTGATATCTCGCGATGTTATACACGCGTCTAGACTATTCATTATTTATAACCGAAACACTTTGAAGGTCAGAGAATGACCGGTTCCAGAGTGGCGAGGTTTGTGCATTTTAATAGCAGTTAAATTTATGATGTATTTTATATTTTTTTACGTAATTCTCAACGATTCCAAACTTAAAAAGTATTATCTTACTTTTACTTTTTTGTTTTTAAATAGATAGATCTCATTAAGAAGATATTGTAGCGTTTTAAACAAAAAGGATATAAGTATAAAGATACTGTGGCATACTTATTCTTAATTTCATCTATGTAGCATTTTGAAAGAAAGTCCTGAGCTTAGATCTATTATTTTTCTTCTGTATTTCCTTCGATAGCTATATTTTGAAAACTATTTGCAAGATAATAAAACTTACCACTATATTGCTTATTTTTCAAAACATAATCACATAATTATTTTAGGATAGACTATCTGACCCAGCAAATGTAGTCTTCCTATATAAATTACTAGCTAGCGGCTCCGCCTGCGTGGAAAGATTAATACCGTAATATAGTATCTTAATAACCAAAAAAATGGTTAAAGCGGGTTAACCTTAAAGACTAGACTTATGCTGTCGCAGACTTTTATTTAGACCTTTTAATGGAAAACAATTTTGTAATACATGATTTTTGAATAACTATTACCGTTTACTCAGCACGCAAGGAAAGTTTTAAATTATGTCGTTTTAGTACTACTTTTATTGCTGCTCCTCTCCTATTTATCTTAATAAATAATAATAAAAATTTATGGGACACTTACACACACGGTCTTCCGTCCCCAAAGTAAGTAACTTAATGCTTGTATTATGGTAGACAGACAACTGGTGAATATATACTTATATATTTTTTAAATACATACTTAAATACAAATATACACCCAGGCTCAAAGACCAACAAATTCATTTATAGAAAAAGTTGGCCCTTGGCGGGAATCGAACCCGCGACCCGCGGTGCTGAAGGTATGGTCACTACCCACTGCTCCAACGGGCCAGTCAAGTCTTAGCGCAATATATTCCTCAATAAATATCGTACACTGAAAGAATTTTTCAAATTGGTCCAGTAGTTCCTGAGATTAGCGCGTTCAAACAAACTCTTCAGCTTTATATATTAAAGTATAGATAGATTAGATTTATGTTCGCTTACGTTCTCTATTTTTACTTTCCAGCACAGTTAAAGATATAAGCTCGATACTAGAAGTGACTGTATATGACGAAGATCATGATCACAAAGTTGAGTTTCTCGGAAAATTGGCAATACCTCTACTGAATATAAGGAATGGAGAGAAACGCTGGTTCGCTCTGAAAGACAAGAAGATGAGGGCGAGGGCGAAAGGAAACTTTCCACAAATATTGATGGAATTAAGTGTTATATGGAATCCGGTGAGATTATTACACTGTTTTACTCATGCCCTTATCCCACTCTAAGTGGTGTCGGCACAATCTATATTAAAATATAAAACTGAAGAGTTTGTTTGTTTGAACGCGCTAATATCAGGAAATACTAGACCGATTTGAAAAATTCATTGAGTGTAAGATACCCCATTAATCGAGGAAGGCTATAGCATATATAACATCATGATAAGATGAATAAGAGAGTAGCAGTAATGAAAAACATTGCAAAATTTGTGACACATTGATTTCCACGCGGGCGAAGCTAGTATGTTATAAAAATGTTGTCATATGATTTGGCTGCGTTTTAACGTCCGGCCGCCTGCCTGACGCCAACTTACCTTAGTCGTATTTTACTACACCTCGGTAAGAAAGAGGATGGTCTATTCTACTAAACCGGATACCACAGTGGGTCAACTTACCGTAGTCACCTTTTAATACACCTCGGTAAGAAATGAGGTTGGTTTATTCTTCTCAACCGGGTAGCACACGGCGGTATTACACTGTTTTTCTATTGGATGACAAATACACTTAAGTACCCTCAATAATATAATAAAAGGTTTTTCTTCCCTGTTCCCGAAAGAAAATCGTTTTTTTTTATTATATACATTACCGCGGTGAATAACGTTCAATTCCACGAAATTTACCAGTATTTCTTTGTCAAGATCTTAGTTAGGACGTCTTTTATATCTATACTTATTACAAAACAAATCTCCGACAAGATGTCTGACTGTATGTGTATCTCATTATCTACTTAACGGATTTTTACTAAAAGATAGTGCAATTTTTCCGAAGGTTTAGGTTAAAAGTGCATTACGGTTTTATGTTAATTGTGATGAAATGGACGAGCAGTTATAAAAAAAACTCGCCTGCTGGGAACTTTACTTACCTACAAAATTTCAATTAAATACCCTGATATTCACGCAGGTGACACCTCAAGCACGCCTAGTTAATTTATTTATGTACCATGAAAAACTTTATTGATAAAAAAAAGTGTACAAAGGTCAACTTATCCCTAAGACAAAGATCTCTGCCAGCTAACCTACGAAGTGAGACAATTTATAGTAATCACATAATATTTTTTTTAACCGTGCGACTCTTTCGAGGAGGTCACGGGTTCAAAACCCGGGCAGATACCAATGAGTTTTCTGTTAAAATTTATGTGTCTAATTGATAATTGCAATTTATCACACGCTTTTCGGTAAAGGAAAACATCGCGAGGAAACCTTCACATTTATAGAGAATTCTGGAGATATGTGTAACCTACCAATCCGCATTGGAGCAGCGTGGTAGCTCGAACCCTTCTTTCCATAAACGGAGAGAAGAGGCCTATTCCCAGCAGTGGGGTAGTAACAGGCCGCTACCTACATAATCTTTTTTTTAATATTAATATACTCTTTAAGCTAAAAGCAGCAATACGAGCAGTGAATCCAAAAGAGCCTAAATACATGCACCAAGAAGCTAAATTCAAAAGGCAGCTGTTCATACGTAATGTTATGAGGCTAAAGGCCATTATTATGTGGTTCATTGAAGTTGGCAAAATTCTACAGTAAGTGCGAATAATAATACTTTACAATTATCTCTAGGTAAGGGCACTAGTAATTAACCATGTTCTAGTTGACCTAGCTGTGGTAGCCCAGCGGTAACACCGTGCGACTCTTTCGAGGAGGTCACGGGTTCAAACCTACGCAGACACCAATGAGTTTTCTGTAAAAACTTATGTGTCTAATTGATAATTGCAATTTATCACACGCTTTTCGGTGAAGGAAAACATCGTGAGGAAACCTGCATATCTCTAGAGAATTCTGGAGATATGTGTAACCTACCAATCCGCACTGGAGCAGCGTGGTAGGTCTTAGCTCCAATCCTTCTCTCCAAAAACGGTGAGAAGAGGCTTATTCTCAGCTCAGGATAGTAACAGGTCGCTACTTACTTACTTAGTACTTACTTAGTAGTTGACCGTAGCCGTAAATAATAAGCGTTTTGTTTGTTATACTTAATAAAAAACAATTTTTTTAATTACATGTTGCCCATTAACAACTGACGAAAGCTCAGAACTGTAGCCCATTGTTTAATATTTAAAATTTAATATTATTAATTAATATTTTTTTATTAGCTACAACAAACAAAACTCTATTATTATATTATTTTAAATTTCACACAACACGGTCAACTACTAATACATGGTCAATATCTAGTGCCCTTTCCTTACTTTCTTTTTATTCCTCTTTATTGTAATATGACACATTTTAGTTTGGCGTCCGTAGTTCTAGTATAATAATTAAATTCAAAAATTCTTTATTTAGATTGGCTTTTACGAACACTTTTAAATTGTCAAATTAGAATGAAGCTACGACTGGTTCGGAATGGTGCTCTTGCCTCTTACCTAGAAAAAATAACAACAAACTCGGTGGTATCTCTTTTCAGAAATAAATATTTCAATGATATATAATTCCACAAATCAAAAGTTACAATATAATCTAGTGCGTAGCTAGTCGCAGTTTGAATCAAAGCTATTACTTAATATACAAAAGTATAAAAAGCTTTATTAATAAGTATCTTTTAATTGCTTTTTTGAACTTCTGTAAAGGCAAGTTCAAAATAGGTTGTGGAATCTATATACTAATATTTAAAGATGAAAACTTTATTTGTTTGAACGCGCTAAACTCAGTAAGTACTTGACCGATTAGAACCGATTTTTTTTGAGTGTAAGATAGTCCATTTATCAAGGAAAGCTATATAACATCACGCTAAGGTAAATAGGAGAGGAGCAGTAATGAAAAATATTACGAAAATGGCAAAATTTTAAGCTTTCCTTGCGTTCCTAAGTAAACGGTGAAATTCATTAAAAAATCATGTATTACAAAATTTTCCCCCTCTAAAAGTTCGCGACAGCATATGTCTGTTAAGGTTAACCATAAAGGTTCATGTGGGTAATTAATTTGGTGTGGTAATCAATTTTTATGGTTATTTTGATAACCATAGACGCTTCTAATCTTTCTAATCTTCTAAATCTTTCTAAAGATTTTTGATTGATTTGTGATTTCTGAGATTGGAGAGATAATAACCGTAATATTGTATTATGATTTTTAATTTGCTAGTTTTATTATAAAAATGTATACCATACTGTATGGCTTTAGTCTGTTGTAGTTTGAAGTCAAGCAGTTTATATTTATATTGTCTATTCAGTACGTTATTTTTTTCAGAGATTGTTTCGAATGGGAGTCTAGATTAAGGTCGTTTATTGGACTTCTCGCGTGGTTAGCGTTTTGCTACTACTACCAGATGTGGATGCTACCCTTTCTAATGCTAGTCTTCTTTACGAGGAACTGGCTGATATACAGATTAACTGGTGAGTTATTTACCATTTTCGTTTTATTAATAGTTGTAGGTCCAATACTGGACAAAGATCAAAGGATTTCCATGTAGTTCTATCTTCTTCCGCTTTGATCTGTCAAGACCCTGCAATTGTTTTGATTGCAATTTTTTATAGTTAATTTTGAGTATAAAACAATTATTATTTTGCTTTTTTTTTAAATTATTTTGTGGAGATCCATATTACTAAAATAATTTTATTATTACTTTTACTGAAATTAAAAGTTATCGTTTACTGAAATTAACTCCTTTCTTCTATCTTGAAATATCTTTCTAATATTCAACTCTTAATTAAATTCTTTCTTGAAAATCTCAGGGTATAATGAAATGACAAGAATCATTCGACTATTCCCTACCAAAATCAGAAACTAAAGAGAAAAAGGAGTTATATGCCATATTGTGTGATAAAAATGAACTTTTAACTGTTCTAATAATTATAATTAATTGTACCATGTATGTCATCGATCCCACCACCAATTAAAAAAAATACTGCATTAATTAATATGCGATAGAAAAAGTCGGTCTCGTATCAAATGTAGGGTCTACTACTCAGTCTCCTAAATTTTATATTCAATTTTATTAAAAATTAATCGTACAAAAACACCACCAGCAACAATAAGTAACTCTCAATAAGTAACTCTCAACTTATCACTACAATATTTCAAGATTCATCTGTAAAGAAATGCTTTATATTTTACATTATATCGATTTTTTGACCGAAGATTATAGCTGAATAGTTTAATCATTTCGAATTCTGTAAAATAACGGCTATTATTATTCTAGAATGATAACAATTTCAATATTTTCTTTTGCATTTATAGCCACACTTAAAGCCTTCAGAAGCAAACCTTGGGCGTTTATAAAACATCCATATTGGCTGCGTAGTAAGTGTGTATAGACGTTGTATGCGCTTTGCTTTTTTTTATTGCATGAGTGTTTCCTATAACCGCAATGCAAGAAAAAATTAACTGCTAAAGAATTTCAAATTCTGGCTACTGTTATTAATATATTTAAAAAAATTGTGAATCAAATCGATTTTATAATTTTTAAACAAAATTTTCAAAACCGGTTAGATTGCGGATGATACCTATATCTCTGTGTGTGTCTGATGCTATTCCACTGCTGAGAATCTCTATGTTTTTGTTGAGAGAGAAGGGTTGTAGCTTAGACCAACAATGCTGCTCCAATGCGGATTTGTAGGTTATACATATCTCAAAAATTCTCCAGAGATATGCAGGTTTCCTCACGATGTTTTCTATCAATCAGTTAAAAAAAAACTCATTAGTGCCTGTCTGAGATTTGAACCAGTGACATTCTTGAAAGGGTCGCACGGTATCATCGCTCAAACAAGACACAAATTGTTTACACTGACAACCTAAATGAACTAGTGCGCTTGCGCACTCCCGATGTCATTCAAAACATCTCTGTTAATTTAGGAGCCTTGAACATTGCGAAATTCCTCAATTGTTATGTAAATCACCGATCACTATATCATATCGTGTTATTTTACATATATCAATTGACCGTTTTATATCGATTTTTCACCAAAATTCAATTCTAAATAAATTAAATATATGGGACATGGTATATTAGATAAATATGTAAATAAATAAAAGAGAAGACTTGGAAACCATGATTTCATACTGTTTGTAACTAACGATACGAGTATATAATAAGTTTTTTTAATTTTCTCCATTCGCCATGATTTCAGGAGGCAATCCTTTACTATTGCCCGTCGATGATGACGATTTACTAGCAGAAGAGGACGATGAAGAAGAAGTTGATAAGGTGAGTACCGCAACTTGGAAATCAATCATTATCTGTGACACATTTAGTGTTTTTTTGAACGGCAGGAGCATCTAGGCTTTTAAGAAAGGAATTTAGAGTGGAATTTATATATTTTATAATAGTTTTCACCATGCAGTGCATGGTCTATGATATCCCCTTGCAGATTCACACACATTTATGTTAATCTCTTTTCACTGAGAGTGTTGTTCCATTGAACTACCTGACCTAATTCCTGCTGCTAAATTCCATAACCTTTCATCACAGGTTAAAATATCATCCTAATCATCTGGATGCGTGGCGATCTACCACAGTGCGATTTTCAAATAATTTCATTTCGCGTACCATCAAATTATGGAACGATCTCCCTTTGGCGGCGTTCCCGGATCGGTACGATATAAATACCTTCAAAAAGCGTATTTTCCACCTTTTTAAAGGACAGCAACACACTCGCTCTGCGAAAGGTCGTAGGCGGTAGTGCCTTCCTATTCCATAAAACAAAATGTTGCCAACCATATTTTTAAATACACGACTTTTTATTCAATCAATGTATTCGATTTTTTTAGATAATCATTGACGAACGCCCCTAATCGATTTACACCAAAGAGTATTAGTGTAATAGTAAAGTAACGATAGTTTTACTGTAATTTATAATATTGCATAATTTTAGGAAGAGAAGAAATCTCTGAAAGAAAGATTGCAAGCGATACAAGAAGTTACGCAGACAGTCCAAAACGCTATAGGCTACGTCGCTTCTTTGGGAGAAGCTGTGAAAAAGTAAGTTCGAGAATAAATTATTTTAAATATATTTTTATCTCTACCTTCATTACTAACAAGCAGGATTTACGATACTTCAGATATTCATAGCTCATTTGGCTTTTTTGGCTTCTACATATTCTATCATCATCATTTTCTTACCCTTATTCCACTCTAAGTAGGGTCGGCACAATATGTCTTCTTCTTCCATTCTCCTCTATCATTCGTCAACTCTGGTGGCACTCCTTTAACATGCATATCATTTTTCACACAATCCATCCATCTTTTTTTCGGCCTCCCCCTAGCCATACGTCCATCCATATTTATATATTATATTTATACATATACATTCATATTTAAAACTCTTTTGGTCACATGATTTTCATCCCTCCTCATTACATGACCATACCAACTTAGTCTCGCAGATCTTGTCTGTATGGGCGCAACTTTCAGACTTCCCCTAATATACTCATTGCGTATTTTATCAAGTTTTGTCACACCACACATCTTAACATTCTCATCGCGTTCGCATGCACATTTCTTTCATTCTATATGATATATTATTTTTTGTTTCAGCCTTATGAACTTTACGGTGCCATATCTTAGTTACATAGCAATTATAATGCTTTTTGGTGCGATGTTCGTACTGTACCTAATACCTTTGAGATATCTTCTCATGGCTTGGGGTGAGTTAACTATATAGTTCGGTTTCAATATCAATCAATTTCAGCTTTGCCATTACAGCAGTTTAAAAACACTGTTAAAAAGAGGCTGATACAGAAAGCCTACTATACTCTTGAAGATTACTTAGAAGATAAGAATGTGTGGATATAGTCCTCTTTGAACCTGTACAAGACAGTAACGACTTAATGTAAATAGTATTAAGAATTATATTTTTAAAAAGAGCAACCCGCGAGTTTCTTGCTGGCTCTTCTCGGTAGCAACAGCTTACTGAACCAGCAGTAGAGTTGACGATTCAAAAGAACTTGTTTACAAGTTAATTCTAATAAAGAATATTTTGAATTACTAAAAAATCGCCCACTTTTACCTTTAAAAAGTTACATCTAATAAGACCATTTCTTTTTATAAAATATTGGACAATTACACACACGGTCATCCATTGCCAAAGTCATTTAATACTTGTGTAATGGGCGACATCTGGGAAATATATAACCATTGGATGCATCATAACGTTTCATCTATATGTATCATATATGTTAAAATATCTGGGTGACCGAACCTTTGTCAGTAATTTTTTACACAATAAAAAAAAGAAAATTAAAAAAAAAAAAAATTATTTAATTGGGGATCGATCGGGTATTTGCATTTCTCGAGACTGCCCGTTCCCCTAATAAGCAAAAATTCAATACAATATGAATTTAAGTGTATTTTATGCACAAAAACAGGGATAAAACGATTTTTTTTTTACATAAAGCCTAGCTAGATCGATTTTTTTCCCCCAAAACCCCTGCATGCTGAAATTCAGGAAAATCGTTGGAGGCGTTTCCGAGATTCCGAAAATATATATGTATATATAAAAGATTAACTCATTTAAAATATTAAAGATTAAAGATATCAAGATGTAATATTGAATTACAGATTTTAAAATTATTATTCATAAATAATTAATAATTATGCATAAATAAAAAATATAAAACAAATTCAAGTAACTAAGGCTGATTTATAAGAAAGTTGTGATTGCTTATTTATCAGTCATTTAAATATTGTTTTACAGGTATTAACAAATTTACTAGGAAAATTCTGCGTCCACATACAATACCAAACAATGAGGTTCTCGACCTGCTATCAAGAGTGCCGGACGACGAAACTTTAGTAAGATTTACCTTTTATTTTCGATAACTATAGGAAAATAGTAAATATTTAAACCAATCAAATTCATTTGAATTTACAATTTCTGTCACCATATCGCGGGGCCCCCAACTTTGTGGGGCCCCAAGCATTGTAGGTCCCTTGCATTATGGGGCTTCCAAGCATTCCACCTCACAGAAAGAGTAAACTTTTTGATACACTACTATCTATAACAGTGCTCATTAAAATTTCTGTAGTACATTGGATATAGTCTGATTATCGATTCATAGAAATGAATATATCCAAACGCCGTGTGGTATCCGGCTAAGTAGAATTGACCAACCTCATTTCTTACCGAGGTGTCGTAAAAGGCGACTATTGTAAGTTGACCCACCGTGTGGTATCCGGTTTAGTAGAATAGACCACCCTCTTTCTTATCGAGGAGTCGTAAAATACGACTAAGGTAAGTTGACGTCAGGCAGGCGGCCGGTCGTAAAAACGCAGCAAAATCATGTGACAGCATCTTTATAGCATATTGTGCCGACCCCACTTAGAGTGGGATAAGGGCAGGAGAATGATGAATATATGTAATAGTCCTCATTAAAATGTCTTTAGTACATTGGATATAGTCTGATTATCGATTCATAGAAATGAATATACCTATCTCAATATTGAAGTGAAATATACATCACGCGGTATAGTCAATGGGGTGTCGACTTAATTTTCTATGTAATAATGTATTCATATCGAATAATAAAAAAAATTTATTGTATCCCGCTAGATTTACAATTGCGTACACCCAAGGCAGATTTAAAAGAAAGGGTATTAAATAAAGTTTATCTTAAATTAAAAAAAATATATATATACATTAATTTTTAATTAAATTAATAGTTCATAAGGAATTTTATCAATAATTAGTTAAAATAATTTACGGGATAAATTAATCTGGGAGGCATCGTTTGAAATTGAAGAATCACTTTTATTAATCAACCATTTACTGATTTGATACACTTCATTGTACTTGATCTAGCCAAGCCTAGTTATAAAGTGTTTATATTCTTTCTCGTGTTATTTCAGTTGGACATTCGAGAATTAAAGCCGCACGCACCGAACGAGCACCGGCGAGACGCAAGAAAGAAACACAAAGCTTCGTAACCCGCAATTAATAGTTTGACATGTATAAGTGAATAAGCATTTATTTATAAATACGTTCCATCCGATGCCGGATTATTGATTGGAATATTTATAACATAATCCGTCTCCTGAGCTCATTAATGTCACACTGATGAATATGATTTCTTCTACGGATTCCAATATCGCCTCTTATGTTACCAAATTTCAATGATTTTCTGTTTTACTAAATATTATAACATTGTTGATTTCAACGTACCTACTATATATAAAGAAATTATCCATTCACATCAAATCAAATCAAATATATCTTTATTCAAATAAGCTCCTTCAAGCACTTTTGAATAGTCAAGGTTATTAACTGATAATTAACTGACAGACGATATAATTTTGCCAAAAATGTACATTTTGTCAAGTTTTACATTAACGTGCATTTATTTTAATTGTGTATTAATTAGGTCTTGAGGCCCTGAGACCCCCAAAAACAAGGGGCCTAAGGCCCTCAAAACAGGGGGCCCAGTTCTTTCTCACAAAATATAAATATTTCGATTATCTGCAAATAATCTGCAGCATAACTAAAAACCTATACTACGTCTAGAGGGCCTGAGGCCCCCAAAAAGAGGGACCTCGCTCTCTCTTAGAAATTTATGCTTTCCTTAAAAGGATCTAAAAAGTTTCCGGCATCGGCTTTATATAAGAGCGGGTACTCTTCAGAGAGATAAATTTAGATGTAAGACCGTTATATAACTACCGTTCTAGGTATAGACTAGACTCAGTACGGGTCATTTTGAAATGATGGATCGAGCAAATGCGGAAATAATAAATTTGTCATTACTTTTAATATTTTCAAATAACCTGATAGGTATTCATAAAAAAAAATTAGAAGATCTACAAGAAGCATTAAAAATCACCTAATATTCAATTCCAATGTAGAATTAAGGTTATTAAACATATTTGTAGAAATTAAAGAGTCCAAAAAAATATATGAAATGGGATTGAGAATTTTTGTAACAGCACAATTATTATTGCTTAAATGTTCTAAATTCAAACTTAATACGCTGTCTAATACAATATAATAATGAGTTATCGGTATTACGAAATATCGATATATACGTTCAATCATTTAAATTTGTATTGCGTAATTTATTTACTGAATATGCAATTACAATTTAAAGGTGGAATTTAAAAGTGCTAACTCATACGGAATCTAGCAGCTTAAAATTCAATATCACCTCCTTATTTATAGGTACAAAATATATTCTATTATTGCGTTTAAAAATAATTCAAAATAGCGCCAAAAGCGCTCATCATAGACAAGTGATCATCTTTCAATTCATTTTATAGCATGAATGGCTTTCATTAATTCTGTGATTAAGGAATTAGTCATTTAAACTTGTAAATATAGCAAATAAAGCTTGAATGGTTAATAATTTTTATGTTTGGAACTCTTTTTACTTATTACAATATTTTGTCACACTAAACGTTTTACATTTTCAAATTATCACAATTCTATTAAGCATAAAAATGTATAATTCCTGGAACTGTATCTATTAGGTTACCTATATTTGAATTTACGTATTTATTAAATATTTAACATTTTTTCTACTACAAAATACAAAAGGTTTTTTTATGAAAAGACTATGAAGTCATCATATTATAACTAATTGTATTGGTCAGGGGATAAAATGATACTGTTTTAAAGTACCTTTTTTCTCAATGAGACCGTGCATTTAATTATAATTAAAAAATATTTAAAATTTATTTCAAAGAATTATCTAATACTGTATGTATGTGTTGGATATTTTATTTATGATCACTTTATAATATAAATGGTTTGCGCCAAACATTGGTGCTGCAGTAGTTAGTAACAGTTTCCAATTTAGTAGATTTTATATTCCTTTTTTACTCATAATGTAAAATATAGTATGTAATAAATAAGTAATAATGTTGTTCAAGATAACGTACATTCACACAAAGAATTAATATAAATAGTTAGTGATTAATATAGTCGTTACCTGTTTTTAACGTCCATTAGATATTTTATTATCATATGTGGCGTGCGATATATTAAATAATTTAATTTATTCATACACACAAGTGATTTGTGAAGTGAAATCCATTTGGGAATTGAATAAGCGCAATTTATAAATAATTCAATTAAATTTTCAAGTATATTCTTCGGAAAATCGATAGAATTGTGATATTAACTTCGAAATACTTATATAGTTAAGATGTTTGACTTTTATTTTACATTACGTGTCAAAATCATAGAACCTCACAACGATCGAGTTTTAGCAAAATATTTTTGAAGAAAATATAATTTTGGGGTCCCTTATATAATACATTCATATACTTGCTTGTTTTAATATAAAAAATTGCGTGGTATCAGCTGTGATTTTTTTAATTTTAATCCAGTTTTTTGTATATAAAAGAAGCGAGTTTATCTAAATAAAATTATGATTAGAACACCAATTTTATGAATACGTTCGAATTATGCTGTAAGCAATGCAATTAACATTACATTATTTTATTTAATAAAATATGGCTATCATTTTAAAATAATATAATAAATGCCTTGAACGTAATATTAGTAATTAAAAACAATTATTAATTATCTAAACCTCGGATACAACATCCAAACTTAAGTAAAATTGATTATTGAGATATTTTATTATATATTACGATAAATAATTGCATATATTAATCCAAGAATATAAAAATCCAATGTTTATATCGTACATAAAAATGTAAATGTGTACTATTGTTTTATAAGAAGTATTATATTTTTATCCATGTTGATATATTCTAAAAATTATATTGCAATAGGCGTTATTAGATAAACTGCAATAGTATAAGACTGAGACCAATCTCATTAAATACCGAATAGTCAATCATCATATAATGAGCATATTTCGATCTTCACAGGTAGATATATAACTTTACTAGTAATTTAAGCTTTATAAATTACTGAAAATATAGTCTGCTTATATATTATCCAACAAATGTGATGAATTCGTGAAATAAATATCCGTTTCCATATACCAGCATACCTGTAATAGAACTAAACACATACAAAAATTTATTTTTGTTAACATCGTCTTAAAAAAATTGCAAAGTGAAAATTTATTTTAACGATTTTTTCAGACATATAAATATTTCATAAATATCATTAATAGTTAATAGGCTGTTATCAAATTCTAGTCATATTTTGATGAAATCTGTTCCTGTCGTAATATTTACAGTTACTTTGCGTAATTGCACATTTTAGCACTATTTCTATTTAAACGCACATTATGCACACTTTTAAAATAATATATTAAAATTATATAAATTTATTTTTTAAATTATGTTTTGCCAGATTATTAAGTAATTATTCGTTAGTCTTCCAAAGAATTCATTTATAGTTATTTTTAAATAATAATTATTTATTCGATTTATAAATAAACACATCTTTGATAAATAACAAAATACGTTTTAAGGAGAATCTGCATCATTAAAGGAAATCCCACACACTTTTTTCTTATTATATAGGGTATAGGTTAGATAAACTATACTATATATTAGGGTTGGGTCGTACTAGGCAAAACCAAATACTAAGTATTACTGTGACTGTTACTTAAAAATACCTGTGACAAATACCTGTTACAAAATACTAGGTAATATAAGAATTTAGTACCTATTTAGGTGGCCTGAAACATTGCATATGATATTTTCAATGCATCTATCTATACCACATACTTATGTGTATTACTTTACTTTACTAAAAAATTTCAAGAAATACGTAAGTAAGTATGGAATTTACAAATCAAAGCAAGAGAGATGACAAAATTTTGAGTAAGAAATATTTAATAAAAACACAAATACTTAAAGGAGGGTGCCAGAATTGGGCCTAATTGTTACAGAAACCCAAAATTCTAAAAAAAAATTTTTCCTCATTAAATTTCTCTATAAACATTATAAACTTTCAACGTGAATGTGCTAGAAAACGTATTTATTAGCAATATAATAGTATTGAAAAAGTTTCTTAAAGTGGAACGTATCGTAATTGTTAATTTGTTGCTTTTTTAAATACCATGTTTTATATATCATGCTGGATTCCAACGGTTTTATTACAAATAAGAAAAAAAAATACAAATAATTCTTAAATAACGTTTTTATCAAATAATAATTTCAAATAGGTGTCTTCAAATATATAAGCTTGACTTTTTTTAACAATAATTTCATTCCTCACTGATTAAAATTGATGCTTAGAAATAAAATATTTTTACTTTGGCTGTATGGCCTACGATCTTAAACTCTGTGGGATCAAAAAAAAAGTCATTAAGTCTATACATGGTATTTATTTAGGAATGTGACATGGAGTAGAAATATCGATTTATAAATAATTGATTTTTCCCCCTTTTAATAAATCGTTTTTGTTAAAATCGATTTTTTTTCTGAGTATTTGAAAAGTTGCCTTTTTTAATATTAATAATAATTAAAAATAATTACAATAAAGGCTAATTAAAGTGGAAAACTACCGAGAAATAATAACAGATGCGCTGTTTGTTCAAATTTAAAAATTCGATTCAAATGTGTAATTAGGCTACATTGGTTTCATCAAACAATGCATATCTAATCCTAAAAAACAAAGAAAGTAGTAAAAAAGAAAAAAAATTAAGATGATCGATTATTGAAAATCAATTATTAAAAAAAAATCGTTTATAGAATTAGGCGTTACTTTGCGGAGGTCCATAATACAAAAGTAATGAGAATATTATTTTGCTATAATCCGCGGTAAAAGAAAATATATGTAATGCTAAATGTAGAGTGTACTATTCGTTCTCATACCTGAAACATACAGAATTTGTAGGAATTTGGAGGAACTCATGCACTACCTCATTACTTTTGAAAAAAAATCGATTATTTTAAAAATTCATTATTTTTTGACATTCCTACATTTATTAGTTATTCGCTTCGTACTTAAACTTATGTAGTTGGTAATCTATGGTTATGAATGTGTTTTGTCGATACTTCGGTTATAAATGAAGGTGGTCTATTCTACTCAGCCGGATACTACACGGCGTAGTTCCTCCATAGACATGTAATAAAATAATAATTGAAACTAAGATAAATATTTTTCTATTTAACAACTTAAAAATTACGACGTAACTTCTGGGCCCAAAGGTTTTTCTTCAAAAGAATTCTGGCACTCTCCTCTACCTTTCTTTTTGTCATTTGTAAACCAAACAATGGACTTTTATGGAAAGTTGAAAATAGTATGTTTAAAAGAACAATTGAAAAAAAGTGCTATACGAAATTAATCTTTGACCGTAACTGTTATGGTGTAAAATTGAATGTCTATCTCTGTAATCTATAAACTGCATATAATTTTTTTATCCCGACTTACAAACCCGCAACAAATAAAAATTAAAAGAAGCAATATAATACTCATTAATTATTTATTGGTACTGATATTGAGAAATATTTAATAAGTTAAAAAATTTTGACACTTTTTTTGTGACACGCCAATTCTCGAAACTTATAAGTTCAAAGTTTTTTGTATCCCCTTCTCAAACACTTTTTTGAGAAAAAAGAAACAAGGTACTGTTTGACTCTTCAGATGATATAATTATTAATTATAAAATTAAAATACATTGTCTAATACTGAATGTAATAGCAGCGCCGCATACGTCTTCTATTTCTTTCATTCTAATGAATATTACCGCAAAAACAAAAGTGATAAAGAATGCAACACGCTTCTCTTTTCTTTTTATGTAATTGAAGTGAGATGCCTACATAGTATTTTGGAACAGGTGTCATAAATACTAGCCTATACACTGTCCATTATATTAACCATCTTTTGACAGATTGACGATTTACATATTTAGTGATGTCCTAAAGATTCTCGTATGCGATACCATTCCGATTATAGTACCTACTATCATTAATCGAATTACGTACCTAAGTAATTCGATTAATGATAACCTACGTAAACTAATAACAGATATAGAAATCAACATTTTGATTTAATATTGCCTTAGTTTTTTGAAAATAAATGTTAATCCGTGTGTATTTATTATAATCATAAAAAATATATTATACATCAACTGGCAACATCAACAGACCTTCCGCTCGGCCGCCATTTTGACGTGATCTGTCACTCTCAACGAAACGCCCGTGATAGTCACACGCATTTACGTTCGCTGAGTGTTCTCTCGCATCTGTTACACCTTGAGTTAAGTAGCTTTATTCCTCGGAAAAACTTTTGTGAAACTTATATTAATTGATCGTGAAAATACCGAAAGGACGTGTGTTGAAAGCACAATCGAGACAGTTAGTGTTAAAACTTCATGAGTATTTTGAGCAAGAAAATCAAAATGGCGGACCTCTTATACCTATCACGCAAGTCCGAAACCGTGTTGCAGCCGCGTTGGGGATCAGTCTATCAACTGTGACTAAAATCACTACTGATGCCTACGGCAGGAGCGGCTTGGAGCAAAACAAACCATCTACACCAAAAAGAAAGCGCCGGGCTCATAAGGTGACAGCTGTTGATGACTTTGACGCTGACGCTATTCGTCGTCATGTATATGATTACTACTTGAGAAAAGAAATTCCAACTTTGAGAAAACTTATTGTTTCTTTGAAAAGAAGTGGTCTATTTCATGGTGAAAAATCTTCTTTGGTCAAAGTTTTGAACACAATTGGCTTTTCATATAAAAAGTTAAATAAAAGAAAATTATTAATGGAACGCACAGATATAGCTATAGCACGTTGTGATTTTTTAAGAGAGGCAAAGAAAATACAAGATTGGGCAAATATTGTTTTCACGGATGAAACATGGCTCAACGCTAACCACACACTATCTCGTTTCTGGACTGATGATACTGCTGATTCCACTTCCTCAGTACCAATGGGAAAAGGTGAGCGCCTAATCATTTGCCATGCAGGTACAGCAAAAGGATTTGTACAAGACGCACTGTTGGCATTTAAATCGAAGAAATCAAATGACTACCACGAAGAGATGAATGCAAATGTGTATGAAGAGTGGTTCAAAAAAATGCTCATTTCATTGGAAGAACCATCAATAATTTTTATTGATAATGCGCCCTACCACTCCCGTCAAATTGACAAAATGCCAACACAGGCTAATAAAAAGCATGAAATAATTAATTGGCTTCGGGACAATGGAGAAAATGTGGACGACTCAATGTTAAAAGTTGAATTAATAAAAATATTAAAAACCAAAAAGAGAGCAAAACGCTATGTAATCAATGAAATGGCAGCAGAATATGGCCATACTGTTCTTCGGATTCCTCCATACCACTGCCAGTACAACGCAATAGAACTTATATGGGCACAAGTAAAAGGGCATGCTGCGAGATGCAATACAAGCCCCCCATTCACAGCGAATAAAATGTTGCAATTGCTAAAAAATGCTTGCACCCACGTAACGGCCGAGAACTGGGCAAGTGTGGTGGAAAGAACTAAAAGAGTAATATTCTCTGATTGGGAACGTGATATTGCGTTTGATAATATATTATCTACACAAGAGCTAATAATAACTGCTACTGAAGACTCCTCATCGGAGGAGTCTAGTGTTGATTATCATTCCGACGACTCGTGCTAATAAAATAAATTAAAATATCCTGATTGTTTTATTTGTATTCATGTATTAACTAAGAAGAAAGTAAAACTTTATATAATGTTATTAAATGTCTTTTAATACTCGTAACATCGATTTCTACCGATTATTTTTAATCTGTGGCATAATCGTAGTAACCACTATGTGTGACATCACTAAGTGGGCGGTACCCATCCATAAAGTACAAATATTATTTGTATGATATTTGTACGTAAGCAATACAAAACTTAATGAGCGTGAGCTGTCAAAAGACTGATAATATGATGGACGCAGTATAGTATTTTTGTACGCGTCCCTGCGAGGCCTGTTATTTTATACCTGTTACAAAATACTAGATGAGTATTTTGTAACAGGGAGTATTTTGTAACAGGGAGTATTTTGTAACAGGGAGTATTTTGTCACAGGGAGTATTTTGTCACAGGGAGTATAAAATACTAGATGAGTATTTTGTAACAGGGAGTATTTTGTCACAGGGAGTATAAAATACTCGTCGCTAGTATTTGAGAACTTGCGTACCTGTTCCAGGCTGTTACATTTTAGTACTTAGTATTTATACCTGTTCCGATAAATACGCCTCACCTCTACTATATATATAAAGCAATTCTTACATTCAATAACAACTGATGTTACTAATAGTTATTTAAACTTAAATTTTCTAGTTTACCTATGACTTTTACCAATGCTTTAGTTATCAAGAATATATTTATCTTCCATTATTATAAGTTATTTTTAAGAGACAAAGTGATGATCAATGTTAAAGCTTTTCAATTTTTAAAAAATAAAATTTTATTACATACACTAAACCCATAGTTTTATTTTGCTTAAAAAATTTACTTAAAAATAAATGAATCCAAAATAGTAAACAGCATGTACATAGATTAAATAGAGGAGCCGTGGATTAGATTAAAGAGGTCCCGTGTTATTATATTGATATTTTTAAGAACTATAACTAGAAGACTAGAAAATAAATCGATTTTAAAAAATCAATTATTTTTATACGAAAAAAACATTTTTTATAAATCGATTTATCTAACTATTTGTAAAGTTGCCTTTTTTATCATTATTATACAATAAAGGCTAATTAAAATGGACAATTACTAAGAAATAATAATAGATTAAAATTAAAATCTGTAGTTTCGCTACATTGTCATCCAAAAATGCGTATCTAATTTTAAAAACCAATAAAAGAATAAAAAGAGGATAATTAAAATAATCTATTTTTAAAAATCGATTTTTATAAAAAAATATTCGATTATTTTTTCACATGGTTTGTTGGAGACAATATTAAGTATATTATAATATTAAATAAATTACTTTATAAAACACAAAACACACTGTATGCATACTTTAATTTTTTGTAATATTCATAAAAATGATGCAGCATTAACGTTCAGCATTAAGTTTCATACATTAGATTTCATATATTTTAGTGTATTAGATATTATATAAATATTAGTAGTATTTTTTATTTATAAACTTACAACACTGCTTCGTCATGAATACCCGATCCGCCATTGTCATTGTCGTTTCGTTGTCATCATAGATTACTAACTATAAAATAGATGGTTGTGATTCATACATTGGCGCGAGCCTATTTTCGGTGGTATGGGGGGGTGCAGAGTAGCACTATAGCTACTTACATTTTCATTCAATAAAAACTATCTGCCTCTCACCCGTTTCATTCATAAAAACGGATTCAGTCTCAGCTCTGACTCTTTCTTACATATGGAGTAGTAATATATATAACATATGACGTAAAATCGTAGTAAAATTAGTGATGTACTTGGTACGCTAAAACCGTAATTAGTGATGTCAAAGTTTTATCGATTCGCACACCGCTCTTACCGATTTTTTGGATAACCGGTTTTCCTGTTACGTATTAATAATGATTTTTAAATTTTAATAAAACAAAATATTTAAAGAACTTCTTTATTAAGACTTCTACTATAATAAAAAAATATATATATAACAACCGTTTTACATTTCTAAGTGCATGCTTCTTTAAAAAAAAAGTTTTTTCCTAAACACGCTAAAAGTACAACTTCAAAAATTATTACTATTTTTAAATAGGAAACAGGAACAGCACGCTGACTAAAAGTTATCCAAACAGAGCTTTCATAGGCCTCAAACTATCTTGAAAATGTAGGAATTGTAATTTAAATTATTATATATTATTATATATTATTATTAAACAAAATTAATTTTAAATATTCACTCGAAAACAAACGTACAAGATTAGTATTTGAAACAATAGATGCTTTCGTTTTTACCGTTTAAGTATTTAGGAAAAAACATTATACTTAAAAGGAGTGTACTTGATGGTTAATTATAATTATTATAATTTAAGTCTTTTTTAGATATATTAGTAGTAGTTTTATAGAATATTAGTGGTTTTTATCTCTAAGTATAATATTTTCCATCATATCAGTTAACACTTCGGATTTATACATATAAAGTAAGAATTAAATTGTGAAAGTTTGCCATATTTAATGTGCCCATTGATATCAAGCTTTTCAATGAAAGTAAACATCACATGAGGAACTATACTCCATGGGTTAAATATTTAACTAAATGTAAACATGTCAAAACAGGTACTTTATAGTAGGCATTATCTGCCTACTATAAAGTATCTTTTTTATTACAACACATTGTACTAATATTAAATTTTATTTGTATTTCTTTCAAAGAATTTAAAATTATTGATAGTATTCGCACCACTTAATAAGGTTAAATATGGCATGATTGCTATCAATAATTTTACAAACTTTGAAAGAAATAAATAAGAATATTATTTAATATCCACTTTTAAGAACCCAAACATAAAGGTATTATAAATTTTTTTTAAGAAAACGATGGACAATATTAAATACACATTTAAGTATCACAGAGTGAAACTCATAGAATATTGATATTATGTAACGTCGGTTAATCTAATGCAATTACTATTTTAGGTAAGTAAACTACTTGGCTAATTTGCATCTGCTATATTTCATTAAATTGTATATTGCTGTTTCGCTGTACTAAAGATATAAATATTTAATTTTAGAAAATAACAATAAAATTGTTAAATATGGAAACTGTATCACTTTTTAAATGTTAATAATAGTAATATTAGGTACTTTTACCTCATGTATCATAGTTCTATAACTTTACTTGCGATAAAATTTTCCATTTCCATTCATCGTTTTTCAAGTATCTGTAGTTCTGTGAATTCTCCTTAACATTAATACACCATTGTCTAACTCCCATTATGATAACGAATATGCAAAAAACTTTTAAGAAATCATATTTATGATTAACGGAAGTGAACCAAGAATTATAGATCTAAGTTGACTATATACATTATTGACTTATTAACACTTTACATGCCATATCATGCCATTCCAAAGATATAAGTTTTTTGATGGATATTATAATTTTTCATCTGCATCATATTGACTATGTTGTATTAAAGAACTTTAATCAAATCTTTCAGTTTTATTAGACAATAGCGTACTTATAAAAATTTCACAATTTAAAAAATCCTTTTTTGAAAATTTATCACTCACGGGATTGCACAGGATTATAGTTTTGCTACACTAGTAAAAACACGTGTTTTGGATAGGAATAAAGGTGTTGTGTGTTAACGTTAAAATACACAATTTTTAGCAGCAATACAGGCAGAACTCATAATTTATTATAAGCCCGTCGTTTAAACAAACTAGCAATTAAACTAGCAACTAAGCAATTGTAAGTCATTTTCCTTAGTAATGAAAATTTTAAACCCATTCATCTCAAAATATGAGTCTTTGAGTTGTACCGCTATTGCTGCACGTGACCGATATATCGATATACTGCACCGATAATATGATATAGCTTGGGTCTGAAAAATATTTCTGATGGAATACAAGGTACTATAACTATCAAACAATAATATTAACCGATAATGTTTTAAACAATGAAACCAAGTTATGATCCGTTCTAGTGTGCTAGAGCCCCCTTATCCACGGATTTGAGAAAAAATCCATTGGGTCCTAGTTAAGAAGTTTGAAACTTCATAATGTTTGTCAATTATACTAATATGAATCAATTTTGAAAACACAACCTTCTCTTGAGTCTCTAGCATTGAAGCGGACTTTTACAGCCTTGTTCCAAAATTCCGAATGGTTCAGGCGGCAAAATAAATTGTTAGTGAATAAAAGCATTCGCGCTGTGAAAATGTTAACTACTAATGTCAATAAATGAGGCTAAATAATTATGATTCGACTGAAGCTCTTCATATATGTTCATCTGCATCATCGGGCTCGTGGACACTTCCCGGCGGAAGAGTTCGCAGCATATTTAACCTGTAATAAATAAGTAATTCTTAAATAATGTATAGACAGAACATTATTCAGTATAAGTAACAGTAGTCTTACAGACAATCTTGGCATTGATATCCCCTGAGTAGAATAGACCACCCTCATTTCTTACCGAAGTGTCGCGAAAACCGATTAAGGTAAGTTGACGTCGGGCAGGCGGTCGGTCGTAAGATACCAAATCATGTGATAGCATGTTTGAAACATGTTGTGCCTCCCCCACTTAGAGTGGGATAAGGGTAGGAGAATGATGCATTGACAAATAACAGAGATTTTAAATTTTAAAAATACATTTTTAGCTTCCACTGGTCTTAAATAGTGTCTGGAAAATATTTTTTACATGTGTCTATAACTTTGTCTACAGTTATATTTTAAGTATAGAATAGAGACTTTAACTATAAATAATATTTTTTTTTAGTAATAAAATATAAGGGGTATCTGTGACAATCTTTGTGTTATGTTAAATATCTTTAATTTTGTACTGTTAGCAGTACCAGGCTAAAAATATTATGCTTTCCAAATACTGTATTGTACTGTGTGACAATTAAGAAGCGTATGTGATAAAGTTCCAATGATCATCACTAATATGACTTTTAAGCTATTCTTACATTACACACTTTTTTTCATCACTATAATAGAGGAACCGTTGTACCAAACTTTTGTTGTTATATCTCAAACGGATTAGGCAGTTAGCCCACTATACATATAAGCTTCAGTTTTAATTGAAAGTGAAATGGACAGACTGACATACTTTACATCAAATATTTACTTGCCTTCATCTAGTCAAATCAATTGACCTAATCATGTGCTTATCCCATAAAGCATCAACAGCATATAGCCCTTAGACGTCATCCCAATGAGTACTCTCTTTGGCAATGACCAGGTTCATCTGAAAATTATTGCAAAAACATTTTAATAAATATGTAACAAGCTGTGTGCACAACAAGAGGCCGTGCGACTATGTAAAGACGATCATGGGTTTAAACCCCGCGCAGGCACATGGCTAATTGACAATTGCAATTTATGACACGCTTTTCGGTGAAGGAAAATATCGTGAGGAAATGCGCATACTTCTAACGAAGTCTAGGGATATGCGTAACCTACCAATCCGCATTGGAGCAACGCGATGGTAGGTCTTTGCTACAATACTTCCTTCCAAAAAACGGATAGAGGAAGCTTATGGTTCCTACTGCTGGGGTGGGTAACAGGCTGTTACTTTAAACATACACATGCAGTGTGTTTACAAACAAAAATGATTTATATTTGAAACATTTTAACTGATTAATTTTTTTATTTAAAGTATCTTGAAGAAATAACTTTCTGTTAAATATAATTAACTATAATCTATAATCCATATTGTCTGTCGCAGAAAGAATAAAAAACTATTCAGTAATAACCACTTAAAACTTAGAATATAACTGATATTGGGTATAACATATGATATACAACACTTCAATAAAGCATACACAATAAATATTACTATAGAAGGAAAAGTTTTACTTTTTATTATATTTTGAAATTAAAAAATAAAACTTTCCAATATTATTACAGTTCAATAACTAAGGATATACATAATAAACAAATAAGAGCCCAGATTATGCTTCGAGGTCCCTGCTTTATACCTTGTAAACATATTAAATAGACAATAGGTTGAGATATACAAACGTAATGTAATAAATATGTATATAAATTGAGAAACACTAGCTTAAATTTAACTACAGAAACAATGCTTATAAGAAGTCCATTTATACTATTAATATTATTAATGCGAAAGTTTGTGAGTATGGATGTGTTTGTTACTCTTTCACTGTGAATCCCCCGAATCAATAAAGATGACATTTTTCACAATTCGTCCTTATACACCGGAATAACATATAGGCTATCATAACATATAGGATAGAAATCCTATTAACTCTACAGGAATAGGATGACATTGAATAGCGCAATCTATTATCGACCTGTCACACGACAACAGTTTACGCGAACGAAATCGCGAGTAAAAGCTAGTACTATATAAATGGTACAAAAAGTTGGTCTTAAATGTAGGCTGCCATTGCACAGATAACTATGATGAGAAAAAAATAATTTATAGAAGTAGGCTTTACTTTGCTGAATTCCAGAGTACAAAAGATATGATAGAATTATTTTGCTATAATCAACATTTGTTAAAAGAACCTATGTAATTCTAAGTGTAGGAAGTAGTTTGATCACAATAGATCAGTAATGGCCAAAGTGATACTGGGCCCTCAGGCCCTGCAGAGCCACTACTCCCAGAAGAAGTAAAGTAGTAGTAAAGTAGCGGCCTGTTACTATCCCACTGCTGGGCATAGGCCTCTTCTCTCCGTTATTGGAGAGAAGGATTGGAGCTAAGACCTACCACGCTGCTCCAATGCGGATTGGTAGGTTACACATATCTCCAGAATTCTCAAGAGATATGCAGGTTTCCTCACGATGTTTTCCTTCACCGAAAAGCGTGTGATAAATTGCAATTATCAATTAGACACATAAGTTTTAATAGAAAAACTCATTGGTGTCTGCCCGGGTTTGAACCCATGATCGTCTCTAGAGATTCACACGGTCGCACCGCTAGGCCATCACAGCTTGCTAAGAAGAAAGCCCAGAAGAAGAGGAGAAAGCAAAACAGATCTCATATCTTATACATGCAGGATTAGTTACCACACATATCATAAAACCCCCAAAAAGTCACTAAATCCCATTATTTAGCTATTTTCTTATCTTTTTATCCCAAAGAGGCATACACATAATCAAAGAATAATAATTAATTCACATTGTAATCTGTCAAAGAAAGGTCTAGTATCGATTCGTGTTGGGGTCTTAGGGTGTTGGAATCTCAACTCCACACCAGAAAACGTAGGGTCAATAGTCCCCCTATGAGGTGAACTGAGGACCTAAAAAGGTTGCGTGGCTTTGCTGGACCCAAGCGGCACAAGATATCCATATATCAAGATATGGAGATCCCATGAAGACACCTATGTCCTTCTGTGGACATCCATCGTTTACTTATGAAGATATTACTCTTTCCTTTAAAAAAAATCAGTAATGGCATATATCAATCTTTTAAGAATAACTTACTAATCTCATTCTAACTTTTTTTAAATGGTCACAAAGTGGCAAAATCAAAATTAACTGTTTGCACTCTGTTGTTGTCACTGTGGCGAAACAGCACGCCAGTATCTCTAGAGCTGGCACATCATAAACACTTTTAGGTAGCTGATACTCATGATTAAAATCATGCAGAATTTGCAACATTGTAAATACTTGGGGGCCGGCTAGATAGTATCAACAAAATGTCCCAAAAATGCTGAAACCTAGTGTTAAAAAGTGCTAAGATTGCTAGATCTGTGAGAAATATCTAGAATCTAGAAATAATAATATAAGTCTGCTTAGACCCCAGAGCACAAATTAACTTAAAATTATATAGTTACTTTTATTATATTACTTTATGATAAAAACACACTTACATACTTTAATCTAGTTGTCACAGGTATGTGTGGAAATGTTTTAACATCCTTATCAGTTAAGTTGGTAGCTTGAGTGACCTATCTCTTGCACAAATGCTGCTTTATATATTATAGCTTTCCTTTAGTTGCACTTAGTCTAGTGTTATTCAATCTCTGAAAATAATTTTAAAAAATTAAAAAAATTAAAAATAATTGTTACTATTCAAATACAACCTCTTATGAAAGAGGTTGTATTTGAATCTATAACATAAAAAAAATGTTGTCTGTGTCATTATGCATTGATTTGTTAAGAAAGAGTAAATGGGTTCACTTTTAGAAAAATTGCTTTTTATTATTGCATAAGTATGAAGGAGAAATATTGTTTGTTATTTAATTTCTGTTAGATATAAACAGGTGCACATTTTAAGTGATTTATAAAGCACTGTAAATGTAAAGATATCTCAAATCATAACTATAAATAACATCATGTGACAATCATATTAAAATAAAAAATTATTCTTAATCTTGGATCTGAGGATTCTTGAATCTGCAATTAATCAATCAATTGTTTAATCAATCGTAAATTTGAATTTTGCTTTTGCTTTTTAATTAAAAATCAACAAGTGTTATATAAAGCAATATACCCTATATTGCTTTATACAGAATAAACTTGCTCTCTTTTGCTATTTACTCCCTTTTCATCTGAGTCTCATTATAAAAAACTTGACAATCATTTTTAAAGTTCTAATATAATACAATGAAGTATACAACTTCAATTGAAAATACTTCTTTATTCATAACTAAGATACACAATTATGATCAATTAGAACAACTTCTAAAAAACTTTAACTAATGATTGATAATGGAACATTAAGTTCCATTATTAATCATTTATTGCACTACAAGACCACTATAAGCTATATAAAATCGCAAGACATATAAAATAATGAATATAGCTAATTCATCAATCGAAATTAATGTACATATCATAATTTTTATATTACGATAACTAAGTCAAATAGGAAATAAAAATTATACTGCATGTTAAAGGTTTTAGGTTATCCATGCAAGGTTAGATTATATTTAGAATGTGAGAATGTAAATTTTAAGAAAGCTCTTACTATTATTGAGATGTACAAAATTCATTAAAACTCAACACTTACATTAATATAATGATTAAGTAAATCCTCTTCTTATTGTTTTATGACTCCACGTTTCATTGTTGTTATATTTCTCATTTTAAGAAATATCTCAACAGCTACTGGTGAAATAAGACTTTATACATTTAATTTGCTTCTAGTGATATTTGTTTCAAGAATTTTGCTAACTAAATTAAAACAAAATTATACATTTTAGTAAAAATTAAAGTACTAGAACTTTACAACGGGAAATTTAAAAATTTAATACACCGGCCACCGCCCATTCATTGATAAAATCAACTTGTTATATGATAGACAGTCAAAATGAGAATGAGTGCGTAAAAATATGTATGTAGGAGTGGAGCGAGATGCAGCTGAGACTATTTTCATACGATTCATTCATAAATACGTACATGTGCAAGAGGGATGCGAGATAGCATGTGTTGGCGCCTGTAGTAAAACCGCCCTGGTTGTCATCGTAGATTGTCATTGAGTCGTGGCCGCAGACTTGCTTAAGTGCCAATTCCGATTCTATACACCTCAGCCAAACAAAAAAAAAACCAAAATGACTTCAAAATTACAAGAGTACAAAGACACTTTAGAACGTAATTTAACGGACAAAAGCAAACCATGGACGAAATATTTTGAAAAAGCCGAATTAAGCACCGGCGTTAGTAGGGTGTACATATTTGTCGGTGAGTTTTTTTTTCTACCTATTGCGTTTATTTATATCCTTACCCGGTGGTTTTGATGCTTTATTATTTTGTCGCAGGGTTGGTGGCGTTCACGGGTTTATATTTAGTGTTCGGATTCGGCGCGGAGTTAATATGCAACAGTATAGGTTTCGTATATCCGGCATACATGTCTATGAAGGCTTTAGAATCGCCTGTAAAGGATGACGATACCAAGTGGCTCACTTATTGGGTAGTTTATGCCTGTTTTTCCATCGTGGAATACTTCTCTGATTTCATTGTCGGCTGGTTTCCGCTCTACTGGTTGATCAAGGTTAGTACAACATATGTTACTATATAAAAGTATCGTGGTGCTTGACATATATTTTTACAATTTAATTAAGTATATTTTAATTTATTTATACTCCGTGTAGTATCCGGCTGAGTAGAATAGACCACCCTCATTTCCTACCGAATTGTCGTAAAAGGCTACTTGTTGCTACTAAGTGTAGGTTGATCCACCGTGTGGTATCCGGTTAAGTAGAATAGACCACCCTCTTTCTTACCGAGGTGTCGCAAAATACGACTAAGGTAAGTTGACGTCAGTTAGGCGGCCGGTCGTAAAAATTGTGTGGCCCCCACTTAGAGTGGGATAAGGACAGGAAGATGATGATATTTTAATTTATTTTAATGTTTGATGACTCTTGTAATTTTTTTTAGGTTACATTAATTTAAAGACTTTTTCTGCTATTGAAAGCTATACAAATAAATTAAATAACTTCGATATTTTACTTTTAAATACTATCATTAGCCCTTACTCTGTTCTTTCTTAAAGTAACAAAATTATTACTAAATTTACTTTATATTAATAACAGAGGTAGGACTTTGATTCGACGTAACTAATTTTTTGGTGGAGATAACAATTATAAAATGTTATCATACACAATTTCCTTTCCAAAAAAATACTGGCCATGGTTCAATAGATAAAATTAAAAAGTGATTGGTCATACATTTCTAACAAATCTGTTATCTACTCAAAGATTACAACTGAAATATATTGTGCAAGAAATGGGATTATAGTGAAAAATGGTTTATCTCTGTTGAACCTTGAAATTTAAAGAGTTATATTGACTATCTGCACCCTGCTGTGCACAGGTTACTTAAGAAGTGAGATTGATACCTCAAAGTATCCAATTATAGACCATAATTGAGATTTGAAAAAATTTTTTTTGTAAGTCGACTAAGCCATTAGAACGTTAGAGACGTAGCAGAATTCAAATACATACACACACTTCATCCTCCTGCCCTTATTCCACTCTAAGTGGGGTCGGCACAACATGTTATAAACATGCTGTGACATGATTTTCCTTTTTTTCGCTTTTTTACAACTGGCCGCCTGCCTGACGTCAACTTACCTTAGTCGTATTTTACAACACCTCGGTAAGAAACAGGGTGTTCTATTCCATTAAACTTGATACCACATGAGTCAACTTACCTTAGTCACCTTTTACAACACCTCGGTAAGAAATGAGTTTGGTCTATTCTACTCAGTCAGATTCATGCCTTCTAAATATCTATTTAGACTTGGAAATATTTGTCGGCACAGGTCAACTTCTGTGACAGACTATTCTTTAACTTATGCCTTTATAGTATTAGTAGTTTTATACATCACAATCTAGCAATGTCCTAAACCACACTTTCATTAAATTCAATTATTCAAAAGTAACTGTAAAAGTTAAAAAAAAAGAATTTGTAACAATTTTTGATGGCAACATTGTTATCTACTTTATTAATGAGATTAGTTCTAATTGACATAATTTTACCATTTATATAATCTTCAATTCCGTAATCAGCTTTCAAGCATGCTCATAATAGTGAAAGGTTAGCATGTTAATTATATATTATTTTCATGGCCTTATTACATAGTTAAATGTTATACATACAGGACCGCTGAATAATTATGTAAATTAAAAAAGATTAAAAGATTGGCCACTGTTCTTCATCTTTCGGGAATAACGGCTATGCATATGCTATGCCTTGAGGCCCATTATCACTTGAAACAATGAGTTAATCTTGTATATATACGCCGTAAAGCCGTGTGGTATCCAACTGAACAGAATAGTACCACCCTCATTTCTTACCGAGGTGTCGTAAAAGGCGACTATGGTAAGTTGACTCACCATGTGGTATCCGGTTAAGTAGAATAGATAACCCTCCTTCTTGCCGAGGTTTCGTAAAATACGACTAAGGTAAGTTGATGTCAGGCAAGTGGCCGGTCGTAAAATACAACATGTTTATAACATGTTGTGCCGACCCCATTTAGAGTGAGATAAGGGCAGAAGAACGGCTCCAACGATTTTCCTGAAATTCAGCATTTAGGGGGTTTTGGGGAAGAAAAATCGATCTAGTTAAGTTTTATTTTTAAAAAATATCGTTTTATCCCTGTTTTAGAGCTCTATAATTTTTTGAAATTTACGTTGAATACAATCACAATTTTTCGCTGTCAAACGTAAAGTCATGGTGGTTCATTTGAAGAACTGGCGGTCTAGAGAGGTGAAAATACCTAGGATCGAGCCGCACCTGACCTATTGTTTTTTTCATTTCTCTTTCAATTTTTTTAAAATTTAATTTTTTTTACATTTTAAAAATTACCTAGTAAAGATCGGTCTCCCAGTTACTAAATATAAATAGATTATAGAAACCACCACGTTTCCTTTTTTTAGATAATATGTGGTTATTGTTAATAGACGATACGTGTATAACTCTGTATGTTATAATGACTTGTATTTTTTTCCATTGCAAGTACTTCTGTCGTAGGTCAAGTACGTATGAATCACTAATGATTTTTAAATAACTTGTCGATAAGATAAACAACGCTTGCTTAGTTATAAAGTTTTAATGGCTTAAGATATAAAAAAGACTAACTTTTAATTAATACATGTCGAAGTCCATTAATTTTTTTATGTTCGTGAATTTAAGATGTTTATGAATTTAAATGAAAATTTATTTAAATTTAAATTAATTTAATATGTTTGAGTTAGAAGAGTTATATAATTTGGTTAATAAATAAAGCGACTAGATATTAGTACTATTTTTTAAGGAAAATTTATATTGATGTGGAAAGTAAAAATCAAAATATTCTTTAATTAAGTAAACTTGTAAACAAGTGCTTTTGAATCGTAAACTCTACTGCTGGTTGGAATGCTGTTCTTACCGAGAAGAGCCAGCAAGAAACTTGGTGCTTTAAATTGGTATGGAAACTTTAAAAACCTTTTAAAGTGAACATCATTCGATATTAAACTATCCAGACAAATATTATTAAAGCGAATGTGAGTTTATTTCACGTCATTTTTGACTGGAAATATTTGAAGAGCTGAGACTTCTTTCTATTTTTTTTTACTATAATACACGCAAAAATAGCCGCGGGTAAATAACTAGTCTAAATATATTAAAATGTTTTTCTGTATGTCCCTTATACACTCAAAAACGGCCTGAACAATTTTAATTAAATTTGTATATTTTTTAGTTCTTGATAATCCTGTTTAGTTTGGTCGCGATCGAAAACTTTTTTTTACTTTTTTGCGAGATTTCCCGGAATGTTAGTGTACAATAAAAATATTTCGTTATTAAATGACTTATTCTCATACTCTTTAATAGTTGTAGTAAAAAAAAAAAGTGTAGCTGTAATTGACAGATGATTATCTGAGGATTATCCTGTGTGTCAATCTAAAGATTGTCTGAAAATTTAATTAAAATCTGTCCAGTCATTTCGGAGTCTATAAGGAACATACATACTTTACATTACATTTTTCTTTTATATATCATACAGATAAAGATAAAACAATTATTTTTAAACTAATGGTAATTTAATCGTCGCGTACTTGTCTAGTCTGTTTTTAATTCAATTTTGCTGCTTACGACGCAGTGAGAGGGGCGGTTTTGACAACATATGAGTCATGGACGTATCGATCGCTCGACAAACTTTGACCCATGTCCATATTGGTTTAAATGGTGACGTGTAATCCCCTCTATAACGCGGTAGATTTCCGCGTTATAGGAAAACATGTTGTAAATGCATTCTTGTATACCGTGCTCGTCTGACCAAATCATAATGCGTTATGTACAAATGTTTCTCGTTGAAGGGCGATTAAATCTTATATTAAGATAAAAATATGTTATGAACTAAATAAGTGCATTTTATTTAAGACATGGCTGTGACAAAAGTAATAATAAAATTATTTTGCTATAATCCGCGATGAAGTTATTAGCAAAATAATTTTATTATTACTTTTGTATTATGGATCTCCGCAAAGTAACGCCTAATTCTATAAATTACATGGCTGTGAAATAATAAATAATTTATAACTAGTAATTGCCAACAGCTCCGCCCGCGTGGAAACAATAAAACTGTAATATAGTATTTTAATTACTATAAAATATGAAATGAAAGCATTAAATTTTGTTGTTTTCATAATATTTTTTATTGCTGCTCTTCTCCTATTCATCTGACCTTATTCAGCGTGATGATATAGCCTATAGCCTTCCTCGATAAATGGACAATCTTACACTCAAAAGAATTTTTCAATTCGGTCCAGTAGTTCCTGAGATTAGCGCGTTCAAAATAATCAAAAAAACAAATTCTCAGCTTTATATTAGTATAGATCAATTTTCTACACCTTTTAGTACATATCGCTCTATCCAAAGAACAAAGTCACATCTTTCATATGCATATAAGCGTAGGAAATGTGACTTTATTCTTCGAATAGGGCGATATATTCATAACCAATGTTCTTACGACTCAAATACTAGACTCAAATTTAATAAAATAATTTAATTTTATAACATGGGGAACGTGGAAAATATCCCGCGTTATAGGATGGAAAACACGTGTTATATAAGAGGGACTGAAGTCGCGTTATAGTAGCACCGTGTTGTAGGGCTATTACTGTTTTTTTTTTGAGTTGGTTTGGTTGCTTCTTTTTAATTGGTTTAAAATACTATTACCACTGTGTGGTATCACTGTTTTAAACTCGGGTAATCCATTATTAATGCATCCATAATGGATTTCTCGAAAAACAATATTTCTCGTTTTATTTTTGTAAACGTGGTATCTATTATTATAACGAATTATAGCAACGTAATCTTGTTTACTTATTGCACGCTTGACACCTTTTATAGGTCGCTGTAATGCAGGGATCGGCAACATGCGGCTGTTTTGTAACATTGTCACTTTCGACTTTCATAACCAAAAATAATATTGGAATATATTTCTGATAAAAATATCATCCTCCTGCCCTTATCCCTAAGTAGTGTCGGCACTACATGTGACAACATGTCACATGCTTTGGCTACGTATTTTACGACCGGCCGCCTGCCTGACGTCAACTCACCTTAGTCGTATTTTACGACACTTCGTTAAGTAAGAGGGTGGTCTATTCTACTCAACCGGATACCACACGGTTACCACATCTGATAAAAACATATTAGAAATAATTTTTTTTCTTAAATTTATTTGTACTAATTACGAAATCCATTATATAATATAAATAATTACTATTATATCATTAAAATATATAGGCTCTTTTAAATCTAGATTCTTTTTAAATTTTCACTTATGGCTCTTTAATCTCAGAAGATTGCCGACACCTGCTATAGTACATTGACTTATGAACAAGGTTTAATTTTCTGAACGGATCAGCATTAAAATTTACTGTACAAATGCATATGGTAATTAAAAGTTTATGAATAACTCGGTGCCTTTATGGAAATGAGCACAGAGAATATTCGAAATATGTTGAAACCCTAGTGTCTGACGATTTTCGGGATGAAATTTTATTAGAGACTAGCAATCGCCAGCGGCTCCACCCGCGTGGAAAGATTAAAACCGTAATTTATATATAGTCTGATAACCATAAAAATGGTATAAGTGGGCTAACCTTAAAAGCTAGACATATGCTGTCGCGGACTTTTATTTAGAACATTTAGAGATAAACAATTTTGAATAAATGATTTTTAAATAACTATTACCGTTTACTTAGCGCACGCAAGGAAAGCTTTAAATTTTCTGCTCCTCTCCTATTCATCTTAGCGTAATATTATGTAGCCTATAGCCTTCCTCAATAAATGGATTATCTTATACTGAAATAATTTTTCAAATCGGTCCAGTAGTTCCTGAGATTAGCGCGTTCAAACAATAAAACAAACAAACTTTTCAGCTTTATATATTAGTATAGATTAATGGTCCGGTCACGCGTTGCCGTGTATCTGGTTTCGACTTACCCTCAAAACAAAATTGTCATTGACAGTTTTAAAAAATGTTGATGAACGATGGTAGAGAATGGAATAGAAAACATGTTGTGCCAAACCAACTTAGAGTGGGATAAGGGCAGGAGAATGAAGCAATAAAAGCACCCATATAGACAACAGTACATCGCTCAGATACAGATAGAGACGTAATACTAAACATGTTCATCCAAGATATGTCAAGGCTGTTTGTAGATAAGATGTGAAAGAAACTAATATGATAAAATATATTATCTATATTGCTTTACGAACAAATATTTTCCTTTGCCCACAAACATTATTAGATGGAAAAAAACGTGTAACTTTATATAAGACCGACTAGGCATTTTATGAAATTAAATTTGTATAAAATAATAAGACACTAATAATGGCAGATTCTATACTTGCATTCTAATACAGTAGAAGCTCGATAAGTTAAAATTCAAGGGAAGCACAAAATATTTTAAGTTATAGAGACTTTAACATATGAAGGGTTTGTCCAGGAAACATACAACAAAACAAACTATTTGTACGGAATGCGCCCGAAGGTAAAAATAATACATCTATTGGTGTATTATTTATACATAACACTATCAACGGGGAAAAGTCTAGAGTTTCTATATCGTTTCGAATTTAGCTTGAAAAAAGTCCGAGATATTTTATTTTACACATTCTGGAATTGGTAGATAGTTTAAATTACAGAGTACATTTTTAAGCTATTGAGGGTCAAAATTGAAATTATTTATTTAAGTCATAGAAGTTGCTTATCTTAAGTTATAGTCTGAGGGGGAAAGGGGCAAATAATTTTTAACTTATCGAGGTTTTAATGTATTATAAACGCAATAAAAAAATACATATCGCACGCTTAGTATTAAACTGACTGAATTCAAAATAAGAGTCAACGTTATTAGTATTGATGTTCGCTCCATTGTATTCTTTAATTCCCACATGAAATGACAAAGCATTATTGAAAACCGTTCATTGTTTCTTGAATTTCAGCACAAGGACGTTTTACTAGGAAGAGCTAATTGATTGCGTGATGCATTCGCAACTAGAGTAGCGTTCTAAGTACGATGTTGATTGCAAACCCTATCAATGTTAGCTTTGTTAAAATTATCTTTATTAATAACCAGCAATCGGCTCCGCCCGCGTGGAAAGATTGAAACCGTAATATATGATAATTTTCCAAAGGCCTAACTACTACGCTATCAATGTCTGTATAAGTGAAGAAAGATGAAACTCATATTCTTATCTTTGTTTAGTGACACATATAAAAGAGAGAAATATAATAGCTCTCATTTCCTTTCACTTTATTATCGACTAGCAATCGTCAGCGGCTCCGCCCGCGCGGAAAGATTAAAACCGTAATATTATGGTCTTTTGATAACCATAAAAATGATTAAAATGGGTTAACCTTAAAACTAGACATATGCTGTCGCGTATTTTTATTTAGAACTTTTAGAGGGGAACAATTTTGTAATACATGATTTTTGAATAACTTTAACCGTTTACTTAGCGCACGCGAGTTTTAAATTTTCCCGACTTTTTTATTGCTGCTCCTCTCCTATTCATCTTAGCGTTATGTTATATAGTCTATAGGCTCCCTCGATAAATGGGCTATCTTACACTCAAAGAATTTTTCAAATCGGTCCAGGAGTTACTGAAATTAGCGTTCAAACAAACAAACTCATCAGCTTTATATATTAGTATAGATTAGCTAAGATACTCGTCTCACAATTTTTACTCTCGTTAGAAAACGAGAATAAAGATTATGTACACATATTTCACAAGGTTTCAGTCAGATTCGGAATTGAAAGGCATTGTTGCTTCTTTTGTCTGAAAATTCTTGTGATGTACTCCTGATTAAGTTTATAATAATAAATATATGGGACATTTACACACGGCTGTCTGTCCCCAAAGTAACTTAATACTTGTGTTATAGGTGACAGACAACTGGTAAATATATACATATACTAGTTGACCAGACAAACTATGTTTTGTCATGTAATTTATTTTTTCATATAAATATATATACTATATCGAAATCGAATATCGATCTAGGCAGGTTTTGTTTAAAAAAATATATTGTTTTGTCTCTGTTTTCAGGCATTGCAAAATTGTTTAAAATAGACATTAAATATACTATACAATTTTTGCTGTCATTTGTAAAATTGTAAGAGCGTAATGGTAAACAAGCGGTCTACATATGAGAAAAAACCTGTGTTCAAATCCCACGTGTCACCCCGCTCTTTCTTTCTTTTTTTAATGGATTTTTTTTCTTTTTATTTTTATTTTTTTAATTGCATTTTTATATTTTTTTAATAAAATTATTAACCAGGTACTAATTTTTAATCGCGATAAAACGAAGCAACAACAAGTTCTTAAACCGTGCGCTTTTATTATTTGCTATTTGATACCTTAGCTTTGATTTCAACACCGCAAAAATAATATAGCTTGTGGCGAAGATCACTAAACTAAATATAATTTGTATATATTATTTATAATATAACATCTCAACACTTTTATCATTACAAACAATAAATATGTACAATTGTTTACATATCCATAGTATTTATTATCAAAGTGTTAAACAAGAACGTCATTAGCAGAGAGTTAATACTTGTATACTTTGTAGTTATTGATAATTTTCTTTATTGCCTTATCTTTCAGTGATAAAGTTGAGTTCTATTTTCAATTGTTAATATTTTTTAGATATGTACTTATTACTTTTTGCTGAAAGCAAATCGTTGTGAAACCCTCCACTAGGCGAAAGGACTATCTGAAGAAGATCACAGGGATCATACGCAGAAGTTTGTAACAGCCATACATTCAACGAGATTTTTTTCGCAACTGACCGAATGTCACGACAGGCATTATACTCTAGTATAAGAGAGCGAGACTGGAGCGAAGAAGTTACCTATATGGGCACTTCATTATACAGCACACTTCATTCTAAAGTATTGTATTCACGCTCATGAAAGATGTCGCTGCTACAATATCCTTGAAATTCTTAAAGAACTTGTATCGTCATCTTACTATAAACAGTGGCGATCACAGACGAGTAAACGGTTAAAGTGAAGCTTTAAGGCCGTTCATAGCTTCTAACAAGAATGCTAAGCTAAGCTTTTGCCAGAAGAAGATGGATGTGTTTCAATTCTGTTGATTTCTTTTCCAGTGTATCTTCATCATCTGGTGCTACCTCCCGACCGACTACAACGGCTCCCTCATCATCTACAACCGCATCATCCGTCCCTACTACCAGAAACACCACAACCGCATCGATGATATCGCTAACTCAGGTAAAACATGTTAAAATGTACTCTCAAGTTATTTTTACCACACAGGTAAAATACAAACTTCAATTATAAAATTGCAGTTAAATTTCCAAGCCGATTGTTAAATGTCTCCAAAAGTTATACATGTCGAAATTTTATCGCAGCATATTTAGTACGTTACCAACCAATCTTTGGCGTAGTATTTTTTTTTTGTAAATATTATCCTATAATGTAACTTAACTCAAACAGTGGTTCTATGTTACAGAATTATTATTAATTCACCATCATAGTAAAAATTAATATAATAAAACTAAATAAGCATTTATTACAATATTAAGAAAAAAATTTGTTATGTGTTTAATCATATGTGTTGTTAATCACATTGTTAAATTTTAAAAATAAAAACCTGAAGCGTAGATAACGTAATTTACACTTAACTGTAAAAACAGGCCGATAAAACTTAGACCTTGCTAATTATTCTATAAATATTATAGCAAATTAAATTATAAGTACAGTAACACTCAGTTATTGCAAATTTGCCTATTTTACTCCATTCTCTTGTCCTTATCCCACTCTAAGTGGGGAGGGCACAACATGTTTTTCTTTTCTATTCTGTTTTGTCATTCGTCAGCTCGTGCGTTGTTTCCTTTATATGCATATCATACTTCACATAATCATCTCTTTTCGGCCTCCTTCTATCTACATATCCATGTTAACTTAAGTTAGTCCACTACTCCAAAATTTCAATTTAAGAATTAACAAGTTAATCTTACATACGGAGTAAATATTTTGAAGGAATTACCATGCTACTTACACTTACTATATGTCTAATATTTTTTTGTGTAAAGAGAAATTTAATATATCTAACAATACTAAAATTTTGTGGACTTTCATGGTTTTTTTCATCGAATTATTTATTATGTAAAGCAATAAACCAGTATATTAAAAGGGATTTTTTGACTTGAACAATAAATTAATATCCTATCTCTGGAGCATAGTTGATATTTCTTAGGAGCGATAGGAAAGGCAGATTAGAATCAAAACTTAATCTACGCTTTTTATTCATGCATTTAATTAACTCGAAACCCTGATAAAACTTCTGCTTTCATTAATACTAGTCGTTTTATGGAAGTACGAGTATCCTAATCTTCTAAAATCATAATTTAAGGGTTAGATATTTTGCTGCTGATTTCATTGTAGAACTTAAAAGTTCGAAAAATAATAGATTCGCACGCAGTACTTTTGTTACTTCGTATCTTCTGTTAAAATCATAATAGTGCTATTTGTTATAGTTCATTTTTCATACAATAGATTTTAAGACTCTAAAGCATGTTTCGATTGTTTTCTACTGGTTTCAGTCCAAGAAAGGTCAATTGCCTCCATTTCATCCAAGCATTCGTGTTCTTTTCTGGCACATATATACAGTCATGATTAACACGATATTGTGATTACAAATTGGTACCTTATTAGGCCTGACTAAGTTATGTACTTTCGTTGTTTTTTTATCCATTCCAATATCAGATAAGATTCTAATCTTACTCGAGAATAGTGATTTAATTATTTTATGACCGTTTCTTAGACTAGTCAAAATAAGTCTACAATATTAAGCCTACCATTAGGCCACTACGAACCAATCGGAACTTCTATACTAGGATTTATTTCAATTTTAAAATGGGTTATTCTATAGTCTAAATAGTCGCAATTTATTTAGATGTTTCTGCATTTGATTTTGTTTTTGGTCCATCAGTCTCTTCTTACTTTGTATAGTTCTGCCTTGTCATGAATGTGTTAATCCTTTTCGAAGATTCACATAGTTATTATTTGACATTAAACAAAGTCTAATATCCCTTCGCAATCAACGTCCTTATATAAACGAATATTTTTTACTTGGAATGACCAGTCTTGTTGACTTTAATATTTTACGTTTTTCCAGCATAGTTCCTAATAAAATTTATTGCCGGAGATCAATACAGTGTCGTTATGATTCAGGGCATTTTTGATATATTTTTAAAATATTTTTAGATGTATTGGAGCAGTTGGTGAAAAATGCCAACAAGCATATGGACAATACTTTCAGTGCATTAAACAAAAAGTTAATGTCTGAATTCCACAAAGATTAGGCGTAATGTACTCAGTTAGGTGTTTGGGTTAAAATATGTACTACGCTTACGGGATTGTTTCTGATATTTATTTATCAAATAAACAAGATTTTGGTTTATATATTATTTGTACATAAACTAATGGGTATTTGACGTTCTAGACACTGCAGTACTATAAATTCTATTTTCTATATGTAATCTCAGCCCTCATATATCACTAAGTGACTGAATCAAATATTATATGCAGCTTTACATAAACACTACTATCTTATCTCTCTTCTGACAAATACCTTCCCGATTTTAGTAAGAGCGGTATGTATTGGTCTAAACTAGATATAATAGTTACATAGTTACTGTTCCTCGCTGATTCTAGCTTCAAATGGAACTTTCTCTTTTTCCTAGCAAATGCTTAAAGGTTCTTATTTCTAAAACTGATAATAATGACTGGATAAAAGAATAACCATTTTACAGGCACGAAAATTATATTATATATAAAATAAACTTATATAAATTTTTATTTATAAAAATATATATAACAATAAGTTCTCAAGACATCTCTACTTTTACCAATTATAATGTATACGGACTTAATGCTCAATATCCGGTTTCGTTATTTCTATTAGATGAGGAAGATCGGCCTTTGTTTCTAAATTAAAATATTCTTTATTCAAGTAAACTTGTAAACGATTGCTTTTGAATCGCCAACTTTACTGCTGGTTCGGAAAGAAGTTCCTACCGAGAAGGGCCAGCAAGAAACTCGGCGGTTGCTCTTTTCAAAGTATAATTAATTATATTTTCTTATTACTTAGTATCTTGTACAGGGTCGAAGAGTAGCTATGGCCGCTCATTCTTATCATCTAAGTAATCCTCAACGGTATTAGCAAGTAGTAGTAGGCTTTCTATATTAGCCTCTTTTAACAGTGTTATTAAACTGCTTTTGCTATTGTTGCTGTAATGGCAAAGCTGAAATTGATTGCGGAATTTTATTATAGAATCTCATACCCAAACCCACTAACGACTTTCGTACTTTTACAAAGCGCAAACTTAAGTATAGCATATAGGATAACAATAATAAAAAAAACCAAGCCTTACATTTGTTTAACTGTGATATGATATATGGCTCGCTTATTTTTTAAACGAATATTTGATTTGTGTTGTTTGTCTCGGGTCCTATATCTGATCATAATGACATTATCACGGACAAGTAAAGTAGTATGCTTACTATCTTACTTGTCTGTGTAAAGCTTCGATACATAAAAATAGGTAATTGGTATTTTCAAATTAACAGTTACAAATATCCATGAGTTGGTGCAAAGTGCAAGCAGGAAGATTAATAGCTCAATGAAAAAATTAAAAGATTGAACTTTTTTCAATTGCGATGTATGTTAATTTTTTTTTTTGTATGGCAATTGATCGTTTTTTAAAGTTAGTATTTAGTTTTAGTATATTGCATAGATTGTTTTGTTGATTACAAATTTTCTCCACTCACATCTTTTAATTCGCATGTAGAAGTATGCTTAGATATGGTTGGTTATATAAACTGTTTTTACATAGAATAAAATTTATTTGCTTGCTTTGCCGAAGAAAATGGCGTCAGAGACTTATTGAAAATTATAAGCGTAGAAGGCAGTTTGTAAATAATTGGTATTGTTTACTTGATTTGTTTTAGTAGTGATTTAGTAGAAATACGCGCATTGTATTTTTTTTACTTCTTTCTATAGACCGTGATACATTGGCGCAATGTTTCGTCTGCTTATATGTCACTAAAAGTTCCAGGTTCGATTCGTAGTGTACAGTTTCCAAATTACCTGCTTAAGTTTGTTATATATTAACAGGCCGCTATTAATGGTAAATTTCCACAAACATTCGACATCTTTACGGTTAGAGTGTATGGCGTTAACCAAGAATTGGGTTCTTTATCCATGGCTTTCAAAATTGCTACTTTGATTAAATACTCTGTGATTAACTGCAAAGTTGTCCAAATTCACATTAGCCATTATTAAATCGATATCTAGGTCTAAGGTAAACGGTCGTTGGTTTTATATGGAGATTCCGTGGTATTCTGAAAATTGAGAATCTATATTTATTTAATATTGTTTGCAATTTTTTTAATACACTTTTTTATTTCACCAATTCACACCATGTATGTTTTTTGTCCATGTCAAATATTTTGCATCTCTTTCTTCTGTGTACGTCTTAATAGATATGTACGATTTTAGGTAAACAAGAATAAAGCTGCAATCACATAGACCAATATGTAAGTAAAGCCAGATGGACTGGTAACGCTTTACGTGTACTGCTTAATAGTGCTTCCCTTGAGAATGAATTAATAAATAATGCATTATTTGTATATTGGTTAATAACGCTTTTTGAACCTAACGAATGTACCTAACAAAATTTGATCACTTTCAAAATAACATTGCATATCATTCTCTAGGTTAATACCTATGTGTATATAGAGAATCCTTAATTTTAACAGGCAATTTAAACTTAAAGTTAACTGTAAAAAGACTAATCCACGTCACGCAACTCAGAGATCAAGTGTTAGATCACCATGACACAAATATTATATGGTAATACGACTATTGTTTCCCGAGAATATAATTTTGACATAAAACATTTGAATGCTGTCAAAATCAATTTGAATGCTTATTAAAAAATTATTGTTCGATTTTAGTCTTAATTATTGACTCGACTCATACTTGAGTTTTGTGGGCTTTTGAAATGATTATTTACGGTAATAGACTCGTTTAGGACTTTGCAGATTTTTTTGGAACTGACAGTCTTTTAGCTGTAACAGCGTAAACACGAGATACTTGAGCGTAGTAGCCATATACACGTCTTAAATCTTCCAATGAGGCTGGACCACAGCTTAGGGTTATTTGCGAAATTCTGAGTGATATTGTTGAATAGCCATCACGTAATTGAGTGTGGCGAAAAGCCAAGACCTACTGATGCTAAAAATTAAACCAGCCAGTTTCAATCAATTAAAATTATCTTTATTCGAATAATCTTTCAAGCACTTTTAAATCGTCAAGGATAAATATGATTAATGAAGTTACAAGTTTTGTGTATTCATCATAGGATTCATCATTTGTGATGCTTTTACAGTAACTGTATTTACAATTAGTCGCTTTAATTGGAATGTACGTAAGATGTAAACCACTCCAAGAAACGCTCAAAGACATGTACTTTCGGGTGCGACTTAGCACAAAATAGCGACGATTATATTGCTTTTAATAATGACAATAGCACGCAATATAAATTGTATAATTTTTACACTAGTATAATAAACTGAAATTTACTATAACAAGTTAGGCTTATGGGAAAAATAAATGTGCTATACAAGTATATACGTTTATTATATACGCAGCAGGCCTAAATACGTTGATAAGTCGACTTACGATCTTTTATATTCATAACAGGCATAAGGATTGCCTTTTTTATATAGTGAATGTTTCAGTGTCGATAAGTCTTTTATATCGCACATACAAATTTGGGAATATTAAAATAACTCTCTCATACGTATATTAAACGTAAACCTATTTATTGCTGCCTTGAAAAGTGGGCGTTTTGGACTTGTTAAGTTATTCTTGCCTGGTACTAATATATACTTCGATGTTTCGTAGAAATGCTTAATGCTTTTATTGGACTAAAAACGTATTTAACAAACAAGAAACAATAATAAAAATTCATTCCTATATGCTATATAAGCTTCAATTCTATAGAGTTTCATCAATATTGACAAGCAGATTAGTCCTAAGTTGAAAGTGTAACAGACAAACCCAAACTTTTGTATTAATATTAGTATGGATCCATTAGCCCTTTACCTTAAATATAGAATTTTGATAAAAGATTTATTTTAATAGACACAATTCTTTATTATCATATAAAAAGGGTATCGCACATAGTATTTACATAGACAATTAAAAGTCTGAATTCTAAATTCTGTCACCATAGGTATTTTTAAATTTTAGTCTATGGCGTACACATTGAATAACCTAATCGTTTTTTTTTCAGCCTCTCGCTTAGTAGCGGATGCAGTTAGGAAGACCAATTAAATCCTCGATGCAATTTTCCTAACAATGAAGAGTGAAAAGTACAAACATCATTGCACCCGCTTTTGTACCGCTTGAGACCACTCAATGAATGCCTACGAAAAAAAAAAGAAAATCCATAGACATTATGATATTTTTTATACATCTAGCTTGATTAAAGTTGGACAGTCTTAAAAATATTATATTATATTGATCGAACAATTTTTAAAATAACAGTATGAAGTTTTTTATTTATGAAATTATCCTTTTATTTTAAATAAGTATTTTTGTATTATCGTGAAGATATTTTTCAAGCGTTTAGGTTGTAAATTGTAGTTTAATTCTACCTTCTGCTCTGAACTGAACAATTTTTTGGATTAGGTAAGTGTTCTTTATTTTTCCTGTATTTTTAAGTTACATATGAAGCGATGGATTTCTTTTTAAAAAATAATTCGTGTTTGCTCAAGGAATGTTAGTATTTTTTCAGTTGTTGTTTGTTTTTTAAGACCAATTTTAAATGTTTGTAGATTTTTATATGACACTATATCTATTAGTTGGCAGATTATACAGAAAAAGTTGCAAATTGCTAATAAAAATAGACAATATTCGCGGGATCAAATATTATTTGGGATTTCGTATATTGAAACTTTCCAGTTATACTAGGTACTGGAAGTAAGTCTGGTTTTTGAACGATCGCATTTGTTTACTCGTTAACCGTTATAACTCCTTTTTAACCGGGTCTTCTTAAATCGAGTGCTCACTGCAGAACATCGTGACAATCTCAATTGGGGATATTCTCATGGGAGAACGCAGTCGCAGGATCCCCTTGTCTTCTTCTTTTTATACAGGAAAAAACCCCTTATGGCTACCAACGCCAGACGGGGACAGGCGGTGGTTATGTCGGACTAGCACTGACTAAAACGACTTGTGTGCTCCACCACGCTGCCGATGGACAGGGTATCGTTGTACACATTGCCCCCATCCCCGCCGACAGCTCTGATCCCAGAGAACACCTCTGGGTAGGGACCCCTCGAAAGAGACGCCCCCCTCCGCTAACCGGTGCATCGGGAGCACCAGATGCACCCACCGCCTCGGGGACCTGTAAGCCAGACGTCCGATATACAAATCCTCTTGTCCCCTTGTCTTCTACGCTGGGTTATTCTGAGGCTATTTGACTCCTTCAGGCCCTCTCCCCTCTCCTAACTAAATAAGGGTATTGTTTTCTCATTTAGCACCACCCAGAAGATTCATGCAGGCTGCCAGTAAGTTGCTCCTATCGACGCGAGCCGATCCCCCAAATCCTTCCATCTTCTAATCGGGCATTCCTCTTTATAACCAGTATTTTACTTTACATCTTGTTTTTAACCAATTCATAATTCATTTATGATCGAGTATTTATCCTATAACTTGTGTTCCTTAGCATTTCGCCTTTTAACTGGTCTGTCATAGGGTATTTTATCTTAATTGTAAACCTATAGCTTTTCTATACTCTTAGCATGTCACTTAGCATCTCGTATATAAACTATATCGCCTTCATTAGTCTAAGCCTGCATTTTCTGCCATAATAACTAGCCTAAATCGCAATAATTCAGTTAATATAGGTCAATGCGTTTGGTTAAAGACTCATTTTATATTATATTCGAAAAGTTTTTTTATGAAACAAAATAGTGATTTTAATTGTAATTGATTTACATTTAAATTATAGCCCCACCATTTTGTAGGTTTGTAATTTTATAAAATGCACTGATATTTTCTTATTTATAGCTAACTTAATAGCTTAGTTTTCAAAAATGAATACATAACTTTCATAGCGTCGCAGATAAAACCCTAATGATGTAAATTTTATGTCCAAAAACATAATTTTGCGTTTATATTAATTATTGTATTTAGTAAATATGAATGATGTTTGTTGTTTATATTCTAATCTATTAATTATTAATGAGCAATAATAATTATTATTTCTAGAACAGTAGTAATAAATTTGTTTTATCATATTTTTTATTAGTTATTATATTTTAATCTTTAAATATTTTAAAGTTAAAGGTATTTTGGCGTAACTTAGTAGGTATACGATTTAGTATGTCAATCGCCTTAAATAATAATTTTAGTTAACGATGAAATTTTTGCCATGTCCTATGTACGACTGGGATATGGATGGAAATGATGTACCAATAATAATTTATCATTTTAAATACTACCACGTAAAGTAAAATATCTTATGTACATTTTAGAACGATTGGAGACATCGCATAATAAACCATAAAGATCATCAAAAATAATAAAAATAATTTTCTATTTAAAATATTTTTTAAATAGGAAATATTGCCAGATAAAAAAAAAATTAGTTTAATTATATTTATTTCAGGATAAAGTTATTTTCGTTTTAAGTGACGCTATCGACAGATATGTAGTCAAAGTTTGAAAGTAAATATTTTTAATCATGTATTTAACATTTTGCTGGTATTAAATTAATGTTAGTGTGCCTTCAGATATTTGGCTGTATTGATGTATTCATTCAATATATTGTTAATGCTGTGTTTTTTTCACATAATAAAAGGAATTCATTGCATAGTGTTGTTTTTTTTAAACTATTGACAACTCAAGGCCATTGTTATTTAGACCAAAACAACGGCCCTTTGTCGGTATTTTTTATTCATTTCATGGTATTCACGTTATCATTCTCATGTCTTTTTGCCACTCTAAGTTGAGTCGGCACATGTTGTCACATGATTTGGCTATGAATTTTAAGACCGGTTGCCTGCCTGACGTCATCTTAACTTAGTCGTATTTTACGTCACAACGGTACGAAAGGGGGTGGTCTATTCTACTCAGCCGGATACCACACTGCGGGTCGACTTACCTTAGGCACCTTTTACTACACCTCGGTAAGAAATGAGGGTGGTCTATACTATTCAACCGGATACCACACGGCGGGTCGACTTACCTTAGTCGCCTTTTACGACACCTCTGTAAGAAAAGAGGGTAGTACTATTATATTCAGCCGGATACCACACGGCGTGTCAGCTGTTCTGGACTATTACACCTATTTCCCCATATTGGGACAAGGATTTCACTACTATCCCAACTGTCGTCCGTAATACGTAGCCAAATCATATGACAACATGTTGTGCCGACCCCACTTAGAGTGGGATAAGGGCAGGAGGATGATGAGTCCAGAACAGCTGACCAACCGACTTGCACCGAAAGGTGTCTCCTAAACTAGATAGATAGATATATCAGGGAATGAAGACTAAAATAAACTATATTTCAACACCTAAAATTATATATTTCCTAAAACAATATATCATAAACTATACTTATGCATTACTTTCTATAGATTTTTCAGCTTGAGCTTGATTTTCCTTCTCAGCTTTTCTATTTCTCCATGCTGTCATGTATAAACGAGGGTGGATGGGAAAGAATCCAGCTAAACCTGAAGAAAAATAGTTTGTATATAACAATTACAAATTCATTTTCACTGACACCTCAATATGTTATATTTTTTCATAAAATTGTCAAAAAATTATTTAATACAAAAATACAAGATGTGAAAATTTTCGCCATTCCAACACCTTTAGACCCCAACGCCCATCGGTTCTACGCACTATGTACCCCGTCCATCGCCACTTCAGCTTCGCGACACGCTGAGCTATGTCGCTAACTCTGGTTCTTCTACGTATCTCCTCATTGCTGATTTGATCACGTAGAGATACTCCGAGCAAAGCTCACTCCATCGCCCGCTGAGCGACTCTGAGCCTTCTTATGAGGCCCATAGTCAGTGACCATGTTTCAGATCCGTAAGTCATCACTGATGAACATGCACTGCTGTATTTCTATTATTTTCATGTCATAGAATCTTTTCACAATGGATTATCCACTTATTGGGAGAATAACAAACACTGTGTCCTGCCACCTCAACTTTGGGAACCAAAACACATTTATTTAGTAAAATTAAAAGTTAAATAAGTATAAAAATGTTAAAACTGATATACTACTGTGATCAAAAAGTAAGGTGAATTTGTTTATAAAATGTTAATTTAATTATTCTTCAAAATGAATTTTAATACTTTTAAAGTAATACCAGCCAGATAAAACACTTTTGCCAATGCTTTTTCCATTCAAAAGAAATAATAAAATTATTTTTGCTATAATCTGTGATGATATAGAATTAGGCGTTACTTTGAGGAGATCCGTAACACAAAAGTAATAAATTAAAATAAAATTATTTTTCTATAATCCGTAATGAAAAAGCAAAATAATTTTATTATTACTTTCATATTATTCTACAAAGTAATGTCTAATTCTATAAATTACTTTTTCCAGTCTTCTAAAAAGTCTAGTTTTGTTCCATTATAGCCTTCTCGACCTTCTTCAATTTGGTGCTTATCTGTTCAGTTGTGGCAAAATGGTGTCGCATTATTCTTTTAGGCTTGCTGAATAGATAGAACTTGCAAGAAGCTAAATTGGGCGAATACAGTATGAGTTGAGTTTTGGTAAAAATAAATGCTACACATATTGCCAGATTTAAGCAAATTTGGCATTAATTGAGACTACGCGTTTATGAGATCCTAAATCCTTTAAAATGAGTCAAATGATATTCCAACATTATCAGCTAGGTTTTAATTAAATCTGATGACAAACAGAAGCTAGACCAATGTTATAACATTTAGCTTCAGTCCTACAAACCTAGCTGACAGTCCTACAAACCTAGCTGACAGTCCTACAAACCTAGCTGACAGTCCTACAAACCTAGCTGACAGTCCTACAAACCTAGCTGACAGTCCTACAAACCTAGCTGACAGTCCTACAAACCTAGCTGACAGTTCCACAAACTTAGGAAAAAATAATTACCTACCTTCCGAATGCTGAGAGTTTTAAATAACAATTGCACCTTATTTTTTTATCGCAGTATTATCTTATTTCTTACTATTGATAAAAAATAATATAAATGTCAACCTAGGAGTTCGGCTACAGGGTTTGTGACATGTGCTCCTTGGCCGAGCCAGTATTTTATTCTCTCCAGATTCAATGCTACTAATTTCTCATTATTGATATTAGGCACTGGGTCATAGGAGCCCAGCTGTTCAATGACCGGTTGACTATTGGGCCTGCGTCTCTGAAATTATTTAAAAGTTAAATGTTAATTTTATTTATTAGCTTCAATTCAAATTCAAAAGCTGTGATAGTCCAGTGGGGTGACTGTGCGACTCTTTCGAGAGGGTATCAAGTTCAAACCTGGGCAGACACCAATGAGTTTTTCTATTAAAACTTATGTGTCTAATTGATAATTGCAATTTATCACATGCTTTTCGGTGAAGGAAAACAATGTGAGGAAACCTGCATATGTCTAGAGAAATCTGGGGATATGTGTAACCTACCAATTTACAGGCAGCGTGGTAGATCTTAGCTCCAATCCTTCTATTCATAAACCGAGAGAGGAGGCCTATGCCCAGCAGTGGGATACTGTAACAGGCTGCTACTACTACAAATTTAAAATATTCTTTATTCAAGTGGAATATGCACTGCAATACCTACAAGAAGCTACTTGTGACAAGGTTTGACATTTCAAAAATGATAAGAATAAAAAATTATTGGAATGAAGTATGTTTGCATTCACATTTCACACATAAGAAACTCGCATATTCAATATAACACTGGTAAGGACAAAAATTGTGAAGCTTGGCAGATTGTCATTTTTATGGTTTTCTTCTCCTAGAAGGTCTAGAAAGATATTTAGTTTGATAAAAAAAAACCTGCTGAATTATTGCTTGTTTCAATTTAGGGTCCTTTTTATAAAGTTAATACAGACACTGAAAATATTTAATAACCGTGACATTTGCGATATTTGTTTTTAAATTAGGGCCAAATAGAGTTTATTACTATGATCTTATTCTTAGACTTATTAATTGACCAATTTAATTCAAAAATCCATTTTACTTACATGAGTTACTGATATATGGTAAAACGGTCTGTTTGTACATCCATGGCGAATAAGACGGATAGATTTTGCCGCACGAATAAAGTACTGACCAGTGCCGCTAGCTGGAGGTAATGGCATTGTTTTTATATAAAATATTTATTGCCTACTATTTATTATGAAACTTAGTAACCTAAAAAAATGACAGCAACAACAGACAAATAATCCGAACATAAATTATTTACGAAATTATAAATACCACAGACTGTAACCTCATAGTGTCACGGAGAATACTCATCTCATTAAATAAATTAAAGATATGTTTAGTTTAAAAACTACCGTTAATATAAGATAATGAAAATATGGATTTTATACGCAACAATTGAATTGTTAATTTGTTTTAAATGTCATCTACATTATTACCTAGGTACTTATACGATCCTATAGAGAGTAACGCTCAGATAACAATATAAAATGTTATTTCTTATGTTAACATTAAATTAGTTATTATTAAATTATGTATTTTATTATTAAGAAATAACCATTGAACACTTCCATGCAAGAAATCCTTATATTCTAATAAGAGACTCCGCTTCCGGGAAATATATCCTCATAAAGTAAAATCACTTCCACATCCCTTTTACACTACTTTTCCTCTCATTTATTGGTTTGCCTTTCTCCGATTATAATTCAAATTTATCAATGAAATACACTAATGCATAATTTCACTGGCAATTTACTAAAAATATTTGGGCTTGGGGACTGGCGTAACTCCACTGCTAGTAGTACAATTATATATGTATAGACAATAGCAAATACAATAAAGGTAGGGTGTGAATAGGAGGTTCGTCCAAAGTTTTCTACCCAAAAATATTAAGAAGTGGTGATACTAAATTTACCGTCGGTTTAATCCAATAATGCCCTACTTTTTTCATCATTTCAACTTTGTTGCATATTGCGTATTCTGATGGAATTTCTAACACCTTTGAACCTCAATATCCTTCTTTCCTACAGATTATGTGGCATGCCACATTCACTTTCGTAATTCAATGAGGTGAATTAAATTTTCTTTAAGGATGACCCCATTTTTAATTAAATTCATTGTGATTTCTTATGTCTTAATATTGGAATTGGACGCCCATGTATGACATAATTACTGCTTACTGTTAACGAACAGTTTATTTATTCTTAAAGATAATATGACTCAGTATCTACGCGTCTACCAAGGGTCACGTTGAAGGGTAGATTAGGATAAACCTTTTACGAATAAACTTCAAAGACACCCAAATGTATCGGACATTGATTAATTCAGATAACATCTTCACCATAGATTATCATTCCGATTTTCTGCTCGAAATCATTACTATTAATTTCTTACCAGTTTTAAATAAAATTTACAGTATAGGTTACGTGCATCATTTTTATATCATCTGCAATCTATCACAAAACAGACCCCCATAACTGTCTATCGGTGAACGAATTTTTTCAAAATCTACTAAACGGATTTTTGACGAGTTATTTTTTTTAGAAATGTTTAGATTAATAGTAAATTAAATAGGAATCGCGAAGGGACTTAGCGGGGAAAAATAGCGCTTTGACAATATATTTTCTGCACTAAAAATCAGTAATTGTTTGTCTTTTTTACCATTTGAGGTATTTCAGCTTATAATTCAAGTTTTGATACTAAACACTACTGAATTTATAACTCCGCGTTACCTTTCCTAACGTTTTCGGCATTAATAATTCCTCTTAAGTCCTCCAGTATTCAGGGGTTACGGTGTAACGTTAATGAATCCTGAGCGTCCCGTTTTATAAACGGGAAGTATGCAGTTTTAGAAAGGTAGAGATGTACATTTATACAGTAATTTGAATACTTTATTTAATACCTGGTTGACGGAGCTTTTCTCCGTGTTTTAGAAGATATTAAAAAGATGCAATTTGAAAAAAAAAGGGATTGTCATATCTGGATTTGTTTCGGGGAATTTTCTCTTTTTTAAGTCCATCGTAACTTTGCAAGTCACAGCGTAATTAGCCTTTGTTTTCTAATAATATTGTTGCAGTTTTTCATTGCCTGCAAACAGGTATAACATGACATTTTTAATTAAACCTAGCTAGATCAATTTTTCGCCCCCGAAACCCCCTAATTACTATGTTTCATGAAAATAGTTGGAGCTGTTTCAGAAAATCACACTATATAAAAGATTAACTTATTTTAAGATGAAAGATAACTTGCGTTATCAATTATAAAAACTAATTGTATTTATTTGTTGAATTTTATAAAGGAATAGTATCATTTTGTAGTGGCAAATATTTTTAGGAAAAGGAAATTTGTGAATTCCAACTATGGTTGACAAGTATTCGGAAAAGTAAACGCGATGTTTCCAAATTCGTAATTTCCTCAAGATTAAAATCATCAAAACGTAAAGATTATTCCTCAAGATTAAAATCATCAAGGAGCCTTATTTTGGAACCATAGAACATCTTCTATGGTTCCAAAATAAGGCTCCTTGGTCTAGAACAAACTTCTTTCTTTAGATTCTAATCCCCTTTAATAATAGTATTTTTAATTGCAGTGCTTTTAATAGTATGCCATAGTATCTCTATTCATTTACTAATTTAAATATGAAAGATTTTATTTATATAATTTTGTAAGTGATTTCAAACGAACCAACATCACTATTCCCGATTGCAACTAGCCTGACCGATATACGACGACCTCAAGACAAGGATGCATATACATACTATATCCAAGCTAGAGAGGGAAGGAACGTTTAAGTGGGTCATGGGATAAGAGGAACTTCAAGCAACGGTCTAGATGTAAAGCGCTGCACTGCTTGATTTCATAATATCGGGAGGCTGAAAACAGTGAGCTATAAATAGCCTCCGAGGTATGACATAATTGATGTTTTTGGTAATATCTTTTAGCGTTTTTAAAACGATTTTATATCGATTATTTCTAATTGTTTTTTTTTTTGAAAGCATAATTTCAGATTCTTACCTATGTTTTTCAAAGTTCTTTTTCGAGAACGTTAGTTTTTTTAGTTTTGAAATATCGCCTAGTTCTGTATGTATATATGCATATAGAAAAAAATTATGATTTTCGAATGCAATTATTTTATTGTCAAGATTTTTTTATTATTATCATTTATACAAATTGTAAAAATTTTGTAAAAAAAAATTTACAAATACGGTAAGTATAGACGTTGTTATAATACGAGTAGAAAATGTGAAAAATATAAGGGAAAAAAGTAATATTATAATTTAAATTTAATTAGTAGGTAAAAGAGTCGGTTCTAATATAACTAACTCTATGGTACTAGTAAATAAAAATACTAAACGGTCTATAATTTCATTGATGAAATTCAAGATTCAGAAAACCGATTATAATATCTACGATCAGACACACCTCTGCTCCACTTAATTGTACATACATTTATAGATCACACCTCCAACGTCTAGCGTAGGACGGTATTAACGAGCGCTGAATCCGCTGAATTGTGTTCATCCCGCGCATGCGTTCCGGGATGACGATCGATGCTCCGAGCGTCCCGTTCAGTGATCGCGCGCCCGTCACCCAGGCCAGTGCACAATGCGTTCGCATTGAGGCGGGAAACACGGCAAACTGTATCTCCGCGAGTACGCCGGCGAGGAGGAGCGGCCGCCGTGCCGGGAGGACTGGCGCCGGCAGGAGTGGTCGGGCACGCGGAGCCGCCTGCCGCAGGTGGACCGCAGCCCGTCCCGCCGCAGCCCGTACCTCGCGCGCGATGACGAGCCCTCTCCGGCGCCCGACGAGCGCGGCCGCTCCGCCTCCGCCGGGGCCCACCACCGCGCGCGCCCGAGGCCCCTGCGCTACCAGTCCCTCGAGCGCGACTACGACCGCTCCTACGCGCCGCCGCCGCCCCCCGAGGATGACTACTACCGCCGCGAGCCGCCCCCCCTCTTCCTCGGGGAGCTGCAGTCCCAGAATTCCGACCTCCAACGGGAACTGGGCAACCTCAAGAAGGAGCTGGAACTGACGAATCAGAAACTGGGCTCCAGCATGCACAGTATAAAGACATTCTGGAGCCCAGAGCTGAAGAAGGAGCGGGCGTTGAGGAAGGAGGAGAGCGCTAAGTACAGCCTTATCAATGACCAACTCAAACTGCTCAACCAAGAAAATCAGGTCAGTTTCTTAATATTTTCAATTAACTTAACAGTTTCAATATATGAGGATTTCTTATTTAAATTTAAAACAAAAATGTAGAAGTTATATCTATCTTAAATTACTTACATGCTAGGACTATTCAAATCATGCCCACGTCGAATGGTCTCAAGAATGCTGGCAGCGTTTCCAAGCTGAATTGCTAAGCTGATTCTTTGTGTGAAAAAGGAACCAGCCCTCTTGTCACCTGAAGAGGCAATTAACCGGGTTAAAACGGATAAAAATTTCGCACTTTGACTACATGGTCCTAGGGTCTCATCAGCAAACAGCACAAATATATAACTCTCGATAAGAAATGCATACTTCCGCCGTTTGTCGGATTCGGCCATTTCCGCCGCAGCTCCAGGTCTTGACGCTGTTTCCCTGATATGGGACGAGGCTAACGTATCAATACGTTTCTTTCTTACGCTTATCGATTTTAAGCAATTCATTATTCTTGTTAAATTATATTTGCTGGAATTATGTGTTAATTCTGTTACAAGACTCAATGTAAATTCTATGAGAAACCTTTTTTTAAATAATTTTTCATAGTTTCATTTATCAATAGGATACTACTGGTCTATAATTGTCTTTATTCGTAAGAGTTACAGTTGCATAGTATTCGTTGTTCCTTACGCCTGTCATCTGCGCTGCGTCATACGCATGCTTGGGATTTAGTTCATTGATGTCACTCATAGGTCAATGGGGGATTTTTATGGTGTTCTATTTATATGCTATTTTAAAAATATTTTTAGTCTTATAGATCTTTTGATTTAGGAAGTAAATCTTTAATATTTAAATGAGCTAATGTAGTATAATATAGTTCCGGAAATGGTTTCAACGATTTGACTGAAAGTCAATATGTAGGGGTTTCGGGAGTGATCAATCGATCTAGCTAGGTTTCATTTAAAAAAATATATTTATATCCCTGTTTTCAGGCATTGAGAAACTGCTAAAATATAAATAGAATACAAAAGGTAATTTGACTGCTATTTGTAAAGTTGTAATCGCTCAGTTGGGAACGGGTGGACTAAAGAAGTGCAAAACCCATGTCCTATATATCACGAGCCCTTTCTTTCTTTCTTTTTTATTGCATATTTTTATCTTTAAAAAAAATTACCGAGCAAGGCTAGGTCACCTAGGTACTGAACTTTAAATAAAGCAAATTTTATAATATACTTTATATTATAATATACTTTTTTGAACATTGCAACACCATCACCAATATATACAGAGTAAATAGCAAATCTTCAATTATTTTTAATGAATCCGTAAAGGCACGTACAGATTACTCATATCTTTTGCTTAAAATAAGAAATTTTATATCATAATTAAAAGAATTCCGTATGTGAATAGAGATTGAATAATTATTATAACTGTTTATAGTTCATAGATAATAAGTCAGGAAAGTCAATGATTTTTTTTGTTATTAAAATATTAATATTTGGCTAATTATAATACATTTTACAGTTATATTTATAATCAATTTTAAGAAATACCTACCAAAACAAATTGCGTTAGGTATCAGGTACCAGGAAAGTCAATCAATTACTATTTTTATGTTATTAAAATATTAATATTTCGCTATAATCAATAGTTACATTTTACAATTATATTTATCATCAATTTTAAGAAATACTAAAATATTTTGCGTTAGGTATTGTAGTAGTGATGTATCACTTTAATTGAACTAGATCACATTTATTCTATAAAAAATACACATTACTTAGTCTCCTCAATTGAGTTTAATCAAATTTTAGTTGAGCATAGTTATGTAAGCAAGAAGCATAGTTTTCGTTTGAAGATTTTAAATGTAGGTATCATTAATATAGTGAATATTAAACTGAATTGATCTATGATTTAATGTGACTTTTTTTTTACAAAATTCGATAGATTTATATATTCTACGAGATATATTAGATATTTACACACGTGAAAAACACAGCTATGTATAACACGGCTATATAACAGACAATCCTAATTTTAAATAACACCTTTTTTTAATTAGCACTAGCACTATACACTATCAATATATATATAGTACACTATCAATATACTACACTAACTCGAAAGGTTTTGTCCTTTTTAGTCTTCTCAGAAGTTATGGTAGCCCAGCGGTAACACCGTGCGACTATATCGAGGAGGTCACGGGTTCAAACCATGGCAGACAATGAGTTTTTCTGTTAAAACTTATGTGTATAATTGATAATTACAATTTATCACACGCTTTTCGGTCAAGTAAAACATCGTGAGGAAACCTGAATATCTCTAGAGAATTCTGGAGATATGTGTAACCTACCAATCCGCATTGGAGCAGCGTGAGAGGTCTTAGCTCCAATCCTTCTCTCCAAAAACGGAGAGAAGAGGCCTATTCTCAGCAGTGGGATAGTAACAGGCCGCTACTTACTTTAACTTATTTTAGTCTTCTCAGTTGTAGTTGTACTTCTTACTGTATTAAAATATGGGTACCTAACTTTTATTCTAGTAAATCTATGGTTCGTGAAGATACAAAAACATTTTTTATCGTCCTGCGTACCTATAGGTACCTATTTGTAGATGAAATCTCATTTTCACCTAAATTTTGCACCGCCGCACAGCGCAGGTAGTTTTTAATTAAAATCACCACTTAGTAACTCATTAAAACATTTTAATTACCGCTTCAACTAGCAATTATCTTCGTACGAATATACCATTACAGAGTTTTTAACTACAGTAAGTGAGTGTTAAACGCTAAACAATCTTTTATTTTATATAGCTCACTATTCTACTACTCGATAGATAGCGTTGCACGGTGCAATACTAAATCGAAATCGCGCTAAGAAGATTCTTTGTCTCAGACATAGGTAGGGCTTTGAGAGGTAAATAAAATCGAGATTTGTATTCTTGCGATTGTAGTTTCATTTCTCCTATCGGCTCAGTGTGTGGGTGTGTTCAGTGAGTAAAATATGTCCATCTATACTAATATATAAAGCTAAAGAGTTTGATTGTTTGAACGCGCTAATCTCAGGAACTACTAACGACCGATTTCAAAAATTCGTTTAGTTTAAGATAGACCATTTATTGAGGAAGGCTATATGCTATATAACATCACGCTAAGAGGAATAGGAGGATGAATAGGAGAGGAGCAGCGATAAAAAAATATTACGAAAATAGCAAAATTTAAAGCTTTCCTTGCGTACGATGAGTAAACGGTAATAGTTATTCAAAAATCATGTATTACAAAATTGTTACCCTCTAAAAGTTCTAAATAAAAATCCGCGACAGCATATGTCTAGCTTTTAAGGTTAACCCACTTTAACCATTTTTATGGTTATCAAAAGATCATATTACGGTTTTAATCTTTCCGCGCGGGCGGTGCTGCTGAATATTGCTAGTCGATAATAAAGTGAAAGGAAATGAGAGCTATTATCTTTCTCTCTATGTGTCACTAAACAAAGATAAGTATATGAGTTTCATCTTTCTTCACTTTTACAGACTTTGATAGCGGAGCAGTTAGGCCTTTGGAAACAATTGTTACAGCATTCAACACTTTTAAAGCCTTATTACGTTTAAGAATCTAAAGGTGCGTATAGACATCGCGAGGCATGCGTTGCGAATGGTTCGTCTCGCATGCCTTGAGATGTGTGGACGTTTGTACTCACAGTGAGCATTCGCGGTCGTTGCGAATGCTACCTCAGTAGTCAGTACGAGCCGAGCGCTCCCTGTGGACGGACGTTTTCCTTGCATCGGTCATGAGTCATGGAGCCCATGTATGGCCATAATGTAATCGGTTCATAAAAAATCGTTTTGTCCACGTCCTTTTTAAATATTTTATGAGTTTCTTTATATACCGCAGCTGCAATTTGCACGTCTCACCTTGTCAGAACCATTTTTCTACGACGAATACCATGCGTGGTTGTTTGTGTGCTCAGCTTGAGCGTATGTTACTCGGGAATAATGTATAAATGTACCGTCGCATGCCTCAGGTTGAGGCATGACGAACTAAAAAAGCCTGGATTTGAAAATCTTTCCAGCTTCATACAGGACTACGGTTTAATAATGTAAAATTGAAAATGTTTAAAAGATTGACCGTCGAGTTTCTTTCTGGTTCTTTTCGGTAAGAGCAACATTCCGAACCAGTTGTAGCTTCATTAATCATATTGATCCTTGACGATTTAAAAGTGCTTGAAAGAGCTTATTTGAATAAAGATTATTTTGATTTGATTTAATTTGATTATTCACGACGCACGACTCGCGATGTCTGTACGCGCCCTAATATTTATTGCATGTGCCTTTAAGTTTCAATGGTTATAAGAAACAAACTCTAATAAAATCATTGAAGCGTTTCTGCATTCGATAATGCAACCGATACCATTGTAAAAAACTAACCAACCACGTCGAACGTTTTTAATACTTTATCGTTTCTAATATGCAAAGAATATCATAGGGACCCAAAAAATCAGAGGGAGCATGTCCCGAAAAGTGTATCCTGTATTAAAAGTGGAATAGTAAAGTACCAAATGGAAGCATTAGAGTAGGAGTAGTACTACTAGAGTTGTCTAAAGATTATATCAACTCAAGTTCAGGAAAAAAATATGGTTAATCTATTCAATTATAAGTCCCCTAAAGCTCTTTGTCTGTATATGGTCGATTTTCTCTACATCTACTGAACGGATTTTTGTAATTTTAATAAAGGGTATTTTTCCAGTTTAATTCTTCCGGAAGGTTAAGGTTAACAGAATATTACGGTTGTATGTAAATTGAGTTAAAAAGGTCGCGCAGTTGTATAAGAACTTGCCTGCGGGAAGCTTAAATCGCGTAAACCAACAAAAAATAGAGATATACCAAAAGTAATGAGTACTAGAGAGTTGTAGATCTACAAAAATACTACAAAAAGTCAGTGATAGCATGTCTCTATCTCTTATGGTTAACTCACAATAACTACTAATATGTTCGAAGCCGCGGGCACAGCTAGTTATATATATTAATTAAGCACATAAGCCCACTTAAAAAACGGTTTGAAACGGTGACCTGGTGACAAATAAGTAGTCTCAAAGTTCGGCTGGCACGACTTATTCATTATATTAAGTATACGTAGCTAAATTAAAGAATATTACAAAAATTTTAGACCTATATTTGGAGAGAATCTCGAAATTTATAAACCTACATTCGAAGAGTACTTCAAATCTATGAAGCTAGTCGGAGAGAATATCAAAAACCAGCTAAACCTCAAAATCAATAGTAACTCGGCAAATAAAACTTGTATACAAATAACTTTATACATAGCATGTTCAATCAATTGAAATTGCTGCATTGCAATCTCTTTGAATTTATTTTAAAGATAACATATGCAGCTTTTCATGATATAGGGTAATAGAAAGCCTTATTATACAAACGGTATTCATGAACTTAGCAAACACTTTAGTAAGATCATACTGTAGAAAAGTGATAACTCTCTCAAGTACGTGTTTCCGTAGAGTCCTCGAGTTCTTCGGACATATTGTTAGAAAGACTGGAGACAATCTGGTCTCCAGTCCAAACCAAACTGTCCACCGAACTAGTGATCATTAGCAGAAGCTAAAAGCTAAAAGAAGCTAAGAAGGAAAAAGGGCAAGAGGCCGCAGTCCAACTCGATGGTCCGATCAGATCACCAAGTCGCTCCATCCAAGTTCGCCTCACAAGCAGCAAAACATCGCAAAAACCTGGAGATCAGTTATATGCAAAAAAGTGGTCCGTGGAAAAGGTCACGACCCTCAGCACTGAGGAGAAAAGTGATGCTAAGTCACAACTACATGAAGATTCTATTAAGTTATAAATTTTAAAGCATACCTGTAATTAGCAATAATGATAAAGTCAATAAATTTTATCTTCTATAATGATAAACGAGTGTTATATATAAATGTGGGCGAATATCTCGTTAATGATGGGCTTGACCTAATGCTGCTGCCAGGATTGGCTCCAGACGAGAAATCTCCTCAACGGTTAACATTAGGGATATTAAATTTTTATTAAATCTTACATACACGAAGTTTTTTCAGTTATAAATTTTCGAGCATAACTGATGTAATTAGCAATAATGATAAAGTCAATAAATTTTATCTTCTATAATGATAAACGAGTGTTATATATAAATGTGGACGAATATCTTGTTAAAGGAAGATCAAAATGGAGAAGAATGGATTGTGTGAAGTATGGCATGCTTATAAATGGAGAAGCGCCAGAGTTGACGAATGATATGAGAGAATGGATAAGGAAATAAACTGTACCGACCTCCATTTAAAGTATAATTAGGGGGAGTAGTATAAATAGTAGTGTTAACTATATATACCTATATATCTGGATCATATGCTTTAGTATGATGACAAATCTTGTCGAGCTAAATAGATGCCGTCGTTATCATAACATTTGCGTGCATTATATTGGATTTTTACTAATTGAGAAATGAAGTATAATAATGTTAGTCTGTACAAGTAATAAATATACAGCAGAATACGTATTATATAGTACGTACGTAGTAGTAGTACGTATTTTCCCGGAAAATTTATATTATATATGTTCAGACTAAATGTGAACAGTTACAAACTAAAGGAACTAATTAGACTTATCTACGATAAACAGGAAATGAGTTAGAAACTGTATTTTGTTTATTTAAATACAAATAGTTTACTAAAAACTTTATATAGAGTAGATTATAAATTGACGCTAACTACTCAAGTAATCGCTGAAAAAAAATTTTAAACAACTTTCGTCAAACAATTTAAGTAGAGCTTTATAAATGTGTGCGTGCGTGTTAGAATGTGGGGTAACGAGCTTTATAAAGTAAATATAGTCAAACAATAGGCCCGAATTCTGATTGCTGATTCACTTATAATGGCGATCGGCTTAGTTTCCGTAAATAAAAAAACTGGTTTGGCATGTGTACTTCAATCATACTAAACGTAAGCCGAGATTTTTTTTGGTTTTTAGAACGGAACATTCTATCTTTCTTTCCTTTTAGATCTAAAAAGTGTCCAAACTTGGTCTAAGTCAACTCTTCGCCGTCTCCTTGTGTATGAGAATTGGAGCGTCGTATTCAGAGATAATGATTATTTACAATTGTTGTTATATAATTTACTAACCTAAATAATAAATAATGTTGATCTTTGACAGTTTAAAATGGATGTCCATGTCTCTCTCATGGCATTAATCTCCTCAAAACACCAATAATATCAGTCAAAGCGTAATTAGCTGCATTTATTTTCAAAGATTTCTTTTTAAATATGTACTTATTAAATTGAGAATATTGGAAAAAATATGTCGATATCTTTCCTACTCGAATAGTTCAAGTTAATATTATAATTTTTTTTATCAATCCGTTAAGTTTCTTCATCTCATAAATAGGTAAAATTAGATTGAGAGAATTGTCTTTTATAACACAGATTGTTTTAAAAGATTTCCAAAAAAGGAATCTTCTATCAATTAATACTAGAAACACATTGACCAAACAAAACGGCTGTGACAATTACTTAACATTTAATCAAAGTAATAATCGCGTACATCTAAATAAAATAAACTATAATTTATAAATATTCAATCTGGTTCTAGTAAAGTAGTCCCTAGTGGCATATCCACACGACATCAAAACGCAAATGTACCATTAAATGGTATAAAATATTAAGAAATAAACTTTACCATAATAATGTACGTGTTAAACCTTTAGCGCAATCACCATGCAATGTGATTGTGTGCAAACATTAATAAAAGGAAATATTGTCCTAAAATGCTTAAATTGCCTTACGTAGCATTACTTTTGACGAATGTTTCGCCCATTTTTGGGTAGTGACGCCATGTTTGTCTCAGCATCCTCCGTTGAACAATAAGTCTCCTCTTGCCAAGATTCGTTTTGGCGGAGGTCCAATAAGGCTAGGCTAAATAATAACGGAGCCTGGAAACGATCTTAAATAATGTGTTTGCCAATTTTCTGTCTAGGCTCTAAAGAGATTTCTGGGTCACGGTGCCGTTAGCAGGGATACCGTGTCCTGACTTGGAACGATAGTTCGTAATCGGTAAATCGGTCGGAACATTGATAGAAGGTAACATAGATTTGTTATTTCCTACGTCTTTATTTTTTTTTATCTTAACCGTTTTCTTCTCTTCTTTGTCGATTAAGGTTCGATTATTTTAATAATAACTTCACTTTGAGAAGTGAAGACAGATTTCTTAATTAAACAGTTCTGTTTGCCTTTAAGTAATCGGTACTTTTGTTTTTAATTCTATTCATATAGCGGTTTTTGTAGAGTGTATTGTATACAATCGTTGTGGGCCAAGTTTGTACAGAAAATATCAATGGTAGAGTTTTTTCGACACTATCTTTACCTTATAGCATACATATGTAAATATGGCTGCATATCATTAATTTTTTTCCATTAAACTTATCCATGACTATAGTTTATCCAACGAATTTTTAACACAATTAACAAATGGCCTAATAAATAAATCATAATCATTGACTGGCCCGTTGGAGCAGTGGGTAGTGACCCTACCTTCAGCTCCGCGGGTCGCCGAGGGCCAACATTTTCTATAAATGAATTTGTTGGTCTTTGAGCCTGGGTGTATATTTGTATTTAAGTATGTATTTAAAAAATATATAAGTATATATTCACCAGTTGTCTGTCTACCATAACACAAGTATTAAGTTACTTACTTTGGGGACAGACGACCGTGTGTGTAAGTGTCCCATATATTTATTTATTTTATTTGTATTGTTGAGAGTGAAGTATCAACACGCTCCAAAGTTGTTTTATTCATTTTGTTCGTGGTTCTTTTATGGTATATAAATTAGCAGTGGCATTCTTCGGCATGGCATCTGATACTATTTAACTATCTATATATTTACAGACAAAAGCTAATGCATCATCCGATGCAATTTCTACTGGGTAATTAGAGCAGATTAATAAAGTGCATCGCAACCACTATTCTCGTGCGACATTTTAGCGTAAAACCACTACCAAAATGAGTTTATAATACCGTACAAACAGTTCACATTTTGTGTTTCGGCTGCGACATTATATGGTTGGAAATTTTAGGCAAGACAAATGTACGACAAAAATATATAAAAAACATGTGTTTGCTTGATATATTTAACGAGGGAGTACCAGAAGTAGTTGGTGATATAAGTATTTACTGATAGAAGTAACATAATTTAAAAAAAACTCTGTAAGCTACAGGATGAAACATTTATACCTTCGTATGTTATTGTTTAGTACTAAAAATTTATTAATATATAAAAATTAATATTAAAAAAAAGAAACTTAAAAAGAAGACAACAATTATTTAGTTGGGGATCGCTCCTAGAAATTTACATTTCTCGAGACTGCCCGTGCCCCGAATAATCTACGCTGACTTAACAGTTTATGGCAAAAATTCAATTCAATATAAATTTTAGTATTTTTTAATGCCCAAAAACAGGGATAAATTGATTTTTTTACATAAAACCTAGCTAGGTCGATTGTTCTCCCCCAAAACCCCTACATGCTTAATTTCAGGAAAATCGTTGGAGCCGTTTCCGAGATTCCGACTATATATATTTATATACATACATATATATTAACTCATTTAAATATTAAAAATAGAATAACAAATATCTGTTGTTCGCTCCGCCTGTTGTACATAAACTCATTTACTATGCTTTTTTTGTATATCGTGTACGTCACCTTATTTACTGTTTTTTTTCTTTTTCTTTATGTATTTCGTTTTAGATTTTTCTGTGTGCAATAAAGTGTATTTGTTTGTTTGTATCTATAAAAATGATTGAAAAATGCATTTAAAAATAAATAACATTAGTGCATTGAAGTAGATAAAATAAATAACGACAGTGCGTTTATTATGTCTGGATTCGATTTTTATAACTAAAAATATTGTTCAAATAATAATGGTTTTTTACCATAGTATCAACGGAACAATGCAAATTCAGGTTTTCCATTACTTAACGGAAAGAAACCATTAGCGAATCTCGCTGGATTTCATTGTCGTTGCACAGACAGGAAAGCTGACTACAGGATTTTTAGTTGAGTTGAACGATTCTTTTGTATATATTAAACAATTTTCGCTTGTTATCCTCTTCACGAGGGCTTCAATTAGATTTATTGTTATATTAAATGTTTAACTATTGTCATTTCTAGTTTTTACTGGTCGTAGTTCAATAAGACTATTTGTGAAAAATAAGTAGAAATAAGACATTTAAATGATTCATATAATTAAGTTTAATGATTCATTTAAATGATTCATATAATTAATTAGCGCGTTCAAACAATCAAACAAACTTGTCAGCTTTATATATCAGTATAGATTACAAGACTCTTTATAATAGTTGAATATCAAATATCTATAAAAATGATAACAGAATTCCATTTTAAGGCGTATGTGAAAACGAATTGCATGTTTTGGTGAAACATTTTTTTTTAATTTACATCAGTACATTGAAGAAGTATCCGGCTGAATAGAATAGTACCCCCCCTTATTTCTTACCGAGGTATCGTAAACGGCGACTAAGGTAAGTTGACCCACCGTGTGGTATCCGGTTCAGTAGAATAGACCAATCTTTTTCTTATCGAGGTTTCGTAAAATACTACTAAGGCAAGTTGATGTAAGCAGACGGCCGTAAAAAACGTAGCCACACATGTTTATAACATATTGTGCCGACCCCACTTAGAGTGGGATAAGGGCAGGAGGAAGGAAAGATTGTTATCAGTCTAGTGAACGTTTACATTTTGCCGTTTACGTAATGCTTTTTATTGCTGCTCCTCTCCTATTCATCTTAGCGTGACGTCATATATATAGCCTTCCTCGATAAATGGACTATCTTACACTCAAAGAATATTTCAAATCGGTTGAGTAGTTTCTAATATTAGCGCGTTCAAACAATAAAACAAACATAATTTTTAGAATTAGGCGTTACTGTGCGGAGATCCATAATACAAAAGTAATAATAAAATTATTTTGCTATAATTCGCGAAGAAGTAAAATAGAAAATATAATGCTAAAAGTAGAGTGGACAATCGGTTATCATACTTGATACATGCAGGATTCGTAAATACACACGCACAAACCTTCACCACCGCCACCACCATACACAAGCACTATATACGTTCACTATCACAAACTCTATATATTTTCTATTTAACTTCTTCGCGGATTATAGCAAGATAATTTTATTATTACTTTTGTTTTTAATAAAACAAACTCCAGCTTTATATATTCGTATAGATATTGATTCTATGATATACATAAAATTTTGTTTGTTACAAATCACTATAAACAATAGAGCGCATAAATATATTTTCGCTCCACAATATTATCCAACAGTACAATGAAAATTTCAATTTAGGCTTCCCATTATCACGACGGCCGCCTTCGCTTTGTAAGTGCGAAGCGGAAAGAGATCATTACTGGAACTTGCCGAGTGTTATTATCGGACTGAAAACAGACTGGGGAAAGTTCACTTTGATTGAAATGATTATTACGTCCATGAATACGTTTCGATGTCTCCATAGAGTGATTATAAATAGAGTACGATGCCATCGACATTCCTTTGTCGTGTGGTATCCAGCTGACTAGAATAGACCTAAACCATTTCTTACCGAGTAGTCGTAAAAGTGGACTAAGGTAAGTCGACACGACGTGTGGTATCCGGTTGACTAGAATGTTATTATTCAAATTCAATTTTTTTTATTCAAATAAAATTGTAAACAAGTGCTTTTGAATCGTCAATTCTGCTGCTGGTTCGGAAAGCTGTTCCTACCGAGAAGAGCCAGCAAGAAACTCTGCGGTTGCTCTTTTCAACATAATACTTATAACTAGTTACATTAAGTAAATACTATCTTGTACAGAGTCGGACAGTAGCTATATCCACGCATTCTTATCGTCTAAATAATCCTCAACAGTATAGTAGGCTTTTTGTATCAGCCTCTCTTTAATAGTGTTTTTAAACTACTGTAATTGAAAAGCTAAAATTGATTACGAAATTTTATTATAGAATCTTATAACCAAACCCACAAACGAATTTCGTACCTTTGCAAGGCGCAAAGGAGATTAGATGATTATTATGATAACTACCGGACAATATAAAATAAATAAATATTACATATAAACATATGTTATATACAACAGATAAAAGTAAATAAAATTGTTTTCAAAACCCTTCTACTTAGAAAGGCTTTGAAAACATTATATTAAGAAAAACAAAAATGTAACCATGATAAAGTCCAATTTTAACTATATAAATTTTAATTACATTTTTCATTTTAATTTAATAGTGTGTAGTTTCACTAAATAGTAAACCTAACACACCTCGTGGGAATGTAAAGAATCCAACGCTGTTGTCAAGTCAGAATTATTTAATACCAACTATTTCACAATCATTCGGTCACCGCTGTTATAGGTCTTCCTTCAGTTCAGTTTTTATGTAATATTGAACACTTGAGCCAGACGGTTATGATGTTTTGTGTTGCCATTACTAATATTAAAAAGAAATGCTACAAAACTGATATAAGCGATATTTATAATACCACATATGCCATAAGTAAAATAATATTACCGTTTTCGAAATATTTATTTAAATAAAAATAACATTTCTTCTTAATGTATTTAATTTAGTTTATATTTTTCATGGTAAGTTTTTATAAGTATATCGATCAATTTTTCATAATAATTATTTAAATGGTACTTTATCATAAGCATCCAGATAACATCATTTATTAAGCTTTTTTCTATGCAATCTTGGTATATTGAATTCTGATGTTTTTATGACAGTTTTTCAACGAAATTTAAAAAAAAACTTTCACATTGTAGGTATGCTTACTACAATACTGTTAAAGTAATTTACTATCCTGGTGTTATATCGTATAAAAACCTTTTAAAAGTATAGCTAAAGTCGAAGTATAGGCATTAACAAAGTCTTTTATACTATTTAAAGTTACATGAATGGTACGGAGGTAGTTTCGAATTGCAACTATGCATTAGATTAAGTAAGCTTATTGTCACATATAATTTTTTTATAAGAGTGACCTAGTTTCTATTGATTCATCGCAAGCAGTGAACTAAGGGTAGCTTTATTATAACTAAAAGATGTAAAAAGACTTGTAACTTGTAAGCCAACTTGTATTAAAAATATTTTGAATTTAAAAGTCATCTCTATATCTAATTAGTTTTCAGTTTATTCACAATAAACCTAAATTTAGTAATCGTAGTTAGTATTAAAACAGTCTCTTGAACATTTGAACAATTCGGTGATTTTTAATCTGTGGCTATCTACCATCTCTACCGTGAGTTTTGGCGCTTTTCCAACTCATTCGGGGTAGCGGTCAGCAATTTATAACACCTGTTGACGTGTGGTAGCACTTAATGCTAGAATTTCTTACAATTTAAGTGATATGTTGAAACCTTTTTTTATTTATATACATACTCTTTATTTCCGATCCCAATATGGCTACAATACAACTCGACGTTTTATAATCTGTGGCTATACGTCATTACCGCTGTCAGAGTTGGCGCGAAGCCAGTTCGTGACAGATAGGGTAGCGTTCAAAAAGCAAACGTAACACCTGTTGCGTTTCTAATCTGCTTCTTTGAATGCGAAATAATGTTTTGTATGCATTGCTACATTCTTTGAAAAACGACTTAGAAGACTCTTAAAAATTCATTAAATCTAAATTAATTCGATAAGATGTACTGATTTTGATAACCATAAAAACATTAAAGTGCGTTAACCTTAAAAGCTTGGCATATGCTGTCACAGACTTTTATCTAGAACTTTTAGAGGGGAATCATTTTGAGATACATGATTTTTTAATAACTTTCACCGTTTACTTAACGCACGCAAGGAAAGCTTTAAATTTTGTCGATTAAGCAATATTTTGTATTGCTGCTATTACCCTATTCATCTTACCGTGATGTTATATAGCCTATAGCCTTCCTCGATAAATGAACTATATTATACTCAAAGAATTTTTCATATCGATCCAGTAGTTCCTGAGATTAGCGCGTTCAAACAAACAAAGAAACAAACAAACAAACCAACAAACAAACAAACAAACTGTTCATCTTTATATATAAGTATAGATTTCGTTTTCTTTGAATTGAGAATTTCATATTCTCATTATACGCAACTTTAAAAAAATCCATATTATTTATATTGGTTGGTTTTTAATTTTATTATTTTTTTGAATAAATAAATATATGGATCACTTACACACGGTCGTCCGACCCTAAAGTAAATAATTAAATACTTGTTTTATGGGTGACTGACAACTGGTGAATATATACTTATATAATTTGTAAATACAAGTATACACCCGTTCGACAAATTCGTTTATAGAAAATTTTGGCCCTAGACGGAAATCGAACCCGCGATCCACGGAGCTGAAGGCAAGATCACTACCCACTGGGCCAGCCGCTTTAAATTAAAAAAGAAAAATATAGACTCATAAAAAGAAATCAGTCACAACAGTTATATACATCCCTTAAAATATTCTGTTAATACAATAAAGTTGTCCGTTTTAGTCATTTTTTAAAACAAGCTTCACTTCAACGCTTCTTGTTTTCCCAAGCCAGTACCCGATATACACACAAAATAAATTGGGTCTCTTCCCATTTCAATTGTATTTTCGCACAAGGGACTGAGACGAGAATGCCCAGGTGACTTTATCTCATACAACGTAACATAAACTGTTTTGTGCGATTTTCGGAAGTTCCCTAAAATCTAGTAGACATGTTTCGCTTGTTTTAGGACAAGAGCTTGCATGTACAATAAAATCTGCAATCTGTATTAGCCTTATCTACAGAAAAGTTTAAATTAAGTGTTTTATATACGTAAAGCATATTACAAAATTAAAGATTATTTGGATGATAAAAAAGCCTACATTTGAAAATCCTGTCAGCTTCATACAAGACTGCGCTTTAATAATGTATATTTGAAAACGTTTAGAAGATTGAGCGCCGAGTTTCTTACTGTTCTTCTCGGTAAGTGCTATTTCTGAAACAGCTTCATTAATCTTATCGATCCTAAACGATTCGAAAGTGCTAATTTGAAATAATTAATTTCAATAAAGATTAATTTGATTTGATTAGAGAATTTGTTTATTTATTCATACCAAAGTATATAATCTATATGTATGTAAAGACAGATAAAAATGTTTCTAGACGAGAATTTATAATATTGGCAACACTGCAAAACCCCCTTTCTTTCTACGTCACGCACCGGGCGCACGACTTTTGTCGAATTGAACTTACAAGATTCCACCTTTACATACATACATTGCAAGTTGAATTAAAGCTTTAAAAAAAAAGACAAATAGATACAACCTCATTTATTTTCTCTTTATTGTAATATGGCACATTTTAGGCTGTTTCCCCTACCCTACTATAATAACTATGCTAATCACTCGATAAAAACCAATAAATGTTGCCATTATAAAAAATTATGAGTATTAGCAGTATACAAACAAAATTGCGTTGCGACTATTGAAATAAACGAAATAATTACCCTAAAAATATCAACACGCCACGTTTAGACCCATAAATACCAGGTAAAAGGAATTCAGTTACATTACGGCTTTATCGACATTTCTTAATAATGCATTTATACCAGTATGGATTCAGCATAAATGCAAAGTTTTTTAGTATATAAAGTACCTGCTACGAGTATGATTTGATACTCGTACAAAATACTATATTACGGTTTTAATCTTTCCATAGCGAGCTATGCTAGCTGGCGATTCCTAGTAAGAAATAAAAAGAATATTCCAAGAAATTGACATGAGTTTTTTTTTATACAGAAATAGAGAATGGAAACATAAGGGACGATATAGCGAAAAAGGGGGGAACAATTGGACTTTGGGATAAAAAGGGAATGAGATGTTTGGGGAAGGAGAAAATGTGGAAGGAAAAAGTAAAAGCAGTATCTTGTTTAGACAGATTTGGAATAAGGATGAGTTAATCTTGTATATATATTTTTTTTTCCGAATCTCGGAAATGGCTCCAACGATTTTATGAAATTCAGCATGTAAGGGATTTTGGGAATGAAAATTCGATCGAAAAATGTTTAATCCCTGTTTTCGGACACTGAAATTTACGTTAAATACAAAAACCATTTTTCTCATTTGGGGAACGGGTGGTCGGTCTAGAGAGATGAAAATACTAGGATAGAGCCCCACCTGCCCAATCATTTTTTCTTTCTTTTAATTTTTTTATATCTTTTAAAGAAATTACCAAGGCAAGGCTTGGTCACGGGTACTTAAAATCAAATTCATTTACAAACATTTTTAAGAGATAGGTGATAGGTTTAAGAGACAGGCCGTTACTTTACTTTTACTTTTTACTTTTAATTATTAAGTTTTAGCTAAACAGAGGATAAGAAAAAACTCAGCGTTTTTATGCGAATCATTTGTGCCCAGTGAACGCGTCGATATTTCCCGAGTAATGAACGAACATGTTGGAGCTTTTCAAAAACGAGCACGTACACAGAAAGCTCTTCGTTTAATTGAATTTCGATGACTTTACACTAATTGAATGTGGAACAGAATTGTTTGGCGACATTAAACAGTTATTTTTAATGGTCAAGCTTTGAGAGCTTTTAGATGGCATACCTACTATAATTTTCATTATAATATGTTACAACATGTTTCAAACACAACCTTCATATAGTCAATTATATAAAAAAAAAACAATGTGGTCGTCATTATGTGTCAATTAATTGGTGAAAAAGAATAAATGGATTGACTTTTAATGAAATTGCTTTTTATTTATTGAATAAAGGAAAAGGATAAGTTTGTTTTTTAAGTTTTAAGTTTGAACTATTTTGTTCATCATCATCTTTCTGCCCTTATCCCACTCTAAGTGGTGTCGGCCCAACATGTTATAAACATTGTCACATGATTTGGCTGTGTAGCTGTCTTTTACGACACCTCGGTAAGAAAGAGGGTGGTCTATTTTACTCAACCGGATACCACACGACGGGTCGACTTATCTTAGTCGCTTTTTACGACACCTCGGTAAGAAATGAGGGTGGTCTGTTCTACTCAACCGCATACCATACGGCGAGTCGACTTACCTTAGTCGCCTTTTACGACGCCTCGGTAAGGAATGAGGTGGTCTATTTTACTTAAATTGATACCACACGTCGCGTCGACTTACCTTAGTCGCTTTTTACGACACCGCGGTAAGAAATGAGGGTGGTCTGTTCTACTGAGCCGGATACCACACGGCTGGTCAACTTACCTTAGTTGCCTTTTACGACGCCTCGGTAAGGAATGAGGATGATCTTTTCTACTCAGCCGTATACCAAAGGGCTTTTTACGAAACAGAGAACAAATCACTTATTGAAGGTATTAAACTCTTAAGTTGAGGTGAACGAAGTTGCGACTATCAACTAATAAGGTACAATTTTCACAATACATTTTAATAAAATAATACCCATTCCTTGTTAACTCGTTTATATTTTCCAACTAATAAAATACAATGCCTGCTATCGATCTAATAACATACAATGCCCCCGTCGGGTCCAGAACATTTTTATTCTCTCTACACTGACAGCATATTTTAAATTTAAAATAAGAATAGAACAAATATAAATTAAGCATAATACAATCGTCATTCTAATTTAACCTCATTTCAAGATTAAAAATATATATATTATAAAAAATATTATATAATTATTATAAAAAGAAAATATATAGGTTGACTTAAACTAAAATATTTAAGAATCTTAAGAACGCAACGAATAAAATTCCTTCATTTTGTAAAAAATATATAGGGATAACAAAATAAATAAATCCGCGTCTGCTCTTGCTCGATGGTCCAGATGTTTGGTTTACGAGGAAAACATTTATCCGACCTTGATCTTATATTTATAGTGAAACAAGCTATGCCGACGGTTTCGCCTGCTTACAATTGTGTGTCACATAGTTTTCCTATTCCTATTTACATAAACCCGTCATGTACTATTAACTTAAACCTGTCTCAAAAATTCCGCTATCTTTTAGTAAATACCGTACTTAAATCCGTTCAGTATAGTAAGTAGCGGCCTGTTACCATCCCACTGCTGAGAATAGGCCTCTTCTCTCCGTTTTTGGAGAAAAGGTTTGGAGCTAAGACCTACCACGCTGCTCCAATGCGAATCGGTAGGTTACACATATCTCCAGAATTCTTTAGAGATATGCAAGGTTTCCTCACGATGTTTTCCTTTACCGAAAAGCGTGTGATAAATTGCAATTATCAATTAGACACATAAGTTTTTACAGAAAAACTCATTGGTGTCTGCCCGGGTTCGAACGCGTGACCTCCTCGAAAGAGTCGCACGGTGTTACCGCTGGGCTACCACAGGTTCTTTACATAAACCCGTCATGTCTATTAACTCGTCTATTAACTTAAACCTTCCTTAAAAATTCCGCTATCTTTTAGTAAATACCGTACTAAAATCCGTTCAGTGTATTTTGAGAAAATTTATCACAGACACAGACAGACAGCTTTTAGGGACTTTGTTTTACATGTGTAGATAAAACTATCTGTGCCTACCGCTTTGCCCGTGAGGAAATCTATATGTCACAAAGTGTTTCCCGTGTAAATCTCGATCCCACAATTTTACGATAAAAAGCAACCTGTATGTTACAAAAACACTTAATGTGTATACTGTCAACAGTTAAGGAGTTCTCTTATCTGGATTTAATCCTGGTAGCAGCATCAGATCATGTTTATCTTAAACATGCATTATCATCTGTTAGTGCACACACTATACCATAACACGATATAATAGAATACCACGATTCCCGCTCCGAGATGCACTTCTCTTGAATGACGAACAAAGACTGACTGTCACTGAAACGTTTTATCATTAGGAAGACTCCACTGAAAACAACAACGGCACAGTGTTGCCAACATTTCTATAAAAAAGGGCGCGATACTCTTGTTTCATGACTGTGTTGCTATAAAATATAAGTCAATGGCGACCACACATTGGACGAGTAGTCAAATTACAGCAAGTTAAATAAAAGCTTTCAAAAAATTGTTCCCGATTGTTTATTTTTGTGTACGTAGTTTTTTTTTCATTCGCTAGGATTAAAATGGTGACTTATACATCGCAACAATAAAAATAAACTCGTGACTCAGATAAAAGCGATGCGGTTAAAATTAGATTTATCAGGCCAGACATAGCCGTTCACGCTAACATTTCCTCCACAGCTGATCGCACATGTCTGGAGGCTATATTTAATACGCTGGAAATATTAGCTAGTACATAAAAAATTTATGGAACAAAAATAATCGCCATTTTGTAACTTATAAGACGCAAAAAGAAGATCACTAAGGCTGAGGGATGTATGTGAAAAAATAATCGACTTTTATATCAATCGATTATTTAATTATAATAATCGATTATCAAAATTCAATTACCTATATTTCCTTCTCTTCCTTTTCTTTTGCTATCTCTTTTCTTGTATTTTAAGATAAGATACGCGTTGTTGGGTAAAAACAATCAATACATTTTAGTCGAATTTCGCAAATAGCGCATCTGTTATTTTATTCGAACTAAACCATTTTTATTAATCTTCTATAGAATAGTACCACCCTCATTTCTTACCGAGGTGTCGTAAAAGGCGACTAAGGTAAGTGAACCCACCGTGTGGTATCCGGTTTAGTAGAATAGACCACCCTCTTTCTTACCGAGGTGTCGTAAAATCCGACTGCGGTAACTTGACGTCAGACAGGCGGCCGGTCGTAAAAACGCAGCCAAATCATTTGACAGCATGTTTATAACATGTTGTGCCAACCCCACTTAGAGTGGGATAAGGGCAGGAAGATGATTTAGCTAATTATTTTTGAAATCAATTGATGTTATTTGCTACAAGCGATGATATCACCAGGCACAAAACTAAGCTCGAATATCTCTCACTAGTTATTTCCCATTTCTATTTTTTATTTTATCTGCTTTGACGGAAAAGAGGTTATATAAATGATGCAATCAGCTTAACAAATATTGGATACGTGGAGATAGAACTAGAATAATATTGATATACAAAATGCATTTTGTTTTATCGCTTTAGATCTCGTATACATCATCATCCTCCTGCCCTTATCCCACTCTAAGTGGGGTCGGCACAACATGTTACAAACATGTTGTCATATGATTTGGCTACGTATTTTACGACCGGCCGCCTGCCTGACGTCAACATACCTTAGTCGTATTTTACGACTCCTCGGTAAGAAAGAGGGTGGTCTATTTTACTCAACCGGATACCACACGGTGGGTCAACTTACCTTAGTCGCCTTTTACGACACCTCGGTAAGAAATGAGGGTGGTCTATTCTACTCAGCCGGATACCACACGGCGGGTCGACTTACCTTAGTCGCCTTTTACGACACCTCGGTAAGAAATGAGGGTGGTACTATTCTATTCAGCCGGATACCACACGGCGTTAGATCTCGTATACATATGAAACTGACTTTGAATTTTAAGCACGAAATATGTTTTCGGAAAGCAGTTTCTCAAAAAGCCGCGAAGGCTTTGGAATAATATACTTGAATTCATTGTTGTATGGATAGCTATCTAAAATTCATACTGTAATATGTAATGTTCTCCTGCCCTTATCCCACTCTAAGTTGGGTCAGAACAACATGTTATAAACATCTTTATCCACCTGCCTAACGTCAACTTACCTTAGTTCTGTTTTACGACACCTCGGTAAGAAAGAGGGTGGGCTATTGTACCCAACCGGATACCACACGACGAGTCGACTTAACTTAGTCGCCTTTTACGATACCTCGGTAAGAAATGAGTGTGGTCTATTCTACTCAGCCGGATACTACACGGCGAGTCGTCTTACCTTAGTCCTCTTTTACTACACCTTGGTAAGAAATGAAAATGGTCTATTCTTCTCAACAGGATCTCACACGGCGGATCAACTTACTTTAGTCGCCTTTAAAAACACCTCGGTAAGAAATTAGGGTGGTCTATTAGACTCAACCGGATACCACAGGGCGGGTCGACTTACTTTAGTCGCCTTTTACGACACCTTAAGAAAAGAGGGTGGTCTATACTACTTTGCCGTATACCACACCACACGACGGGTCAACTTACCTTAGTCACCTTTTAAAACACCTCGGTAAGAAATGAGGGCGGTCTATTCTACTCAGTCGGATACCACACGGCTACGTTTAATCACTCTATTATAAGGAAGAATAGCAGGATAGCTAAACTTATAGTACAACCATACCATTAATAAAAGGTCATATGTTAAGTGCATATGCACCGTACAACCATTTATTACGGTTATATTCGATAATAAATATTTATAGTCAATAAATGTTAATTTGTTCGTAGATTAAAAATAATTTTATAGCAGCTATTAAATGTCCACACAGATAATTAAAAGTTATGGCGGACGACACATATTTTATATTTAGGCCGTGAATATATCAATCTGTGCTTAATTATTTTTTATGGTGTTGCTATTAAATGTTAGTGAACTAATAAATAGGTTGGATGGGAGATAATGCTTAAAATATTAAGTGCGCCTTTTATACAAATATTTGTATATACATATATTGTTGACTGGCCTGTTGGCGCAGTGGGTAGTGACCCTGCCTTCGGCTCCGCATTTCGCGCGTTCGATTTCCGCCGAAGGCCAACATTTTCTATAAATGAATTTGTTGGCCTCCGAATCTGGGTGTATATTTGTATTTAAGTATGTATTTAAAAATATATAAGTATATATTCACCAGTTGTCTGTGTACCATAACACAAGTATTAAGTTACTTACTTTGGGGACGGACGACCGTGTGTGTAAGTGTCCCATATATTTATTTATTATTATTGAAAGTATTGTACAATAAAGTTTATAAATAAATAAACAAATAGTTAAGTGTGTTTTTATTATGTATAATGCGTTACTAAATTTATCGTACTAAATCTAATTTGTTAAATAGTAAAATAATAATGTTTAAATACTTTAACTGGCCCGTTCGTGTTAGGTGGCAGTAACCCAGCTTTCAGCTACGTGGGTCGCTGGTTCGAGTTCCGCCGACGGCCTACATTTTTTTTAAAACATTATTGGTTCTTTGAGTCTAGGTGTATCATCACTTCACTACATATTATAAAACAAAGTCGCATATATCCTATGTACGCATAAAACTTTAAAACAACGAAACAGATTTTGATGCGGTTTTTTTTAATAGATAGAGTGATTCCAGAGGAAGGTTTGTACGTATAATAACATTCAATATGGAGTAAAGAAATACTGTAATTTTTGAGGTTTCTGTAAGTAATTACATTTTTTTCCGCTTACATTGCAAACGCAGGCTAAACCATACGAGATTTATCAAAATGATGTACTAAGTATTTGTACACCTTGAAAAGGTCTACAGTAAAGTCCGCGATGGTATATATCTATCTCTTATGGATAACCCACAATAGCATTTTTTCTCATTTACTTTTTACAAAAAATAATACCTTATTTTTGAAGCAATTTTTATACAATACAGCATTAATCCTTATCCAATTAAGGACCTTAAATAAATTGTTGATTTAATATAGATCAATATGACCGTTTACAGCATGTAATTTAAGTGAACATTTTCGGAGATATTACAGATTTAAAATGCCGTGAGGACGCCGCGCTTCACCCTATAGCACTTCGAATCTTTTAAGAGTTTGTTTAAAGAAATTCTGCAATTATTTGTAAAAATAAAATATATAGGTAAAATGTAAAAGAAAATAAGTAAAAATGTACTATATGAGTTTAGATATTCCAAAGATAGCAGGAAATCGTCTTGGTATAGGGAGAGAAAATTGTTTTTCTCCAAATTTAACGCTTGCGGGCCACGGGCAGTAATGAATAAATCAAAACTACTGGATCAATTTTAATCATTTTTTTTACACTGACTGACATGGGATATATATATTTTATAACCGTGCGAAGCAGGGGCAGGCCGCTAGTATATTATATTAGTCGTGTGTTTAAATATTATTATCTAAATATTTTATATATCCGCCGTGTGGTATCCGGCTTAGTACAATAGACAACACTCATTTCTTACCGAGGTGTCGTAAAAGGCGACTGAGGTAAGTTGACGTCAGGCAGGCGGCCAGTCGTGAAAACTAGCCAAATCACGTAACAACGTAATCGACGTACAAAAATCGGTTCAGTAGATTTTGAGAAAATCAATCACATAAAGCTTTGAAGACATGGTTTTATAATAAGTACAGAAGTATAGAAGTTTAAAACTCACGTTTTCCCCCAAATTAACATTCGCACCAGAAATAAAAGGCATTGTTGAATGGCGTGCGTCGTTGCGTAATTGGTCGTACTATTTTCGGTGGGCGGGCAGCGATCAATGAAGCGAGACCGCAACGCCATCTAGCGGAGGGCGGATAAGTCAATATAGCCTAAAGAGATAGAGATGAAGCTGTGGTAGCCCAGCGGTAACACCGTGCGACTCTTTCGAGGAGGTCACGGGTTCAAAACCGGGCAGACACCAATGAGTTTTTCTGTTAAAACTTATGTGTCTAATTGATAATTAAATAAATATAAATAAATAAATATATGGTACACTTACACACACGGTCGTCCGTCCCCAAAGTAAGTAACTTAATACTTGTGTTATGGGAGACACACAACTGGAGACTGGAGACAAACACACAACTTATATATTTTTTAAATACATACTTAAATACTAATATACACCCAAGCTAAAAGACCAACATATGCATTTATAGAAAATGTTGGCCCTCGGCGGGAATCGAAACCGCGACTCGCGGAGCCGAAGGCAGGGTCACTACCCACTACGCCAACGGGCCAGTCAATAATTGCAATTTATCACACGCTTTTCGGTGAAGGAAAACATCGTGAGGAAACCTGCATATCTCTAGAGAATTCTGGAGATATGTGTAACCTACCAATCCGCACTGGAGCAGCGTGGTAGGTCTTAGCTCCAAACTTCTCCAAAAAACGGGGAGAAGAAGCCTATTCTCAGCAGTGGGATAGTAACAGGCCGCTACTTACTTATGTACATTTTAACAACGTAAATTTTAGTATTTTTTAATGCCCAAAAACAGAGATAAAACGATTCTTTCTAAATAAAACCTAATTTAAAAAACGGAGAGAAGAAGCCTATTCTCAGCAGTGGGATATTAACAGGCCGCTTCTTACTTTTTTTTTAAAGAGATAGGTTTCCGAAATATTTACCATCCACACAGATCAAAAAAAGGAAGTAAGAGTATATAGGCTTAAAATAAAGCATTTAATCAATCAATTGAATATATAGATTCAGGTAAGCTTTTTTCAAATAATTCTGTATTCAAAAGGAATTTTATAAGCACTTTTGAATCGTCAAATTACAATGAAGCTACTACTTCGGAAAGGTGCTTTTACCGAGAAGAACCAGCAAGAATCTCGGCGGTCACTCTTTTAAAAAATAAAAATTACAATAATGTTTTTATAATTGTACACAAATAAAAATTACAATATTATTTATTGCGTAGCTGGTCGCGATTTAAATCCAAGCTTACTTATCATTAACATAGTATAATAAACTTTATTAATAAGTGTATTTTTAATTGCTTTTACAATCACATCTGAATCCTTTAGGTACTATATAAATGGAGCTACAACTTGGAATGTTGCTCTTATCGAGAAGAATCAGCAAGTAACTCGGCGGTCTTTTTTTCTTATCTTTTAAACATTTTTAATTTGCTTATTATAGCACTCCTGTATGAACCTGAAAGGATTTTCAAATACAAGCATTTTAATCAATATATAATCGTCAATTGTGTAATATGCCTTACGTAAAAGCATATTTTTTACACTTAGTTTAAACCTTTTAAAGGGATAGAAATATGTATGTATTCTATTTACTTTATCGCAGATTAAATCAAAATAATTTTATGACGCCGTGTGGTATCCGGCTGAATAGAATAGTACCACCCTCTTTTCTTACCGAGGTGTCGTAAAAGGCAACTAAGGTGAGTCGACCCGCCGTATGGTATCCGGCTATGTAGAATAGACCACCCTCATTTCTTACCGAGGTATCGTAAAAGGCGACTTAGGTAAGTTGACTCACCGTGTGGTATCCGGTTACGTAGAATAGACCACCCTCTTTCTTATCGAGGTGTCGTAAAATACGACTAAGATAAGTTGATGTCAGGCAGGTGGCCGGGCGTAAAATACGTAGCTAAATCATATAACAACATGTTTATAACATGTTGTGCCGACCCCACTTAGAGTGGGATAAGGGTAGGAAGATGATGATGAAATCAAAATAATTTTATTATTACTAATGCTTTAATCCATTTTTCTCGCTCTTCCGTCTTGCCTTAACTCTGAGATTTAAACATTAACGTTTTGAGTTCAGATTATAATTCCCCAATTAAGCAAATAACGAACTTAAATACATATAACACATAAATTACTTCCGGCTTTGTAATATAAACATACTTTGTATGCCGTTATCGAAAGCTTTCATCGGCCCTTTTCCATGGCGCCTATTTTTTAATGTACATTTTTATTAGTCCCTCGATGAATAAATAAACTCTGAAACAACAATCTGAAATTAAAAATAAATTTTATTACATAATAAGTGGAATACACACGCCGTATAGTATCCGGCTGCGTAGAATAGACCATCCACTTTCTTTCCGAGGTGTCGTAAAAGAAGTTGACGTCAGGCAGGCCGCCGGTCATAAAATACCTAGCAAAATCATTTAACAACATGTTTAGAACATGTTGTGCCGACCCCACTTAGAGTGGGACAAGGGCAGTGAATAAAAAATTTCAATACACAGTTAACCATAGAGTTATTACTAGAGTAAGCAGCCATGAGTTAGTAAGTGATAGTGACACAATAAATAATAAGAGGGAAAATGAAACTAATGTATTAGTTTCATATCTCATATAAAAATGAGAGACAGATATACTCACATTTGCTTTGTCTTTATCTTCATATGGAACATTTAAGACTGGCTTCTATACTCTATGATGTTTATAGTAGTATAAGAATTACATAGAAAAATTGACTAAACTCCTTTAAAAATAGAATAAATAAAAATAGATGGACGGAATAACAACGGAAATAAATTTATATTATTATAGGTTGAGGAAAAGCCAGTTATTACAGGAATGGAACAAAAACTAGAAATTTTCCCTAGATTTCTGAGACTGATTTTTCTTCTCCGCGAACTGCGTTATATTACGAATATAAATTAATTAGTAACTGGTTGACAGAGCCTTGCTCGGTAAATTTTACAAAATAAAAAAAATAAACTTAGGTAAAAAAAAAAGAAAAAATAATATGGTACTTGGGGATCGGTATTCACATTTCGACACTGCCCGTTCACTGAATAAGCCACACTGACTTGATAGTTTATGGCAAAAATAGAGTATTAATATAAATTTTATTATTTTTTAATGCCCAAAAACAGGGATAAAACGATTTTTTTTACATAAAACCTAGCTATATCGATTTTTCTCCCCCAAAACCCCCTACTGAATTTTAGGAAAATCGTTAGAGCCGTTTTCGAGATTCCGAAAAAAAAAAATATATATATATATATATATTTATATACCTATACATACAAGATCAACTCATTTAAATATTAAAAATATTACTTAACTTTGTTATATTATATCCGTATATTGCAACCCAGTTTCCATACGCATAAAACCTATTTCGCGGCAAAACACTGACGAGGTCAACGACATTTACCCTGGCGGCCATGTTTTCTCCGTTCCTTCTTATAACACCCCATTCACGTTCCAACAACTCTTTAACAAGACTCGACGCGTAGATACAATAAATTTTCACGATTATAAATTTTCCGTTTTCACATCATTGGGAAATATCGTTAAGTTTTATATAGCACATGAGATTTTTATACAAAATACGGCTACTTGGTATAGAAAGTTTTAGACGAAATAGACAATATTTTATTTTTTTATAGTCGTCGGCATTGGGAAATATCGTTTAGTTTTATATGAGGTTAAACGAGATTTTTTACATAAAAGACTTAAAGCAATTCCTAGACCATAGAAAACATTTTATTTTTTCAGTTTTGAAAAAATCTATACTACCTAATATATAAAGCTAAAGAGTTTGTTGGTTACATTGTTTGAACGCGCTAATCTCAGTAATTAGGTACTGGATCAATTTTGAAAATTGATCTTTGATTGTAAGATAGTCCATTTATCGAGGCTATATAATCACTAAAACTATTACGAAAACGGCAAAATTTAAAGCTTTTTAGCGTGCGCTAAATAAACGGTGAAAGTTGTTCAAAAATCATGTAGGTATTACAAAATTGTTCCCCTCTAAAAGTTCTAAATAAAAGTCCGCCACAGCATATATCTAGCTTTTAAGATTAAAGTGGGTTACTTTAACCATTTTTATGGTTATCAAAATACTATATTACGGTTTTAATATATCCACGCGGGCGGAGCCGTTGGCGATTGCTAGTACTATATAAAATTATAGTAAGATTTTTATTTCAATTTATCGTACCTGGTTATATTTCTATTTAGAATTTTTTAATTAATGGGTAGGACTTTTAAATAGAGCGAAAGCTTCATTATGCAAAATTATCGTTGAAGATAACTAAGCATTCGTTGGCAAAATCATAACAAAATTAATTAAAAAATTCTAGTCATGTTGCGAGAGATATACTTACCTAAATATTTATTTAACTTGTAAATGGGTAATTTTTCTTAAAGGTATTTTTGTGTGTAGTGTATAAACGTGTGTAGTGTTTGTGTATTGCCGTGGTGATGGTGGAGGTTTATGCATGTGTTTTATGACATGCTACATGTATCAGGTATGAAAACGGATAGTCCACTCTACATTTAGCATTACCTATATATATTTTCTAATTACTGGTCGCGGAATATAATTAAAATTTAAACTATCGTGAGTGGTATTCATAATTAATGTATAGAAACGGCTATACTCACGTGTTATTTTATTGGATGAGCCCAAAAAGCTGATGAGCTTGAAACTAGTGTGGCTCATCCGATAAAATAACACGTGAGTATGGCCGGTTTCTATACATTGATTATTACTATTAGCTAAAATTGATTGGGGAATTTTATTTAAGAATCTTATACCAAAACCCACAAATTACTTTACTTACTTTTGCTTTTACTTTTGCAAGGCGCAAAGCAGGAGCCGCATGCTTGTGTCGGTAACTACTTTGTCTATTATATACATCGCCATGTCATTAGGTAAATGTCTAAATTCAATTTCAAATGATGAAAAACGGTTGAGAATATTCTATAATAAATCATTATCCTCCTGCCCTTATTCCACTCTAAGTGTGGTCAGTACAATATGTTATAAACATAAAGTAAGTAAGTAACGGCCTGTTACTATCCCACTGCTGGGCATAGGCCTCTTCTCTCCGTTTTTTTTTTTTTGGAGAGAAGGATTGGAGCTAAGACCTACCACGCTGCTCCAATGCGGATTGGTAGGTTACACATATCTCCAGAATTCTCTAGAGATATGCAGGTTTCCTCACGATGTTTTCCTTCACCGAAAAGCGTGTGATAAATTGCAATTATCAATTAGACACATAAGTTTTACTAGAAAACTCATTGGTGCCTGCCCGGAGTTTGAACCCTAGATCTCCTCGAAAGAGGCGCACGGTGTTACCGCTGGGCTACCACAGCTTATGTTATAAACATGTTGTCACATAATTTGGCTGCATACCTACCTATTTTACGACCAGCTGCCTGCGTATGTCAAGTTACCTTAGTCGTATTTTACGACACCTTGGTAAGAACGAGTGTGGTGTATTCTACTCAACCGGATATCACACAGCAGGTCAACTTACCCTAATCGTCTTTTGCGACACCTCGGCAAGAAATGAGGGTGTCTATTCTACTCGGATACCACACGGCTAAGTATTCTATAATAATAAATAATTTTGAATTTGAATTTGAATTATTTTACAAAAAAAAAGAAACTTAAATAAACAAAGAAAAAGAAATTGGGTAGCTGTATGTAAATTTTAGTATTTTTTTTAATGCCCAAAAACAGAGATAAAACGATTCTTTCTAAATAAAACCTAATTTCTACGCGGACAAAACCTCTGGCACATCCAGTTGTATTTATATTACTAGACGATCTTACTTATAAGTAACTACATTTAAGATAGGTTAAACAATCAACAAGAAACAAATAAAACATTTCTTTAAATTCAAAATAGACTTTAAATTACTCTTATATCTTACTTTCGTACCGTGGAAGAATATTAGCGCCGAGAGAACGCCTTTGTTTCCGAGATTATTCCATTCTGTTTAAAGTAAGCGGGATTGCTTTTAAACCTGACCTAATTCTGTTTCCATTTCTTACACTTTTGTTTCGAGTAATGCGATATTTAAACTAGGGTCCTTTATGTGTAACGGTATATTTTATTTAGCATGAACAAGGGTTGAATTTGTAATTGTTACTTATATCTTTAATATTTAAATAAGCTTATCTTGTATGTTTATATATATAGGTATATATATAAATATATGGGACTCTTACGCACACGGTCGTCCCTCCCCAAAGTAAGTAACTTTATACTTGTGTTATGGGAGACAGACAACTGGTGAATATATACTTATATATTTTTTAATTACATAGTAAGTAGCGGCCTGTTACTGTCCCACTGCTGGGAATAGGCCTCCTCTTTTCGTTTTTTTTTTGGACAGAAGGATTGGAGCTAATACACACCGCGCTGCTCCAATGCGGATTGGTAGGTTACACATATCTCCAGAATTCTCTAGAGATATGCAGGTTTCCTCACGGTGTTTTCCTTCACCGAAAAGCGTGTGATAAATTGCAATTATCAATTAGGCACATAAGTTTCAACAGAAAAACTCATTGGTGTCTGCCCGGGTTTGAACCCGTGACCTCCTTGGAAGAGTCGCACGGTGTTACCGCTGGGCTACCACAGCTCTTTAATTTAAATACATACTTAAATACAAATATACACCCAGGCTAAAAGACCAACAAATTCAATTATAGAAAATGTTGGCCCTCGGCGGGAATCGAAACCGCGACTCGCGGAGCCGAAGACAGGGTCACTGCCCACTGCGCCAACGAGACAGTCAATATCATATTCAAATTCAAATTCAAAATATTCTTTATTCAAATAAACTTGTTAACAAGTGCTTTTGAATCGTCAACTCTACCGCTGGTTCGGAAAGCTGTTCTTACCGAGAAGAGCCAGCAAGAAACTCGGCGGTTGCTCTTTTAAACATATAATTCTTAATACTATTTACATTCAGACGTTACTGTCTTGTACAGGTTCAAAGAGAGTGAGATATATGTGTATATTCGAAACCTCGGAAACGATTTTCCTGAAATTCAGGAAAATTCATTATTTAAAAAAAATCTTTTTATACCTGAATTTGGTTATATAAAAATTATTAACATTTAAATTTAATATAAAACTCTATTTTTGCCGAAAATACCTAGGATCGGGCCCCACTTGCCCAATATTTTTTTCCTTTTTTTTGTTTCTTTTATTTTATTTTGTAAAAAATTACTGGTACTGATGAATAAAACAATGTAATAGCCTAGGTTAGAGACAAACAAGTACTTACATAATTACGTAGATAATTTAGCTATAAAATATACAAGATTGATCACAAACAACATAAACGCGCTAATTACGCGGCTATCAAGTTCCTTACCCTAATAACTAATGACCCAAAGCAGCTGATTATCACCCCCCCCCCCCCCACCCCCCACCCCTAACCAGTATCTGTCTCGATGCCACTTATCGATTTTACGACGTTCCGAAAATACGATGCCACAATCTACGGCGCGAGTATCGAGCAACTTTTATATTTGTCTACGTAGAATTGTGAAACAATGATTTATATAAATAAAATATAAATATATGGGACACTTACACACACGGTCGTCCGTCCCCAAAGTAAGTAACTTAATACTTGTGTTATGGTAGACAGACAACTGGTGAATATATACTTATATATTTTTTAAATACATACTTAAATACAAATATACACCCAGACTCAAAGACCGACAAATTCATTTTAAAGAAAATGTTGGTCCTCGGCGGGAATCGAACCCGCGACCCGTGGAGCCGAAGGCAGGGTCACTACCCACTGCTCAAACGAGCCAGTCATATAGTTTACAATTTGTGGGAAACGGGTAACACTTCAGGCAATAATGCTTCTGCATCTTAGGGGGACGTTTTTCACGATATACTACTTTAATACAAAAGTAATGAGAATATTATTTTGCTATAATCTGCGATAAAAGGAAATATATGTAATGCTAAATGTAGAGTGTACTATTCGTTCTCATACCTGATACATGCAGAATTTGTAAGAACTCATGCACTACCCGACACCGATGGCACAACAATACACAAGCACTGCACACACTCACCACAATCTCAACAAAATTGCAAAGCAATTGCGATTTTGTCCATTTGATCCACGACAAAATCGCAATTTTGAATTAAGATTTTGCGAGTCTATCTCCTGACGATGCTTCGGTTACGGGGCGAAACAATTGTTGAGATTGTGGTGATGAATGTATGCAGTGCTTGTGTATTGTTGTGCCATCGGTGCCGGGTAGTGCATGAGTTCTTAAAAATTCTGCATGTATCAGGTATGAGAACGAATAGTACACTCTACATTTAGCATTACATATATTTCCTTTTATCGCAGATTATAGAAAAATAATATTCTCATTACTTTTGTATTATGGACCTCCGCAAAGAAACACCTAATTCTATAAATTATATACTACTTTTTCGAATGTTTCAGTCTCACCAGCCCGCATTCGTTCTTAACGGGCTTAACTTTTTTTCGGGCTCCGGTGAGGCCTATAAAAGAAAAATAACCAGTGACACGCCGTTCTATATTTCTTTATGCCAAATCATGTGACAGCATGTTTATAACATGTTGTGCCCACCCCGCTTAGAGTGGGATAGGGGCAGGAGGAAAAACATAAGACTACAAGAAAAATGTAAGAAACGAATTCGTTATAATTAAATCGCTTCCGCTCATAGAATGTATCCACTATATTACAAATTCCGCTCCATACAAATATTTGTAATTGTGGCGGGACTGGTATTTACACGCACACGATTCCAATAATGTAAAACGTGTTTGATATCAAATAATCTACTTCAAATATTCCCCATTCCACAATACCTTCTTCTTCCTCAACCGATGGACGTCCACTGCTGGACATAGGCCTCTTCATGGGATCTCCAGAACACACGATTTTGTGCCGCTTGTATCCAGCGGCTCCCCGCGACCCTTTTGAGGTCGTATGTCCATCTAGTAGGGGGTCTTCCAACACTGCGCTTTCCGGTGCGGGGTCGCCATTCCACAATAACTACATGGTTTTAATATGAACATATTATAACCAATCGATCATTAACAATTTAAGGAAAGTGAATAATTGAAAAAAAATTAAATTTTAAATAATAGTCCACTCTAATTGGGCTGGGCACAACATGTTATAAACAAGTTGTCTCATGATTTGGCTACGTATACGACCGGCCCGCCTGTATTTTACGAAACCTCGGTAAGAAAGAGAGTGGTTTATTCTACTCAACCGGATACCACAAGGCGGGTAAACTTACCTCAGTCGTCTTTTAGGTACGACACCTCTGTAAGAAATGAGATTGTTCTATTCTATTCAGGCGGATAGCACACGGCGGGTCGACTTACATTAGTCGCGTTTTACGACATCTCGGTAAGAAATGAAGGTGGTCTATTCTAGTCAAACGGATACCACACAGATAAATTTTCCCTATACCCCTATAACATGAACATAAGTTCATGTTTACTAGGGACTACAGATCGCAAAAAGGGTAGAGTCTTTGAGACAATCGAGTGAAGAACTTTTAGTAATTAATTTTTTTATGTTGTTAGTGCATCATGTGTGTGTGCTTTGCATTATGGCCCAAGATCCCGTGGGGAAACATCATCTCATTCTTATCCAAGTAATATATATTAAAATCAGCTTTTATACTATGACGTAAATAGAAGTCAAATTTCATGAACTTTAAGGGTGTCTGGCAGGGGGTTTCCACTATGCTAAGTGTCTGGCATTGACTGACGTGATTTTTAATATTATTCTAAAGGTAATATCAAAAGATCAAGCTTTATACTATGACGAAATTAATTCAGAATTTTGCAACCTTGAGTACCTCGTATCTCCCAAAGCCGCTATGATCCAAATTCCATAATCTACCATCGTTCTTATCTGTGTTGGGAGCATGCACTGACAAAGTTTCAGCTTTTACAAAATGACGAAAGTCCACGGGATCTCTCTATTAGTGTAATACTAAAAATAATTTATGTCCCCGCCATTTCCGCTATTCATTACTAGATGGCGATGTACCAATTTGAGCTTAGCTGCAAAAGTTCTTTTACGAAGCAATAAGTAAGTATAAAATTGATACATAGTAAAAAATATTATTGTTATATTGGGGAAATCTCTGAGTTTGCTCCGCCTCTCTGGTGACGCCATCAAATCCGTTAAGGCTAATGGCATTAGTTAATTCGAAAAAAACTTTGGGTTGAAATTTTCATTTTGCCCATTGTGTAATAAATTTTCGTGGATATACCTATAAATCTCGTCATCGATGATATAGGGTCATTGATTTACACGATGATTTTCTCTTACCATAGATTTTTTATATTATAGAACTTCGCAAAGAAACGCCTAGTTCTGTAAAAAAATACACTATAGCTATATAGAGAGTATGGTACATATTATTTATCTATCGCAATTCATACAGTCGTACAATGATTGCCGAGAAACTGTAGTAGTATTCTTAACAACGTCTAAACATTGTTATTATTGCAAGATTGCAAATAGCTCGATATCATATAACAATGATATCATATTTGTCTGAGACAGGTCAGCGTGGGTGGAAAGGAGTCCTGTAAGACATTTTAACGACCACTTTAAATTTACTCTGAATTGTTTATTATTACGCACATGTACACAAGCTGTGGTAGCCCAGCGGTAACACCGTGTGACTCTTTCGAGGAGGTCACGGGTTCAAACCCGGACAGCAATGAGTTTTTCTGTTTCGGTGAACGAAAACATCGTGTGGAAACCTGCATATCTCTAGAGAATTCTGGAGTTATGTGTAACCTACCAATCCGCATTGGAGCAGCGTGGTAGGTTTTAGCTCAAAACCTTCTCTCCAAAAAAGGAGAGAAGAGGCCTATTCTCAGCAGTGGGACAGTAACAGGCAGCTACCTACTTTACGCTAGGTAATATTATATTTATACGTGTGGTATCCGGCTGACTAGAATAGACCACCCTCATTTGTTACCGTGGTGTCGTTAAAGGCGAATAAGGTAAGTTGACCTACCGTGTGGTATTCAGCTGAGTAGAATTGACCAACCTTTTCCTTACCGAGGCGTATTAAAATACGATAAAGGTAAGTTGACGTTAAATACGCAGCCAAATCATGTGACATCATGTTGTGCCGACCCCACTTAGGGAGGGATAAGTGCAGGATGATGATGATTATATTTACGAAAGTATGATTGTTAGATCCCATGAAGAGACCAATGTCCAGCAGTGGACGTCCATCGGTTGACAAAGAAGAAGAAAAATATCGTCACTTATGAAGATAATATCTTATGTTTAATAATATTATTTTGTTCTTTTCAGAAACAAGCAATGTTAGTAAGGCAACTGGAAGAAGAACTGCGTTTGCGTCTAAGGCAACCCGCTCCGGAGTTACAGCAACAACTTGAGGCGCTATATTCTGAGAATGAACATCTACAGAGAGAAATTGCTATATTAAGGGACACGATAAAGGTGAGTAACGCTATAAGCGTATACTTTTAAAATATCTTTTAAATAATAAGCCTTTTTATCAATATAACTAAAAAAGTTTCATCTCTTTTAAATACATTTAGAACTGATAAAACGTTTAGGTGTTAACTAAATTTTACCATCTACTAAATTAAATTTTTCCTCTTCTTACAAAAGTTTATCAAACCTAATTGATTTTTAAAAGCTCAATTATGATTAATTAAGTAGTAATTCTATTCATGATAGCAAAAGCGAAACGATGTCATTTTATATTCTCTTCATATTTTACAACGTTATAAAAATTTAATATCAATATGCTCTTTTCTAGTTTTATGGATTTTAAAAGACCTACTTAATATATGGTTCAATAGGATACAGCATTTTGAATAGATAAGCTTGGTGTAAATATTTACACAGTTCATGATGCTAAGGTATTACTGCTATTTTTCGAATCATGGGGGCCGGGAAAAATATAAGTTTTAGTGACAACGGCGTCTAGCTCAAACCATCAGCGGCCATTGCGGTCTTTATTTAGGATGTCAGGCGTAGTCATTACTTTTTGATTTGTTTTTACATAAAATTATTATGAATTCTAAATACAAATAATGTTTTGTTAGGAACTGGAACTAAGGATTGAAACTCAGAAGCAAACTTTACAAGCACGTGATGAAAGTATCAAGAAGTTACTGGAAATGTTACAAAATAAAGGAATGGGTATGTGACATTGTTCATGTCGAAATGTGAAATAATATTAGACGATTGATTTTAGGTTGAAGAAGAAGATACGTAACTTAGACCTGTTTCAGGTAAAGAAGAAGAGAGGCAGATGTTCCAACAAATGCAAGCGATGGCACAAAAACAGGTAACTATTGTTTTGGTGTTGAATGTTTATAGCATGCTAAGTCGGAATACACTTTTTTTCAATACAATGTATGAAAAAAAGTCTGTTCTGTACTTTAGGAGTATATCCTGCACCGTGTTGTAGTCGTATGTTTTGCACGTCACTTTGCTTTCTGATATCTATAAGTATTTTGGTTACATGGGCGTTTTATTTTGTGATACCTTTATCAAAGTCACTGTTTCTCTTAGAGCTGCTACTGATAGTTTCATTTCATTCATTTGTCTCAGGCCGAATGTCTGTCGCGTCGCTTGTATGTGTACAATCGACCTCTTTATCTTACACTCTGGCTTCACTCAGTTCCAAATGACTCTGGCTTACTCTTCACGGTCTCTGTAACACTTCGAGCTTAAACCCCGAGCACCTTTTTTCATTCTCTTATCGATCCTTCCACCCACACGTCAACCTATTATACAACAAATATTCTTAACTCTGAACCCTCCGATTCGGCCCGAACACAATTTTTTGTTAAACAACAACGACCGACACGAATACCGACTCACGACATTGCATGTTTAGCTCATTACGTCCCCGTCACATGAACCCTAGCGAAGACCGTCTCGTGTAAATTTCATTGGTTCAGTTTGAGCAGTCATTAAATTTTGTGTGCCGCCTCGTCCTGGGGCTGCGCCGGCTCGCGGCGTCGTTCGGTTCGGGTCGGCGCAGCTCCAGCGAGGCGCGAGGCGCGAGGCGAGTAGTCGGGTGGCGTGTAGCGGGCGGTCGGCCGGGGGCGGGGCGCGGCTGACCGACGTGCGTGTGGCAGGAGCTCAAGGCGACGGCGGACACGCTGCGGGCGCTGCAGGCGCAGCTGGAGCGCGCGCTGGCGGCGGCCGGGCTGCCGGGCGGCTCGGCGGGCGCCACGCTCACCGCCGTGCTGGAGACCAAGGAGGCGCGCATCGCCACGCTGGAGCGGCAGGTCGCGCTGCTCGAGAGCGAGCTGGCCGCGCTCGGCTCGCCGCCGCCGCCCTCGCTCGCGCCCTCGCACGCCTCGTTATACGATAAGGCCGACCCTCCCTTCAAGCGACAAGTAAGTTTTCTGCTGAACGACGTGCGCATCACCAAGGACGGGCGCATGACCGCGCCGCCGCGGCCGCGCCACTCGCCGCGAGCCGCGCGCGCCCTCCGGCCCTACTGTAGCGCCACCACGCTGTGATCGCGCGAGCTCCCGGCCGCCGCGCTCCCGCCGACGATCCCGTGTCAATTTTTCGCTTTAAGACCGAACTTAGCCGAGTTGAAGACTCGAAATATTTTTGTGTAAACTTGTTCACTGTTAGAGCTATTTTTAATCAATATAAGAGATTATATTCTTGAACGGTCGAATATTTTTGTTATGTAGAATCTTAGGTGCGATATTTTAGATATGAACTTTATGGTTATCGAAACGTGTGAGATTGATTACGTTGACACCAATTTAATTATTTAGAGACTGTTAAATAAAGACTGTTGAGGTCGTATGTATCGAGCGAGTTGTTCGGGTGCGTTTTTCTCGAATTCCTGTTCATGTTTCGCTTTCGGTGTCGATCGCAACTCATCGTCCAGTATACAGCTTGGTCCCGCGTCACCCATCACTAGTCTAGCTCACACGACCCGGCCTCTTCATGTAGCCATCATCAGTCTCTGTCACAGTATCGGTAGATAAATGTATCACAACATAGGCGCCCGTGTATCGTCGGCATTTGACTCTATTAGAAATTCAACACTGGAAAACTTTCTGTAAACGCTCATTAAGCTAAAAATTTTCATATTATCGTAGCGCTAGTTCAAAAGGAAAGTTTTCCAGCTATTAATGTTCGTTTTTCTATATTCTATTCAGTTAACAATACTGTTTTTGGATTTGTCTGAGTGTTGATAAACGTGATATGCATGTAAAAACAATTAAGATATAACATGTCTTCCATGGCACTAATGTCATATATTGTTAGATGCTGGAAACATTACTTCGATATAAATAAGTACTAATAAGGCTTGCGTTGCTTCATCATCGATACTAACATCAACTCGATCCTTCTCTTTGATGGTTATAATCGTATTTGAATGTAGATTTATATTAACATCAAAATCATACTTGCCATCACTATTTGCCTGTAGATAGATTTTTATATTTTTTGGTCTGACATTTTTCAATTGTATGAATAAAACTAATGTTTTACTTGGATTTATTTAATTATATACAACCTTTCGGGTGGATGGTGATTGAGCAGTTGGATGAGTTTCGTCTGGAGATTCAGAGACGAGATCAGGAGATCTTGGCAATGGCGGCAAAGATGAAAGCCTTGGAAGAGCAGCATCAAGACTATCAGCGGCATATCGCCGTACTTAAAGAATCGCTTTGCGCTAAAGAAGAACATTATAGCATGCTTCAAACCGATGTAAGTCCTAAAAATATTCCCTGATATTACAACGAAATATTTTATATATCACAACTAATTAACCACATATAAGGTTCGTGTGAAGGATTTTTATTTATCGCTATCTGATGATTCACACTGTCATTGTTATTATTTATTCATTTTAGTTGTGATTTATTTATCTCCTTGTAGTATTTGTTCTTTTGCATACTTATCTACGTGTCATATGCTAACCCGTGGATAATTATATAAAAGATCCCTCTTTTTCAAAGTGTTGCCTGGAAGAGATCACAACAGTGTGATAAGATTGCCCCTTGCACATTTAACTGTATCTATTATTTAAGTCTCTTTATATATTTCCTCTTTGAAATTTTATTTATTCAACAAAGTTATTCTTCTTCTACTAAATCACTGTCAAGTAGATAGTAGATTTACTCAACTGATCTTTTTCTGTGTTCGCTTTGTGATGATCTCTACTTTACTGAACTGTAACTCAGTTAACATAAATTTTATTCTGGTAATTATACGTACATCAAAGCAAATGGAACAAATATAGTCTTGTTTGCTCAAAATGAAATCAATTAATATGTCAAGTACCTACTCCAGCGATTAGCATCGACAATGTTTACAGATATACACTTCATAACTCGAATGCCTTGAAATTGGTATGTAATGTAAATGGATATGTATAATATCGAAATTTTAGTAAAAAAAACTAAAACTTTCTTCAAATTAATCTGCAAATAACCTACAAAAAATTGAGAATGAACACAAAATATATATTTTTCCGGTTTTCCGGCTAAATAATTAATGAAACAAGTTGTTAGGTGTAGGTCATAACTTAGTTAAATTACTATGTCGATTTTGGTATCTTTACATATTGTCAATATTTTAACTATAAAATCCAATAAACTAATAAGCGCACCACCTCTATTGTGCATTAAATTGATACTTTACAAAATTTTACCTTTTTTAGGCATTTCAGCAACCTATTATTTTATATTGTTGTTGTTTTTATGGCTACATCGTTATGGCTATGAATTTCATCTAATTTATTCTCTTCTTATCAAAGCCTAGCTTAGTCTAATTACATTTCTAACTTCAAATTTGTTAGTTTTATGTGAATAAATTTCATCTGTTAGCTGTTGGTTTATAATTTTCGTAGCACATATTTTATAGTTTATCTCACTGACTGTTCTAATCCTATCAAAAACTTTAAATAATAATAATAAAAAAACAAAAAACTTTAAATACTTGATCAACATGAGCTAAATTGACAATAATATGTAGGTGAGTTTTATTTCAGCGTTAAATAGAAAATTTATATGTAATTACGAGGTACTCTTTCTAAATAGGTAGAAGAACTAAAAGCTCGTCTCGATGAAAAGAGCAGAATGGTAGAAAAGAAAACAGCAGCGGCACTCGCAGCTGCCCATGAATTGGCTGAGTTGAGAGATCACTCAGAAATCAAGGATCGAAAAATCAACGTGTTGCAGCGAAAGGTAAAGAAAGGACGCTGCAATCTTTGTAGATGGTGTGGCAGTTATCAAAATGCGTGTAATGATTCTTGTACTTGAGTTAAATTCTGCTATTTATTTATATAATACTGTTTGAGTTATAAAACTTCTTACCAATATACTATTTATATATAGTAAGCCGTAGCGTAAATTTGGTAAGCTAGGCAAATTTTATACAATATTGTATATTCCAAAGAAACTATATTAAATACATGACTGAATTCTATAATTATCTGAAAAAAACGTAGTAATATGAATTGTGCCATAATATATTGCATTTATAAGTGTAAATATAATTGTTAAGAAATTAATTACATATTAATAATATAAATATATTAATGGGTTTTAAAATTATTAAAGCAATTGTTGTATATACTTAACCCAAAACGTTAAAACTTTAAGAGTATTTTAAAACTTTCTCCATCGAGGATCGCCATCGGAAAAGTTAACTAGTTAAAATTGTTCGCGAAATCGTCAATTATTTTCCAGTAGTTAAGCAAATTGCCAATGACTTTTAACTTAAGAATAATTGTTTCGTTTTTTTTTATTTGTACCCATTATTTTCTTATGTTATGGGCATTCAATATAAAAAGAAATACATTAATATTCACTGTTTGTTGACATACGAATAGTATCTATGTATATTTTATTAATTTCCTTTTTTTCTGTTTTTACAAGAAGTTCAAGTCATCCATTCACAATTTGACGTCAAATCAAATTATTCCTATAGTGGATTATTGGATAGACTAAAAACCAATGATTATCAATCTGATTGTGAAATACTATCAGGGTTTATTATTGTTGTAAAAAATATATGAATTATATGTAATCATACTTCCATAACTACTGCATATATGTCACCCTCATATTAAAAACACAAGAAAGTTGTAGTGGCTAGTGAAACCTATTGCGTTTAATAATCTTATTTTATTTAGTGATATGAGTATACGACTGGTGAAAAAATCTTTGCCGCTTTCATTATTGCTTAAATATTATAAGTATATTTTATGTTGCGTTTTAAATTATTGTTTTACAGTGCTAGTGTCTTATTATTATCTTTTGTTTTGCTATTACGTTTATTAGAATGTGTTGTTTTGTGTACAAAGGTATGTTATTTTTTTTACTTATATTTTATTATCCTTTTATTTATTACATTTATAGTATTTTTTGTATTATTTAGATTTGATTTATATGATCAGAAACTTTAGAATTAATCTCCGTTTTAGATCGAAAATCTTGAAGACCTCTTAAAAGAAAAAGACAATCAGGTAGACATGGCGAGAGCAAGACTTAATGCTATGCAAGCGCATCATTGCTCCTCTGAAGGTGCGCTTTCCTCCCTTGAAGAAGTTATTGGTGATAAAGAAAAGCAAATACAACAACTTAGGGAACAACGAGATAGAGCTGAACATGAGAAAAATGAGGAAAGAGAATTACATGAAAGAGAAATAGCAGATTACAAAATGAAGCTCCACGCTCTTGAAAGTGAAGTAGAAAAACTGGGTGCCAGATTAGAAAGAGCACAAGCGGAAAAAGACCGTCTTGAAGCTAAATTGGAAAGTTCGCAATCCGAATTAGGAAAGTCAAAAGCCGAGTTAGATAAAGCAGCAAGTGAAGTTGGCAGATCAGGCGCAGATTGGGAAGCAGCTAAACAACGTCTAGCCAGACTTGAACTCGAAAATGAGCGATTAAAACACGAGCTCGAGAGATCCCAGACAACATTCGGTAGAAGTACATTAACTACGTCTCAGGAATTAGATCGTGTTCAAGAAAAAGCTGATAAAACTTCTGCTGAATTGAGACGGACTCTTGCAGAATTGAGAGTCACGCAAGCGGATGCTGAAAGAGCTAGATCTGAGGCCAGTGCTCTTCAGGATAAATTAGAAAAGTCACAAGGCGAAGTCTATCGTCTGAAAGCTAAACTTGAAAATGCACAAACCGAACAGGACAGTCTGAAAGAGGAATACGATCGGTAATTATCACTTTTTTATTAGTTGCCTATTAAATTTAATTCTCACAGATATCATCATTTTCGCTGTAATAAAAGAATTTAAAATGTCTTAGAATCTGACAATAATTATAATATAATTGTGGAACTGGAACGTAACAAGTTAAATTGAATAATGCTGGGTGATTCTTGAGAACGAAGTTATAATTGCTACCTAGGAAATCATTTTAACTTTAAGAATAAAATAAATTTTATCGAGGTAGAGTTGCTTTCTACTTGGAGTTAGACGAGTTTAATTTGTTTTAAATGTTATACTTAAAATTTAACGTTAATTTTTATGATTATAAAAGATAAACATAATAAGTAAGTAATTTTGTTAATTTCAGTTCATTGTGCAATTTCAGTAATTGGAATTTTAATGCTTCAGCGAAACGATTAAATTAAATTACTATAGCTAGCAGCAGTTAAAAAAACTCCTTTGACGCGTTTGAATAGTAACTGTGTTATCTGTTAAATATTAATACTTCGGTAAGTAACAATTTAAAGGAGAAGTGATTTAGCAGTGCAAATGGGTTATTTACAATTAAACTCAACTCATTTCTTCAACGAATGATCAATTTTTTTGCAAAGAAATTCAAAAGTAATGAGAATATTATTTTGCTAGAATTGCTATGGATTATAGCAAAATAATATTCTCATTACTTTTGTATTATGGACCTCCGTAAAGTAACGTCTAGTTCTATAAATAATTTGCAAAGAAATTATTGAAATCTAATATTTAGATCAAAAGTACCAGAGCTTTGGGTTCCTATTGAAGTTAAGTTACGTACGAAGTGTACGAGAAGATTGTATCTTGCTAATAACATATAATCTGTACATTTATTAGATTGATTGATAATTAGGGCTATATATATATATATATATATATATATATATATATATATATATATAGGTTTTTTACAAATTTTGGTCTAATTCAAGTTGGTGCCGTAAAACTAATCCCAAAAATTTCCTACCATGTTTCACAAAATATTTAAAGTCCTATCCCTGATAGGTCTAAGAGATGAAGTACCAGTTGTTCTAGGACCCTACCAGATTACATACAAAAATTCTATTGACCAAATAGTCCAGTCCAGAATAATCAATTTAATTATTCTGTCCCATAGTTTGCAATCCTCTATCAGCCGTCTGCATTCTGAACGCGATAAGGCCACTGCAGAACTTGATAAAGCACGTGAGGAATTAGAAAGAACACAAGCCACTCTGGGCAAGGCGCAATTACAACAAGACAAGCTTCAGGCGTCGTTGGATTCAGCACACTCAGAGATTGATAAATTGCAAGAGAAATTGGATAAATCAGCGGTTGAAGTTAGGAAGGTGAGATATTTAAATAAGAATACCTGGTTAACTTAAAAAAAAAGAAAAAATAATTGGGTACTTGGAGGTCGATCCTAGATATTTACATTTCACGAGACTGCCCGTCACCCGAATAAGCTAATCTGACTTGACAGACGGAAAAAATTGTGTTTTATATTCAATATACATTTTAGTATTTTTGAATGCCCAAAAACAGGGATAAAACGATTTTTTTTTAGTAAAACCTAGGTATATTGATTTATGTATAATCTCATGAAAATCGTTAGTGGCGTTTCCGAAATTCCTGTTATATACCATCTTTAATATTCAAATGAGTTAATCTTGTATGTATATATATATTCGGAAACGGCTCCAACGATATTCCTGAAATTCAGTACGCAGGAGGTTTTGGGGGAGAAAAATTGATCTAGCTAAGTTTTATTTTTTTTTAAATCTTGTTTTATCCCTGTTTTCGGGAAAATGCTAAAATTTATGTTTAATTTCTAAGATAATTTTCGCTATCATATGTCAAGTCATGACAGCTCATTTGGGAAACGGGTGGTTTATTCCTCAACTCTTTTTTTTTTTATATCTTTAAAAAAATACTGAGCAAGGCCCGGCCACCCTAGTACTTATATACTATATACAAGATTAGCTCATTTAAACATTAAAGATAAGTAAGATATTAATCGCACATGTTTCTAACAGTTGCAAGTAGATCGTGAGAAGTCGGCATACGACTTTGAATCGCTGCAATCACAATTGGATAAGGCTCTGGGACAAGCAGCAAGATTACAAAAAGAAAGAGACACTGCCCAACTTGATGCTGATCGATTTAGAGACAAGCATGACAAAGCACAGGTAAGATTTGTATTCTCCAATAGTAAAACATTACTAATCATAATTTAACAGAAACGTCATCGACGTAAGTCCGTAAGGCTTAGCAAGTAAGGCCAATCAGTTAAGCAGCTACACAGATTCACTGTTAATGTTCAGGAACTGATTAAGCTCCATAAGGATTGTTATTTATTATTCCTTGTCTAACGCAATCTGCTTTTTATCATTCATAAGAATGTTTCTGACTTTCCACTACATCTGCCATGCGAAAATCTTAAATGAATGTCCAATAGCGTTACAAGATAAATCCTCAAAAATTAATATATTTATTAAGAAGTTTAAAAGATATTTGCTTAAAACTAATGATATAAACCATATTGTTTGATTGTATAAATTTAAAGTTAACATGCAGGTATACAAGAGTTTTAATAGAATCAGCTTTAATGTTAACTTCATAAGTTTTAAGAGCCATTGAAAAGATAAAATTAAAAAACTTATTAGACATAGATTTAGAGAAATAATGCGAATTCCACACCTTCAAATAAACCCTGCGTGGTTTTCGACAGGTGTGTTTATATATGTTTATCATCTCTGATAATAAATAATATATAATATGATATAATACAAAGATTATATAACTGAAACCAAAATTCTTATGACAAACATTACGTACAAGCCAAAAATAAAATCTTAAAAAGTTTTATTATGATACACGACTTGTATGGACACCTGTATCTTAATAAAACTTTTTAATCATAACGATACACCTATACAACCTCCAGCTGGACCAAGGAGGTTGAACCTCTACCTTAAAAAGAATGTTCCATTTACGAGTCCGCAAGGACTATGGACATCTATATGTATAAGTAGTTCCACGCTGCTCGATTTAGGATTTACATATAATACAGGAAGTTTCTAGGGATGTCAAGGTTTCATCGCGATATTTTCTTTTACAGTAAAACGTTTGATAAATACTTAATACTATTAAATATGCCGAAAGTTTATAGATGCCTGCTTTAAACCCGTGGACACTAGAAAAATTAATATTGGAAAAAATGTTTTAATTAGTTTGATCAAAACTATTAAATATTACATATCGCTTAATAACTGCTCTTTTTTAAACCATATCCGTTTTTCTTACTTCAGAAATTTCCCATAAAAATTTCGACCTTCCGTTAATTGCCGTCATCTTGACTACTTTTTCATTTATTCGCCATTTATAGCTTCACATTATCTAAGACCATAAACTGGACGTGAGCTTGGCATGAAAACTATCGTAAATTACTTATGTGAGGAGAAATGACGTCATAATTCCAAACATCTTAACCAAGGAGGCCACCGCGTCTAGACGACAGGGCGCCTCCTTTTTAGACGCCTGCATTGACAGAACATATATTAACTACCATAGAGTTATTATCATATAGTAAGCTAGAGTAAGGGAGCCGATGTCGCAATAATGAGACTCGTATACTTATCTTTGTCTAATCACAGATAAAAAAGAGACATAGATATAGACTCTTTTGCTTTCCTTATTTCTCTTTCTTGTAATAGGGCACATTTTAGCCTGACTTTCCTACTTAAGTATAAATAACTCAATCTTAAGTAAATAAATATACGGAACACTTACAAACGTGGTCGTCCGTCCCCAAAGTAAGTAACTTAATACTTATGTTATGGTTGAGATACAACTGGTGAATATAATATAGTTTTATAATTTTAAATACATACATAAATAAAAATATGCACCCATACTCGAAGAACCAACAAATTGTTTATAGAAAATGTTGGTCCTCGGTGGCCGAGGGAGGATCACTAACCACTGCGCCTACGGGCCATAATAGAGTAAGGGAACCAGCCTAAAATGTATCCAAAGTAAAAAAAAGAAAAGCAAATGAGTTCTCATAAAAGTAAGTCTTCATAAGCTGTAATTCTACCAAATTATATCAATATTGGTAGAGTGGATTAGCCGTGATTAAAATAGACAGACAGTGTTTTGTATTTATAAAATGTATATAATTGTGCATGGAAAGTATAGATTTAATCCACGCGTTAATAACAATGTAAAAAACAACAGACTTACTTATAATATAAAAAAGTATAAACCACAGTCCTTTATAGTACATTTATAGCATCCATAAATCACGTAAGTAGACTCAGGTCATACGTAAATATAAATAAAACTGCAAAAAAACCCCAGTCGATATTTCATGAAACATAAACTATGGCACGAAAGCGTTCGTGGCCATAGTTCATTCTGATATAACGTTTTTATATTTTCTAGTGCTATGTCGCCACTTATGTAACTCTGTGAGCCAAAGAAATTTTTTTTCTCTTTATTCAAATTCAAAATATTCTTTATTCAAGTAAACTTATAAACAAATTCAAATTCAAAATTTTCTTTATTCAAATATATTTGTAAACAAGTGCTTTTGAATCGTCAATTCTACTGCTTGTTCGGAAAGCTGTTCCTACCGAGAAGAGCCAGCGAGAAACTCGGCGGTTGCTCGTTTCAGAATAAATATTCTAAAATATTCTAATAAGAGTAGTTATATCCATTCTCATCATCAAAGTAACCCTCAACAGTATGGTAAACAGCTTTTTAAGAATGTTTTTACACTACTGTAATGAAAAAGCTAATATTAATTAGCGCCAAGGCGCAAACATCGATGCGTGTTGCGTCGCCGCGGACTCGTTCATTGAAAACTTTTTTTTAAGGTAGAGGTTCAAGCTCCTTGGTCCAGCTGGAGGTTGTATAGGTGTATCGTTAAGATTAAAAAGTTATATTATGATACAGGTGTCCAAACAAGACCTGTATCGTAATAAAACTTTTTAATTTTTTTATTTTTGGCCGGTACGTAATGCTTGTCATAAGAATTTTGGTTTCAGTTTTATAATCTTTGTATTATAGTATCAGAGTAGATAAACATAACTTATACGTAACTTATATGTTCATACAGGTATGAAACTTAAAGCGTTTAGTAAAAAATCAATTTCTATAGTAAATAAAAAAATTAATACTAACTAGTGGTACTAGATTTCTTTACCACCAACTTAAGCGTTACACTACCCGCAATAAGTATGTGTTTTTTCCTCATTCCCCAAAAATAAAGGGATTTTCCTTATGGTGTATAATTGTTTTTTCTGCATTTTGTCAATATTATTCCAGCTGATTAGTCGTGATAGTAAAAGACAGACTTTTGCATTTACAATATAGTTTGTAATTTAGGTCTTGTTATGCTAAACAGATAGACTCTCAAAACAACTTTATGGTATGTAAATAAAATTCATGGGACAATCGTATCAATAGCAATGACTGAAGATCGCTCGAAGTTGATAAAGCTTGATTTATCGACAACTTGAAACACGCTTCTGTCGAATACCAACGATGGCTGAACTTTGTGATACAAAAGTAATAATGAAATTGTTTTGCTATAATCTGCAATTGAGTAAATAGAAAATATATATAATGCTGAATGAAGAGTGGAATATCTATTTTCATACCTGAAATCACAAATTCACGTGAATTTGTGCCGCCTTTTGTCCCGGATTCTCGCGACTTTTTTAAGGTTGTTTGTCCATTTAGTTTACGTTTGCCTACACTGTGTTTTTCGGTGCGAGGTTCCCATTCTAGCACCTTGAGTTAGATGGTATTGGATTTCAATGTTTCTCATTAAGGAGGGAGGATACCTTTGTCCAGCTATGGGATGATAACAATTTCATTTCACTTAAATCGAGAAACCCTACATTGAATTCGATATCAAAAAAAGTCCCCTACTTATTAAGCATAAATCTTGTAGATTTTATGAAAACTAATCAAATACAGTCAAAGAAGATGAATATTTTGTTTTTTACAGGCACTCGTAGCCCGAGTCCAGAAGGAACGTGATGCAGCATTAGCGGAAGCAGCTAGCTGTCGTGAAAGAGCCGAAGCAGCCGCTGCAGCAGCTAACAGAGCTGCAAGAGATAGAGATAGCGCCGCTACTGAGCTAGATGTGCTTAGAGAGAGATGGGAGAAAGCACACCAACAGCATCAAAAATTGACGGTTTGTTTGACATACATTTTCTGTTTTACATACGGTTCTTACATGATCATAAATTTATAATAAATCTCAGTATGAATAAACAATCCAGTTAATATAACTATATTTATGTTTATTTTTGTTTTAGATGGAAAGGGACGATGCCCTAACAGAGTTAGAAATTTTGAAGGAGAAATTAGATAAAGCTCTTTACTCAACTCAAAAGACTATTGAAGAAAAAGAAACAGCGCACAAAGAATACGAAAAAATGCTTGAAAAGTATGATAGGTACATTATTTTATATGTTGTCTTGTGTTATTGGCTTATATTAGTCCGTCGTTATCTGTTTTGATAAATTTTCTTTTATCAAAAAATATTCTTTTACAGGTCTCAAAACGAAATTTACCGGCTGCAAAATAAGATTGATATACTTGAAGCTGACAAAGACCGCGTTGAGTTGGAATTAGAGAAAAATGTTCATTTAGCAACGAAGTCTAGAGAGGATCAAAGAAAATTGCAAGATGAATTTGCTAGATTGCAAGAAATGTATGACAGGGCATCTTTGCAATTAGGTCGGACTAAGGAACAGGAGGAAAAAGCTAAAGAGGATATGGATAGATTAAGTGTTGATATTGAAATGGTTCGTGATCGTTACGAAAAGAGTCAAATTGAATTACGAAGATTGCAAGCCGAAAAGGAAAAGTTGGTCGCTGACAATGAACGTCAGCAATTTGAGTATGATCGAGCTATGACTCAATGTGGTAAAGCACAAGCATCGAATGAAAAAACTCAAGAAGAAATGGCAAGGGTGCAGATTGAACTCGAGAAGATGTATGATAAGCATGATAAAGTGTCTGCTGAGTTAAGAAGGGTTCAAGCAGAGTTAGACAAAGTAAAAGCAGATGCCAGTGGCGCTAGGGAGGAAGCAGAAAGATATGCAGCACGCTACGGAAAGTACCATGATACAAAAGAAGAACATGAAAGAACTAAGTTGGAGGTGGAACGGCTGCGAACACGGCTAGAGAAGACTAATCTAGAATTGGAGCGGGCGCGGAAGGCCGAGGAGGAAGTAACCCGTCTGCGCTCGGAGCTTGAACGCGTGGATGGCCTCCGAGGTAAATACCAATTCGAACAGGATAAATGGAGTACAGAATTAAATAGACTACAGGCAGAGCTGGATAAACATCGCGAACGCTACGAGGCATCGCAGACTGAAATACAACGTCTTCAAGGTGAAAAGGAGCAAGCAGAAACTAAATTTCATGAACTCAATATACAACTTGAACTTTCTAAGACTGAAGTCACGAAGCTCACTGCAGCGATGGAAAAACAACGAACGGACCTCGAAAGGGCTCATATTGAGTGTGAAAAGTTTAGGGATCGTTGTGAAAAATTAAAATTGCGTTCAGAACAGCTTGACAAAGATAACGAAAGGCTTAAAGGTGAATTACAACAAATTGAAAGGATGAAATTACAGGCTGTTGCTGGTGATAAGGCCAGAACCGAGGACAGGCTTGAAATTGAACGACTCCGTGACAAATTAGAAAAAGCAATTCAAGCCCGAGACGCAACTGAAATGGAAGCTGGCCGTCTGGCTAAAGAGCTTGAAAAGTCACAAATGCATCTCGCTAAATACCAGGAGACTAATGAGACTACACGCGTAGAGTATGACAGAATGACTAATGAATTAGGAAGAATGCATGAGAGGCTAGAACGAACGATTCTAGAAATGCGGCAGATTGAACAAGAACGTGATGCATTAAGAGTTGAAATACAGAATACAAGGCGTAATGTAGAACAGCAACAACGCACTTTAGATCATCGAACGCAAGAAACGTTAGTGAAATTGCAACAAGAACTTGCTCAGTCGGTCCGAGATCGAGAAAAGATGGCTTCTATACTAGAACAAAGAGATAAACAGGCAGATGCCATAGAAAAGCAGATAGTTAAACTTGAGGCAGATACAAAACAGTTAACAATTGAACGTGATCAGTTGGTAGCACAATTGGAGAAGTCACAGGATATGCTTGTCAACTTCCAGAGAGAATTAAATGCGTCGGAGACAGAACTGCAAAAGCAACGTGAGGAAGTTCGTAGATTAAAGGAGGAACAAAGAAAAATAGCGCAAGATTCAGAGCGTGGTGCAAAATCGGTTATAGAAAGTCGTGATAGAGAAATTGTCAAACTTCAACAACAAATGCAATCGGTGGCTAAAGAAAAAGATTCATTAAGGCAAAGAGCAGAAAAGGCTGAAAAAGATGCTCAGAAAGCTGGGGAGATTGAAAAATGGAGAACAGCTGTTGAATCAGAAAAAACAAAAGCCATTGCAGCTGAAAAGGCATATTCGGAGTGCCAGCAACGGTTACAGTCTTTGGAAAAACAGTTCCAGGCTCAACAACATCAATTGCAGCAACTTCAAGCTCGTGGACCTTCTGACGTAAGGGAAGTTCAGAAACAACTTGAAGCGGCTCAAGCGGAGGCGAGGTCTCTTGCCGTTGAAAGGGAGCGTTGCCAGTCGCAGCTGGAGATGCTCGTTCAGGAATTGGAGAAGAGCCAGGTCAGTTGGAGGATAGCCCGAGCACGAGCGGTTGTCGGGACGGCAATGCGTGGTTGAATCGAGTTTGTCAATTAGATTGCGTGTAAATCACTGTTGAGTATGATGTATTAAATAAATTGCAACGCTCCAAAACTCGATTGAACTGTCACCGAGTCGCGTGCGTTGTCTGCTTAAATCATTGCACCGGTGTTATGGAGTAGATGTTATGATTTCGATGTTCATACGTTTAGTTTTTATTTGGGATCATCTTTGCCGGTTGTTATGTACATAACTGTTGTATAGTGGCATGCCTCCCACAGCCCGCAGGGCATCCTCCAACCCCTCATTATAATTATTCGTATTTATTTTATTAGTTCCATCATCGCAACGTATTTGGACGTCAGAATCATGAGAATGTACAATATCATATAACTCGAAGTGCACCAGACATTTCAAATCACACGCGCACTCGTCCAATATAATCCTTATGTGTTGTTGTTGTGTAAAATGTTCGGTGCAAATAATGCATAAAAGCTTTAATGAATTACGTTGTTGTTATATTCTTATCTCTTTCAGCTGTATCTGCTATTCGACTTCGTACTTGCAATATTCACGATCATGTCTATTAAAGATGTTTAAAAAGTTCTTTTTGTCATTGAATTTGCTGCTGTGATTATACTTTGCCAAATGTTATGTAAAAAAAACTTTCGCTTCTGTAATATTGAGCTTACAAACTATTGAATACTGAGACTATTTGCAAACAAGAGCTTACAAATCATTTGATGCTGCTATTTTGTATTTTATTCTATTGCCCTCGGTGTATTAAAAGTTTTACAGATGACGCCATGTAATGTATTTGACATATACCTTTTTAATAACAGCTCGATCTCCGAGAAGCGAACAAGAAACTCCAAGCAGCTGGCAGTCAGAGCGCCAAAGCTGGGGAAGATACCGCTCAAGCTAGGAAACAATTACAAGAAGAATTCAAGAAATTAGAAGACGCGAGAAAACAATTCGAAGAAAATAGAAGAATGGTTGAAAATAAGCGAAAAGACGTGGAGGAGAAGGAGAAATCACTGACTGAAGTAGATCGACAGTTAAAGAAGCGAAAAGAGCAAATGGACCAAATGGAGGCATCTTTGAGGAAGGTAAAATATCATTGAAAGAAAAAACTAAATATTTGAGTTTACTACATATAACATTCCAGATTACTTTTATTTCTTCGTAGCCTAGAACACAATGAATGGAAGTTCTTTAATATTTTGGCAGATAGTTATTTATATAAATTGATTACAAATGTTTCTAGCGGGTAAGGGTCAAGTGAAAAACTTAATTCAATAATTTTATACCACACGATATTCTTTCTATCGCTATCTATAAATATTCAACATCAATGATTATGCATTTATATAAATCACGAAGAAAAAGTGTTTTAAATTGTTAAAAATAATTATACTGCCAGAAAATCATAAAAAGGGATTTATTATTTTTCTCCATAGCATTCGCTACAAGGCAATCTTTTGGACAATAAATATAATCTTTACTACTAAACTACTCAATTTTTTTTGCCACGTAAAATGTTGATTTTTGCTCCCTCTATAAATTATTTGGGTACTAACGTATGTAAATAATGGGAAACCTCGTTAATTGTGATTAATATTTCATATTATACACTGAAGTTTTAAATATTATTCTTTACTATGTAGGCTGGCGGCAGCGCAGCGGCGGTTACAGATCTGAATCGCAAATTGGGTGACACGCAGAAGGAAGCTGACCAGTTGAAACAGCAGTTAAAAACAAGCGAGGAGGAGTCCAAACGGCTCACAACTGAGACGGAAAGGCTGTTGCAACTAGTTCAAATGTCGCAAGAGGAACAAGCGCAAAAAGAAAAACAAATTATGGATTTGCAACAGTAAGTAAAATGAATACTGTAATTATTACCATAAGCTTCATTTTAAAAAGAGCAAAACGTCCAAAGCTGGTCCCAATCATATTAATCGCCCAAAATAAAAATATTACTGTTATTATAAGTTGGGCTCTATAACAAATTGAATTGAGTAAAAATTTCCGAATAAAAATTTGCGTTCGCTGCTCAAAATTTTGATTAACTCGAACCATAATGGAATCATCGTTAAGAAGAGCATCTTCCAAAAATTAATTTATATTCAGAAAAAGACTTACTGCTAAATAGATTTATGAAGTTAAATTGACATTGCGCACTGCGTATTAGCTTTGTCCTTATTGTAACCTATATTAATAATTTATTCCAGGTCTATACGAAACCTCCAAGCCAAACTGAAAAGTCAGCAACAAGCACAAGCACAAAGAGAAGAGGTAATTGCTATTATAATTATTATTTGAGTCTTGATTACAGAAAAATATCTAGACAAATCATTATAATTTATGAACGATATATGTACATTGGATATTCGTTAATGGCAAGAAATACCATATTATTTCTAACGATTTAAATCTATTTAAAAGATTTCCATTCTTTTTGTACTGCTTGGATCCAGTTGCTCTATGACCTCGTGACCTTTTTGACGAGTCCAATCTAGCGAGGAGTCTACCAGAGCTTTAATTTCGGTATTGCCATTCTTAAAATGTTCATTGGCTCTATATTTATTAATGCCGTATTCCGAAATAATATACAGTACTTTATTACTAAAAATAGTATAATATATATAAAAGATGAATAAATATTATACTACATATATTTATTCTATTTCATTCATGTAGTTGTGAAGCATGCACAATTAATACCACATTAAAGAATTTTCGTTTCTACTAACGAAATGCACTTTGAACATGTTGTTTATATGTTATAATAATTACTAATCCATTATATAATATTTTAAATTAATGTTTGTAATAGCACTATCTAAGTAAACTAACTAACATTATAAATGCATTATTAACTGTACTAATCTATCTTTTCCATGCTGCATTCCAGGCCGGGCCCGCTGGCTTCCTCAAAAGCTTTTTCTAAGTTAGTTCTTCTCACCAAGACTGTCATTTATTTATTTTCTCTTTTCGTTAACGTTTTTTCTTTAACTGTCGCGCGTACTATTTCGTGAGCGACTTCTCCGGACTCCACGTCTTTTGTTAAAGGAATTATATCACATAAGCTTTACAATCGCAATTCGTATTAAGTAATGTTATTGAAAATTTGTATTGAATATTATAATGAAGTGTTCAGATAATAATAAAGTATCATCTCTTGTTGATAAACCGAAAAATAACTATATATACCGGTTTTTAAACTTCAGTTTATTGTAACCAGCACACAACTAAGGTAATTATTAGTTTAGCGATAACTTTTAAGTGATGTTTAAAATATTAAATAATCGTGTTCAGCGGGACTTATTTTTTAAGTATTGATAAAACAATATTGTAAAACTGTTAAGTATTCATGTATCTAGGTAGAACAGTAAGTTGTCCACTAGTCGATGTTAATCAGCTTTCATTCTTGTTATGCGAAGTATCAATTGACTATGAATAAAAGGAAATCTATGTTGACCTTACTCGAGTTATTTTTGAGTTTATATTGTTGAAATTTTGTTATTAAACTGCTCGTTTTTTATTATTTCTTATTTATTTTATTTCAACTTACAACCCCTTGCAATATAGGATCTAACGCGAGCAAGACAAACAGAGATTGCGGCTATCAGTGATTTAACAAACACTTTGAAAGAAAGAGACAGACTTAAAACAAAATTAGAACAAAATAGAATGAAAGTTATTGATTTAGAAATAGAACTAAACGAGTCCTCGCTTATACTATCCGAAATACTCAAAATATCAGACAGTCAAGAACTCAATAGCATAAAGAAAAGTAAAAGCGTTTTCGAACTCCAGAAGAGTGGTAAGGTAGTGGATAGGCTTGATAAATGCAGATTTAGCAAAAGTTACAATGACTTAATAAATTTACACAGAGATAATAATATTCAATCCAACATACATAAATTGATGAGGAAAGTAGCAAACCTAACTAAAGAAATTGAAATAAAGAATTCTAAAATTATAGAACAACAAAGATGTATATCTATTTTAGAGGATGCTCTAAGAGAGAATAATAATATAGCAGAATTTGAGCAGCTACTGGCCGTAGTCAGAAGCAAAGACGTGAGAATCAATGAGCTAGAACAAGTTTTAAATAAAAATCCAGATATAATAACTCCTACGCATAGTGATAAAAGAATACTGGAATTGGAAGAAGCTTTAAAGGAATCCTTTTTAATAGCAGCTGAAAGGGAAAAGGTATTTTACGAAGAGGAACAGAAGCGAATTCAAACATTACAAAAGGTAACATAGAATTATATTCAACTACTAGCGGCCTACCCTGCTTCGCACGGGTATAAAATATATAGCCTATGTCACTCAGTGAAAAAAATTATTAAAATCGATCCAGTAGTTTTAATTTATTCATTACTGCCCGTGGCCCGCACGCGTTAAATTTGGAGAAAAACAATTCCCCTCTCCCTATACCAAGAAGATTTCCTGCTATATCTAACATCAAAGTAATTATTAATTATAAAGAAAAAAAAGTAATTATTTACGACATCACATTAAAACATTACAGTATTTCTCTACTCCATATTGAATGTTATTATACATTCCTCTTGAATCACTCTATCTATTAAAAAAACCGCATCAAAATCTGTTGCGTAGTTTTAAAGATTTAAGCAGTCATAGGGTTGTAGGGACAAACAAAGAATGTGACTTTGTTTTATACTATGTAGTGATAATCCCTATAGCATGATTCAGTATTCACGCGCGATGGCTTATTATTAGCGTATTTCTTGTATAACTTTGGTGTTTCTATACCGATTTCAATGATTCTTTTTTTATACAATGGTTAATACTATTCACTTTTTTATTTAGGGATGACTGAGAGTGATATAAACGTAGGAATAGACAAATATAACCAGAAAGCTTCGAACTGCTAAGCTATCGGGAGTTACACGTGTTATTGTGAGTCAACCATAAAAGATAGACATATGCTGTCGTGGGATATTTTTTATATAATTTTAAGGAAAACATTTCTGTCATACTTGATTTCTGTGTAGCTTTAACCATCAAGGTTGCACACGCGACGGAAGCTTAAAAAATGGAGGAACTTCTCCCGTTTTCCCGACATTTCCCTCCACTGCTCTGCTCCTATTGATTGTAGCGTGATGAAAAGTATACTATAACCAGCTCAGGAGTATGAAAAAAAATTGTACCGAGATTAGTTAAAATCCGTCGAGTAGTTTTTGTTTCTATAACGGTTATACAGACAGACAGACAGACAGACAGACAGACAGACAAAATTTTTACTGATTGCATTTTTGGCATCAGTATCGATCCCTAATCATCCCCTGGTAGTTATTTTGGAAATATATTCCAGTTACAGAATTGACCTCTCTACAGATTTATTATAAGTATAGAAGATAACTTTCTGAAAATTATGTTATAAATTTGAGAAAATAGATTTAGAAAATTCACTAAAATCTACCTTCCAAGTCAAATTAAATAAATTCATGATAAGGTTTATTAAAATTTAATAGTCCAATTAAATGTTTACAGATGAAGAAAATGAAGCAACGTATATTATCGCTGCAAAACGCTTCAATAATGAACTGTGAGACTTGTTCGTCGGTATTGAAACGGTTGAAACGTCTAGAAGAGTCGCTACAGCGTTGTCGGACGTCACGACATGTGATATTGCGGCATCTATCGCACGTTTTGTGAGTTGAGTTGTACTATATTGCTTCACAATGTTCTATACTCTTAAGTTTATCAGATATTAGATGATTCCTTAATTTAGTATCATTGATGCTCAATATTACTAGCAATTATTAAGACAAGTATTATGTGAAGAAATGTGTCGCGGTTGAGACATTTCTACCTTCTCATTGGGAAGTCTCAACTTTTGTATTAAACGTCAGCGAAATGGGAAAGTTCAGAAAAGGGTTTAGTATGGATTTGTGGCAATTACTTCAATTAGAATCTGATTTTAAATCCAAATTATGGAAAGTTTAACCCTTTAGATTATATTTATATTAATCCTTATATTTGATTTAATCTTTTGTATCTAAGACTAATTTTAACAGACGTCAGTTCAAAATAATAAGCGCATGTTCTTTTATTCAATTATTTTTTCTTATGAACATTTTTATAAATATAGCGCTCAATATTTAAAACAATATTCTTGAGGTTCTCTTCCGTTTTTATTTCGTATTGTACATACACTATAATATATAATTATTGAACGTCGAGTTTCTACATATTTTATAAGCAACCTTCTTCTCACTTACAAAATTACTAAAGACAATAGAGAGTTCTTTGTTAACTTAAATGAACTCTGCTAAAAATGATTTAAAAATTATAGACACGACTTGCTAGAAGGTGCTATCAGTGAAAAGGACTCACAAATAGCTGAGTTAGAAGTTAAAGGAGTGCTGGATGAGAAAGACACAAAGATATGCGATACGCTTAAGAGCGAAAAGGATAAACTGCTCAATAGACTTAAGGTTGAGGTAAGGCTAATACTAAAAATAATACTAAAATCCGTTACATAAATGAAGTGTCTATAGACTTAGCAGTTGAAAATAAAACATTTCGATGCCATTTTGTAAATGAGTCAACGTTTTTCATTTAGTTATTATACTATAGTAGAGACACAATACAATATAGATAAAGCAAATGAGTTTGATGTGTCTCTTTTATGTTTGTGATTGGACAAAAATATGAGTTTCATCTTCCATCTCATTATTTATTGCGTTACTATCGCTAACAGGTCTGCCGTAGTCTAGTATTAATGTCTATGTTTCATGTACTATTAAGTCAAAATTAAAAAAAATACCGTCCATTTTGAGTATATATTATATTGTTTTTTTTATTTATTAATTTAAAATCTATTTTAATCTCATCTGATGATCTCGCTTAGTATTAAAGTGGCCGAATTCAAAAAGTTGTTAAGTGACAAATTAGAATAAAGCGTACCATAGTACCTACAAAACTCGTCGGTGTTTTAGAGACAGTTCAGACTTTTGTACAACACAAGATAATAATTGTTTTAACCTAATGCTTATTTTTGTTGTTACTGCTAATTACAGAATGAACAAATCGTGGAGTTCGAACGAGATACCAGCGAGCCAGAACAAGAGGATCAAGGTTCTTTACCTGTACTGACGCTCGCCGACAACCTGATAGCGGCCTGCGACGAAAATGTAATTGTCTGGGTATCGTAACTATAAAGAACCTATTGAGAATGGGCGTGGAATTGAGTTATTAATATAAAAAGCCACTAAAGGTTGTATTTTTCACATCATTATTCATTGTTTAATTAAACTCTAACTTTGCACTAGCACATTCATTTATTTTCTGTTATCAGCACCATTACATTAATTTTTATTATCCACTATTGCCCTACTGAGAGATCTGAATGTTTTAAGACTTCCGTTTAGGTTAAAACTCGCACTAAAAGCGGTTTTTAAAAGGATCAAAACACTCGCCCAGGCCGAAATGATTCATATAAATACTAAAAAAAGTTCCATTGCTAATAATAAAGGTAAAAGTAAACTTTCAGTTCTGATTGCAGCAAAAACAACCATAAAATCTCGAAGATTCCAGAAATGTCCATGACTACAATTCTATTGCAAATATTTAAAAAAAGGAATATGTTAATTTGTTTAAATAGCCGCAATTTTTGTTTCATAATATTTTACTTTCAAATTATAATTCAAATACCTATTATACGAACAAACGGAATGAAATAAGTGAACGCTTCCGCCTTAATCGATTTCCGAACTATAAGGTTCCTTTAAAGATCTCTCTTTCTAATTTCTAGGTGTTTTTCTTGAGAAGTAAAGCTTCTCATGTACCAATTTTTGGGTTCATTAAAATTTTAGGGGCTACTGGGAGGCTTACAATTACTGCGTCTATTTGTATAGGTTCGCCATTTTAGTACCCTTAGACACACCCAACTTGTTACCTTAGTCTTTCTAGCTGTTAGAGCTGTTAGTATGTGACATTGATTATTTCGCTTATAATAGTTCTTTCATTTGACTTTTAGATAAAGACTTGTTGAAGTGCCAAAATATGTGACATGAAATAATTAATTTTTTAATCCATATAGTAGTAGTTTTAGTTAGATTTAAACTGAAAGGTCATATCTTAACAATAAGATTGTGAAAAAGGTCGCTTGAAATATAGAATTTTTTCCTTTCCTTTTATAATTTCTTCTAAAGTAAGAGAAATTATTAGTGTAATAATAACAGCCAGCGTTCTGTCCATGACATGCCGCCGTAATCGAACTTTGGTACCGAGTGGACGTAATGCGCACATCGCCTTGCTGAACACTCAATGTTGTATGCATTCTTTTGTGTCTAGATATTGTTAAGTACTTTTCTTTCTTTAGTTCCCTTTTAGTTTATTTTATATTTTTAACTCAGAAGAAAATAGAGGTATTTACAGAATAAAAAATTTCTGATACACTTATTTCTGCTGAAACTGCTGGCATAGCTAGTAGTATAGTATTACTTATATAAATTTTTGATGCGGTAGAGTAAGTAATTCTATCTTTCTAAGTATATCCTTGGAAAAACGAAACATTATATCTATCGATAGCCGATGAGCTACCATTTCTAACTAAGCTTTTAACTGCCTTCGAATTCTTGAGTATTTTTAGGCATTGCCGTTAATTAATGACAATTATACGAAAATTCATCGGCATAATTCAATCCAATAAAGAGACCATGAGGACGAAATCGAAATTCGCACAACACTGTTGGTCGGTTGGTTGATTACACTAATCTCGAAAGTAAGATTACAAGGCCATTCACGCTGGTAAAATTAGAAACAGCTTTCGAAAAATAATCCACAGCAAAGCGATCCATCGACCCTGAGTATTGAGGAAACCCACAAGAAGGGGGATCATAAGAAATACAGCCGAATGCCTAATTTATAAAGTTATTCGCATATGAAAATGAAAGAACTGTTTGTTTACAAATTTTAAAGTTGTAAATGATTGCAAATTAGTTGTAGTTGAAGTATAAACTAACAGTCGGAAGTAATGCTCATTCTAAACCATAGAGAACATGTTTTCAATATTCTTAAACCTATAGGTTACGCGTATGAATGTTTATGTGCTAAAGTATTTGAATTTCTGTCAATTGGAAATTGGTCTGCGTAAATTTTCCCACTAAATTACATTGTAAGCTATAAATAAGTTCTCGAAATATCTTTTCAGGGAGAGGACATCCCCGCAACCGTTCTGTGACGTCACAAAGCTAAGTCTTAATGTAACTTTGTTGTGGCATCATCATCATCTCACATCACTCGCTACCTTACCATTGCTTATCACATAGCCTTTATCACCAACAATAAAAAAAACTCCCGCTTGCAATATCTGGACGCGTTCAAAAACGACGCCGTACGACCAAAGACAATTTATACTTTTATTATGTAAATAAAGAATTTTATTTTTTTTAATTAATTTTCTTTTTATTTAAGGGTCTCAAAGACTAACCGATTCGATTGATATGGAACCAAGTCTAATATTTTATTTATAGATAACCAATTGTTAATTAAAATAATGTATACCTATATAGAGCAATAATTTAATCATCTAGAAAAAAAATTACACTCAGTGTCTATTTTTATCCTAATTATAGTTACCTAAACGAGATATTTTACCGCTTCATATAATTTACCTCTAAACTTGTTAAATTGTTTTAAAAATAAGTATATAAATTATTGTTTTATTGGGTTATGGTATAACCTGAACTCATGTTCTATCCAATTTATAATATTGTTGTTTATATCAATTTAGGTGCGTACTACAGAACTTACACAATTATTTTAGCAAATGCAAAGCTTAGCTAGTTTGTTTAGATAAACACGTGTTTTGTTTAGTATTATACTGAACTGCAAATTACTAATGTACTTTAATGGTAGATTTTTGTAATACATTTACATATCAAGCACAAAGTAAAGCCTCCGAAGCGAACAGTTGGCATATCATTAACTTAATAAGTATCATAGACGTATAGAATGATTTAATACAAAAAATAACACAATGGATCTTGAGCTTCAATTCTTCAAATAGTGCATGGTTAACAAAGGAAGCACTAAAGCACACCATAAATTCCGTCTTGCCATAAACAATTTTTTTACTACACATTTTATCAATAACTTAATAATATTTTATATATACTTAAACATTTTTCTGTTATTAAAACAAATAAAGATCTCATTCGAACAAATATTAACAAAATTTATGAATGATAATGTCGAAATTTGCAAACTGAATTTAACAAAAATATTTTTTATTTTAACACTTTTTCCAAAATCAATTAAAAACAACTTCAATACGATTGAATAGAAAATCATGAAAGAAGTTTAAAGTAAAGTTGAAGTCTGAAGTTTAGTAACCTGACTTCTAAAACAGCAGTAATTTGTTTTCTTGTAATCTTATTTTTGCTATATCTATTATAAAGCTCATGTATTCAATGTGGACAATAAAGCAGATCATCGTTTTCATCTAAAAATAAAATGTAAGCTAATTTAAGACGGCGGGAAATATAACAGTGGATCACCTTTTCCACAGAATTCATAGCTAAATATTGACCAAACATCGTACCCTGCTATTAGCAGTTTCAGGTGGTTCAGCCATTCCACCATCGCAGTAAACGATTTAGAATAATCCGTTTACTTTGATGGCAGAATAACTGAATACTGTTGTTACCTGGCAATATCCAGATAATTTAACTTAGTAACTATATAGACGACTGATATTTGTAGATTTTATTTCATATTATTTTGCCCATTTACCTTCGTGTGTACTTGAAAACACGTTAAGATGTTAGCTCCGGTTATTGTTACCAGTATTGGATGATAATCGTCAGTTAACAGTATCTACTGCTATTCTATTAATTTATCTATTACAGTATTGCATTTTGACCATTACCAGTAGGTGGATCCACATCTAAACTTTCTAAAAAAAATGCAATACGTCTTTTCTTTAGAAAAATGTCCGCAAAAGCGTTTTATCACCACAATTAAGCCACAAAGTGATATCACTGATTTAATAAACACTTTCGTTCATCAAATGAAAAAATTTAATAGCATTTTCAGTCAAATTTTTAACATAATTAGAAAGCATGTATAGACAAAACTTAACAGATTAAAACTATGGTAATAATGATCTGCTATATCCATCACGGCCTACACCCATTGTATATGTCTATGAAATTATGACGCTATCGTGTGTAAACAACGCCTTTACTCAACAAAAGCACTGCCTTATTATAAGGAAATTGATTTTGTCTTTAAATTTAAGCAGACGAATGATTGGACGTCCGTTCATGTTGAACGATCGCGTTGAAGTGAACTCGAAAAACAAAGCCACATCCGTTTCGGCAGCTAAATACAATAGTTTATATGAAATATGTATTGTGAGCTTTTTATATATCTTTACAAATGTATCTCATTTGTAGGGTTGCCACCTTTTTTTTGTCGAAAAATAGTATTTTTCTTTTTAAATCAAAAAAATATAGTACTTTTAGAAAATTCAGGAAAAAAATAGTACACATCTATTTTCAATCATTATTTATTTTTCCATGATTATTTATCATTACTTTTCGCTAGACAATGACAAAGGAATTAGAGTTACTAACTAACTAAGCCCCGTAAATACATGAATGAGTTTCGTTCAAACATTCCCTATGCAGTGCTGCGGGTGCGTTCCATTCACAGTTGATTCAAAAAAAGCGCGACAATTGAATTAGCGATAAAAATATAGTATTTTTCGTCCTATATTGTTTTTTATATAATATATAGTACAATTGACTAAAATATAGTACGATACTATATAATATACGGGTGGCAACCCTACTCATTTGTGATATAATGTCGGCGTGTTGAAATCCAATTTGTGAACATTTGTTACGTCTAAGTGTCATAGTATAGTTTATAAAAACGTTGTTTCATTTTATATGAACCTGTTGTGTTAATTTGTTATCCTGTTTATACATAGTCTGTGGTTATAATTTTAGAATAATATAATCCTTAATAATATTACTATATCATATTTTAATTATTGCGGTTTTAGGCAAATATTTAAAAGGACGCCATTCTTCCTAATCATAAATTGGATTTTATTGAAGCCGAATTATCATAAAAACATCGAAAGATCTCAATTTTTGCTGTTTTACTATTTAAATAAGGACTATGGCCACTTTCATTATAAACACAATATTTATATATTATTTTATTTTTGTCACAATTAGTTAAGTTAAATTTTATAGTTAATAGTAGTAACATATATGTACTTATAATAATAGGTTTGAAAAGACGATATAATATTAGTTGAATTATGAAAATTATATATTTTGTTATCAGTTTACGGGTCCAAAATGGCCATGGTCCTTTTAGCCGTTAAGCTGTCAATTCTTCGACATTTGCTGGAAAATCAAACAGATTTAAATAAATAATGGAGTTGGTAAACTGGCTTTTTATACTCGATACATGTCGCTGAACTTAGTATGTATTTATGGTAGGTTGGGCATAGACAAACTGCAACGTTCCGTTGAATTCGAATTTCGAATGTGTTCGAATATATACTCGTAAATTTAATCTGTTGTCAACTCAACGTTGCAGTTTAATTTTTTTGTATTGAATCAAGTGTGTAGAGAATTGTATGGTCACAATAATGAATAATGGTATTAAAATTATATTAGTTACTTGTTATTATTATTATTAAGCCGTGGATTGCTGTTTCACACGTTATATTGACCGAAACTATGCTGATAATATATGGGACATGTTCTTTGAAAATATAATATCTTCATATGATATAAAATGTGTTTTTTTAATCCTTTCCTTTTAATAAAAAAAAAACAGGATAACACTGGGTGATTTCTAAGACTCTATCCCGCCATAAAATATTGTTAAAATACTTAGAAAGGTTTCCAATAATATATCAAAACAATTCTTAAAAAACATTATTAATTACTTTTATAACATTTATTCGTCACATCAGAATGCCGCCGAAATTAATTCGCTCTTGTATTTTTTTTAATATCAACTCAAGTTGAGACTACAATATTCAGGCTAATGCCAATATTTAAACTTCTTATATATACACTAAACTCAATACAATAATTATTATCTTAATATTATACAAATGTTAAAATTATTAACTATATGAACTGTACATTTTTTAATACATGATTTATTATTCGCCTTTTCCTAAATAATCTTCCTAATCTAATCTTAGTCTTATTCCTTCTAATATTATAAATGCAAAAATTTGTGAGTATGGATGTATGTTTGTTACTCTTTCACTGTAAATCCGCTGAATCAATATCGATGAAATTTAGCACAATTATTTCTTATACACCAGAGTAACATAGGCTATAGAAATCCTGTTAATTCTACAGGATTAGAATGACATTGAAAAGCACTATCTATTATAGACCTATCACACGAAACAGTCCACGTGAACGAAGTCGTGGGTATAACCTAGTGGATTAATAGAACAAGAAAAATTTAAGTGTATTTTAAATACATAGGTAGTGTCCATTAATCGATCTAAAATCAGTAAAAGTTAAGTAATGAAAAATGAATAATATTAAAATAATGAATTAGAAAGTTGTTGAAGATCTACCAACCTAAATAAACAAAAGGAAATATTGAATTGAAATGTATCTAAAAATATTAAAAGGTTCCGTCACCATATGTAGCGCGTTCATAATTAAAGTATTAAGGAACTATTAAAAACAAGACGATCGATTAAGCAAAGTTCAAACAAAATTAGGGCAAGTTTTTTTTTACAGAAACCTTATATAAATTTAAAAATACTAAAATGTTTTTGAATTCCGATAGTTGTTTCATTTATCACTCGTGCTAATATAACGAATGAAAAATTAAGGTAAGTTATTTTCCGTTTAATTGTAATATATAGTTAACTCTGGTGGAACCTTTTAAGTTTTGGGTTACTTTAATGCATCAATGCTGTGATTCGGTGTAATTTTATAGTAAACAATACCAAAATAGATAATTTATTTTATTTAAAAAAGCGACATCTACATGGTATTGAAATATTTACGATGGAAAATGTACACTAGTAGCGATTTCTAGTATTGAATAGTTGAACTATCTTATAAAATCTATTCAACAATAGATGGCGATATTAGTCACTAATGATAAACTATATTCAAAATTAATTATGTAAAAATTTCTTTACGTCAAATTGGGTAACTTTGAATGATTTTTTCAGTTTTTTCAGAATATAAAAAAATAGGATGACCTTATTTAAGGTTTTGATGAATAATGAGTGTTCTTTTATACCGAGTTTTAGAATAACTAACTGTATTACTAAGTAACTAGAAAGGAAATGGAAAAAAAATATGCTTTTGTGCGTGTTCAAAGTTACCTTGAGTTTTGGGTAACTTTGAACCGAATTATTTCGAAAACTAAAAATCCTTGAATTCACAGAATTTTCGTATCATGGGTAAAATTATACTTATGTTCTGAATTAATGAAAGATAGATCTGTCAAATAAAGTCGACTTGTCATACTTAACAGCCAACCGTTTATTTAAAATTGCCATTTACTAAATATTAGCAACATATGGGTAGATTTTTTTTTTGTAACGAATACATATTTATTTGTAATTGTAAATATTTATTAAAAATCAAACCTAAATAACAAATTCTATAATCAATTACCATTCAAATGAGATCAAAACATTAATGGTTGGCAAAAGAATTTGAAAAATAATTCACCCCATTCCATGAATGAGATGTCATCTTTAATGTACATTTTATCTTTATTTTTTTGTTATTTGATGCTCTTTTAAGATGAAAACGATGTTTTCTTTTTTAATAATAGTAAATTCCTTTTTTGGAAACCATGACCGCGAGTAACGACCTGTTACTATCCCACTTCTGACCATAGGCCTCCTCTCTCCGTCTTTGGAGAGAAGGATTGGAGCTAAGACCAACCTCGCTGCTCCAATGCGGATTAGTAGGTTACACATATCCCCATAATCCTCTAGAGATACGTAGGTTTCCTCGCAATGTTTTCCTTCACCGAAAAACGTGTGATAAATTGTAATTCGCAATTAGACACATAAGTTTTAATAGACACTCATTGATGCCTGCCCTGGGTTTGAACCTGCGACCTCTTCGAAAGAGTCCGACGTTGTTACCGCTGGGCTATCACAGCTATACAGCTAAGCTTTCATCCTTGTTAAAGCACCGGATTGGATTTTATTACGATATGTGTGGTGACTCGTCCTGCATGTAGGTATAAGATATGTGAATGTTGCCTGCCTTATACGTTTAGCAATACATAGATTCTTTTAAAAAACGCGGATTATAGGAAAATAATTCTATTGTACTTATTGTATGTACTAAAATATTTTTAGAAATCAATAACTCTTTGTCAATGTTACCCATAAACTAAGATAATGCAATTGGCTATCTTTGAACCGTTCAAAGTTACCCATATTTAACTAAAAATAGGGGTGGTCCACAAATTTCCCTGTCAATGGATATAAAACGATGCAAAATCATGAAATTATGTGAAAAAGTATAATTTCAACGTACAATTGATCATCAGAAACCAAAAATCATGTGTTTTACACACCTTTTCTGTAATTAAATCGGAAATGTAACTCACATACTTTTCACTGCTAAAAGACAGCGAACAGAAAATTTTGAAAAAGTGTCAAAATTTGTTTCAAAACTATAAATTTTAAATGACATTTGACAACTAGAACATTTAGTATTTTCATTTCACTCAGTTATCAGTTTTAAATCAGGTTACAGATATTGAAAAAAAAATTACTAATTATTTTAGTCGTTTTATTCAATGTTACCCGTAAATTCAAAGTTACCCAATTTGACTGTACATATTTTAACATTTTGTTTTTGACACGAATGTTTTTCAATCATCTATAAGATATATTCAAAACATCAATAAATGAACATTTGAGTTATCCATTTTGCAATACGAGTATATGTATGTTTTTTATATTGACGTCTAACTATATGTAGATATTTTATGCATAGTTTTCTTAGAATTTATTATTTTATTAGGTTTTAAACGTAATTAGTTTCAACTTATACATTAAAACATGATTGTAAGGTAAAAAAAATGTGCTTTTTCCTTTTTACGACGTCCGACCTTGCTAAGTGACGCGATTGTATTTCGCCATTTATACGATGTGTAAATGGGTAGGTAAATTTAAAATACAATATTATTCGAAGATGATATTTGAATTTACCTATAATCCAACTCTTATTGTCAAAAGATCCTTTGCCCGACAGTGGGATAATACTAGTAAATAGTGGGATAGCAACATCACGTTTTTGTTAATTTTTGATTTTTGAACTGACGATATTCTTAACCCTAATGGTTATTATCGTCTCTGGGTGATGGACGAGCGCAGAAGCATCGTCTAAGTTGCAAAATGCGGAGCCCAGAAGCTGTACTAGCGTCAGGAAAACTCCTCTTTTAAAAAGTAATAATAAAATTATTTTGCTATAATCCGCGATGAAGTACAATAATATATATAATGCTAAATGTAGAGTGGACAATCGGTTATCATACCTGATACATGCAGGATTCAATCCTGGTATGATAACCGATTGTCCACTCTACATTTAGCATTATATATATTTTCTATTTTACTTCATCGCGGATTATGGAAAAATTATTTTATTTTTACTTTTGTATTATGGATCTCCGCAAAGTAATACCTAATTCTATAAATTATCCTCTTTTTAATATTAAATGTAATGTGTGAATGTAAAAGGACACACTATGTTTCTTAATTTCGCCTTATTTCTGATTTTACATGTCACCTAAGCTTGATTCGTACAGAAATATGAGATAGATTATCGTTAGGTCTTTATTCACCCATATAATATAGATTACTTTAAAAAAGTTTTTCGATGAACGTGATGGATAGAAACCATCTAGTTGAACCAAATTATACATGTAACTATACTAATATATAAAGCTGAAGAGTTTGTTTGAACGCGCTTATCTCAGGAACTACTGGACCGATTTAAAAAATTCTTTGACTGTAAGATAGTCCATTTATCGAGGAAGGCTATATAGGCTATATATATAACATCAAAATTTAAAGCGGCAAAATTTAAAACGGCAAAATTTAAAGCGTGCGCTAAGTAAACGGTGAATGTTATTCAAAAATCTCACCTTAGCTACTTTTAATTTCAAAATTTCAATTCGGGAATAAATATGTGACGCTGATTTACACAGACGGTCGTCCGTCCCCAAAGTAAGTAACTTAATACTTGTGTTATGGGTGACAGACAACGGATGAATATATACTTATATATTTTTAAATACATACTTAAATACAAATATACACCCAGGCTCAAAGACCAACAAATAAATTTATAGAAAATATTGGCCCTCGGCGGGAATCGAACCCGCGGAGCTGAAGGCAGAGTCACTACCCAATGCGCCAACGGGCCAGTCTATAAGGCTTATAGTAATCGACCGGGTTTCGGAACATTCTTGCGAACAAGCAATACCTGAAGATCAACTTCAGGCATTTAAATTGCTTTTTTATTCATATTTGAAGGGCTTTTTTAATAAATAAAAAACGTATGCGAAATCCAAATATGGTTATTGAGTTCTGGTTTGCACAGCTGCTTGTGGAGTAGCGTCAACAAAAACAGAACTGTGTAAAAGAAGAAAAAGCGACGTCCAATACTAAACACTAGCTAGGCTTAACCTCAGGAACAGAACTCCCTCAGACATGTTGAAACATGACTTAGACACGTGGGTATTTAATAATCGTACAATGACGTCACAATCAAGCAGCGTAACAGTATGATAACCGTTCTAGTTAAATCTAACAGCAAGACTCGCTATGGCAAGCTCGGCTATTTTATAGACAACTATCTAACCCCTTCTTTGCTTGACAACTAAGGTAAATTGACTTACCGTAAGGTAACTGGCGGAGTTGTATAGACCACTCTCATTTCTAACCAAGGAGTCGTAAAAGGCGACTAAGGTAAATTGCCGTCAGGCAGGCGGCCGGTCGTAAAATAACTAGCCAAAACGTAAAATAACATGTTTAAAACAAGTTTAGCCGACCCCATTTAGTGTGGGATAAGGACTGGAGAAAGAATACATAAAATAAAGCAAATAGCATAAACATCAGAACAGGTATGTGAAATTAAACTAAGTGATGTAAAGGAGGGCAATGATTTCTTTCTTTTTTAATCATCAAACTATTTATCTTTAATATTTTAATGAGTTCATCAGCATGCTGGGGTTTTGGGTGGAAAATCGATCTAGCCAGGTTTCATTCAAAAAACCCCATTTTTCCCTGTTTTCAGGCACTCAAAAAATGCTAAATGAATTGAGTAGAAAGTAAATTAAATTAGCTATCGTCTTTAAAGTTGTAATACCCCAATGGTAAACGGTAAACAGGCGGCCTAAAAAAGTGAGAATATTTGGAATCAAGCCCCTGTTTTTACAAACCTTTTTTGCTTTTTTATTATTCCATTTTTCAATTTTTTAAACAATTGTCGTGCACGGTAGTTAGGTCACTCAGTAAAATTGGTATTTAACTATGGTCGCCTATTTTTTTTTACTAAAAATTTTTATGCCAACCGTACCGCCGCCTTCCAACGGAAGTGTCGCCGGATACAGGTGCGTGTGAGTTCCGGTTGAGTTGGCGGGCGACAATATTGAGAAAGGCCGGTTGTGGCCATTTTAGGTTTTACTTTTACTTTGAAAGGGTTAGAATTTTTTTACTGTTCTTTATACGAGTTGAATCAATACATACACCTATACTAATATAAAAAGCTGAAGAGTTTGTTTGTTTGATTGATTGATTGTAACTGGACCGATTTGAAAAATTTAATGTAAGATAGTCCATTTATCGAGGAAGGTTATATATAGGCTATACATCACGATAAGATGAATAGGAGAGGAGCAGCAATAAAAAATAGTACGAAAACGGCAAAATTTAAAGCTTTCCTTAGGTGCGCTAAAAAAACGGTGAAAGTTAAAAATCACGTATTACAAAATTGTTTCTCTATAAAAATTCTAAATAAAAGTCCGCGACAGCATATGTAGTTATTTATATTATATATGATTTCCTTTTATATTGACACATAAAAATAATATATTATATTTTTGTGTGTCAATATAAAAGGAAATCATAGATTTAATTCCATGATTTCCGTCATTTTTAGCAGTTAATTGGGCATAAATATGTAATTTACGCAATGATTTCAATGACGTGATATTTATTTAGGTTAGTGACGTAAGGAATCAATTTATTTTATTATATAATTATAGATATATTTTGTATTCCAGAGCTCTTCTACTTATTAAGTAAAAAATCTTTAAAAAAATAATCAATTAAGATATAATAAATAAATATATTGGACAAAATACACACAGTCGCCCGTCCCCAAAGTTAGTAAAGTAATACTTGCGTCATGGGTGACATTGTCAAATATATATACATGTATAATTATAAATAAAAGCCGTGTGGTATCCGGTTGAGTAGAATAGACCACCCTCACTTTTACTGAGGTTTCGTAAAGACGACTAAGGTACGTTGACGCGCTGTGTGGTATCTGGCTGAGTAGAATAGACCACAATCTTTCTTACCGAGGTGTCGTAAAGGCGACTAAAGTAAGTTGACCCGCCGTGTGGTATCCGGCTGAGTAGAATAGACCACCCCCTTTCTTACCGAGGTGTCGTAATAGGCGACTAAAGTAAGTTGATCTCAGGCAGGCGGTGGGTCCTAAAAATGCCGAATCATATTACAACACGCTTATAACATGCTGTGCCGACCCCACTTAGAGTGGGATAAGGGCATGAGGATGATGAGGTATAATTATGATTTTATACTGAGAAACGTATATACCGTGAATCGGAAAATCAATTTTTTATAGAAAATGGACTCGATATAAACTGACCTGATAAACTGACTTGACCCGCGGAGCTGAAGCCAGGGTCACTACGAATTGCGCGAACTGGCCAGTCGAGTCCAATAAAAAGGTACTCCAATAGTTAATGTATAGAACCGGCTATACTCACGTCTCATTCTATCGGGTTAGCCCGACTAGTTTCGAACCCATCCGGGGCACTTATTCATGAGCTCTTTACACGACGTTATCGCGGCGGGAAAAAAAAGGTACTCCAATATCGATCAGTCAATTAAACAAAAACTAAACCCGCATAAGTGTATAATTTGAAACAATAGATAGAAATACAGATTTAAAAATCTAAAAACGGTTGTTTACCAAAATATTTCTCTATTACCTAACACATAAGAATCAAAACCGTATCAAAATTTGTTTAACCACTCAACCTCCAATTATGCAATTCAGGTCAAATTTACGACAACTCAAAGTGGTTATAAATAACTGAGAAAAAAAAGGTTATAATCTATTTTTAATCCGTCACCACTCTCATAAAGGCCGACGCATTAGTTACTAATAATATTCACATTAATTAAATGCTGTTACCTTAATCTTACAGTTCACCGCGTGGTATCCGACTGAGTAGAATAGACCATCTTCTCTTCTTAGCGAGGTATCAAAGGTGACTAAGGTAAGTTGACTTCATTATATTCTTAATTTTTTCAACTAATTATTCATCGGGGAAATTGTATTTAATAACAATGAATTGATGATATTTTAATCACATTTAATCCTAATCCTAAATAATTCTATAAATATTATATATAATTCTATAAATAATTATAAGCTCGCACATAACAGTTAATTTTTGCACGGGTTTTTACTTAGGATATTGTCTATTCAACCATCATTTAAATATCACAAAAATAACCTTAAAAATACCGCTGTGGCTGTATAATAACGCTAACAGACCCTTTTTTATGTCAGTAAAACCAATTATGGGTTGTCATCGCCCGACGGGGACGGGCAGGTATGTCGGACTCGCACCGACTAAAAACCTGACTACACCACGCTGCTGGTGGCGGGGACAGGGTACCGTTGGACACATTGCCTCCATCCCCCCCAGCAGCAACTCTGAACCCCAGAGTGCGCCACCTCTGGGTCGGGGCCTCTCTAAAAGTGGCTCCTCCCTCCGCTAGACGATACATCGGGAGCACCAGATGCATCGACCGCCTCGGGGACCTAGCTCCAGCGAGCGTCCGATAACGCTAACAGACTGCAGTAACGGCCTGTTAGTATCCCACTTCTGGAAATTCCCACTTCTCTTCTTCCCTTCTTCCTGTAAGAGAGAAGGGTTGGAGAATTATTTGAATAAATTCCCCGTATCCAATATCAAAAAGGTGAAATCATTTGACCATAATGATAATGCGTCCCCGATCCGTCGCGATTTGGTCCAGCCTCAGGCGCTGTCTGTCCGTGACGATAATTATTATAATAGGCATTCGTGCGATTCTCCAAATTGCAGCAGAACCTAACGATTTTCACATATTTTCATAACCTTAACTTTTAATTTGTTACGAACATAAAAAAGTAATTGCCGGGAACATTATCGAGACGTCAGCTTTGACCAATAGACATACAATGTTAGACTTATACTCTAGGTTTAGGTATTTAACTAAATAAACATAAATATATGGGACACTTAAACACACGGTTGTCCGTCCCCAAAGTAAGTAACTTAATACTTGTGTTATGGTACACAGACAACTGGTGAATATATACTTATATATATTTTTTAAATACATACTTAAATACAAATATACACCCAGGCTCAAAGGCCAACAAATTCATTTATAGAAAATGTTGGGCCTCGGTGGGAATCGAACTCGCGACCCGCGGAGTTGTAGGCAGGGTCACTACCCACTGCGCCAACGGGCCAGTCGAAACTAAAGGTAAACATGTCGTAAAAAGGTTATTTTTAGTAGGTAGATTACAACACATTACATTACCCTTAATATTGTTCTTATTTATTTAGTTTCTATTTAAAAATATTAATTGTATTTGAGCTATTTTATTATGCCATGATTGCTATAAATAAATAAATAAATAAATATATGGGACACTTACACACACGGTCGTCCGTCCCCAAAGTAAGTAACTTAATACTTGTGTTATGGTACACAGACAACTGGTGAATATATACTTATATATTTTTTAAATACATACTTAAATACAAATATACACCCAGGGTCAAAGACCAACAAATCCTTTATAGAAAATTTTAGCCTTCGGCGGGAATCGAACCCGCGACCCGTGGAGCTGAAGGCAGGATCACTACCAACTGCTCCAACGGGCCAGTCGATAATGCTATGAATAATTAAAAAAATTGAACAATCAAATTTAAATATTATTTAACGTTATGTATTGTCATAATTTTTTTTTACATGTGACAAGTTTTTATTTCGAATTGACTGTATGTTAAGCCATAACTGCTTTTACAGCGACCCGGACGGGCGAGCGTCGAAGCATCGTCGAGGTTGTGAAATGCGGAGAGTAGAGCGCAGAAGCTTTACTAGCTATGGGGAACGTCGTCCTAAGGGTGCCTCCTGTGAGGCCGGACCGCGGCTTAGGGCGACGTGTATTGGAGGGCTGATGGTATGACTTTGATTAGTCATTACGACGTTAGAAGGGCGATCATGCGACAAGATAAACACACAGGTATTTTAAATCTAACAGTGCCCCATCACGCTACTGGTAGCGGGGACTGGGTGACATTGTACAAATAGAGCCCGTCTCCGCTAACAGCAGCTCTGTTCACCAGAGAACGCCACCGCAGGGTCGGGGCCTCTCCAAACAGTGGCCCCTTGCTCCGCTAATCGATGCATCGGGAGCACCAGATGCATCGACCGCCTCGGGGACTTAACTCCAGCGAGCGTCCGACAAACCCCGTTCGAATCGCTCGGAAGTCCCCGTTAAGGCGATGTGCGACAAACATCGACTTGTTGCCTTAACTCTGCTCGCCTGAGGCAAATCTGATGCAAGAACTCAACGGAAGCTATACACAACTTCCTCTTAAACAGTCCTGTAAGTAAGCAACAGCCTGATAGTATCCCACTGCTGGGCAAAGGCCTCCTCTCTTCGTTTTTGGCGAGAAGGATTGAAGTTAAGACCTACCACGGTACCACCTAATGCGGATTGGTAGGTTACACATATCCCTAGGATTCTCTAGAGATATGCGGGTTTTCTCACGATGTTTTCCTTCACCGAAAAGCGTATTATAAATTGTCTAATTGCATTATCAATTAGACACATAAATTTTAATAGAAAACTCATTGGTGTCTGCCCGGGTTTGAACCCGTGATCGTCTCTAGAGATTCACACGCCGCTGAGCTATCACTGCTTCAGTCATATATAAGAAAAGAAATAATATGTATCAAAGATAAGAAAAATAATAATACACATTAAATATTGATCTTGTTGTTATGCAACTCTTGGAAAATAATCTAGACAGAAATATAATTCTTAGATCGTTAGAAAGACCTTAACGAGCTTAAGCCGTGTAAAAAAGTGAATTTGGTCTTATGTGACATTCGACTTTATGCGTCTGAGGTCGAGATTTTCTACCGCCATATATCACTGAGTGTATCAGTATCATACCTACTTATACAAGGATATCAGTTGACATCATCGCATGTCCGACGAACATTTTATATGGGCATTTAATCTTGTGTCACACACAGCGATACTATTCTGTGTGTGTGACGTGATGCAAATAATGTCGCTTCAGATAGTCACTAGGCAGTCATTTGATTTTATTTTTTAACGTAACCTTATACTTGGAAAATGAGAAAATTTCGTTACATACGACTTTATGCAACGCTGTATATTCGAAAATAATGTAGATAGAAATATAATTCCTAGATCGTTAGAAAGAGCTTGGCGAGCTTAGGCCGGCTGTGAAAAAAAGTGAATATGGTCTTATGTCGACATTCGACCTTATGCGTCTGTCGAGATTTTCTACCGCCATATATCACTACTTAGTGTATCAGTATGATACCTACTTACACAAGGATATCAGTTGACATCATCGCATTTCTGACGAACATTTTATATGGGCATTTAATCTTGTGTCACATACAGCGATACTATTCTGTGTATGTGACGTGATGCAAGTAATTTCGCTTCAGATAGGCACTAGGCAGTCATTTGATTTTATTTTTTAACGTAACCTTATACTTGGAAAATAAGAAAATTCGTCTCATAAGACTTTATGCAACTCTGTATCTTTGAAAATAATCTAGATAGAAATATTATTCCTAGATCGTTAGAAAGACCTTAACGAGCTTAAGCCGTGTAAAAAAGTGAATTTGGTCTTATGTCGACATTCGACCTTATGCGTCTATCGAGATTTTCTACCGCCATATATCACTACTTAGTGTATGATACCTACTTACACAAGGATATCAGTTGACATCATCGTATGTCCGACGAACATTTTATATGGGCATTTAATCTTGTGTCACACACAGCGATACTATTCTGTGTGTGTGACGTGATGCAAGTAATGTCGCTTCAGATAGGCACTAGACAATTATTTTATTTTATTTTTATTTGTTATTTTTTTTTTTTTTTAGTCATAAGCCATATTTGCCCGTAGTTAGAATAAGCGTTGCGGATTCTATTAGTTTTTGGTATATTCTATTTGTTCTATTTGTATTTATTAGTTTTTCATAACAATTTGAAATATATACTTAAATATAAATATACACCCAGACTCGAATACCAACAAATTTATTTATAGATAATGTTGGCCCTCGGCGGGAATCGAACCCGCGACCCGATGAGCTGAAGATAGGGTCAATACCTACTGCACCAACGGGCCGGTCAAACATGCATTGCAAGTTGAATAAAAGCTTTTAATAAAAATATTTCGTACTTATATTTTATGTGAAACATCCTTTACAAAGAAGTCCGTACTTTTAGTACTACGAAAAGTATGTGATACTACTTCAACCAGTAAAACAACTTTCGTTTCAATTTCTAAAAGAATTCACACTAATATTATTCTTATTACATGTATCATAAGGTGCATAACCGTTTGCTGCTATTTATCACGATATCTATATTGTAATGGCAAAGTTACAATTGTCGAACAAATTTGATACAATTTCTCTTATATATACACGCAAACTTTAGCCTCATCTTTTGAGTATTAAGGGATATAATCGTGTGCATAAATAAAAGAAAATTTAAGTAAGAATGTACAGAATGGACATTGGCTATTTTATTATACTGCGATAGATCGAAAAGCTTTTCTTATACTGTAATTTTTTTTGTTACTTCATAACTCGTTCACATCATCTCTAATCATTCATTCTCCTGCCCTTATTCCACTCTAAGTGGTGTCGGCACAACATGTTATTAACATGTTGTCACATGCTTCGGTTAGGTATTTTATGACCGTTCTGCCTGGTATCAACTTTCTTTAGTCGCCTTTTACGACACCTCTGTAAGAAATGAGGTTGGTCTATTCTACTCAGCCGCATACCACACGGTGGGTCGACTCACCTTAGTTGCCTTTTACGACACCTCGGTAAGAAATGAGGTTGGTCTATTCTACTCAGCCGCATACCACACGGTGGGTCGACTCACCTTAGTTGCCTTTTACGACACCTCGGTAAGAAATGAGGTTGGTCTATTCTACTCAGCCGCATACCACACGGTGGGTCGACTCACCTTAGTCGCCTTTTACGACACCTCTGTAAGAAATGAGGTTGGTCTATTCTACTCAGCCGCATACCACACGGTGGGTCGACTCACCTTAGTTGCCTTTTACGACACCTCGGTAAGAAATGAGGTTGGTCTATTCTACTCAGCCGCATATCACACGGTGGGTCGACTCACCTTAGTCGCCTTTTACGACACCTCTGTAAGAAATGAGGTTGGTCTATTCTACTCAGCCGCATACCACACGGTGGGTCGACTCACCTTAGTTGCCTTTTACGACACCTCGGTAAGAAATGAGGTTGGTCTATTCTACTCAGCCGCATACCACACGGTGGGTCGACTCACCTTAGTCGCCTTTTACGACACCTCTGTAAGAAATGAGGTTGGTCTATTCTACTCAGCCGGATACCACACGGCGGGTCGACTTACCTTAGTCGCCTTTTACGACACCTCGGTAAAAAATGTGGGTGGTACTATTCTACTTAGCCGGATACCACACGGCTAAGCGTGTATATGTCAAAGCTAAATAGTAAGTAGCGGCCTGTTACTATCCCACTGCTGAGAATAGGCCTCTTCTCTCCGTTTTTGTAGAGAATGTTTGGAGCTAAGACCTACCACGCTGCTCCAGTGCGGATTGGTAGGTTACACATATCCCCAGAATTCTCTAGAGATATGCAGGTTTCCTCACGATGTTTTCCTTCACCGAAAAGCGTGTGGTAAATTGCAATTATCAATTAGACACATAAGTTTTAACAGAAAAACTCATTGGTGTCTGCCCGGGTTTGAACCTGTAACCTCCTCGAAAGAGTCGCACGGTGTTACCGCTGGGCTACCACAGCTTTAAAGATAAATAAAAGGTATAATAATGCTCAAAACGATACAATCCAGCTACAGTATAACGCACGCGCGATGCGTTCTAGACTGATGTATGTAAATTAAAATTATACACCTCGGAGGCCGCGGGTTTGTTCGTATGTTTTGGATTAAAGGGGGAGAGAGGCAGTGGGGGGATCAGTTATCCCGGACTCTTACAAAAGTAATGAAAATATTAGTTTGCTATAATGCACGTTAAAAGTATATATATTGACTGACCTGTTGGCGCAGTTAGTAGTGACCCTGCCTTCAGCTCCGCGGGTCGCGGGTTCGATTCCCGCAGAGGGCCAAGATATTCTATAAATGAATTTGTTGGTCTTTGAGCCTGGGTGTATATTTGTATTTAAGTATGTATTTAAAAATATATAAGTATATATTCACCAGTTGTCTGTCACCCATAACACAAGTATTATGTCACTTACTTTGGACGGACGACCGTGTGTTTAAATGTCCCATATATTTATTTATTTATTTTATTATTTTATATATGCTATGTGTATAGTGTACTATCCTATACCTGATACATCCTGAATTTTTAAAAACTCATGCACTACCCGCCACCAATAACATAAAAATACACAAGCACTGCACACATTCACCACCACAATCTCAACTCTTAACCCTGAAGTCTTGCCACATACGCATAAATAGCAATTTTCATCGCCGTGTGGTATCCGACTGAATAGATTAGACCACCCTCATTTCTTACCGAGGTGTCGTAAAATACGACTAAGATAAACTGACGTCAGGAAGACGGCCGGTCGTAAAATACGTAGCCAAATCATGTGACAACATGTTTATGACTTGTTGAACCGATCCCACTTATAGTGGGATAAGGACAGGAGGGTGATGAAATGACAATTTTCAATTAGACACATAAGTTTTAATAGTAAAACCCATTGTTGTCTACCCGGGATTTGAACCCGTCACTCCGTCGAAAAAGTCGCATGATCTCACCACTGGGCTATCACAGCTAAGAAATAACAAATAAGTAATAATTTAAAATATTGCATTAACTTTTTGACTATTCTATACATATTATATTTAATTCCAGACTTACTTTTATAATATACTAGCTGAATTTGTCACGCGTTGCTGTGTTTCTATTAAACTTCCTCCTTATATTTTGCGTTTAGTTAAATTTGCGACAACTTCATATATATTCATAAAAAAATACGACCTAAACTTGTAAAAGTTCAAAATATATATGGTAAAGTGTATCCGCCTAAGTAACTTGCCTAATATGGCATTATACACCAATTTTTATAATAAAATTAAAACCTTCTCATTCTCATTTCAAATTTCTTTATAAAACAATATTTAGAATACTCAAAATCGAAAGAAACAGAGACAATTCAAAAAACGGTCTTATATTCGGCTGACGGCTCGTCCCATTTCAAATACCAGCTTATTATGTCATAAACATATGTTTATTCCCAAAATACTTACAGTTCAATACATAAATTAAAACGATTCAGTAACTATAAACCATTTATAACTATACTATTTTCTATTTCCAATCCTTAATTTTATAATTCAAAGTTAAACATTTGGAAGCCCTAAAATAGCAAAAACGTATTATTTTTAAAAATTCAAGCTCGCCGTTCTATTCTAAATTTGAAATTTGAATTTCTAATTCAACGTTCGATCGTTCTAAAAACAAGAAAATGGAACAGGTTTCCGAACGTTCCTTTTTTGACGTCAATCCTAGTCCAAGACGCTAAAAAAACTATATACCTACTTAACTGTACTTATACTATACAGGGCCGTACGAAACTTACTGTTATCTTGGCATATCCTCTCTAGGCAACGCGTCTATAAAGTAACCAATTTATTATCTCTACCGTTTCGAACAACGTTATACCGTACTTCGTGGGCGTGCCTCTCCCCCCTCGCTGCTATTGTTACGAAGTTCTCATAAAGTACCGTATTAGAGGCACGGAATTATTCCACCTCTGGTTTAAATTTCGAACGCTGTCAACTCGAAATATAACGAATAGTTAGGAGATAAGCTTATACCAGTATATAGAACAAAAAAAATGCGATTTTTTTATATAAAATTTGTAGTGTACCATTCGGAGAATGTTGAGAAATAACCTGTTCTTTTATAAATTCCTTATCTCTCTGGCGAGCATTTTAAATGCGGTCCTTTATGGGCGTGCACGTCTATGTTGAACGGTATTTCGTTGGCGGGAGAGCGGCATCCATAAACTACGTACTTGCTTGGTCTCTGAGCAACCCTTCGTCTTATTCTCCGTCCTTGTCTTACGCGACGGTCGGCTGCTCTGCTCTATATAAAGTTCCGGTTCCATGACATTTTGAAAAATATATTGTTAAAATTTTTCAACATCTCTTCTTCTTCTTGATTCTTGGTGTGATATACTCTTTCCAAATTTTCACGTCTAAACCAGTCTGGCGGAAGAACATTTCGGTCGTGGTGAGTCAATACTTTACTGTTGGTAAAACGTAGCGCTAGACCCTTTAGTGATTGTTTTTCGAATTAAATTACTCATCATCATACTTCTCTGCTATTTTCCCACTCTACGTGAGGTCCGCACAACATGTTATAAACATGTTGTCATATGATTCATATATATATCATCATATGATTTGGCTAGGTATTTTACGACCGGCCGCCTGCCTGGCGTCAATTTACCTAAGTCGCCTTTTATGACACCTCGGTAAGAGATGAGGGTGGTCTATTTAACTCAGTTGGATACCACACGGTGGATCAATTTACTTTAGTAACCTATTACGAGACGTGGGTAACAAATGAGGGTGGTATATTACACTAAGCCACACGGCTAGAATCACATTACTCCGAATTGGAAATAAATTGTTAATAACGAAGACTGCCACCTTCTTTTGGTTGAATGGGTGTATTAGGTGCGTGACTAAAAACTCTCAATATTCTCTGGATATTTTTTTGTTAATTGCTGTGTAATAGTTGTAGGAAATATTTAATTCCTCTTTAAAAATTGTTTAATATGCAAATGTTTAACGTTCCCCTGGATACTAAAAAATATTTTCAATTAACGTCTTACAGGCTTTTTCAATACGACCTTTCCCTCTTGATCGTGTTTATTTACTCTTAAAGGGAGATAGGTACTCGTAATTCTTTATAAAAATCTGACTTAAATGTTCAGGTATGGTTGGAGCTACACTTTTGGCAAGACAAAAGCATAAAATCAGACCTTTCGCCCCACTCAGTGCGACTATAAAGTATCGAAATATGTTCAGTTCGTTAAAAAAAGGAGCTATAAATATTATAGCTTCCTTCTACCGCTCGAGACGTGGCCTTAAGCCCGCGTCCCGCGCTGTGCGCGCCTACGTAGTTATAGCGCGAACGTACTTTTGCCCACTTTGAAATATGGCGCCCGACGGGTAGAAGGACGCAACTGTATAACTATTTATTTTAAAATATAATATTACATTATTCATAAAATATTGCAATGCTTTTATTACTCACTAGAGTTTTTTGTTGTGGACTTAAATAACCGCTTCCTTACCTGAAATACATTTAATTCTTCATAAGAAAACTATAATATTGTTAGTAGCTAGATGTGATTCCAATGAATTCAAAATTCTATATTTAAATTATTTGAAATAAATTTTCATGGCTAGACACTAGCTCGGTTAATTAAATAATGAATCGCGTGGTTCCATTTTTAAATATTGAATTGAATAAAATATGATTATTTTCATATGTATATATGAACTTATTAAATATGTAACTTATTAAAATAAAAATATTCATTATTTTAAAATTCTTAATTCTATAATGCGCTTTATAGTAAATGTATTACAAAGCTATTTTGATCTTATATGAAGGAAATTAAAAAATTCATAACGGAATATTGTTACAGCAATACATCTGAATGTCTACAGTTAGATCAAAGTGAAATTGTATTTATTAAGAATGGTGGTTAAACCCGCGGAGCGGTTCTTCGAACCTATGTTCTCCTTTGCGGATATGCGGATAAGGCGTATAGTGCAACAAGTCAAAGCATTTACCTTAGCGGTTGTGGAGTATATGGTACTCCAGAGCTCTCGGATAAATTAAGCAAGCTTAATGGCGGTTGCGACGCGGCGATAAACCGCAATGGCGGCTGCAGCGCGACCGTTCGATTGGTCGCGCGACTTTACAATATTTTTATTACTTTACATAATTTACAAAATACGCCCAACCAACGAATATGTAAGCGCAATTAGGCGTTTAAATCGTAAATTAAATTGAAACTATTAAATATCTTTTCAATTAAGATTTTGTTTATTAATTCCTTCAAAATTAATTTCTGCACGTTGTATGTACAGTTTAGTAATTTTGAGATTTTCCTTTCAAGAATCTATGACTAAAAAAGTAATAACATTGAAAATTCAGTACTTTTCGATATATATTAAAATATATATTTTTGATATTAAAAAAGATATGTTATTATAATGGTAGACTACTATGGACAACATTAGGATATTTCGTTGGTAATAAATTTTAGCTTTGCCATTACAGCAGTTTAAAAAAAGTTAAAATAAGGCTGATACAGAAAGCCTACTATACTGTTGAGGATTACTTCGATGATAAGAATGCTATGTAACAGTCCTCTTTGACTCTATAAAAGACAGTAATGACTAAATGTAAGTGCTAATAAGAATTAAATTTTGAATAGAGCAACCGCTAGATTTCTTGCTGGCTCTTGTCGGCTAGGAACAGCTTTTAGAATCAGTTAGAGTTGACGATTCAAAAGCACTTGTTTACAAATTTACTTGAATAAAAAATAATTTATAGAACAGGCGTTACTTTGCGGAGATCCATAATACAAAGGTAATAATAAAATTATTTTGCTATAATCCGCGATAAGTCGCTTTATAGCATATATTATCGCGGATTATAGCAACTTATTTTTATTATTACTTTTAAATAAATAATTTTTTAATTTGAGTTTTCCTTATTTCATTATTAAAAATAGGTACTTTAAAAAATAATGTCAATTGAGGTATAAATTAGTATTTGACTTGTTTTTCAAACATTTCGATAGCGATTAACTTTTAAAATTTATATACGTTAAATGTTATTCAAAGTTTCCTATTACGCAAAACAAGTTTTATAAAATGTGCTTTATAACGTGTGTATTATGCTAAATACATATAATTTATATTGAAACATGCAATCAACCTGTATTTGAAATGTTTAATAATATTAATTTATAATGTTGTGGTCATAAAATCTATGATTATGTTAATAATGTGATGGGAAAACCATAATATAAATCTGCGTATTACAGTGTCACTTTATATTCAAGTCTGGGTGGTATTTTTATTAAAAGACTAGCAATCGCCAACGGGTCCGCCAATATTATAGTATTTTGATGACCATAAATATGGTTAAAGTGGTTTAACTGTAACAGGTAGACATATTCTGTCGCGGACTTTTATTTAGAACTTTTAGAGGGGAACAATTTTGTCATATATAATTTTTGAATAACTATCACCGTTTACTCAGCATACGCAAAGAAAGAAAGAAATTTTGCTTTAAATTTAAATTATATATAAAAGATTAAATCCTGTGAGCGCTACCTAGATGGTAAATGAGGCATTGAACATTATGCTATAGTTCCCTTATTTAAAATGGAAACCGATATAATTTGAGCTTATTTTATATACATAGTTAATTTAACCGGTTTATACAAAACTTTTTTTATACGGTTTTAAGCAAAATATTTCGATTCTGCGAAATCCGTTCAGAGTTTTGCATCAATCTAGGTAACAAAAGTAATAAGAATATATATATATTTTTGCTATAATCCGCGATAAAAAGATATGATATGTTATGCTAAATGTAGAGTGTACTATTCATTCTCATACCTGATACATGCAGAATTTGTAAAAACTCTTGCACTATCTGACACCACAATACACAAGCACTGCACACATTCATCACCACAATCTCAACAATTGTTTCGCCGCGTAACCGAAGCATCGTCAGGAGATAGACTCCACGACAACATCGCAAAGTTAAGCATTACCCAAACAGAGTTATATAGAACCGAGTTAAACCCCCCACCATTTAGTTGACTTTGTCTTTGAACACGTGTAGCAAATTGGAACTTATAAACGTTATGTTTATCTGTTCGTTCTATCAGTTCAATCTATTTAATTAGTGCAGATTTAACCAAGGGCATAAGGAATTGATAATCGGGTTGCAAGTACAACCTTGCCCTTTATACAAAATTAATAAAAAAAAATCGAAGAAATCTCAGCGCCATCTTTCTACCCGTAGCGGGTGACGGGCTGTCTAGAAGCGGGCGCTTTTTTACATCGAGAGCCCATCCGAGGAGCGGAAAACAAAAAGACAGGATTTATATTTTTTTATTATTTTATTTATTCCCTTTTATTTTTGTATTTTATTTTCGCTAAATTTTTGCATATCGCCGAGCCTTCCCGTTATTGTTTTTATATCCCTTGCCGTTTTCGCGCTCTTCCGCCATTTTGCGGAGCTGTCAACTGTCATTCGGGTGGAAGAGGCGCGGTGTGTGGCAAGGAAACTTGATCGAACAGCCTAAAGAAAGGAGGTCGGATAAAAAATTTTAAGAGGTTGTAAAGACCACCTGGGTATGAAACTTTAAACGGGGCAATGGTTAATTTTAGATCAGTATGCAGCGGGATACTTAGCTGCTTATCTTCTGTTGCATTAAAGTGATCGTATATAATTTATATTACTAAGTGATTTCTACTTTAGGTAACCGAACATTTTAGGTTACAGATAAGTAAGGAAATAGTAGAAGGAAGGTTACTATACAAAAAGATTAAGTTTTCTTTACAAAAGAAGAACTGTATAAGGTACATATAATATTCAGTTTCTAAGATACATCTTGCCTTTTAGGGAGTTATTGATTAAAAGTTGGTCCATGAATGAAAGAAAAAAAGACAGTTTAAGTAAGATTAGTACTGTTAAATTAGTACTATGTTAGTAGTACATAGTAGCTGTCTGTTATAGTTTGGAACTTACACCCATCAAGTTGTTTTATCGCAGATTGGCAGGTTACACAATCCAATTCGATAGTTTGATCAAATTTTTAAAAGGAGTTTACCGCATTTTATCGTGGATTAGAGCAAAATAATTTCTATAAATACAGCTATAAGAAGGAAGCTTCAGGTGATTTCAAAAGGGACGACAAAGTTCAACCAAAAAAAATCGCTTTTATAACAGAGAATAGAAATTTTGAACAAAAAGGTTTTTTTGTTCTCGTTATAACAAGGAATGGGCGAAAGGGAAAAAGGTCCTTTATGGCGGTAGTTTTTTATACAAAGTATTATTATTTTTAATGACAGATTGTTACGAAGCATGAGCCTCATAAGATGGCTCAGAATCGGTCAGTGGGCGATGAAACGAGCTATGCTCGATGTATCTCTATGTGATTAAATCAGAAATGAGGAGATCCGTAGTAGAACCAGAGTCACCGATATAGATCACCGTAAAATGCGACTAAGGTAAGTTGACCCGTAGTGTGGTATCCGGCTATGTAGATATGAGTACCTACCCTCTGTTCTTATCGAGGTATCGAAAAAGGCGACTAAGGTAAGTTGACCCGTCGTGTGGTATCCGGCTGAGTAGAATAGACGACCCTCATTCGCGTGTCGCGAAGCTGAAATGGCGGGCGGGTCACATAGTGTCCTCACTATATGCCTGTTGGGTGTTTGGGGTCTCGAGGTGATGAAATAGCGACTCTGCATCGGAACGCGATAGACCCCCTATGAGATGGACTGACGACCTCAAAGGTAGCGGGGAGCTTCTGAATTCAAGTGGCACGAAATCCTGTGTTGTGGAGATCCCATGAAGATATACAGCAGTGGACGACTTAAAATCAAAGAAGCCAGAAATCACGAGGCAATGACATAGTCTCATAAATCCGTGTGATAGACAAAGATGTAAATCAACGGTACGATTACTAGAATTTTATTATTGATACGAAAGTCCATAATAACTTACGTATCTACTTTTATAAGGCACAAACCAGGAACCACATGGTTATGTAGTTTGCTACTATATCTGTTATATATACATCCCAATATTTATAAGTATATTTCATAAACAAAAACTGGTAACTGGCCTGTTTAATGTTAGTAGGATAAATTACAAAACTCAGTCCAGTCCAGCTTGGCCGGTTCAGCGGGCAGAGCTCGTGGCACAGGTGAGGCAAGATCTCTCCTTGCCCACCGTGGTTCGTGCCATGGTGGACAAGGGAAGGTCGCGGGCTGTGATGGCCTCTTTCTGCGAGGATGTTATCTCGCAGAAGGAGGGGACGGAGCTGATCCAGGAAGTCGTGTCCTTGGATCCGACACGCTGCAGGCGATCGGGGCGCAGACGACTCGCCGAAGCCAGTCGTATGGCACCTTATCTTTTGCCTTATCGCCCTTATCTTTGACACATATTGTTTCTTTTCTTATAAATGACTGTTTAAGGAGAAGTTGTGTATAGCTTCTGTCGAGTCCCTGGATCCGATTCGCCGCAGGCGAGCAGAGCTAAGGCGACTCGTCGATGTTTGTCGCATGCCGCCTTAAAGGGGACCTCTGGACGTTCCGAACGGGGTTTATCGGACACCCATCGGAAAAGGTCCCCAAGGTAGTCGATGCATCTAGTGCTCCCGATGCATCGTCTAGTAGAGGAAGGGGCTGTTAGAGAGGCCCCGACCCAGAGGTGGCGCACTCTGTAGTTCAGAGCTGGCGGGGATGGGGGCAATGTGTACTACGGTTAGCAGAGGGAGGGGCTACTGTTAGAGAGGCCTCTTCCCAGAGGTGGCGCACTTTGGGGTTCAGAACTACTGCTGGCGGGGATGAGGGCACCCTGTCCCCGCCACCAGCAGCGTGGTGGAACACTGTCAGGTTTTTAGTCGGTGAGAGTCCGACGTACCCGCCGCTCGTCCCCGTCGGGCGGTGATAACCCATAATGGGTTTTCCTGACGCAAAAAAAATCCATGGCAAATTATACAGTATTATAATTATACTCTCCCACTTTATACACAGAGTATTAATTAAATAACGTACAATACTCGACAATAGCTGGGAGCTGTTTGCCCTACAAACAATGTGCTCACGTCTAGTCGTATACACTTAGTTATAATTCATCGCGTAGGTACACATCTTGTTTGCTGCTGTCGACTTTGTTACAATATTGTTTTATTACCTTAAAGGTAAAATTTAAAGTGGTATCCGGCTGTATAGAAAAGACCATCTTCATTTCTTACCGAGGTGTCGTAAAATGCAACTAAAGTAAGTTGACCCGTAGTGTGGTATTCGGCTATGTAGATATGAGTACCCTCTGTTCTTATCGAGGTATCGTAAAAGGCGACTAAGGTATGTTAAGACTGAGGTAAGCGACTAAGGTAACGTCGTGTGGTATCCGGCTGAGTAGAATAGACTCATTTCTTACCGAAGTGTCGTAAAAGGCGACTAAGGTAAGTCGACCCGCTGAGTGGTAACCGGCTGATTAAAATAGACCATTCTCATTTCTTACCGACGTGTCGTAAAAGGAGACTAAGGTGACCCACCGTTTTTTATCCAGTTGAGTAGAAAAGACCAGCCTCTTTCATACCGAGGTGTCTTAAAATACGAGTAAAGCATGTTGATGTCAGGCAGATGGCTGGTAGAAAAATACGTAGCCAAATCTTGTGACAACGTGTTTATAACATGTTGTGCCGACCCCACTTAGAGTGGGATAAGGGCAGGAGGATAATGATGAATGTCGAGTCAAAATTGATCCAAAATAACGTTAATATATATTATGTAACCAGAAGATTCGTAAATATGAATGTAAATGTGACTTGAAACTTGGGAGCCCTAAAAGAGATGGTTGGATTATATGAATAACATACCTACGTATAAAAGGAGTAGCGCCAGAGATGACGAATGATAGGAGAGAATGGCGGTGAAAACATGTTGTGCCGACCCCACATACAGTGGAATAAAGAAAGGAGAATGATGACGTTATCATCGTTTTCACTTAAACACTAAAACTCGCTCGCACCTGTGAATCACCGATCGCCATCAAAGCGATACGGAACACGGAATCGCACCCCACTGCACGTTGTAATTACACGAAACACCACCTATCGCTTAAAATCAACTGCATAATTGGCGTTTCGGTTTTATTGGGACCAATGTAACAAGACTCGTCTGATACACTTTCTGATTCTTCACGTTCAAAAGTACCTAGCAATAAAATATTTTACTATAAGCATACTCGAATAACAAAATAATTTTATTATTACTTTTATCTACTCTGATACTATAATACAAAGATTATAAAACTGAAACCAAAATTCTTATGACAAACATTATGTACAGGCCAAAAATAAAAATTCAAATGTTTTATTACGATACAGGTCTTGTATGGACACCTGTATCTTAATATAATTTTTTAATCATAACGATACACCTATACAACCTCCAGCTGGACCAAGGAGGTTGAACTTCTTTCTACCTTAAAAAAAAAGGTTTTAATGAACGAATCCACGGCGACATTTGATATTTAAAAAATCTTTTCAATCATCATCTTCCCGCCCTTATCCCACTCTAAGTGGGGTCGGCACAACATGTTACAAACATGCTGTCACATGATTTGGCTGCGTTTTTACGACCGGCCGCCCGCCTGACGTCAACTTACCTCAGTCGTATTTTACGACTCCTCGGTAAGAAAGAGGGTGGTCTATTCTACTAAACCGGATACCACACGGTGGGTCAACTTACCTTAGTCGCCTTTTACGACACCTCGGTAAGAAATGAGGTTGGTCTATTCTACTCAGCCGGATACCACACGGCGGGTCGACTTACCTTAGTCGCCTTTTACGACACCTCGGTAAGAAAATGAGGGTGGTACTATTCTACTCAGCCGGATACCACACGGCGGGTCGACTTACCTTAGTCGCCTTTTACGACACCTCGGTAAGAAAATGAGGGTGGTACTATTCTATTCAGCCGGATACCACACGGCGTTAAAAATAAAAAAAATCTTTTCAATATTTAACCAATTTTTTGGGTTTATTAATAATGTGTGCAGTGCTTGTGTATTGTTGTTCCATGGGTGTCGGCTAGTGCATGAGTTCTTACAAATTCTGCATATATCAGGTACGAGAACGAATAGTACACTCTACATTTAGCATTACATATATTTCCTTTTATCGCGGATTATAGCAAAATAATATTCTCATTACTTTTGTATTATGGACCTCCGCAAAGTAACGCCTAATTCTATAAATTAGCCTATAAATTATAGAACCAACAAAATTTCCCATTCACTCAGCCATGATTATGGCGTAACGCTTGTCTATCATGCCTAAAAATTTACATACATTTATCGCGGCTCATGTTACACTGGTCGTAAAATAGCGTGTTAAGATCGCACGATAAGGACATATTATAAATTGCCCGTCCGTCTGTCTGTCTGTCACAGCGCACGCGATGCAAAAAAGTTCGTCGGGGAGAAACGGGATTATAAAAATCATTTGCATATACAATATGGATGCGGTGTTTACACGTTATAAGAAACTGAGGCTCTCTTATATTTATCATTCTCCTGCCCTTATCCCATATTTTACGACCGGCCGCCTGCCTAACGTCAACTTACCATAGTCACCTTTTACGGCACCTCGGTAAGAAAGAGGTTTGTCTATTCTACTCAAACGGATACCACGCTGTTGATCAACTTACCTTAGTGACCTTTTACGACACCTCGGTAAGGAATGAGGATGGTACTATTCTACTTAGCCGGATAGCACTCAGTGGATCGACTTACCTTAGTCACCTCTTACGACATCTTCGTAAGAAATGAGGGTTGTCCATTCTACTCACCCGGATACCAGATGACGGGTCAACTTACCTTAGTCGCCTTTTGCAACACCTCGGTGAGAAATGAAGGTGATCTATACTACTCGGCCGAATGCCACACGACGGGTCAACTTACCTTAGTCGCCTCCTACGGCATCTCGGTAAGGAATAAGGATTACTATTCTACTCAGCCGGATAACACTCGGCGGGTCGACTACCCTTAGTCGCCTTTTACGACACCTCGGTAAGATATGAAGTTGTTTATACCACTCGGCCGAATGCCACACGACGGGTCAACTTACCTTAGTCACCTTTTACGACACCTCGGTAAGCAATTCTAGGTAGTCCTGACATTTAACTAAATAGTTATTAATAGTTAGTTAATATAGGTTATTTTATAGCAATAATGTAACTCTTGTTGGTTATCCTCAATAAAATAAAAATAGCAGACGCCACATCCATTATTTTACATTCCTCGTAGTCTGTCCTTGTCCTTGGATAAGTTTGATTCGTAGTCAATGACGCACAGATACCTACCGCTGCCGGGTACTGTTTGTTACCATTTTAAGGTGGTATATATACTTTTCATTATAACTATAGCTACACTGTACGTCTGTATCGTTTTAACATATATATAGTTATCTATCGACCAAAAGCTTTGCGATTTTGGTCGTGGAGTCTATCTCCTGATAATGCTTCGGTTGCGGGGCGAAACGATTGTTGAGTTTGTGATAGTGAACGTATATAGTGCTTGTGTATTGTGATGGCGGTGGTGGAGGTTTGTGCATGTGTTTTTTACGAATCCTGCATGTATCAGGTATGATAACCGATTGTCCACTCTACATTTAGCATTATATATATTTTCTATTTTACTTCAACGCGGATTATAGCAAAATAATAACTACTTTTGTAGAATCGATGCAATTTGGACCTAAAAGGCTTTTGGAACCAAATTGCATACTTAGTTCGAATTTTTTTTAGGTACTTAATGCCTTATTTACTTCAAGTGTTCATATATTTATTAGGAAAGAAAAAAAGGATATATGTAACAATTTGGGCCATAACAACCGCATTAGTTAAGAAACTGTGTTGCAGTTGTTAGGACCTGCGCAGTACACAACGTTCCTTAGCAAAAATTTACACACTACGAGTAACAAAACAAATTTAAAACTTATACATTACTCTACAATCTATTTAACGTTACGTTAGTACAAAATTGTAGTAGTAATAGTTATATTACTACTACAATTTTGTTTTGTTTCTGTTTTGTGTATTTGTTACTCGTAGTTTTAATTTTTGGACTATTGCTCCACTCAACATTAGTTTATATACACAACAACAGTAGTTTATATATACAACTAGCTTTTACCTATAACTTTGTTTGCGTGGACTATTGTTGCGTGATAGTTTGATAATAGCACTTTTTAATGTCATCCTATTCCTGTAGAATTAACAGGATTTCTGTAGCCTATATGATATTCCAGTGTAAAAGAAATAATTGTGCCCAATTTCATCTATATTGGTTCAGCGGATTCACCGTGAAAAAATAACAAACATAGATCTATACTCACAAATTTATAATATTAGAATTGATATAGGAGAAAATAGGATTGTATAATAATTAAAAGCAGAACGTAATTTATTTTAATTTCTCAATGTTTAAAATATATCAAATAAATAATCCTAAAAATACACCGTGTTGTATCCGGCTGAATAGAATAGTACCACCCTCATTTCTTACCGAGGTGTCGTAAAAGGCGACTAAGGTCAGTCAACCCGCCGTGTGGTATCCGGCTAAGTAGAATAGACCAACTTCATTTCTTACCGAGGTGTCGTAAAAGGCGACTAAGGTAAGTTGACCCACCGTGAGGTATCCGGTCTAGTAGAATAGACCACCCTCTTTCTTATCGAGGTGTCGTAAAATACGACTTATGTAAGTTGACGTCAGGCAGGCGACCGGTCGTAAAAACGCAGCCAAATCATGTGACAGCATATTTATAACATGTTGTGCCGAACCCACTTAGTGTGGGATAAGGACAGGAGGATGATGAATAATTAAAAGCAGAACGTCATTTATTGTAATTTCTCAATGTTTAAAATATGTCCAATAAAATAATCCTAAAAATGTTTTATTTATTAATTTCCTTTAGATTTTTTTATCTGTGGTGGTAACTAGGTATGTATCCGTATCAGTAACAGCTAGGTTAGGTCTGATGTTAGTGATCATAGAGTCTAGAGCGATTAGGTAAACAATATGGCGGACGGCGGTGGCGCTGTTTAATACGTTCCCCGCGCGCCCATTTTTCATTCTGCTCATTATTGCAACCCTTTGCGATCCTACCCTACCCCATGAACGTCAGCAAATAAAATAGCTTGGCCTTTTTATATTATTAATATAGCCTTAATTTATGCATCACTATAATAAATACTTGAAACGATATAAAATAAAACAACTCGATTTAAATTTTCGTATTTAAGGCGTCCATTTTATGTTTAATCAAAAAAATATCATTTCATCCCTGTTTTAAGATCCCTGTTTATGGCAATAGATATTTGAGCTGTCAAATGCAAGCTGTAATAGCCTAATGGTAACGAGCGAACCAAAAAAGTTCAAAACCTGGAATCGATTCTCACATGTCACCCGGCGCTTTTTTCTTTTTTTATTGCATTTTTTATATCTTTTAAAAAATTACCGACAATAAATCGTGCATATATGTACTTTATCAAACACACCAAAGTTCTTATTACCTATAACATCCAGCGCAACTTATCGCTTTTAGATCTATTAGAGTAAAAATATTGATATTTTCTCTATCTATACTTATTACAGAAAGCCTACTATACTCTTGAAGATTATTTGGAAGATAAGAATGTGTGGATATAGCTCCCTTTGAACCTGTACAAGACAGTAACGACTTAATGTAAATAATATTAAGAATTATATTTTTTTAAAAGAGCAACCGCCGAGTTTCTTGCTGGCTCTTCTCGGTAGGAACAGCTTTCCGAACCAGCAGTAGAGTTGACGATTCAAAAGCACTTGTTTACAAGTTTATTTGAATAAAGAATATTTTGAATTTGAATTTGAATATTATAAAACTTAGTATAAAAGCTGTATGATTAATGAAGCTACAACTGGTTCGGAATGTTGCTCTTACCGAGAAGAACCAGAAAGAAACTCGGCGGTCAATCTTCTAAACATTTGCAATTTTACATTATTAAACCGCAGTCTTGTATGAAGCCGAAAGGATTTTAAAATCCAGGCATTTTAATCATTCAAATAATCTTGAATTTTGTAATATGCTTTACGTATAAGTATATTTCTTATTCTTAATTTAAACTTTTCTATAGACTGGTCTAGTATTGCGGAATTTTGTTGTAAAAGCGAATAGCGACCATCGAATAAGTTGCTAATAAGTATGTAAGCTGTGATGGCCTAGCGGTGCGACCGTGTGAATCTCTAGAGACGATCATGGGTTCAAACCCGGGCAGACACCAATGAGTTTTTCTATTAAAACATATGTGTCTAATTGATAATTGCAATTTATCACACGCTTTTCGGTGAAGGAAAACATCGTGAGGAAACCTGCATATCTCTAGAGAATTCTGGAGATATGTGTAACCTACCAATCCGCATTGGAGCAGCGTGGTAGGTCTTAGCTCCAATCCTTCTCTCCAATAACGGAGAGAAGAGGCCTATGCCCAGCAGTGGGATAGTAACAGGCTTACTTACTTTTTTTACTTAAGTATGTATTAAAAAAAAACTTTAAAATCTACTTAAAACATATATTTTTATTGTCTGCGGTACACAGTTTCACCGCCGCAGGGGTCCGCAGGCATTTTTCATTCCGACTTGATTAAATCCTCCACCAACTAATATACGGAACTATTGTGGATGTTGTCGGGATATGAAATATTTTTTCCGCTCTACCTACTCACATCCCTTTATATAAATGTTTGATACATTATGTCTTTATTTACAAAATGGAGGATTTTCAGTCGTGACATGCAATACTGTGGCTATAACAAGAATTTATGGCCTGAAATCTATCTTTTATTTACCTTTCATACCATACACGAAGAAAAAAAACAAAATGTTATAGAATCCAATGTGTCATAAAATGGCAATTTAAACCTATTATACCTATATGTAATCGATAAAATTATTTTATATACATTATTTCTACTGTAATTATATGTAATGACTTTATTGACATTTCTGCGAATTATAATATATATATAAAGTAATTTTCTTGGAGCGGCAAAATAAAAAAGTGTGTTGCTCTGAAAAATCAAAGATTTATTTTTATTCGTCTTAATATAACTATATTTACACTATACACTATAAACTTAAACTAATATAAGTACCTGAAAAATCAAAGAAACGACAATAAAGTTTATATTTTGCCTTTAAATATTTACATTACATCAATTCTGTTAATATTTGCTTTAAACATTTTTCTTTTGACGGCGTCAATTCGTTTCCTTTTCCAAATTTAAAATTGAGATGTGTACATATCAAAATTAAAAAGAATTTATATTCTTTACATATATAATACTAGCAGCATAATAGAGTATTACAAAGTAATCGCGTAAAATTCAACTCCGCGGGAATTCTAATGTAATGTACTATTAACTAAAACCTTCCTCAAGAATTGTACTATCTTTTAGTAAAAACCGTACAAGAATCCGTTCAGTAGATTTTGAGAAAATTGATCACATACACATGCTTTTAGGGATTTTGTTTTATGATAAGTATAGACTAAATAGGAACCGACATAAGCTTGCGAAAGTATGTTAGTCGTTTGTGGGTTTGGGTATAAGATTCTATAATAAAATTCTGCTATCAATTTTAGCTTTGCCATTACAGCAGTTTATAAATACTGTTAAAGAGAGGCTAATACAGAAAGCCTACTATATTGTTGAGGATTACCTAGATGATAAAAATGCGTGGATATAGCTACTCTTTGACCCTGTACAGGATAGTAAGGACTAATTGTACTAGTTTTAAGAAAAGTCATCGCCGAGTTTCTTGCTGGCTCTTCTCGGTAGGAACAGCTTTCCGAACCAGCAGTAGCGTTGACGATTCAAAAACACTTATTATCTAGTTTACTTGAATAAAGAATATTTTGAATTTGAAAATCGAATTTAAGTCCAACCAAATAGACAAATAGAAAGACAGTACAGGATGTATTGATAAAAATAAAATAAAAACTGAAGAATTACTTGAAGAAGATGGCGGCATTATACATTACATTCCAACGAAAAACGTAATAATTTATTTATTTAAATATTTTAAATGGTGCAAAGTACTACGCCATTAGCATCTATATATATAAAAGAAAGTTGGTCTTAGTTACACTATTTATAACTCAAGAACGGATGAACCAATTCTGCTGAAAATTAGTAGAGAGGTTGCTTAGAACTAGGAGACGGACATAGGATACTTTTTATCCCGTTCTACCGCATTTATTTTATCTCATAATCTTCTTAAATCTCCTCATGGTATAGAGTAAGTGGAATTGATTTACTCCAAATTTAACGCGTGCGGGCCACGGGCAGTAATGAATAAAACAAAACTACTTGATAGATTTTAATAATTATTTTCACTGAGTGACATAGGCTATATATTTTATACCCGTGCGAAGCTGGAGCGGACCACTAGTTATTTATAAAAATATAACGTTAAAATAATTTAGTGATAATATAAATATATCAGGAATAAATTTTACTATGAAACCGCGCGATTTATCTCTCCTAGCCACATAATAAATATGTCAACTGAGATCGTATATTATAAAAGTAGGGTGTTATGGAAATCTATCTATACTTATAATAAATCTGTAGAGAGGTCAATTCTGTAACTGGAATATATTTCCAAAATAACTATCAGGGGGTGATTAGGGATCGATACTGATGCCAAAAATGCAATCAGTAAAAATTTTGTCTGTCTGTCTGTCTGTCTGTCTGTCTGTCTGTATAACCGTTATAGAAACAAAAACTACTCGACGGATTTTAACGAAACTCGGTACAATTTTTTTTCATACTCCTGAGCTGGTTATAGTATACTTTTCATCACGCTACAATCAATAGGAGCAGAGCAGTGAAGGGAAATGTCGGGAAAATGGGAGAAGTTACTCCATTTTTTAAGCTTCCGTCGCGTGTGCAACCTTGATGGTTAAAGCTACACAGAAATCATGTATGACGGAAATGTTCTCCATAAAATTATATAAAAAATATCCCACGACAGCATATGTCTATCTTTTATGGTTGACTCACAATAACACGTGTAACTCCCGAGAGCTTAGCAGTTCGAAGCTTTCTGGTTATATTTGTCTACTCCTACGTTTATATCACTCTCAGTCATCCCTAAATATTAAAATAAATAATATTAACCATTGTATAAAAAAAGAATCATTGAAATCGGTATAGAAACACCAAAGTTATACATGAAATACGCTAATAATAAGCCATCGCGCGTGAATACTGAATCATGCTATAGGGATTATCACTACATAGTATAAAACAAAGTCACATTCTTTGTTTGTCCCTATATCCCTATGACTGCTTAAATCTTAAAAACTACGCAACAGATTTTGATGCGGTTTTTTGATAGATAAAGTGATTCAAGAGGAATGTATAATAACATTCAATACGGAGTAGAGAAATACTGTAATTTTTGAGGTTTCTAATGTGATGTCGTAAATAATTACTTTTTTTCCCACTTACATTGCAAACGCAGGCTAAACCCTACGAGATTTATCAAAATGATGTACTAAGTAAAGTCCGCGATAAATATATAGGGAAAAATGTAAAATGTAAATTAGTACTATATGAATTTAGACATTCCAAAGATAGCAGGAAATCTTCTTGGTATAGGGAGAGGGAATTGTTTTTCTCCAAATTTAACTCTTGCGGGCCACAGGCAGTAATGAATAAATCAAAACTGCTGGATCGATTTTAATCATTTTTTTCACTGAGTGACATAGGCTATATATTTTATACCCGTGCGAAGCAGGGTAGGCCGCTAGTATTGAATAAAAATGTTATACAAATAGTGATTTCGGACATTTCGGAGACATCCACCGTGTGGTATCCGACTGAGTAAAATAGACCACACTCATTTCTTACCGAGGTGTAAAAGGCGACTAAGGTAAGTTGACCAGCCGAGTGGTATCAAGCTGAGTAGAATGGACCACCCTCATTTCTTACTGAGGTGACGTAAAAAACGACTAAGGTAAATTGACCCGCCTTGTGGTATTCGGCTGAGTAGATAGACCACTCTCATTTCATTCCGAGGTGTCGTAAACGGCGTTTAAAGTTAGTTGACCCGCCGTGTGGTATTCGGCTGAGTAAAATAGACCTACATTTCTTACCGAGGTGTAAAAGGCGACTAAGGTAAGTTGTCCCGCAGTGTAGTATCCGGCTGAGTAGAATGGGCCACCCTCATATCCTACTGAGGTGTCGTAATAGGCGACTAAGGTAAGTTGACCCGCCGTGTAGTATCCGGATGAGTAGAATAGACCACCCTTATTTCTTACCGAAGTTTCATAAAAGGCGACTAAGGTAAGTTGACCCGCCGTATGGTATTCGGCTGAGTAGATAGACCACTCACATTTCTTATTGAGGTGTCGTAAAAGGCGATAAAGGTAAGTTGCCGTCTGGCAGGCGGCCGGTCGTAAAATATCTAGCCAAAACCTCGGTAAGAAATGAGAATGGTGTGTTCCACTCACTGGATACCACACAGTGGGTCAACTTACCTTAGTCGCCTTTTACGACACCTCGGTAAGAAATGATGGTGGCATATTCATCCCACACGGCGATAAAATATAGTGGATTAAAAAATTCCCTCATTTTGGTGAGAACAGAAAAACGGTTCAAAATAAAGCTATTTTAACGATTAAGTTGACGCGAAAGTAGTCGTGGGTATATCTTGTATTATAAATTTCTTCACCAGGTGCTTTATATTTTCTGGAAAATTAATAGTTTCGAAGAAATACGTCGCTTTAGTAGTAGCAATATTAGAAAATTATATATTTATCGCCGCCTTTGTAAAGTCCATTAACGCGCAGCACTAAATAACTGTGGATAGAAGATATTTATGGTGGCTATTTAGAGTGTAGATACTTTTAGCTAAAAAATAAAAGTGACCTACCCTCATATTTCGCAAATTTTATTAGCTTTAATATTGAAATGAGTTAATCTTCTGACAATTTACGGCAAAAATAGTGTTTTATATACAAATGTTAGTATTTTAGTATTTTTCAATGCCCAAAAATAGAGATAAAACAATCGTTTTGCCGTTGGAGCCGTTTCCGAGATTCCGAATATATATAAATATATACCTACATAGGTACAAGATTAACTCATTTAAATATTAAAGATATGGGACACTTACACACACGTCCGTCCTCAAAGTAACTTAATACTTGTGTTATAGTGAATATATATTTTTTAAACACATACTTAAATACAAAATACTCAAAGACCAAAAATGTTGGCCCACAAAGGGTCACTACCACTGCGCCAACGGAACAGTCAATATTATAGTTTATGGGCACTGAAAAGAATGCAAAAATGTTCAATAAAAAGTAAATTATATTTGAGCTGTCAAATGCAAAGCTGTGATAGCCTAATGGTAACGCGCAGATCAAGAACGTTCGAAACTTGGGAACGATTCCCACATGTAACCCCCGGTTTTTTATTTTTTTTATTGCATTTTTATATCTTTTAAAAAATCAAGGTACTATTACATAATTTGACTAGCCATTTCGCGCAGGTAGCAGTGACTTCAGCTCCAAGGGTTGCGGGTTCGATTCCAGCAGAGGTCCAACATTTTAATAAGTCCTTTGAGTATTAGTGTATTCATTTAAAATTATATATGTACATATCTACCAGTTGTCTGTCATAACACAAATTTCTTACCGAGGTGTCGCAAAAGGCGACTAAGGTAAGTTGACGTCGGGCAGGCGGCGGATCGTAAAATACCTAACCAAATCTTGTGACAACAAGTTCTGACCCCACTTAGAGTGAGATAAGGGCAGAAGAATGATAAACGATTTTTTTCTAAGCTAAATTAGTGAAATCTTTCCGATAGTGTTATATACTGACTGGCTTGTTGGCGCAGTGGGTAGTGATCCTGCCTTCAGCGCCGCAGGTCGCGGCTTCGATTACCGCCGAGGGCCAACATTTTCTATAAAAAGAATTTGTTGGCTCTTCGAGCCTGGGTGTATATTTGTATTTAAGTATGTATTTAAAAATTATGTATGTAGTGACCAGTTGTCTGTCTACCATAACACAAGTATTAAAATTACTTACATTGGGGACGGGCGACCGTGTGTGTAAGTGTCTCATATATTTATTTATTATAAACAATATTAATGGCGTCATGAACCGAAACCTCATTTCCGATTTTATTTAACGCATAATATAAAAATGAGTCGTTTTGCACACACCGCCATAGCCTGTAAACCTGTAACTAAAAATACGCGGCAGTTAAATCCTCAGAACGCGAGATATAGTTATAATATTACGAATTGGCATTTACTTTTTTATTTATTTTTCAAGGGAAACGGAAACAAACAGTACATAGTGAAACTTAATAGCTAGTAAAAATGTATAGATCATCATCTTCCTGCCCTTATCCCACTCTAAGTGGGGTCTGCACAACATGTTATAAACATGCTGTAACATGATTTGGCTGCGTTTTTACGACTGGCCGCCTGCCTGACGTCAACTCCTTACTAACTACCTTAGTCATATTTTACGACACCTTGGTAAGGAGGGTGGTCTATTCTAACCAACCGGATACCACACACGGCGGGTCAACTTACCTTAGTCGCCTTTTACGACACCTCGGTAAGAAATTTGTGTTATGACAGACAACTGGTAAATATGTACATATATAATTTTAAATTAATACAGCCATATTCGAAGAAACAACAAAAATAGTGGCCCTCAGCGGGAATCGAACACGCGACCCTTGGAGCTGAAGGCTGGGTCACTATGTATTTGTGTAGCGCTTGTGTATGGTGGTGGCGGTAGTTGATGTTTGTGCGTGGGTTTTTACGAAAAACGTATAAAAACGGGTAGTCCACTCTACATTTAGCATTACATATGGTTTCAGGAAATGCTGAGCCCGTTAAATCACTACATATTATAAAACAAAGTCGTATTCTTTGTTTGTCCATATATCCCTATGTATGCATAAAACTTTAAAACTACGCAACAGATTTTGATGCGGTTTTTTTTAATAGATAGAGTGATTCCAGAGAAAGGTTTGTATGTATAATAACATTCAATACGGAGTAGAGAAATACTGTAATTTTTGAGGTTTCTGTAAATAATTACATTTTTTTCCGCTTACATTGAAAACGCAGGCTAAACCCTACGAGATTTATCAAAATGATGGACTAAGTATTTGTACACCTTGAAAAGGTCTACAGAAAAGTCCGCGATGGTATATGTCTATCTCTTATGGATAACCCACAATAGCATTTTTTGTCATTTACTTTTTACGAAAAATAATGCCTTATTTTTGAAGCAATTTTTATACAATACAGCATTAATCCTTATCCAATTAAGTACCTTAAATAAATTGTTGATTTAATATAGATCAATATGGCCGTTGACAGCATGTAATTTAAGTGAATATTTTCGGAGATATTACAGATTTAAAATGTCGTGACGAGGCCGCGCTTCGCCCGATAACGCTTCGACTTTAGCAGCTTTGTCGCTCTTTCAAGAGTTTTTTTAAAGACATTCTGTAATTAATTGTAAAAATAAAATACATAGGGAAAATGTAAAAGTAAATAAGTAAAAATGTACTATATAAATTTAGATATGGGCAGGCCGCTAGTTTATTATAAAACACGTAAAGAGAATACGTCAGCTTGTGACAGATTACAAAAAAAAAACAGTACTTGCCAATTCTCGTCCTTTACACAACACTAGGTAGGCCTAGTGCCTAGCCTCCTATTTATCATTAGGATATAAATATTTTGGTTTTACAGGTATCCACTACACTCACGTAATTTACTTCTAAAAACTACACAAGTCACAGTTAGTCGGTCAAACACGTTAAGGGACTGCCGCAGGAAAAAATAATAAATGGACCAATCACAACATATATAACACAATATATATATATATTTTTTTTTTCAGTTTCTCAGAAACGGCTTTTGGGGGTCTTGGGGGAGAAAAATCGATCTAGATAAGTTTTATCATGGTGGTACATTTGGGAAACGGGCGGTCTAGAGAAGTGAAAATACCTAGGATCGAGCCCTAACTATTATTTTTTAATTTTTCTTTTCAGTTTTTTTTTTAATTTTATTTTTTTATATCATTTTCTTATTCCTTATGTATTATGGATCTCCGCAAAGTAACGCTTAATTCTATAAATTAATTTTTTTAATTTATGCTCGTATGCCGGTTTCACATGCCAATGCTAAGCTCTCGCGCTATAATCGGATTCCTGCGGAGTGGACTCGTAAAGTTATTTACGAAGTTACCTGCGTGATGGCCGCACGTGAAAAGTATTTTATAACGCGTTTACGACAGGAAATATCGAATATGAAAATGCAACGGATAACGTTATTTTTCGATAATCCTCCAAAATTGGAATTGTCGAATTTTTTGTTCTATTGAAATATTTTTCATATTTATAACTTTTTTATTTACTTCTGTTGTCGCGGCGGAGGGCCACTATCACCTTTAAGTAATGGAGTGGACTGTATTTTTTTTTGCGTTATTATATTTGATATGCAGTGTCCACGTAACAAAGGAAAAATGGCGACACAAGGAAAGAAACCGGGAACGTGCACGTACCTGATAAACGGCCACTGCTATGAGTCCTGGATCCAGGCACACACACGAACACACACTCGTGGACACTTCGCGAGGTGGATAGCACCAATTCTCACCGGACACAATTTTGGATAGCGGATTTGCGAGAACTTAACCGAAGTTTATGTTCGTTGAAGTAATAAGCGGTATGCGGCGATTAGCGTTTGCGACAAGACTCGACTGACGTGTCTTTTCTTCGGCCACAGTGCACGTAAGGAAAGAGGAAGGGGTTTTGATTGGTCATTAGAGACACTGCGATATAATAATTAATAAAGGAAGCGCGTCCACCAATAGATGGCGTTACCAACTTCTGTTTCTTTTTTATGCGTGATAAGACAAAGTTAAGTATAGATTTCATATCTTACCTCTAGGTCCTTAAAATAAACAACAAAATAGACTTTCATTGACTCACCGTGTGTAATTCGGTTAAGCAGAATAGACTACACACATTTCTTACCGAGGTGTCGTAAAAGGCGACTATGATAAATTGACCCAACGCGTAGTATCTGGTTGAGTAAAATAGACCACCCTCTTTCTTACCGAGGTGTTGTAAAATACGACTAAGATAAGTTGAAGTCAGGCATGTAGCCGGTCGTATAATACGTAGCCAAATGTCACAACATGTTTATGCTGACCCCACTTAGAGTGGGATAAGGGCAGCACGATGCATGACTTTGCCATTACATCAGTTTAAAAACACTGTTAAAAAGAGGCTGATACAGAAAGCCTACTATACTCTTGAAGATTATTTGGAAGATAAGAATGTGTGGATATAGCTCTCTTTGAACCTGTACAAGACAGTAACGACTTAATGTAAATAGTATTAAGAATTATATTTTTAAAAGAACAACCGCCGAGTTTCTTGCTGGCTCTTCTCGGTACGAACAGCTTTCCGAGCCAGCAGTAGAGTTGACGATTCAAAAGCACTTGTTTACAAGTTTATTTGAATAAAGAATATTTTGAATTTGAATTTGAATTTGATGAGACTTGTTCCCTAATATACATACAGCATAAGAACTAATTAGAAAAAAAATTATATAAGCCAACCAACTAACTGCATTCGAAGACACAAAGAGATTGCGCATAGCTGTCCTTACCGCATTTGGCATGCAGCATAAGGCATTTGTACAAAGAGATATGTAAGCGATAATTTATTTAGCTTATCATCGTGCTCCTTTCTTCGTATAAAATCGAATCTTACCTACATTTTTCACATCTTTTCTTTTTTAAATTGCCATAATTAAATCTTAATCTTAAATATTTAAATGAGTTAATCTTGTATGTATATCTTTAATATTTAACGCCGTGTGGTATCCGGCTGAATAGAATAGTACCACCCTCATTTCTTACCGAGGTGTCGTAAAAGGCGACTAAGGTAAGTCGACCCGCCGTGTGGTATCCGGCTGAGTAGAATAGACCAACCTCATTTCTTACCGAGGTGTCGTAAAAGGCGACTAAGGTAAGTTGACCCACCGTGTGGTATCCGGTTTAGTAGAATAGACTACCCTCTTTCTTACCGAGGTGTCGTAAAATATGACTGAGGTAAGTTGACGTCAGGCAGGCGGCCGGTCGTAAAAACGCAGCCGAATCATGTGACAGCATGTTTATAACAAGTTGTGCCGACCCTACTTAAAGTGGGATAAGGGCAGGAAGATGATGTATATCTTTAATATTTAAATGGGTTAATCTTGTATGTGTATATTTTCTGAATCTCGGAAACGGCTCCAAAGATTATCCAGAAATTCAGTATGTAGGGGGTTTTGGGAGAGAAAAATCGATCTAGCTAGGTTTTATTTAAAAGAAAAACGTTTTATCCCTGTTTTAGGGCATTATAAAAATGAAGAATTAAAACCAAAGGATAATTTTAGCTGTCAAACGTAATGCTACAATAGCCGGGTAAGGGCGGACTGATAATATTCAAAACTCGGTTTCGAATCCCACAAGTTATCGACGCCTACTTTCTTCTTTTATTTTTTTATACTTTTTTTTTATCATTATCCGCGCATATTGCTATGGGGTAAATGCGCGGATAATGAAAAAATCTTTGTATTACAAAAAAGAGCCGTACGTGGCATTTACAATTTAAGACCGCGGGATTCCCTGCGAGAGAAGTTTAAGGAAATAGGTATTCTAACATTTGCTTCACAGTATATTTTAAGTAATTTAATTTTTGTATATAAAAATATAAAAAATTATAAAACAATAGGCGATGTATATAATAGACAAAGTAGGAACCGACATAAGCTAGCGGCCCCTGCTTTGCGCCTTGAAAAAGTACGTAAGTCGTTTGTGGGTTTGGGTATAAGATTCTATAATAAAATTCCACAATCAATTTTAACTTTGCCATTACAGCAGTTTAAAAACACTATTAAGGAGAGGCTGATACAGAAAGCCTACTATACTGTTGAGGATTATTTAGACGATAAAAATGCGTGGATATAAATATTGTTCGACCCTGTACAAGATAGAAACATTAAATGTAACTAGCATTAAGAATTGTATTTTTTTAAAAAGAGCAACCGCCGAGTTTCTTGCTGGCTCTTCTCGGTAGGAACAGCTTTCCGAACCAGCAGTAGAGTTGACGATTCAAAAGCACTTGTTTACAAGTTTATTTGAATAAAGAATATTTTGAATTTGAATTGAATTTGAATTTACATATCTTTTAAAAATTACCCAAGTACCTGTCTTTAAATGAGCTTAAATTAGGCATACTTACAATATCACATTGCGCAATACATTCAACACATAAATGAGTTTTTTGTTAACACTTATTTGTCAATTACAGGCTCCCAAAGAAAACTTAAATATCAGTGGATAATGACTGGAGTAGTAACCTACCAATCGACATTGGAGCAACGTTTTAGCTCCAATAGCTCCAATCAATGTAAATTGAATGTAATTTAATAAATAAATATATATATCCTCCTGCGCTCATCCCACTCTAAGTGCGGTCGGCACAACAATAAATGATTTGGCTGCGTTTTTACGACCGGTCGCCTGCCTGACGTCAACTTAACTTAGTCGTATTTTACGAAACCTCGGTAAGAAGGAGGGTGGTACTATTCTATTCAGCCGGATACCACACGGCATGAATACCTTTAATGCGTGGGCGATAAACTTACAATTTTCGGATTGTAGACATAATTGGCGACTATGCCCTCTACACGATCGTGCTCGCCCGTAATCGTCTGTTATCGCCGATAATGAAGAGCTATAAAACTAGCTTGCAGTGGATCGCAAGGAGGCGAGCGGCGTCCTTTGAGCGCGGAGTGCTTTTTACCGGCCGACCGGCACGGCGGTCCGAATCAAGATTGCACGCTTTATATAGCTACCGTCATTGTCAAGCCGAGTGCCGACTTCACCGAGATTGTGTTGAGATGATGCATACACTAACTTTAGTTAAGTTATATATATTAAAGTATTTACAATAACTTTGTTATATATAGATGTATATATAATAAAGTTATGTATATTGCCGTGTGGTATCCGGCTGAATAGAATAGTGCTACCTTCATTCTTTAACGAGGTGTCGTAAAAGGCGACTAATGTAAGTCGACCCGCCGTGTGGTATCCGGCTGAGTAGAATAGACCAACCTCATTTCTTACCGAGATGTCGTAAAAGGCGACTATGATACGTCGACCCACCGTGTTGTATCCGGCTGAGTAGAATAGACCACCCTCATTTCTTACCGAGGTGTCGTAAAAGGCGACTAAGTCGACCCGCCGTGTGGTATCCGGTCAAGTAGAATAGACCGCCCTCTTTCTTACCGAGGTGTCGTAAGATACGACTAAGATAAGTTGATGTCAGGCAGGCGGCCGGTCGTAAAATACGAAGCCAAATCATGTGACAACATATTTACACACATTGTTATATGTTGTGCCGACCCCACTTAGAGTGGGATAAGGGCAAGAGGATAATAATTTGTTATATGTAAGTAGGTACATAGTAGTAGGTAGGCCTATAGTAAATCCTATATTCTGACGATGCCGATTCGGTTCCGAGGCGAAACAATCGTCTCCAACTTATTTAAGTTTAAGATTAAAACTGTAACGGTTCGGATTGCTTTAAATTACTGCCTTGTATGACTTTTTTAATTAGAATGCTTAGTAAGCGATCCTTAAAAGACTTATGGCGTTAACTTTTTATTAGTCCTAAATGTCCTATTCTATTTATATAATAAAAAGGATTGCACAGCGCTTTGAATAAAAGCTTCAAAACGGTTTGAACTAATACAATATTTTCAATCAATTTGCACAATATAATATAATAAAGCGACGATATTTCTCTTTTATACTTGTTCAATAAATAAAAAGCAGTTTTCCCAGAGTCAACCCATTTACTCTTTTCGCAACAACTCAATGAATGACACATAAAAATATGACAGCCACAATGCTTTTTCATATTAATCGCCAACTCTATGAAGGAGGTTGTATTAAAAACATGTTGTAACAATAAATTGTTGTACTTTTTTTCCGCCGTGTGTTATCCGGCTGAGTAGAATTGACCAACCTCATTTCTTACCGAGGTGTCGTAAAAGGCGACTAAGGTAAGTCGAACCACCGCGTGGTATCCGGCTGAGTAGATAAGACCACCCTCTTTCTTGCCGGGGTGTCGTAAGTTACGACTAAGGTAAGTTGACGTCAGGTAGGCGGCCTGTCATAAAAACGCAGCCAAACCATGTGACAGCATGTTTATAACATGTTGTGCCGACCCCACTCAGACTGGGATAAGGGCAGAAGGGTGATGATTGTTATTTTTTTTATTTTGTAATAAATTACTTAATAATAAAAATTTATATATACCATATTTTAAAGTGATAAATAAAACAAACAATAGATTCCACATTCTTTATATACATTACAAAGATATACGACTTAAAAATAATTAACATTTAACACTACATTTACACATTCAGTTAACATCCAGCGATAATATAAAATGTATTAAAACTACACAAAAAAAAATGTTCGAAATACCTTCATATTACATTAAAAACGATTCCATATCAAAGGGCATGTATAAAATTAAACAATTACTATAAAAAATTTCAGGTCCTTTGGCACGCTTAGTATGAAAGTGACCTAATTAAAAATAAGGCTCAATAAATAATTATATAGGACATACACACAGGGTCATCCGTCCCCAAAGTAAGTAACTTAATACTTGTGTTATGGGTGACAGACAACTGGTGAATATATACTCATAATTTTTAAATACATACTTAAATTGTATTTAAAAATATAGACCCAGACTCGAAGACCATCAAATTCATTTATAGAAAATGTTGGCCCTCGGCGAGAATCGAACCCGCGACCCGCGGAGCTGAAGGCAGGGTCACTACCCACTGCTCCAACGGGCCAGTCGAATAATTAATTGCGTTAGATATATTGTAATAATAATTTCAATGTCATCTATGACATCACGCTTTTGAAAATACTAGTGTTTTCTTACTTTTCCAGGTTATGGGTCTATTTAACATTTTATTACAACTTTGCCACAAAACTTTTTTGATTTGGTCACTTTAATACTGAGCATGCGTTTTGTAGGTGTGTTAAAAAATTTCATATTTCATTATCTCTTCGAATTGATACGGGACACTAAATATATACAATAGAAGAATAAAAAGTTACTAAAGCTTTTATTTTATTAATAAAGTGCGACTGTCTTAAACTGACTTAATTTTACTTAAGTTTAAGACACTAAATAAAGTAATAAAAGGTTTTTAAAATGCGACATTTAATTAATGAAGCTTTGTAATAATTTATTATTTTTAATCTGTACATTTGCCTCTGTGTTGCGAGTGATCTAAAATATTTCACAAGTAAACATTTATTTTTTATTACAACTTTTAGTATGCTTTACTTTGGGACATTCCACTATAATATGTATAAAAATACAAGTGCATTATATTTTATTACAAGGCTTTCAATATTACTTCAGCTTCGACTATTTAATACTCATTTATACGTCTAGCACGACATCTAGCGTTGACACTATTTAAACAAACAGAAATCTGTAAAAATTACATTCAAGTTAAAAAGCATAAAGATATTCACCTAGTGTGTGCGATACTATAAAGTATGAGAAGCGATAAAAAATGTTTAATAAATACTGTTTTCATTTCCCGTCTATACACGTCCAGTTTTCATGATAAATTAATTCTAATAAACATCGTGATTCAAATTACTTTAAAATAAACAGTCTTAAAGCTAAAAATAAATACTTAAATAATGCTTGGAACACAACATGTGCTACCGCGATAAACGCAGAGCTACCCTTAACCATTTCCTTACAGTATATCATAATTGCTGTACATCACGACGAAAGTAAAAGTATATATATACATCATACCAAATAAGTCCATTAAAAGAAAAACTTAAGTACCAGCGTTGTGGTGATAAGAAAGTAAAGTTGTGCTGTTTTAGATTTTGTCGACCATTTTCAAATTTAAATAAAAAAAATATTTACTTTTTTTTCATAATTTTATACAGCTCGATCTTGTTCAAATAAATTTCCAAAAGAATTATGACATCAGGGTCATTTAAATATTACACTCTCAAAAATCTAAATAACCACTTTTTTTTTTAAATATACTATTTGAATTGGAAAGGTTCACGTTTTATTTAAATGTACGTAATATTTAGTGCCTGATACAGTAAAAGATGACTGTATATTTCATCAGGCAGAGCCTACCATAACTAAATAAATTAAATTAAATAAATTACATGTACACTAGTGAAATGAGATGTGATGATTTCAATAACGATATTTTTATAGAAAATCTTGAAATTTAAAATAGATAATTAAAAATGTACTTTCATTTTTATGTATCGACCTCAGAAGTGAAGGGCCAAAACTATTTTTTATCTTTTTCCTTCTATTACTCAAAGGAAGACTGGAAGAGATCCCTTTTAGGGATAAGTCCGTCTTTATACATGTGCTTTTTTAATTTTATATATATATATATATATATATATATATATATATATATATATATATATATATATATATATATATATATATATATATATATATATATCAGAAAATCATATTAGAAAGCCTATTTATAACGGCTTATTTCATGGTACTTTGGCTGTTATTAAGAGGCATAAAAGCAATACTTTATGTTCTACTTTTGTCGTGCTTCAAATTACAAAGCTTAACTTAGCTAATCCAATACGATTATTACAGATAATAACCAATTTTTTAATAAGTTTTTAAAATTATACATTGAAAAACTGTAATATCATTTGCGTAGTTAATAAAAACCGAAAAGGGCCAAAACTCTTTACACTTACAAAGCATTCTTATTTTTTTGTAATGTTACATAATGATTAATATCACTGAATTATTAATAATTTCGCTTAGCGACCAGGAATAAATTGAAACCAAATATGCAGTATCATAAGCTAAAGCTATCTATCGATTAGATAAAGTTACAAAAATTGTAATGTTTGCACATCTGTTTTATGTTGTTTTAAAATATCCGATTAATCAATAACTATCAATGATGTACAAATTAGTTGATACCGGGCTAAAACATAGACTGTGGCATCTTGTAAAGTGTCATTTTAAGGGTGGCATGTTCATAATTGAACAAGTCCTGTAGGTTAAAAAAATCATGCTAATATTTTTTTTTTATAGAAGGCTAGTCCCTATAGTCTATGATGTCACCTGAAAGCGAACAATATAGCCAAAAGTTGAAGTTATATTTACTTTTTATGACTTATTATAAAGTCGTGGCGACTTTTTCAGTGACTATGACTAGTCAGTAAGAAGTTCTTCTGTCTACATATAAAACTTGTATTCAGTGAAAAAATAAAAAAACTATTTTATAGCAAAAACATTAGTCAAACAGAGCTTAGTAGTTTGTTAAAATTTAATAGCACGGTGCACCGTTACTTAGGAAATAAAAGGATTTATTAATTATAATAGCATATGATTTCAATTTATCACGAGGTTTCCATTACAAGTTGTATAATACATTACAATTTTAAAGAGTGTAACAAATTTATTTGTTTTATTTTTTGCTTTTAAGATCCGCAAGGATGTGTAACGCTTTGAAGCTATAATCACTTTAAACATAGCTTTAGCTTCGCTCCTTATATGGAAGACATACTTAAGTAATAATAGTACGTTGGTTTATTTTTTTAAAGTATAAATGCTAATAGTTTTTAGAGGTGAAGGTATTGTTTAAAGTAGAATAGTTTTAACAACTTTTGTGGACGCTGAAAAGCTATTTTTAGGAATCCTCTAAGGTGACCATCCATCACTCCAGTATCCAGTAATATCCAGTCTAGTCATACCCCATATCCCCATTAACATTCTCATATCATTTGCATGCACTCTTCTTTCATCCGTCTTTTTCATTGCCCAACATTCTAATCCATACAATACGACAGGTATTATGACTGTTATAAATTTATACATATTTGTATATCTTCCATATAGGGAAAGCAAGCAATCCTTTGCCTTAATATATTCATTTTATTTATACAATTATACCAAAACATTCTATTTACAACTCGATATCTCGGCAGTGCCCGCTGGTCTTCCTTCAGTTTCCTAATATATACATAGATAGACGACTAATTTTTATAAATACTTTTGCATACCAAATGTTTCGAATTATTTAACAAATAAATAAAGCTTTTAATTTTTGTACAAGAATATAACTTATTTTTCTAAAGCCGCATACAGACATTGCGAGACGTGCGTCGCGAATAGTTCGTCACGCATGCCTCAACCTAAGACATACGACGGTATATTTATACATGCGTCCCGAATGACACATGCTCAAGTCGAGCACACAAACAAAGACTTTAGTAGAAAAATGACTCCGACAAGGCTTAACGTGCAGACTGCAGCCGCGGCCTATATAGTAATTCCTAAAATATTAAAAAAAAAGAGAAGACGCTTGTAGACAAAACGATTGTTTATAAACCAATTACATATGAAAATACATGGGCCCTATGACTCATAAGCGTGCAACGCAAACAAAACGTGCATCTACACGGCTCGCACTGAGGCAGCGTTCGCAACGATCGTATGACGCAAATGCTCACTATGAGCACACGCGTCCACACTAAGCATGGGTATGATTGCTATTTAAGAACCATATTCGTTCCACGATATGATCGATTGTGATCACGTGATCATACCTGCTACTGCTAATGTGAATACAAGCAAATGTAATCTCTATGTCGTATGCAGTGTATAGAATATAAAGACTACATTTGTTCGTATAGGCAATCATTTAGTCCATTACATTTAGAGGCATTCGAGACGAACCATTCGCAACGCACGCCTCGCGATGTCTGTACACACCTTTAGAGTAAATAAAGGTTTGAACATATTACGACGTTTTAGGGTAGACAGTTTACCTAAAAACAAAATGTTTTTCGTTTATCAGAAAAGCTTTATACAAGTGCTTTAGCAATACAATTTTTAATATCAATAAAATAAATATAATTAACAGAATTAAATAAATTACTTTCAAAGCTATATAAATGGCAGCTTCATGTTAATTACATTATACTATGACTAAAATAAATACTACGTACCGAACTTAAAACTAAAAATGTCGCTTGAGCTCCGAGACTCAGTTCGTTTATAAAACTATAGTTATACCAACTTTAAAAAAGATACATTTTAAATTTTATGGTGACTGGAATTTTAACATCATTCTATACTGCTTATTATTTATTTTAGTTACTTCTTAATATCGAGAAGTTTCCTATTATCTTTACTGATGTTTAGGAGCTCAAGCTATATTTATTAAAATTACTTCTACTATTGAGTCATGTTGTGAATACATTTGAACAAGGTATAATTTGTTCTAGACCTATCTCTCCCTTTTTATCAGTACTATACATCGAGCGCGCCACTAAAAGTAAATCGTTAAATAATACTGTTCATCGGTTTTCAAATTTAGTGTCAAGATTTTAAGTATAATCTAATTCGTATTTAGAATCTCAGTTCTCTATGCATATTGAAGTATTTTTCGAAAACTGTTTACACATAACGCTGTTTACAATTAAAATTTTTCTATGAGAAATTGCGTTTACTGTTTCTTTCTTAATTCGGCACACGAAACGATTTTAACTACTCAATGCGCCTTAAACAGTACTTTTAAGAAGGGATAGATAGATTTAAGAAAGATAAAGAGATCAAGGTTGTGCATCGTTGGACGACTCGACATCGCTGGAACTCGTCGATACAGACTTCTTAGGTTTATATTCTGTTATCACAACGGTAACTCCACTTACAGTTACCTGGTGAAGAAGAAGATTTTTAGCAGAATTTTTTTTAAACGGATGCATTCCTACAAGATGTATTACGGTAAACTGTTTAAATATCTATATTAATATTACAAAGAGGAAAAATTTGTATGTATGTTTGTAATGTTTTCACACAAACTACTGGACCGATTTCAAAAATTCTTTCACCATTGAAAAGTTGCATCTTTACTGAGCAACATAGGCTATATTACATTAAAAAAATAGGGATCCGTTACAAAAATGTAATAAGGTGTAAAAAAATAAAAATTACGCGGTCACCCTGCGGTTTCACAACCGCGGGATATTACTAGTACAATATAAATTCATATCAACAACTAACACACAATCAATAATAGACGAAATAAATCGATTAATATAATACTAATTTTAATTTTACCATAATGGCAATAATTGTATTACAATAGAATTAGTAGTCGGTAATGTAAAAATAAAGATAGAAAACTCTTTATTGCACTCCACAGAATTTGCAAGAGTAAACTGTAATAAATTAAAAAAACAAAGGCAAAATTAGTTAACAGGTTTTTTCATTGATGAGAGTTTTAAAAGTGTAACATAGGCATTATGAATTCAAACAATACTTATGTTAATATATTATACGGTATTTTCCGAATACCGTAAAATTTATTTTTTAAATTGCATAAAAAAAAACTGTTTATTTTCTCTGCAAATATCTGTTCGACTTAATCTTCTTGAATAATAATATGACTTGAATCTTTAATATTTAAACAGCAAGTAGGGGTTTTGGGGGAGAAAAATCGATCTAGATAAGTTTTATTATAAAAAAATGTCGTTTTATGTCTATTTTCGGGCTCTAAATTTTTTTTTAATTTTACGTTAAATACGGCATTTGGCATTTGGGGAACGGGCGGTCTAGAGAGGTGAAAATCCTAGGATCAAGCCCCACCTGCACTATTATTTTTTCATTTTTCTTTTTAATTTATTTTTTTTACATTTTAAAAATTACCGAGCAAGGTTCGGTCACCCAGGTACAAATAATAATATAAGTTGAGTATGTATGCAAACACCATAGGAAATTTATATTCTTTTTACCTTGGTTAGTGACAAAAATTATACAAGGTGAATAATATTTGCAAGCAGGTGAAACGCCAGCTGTCCAAACCAATACGTTTATATATTTAATTTAAGCCTATCAACAAAATATATATATTTTGATCAATATCTAATTGACTAATGCTGTTTAGATCTAACTTAATTAATTGGAGAGACTGGGCAAGCGCAGAAGCTTTGCCGGGAAAAATTGGTAACAGCGAGTGCTTGGGCAACTTCTATTTTTAATATCGAGTGCTTAGCGTCTTCTAGGTGCTTCTATGGGTGTCTCCTGTGAAACCGAACCTCATCTAAAGGGGCGCGTTCCGAGTGTCTGAATGACCATGAAGAAGTTTCTACATCATGATGCTGGGCGCTTTTGTATATTTGAAGCAGGAATTTCATTCACTGGTGAAAACGTTACGCAAAAGTTGACTGGAAGAGATTTTGTTTTGGAGGGATAAGTCTGCCTTTGTACATGTGCTATTTTTTGTCATTCTTTTTTATGACAATATGTATTCTATACTAATATATAAAGCTGAAGAGTTTGTTTTTTTTAATTGATTGAACGTACTCTTAGAACTATTGGATCGATTTGAAAAGTTTCTGAATGTACAATAGTCCATTTATCGAGGAAGGCTATAGGCTATAGACTATATATAACATCAAGCTAAAATGAAAAGCAGAGGAGCAGCAATAAAAAATATTATGAAAACGGTAAAATTTTGAGTTTTTCTTGCGTGCGCAAGTAAACGGTGAAAGTTATTAAAAAAAATCATTTACTACAAAATTATTCCCCTCTAAAAGTTCTAAATAAAAGTCCGCGACAGCATATGTCTAGCTTTTAAGGATAACGGACTTAAACTATTATTAAGGTCATCAAAATACTATATTACGGTTTTAATTTATCCACGCGGGCGGAGCCGCTGGCGTTTGCTAGTGTACAATGTAAGAAAGAAATAAGAATTATCATAAAACTTATATATATGTATATTTAAGACTAGCTATGTCAGCAGCTTCGCCCGCGTGGAAATCAGTGTGTCACAAATTTTCGCAATATTTTTCATTACTGCTCCTCTCCTATTCATCATAGCGTAAAGTTATATAGCCTATAGCCTTCCTCGATAAATGGACTATCTTACACTGAAAGATTTTTTCGAATCGATCCAGTAGTTTCGGAGATTAGCGCGTTCAAACAAACTCTTCAGCTTTATATATATTAGTGTAGATAGATCTCTCACCTCTCTGGTCTGTGCAGAACTCCTGTCCACATTGTTGAGGCGTGGTGGGCGTCGTTTTTTCTTGAGCGAGTTGGCGGACCGCGGCCGTTTCTGCGAGCTGGTGGGCGCGGTGCCTGCCGCTTGCGCAGCGACCAATGCCGGGTTGATTCGAGGCTTGCGGGTCGACGTGCCTATATAATATAGAAACTTTATGTTACCTTTATTGTTATTTTCATCATCATCCTGACCTTATCCCTATTTAAGGGTCGGCGCAACATGTTATTAACATGTCACACAATTTGGCTAGGTATTTGCCTGACATCTAATTTCTTTAGTCGTCTTTTATAATACCTCAGTAAGAAATAGGGTGGTCTATCCTACTCAGCCGGATACCACAAAGCGGATCAACTTACCATAGTTTCTTTTTACGACATCTCAACAGTAGAGTAGCAGTAGCGGTGACTGTTCAAAACTACTTTTTTACAAATTCTTACTTAAGAATATTTTAAACTTGAATTTTGGATATGTATAAAACAGTCGATGTCATTTTTCAATCTAAAGAAATGATCAGAAACAATATTATTCTCCAAACATTCGTAACGTGTAAGGAAGTGCTAGGCTAATGCGAAAACTGTGTCACATCGAAAATTGGGAAATTGAATTTAGAGGGAGACGCCTGAGGCGAAAGGGGACATAACGTTTTGGGGCTAAACTCAACGATTGCTTATAAAACACTGAGTTATGTACTGGTACATAAGTAATGAGTATATTATTTTGCTATAATCCGCGATAAAAGAAAATATATGTAATGCTAAATGTAGAGTGTACAATTCGTTCTCATACCTGATACATGCAGAATTTGTAAGAACTCATGCACTACCCTACACCGATGACACAACAATACACAACCACTGCACACATTCACCATCACAATCTCAACAATTGTTTCGCCCCGTAACCGAAGCATCGTCAGGAGATAGACTCCACGACAAAATCGCAAAGCCTACTACGTGGTAGAAAATATTACTAGACTAGCAATCGCTGCGGCTCCGCCCGCGTTTAAACCGTACCGCATTAAAACCGTAATAGCCGTAAGACTTTTGATAACCATAAGAAATGGTTAAAGTGGGTTAACCTTAAATGCTGTCGCGGACTTTTATGTAGAACTTATAGAGTGGAACAATTTTGTAATACATGGTTTTTCAATAACTATCACCGTTTACTAAGGGCACGCAAGGAAAGCTTTAAATTTTGCCGTTTTCCTAATATTTTTTAAGGCTGCTGCTCTCCTTTTCTTCTTAGCGTGATGTTGTATAGCGTACAGCCTTCCTGGATAAATAGACTATCTTACACTGAAAAACTTTGCGGAGAATAGGACCAGTTGGCGTAAAACCATAAACAGTGTGCTATCGTCAAAGAGCCACGATTCTCATCATTAAGAAAGCGACGCAAGAAGAACACTGAAAGAATTTTTCAAATCGGTCCAGTAGTTCCTGAGATTAGCGCGTTCAAACAAACAAATTCTTCAGCTTTATATATTAGTATACATATAGGAAATTTACAATTTGGTAACAAAAATTTTAATTATCATTCTCCTACCCTATATATATACATAGAACATTTAACTTTATTCTATGGATGCAGCGATATTAAGAACTTGTTATATTCGAGACTTCGTTTGCTTTAACTTAATTTTTAAAATTCCCTCAATGCTGTTTTTTTTTATAATCCTGAAGGACCATGATATTGCTATGTTATATTATTGTTATGCCTATATGTTACACAAGCTGTGGTAGCCCAGCGGTAACACCGTGCGACTCTTTTGAGGAGGTCGCGAGTTCAAACCCAGGCAGACACCAATGAGTTTTTCTGTTAAAAAACTTATGTGTCTAATTAAAAATTTATCACACGCTTTTCGGTGAAGGAAAACATCGTGAGGAAACCTGCATACCTGTAGAGAATTCTGGAGATATGTGTAACCTACCAATCCGCATTGGAGCAGCGTGGTAGGTCTTAGCTACAATCCTTCTCTCCAAAAACGGAGAGAAGAGGCCTATTCTCAGCAGTGGAATAGTAACAGGCCGCTACTTACTTTATATGTTACTGCATTATATAAGCTTCATATGTATTTAATTTCATTTATGCTGGGTCAGCGGTTTAGCGCTGAAGGCGGACGATGGAATTTCGCATTTATAATATTAGTATGGATATATCAAACCAACTTGTTTTTGAACGGTATTGAGAAAAACGAGAGGTCATTTATCGTTTTGGAATGGTAAATTCCTTCCTATGATTTATGATAACAAGCTGCACCCATTAAATATAAGAGTAAAAGTAGCGGCCTGTTACTATCCCACTGCTGGGAATAGGCCTCCTCTCTCCATTTTTGGAGAGAAGGATTGGACCTAAGACCCCAGAATTCTCTAGAGATAGGCAGGTTTCTTCACGATGTTTTCCTTCACCGAAAAGCGTGTCATAAATTGCAATTATCAATTAGACACATAAGTTCTAACAGTTAACAGCTTGCGGTCCCTGCTTTGCGCAATGAAAAAGTACGTAAGTCGTTTGTGGGTTTGGGTATAAGATCCTATAATAAAATTCTGCAATCAATTTTAGCTTTGCTATTACCGCAGTTTGAAAATACTATTTAAGGAGAGGCTGATACAGAAAGCCTACAATACTGTTGAGGATTATTTAAATAATAAGGATACGTGGATATGGATATTGTTCGACCTTGTACAAGATAGAAACGATTAAGTGTAACTAGTATTAAGAATTGTATTTTAAAAAGAGCAACTGCCGAGTTTCTTGCTGGCTGTTCTCAGTACGAACAGCTTTTCAAACCAGCAGTAGAGTTGACGATTCAAAAGCACTTGCTTACAAGTTTATTTGAATGTTTTTAATTTGAATATAAGAGTAAATTTTCAAAAATAATAATTACAACTCAGCACCAATAGTCGCATTACACATTTTTAACATATAATAATTTGATGTAAGATAACAAAATTATAAGCCGTAAATAATGTTGCATATAAATTAAAACTATTCTCATTTTTTACCAACATAAAATTATCATATAAATATTTAAATTATACAGATAATAGAAGATAAAAAAAATACATTCAAAATTTCCAGAAGTGTTTTGCAATGGCGAAATCATTTACAGATACTCGACACATCATGGAATTATGCAAAGTAATGTCTAATTAATTCTATAAACTAATTACAATTGATATGGGAGTATCTCAGTTAACTGCAAAATAAATAAATATAAATATATGGGACATTTAAGTACAATAACATTTAATGCTTATGAACAGTGTTGCCAACCCTATTGTTTTAACAGTAGATTTGTTGTTTTCACATTGAAGCTGTTTTCTGTTCTATTCCTAACATTTGTTGGGTCACATATAACACTGTAAATGTTTTCTGATAACCACCAAATTTCAGTGTAAGAATGAGAGATATAGGCTAAAGCAGCAAAACCATATTAAAACATTTACTGTTACAAGAAATATAACGCCTTATTTGAAGAATAAAATCACATGTCCAATATATAGGAATGTGACTATATTCTTCAAATACATATCACGCTATTTTATTAGTAATATGCCAAATCTAGACAGAAGTATCATTTGAAGCCATAGAAAGGCAGATGAATAAATAATTCAACAAAAAATCTTAGTTATTTAAAAGGATCTCATCTTTAAAATAAAAGTGAAAAATAATTTTACTTAAACTTTTGTTTTTTAATATATTTTGATCAATATAATAATATATTATGACTCCTGGTCAATAATAAAAGTATATATAATATGAGTAAACTATGAAATCTGTCTTTTTTACTTTACCTACTGTTTTCTGCTGATTTTTTATTGGTGAGCTACTGTTTTTTATGAATGAATTCCAGATTTAAACCAGATATATTTAACTATTTTAGTTTAAAAATTAAATACACCAAAAACATACTAATTAAGATCTATGTTTTGAATGTTGAATCTACGATCTTACGTAAATAATTTAGCGAAAGTAACAAGCTTCAAGTCTTACACGTAACTTGAGATTAATTAATCAATACTTCGGAGGTTCTTTTAAGGTTATACGAAACGAAGGCACAGAAAAACCCGACCTTAGATTAATGCAAATTGATTTCGCTTCTTTAATTAATCGACTAATGATAATAATGACTTTTAGATTCTTAATGGACACAAAAGTATGGTACACAAGAAAGATACCAGTTTGATTTTTAAGACCAATAAGTTTGAAATTAAATTCATATTACCTTTTCTAACATCACACATTGAACACTTGAAAGCTTCAGCGTTATTTCTGTATGTACAAACGCTACAATCCCAATAATTCTCTTCGAGCACTTTGGACGGCCTCTTGCCTCTCCGGATGGCATTTTTCTTGTCCATTTTAACGCTCACTTAAAACTAATATATGTATTTCACACGGTAATCATGATATTTTGGAATATACAAGAGTTTTTCTATCGCACATTACTGTTAAATTCATTCTAAGAATCATTATTTACGTTTTTACTGTACACAGAATGTACACCACAATCGCCATGACAGATCGGCCTTCCGTCGGTAAAACAGAGCTGTCGCTACTTGCTTTAAACTGTTTTATCGATAGTTGCACAGGTTATGAAATTTTCTGAGATGAGTTGAATTCAAGTGGTAATTAAATCAAATAATGGCTTTGTGAAGAATATTGTATCATATTTATTTTTAATTTGTACTTATTAATTATATGATTGAATTAACCATTACCAAAACAGAAAACAATGACGTAATAGTATTTCATATTGAAAATAATTGCATTTATATTTAATATATTATAAATAATTATGAATTAATCAATACATATAATTTAAAAAGACAATAGAAAAATTTATAGAATTAGGCGTTACATTGGGGAGATCCATAATATAAAAGTAATCATGAATCACATAAGTATATTTTCTTTTATCGCGGATTATAGCTCTCTCTCTCTCTCTATGCCTAGCCTTGTCCCATCTTTAATTGGGGTCGGCTCTCCTCGTCATTTTTCGCCAGACACATCGGTTCTGGGTCGTCGCAATGTCATTTTTTTGAGCCATCTTCAGATCGTTGTTGATCACAGATATCCAGGTTTGAAGGGGTCTACCTCGGCTTTTCGGACCGGTATACAAATTTAAAATTTTTCGAGTCATATCGTGCTCAGGTCTTCGCATGACATGACCATACCACCTAAGTCGCGTTTCGGTGAGTTTTTCTTCGATTGGGCGGATCTTAAAGCTTCCCCGTGTGTGCTGGTTTCGCACTCTGTCTTTGAGGGTGACACCTTCTGCCCATCGAAGCATTCTGAGCTCCGCTGTGCTGACTCTTGTGGTATGGGTCTTTTTAATAGGCCAACATTCAGCACTATACATTAGAGCTGCCGGACTGCCGTTTTGTATACCTTTCCTTTAACCTGTATCGGCATTCTGCTGTCACACAACACACTTGAGAGCTGTCGCCACTTCATCCAGCCAGTATTGATGCGGTGGCTTATTACGGCGTCGATTGTGCTATTATTCGATATTATGGAGCCTAAATATTTGAATTGCTCGATTCTATTTTCGCGGATTGCTAAAATAATATTTTTTTTGTTTTTGAAAATATAATTCTCATTCATTACATTTAGTCAGTACTGTACAAGATACAATGTCGAAGAGTAGTTATAAACATATTCTTATCATTTATGTAATCCTGTATATTTCTGTATCAGCCTTATTTTAACAGTGTTTTACACTGATGTAATGGCAAAGCTAAAATCGATTGCGGAATTTTATTATAGAATCTCATACCCCAACCCACAAAAAACTTACGTACTTTTGTAAGTCGCAAAGCAGGAGCCTCATAAGTTAACAGTCTTATTCATAGAATACACTAAGCCTACCCAAAATATACGTCTTACTTACACTACATTATGACCACTGTAACAAGTAAACTAGAATGAAAAATTCCTTGAAATTGAAGTCCTCAAAAAATGTTGAGTTAACAGAATTCTCTACAAAGTACACCGACCGGTAAATAGGCTATAATTAAGACATAAAAGTATGCGTGCCAAGCGACTGGATTTCTTAGGACGTGTCCTGATATTTACTTATCATAAGATACATCGTAACACTTACTACCATAGTTGTATTAACAATATCACTTGTGTATCTAAAATTTAAATTAATTAAATGGAAGCATATAATAAAAAGGGAGTAGCCATTACTTTAAAAAACCTAATTTGTAATACTGTAAAATCTGCCTAAAATAAATAAATATATGGGACAATCACACGACAGCTACCGTCTCCCAAGTAAGTAAGCAGTTTAGTCACCCATAACACAAGTATTACTTGTGTTAATAACTGGTATATGCGTAAGTATATAAATTGAAAAACGTACTTAAATACATAAATACACTCGGACTAGACCAGAGCAAGAAAAAATTGTTTTTTGTATATATAAAATATTTCCCCTTGGCGGAAATCAAGAGCGCCTCGTAGAGCTGAAGGCAGGATACTTGTCAACTGCACCAACTGGCCAGTCGACCAACGGAAAGTTCAAAAGTTACACTGAATGAATTTTTTAAATCGGTCCAGTAGCTCCTGAGATTAGCGCGGTCAAACAATCAATCAATCAAACAAACAATCTCTTCAGCTTTATATATTAGTATAGATATTGTGTTTGGGTAAGTTAAACTAAAAAGAACAGGTTAATTTTTGATTTTAGCTCATCTATGTTTCACGGTCACAGAGAGAAATTTAGAAAACCTATTGTCGTCTGTAATTAGGTAACGGTCTTACATTTTATATACCCCATGCATAACGTGTATAAAACCGTGGAGTGCAAATAGTAATCTTATAAATATATTATATTATGATCTATTCTTTTTGTCCTACATTACCCTACAGTTGACATGGCACCCCTAACATAAGGTCGAATTTGGAACAAAAAACAACGCCAACAATTTTTTTTTATAAAAGAGCTTCGGTAAAGTTCCAGGAAATGTCGACCCTTTTTTTGAAAAATGTCTCGTATCTAAAATTTTTATCTACCTGAATCTTGTTTTTGAAAGAATAGTTTGAACTTCAAACGTTAGATTTTTGGTTTACTGCATTTCTATGCTTATATTAACTGTTTTCGTTTATAAAGTAGTGAACTGTTACTATCCCAGTGCTGGACAAAGCGCTGTGAAAACATTGAAGCTTAGACTATGTTTACAGAAAAGTAATAATAAAATTATTTTGCTATAATCCGCGATAAAGTGAAATAGAAAATATATATAACACTAAATGTAGAGTGGACTATCCGTTTCAATACTCGATACATGCAGGATTCGTAAAAACACATGCACAAACCTCCACCACCGCCACCACAATACAAGCTTTGAATCTTGCTGAAAAAGCGAGGGTTTGCAATTTTGTCGTGGAATCTAACTCCTGATGATCCTTCGGTTGCGGGGCGAAACGATTGTTGAGTTTGTGATAGTGAACGTGTGTAGTGCTTGTGTATTGAGGTGGCGGTGGTGGAGGTTTGTGCATGTGTTTTTACGAATCCTGCATGTATCAGGTATGAAAACGGATAGTCCACTCTACATTTATAATTATCTTCTTTCTCTCTCCTGCCCTTACGATCACCCGCCTGCCCGTCGTCAACCCTTAGTCGCGTTTTACAGCACCTCGGGAAGAAATGAGAGTGGTTTATACTACTCAGCCGGTTACCACACGGCTATTTTCCTATAGGTTCACTATTATATAAATTTCCAAAAAAATAATAATAAAAATTAAAAAAATACGTATACATTTTAGTGCTTTAAACCTTAAGCTAAAATTATAAAAACCTGCCCAATATCAAAAATGCATTAAATAATTTAAGTTATGATGCACACAAGCCAACAAGGTCTTTATAAAACAATAAATATCGGAATTACAATAAAAAAAACCATTATTACATAAAGGCAGTTAATGTAATGTTATATTAAATTCAGATTATGCGCTGTTTAATTCGACAATGGTTAGTTATCTGCTATAGACAACTTATAACTAATAGTTTATTTATTTGCTATTCATTAAAAATCATTAGAATGGATGATTTACTTAAAGATCTCTTTAAAAAATAACCATTACAAGGAATTGTTGCTAATGTCTCTAATTTTCGTTTATGGTAATAGATTCATACAAAATAGTAATATTAATAATTTGTAATAAAAAAAATAATTTGTTATTAATTAATTTTATATTCATCATACTCCTGCCCTTATCCCACTCTAAGTGGGGTTGGTTCATGTTGTCACATGATTTGGCTACGTTTTTTACGACCTGCCGCCTGGATGACGTCAACTTACCTTAGTCGTATTTTGCGACTCCTCGGTAAGAAAGAGGGTGGTCTATTCTACTTAACCGGATACCACACGATGAGTCCACTTACCTTAGTCGCCTTTTACGACACCTCGATAAGAAATGAGATTGGTCTATTCTACTCAGCCGGATATCACACGATGGGTCGACTTATCTTAATAGCCTTTTAAGACATCTCGGTAAGAAATGAGGGTGGTCTATTCTACTCAGCCGGATACCACACAGCGGGTCGACATACCTTAGTCGCCTTTTACGTCAACTCGGTTAGGTTAGGTTATGAATAGATGAATGAATATATATGAATAGATTTCGAAATAAAATATTATTGTTTATTATTTTAACAGAAAAGACTAAGAAGGAAAAATATTAAACCAACAATTTTCACAATGAATTTAAACGAGATCCGTTGCAGTGTTAAAGTACAAATGCTTTAACAGAATAAATAAAATCACAGTCATTCTTTATGCCGTAGACAAAATATGGCGATTCGCGCGCTTTCCGCGCGGGAACGTGCAAAAGTGCGAGTTTTGTTTTGCCACGTTTGTCATGTATCTTGATGGGAGGTTCAACTGAGGCTGTCGATGTTATTTAATTATGAGAGTTATATATTTTCGTAAATTCCTTTTCCAAAAATACAAATATACGTGCTTACACTCAGAGGTCTATACTTATACAAGCCTTATAGAATTTTTAAAGTAGATAATTAAAAAGCTTATGTAGAAGTGCAATAAAGCCAATTTTTAATTTTATAACGTTCTGAAACCAAATTATAAAAAAAGAATAAATATTATTCTTAAATAAACATATGAATTAAATTGCTATATGAATTAAGTGACTTATTATTATAAATTTTTTGGAAATCAAATTTCATTATATATTTTTTTAATACCTATAAAAAATAAAAGAAGTTATGCATTCATTTATAATGTTCAACTTGGAAACTTTAGACTTATCGTGTTATAAAGTCTTTGCTTCAAAAGGTTATACGTAATTGTTAAAGCCTGTAATTAAATATTGTTAAATGTGCTATAATAAACACTGTAGATAATAATTTTAAAAGAAACAATTGCTGTATTTGTGAATAATAGTGACGACCCGTGAAGTCAATATAAAATACATCAATCTTTACATAATTTCAATTCAAAATAATCGTAATCCAATGAATAAACATTAATCGAACCCGCGACCCGAGGAGCTGAAGGTACTGCCAATTGCGCCAACGGGCCAAAAAATTGTTACAAATTGAGATAGATATTCTTCTGCAATTATCCATTTACTTTTAATCTCGATTTAATGACTAATTAAATTAACTTAAAAACTAATTAAACTAATTGTGAAACTTATATTTATATTTCACCTAATTTATCGTTATTTTTTTCAATCGTTTACCTTTTATATAGTAGGTACGATGTACAGGATGTCTTACGAACCGCAAAGGTTTCGCTATAATATATAAACACTATCGTAAGCGAATAAATATTATTATTAATATGCACTAATAGAATAATATAAAAAGTTTTTAGACAAGAAAGGTTTAAAGTTTTATCTAATCTGTATATTATAAATGAACATATATCCGTATCCGTATCCAATGCCACAGACGAAATACCATCGGTTTTTCAAACAATGTTTAAATGATAATATTTTTTGGTATTATGGAACCCCGCGTTCTAACCGTAGCCTAATTCTATAAAAGACAACAATTTTTTTTTTATAAATTAAAGAATTTCTGTTTTAAATTTATTCATTATTAATGTAATAAATTTCCTATAATAAAAATTATGTTAAGCATTATGCAAATGTAATTATTAATGCAGTTTACAATCCAGTGATGTCACAAAATTATTCATATAGTTTTATTGTAACTGGCAAGCCGTAGTCGCACATCCCACGCACCCCTGTCCCACTTGTTGCTCAAGCCGAGACTTATTGTGGCGGGACACTAGCTGTCACTTGGTGCACAGATAAAAACGTACCAGCCACTGTACCTATGATTTCATTTACGTGAGCTACGGGCTTTTGTTTTCTTTTTTAAATGACACGCTGAAAGGATTTAAGGCTGCAACACACGTGCGTAGGTTTTTAGGTTTTAAATTAATACTTCATTTATACACAATTGAATACCTCCATGGTTCAGGGGTTATTTTGTTAATATTTCTGGAGATTCCGGTATGAGATAGGGATGTGACTTGTAGTAGAAAAATCGATTAATAAATAATTAATATTTTCCCTTAAAAAAAAGTCGATTTTTAAAAACTCGATTAATTCGTATCAAAATAATCGATTGTTTTCAAACTATTTGAAAAGTTTTAATATGAATTATCTAAAGGCTAATTAACAAATTAAATAGAAAATACCAATAAATAATAACAGATGAACTGTTTGTGAAATTAGATTAAAATGTGTATTTTGGCAACATTCGTTAATGCGAGAATGGAAATGAAGTTAAAATATTTGTTATGATTTGCAGTATCATTGATTCTTTTTCTTTTTTATATATTACTAGAATATTAATCTTGATTTTTCATATTGTGGTAATCCAGAGCATCTATATTGCTTAACAATGTATGGCAAAATAAACAAGTCTGCAGAATTAAAAAAACTAAACACAAGTTTCTTAGTTAGGAGTCAGATGTTCTCCCACTTCAACGGTCAAATTATAACTTTCTTTTTAATAACATCTTGTAAATGTGGGTTACGCAATATTTTAAAAATTAATACGAAATAAATAAATAAATTCATTTCATCCAACAATATGCATCCCAAAGATGCATATCTTATCTTGAAAAACAGGAAAAAAGAGTATAAGAAGTAAATTTAAATTAAATTAAATAAAACTATTTATAATGTAAAAACAAATGATAATTGTAATACAATAACCGATTAATATAAAAACAATCGATTAATATTATCATTTATATTATAACAAATATATCTATGAATAAAATTAAGAATAAACGTAATATTTAATGTGTATTAACATTACGTTTTTTATATACGTTATTATGTGAATAATGCGACATTGTTTTATTTATTTGTTCTTACGTTAGTAACAGAAAAGTGTATTTTCTATAACTTAAATGTATATTTAATTTGGTTTGTTAGTATATGACATTTCAATGGTTGAAATGAAATGAAATGAAATGAAAAAGAATTTATTCAACTCTCTATGTACTAAATGTAACAGAAAAAACAAATAAATCTAATTATATACTACCTATTATCATTAAACTTAATGTCTATTACCTTTAGTACGTAGATCTGAATGGGCCTTCATCTCAGTATGAGCTGAATGTTCAAATTAAGACATTCAGCACTGATTTTCAGATGACGCCCAGCAGATGACGTCACGGACATAAACTATAACTACTTACTTATTTATTTTATTTAACTTATTATTTTTACTAATTAACTTCTAAATCTACTTATTAAAGTCTCCTAATATTATAACAATTTTTTTTTTTTTTTTTTACTATTATACTATCATATTATATTATACTATACTAGGGTTAAATAAATGAAGAAAAATAAAAGGGAAAAAAATAAAAATAAAAATAAATAAAGACAAATATGTATATACATGAATGCTGAGCAACCATGTCAATCTGCTGATTCAGAGAAAGGAGTATTCCGCCACTAGATGTTCAGTTTGTTTTTGACCATCTAAAAGGAATTTAGTTAGTAGTTTTTTGAACATTAATTTAGATTTAGCACCCTTAATCGGTGGAGGAATATTATTCCAACATTTAGTGGCGGAATACTTGAAAGATCCTCTAAATGCAGAAGTACGATGGAATGGGGTTTTCAGCCGTTTACGACATTGTCTCAGAGGAGTAGTATCTCTATCATCGAACCAATTGAGTTTATTTAAGAGATATAAAGGTTTACCAGATTTGATAACACCATAGAGAAGACTAGCAAGATGGAGCTTCCTTCTGGAGTTCATTTTTAATAAACGGTTTTCATTTAAATATGATGTTATATGACTTCTCGGGGGAATATTAAAAGAAAACCGCGCACAAGCGTTTTGCACGCGTTGAATTACTCGTTTGGTTCTACTTAGAAGACGAGGACCAAAAACTAAATCCGCGTAATTTAATTTTGATAAAACTAAAGCTTCCACTAGCCTAATACGTAGATCTTGAGATAAATATTTGCGAATTTTATAAAGTATTTTTAAACGATAGAAGCAATTTCGCACCGTAAGTGCAACATGTTTTTCAAATCTTAGACTAGAATCAAATACCAGTCCTAAATTACGCGCCTCGCATACTCTTTCTAGCACCCTACCCCTAATATTTATAGGCAACTGACAGTGAGGAACCTTTTCCAGCTGTTTTGGTGTACCAAAGAGCATAAATTTTGATTTAATCGGATTAAGTACAAGAGTATTGCATTCTGACCAGTCTGCTATAAGTGCGAGATCCTGGTTTATTAAGTGCACTGCAGTTTGGTATTCGGTAGGCTGAAAAGAGTAATATAATTGCATATCATCGGCGTACAGGTGGTACTTACAATGACGTATATGTTTGATGACATCTGCGGTATATAATATAAACAATAAAGGCCCCAAAACTGATCCCTGGGGAACCCCTCTAGTTACTGGAGTAGTCTCTGACTTTTTTTTACTGCCATCAACTTGCTCTAATTCAACAAACTGAGCACGATCCGTAAGATAACTATTGAACCATTTAATGGTAGCTATATCGAAACCATAGTAAGATAATTTCGATAAAAGAAGTGTTATATTAATACTGTCAAAAGCTCTAGAGTAGTCAAGCAGAACGACTAAGGTGCACATTCCGGTATCCTGGGCTGTCAATATGTGATCCGTAACATCTAAAAGCGCAGTTACGGTTCCACGTCCCGACCTAAATCCTGACTGATGCTCCGGAAGTATATCATACTCCTCCAGATACCTAGAAAGTTGCATATGAATATACTTTTCTAAAATCTTCGATAAGCAGGGTAATATACTAATAGGACGAAGGTCACTTGAGGTTAAAGGTTCAGAGATTTTAGGGATAGGCCGAATTAAAGCAGTTTTCCAGGAGTCTGGAAAAATAGAAGTTGTTATTGAAGTATTCACAATGGATGTTAGCAAATTTAAACTTTGAGGGAGCGTCATTAGAACCATATCCAGAGTCATACCATCAGCACCTTCAGCATTTGAGTGCATTTGTTTAATAATTTTTAATAGGTCAGTACAAGATATCGTAGTAAGGGAAAATGTATTTTCATATTGTTTGTTAAATTCGTAGTAAGTGAGCTGCGAGAAAGAGACATGATGAGTATCAGGAATACTGAGGAATGACCTGTTAATATCCTCTGGATCTGTAAAATGCTCTGGTAGTGTAACCGTTTTTTTAGGAAGAATTGTATATTTTAAGTTGTGCCACAACGTTTTAGGACAATTAATTTTATTATTAATATTATACTTGAAGTAAGCAACCTTTTCATTGTGAAGTGCTTCAATAACCAGGTGTTTGTATTGTTTATATACATCCCTATTAGTACCCGACTTGTCATTGCGCCACCGATCATGTGCCTTATTTCTTAACGTCATCATGAGTTTTAAATTGTGCGTTAGCCATGGTAAGTTACGTTTCTTGAAAACTTTGGTTTTTTTCTTAGCATGTTTGTTAAAAAGTTGGAGAACGTGGTTATTTAGATGGTTATTCGAGTATGTTGTACATTTTCTCATGTGAATGAAATTCTTGATAAAGAATTCGATATTTGCTTACAAACAACGTAACTTGTTGCACGTAACAGTAAAACGTAGGTATTTGACCGGCAACACAAAAAGTATAAACATTTGATTTATGGTAGGTAGTAAGTACGGTTAAAAGGAAAACTGCAATTTTCGGCCACTTCGAAAATGCTCTGATACAAAGGTGCGAGAGAAATGGGAGTTTTTATCACAGTTTCATAACCGCATATTTGTATAGTCATTTTCCCTCCACTACACGTCGCCCTAAGCCGTGGTCCGGTCTCACAGGAGGCACCCTTAGGACGACGTACCCCATAGCTAGTAGAGCTTCTGTGTTCTACTCTCCGCATTTAGCAACTTCGACGATGCTTCTGCGTTCGCCCGTGCCGCCCGGTACCGTTGTAAAAGCCATGAGGGCTAACAGCATATAGTCAATTCAAAAAAAATTGTCATTTTTAGAAAAGTAAGTAAACGAATGTTTGATAGAATTATTATTTTATCAGTTTGTATTTAAAAGCCATGTGGTATCCAGCTAAGTAGTAGAAGCAGTGATTAGAGTAGCTGATTAGAATCGACTACCCTGATTTCTTACGAGATGTCGTAAAAGGCGACTAAAGTGAGTTAACCCGCCGTGTGATATCCGGCTAAGTAGAATAGATCACTCTCATTAATTACCGAGATGTGAAAGCGACTACGGTTGACATCAGGTAGGCGGCCGGTAAAATAACCAAAACATGTTAAAACTTGCAACATGTTTAAACATGTCGTGCCAAACCCACTTGGTGGAGTGGGATAAGGGCAGGGGAAAAATGATGAATGATGGATTGTATTTTAAGGGCAATGCTTTCCTTGTTAACAACAATGGATAAATGAATAGCAATAATCGACAAACATAATTTTTATGAATGCATAATATAATTACGAAAGGAAAACTGTGCATGACAAGGCTATTTAATTAATTAATTAGTTAATTGCTTCTTCAGGTGACAAGAGGGCTGGCTCCTTTTTCGCACAAAGAATCAGCTTAGCGATTCAGCGCGGAAACGCTGCCAGCATTCTTGGGACCGTTCCACGTGGGCATGATTTGTATAGTCCTAGCGTGTAAGTAATTTAAGATATACATAACTTGTACATTTTTGCTGTAAAAAAAGGCCAGGTGTGTAGGTCCTAATAATTGTACCTATATATATAAACAAACATCACATTGTCTTAACATCACAATAATATTATTCTGTCTTTCTGATATAATTTTGATGTAAGTAGTTTTTCTACTACTACTATTTGACTTGTGGAGTGTAAACAGTTTTAAGTAAAGCGAAATACGACCAAGCGCTGCTTAAAATCTGAAAAAAGAAAACCTATTTATTTATGATTTGTTTTTAGTTATTTGAATTACGACGTGAAAAGAATCAATTAAAAGGTAAACTAAATACGTCACAGATTAAGCCTTTGTAAAAAGAAAAAAAAAGACTTTGTAAAAGAACATCAATATTCTTAAAGTTAACTCATCCTCCTGCCCTTATCCCACTCTAAGTGGGGCACAACATGTTATAAACATGTTGTTACATGATTTGGCTGCGATGATGGCTGCGTTTTTACGACCGGCCGCCTGCCTGACATCAACTTAAAATAGTCGTATTTTACGACTCCTCGGTAAGAAAGAGGGTGGTCTATTCTACTTAACCGGATACCACAAGTTGGGTCAACTTACCTTAGTCGCCTTTTACGACACCTCGGTAAGAAATGAGGTTGGTCTATTCTACTCAGCCAAACACCTTAAAGTCTTAAAGTAAAAAGTAAAAATAACTAATCCAAAATTAAGCTTGATTCTCCCATTTCTATTATTATCTATACTTATCTTTATTTTAATGAAATGTATGTCACTAAAGTAACAATAAAATTATTTTGATATAATCCGCGATGAAGTCAAATGGAATTTTTTTTGTCCACTATTCCACATTTCCCAATAAAAGTTACAATACGATTTTGTCGTTGAGTCTATAGTCAGATAATGCTTCCATTGCGGGGCGAAACGGTGATTGAGTTTGTGATAGTGAACGTGTGTAGTGCTTATGTATTGTAGTAGCGTGGTGCAGATTTGTGCATGTTTTATCTACGAATCCTCCATGTATCAGTTATGAAAACGGCTAGTCCACTCTACATTTAGCATTATATCGCTGATTCATCATCTTCCTGCCCTTATCCCACTCTAAGTGGGGTCGGCACAACGTGCTATCACATGATTTGGCTGCGTTTTTACGACCGGCCGTCTGCCTGACATCAACATACCTCTGTCTTCTTTAACGACACCTCGGTAAGAAAGAGGGTAGTCTATTCTACTAAACCGGATACCACACGGTGGGTCAACTTACCTTACTCGCCTTTTACGACACCTCGGTAAGAAATGAGGGTGGTGTATTCTACTCAGTCGGAAACCACACGGCGGGTCGACTTACCTTAGTCGCCTTTTACACCTCGGTAAGAAATGAGGGTGGTACTATTCTATTCAGCCGGATAACACACGGCGTACCATCCATGCTAATAATATAATGCTATAATATAACGTTAATCGCTGATTATAGCAAAATAATTTCATTATTACTTTTTAACAATAATAAGTGGAGTTCAGTTAAAACTTACGCTCATAAAAGCTTTTAGATTGACGTCAGAGTAACCGAAGGCCGTCAGCTTACAAGGTTTCTGCGCCCTGAAATATAACTTTTCTATGACTTTAAAAGCATTTATAGAATTAGGCGTTACTTTAAAGAGGTCCATAATACACAACTAATAAAAATATTATTTTGCTATAATCCGCGATAAAAGAAAATATATGTAATTTTAAATGTAGAGTGTACTATTCGTTCTCATACCTGATACATGCAGAATTTGTAAAAAGTCACGACTACCCGCCACTGATAACACAACAATACACAAGTACTGCACACATTCACCACCACAATCTCAACAATTATTTCGCCCCGTAACCGAAGCATCGTCAGGAGATAGGCTGAACGACAAAATCGCAAAGTTAAGCATTACTCAAACAGAGTTATATAGAACCGAGTTAAACCCCCCATTTAGTTGACTTTGTCTTTGAAAAAAAATCGAAGAAATCTCAGCAACATCTTTCTACCCGTAACGGGTGACGGGCTGAGGGTGAGTCTAACCTGGAGCATATTTTTATATGTTTAAAAAAATAGCCAAACAAAATTCGTTTACCCAGGTACTATCAATTTACTGATACACTAAATAGTTTATTGATTATCAGTTGAGTGTTTATCACAATTCTCACCTGCATTGTATAAATAGCAAGTATTTCGCTGTGCTAGCATTCAAATTGTACCATCTGCTATTATACACTGCATTGCTTACATCCATACTCTGTAATAAGAAATTATTTATCATCATTCCCCTTATCCCATCCCTTTAACTGTTTATACTTAAACTCACAAAGACACTTCAAGAGTGGTATCAGCTCACTGAGATACGCTTTTTATTAGGCACATAGTTAGCGATCTTCTTTCGGATCAATAAATCATCACTGGCAACACGCATACTATAGGTAATTCTCTCCTGAAGAATATAAGTGAATCTGTCTGCCTTTCTGCCTTTAACTCTTTATGCATCCACGTAACTATCGGCGATGATCGTAGGTCGTATATTTGTCTATAATCGACACAATTATCATGCAAGTGTCCACAAAGCCCCCCGTATTATCATACAATACATGCAATCATAAATATCACTAAGCGATTATCTTTGATGTCTGTCAGAAGAACCAACAACTCCTGGGCTTTACGCGATCGCAATCGATTATAAGCGAATACAGCTAAGTATGCCCTCTTGTTAATCGTTCTCGCACTTAATCGTTTGAAATCGCCGATTATGAAGAGAAGCCATTATACTAAAAATACTCATAGCACAGCTGAATTAGCTCGCTGAGAGCCTATTATCAAGCGCATAGTTAGAGACTTAGTTTGGCCACAGTCATAGCTGGAAACTAAATGTTAACTGTTGAAGGCCCTATACATACCGATTTCATTAAGAAATCTCCAAAGAAACAGAGCATGTATATTTGAAGCAAACTCGCTGATAGGAACACCAGAAAGGTTACTGTAAATGCAATGTTTTGTATGGCCTGTAACAAATAACGAAACATTAGAATCATATAAGTTAGCAGGTGATAAAAAGAAAAACTATAAAAATTAAACGAGACAAAACAATTAATCTTGTTTAGCACTACGATAGTTTTAAACTATAACTATGTAGGTGACCTTATATCGGCAAATGCGTATTAAAAAATTTGAATTAACGATATAACTAACGGAACCTTAGTTTTTCAAAATATTTTTCTTCATAAGAACTTTCATGGACTAGGAGCCCGTAAACTCCAGACCTCCGTCATTTTATAAAAGCTGAAAATTTGTCAGGTCAGAGGCAAGGGGTTGCCACGATATTGGTTTGTTTGTTTGTAATCTATTTATTGCATTGATTCATATAAAAATAATAATAAAAAACAACATAATTTGCAATGGCGGGCTTATTCCGGAAGTGTTTGCGATGCCTAAGTGTCTGGCATTGACTAACGTGATTTTTAATATTATTTTGAAGGTAATAACAAAAATCACACTTTATAATTTGACGCAAGTAGACCGGTATTTTGCAACCTTGAGTACCGTTTATCACCCAAGGTCACTATGACCCATTTATCTCCCAAAGTCACTATGACCCAAACTTCATAATCAACCATCGTTCTTACCTGTGTTGGGAGCATGCACTGACAAACTTTCAGCTTTTATAAAATGACGAAGGTCTTGGGTTCATGGGCTCTCGCTCTATCGAGACATTTACTAATAAAGTAAAATAACAAATCTGTTTACAATTAGACAAATAAGATTAAACAGAAAAATAGATTAAGATGCAAATATTAACCATAACATTGAAACCAGTTAAACAGATCAGTATCGAACTAGAGACAAAGTTGAACAACGTAGATTCCCCGTAAATTCGTCCAAGTAAATTAGCTGATCTGTAAACAAAAATCAAACATTATCGGGCGAATTAAAATCCAGTTCTTTGTATGTTCTATAACGCGTAATTTTCATAAAATATGGTAAGGTTGGTACCCCGACATGTGGTAACCGGCAGCATAGAATAGACCACGCTCTTTCCTATTCAGGTGTCGTAAAAGGCGACTGCGGTTGACGTCAGGCGGTGTAAAATACTAAGTGATGGTCATAAAATACCTAGCCGAACCATGAGACAACATGTTTATAACATGTTGTGCCGACCCTACCTAGAATGGAAAAAAAATAGGAGGATGATGATGGTTAAGTTGGTAGGACGTTTTCAATTATATGTATACTTGTTAAAAAAATTTATTGTTCCATCTTATGTCTTCGAATAATTCTTACCTTATAAGTTCCTGATGCCATTTAATTAATTCTAGACATTTTTCCTTAAATTCTTCAAGTTCATGATCTAACAATATAAAGTTCTGCTCGATGACTTTCTCAGTATCTTGCTGGAGTAGTTTAAACTGGATTCCGATATAGGTGCAACAAACATACAGCAGATAATCCGCCGCACTGATATTTAAAAGCACTATAGACACTAAAAATATTGAGTTAAATTAAAAAACAAGTACTAATTAATGACTTAATCGAAATATATAAACTTAACATTAACTCAAGTAGCGACACCAATGTCAAGTAGAAAAATAAGAACGACAAAGAACTACAAATTGAAGCTTAGAAAAAAAAACCTGACCCAATCTTTTATCCATTCTCATATGCCGAGAAAGACTATGGCGTGATTTCTGTAAACGCCATCTAAAGTTATAAAAAATAAATCGATTAAAATTCATTAATACAATCATAAAAAATATTGTCTGCTGCTACTTTTTACTAATATAAAAGTAACAGTTTAAGAGTGTTCTTCTTGCATAAACTCTCGTCGGTTTAACAGACTGGTATGAAATTTAAACACAGGCAGGTCTAAATAATATAATCACTTCGTATTCTCGGAACAACCATTTCCAAAAGTCAACACAAAAAAGACGATATACGAAAAATTTTAGTCTATAACAAGTCTAATAGCATCAGGTCATTCTTATCATAAACATGCATTGTCATCGGGACTGGAGCAGTATGTAAAATATCAGCTCAATCGGACCCGGGAAATAGGTCCAATTTAAATTGCAAGATGCCACCTTCATATATATACATTGCAAGTTGAATAAAAGCTTTTAATTAGGCACATATAGGCAATTATCTTACTTCTAACCATAAAACTGCACCATGGATGAAATCGCGGGTCTCAACTAGGACTGAATATAAATGTGACATAAGAATGATACGTATGCGGAAGTTACGAAAGCAAATAAAGAAACACGAGTCTAATTACACTCGAAGTCCGATTATGTTAATTATTTCTGTGTAAACTTCTCGATTCTCATTAATTTTTACTAGCGTCGTTACCATACTCACCCGACCAAAACTGATGTACGTACACGAAAGGCCAATAACTTATATCGTGCGAATCAAATGGATATGTTATTAGAAACGGCAAAATCAACTCCACTTCCTTACTTATGTAGTACTTTATCGCAATCAAAATTAACGGACTTACAATAAACGTAAGAATGAGCACGACATTTAATATATTCGAATATTTCAAAACCGAATGTAAAAAGTTCACATCGTCTCTTTTCATATCTTTTGAATCGTCTTTGACTGCAAGTTTTCTTAAAATATCAATCAAATCGCATATGACGTCTTCATAGTAAATTAGGAAGAAAGCTTTTAGATTTGTCAGAAAACTGTAAGTAATGCACGGTGCTTCGTAAGTTAGTTCTACGAACATTTTGCCTGTTTGTATACCATCTATGACGTAATATATAGCTCCAACGATACCAAAGTTCAGCCAGAAAAAATTTAAAAGGTACACACAACGTGTTTTTATTTTATTTTTAGGTGTAAGTTTTTTACTTTCAAACGTCAAACCACTGTAACGAAATATGAATTGGAGTTTTTCTAGAGATTCGTCGAAGAGTGTTGGACTCATGTTACGTATATATCCTTCCTTCGACTGCTATCCCTTTTTAATACTGCCTTTTAATTTAATACCGCTATATATATAACAAACTTTAATTGTTGATTCATTAAAAGTAATAATAATTATACGTTTTTGTACCAGTATTGAATATTAAATGATTTGGTAATATCATGTTTTATTTGAATAATAAAGCATTGTTTTAGTAATTTCGAAATATACGGAATATTTTATGCTGTTGGTAAAAGACAATTCGATTTAAATCTTTTCTTTAGTATTTTAGTTTAATACCATTACCTTTAATATTTAAATGAGTTTTTTCTGAATTTTGGAAACGGCTTTCATAAAATTCAGCATGTTTTGGGAGAAAAATCGATCTAGGTAGGTTTTATTAAAAAAATTGTTTTCTCCGTGTTTTCGGGCACTAAAAAAACAATTTTATGATAAAGCAAAGGTTAAAGCGCCGCCAATTTTAAAATCGCGATAGCTTATTCGGGTAACGGGGGATCTCAAATTTAGAATATTCTATCATCGATAGAATCGATATTCTAGCATCGATTCCAGGTAACATTATCCTTTTTATTTTTTTTGTGATTTTTTTTATATATTTAAAAAAATACCTAACAATGCTCGGACATTCAGGTACTTATTTCATTATGTACACTATTATCTATTTTGGTGTCTAAATGATGACTGGACAAAGTTGTCTTCTAAGAATGTTGATTAACCAAAAAGACAATTCTAGTAATCGACACGCCTGTCAAGCGTGTCTATGGTATGATATGGTAGTGCTGACGTTATGGTATTAATAAAGATGCCGCGCCTTATTGGTATAGTATAAGAATGACAAGAACTATGATATTAGTCGGTCGGAATGAGGTACGCAGTCCGGTAGAAATTCCGGTAGAATTCTACTTGATGGTACTTTAGATTCATTACATACAGATTAATATTAAGGCGCTTATAGCTGCGCTTGCGGGTACGCCTGCGTGAAAGGCAGTGCCACAAAGTTTTCCCCGCTTAAATCCCAACCCCTCGGGAATTCTACAATGAAAAGTATAATATACGTTGCCCTGCAACCTCCTCTATCTTTCAGCGAAAGTCCTATCAAAATCGGTTTAGCCATACCGGAGAATATTAACCTAACCCTTCCTCAAGAATCGCACTATCTTTTAATAAAAACAGTACAAAAATCTGTTCAGGTGATTTTGAAAAAATCGATCACATACAAACAGATAGCTTTTGGATTTTTGTAATACTAGTATTTGTAAATTAAGAACTGGAGTGCGCTTCTCTTCGGAAAGCAACTTGCAAAACGAATAAACAATAACAATTTACGAAAACGAATAATCGATTACAAGTTTATCGATATTGTAATCGATGTAACATTACTCGTGACGTGAATGCCTCAAGGAGACCGGGTCAAAAGAGTTTTATAATGTACTATATTTAATACGCAAGAAATTGTTTTTCACGCGATTCAACTATAAATATAGAATAGCAAAAAACAATGCTATAATGAAAATTATAATTTCAAGCTGTTTTATTAAAATTTATAAATTACCATAGAGACACAATGGATATAAAAGTACTGGAAAAGACAAACAATTGCTCATTTTTATTAGGACGAGTGGCGTATATCGAATGTTTATAGCACTAGCTTTTACCCGCAACTTCGTTCGCGTGAACTGTTATAGCGTTATAGGTTGATAATAGATGGCGCTTTTCAGTTTCATCCTATCCCTGTTGAATTAACAGTATTTCTAAAGCCTATATGTTACCTCGGTGTATAAGGAATAATTGTGCTAAATTACATCGATATTTGTTTAGTGGATTCGCCGTGATAGAATGACAAACATACATCCATACTCACAAACTTTCGCATTTATTATATTAAGTAGGAGGATGACATGTGTATTAACACATCTCATTAAAAGCTAAAAGCTTTTATTGCGATCAAAACTTAGTTGTTTATTATGGCGTTTTTTTTAAATTTTATTATTTAATAAAATTAAAATTAGAAGTCGTTTCCAGTAACACCTAATTTAATGGTAAAGACTACTTAAATTCATACATTCGCATCCAAATGAGAATGTGCGCAATTATAATTTACATACAATGGGACGGTTTTGCTGAGAGCGAATTTCGATTATGCGTAAGGTTCTGTATTTGTTTGGAAAAAAATTATAAATCTTTTTATCCAAATAGCTAACTCCTATGCGCAGCGCGTTTTAATAATAAAACCTTTATGCCGTTTTCATTGTAATTCTTATCAGAAGAACGCTATTGTTTTAAAAATGTCTTTTATAACTTTAATATAGCCCCCCTCTGCCTCGGAGAGTGCCACCTTCGGGTTGGGGCCTCTCCAAACAGTGGCCCCTTCCTTGACTGATCGATGAATCGGGAGCACCAGATGCATCAACCGCCTCGGGACCTAAATCCAGCAAGCGTCCGATAAACCCCGTTCAGACCGCTCGGAGGTCCCTGTTAGGGCGGCATGCGACTTCGGCGAGTCGCTTGGGCCCTATTCCCTGTGACGGATTGGATCCTTCAACGAGTCGAGTCCTTGACTTACCTTGACTTGATCCGCTCCGCCGCCTCCTTCCGCGACATAATTTACTAATAGTAAACTAAAGTGGAAAGTATTATCCACAGTAAGTACACAGCAATAACCTGTGATAACTGAAAGGTGAGGCCGTGTGACTTTTCAAGGGGTCACGAGTTCAAACGCTATGCAGGTAGCAAGGTACCAGGTAGGTTAATTCCATAAACATTATGTAGCTTATTGGTATTTGCAATTTATAAAACGCTTTTCGGTGACAATCACAGCGAGAATATCTGCATATCTCTAGAGAATTCTGGGGATATGTGTAACCTACCAATCTGCGTTGGAGCAACGTGATATGTCCAACCTACAACCCATTTTCTCCAAAAAAAGGGAAAGGGGAGTAGGGGTATGGGGGGGGGTAGGGATAGGGTATAGGGGGCGTGAATGTACTTTACTATCCAAAATACTGATATAGAGATCCAATGCTCTAGCCATATGCAGATTTCATCAAGATTTTTCTTTACCCTATGTGATAAAGGTGAAATATAAATTATGGACTTTCCCAATATTTAAATATTATCCCAATATTTTATTATCCAGATTTATCTCCAATTAATCCATTTAATCCCAAACTTTTCCGTTTGCTAACAAATAATATAATATGGTTCGAAGAAAGCCTAAACGGAACCCTAATTATGTTAAACAGTCGCAAACGAATTCACATTATAATTACAGAGTACCAAATTGTCGGGTGCCGGGCTAGAAAACAATTATTAATGTGAAAACCATTTCAATATTAAAAGCACAGTTTAAATGTTTTTTCCTAACATGTAATTTTCTGTAATCTTTTATAATGGGTCTTGGCGCTCGCCGAGAAAGGAAAAGTATGGTCAGTCGCCTCGAGCACATTGGCCTAGTGGGTTCCCAGAGAAAATGAGTAAAAAACGTCTATTATAATCCCACTGTTGGACAAAATTTTCTCTCTCCTTAGTGTCTCTCTTTTTTTGAAATGTGCAAATTTATAAATAAAACAAGCTGTGCTGACTTGGCTGGTAATCAGTAAATTTAATTGAAATTTTGAACATAAAAGTAGTTATTGTGAGTTAACCATAAGAGATAGATACATGCTGTCCCGGAGTTTATTGTAGTATGAATGTAAATCTACAATTTCCTAGTACATTATTTTAGTGTAACTCTGTTGGTTTACGCGTCGAACGCGACTAAAGCTCCAAGCAGGCAAGTTTTTTACAACTGCGCGACCTCTTTACTATAATTTACGTAGTACCGTAATGCACGATTAACCTTCCGGAATAATTGCGCTACCTTTTTATAAAAACCGTATTAAGATCGGTAGATTTTGAACAGACAGCTTTAGGGGACATTGTTTTATAATAAGTATAGATTAAATCCCAGTACGCCGTGTGGTATCCGGCTGAATAGAATAGTACCTCCCACAATTCTTACTGAGGTGTCGTAAAAGGCGACTAAGGTAAGTCGACCCGCCGTGTGGTATCCGATTTAGTAAAATAGACCACTCTCTTTCTTACCGAGGTATCTTAAAGTACGACTAAGGAAAGTTGATGTCAGGCAGGCGGCCAGTCGTAAAAACGCAGCCAAATCATGTTACAGCATGTTTATAACATGTTGTGCTGACTCCACTTTGAGTGGGATAAAATCAGGAGGATAAATACAAGATACCTTGTACTTTACACTATGAGCAGAGGTAGTTTTTAAAAGTCCAGTACATGCCAAACAGTTCCTGAGGGTTGTATATCAACCAATATCATTTTGATGCCCTTGAAAACATCCGTCAAAGTTTTTTGTCATTACCTTTATGAAATCTTACACACACACAGCGGGTATAATGTCTAGGACACGCACACTAACATACTATTTACCAGTTGTGTGGTATTGTACAGGGCGCCCCTCTGTGCGTCGCATATCGACTATGGGAATTTCGGTTTAGGGTTGATACTTTAATATTAAAGAATCTTTAATATTTAAATGAGTTTATATTATTGTATGCATTTCTCTTTGATTTCATTATTCACTTTATCACCTTATTTAGATGCTACTTCCAACAACCTCTCCTCGACTCGAATTAAATTTATCCCTTTTCCCCGTTAAAGTATTTTTTTGCCTTTATTCAAAAACCCGTGTTCTATGATCGACATATTCTTTTCTTCTTCAAATAATAATAATAATAAACTTTATTTAGCCAAAAAATTACAATAAATACAAAATACAAAAATAAGTAATAAAATACAAAATTCACATTAACAATTATCGTAGACACTCGTACTAAGGTAACTTATGCTACGAGTGTCTATGTTAATCTTGTATGTATATATATTATATATTTTCTGAATCTCGGAAACGGCTCCAACAATTTTCACGAAACTAAGTATGTATACGGGTTTCGGGTGCGATAAACCGAAATAGCTAGGTTTCATTAAAAAAAAAGTCGTTTTATAGTTGTTTTCGGGCATTAAAAAAAATGATATTTGAGCTGTCAAATGCAAAGCTGTGGTAGCCTAATGGTAACGGGCGAACTAAAGAGTTCAAAGCCTGGTATTGATTCCCACATGTAACCTGGCGCTTTCTTTCTTTTTTTTATTGCATTTTTTATAATATTAAAAAAAATTACCGAGCAAGACTCAGTCACCTAGGTACTTATATTTAACTGAATAAGATAAAGAAATTAAATAATATAGTCGAATGGTGAAAAGATGTGATTCATAATGGGTGGGATAACTCATATTGCAAAACTCTACACCAATACCACGCTCTGCGTCGTTTCATTTTGCTTTTTTTCGAAGTTCGCCGCTGCTTAATTAGTACTAATTTACATTGTGCGTCACTATATATTATAATATGTTTTGGGTTTGAGTCATTAATTTATTTTTTGAAATTTTCTTTTTTTTATTAAAAGATGGCAACACATTTTTTTTCTAATTTCGCCATTCCATCAAAACTCGGGGATTCCCATTCTAACTAAAAATCAACGCAATTTTAGTACAGTTTTATTTTCACTTTGTTTCCCAATTTAAGAGTTCAGTTTAAATTACGGAGTTTGAAGACCTTTTTTTTAAAAGAGAATAATAAATATAAATGAATTTTGTTTCTTTTAATTACTTGAATAGTTTATTTTGTCATTATTGAATGCGTTTGTTTTTGTAAACCAACAGAGATACACTAAAGTAATGTACTAGAAAATTGTACATCTACAAAAATACTATACAAAAATCCGCGACAGCAGGTCTCTATCTCTTATAGTTAACTCACAATAACTACTTAAGTGTCTTTTGTGACGTACAATGTCCAAGCGGGCGTTGCCGCAAAAACAGCTTTTATTTAATATTTAGTTCAAAGTGACACCCCTGTAATTATTTCCAACACACCCCTTGCTCGTCAAGCCCCCTGTGTTTGACAAGCGAACGCACACACGCACGCGCGCGAAATTGACAAGCCATAAATTTAAAAGAACCTGTTTTTTGGGGGCCTTTGTCAATTATATTAGAGAATTCTACCACATCAAATACATTAGTAAGTAAGTATTGCTGAGGCGTTTCAAATTCCAATTCAAATCCAAAATATTCTTTATTCAAATAAACTTGTAAACAAGTGCTTTTGAATCGTCAACTCTACTGCTGGTTCGGAAAGCTGTTCCTACCGAGAAGAGCCAGCAAGAAACTCGGCGGTTGCTCTGTTAAAAATATAATTCTTAATACTATTTACATTAAGTCGTTACTGTCTTGTACAGGTTCAAGGAGAGCTATATCCACACATTCTTATCTTCTAAATAATCTTCAAGAGTATAATAGGCTTTCTGTATCAGCCTCTTTTTAACAGTGTTTTTAAACTGCTGTAATGGCAAAACTGAAATTGATTGCGGAATTTTATTATAGCATCTTATACCAAAACCCATAAACGAATTACGTACTTTTGCAAGGCGCAAAGCAGGAGCCGCAAGCTTATGTCGGTTCCTGCTTTGTCTATTGTATACTTATATCGTATTCTTTGCGTCGAGTGTCCCTCCATCGCTCCAGAGGCTGGTCTTCGCCTCTTTGTGTCGTTCTACAGATTACTCTGTAGATACCCTCCCACATCCTCTCCTTATCCTGTTTGCTACAAAATTGCTTCCAACTACCTGTTTGGGCCTTCGCCACTTCTAGTTTATAATGCTCTTTTGTTTTAAGTACACGCTGACTACCGTAGCCTTCCTTATTATTATTTTTCAAGTAAGTAGCGGACTGTTATCTCACTGTTGGGCATAGGCCGCCTCTCCATTTTTGGAGAGAAGGATTGGAGCTAAGACCTACCACGCTGCTCCAATGCGGATTGGTAGGTTACACATATCCCTAGGATTCTCTAGAGATATGCAGGTTTTCTCACGATGTTTTCCTTCAGTGTAAAGCGTGTGATAAATTGCAATTCTCAATTAGACATATAAGTTTTTAATAGAAAAACTCATTGGTGTCTGCTCGGGTTTGAATCCATGATCGTCTCTAAAGATTCACACGGTCGCACCGCTGGGCTATCACAGTCAAATACATTATCGTAATACAATTTTTACTAAACTATATCACTACCTACGACTTCGTTCGCATTTTAATTGCTTAAGTACCCTCAGTAATTCTAATTCAAAATATTCTTTAATCAAGTAAACTTATAAACAAGTGCTTTTGAATCGTGAACTCTACTGCTGGTTTGGAAAGCTATTCCTACTCGCTCCTGTGAAGAGCCAGCAGGGATCAGCGGTTTATGTTTTCAAAATATTATATAACTAGAAATCGCCAGCGGCTCCGCCCGCGTGAATAGATTAAAACCATAATATAGTAATTTAATAAAAATGGTTAAAGAGGGTTAATCTTAAAAGTTAGACATATGCTGACGCGGACTTTGATTTAGAATTTTTAGAGGGATCAATTTTTTGATACATAATTTTTGAATAACTTTCACCGTTTACTTAGCGCATGCAAGGAAAACTTTAAATTTTGCGGTTTTCGAAATATTTTTTATTACCGCTCCTCCCCTATTTATCTTAGGGTTATATTATAGTCTATAGCCTTCCTCGATAAATGGACTATCTTACACTCAAAGAAGTTTTCAAATCGGTCCAGTAGTTCCTCAGATTAGTGCGTTCAAACAATAAACAAACTAACTCTTCAACTTTATATATTAGCATAGATTCGGAGTACTAGTTCATTAGGTTAGGTTAATAGTAAGTTAGGGTCGCAGGTTTAAACCCCAGGCAGGCACCAATGGGTTTATTCTATTTAAAAAAACTTATGTCTCTAATTGATAATTGCAACTACTTACACGTTTTTCGGTGAAGGAAAACATCGTGAGGAAACTTGCATATGTTTAGAGAATTCTAGGGATGTGTGTAGCCTACCATTTCGCATTGGAGCAGCGTGGTAGGTCTTAGGTCCAATCCTTCTCTCCAAAACGGAGAGAGGAGCCTACACTAAGTAGTGTAATAGCAAAGCTAAAATTGATTCCGGAATTTTATTATAAAATCTTATACCCAAACCCACAAACGACTTACGTACTTTTGCAAGCGGGAGCTGCAAGCTTATGTCGTTACTTTGTCTATTATATTATACATCGCCAATTTTTTTTAATTAACATATGTATATTCTTATGCACAAAAATTAAATTGTTAAAAATATGTGAAGCCATTGTAACAATATCTATTTTTTTAAACTTCTCTCGCAGGGAATCACGCACTTAAATTGTAAATGCGAAGTATGGCTTTTTCGTAATATTAATATAGATTCCACACAACCAAAGTCGCGATTAAAAGCTAGTATCCAATAAACTTTCACTTCGATTCTGCGAACCTTTTTTTAGTCTGTATACGCGTAAAATAGTTAGTGCGATACAGATTCTTAAGTAAAAAAAGGCGAAAAGTCGCCGCCTGCCGCGTGTCAGATGAGAGACGCATTTTACTGCTACACATGAGATTGGTATCACGAGATAAATTTTGATTTCAACGAATAAATCTTTCATATGTAGTCTCTGTATTAAGATAGATGTTTACCATTGTATATTGGAACATAAATTTTGAAAAAATAAAACTCAGTGATAAACAGTCAATTTTATAATTTACTAGCAATCGCCAGCGGCTCCGCCCGCGTGTAAAGAAACGGTACATTGTATTTTGATAACCATAAAAGTGGTTAAAGTGGGTTAACCTTAAAAGCTAGACATATGCTGTCTCGGACTTTTATTTAGAACTTTTAGAGAGGAACCATTTTGTAACACATGATTTTTTAATAACTTTCGCCATATACTTAGCACACGCAAGGAAAGCATTAAATTTTGCCGTTTTCGTAATATTTTATTGCTGCTCATCTCCTATTCATCTTAGCGTGATGTTAGAGTCTATAGCTTTTCTCGATAAATGGACAATCTTACACTCGGAGAATTTCTCAAATTGGTCTAGTAGTTCCTGAGATTAGCGCGTTAAAACAATTAAACAAACATATATGAGATGTATGAGACGTAATCAAACAACCGCTCGCTTTGACAACTAGTTTATTACTGGCGCAAGGTAATATACACATCATTTCTCCACGCTTAATTTTGGAACCTGGTGACAAATAATTTATTAAAAGCGTTTATGAAATAAACGTAACAACTTTGACAAGTAGTTTATTACTGGCGCAAGGTAATATACACATCAATATAGCAAGATAATTTTGTCAAAACTTTAGTCAATTTCCTATTGCAATAGTATTCTGCCATTGCCCATTAGCCAGAGAAGCTTGAGATTCTTTAAAGCATCTTGATGCTTTGCTGCATTTGACTAAAATCGGTATTGAGAACAGTTGAGTTTAGTTGTTACTAGTGTAAGGGCCTGTTTCACAAGTTACTGATAAAGTGTCGGATAGTTAACCGACAAATAAAATAAGTTGTAGATAAATGTATCTAAAAAGCGAGTCTAAAAAGGAAATAATTAAAAAAAATCACGGTCACTTTTTTATAATAGGTATTTGCTATACACCATATAAACAAAATAATAGCCACTTGATCTACTTGTTAACTTATTAAGGACTTTAAGTGCTGGAAACGCAAAATTCCGAGATATGTGTCAGATATTTCCGAAAAAGCTAACTGACAGTTTATTGGTAACTTGTGAAACAGTTCCTTAAAAAATTATTATTATTAAGGAAATGCGCCAGTAACGGAGTGGTATATTTACTTGAGTGAATTCACACACACACATAAACATAAAGAATACACTAAAAATAAAGAAAAAAAAAATGATGACAAATATTTTTTATTTTTTTATTTCCGTAATTTATAGAAGGAGGGGATACTTTGCGAAATTCCATAGTACAAAAATGATTATACTATAATCCGCGTTTATTAAGAAAATCTATATTGGTAATGTACCTAATTAATATATTACTTTTGTGTTATGTTTCCGCAAAGTAACGCCTAATTCTAAATCTAAAAATCAAATATATTATTTCATACAAATAATAGTTAGGTATATAACGATTTGCAAGAAACGAGCAAAACAAAGACGGTCATATTGCCGTAAGCAATCTCTTACCTACAGATAAACTTTATTATAAAAGAATGTGGGATGGCGTTAAACAACTAATAAAGTTACATACATTATTATGTTATAGTATTATGTATTACTTTTAGTATTATTATTTAAAAAGACCTGACTGTGGTGTATACCCATTTTACACCCTCGACAATGTTTATGAAGTTTATAAGGGTACATGGTTTTAGGTTCTTAGGTTTCGACGTTTTATAAAATTAAATTCGTCTTTAATGAATCTCGTGTATTACAGCCATTCGTTGCATTCCGTCGCACTCGAGCTCCTGCTGTCATGATCGTACAAATTTGCATATAACTTAAATATTGACAAAATAAACCTTATGCCCCATTAATAAAAGTTTTTATAACTGCAAATACAAATTTGTTTTTCTTCTATTCACGCCAATGGAACGTATTCGTTATTCGAAAGTAGCCTTTAGAGCAATCGAGACATAACTGTTTGATGTATCTTTATTCTAATAAGCACTTTAACGTTTTGTAAATAAAGTGTAATTTTCTTTGAAGTAACTTACGGGGTTTTATTAAAATATTACACAATATACTCAATTTATACAATTTACGTTCTTATTACAATGAGTTAAGGTGGTCTATAAAAGCATTTGCAAAATTGTAAACGGACCCTTGAAATCGGCATCGAGCCGTTTTCTTTATCACATTGAAATAGTCTCACGTATAGGCTAAGTTGAAGATAGTGACCTAAATAGAAGTTACTAGAACTAACATTGCATAGTAACAGTTAATAGGTACCTGTTACACCTGTAATGTGTACTTTAAGTTAAACGTATTTAATTTTAAATTTAAATATTTTTTAAATTACATTTATCGCTGGCAATATTTAAGCAGGATAATTTTATAAAGGTCACACTATAAGGGGCGCCATCTTGAATTTTGTTTTTCTAGCTTTAGTTAATTGTATGAAATGCGTGGATTTGATTTTTGAATAACGCATCATTGGGTCCCGTTAGTGCTTTAAGTTTGAACATACAAATTATATAATACAATACGAGAAAAAAAATTAGTTTTTTGCTTATATCCATATCACTGTATTAGTATTTATTATACATGAAGTGAAAGTTTTTGTTTATACTTCTTCAAGGCTTAACTTAAGATCTTCATGGCTAAAAAGGTTTAGATTTGTATCTAAGATTTCTGATATGACTAAAAATCACTTTTGGTTATTAGACGTTTTAGTCACTATCTATTTTAAGATTCTATTTATAGATGTAGGCGTTATTTTGCAAAATTCAATAGTACAAAAGTCATGATGGAATTATTTTGCTATAATCCGCCTTTGTTAAGAAAATCTATCTAAAGCTAAGTGTAAGAAGCAAAACCGTTCTCATACCCTATACATGAAGGTCATGCACATCAATGGTAGTGGGGATTGAACTACATATTTGTATATAACACAGCATACTTGGATCACTCCTTACGATGCTTTGGTTACGGGGCTAAACGGTCGTTGAGATTGTCGTAGTGAATGTGTGTAATGCCTGCAACTAATCCTGCATATATTTAGCATTACATACAGCATTACGTAGATTTTCATAATAAACGCAGATTATAGCAAAATAATTCTTTCATAACGAATGTATTCTTTAATAAAATTTTACCAACTTTAATATTGACCGGTAATTATTAACAATAAAAAAAAAGAAAATAGGGGGTAGTTGGGACTCGATCCTAGGTATTTACATTTCTCGAGACCGCCCGTTCCCCTATAAATACGCTGACTTGACAAAAATAGTGTTTTATATTCAATGTAAATGTTAATATTTTTTAATGTCCGAAAACGGGGATAAAACGATTTTATAAATAAAAACCTAGTTAGATTAATTTTTGCTCTCTAATGCGTTTCCGACATTTAAATAATAAAGATATGTGTATTCTAAATAACCTGAAACAATCTACTTTATTTATTTATTTAAATGAAGAATATAATTTTAATAAATAAATAATATAAAAATAAAAATAAATAAAAGTTTGTATCCTTTAATCATACATAGTTCTCAGTACAGCAAAACATGACCATGATCGACTTAGGATCTGTAACAATAAATGTTTAAGGTAAATAATACTGCCTTTTAGAAATTAACAGTGTCATCTGCGATGTCAATAATGGTTTATTCATCATCCACCTGCCCTTATCCCACTCTAAGTGGAGTCGGCACGTATTTCATGACCGGCCGCCTGCCTTACGTCAACTTACCTTAGTCGTATTTTATGACATCTCGGTAAGAAATGAGGGTGGTCTATTCTACTCAGCCGGATACCACACGGCGGGTCAACTTACCTTAGTCGCCTTTTACGATACTTCAGTAAGAAATGTGGGTGGTCTATTCTACTCAAACGGATACCACAGCGCGGGTTGACTAACCTTAGTCGCCTTTCACAACAACGCGCAAACAAATGAGGGTGGTCTATTCTACTCAGCCGGATACCAAACGGCTGGTCGACTTACCTTAGTCGCTTTTTACGAGACTTCAGTAACAAAGGAGGGTGGTCTATTCTACTCAGCCGGATACCACACGGCGGGTCGACTTACCTTAGTCGCCTTTTACGACACCTCAGTAACAAAGGAGGGTGGTCTATTCTACTCAGCCAGATACCACAGCGCGGGTTGACTTACTTTGTCGCCTTTGACGACAACGCGCTAAGAAATGAAGGTGGTCTATTCTACTTAGCCGGATACCACAAACGGATAGTAAACTCTTTATTTAGAATAAATTTTATTGTATAGCAAAATAAAAATATGATTATTTTATTTATTTATTTATTTATTTATTTATTTATGTACCATAAAAATGTTGGAAAATAATTGGTAAAAAAAGTGTACAAAGGTCAACTTATCCTTATTCCTTATTATAACCTTTGATTTCCGTTTACCATCATTTTGGCTGTCATATACGTTGATCTTTGTTTAAACCTATTTTATAACGCAATACTTATATCGGTTCACGTAATAACAAGTTAACTAAACAACGTCTAGAATAACGTCTACACTAGCTCAATTAACACGAGATTCCTTTGAATCAGCTCTAAAAATAACCTAACGCCTCTATTGAGCTAAATCAAGAGTTAGCTGGTAAAGGAAACAAGAATAAATGTGAACAATGGCGGCGTGGATAATACTGGATAGAACTGGTGTGATAAATAAATAAAATATTACCTTGGTGATCCAGCCTTGTTTGGAAATATTTAAAAAATATATGTACCTAAATCAAAAACGCCGTGTGGTATCCGGCTGAATAGAATAGTACCTCCCTCATTTCTTACTGAGGTGTCGTAAAAGGAGACTAAGGTAAGTTGACCCGCCGTGTGGTATCCGGCTGAATAGAATAGTACCTCCCTCATTTCTAACTGAGGTGTCGTAAAAGGCGACTAAGGTAAGTTGACCCGCCGTGTGGTAACCGGCTGAATAGAATAGTACCTTCCTCATTTCTAACTGAGGTGTCGTAAAAGGCGACTAAGGTAAGTTGACCCGCCGTGTGGTAACCGGCTGAATAGAATAGTACCTTCCTCATTTCTAACTGAGGTGTCGTAAAAGGCGACTAAGGTAAGTTGACCCGCCGTGTGGTAACCGGCTGAATAGAATAGTACCTTCCTCATTTCTAACTGAGGTGTCGTAAAAGGCGACTAAGGTAAGTTGACCCGCCGTGTGGTATCCGGCTGAATAGAATAGTACCTCCCTCATTTCTAACTGAGGTGTCGTAAAAGGCGACTAAGGTAAGTTGACCCGCCGTGTGGTAACCGGCTGAATAGAATAGTACCTTCCTCATTTCTAACTGAGGTGTCGTAAAAGGCGACTAAGGTAAGTCGACCCGCCGTGTGGTATCCGGCTGAGTAGAATCGACCAACCTCTTTTCTTACCGAGGTGTCGTAAAAGGCGACTAAGGTAAGTTGACCCACCGTGTGGTATCCGGCTGAATAGAATAGTACCTCCCTCATTTCTTACTGAGGTGTCGTAAAAGGCGACTAAGGAAAGTCGACCCGCCGTGTGGTATCCGGCTGAGTAAAATAGACCACTCTCTTTCTTACCGAGGAGTCGTAAAATACGACTAAGGTAAGTTGACGTCAGGCAGCCGGCCGGTCGTAAAATACGTAGCCAAATCATATAACAGCATTTTTGTAACATGTTGTGCCACTTGGAGTGGGATAAGGGCAGGAGGATGATATACCTAAATCAAAAGTAATAATAAAATTATTTTACTATAATCCGCGATGAAGTAAAATAGAATATATATAATGCTAAATGTTGAGTGGACAATCCGTTTCATACCTGATACACCATGGCTCGAAGAACCATGACCCGAGGAGCTAAAGGCATGGTCACTACCAATCGCGCCATTCGTAAAATAAGTAAGTAAGTAAGTAACGGCCTGTTACTATCCCACTGCTGGGCATAGGCCTCTTCTCTCCGTTTTTTTTTCTTGGAGAGAAGGATTGGAGGTAAGACCTACCACGCTGCTCCAATGCGGATTGGTAGGTTACACATATCCCCAGAATTCTCTAGAGATATGCAGGTTTCCTAACGATGTTTTCCTTCACCGAAAAGCGTGTGATTAATTACAATTATCAATTAGACACATAAGTTTTACTAGAAAACTCATTGGTGCCTGCCCGGGGTTGAACCTTAGACCTTCTCGAAAGAGGCGCACGGTGATACCGCTGGGCTACCACAGCTATATAATCGTAAAATATGTAGATGAAGAAAACTCACCGCAGTTAACATCCTCAAGTTGATGTCGGCAAATTTAGCCGCAGTCAACTTACACGGTTTTTGAGATCTGCAATGTTAAAAACAAATGATAGTATAAATGGAATGATAATATAATGGAATAGTGCGCTTTAATTCTATGCCTGTACAATCAGCGATGATCATTGTTCGTGTGATCGTCTATAATCAACACGATCATAGTGGAAGTGTCCATACGATCGTCCATATTATCATATAATACATAAACCCCCCAAGCTGTGATGGCCTAGCGGTGCGACCGTGTGAATCCCTAGAGACGATCATGGGTTCAAACCCGGGCAGACACCAATGAGTTTTTCTATTAAAACTTATGTCTAATTGATAATTGCAATTTATCACACGCTTTTCGGTGAAGGAAAACATCGTGAGGAAACCTGCATATCTCTAGAGAATTCTGGAGATATGTGTAACCTACCAATCCGCATTGGAGCAGCGTGGTAGGTCTTAGCTCCAATCCTTCTCTCCAATAACGGAGAGAAGAGGCCTATGCCCAGCAGTGGGATAGTAAGAGGCCGCTACTTACTTTTTACTTTACATAAACCCAGAGATTTCCCTTGATGCGTGGCCGAAAAACAGGCGATTTCCGGATTGTAGGCAATCATAGAAGATGGTAGGTGTACAGCCGATTATGCCCTCGTATCGTGCCATGGTTTTCGGCTGTGTAGTCTTTTCCACCTTCATTTCTTACCGAGGTGTCGTAAAAGGCGTCTAAGGTAAGTCGAAATGCCGTTTGGTATGGGTATTCGGTATTCAATCTAGCTAGGTTACATTAAAAAAAATCTTGTTTTATGTTTGTTTTCGGGCACTGAATGATGCTATTTAGAAATATACAATAAATAGATATGACAATTTTTGCTGTTAATTTTAAAATCCCGTTAGCTCATTTGGGAAACGGGTGGTCTTGAAATGTGAAAATAACTAAGATCAAGCTATACTTGCCCAATTATATTTTTCTTTTTTCAAGTTTCATCTTTTTTGACTTGTAAAAAAATTGCTGAGCAAAACTCGGTCATCCATATACTATTTAATTACACAATAAGCAAAATAGAAACAAAATAATACTCGCCTACACAAAATGATAAGTAAACTTCTTTTGATGTCTCGCTCAGCGTTGTACCAAAGACTATTGTAAACTGCCTCGCTTGTTTGCATACTCTACAAGATAGATTATATATTATATAACCTCCTGCCCTTATCCCACTCTAAGTGGGGTCGGCACAACATGTTATAAATAAAATAAAAATAAAATAAAACATGCCGTAACATGATTTGGCTACGTTTTTACGACAGGCCGCCTGCCTGATGTCAACTTACCTTAGTCGTATTTTATGACACCTCGGTAAGAAGAGGGTGGTCTATTCTACTACACCGGATACCACACGGTGGGTCAACTTACCTAAGTTCCCTCTTACGACACCTCGGTAAGAAATGGGAGTGGTCTATTCTACTCAGCCGGATACCACACGGCGGGTCGATTTACCTTAGTCGCCTTTTACGACACCTCGGTAAGAAATGAGGGTGGTACTATTCTACTTAGCCGGCTACCACACGGCTAAAGATAAATTATATATTATCAAATATAAAACTTAGAATCAAATAAAGTCACATCAAAATAATCTTTATTCAAATAAGCTCTTTCAAGCACTTTTGAATCGTCAAGGATCAATATGATTAATGAAGCTACAACTGGCTACAAATGTTGCTTTTACCAAGAAGAACCAGAAAGAAACTCGGTCAACTTTAAATTTTTACATCATTAAACCACAGTCGTTTATGAAGCTGATAGGGTTTTTATCATGCAAATAATCTACAATTTTGTAATATGCTTTACGTATAAGCATATCATTTACACTTAATTTAAACCTTTCTGTAGACTGGTCTAGTAGAGACCATCGAATGAGTTGCTAACTCTGCTAATTTACAAATAATAATTAAATATGTACATTGTTGAACAATTTTACTCATTGTACGGATTGCGGAATTTTATTGTAGAAGCGAGTACCGAGACCATCGAATGAGTTGCTAACTCTGCTAATTTACAAACAATAATTAAATATGTACATTGTTGAACAATTTTACTCATTGTACGGATTACGGAATTTTATTGTAGAAGCGAGTACCGAGACCATCGAATGAGTTGCTAACTCTGCTAATTTACAAACAATAATTAAATATGTACATTGTTGAACAATTTTACTCATTGTACGGATTACGGAATTTTATTGTAGAAGCGAGTATCGAGACCAACGATGAATCTGTGTAACGCTGTAGGAAGTACATAAAACTGATTTCAGCTAAAGATTCTTGAGTTAGTCCAATAAATCTCAATTTATATTATATTAATTATAATTTATTTATTATATTTATTACTAATACTAATTATATTTAATTTTCATTGATGATTTTTTTTTAATTTACAGCAAAAATGTACAAGTTATATCTATCTTAAATTACTTACACGCTAGGACTATACAAATCATGCCCACGTGGAATGGTCCCAAGAATGCTGGCAGCGTTTCCGCGCTGAATCGCTAAGCTGATTATTTGTGCGAAAAAGGAGCCAGCCCTCTTGTCACCTGAAGAGGCAATCAACCGAGGTGTTAAAACAGATAAAAAAAATTTTGCACTTTGACTCCATGGCCCTAGGGTCTCGACTGCAAACGGCACAAATATATAACTCTCGATGAGAGATGCATCTAATTTTAATTATATTTATTATATTATAATTTATATGATACTAACTGAACTCATTAGCAGTTCACCGAAGAAGCAGAAAAGGACTATTTGCGTGAGGCTCAGCACCAGAAAAGGTATGTAAGTCAGTATTCCGCTCAATTTATGCACCACCTGACGAACAATATACAATCATCGTAATATACAAACACCAAAATTTAACTGCCATTATGCTAAGTACCTGAATAACCAAACCTTGCACGGTAATTTGTTAAAAAATAAAAAAAATGCAATTTAAAAAAATATAAAAAGAAACAAACAAACGGCACGGCGAAAGAAAGAAACGGCACGTTGACACGTGGGACTCGATGACAGGTTTATAACGTTTTTGGTCCGCCCGTTATCCATTGAGCTATCACAGCTTTACAACCGACAGTAAATTTAACCATTGCACCAGTGCCCGAAAACAGGCATAAAAGACATTTTTTTTAATGAAATGTAGCTAGATCCATTTTTCGCCCTCGAAACCCTCTATAAACTAAGTTTCCTAAAAAACGTAGGAGCCATTTTTGAAATTCAGAAAATATACATATACTCGTATATACAAGACTAGCGGCCTGCCCCTGCTTCGCACAGGTATAAAATATCCCATGTCAGTCAGAGTAAAAAAAATGATTAAAATCGATCAAGTAGTTTTGATTTATTCATTACTGCCCGGGGCCCGCAAGCGTTAAATTTGGAGAAAAACAATTTCCTTTCCCTATACCAAGAAGATTTCCTGCTATCTTTGGAATATCTAAATTCGTATAGTACATTTTTACTTATTTACTTTTACATTTTCCCTATGTATTTTATTTTTACAATTAATTACAGAATGTATTTAAACAAACTCTTGAAAGAGCGACATAGCTGCTAAAGTCGAAGTGTTATAGGGCGAAGCGCGGCGTCCTCACGGCATTCTAAATCTGTAATATCTCCGAAAATGTTCACTTAAATTACATGCTGTAAACGGCCATATTGATCTATATTAAATCAACTATTTATTTAAGGTACTTAATTGGATAAGGATTAATGCTGTATTGTATAAAAATTGCTTCAAAAATATGGCATAATTTTTCTTAAAAAGTAAATGACAAAAAATGCTATAGTGGGTTATCCATAAGAGATAGACATATACCATCGAGGACTTTTCTGTAGACATTTTCAAGATGTACAAATATTTAGTACATTATTTTGATAAATCTCTTAGGGTTTAGCCTGCGTTTGCAATGTAAGCGGAAAAAAAATGTAATTATTTACAGAAACCTCAAAAATTACAGTATTTCTCTACTCCGTATTGAATGTTATTATACGTACAAACCTTCCTCTGGAATCACTCTATCTATTTAAAAAAACCGCATCAAAATCTTTTGCGTAGTTTTAAAGTTTTATGCGTACATAGGGATATAGGGACTTTGTTTTATAATATGTAGTGATTAACTCATGTAAATATTAAATTAAAAATACATTGATGTCGTTGTCATTATTTAGAGTTGGGGTGCCATAGGAAAGTCTGTAAGTGGCAGTGCCACAAATAATGAGAAGGAAGGATGACACTTGTATAATTCATTGTATATATCAGAGCTTCTTAAACTGTGGGTCGCGACCCCCAGGGGGATCGCGAGACTACTGAAAGCAAAAGGCGTCGCAAAGATCTGATACTTTTTAATCATTATTGATACAACTACATGGCTGCAGCTGTCCTTTAAAGAACTTTTCTAACAAAGATTTATTGATATTTCTCCTCCTAAGTTCCTTCATTACCCCTTTTCATTAAATTTAATTAAATAGATTTTATTAATTAAATAAATTTATGATTATATATTTCATTATATGGAGCAGGGGGTCGTTTAAAATTTCCTAAGTTTGAAGGGGGTCGCTATATAAAAAAGTTTAAGAAGCCCTGGTATATATCATTCATTCATTCATAAATAAGAGAGAGATATATATCACACTAATTAGCCTTAAAAAAAATAAAGTTACCATAATGTTAAATCCGCTTAGACATAGCAAAAGAGTGCTGCACGTTATATTAAGTAAAGTCGATTTGGAGTACAATATTTCTACCATATCCACCAATCTGCAAACAGTATTTTTCTATTAAAATAATAAGTATTCAATAGAATTAACACATCCATACATACATACCTCTTACTCACACTAATATATATTACTAGCAATCGCCATCGGCTCCGCCCGCGTGGAAAGATTAAAACCGTAATATAGTATTTTAATAACCATATAAATGGTTAAAGTGGGTTAACCTTAAAAGCTAGACATATGCTGTGACGGACTTTTAATTAGATCTTTTAGAGGGGAACAATTTTGTAATACATGATTTTTCAATAACTATCACCGTTTACTCAGCGCACGCAAGGAAAGCTTTAAATTTTGCCGTTTTCGTAATATTTTTTATTGCTGCTCCTCTCCTATTCATCTTAGCGTGATGTTATATAGCCTATAGCCTTCCTCAATAAATGGACTATCTTACAATGAAAGAATTTTTCTAATCGGTGTATAAATGTAGAATTTAGAACATAGACATACCGAAATAAAAAAGTTTTCAATCTCTAAAAACACTGCAAACTAACGCCTAATTACACTACCTAACTATTACAGAATTACAGAATTAAAAGAATGGTGATTATTGATTTCTATAAATGCTGTTTATTGCTTAAAATCTTAAGCGGCGGTTAGGGTAGCGGCTTCGAATCCCGGCCATTATACTGCCGACATGAACCCAATCCTAACAAAAGCATTCAGCTTAGCTGGAACGGTTAACAAGTTTACTATTAATCTGTAACCTAAAATTGCTAGTAACATTTAAAAAAAAACTAAATTTAAAAATTCGGTTCATTTGCAAAATTCACAGACAACTTAAATGAACAATTGCGCATTCGCGCTGACCATATCGTTTGGGCCAAACACGTATAAAATCAATTAATCAGTTATAACTGTAACTGATATATTTTCGGTTTAATTTAAATACTTTATTAATTCATGTATTCGACCTGAAGGATCGTAAATGAAAGTAAATTTTACTCAATCAATTCCTGATGTCGTCTCAGGCATTTCCGTACATTTTCCTCAGTTTCGTCACGTGAGAGAGATATGCAATCCTCTAGACGGTGACATAATATCCGAAAATGAATACTCAGGTATGAGCAAAAGGCATATAGCATTGTGTCTGCAGAAAGCATATTGCAGCTTACTAGTGTACCTGTAATAAACCAAACGTATATATGTCTTCAGATCAAAAGAAAGTTAAAACGTATTTTTAACTTCTTATTATTGGAAACAGTCGCTACTTATTAATAGTTCTCTCTTTAAACTGATAGTACCTTTTTTTATGTCAGGAAAACCCATTATGGGTCGTCACCGCCCGACGGGGACGAGCGGCGGGTATGTCGGACTCTCACCGACTAAAAACCTGACAGTGCTCCATCACGCGGCTGGTGAGTGGTGGCGGAGACATACACATTACCCCCATCCCCGCCAGCAGCAACTCTGAACCCCAGAGTGCGCCTGATAATACCTGATAAAACTAATAAACTGATAAAACTGATAGTACCTGGTTGACCAAGCCTTACTCGGTAATTTTTTTACAAAATAAAAAAAAGAAAGTAAAAAAATAAAATAATTAGGTAGTTGTGGATCGATCCTAGGTATTTACATGCCCGTTCCCAAAATAAGCTGCCCTGAATTGACAATTTATGGCAAAAATATAATATTAGTATTTTTTAATGCTCAAAAACAGATTTTTTGTTTTACATAAAACCTAGCTAGATCGATTTTTCTCCCCCAACAATCCCTACATGCTAAATTTCAGGAAAATCGTTTGAGCCTTTTCCGAGATTTCAAAAAAAAAAAAAAATATATATATATATATATATATATATATATATATATATATATATATATATATATATATATATATATATACTAGAGGCTCGCTCCGGCTTCGCACGGTTCGCAAAGTTTATAATATGTTATATTATACATATAAACCTTTCTCTTCAATCACTCTGTCTATTAAAAAACCGCATCAAAATCTGTTGCGTAGTTTTAAAGATTTAAGCATACAAAGGGATATAGGGACCTAGGGACAGACAGAGAAAGTGACTTTGTTTTATACCTTTAGCTATTATTTTGATAATTGTCAAATTTTTTACCATACTTCACCAAAGACAAAATTACGTTTAGCTGTCATCTATGTTTTGTATTCCACTGACATTTGCGTTTAGTTATTCAATGTCATAGTCGTTTTTGTTATACCACGTTTTATAGTGACTTGACGGGATAAAATAAATGCGGTCGAACGGGATAAAAAGTATCCTATGTCCGTCTCCTGGTTCTAAGCAACCTCTACACCAATTTTCAGCCGAATTGGTTCATCCGTTCTTGAGTTATAAATAGTGTAACTCAAACCAACTTCCTTTTATATTTATAAGATATATATATATATATATATATATATATATATATATATATATATATATATATATATATATATATATATATATATATATATATATATATACATACATACAAGATTAACTCATTTAAATATTAAAGATAAGATAAGCTAAGGGCCGGCTCTGTCTGTCTGCGGCACGGTACCCCACGGCAAACGGTAAACGGATTTTATTTCTGGTCAAATACTTTTGAAGTAAAAACCTCTTTAGCGGCGAATTGCACTTTACGGTGATGGGTAAAAGATGTTAAACTCAGTCAGGACACGTTACAAGATCGAAAATTCGTAAGACGGAGGGAGAGTACGCCACCGGCGAGGCGTAGGAGAGGAAGTATCCCCCTCTCTTTTCATCGCGCAACGAAAATGTATGCCTGCGCCGCAAGCGTTTCGTTTAGGCAGCGTTTTTATTTAATTCTAGGCACCTACTTACCTCATCAGCCTTTATAAAATTTCAGTTAATTTAGTGAAGTAATTTAGCCACAAGAATTATTCTATGTTTTGAATAAAAGATACATGATATATAAGGGTAGATGACCGTACCCCAATTTATTCCTTATTTATATTTATTATTATTTATTCCTTATTTATATTTATTATTACATACAACTGCGAGAGAGACAGAACAATAATGTTAAAGTTTTATCCTGTATTTTTAACAATCAAGTCGCGCTAGGTTAGTCAGCCATTACTTGTTAGCCTCAATCAGATCTCAATTAAGTTATATTTATTTTGTTCGAAAATATCTTTTTTTTATAAGAAGATTTAATTATGCTAAAGTTATCTTATACGTATAAGTGATACCACTCCATATATAATATTATATCGCCCGCATGGAAATCAATGTGTCACAAATTTTTCCCCGATTTGAAATTTTGGACATAAAAGCAGTTACCTATCGTGAGTTAATTATAAGAGATTTTTGAGTATCTTTCACCATTTACTTAGCGCAGGCAAGGAAAGTTTCAAATTTTGCTGTTTCCGCAACATTTATATTGCTGCTCCTCTCCTATTCATCTTAGCGTGATGTTATATAGTTTATAGACTTCCTCGATAAATGGTCTATCCTACACTCAAAGAACTTTTCAAATCGGTCTAGTAGTTCCTGAGATTAGCGCGTTCAAACAAACAAACTCTTCAGCTTTTTATATAAGTATAGATGTTTATGTGCATAAATATTTAAATTAAATACTTACCTGCCCAAATTTGATGAATGTAAATGAAGATGTACACAGGTTTGCTGGCGTACGGGTCGAAAAAATATTTCATTAGAAAAGGTAATTTCAGTTTAATTTCCCCAGTATTGTAATACATGTATCCTGTATATATAAGGGGTTCACAGGAAAACATTACCATGACTGTAGTACATGAGACATATATAACCAAGATAACCGCCTCCAAAAATTTTACGGACTCCGTAACAATTTTTCTTTCTTTTTTATCCGAATTCTCATTTTCGCTCTCAAATACATAATTCTGATGAATATCTCTAAGTTTTTCGAAAGCGATCTCGAAAATTGTTCTATTGTAAAATAGTAAAAATGATTTTACTGTTGCCATCACAGAAATAAAAAAGCACGGTAATATCATAGACAAATCGTCGAAACTTTTGCCCATTTTAATGCCTTCAGCTAACCAAAAGAATTCCGCGGATATACCTATATATGCCATTACCATATTAAAAATATACAGCCATTTTGTTACAAAATTATCACGTTTTATTCGTCCTAAATTGATTCCTAAAAAGTTGAAAGTATTTTTGGTTATTTTTATAGATTTATCAAATTCCTTTTTAGTATCAGTCGCCATTTTTGTTTTTATGCTAACGTTTCGAAGCGTAGACACTAAAGCGAAATTTTTCCATTGCATAATTCTTATATAGATAGATTTGTAAAGAGAATTAATTACTCGTTTCAGTTGACAAAAAAGAATAATAAAATAAGTGTTTCACATTCTGTTGAAATATACTTTCCAATTCTCTTAGCTGTCAATACTGGCTAGAGAGGTATAATTAAAAGAAGGTTTTATTATCAACAGACTATTTTTCTTTGCTTTTGCATATTGATTTCCTTGTGTATACATTACAAGCTGTACGCGACATCGTCCATGTCAACTTAAATGTTCAAATAACTTCAATTTTATTTTATATGTTATCACCAGGTTAAACAAATTGGTGGATTTCCAAATAATAATTTTATTACTTTTGTATCATGGCGCTCCGCAAAATAACGCCTGATTCTATAAAGTAACCGAAGTCTTGCTTTCCAAAAAAAATTTGAATTTCCTACATATACCTATTGTATTCGTTGCACTTTTTAATAACAATTAGAGTTTTAATGACCCTTTGGCACATCGGGCAGTGACTCGCGGGTCGCGGGTTCGATTCACGCCGAGGGCCAACATTTTCTATAAACAAAATTGTTGGTCTTCGAGCTTGGGTGTGTATTTGTATTTAAGTATATATTTAAAATTAAAATTTCTAAAAACTAAATACTATTTATTTCGCGAAAGAAATCGTTGCAAGCTATATCGCATGCGGATAATATCAGTTTGCTGTGCAAAAAACATTACATGGATTGTGCGGTTTAATTGAGGGTAGATGAACAAAATAATGACCGTAGTACTCGGGAACGAAGACGCCGCGGCGCTCGTGACCACGGTGGATGCAATTCTGCCGAAACGACGAAACTTGTATAAAGGTAATTCGATTTTATCGCGATGTGACCCGTATGTTTATATAATAATCAATTCAATTCAATCCAAAATATTCTTTATTCAAATAAACTTGTAAACAACTGCTTTTGAATCGTTAACTGCTGGCTCGGAAAGTTGTTCGTACCGAGAAGCGCCACCAAAGAACTCGGCGGTTGCTCTTTTTAAAATATAATTCTTATTACTAGTCTTATAGATTTTTTTAAGTACTATATAAATTTCTTAATTTAAGAAAATAAAGATCACAATTCATATCATAATTATTTGTTTTAGGTAATGTTATTTATCTTCGCCATCGAAATCACATAAAGCTGTGAGTGACCAGAATTGACTACAAGTTATGTTTACCTAATTATACATAGTTTTCAATAGAGCAAACCACGACCAAGACCGGCTTAGTATCTGAAACAATTAACTTAATGTTACAAAAGTAATAGTAAAATTATTTTGCTATAATCCGCGAAGAAGTAAAATAGAAAATATATATAATGCTAAATGTAAGTGGACAATCGGTTATCATACCTGATACATGCAGGATTCACGACGGAGTCTATCTCCTGATGATGCTTCGGTTGCGGGGCGAAACGATTGTTGAGTTTGAGATAGTGAACGTATATAGTGCTTGTGTATTGTGATGGCGGTGATGGAGGTTTGTGCATGTGTTTTTACGAATCCTGCATGTATCAGGTATGATAACCGATTGTCCACTTACATTTAGCATTATATATATTTTCTATTTTACTTCGTCGCGGATTATAGCAAAATAATTTTATTATTACTTTTGTATTATGGATCTCCGCAAAGTAACGCCTAATTCTATAAATTATAACTTAATGTTAACTACAAGTTTTCAATATTGAGTTAGAACCAAAGTGACTGAGTTCGCCTAAAGTGGCGATGGACGATGCGTATAGTTCAGAGAATAAAAAATCCAATATATGACTTCTCTCATCATCCCTTGCCCTTATCCCACTCTAAGTGGAGTCGGCACATGTTATAAACATGTTGTCACATGATGTGGCTACGTATTTTACGACCGGCCGCCCGCCTGACGTCTTCTTACCTTAGTCGTATTTTACGATCACCGGTAAGAAAGAGGGTGGTCTATTTTACTCAACCGCATACCACACAGTGGGTCAGTTTACCTTAGTCGTCTTTTACGACACCTCGGATAAAAAAGAGGGTGGTCTATTCTACTCAACCGGATACCACACGGTGGGTGGACTTACCTTAGTCTCCTTTTACGACACCTCGGTAAGAAATGAGGGTGGTACTATTCTATTCAGCCAGATACCACACGGAGTTAATAAATGACTTCTCTATTAAAATATGTATTATGGGAGAACGAAAGATTAGATTCAATCGGTTATATTAAATGTTCTTCCGCAATTGTATTGAACTAGTAAACAATTAAATAGAAATTCATAATTATATCAATAGCTTTTTGAATCTGCGAACATTTCGCCCTATCCGAAGAATAAAATCACATGTCTCATGTATAAGTATAGGAAATTTGACTTTATTCTTCGGATAGGGCGAATTTTGGTTTAACTTTAAGGTGCTCTAAACCTCATAGCTTAGTAAATTCGAGTAAAAGCTAGAAAAATGCCATGGTGGACAGGGAGAGATCGTGGGCATCGATGGCCTCCTTCTGCGAGGACGTAATCTCGCGGAAGGAGGCGGTGGGGCGGATCCAAGAAGTCGAGTCCTTAGATCCGATCCGCCGCAGGCGAGCGGGGCGCAGGCGACTCGCCGAAGTCCGTCGCATGCCGCCCTAACGGGGACCTCCGAGCGCTCCGAACGGGGTATCGGACGCTCGCTGGAGTTAGGTCCCCGAGGCGGTCGATGCATCTGGTGCTCCCGGTGCATCGATTAGCGGAGGGAGGGGCCACTGTTTAGAGAGGCCCCGACCCGGAGGTGGCGCTCTCCGGGGTACAGAGCTGCTGCTGGTGGGGATGGGGGCAATGTCTTCATAGGTACCCTGTCCCCGCCACCAGCAGCGTGATGGAGCACTGTCAGGTTTTTAGTCGGTGCGAGTCCGACATACCCGCCGCTCGTCCCCTTCGGGCGCTGATGACCCATAATGGGTTTTTCTGACATAAAAAAAAAGTAAAAGCTAGAAAACTGCGTAAAAAAGTTCAACTAACCGTAGTAAATAAAGTTAAATTGAGGTCCGTGAATTTTGCTGCTGTCAGTTTACAGGGCTTTTGTGACCTATAAATAAAACATAAAGCTAAAATCAATAATGTTAAAAAATATCACGTATAAATATAGATGAAATCCCAGACAGTGAATAGATTAGCTCTACCAAAAGTACAAAATAAATGTGATAGTATTATTTTATTATATTAGTATGTGATATTATTATATTGACCGAGCCTTGCAAGGTAATTATTTTAAAATATATAATATAATGCAAATATCGGATGACAGCAAAATTAAGCTTTTTATTCTATTTATATTTCACCTCTAAAAAGGGATAAAACAAACACTAAATACAAAACTGAATATCATGATAATCGTTGAAGTCGTTTCCGAGATTCGGAATATATATATATATATATATATATATATATATATATATATATATATATATATATATATATATATATATATATATATATACAAGATTCACTAATTTTTGGAATTTTGCAATGCATTTTTGCAAAGTTATGCCTAATTATATTTTAATTATTAAATTTTTCAAAGGCTTCCAACGCACTTGCTTAAGTAAGTTGATAAGTTTAAATTTTAAAATGTACCTTCAATACGGTCTCTAAATTTAATGTCTAATGTTTTGTGGAAAGCTTTGATACTCCAGCGTTGACAAGGAGCGACTCTTTAGAGGCCATCACGCGTTCAACACCCGGGCAGTCAATGAGTTTTTCTATTAAAACTTATGTGTATAATTGATTATTACAATTTTTGAACTGCTTTTCGTTAAGGAAAACAGTGAGGAAACCTCCATATCTCTAGAGAATTCTAGGAATATGTGTAACCTATCAATCCGCATTAGAGCAGCGTGGTAGGTCTTGGCTCCAACCCTTCTCTAAAACGTAAAAACGAGAAGAGTTGCAAAAAACAGAGTGACGAGGCCTATGCCCAGCTGTGGGATAGTAAAAAGTCTTTACTCACCTACACATAGTAAACAGTACACTTCTCTTGATGTCCCGATCGGCGGCATACCAACGGCAGTTATAAATTGCTTCACGTATTTGGAGACTCTAGAAGATGGCTTAATTTTATCATCATCCTCCTGCCCTTATCCCACTCTAAGTGGGATCGGCCCAACATGTTATAAACACGCTGTCACATGATTTGGCTGCGTTTTTATGACCGGCCGCCTGCCTGACGTCAACTTACCTTAGTCGTATTTTACGACACCTCGGTAAGAAAGAGGGTGGTCTATTTTACTCAGCCGGATACCACACAGTGGGTCAACTTACTTTAGTCGCCTTTTACGACACCTCGGTAAGAAATGAGGTTGGTCAAATCTACTCAGCCGGATACCACACGGCGACTTTAGTCTTTTACGACACCTCAGTGGGAAATGAGGGTGGTACTATTCTATTCAGCCGGATAGCATACGGCGTAAGATGGCTGAATTTAATAGAACATATAAATAATCTCATCGAGGCGTAAAAGGCGACTAAGGTAAGTTGACGACAGGCAGACGGCCGGTCGGCAGCGTCATCGAAAATCGTTGGAGCCGTTTCCGAGATTCCGAAATAAATATATGTATAATACACATACAAGATTAACTTATTTAAATATTATCATTCATATAACTAACAGTCTATCGTAAGTTTAAAATGAAGTCACACGTACAGAAGTCATCAGCAGGTCACCGTAGAAGCACATGAAGAACACTTGAGTGAGACTCATCATCAGGAAGAACCCGAACGTCACCACTACATCTGTCTCTCTCACCACCTGCTTATGCAATATCAATATCTATATACTTATTATAAAAGTTCCCCGAAAGCTGTCTGTCTGTATGTGATCGAATTTATAAAAATCTACTTAAGGGATTATTGCTGTGCCAGCCTATATATAATAACAGCTGAAATCATTCTTTCTTCTATCCGATGATATGCAAGAAGAGTAAAATGTCACTTCTTAACAAAGTGATACTTTACAAAACTTGCATAAGACCCATACTTGTCGCACACGTTCATCCGACCAGATTGACTGTTTTGCAGCGACTGCAAAATAAATTCATGCGAGAAGCCACTAGCTAGTAGCTGTCCATGGTACATGCGGAAGATGGACCTACATAGAGATCTAGGTCTTCCCGCCATAGCTAACCCATTCAAATGTTTCTCGAAGAGATACTTTGAAAAGGCAGAGGCACATCCGACCCCGATCATTGTTATTGGCATTGGACCATGGTCCAATTCCGATGCTATGACAAAAAGTTCAAAGCAAAAATTTATAGGCGCCCTAAGAGTGTTCTTTATGACCCTGACGATCACTTTATGATCGCCAACGCCAAATACTTCACAAACACACACACATCGTCTTCGCCGGCGAAGACGAGGTCTCCATTTCTGTACGTCTTGCGGCCGGACGTCCAGCCTCGACCGTTATGACACAAGGACTCTTCCACAGTCCGATACAGTCCTCCAAAGCGCGTCGCTTTAAGCCGAGGTTCGGCCTCACACGAGGTACCCTTAAGGCGATGCCCCCAGGATGCTGCGGGCCTCGTTTAAACCCGCTCTCGCAGTACCCCAACCCCCGGCGATGCTTTCAAAGCCTTAAGGACTAACAGCCTTAGTTAGTGCCTGAAAAAAAAACACTCTCTCTTTTGGTGTGCGGCATTCGTAGGAGGTAGACGTGTTTGGATCTCTTGTATTTCGTGTTATTAGAATCTAACCTCAAATAATTGCTATTCATGATGGGAGCGACCACTGAGTTTCTTTGCCAGTTCTTCTCAAGTGGATTAGTGTTCAGAACTGGTAGTAGAATCATTCTATCATTATTTGTAGTAAAAAGTGTTGATGCACAGTTAGTTGCCCGACTTTATTCTCTAAACGCATTCGTTTTATTTTTTATTATTGATTTTAAATTGAATTTAGACTTTTATAACATCAGAAGTTCGATAACTTAGCTTGGCCTTAATTTCTAAATTGTTTCTCGTGGTATTCGAGGGTGTTAAATCTTAAAGCAAAATATCGCTCTCTCGGCGTCTTGTATGTTAACTTGTATGGAAACTCGTATATCGAGGTATATAGAGAATCAAAGGTACGGAAAATATTACCGTTATGTTGAAACCATTCAGACATATCAAAAGGGAGCTACTCGTTATATTAAAGAGAGATGATTTCGTATATAATATCTCCAGCTGGTTCACCAATCTAGAAAAAAAAACAATTTTACTAGAATTCATTAATACAAAAGGAACGACAAAATTATTTTCTAATCTGCAAAGTCCACGATGTTCTTACATAGAGAACTATCCATCTTCTGAAGGCACGAGTAACAATGCGGGGTTTTCAACATTTAGGAATTTAGGCCACTGCAAGCATTTTTAAAATTCAGGAAACCCGTTATGGTTACAAACAAAGAGGGGTCTGGAATGACGATATGCTAGACTCGCATTGGCTAAAAATTGTCTTGGAAAAGCTCTTTAAACCGTTAAACTCCGACCTTCGTGCCTTATTTTTAACTTTTACGTTTCGTGGAATTATTATTTACGACATCACATTTAAAACCTCAAAATTACACTACTTCCTTACTCCATATTAAATGTTATTATACACATAAACCTTCTTCTTCAATCACTATCTATTAAAAAAACCGCATTAAAATCAGTTGCGTAGTTTTAAATATTTAAGCATACATAGGGACATAGGAACAAACAGAAAGCGACTTTGTTTTATACTATGTAGTGATATATATAGAAGATTCACACATTTAAATATTGAAGATGTCAACTTGCAGTCAAGCCTAGTGGATACCTATATATATACTATACATTAAGTCCAAAAACTTACGTTATCAAATCTTGGTGTCTTTTTAAACATTTCTGCAAATTCTCCCTAGTTTTCTCATGAGATGGGCCCACTACGTTCTCAAAATGGTGGCCGAGGATACGGAAGTGTATATTCAGATATGCGCATAATATGTACAGTAAAGTGTCAGCAGCATATACATTTAAAACAACTATAACAGCTGAAAATAAAAGTTTGACTTAAAGACTTTCTTTAACTAGCATGATAGAACTGTCAGAGCGTACTGAGCTACCATTAACAGGTTCGAAACCCGCGCAGACGCTGTATTTTATATATTATGTAGACCTTGGGTGACCAAGCCTTAATCGTTATTTTTTTATATGAAAAAAAACCATTAAAAAAAGATAAAAGTGATGGTGATATATGGGACTTGATCCTGGTAAATTTTTTTGTTGAATTTGAGAAACAATTTATTTATGTTTTTATAGCCCAATGGATAAGAGGCGCACCGAAAAAGGTCAAAACCCTGGATCAGATACTACATGTAACCGGCGCTTCCTTTCTTTCTTTTTTTAACTTATCTTGGTCACCTAGGTACTTTAAATTTAAGTACCGTAAATCCAAGTCCCAATAATCCGAGTCAAAAGTTTCGCTTCTTCATTTCTCTACCTCCAAAGAGTGTACCTTTTACCTGCTCGTCACTGATGACAATGATCATTGATCGTGTGATCGTCTATAATCAGCATGATCATCATGCAAATGTCCACACGATCGTCCGTATGGTCATACGATGCAAACGATCAAAACGTTTCACCTAGCGATTCCCTTGGATGCGTGTCCAAAAATCCAACAATTCCCAGATTATAGAAGATCGTGGGAGATCATAGACGATGATTGGCGAATACAGCCGAGTATACCATCTACACCAGTGCTTGCCGACCTTTTTGGTCCATGCCCCACGTTACACATTATTTTGCCCCTCCAAGTAACATACATAAATTTTAATATTAATAATTGAATTGTCCACTTAAAGAACATAAATAATAGGTTTTTGTTAAATTTGGCACCGAAATCTAGCATTGCACTTAAACGGCCTAGAACGAAAGACTTAAACTTGTGTCGAGTTGCCCCCCCCAAACCATCAAATTGTCCCCCTGTGGGTCATGGGCCCCACATTGGGAATCACTGCTCTACACGATTGTAGTCTGGCTTAATTGTTTGTAATGGCCTATTATAAAGAGGATCCTTAGATATAATTTTTAATCAGATATGATTGCACTCCAGCACTTACCTATTTTATAAATAAAAAAAATATCATAATTTACTTACTAGACCAAACTTGATGAATATAAGCGAAAAACCATATCGTATAGCTAGCATACGCGTCGAAGAAATATATGATCAGAAAAGGCAATCTTAACTTCAAGAAGCCAGTTTTATAATACTCATATCCCATCACCATGAGTGCTTGACAAGAAAACATAAACATCACTGCTCCACATATAATTGAAAAAACAGATATAACAAATTTCAAAAATTTTAATGACTCCGTAGCAATTTTTCTTTCTTCGCTAACTTTATCCGAATAAACACATGCGTAATTATGATGTGTCGTTTCTATATTATTTATAACAGTTTTCAATATTCTTTTATTTAGAAACAATGGCGTTACTTTTATTGTTGCTAATAGACACATCATAGAACACGGTGCGATCATAGACAATTCATCTATACTTTTACCCAACGATATTCCTTCCACTAGCCAAAGTATTTCTCCTATCACATCTGTATATAGCCATATTAGATTCAAATAATAAATAAATCCCATCAAATACTTTCCTTTATGATAATCCAAGTCAATTCCGGCTAATATAAATGCTTTTTTTGTTAATTTTAGAGATTTCTTGAATTCTTGCCTCATTTCCATGTTTTTTATATAATTTTAACGCTTCTTATAAGTGTCATATAAACTCCGTTAGGTTAATGAAAATATGTTTTATATCAATTTCTTATATATACAGAACATAAACAGAATTAATTATAAGCGTCCAGAAATCTAAAGAGAATATTAAAGTAAATATTTTATGTACATTTTGGGCGTTATAAAGGAATTTGCTTTAAAATTCCTTTGCTGCCAGTTTTAATTTGATAGGTGTAATTATAGGTGGGTTTATTAGCTTTTAGTCTTCTACACTAACTGTATTTATATTGGTTTTACTATGAATATTTGTTTTATTATTATTTGTACTGTTTAGATTTTTTTTATAACCTGAATGGACTATAGCGTATTATTTAAAGGGTGACTATTGGTGGGTGGGTGGCTAATTTTTAAAATGATGTAAAAAAAAATAAAAAAATAATAGGGCAGGTGGTGCTCGATCCTAGGTATTTTTACCTCTCTAGACCGCCTGTTCCCCAAAAGATCTACCATGACTTAACGTTTGACAGCGACAAAATTGTGATTGTATTCAACGTAAATTTAAAAAAAATATTAGAGCTCGAAAACAGGGATAGGATTTTTTTAAAATAAAACTTATCTATCTTATCGATTTTTCTCCTCCAAAATCCCCTACATGCTGAATTTCAGGAAAATCGTTGCAGCCGTTTCCGAGATTCTTAAAGATATATATACATACAAGATTAACTCACTTAAATATTAAAGATACTTTTTGTTTCTAAAATACCTTTACCTAAGATGGTATGTGAATCCATACAGTAACTGAATTATTAGTATTGAAACTGATCCATAGAAATATTTAAACAATGATTTACTGTTATTACATATTGTACTGTTGAGGATAATTTTTTAATTAATTTATTTTTTAATGATTATTATTTAAATTAAATTTAACTAATATTAAGAATTGTATAATTAAAAGAGCAACCGCCGAGTTTCTTGCTGGCTCTTCTCGGTAGGAACAGCTTTCCGAACCAGCAGTAGAGTTGACGATTCAAAAGCACTTGTTTACAAGTTTATTTGAATAAAGAATATTTTGAATATATCAGTTGATAGATTTAAAATAATATTACATACACACATTTCTTACCTACAAACATGTAAATGTACAATACATTATTATGTCATTGTATTGTACCTATCTGACGTTTATATCATAAAGAGAATTTTTAATGTGAAATTAAGGTTTACAATAACCGGTAAATTTAGAAATAAAATTTATTAAACTGTCCTTTTTATAATTAAACTACATGTGTTTATTTCACATACACTTAACTACACCCAAATTTTGCTATATTTTTTTTTCTCACAATGGTTTTTAACATTGCAGATCTCAAAAACCATGCAAGTTGACTGCGGCTAAATTTGCTGACATCAACTTAAGGATGTTAACTGCGGTGAGTTTTACTTTATGTACATATATATTACTGTTACGAACGGCCAGTTGGCGCGATTGGTAGAGACCTTGTTTTTAGTTCCGCGGGTCACGGGTTCGATTCCGAGGACCATTTTTTCTATAAGCAATTTATTGGTTCTTCGAGTCTTGGCGTATTTATGTATTTAATTTTTGTGTATATTTATGTATATTTTTTACCAGTTGTCTGTTGCCCATAACACAAGTTTCACAAAAATAGATCAGTGGGGAACGGAGTAGAGAAGTCTAAATATCCAAGTATTTACCATAAGATCAAGTCTGAGAGAATAATAATAATAAACATTTATTTTAGTTTGGTACAAAAAAACTATAAACTAAAATAAAAAAAGGAATCTATATAAATGTACAACACAAAAAAAGGATGCGTCTCGGCATTTTGCTGCAATAATATGATTATTGCAGCACTGATTTTCAGACTTATCAGCTCTTCGCCTCTTTTTTATTGCATTTTTATATATAATTTATATAATTAGTCGTTACTTTGCGGATATCTATAATACAGAAGTAACAATAGAATTATTTTGCTATAATAATGCTAAATGTAGAGTGGACTATAAGTTTTCATAGCCGATACATGCAGGATTCGTAAAAACATATGCGCAAACCTCCACAACCGCCATAACAATACACAAGCAATACACACGTTCACTATCACGAACTCAACAATCGTTTCGCCCCGCAACCGAAGCAGATAGATTCCACGATAAAATCGCTTTTCGCGGATTATAGCAAAATAATTTTATTATTACTTTTGTATTATGGATCTCCGCAAAGTAACGCCTAAATCTATAAATTGTTTAAAAATGTGTCCAACAATAAAGAGAAAGCAAACGAGACATCTTTTGTCTCACTTTTTTATGTATGTTAGACAAAGATAAGTATATTAGTTGCATCTTTCCTCTCATTATTTGTTGGGACACTCTCGCTCCCGTCTCTGGTATAATAACTCTATGAGTCATCATCATTCTCTTACCCTTATCCCACTCTAAGTGGGGTCGGCACAATATGTCTTCTTCTTCCATTCTCCTCTATAATTCGTCAACTCTGGTGCCACTCCTTTAACATGCATATCATTTTTCACACAGTAAATCCATCTTTTTTTCGGCCTCCCCCTAACCATACATCCATCCATCCATATAACCTTGATAATCTATAATTTCAAAAACAGAATACAAAAATAGTTTTTTTTTAAATCAATAAAAGGCTTGACTTTAAAAGCAATGCCGCTGCCGGTGTGGAACAAAGACAAGCTTTCCCGTTATTTTAACGGAACTTAGTAATTTATATAAATAAACTTTAACAGACGTATAATATCCATAATGTTTTCTAAATAGAAGGGATAATTGCTGTAATTCTCACGTTTTCTTTAAAACAAAAGAGAAAAAAGTTAGCCTTAAAAGGGATTTAGTTGTAATTTTTTTTTCGGATTGTCAATGTGTTTATTATCGTTGAGTACTTTTACTAGGGATGTGACTTGGAGTAGAAAAACTCGATTAATAAATAATCGATTTTTATCCTTTTAAAAATAATCGTTATTTAAAAAATCTATTATTTTGTTACGAAATAATCGATTTTTTAAAAATCTATTGTTTCTGATTATTTCAAAAGTTGTCTTTTTTAATATTAATAATTAATTACAATAAAGGCTAATTAAATTAGACAACTACCAAGAGATAATATCAGATGCGATGTTTGTAAAATTGGATTAAAATGTGTAGTTTGGCTAAATTGGTTTCATCCAACAATGCATATCTAATCTTAAAAACAAGAAAAAGACTAAAAAAGAAAAAGGGATACCTAAAATAATGGATTATTTTAAAAATTTATTATTTTTTCACATTGCTAACTTTTACTACGTCACCGGACGGGACGGGCGAACGCGGGATTTGGTGAAAGAAAACAACATAAAAAAACTTGTTTGAACGCGCTAATCTCAAGAACTACTGGACTGATTTGAAAAATTCTTTGAGTGTAAGATAGTCTGTTTATCGAGGCAGGCTATAGAATAAAATACATCACGCTAAGACGAATAGGAGAGGAGCAGCATTAAAAATATTACTCAAACGGCAAAATTGAAAGCTTTCCTTGAATGCGATGAGTAAACGGTGACAGTTATTCAAAAATCATGTATTACAAAATTATAACCCTCTAAAAATTCTAAATAAAACTCCGCGACATCATATGTCTAGCTTTTAAGGTTAACCCACTTTAACCATTTTTATATTTATCAAAATACTATATTACAGTTTTAATATATCCACGCGGGCGGATCCGCTAGAGATTGCTAGTAAAAAATAAAAACCGAATCAATCAATACTGAGTAGTCTCCAGCCAAATTTGTAAATTTGCCAAAAAAGCCAGTAAATTTGTAAATAAATATATAATTAGTCATCTTCTGCCCTGCCCTTATCCCACTCGGTACATGTTATAAACATGTTGTCACATGATTTAGCTGCGTTTTTACGACCGGCCGCCTGCCTGACGTCAACTTACCTTAGTCGTATTTTACGACACCTCGGTAGAAAAGAGGGTTGTCTATTCTACTAAACCGGATACCACACGGTGGGTCAACTTACCTTAGTCGCCTTTTACGACACCTCGGTAAGAAATGAGGTTAGCCTATTCTACTCAGCCGGATACCACACGGCGGGTCAACTTACCTTAGTCGCCTTTTACGACATCTCGGTAAGAAATGAGGTTAGTCTATTCTACTCAGCCGGATACCACACGACGTAAATAAATATAATAAGTATTTATGACAAGAGGGCTGGCTCCTTTTTCGCACAAAGAATCAGCTTAGCGATTCAGCGCGGAAACGCTGCCAGCATTCTTGGGACCATTCCACGTGGGCATGATTTGTATAGTCCTAGCGTGTGAGTAATTTAAGATGGATATAACTTGTGTGAAGCTGTGATGGCCTAGCGGTGCGACCGTGTGAATCTCTAGAGACGATCATGGGTTCAAACCCGGGCAGACACCAATGAGTTTTTCTATTAAAACTTATGTGTCTAATTGATAATTGCAATTTATCACACGCTTTTCGGTGACGGAAAACATCGTGAGGAAACCTGCATATCTCTAGAAAATTCTAGGGATATGTGTAACCTACCAATCCGCATTGGAGCAGCGTGGTAGGTATATTAGCTCCAAACCTTCTCTCCAAAAATGGAGAGAGGAGGCCTATGTCCAGCAGTGGGATAGTAACAGGCTGTTACTTACTACTACTTACTATAACTTGTATATTTTTGCTGTAAATAAATTTTTTATTTACCTTTAATATAAATTTAAATAAATATCGCTATAACATATAGCATTAACTATGCATTACATCGTTTGAAGCCAACAATCGTTTAATTTATGTGCACACTGCGTTTGTGTGGAAACATATCTTTAATCAAGTTGACACAACAAAAACGTTGATAGCAGAGTTCTTTGCCCGATTCGTTTGAAATGCATTACAATGACGGCTTTTGCACACACATTATATAATTATAGCTTGAATGTACTGCCAATTTAGAATTTCTCTACAACATACTAAGATTTAATAAAACAATTTATAGAATTAGGAGTTACTTTGCGGAGGTCCATAATACAAAAGTAATGAGAATATTATTTTGCGATAATCCGCGATAAAAGAAAATATATGAATTGCTAAATTTAGAATGTATTCGTTTTCATACCTGATACATGCAGAATTTGTAAGAACTCATGCACTACCCGACACCGATGGCACAACAATACACAAGCACTGTACACATTCACCACCACAATCTCAACAATTGTTTCGCCCCGTAACCGAAGCATCGTCAGGAGATAAGACTCCACGACAAAATCGTAAAGCGATTTTGTAAAGATATTGTGGTGGTGAATGTGTGCAGTGCTTGTGTATTGTTGTGCCATCGGTGTCGGTTAGTGCATGAGTTCTTACAAATTCTGCATGTATCAGGTATGAGAACGAATAGTACACTCTACATTTAGCATTACATATATTTTCTTTGATCGCGGATTATAGCAAAATAATATTCTCATTACTTTTGTACTTAATAAAACATTCTATAAGTCAACTTTCGAGCTGAGTATATGGGTTTACAAATGTTTGTTGCATGATGCTACATTTTCTCATCTTCTTAAATCCTACTAATTATAAATGCGACAGTTTGTGAATGTATGTTTGTTACCCTTTCACGGCAAATCCGCTGAACCAATATCGATAAAATTTGGCACAATTATGCCTTATTCACCGTATTAACATATAGGCTATAGAAATCCTGCTAATTCAACAGAAATAGGATGACACTAAATAACGGGATCTATTATTAACCTATCAAGGAATAACAGTTAACGCGAACAGGTAATGTGTGAGTACGGATATATGTTTGTTAGTTGTAGGCATAATTGTGCCAAATTTCATCAATATTTGTCCAGCGGATTAGTGAAAGCGTAACAGACAGACCGCATGTATAGATAATATAATAAATAAACTTTTAAAGAACTACCCGGTATTCCGCAAAGTAACTCTTCCTAGCTGATTACCAAGGCATCATGACATAATAGTAGATTGTAACAAATATATTGCGAGTACACTGCTGGTATTCGAGCGTGTTATCAGGACATTGACCTGTTGGTGACTCCGAGGACAAAATATTATGATAGTACAGACAAAATTATGTTATTTCTGTCTAAAGTCGTTAAAAATTATGTTTTATGAAGCGCGAGTTTAATTTGTAACAAATAAAAGAATAATAAATATTGTTCTTTTCTAAGTTAGGCAAATATTTTGAATATCAGGCAAATAACTAACCGAATGTAAGTTCGACTTGTTCGAAAACTTATTAAGAAAGCTATAAAATTAACATATGCAGTACTTTAATATTACAAAAAATTATATTCCATTTTTAAACTGTTGTAATTATCATAATATTTTATCCGCCGGCAAAAAGAATTTTACTTAACATTGTTATAAAATACTCTATAAATTACTGCATAATGTAGTTTAAAATTACGTTAATATTTTTTGGAAATTCTATAATTACTTTATAGTTTTATTACGGGTGTTTTAGGAACGCCGCTCGTTGGAGCAATTTTTTTATTGTGATAGTGTCTCGCTCACACCAACAGCGTTGTCAGTGTTGCTATCTTTGTCGCGCAGTACCTGCCGGAACGCGGCACGTCAACTCCACAACCGCAAACAAGAGAGAAAAAATACACACTAATGCAAGAGTGAGCGAGATGAAATATAAGGATACTTTTAAAATACCTGCTTGGGAAAGAATATGCGATACAGTTATAGTTAAATTTAAACAAAATGGTAACAATGGATTCTATAAAATATCCTTTTCATTCCTTTGTAGGTAAAGCTTAAGGATGAGAAAGATTGTAAAATTTCTCTTTTAAAGTAGAAAGTATTAGGAACATAAAATTTCGGCAAGATAATTTGTAGCAGATAAAGTAAATAGATATATTCTGAACATTATTTACTCTGTTAACATAAGTTCGTCTTAGTTATGTCAACAAAATATATTTTTTAAGTTTTCTAATAATTTTATAGTATAAAACAAAGTCGTATTCCCTGTCTGTCCCTATATCCCTATGTATGCTTAAATCTTTAAAACTACGCGACAGATTTTGATGCGGTTTTTTTAATAGATAGAGTGATTGAAAAGGAAGGTTTATATGTATAATAACATTCAATTCATTCAAATGGATTAGAGAACTACTGTTTTTGAGGTTTCTAATGTGATGTCGTAAATAATTATATTTTTTCCGTTTACATTGCAAACGCAGGCTGAACCCTACGAGATTTATCAAAATAATGTACTAAGTATTTGTACACCTTAAAAAGTTCTACAGAAAACTCCGCGATAGTACCTATATGTCTATCTCTTATGGATAACCCATAATAGCATTTTTGGCATTTTCTTTATACGAAAAATAATGCCTTATGTTCGAAGCAATTTTTATACAATACAGCATTAATCCTTATCCAATTAAGTACTTTAAATACATTGTTGATTTAATATAGATCAATATGGCCGTTTACAGCATGTAATTTAAAATGCCGTGAGGAGGCCGCGCTTCACCCTATAGTTATACCACTTCTAATATAGCAGCTATATGTCGCTCTTTCAAGAGTTCGTTTAATGACAAGAAATCTGTGAATGTTGTATATAAAAACTTTCTATAATTAATTGTAAAAATAAAATACATAGGGAAAAATGTAAAAAATAAATAAGTTAATGTATATGAATTTAGATATTCCAAAGATAGCTGGAAATCTTCTTGGTATAGGGAGAGGGGAATTGTTTTTCTCCAAATTTAACGCTTGCGAGCCACGAGCAGTAATGAATAAATCAAAACTACTGGATCGATTTTAATCATTTTTTTCACTGAGTGACATAGGCTATATATTTTATACCCGCGAGGGCAGGCCACTAGTTATTTTATTATTTTAATAACACATATGCTAAATAAGTAAGAAATTTTAAGAATTTTATACTCCATACCATTAAATCTATACAAATATATAAAGCTGAAGAGTTTATTCGTTTTAATTGATTGTTTGAATTTTTTTATTTTATTATGTCAAATAACAAATTCTTATTTCAAAACGAAACAGCGTGTGACGCCGCCGACCTGTTTCCAAAGAATATGTCATTTGACCAGTTAATTAAGTAGATGCGTTACTACTTTACCCATTAACGTGCTACAGGGGTCAAATTCCGTAAGTCATGGCGACAAAAACTGGATATTGTGTACTTTGTGTTAGTTATACAAATAAAGTAAAGAAACGAGAGTGGATGGTACATTTTGTAACACCATTTTCGGTAAGATCAATCCTTCTTCGTACAATCTTTAATATTTAAATGAGTTAAACTTGTATGTATATATATAAATATATTTTCTGAATTTCGGAAACGACTAAAACGATTATCCTGAAATTCAGCATGTAGGGGGTTTTGGGGGAGAAAAATCGATCTCAAATCAAATTATATTTATTCAAATAAGCTCTTTCAAGGACTTTTGAATCGTCAAGGATCAATATGATTAATGAAGCTACAATTGGTTCGGAATGTTGCTCTTACCGAGAAGAACCACAAAGAAACTCGGCGGTCAATCTTTTAAACATTTTACATTATTAAACCGCAATCTTGTATGAAATTGTATTAAAAAAAATCGTTTTATCCCCCGTTTTTGGACATTAAAAATATGGTATAATGTCGAATTCAAACCAAAGGATTTTTTTAGCCGCCAAACTTAATGCTGCGACAGCCGATGGGTAACGGGCGGACCGCAAATGTTTTTTTTTCTTTATTTTTTTATCTCTTTTAAAAAATTATTGAGCAGGGCTCGGTCATCCAGGTGTTATTTAATTGATTTTATGAATTTGAATTTTTTAAAATTTTGTACCTAACATTATAAGTACAAGGGAATTGCTTCGGATCTTTAATTGATTATTACACTATTATCTACTTATTTGGAAAATGCTACAATTCTCGGTTTTACGCGATTCAAAGATAATGTTAAAAATCAAGATAATTACACTACTCGACTATTACTAGGTAATTACGACAGTTTTCGCTTATTTATGATACCTAGTAAAATCGAGTTTTTTAGATTTTCCAACTAAAAACTTGTAAACAAGTGCTTTTGTATCAATTCTGCTGGTTCGGAAAGTTGTTACTACCAAGAAGAGCTAGCAAACTCGGCGGTTGCTCTTCTAAAAATATAATTATTATTAGTTACATTTTGTCATTACTGTCTTGTCGGTCGAAAAGCAGCTACAGCCACACATTCTTATCATCTAAGTAATCCTCAATAGGCTTTATAAAAGCCTTTTATTAATAGTGCCCTAATTTTTAACAGTAATCGTATTATTAGAAGATACACACACTTTTTTAACTTTGACTTTACCAAGAGTAAATCATCATCATCTTCCTGCCCTCATCCAACTCTAAGTGGGGTCGGCACAACATGTTTTGCCACATGATTTGGCTGCGTTTTACGACCGACCGCCTGCATGACGTCAACTTACCTCAGTCTTATTTTACGACACCTCGGTAATATAGAGGGTGGTCTATTCTACTAAACCGGATAACACACGGTGGGTCAACTTACCTTAGTCGCCTTTTACGACACCTCGGTAAGAAATGAGGGTGGTCTATTCTACTCAGCCGGATACCACATGGCGTGTCGACTTACCTTAGTCGCCTTTTACGAGAACTCGGTAAGAAATGAGGGTGGCACTATTCTACTTAGCCGGATACCACACAGCTATAAGCGTAACTTTTTACTTTATTCTATTTTACTTTAACGCGGATTATAGCTAAATAATTTTATTATTCCTTTTGTCCATCAATACAGCGTTACCTTATATTATTTCACAGTATGGTCACAGAAACGAAACTTTGCGTGTAACGTTTTCATTTTGCCAGTTAATTAACTAAACGTATTATTAGTTTAGTACGGAGGTGACAGTCTAAAAAAATCAGACAAAAGTAATATAACTATTATTTTATTTTAATTATAGTAACTGGGTGACCGAACCTCGCTCGGTGATTTTTTTAAAGATATAAAATAAATATTTAAAAAAATTAAAAAAGAAAGAATGTGCTGATTATATGTGGGATTCGCACCTGGGTTGGGAACATTTTCGGTTCAGCTAAAATAACTTTTACTTTCAATTCTACATTTAAATTTTTTTAATACCCAAAAACAGAGATAAAACGATTTTTTTAAATAAAACCAAGCTAGATCGATTTTTCTCCCAGCAAACATGCGTTCCCATGCATGCATCCCCTACATGTTCAATTTCATGACAATCGTTGAAGCCGTTTTCGAGATTCGGAAAATATATATATATATACATACAAGATTAAGTCATTTAAGTTTACACCTATTTACGTAACTGTAATAATGTGTATCACTACATATTATAAAACAAAGTCCATATTTCCGTATGTACGCATAAAACTTTAAAACTACGCAACCGATTTTGATGCGGTTTTTTTTAATAGATAGAGTGATTCAAAAGGAAGGTTTGTACGTATAATAACATTCAATACGAAGTAGAGAAATACTGTAATTTTTGAGGTTTCTGTAAATAATTACATTTTTTTCCGCTTACATTGCAAACGCAGGCTAAACCCTACGAGATTTATCAAAATGATGTACTAAGTATTTGTACACCTTAAAAAGGTCTACAGAAAAGTCCGCGATGGTATATGTCTATCTCTTATGGATAACCCACAATAGCAGTTTTTTTCATTTACTTTTTACGAAAAATGATGCCTTATGTTCAAAGCAATTTTTATACAATACAGCATTAATCCTTATCCAATTGAGTACCTTAAATAAATTGTTGATTTAATATAGATCAATATTGCCGTTTACAGCATGTAATTTAAGTGAACATTTTCGGAGATATTACAGATTTAAAATCCCGCGAGGAGGCCGCGCTTCGACCTATAAGCACTTCGAATTTAGCAGCGACCGGAGGCGCAACTAAATGTCCTTCTTTCAAGTTTATATTGTCTAATGATAAGAAAGCTATGAATGTTGTATGTAGAGACATTGTCTAATCAATTGTAAAAATAAATAATATCACTACATAGTATAAAACAAAGTCGCATTCTCTGTCTGTCCCTATGTCCGTATATCCCTATGTATGCTTCAATCTTTAAAACTATGCAACAGATTTTAATGCGGTTTTTTTTTAATAGATAGAGTGATTTTAGAGGAAGGTTTACATGTCTAATAACATTCAATATGGAGTAGAGAAATACTGTAAGAGGTTGAGGTTTCTAATGTGATGTCGTAAATAATTACATTTTTTTCCGCTTACATTGCAAACGCAGGCTAAACCCTACGAGATTTATCAAAATGATGTACTAAGTATTTGTACACCTTGAAAAGGTCTACAGAAAACTCCGCGATGGTATATGTCTATCTCTTATGGATAACCCACTATAGCATTTTTTGTCATTTACTTTTTACGAAAAATAATGCCTTATTTTTAAAGCAATTTTTATACAATACAGCATTAATCCTTATCCAATTGAGTACCTTAAATAAATTGTTGATTTAATATAGATCAATATGGCCGTTTATGGCATGTAATTAAAGTGAACATTTTCGGAGATATTACAGATTTAAAATGCCGTGAGAACTTCGAATCCAGCAGCTATATGTCGCTCTTTCAAAGTTTGTTTAACGACAAGGAAGCTGTGAATGTTGTATATAAAGACATTCTGTAATTAATTGTAAAAATAAAATACATAGGGAAAATGTAAAAGTAAATAAGTAAAAATGTACTATATGAATTTAGATATTCCAAAGATAGCAGGAAATCTTCTTGGTATAGGGAAAGGAAAGTGTTGCGGGCCACGGGCAGTAAAGAATAAATCAAAACTACTGGATCGATTTTAATCATTTTTTTACACTGAGTGACATGGGATATATATTTTATACCCGTGCGAAGCAGGGGCAGGCCGCTAGTGGACAAATAAATAAATAAATAAAAATATTAAAGATATTGTCAGGCTCAATGATTTTTTATGTTAAATCTCACAAGCAGTTCCTTAAGGACAGGTAGAAAGTTTTAAAAGCTCTTTATCCTTCTTTACTTTTGTTATTTTTATCAGTGTTATTCCACGAATTAATATTTTTCCTATAATACTTTGTAACCAAAAAAAAACCTTTTTTAACGGTACACAGAGCAACATGTTCTAGACCAGCGGTTCTTTAACTATGGGTTACTAATCATCAGTTGCGCGAATCGGTTACATTATACTGTTAGAGAATAAGTAATTACTAGAGGTACTTATTCAATATTATTAACAGTAATCACAGTAACAAATATTTAATACTTTTATAAAAAGTGTTTAGTATATAAAATTGCAGAGACAATATATATATAAGAATTGCCATTACTGCAATTATTTAAAGCTTTGTTTTATTTCATTACCAATAATCAAATACGCTATCGAATTTATAGAAAGGAGTTTCTTTTCAGAGATCGAAAATACAATAGAAATTATAATATTACTTTGCGACATTAATTTGGTCGGATTATATTTATTCGCGGACTATATTTATCGCAGGTTATAGCAAAATATTATTATTGGACTACGATATCATTAATTTAAGCAAAACAAATTTGAAAGTTTCAAAATTAAGATGTCTAAAAATTAAGAAATTTGTATTTTTTTACGTCATGTATTATTTTCACAGCCCATATTATACTACAAAAAAAATCACCCGGTGATTGTAATGGGCCCGTTAAGCTGTTCCCTTTTTGATATTTGATTGTATGCTAAAGCTTTTCAAACAAAACGACGCCAAACGAAAATTCGATTCAAGAAAACGAATAATAATCAATTTAAAAAAAGGAATACTAAAAGCTTTAAAGGGCTAAATTCCAGGCCGTAAATTAAATGTACAAAAAAAACAATAATATGTCACAAATTCAAAATTTTAAAAGTTTATTTTTATACAAATCATGAATCTCTTAGAATATTTGAAAAAATTGAGGTTTTATTTGGTTTTTTGTGTTAAATACTTACAAAAAAGATGAGTCTCGCTTTTTTTTATTATAGATGCCCTAGAATAATGGATGTTCCTATGTATCTTTTACATGTATTTAATTTCTATGATTTACTCGATTTTGATGAATCTAAATAACTCCTATTATAAGACATACCTTTCTACTAACTATAAAGAGTATAAGGGCCAATTGTCATTAATCATATTAAAAAAAGGTTTTTAGGCAATTATAACTAACTCGTACGTAGTTAGCATAATATTAGTACTGTTTCAAAAAATTAAATTATTATGATATGAAACCACGTGACTCGCTTCGTGGTGGTTAATCTTAAGAAATAGGTATTCTTACTGTAGCTTAATATACATATAAAATAATTACAATATTATAGTTTGTGCAAAAAATAGGCATCTTTTAAATAAAAATAGCGATATTAGTAATAGGGAAAGCAAGAACCGCAATAAATTAATGGTACCAAGGCCTAAGGCTTCAGAAAATTCCTAGATCGTTTGTGAGCTTCGTATACGTTTTTATAATAAAATTCCGTAATCTCTTTTGGACTTGCCATTACTCATGTTTAAGAAAGCAATTAAAAAACTTTATTAACATACCTTTATATACTATTCAAGACTATGTTAATAATGAGAAAGCTTGATATAAGTTGCAACCAACACTAGATTAAGTGTAATTTTTGATTAGTTTGACAATTATGTATTAAATAATTTATAGAATTAGGCGTTACTTTACGGCGACCCATAATACAAATGTTATAGTAGCAAAATAATTTTATTATTACTTTAGAATTATGTATTATCTAAATTAATATTTTTGAAAAGAATGACCGCTGCGTATTTTGCTGGTTCTTCTCTAAGCAAAAGCATCTTTCCGAAACTTTGGATTAGCTTCATTGTAATTTAACGATTCAAAAGTCCTTGTAAAAATAAATTTGAATAAATAACAATTTAAATTATTTTTTGGTTCGTAACATTAGAGGACAAAGGTAAATAAAATATCGTAAGTAATTTGCAACTTAAACGATGACTTTTAATACATTTTACCTATATTACATTCGTTTTGTACAGAAAACAACATATCAATGAAAAAAAAATGTTATTCTCAATTCGACCATTTGCTTGTTATAAATGAAACAAAAAAACAACAATAATATCAAAAAAATTACGTATAATCGAGATCGTGGCATGGAATAGAGTAATAAATGGCTAAGTTCTATGTTTATGACCAGATTTATTTAATTTGATCGAAAGACATTAAAAGTAAATTCTAATATTAAAAAGTTATATAGCGGAAGATATCTGCCTGTATGGATTTTTTTTAATCTTTATAATTAGAACGTACATTGAAAGCAATACATGTCAGTCCATAACAAAATTTACTGGATTTAATTTATTTTCTTCATGTGTAAATTTTTAATTTATATTTTTTTTAAAGGTTTAATAGGTGGTATAAGGAGCCTTTGCAAATTAAGCTTTAACTTTTCATTGGCAGATTATGAATCTAATTCAATAACAATTTTTAGATTAGCTATACATTTATAATTATCACTAAGGTAATTACGAAAGTTATACATAAATGTAAAAAAAAATTAAAGATAATAATTAATGAGACTATTTATAGATATAAAAAATGTAATCAAGTCTATTCAAATTAAAAGCCATAACATCATTGCCACAAAATTTTCAGAAAACGTATAACCTAACACATTGCAATTTCCCAATGCATACGGTCGAATCAAAAATAAAAATTAGAAGAATCGCTAGTATCTAACTAATGGAGCATTTATATTTAAAAAACTAGACCTTTTCGTAAAAGCTGAACATAATATTATAACTTATAATAAATGCAAGACCGTTGCTCGCGTGTCACAGTTAAGAGTGGAAACTGAAGTTCACAAAATTCCAAATCTAGTATTAATCCATTCTTATTTATTGTGTACAGGAATGAGCTTGAATTTAAGTCTAAGGTACTAAGAGTATTACTACATATAAATAGGGATAAGACAAAAAGATCTAGCTTTTATTGCGACTAGGCGTCGGGGCAACTTTCTTGCGATAACTCAACTAAAACGGACAATTTATAAAAAATCACAGTAACAAACTTCCAACGATAACTCAACTGTTAAAACAGAAACAGACCGAGAAAGCGACCCCGTTTCCTAACTGTATTAATATCTTAAAATTGGTTATGTCCATAATTGCTGTCCAGTATACAACCTTGGTGGTTTCCTTCACTGTAACATGGCCGCCGCACTCACACATTCAACCGTGACACAAGACTAGCGCGTGTGTGGTCACCGCACATGCCACAAACCTAAGTTCAGAACACTCAGCTTTGGCAACTTCACGATATGGTCCAAGCCCTGAGGAGTGATGCACGTACATCCGTACAAGTCTATCGCCTTCAAATTGCGTAAGCTTTCGCCTAAAACGCGAAGTCCCCTATCTGTGACCCGCGTGCACTGGCCTATATTGAGCGTCTCGAGTTGCGATAACCTGGCAACCCGTTCCAGCCCCTCGTCTGTCAGCCGACAAGCGCTCAAAGATAACGAACGAAGTCCAGATAGCCCTAGTGTTGCATGGGACAGTGCCTCGTCTCCGACTTTATCGCAAAACGAGACGTCTAAAGCTCTTAATCTTCCACTTTCTGCCAAATGCCCAACGCCGGTGTCCGAAACACCATCACACGCTCTTAAGTTTATATCCTCCAAGTCTGAAAGCCTCGCGAGATGTTTTAAGCCAGCATCAGTAACTGCTACACAAAAAGATAGATTTATAGATTTTAAATTGGGAAGTCCGGTAGCAGCGTGTCTCAAAGCTTCATCCGTCAATCTTTGGCAATCTTGCAGTCCCAAATGCTCCAAATCTGGGGTTCCCTTGGCTTCACCTCCGCCACAAAGGTGTGCTATCCCATCGTCATTAACATGCCAGCAAGATCTTAAATTTAATCGCCGTAATTTACGCAAACCCCAAGCAATCAACAGTAACCCTGTGTCGGTTACATTGCTGCATCCACCTAGTTCTAATTCTTCTAAGTTTTTTAGCGATTGTGCTATTCTACCGAGAGATGAATCAGTAACCTGTTTGCATAGCGAAAGATCCAATCGGCGAAGCGATGGCAGTTCAGCTGCGAATGCACTGGCTAGTGCTGCGTCAGTGACACTATAACATCCGCTCAAAGAAAGAGATTCTAATCCAGGTAAAGCGGCCACCGCATCTCTCAATCCGCGTCTTAATGATAGAACCTGTAGTCTCCGTACTCCGCGTCTAGCTAATGAGGCAAATAACACTGGGGCTGGCCTTCTCAAATGCAGGGCAGCCTCGACTCCGCGCCAAACAGATCTACGGTCCGCTGCGTCGCGCCAAGTACGACAAACTTGAGCCGCTCTTCCTCTGTCGCGCACTGGCAATCTCTCAAATATCAATGCTAACAATTCCGGGTATAATCGTGATATATGGGTACCATTTACGTCCGATCCGGGCTCGGGCAAGAGAGCCGTCGATAAGTGAGGCCGGTGTATCCTGTAAGGAGCGGTACGATTTTTTCGCCTCGTCGTGCCTTGTGGCAGCTCGGTCAGGCCGAGCCGTTCGTCGCGCCAAGATAACACTTCCTCTGTCCATGCACTCATGACATTACACATAACATGACACAGGTTGTATCGGACCGGTTTTCGGTGAAATCGAACGGTGGGCGAGCGAGCGACCGTCCCGCTCGGCTTTTGGTCGTGCACTGACGGCGGAGAGCGGCCCCCGCCCGCCGCTTACTCGCTATTGGTCGCGCTCGGCAGCACGTGACGCGCGGCGTATCGATTCGGAGGCTCTGCGGCGGCATTTTTAAGTTGGCGGGCCGAGAGCCCGCCTTCGTCCCGCGCGGCCCGCTACGCCCGCCACATAGATTATACAACAAACCGACGGTACACTTCATTCATTTCTATACTGATAGAAAATACCATTTTTTTGTAACTTTTCCTCCAGGACAGAGATTGTTTTGAAATCATATAATAAGTACGACCTAAGTGATTTGAACTTTCGAGATTCAAATTATTATAAAAATTTTGTGATTGGATTTAGTAGGTGTAGTGTTAATATTTAATTACATTGAATGTTATAAAAAAATAATACAAAATGCATAATACATTTATATACGTTTAGACCATTTAAACTATACTATATCTTAAGTATTTATATTCATTATATAATTTTACGAAAAAAAGTTTAAAAGTACAGAAATAATATACAGAAGTAAATAGTGGTATCAATTTGTAATATCACCAGTGTTTAAAATATTTTATTATTTAATATAACAAGAAAACATTGTAATAACTATTTTACATCAAATCTTGTCACTATTTAAAGATGATTATGGTGTTTTACTCTATGAGCTATTAAAATATTACGTAAATTAAGGTACATAGCCATATTTTTTGTTCTATGACCATAGTGATAAGGCGGCAAAACAACTCAGCGCGCCGTATATTTTCGTTCGCGTTGCACTTGCCGACGGTTAGGACCGCTATACTGAGACCTCTATCACTGGCCGCGACAGCCACTATTACATGGTAATAAGAAAATTCTGAGGATATGACATAGGCCTTTCATAATGGGCGCCTGATAACATCAGCCAACTATTACAAGGGCAACCGGTTGCTGGCTGAATATGATATTCGAAATTCGAATTGAATCGGCCCAGAAACGAACGCGCTGCAGACTACTTAAAATTTACTTAACTTAGCAGTTTTTTAACTCGTGCTGTATTTTTTTAGGTAGGTACGTAGATTAAATACATACTTAAAATTAAATTTCTCGATTTTTAAGTACTGATTTTACCAGTTACGAAATAATTGTATATTTTAGTAATTAAAAAAAAAAAGTTATCACAGATCTTATAATTATAAATATAGTTTTAATGACATTGAGATTAGTTGGAATAGCTGGCTTACACTTACCTTTTATATAATGGTTAAGTTTCCAGTTGAGAAAAAAGACTTTTATAGGCTGTACTCACAGATGAAAAAAAAAAGTTTTGCTGATTGAGTGAAGCCTGTTAAAATTACTTTGGTATTTATTTAAATGGAGTAAATGTTAGTTGTGATAATGAATACTATAAGTAAGACAATATGAGTGCGAATAATAGAAGCGCTGGAATGCTCAAAACTTGTGATGACGATCGGCTTACTATTAATAGTGATTGTATGCGTTTTTTATTTGTGTAGAGAGGTTAGTTTTGAAATATGAAATGCTGAATTTTTAGTGCTCCACACTCTCTCTTGCTTTTATGATCTCTAACCGATATGAAGAAACAATAACGTCGGCCGTTTCTTTTCAAGTATTTTTTTCTTTGTAAACTACGATTTTAGTATCATTTGTAATGAATGTCCCTTAAATTTTAAATTAAGGTAAGGGCACTAGTAATTGACCATGTACTAGTAGTTGACCGTTTTGCATGAAATTTTAAATAATAAGCGTTTTGTTTGTTATAGCTAATAAAAAATACATTTGTAATTACCTGTTGCCATCTATTAACAACTGCCCAAAACCTCAGAATTGTAGCTTATTGTTTAATATTTAAAATTTAATATTATTAATTAATATTTTTTATTAGCTACAACAAACAAAACGCTTAGGTATTATTTAAAATTACATACTAGCCGTGTGGTATCCGGCTGAGTAGAATAGACCACCCCCTTTTTACCGAGGTGTCGTAAAAGGCGACAAAGGTAAGTCGACCCGCCGTGTGGTATCCGGCTGAGTAGAATAGACCACCCTCTTTCTTACCGAGGTGTCGTAAAAGGTGACTAAGGTAAGTCGACCCACCGTGTGGTATCCGGTTTAGTAGAATAGACCACCCTCTTTCTTACCGAGGTTGATTAAGGTATGATAAGATATGATTAAAGTAAGTTCACGTCAGGCAGGCGGCCGGTCGTAAAAACGCAGCCAAATCATGTGACAGCATGTTTATAACTTGTGCTGACCCCACTTAGAGTGGGATAAGGGCAGAAAGATGATGATTTAAAATTTCATACAAAACGGTCAACTTCTAATACATGATCAATTACTAGTAGGGTTGCACCCGTACTATATTATACATATAGTATCGTACTATATTTTAGTCAATTGTACTATATATTATAGAAAAACAATATAGGACGAAAAATACTATATTTTTATCGCTACTTCAATTGTCGAGCTTTTTTTGAAACAACTGTGAATGGAACGAAAAAATGGGTTGTTAATTTACTTTAATATAGACCTAACTTGCTCAGATGGCTATAATTATTTGAAAAATAATAGAACCTTGATGGCCAAAGCGAAAAGTAATAATAAAAAATCATGGAAAAATAAATAATGATTAAAAATAGATGTGCACTATTTTTTTGACTGATTTCCTAAAAGTACTATATTTTTTTGATTTAAAAAGAAAAATACTATTTTTCTTAAAAAAAAAGGTGGCAACCCTTATTATTAGTGCCCTTACCTATATATTGAAACTTATTCAATATGATTGTGTCACAACTTATGAATGGATGAACAGATTTTAATATTTGAATGGCCCGTTGACGTAGATCGCAGCCTTGCCTTTAACTCTGGGGGTCGTGGCTTCGATTCCCATCATTCGTAAAAATGTTTTTTTGTTTCATCAAGTCTGCGTGTATATAGGTATTTATGTATATATTTAAAATTATATATGTTTTTATTTACAGGTTGTCTGTCGCTTAACACAAGTATTAGGGTGCTTACTTTGGGAAAGGACGTCCCTCTGTGAACATTATTTTCACAGTTTTAGGTTATGTCCTTCTTATTTATCGCTAAATTTGCTATTTAAAACTAAACCAGATGCTTTCGTCGTTTTATATAACTTTTCTACGAATTAAATCATCATCTGAGAACAAATAAAGTTTTTCTAATCTATTCTATCTTCCTGCCCTTATCCTACTCTAAGTAGGGTCGACACAAAATGTTATAAACATGCTGTTACATGATTTGGCTGCGTTTTTACGACCGGCCGCCTGCCTGACGTCGACTTACCTTAGTCGCCTCTTACGACACCTCGGTAAGTAATGAGGGTGGTCTATTCTACTCAGCTGGATACCACACGGCTTTTTTTTTACGAATTAATATAGTAAGTAATGATAACTCTTGGTATATTTACATACTTACACGATAATTAGTCTTTGGATGAAGCTAAGATAGTATCAATTCTTTATTCAAAATTTTAGTTATTCAGTATAAGTAAACTAAGTAGTTACTAATTTATCAGGCACTGAAATTTTCAAAATATTGTTTATAAAAGCTTAATTTAATACAAACAAAATAAGCATTTCGATAATCATTATGATAATGTATCCATAAGCTACGAGCTTTAATTAACAAAAAAAAATAAGAAAATAAGTCGGCCATGTTTAAATTATAATACAGGTAAACGCTCACATACGTATTTCTATAACCGAGTGTATATGCAAATAGGAAGACTGAGTGCACAATTAAAAAGTAACTTAATTGCTATGACAATAAAGTTGTATATTGCTAATATCAATGGACTAACATATAGTAAGGTATCCAAACGTTATGACAGAATAAAATGAACTTTACTGTTATTGTAATAAAGGTGAAATTTTATTTAATATTATTAACAAAAAAAAGGAAAGTTATTTATAGAAAAATAAACCATAACTGATTGATAGAAGATTGAATTTGGCATAAAAGTGTATTGGGTAAACATGAAATGTAAATCAGCTGACGTAAATATGTATGTGTGTGTGCGGACCGTCGTGCGTGCAGTAGAGTCGGCCGTTCCACTTGACTCGTTCTGTTTTTGAAATTACGCTTTTTATTCGTTGAGAAATAGATTTACATTTATAATTTTATGGCGACACAATTTTTTAACAATGTTGATATTTGGGACAAAATATAACGAAAGCGACATTGTTTTTTCATGTTTCATATAAATAATAGTCTACAGTAAATCAAGTATGAGATATTTTTTTCAGTTAACTTTAGTTTTAGATGAAAAAAAAATTGCTCGAGGAAACCATTATAGTACTTTTAACAGTGTATTTCAGTTGTAGGGTTTATAATATATGCTTAAATACTTGTATACTTAATAATTAATGTTGGACAAAACGACCGAATCTCATACAAAATATTTCTTTTCACTTCAGTTCAGACTTCAGTATGTAGTTTCATAAAAAGCAAGACAGCCATACAGAAACCTTATTTAATATTATGATAATCAACAATAGTGTGACCCTGTAGACTAAAAAAAATCTTGCATCTATTTATTATTCTTGTCTATGATTTGTAAAATAATACGTTAATCCATTACAACATGCACATTTTATGCCTACATGCACAAAATTCGAAATTTGAAAAATCTACTAGCATTCCTCGAAGGACGCCTTAAATGCATGACGGTATGATTCACAAATAATGTGACCAAACGTTGTGGAAAGATTAAAACCACAATATAGTATTTTGATAACCATAAAAATGGTTAAAGTGGTTTAACCCTAAAAGCTAGACATATGCTGTCGCGGACTTTTATTTAGATCTTTTAGAGGGGAACAATTTTGTAATACATAATTATTGAATAACTATAACCGTTTACTCAGCGCACGCAAGGAAAGCTTTAAATTTTGCCGTTTTCGTACTATTTTGTATTGCTGCTTCTCTCCTATTCATCTTAGCGTGATGTTATATAGCCTAGAGCCTTCCTCGATAAATGGACTATCTTACACTGAAAGAATTTTTCAAATCGGTCCAGTAGTTCCTAAGATTAGCGCGTTCAAACAATCAAACAACCAAACCAATGTAGCCAAACTACACATTTTAATCAAATTTCATAAACAGCGCTTATGTTATTATTTCTTGGTAGTTGTTCACTTTAATTAGCCTTTACTGTAATTTATTATTAATATTAAAAAAGGCAACTTTGTCAAATAGTCAGAAAAAAATCGATTTTATAAGTCGTTTAATTTTAATGGCAATAAATCGATTATTTGTTATTTGTTTTTTACTCCATGTCACATCCCTATATACAAGACAGTAATGACTAAATGTAACTAGTAATAAGAAATATATTTTGATAAGTGCAGCCGCCGTGATTCTTGCTGGCTTTTCTCAGTAAGAACAGCATTCCGAAACAGCATTAGAGTTGACGATTCAAAAGCGCTTGTTTACAAGTTTACTTGAATAATTTGGATTTGAAAAAGCCAACAGTGAATATGGACACTCTATTCTCGAAGCAACACTCAACTTCTCAGACGCAACTTGACAACAAACGTTTTTCTGTCCGTTTTTTTTTCCCGCCTACCTGAGCTGCCATATGGTACGTCATGCCCACGCATTGAAATAACTACCTTATTTATCTAAAAATTCGGTTTAAATTAAAATGAATTGATATTTCAACGCGGTTGGTATAGGCAGAGAACTTCGGGTGTTATTTGTAAAACTTGTTCAGAATATCAGATTATTATTAATGCCCTTGAGCATTACAATTTTCAATGCAAATTTAATTTCAAATGAAGCTGATATTGATAAATTTCTTTAATATTTTTTTAGACTAAAAAGTAAAATTAAAAAAACGTATTTCAACATTAAATCTTTGCGTTTTTCTGATTTTCATTATGACTCAAAGATTCAATTGTCGAAAAAAAAATCTAAAAGTAAATCTGTTTTATCCTTATTTTTAAGAGAAGAGCAGGAATTTATTTCCACCGGCTTGCTTTAATGCGGATTAGGTTATACATATCCCAGAAATATATATAATATATAGGTTTCCTCACGATATTTTCTTTAAGCGGAGTGTTTGATTAATCGCAAATATCAATTAGGTACATAAGTTTTAGCAGATATTTAGTAATTCTTGCCGGGGTTTAAATCCATTACCCCCTGGAAAGAGTCACACTCCCGTTTGACCATCACAGTTGAAATTTTTTATTTTGAGTAATGTCAAAAGTGTATAAGTGAATAAAAGATGCTATGAACTTCGGGTGCGGGGCGAAACGATTGTTGAGTTTGTGATAGTGAACGTAGGTATGTAGTGCTTGTGTGTTGTGGTGGCGGTGGTGAAGGTTTGTGCATGTGTTTTTACGAATCCTGCATGTATCGGATTGTCCACTCAACATTAAGCATTATTGTCGTATATTATTTTCTATTTTACTTCATCGCGGATTATAGCAAAATAATTTTATTATTACTTTTGTATCATGTATAGGTACTAAAAAGTAATGATTTAGTATGTTTATAGTCAGATTAAATAAGACAGCGTTATACAAGAATTTTTAAAAGATTTCGTTCATCTGGTTTATATATATGTACATATATTATATAACATATGTATAATATATGTACATATATTAAGTATGTATTTTACATATATTACAGTCAAATTGGGTAACTTTGAATGACTTTTTCAGATTTTTCAAAATATAAAAAAATAGGATGACCTTATTTAAGGTTTTGATGAATAATGAGTGTTCTTTTATACCGAGTTTTAGAATAACTAACTGTATTACTAAGTAACTAGAAAGGAAATGGAAAAAAAATATGCTTTTGTGCGTGTTCAAAGTTACCTTGAGTTTTGGGTAACTTTGAACCGAATTATTTTGAAAACTAAAAATCCTTGAATTCACAGAATTTTCGTATCATGGGTAAAATTATACTTATGTTCTGAATGAATGAAAGATAGATCTGTCAAATTAAGTCAACTTGTCATACTTAACAGCCAACCGTTTACTTTTTTTTGTAACGAATACATATTTATTTGTAATTGTAAATATTTATACAAAAATCAAACCTAAATAACAAATTCTATAATCAATTACCATTCAAATGAGATCAAAACATTAATGGTTGGCAAGAGAATTTGAAAAATAATTTACCCCATTCCATGAATGAGATGTCATCTTCAATGTACATTTTATCTTTATTTTTTGTTATTTGATGCTCTTTTAAGATGAAAACGATGTTTTCTTTTTTAATAATAGTAAATTCCTTTTTTGGAAACCATGACCGCGAGTAACGACCTGTTACTATCCCATTTCTGACCATAGGCCTCCTCTCTCCGTCTTTGGAGAGAAGGATTGGAGCTTAGACCTACCTCGCTGCTCCAATGCGGATTAGTAGGTTACACATATCCCCATAATTCTCTAGAGATACGTAGGTTTCCTCGCAATGTTTTCCTTCACCGAAAAACGTGTGATAAATTGTAATTCACAATTAGACACATAAGTTTTAATAGAAACTCATTGATGCCTGCCCTGGGTTTGAACCTGCGACCTCTTCGAAAGAGTCCGACGTTGTTACCGCTGGGCTATCACAGCTATACAGCTAAGCTTTCATCCTTGTTAAAGCACCGGATTGGATTTTATTACGATACGTGTGGTCCTGCATGTAGGTATAAGGTATGTGAATGTTGCCTGCTTTATACGTTTAGCAATACATAGATTCTTTTAATAAACGCGGATTATAGCAAAATAATTCTATTGTAATTACTGTATGTACTAAAATATTTTTAGAAATCAATAACTCTTTGTCAATGTTACCCATAAACTAAGATAATGCAATTGGGTATCTTTGAACCGTTCAAAGTTACCCATATTTAACTAAAAATAGGGGTGGTCCACAAATTTCCCTGTCAATGGATATAAAACGATGCAAAATCATGAAATTATGTGAAAAAGTATAATTTCAACGTACAATTGATCATTAGAAACCGAAAATCATGTGTTTTACACACCTTTTCTGTAATTAAATCGGAAATGTAACTCACATACCTTTCACTGCTAAAAGACAGCGAAAAGAAAATTTAGAAAAAGTGTCAAAATTTGTTTCAAAACTATAAATTTTAAATGACATTTGACAACTAAAACATTTAGTTTTTTCATTTCACTCAGTTATCAGTTTTAAATCAGGTTACAGATATTGAAAAAAAAATTAATAATTATTTTAGTCGTTTTATTCAATGTTACCCGTAAATTCAAAGTTACCCAATTTGACTTAGTATTTTACATATATTATGTACTATCTTAAAAGTACGATTTTAACGCCATCTTGTGACGAATAGAAAATTAACCAAAAGCGCTCTCTATTGACAAGTAGCCATAGTACTGCATAAACGTCTAACCCTCATGCCATGAGCAGTTCGTTTGATGAATAGACTATAGATGACACTTTTCTATACTATACTTGGTTAAAATTAATAAAATAAAACGTATGAAAAACAAAAGTCATAACAAAATTATTTTGCTTTAATCCGCGATGAAGTAAAATATTAAAATCTTTATATTATATTACGTTTGTATTATGGATCTCCGCAAAGTAACGCCTAATTCTATAAATAATTTAAAATGTATGAAGATAAAATACTGGAAAATTCTTGAAATAAAAAATAAAAATCACCTGTTGCTGGAAAAAAAACGTTCAATGTTGTCAGTAATATTAATTTAATATGAGTGTTGACATGGATATATAAATTATTGTAAAATTTAGATTATGGTATTGTTGAGTTTTCTGGTGGTCTTTAAAGACTGCATTATGAATTCTTAGTAAGTATACCGTTTTACTAAATTAAATACAGAGACTAGTGTAAAGCGACGAGATATTTTGTATCGGCAACACTGGGCGGACGGGGAGATAAGATGGCGGCGAGCTACAAGAAGGATGTGTTCGATGGAAATGTATAATAATATAATATAAAGAGGGATCTTTGGAAAGTAGATTACTGATTTCAATGTACGGAATTATATTTAAGGAAAGTTAATACTATAGTTTTATTACATTTCAGAAGTGCCAAGAACTTTAAGGTATGTAATGTAAAATGGAGAAATGTTTCAATTTTAATTATTTCATATGTTATTATTTTGCGATAACCATTTTCATCATACCTGTTTTGATATACACGCCTACTGCCTTATTTTCATTAACTTCCTTTAAAAGAAAATAGATGACTGACAGTATTCGATGTAATTAACTTATTGTGTTATTTGTTTAATTTTATTTGTTAAAAAATAAATACCTGCGCTGTACAGGCCATAAACAAGATAATAATAATAATAAAAATAAATACAACAAAACAAAACAATAAATTTTAAATAATATAAATAATAAAAGTATCTTTAATATAAGTTTAATGTAAAAAGTATTTGTCCTTGCTTTTATATGAAAATAGTAAGAAAAGTATTACGTAAATGATAATTATACCCAATTGGTGTTCAATATTTTGAATTCCTTTGAAATACTTGCAATTTTCAAACTAATGGTTTTAGATCTAACAAGTAAAATATTAATCAATATTTCATTTTCATTATAATATTTAGTAATATTGAGTTTTTAGGATATAAAATATATTATTGTGTGTAGTTTCAGCTTGATAAACAGGTTCGAGACTCATTTAGGCTGGTACTAATCCATATCAATACAAATATGCTAAATACTGTGTCTCAGATGCATGGAGATTGAACTGAAAGGGATTAATTCAAGTTGTATTACCCTTCATTGTGTAATTGTGGCTGTGGTGTATGCAGGTGGAGATGTAGAGTGTAATGTACTTTGTATATTTATATACAGGACACATATATGTGATACATGCATGAACATAGTCACTCTAACTCACACTGATACAAAAGGACATATACAGTTTCAGGATGCACCATGATAGTAACATGAGAGCCCTTGGTGAGAGTGGTTGTAAAGTGACATGTTGTTACTGTAGTGTGTGTTTGAGCCTGTGCTATATTCACACAACATTGGTTTGTAAACACTACTGTGGCCGTAGCAAGTGGTAATGCTATGGATTTTGTTATAAATGGTTATACAAAAATGATATTTGATTTAAAGCAATGAGTACTAATACATATATATTTTATTTATTTGTTGCACAAATTGTGTTTGCAGTGCTGGTCTGGTTCTGGGTCTAGATTTTTAATAGACATCAATATTTGGAGTTTATTGATATAATTTACCTGAATCAGAATAAATATTTATTACTTTATTGTACATACATATTGTTAGAAAAGTTAAATAGTACATGCACCTACATTTGAATACCAGAAGGAAAAGGTGAAGAAGGGAGATATGGGTAATATAGAAAGAAAGAAAAATAACAAAAACAAATGATATATAAAGAATAATAATTGCACATTTTACACAAAAGAAAAAAAATGCAGTACAGATACAAGTAAATATTTAAATTTTTATAAATTTGACTGTTTAATTTTTGTAAAATAAGTAGATAAATAAAGATGTTAGTAATATATAATTACTTGAAACAAATATTTTCTAGTCTGTGACTTAAATGCCGAAAGGGAAACAGATTTGGTTTGTTATAGATAGCAGTTAGTAGTTCACTTATATGTTTATACTCATAAATTACAGATAGTTCAGTTTGTCTCTAATTCATGTCTTTAAATATTTGATGCCCTTTCCCTATAAGTTCAGTTATGATAGAATATGATTATGATTTATATAAAATAAAGAAATCATTTATTTATTGGAATAAATCCACAGCTATTATTATAACTAAACACTAAAATAAGTCAATTAGAATTTTATTGCTTGAAGCAAAACTGATATTAGTGATTGTTTATTAGGAGTCCATCTTCATTATCAATCATTAGGAATCTTATTATTTATTTATACACTTTATTGTACACCACAACAAATAAATTGGAAGCAAAAAAAAAAAAAAACAAATTGTAACATACAAGAGCTTAGTAGCGATCTCTTCCAGGGGACCCTTGGGTTAAGTAGAACTGTAACAATGGTGTGGGTGGTGCACTATTCTATAGTTAAATACATACTAATAATACATATGAAGACAAAGACAAAAGATTTACACATCATAAAAACATCTAAAAGTAATATATATGCAATCTATAAACTAATACATATTATATAATGAATACATAACAATGATTTAAATACATACATTAATTATTATTTGACAAGTAGTATTGCTTTACAGATTTTTTTAAAAATATAACTAATGATTTGGATTCTTGAATATTTAAAGGTAATACATTCCATAATTTAATCTTAACATTGTATTTATATATACAGAAGTTTTAGGATACTTTTGGATCTGTTTGTATATTTCCCACCTTCTGTAGAAAGTGAGATGTTTATTTCGTTGTTTAATTTCTGTTTTGTAAAGAAAGTAAGGAACATACTTGACACAGAAATACAAATAAAAATACTAATTTCAACAGTCCTACATTTTCCACAAAAAAAAAATAGAATAAAATATTAGTGGATAAAAATAAAATATTAATAATTAAATTAGTATTCACTGGTTAAATAATTTTAAACAGGTCATAACATTTATTAAAGGTATATGAAATCTTTAAAGGATTAAATATGAGGTAAAGTGCCGCATAACTATTATAAGGAGTATTAAACAGTGTATAAATTTATATTTTGAACAACTTGGTTGCATATGGTTTATCCCAGGCACTTTTGTTAATTAGTTTGACAAATTTGTTAAATTAGTTGTTTATATATATGTGTTTTCATTTTTGTGAAATAATTTGTCTTAAAAGGTTTTCTGTATATAATTCTTTTTGTTATGAATAGATTCTAACCAAATACCTTTCTTTGCGAGTTATGTGGAGCATTATGGGGGATGATGGTGATCGCTATCAACATGCAAGCAACCTGAAGGCATTAAATACAAGATGATCGCTATCAACATCTACGGAACCTGAAGGTATTGAACATGAGTTGAAAAAAAAAAGGTAATCGCTTTCAGATTATAAGCAACCTGAAGGGGTTAAGTATGTGTTAATCGAGCCAGATGTTTAAGACATAAAAGCCTATTGCCAGGTATTCGGGCATTTATGATGATATATTTTAAGATGATAATCTCGCTAAAATGTATGGGTTAGCGAATATTGTGTAACTGTGTAGTATTGATATGGACAAACTTGCTAGAATTGATGGGTTAGAAAGTACTATGTTACTGTTAGGATGTTTATATACAATCTTGCTGAAATTGAGGGGTTAGAAAGTATTATATTACTGTTAGGATATGAATAGACAAACTTGCTAGAATGGGGTGGTTTAGTAAGTATGGCCGAACTACAGTAACATATAATTAATGGAGTTGCTTTTTACCCCGACAATATAAAGTATTGTGTCATTCGAATCTAACCTCTAATATAAATAAATTCTTCTGCACAACTAGTACAGCTTAATATGGATGATATATTTGTATGGCATTGATTTTATATTTAGTACAGAAAGAGTTAAGTGTAAGAAATATGCTTATACATAAAGAATATAAAGAAAATATTTGAATATTATTTGAATGATTAAAATATCTGGATTGAGAATATTATCAGCTCTGCAGTCTTGAATGACAAGACTGAGGTTTAATAATGTGAAATTGAAAATGTATAAAGGATTGATCGCAGAGTTTCTTGCTGGTTCTTCTCGGTAAGAGCAATATTCCGCACAAATTGTAGATTCATTAAACATATTGAGCATTAACGATTCAAAAGTACTTAAAAGAGGTAATTTGAATAAAGATTATTTTAATTTGATGAGTTAATTTTGTTAATGCATCATCTACATCGCACTCCGTGACTGAAGGGTGTAGCGTTGCGATAGTCGGTGTCGCAAAATGAATGGTTTGCATACACTATACTCCGTGGACGTTGTACTGTCACGATAGTAAGCGATTTGATGAGTTGATTTTGTTGTTGTACCATCTACATCGCACTCCGTGACTGAAGGGTGCAGCGTTGCGATAGTCGGTGTCGCAAAATGAATGGTTTGCATACACTATACTCCGTGGACGTTGTACTGTCACGATAGTAAGCGATTTGATGAGTTGATTTTGTTGTTGTACCATCTACATCACACTCCGTGACTGAAGGGTGCAACGTTGCGATAGTCAGTGGCGAAATGAATGGTTCGCATATACTGTACTCCGTGGACGTTGTACTGTCACGATAGTAAGCAATTGATGAGTTGATTTTGTTGTTGTACCATCTACATCACACTCCGTGACTGAAGGGTGCAACGTTGCGATAGTCAGTGTGGCGAAATGAATGGTTCGCATATACTGTACTCCGTGGACGTTGTACTGTCACGATAGTAAGCGACTTGATGATGACATCGCACTCCGTGGTTTGGTGCCGTGATGATCGACGATGAGCGATGGCTGCCGGGTGTGTTGACGGCTGCCGGGTGTGTTGACGGCTGCCGGGTGTGTTGACGGCTGCCGGGCGTGTTGACGGCTGCCGGGTGTGCTGACGGCTGCCGGGTGTGATGACGGCTGTCAGGTGTGTTGACGGCTGCCGGATGTGTTAACGGCTGCCGGGCGTGTTGACGGCTGCCGGGTGTGTTGACGGCTGCCGGGCGTGCTGACGGCTGCCGGGTGTGTTGACGGCTGCCGGGTGTGATGACGGCTGTCGGGTGTGTTGACGGCTGCCGGATGTATTGACGGCTGCCGGGCGTGTTGACGGCTGCCGGGCGTGATGACGGCTGCCGGGTGTGTTGACGGCTGCCGGGTGTGTTGATGGCTGCCGGGTGTGTTGACGGCTGCCGGGTGTGTTGACGGCTGCCGGGTGTGTTGGCGGCTGCCGGGCGTGTTGACGGCTGCCGGGCGTGTTGACGGCTGCCGGGTGTGCTGACGGCTGCCGGGTGTGCTGACGGCTACCGGGTGTGCTGACGGCTGCCGGGTGTGCTAACGGCTGCCGGGTGTACTGACGGTTGCTGGGTGTGTTGTTGGCTGCCGGCGACACTTAAGCGGACGCCTATCAGTGATAAGAATGAAGAAGGATTCGGCATGTCCAGGAGTGGAGAAGAGGAAGGCTTGTGGTTTATTCACCGGTAAGATGGAAGATATTGGGTAAGGATAAAACTGAAGTTGAGGCTTAAATAAATATCCCTTTCAGGGATAATATCAGATTTGTAAAAGCGACTGATAGCTTAAAGCAGGTGACACTGTCGGGACGGCAGTGAATCTGGTGGCACTACGTGGGGAAATTTGTCAAGTAGTCAATCACATGAGCTAACTACAAGTCTGGGCGTCTCCAGGACTCAGTAGATGTGTCGTTTAAGTTGTGGTAACTAATTGGACTGATTAGACTTGGATAAAGCATAACAACAGGAGGGATAAACGGTGCCATTGTTACTGTACGATTGTTATTGACTTTAAGTTTCTTTTAGTGTATTTATGATTTGGATTTGTGCTTTTAGGGCATGATATATTTCGCTGTAGGGGCTCCACAACAATAACCAGCAGAGTTCAATCCTGCTGGGGCAGTCGACCGGTTCCGAGCGCTGCGAGCGCGCCGCCTGCAGTGCCGCATGTGACCCGGCCCCAGTTATCAGCGCGCCCTCATTGCGAAGCCACGTCACTGTGCAGTATTTCCCTACTTACGTAGACAACCATCCTACTAATATTGTAAATGTGGAAGTTTGTGAGTATGGATGTATGTGTGTTACTCTTTCGCGGCCGACTCGCTGGGCCGGTATTGGTGGGGTTTGGCACATTTATCCGTTGTACACCGGAGTGACATGTGGACTTTAGAATTTATGTTGGTTCTACAGGAATAGCATGACAAAAAAAAGCGTCATCTATTACCGACCAATTACGCGACAGCAGTTTACGTGGGCGGGGTTGCGGGTAAAAGCCAGTATAAATAGTTTAGCCTTTATCACTTGGTTTGTTATAGTTATAATTGAATTCCAATAAACGATACTAATTTAATTAGTATACAGCAGATAACATCATAATTTAATATTGTTTTGTCACCAACGAAATGTACACATAGGTACATTAGTAAACATTGGGAATGTGAAACTAAAGTGATGGGAGTCAATAAAAAAAATTTGGAGAACACTTAAGTTTTACCCGTAACAGAAGTAGTAATCCATAGTTGCACTTTAAAGTAATGGTCATATGTAAAATTAGTTTAAATTTATTTGCAGGTTCTGAATGTCTTCTTTTGCCGAGTGTAAAGTGGTATCCCGTGCATGAGGACATACACGCGTTCAGGATGGACGAGTGTAAAGCGACGAGATATTTTGTATCGGCAACACTGGGCGGACGGGGAGATAAGATGGCGGCGAGCTACAAGAAGGATGTGTTCGATGGAAATGTATAATAATATAATATAAAGAGGGATCTTTGGAAAGTAGATTACTGATTTCAATGTACGGAATTATATTTAAGGAAAGTTAATACTATAGTTTTATTACACTAGTTATGTTTTGGCGCTCTATGGTTAAGGCCACTAGGGTACACTAAAAATGTATCTGTGTAGTACATGCACTAATCCAAAATTACATGCAAAATTAATGCACTAATCCAAAGTTAAATGGCATCCTTACCGTTCAGCTTCTTTCAAGGGTAGCTTTCATTACGCCGCAACCAAATGCTGGAACAACTTACCGCCCCTTTTGCGGAAATGTACTACTGTAGTTAATTTTCGTATTAAATGCAAATTACACTTACTTGTTCTTCAAAATACTGCCTAGCGGTTGTATAAAGCTATTCTTACAAATTTTATTATCTTTTATTATTATTTTTTTTTTGTTTTAGTCCATGTAATATCTCAAACACGAAATGCAACTGATTTAATTTTATTATTTCGTTTTAATTATTATTTTGTTTTATCTTTATTATTTCTTATATCAATTTAATATTCCTTTTTATTTTTAAACTTATATTTGTTTTGTTGTGTCTAGTTTTACTTACATTTACATTGTTTTAGAAACTGATTTCTGTTATGTTACTCGGGCAGCAGCTGAAAACCAGCGCCGTGTGTCATTAGTCCTAGTAATGACATGCGGCAATGCTGAGCTGTGTGCCCATTCTGTAAATTATCAATTGCAGAATAAATGTTTATCATTTCATTTCATTAATCTTGCACTAATTTCTATATTTACATAGATTTATCTTAAAGAACAAAAAAAATATCCCGTAGTTTTTCCATGATGCACGGACGGCAGGCCTCTATCAATTTATTTCTATAGACAATTAAAATGAAAAGTACTTGATTTAAAATGTAGAGGATAATTCAAACAAATCGTAGTACAATAATGTTGACACGCGCATCTCTTGTAGTTAAAGTGCGCTTGCGTGTAGTAACTAGTTACCTGGCAACATTAGCACAGAGCCGGATTTGCTTATATAAAAATACTAGCTGTGCACGCCGTGTGGTATCCGGCTGAATAGAATAGTACCACCCTCATTTCTTACCGAGGTGTCGTAAAAGGCGACTAAGGTAAGTCGACCCGCCGTATGGTATCCGGCTGAATAGAATAGTACCATCCTCATTTCTTACCGAGGTGTCGTAAAAGGCGACTAAGGTAAGTTGACCCACCGTGTGGTATCCGGTTTAGTAAAATAGACCACCCTCTTTCTTACCGAGGTGTCGTAAAATACGACTAAGGTAAGTTGATGTCAGGCAGGCGGCCGGTCATAAAAACGCGGCCAAATCATGTGACAGCGTGTTAATAACATGTTGGGCCGATCCCACTTAGAGTGGGATAAGGGCAGGAGGATGATGATTAAATTAAGCCATCTTCTAGAGTCTCCAAATAGGTGAAGCAATTTATAACTGCCGTTGGTATGCCGCCGATCGGGACATCAAGAGAAGTGTACTGTTTACTATGTGTAGGTGAGTAAAGACTTTTTACTATCCCACAGCTGGGCATAGGCCTCGTCACTCTGTTTTTTGCAACTCTTCTCGTTTTTACGTTTTAGAGAAGGGTTGGAGCTGTCAAGTCAGCGTAACTTATTCGGGGAACGGATGGTCGCGAGAAATAAAAATTCCTAGGATCGAGCCCCAGCTACCCTATTATTTTTTTTGTAGTTTCTTTTTTTTTATGTAAAAAATAACCGAGCAAGGCTCAGTCAATCAGGTACTATATATAATCCAAGATAAACGGTGTGGTTCTGGACGTATACAATAGCGTATCCTCGACCTTCCCCAACCAGAGTTTCACCACAGTGTTAGTTTCTCTGCAGTACTCATCCAAAACAGCCGTAAAAACCTAAACATTCTAAAACTTAAACATTAAACGTTAACATTCTCTATATAATATTTTTATTTTTTTAAATTTTAATTCATTTTTCATTGTTTTTATTTTTAATTTCAATTTGTGTAATTTTATTTCTCCGTGTAAATTTTTGAAAAGCCATAGTTGCTTTAAGTAAAGAATTATTTATTTATTTAAAACTTTAAAAAACCTCCATGTCACTTCGATGTGAAAGCATCCCAACAATAAAATGTGTTGCTTCTGTTTTCATATAGCTGAAGTCCGTATCTGTTCAAATTGTATTTCTTTAGTCAACATTCTTTAAAATAAAAAGGTAGATACACACTCACGTACACTTCATGGCCACGTACCTTTATTAAATGTACATTTTTAATCTTTAAAGACTTTCATTCAGGGTTACCATGTAATGAAAATTTTTAAAACAACGAATTGTTTTAAAAATTCGTGGATATAATTTCAGCACCCTTGGTTGCGTTCTCTTTTTTTTTTTTTTTGATTCTATGTATAACTCCATTGTCTTTAACACTTCTGTAACTGTCTGTCACTGTCGTTTTTACTGTCGTTAGATTAAGTTTTAGTTTTAAGTAAAAATGGTCGCCATTGAAAACCAGCGTTGAGGTACTCCTCAACTTAAGCTGAATGGTAATTGGCATTTTATAACGTCACATTTCTGTATATCTTGTATGTCATAATTTTATTTTATAATACCTCTTCTTTCTATAATTTACTGTTATTTACTTTGTTAATTTACTGTGATGTTATAAATAAAAGGTTTTTGATTTGATTTGATTTTTATTATCACCCTTTTTTACTGATTTCATTGTTCTTAAGGAGAGCTGAGCATAGAGTTATTATTGTCTTATAATGTAAAGAGAAAGCAAATGCGAGTGATCTATCTGTCTCTCTTTTTTATGTGTGATTAGACAAAGAGTGTCATCTTCCCTTTCATTATTTGTTGCGACACTCACTTACAAACCTACGCTGTGTGGTATCCGGCTGAATAGAATAGTACCAACTTCATTTCTTACTGAGGTGTCGTAAAAGGCAATTAAGATAAGTTGACCCATCGTGTGGTATCCGGTTTAGTAAAATAGACCACTCTCTTTCTTACCGAGGTGTCGTAAAATACGACTAAGGTAACTTGAAGTCAGGCAGGCGGCCGTTAAAAAAACGCAGCCAAATCATGTGACAGCATGCTTATAACATGTTGTGCCGACCCCACTTAGGGTGGGAAAAGGGCAGGAGGATGATGACTCTCACTTACAGACCTGCTTATGGCACCACCACTCTAGAATTAATAGCTCTATGGAGCTGGGAGAGGGTTCAATACTACTATGGAATAGCCATCTTAAATAGTATGTATCAAATATATCGACAGCCGCTTTTAAAATAATGAATTGTTTTATTTTACATTTGAACACTTGAAGTAAATAAGGCCTAAGTACCTAAAAATTAAAATTCGAACCTGAAACGAGTCCTTGAGTACTTGAGTCATATCGCCCGGAAAAATGATGACAATCTCGAAAAGATAGTCATCACAGGCAAGGTCCAGGGGAAGAGACCACGAGGACGAAGTCCAATGCGCTGGACAGATCAAATCCGCACCACTCTCAACAGCAGGATGCATGAGGCCATCCACGTTGCAAAGAATAGACAACAATGGCGCAACATTGTCCGTGACAAATTGATCCGTGGAGGGGGTCACGACCCTCAGCATTGAGGACACCGACGCAAGGAGTATGCAAAGTGAAACTCAAACTTAAACTCAAAGTATACTTTAATCGCGTAAACTCTTAAGCAAGTGCTTTTCAATCGATAACTCTACTGCTGGTCCGGGAACCTGCTTCTAACGCCCGCAAGAAACTCGATGGTTGCTCTTTCCAAAATAAAATCAATTCTTATGACTAGTCACATTTTATTGAAGTAAGCGTTACTTTGCGGAATTCCATAGTATAAAAGTAATAGTATAGTAACGGCCTATTACTATCCCATAGTTGGGCATAGGCCTCCTCTCTCTGTTTTTCTCTCTACGATTCTGCCTGTCTCAACCTCCCGTTCGCTGTCAATTTGAATTGTATATTGTCGATTTGAAAAAAAATGAATTTTCACAGATTTTTATAGATATTTAGGAAACTTTTAGAACCTTTAAACATAATATACTATATGTTCAGTCTAAGAATTGGTTTCAGAATTAATTCAATCTGTAAATCTTAAGTCGCTTATTTCAACGCAATGTAACCCCTAGTATCCTTGACAGTTAATTTGGAACTCTTTAGTTAAAATATGCAATCAAATATAGTTCTAATAAGCACAGTTGTGATCAAGAACTAGTTATCCGTTGAACTGTAGGAACAGGAATTCAAGTTCATTCCTTGGTCCGAAATCCGAAATACCGAATCAGTTTTGATCGTAACGTCGCCTTGATCGCACGTCACTCGCGAACCCAAAATGTTATCGTAAAATAAATCGCGAACGTCGCAAAAAATACACTATTTTCAAACACAAAAGCTTATAAGTGTGTAGTTGTATTGTTTCTTCATCTCTTGTCATATAGTTGAGTGCTTTTTGAATCTAGAAAAGTATATTTTAAGATTGTTTTGTGTTTTTTGTTTGTGTTATCCGGTTTGTTACTTTCTCTGCGAAATTAATCTGTGTTGATATTTGATGTTGTTATTATATTGCCTATTGTTTTCTTATTTTAATTTGGTGCGATATTAGCTTAGCGTTTAATAATCTCACTTTATGCGTAAAGAGTAGCTCAAATGAAACGATATTTGTAATTTAAATGACTAAAGATAAGTGCGATTTTCAACATGTTCATTAAAATTAAAGCTTAAAGTCGACTTTTTAATAAGCATAGGTTATGACTTATGACCTCCATTGTAAATTCGGAAAATTGTTTCTAGAAAAGTCAACAAGAAGCTGCGATTGCTTATTTTTCAAAATAAATTTCTTATATTATAATGTAACCAAGTTATAATATTACATCTTAGTTACATTTTCATCGTCCCTGTTTAGTGCAAGACGGGAACATAAAAACTTGACCTTGTATCATTTATATAATCTTCAATAATCATCATTCTGTTGCCCTTATACCACTCAAAGTAGGGTCGGCACGACATGTTTTAAACTTGCTGTTACATGTATTGGCTAGTTATTGTACGACAAGCCGTCTGCCTGACATCAACTTGTCTTTTTACAACAACTCTATAGCAAATGAAGGTCTATTCTACTCAGCCGGATAAGACACGGCGGGACAACTTACCTTAGTCGCCTTTTTCAACACTTCGGTAACAAATGAGGGTGATCTGGTCTATTTAACCGGAAACTGCACGGTGAGTTAACTTACCTTAGTCGCCTTTTACGACACCTCGGTAAGAAATGAGGTTGGTCTATTCTACTCAGCCGGATACCACACGGCGCATAATAATCTTCAATCGAAAAACAATTTTATTTAAGCAACTCTTTAATTCAATTATTTTTGTGAAATCAGCAAGAAAACAAACAAACGTATTAATTTGGTTCAAATAGTTGTTTTTATATGAAATTCAGGAGTTTTATTTTTTTAATCGATGAACTTCTAATGTTGTAATGTCCAGAGGCTTTTTGCAACCTTTTTGTCATGTCTTCTGCCCGGTATGGTGTGACTTGGAGTAGCAAAAATCGATTAATAAATAATCGATTTTATCCCTTTAAAAAAATCAATCTTTTAAAAAAATTCTGACCATTTCAAAAGTTGTCTTTTTTTAATATTAATAATTAATTACAATAAAGGCTAAATAAACTGGACAACTACCAACAAATAATATCAGATGCGCTGTTTGTGAAATTGGATTAAAATGTGTAGTTTGGCTAAATTGGTTTCATCCAACAATGCATATTTTATCTTAAAAAACAAGATAAAAGTAAAAAAGAAAAAGGGATAGCTAAAATAATCGATTTATAATGAAATAACAATCGATTATTAAAAATCGATTATTTTTATATCACTACTGTCCGGTTGATTACGGATTTGCGGCGGCCACTATCTTTATTAAAAAAACTAGCTATGTACTTATAATTTGTTAATTAAGCTGGAATTTAATCTGAGATTTACAAAGACTATGTCGTAATAAAGTTACGAACGATGTTACAATAGAAAAAACTTACTATTATTTCTTTAAAAACAGGCCCCTTTACACTCTGCGACTAAATAACCGTGTTTAAAAAATAAGGATATATTATCTGTATAGAAGAAATAGATTCAAAATATACATTTACTGTTATATAATATAAATTATATAGTTTATTTTGTTTGAGTCATTTACTGTCTCTTAAAAATAGCTTTTTAATGTGATATCCGCGCAAACTTTCGAAAAATGTTTTATCGTTTAATTTTTTTTTCTTTGATTTCGAATCATCTTCCTGCCCTTATCCCACTCTAAGTGGGGTCGGCACAACATGTTATAAACATGCTGTCACATGATTTGGCTGCGTTTTTACGACCGGCCGCCTGCCTGACGTCAACTTACCTCAGTCATATTTTACGACACCTCGGTAAGGTAGAGGGTGGTCTATTCTACTAAACCGGATACCACACGGTGGGTCAACATACCTTAGTCGCCTTTTACGAAACCTCGTACTTAAGCTTATATGCCGGACTAATGTATAATAAAAAACTGTTTTCTTCCTTCGCGAACACTTTCTTATGCAGCACTGAGATAAAAAGAATTCATCTCCGCTCTTTAAATATCTCCAAACCAAAAATTACATTCTATATACAATCAAACGTGAAAAAATATAAACAAACACCCTTTAGGAAAATAATATCAATGAAGATCACTAACATCATCCTCCTGCCCTTATCCCACTGTAAGTGGGATCGGCACATGTTATAAACATGTTGTCACATGTTTGGCTACGTATTTTACGACCGGCCGCCTGCCTGACGTCAACTTACCTTGAGAAAAAGGGTGGCCTATTCTACTCAGCCGGATACCATACGGCGGGTCAACTTACATTAGTTGCCTTTTACGACACCTTTAAATATCTCCAAATCTAAAACTATATTCGTCCAAACGTAGACAAAATATAATTAAACAAACACTTTCGTAACATAATATTAATGTGTATTAGTGATCATTTAAATAAACGTAATTTTAAGTAAATCGTAGTCGTATCGTTCACTGAGGGTTTAAATGTGACATTTTCCGCACCCAACGAGAAATTAGTTACGCTTTGAAGCTATTGTGTTGATCTGATTGAAATTATAAGGGATGACGACTGACTACTAATCTTTGGGACTTTTTTTATCGTACTTTAACCCTACATTTGTATTCCCCATTCATTTTTTTTATTTGTGTGTACTGGAAATATTTTAATAAATATGTATCTATATATTCATAGTTGCACAAAATAAGGATGACATATTTGTATTAACAATAGCAGTAGCAGTAGCAGGTTGAATTACTGTGATCACAATTATTAATATCATGGAATGAATATTATTTTTAAATACCAATAATTCCCAAGCTTACCACTCTAGCTATGTTGTATTCAGCTGAATAGAATAGGCCACTCTCTTTCTTACCGAGGTATCATAAAATACGACTAAGTTTAGTTCACTTCAAGCAGTCGTAAAATAAGTTGCCAATTCATGTGACAACTTGTTTATAACATGTGCTGACCACACTTAGAGTGAGATAAGGGCAGGATGATATTTCTACCAACATAATGGTATATTTAATGAATTATGGATCGAATAAAAAAAATAATCGATACATTTAGCTTTTTATAATATATGAATATAAGACGTTTAGAAAATGACTTAGCCTAGTTTTCATCTCGGTATAAAGTAAAGTCGGCAAAGTCGCTAGCAAAACCTTATTAACAAATTAAAAATAAAATATTGTATTTGGTGAAACGCATTATATGGGAATATAAATAAATAATAAATGATTGGGCTATTTTTGCAACAATTTTTTTCATGCCAAATAAAGTATTTAAGACAAGAAAAGGTAAAAAAATTCGTAAAACAGAAATATTTAAAAATACGAGAACTATGAGCTATTTTTATAGGAATCCATAAATTCGGATAATATAACTATGGGTTGCAGGGATATAATTTCACTGTCTAAGAAATGACTAACAACATTCTACCCTCCGATCCTTTTCTTGCAAGCCTGCGCTTTCATAGCAATTATTTTAATTAAAAAAATTATAATAGACAAAGACTCTCAGTCAGGTAAAAATTCAAACAAAAAACTTGATATCCAGCTTAATAGAGCTCGTCCGAAATAATTAACTTGAAAGAAATAAGAGCGAACACTAATTACACACCGAGGCCCTACAATTTGTAGTTTGAGGTTATTATCTTCTGTAGTGAAATTAATTTACAAAGCTCTTTTTAAATGAAATGGTATTGTGGTTTAAGAAATTGCAGTCTGTAGTATTATGAATCTATCGAACTATATTCTGAGTGAATGTTATGTTTATTATTTATTTCAAAGTATTCTTTACTAGCAATCGCCACCGGCTCCGCCCGCGTGGAAAGATTCAAATCGTAATAATCTTTTGATAACCATAAAAGTGGTTATAGTGGGTTAACCATAAAACCTAGACATATGCTGTCGCGGACTTTTATTTAGAACTTTTAAAGGGAAACAATTTTGTAATACATGATTTTTGAATAACTTTTACCGTTTACGTAGCGCACGCAAGAAAAGCTTTAAATTTTGCCGTTTTCATAATGTTTTTTATTGCTCTCCCTCTCCTATTCGTCTTAGCGTTATGTTATATAATCTATAGCCTTCCTCGATAGATGGAATATCTTAAACTCAAAGAATTTTTCAAATCGGTCCAGTAGTTTCTGTGATTAGCGCGTTCAAACAATTAAACAAACAAAACGTTTTACACTAACCCATTAATAGTGTTATCAATCAAAAATGTGAATTAAAGAAAATGTGACGCCATTTCGCGTCTATAACAACATGGCGCCGAATTCCGTGTTCCGTTTCTTGATATTGCTGGCAGCGCTGGTCTGGATTCTGGCTGCAGATGTTCAGGTGAAGAGGAGAAGACGGGAACCTTGGACTAATGGCAGTTGGTTGTGAGTATACTATTTTTTTTAATGTTTTTTATTGATTCATTTATTTCTTTATCTACTCTGAAACTATAATACAAAGATTATTAAACTGATACAAAAATTCTTACGACAAATATTACGGCCAAAAATAAAAAATATTTTTTTTTATTACAATACAGGTCTTGTATGGACACTTGTATCATAATATAACTTTTTAATCAAAACGATACATCTATACAACCTCCAGCTGGACTAAGGAGGTTGAACATCTACCTTAAAAAAAAAGGTTTCAATGAACGAGTTCGCGGCAACGCAATAAGCAAAACACACTCGTGTTATAAGTACCCTTATTATGCAATAGTATCATAATCTACTATTATTGTACATACATATTGTTAGTAAATTGTATGGTATCCGGCTGAGTAGAATAGACCGCACTCATTTCTAACTGGTGTGTCGTAAAAGGCGACCAAGGTAAGTCGACCAGCTGTGTGGTATCCGGCTGTGTAGAATATACCATCGTCATTCCTTACCGAGGTGTCGTAAAAGGCGACTAAGATAAGTCGATCCACCGTGTGGTAGCCAGTTGAGTAGAATAGACCACCCCCTTTCTTCCAAAGTGTCGTAAAATACGACTAAGGTAAGTTGACGTCAGGCAGGCGGCCGGTCGTAAAATACGAAGCCAAATATGTGACAGCATGTTTATAATATGTAATGTAAAGATTAGTAGGAGCTAATTGCTTATTGAAGTTATTTTCGTTTATAACGCCGAATAAGCTCTCGGTCTAGACGCGCTATAAAAACTAACTGCCATCATATAACTGGTCGGTAATAAGTTAGATCGATATTTTGCGAAAGTTCAGCCAATAAATTAAGGGTCACTAGTTTCTTTTCACTACTTAAAAATTTCTGACAAATGATTTCCATGCTTGACATCAACTTACCTTAGTAGTTTTTTATGACACCTCGGTAAGAAATGAGGGTGGTCTATTATACTCAACCGGCTACTACACAGTGGGTCGATTTACCTTAGTCGATTTTTACGACACCTCGGTAAAAAATGAGAGTGATCTGTTTTACTCATACCACACGGCGGATCGATAGTGGTTGACTGATGACACCTACTCTACTAAAAAAGGTACTTGTACTCTTCTAAGAAAGATACTTATACTCTTCTAAAAAAGGTACTTTACTCTTGTAAAAAAGGTACTTTTCTAAATAAGGTACTCGTACTCTTCTAAAAAAGGTACTTATACTCTTCTAAAAAAGGTTCTTTTCTAAATAAGGTACTCGTACTCTTCTAAAAAAGGTACTTATACTCTTCTAAAAAAGGTTCTTTTCTAAATAAGGTACTCGTACTCTTCTAAAAAAGGTACTTATACTCTTCTAAAAAAGGTTCTTTTCTAAATAAGGTACTTGTACTCTTCTAAGAAAGATACTTATACTCTTCTAAAAAAGGTACTTTACTCTTGTAAAAAAGGTACTTTTCTAAATAAGGTACTCGTACTCTTCTAAAAAAGGTACTTATACTCTTCTAAAAAAGGTTCTTTTCTAAATAAGGTACTCGTACTCTTCTAAAAAAGGTACTTATACTCTTCTAAAAAAGGTTATTTTCTAAATAAGGTACTCGTACTCTTCTAAAAAAGGTACTTATACTCTTCTAAAAAAGGTTCTTTTCTAAATAAGGTCCTCGTACTCTTATAAAAGAGGTTCCCTTTTAAAAAGGCACTATTCTAAAAAAGTACTCTAAAAGGCACTCTTCTAAAAAAAGTACTCTAAAAGGCACTCTTCTAAAAAAAGTACTCTAAAAGGCACTCTTCTAAAAAAGGCTCTTTTCTACAAAAGCCACTCTTCTAAAAAAGGTACTCCTCTAAAAAAATTCTTGTATTCTACTAAAAAGGTACTCATACTCTTAAAAAAAGGTACTCTTCTAAAAAAAGGTACTCTAAAAAAACACCGTGCAAAACTCGGTCCAAAGGTTACCTTACAATTAAAAATCATATTACCTACATCATCAATCATATTACCTTACAATTAAAAATCATTAAATATCATGAATAAATCTCTAAACATTTATTAGCACAAATTGAATATGGCGGTGTAGTTTTCGGTGTTGTTGACGATGCTCTTGTGAACCCCGTAAAGGTACAGCTGGTAAGAGAGACTTGTAATGTTGCGCAACAGGAACGTCATGGTTATGTTGTCCTGAAAGTGATACATCAGTTATTATTTTATTTATTTATTTATTTATTTATTTATAAATCTTTATTCATCAACACACCTTAACACAATAACATTATAAGATTAAAAAACAAAAAAAAGAAAAAAACATCAAGCAACCAATACAAATTAAAATGATCATTTGACAAATGTCGTAAAGATTTGTATAAAATATATATACAAATGAACAAACTTTGTGCAAAACAAACTCAATTATTATAACAAAGTATTAAAACCAGTTTACATTAAATCTACACTAATATCATCATCATCATCTTCCTGCCCTTATCCCACTCTAAGTGGGGTCGGCACAACATGTTATAAACATGTTGTCACATGATTTGGCTACGTATTTTACGTCCGGCCGCCTGCCTGACGTCAACTTATCTTAGCCGTATTTCACGACACCTTGATAAGATAGAGAGTGGTCTATTCTACTTAACCGGATACCACACGTTGGGTCAACTTACCTTAGTAGCCTTTTACGACACTTTGGTAAGAATAGAGGGTGGTACTATTCTACTCAGCCGGATACCACACGGCGGGTCGACTTACGTTAGTCGCCTTTTACGACACCTTGGTAAGAAAGAGGGTGGTACTATTCTACTCAGCCGGATACCACACGGCGGGTCGACTTACCTTAGTCGCCTTTTACGACACCTTGGTAAGAAATGAGGGTGGTACTATTCTACACAGCCGGATACCACACGGCGGGTCGACTTACCTTAGTCGCCTCTTACGACACCTCGGTAAGAATAGAGGGTGGTACTATTCTATTCAGCCGGATACCACACGGCGTTAAATCTACACTAATATATAAAGCTGAAGAGTTTATTTGTTTGATTGATTGTTTGAACGCGCTTATCTCAGGAACTACTGGAACGATTTGAATAATTCTCTCAGTGTAAGATAGTCCATTAATTGAGGAAAGCTATAGGCTATAACATCACGCTAAGATGAATAGGAGAGGAGCAGCATTCAAAAATGGTACGAAAACGGGAAAATTTAAAGCTTTCTTTGTGTGCGCTGAGACCCCTTAGAGTAGGATAAGGGCAGGAGAATGACTTATGTTGCCACAAGTTTTAACAGATAAATTAATTGGTCAACATACACTGACTCGGGGTTTAAAAATTTGGCCCTCATCAGAATTCAAACCCGCGACCCCCGGAGCTAAAGTGTCACTGCACTATCGGGCCAGTCAAATTTACCTGATACAGTCCCCCACTGGTGATATAACCTTTGCTTTCGGAGCCCGAGAGGTGCAGAATGACTTCTAGTCCAGTTATTATGTAATGGAAGCTGCCATTTGTTTGCTGGAACATAGATAATTTTATTTATTGTAAAGTGAGTAGGTAGCGGCCTGTTACTATCCCACTGCTGAGAATAGGCCTCTTCTCTCAGTTTTTGGAGAGAAGGTTTGGAGCTAAGACCTACGACGCTGCTCCAATGCGGATTGATAGTTTACACATATCTCCAGGAATCTCTAGAGATATGCAGGTTTCCTCGCGATGTTTTCCTTCACCGAAAAGCGTGTGATAAATTGCAATTATCAATTAGACACATAAGTTTTTAACAGAAAAACTCATTGGTGTCTGCCCGGGTTTCAACCTGTGACCTCCTCGGAAGAGTCGGTGTTACCACTGGGCTACCACAGCTTATATTTTTGCATATAAATAAATAAACAATGAAAATATTACAATAAAAAAACAGCACATGTACAAAAGCGAACTTATCCCTAAAAATAATTTTTTCCAGTCAACCTTTGATTAAAAGAAAGAACAAGACAAGAAATTAAATGTGTAATTCAAAATCAAAATCATTTAGGTTTCTGCATATTGTAAGAAAGAAAAAGGAAAATATGTGATGTTTATGTATTTATTTATACATATTTATTTAATTATTATATATTAAAATATACTTAATTGTGGTAGCTCAGGTGTTACGGAAGAGTGAGGACTTCTGAAACAGGCTTTATTAAGCTTAAAAGAAGTCCTCAACAATATATCATACAAAATGTAAAAATTGTTACTGTCAATAAACTTTATTTTATTTTTATTTTATTTATTTTATTTATTTATTTTAAAAATAGATGCCCTCTGCCCTTATCCCACTCTAAGTGGGATCATAATTTGGCAACGTATTATACAACCGGTCTGCCTGACGTCAACTTAGTTAGTATTTTACGACACCTCGGCAAGAAATGAGGGTGGTCTATTCTACTCAACCGGAAACCACACGGTAGGTCAACTTTCCTTAGCCGCGTTTACGACACCTCTGTAAGAAACTAGGGTGATCTATTCTACTTAGCCGGATACCTTACGTCTTTGAAGCATTATTAGACAATTGAAGATTACAATTGAATATTACAATTGAAGATTATTTGGATGATAAAAATGCTTGGATTAAAAAAAAAATCTGCTTCAAACAAGACCGGGCTTAAATAATGTAAAATGGTAATATTTAAAAGATTGACCGCCGAGTTTATTGCTGGTTCCTCTCGGTAAAAGCAACATTCAGAACCAGTTGTAGCTTTATTAAATCTATTTGATCCTTGACGATTCAAAAGTGCTTGAAAAAGCTTACTTGAATAAAGATTATTGTGAATTTTGACATTTGACTCGCTAACTAGAAGTGAAAATAAGGATCGAATGTGAGCCACCTTCCAAATATAATTTTATAAATCTTTATATAACACTCAATAGTATTATCCTTAAATTACATAAAACCATATTCATCATCATCATCCTGCCCTTATCCAACTCTAAGTGGAGTCGGCACAAAATGTGTTAAACATGTCACATGATCTGGCTTGAAAATGGGTCTATTCAACTTAACCGGATACCACACGGTGGGCCAACTTACCTTAGTCGCCTTTTACGCCTTATTCATAATTTAAATTTGTTCATAATCAAATTAATACGAAGAAGCTAATTAATATACCTATTATACGTATATAAACTCACAGTTTCTGATGGGTATCGCAAGGTGAGATTCACGTCTTGGGCGGAAAATGTCCAAGACCTTGTACCGAAAATAAGAAGTTCTGAATCTGGAAAGATACAGTATGATGTACAAAAGTAATTCTCAATCTATAGACGTCCACTTCTGAACATAGGAATTTTCCCATAAAACCCCATCCAGAGGCTTCCCTTTTTAGTACCATAACTGTCTCCTAGATGGCGCTATTACAAAAACGATTGCGAGTTACCTATTTCATTATGTACACTGTAATCTTTGCTGCGACCTTTTTGATGTCAGTAATTCAGTCAGTAAGTCAAAAGTAATGACAGAATTGTTTAGCTATAATTATCTATGGAATACTAAGTGTAAAGTGACAGCGGTTCCGTGCTGATTGGCGGTAAAAAAGGAGGTTATTTAACCATTAAGGGCTGGTAGATCCGTTCGACATTTTTCCTGATGAAAAAAAATATGTAATACTATGTATAAAATGTATAATTGTTCTCATATCATATACATGCTGGATAAATAACATCTCTTACAAAGAATCACTATTCTACTAGGCCACTATTTACACTCGCAAAGCTTTGCAACTCCGTCGTGTAGCCTATCTCTGATGATACTTCGGTTACAGGGCGAAGTTTTCGTTGAGATTGTCATAGTGAATGTGTGCATAATATAAATAACGAATATGTGTAGGAAGAAAAGAGACACATAATAATTTAGTGTGTACAATTTTTACAAAGTTATACTAGAGTAAGGAACCCTTATGAAATGTACCAAATTACAATAAATAGAAAGCAACTGAAGCTGTTTCTATCCGTCTCTCTTTTTTATATGTGATTAGACAAAGATACGAGTTTCATCATTCTCAGTGTTTGTTACGATTATATGACACTCCCACCTACAGCAGGTCTGCCTATGATTATTTTAGACCTGTGTATCAATAGATATCACATAACGCAAAATATATCAAAGATAAAACAAATTGTCACACATTATCTTACACAAATAATAATTACGCCAGGTCCAAACAAAACAAGATAACATACTAGTATGAATAAACCACATTTAGCAGAAGTAAATAAAAATTAGACGCGAAATACTTATTTCTTACCTACTAAAGGGCACCAAGAGTAAATTATAGAGGAAAATCTAGTTATTTTTTAAATTTTCAAATGTTCTATTAAAGTTATAAAATTATTTCTTTCATAAAAACCGTGTCCAGACAATAATTAACACGACCAAAAAAGTATTATCAAAATAGTTCCTTCCGTTACATCGTGATGCAATTACCAAAGGAAATTTCTATTTTATACACGTATTCTACCTGATTAATTATTTAATATAATTATTATAAATTATTTTTAAGGAATTTCAAATATATAATAAAATCAAATAAAAAAAACCTTGTATCACTTAGGGCTATGGAAAATAGATACAGATCTCAGACCTACTGAATATGCATATAAAATTTCATAACAATCGGTCAAGCCGTTTCGGAGGAGTATGGTAACTAAAATTGAGACACGAGAATCCTATACATAAGACATATTTTAAGAAGTCTATTGACTTGTTAAAAATTAAATACACATCATGACAAGGCGCGTTAAGGTACATAATCCGCCGAAGAATAAGGTTACATTTTCTATGTTTATACAAATGGGACAAAGGACTTTATTCTTCGGACGAGGCGATATATGTGATGCACATAAAAAGTTATAAAAAGTTTCTCACCTTCTTCTCTTTGGGAATGACAGTAATATTTCTTGATCGTCCTAAACAGTGTACCGTTTAAGAAATCGAATTCATGATCATTTTCAACATTATCTTCTTCGTTTATCTCTACCAAAAACGCATCACTATCACCGCTTACCGGCTCAATATAAACACATATGCCAAATAAACATGCCACTAATATAAATCTTATCATAATAAACATTTATTTACATTAACATTTGCACTACTTGCACTGCTAAAGTTAGTAAAGAGTTACTACGAACATTATTTAAACTAAATGAGCATTAATTACAAATAGATAACTGTTCATCGCGAAATGATAAAGCTTTATCTAATGATAATTAATAAGAATTCTTAGCGTCACAATTTGCAAGATAAAAATTGATTGATTAACATTTAAGTATATAATCATCAATGTTTATTAGGCATAATGGAGCTTCTTAGAAATTGGTTTATGACACGTGTTAATTTGTTTCTTTTAAAGCTAGGCAGGGTAACCAGCGGTTCGCGAGCCTCATGCGGATTTTAGGGTGAGAAAATTAAGATCTGTTAGAAAAATAAGGAATCTACCGATATTCAAACAGCGCGACTTGTTTATCTTGCTTATTTTCACAGCATTATGTCATATGGAATAATGCTGTGGGGCAAAGCGGTCGATATAGAAAAGATTTTTGTTGGTCAAAAAGAGCCATACGGGCTATTTATAATATGAAGCAACTTACAGGTTTTCAGCTTTATACATGACTGCGGTTTAATAATTTAAAATTGAAAATGTTTAAAAGATCGACCGCTGAGTTTCTTCCTGGTTCTTCTCGGTAAGAGCAACATTCCGAACCAGTTCTAGCTTTATTGATCATATTGATCCTTGACGATTCAAAAGTGCTTGAAGGTTATTAAAATAAAGATTATTTTGATTGATTTATTGAAAATAGATATATATTTGGCACGTTCGCCACGCAGAACATGATACCACCGCGAAAGGGGTTATGCTAGTCTATCATTTTACCTTCTTAAAAGGTCATGATTGATATTTCGATTTACTTTTACCTTCGGTTGCAGGAAAAACGAAATAGTACATACTTGAGTGATTTTAACATTAAAGTTAATTCGTAACGTATGTATTCGGATTAAATAAATGTATCTAACTATAGAGTTGGGGATTAACTTGATTTTGGCAACAAGATATTTGCAACAGTTTACTTTATACTGAAATCTACACGATGAAGTTGAGAGCTGAAGTTATATATATCGTCCTGCTCTTATCCCACTCTTTGGCTGCGTTTTTACGAACAGCCGCCGACGTCAACTTACCTTAGTCGTATTTTACGACACCTGGGTAACAAGGAGGGTGGTCTATTCTACTAAACTGGATACCACACGGTGGGTCAACTTACTTTGGTCTCCTTTTACGACACCTCGGCAAGAAATGAGGGTGGTCTATTCTACTCAGCCGGATACCACACGGCGGGTCGACTTACCTTAGTCGCCTTTTACGACATCTTGGTAATAAATGAGGGTGGTTCTATTTATTCTATTCTGCCGGATACCACACTGTGTAATAAGTATTTATAATATAGTTGAGGGCTGAAGTTAGTCATATAATAATTCTACCTGATAAGTGTAAGGCTATGGGAAATTTGAAATGAGTAGTAGTGGAAATCACGCTGTTGGGAATACCCTCTTGAGTGTGATTGTGTTTTGATAAGATAAATGTGAAGTGTCCCTAAGGCATTCGATGCGTCTGGTGTTCCCAATGCTTCGTCTAGCGGAGAGAGGGGCCACTTTTACAGAGGTCCCGACCCAGAGATGGTGGCAATGTGTGCAACGATACCCTGTCCTTGCCATCGGCAGCGTGGTGGAGCACACAGGTCGTTTTAGTCGGTGCGAGTCCGACATAACCGCCGCCTGTCCCCGTGGGGAGGCGGTACCCATAAAGGGTTTTTTGCTGAATAAAAAAAAGTGTTAAATTGGCAACAAAAAAAAGCTGAAATAAACTTGGAGTTTCATTCCACTCTAAAATCAAGGAATCCGAAATTATTAAAGCGAACTAAAACCGGTTATTTCCTATGGTTTCCCACCCTTTGATAGCCGACCCTCATTAGTCCAATTTACTATTGTAATGGCGTATTATGTTCACGGCTCGGATGGAATCGCATTGAGCTGAATTCACGCCCCAATTAACATAGGACTTGAATTGATTATATTATTTAATAATAAGTACTTGGGTGACTGAGCCTTGCTTGGTAATTTTTAAAATGATGTAAAAAAAATCAAAATTAAAAAAAAAATTGAAAATAAAAAGGAAAAAATAATAGGGCAGGTGGGGCTCGATCCTAGGATTTTTTTACCTCTCTAGACCGCCCGTTCCCCAAATGAACTACTATGACTTTACATTTGACAGCGAAAAATTGTGATTGTATTCAACGTCAATTTCAAAAACCATTTCCCCAAAACCCCTACATGATGAATTTCAGGAAAATCATTGGAACCGTTTCCGAGATTCCGATATATATATATATATATATATATATATATATATATATATATATATATATATATGTCGCATCCTGGCAAGCAACGTTCCATCATTAAAAATATATTGAAAATACATTGAAAATAGAAGGCGCAGCGGTGACAGAATGCAGACGGCGCATGTGAGACAGATCCGTGTCATGGCGCAGTTGTGAAAATTGTTAAGAAGAATATAAAGTTGAAGATAAGCGTTGTACTTTTCCATATGCACGATACCCTAATTACGCCCACTAATGTCTAAGAATAATGTCCAAGATACTGATGAGTCTACATCAGTTGTGGGATTCAATCGTGCAAATGGATGGATAGTATGAAGGGACTATGATGACTCACAATGGCGGATACTATAAGAGTTACGAAATAAAACAATACAAACACCAAAAAAGAAAAGAAAAAAAAAATTCCAAGCGAGACAAATAATATCAATTTGCCGGATTTTAATCCTGATAAGCGATGATTTTACGTAAAATTGTGGTGTACTAAAGCTGACTTATACTTGGACGGAATAACAAAAGAAGATACATTTTCTGGAAATTTCTGCAGCTGCACTTATTAATTTCAGCAATGATAGATCAATGGATAATTAAAAATCATTCTGTATATGCCTGTTTTCGTGTTACGTATTTGATGAATTGTTGGAAGAATTTAAATATAGTGCAAATTGCATCATGAACGGTGATTACGCATTTGGTACAAAATTGATATATGACTGCAATGGCTTGCATTCATAACGGAGATATCTTCGCGTCAAAAGCTGCACCAGGAACTACAAGTATACTCCTATTTGAAACGAAAGTTTATAGAGGATAATTTATAATTATAGAGATAATTTATAGAGGATCGCAGATTCAACGCGATCCCAATTCAAGGGTCTTAATTGCGATCAGCAGTGCACAGAAAAATGGAGTGTCGCAAACGGATTTTGGAACCAAAAGACTATTGTCTGTGGTACTGTGGTAAGCTCTGGACAATGATGACAAGCAGATTACAAATTATTTGTGTGCTACAGGTGTAGCAGGCTGGGTCACGTCGCGAGTCGTTGCATGGCCAATGGACCTGCTCTTTGAGGTACCAGTACACCGACGAGTAGACTGTAGACCAAAGTCTGGTGAAACCGCCATCAGGAGCTTTCACATCATTTGGTAGATGTTATTACTTTGATTTGTTTCTGGGCCTGGATGTTCTCTCATAAAAGAGACTATATATAGCTTATAAATTTAGTTGGGTAATAATTAATAATGTTGTCATTAATAGGGATGGCTAACAAGAATGTTTATAGTACCCTGCAAATGATTGTCAAATAAAGTAAACGGTTTTACAACTGAAATTATAAGAAGGGGGTGAACTGTTAACCTTTTGCCAATTCAGCTCTTTTAGTCAAAAACATAATGTGTCTTATTGTCTTACAAAAATACCTGAGAGTCAAGTACCTATTGACAATGACAAGATTTGTGGTAACGTAATTTGTGTTGATGTTTATACAGACGGGTTCTTGGTTCGGTGGGTCGGTGACTGTACCAGAGTATCGTCTGTAGCCCAGTAGAAATCGGCATCTGCTCAGGGTGGTCCGTGGGTACGCAGTGAGCGATAGCTCTGGGGGTCGATGACACCAGGGTATCGTCTGTAGCCCGGTAGAAATCGGTATCTGCTCTGAGTAGTCCGTGGGTACGCAGGGAGCGATAGCTCTGGGTGGTATAGTCGGGTCTAGCTGTGTAGCGATGGCCGTGAGTCATGTGGACTTGTTATCCCTGAGGGAAGACCCTTCTGCTGAGACAGAAGCGGTAGACCACGAACAAGATACCTGGGTTGTTTTTGAAGTAAATTCTGATAGGTTTTCTGTATATTTTTATAATGTCATGGTGAGTGTCAGTCAATGGTACTCTGCCTCAGTACTTTTCGTATGCATTATGGGTTTGGCATGGCCTTACATGTTATTTGTTGGGTTTCATAGTTCAATGATCTTATCACTATCACTTATCACTTATGACGAGATATAATTTTCCTTGTTTTGTTCGTTTATTAAAAAGATCTAGACCCCAATGACCCAGATGTTGTAGGATAGGCCGAACGGTATTTCTGGGTTCGTTTATTTGTTACAGATCAACACACGGGGACGTGTGTCTCGCAGGATGGCCGTGTCGCATCCTGGCAAGCAACGTTCCATCATTAAAAATATATTGAAAATACATTGAAAATAGAAGGCGCAGCGGTGACAGAATGCAGACGGCGCATGTGAGACAGATCCGTGTCATGGCGCAGTTGTGAAAATTGTTAAGAAGAATATAAAGTTGAAGATAAGCGTTGTACTTTTCCATATGCACGATACCCTAATTACGCCCACTAATGTCTAAGAATAATGTCCAAGATACTGATGAGTCTACATATATATATATATACACACACACACATATATATATACACATATATATACATACAAGATTAACTCATTTAAATATTAAAGATAAACCTGCTGAATTTCAGTAATATCGTTGGAGACGCCTTGGTGGTGGCCTTGGATTGGTGCCTTAAGGTTTGTTATACCGAATTAAAATAAAAAAGAAGGGAAATAATAAATATATACACAACTTACACATATAAAATTAAAATTGTGCTGCAAATTTAATCATCATCCTTATACCCTTATACCACTTTTAATGGAGTCGGCACCAACATATTTCAACCATATTTTGATGTCATCTAGGTATTTTACGACGGGCCGTCTGCCTGACGACAACTTATGAAATTAAGGTGGTCTATTCTACTCAGCCCGGATACTACACGGCGCGGTGTAGGTAAACGTCATGAGGTTGTTAGCGCATACTATATACAATAACACGATATAATAGGAATACCACAATTCCCGTTCCGAGACGCACTTCTCTTGAATGACGAACGAAGACTGACTGTCACTGAAACGTTTTATCAATAGGAAGACTCAACCGGAAACAACAACGGCACGGTTGCCACCATATTAATAATAATAATAATAATAATAACTTTATTTAGCCAAACAATTACAAAAAATACAAAAAACAAGATTCAAAAATAGATAATAAAATACAAATTCACATTAACAAATATCGTAGACACTCGTACTAAGATAACTTGTGCTACGAGTGTCTACCTCCCTCTGGATCAAAAATAGTGTTTTTCTAATCTAATGTAATACATAAACAAATATTATAACTGACGCGTCTGTTGTGTTTTCATGTTAAGTGTTTTTGTGCGTGTGTGTGTGTGAGTGTGAGTGTGTGTGTGTGTGTGCGCTCTCTCGTATGCTCGTTAAAAACTATTATTGAAAATAATTACTAATTAAGTTATTATTTTGAATAATAGTTCTGTTTCGTTATTAATCAAAAAGGGCGCGGAACTCTTGTTTCATGACTGTGTTGCTATAAAGTAAAAAAACGCCGTGTGGTATCCGGCTGAATAGAATAGTACCACCCTCTTTTCTTACCGAGGTGTCGTAAAAGGCGACTAAGGTAAGTCGACCCGCCGTGTGGTATCCGGCTGAGTAGAATAGACCAACCTCATTTCTTACCGAGGTGTCGTAAAAGGCGACTAAGGTAAGTTGACCCACCGTGTGGTATCCGGTTTAGTAGAATAGACCACCCTCTTTCTTACCGAGGTGTCGTAAAATACGACAGAGGTAAGTTGATGTCAGGCAGGCGGCCGGTCGTAAAAACGCAGCCAAATCATGTGACAGCATGTTTATAACATGTTGTGCCGACCCCACTTAGAGTGGGATAAGGGCAGGAAGATGATGTTGCTATAAAGTAAAAAGCGGAAGTCAGTGGCGATAACAAGGTTAATACTTTGTGGAGGTATAATCCAGCTCTAACGAAATATCTTAAACATTATTATACAATTCAAGAAGTACACCGCTCAGACAGTATACTGTGGCAATAAATAAAACGTTTTATACTACCAATTCGATTCCCCGATACCTTTGATTTATGCGTATTGTTAACGAAACCATTTTTATCTCTTAAGTAACCGCTTGTATTACTTGATAAGATAATACAGGTCTATAATTTTTAACGTCGTCTAGCCTTGTGGTATCCGGCTGAGTGGAATAGTCCACCCTCTTCTTACCGAGGTGTCGCAAAAGGAGAATAAGGTAAGTCGACCCGCCGTGTGGTATCGGTCTAAGTGAAATAGACCACCCTCTTATTTACCGAGGTGTCGTAAAAGGCGACTAAGGTAAGTCGACCCGCCGTGTGTTATTCGGCTAAGTAGAATAGTCCACCCTCTTGCTTACCGAGATATCGTAAAAGGCGACTAAGGTAAGTCGACCCACCGTGTGGTAGACCGAGGTGTCCTAAAATACGACTAAGGTAAGTTGACGTCAGTCAGGCTCAGTAGAATAGAAAAGAATCAGGCCGGTCGTAAAATACGTAGCCAAATCATGTGACAACAGGTTTATAACATGTTGTTATGAACCTGTTGTTAACCCCACTTAGAGCGGGATCAGGGCAGGAGAATGATGACTTTTTTTAAATACTCCTGCTCTCATCCCACTCTAAGTGGCGTCGGCACAACATGTTACAAACATGTTGTCACATGATTTGGCTACGTATTTTACGACCGGCTGCCTACCTGACGTCAACTTGCCTTAGTCGCCTTTTACGACACCTAGGTAAGAAATGAGGGTGGTCTATTCTACTCTGCCGGATACCACAAGGCGGGTCGTCTTACCTTAGTCGCCTTTAACGATACCTCGGTAAGAAACGAGGGTGGTACTATTCTATTCAGCCGGATACCACATGGCGTTCAAATATTCGATAAGCAATTAATATAATTTAACCTTTTCATTTTGCTACGTTATGTTCAACTCAAAATAGCAACTACAATATCGTTGATATTGCTACATAATTACAACAGGCGTTTAATTTATAACAATAAAGTAACTACTGAAAATGAAACTACAAAAATAAGATCCATAGTTTATTTAATCGAGATCCGCTTTCGCGCCATATATTTCCACAGTGTAGTTAAAACCTCCCCACAGAGCACTTCTTAAATGTATATTAGCATAAGTCAAGCCAACGCCGCCATAATCAACCTCTGCAGATGCTCCTTCGTCAGTGACAGCGTTGTCTATGATATATATAGCTGTAATAATATTGCCGTTTTCTTCATTATATTTAGGAAACGCGATATCCGTTGTACGTATAAAATAACTGGGTTCTTTCACATGCTCACTCTTGTGTAATAACCTATCGTCAAACCTTTTCATTCCTTCGTAAATACTTTCAGCGCGTACACTGTAAAACACCATTATTAAGACAAATAACACTTCACTGTAAGCCGCCATTTTAAATTATTATGACAATAATACGTGTCGAAAAATTGTTATTTACTTTGTAAATATAAGAGAAATAAATTAAAACATGATCGTGTTGTATTTGGTAAATTAACACAATGCCACATTTATGAGATGTTATCGTTTATCTATCGGTTCTACACGTAGATATTATGTTGCTGATAAGCTTAATGCAATGTGATAGACGCTACCAATGATATTTAAATATATAAGATATAGTACCTAATTTTTAAAATGAAGTAAAAAAAAATTGAAAAGAAAAATTAAAAATAATAGAGCAGGTGGGGCTTAATCCTAGGTATTTTCACCTCTCTAGACCGCCTACTAGAAATGAACCACTATGACTTTACGTTTGACAGCGAAAAATTGTGATTGTATTCAACGTAAATTTCAAAAAAATTTTAGAACTCGCAAACAGGGATAAACGACTTTTTTTTAAATACAACTTATCTAGATCTTTCTTAATCTACTAAAACTTATCTAGATTTTTTTCGCCCAAAACCCCTTACAGTCTGAATTTCAGGAAAATCGTTGGAGCCGTTTTCGAGATTTAAAAAAAAATATATATATATATATATTAAAAAAAATATATAATATATCTTGTACATATAAAATTATATATATACAAGAGTCACTCATTTAAATATTAAAGAGTTTTAAACTTGAACAGGAGGGTCATATGTATTGAAAATAAAGAGAAAGGAAAAGTGTAACTTACCTGACGATATGTTATATAAACATTACGTAATTTATAGAATTAGGCATTTGTTTGTGGAGATCCGTAATACAAAAGTATTAGTAAAATTATTTTGTTATAATCCGCGATAAAGTAAAAAAGAAATATATATAATACTACTAAATGTGTACCACAATACACAAGCACTACACACGTTCACTATTACAAACTCGACAATCGTTTCGCCCCGCAACCGAAACCGAAAGCTTTGCGATTTTAAGATGCTTCGGTTACGTGGCAAACGATTGTTGAGTTTGTGATAGTGAACGTGTGTAGTACATATCTTTAACTTATAAGCCTGCCTATGGCTTCTATACTCTAGTGTAGGGGTTTTAAATGTATGTTCTCACGAAATGTAAGACAGTGATACTAGCACCGCGGCGTCCGTAATACGCGCGGCGTATAAACATAGAAACTGGCATGTTGTAGTTTCCTTTAAGTATAACTGCAATGAAACAACCGTCTTACTCTGTAGCTAGTTTGACGTAACAATGATCATGCGCAGTGAACAGCGTCTTTACACATCAATCACTCTATCAGTTAGATAAAGAGATGGTTAAGGAAAGAGGTTCTCAAGGCAGGCCCGGCGCCGACGGCGAAGATGGCTCCTCAGTCAAATAATGGTCCGGCTACGTGTGATTGTTATATCGTATTCAGGTTATGAGTGCAATTCAATGTAATCTTTTAGTATAGTATTCTTTTAGTATAGTTTATTTGTAACGTTTTTTCTATCTTTTTGGATTTTTATTTGTAAATTGTTTTTATTGTTAAATTTTAAGTTTTAAATATATTTCTTTATTTTTTGTAAAAGGGGGGAATATTGTATAAAATAATAACTATGGAAATTATACACTTCGAGACCAACCAAAAAATTAAAGAATGATATAAATGCTTAAGCAATATCTTAATAATTCATTTATGAAAATATCTTTGTTTGACCTTCACATAATAATTGGGGCCGTACTCATTGTTGACGATGTCGGAAGTTCCGGCCTTTCAGAATCGTATTCGGAACTCTGTAACGTTCCCAACGTTTAAGGATTTACTTGGAAAATAAAGTAGACGAACTAAATACATTATTTTCTTTATTCAATTTCGAATCTACAATATAAACATAATTTTGACAATTACCCCTATGAAGAACAATGGATAAGTTAATAACTGCATTAATGTTAAATAGAACGTCCAAGTTTCAATCAATAATACAAAAATCGTCGAAGAATATCCATTGTATAATGACGTATTTGCGAGGACTCTTGTTGTGTGAAAGGTTGATAACAGATAACGCTTTTCAATTTCATCCTATTCCTGTATAATTAACAGGATTTCTATAGCCTATATGCTACCACTGTGTATAAGGAATAATTGTGCCAAATTTCATCGATATTGGTTTAGCGGACTCGCCGTGAAAGAGTAATATCCATACTCACAAACCTTTTGATTTATAATATTAGCAGGATCACATAAATGTTCTTTAAAGGCAAAAAGGCATATGGCAACAAGCAAATCTTAAAAACATTATTCTGTATTTGCCCTGTCGCTTAATTCTGTATAAACGTCGATTTCAAATTTGTAGCCTTCGCCGAGTTTTCCAATGAGTCTTATCTCAACTTCCTTTTCACCAATGCCTCCAGCCTCAAGTGAACTTGTGCCGCCTCCTTGAAAGTCCAGAACCCATACTGCTTTTATAACGTCATTGTCACCTGCCTTAACTTTGATTACGTCATCCTCTAACACATTAGGTCGTCCTTCTTTTTTATGAATCTCGTGATATATTAATTTACCTCCTTCGCCATCGCCGTAATACAAGTTATTTGCAGACGCTGTCACTGCCAGCAAAACAAAGCTAAAAAATATAGTTATGGACAACATAGCAACTATCTGAACAGCTGTCTGTTGTAACTAACATTTATATTTAATTCGAGAGTAATATTTATAGTTCCATAGACTTAATTGTTAAAACAATTTTATATTCCTGATAAAGGATGAAGGAAAATTGCCTAGAACGTTTTGATTGATAGTATATTAGTTTTGTAATTAAAGCAAATATATCAACGCAATTATAGCAACGAAATAGCTTTTACCTGCAACTTTGTTTGCGTGGACTGATGTCGCGTGATAGATTGATAATAGATGGCGCTGTTTAATGTCATCCTATTCCCGTTGAATTAACAGGTTTTCTATAGCCTATATGTTACCCCGGTGTTTAAGGAAAATTGTGCCAAATTTCATCGATATTGGTTCAGCGGATTGACCGTGAAAACGTAACAGACAGACAGAAAGACAGACAGATTTAATTAATATTCGGTTGCGGGGCGATACGATTGTGGAGTTTGTGATAGTTTAATATCTATGTATGTATGTTTGTTTGTATGTAGTACCAGGTTGACCGAACCTTGTTCGGTAATTTTTTACGAAAATAATAAAAATATTAGGTATTTGGAGTCGATCCTAGGTATTTACATTTGTCGAGACTGCCCGTTCTCCGAAGTTTTTTATATTCAATATAAATTTAAGTCACAAAAACAGTTAACGCACAAAAACAGAGATAAACCGGGTTTTTTTTACATAAAACCTAGGTAGATCGATTTTTCTCCCCCAAAACCCCCATGTTAAATTTCAGGAAAATCGTTTGGGCCGTTTCCGAGATTCTGAATATATATATATATACAGAGTGGTACCGACGATACGACATTCATTTTAATCCTAGATAGCTACGCACCTTAGCAGCCTACATAAAAAAATCAGTTAATTCAATGCAGTACTTTAGCCACAGGATATTATTTTTCATTGTGAAACTAAACTTCATGATGTTTATGGATCAATGACCGATGGCAGCATGCCATACAAAAATAAACCTTATAAACAATATTATACTCCTCTGTATCAAAAATGTAAAAATGGCCTTGGCTTTGGCCTTGCGGTCAGCGCGCCGCGACCTTTGTATTTCACCGGTCCGTTTGATCTTCGCGGCGATCGTCATATCTACACCGAGCGCCGTACGCGCGCACTACAAGGTGAGTGAACTCTAATGAATAAGCGGGTTTCGCTCATATATACAAGATTAACTCATTTAAATATTAAAGACGAATGTAGTATAACTATCAAGAACGAGTGACAATACAATAATTTAATAAGTTTGTCCTTCTTTTTTTTTTAGACAAAATAGGGTGTGTTACAATAGAGTGCCCAAAACTAAAAAAACATTTTTTTTATTTTAGTATCTGATAAATACTTTATCGTTTTTTCTATACCGATATAGACCTGCTATCATATTTATTCTGGCGCATAATGCGATTTTAATTTACAACTAAGGTTGTTTCACCAGAAATTAACCTCCCTCTCTCCAGCCGCCTGCTTATTCAATTTACCTTAGTCGTATTTTACGACACCACTGTTAGAAAGAGCGTTGTCTATTCTACTTAACCAGATACCCCACGGTCAACTTAGCTTAGTCACCTTTTACGATGGTAAGAAACGACGCACTCATGAGTATACTCCTATATATAAAAAAAATCCTTCACTAGATGTTCGGCAAAGTCCATCTTTCTCTTTATTGATCTGAGATAATTAATATCGAAATATCAACGTTTTAGATGATATTTTTTGATAATTCTCCAATATTATCGTAGCTAAAGATAACGTTAATAGAATAACGTGACCAAAACATGTATGATATAATATAAAAGATAATATCGCTCTTCCAGAAGAGATGAGAATGTGTCTAACAAGGCTGGATAAAATACGAAATGAGTACGTAAGGGGAAGTCTGAAAATTGCGCCCATTATAGAAAAGATGAGAACAAGATTAAGGTGGTATGGACGTATAATGAGGAGGGATGAAAATCATGTGACCAAACGAGTGTTGCTATGCTACTATAAGAAGAACTAAAAAGAGATGTTTGAATTGTGGATGTATGACATGCGTGTAATAGCGCCAGGGTTGACGAATGATAGAAGAGAATAGAAGAGGAAAAATTGTTGTTGAAAAGTGGCGGGTTCGCGGGTTTAAGTATACGTAATCGTCAAAGCTGTCAGAAGGTAAATTAAATATAAATTACCTAACGATATGTACTAATTGTTTGAGTATATCACAAAATAATTGACGTCACAACAGAAAATTATCTTCACGATTAAGATTTGGTAGTATATATAGAAGTAGCTCATCTCAGTTAAACAAATCTCTCGGATTTCATCATGGCGTCCAAAATAATACTGTTCATTAGTGCTATTTGTCTGCTGGCAGAGACAGCATGGGCATATGATTATAAGTTTGGTGAAGTAGATAGCTCTATATTGGCCTATAGTGCAACTCATGAATGACCAGCTAAACCTTCTGTAACGACGGGGCTACATTAGCGCCCGAAGATTCGTGTCGCGTTGGCGCGCAAAACATCGTGTGTCGATGTTCTTGTCTACATTAGCGGGCGAATATTCGTTGTGGAGTTTTTTGTGTCCGAAACGCCTAGTACCTTTGCATTTTATTTCAGTAAATTGGTATTTTTCATACACTTGTGTGTAAGGTACGAACTAATATGAAATAATATAATAACAAATAAATCATATCCTCTCTAGAGGTTCTTGCTTAGTTATTGGATCATGGGCAGGATACAGAAGGCAGTGTTGCTTGAGATTGCACGTATTGTGAGGAGGTTCCTCACTCAGTATTCCTAACCGCCGTGAGCTTGAGTCCTTTCTCTGCTCTCCGTGGTAGACAACTTTTTTACTATTTTTTTTTTTAGAAAATAACTAAAATGTAATTTAATTTGTAAAAATAAATGATTTAGAGAAATAAATGAAATAATAATATGAAAATGAACTCTAACACTTCTCCGTTGCTCCACTCCATAGAGTACGAAAAGAAAAGCACGTCTGTCCCACTTTAAAGTCTGGACGGCAATGAAGTGTCGTTAGGCGTAGGTGTGGCCACTCAAGCGAATATTGTCGCGACAAATCCCCTTGATGCGCGCCAGTTTACCAACAGTGGGCCGATGCTACATCGTCTGCGCCCGAATACATCGCGTTGTAACGATGTACCCGGCCACATATATTGCCGTAGCCCGAATATTCGCCATGTAGCCAAAGCGTAATGATCAACGCTATCAGACTGTCAATTAAATATAAATTACATAACGATATGCATTAATTGTTTGTATATCACAAAATAATTGTCATCCAATCAGAAAATTGTCTTCACGATTAAGTTTTGGTATATATAAGAGCAACTCAACTCAATTAAACAAATCCCTCAGATCTCATTATGGCGTCCAAAATTATATTGTTCAGTTGTGCTGCTTTGCTACTGGCAGCTAAAGCATCGGCAGGTGATTTTCACTTAGGTGATATAGATAAATCACAACTGGTCTATAGTGATTTTCATGAAAAGCCGGAGGAACCGTTTGTAATAAATGATGAAGTGATCACGGTGCAAGTGACTGGTGACAGTGTAATTAAAGCTATAAGGGTATTCGATTTACAGGGGGATGGAACCGTTTCGGTTGAGTCTGGAAATATTGGCGTGCAGGAAGTTGAGATAAAACTTACAGGAAAACGTGGTAAAGGATATCAATTCGTTGTTGACGTGTACGCACAATTAAATTAGTCTATTAGGGTTAATACCTACTTTGAATGTATTCAATCTGTCAAATTGTTAAGTGTAATGTATAAAAATATTTTTAATTCAATTTTGCTTTTATTTTATTTATCTCTCTTTCTTACCGAGGTGTCCAAAATACGACTAAGGTAAGTTGACATTAGGTTTCCGTTTCTCACTATCTACGGATGATGCTGTTCTTGAATTGACTTCTAAAGTCACTACTTACCTTGATAATAATGAGAAGTAGGGGTGTTTCTGGACCTTCAAAAGGCTTTTGATTGCGTGTCTATTTCAATTCTATTAACTCGTCTCGAGAATATCGGGCTGCGTGGTAACGTCTTACCTCGGTAAGAAATGGTACTATTCTACTTAGCCGGATACCACACGGCTTTTAAAATGGTTATATAATAAAGAATTTATTTATTATATTTACTCAGCGGGCTATGAAGCGATCTCTGCTCGGAATATCTGTACGTATTCAAATCAGAAACGAGAAGATACGTAGAAGAACCATCATCATCCTCCTGCCCTTATCCCACTCTGAGTATGGTCGGCACAACATGTTTAAAACGTGTTGTTGCACGTTTTCTCCAGTTATTTTACGACTTGCTGCCTGCCTCACGTCAATCCACTATAGCTGTATTTAACGATACCTTGGTAAGAAAGAGGGTGGTCTATTCTACTCAACCGGGTAACACACGGTGGGTCAAATTACCGTAGTCACCTTTTACGACACCTCGCTAAGAATTCTACTCAACCGGATATCATTCGGCTTTACATAACTATTTCAATATAAATCATTACCAAATCTATATATATAAAAGAAAGATGTTACACTTACATGATGATGTTACATGTGTTAGTTACACTATTTATAACTCAAGAACAGATGAACCAGTTAAGCTCATAAAATTGGTGGAGAGGTTGCTTAGAACCAGGAGACGGACATAGGATACTTTTTATCCCGTTCGACCGCGTTTTCGCCAAGTCACTTTTAAACGTGGTATAACAAAAACGACTATATTACATCTATATTATAGTCCGAAAAGCCATAAAACGACTATGACATGGAATAACAAAACCCAAATGACAGTGGAATAACAAAACATAAATGACATCTAAACGTAATTTTGTCGTTGGTTGAGTATGGTAAATATTTGACAATTATCAAAATAACAGCTAAAGGTCACTACATAGCATAATAAATCGCTTTCTCTATCTGTCCCTATATCCTTATATCCCTATGTATGCTTAAATCTCTAAAACTACGTAACAGATTTTGATGCGGATTTTTTTTATTAATAAGAGTGATTGAAGAGGAAGGTTTATATGTATAATAACATTAATATGGAGTAGAGAAATACTCTAATAAGGTTTCTAATGTGATGTCGTAAATAATTACATTTTTTTCTGCTTACATTGTAAACGCAGGCTAAACCCTACGATATTTATCAAAATAATAAAAATATTCGTACACCTTGTAAAGGTTTACAGAAAACTCCGCGATGTTATATGTCTATCTCTTATGGATAACCAAAAATAGCATTTTCTTGAAATTTTCTTTTTACGAAAAATATTGCTTTCTTTTGAAGCAATTTTAAACAATACAGCATTAATCCTTATCCAATTAAGTACCTTAAATACATTGTTGACTTAATATAGATCAATATGGCCGTTTACATCATGTACTTTAAATGAACATTTTCGAAGATATTACAGATTTAAAATGCAGGGCATAGCGTTTGCGCGCTTCGCCCTATAGCACTTCGAATATAGCTGCGATCGGACGGGTTTGTTTTTCACATGGCCAACTATATGTCGCTCTTTCAAGAATAACCCCCAAAGGAGACTTGTTTATATTGTGTAATGACAAGAAAGCTGTGAAAGTTGTATATAAAGACATTATGTAATTAATTGTTAAAATAAAATACATAGGGAAAATGTAAAAGTAAATAGGTAAGCAAAAATGTAGTATATGAATTTAGATATTTCAAAGATAGCAGGGAATCTTCATGGTATAGGGAAAGGGGAATTATTTCACTACAAATTTAACGCGTTCGGGCCACAGACAGTAATGAATAAAACAAAACTACTGGATAGATATAAATCATTTATTTCCACTGAGTGTCAGGCTATACATTTTATACCCGTGCGAAACCGGAGCGGGCCATTAGTAATCATATAAAGTAATCTTTAACAGTTTAAATATTTAATATAATAAAGAACTTAAAGTGAAAGTTGATTCTTGTTCAGAAATTGATTAATTGTTTACTATACTAATACTATAAATGCCGAAGTTTGTCGCTGTGTTTGTTATGGTTTTACAGTTAATTAATTTCACAAGTTACCAATAAACTGTCAGTTAGCTTATTTGGAAAATATATGACACATATCTGGGAATTTTGCGTTTCTCAGGCATCTGATAGGCTTATTCGACACTTAATAAGTTAACAGGTAGATCACGTGGCTGTTATTTTGTTTATGTGCTGAATAGTAAATACCTATTTCTAAATGGCCGCGATTTGATTTGTTTCAAATTTTTCACTTTTTGTCTCTTTTTAGATACATTTATCTGCTTCTTAGTTTATTTGTCGATTGACTATCCGACACTTTGTCAGTAACTTGTGAAACAGGTTCTAAAGCTACTATTACTATTATACTAAGTAACTAACATATAAAAAAGTCCGTTGTTTCATCGAGAACAGGACCAAAGTATAGTAATTCAGGGTGTTTTAACATTTAATTTTACGGGTACAACTTGGTAAATAAAACAATACAAGCAAAATTGAAATAATAATTTTTATTCATTATGTAAAACAGTTTTTGATAAGTAATTGAAGTAACGCAGCTGTTTAAAATAATTGGGCGTACACTTCGACAATGAAATTATAACCTCTGCCGCGTTCGCCGACTAGTTTAATCTCTACTTCACTCTCTCCAGGGCCTCCAGACTGGATCGAACTGGTGCCGTCACCTTGCATGTCCAGCACTCGAACCAATCTGATAAAACCATTACTGCCCACTTCCACGTTCACAATCTCTTCATCTATTACAGAGGGTTGGGGCTCTTTTACATGTGTTTTGTAATATACCAATTCACCTCCTCTGATGTCACCCTCCAACAGATCACCCGCTGACACTGCCGCAACCAGCAAAGCGAGACAACTGAATAGTATATTTTTAGACTTCATGATGTGATATCGGAGAGATGTTTGCCGTTACGGCTACACCTGCTTCTATATATACAAAACTTAATGGTGATGACAATTTTCTTATAATTGATTTATCACTTTGAGGTTAGAATAGATTTAATTTAAACTTTGTACACTTATCAATAAACGATGACAATTTAATAATACGATAAAGGAAACGAGGACTTTTGGACCCAATTATATTGTAATGGGTTGACATATGATTTCCATAATTTTCTGGGTCTCTTCTGTTGCGGAGTCCACTTGGAAAGGGTTTTTACCGCTTTAACATCGTCCATGCGTCGCAGGTACTCTGCTCATGCAGGACCTAACGATAGTTCTACTAAATGTTCTATAAAATTCGAAATTAAACTTTTGATTTAAATTTGAAAATTTAACTTTTGAGCGTAATTGTAATAGGTTAAGGTAAAGTATGAATAAACTATTTTTATTTAATAAATAAAAATAGTTTATTCAAACTAAAACTAAATAAAAATAGAAAAAATATTTTATGACTAGAAATATATAAAAAAATAGCGCAATTTACAATCTGGGAAAAAAAACTTTAAAAATGTGTTTGGCACAAATTTAATAAGTTATCGATTAAAGTAAACGAATCGTTAAAAATACAACAAAGATGTCGTTAATTACATGAGTATTTCAATTATCCTCCTGCCCTTATCCCACTCTAAGTTGGGTCGGCACAACATGTTATAAAAATTAAGAATTACTTTTAAGTATAAATAATAATTTGTAATGTGTAATATGAAAGTCGAATAAAGATATTCTTATTTTTATTCCTATTCTTATAAGCACATTGTCACATGATTTGGCTTTGTATTTTACGACCGGCCGCCTGCCTGACATCAGCTTAGCTTATTCGTATTTTACGACACCTCCGTAAGAAAGCGGGGGCCTATTCTACTCAACCCGATACCAACGGTGGGTCGACTTACCTTAGTCACTTTTTACGACACCTCGGTAAGAAATGAGGGCGATCAATTCTACTCAGCAAGATGCCACCCGGCTTTACATGACTATTTAAGTATAAATCATTATTAAATAATCATATATAATAAATATTTTATAGATTAAAGAACTTAAAGTTGATTCTTCTTCAGAAATTGATTAATTGTTTTTTTTTATCGGTTTTTTGTCTACGCTGCTTTATCTATGCTAAGAAATTCAGTTCTGTAACAGAAAAGAAGTTCATCACCTCACTTTTACTTTGATAACTCTGCAATCATATCGACAAAATCAGCCAAATTTTAAGTAATAGTTAACGTCGTATTTTTCATTTTACCATCTGACAAATGCTAAATCGTTTTTCTATACAGATATAAAACTGCCGTTGAAAGTAAAGATACATTCTGACGTAATCAACACTATAAAATACGATACGATAATATACAACTATAAAAGGTTGATTGTGCCTGTACCTGATTTTCTAGCCTTTTTGGCTTTCCCACTAAATAGAGATGCAATTTTTTTGTACAAATTGTGTAATGCTTATACAGATGCTTAGCGCAGACATCGCGAGGCGTGTCGCGAATTGTTCGTTATGTATGCCTCAACCCGAGGCATACAACGGTACGTTTATACATGCGTCCCGAATGACACATGCTCAAGCCGAGCACACCAACAACCACGCATGGTATTCATCACTAGAAAAATGGCTCCGACACGGCGAGATGTGCAGATTACAGCTGCAGCCTATATAGAAATTCACAAATATTTAAAAAAGAAAAACTTTTTTATGAAACGGTTACATTATGGACTTAATGCGTGGGCTCCATGTCTCAAAAGCGTGCAACGCAAACAAAACATCCGTCTATACGGAACGCACGGCTCGCACTGAGACAGCGTTCGCAACGAACGTACTCGTATGACGCGAATGCTCACTGTGAGCATACACATTCACACAGCACACAACAGCAACATAGTGGCTTAAGGGCAGGAGAACAGACTATACAATTTGTAATAATCGCAAGGCTTTTTGTCGTCAAATCTACTTCCTGATGATGCTGCGAGCATTTCTTTGAACTTACAAAGGGATATCGAATCTAGACTAAGCAAAACTAAAACCCGCTAAAACTCGATACTCTAACTCAAACTCTTGACTAATTTTGGTCTTAAATTATTTGTGAAAGTCCAGGGAAGGTTTATAAAGTGAGTAAATGTAATAAAAATGCTAGGAATTTATGAAAAATATCAATTTAAAAAAAAAGATAATAAAACATCGATGTTGCATTATTTTAAACTTCTTTACATATATCATGCTTGCTAATATTGATTATTAATTGATTAAATTTGGCGTAATTCATGCATATACACATTTTTCAACGGGAAAATTAGGAGATGGAGAAAATCCATCTACTATGAATATATCAGTTGCGATTAGCGAAAATCATTACTAAAGGAGGAGGTCTGGGAGCTTTTATTCCCAGACTTCCCTACCAAACCCCTGAGGTCACCTAGGTGACCTGGGCCTACGGCCTAAACATCACCCTGGCGAAAAGATCCTGCGAGGAGTAGCCCGGGCAAGGAAGTTCGCCTCGAGGTCTGTAGCCCGCCTTCCGCCCACCCGGGAAGTAAGCGAGATGACCCTATTACTACCGCAATAGGAATTACAATTGAATCCCCCTGATCATTCAGATTTTTGTGATGGAGATTGCAGGGTTGGAGAGTGACAGAAGCTAATGTTTATTTCAGGAATAAGACCTAACCCAGACGAAGTCACGGGTAGAATCTAGTAATAAAACAATACAAATTGTTACTCGTAGATCTCAAAACTATATTTATTCCCTACAAGTTTGATGGTATTTGAAGTAACGCGAACTGCTTATTCAATTGTGGCGTCATATTCGAGCCGGAATGCGTAAGGTTTGTCGCGCCTGCCGACCATTTTAGTCACTATATGGTCCTCCTTTATGTCTTTGCCTCGGAGCTTAATAGTGCCGTCATTTTCAACTTCCAGCACCCGAAAGGAGTAAGTAGTGCCATCATTCTCTCCTTGTTTACTGTAGATTAGCTTTTCATCTTTTTTTTTTGCGGCAGACACTGCCGCAACTAAAGCGAGAAAACTGAATATTACAATTTTAGACGCCATTACGTTCCAAGATATATGTGTTCTGCTTCAACTAGATGCTTCTATATATACTAACTTAATGGGGAAGACAATTTTCGGATAATTATGATATTGAAATATAATTAATGTATATCACTGTTGTAATTAATTCTTATAGCCTTATATTATTACTAGCGGCTCGCTCCGTCTTCGCACGGGTATAAAATATATATAGCCTATGTCACTCAGTTACAAAAATCATTAAAATCTATCCAGTAGTACTGATTAATTCATTACTGCCCGTAGCTCGCACGCGTTAAATTTGGAGTAAAACAATTCCCCTTTCCCTATACCGTGAAAATTTCCTGCTATAGGGCGAAGCGCGGCCTCCGAAACATATGTAGGTATAGGCACGCGGCGCGCTGCCGCAAATTTAAATCTGAAATATCTTTTAAAATGCTCATTTAAATTACATGCTATAAACGGCCATATTTATCTATATGAAATTAACAATGTATTTAAGGTATCTGCTTAATTGGATAAGGATCAAAGGATTGAATTGTTTAAAATTGCTTCGAAAATAAGGTATTATTTTTCGTAAAAAGAAAATGTCAAAAAAATGCTATTGTTGGTTATCCGTAAGAGATAGATAGACATATAACATCGCGGAGTTTTTTGTAGACCTTTTCAAGGTGTACAAATACTTAGTACATTATTTTGATTATTGTAGGGTTCAGCCTGCGTTTCCAATGTAAGCTTAAAAAAATGTAATTATTTACATCATATTAGAAACCTCAAAAATTACAGTTTTTCTCTTCTTATACTTCACTTCCATATTCAATGTTATATTGCAAACATTTATAATAGCGAAATTCTCGAATTGGAAAAAATCGTTTATAAATAAATTATTAATAAACGATTTTTTTCCATTTCCCATTCCTTCCAATATCGACTTTTTCGACAATTTTCATCTTTTTTTCTGACTTATAATAATTAGAATAAATACAAATTAAAATGGGCAAGTACAAAAAAAATATTATTGACGTTTAACAGATGCGAAATTCCATTAAAATATGTATTTTGTTATTGGACCAATAACCAATGTAACCAATGTAACCAATGTTGGTTACATTGGTTTTATATATCATCTTTATTATTATTATATCATCATCCTCCCGCCCTGATCCCACTCTAAGTGGGGTCGGCACATCATGTTATAAACATGATTTGACAATTATGCCAAACATCATGCAGGCCAAACGTTGAATTATTTCGAACCGGCCGCCTGCATGACGTCAACTTACCTTAGTCGCCTATGGCACTACTCGGCCATACCACACGGCGAGTCGACTTATTTTAGTCGCGTTTTACGACATCTCGGTAAAAAATGAAGGTTGTCTATTCACATTAGAAAATCGATCACAATAATAAAATAATCGATTAATATGAAAATTGATTAGTTTTTCACATCACTAATAAGAATAAAATTGAAATATTTCCGTACTAAAGAAATCATTAAGTCTATATCTATACTTCTATACAAATATATAAAGCTGAAGAGTTTGTTTGTTTGTTTCATTGATTGATTGTTTTAACGCGCTAATCTCAGGAGCTACTGGACCGATTTGAAAAATTATTTCAGTGTTGGATAGTCCATTTTTCGAGGAAAGCTACAGGCTATATAACATCACGCTAAGATGAATAAGAGAGGCGCAGCAATAAAAAATATTACAAAAACGGCAAAATTAAAGCTTTCCTTGCGTGCGCTAAGTAAAGGATGAAAGTTTTTAAAAAACTAATGTATTACAAAATTGTTCCCCTCTAAAAGTTGTAATGAAAAGTCCGTTACAGCATATGTCTAACTTTTAAGGTTAACCCACTTGAACCATTTTTATGGTTATTAAAATACTACATTACGGTTTTAATCTTTACACGCGGGCGGGCGGCTGGCGATTGCTAGTTATTTTATAATTTGCATAACAAAAATGCCGTTTGCGGTAGGCTGATACGGATTGGTTCAAATAATCATCTAGTCATACAAATCACTCCATAGTATAAAAGAAAGTCGCTTTCTGTGTCTGGCCCTATATAGTATAGTATAGTAGTCCCTATATGTAGGCTTAAATCTTTAAAACCACGCAACAGATTTTGATACGGTTTTTTAATAGATAGAGTGATTGAAGAGGAAGAATATCTATAATAACATTGAAAATGGAGAAGAGAAACACTGTAATTTTTGAGGTTTCTAGTATGATGTCTTAAATAATAACATTTTTTTCCGCTTATATTGGAAACGCAGGCTGAGCCCTACAATAATTAAAATAATGTACTAAGTATTTATACACCTTGAAAAGGTCTACGGAAAACTCCGCGATGTTATATGTCTATCTATCTCTTATGGATAACCAACAATATGTTGTCGCCAATGACTTCCGCTTTGTATTTTATAGCAACACAGTCATGAAACAAGAGTTTCGCGCCCCTTTTGATTAAAATGGTGGCAGCACTGTGCTGCTGTTCTTTCCGGTGAAGTCTCCCCATTGAAAAAACGTTTCAGTGGAAGTCAGTCTTTGTTCGTCATTCAAGAAAAGTGCATCTCGTAGCGGGAATTGTGGTATTCCGTTATATCGTCTTATTGTATAGTGTGTGCGTTAACAAATAGCATTTTTTTGACATTTTCTTTTTACGAAAAATAATACCTTATTTTCGAAGCAATTTTAAACAATACAATCCTTTGATCCTTATCCAATTAAGTACCTTAAATATATTGTTGATTTCATACAGATAAATATGGCCGTTTATAGCATGTAATTTAAATGAGCAATTTAAAAGATATTTCAGATTTAAATTTGCGGCAGCGCGCCGCGTGCCTATACCTGCATATGTGTCGGAGGCCGCGCTTCGCCCTATAGCAGGTCTCATCTTCATGGTATAGGGAAAGGGGAATTGTTTTACTCCAAATTTAATGCGTGTGAGCCACGGGCAGTAATGAATAAATCAGAACTACTGGATAGATTTTAATCATTTTTTTCACTGAGTGACATAGGCTATATATATTTTATACCCGTGCGAAGCTGGAGCCAGCCGCTAGGAATAATATAAGGCGTTATAAGATTTAATTACAACAGTGATATACATTAATTATATTTCAGTATCATAATTATCCGAAAATTGTCCTCTCCATTAAGTTAGTATATATAGAAGCATCTAGTTGAAACAAAACACATATATCTTGGAACGTAATGGCGTCTAAAATTCTAATATTCAGTTGTCTCGCTTTAGTTGCGGCAGTGTCTGCCGCAAAAAAAAAAGATGATAAGCTAATCTACAGTAAACAAGGAGAGACTAATGACACTACTTGGTCCTTTCGGGTGCTGGAAGTTGAAAAAGACGACACTATTACGCTCCGGGGCAAAGACGTAGAGGAGGAACATATAGTGACTAAAATAGTCGGCTCGCACGACAAACCTTACTACGCATTCCGGCTCGAGTATGACGCCACATTTAACTAAGCAGTTCGCGTTACTTCAAATACTATCAAACTTGTAGGTAATAAATATTGTTTTGAGATCTACGAGTAACAATTTGTATTGTTTTATTACTAGATTCTACCCGTGACTTCGTCTGGGCTGGGTCTTATTCCTGAAATAAACATTAGCTTCTGTCACTCTCCAACCCTGCAATCTCCATCACAAAAATCTGATCGATCAGGGGGATTCAATTGTAATTCCTATCGCGGTAGTAATAAGGTCATCTCGGTTACTTCCCGGGTGGGCGGAAGGCGGGGTACGGACCTCGAGGCGAACTTCGTTGCCCGGGCTTCTCCTCGCAGGAACTTTTCACCTGGGTGATGTTCAGGCCGTAGGCCCAGGCCACCTTGGTGACCTCAGGGGTTTGGAAGGGAGGTCTGGGAATAGAAGCTACCAGACCTCCTCCCATAGAGGACTATATGTAATCAATTAATAATCAAAATTAACAAGCATAATATGTGTAAACAAGTTTGAAATAATGCAAAATCGATTTTATAACATCGATGATTAAATTCCTAGCATTACTATCAAATTTACTCACTTTATAAACCTTCCCTGGACTTTCACAAATAATTTAAGACCAAAATTAGTCCAGAGTTTGAGTTTGAGTATCGAGTTTTAGAGGGTTTTAGTTTTGCTTAGTCTAGATTCGATATTACTTTGTAAGTTAAAAAAAAATGCTCGCAGCATCATCAGCAAGTAGAGTTGACGACAAAAAGCCTTGCGATTATTGCAAATTGTATATTCTATTCTCCTACCCTTATGCCACTGTGTTGCTGATGTGTGCTGTGTGAATGTGTATGCTAACTCCCGCAAGGATCAGTTCTCAGTCCCCTCTTGTATAACATCTATAATGTTATAGAAGAGGGGACTGAGAACTGATCCTTGCGGGAGTCCTATGCGGACAGTTCTAGGTTGAAGTAAATGACCATTTAAACGGACTTTTATAAATCTTTGCGACAGTAAATTTATAATACAGTGTATTATCCTCACAGGAATACTCAGATGGTGCATTTTCTGCCTGAGTATTGGAAGAAGCACACTATCGTAAGCAGATGAAATATCTAAAAAACCTTCCGCAAGATGCTCTCCATTTGAGAAGGCCAAATTAATGTCACTTAAAATAATACACAGACTATCCATTACACCCTTACCTCTGCGGAAACCATATTGTGACTTATCCTAAATCTGTTTATTTTCTATAAACCACTCCAATCTATTTTTAATAATGTGCTCTAGGGTTTTACTCAGAGCTGATGATAGGGCAATTGGGTGGTACGAAGAAGCTTCTTGTGGGTTTTGCCCAGGTTTGAATACGGGGATGATAATCTGAGTTTTCCACATTTCAGATATAACGCCAAAAATAAATATATTATTTTAAATTCCGAGAAAAGTATTTTTGCCAAATAAACTTAAATTTTTCAAGAAGGAATAAGGGATTCCATCTTCTCTTAAGGCTGAATCTCTAAGTCCTTGTAACACGATTTGTAGCTCTGTTAATGTAAATGGATCGTCAAACCAATGAGAGGGGGTAGGTGGAGTACATGTTATAAAGTAGTCCATCTCAGGAACAAAAGGTGGAGCCTGTCACAGGAGACATGAGATATCCGTTGCGTCAAACTATAATTCACCCATTATTTAAGCATAACTTTGATGCTCTTATTTTATTGAACCGAGGGTGATCCTGGATTTTGGTGTTAACAAAAACGAAGTGGCTGCTCATACTAAATTTTAACAAATATTACATGGGCATTGGCAAGAGTGGCTTCCCTTTTATACAGATGCTTCAAAGTTATTAATAAATAAATGTAGTACTAAGTTTTAAGTGTCCTCCTGAAACTACAGTCTTCACAGGTGAAGCTATTGCTATCCTTGAGGCTGTTTCATACATCGAATCTCATCACCTCAATAAAGTCTTGATTTTTTCGGACTCTAAAAGTTGCTTAGAATCCTTAGCTGGTAACATTTTTAAAAATAAGTATCAGAATTTCACAATAATTTTGCAAATTAAAGAAATTCTCCTCTCTTTCTCCAACCAATGATTAGAGGTAGTTCTAATTTGGATTCCCGGGCATTGTGGTATCCGAGGTAACGAAAGTGTTGACGCATGGGCAAATGACGCTGCAAGGTTTGGTTCTTTGAATCACCATATGGTTCATGCCAGGAATCTAGTTTCGTTAGCAAAAAGGCATATTTTTGGATCGTGGAATAAGCAATGGTCTACTGACCTTCGCAAAGCAAGATATTATAGATCCATTCAACCGAAAATTCCAAAAAAGCCTTGGTTTTATCACTATCGAAAAGGCAACAAACAGGTTACTTCTACCATTTGTCGTCTACGTTTGGTTGGGGCATGTTTGTACACCTGTTTATTTGGCAAAACTAAGAATACGAGATCACTCAATTTGTGAATGTGGCCTAGACGAAGGTACGACAGACCACATATTTTTCAATTGTAGAAGATACCCGACATCTCTTTATGATATTTTGCCAATTAAAATCCCTCGTCCAATAAACTTCCAATCTCTTCTGACCAATTTTGAGCCTCCCGTTATCAACCTATTGTGAAATTTAGTTAGAAATCGAATTACAAGGACTTAGGGATTCAGCCACAGGAGAAGATGGAATCCCTTATTCCTTCTTGAAAATTTTAAGTTTATTTGGCAAAAATATTTTTCTTGGAATTTTAAATAATATATTCATTTCTGGCGTTATAACCCACAAGAAGCTTCTTCGTACCGCCCAATTGCCCTATCATCAACTCTGTGTAAAACCCTAGAGCACATGATTAAAAATAGATTGGAGTGGTTTATAGACTTTATGATATTTTGCCAATTAAAATCCCTCGTACAATAAACTTCCAATCTCTTCTGACCAATTTTGAGTCTCCCATTATCAACCTGTTGTGTAAATATATAAAAAATATAATATTAAATTATAAGTATCTTAGTCGTGTCATATTTTTTATTTTTTTTTGTATTGTCGGATAGTATGTGTGTGTGACTTGGGGAAATTATTTGTCGCTTTTGTTTGTGTTGCCAAATGTGTTAGTCTATGGATTGTTTATATATTTTTATTTATTGTTATTTGTCTAAATGTTAGTTAAGTTAACATTTATTCAAACTTAATTTGCTGTTTTAGATCTACTAACTTACTAACGATAGATATAACTATATATGTTAGTTTGTGTTTGTCATGCAGGTTAATAATTTCACCGAACCATCTCTCAAAAAAAGTTGCCATCAAAATATATTTTAACACATTCGTGTTGTTTTTTCCACTACGCTGACATTGGCGGAATTGCTGCTAACATCAAACAGCAGTTTAAGTGCCATTAACATATTGAAATATAATTAATGTATATCACTGTTTTAATTAAATCTTATAACGCCTTATATTATTACTAGCGGCTCACTCCGGCTTCGCACGGGTATAAAATATATATAGCCTATGTCACTCAGTGAAAAAAAAGATTAAAATCTATCCAGTAGTTCTGATTTATTCATTACTGCCCGTGGCTCGCACGCGTTAAATTTGGAGTAAAACAATTCCCCTTTCCCTATACCATGAAGATGAGACCTGCTATAGGGCGAAGCGCGGCCTTCGACACATATGCAGGTATAGGCACGCGGCGCGCTGCCGCAAATTTAAATCGGAAATATCTTTTAAAATGCTCATTTAAATTACATGCTATAAACGGCCATATTTATCGGTATGAAATCAACAATATATTTAAGGTACTTAATTGGATAAGGATCAAAGGATTGTATTGTTTAAAATTGCTTCGAAAATAAGGTATTATTTTTCGTAAAAAGAAAATGTCAAAAAAATGCTATTTGTTAACGCACACACTATACAATAAGACGATATAACGGAATACCACAATTCCCGCTACGAGATGCACTTTTCTTGAATGACGAACAAAGACTGACTTCCACTGAAACGTTTTATCAATGGGGAGACTTCACCGGAAAGAACAACAGCACAGTGCTGCCACCATTTTAACCAAAAGGGGCGCGAAACTCTTGTTTCATGACTGTGTTGCTATAGAATACAAAGCGGAAGTCATTGGCGACAACATATTGTTGGTTATCCATAAGAGATAGATAGACATATAACATCGCGGAGTTTTCCGTAGACCTTTTCAAGGTGTATAAATACTTAGTACATCATTTTAATTATTGTAGGGCTCAGCCTGCGTTTCCAATGTAAGCGGAAAAAAATGTTATTATTTAAGACATCATACTAGAAACCTCAAAAATTACAGTGTTTCTCTTCTCCATTTTCAATGTTATTATAGATATTAAACTTCCTCTTCAATCACTCTATCTATTAAGAAACCGTATCAAAATCTGTTGCGTGGTTTTAAAGATTTAAGCCTACATATAGGGACTACTATACTATACTATATAGGGACAGACACAGAAAGCGACTTTGTTTTATACTATGGAGTGATTTGTATGACTAGATGATTATTTGAACCAATCCGTATCAGCCTACCGCAAACGGCATTTTTGTTATGCAAATTATAAAATAACTAGCAATCGCCAGCCGCCCGCCCGCGTGTAAAGATTAAAACCGTAATGTAGTATTTTAATAACCATAAAAATGGTTCAAGTGGGTTAACCTTAAAAGCTAGACATATGCTGTAACGGACTTTTAATTAGAACTTTTAGAGGGGAACAATTTTGTAATACATGACATTTTTAATAACTTTCAGCCTCTACTTAGCGCACGCAAGGAAAGCTTTAAATTTTGCCGTTTTCGTTATTATTTTTTTATTGCTGCGCCTCTTTTATTCATCTTAGTGTGATGTTATATAGCCTGTAGCTTTCCTCAAAAAATGGACTTTCTTACACCGAAAGGATTTTTCAAATCGGTCCAGTAGCTCCTAAGACTAGCGCGTCCAAACAATCAATCGCCGTGTGTTATCCGGCTGGACCACCCGCAATTTCTTACCGAGGTGTCATAGGGGACTAAGGTAAGTTGACGTCATGCAGGCAGCCGGATGGAAATAATTTTCCAACCGGCCGCCTGCATGACGTCAACGTTTGGCCTGCATGACGTTTGGCATAATTGCCAAATCATGTTTATAACATGTTGTGCCGACCCCACTTAGAGTGGGATTAGGACGGGAGGATGATGATATGATAATAAAAATGATGTATAAAACCAATATAGCCAACATTGGTTACATTGGTTATTGGTCCAACAATAAACTCCATATTTTAATGAAATTTTACATCTGTTAAACGTCAATAATAAATTTTTTTGTACTTGCCCACTTTAATTTGTATTTATTCTAATTATTATAAGTCAGAAAAATCGATGATAATTATCGAAAAAGTCGATATTGGAAAGGATGGAAAATGGAAAAAATCGTTTATTAATAATTTATTTCTAAACGATTTTTTCCAATTCGAGAATTTCGCTATTATAAATGTTTGCAATACAGTTTTGTGTCGTTACAAAATAAATACACTAATCCTTACTAATATTCCTTACTAATATTATAAATGCGAAAGTCTGTCTGTCTGTCTGCTACGTTTTCACGGCCAATCCGCTGAACCAATATCGATGAAATTTGGCACAATTATTCCTTATACGGTAACATATAGGCTATATAAATCCTGTTACTTAAACAGGAATAAAATTCAGGAGGAATTAAATAGGATGATATTCAAAGCGCCATCTTTAATAAACCTATGGAACTTATTTTTATTCACAATGTGTCAAAATCAAGTCAAATCTGTATTTACAAAAGTATTGGCCCGTTGGCGCAGTGGGTAGTGATCCTGCCTTAAGCGCCACAGGTCGCGGGTTCGATTCTCGCCGAGGGCCAACATTTTCTATAAAATGAATTTGTTGGTCTTTGAGCCTGGGTGTATATTTGTATTTAAGTATGTATTTAAAAAATATATAAGTATATATTCACCAGTTGTCCGTCTACCATAACACAAGTATTAAGTTACTTACTTTGGGGACGGATGACCGTGTGTGTAAGTGTCCCATATATATATTTATATTTATATATATATATATATATATATATATATATATATATATATATATATATATATATATATATATATATATATATATATATATATATATATATATTTTTATATATATATATATTTATTTCTTTATTTATTTAGATTCCAAGTTTTTCGGCTTACGTTAAAAGAGTATTTATATTTAAAGAGTATTTATATTTTACTAGCTTTTTTACCCGCAACTTCGTTCGCGTGGACTGTAGTATTGAAATTAAGAGTAGCTTCTGTCACTCTTCAACACTGCAAATATCTTCATTAAAAAAATCTGACCGATCCGGGAATAATGAGAGGGATTTATAGTTATATCAAGAGCATAATTTTAGTAAATAACTCGTACTTACATGAAACATATATTAAAGTAACTCAGTAAAAGGAGACTTCCAAAATTGGGCTCATCTGTTACTCCAATAAACTCCATATATGTTCATCAAAAAATTCTTAATTTTTTTCTGGTATTAAATATTATAAACTAATAACGTGCGAGAAAACTTTAATAATAACATTTAAACGTAACGTATCAATTGTGAAATCGTTTTTTTTAAATCACCTTTATAGGTTCAGCGCTGGATTCCAAGTTAGTAGGTAGTGTTAGTTTAGTTAGTAGCAGTAACTTAAAATAGATTAGTTGGGTTTAAAAATTCATACATTGTTTATGACATTTAACATTATTTAAAGTGTGAGTGTATGTAACAATGATTAATAATTTATTTATTTATTTGTTTGCCATGCCATTATGAGCTATAGTGCGAATATGTGTATATGTATGTGTGTGAGTGAGTGGGTGTATTTGATGGTGCAGTTTGTGTGTGTGTGTGGACTTGGATGGTGTTGATGAGAAAATATAATTAAAATAGCTAGTTACATTTCGTCGTTGCTATCTTGTGTCAGAGATATATATATATATATATATATATATATATATATATATATATATATATATATATATATATATATATATATATATATATATATATATATATATATATATATATGTAAATATATGTATATATATATGTAAATATATATATATAGTATTGCCTGTACCAATGTAATAAATTATTTAAATTTTTTTTCTGAATCTCGGAAACGGATCAAAACGATTTTCGTGAATATAATGCAGCATGTAGGGATTTCGGTTTCGGTTCGGTTCGGTTCGGTTAAAAATCTAGTCTCTATCGGTCTAATCGGTCTAGCTAGGTTTTATTTAAGAACAAATTCGTTTTATCCCCGTTTTTGGGCACCAAAAAACTGCTTAACTGTTGAATTGAAAGCGAATGATATTTTCGTTGTCAGACGTAATGCTATGATAGCCAAGGGGTAACAGAGGTAAATAAAAGTTCAAACAAAACCCAGGATCGAATACCACATGTCACCCGTGCATTCTTTCTTTTTTTAAATTGCTCAATTTTGATTTGCCTGCTAAAAATCTTGGTCGCCCATGAGCTAGGACTTATATGCTTTATGTTACGGGATTCAAGTGCTTTACAAACTTCTCTGTTACAAAGCCGCAGTCTGCTTTTACGTTTAATTGAACAAACATAACTTTGATGTCAATGCATTAGACAAATTAATCGCGAACATTCGACCACAGTGGCTCTTGTCTAGTCGTGCTTCGTGCTGTATTCGATTAATTTAGTAAATGGCCCGATACGAGTGAACTCTGGTCAGTCGAGAGATACGAACGTGAGCCAATGCTGTATATGACGAAAATGTATTAACTTTTGGTGATAGGTTACATGGTGTCGACATTTTTCTATATCCCCAAATGTTGTATGTGATCGATTGTCTCAAACGGTTTTTACTATAAGATACCGCAATTCTTCCGTAAGGTTTAAGTTTATAGTACATTTCAGTTTTATGTAAGTTGATGAGGTCATAGGTTGTAAAAAAATTCGCCTGCTGGGAGCTTTACTCGAGTGCCCTGCATAAACCAGCAGAGATACACAAAAGTTATGTACTAGAGAATTGTAGACCTATTGAAAAACTACAAAAATAACATCTCTCTGGAAGAACATGTCTCTATCTCTTATGGCTAGCTCACAATAACTGCATTTATGCTCAATTTTTTTTTATTTAATTCTTGCAAAATTTTGTTACACCTTGATTTACAGCTAGTTTTATAAATAACTAAGTATTTAAATAATAAATAAGCTGTGATAGCCGCGAGCTACCGCGGTTCCAAACCAGTAAGATTTCTTGAAGAGGGGTTATAGGTTCAAACACAGGCAGGCACCAATGAGTTAAATGTTAAAATTTATGTGTCTAATTGATGTTTGAAATAATTATTTCGGTGAAGGAAAACATTGTGAGGAAACCTGCATATATTTAACGAATACTAGGGATATGTGTAACCTACCAATCCGCATTGGAACCACTTGGTAGGTATTAGCTCCAACCTTGCTCTACGAAATCAAATAGAGGAGGCCTATGCCCAGCAGTGGGATACTCCTCCTTTCCTCCTTTAGTCGCGTGCTCACTGCTGAGCGTCGTGATGGTCCCGATTCCTTTTCTTATGCATAAGCTGGCGCCACTTTTCCCGGTCAGCAGCACTATGTATAGCCACGCTCAGTCTGATGTCTAGGTGTTCAGACACCTGATCCGTCCATCTTTTTGGGCTCCGCCCCCTGGATCTTTTGCCGTCTACTTTCCCAGTGACCATAAGTTTCTCAAGATTATCGCTGGGTTTTCTAGCAATATGTCCAAAGTATTGGAGAATTCTTTGGAGACATAAGCTTGAGAGTCTCTGTTTCACCTTAAGCTCACTGAGAATGGAGACATTTGTTCTGAAGGCTGTCCAGAGGATGCGCAACATACGCCGCCAGCAAGACATTTCGAAAGCGTCAATTCGTTTTCTATCTGCAGCTTTAAGGGTCCAGGACTCAGCCCCATATAGAAAGATCGGGAAGACTAGGGTTCTTACAATGTAAATCTTGGTCTTCTTAAGTACATTACGATCTTTCCATATCTTGTGTAGCAGACTCATGGCGGATTTGGCCAAGCCAATCCTGCGTCTGATTTCTGTTTCAGAACCTCCCTTGCTGGTAATGGTAGAGCCAAGATACACAAAACTGTTAACAGTTTCATACTGGCTCAGAGAGGTTCCTGCTTGCAGGATGCCGGATCTGTCTATTACCATGATCTTTGTTTTGGCCTGGTTGATCTTGAGCCCCAGTTCCAGTGGGACACTAAGACGTCGTTATTGTATATTTATAACTGCCAGACGCGAAATCCTATGAAGTATTGACGGTGCGTCTAGAGAAAGAAAGATATAATGAGTAAAAGTGAGGCTTTTATGAAAATTCCAGTATATACGGAAAACATCGTAAGGAAATATGCATGTATATAAGAAATACAGAAAAAATATTATTGTTGACAATAACTTGTTATAACATGTGATGAATATTTCTTGAACAATTTTATTAACGACAACGTCATGACGTGGTCACAATTAATTTAATTGCTTTTGAAATGACTTATTAAGATGATCTTTGAACAACCAATAAGGAACACGTGAGTCTTTATCAAGGCACAGCTAAATTAGTCTATTAGGATCATCACCTTCCACATTGAATGTATTTAATTTGTCAAATTGTTAATTGTAATGAATATTTTGAGATATCAATTTTGCCTTTTTATTTTTCCATAATTCCTGTCCTTATCCCACTCTAAGTGTGGTCGGAATAACATATTTAAAACGTGTTGTTGCACTTTTCTCTAGTTATTTTACGACTGGCTGCCTGCCTCACGTCAACACACCTTAGCCTTATTTCACGTCACCTTGGTAAGAAAGAGGTTGGTCTATTCTACTCGGCGATATCACTCTGCTTTACATGACTATTTCAATATAAATCATTATTAAATAATCATATAAAATAATCTTTAACAGCTTTAATGTTTTATTGTTAAATATTTTATATAATAAAGACCTTAAAATTAAAGTTGTTTCTTGTTCAGAACTCGATTAATTGTTTACTATACTAATACTATAAATGCCGAAGTTTGTCGCTGTGTTTGTTATGCTTCAACAGTTAATTAAAGCTATTACTATTATACACCGGGCTAATATATAAGATAAAAAAGTCCGTTGTTGCATCGAGAACCACGTTCCAAGATACCGAACTACAGTAATTCAGGGTGCTTTAACATTTAATTTCACGGGTACAACTTGGTAAATAAAACAATACAAGCAAAATGAAATAATAATTTTAATTCATTATGTAAAGCGGTTTTTGATAAGTAATTGAAGTAAGTAATACGCAGCTGATTATTCGTATTGGGCGTACACTTCGACTAGGAATTCATAGCCTCTGCCGCGTTCGCCGACTAGTTTAATCTCTACTTCACTCTCCCCAGGGCCTCCAGACTGGAGCGAACTGGTGCCGTCACCTTGAACGTCCTGGGCTCGAACCAATTTGATAACACCATTACTGCCCAATCCCACGTACACAATTTCTTCATCTATTACAGAGGGTTGAGGCTTTTTTACATGTGTTTTGTAATATACCAATTCACCTCCTCTGATGTCACCATAGAACAGATCACCCGCCGACACTGCCGCAACCAGCAAAGCGAGACAGCTGAATAGTAAATTTTTAGACTCCATGATGTGATATCGGAGAGATGTTAATGTGTGATGAGATGTTTTTACGGCTACCTGCTTCTATATATACAAAACTTAATGGTGATGACAATTTTCTTATAATTGTTTTATCACTTTGAAGTTAGAATAGATTTAATTTAAACTTTGTTCACTTATCAAGAAACGATGACAAATTAATAAAACGATAAAGGAAACGAGGACTTTGGACCCAATTGTAATGGGTTGAGATATGATTTCCATAATTTTCTGGGTCTCTTCTGTTGCGGAGTCCACTTAGAAAGGGTTTTTACAGCTTTAACATCGTCCATGCGTCGCAGGTTCCCTGCTGATCTCGATGAATCTTTGTAACTTGCAAAACCTTACGATCGTTATACTAGATGTTCTATTAGAAACGAACCGGAGACTTTCGGGCCCAATTGTAATAGGTGATTTCAATTAGCACAATGTACAACATGGGAAAAAGCATTAAAAATGTGTTTGGCACAAATAAAATAAGTTGTCTATTAAAGTAAACAAATAGTTGAAAATATAACAAAGATTTCTTTGATTACAACTATTTTGGATATAAATAATTATTAAATAATCATATAAAATAATCTTTAACCGAATCAAAGTTTTTAGTATTGTCAAAGATCAATCATCGTTTATAGAATTAGGAGAGATCCATAATAGAAAGTAATAATAATTTCAAAGTATAAAGTGTTACACTATATTAAGTTTTATCTGTATAATTCATAATTGCAATTTATCACACGCTTTTCTGTAACGGATAACATCGTGAGGAAACTCGCATATCTCTAAACAATTCTGGGGATGTGTATAACCTACCAATCCGCATCGGAGCAGCATGGTAGGTCTTAGCTCCAATCCTTCTCACCAAAAACGGAGAGAGGAGACCTATGCCATATAGAGGTATAGTAACAGGTAGTGGGATAGTGGGGTAATATTATTTTTATATAATGTACAATTTGCAATAATCGCTAAGTTTTTTGTCGTGGAATCTATTACCTGATGATGTTACGGGTCGAAATGATTGTTGAGATTGTGATAGTGAATAAATAAGTAAAGTTTGGTGAGGATCGGAGCATTTTTGGAACTGTTAAAGGCGTATTGAATCTTTCTAAGCAAAACTAAAACCCTTTTGGGACTTTTGGGCAAATTTTGTGTTCAATTATTTTTGGAAGTCCGGGGAAGGTGAGTAAATGTGAAAAGGAATTTTTGAAAAACAACAACAATTTTGTTTATCTGAAGAAACAGGGATGGTCTATTATCATTGATTTTCGATGATCATTTATAGTCGATAAAAAGTCGATGTTTTAAAATCGAATTTGCATTATTTAAAACATTGTTACATCTATCCTATCATATTATAAATGCAAAAGTCTGTTGGTCACGTTTTCACGGCCAATCCGCTGAACCAATATTGATGAAATTTGGCGCAATTCATGATTATACACACTTTTCAATAGGAAAATCAGTAAATTGAGAAACCCCATTTATTATCAATATAACGAATTTCGAGTAGCGAAAGTCATTGCTATAGGACCCGAGATCTGGGAGCTACTATTCTCAAACCTACCTATGGAACCCGACACCCTTTAGGTCACCTACGTGACCTGGGCCTACGGCCTGGACAACGGCCAGGCAATAGAGCCTGCGAGAGCGGCTGCTCTGGGCAAGGAGGTTCGCCTCGAGGCCCGTACCCCGCCTACCTTATAGATATAGATAGATTTAGATGACCTTATTACCACTGCAATAGGAATTGCAATTGAATCCCCCTGATCGATCTGATTTTTCTGATGGAGACATTTGCAGGGTTAGAGAGTGACAGAAGCTAATGTTTATTTCAAGACTAAGGTCCACGAAGACGAAGTCCCGGATAAAATTTAGTAATAAAGCAATACAAAAAAATTTTAAATCTCAAAATTATATTTATTCTCTACAAGTTTGATAGTAAATGAAGTAACACGAACTGCTTATTCGTATTTGGCGTAAACTTCGACTAGGAATTCGTAACCTCTGCCACGTTTGCCGACTAGTTTGATCTCTACCTCATCCTCCCCAAGGCCTCCAGACTGGATCGAACTGGTGCCGTCTCCTTGAAGATCCTTCACCCGAATAGCGTAAATAGCGCCATTATTGCCGACTCCTACGTAGACTACCTCTTCATCTCTTTTAAAAGGTTCGGGGTCTTTAAAATGAATTATATTATAGATCAAATCAGCTCCTTCGTTGTCGCCATAGGCCAAATCATTGGCCGACACTGCCGCAATCAGCAAAGCGAGACAACTGAATAGTATAATTTTGGACGCCATTATGTTCCAAGATATTTGTGTTTTGTTTCAACTAGATGCCTTTATATATACCCATTTAATGGGGAAACAAATTTTTGGATAATTAAGATATTGAAATATAATTGATGTATATCGCTGTTGTAATTAAATCAGATAACGCCTTATATTATTATTTGTATGACTAGATGACTATTTGAATCAATGCGTATCAGAGTAATTCAAACGGCATTTTCTATGGAAAATTATAAAATAATTTAATCATTTCTTTAGTATAGAATTATTTCAGTTCCATTCTTATTAGTAATGTGAAACAATCAATTTTCATATTAATCGATTATTGTAATCGATTTTCTAATGCCGTGTGGTATCCGGCTGAATAGAATAGACTACCCTCATTTCTTACCGAGGTGCGGTAAAACGCGACTAAGGGATGTCGACCTGCCGTGTAGTATTCAGTTGAGTAGAATAGATCACCCTCTTTCTTACCGGGGTGTCGCAAAATACTACTTAAGTAAGTTGACGTCAGACAGGAAATACCTAGCCAAATCATGTTTATAACATGTTGTGCCGACCCCACTTCGAGTGAGATTAGGGCAGGAGGGTGAGATTATATTAATTACCCTTTCTTTGTCTTCTTTTTTTCTAACCTTTTTGCTAGTTTTTTAAGATATGCGTTATTGGATAAAACCAATGTATTTCGCATTTGTTAAACGTCAATAATCATTTTTATTCGTACCTACACACTTTAATTAGTATTAATTCGTATTATTAATTGATATAAAAAATTATAATAATAAAATATAATATTAATGATAATTTTTTTTCAAATCGAGAATATCGCTATTATAAATGTTTGCAATAGTTTTGTGAAGTTGAAAAGTTAAGTTAAATTTAAATTCATACACCTACTATTATTTCTAAAAAAGTATAATATACATCGATTTACACAAAGCGTATCTATTTTGTATAACATATTGTATACTTGATATTTTTTTTATTAATTTGATTTCTTAAATTTCTATATTAATTTGATAAATAGTGAAAATGAATTAAAAAAACTATATTTTCGATGTAAGTGTAATAATCATTGATGAAACATCATGTTGTTATGTATTTCTTGACTTTTCCAACTGTATTGTATTGATTTTTGATTTGGTTTACTTCCCATACACTGGAAATCAGTGTGTCAAAGTTATATGTACTATTAATTGTGTTGAAAAGGTAACGCAGTTGTAAAAAAAAATCTTGCTGGGAGCTTAACAGAGATATAGTAAATAAATAAATAAATATATGGGACACTTACACACACGGTCGTCCGTCCCCAAAGTAACTTAATACTTGTGTTATGGGTGAGAGGCAACTGGTGAATATATACTTATATAATTTTTAAATACATACTTAGATACAAATATACACAGTATATTTATATCTATATACATATAGATATGAATATAGTAAAATAATGTTATAATCGTAAATCTATAAAAATACTACAAAAAAGTCCCCTATAGTATATTTCTATCTATTATGGTTAACTCATAATAACTAAGTTTATGTTCAAAATTTCAATTCAGGAAAAATTTGTGTCACACTGATTTCCACGCAGACGAAGCCGCACCGCATAGCTAGTGTATATATAATATGTATGGATGTTACATATGTATGGGATTCAAGTGCTTTACAAACTTCTCTGTTACAAAGCCGCAGTCTGCTTTTACGTTTAATTAAACAAACATAACTTTGATGTCAATGCATTAGGCAAATTAATCGCGAACATTCGACCACGGTGGCTCTTGTCTAGTCGTGCTTCGTGCTATATTCGATTAATTTAGTAAATGGCCCGATACGAGTGACCTCCGGTCAGTCGAGAGATACGAACGTGAGCCAATGCTGTATATGACGAAAATGTATTAACTTTTGGTGATAGGTTACATGGCGTCGAAATATTTATATTTATTTTATAAATAAAGATACTAGGACGGTATGGAAATTTCTCGATACAATGGGCATTGGGCGGCAACCCAATTCTTTGGTTTCTCAAAATCTTGACATTGATGCACTCAACAAGCATTTTACTAATAATATCCCCTTGGATAATGTAATAAAGGCTAGGACACTTAAAAAATTCAGCTCACGTAGGAAACCTAACTGTCCACCATTTCATTTTACCCCCATCACTACTGAGGATGTGAAAAAACATACACTAGCAATTAAATCGGACGCCATCGGTAGTGATGGAGTTAGTCGTAAAATGATTCTTTTATCATTAGAATATATTGTTCCTATCCTTACCCATCTTTTTAATTACTCATTTTCCACTAGTACCTTTCCTGATGCTTGGCGTGTTGCTCGTGTAATTCCTATTCCTAAAATTTCCTCACCCTCATCGTTTATTCATTATCGACCCATTTCAATTCTCCCTTTTCTATCGAAAGTTATGGAGCGCATTGCTCATTATCAGCTTACATTATTCCTTTCCACGTACAATATTCTTAATCCTTTTCAGTCTGGCTTCCGAACGGGGCATAGTACTGTCACGGCACTAACTAAAGTTTGTGACGACATACGGTTTGGAATGGACCAGCAGAAGGTTACTGTTATTGCTCTACTCGATTTCTCTAACGCTTTTAACACAGTAGACTTCGATATACTACTGGCTTCTCTCGAGGCAATTAATATCTCCGTTACTTCTGTAGACTGGTTTCGTTCCTACCTGTATGGTCGCAATCAATGTATACACATTGATAATAAGCTTTCTTCCTCGTGCCGTCTCAGTGCTGGCGTCCCGCAAGGTGGTGTCCTATCTCCGCTATTATTCTCTATCTTCATAAACTCTGTAACTGACCTTCTCTCCTTATCCTATCACCTTTATGCTGATGACCTACAAATGTATACGACAACTGCAATTGATGATATTGCTAGAGCTATCGACAGACTTAACTCCGATCTTCAAGCTGTTAGCACCTGGAGTTATTCATGCGGGTTGTCTTTAAATGCAAGCAAGTCTCAGATTTCCTTAATTGGTAGTCGCCAGAAGCTCTTTAAGGTTCATTTAACCCCTATTCCTCCTGTAGTCCTTGATGGAACGCCGCTAGACTTTTGCGATACCATAAAAAACCTGGGCATTATCATGGATAGTACATTTTCATGGGGTCCTCAAATATCTGAGGTGAGTCGCAAAATGTTTGCTGTTATCGGCAGGTTGAAAAGATGGCGAAACTTCTTACCTATCAGAACCAAAATATTACTAGCTCACTCTCTTCTCTTACCTATACTTGACTATGCAGACACATGCTATTCAGATATACCACAATTCCTTCTCAACAAGCTTGAGCGTCTCCAAAATTTAGTTATTAGGTTTATATTTAATCTTAAAAAATTTGACCATATCACGCAATTTAGGGTTCAACTTAAATGGCTAACTGTCCAGCAGCGGCGTAATGTCCACGTATTATCTCTCCTCTATTCTATTCTTTTTAATCCTTCTGCACCTATATATTTAAAGGAGCGTTTTAAATTTCGAGAACCTCGCCATCTTTCCAATCTGCGATCTCAGCATCTTAAGAAGCTGATGATGCCGGCTAGTCACTCACAACGTTACAGTGAATCTTTTACAGTTACTGCTGTGGAGCTCTGGAACGCTCTTCCTAGTGTCATTCGTCATTCTGAATCGATACATATTTTCAAACGTCGTTTAAAAAACCATTATTTGTTTAATTAGTTGTTTAGTGTGTATTTTATTTATATAAATATTTATGTTATAAAAATAAAGTATGTATATATTTTATCTAGTCTACACAAACTTATATGTATGCTTACCATATATTTATGTATTTTAGGATGTAAAATATAGTGTTAATTTATGTAACTTTATTTATTACCTATTTATGTAAGTTTACTTATTCTGTCTTCCTTTTAACTTTACTCAACCACCAACAATGTACATTTCATTATAAGGATGTCCTTAGGCATATGGGTTGCCTGTTAGAGATCACTTACAGTGATAAGGCCGCCCTTACACATTTTATTTTTAATTATTTGTTTTATTTGTATGTAATGTTGTGTGTAATAAAGAATTTCTTATCTTATCTTATCTTAATATAATAATAATAATAATAATTTATTGATTACAGACATAACATCCATTTTGTTAGTAAAAAATAAATCTTATAGACTATAATAAGAAATAATTTAAAATCATCATCATCATTCTTCTGCCCTTATCCCACTCCAAGTAAGGTCGGCACAACATGTTTAAAACATGTTTTGGCTAGTTATTTTACAATCGTGCGCTAAATAAACGGTGAAATTTATTAAAAAATCATATATTACAAAATTGTTCGCCTCTAAAAGTTCTATATAAATGTCCGTGACAGCATGTCTAGCTTTTAAGGTTAACCCACTTTACACATTTTTATGGTTATCAAAATACTATATTACGGTTTTAATCTTCCCATTCTTCAAATCAAGCAGGGCCATTGCCAATTGCTAGTATTAAATAATTATATCCAGACCAGATCCAGACAGATGGGTATTTTACCCACATTTTACTTTTAGAAATGTTAGAAAATTGCGGGAAACGTTCGATAAGCCGTCCCGTGTACCAGCGGGCAAGGCGAAATCTTCTTCTTCTTCTTCAACTTAGCGCCATCCCGGCTAAGGCCCGGGGTCCGCTTTCCTACTCAGTTGCCTCCACTTTACCCGATTTTACCGGAGATTACCGGGCAAGGCGAAATATAAGTAAATAATATTCGGACACAACTTTGTCGCTATGTAACCACACCTTAATCGCTCTGGTAAACTACATACCGTAATCGCTTGACCTTTCCGTCTCACTCTATCAATGCCTCAGAATTATAACATTAGTCATTAACAATAACTCAAGAGAACTCGACGTCAAGATGTATTTAAGATTATATTTACTCTGCGCTTTAGTAGCTGTAGTTAGCTCAAAATCAGTAATAGTCGGCCAGATCAATGATTATTCAGGTATAGTGAGAAAAGTGTATGAAAAGACAATGGAAACTTCTAGTATACCACTCATTAAACGTGAACAAGAGGTGTATTTTGAGTATCCGGTTGGTGATCAGAAGATAAAAGGTATAGCTATAAAGGATTTGGAGAATGGTTTAGCTGAACCGGCTATAACCCGTGGTGGTATTGGATTTAACTTCGTGAACATTAAACTGGCAAGCAAAAGGGGTTCCGGATATAAGTTCCTTATTGAAATTTACGCGTGATTTCATAATGTTTTGAGTGGAATAGAGACTTTTAATTTTGTGATTCATTATTTGAATTTTTTGTAATAAAAATTTCTTTGGAATTTTTATTGTTGTTTTTTTTGTTTAATGTTGTCATCGTCTGCAATTATTTTTGTCTATGGCAAGGAAAGTTATGACATTTATATATGCATCAATAAGTAAGCAATCCATTAAGTGTTTAAACCCTAAAAGCATAATATAAATACTTGTGTCTCTGAATAAGATTATTTACACATCGTAGTTACGATATTTGTAAAAAATAAATTAAAAGAAAATACTAACGGGATAAGAAAGTTATTGCGACATGTAAACTCTGCATCCGGATGCATTATTATGTTTATTTTATTTCAGGCGCAAAATGATTTTAAAAAATACATATAGTTACGTAGTTTGATATTGGTACCTGGTTGCCCGAACCTTGAACGGTAATTTTGAAAAAATAAAAAAGGAAACTTAAAAATAAAATAAAAAATAATTAGGTAGGTGGGGTCGATCCTAGGTATTTACATTTCTCGAGACTGCCCGTTCCCCGAATAAGCTACGCTGACTTGATAGTTTACGTTGTTATTAGTATTTTTTAATGCCCAAAAACAGGAATAAAACGATTTTTTTTCAAAATAAAACCTAGCTAGATCGATTTTCCACAACCCCTCTATATAGTGAATTTCAGGAAAATCGTTGGAGCCGTTTCATGGAGAAAATATATATATACATACAAGATTAACTCATTTAAATATTAAAGATACTATTGTTTTGTACATAAAGTTCCGTGCAAACAAATTGACAGGGATATGTATATGTATAGAAATCCAAAACAGTGATTCACGTACCTCCCGCGAGCAACAATAACAAGGTCATATGTATATGGAACGTAAACAATATGCTTACATGGAACTTATATTATTATACTGAGTTGGTTAAACATCTATATAATTTATATTTATTACTAGCTTTTCCTGCGACCTCGACCGCGTGTACCGTAGTAATGGAATAAACACAAGCTTCTATCACTGTCCAACACTGCAAATATAACCATCACAGAAATTAGATCAATCCGGGAGGCTAAATTGCAAGTCTTATTGCAATCTTTTGAGTGGCCGGTTGGCGCAGTGGGAAGTGACCCTGTCTCATCTCCGCGGGTCGCGGGTTCAATTCCCGCCAAGGGCCAAAATTTTCTTTAAATGAATTTGTTGGTATTTGAGCCTGGTTGTATGTTTGTATTTAAGTATGTATTTAAAAATTATATAAGTATATATTTACCAGTTGTCTGTCACCCATAACACAAGTATTGAGTTTACTTACTTTGGGGACGGACGACCGTGTGCGTAAGTGTCCCATATATTTATATATTTATTTATATAATGACTCCGCTACTGGAAACGTCGTGGTACATTTATTGTTGTCAACGTCAACAATAAATGTAGTTTCCTTCATTGCATTGTTGGTAATAAGCAAAGATATGTCATTTTCACTGAAAAAAAAAGGTGAAAACCCATAAAGAATATGTAAAGCCTCTTTATGTGACTAGAAGCAAGTTATTAAAAAATAAAATAACATAAAACAAAGCGGTGGTTTAATAAATAAAACAATTTACGTAACATGAACAGTCTGTATAGAATTTAATTAATTTTTACACAGATATTACAGGATCATTTCCCATGATTGTACAGAAAGTAACCTGTTTGTATGGCATACACTTCGACCATGAAATTGAAGCCTCGGAATATATTGGGACTATCCAATTCAATAGTAACATAATTCTGTCCGATCCCACCGCCTTTGATGTAAGCTTCGCCCCATTTGTCGCTTCTCAAATCCACAATTTTAATGGCGTTAATCACTTCATTTCTTGAACAGTTCACTGTAAATGTATCCGACCTGATCCACAGCGCTGGATTTTCCTGATGAACCTTTAAATATATTACTTTCGACGCCACATCCGGATATCCGAGAAATAAATCGTGACAATTCGACTCTAACAGTAAAAAGGAAGAAATTATCAGAGTAAGAATTGGGCTATACATTTTAGATGATACGTCTGCAGATATAAAAGATTTTAGTGAAAATGTTAAATGTAACAACAATTTAGTACTACATGACTTATAACGAAAATTAACACTCTGTCGTGAGAACGTAATATTATATAAGATGTTAATAACTTAAGTAATCTCCAAAGAAGTATGTCGTCAATATACGCCTACATAATATTACTTAACAGGAATACATATATAGTCTGTCTGTACGTTTAAATCTTATAGCATACAAGAATACAAGAGTTATAATATCTTAATAATACAATCATCATCTTCCCGCCCTTATCCCACTCTAAATGGGGTCGGCACAACATGTTATAATCATGCTGTCACATGATTTGGCTGCGTTTTTACGACCGGCCGCCTGCCTGACGTCAAAATGACTTTCCTCCACACGCACAAATATAATATACTCTCTTGTTTATGACAACAGTCTATGATCAAATTGATAAGAGATTAATAACATTATGTCATTAGAAAGACTAATATAATCATTAATAATGAATTACGGACAATACTTTGAACGCTAGTATTTATAAATAGACCAATAAATATCTTAAATGTTTAAAGTAAAAAATATTATAAAATCCTACTAATATTATAAATGCGAAAGTTTGTGAGTATGGATATATAATTGTTATTCTTTTACGGCGAATCCGCTGAACTAATATCGATGAAATTAGGGACAATTATTTCTTATACACCGGAATAACATCTAGGCAATAAAAAGCCTGTAATTTCTACAGGAATAGGATGACGTTGAAAAGCACCATTTATTATCGACCTATCACACGACAAGTCCACGCGAACGAAGTGGCGAGTAAAAGCTAGTAGTTTATATTTAAATGAACAAAATTGGAAAATAAGTATGAAGTTATTAGTCACAAGCGTGTCCCATACTTGCTACACTAACCAATGAGAAGTACAGATAGTTCCGCGTAAAATTAGAGCCTTTGCTACTATGACAGATCCTAAAAACAGATATATTAGCGGTTTAATGTCAACACAATGATCTCATATCTCGTATAAAATCTTCCATAAGCTATATAAGCAATTGATTTTTCAAGATTTTTCATCATTTGCATCTAACCTTTAGTATAAGCATAGATCAAAATGTTTGTCAAATTTGCTCTAGTGTTAATATTTTCATATTTAACTTTTGTATCTTCAAACGATATTCGTTTAGGATTTACATCGGCGAGTTCGAGAAAAGTTTACAGTGAAATAAAAGAAGCGAATCCTGCTCTTTGGACTAGAACAGATGACGTTATAGTGAACGCACCCAATAACGAAATTATATCAGCCGTTTCCGTGACCGATTTGAGAGATTACAAAGATGGCGAGGCCTATATTGAGAGTGGGGGTGTTGGTGGGAAAAGCGTGACGATCGGTCTAAAGAGTCCTTCGGTTTTAAGAGGTTACAGATTCGAAATTGAAGTGTACGCTGAGAATCCAAATCAGAGGTACTACAGCAAGGGCGGTTTATCACCAATGTATGCTGACACGCAATTTGCAAGGAAATATTAATAAATATTGTATTTGTCCAAGTTGTTTTATTTGTATTGACTATGTATATCTGTACTTATTATAAAACAAAGTCCCGAAAAGCCGTCTGTATGCAATCGTTTTTCTCAAAAAGTACTGAAAGTGAAAACGGATTTTAAGCCAACAGAGATACACAAAGTAATGTGCTAAGAATTTGTAGATGTACGAAAATACTACCAAAAAAGCCCGCAATAGCATGTCTCTATCTCTTAAAGTTAACTCACAAACACTATATTTATGTTCATAATTTCAATTACGTTGTTTACAAGACTGCCCCTCCCATTCAAGGGGTTATCAGGAAGAAATCACAACAGTGATAAGGCTGCCCTTTACACATTTAACTGTATCTATTATCTATGTCTCCTGTTCTTTTCAATTTGTATTTTTATTTGTGCAACACAGGTATTCTTCTTCTTCTGTTTGCTTCTTATTATCTATGTCTCCTGTTCTTTTCACTTTGTATTTTTATTTGTGCAATAAAGGTATTCTTCTTTTTCTGTTTTCTTCTGTTCAATATCAATTTATTGGAATAAATACGTCCGTTAGGTTTGGCAAGTTGTTTGGGTTTGAATACTAAAAAATACAAAAATATACTATCTATATCTACAGAAAATACTAGAAAACACGGATGCCACACTGCGGAATGTATTAAAAAAAAACATTATATATAATTTATAGAATTAGGCGTTACTTAGGTCCATAATACAAAAGTAATGAGAATATTATTTTGCTATAATCCGCGATAAAAAGAAATATATGTAATGCTAATTGCAGAGTGTATTATTCGTTCTCATACATGCAGATTTTGTAAGAACTCCTTTCTATCTCCTGACGATGTTATGTCTTGTCTATCTCCTGACGATGCTTCGGTTACGGGGCAAAACAATTGTTGAGATTGTGGTGGTGAATGTGTGCAGTGCTTGCGTATTGTTGTGTCATCGGTGTCGGGTAGTGCATGAGTTCTTATAAATTCTGCATGTATCAGGTATGAGAACGAATAATACACTCTAAATTTAGCATTACATATATTTCCTTTTATCGCGGATTATAGCAAAATAATATTAAAACCATAATATTTAAAATTTCACAAACCATAATTTATAGAATTAGGCGTTACTTTGCGGAGATCCATAATACAAAAGTAATAATTTTATTATTACTTTTGTATTTCACAAACTGTTTTATAAAGCCTACGAAATTACGATGCTACCTTGAAACTAGATCTTTTCCGCGATGACATCATAAGGAAAAGTGATTTATTTTCGTCTTTTGTCTTACAGTCATATTGTTTTCCTCCTGCGACCGAGTCCTTCATCCGTTTGTTATATGAATCGTGTATATTACGTTAGGTTAATATCTTTTTTATCTCTGTACTAGTGGCTCGCTCCGGCTTCGCACGGATATAAAATGTATAGCCCATGTCATTCAGTGAAAGAAATTATTAAAATCGATCCAGTAGTTTTGATTCATTCATTACTGCCCGTGGCCCGCACGTGTTTAATTTGGAGTAAAACAATTCCCCTTACCCTATTCCATGAAGATTTCCTGCTATCTTTGGAATATCAAAATTCAAATACTACATTTTTACTTATTTACTTTTTACATTTTTCCCTGTCTTTTATTTTTACAATTAATTACAGAATGTCTTTATATACAACATTCACAGCTTTCTTGTCATTAGACAATTCAAACATCTTTTCTTTAGAGGTTTCTTTTGAAAAAACGACGTAACTATACGTCGTTTTTTGAAGCCATGTGAAAAACAAACGCGTCCGATCGCAGCTAAATTCGAAGTGCTATAGGGCGAGGGTGGCCTCCTCGCGGCCTTTTAAATCTGTAATATCTTCGAAAATGTTCATTTAAATTGCATGCTGTAAACGACCATATTGATCTATATTAAACAAACAATGTATTTAAAGTACTTAATTAGATAAAGATTAATGCTGTATTGTTTAAAATTGCTTCAATAATAAGACATCATTTTTTGTAAAAAGAAAATGATAAAAAAACGCTTTTGTGGGTTATCCATAAGAGATAAACATAACATACCATCGCGCAGTTTTCTGTAGACCTTTTCAAGGTGTATAAATACTGAGTATATATATTATTTTGATAAATCTCATAGGGTTCAGCCTGCGTTTGCAATGTAAGCAGAAAAAATGTAATTATTTAAGACATCACATTATAAACCCCAAAAATTACAGTATTTATCTACTCCATATTGAATGTTATTATACATATAAACCTTCCTCTTGAATCACATATATCTATTAAAAAAACGCATCAAAATCGTAGTTTTAAAGATTTAATCACATATAGGGATATACTGACATGGGGACAGACACAGAAAGAGACTTTGTTTTATGTAGTGATACTTATTGGCACAAATGTATATATAGAAGGTAAATGTAGATAAAATAAAATGCCGTATCTGGCTGTGTAGGATAGACCACCGTTATTTCTTATCGAGGTGTCTGATCAAGTGTATAATCATGAACATGAACATCTACTGATTAGTAAACAAGCAATTCAGCGTTTGATCTATTCAAAATATAATTGTTATAACTAATTACATTTTGTCTTTACCGTCTTTTTAAAGGTCGGAGGATAGGTAGGTGTATCGACGCATCGTATAATTCATGATATCTTCATTCATTAAATTCATCTACATCATCTACTTCACAGACATCTAAATAAAGCGATTGTAAAGTTAATATTACTTCATTACGCAATTGACATTATAATTTGACATTGATAATAATATTTACCGACTACAGTTACGAAGGGACATCCCCATTAATGTGTTATATTAAAACAGTAACAACATGTTTTTACGCACCTTATCATCCTCCTGCCCTTATCCTACTCTAAAGTGGGATCGGCACAACATATTATAAATATAGTGTCACATGATTTGACTAGGTATTTTACAACCGACCTGCCTGACGTAAACTTACCTTAGACGCCTTTTACAACACCTTGGTAAAATGAGGGTGACCTATTCTAGACTCAGCCGGATACTACACGGCGGGCCAGCTTACTTTAATTGCCTTTACAAAACCTCGGTAAGAAATAAGGGTGGTCTATTCTACTCAGCCGGATACCACTCGGCGGGCCAACTTAATTTAGTCGCTTTTTACCTCACCTCGGTAAGAAATGAGCGTGGTTTATTCTACTCAACCGGATACCACACGGCGGGCCAGCTTACTTTAGTCGCCTTTTACGACACCTCGGTAAGAAATGAAGGTGGCCTATTCTACTCAGCCGGATACCACACGGTGGGCCAACTTACATTACTCGCCTTTTACGACACCTCGATTAGAAATGTGGGTGGCCTATTCTACTCAGCCGGATACCACTCGGCGGGCCAGCTTACTTTAGTCGCCTTTTACGACACCTCGGTAAGAAATGAAGGTGGCCTATTCTACTCAGCCGGATACCACACGGAGGGCAAACTTATCTTAGTCGCCTTTTACACCTCGGTAAGAAATGAGGTTGGTCTATTCTACTCATCGGGATTCCACACGGCGGGTCAACTTACCCTAGTTGCCTTTTACGACACCTCGGTAAGAAATGAGGGTGGTCTATTCTACACAGCCGAATACCACACGGCGGCTGATTCTTATATAAGTACATTTAAAAAGAATATGGAGCAAAACTCTGTCTTCTAGATATTTAGGTATATTGCGCAATTCACCTTTGTTCTTATTGCATTCTTGTTGTTAATTCCATGGAACAATGTCATGGAATGTTCATGTGACATCTAACAGGTAATATAAAAGGTAACGGCGTCTGTTTATATAAGGTGATATTGAAAATCGCGTCATATGACATGTCGCCGTCGTGATGGATGTAGAGTGTCCTTTTGTTTGCACTTATGGATGGCTTCATGCAATACGGTACCAATTTACTTCTTTTATATTATAGAATCGTTGAAAGATGTACCTTCTTTACTTGAGTCGTGAAGTTCTTTAGCCCAAAGGTTGCCTGGAAGAGGTCGCTTGTTAGCAATAAGGCCGCCTCACTGTATCACACAGTTTATATTGTGATTTTTGTTTTTTAGTACTATTGTGAATTCTGTGGTATACAATAAAGAGTATTCTATTCTATCTTAACTATCTGCTGACTTATTCAAACTATTGGTGAATAATATATATTTTTTTTGTAACTTCCTTTTCTTTAACATATGCACGTTCACTGCTAGATATAGGTATCTTCAAGGGATTTCCACAAAAAAAATACTGTGTCGCTTGGATCCAGCGGCTCTCTTTTTGAGGTCGCCAGTCCTCATTTTGGGGAGTAGCTCTGCAGTATATGCCCCGCCAATTGCCACTTCTGAGCAACAGGCTGAGCTATGTCGGTGACTTTGATTCTTTTACTAATACTTGTCGTCATCGGGTGATGTGTCGCTTTCGATTTTGTCATAAAGCCTATGTCCTGACGTTGCTTCGTTTACGGGGCGAAACGATCGTTGAGATTGTCGTAATGAATGTGTATAGCGCTTGTGTATTAAATAAACACACTTACACACACGCTCGTCACGCTCCCAAAGTAAGTAATCTTATACTTGTGTCATGGATGAGAGACAACTGGCTCGAAGAACCAACAAATTCTTTTTATAGAAAATGTTGGCCAACGGCGGGAATAGAACCCGCGACCCGCCGAGCTGAAGCCAGGATCACTACCCACTGCGCCAACGGGCCAGTCGTTTGTAGTATATTGTGATGTTGGCGGCGGTATCTTGTGATACGTGCGGCAATTAATTCTGCTTGTATAAGTATGAGAGTGGTTGTGCTTCCTACACTTAGCATTACATTTATTTAACTAACGCCGATTACAGCAAAATAATTCTATCATAACTTTTGTAATCCCGTAAATTTACGAATTATTTGACCAATAAAAAATATTGCAATATTATTAAACATTTCTATTTATTGACGTGTTTTCTTAGTCGTCAAAATCCGTCATGTGTATGGAGTACCGCAATAATAAAAGATTATAAATAGCATAATATCACCGAAAAAATTCCTTATATAGATCAACAACAACAAATCTTGCTTCACTGTTACATAGCACCGTCCATTAATATATAATGCAATACAAATTTCATTAGCACGTCAGTGTGAAACGAACGAACGCGTCCAAAATGCGTACCTTAGCGATATTCTCTTTATTGTCCGTCATAGCTCTTGCTTCTTGCCAAAGCCATGATTTGGTGATCGGGCAAGCAACATACGGGGACGTGGTGCTTTACAAAATAAACGAATACAAATATGGATTCCCATTAATAGTAAGAACCAGCAGTATTACGTTTCCAGAATCAGGACAACAAAACTTTGCGTACATCAAAGCTATTCAAATAAAGGATCATTATATTGACGGCACAGGAGGTTATCCCACTATAACCGCTGGCGGTGTGGGACAGCGCTTTGTGAAAATTCATTTGGTCAGTCGAAGGAGTCACGGTTTCAACTTCACTGTAACAATCTACGGAAGATACTACTAAACAGTTATGTGCGCCTGGTACTTGAGATGGTCTTATAATATTATATATACCTTGCCACAAATTTTGTTATTTTTTAAAATTGTTTGTTAATAAATAAAATCCTTATCCAATTTTATTTAAGGAAAATGTTATATGTAAATAATTTATTTTTGTTATTAATATATTGATATCGCCAAAGATTTTGTTGTTTTTATTGAAATACAAAAGTAATAATAAAATTATCTTGCTTATAATCCGCGATGTTGATTTATTTTGTTTCAAAATATCAACAATTTAAAATCTGGCAGTTTAAAAATCTTTAAAATGTGTTTGACAAATATAAAATAAGTTATCGAATACAATAATCGATTAAAGTAAACGAATATTTAAATTTATGACAAAGAAAACGTTTATTTAACTATTTCAATAAAATAATTTATAGAATTAGGCGTTACTTTGCGGAGATCCATAATACAAAAGTAATAATAAAATTATTTTGCTATAATCCGCGATGAAGTAAAATAGAAAATATATATAATGCTAAATGTAAGTGGACAGCTGAATGCTAAATGTAAGCTTTGCGATTTTGGTCGTGGAGTCTATCTCCTGACGATGCTTCGGTTGCGGGGCGAAACGATTGTTGAGTTTGTGATAGTGAACGTATATAGTGCTTGTGTATTGTGGTGGCGGTGGTGGAGGTTTGTGCATGTGTTTTTACGAATCCTGCATGTATCAGGTATGATAACCGATTGTCCACTTACATTTAGCATTATATATATTTTCTATTTTACTTCTTCGCGGATTATAGCAAAATAATTTTATTATTACTTTTGAACTCTATGAGTATTATTATGGTAAAACTTTAAGTTTCAAAACTAAAGTGAATAATTGAGCGTACACTGTTCACTATTAAAAAAAAAATATTGTCTTGAAAATTAATTGTACTAAATATATCATTGAAATATTAAATCCTCCACCGCGTATGTCATTCATTCTTTTGGTAAACCAAATTGTTACAAGTTTGTTTAAAATAATTGAAATATGACGAGGAAATAATGAGGAGAAGGAAAATCGAAAAAACAAATGAAGCCACAGTAACGTTTGGCTGGGCTACTAATTAAAAATAATTAACATTCTCCTGCCCTTAACCCGCACAAAGTTTTGTAAACATGATTTGGCTTCGAATTTTACAACCGGCCGTAGTCCTATTTTACGATACCTCGGTAAGAAAGAGAGTGGTCTATTCTACTGAATCGGATACCACGCACTGGTTAAACTTACCTTAGTCGCCTTTTACGACATCTCAATAAGGAACGAGGATAGTCTATTCTACTCAGCCGGATACCACGGTAGACTTACCTTAGTCGCCTCTTACGACACTTTGGTAAGAAATGAAGGTGGTTTTTTTCTATTCAGCCAAATAGCACGCGGCTAATATATATTTTTTTTAAAGTAACGGTCTGTTACAATCCCACTGCTGGGCATAGGCCTCCTCTCTCCGTTCCTGGAGAGAAGGGAGCTAAGACCTACCAATGCGGATTGGTAGGTTAAACATATTCCCAGATTTCTCTAGAGATGTTTTCCTTCACCCATAAGCGTTTAAAGTAAAAATTAACTTGTGACCCATTTTTTTGTAACAAAACATAATTAACATGTCTTTCCATATTGTTCCAGTAACATGGGCCTCCTCGAATTCGAAGAGTGGACGAACCAAACCGACCTGTTCTCGGATAAATCGAGGATGTGCTCCAAACTTCGCGGCCTGACTCCAGGACAACGAAGGGTCTGCAGACGGCATAAAGACCACATGCCGGCGGTCGGCGATGGGGTGAAGCAGGGCATCAGGGAATGCCAGCATCAGTTCCAACACAGAAGGTGGAATTGCACAATTACTGGAGACGAAACGGTTTTTGGACCTTTGACATTGATTGGTAAGTATTCATGTTCCATATTAATATTAGTTAAGTAACGGCCTGTTACTATCCCACTGCTGGGCATAGGCCTTCTTATCTCTGTTTTTTTTTGGAGGCAAGGATTGGAGCTAAGACCTACCACGCTGCTCCAATGCGGATTGGTAGGTTACACATATCCCCAGAATACTCTAGAGATATGCAGGTTTCCTCACGATGTTTTCCTTCACCGAAAAGCGTGTGATAAATTGCAATTATCAATTAGACACATAAGTTTTACTAGAAAACTCATTGGTGCCTGCCCGGGGTTTGAACCCTAGACCTCCTCGAAAGAGGCGCACGGTGTTACCGCTGAGCTACCACAGCTTAAGCACAGCAATTTAATATTAGTACCTGTAATTAATCATCATCCTCCTGCCCTTATCCCACTCTAAGTGGGAAATTTCAAGTCGCAATTTCTGTATGTATCAGGTATGAGAACGGATAGTACACTCTATATTTGGCATAACGGAAAATATACTATTATCGCGGATTATAGCAACATAACATTTTCATTACTTTTTGTATTGAAGTAATGCTTAATTCTCATCATTATCTTGCCCTTTTCCTCTCTAAAAACATGTTGTCACATGATTTGGCTACGCATTTTACGACCGGCCTGACGTCAACTTACCTAAGTCGGCTTTTACGACACCTCGGTAAGAAATGAGGGTGGTCTATTCTACTCAGCAGGATAGCACACGGTGGGTCAACTTACCTTACTCAGCTTTTACGACACCTCGTTAAGAAATGAGGGTGGTCTATTCTACTCAGCCGGATAGCACACGGTGGGTTAACTTACCTTACTCGGCTTTTACGACACCTCGGTAAGAAATGAGAGTAGTCTATTCTACTCAGCCGGATACCACACGGCGGGTCGACTTACCTTAGTCACCTTTTACGACACCTCGGTAAGAAATAAGGGTGGTAGTATTCTATTCAGCCAGATACTACACGGCGTATTTTTTAGAAATAAAAAAGATGCAAAATGAAACAAAAGAAAAAAAGCTGTTGAGTTATTCAAAAATCATGTATTGCAAAATTATTCCCCTCTAAAAGTTCAAGTTCATTCAAAGTGTATGTCTAGTTTTTAAGGTTAACCCACTTTCACCATTTTTATGGTTATTAAAATACAAAAGTAATAATAAAATTATTTTGCTATAATCCGCGTAGAAGCTATAATTGCTATAATTCTTCGCGGATTATAGCAAAATAATTTTATTATTACTTTTGTATTATGGATCTCCGCAAAGTAACGCCTAATTCTATAAATTATTGTTATCAAAATACTATATTACGGTTTTAATATTTCCACGCGGGCGGAGACGCTGGAGATTGCTATCAATAAAGCAATACAGAATAAACAAAATATTTATTCATGATGCTAAAGATTAATAAAACAAAAAATGTTACGTTAACCAAAAATTTATTCTCCGTCGGAAGTCCTCGATAAATAACAGTTTTTAAAACAAAAGCAGGAGCCAGTCGCCATAAATCAGTTGGTGTCGACTGCTCCCGACGTTGGTTAGCGAAGATTTAGAGCTCTCAACGCGGGATAACTTGAAATCTAGTTGAAGAATAGTTCGCTTTGTTGTAAAGTAAAAACTTTAGATATTCCGTCGAAACGTAAAATTTCACTGCATTTGTTTAGTAAGCTAGTTTATTTAAAAAAATAAAATAATATTTATTTGTCTCATCCTATCCTATCCTACTAATATTATAAATGCGAATGTTTGTGAGTATGGATATATGTTTGTTACTCTTTCACGGCGAATCCGCTGAACCAATATCGATGAAATTGGACACTATTATACCTTATTCACCGGGGTAACATATAGGCTATAGAAATCCTGTTAATTCTTCAGGAATAGGATAACATTGAAAAGCGCCAACTATTATCTACTACCGGTTTATTCCTATCTATGCGGTCTATGCGAACGAAGTAAAAATTAATATAATATATAAATACCATATAATATAATCAATATATTATAGAAAATTGAAGTCTTGGTTATCTAATTATTTTAGATTAAATTTGTTAATAGTTTTAATAGTATAGTGTTTAGTACCAAATAAACCATTCATTCAATCAATCCGATAGATCACCCTCATTTTCTTACTCTTTATTGTAATATAGCAAAATTTAGGTTTGCTCCCTATTCTGGTATAACTCTATGGTTCTTCCACTTTTGGCATCATACTAGCTTGAAACGATTTTAGTAGTTATTTTTTTGCATTATGTCTAATGAAAGCTTGACGATAGTGGATTGGTCAATAAGAAAAGAGTAGTTTCCAATCTATGGGGACATAAAATTATGGGCCATACCATTATTCTATAAACAAAAGCTAATCTACGTGAAAGGAAGGAAATAATACAAGAGCGAATAGAATCGTTCCAATAGTAAACTGTTTTTACGAGGTTCTTATTATTTTTTATGTCAACGTTCCTTTCGTCCTTCGTTCACGTTATTTATGGTCACTTTATTTCGATAAGGAACTATCGTATAGTAAATTTGGACGTAAATCTTTTTAATAGTAAACACCAGTTCTATCAAGAGATGGATATTTATTGAAATTATTGTATACACAGTTTGATAGAGTTTCAGATTAAATAATAAATATATAGGACACTTACACACACGGTCGTCCGTTCTTAAAGTAAGCAACTTAATACTTGTGTTATGGGTGAGAGACAACTGGTGAATATATACTTTCTAAAAAAAATTCTAAAAAAAAATTTCTAATACACTTCCTAAAAAAATTGTTTTGTTCCAGTCTTGCTGTATTGTTATTGAGTATTTAAAATTATATATTTACCAGTTGTCTGTCACTCATAGTTATTAAGTAACTTACTTTGGGTACGGACGGACTTTGCGGAGATCCAAAATAGGAGTTCAAAGTAATGTTAGTAGTATTTTGATATAAATTTTTGTGGCGGTTTACAGCAAAATAATATTATCATTCCTCAATGAGTTAATCTTGTATGTATATATATTTTCTGGAAACTCTGGAACGACTCCAACGATTTTCCTTAAATTCAGCATACAGGAGGTTTTGGGGGAGAAAAATCGATCTAGCTAGGTTTTATTAAAAAAAATCGTTTTATCCCTGTTTTTCGGCATTAAAAAAATACTAAAATTTACTTTATACATAAAACACTATTTTTGCCGTTAAATATCAAGTCAGCGTAGCTTATTCGGGGAACCGGTGGTCGCGAGAAAGGAAAATTTAGGGTCGAGCCCCACCTACCCTATTATTTTTTCTTATTTTTTTTAAATTTCTTTTTTTTATTTTGTAAAAATTACCGTGCAAGGAAGCTGTGGTAGCCCAGCGGTAACACCGTGCGACTCTTTCGAGGAGGTCACGGGTTGGAACCCGTGACCTCCTCGAAAGAGTCGCACGACACTCATTTGTGTCTGTCTGTGTCGGGTTCCGACCCGGGCAGACACAAATGAGTTTTTTTGTTAAAAACTTATGTGTCTAATTGATAATTGCAATTTATCACACGCTTTTCGGTGAAGGAAAACATCGTGAGGAATCCTGCATATCTCTTAGAGAATTCTGGAGATATGTGTAACCTACTAATCCGCATTGGAGGTGCGTGGTAGGTCTTAGCTCCAATTCTTCTATGCAAAATCGGAGATAAGAGGCCTATTCTCTTTCTACTTACTTTGGGGACGGACGACCGTGTGTGTAAGTGTCCCATATATTTATTTATTTATTCTCAGCAGTGGGATAGTAACAGGCCGCTACTTACTACTTTACCGTGCAAGCCTCGGTCAACCAGGTTCTTCTATCTCTATATCTTTGTATTAGCTTTAAGTTTTCATATTATTTTAGCGTCGAGAGAAACAGCTTTCACTCATGCTATAACCGCGGCCGGGGTGTCGCTGGCGATCTCCAGAGCTTGCCGAGATGGGAGGCTGTCCTCTTGCGGTTGTAGCCGAGCGTCCAGACCTAGACATTTGCACACCGATTGGGTTTGGGGCGGCTGTGGTGATAACCTTGAATATGGGTATAAGTAAGTATCTTTTTTATCACTAGCTCTGCCAGGGGCTTCCCCGTGTTGAAATCAGTGTCTTGTTAATTTTTATTATCTATACTTCACTACATAGTATAAAACAAAGTCGCTTTCTCTGTCTGTCCTTATGTCCCTATATCCCAATATCCCTATGTGTAAATCTTTAAAACTACGCAAGAGATTTTGATGCGGTTTTTTTTAATAGAAAAAATGATTAAAGAGGAAGGAGGATATGTATAATAACATTCAATATGGAGTAGAGAAATACTGTAATTTTTGAGGTTTCTAATGTGATGTCGCAAATAATTTCGTTTTTTTTCCAAAAATCCGGTTAGTAAATTTTCTGAAAATCAATCACATACAAACAGACAGATTTGGAGACTTTTTATAATATGTATAGATTTACTAGCGGTGCGGTTACCCGTTGTTGTGGCTTCTATTTGCTTTTGAAACAAAAACTTTTAAAAATGCTCTGATCGCCACAAAACTTTATAATTTCTCTGTTCATTTAAATTCATATCCAAAATTCAAAATAATCTTTATTCTATATAAAAGGTACGTGGCAGTTGCTCTTTTCAAAATATAATTTATAATTACTTTCATTTAGTCATTACTGTCTTGTACAGGGTCGAAGGGTAGCTATATTATATTGGTATTTCACATTTAAACGCATAAAAAGTTATTTTAATAGTTCAACTAAAATCTCTGTTCAAACTATTAATCTCTCGTCTATTAGAATCAAAATACGCACTAAAACGATATCTACATTCCTATGCTATCCTTGTACCCTAAACTATTTTGCAACTAAAATCCTACTACGATATCGGGATTGAAAAGAAAGGAGGATAGATTGTACTTCACTATAATACTACTTCAATATTTATGTTACCCTGCTACAACAATATTGTAATTTTATTCAAATCTATATAGACTCTACCAAGTTTCTGATAACCTGGTAAATATTTTATTTACACCATACCTGTCATTTAAAAAATCAAATAATTAATGACCTCCTAAAGTTAAGAAATTTAAAAAAAATACTAAACAAATCTATTTGTCTCTCTATCTATTTATGGTATTTTATATAAGAAGTCTCAATTTCTGATCAATTAAAATTGATAATGATGGTGATTTATTGTTTGAAATCTAATACATACAGCAAATAAACGAAAAATATATATTTTGTCATACTTGCCGATCAAACTTAGAAATAAAGCGTAGAATTGAAACGAAATTATATATTTGGCTGTCAAACATAATAACAATAAATAAAGTTAACTTAACTCTAATTATTGACTTAAGAACGGTTACTTTTACACAATATAGGTTTTATTGTATATTATTAACAAAAATTTAAATAATTACTTGAAGTGCGTTACTTTGCTGAATTCCATTCTGATTTTTTTTTCTAAAATCAGCGTTACAAAATAAACGCTGATTGAAAAAAATTATCATTACATTTAAGCAAAAATTTTGTTAATCCGTTAATTAAGTAGTTAAAAATAAGTAAGTTAGAAGGTAAAATTTATACAGGTAAGAACCACCTGCTCACATCGTACCTGCTTACCAGGAATTCAACAAGATGTAGAAGGAAAATTATACCTTGTTTCTATTACACACACTAGCGAGGTAAAGTATAGGTGTGTTCCGCCATTTATTACTCTAAGTAGCCCCAATTTTTTCCTATAAGCTAGAAAGAGAAGAGCATTTACCCTCTTTGTTGTACCGCATTATATTTAGTTGTGTGAGTGATTTTCCACATCTACATTGAAAATGCGTATTGATGAGCTTACCTGCTTTCTTCCATCAGTGTGCGTAGAAAATTTTCCTAGCGACAAGGTGAAAAACGTATCCTCTATTTCCTTACTCCCTAGTACACTCAGGTGAAATACAAGACAGGTGAAAATTTGTATTCTGTTCGATAAATTAAAGTCGTCCGTTTTGGTAATAAAATTAAACAAAATATTGAATGCAAATTGTATATAATTATCCCATCACTTATACTCCAATATATTTACCAAATATGTTATTATTAATTAACATCTTAATTATGAAAATAGGAAAAAAGAAATGGAAAGTTATGTAAAATTACTGCTTTGAGCAAAGTTTTTTTACTGACCGTGTCCATCCTTATAAGTCAGCTGTCAGAATTACTTCACGGATGTCAAACCGAGGTTTGAGACAGGTCGGGTACTAAGACTACATAAAATAAGAGAATGTGTTTCATTTCGCAATACCGTAACCACTATCAATCAAATCTATAAAAAAACACTAAACTGGTAAAAAAACAGAAATGTACCCTAACAATAAATAATTTAAAAAATATATTTAAGAAATAGTTAAGCTTTTTTATGATTACTAAACTTAGCATTATTGTTGTCTCTGATTTACCCATTTATGAATTGCCAGGTCCTATACCTTTCATTTCAATACATAGATGGTAACATACTTGGTTGTTGGTTTTACCCAGTTAAAAAACAATTTATGAAATACGTGTTTTAAAAAATTATATTTTTATTTATCAATATAGTTAAATTATCATATTGTAGTGACATTTAAGTGAAATCGAATTTAACTAAGAAACTGAACCATTCTGTGAATTTAAGAAAAATTGTTGATGTGGGGTCCATCCTCCTTTCTTTTGTGGGCATGAAATGGCGGATTAAAGACGCAAAAGTTGGCGGCGTTTATAATTCAGTGGATGATGATAGTTTAATTAAATTGAGGGAGAACGTTTAACAGAAAAACAAAATTTTCTGCATATTTCGTACCGCCAGTACTAGGAAAACAAGAATTCACGAAAGTCTACAAAACTCCTAAAGATTCGTTTACGTCACAAACTTCCCCTAAAGCCGAAGCGGAATGAAACCCAACGGTCTAATCGAATTTCAATCTTAAGATTTACTACATAAAGGCAATTTTCTCGTGTCGCTTAAATTATCAAGACCATTCAAGAAATCGTAGCAACGTCACACTGGTGAGGTTGTATTACCAGGAGAACAAACGATGTTTGAAGTAAAAATATCGCGCATCGTGTATTTCAGTTCCGACTTGAAAATACTAACTATCAAACAATATTGGAAATTATATCTAACGGAAAGATGATTTTTTGCTAACGCAATTATAATTATTATAATATTTTGCAGTTACAAGTAGTTTGAGAAAATAATTGTATGTCAAAATGAACAACAGTATTTTGAAACTGTTACAATAATTATCGATGAATTTGTTTTTTTTTACTGAAAATGAAAATAAGAATTAAACATAGATAGAAATTAATAGTATACCTAATACTTCCGCCGTTTGCCGGATTCGGCCATTTCCGCCGCTTATTTTATATGGGCCGTAAATTTTTACGTTATCGCAAATTTTATCATTTACACTATTGTTTAAACTTAAAATAATAATAGTATAGTGTAATAATTAAAAAAAATAGTAAATTAATTAAATAAGTCAATATATAACTTTTTATTTGTCAATTCCAACTTCACTTTAACTTTTTATTTCTGAATATCGGTTATTCAACGGTTATTCAAAGCCGAGAGAGAATAGTATAAAATGAAAATCAACAACTTTATTTAACTTTGACTTAGAGATATTATAACCATGTAATTTGTTGTTACATTCCATTACTTCTTTGTACAATATTATGAAAGAAATTTCATTGATTAATTGAACACAGCTTTATATAAAAAGTTATGGTACTTATTAATTTTATGTTCGTCGTTTGTCAATAAATTACAAATGGGAATAATTGATTCATTTTTTGATAGCAAATGATTTCATAACAAAAGCTTTCTTTCAACAACTTTTTAACAAATCGGAACTTTCATTTTAAAAATCGCCTTCAACATTTTGCTTTTATGAATTTTCTTCACAAGGGGCACATATTCGCAAGGAGGTGAAAAATTATCGGAATGCCACAAAGAATGTGGCAAAGGATACGAGGGTAAAAAGGAATGTGTCCTCTTTACTTCATAAAGGAGATTTTCCCGCATTCGGGTATTGTTTGCACTAGGCGAACATGAACGATGAGAGGTTTAAAGGAATTTGGCGAATCCTCACACAATGTCTTAAAATTGCGATCTTTTAAACGTTGCTTCTGTAATCTATACCTTAATACGAGTAATTTGAGTTTTACTTTACTTGGGTAAAGGTTATAGAATGTTAAAAGAAAGTGAGTTATTTATTAGCTATTTTCGTACTACAATTTTTTTTAGAGCAGTGTTGTTGTAAACTTATTATAAAATTAGCCAAACATATGGGCCCGACATTTTGTTGTGGCTTAATCTGGAATTTTCCGTTGTCCAGAAAACTCCAAACTTCTATCTGGTATTTTTAGTACTGGTATTTTTAGTACTGGTATTTTCATACTGGTATTGGGGACCCCTTTGGAGCCTTTGGGAAATTACAGTAAATCAAATTATGTTGACTCACAAAATTTATCCAAAAAAAGACGTTTATAAAACAAGTTAAGCCAAATATAGAGATAATAAAATCATTCATTACGAATTTTAGATTGAACTATGTTCAATTTTTAATCTATTTTTAACATTTTATATTTGTTTTAGTATTTATGCTTCATCATTAATTTAACGGTAATTCATCATTTAAATCGTTCATAATGGCTTTTATGTTATCTGCTACTATTTACAAGAATTTCCTCGACTATTATACTAAATCATTCACCATTTGTTTTTCGACATTGAAAAGCTCGTTAACAGTAAACAAGTCGGAATATAACAGCTACAAATATGTCAAAATTATACAAATTAAGAAGTCATAGTTTTAATTTATTTACCCTTTTTTAATTTCCTTGTTTTATTTCATCACCGAACCCTTAATAGCTTACCCGGATAATCTAAACCCGGGCCGGGTAGAAGCACGGCTAAGCAGGTTTAAATCCATGATCATATACCAGGACAACATAAACAGCTGCAAGTCATTAATCCGGACCACCCTAAGTAAACTTTGGTTGAGCTTCCTCCATAGAGTTATTATACTAGAGCAGGGACGCCAAATGAAAATGTGCCCCATTACAATAAAAAGTAAGTAAATAAAGTGCGATTTTATTCAGGAAGGTTTAACTTAATAGTACATTACTATTTTACATTAATTGCGTGGAAGAGGTCGCGCGGTGGTAAAAACTCACCTGAACGAGCAGAGATACACTAAAGTAATGTAGTAGTGAATTTCACAGCTACAAAAATAATATAAAAAAAGTCCCAGATAGCATGTCTCTATCTCTTATGGTTACCTTACAATAATGATTTTCATGTTTAAAATTTCCATTCGGGAAAAAAATTGTGAACTGATTTCAACGCGAGCGAAGTGGCTGGCACAGCTAGTTATTTACACAAGATATCAAAAAGTTTAACTTGTATAACTTTGTTTGTAGGAAGCATATCTAGTAGGTTCCTTAGTCTTTGAACAAGTGTTACAAAACCAAAAAACTATACTTGCAATTCGTTTCAAATAAAATTAAACTTTATAAGAGTTGGATAAAGTTCAGTTTTGTATATTAAATTTGCTACGAATCAATATCCCGTAGCTGACGTAGCAGTGGGCGTAGCAGTGAGAGCGAAGCAAAAAGCTATTTCTATCTCGTTTTTGTGTGTTTCCCAACACGCCGAAGGATTTTAAACTACCAGGAGCAAAGTTAGGAAAAGTTTGTTAGGATTTGTTCTAATTAAAAGTATTGTTTATAATTCCAATGTTTAATTCCAATATTTTATATATATTTTGATTATGATACTACAATATTATTATGAAGTTGCAATTGTTGTGGTAGCATATAATTGAAAAAAAATACTAGTAATAATTTTTTTATTGTTCACAGATTCACAGAAGGATTCATTGATGTACGTGAAAGAGAACGTAAGGTGAAGCGAGGGAGTCGAGAGCAAGGTCGCCAGCTGATGAACCGGCATAACAACGAAGCTGGAAGAAGGGTATGTATATATGATATCTATATGATACCTAGGTGACCGAGCCTAGCTAATAAAAAATAAAAAAGAAATGAACTGGCGGTGACATGTCGGACTCGAACCCTGAACCTCGAACTTTTTGGTCCGCCCGTTACCATTAGGCTATCACAGCATGACGTTTGACAGCCAAAAATATCCTCCTGCCCTTATCCCACTCTAAGTGGGGTCGGCACAACATGTTATTAACATGCTGTAACATGATTAGGCTGCGTTTTTGCGACCGGCCGCCTGTCTGACGTCAACTTACCTCAGTCGTATTTTACGACCTCTCGGTAAGTAAGAGGGTGGTTTATTCTACTAAACCGGCTACCACACGGTGGGTTAAATTCAAATTCAAATTCAAAATATTCTTTATTGAAATAAACTTGTAAACAAGTGCTTTTGAATCGTCAACTCTACTGCTGGTTCGGAAAGCTGTTCCTACCGAGAAGAGCCAGCAAGAAACTCGGCGGTTGCTCTTTTAAAAATATAATTCTTAATACTATTTACATTAAGTCGTTACTGTCTTGTACAGGTTCAAAGAGAGCTATATCCACACATTCTTATCTTCCAAATAATCTTCAAGAGTATAGTAAGTAGGCTTTCTGTATCAGCTTCTTTTTAACAGTGTTTTTAAACTGATGTAATGGCAAAGCTGAAATTGATTGCGGAATTTTATTATAGAATCTTATACCAAAACCCACAAACGAATTACGTACTTTTGCAAGGCGCAAAGCAGGAGTCGCAAGCTTATGTCGGTTCCTGATTTGTCTATTGTATACATCACCTATCGTTTTATAATTCTTTATATTTTTATTCAACTAACTTACTGGTTAACTTACCTTAGTCGCCTTTTACGACACCTCGGTAATAAATGAGGTTGGTCTATTCTTCTCAGCCGCATACCACACGGCGGGTTGACTTACCTTAGTCGCCTGTTACCACATCTCGGTAAGAAATGAGGGTGGTACTAATTTTTTTTACTTAAAAATAACATGTTACCAGGCAGTTATAAAGAAATCGCGCGTGACGTGCAAATGCCATGGAGTGTCGGGTTCTTGCAGCCTTATCACGTGTTGGCAACAGCTGGCAACGTTCAGAGAAATTGGTATGGAAATAAATTTTATACATCTTTAATTACTAATTACGTATTATTGATCTATTTTGATATCTAGTTTGATAGGGTTTTGCGTTAACAATTCTTCTAACCTTCCCTTGATTATAAAGTATTTCAATGAAAATTACGTATTTACTAGTTAGTATTTTGATTTAAGTCAATTAGATTAAATGAGTCATTGGATTAAATAAAATTTATATAATATGTACATACTTACATATATCGGGAATGTGTGTATCGGGAATGCGTCGTCACAAATCAAACTTGGTTTGATTTTTTTTTAAATTAGGAGGTTCAATAGACTTTAGAATACAGCAACTGAATGTACTAGGTGAACAGAAATTAACAGAAGCTTGGCTATATTAATACGTGTATCAAACAACATAAATTTATCTCTGGTTGTACATAATATATTTATAAGCAGGACAAAGCTTTCAAAGCTTTTTTTAAGATCAAAAATGTTAAAACGCAATTGTTAGACCTGGAAAAGAGTAATATTTTTTGTGCCACTAATATCTGCCACTCGATGTTTTGCGTCTTCGCCGAAACATTGATCCTATAACTTTTACTTCCATAGCGTATTTATTTATAACTTATTGTTCCATAGTCCGTGAGCATCCAATATTTTAAGTACTAAGGCACCATAGCTATAGTAGCAACAAGCCTCAGATAAATCGTCTCCAATACATTACATTCTACAAATCACTCTATTAAGAACCCATTCACTGCAGGGACCGAAACTAACATTCCGTAAACGGGTAAATGATCTTCCATTGTACTTCTCGTGTGATACTGTAAAGTTAATGAGTACTATTAATCCCCCTGTCAGTGCATGCTGCCCTGGTACACGGGAAATTGATTCGGTCTCCATTCTTGTACGATGTGAACCCGTTAAAATCAAAATTATCTTTTTTTTACATTTAAAGTCTATCTATCTTGTGTAACTCGTATCTATCTAGGAAGTCTTGGGTTCTATTACAAGTTATTACACCAGAACAAAAGTTATAAAAGATTAACAGAACAAAAGTTGTAGAAGTTATAAAAGTTTTTAAAGATTAGAGCAAACTTCTGAATCAGTGGTAGCTTCTTTAAAAACATTTGACGATTCAAAAGTACTGTAAAAAGTCTATTTCAATAAAGAATATTTTGAATTGAATATAATAAAAGCTATAAAGTTATAATTTTGGTTTAACCTTTCGTTTGTAGCAAAATATCACAACTTTTCTAATATGGAATTCCGCAAAGTAACGCCTACTTCTATAAATTACTTCAATATAAAAATTAAAATTACCGATCAAAAGAGAGAAAGAATGGAGATCGGATTTAAATGAAAGATTTTTTATTTATTTCTCAAATATAATTTACATTTCATCATCTATACATATTATAAAACAAAGTCACCAACTTTCTGTCTGTAAGTATCGATTTTTCCAAATCTACTGAACGAATATTTGTACAGTTTTTATAAAAAGATAGCACAATTCTTGAGGAAAGTTTTAATAGTAATATTACTTAAGAATTCCTGTGTGATCGGAATTTGAGCGGGAAAATCTTTGTAACATACTGATAACTAAGCAATCAAAACCGCGACCATAGCTTGTTTAAAACAAATATAATATTAAATAAGATTATTAGAAATTCCCAACTCAAGCTTGTTAGAAATGTAAATTAAATCAGACAGTTTTTATCTTTTTAATTTTTATTATACTCCCACAGACCACGAAAAGGTAAATTACGTAATAAAAAACGCCGCTCAGCGTCAGTTTACTAATTAATGACACGGTAATGATAATCCTGAGATATAATTAAATGAAATTTATTAATATTTATAGTCTTAAACGTTGTTAAATTCTCTTAGAAGAGATAATTTTATGTCGTAACAGCTGTAATTTGGAGACGTTTATAGGCGTTTTAAATTGAAATCTTCCACAGATAAATTACTATCTCGGTTGACTTAAGCAAAACGGGAATTAGTTTTTCGGCATATAATTTATATAATCTATGTGTAGAACTCTTGATTTCTACACATATATTAATAGAATGTCGTTAAAAATAATAAGTGCAAAGATGAAACTCATATACTCATCTTTGTCTAATCACAGCATTAAGGATGATTCACGCTACACCGTGCCGCGACCGGGCCGTGCCTCGTCCGGGGCACGGTCGAACATTATGGTATACTTTTGGTATGAAGTGATTCATGCCTAACCGTGCCCCGGCGGTGTCCCGGCCGTGCACGGCCGGGGCACGGCGTTGAAATGTCGGTGGGTATTGTTTCCCGGCTCCGGCACGGTTCGGCCCCGACACGTTGTAACATAAACATATGCGCCCGGGCGCCCGCAGAGCAGTCAACGTCAAATCTTAGTGAGTTTAGCAGCTTAACAGCAAAATGGACAATGCAAATTGTTTAGAATGTGTGTAATTTGCTCTGTGATTTACGACATGAGCCATCCTAAGTATTTAGATAACAAATAAAATAATTTCCAATACTTCATCATCGATGGCAATTGCAATAGCTGCTAATTCAAATTGTGAAACTGCATATTTATTTAGGCGTCAAGTCTATCGATAGATGAAATCACTTGCTGACAAAAGCTACTTAACATAGATATAAGTCGTGCAAATAATAAACCCAAACAGCCCGGTGTAACATGAATGACTGGCACGGCCGGCGCACGGTGGCCGTGCCCCGGCCGTGGCACGGCCCGGTCGCGACACGGTGTAGCGTGAATCATCCTTAAAAAAGAGATAATAACTCTCATTTGCTTACTCTATATTGTCGATGCACAAAGCAAACTAATTCACCTCCAAACAATTTTGGGACCAAGAAGTAAAAAGATGAAAATAGGGCCAATTAAAAGCTTTTTTATTAGTTAACTATTACTCAAAATTTGACTAATTTTGTTAATATAATAGCAGAGAATCTAATAACATATATTTACATATTTTATTTATCAATAAAACATGTAATGTTAAAGATTATTTTATATAATTATTTATATTGAAATAGTAATGTAATCAACACCATCATTGTTTTTTTTTTTTAATTATTCGTTTTCTTAAATTGATTATTGTTATCAATAACATATTTTATTTATGCTTAACACATTTTTCAAGATTTTTCGATTTCCAGGTTGAAAATTGTGCTAATTTTTGTATATTTTGAAACCTAAATATAGACCGCCTTTTCAAACCATACCTCAACTTTTTAAAATTAGGTCCAAAGTTCCCGTTTCTTATTAGGCTGACCCTCCTACTCTATGGTATAATAACTCTATGGTAGAAATAGTTCAGATCAGACTCATTACAGCTTTAATATTGTGAATTGTAGTTTATACTACTTCTATAGTTATTATAAAACTAAGTCTCTAAAAGATGTCTGTCTGTATGCGATCAATTTTCTTAAACTCTACTGAACGGATTTTTTTACGGTTTTTACTAAAATGTAGTGTAATTTTTTCGGAACGTTTAGGTTATTAGTACATTACGGTTTTATGTAAATTGTCTTGAAGAGGTTGTAAAAAAACTGTAATGTACTACAGAATTGTAGATTTACAAAAATACTACAAAAAAGTCCGCGACAGCATGTCTCTATCTCTTATAGTTACTACAATAACTACTTTTGTTTAAAATTTCAATTAAATACATTGATTTCCACGCGGGCGAAGCTGGCATATTTAGTTAGTAGTTAATTTGTAAAATATAGTTTTCCTTCACAGGAGATTACCTACGTGACAAATATGAAGGTGCCACGGAAGTGAAGGTGTCACGTCGCGGAAAACTGAGGCTTAGCAATCCAAACTATAGTCTTCCGACGGCTCAAGACCTTGTTTATTTGGAGGAATCACCTAACTACTGTATTCGGAATAATTCCTTGGTATGGGAAATTGTTTTTAAAGCTTATTTTTATACTAATAGCTGTGGCTGCGAAATTATTAATTTGAAATAATTGTCATAAAGTTTTTCTTACGTAAATTCCGACCACGCCGGTATTGTACGGAACCAGCAGTAGACGATTCAAAAGCACTTGTTTACAAGTTTACTTGAATAAAGAATATTTTGAATGTGAATTACCCTAAACTTTCCTAAGTAAACTTGTAAAGAAGTAATTTTGAATCGTTAACTTTACAGAAGGTTCGGAAATTTGGTTTTACCTATAAGAACCAGTGAGAAACTCGGCGGTTGCTCGTCTCAAATATACTCTTATATATATTTTTTATATATACAATAGATATCATAATAAGCGTCATTACTTGGGCTACACTTTCAGGTTAAGTCAATATTGTTACTATATGTATGATAACACAGTCTATTTAGTTTTGCAACCGTAATCTGAAGCAAATAAAATACGCAATTGGTTAGGAAACGCTTTAAGTACAAAAAGAAAATGCTATTCTGATTTTTTTTACTCCTTTTTAAAAATCTCATTGTGTTTAAATTGAGTTCGACTTGCCAGTCCAAAATTTTTATTGGCCATATTTAATTTGTAATTGTATTATTATATGTTACCAAACAATTAAAAACTTATGTTATAATCAAAATATTATAACACTCGCCACTTAAGGATTTCAACACCAATTGTTTTTTTGTTTTGTATTTATTATCAGGTTCCTTATTTTCGGAACAATAAAAAAAACAACAAGAAAAGAAAAACAATTTTTTTATATTATAGCGGCAAACATTGGATATTTATTGAAAGTTTATTTCATTTTAAAACTTATTAATTATTTAAAACTTATGAAAAAATCGGGTAAACTAGGCTCCTGAAAAAAACAAAAGGTAGATTTACCTTTATAGTATGGTATTCGCATTATTTTTTTTTAATAATATTGAATTTTAATTCATATGTTATTTGTCCATAAACAGGGTTCACTCATTTATTTATTTTAAAACTTATGGAGAAAGATCGGGTATACTCGGCGCCTCAAAAATAAAGGAGATTTATACATTTTTAACGTTATAATGTAGTCATAAACACACGGGTTACTTTTTTTTTTATTCAAATGTTATTTATTTGTCCACGAACAGGGTTCACTGGGTACAATGGGCAGAGAATGTAACAGGACATCGGCAGGCGTCGACGGTTGCTCGCTAATGTGTTGTGGACGGGGTTACAACACTAAAAAACTTGTCGTGAAGGAACGTTGCGAGTGCAAATTTCATTGGTGTTGTCGCGTTGATTGCAACACTTGTGTTAAGACTGTTGAAGTGTATACTTGTAAATAGTAGAATAGTTATTACAGTGGTAGTGTATTTATTACAGTAGTAGTAGTGTGGTATCCGGCTAAATAGAATAGTACCACCCTCTTTCTTACACCTCGGTAAAAGGCGACTAAGGTAAGTCGACCCGCCGTGTGGTATCCGGATTGGTAGAATAGACTAATCTCATTTCTTACCGATGTGTCGTAAAAGGCGACTAAGGTAAGTTGACCCGCCGTGTGGTATCCGGCTGAGTAGAATAGACTAACTTCATTTCTTACCGAGGTGTCGTAAAAGGCGACTAAGGTAAGTCGACCCGCCGTGTGGTATCCGGCTGAGTAGAATAGATTAACCTCATTTCTTACCGAGGTGTCGTAAAAGGTGACTTAGGTAAGTCGACCCGCCGTGTGGTATCCGGCTGAGCAGAATAGACTAACCTCATTTCTTACCGAGGTGTCGTAAAAGGCGACTAAGGTAAGTTGACCCGCCGTGTGGTATCCGGCTGAGTTGAATAGACTAACCTCATTTCTTACCGAGGTGTCGTAAAAGGCGACTAAGGTAAGGTGACCCACCGTGTGGTATCCGGTTTAGTAGTTTAGACCACCCTCGTTCTTACCGAGGTGTCGTAAAATATGACAGAGTTAAGTTAAGCTAGTAAGTTGACGTCAGGCAGGCGGCCGGTCGTAAAAACGCAGCCAAATCATGTGACAGTATGTTTATAACATGTTGTGCCAACCCCACTTAGAGTGGGATAAGGGCAGGAAGATGATGAGTAATGTATCTATAAAAATAAACCTTAGATCGCGGCATTAAAAAAAATACTTAAATGCGTCTATAATGCGTTCATTATAGACGCGTTTCATCATAAAAACGATTAAAGTGCTTCAAAGAGATATATATACCTATATAGTTATTATAATACTTGATAAAATATGATAATATCATTTATCATTTATCATTATATCTTAAGTATTATTTTCCATGATATCTGTACTCGATTATTAGTTTTGTTGTACAAAAGCTATAAATTTTTTTTTCAATACCAACATTCAAAAAATCGGTCGCCATTTAACAACCTCGTGCAATTACTTAGTAATACAGAAAATTTTTATTGCTTAATTGATATTAATAATCTATCATACGCTTTTCAAGCTGTGGTAGCTCAGCGGTAACACCGTGTGACTCTTTAGAGGTCACGGGTTCAAACCCAGGCAGACACCAATGAGTATTTCTGTTAAAACTTGTGTCTAATTGATAATTGTTATTTATCACACGCTTTTCGAAGGAAAACATCGTGAGGAAACCTGCATGCCAGTAGCTTCGCCTGCATGGAAATCAATGTGTCACAAATTATTTCCCAAATTGAAATTTTGAACAAAAAAGTAATTATCGTGATTTAATTTTAAGAGATTTTTGAATACCTGAGCTTTACTTTACTTAGCGCACGTAAGGAGAGCTTTAAATTTTGCCGTTTTCCCACTATTTTTTATTGCTGCTCCAATCCTATTCGTCTTAGCGTGATATTATATCCTAAAGCCTTCCTCGATAAATGGACTATGTTACACTTTTCAAATCAATCCAGTAGTTCCTAAGATTAGCGCGTACAAACAAACTCTTCAGCTTTATATATTTGTAGAGATTTATCTCTCACGTTAAAATAACTGTTAGCATTTTGATATAAACGTGATGAATTTGACAAACTTCAAACAAACCAGTTGTTTGTGAAATTGCATATTATAATCAAAGCATCCTTAAGATAAGGTATAAAAATGATTTATGATTAAGCAAATACAATTATCGCGTTAAGTGCGCAGTGGATGTTTGTGATAATAGAAAACAATCTTCTTGGCTAGATTTAAACTTCAAGAATAATTAAAATTTCCCATTTAAATAATTTATAAACTTCCCAACTAATCGCGGATGAAAACAAAAAAATTATAGAAGCATACAAAAGTTAAGATAATATTATTTTGCTATAAGCCGCGTTTGTTAAGAAAATCTATGCAATGTTATACAGAAAGCAAACCGTTCTCATACCTTATACTGGACTGGCCCGTTGGAGCAGTGAGTAGTAACCCTGCCTTCAGCTCCGCGGGTCGCGGATTCGATTCCCACCGAGGGCCAACATTTTCTATAATTGAATTTGTTGGTCTTTGAGCCTGGGTGTATATTTGTATTTAAGTATGTATTTAAAAAATATGTAAGTATATATTCACCAGTTGTCTGTCAACCATAACACAAGTATTAAGTTACTTACTTTGGGGACGGACGACCGTGTGTGTAAGCGTCCCATATATTTATTTATACATGCACGATCAGTTACCACACGTATCACGCTACATCACCACCAACAGCAGTCTGCGCACATTCACAAGCTATTTTTGCGATTGTGTCGATGCTTCCATTATAGGGTGAAACGATCATTGAATTTGCCGTAGTGAATGTAGTCAATACGCAATAAATATTTGTCATACAATTTAAACGATATTGTCAAATTTAAAAAAAAAGCTTGGATTTTTCAAAAGAAATACCTAATGTTAACCTAAGTCGATAATAGATACAGAAGTGAGAGCGTCTACTAGTATTATTATATACATAACGAGGCTATTTTAGTTTATAATATTTAAATGCATATGTCAACTTATAAAAATATCTAATTGATTAATAATACTCTTTAATTTATTGTTAATTCAAATGACAATTTATAAATATACACAAAAAACTAATGTTGAATAGTTTCTAACTGATTATATAGCACAGATAGATATCATTCAAAACAAGTCCATCTTTATTCACACTACCTTCGTTTTATGTCATTATGTCATCAACAACACCACCTACCCCTCCATGACTTAAAACACTCGTTTTATTTTAATAGATATAATTTTGTAAATATTCCTATTTAATTATGTAATCTAAATATCATAAATATTTATTAATCTAATATTGAACTGTCCAATTATTCTCTATGATTCTCTCTTATTCTCTAATTAGATTACAAAGAAACATCTCATATATACATGTCTAACGTGATACATTATTTGTAATAGAAGAGCTTTTTTCAAAATTTATTATTTGTAAGGTTGGCAACTGTAGATTCATCATAGACTACATGAACTATATAGAGTTATAGTACATTGAGTGTGGGAGACATAGACAGGCCAGTGAGTGCGAGTATTTTAGTTACTAGTCTATGGTGCGAGTGGCCGACAAATTAGAAAAATTAGAGTGGGAAGATGAGAGATCAATACTTTTCTTTGTCTAACCACAGATAAAAAAGAAAACAGATAGGTATCCTCGTTTGCTTTTCTTATTTTTGATGTGTACATTTTTAGCTCCCTTACTCTAGTATAATAACTATGACCTTCCATAGCTATGGCCTTCGTTTGAACCGTTTTTGTACCGATTTTCAACAAATGTACGTATTACAGTTAAAGAAATCTACTATATTCTTTAGAAAATTGTAAAAGCATTAATAAATATATTTAGTTGTAATTAAACCTATAAAATAAAGAAATAGGTCTATCTAACTTAGAAAACGGAATAAATTATTGTACGATTAAATGCTGTAGTGATTTATAGTGAAATTGATTATGTAAGTTATATTTATTTCTACTTGTACTCATAATGTTCATAGAAAAATAAAACTTCTGAAATCTGAAAGATTCAAATGCTTAGTAAGTAAGTATAAAACTAAAAATAAACATACACATACTAGCAGTATTATTCATTAGAAATATTTTTATTTTTATTATTGTATGTATAATCTTATACGTGTTTATTTGTAAAATGCAGACCCTTGTAAAAAATAAAAATACTTCATTAAATATAAATTAAAAATTCATTGACTTTTTTCTAAAGAGAATGGAGAGAGTAATTAATTATCACGGAATTAAGATTCCGTGTTAATTAATTACTGAATTTATGTGTTTTGAAAATTATACCATCCTTATTTTTATAAAAGTTTCACGTTTATTTAGGCCTATATTCAGCAGATTTCATTCATTGGCCTATATGTTATTCCGGTGTTAATATTGGTTCAGGGGATTCGCCCTGAAAGAGTAACAAACATACTCGAAAAAACTTTCTCATTTATAATATTAGTACTATTAGGGGTTACTGAATTTTAATATAATATCATTTTATTGTTCCTCAACTCCACTTCCACTTAGTGCCACACACTGACCAAAGACCTTCATTTTTATTGCAACATCGTTCAAAGCTATGGTTCAAGGGGTGGTGTGCTTAATATATAATCTATGGTCTTAGGTTATTCTTATCTGTGGCAATCGCATATAGGGATTTGACTTGGAGGGATAAATCGATTATCAATATATTGATTTTTCTCCCTTTACAATGAAATCTATTTGTAAAAATCATTGTCACATAATGTCATCTGTCAATCTATGTCTTGTCTATTGTCATGTCTTTGGTCCTCCCTTCTGTCCTCGCACGTCGTCCTGAATGGTTCTGTTAATTAATGTACAAGTTAATAAAGAAAGTCAATCTTAATGCAGTTTCAATAAATAGCCACCATAGGATTATAATATACCAGTTTAAAAAAATTGAATATTAGTAATAGATTTGTTCGAGTATTCGAAGAGTTGTTTTCTATATAATATAATTAATTAATTAGAATAAAAGACTAATTATAGTGGACTAGTATAAATAGAAAATAATATAGATGCGCGATTTGAGAAAGATTTAAATGTGTAGTTTCGCTACATTAGTTTCTTTAAAAAAAACGCATATCTACTATTAAATAATAAGATAAAAGACAATAAAAAGAGAACAAAAGAGAGTTAATAATGTAATCGATTTATAATATTTAAAAAAACGATTATATTCATACAATAATCGAAGCATATAGCAATCAATTATTTTTTCGCATCCCTAATCGTGCGACGCCATTTTTATTTTTTTCTATTAAAAACTGTTCATTCATATTGTCTCTTTTGTCAACGTTGTTTATTGAAGACGTCTGTCAAATTTTTGAATATAAAAGATTTTTGTGGAAAATTTTATTATTTTCAGTATACTATTCAACCGAATAATAAAATACAATGGGTAAAAGATCAAGATCTCAACATAATACCGTAAGTTTTAAAATTGTATCTTAGATTTGCAATGATTTTGCGAATTATTTTATAGATATACCTACATACGAAAGTATAGAGAAAATGCTTTTAGCAAACTTTTAAACCACGTTTGATACAGGAGTAACGTAAGTAATCATCGTAATACTTGGTTACAGACGTATTTTCCTTGTACACTAGTTTATGACATTTAACACTAAAAACAAAATTAAGAAAATGTGTGTTATTGTGTAATCAAATAACACTTTTTATTCGCAGAAACGTTTAAGCAACCATTCAATTATACATATCCAAAAGAAAGGAAAACTCAAGAAGAAGAAAACTAGTAGGACAAGGAACAATATTAAAAAGTTGTTTCAGCACCTGCGTAGCGAAAGTGATTCCTCCTCATCTAGCAACTCTGATAGAACCGTCATAGAAGTTGATGGAAAACCAGATGAGCAAACAAAAAATAGCACTAGTAGTTTTATAATTGTTGGCGATGATGACGATCTCATAATCAATAACGAACCATGTCCCATACAATGCTCAACACCATTATCCTCTAGAAAATTAACGTTAAAAACATCAAAGTTGTTAAATAATGTAAATAACAACTCTCAAACAGCACAAAATTTTCAAAAAGAAGTACAAGACTTAACAAAAGAAATCAACAGGGATTCATATTTGACGATAGATCTAACTAATGAAAGTGGCCTTAATGGAACGAATCAATCGCCTTTAAATACTATTATAGATTTAGCTGATACATCTGATGCAAGAGACTGTACATTTTCTAATGATAACCTCTCAATGAGTGGAGACTCTGATGTAACTGTAATAAATACTAAACGAAGTAAAAATAAACTTAGTTCAGTGCAAATGAGAAAATTCGCTCATGGTATTGCAAATATGAATTCATCAGAGAGAGGAAAACTATTAGAATTTATAGCACAAAAAATTTTTAATGGTTGCAATGGACCAAACAGTAAAAATGTTAGCTTACATAGTCTAAAGGTGAGTCTATTATGTGTGTTTTATTTGAATTCAGTTCAATACTATGTTAAAGAAATTCTTTAAGAAAGAAAAACAATGTTATTATATGACCTCCTATTATTGAAAAAACTTTATCAATGTGATGCAGAAACTTTCACATAAAAACTAAAAACACATCACAATGGAGGTACCTTATTGTAGTCGTAATCTAGCCTTAAGGCTAATAAGCATCTCATCATCATAATTTTAGCGTAAACTTTAGCTAAGTTTAAGCTAAATTAACTTATATCTAAGAACAGATCCAATTACTTATCTTAGTGTGTCTTACTATAGGAGACACTTCGTTCTTGTGTTCTTTTTCAGTAGCACTAAAACTACACTACACTATTACTATATTACACTAACTCAAAAGGCTTTGTCCATTTCAATTACCCAATGATCTCAAAAATTGCATGTTCATATCTTTGCCCATTTACAATATTTTAATTAAATTATATACCACACATGTACACTATATTAGAATACCTGCTTATCTGTTAATACTTACAAGAACATATCTTAGCTCTTGCACTATTGGGAAAGAATAAACTTTTCCCCATAGCGGGATGGTAGTGTAGTTGTAGTGTAGCCACCACAGATTTGTCGTACAGCAAACATACATTTTTCCAGAATGGCGTAACTCGTGCCACAGAAACTGTTGAAGATACTTACATAAAGGAAGTGATCCTAGGGAAAGTCGTCTCACGCAATAGCATAGGTAGCAATATTTATAATCCTGAAAGGGACATCAGGAATAAAACAGGCTTGCGGATGATTATAATTGATGGAAGCAATGTTGCTATGCAGTATGTTTATTTATCTTGTTATATTATGTTCTCTTGTTATATTTTATTATGTTCTTTTTTTACCTTTAAGATATACCAACAGCAATCATAACAATAAATTACTTATTTAGATCAACAATTAGACGGGGACCGTTACAATCACTTATTACAGGTATATACAGCATTAAATACATGTAAAAAGATTAATCAATACAAATATAACAAGGTAACAATATAATTTTAAACGTTACTAAAATCAAACCCACTGTTTCACACAAACAATAGCTAACAAACAAAAACAAGAAATTAATTCCAAGTATGCAAAAGAAGTTGTTGAAGAAATATCAAACAGTAAATCAATTAAAATTAACAAAGTAAAAATTTGAAAAAAAAACAATACAAATTAAATAGAAATCTTTTAGAATACTTGCCAAAAAACCAAAAAAAAAAAGAACTGCTAGATCCTAGATCTTATTATTCATTAAATAAGATTGTTTTAATATTTTTGTTATTTTCTCTTGTTGTTATATTTTCTGATGTTCTTTTATTATGTTATGTTTTCTTGTTGTTATATTTTCTTTTATTATGTTATGTTGTCTTGTTAAGTTAGCAAACTGTTCCATCAAGTTTGCTAACTTTATTAGCAACTAGCGGCATCCCCCTGCTTCGCACGGGTATAAAATATATATCCCATGTCAGTCACTGTAAAAAAAATGATTAAAATCGATCCAGTAGTTTTGATTTATTCATTATTGCCCGTGGCCCGCAAGCGTTAAATTTGGAGAAAAACAATTTCCTTTCCCTATACCAGGAAGATTTCCTGCTATCTTTGGAATATCTAAATTCATATAGTACATTTTTACTTATTTAATTTTATATTTTCCCTATGTATTTTATTTTTACAATTAATTACAGAAGGTCTTTAAACAAACTCTTGAAAGAGCGAAATCGCTGCTAAAGTCGAAGTGTTATAGGGCGAAGCGCGGCGGTTTCACGGCATTTTAAATCTGTAATATCTCCAAAAATGTTCACGTAAATTACATGCTGTAAACGGCCATATTGATCTATATTAAATCAACTATTTATTTAAGGTACTTAATTGGATAAGGATTAATGCTGTGTTGTATAAAAATTGCTTCAAAAATAAGGCATTATTTTTCGTAAAAAATAAATGACAAAAAATGCTATAGTGGGTTATCCATAAGAGATAGACATATACCATCGCGGACTTTTCTGTAGACCTTTTCAAGGTGTACAAATACTTAGTACATCATTTTGTTAAATCTCGTAGGGTTTAGCCTGCGTTTGCAATGTAAGCGGAAAAAAATGTAATTATTTACAGAAACCTCAAAAATTACAGTATTTCTCTACTCCGTATTGAATGTTAATATACGTACAAACCTTCCTTTTGAATCACTCTATCTATTAAAAAAAACCGCATCAAAATCGGTTGCGTAGTTTTAAAGTTTTATGCGTACATACGGAAATATGGACTTTGTTTTATAATATGTAGTGATTCCACAGGGCTCTATCTATTATATGGGCTTATTACTTGATGCTGAAGATTTTAGACAACTTGTGGTCATCATTCGTTATGTATTGTCACATTTGATACATGTAGATTATATGAGTTTGAAAGATTGAATTACCATGTAACTTATATAGTTTTTGACTTTAGAGAGGTTGATGATTTGAAGGTATCTGTAGGAAATATTTTAGTGCTAATGGAGTATGGATTCAGTCACTTTTCTACTCTTTCAGTACTCTTTTACTACTCAAGTCATTTTTAAAAGCTTTTATTTAACTTGCTATGTACGGATGTGAAGGTGGAATCTTGCAAGTTATATTTGATCCACTTCCGGGTGTCCGATTGAGTTGAAATTTGACATACTGGTCCAGTCCCAATGACAATGTATGTTTATGATAAGCATGATCTGATGCTGCCTAGATTGGCTCCAGACGAGGGAACTCCTCAATGGTTAACAGTAGGAGCATGAGATTTGTTAAGCTTTTTGTAACTTGTTCATATTCAAAACAAAGCTGTGTTTTGTTTATGATGCCGAGATGATGACCATGATATTCAAATTCGGAGCCTTCAATTTATTTATATTTGAACTCAATATTGTTATATTGTCTGAGAAATTTACCGAATAATTTTTTTTTAAGTGCAATGGTATTTTTTATTTCTAGGCACACTAAGGGAAGAGTGTTCTCAGTTAAGGGGTTAAAAATTTGCATAGACTATTTCCTACAGCGTGGTCACGTCGTTAAAGCATTTGTGCCACAATTCAGGTAAATGGTTTTTTTTTATATTAGCAATCGCCAGCGGCTCCACCCGCGTGGTATGATTAAAACCGTAATATTATACTCTTGATAACCATAAAAATATTTTTAATTTTTTGAATTTTTTTTTATACCATAAAAATGGTTAAAGTGGGTTAACCGTAACAGCTAGACATATGCCGTCATGGACTTTTATTTAGAAATTTTTAAAGGGGAACAATTTTGTAATACATGATTTTTTAATAACTATCACCGTTTACTCAGCGCACGCAAGGAAAGCTTTAAATTTTGCCGTTTTCGTACTATTTTTTATTGCTACTCCTCTCCTATTCATCTTAGCGTGATGTTATATAGCCTATAGCCTTCCTCGATAAATGGACTATCTTACAGTCAATTTTTTTTTAAATCGGTCCAGTAGTTCCTGAGATTAGCGCGTTCAAACAATCAAACAAACAAACTCTTCAGCTTTATATATTAGTATAGATTTACAGAGTTTACTTGCTTAAGCGATTATTCCACTCCGTATATGAACATACATCATCTTCCTGCCCTTATCCCACTCTAAGTGGGGTCGGCACAACATATTATAAACATGCTGACACATGATTTCGCTGCGTTTTCACGACCGGCCGCCTGCTTGACGTTACCTTACCTTAGTCGTATTTTACGACACCTCGGTAAGAAATGAGGGTGGTACTATTCTATTCAACCGGATACCATACAGCGTTCCTTAAATGAACATACATCAATTTTTAATCTATGCAATGTGGTATCCGGCTGAGTAGAATAGACCACTCATTTTTAACCGAGCTGTCGTAAAAGGCGACTAAGGTAAGTCGACCAGCCGCGTGGTATCCGGCTGAGTAAAATAGACCACCCTCATTTTTTACTGAGGTTTCGTAAAATACGACTAAGGTAAGTCGACCCGCCGTGTGGTATGCGGCTGAGTAGAAAAGAACGCCCTCATTTCTTACCGAGTTGTCGTAAAAGGCGACTAAGGAGGTAAGTCAACTCACGGTGTGGTATCCGGTTTAGTAGAATAGACCATAGACCATAGGTGTATGTCTGCTGATTTTTACCAAGAGGCAGTGCAATTCTTCCGGAAGATTAAGTTAACAGTATATTACGGTTTTGTGTAAATTGTTTAAATATAATTTTATTTTACTTTACTATATTTATTTTACTTCACTATATTTATTTTACTTTACTATATTTCTTTTACTTTACTATATTTATTTTAAAATTGAGATGACTGCATACACGTTGTCATAGAGTGCAATTTTCATCACGTCATTTTATGTTAGCGCGTTTTTCCTTAATCACCTACGTATTTACGCAAAAGCCAAGATTGACGCAATACCACATCTGTGGATGGCAGTGTAAATTTTCCATAGGTTTTCCTTAAAAACTTATCTCAGTGTAATATTAATTTCGATTCAAAACCAACAGCATATAAAAGAGAAAATATATGTGTATTGTATTTTCCTTATCGACTCGGAAACAGACTTAAATATAAATAGAATACAAAGGTTAATTTTGCTGTTCCACGACCCGCGGAGCTGAAGGCAGGGTCACTACCACCTGGACCAAACCTGCCATTTTCCCCAAATCCTAAATCCAAAACCAAATAAAACCATCCAACCCAAAAACCAAATCCAGTCATTTTATCATTTTCGAGTATATAATCGACTAGCAATCGCCAACGGCTCCGCCCGCGTGGAAAGATTAAAACCCTAATATAGTATTTTGAGAACCATATAAATGGTTAGAATGGGTTAACCTTAAAAGCTAGACATATGCTGTCGCGCACTTTTATTTAGAACTTTTAGAGGGGAACAATTCTGTTATACATGATTTTTAAATAACTATTACCGTTTACTCAGCGCACGCAAGGAAAGCTTTAAATTTTGCCGTTTTCGTACTATTTTTTATTGCTGCTCCTCTCCTATTCATCATAGCGTGATGTTATATAGCCTAAAGCCTTCCTCGATAAATGGACTATCTTACATTGAAAGAATTTTTCAAATCGGTCTTAGTAGTTCCTGAGATTAGCGCGTTGAAATAAACAAACAATCAAACTCTTCTGCTTTATATATTAGTATAGATCAAGGCTTCTTAAACTGTGGGTTTAAAGGGGCGTCGCAAAGATCTGATACTTTTCAATCATTATTGATACAACTACATGGCTGCAGCTGTCCTTTAAAGAACTTTTCTAATAAAGATTTATTGATATTTCTCCTCCTAAGTTCCTTCATTACCCCTTTTCATTAAATTTAATTAAATAGATTTTATTAAATTTATGATTGGTTAGTTTACAATTATAAATAAAATTTTAAAATTAGTATACACACTACGTACAAATATAAATACAAATAAAAATCATACAAAATACTATTGTAGTTTTATTATAACTATTTTTTGAAAAAAGTAGCAATGCAAAACTGTTATTTACATTGTAAAATAGTGCGATATTACATCTACATCTACGGTTAATATATATTTTATTATATGGAGGAGGGGGTCGTTTAAAATTTCCTAAGCTTGAAGGGGGTCGCTATATAAAAAAGTTTAAGAAGCCCTGGTATAGATTGTGCCGACCCCACTTAGAGTGGGACAATGGCAGGAGAATGATTTAGTTGTATAAAGTTGTGTGAGAAAAAATTATAGTAACCTCTGTTTTAGGTGTAAATTTGGTAAGAGCACCGATGGGAGGTTGCTTGACTCCCTCGAAAGAGGGGGTTTGGTGGTGTACACCCCCTCGAGGGAGGTGCAGGGCAAGATGATCACCTCGTATGATGACAGGTTAGTACACCTTTTGACCACCGGTTTGGGATCGTTCAAGTATTACGTGAGCACTATGGGGGAAAGGGGGTACCTGCGTTGCTTAGTTTTAATGACATGGAGGGAAGGGGAGTCTAGATAATGATGACGTCATCGGTAGTTATTCTTTGCTTAAAAAGACACGCATTAAAAAACTTAGAATCATGTATTCTGGTTTCATGGACTGAAGACTGTTAATTTTAATGCAATATGTGTACTAACAATTTAAAATTGATTGTTATGTTAGTAAGATATAATATATTTGTCCTTAATATCCAATTACTATTGGTTCCCATACATCTGATGCATGCAGAAGTAGTAAAAACTTTATAACACAAGCACTGCACACATTCACTACCACAATATCAACAATTGTGTCGCCCCGCAACCGAAGCATCGTCAGGAGATAGACTCCACAACAAAATTGTAAAGACAAAATTGAGATTGTGGTAGTGAATGTGTGCAGTGCGTGTGTACTGTTTTGCGTGGGTAAAGATGTATACTATTTTCATCTTCCCTCGCATTATTTATTGTGGTACCTTAATTCTAGATATATAGTGCAATGTGCAGCTGAGTTCGACGGGGTCATAGTGTCAGGTGACAACTATAGAGATTTGTTGAATGAGAATCCAAGATGGCGGCATGTCATAGAGAATAGATTGTTGCAGTTCACGTGGGTCGGGGACATGATCATGTTCCCGAGGGACCCGTTGGGACGCAACGGGCCGACCCTGGAGCAATTTTTGAAACACCCCTCATAAATATATCGGTAACTACTAGGCATGTGACCTGGAGAAAGAAATCGATTATTTATTAATCGATTTTTTCCCTTTTAAATAAAAAGATTTAAAAAAACGATTAATTCGTATTAAAATAATCGATTATTTCTTAAGTATTGCTTTTTTTATATATTAATATTTAATTAGTACAAAGGCTAATTAAAATGAACAACTACCAATAAATGAGAAATTCGATTAAAATGTGTAGTAATTAAAGAATTAATATAATCGATTACTACACATTTTTATCATTATTTATTTTTTATTAAAATAATTGATTATTTTAATAAAACAGTCGATTAATATAAAAATCTATTGTTTTGTTCACATCCCTAGTAAGTACTGTAAGTTACCAGAGACAATATTTTTTTACCAGAGATTAGTTTTATTTTTTTTGTGATAAAATATTTTGTTAGGTTAGAAGAGAAAGATATTAAAAAAAATCTACAGAAGTGTAAGCAAGAAGACTGCGTTTATAAGACGGACACAAAAAAATATATAGGTCTCGTTTTTAAAGTCTGATATTGATTTTCACGGCCATATTATAAAATTGTTCCGAAACATTTTATTAAAAATAAATGTATCAAGTATTTTTGATACATAAAATTAAGAAAAAATATTTGTTATTAATTTTGTGAACTCTTAATTTTTGACAATGCCTATTAACATCTTGTCAAAATGATTTTCAAAATTTACTGTCAGGAGTTTACTACTCACAGTTTAATTTGATAATAATATGAAAAGAAAATGTTTCCATTTGTGTTTATTTAAAAAAAAATATCGAAATATATTTCGATGTTTTATTTTCAATTTATGTTTGGATTATAATCCAAGTCATAATTACAGGCGAATTTTGTCACATTTTTTTCACAATTATATACCTTATACTTGACACCTTTTCAACGTTCCTATTTGTTTTGTATAGAGAAATTAATTAAAGTAGGGAAAAGCGTAAAATGTGACATATTACAAAGATAAAGCAAGGGTGATCTATTTCTCTTCTTTATGTGTAATTAAAGTAAAGGTTACTTCAATGCTATGCAATTTATCACAAAAGTAATTATATAATAATATACTTTACTATAGAATTCAGCAAAGTAACGCCTACTTCTATAAATTTCGATTATTTGCATTTGGTGATATAAATTCTGATGCCATCATTGCCACTATGAAACATTTTATAACACAATCAAATACATCTTATGGTTAAAGGAAACTGATATACTTTCATGCAATTTTGGGCCTAACATGTGAAAAGATGAAAATGGGGCCAATTAATAGTGTTTTTATTAGAATATTAAAGATTTGGCTGATTTTGTCAATCTAAAAGCCAATATAAATGATTTTATAAGAGTGAAGTTATGAACTTCTTATATGACAAACAGCAGATTTATGAAGTATGACAGGCATTTTTAGTATACACAATAGTGATGAAACAATTTCTGTACAAGAATTAACTTAAACTTCAATTTCTTTAATATTTATATAACAATAAAACATTTCAACTGTTAAAGATAATTTTTTATTATTATTTAATTGTTATTTTTATTGAAATAGTCATTTTAATCAACGCCTTCGTTATAATTTTAACTATTCGTTAACTTTCAACAATTACAGTAGTAGATAAAATGTTTTACCGATTTTTTTAAGCCATACCTCAACCTATTACAGTGGGTCCCAAAAGCTCTCATTTCCTTTAATTTTTTAAAATAAAATAAGTTACAAGTTTACTAATCTCATTAAATTACCTATTACATAATTAATTTTTCTTTTCTATACTTACGTATAAGAAATGACCATAATTTCTCTTTTGTGTCTAATAAAAAAATACGTTTAATTTTCATTTCGATGGCCTTAAAATGTGTTACAAAAAAATATTTATAAATTGTAAATTTTTAGTGATATAAAGATTTCGGTTTATAGAATATATTTTTTGTAATACATATAAAAAATTTCATTCAATCATATAAAGTCGTGTAGTTTTGTATTATTTAAAAATTTCAATTAAATATATTTTAATATTTAACTGAAATTGTAATAATAATAATGTATAAGTTGACATTATATGAAAATATTAAATTTTACTTTAAAGCCATCAAAATAAAAATAATTTTTGTTATTGTATAAATCTTTTATGAAGGTTTATTATGATACATATATTTTAAAAAATTAACGTCATAAATTATGTTCTATATTTAATTGTATTGTTATAGATAAATACTAAACGGAGTTTACTTCTTCGTGACTAAAGATGATTATATTCATGAGATAAGACTGTATCAGGGCTTTTCAATACTAGCCTAATAGCTTCCAATTTATCATTTAATTTTTGACATATTGGGAGTCAAGTTTTTGGTTCTTAGTCCTTGACGCAACCGCCATTTGGCGTAGCTCGTTTATTGTCTTTTCTTACCATAGACAATAGTAACAACATTCTGATATTTTTTATATGATGTTATTAAAAAGGTGTAAACTTTGTTATTTTGGTCTATTTGATTTTATTGTTTTTAAAACGGGAGAGTAAAATTTGTGTTATAAAGAACAATAAAGATTGATTTGTCAAGTTTGTTTGATTTTTTCCGATTCCTTATTACTGGGCGAGGCTTGGGCTCCTTTTTAGTAGGGTCTAAAAAACATACTTCGTCAGATGTTGTTCTCAATTTCAATTCCAAAAAGGATATTTAAAATACTCTTGAAATTATAATTTTATCATACTATATATTGTAGATGCAATTCAATAAATCAAACAATGAATAGTATTAACAAAACTTTAATGAAATTGAATAAAATTGTATATTTTACACAATTATAATAATAATATCGCATTAAAAAACTATAATGGACTAACAAAATGTATTCTTAACACTTTCATGCTAACGTGCAATGGACATTTGGCTTTAACATTAAAAAGCGTGTAAAAAATATAACAAATAGCAACAACACCTATTCTTAGTATCACTCCAATATACAAGCTCTTTTGGACTTAGCCTACTCGACAGTCTTTCGAACACTTATAAATACGTATAACAAAAAAACGCAACTCAAAATTAACGAATATTGCACTGAAATTAACAATATGTTAGTAAAAGTTATATTAAAGTTACTGGAACTAAAGAACATAGGCGTAAATATATATATACTGTAATTTTAGTTAAATTAAATTTGACGCTTCATGTATGTAACTCGAATAGAAAAATTACTTTTCAATGAAACTGTCAAAATGAGTTTTTCGTTCATTAGTTTGTAACTTTCAAAATAAACAAGTTTAATATTACTTACATTATTTTTGGAATACAGTATTTATAACTATGACATCCTTTAATGGGATGTTATTCTATTAATTAACACGAACACTGACATATGTAAAAGCATTTGTAATGGACGAATCTTTAATATAGGTTTATATGTATCTATTGTTTATTTATGATTATTATTATATAGAACACTACTTGGGCTAAAATTCTATTTTATTCATATGCAACTACTTTGAGAACTTTATGTTGTCATCTACATGTATTTATTCCTGAAGTATTATTTGAAACAGCTACCTAAATTATGTGTAGATAATCATTTTTTATTATTAAATTTTATAATTTAAAAAATAATTAATTTTAGAATTATTGACAGGTTTTTTTAGGCACATGTCATACTAAAGCTATAATAGATATAAATTCATAGCTGGAGATTCTATAAGCTATCTATTTGAACTTACTTGATACAGTAATTTACAGAGGTTATGTGCTATGTAAATTGATCTACAATGATAGATTAAACTATACTGCAATAGATTGACGTCAATTATGTTTTTTTTTCATTTTATGGCAGTTATACCTTGAACGTCACCCGAGTAGGTCGTCTCCCACATAACTAATTTTAATGTGTGTAAAAAATAACTGAAAATATCTAATGTGTACTAGAGAATTAGTACTAGTTTGTACTAAAGATTAGAGTTAAAGCCTACAGTTTAAAATGATAGAAAGTTAGCATATGGATAAAGTTTTAGTACATTTTTAGGAAGAAATTGTTTAGTAGTTTTGGCACTACGCTATTATGAAGGAGTTATATATTTTGGCTTTCATTTCATTTATATAACACATTGTATTTATTTCGTCTAAAGGTATACAAGACAACATTTTTTTTTAATTTATGGTCATAGATATTTTGAGAGAAATTTATTATAATAAGGAATACAAATTGAGAAAAAGTAAGATTTTTTGAGAAAACTTAAAGTCAACAGAAAGTTTATAAGGAATATATATATTTAAAGATATTTATGAAAATTATTTGCTTGCATGTCTCTCAAATAAATTAACCTTTTAACGTATATATTAAGAAGACTATATATGTATTTATATTTCATTGAAAAGTATTAAATATATATTACCAGCCAATATATATTATATTTTATAGAAAACAAATATATTATTGTTATATATAAAATTTATATGAACATTAATTAATATTGTAATGGTATGTGCATTAATTAATATAAAAAATTGGAAATAATATGAATAAATAAAATTTCAAATAATATTGGATAAAAAAACAAGAAAGGGATGATCAAAGTACCGATTTTTTATGCAAAATGGTTTGTATCACCTCCCTTGTTAACGAATTGTAATATAAAAAATATCAAACAATGCGAATTTTTGTGCTACTTTCGCATTTGAACGAAGCAACGCTTCAGTCATAATGTGCTTCTCACGCTTATCGAATGTTCGCGAAGTGTTCAAGTAACGATTCGTCAATACATTTGATCAATTGACACATTATATCAATGAACCTTTATTACGCGTTTCAATCGATCACCAACCCGTCCTGCGTTCGTAGTGATTATTGTCTAAGAAACAATGAACTTCGACTAGTAATTAATACATAGTTAAGTTCCATAACGCTTTCTTTAAAAAAAATATGGACTTAAAAACATGAGACAACAAGTTTTAATCATACAATAATATTATTTAAAAAAAACTTAACAAATATAATTTACTACTTACACAATTTCAAATAATGCATAAAAAAAAATTATAATTTCAAACATGCACAGAAAAATAATAGTTAACATTAATTGCATAATTATATTATTTATATCTTATCTGTATATTGAATATACTTATCTGTGCTTTAAACATAGATAGATATCAATATACTCAAGATAATTTTTTTAATTATTAATTTATTTATTATCTATGCTTTTAGAATAACTTTTATAAAATATACATGCATATATAAATTATGATCTTTGGACGTATTGTATAATTTTATTCTGACTGCAATTCTATAAACAAGTCTAAACATGCATAAACACATTTACATTTACGGTATCATAGTTTATAGAGAACCTTTTGTTAATATAATCTGTACTGTCTGTGTGTAAACACAAACCTTTTTTCATTTGGCAAAGGCAACAAAATTTTCTTTCAAATTATATCTTTTGTGATATTGATTCCAATTACAAAAATTAATGTTTTCAAAATTGTAAATAAGATCTGATGTGTGTTTTGATGACAATAGAGCGAAAAGAAATTTTGTAAACTAATCGGGATAGTATTTTCGTTTTTACGGATAATTCTAAATGAAATATTGCTAATATTTTAGCGAAAGCTTATATATTTCGATTCCTAACACTATTAATATAAAATTTACCTTATTAAACTAAAAAAACTCATTTTTTTAGAAACTGAAGACATTATTCGTCTTTGGTATTATGTCGACATTCGACCTTATGCGTCTGATGTCGAGAAATTATATTTCAATTGCGCTTAAATTATAAGATATTTATAGGCTTTATATTTATGGCACAATTTTGTTTTATTTACCCTTCCTCATTGGACAATAGCATAGACAATAAAAAGCGAATTAATTATGGTTTTTCGACAGCATCTTGTCTAGTTTTAACTGTTCTAACTGCAACTGTTTTCTAATCGAACCCAACTGTGTAAGGATACTGACATTTTTACCTTTTTCGTTCGGTAAAGATTTCAAAATGTTCTTTTGTACAGCCGGAACTTTCCATTTGTCGTCCACAATTTGCATTTTTTCACTCAATTCCGACGTTTCTTCCTCAAAACTGATTCTCGGTGGAGTATGCCTTAGAATTGGTATAGGAAGCGTTTCGTCTATTTTGTAATCGCGATTGTCTATGGTATTTCTTTCTTTATTACTCTGTAATCTTACTTTATCTGATATCTTCCTTTCTTTTACGTTTTCTTGCAATTTTTGAATATTATCCGGTACATTTTTTAATTCTCTATGAACCGATTGTATATTCTCTATTAACTTTAACTCATTTGGGTGCATCTTATTTTGATTTCCCGGCAATTCTCTGTGAATCGATTCTAAATTCTCCGTTAACTTTAACTCTTTTGGGTATCCGTACGTGTTTTTCCGTACGTCCGGCAATTTTCTTATTTCCTTATACTCGTAAATCCGTTCCGGAAACTTTATGTTTGCGTTCTCATGTCTTTCCGTATTTTCCGTAAAGTTATATTTATCACGTTCTCGCGTTCTTTCTATTGTTCCTGATAAATATCTAAATTCTTTCGAAATTTCTTTTTTAGTTTCAATATTATTATTCTCCAGTCTATTTGAACGTAGACTTTCGTTCGTGGGATTTAAATTTCTTCTCAGATAGTTATCTACGTCGTAATTTTGAGAGTACATTTGATCGCTCGGTTTATCGAATTTATAGAAAAAAGGTAATTTCGTATGTTTCGGCGACTCGCTTTTCGACGTGTTTGTGGTTCTTTTAGGATGTATCGCCGCCTTTAGGAGCGCTTGATGCTCTAAATCTATCTCCTTCTGTAGTGTTGTTCTCTTTCTCTCGTAGTCAGCCGCGTTGTCTTTCATCTGAAAATTTTAGTATATTTTTATATTAAACAATATAACAAATTATTAGCAAAAACGTAGTGTGGTATCCGACTGAATACAAAAGTACCACCCTCATTTCTTACTGAGGTGTCGTAAAAGGCGACTAAGGTAAGACGACCCGCAGTTTGGTATCCGGTTTAGTAGAACAGACCACACTCCTTCTTACCGAGGTATCGTAAAATACGACTAAGGCAAGTTGACGTCAATGACTCTGCCTCTAGCTCCGCGGGTCGCTGGTTCGATTCCCGCCGAGGACCAACATTTTCTATAAATGAATATGTTGGTCTTTGAGTCTCGGTGTATATTTGTATTTAATAAATATAAAGGTATATATTCACCAGTTGTCTGTCCATAACACAAGTATTAAGTTACTTACTTTGGGGACGGACGACCGTGTGTGTAAGTGTCCCATCTATTAATTATTTGTACAATATGAAAAGCCTTACAGCTGACTTGATGTCGTGATGTCTGCCAATCTCTCTCTCCTGCGCCATTTTCAAAGACCTCAGCTGTTCTTCCAATCTCCTCATCTCCGCCTGCTCCAGCATCCTGACCAAAAAGATAAGTGATCTTAATCAATAAATTAATTTGCTAAAATTTTACGAACTGTTAAGAGGTGCATGCGTCTTAAAGCAAATAAAATAGTTTATAAAACTAGGCGTTACTTTGCGGAGGTCCATAATACAAAAGTAATGAGAATATTATTTTGCTATAATCCGCGATAAAAGGAAATATATGTGATGCTAAATGTAGAGGGTACTATTCGTTCTCATACTGATACATGCTGAATTTGTAAGAACTCATGCACTACCCGACACCGATAACACAACAATACACAAGCACTGCACTCATTCACCACCACAATCTCAACAATTGTTTCGCCCCGTAACCGTAACATCGTCAGGAGATAGACTGCACGACAAAATCGCTTTGCGATTGCGAAATCGTAGCATCATGTCATAGATGGCATTGAAATAAGGATTGCAATGTGTTATACAATTCAATTAGCTTAATTTTGAATTGGGTCTCTTTAATACTAAACGTGCGATATATCCTAAACAATCTTTATCTATGCATGCTTTAATACCGCAAACACTTTAGCGTACTAATTAAATAATGCTGATTTGTGAAATTAAATTACTCATTACGTCATTGCGTTGAAATCATAAAAAAATAAAGAACTAACTTCTCCCTGTTCTTCCTCTCTTCTTTAATCCTCTGTTGTTCCATTATTTGATTCTTCAACTCTTGCTGATAGAACTGACGACGCTCCGCAGCTTCCTGAAAAGATATATTGTTCAGAACATGCGAAAAGAGTTCGTAGTGCATATGTCATAGAGTCCAAATTGGAAGGGGTAGTTACGAACATGGCAAAAGAGTTGATAAACTATACGTCGTAGAGTTCAAATTGGAAGTAGTTACGAACACGCAAAAACGAGTTCGTAATACATATTTCATAGAGTTTAAATTGCAAGGGGGCAGTTTACAAACATGCTAAAAGAGTTCATAAACTGTATGTCATAGAGTTCAAATTGGAAGGGGGCAGTGACGGATATGCAAAAAGAGTTTGTAAACCGTATGTCATAGAGTTCAAATTGGAAGGGGCAGTTTACGAACATGCAAAAAGAGTTCGTAAACTGTATTTCATAGAGTTCGAATTGGAAGGGGGCAGTTTACGAACTGTATGTCATAGAGTTCAAATTGGAAGGGGACAGTTTAACAACATGCAAAAAGAGTTCGTAAACTGTATATCATAGAGTTCAAATTGGAAGGGGACAGTTTACAAACATGCTAAAAGAGATCGTAAATTGTACGTCATAGAGTTCAAATTGGAATTAGAATATGAACTATATGTTTACCTTCTCAGCTTGTTCGTTCCTCAATCTGATGGCCTCCGCGTCGAATATCGACGGCATATACGTGTGGCGTAGTTCTGAGGAGAGACGGTCGCGGGGCTTCTTTAATAATGAAGTTCGCTCTGGAAACATTTATAGAGCCTTGGTAAAGTATTAAGTACTAGAAATATTAAAACCGTAGTATAGTCTTTTGATAACCATAAAAATGGTTACAGTGGGTTCTTAAATGCTAGACATATGCTGTCGCGGACTTTTATTTAGAACTTTTAGAGAGGAACAATTTTGTAATACTTGATTTTTGAATAACTTTTACCTTTTACTCAGCGCACGCAATTATTTTTTGTTAAAAATCCTCATTGGTGTATTGGTGGGTTTGAACTCGTTACCCTCTCAAAAGATCACAAAAATTGCTCAATTCCACCGTTGGGCTATCACAGCTTATATAGCTTACCTTATATAATTATGTACATATATAAATGTAATATTGACTGGCCCGGACGACCGTGTGAGTAAGTGTCCTATATATGTATTTATATTGAAAAAATATATATATTTAAATTACTCTATATTAGTACGGAACATTATATTTTATAGATTTTCATATATTGTTTATTAATTTGACTTCATCCTCCTGCCTTTATCCCACCGTAAGTGGGGTTATATAAAATGTTGTCACACGATTATACTGCGTCCATCATATTATCAGTCTTTTGACAGCTCACGCTCATTAAGTTTTGTATTGCTTACGTACAAATATCATACAAATAATATTTGTACTTTATGGATGGGTACCGCCCACTTAGTGATGTTACACATAATGGTTTCTACGATTATGCCACAGATTAAAAATAATCGGTAGAAATCGATGTTACGAGTATTAAAAGACATTTAATAACATTATATAAAGTTTTACTTTCTTCTTAGTTAATACATGAATACAAATAAAACAATCAGGATATTTTAATTTATTTTATTAGCACGAGTCGTCGGAATGATAATCAACACTAGACTCCTCCGATGAGGAGTCTTCAGTAGCAGTTATTATTAGCTCTTGTGTAGATAATATATTATCAAACGCAATATCACGTTCCCAATCAGAGAATATTACTCTTTTAGTTCTTTCCACCACACTTGCCCAGTTCTCGGCCGTTACGTGGGTGCAAGCATTTTTTAGCAATTGCAACATTTTATTCGCTGTGAATGGGGGGCTTGTATTGCATCTCGCAGCATGCCCTTTTACTTGTGCCCATATAAGTTCTATTGCGTTGTACTGGCAGTGGTATGGAGGAATCCGAAGAACAGTATGGCCATATTCTGCTGCCATTTCATTGATTACATAGCGTTTTGCTCTCTTTTTGGTTTTTAATATTTTTATTAATTCAACTTTTAACATTGAGTCGTCCACATTTTCTCCATTGTCCCGAAGCCAATTAATTATTTCATGCTTTTTATTAGCCTGTGTTGGCATTTTGTCAATTTGACGGGAGTGGTAGGGCGCATTATCAATAAAAATTATTGATGGTTCTTCCAATGAAATGAGCATTTTTTTGAACCACTCTTCATACACATTTGCATTCATCTCTTCGTGGTAGTCATTTGATTTCTTCGATTTAAATGCCAACAGTGCGTCTTGTACAAATCCTTTTGCTGTACCTGCATGGCAAATGATTAGGCGCTCACCTTTTCCCATTGGTACTGAGGAAGTGGAATCAGCAGTATCATCAGTCCAGAAACGAGATAGTGTGTGGTTAGCGTTGAGCCATGTTTCATCCGTGAAAACAATATTTGCCCAATCTTGTATTTTCTTTGCCTCTCTTAAAAAATCACAACGTGCTATAGCTATATCTGTGCGTTCCATTAATAATTTTCTTTTATTTAACTTTTTATATGAAAAGCCAATTGTGTTCAAAACTTTGACCAAAGAAGATTTTTCACCATGAAATAGACCACTTCTTTTCAAAGAAACAATAAGTTTTCTCAAAGTTGGAATTTCTTTTCTCAAGTAGTAATCTAGTTTACGTAGGTTATCATTAATCGAATTACTTAGGTACGTAATTCGATTAATGATAGTAGGTACTATAATCGGAATGGTATCGCATACGAGAATCTTTAGGACATCACTATCGTCAATCTGTCAAAAGATGGTTAATATAATGGACAGTGTATAGATTACTTATTTTACGACCGACCGCTTGCCTGACGTGAACTTATCTCAGTCGTATTTTACAACACCTTTTCAACTTTTATTATATTATAGTTTTACATTGTTATTGGTGTTGAGGTTTTATTCTACAAATTATTTCCAAGTACATAACAGTGAATAGTTACCATCGCAGTCCCCATAGCTGCGTCTTCGTTCGTGATTATGGTTCTTATCCCACGTCTTCCAGTCCCACTGGTGGGAAGCGCATAGCTCCTTCCCATCGCCCACTGTGTGCGGGGACAGTTCGCGTTCCGCTTGAGTTAATAGATTGTGAACGGGATTTGATGGAGTTAACTGGAAAAAATAAACGTAAAAAAATATATCCTACTTATCTTTCTTTAATATTTAAATGAGTAAATCTTATATATATATATATATATATATATTCGGAATCGGCTTCAACGATTTTTCTGAAATTCAGGATCATTATCCTCTTGCCCTTATCCCACTCTAAGTGGGGTCGGCACATGTTTGTAACATGTGCCGACCCCATTGTCATATTATGATTTGGCTACGTATTTCACGACCGGCCGCCTGCCTGACAACAACTTACCTTAGTTGTATTTTACGACTCTTCGGTAAGAAAGAGGGTGGTCTATTTTACTCAATCGGATACCACACGGTGGGTCAACTTACCTTAGTCGCCTTTTACGACACCTCGGTCAGAAATGAGGGTGGTACTATTCTACTCAGTAGGACACCACACGGCGGTTTCTTGAAATTCAGGATTTAGGGGAGAAAGATCGATATAACTAGGTTTTATGTAAAAAAAAATCGTTTTATTCCTGTTTTTGGGCATTAAAAAAATACTAACATTTCTATTTTTTATAAAACACAATTTTTGTCACAAAATGTCAAATCAGCGTAGCTTGTTCGGGAAACGGGCAGTCTCGAGAAATGTCCCCAACTACCTAATTATTTTTTCAGTGAGTAGGGATGTATGTTTGTTACTCTTTCACAGCGAATCCGCTGAACCAATATCGATGAAATTATTTACCGGGGTAACATACAGGCTATAGAAATCCTACGTCGTCATTAAAAGGGCCATCGTTTATCAACGTACAACGCGACAACAGTTCACGCAAACGAAGATGCGGCTAAAAGTATACTATACAGAAGAGGCGGATACGGAAACTCTATACTATTGAGGATTAAATATATAGGAAAAATATTTAGGAAGATTTTGTAAGAAGGGCAGAAAGCCCTTCTTTATTAACAAAATGGACTCACCCTTAACAATGTTTCGTCATCGGTTTGCACGGCCACCGACAGTGGAGTGCTGCGGTGGTCAACTTGGACACCTGTATCCACTTTTCTGTAAGATTACAAGACGTAATTAGATTAAGAGCACCTCAACTCTCAGACTTTGGTTCGTGTACTAACATTTGTATATAAAACGCTATTTTGGCCGGAAATTGTCAAGTCAGCGTAGCTTATTCGGGAAACGGGCGGTCTCCAGAAATATAAAAACCTATCGATCGAGCCCCACCTACCCAACTATTTTTTTTTTTTTATTAAATTTCTTTTTTTTGTTGTAAAAAATTAAAAACAAGGCTCGGTCACCCAGGTACTTAATAATAAAAACAAAGATAATATGAATAAGAAGAAATACTTTATGAAAATAGATATTAAACACAAATAAGCCGAATTCTTGACATAATAAACCAGAAGTGGGATAATATCAGGCCATGCACTCACGTGACATAAGTATTGTTCGCTCCGGCTACATACGAATGGCTGACGCTAGCGCGGCGTCGCTCGGGACTGTTGACTCTCTCGCACTCCAACCTCTCCCTCTCCCTCTCTTCTCGTAGCCTGTCTTTCTCCTCTCGCTCCTTCCGTTCTCGCTCCGCTTGTTCTTTGGCTTCCTGTTTTTTCTTCGCTTGCTATGAAAACATCGTATAAACTATTTTGGTTATTTAAGATCTTTTGTATCAATTAATTCAATTCTTTTCTTACAAGCTTTTAAACGTTCTTTCTAGGACAACTGGTAATACTATAATTATTATATATAACTGTGATAGCCCAGCGGTGAAATCGTGCGGCTCTTTCGAATAGTCACGATTTTACATCCCGGGCAGGCACCATTGAGTTTTTCTGTTAAAACCTGTGTCTAATTGAAATTTGCAATTTATCGTACGCTTTTCGGTGAAGGAAAACATCGTGAGGAAACCTGCATATTTCTAGAGAATTTCGGGGATATGTGCAACCTACCAATCCGCATTGGAACAGCATGGTAGCTCCAATCCTTCTCTCCAAAAACGGAGAGAGAAGGCCTATGCCCAGCAGTGGATAGTAACAGGTCGTTACTTTTATTATACATAAAATAGGGGCGCCATAAGCAAGCCTGTGAGTGCGATCGACTAACAAATAATAAGGAAGGAAAGATGAGAGACCTATACTTATCTTTGTATAATCAAACATAACAAAGAGAGACAGATCAACATTCTCCTGCCCTTATCCCACTCTTAACTTACTAGCGTCAACTTACCTTAGTCGTATTTTACGACACCTCGATAAGAAAGAGGGTGGTCTATTCTACTCAACCGGATACCACATGACGGTTCGACTAACCTTAGTCCTTTTATGACACCTTGGTAACTAAGTGGGTGGTATATTCTATTCAGCTGGATACCAAACGGCTTAAAAAAACAGACAGTGAGACAGATAGCCTTATTTATGTTCCTTTTTTGATGGTCATATTTAACACTGGCTCTTCCACTTTATGGTATTTCGAATTGTCCTATAGCGATCCTAACAACGCTAATAAGAAACAGGCTGTTCACGTTACGTATATTAACTAATTACTAATTAATAATTTGCGTACCAAGTATTTTTAACTATAAATTATCTCACTTCGTAGGTTAGCTGGCAGAGATCCCTGTTATACCTTTTGTACACTGTGTTTGTTGACTTTTGTACACTTTTTTGTATCAATAATTATAAAATATCTGGGTGACCGGTAATTTTTTACAAAAAAAAAAAACAATTATTTAGTTGGGGATCGATTCTTGGCCTTCACGTTTCTCGAGGCTGCCCGTTACTCGAATAAGCTACGTCGACTTGACAGCTAATGGCGAAAATTCAATTCAATATAAATGTTAGTGTTTTTTAATGCCCAAAAACAGGGATAAAACAATATTTTTTTTAAATAAAACCTAGCTAGATCAATTTTTCTCTCCCAAAACTTCCTACATGCTGAATTTCGGGAAAATCGTTGGAGCCGTTTCCGAGATTCAGAAAATATATATATATATACAAGATTAACTCATTTAAATATAAAGATAAATAAATAATTACCTGGTCGAGATACTCCTTGTACTGCCGCTGGCGTATCTTCCTCAAGGTGTTCCTCCGTCTTTCATACTCGCCCAGCCCAAGCAGTACATCCCCCGTGCTCCTCTCGCCGCGGATGAGAGGGTTGTTTGGGGAGTATTCGCCGGCTTTGAGCATCGCTGGCAAACCTACGTAGCGCTGTGGATTGAAACGACTTTATGATAAAGAAGAAATTGAGGATTATATAAATGACTAGCAATCGCTAAAGGCTCTACACGAGTGGAAAGATTAAAACCGTAATATAGTTTTTGATAACCATAAAAATGGTTTAATGGCGCTAATAAAAATGGCGCTTTGTACGAATTTTGGGAGTATCGATTGTGTAGTAGTGGAACCCCTCAACGCGTCTACAAGTCCGGTTAAAATGGTGGAGGAGAAACTAGGTATATTAGAAATCTATATAAAAAAGATCTGTGGCAAATTCGCCTAAATAAAATCAGTGAAAGCCAGAAAGCGATGCGAATGCACGTATATGCTACGTAGGTCTAGACTAGTGACCCTTCGTTGTAGTTAATGTATAGAATCGGCTATACTCACGTCTTATTCTATCAGGTCAGCCCGACTAGTTTCGAACCCATCCGGGGCATTTATTCTATACTAGTCGGGCTAACCCGATAGAATATGAGTATAGGCGGTTTTATACATTAACTATGAATACTACTAACGATTGTTAAAATTAAAAAAAACCCCTCGTTGTATCGCTTTTTTTATTAACCTCTTTCATTCGTTCTTCCCGCGGAACCCTAAAGATAGCTTCAAGTGATTTACCGCGTTCATTGGTAAGCAAAAAACATTAATGCAGTTCGCATCATTAACTTTGTCGGAGTTGCCACTTGAAAAAGTTAATTGATTTATCACTATAAATGCTAGTTCACATAATCGTAAATATTTTACCCTTACAGGTTACTTACTATATTAGCGTCAGTGACAAATTTAAGCATGGTGTCGTTCTAAGCCATGTGTGCTTAATGCGAGTATTTTTAACCTACTCAATCGTGTTAGCATCGACGAAGGGTCTTCTCAATGCCCGAAGGCAATTGGGGTACGGGCCTCGAGGCGAACCTCCTTACCCGGGCTGTTCCTCGCAGGCTTGCGGCTGGATTTTGTTTAGGCCTTATGGCCAGGGCTCTCGCCATTGGCTTGAGCCTAGGGGATATCCATTTATGAGGGCGACCTCTGCAGGTCATTGAAAACCCGGGTATAATCCGAAGAGAAATGGTTTTCTCTTCGCGTGGTATCTTAGTGTTAGCGTAACGAAATTTGTATGACTCGGGAAATGCGGTCACTAGATGTCGCTGTTGCAACGTCATACAAATTGGCATTACTCTTAACGATGTGAACTCTTAAGTGATAGGTTAAAAAAAACTCGCACTAAGCACACTGTTTGTCACGCCGCCCTAAATTTTAGAATAGATATTATTAACTTTGATTCATTATTTGTATTTTTATTAAAGAATTCTTTAAAGAAACTAAACATTTCTCAAAAAATTGTTTTCTGGCTTTCGCAAAAAAAAATTACACTATACTTATTATCAATTACTAAGACTAGGTGAGCTTCAATAGACAAGTAATGTCAGAGTTTATATTGACTCATACTTGCACATTACATGATTTTTAAATAACCTTCACCTTTTACTTAGCGCAGGCGAGGAAAGCTTTAAATTTTGCCGTTTTCGCAAAATTTTTATTGCTGCTCCTCTCCTATTCATCTTAACGTGATGTTATATAGCCTATAGACTTCTTAAATAAATAGACTATCTTGCACTCAAAGAATTTTTCAAAACAGTCCAGTAGTTCCTCAGATTAGCGCGTTCAAACAATCAATCAAACAAACAAACTCTTCAGCTATATATATTAGTATAGATAAAAATATAAGTTTTTTAAATTTCACGTAAATAGCACAGGATTAGAAACTGCTTCATCTACTCATTTAATCATATCCCATCGCGGTTATTGTGCATGCACCTTATCAATTAATCGCAACCGTCCATGCTTATATTACACGGCTTTTGCATTCATTAAATGTGGAAAGAGCTATTTGCATGTTACATTGTGCAGGGAGGTCATTAACCCCACGCTGAATTTATTCACGATTATGACAATTTCTTAAGTTTTATAAATAGAAACAAATAAGTTCATAGACACGATTGTGTTGCTATGATCCCACACCTTTCTGAAATCGCATCGAAATTCTCGAATCTGCGAAATCAAATTGCAACATGCAAGGCACTGAATCATTGCAAATATACAGAAACTATTATATTATATTAAAGGCGTAAATTTCATTATATTCCTTCTCACAAGGCAAGACGAAATGTGAAAAGAGAAATGAAAAGAACAAATTCCGGTGGATTTTAGCGGGAAACTTTCAAACCAGCAGTAGAATTGACGCTTCAAAAAGCTTGGAATACATTTAATTTTGAGTTGCGTTTTTGAAAATAAGCTCTAGATCGTTTATTTCCTCCTAAACGATAATTTTTTTAATACTCCTAGCTAGATGAATTTCGGGAAAATCGTTGCGAGCCGTTCCCGAGATTCCGAATATATATTTACATACAAGATTAACTCATTTAAATATTAATATGTGAGCCTTGCTCGGTAATTTAAAAAAAAAAGTAAAAAGAAAAAATAATAAATTAGTTGGGATCGATCCCAAGTATTTACGTTTCTCCAGGCTGCCCATTCCCCGAATAAGCTAAGCCGACTTGACAGTTAATGGCGAAAATTCAATTCAATATAAATGTTAGAGTTTTTTAATGACGAAAAACAGGGATAAAACAATCTTTTCTTTGCATAAAACCTAGCTAGATCGATTTTTCTCCCCCAAAACCCCCTTTATGCTGAATTTTGGCAAAATCCTTGGAGCCGTTTCCGAGATTCCGAATGAACATACAAGATTAACTCATTTTAATTTAAAAGGCTAACAGAAAGCCTACTATACAATTGAGAATTAATATTGGATTGCAAAACCACTTGTTTACAAGTTTATTTGAATAAAGAATAATTTGAATTTGAATATAAAAGATTTGTTTTCTTCAGAATATTCTGAAGTATCAATTGTTTTGGTGTAATATACTAAAAAGAAATATGGAAATATATATTGTAACGGGAGTAATAATGGGGATAAGATGGGAGTGGTGCGGAGAAGTGAGGTGCGGAGAGGTGCGGAGCGGAGCGGAGAGGTGCGGAGCGGAGCGGAGAGGTGCGGAGAGGCGCTATTAGCATTTTTAAATAAATGTTCATAGCGCGGAGGTTTTATGTTGTCAAAAAAAGGAAAAAGAAATTAAATTGATTTTGACAAATGAAAAAACGCTTCTTATTTCTATCGTAAAAAAATAATGAAAATATCGTATTTAATATTCAGAAGTCGGATATACTCACCTCACAAAATGAGGAGAACCAAAAAAAGTATTTAGAGTTGGTGGAAGGTCGAAGTAAGAGAGGCGAGCAAAAATAGGCCAAGTAAGTGAAAGTGAGGATGATTATACTAGTAACCAAACGCTGGGAGAAGCTATAGTTAATGGGATGGGATAATATAAATAAAGGAAGAGATTAAAAATTAAATTTGAGAACGGCACTCCAATGAAAAGCAAGCAAATTTCAAGATGCTGTAAAATTAATACCTGATTTTGGTCACGAGAATAAAGATTTAATTGTAAAAACTTGGATTTGGAAAATTGAAGATCTAGGTGAAATTTATTATAGGCGAACGCACGCACATTTCAATGCACGAGTCCAGATGACTTATACGAAGGGTTTTTGTCCGCTTTTGATACGTTTCAATTGAGACTTCTAATGTACAGATGGTCAAATCGTATAATAGGTCACGTACAGCTAGCACATCAAGGGGAATAATTCATTATCGTAAGTCACCCATTTGTATGTTGGCATGTTGCATTTAATTGTTCTAAGCTTGAGATTCGAAAATGTTATCAATGTGGCGAATCGTTCACGTTGCAACCAACGCTTTCTCTAGCTTGAACGACGCTTATAAGAAAATTGCGAAAATTAGTAAGTTTCACATGACGGTATATTTAGGTACCGGAATTGAAATGAATGTCATAGCAGAACTTCAATTAAACCATCATCGTTCACACTGCAAGGTTTAACCGATACTGCCAGGAAAGGGACGGGCCAGGTTCAATACGACGTTTGTGTGGATGATGTTTAAATGAAAACGACTGTTTTAGCTACCGATATTGATTTACTAATGTAATGTAATGTACTAATAACCTAAACTTTCCGGAGGAATTGCACTACCTTTTAGTAAAAACCGTACAAAAATCCATTCAGTAGATTTTGAGAAAGTTGATTACATGCGGACAGACAGATTTGGAGACTTTGTTTTATAATATGTATAGATAATGTGATGATGAACATTTCTAAGAAAAGCGCCACGTTGCGCATGGTGAGTCAAGATTGTATTAATTCAATTGATACTTTTGAATGGTTGCGATGTGCGGTTGCTATGGAAAAACTAGAAATCATTATTGGAAAATAAACGATAAAACGAAATGAAGAGGATGGTAAAGAAAGGCGGCATATTGCGGATAAATGCAGGTCGCAGATGATTTAAATTTCAAGCGTGAGTGTACAGTATGTGTACACCGCCAGTGACGGCCAGATCATTGTGCACCGTGATGGAGGTAACTGAGGAGGGGCAAGACAGTCACCGGAGTAGGGCGCTGTGAACCAGTCTTGAGGTGAGTGGACAAAAGGAGTTCTAATGAGGAGACGGAAGAAAGAGAACATTTTGGAAAGTGAAGTATAAGAGATATGACGTTTGCTATGATCGACGCTGGAGCCGTGGACGATAATGATATTGTTATGCATTGTGGTTGCTGAGTGATGTTATAATTTGCCGCTAGGGCAGTAGAATTGTCGTGTTACGCCTTTTCGGATCGCCATTCTTCGCCTAGACAAATCGCACCTTTAATCAAAAAAAGAAACAACTCAAAAATTGCCAGTTTGGAGTTTTCAATTTAAATCTTTATAACGTAACCCCAAGAATAGATCTGCTTCGACAACCATACGATTCCGATTTATATGAATGAAATAAATAATAGTTTCGCTCTTTTTGACAAATTCGTGTGAACTGTTTGATAACACTAAAGGGAAAGATTCAGACATGTTCCAGCAGTAGTGAAAGTAAGGAGATTCTAGGGCGATATAAAACCTAATAACTCTTTATATTACTAAAGAGTGAGTCTAATTTCTTGTTTTTATTATTGATAAAAAGATATCATTCAGACTTATTTCACTATATTACTAAAATTATGCCACGGAATTTCGGAATAATTCTATTTATGCTTCTTTATTTAAAAAAATATTATAAGTTGTTTGAAAGAATCGGAGTACCTTCAGTTTATTATTAAAAGGTTATTAGATAGATGTATATCAATTATTTTTATTACGGTTTAAGAATAAAAAAAAACAAAAAGAAGTGTGATATTTTAAGTTATTTCCTTTTACAATGAAATAAAACATCCCCGTAACTACTTTAGTCTTATTAAAAAAGTTTTCTAACCAGATTAAATACATTTGTTTTCCATGATGAAGTCGTGGTGAGCATGTCGAATTTTTAATTTAATTGTACTGACTTCCATTAGTCAAAATCGAAATGGAGAGGCTAAAGAATGTGACTCCATTACCCTAACAGCAGCTGTGTTTAACAATAAAATCGCAGATGAAAATATACCAAATAAGTATATTAAGTAAGCAAGATTAAGTTGAAGACTGTAATAACGTTTTCAACTTAAATTGATTTCCTTCACGATTAATTTCCTATTTTTTATTTAATTCCAATTCTGTAAAACATAAGTTTATGTAAAACAAGCCTCATGCCTTATGATGACAGTGACGATTCCTTCATCCATGAGAATAATGATATCGTACAAAATAAAATAGCTAATATGGAACTTTACGGCACGTCAACGATACTTCTTCTAGTCTATCGTCTTCACGCCCATACACGTCTAGTACGTCTCTTGATTCTGATAGGTCAACATCTTCTATGTTGACTCGCCCGTTGGTGCAGTGGGTAGTGACCCTTGGAAATCTTCAAAAAGATACCGGAACTCTTAGGGGTGAGATCTGGTTATGTGGAATTTCTATCCACTAAAACCCCCTCGATGGACAGCCTCCGCACTAGCAGAGAGGCCCCGGGATCTCTGACGAACTGCACCGAGGTCTCTCTAGTGCCGTGCACATCGTGCTCCACAAAATATAGTACGGAGCTTGTGTAACAAGCTCCGTTTCCTCTCGGGGTCGAAAGGAACGACCACAGCCCCCACTCTGACCGATCGTGACCCCAGAGGTCCCATTGGCCGGGACTATCAATTAGGGCGGTTTCTACGGCCCCTTCGTCTCTGCCTGCGAGAAGGATCAGCCCTTTCGCGGTTACGCTCGGCAGTCTCCTTCCTGACCATGATGGTTTCACAAAAGGAGACTACGGCTTTCCAATCTCTTTCACTTCTCAACATGGCAGAGACTACCGCCTTTAGAGAAAGTGGGTAGTGACCCTGCCTTCAGTTTCGCGGGACGCGGGTTCGATTCCCGCCGAGGGCTAACAATTTCTATAAATGAGTTTGTTGGTCTTCGAGTCTGCGTGTATATTTGTATTTAAGTATGTATTTGAAAAAAACATAAGTATAATATGTTCGCTAGTTGTCTCTCACCCATAACACAAGTAGTAAGTTACTTACTTTGGGGACGGACGACCGCGTGTGTAACTGTTCCATATATTTATTTATTCATTATTCAATTTATTAATTCCAAGAAAACTGCTCAACATTGTCAGTAATTTTCTAAGGAACGAAGAAGAATTTTGCGATTAAGGAACCTGATAACGACCAAAGTCTTGAAAATGAATCTCAGCCTCAGGTTTCGGTTAGTCATCTCTTTAGAGACAAGATAAAATCTAGCTGCGCCAATCAACCTAACAATAGTTCACCCACTTTTACCGATAGCGATTTCGGGCAAATTGACGACGATTTGACATTAATTAATTATGACAACCTGTCAAATGCAGTCAGCTACGCACCAAGCTGCAACGAATAACTTATAACCAATCAATTTGTAATTATTTTTTGTTGAAAAGATTTTCCGCCGAGTTACTTGATGGTTTCTTCTCGGTAGAAACAAACTTCCGAATCAGTGGTAGCAAGTAAACAGTTTATTTGAATAAAGAATATTTTGAATTTGAAAATGACAGTAGGTAAGAACTATATTTTTTTACATTGAAAGTACGAATAAACGTGTATATTATTGTAAATTTTTTTTCCTTACCCAAGAAATAACCAATTCTTATTCTCAAGGTTTGTAAAAATCCGAGATACGTACAAATATTGTTGTAATAAAGTTATATAATTTAAAATAAAACGAATTAAACTGGATTGAGATTCCACATCTGAATAACTTTTCTCTAATAAACTGCTTCTTTAAGTTTTCTGACGGAAAATTATTTGAAATAAAATCGAATTATTAATCATAAACTGAAGTAAGTACGAACTTATATTTTTAATGTCATAATTTAATAATTTATAATCCATAAATTATACTTTTTATTCTATCTAACAAAGGCTAGTACACTAAACTATAATTTGGAACTATACATCATCTTCTTATATACATATTTTATTTATTATTCATTTTTAAAGACCACGCCGGAAAAGTGTAAAACTTTAAACGCCCATTCCCAAAAAATTGAAATTTGGAGATATTTCTTTTTTTGATTAAGCGTGCGAAATGTTCTATTTCGAGACGTATGTTATTATGTGGACTTACAATGGAAAATTATGTAAAGAGCGTCATGGCCGTTATGTTTTAGGGGTCTGAGGGGGTTGACGTTCCTTATGTGCATGATGGGTTTAGGTTGTTCTTGTCTTGTTAGAGCTGTGATGTTTTATTGTATTGGCTAGGTAGATCCGTGTGCACCCACATTTTAGTTATTACAATTGCAGAATGCATGTTTATTATTATTTTTGAGAAGAGCCACTATTGAGTATCTGGCCAATTAATGTCGATGAATACATTTATTAGCAATACGGTTAACATTACTTATTTGAAAAGTCAGGATATCGAAAGTAAAAATAACAGAGCTGTTGACAGAAGTGTTACTTCCGATTGTTAGAAATTCGATTTACTACTAGCAATCACCAGCGATTCCGCTCGCTTGGAAAAATTAAAACCTTAATATAGTATTTTGATAACCATAAAAATGGTAACGTGTGTTAACCTTAAAAGCTAGACGTATGCTGTTGCGGACTCTTATATAAAACTTTTAGAGGGAAATCATTTTGTAATGCTTGATTTTCATAATAACTTACACCGTTACTTAGAGCACAAAGGGAAGCCTAAAATTTTGATGTTTTCGTAATACTTTTTATTGCTGCTCCTCTCTTATTAATTTAAGCGTGATTTTATAGAGTTTATAGCCTTCGTCGATAAATGGACTATCTTACAGTCAAAGAATTTTTTAAATCGGTCCAGTAGTTCCTGAGATTAGCGCGTTCAAACAATCAAAGAAACAAACTCTTGAACTTTATATTTGGGTATAGATAAGAGAATAAGTGCTATGCTCGTAATATTCATCATCAGTAGGTTCAACTACTAAACGGACGCTTGCTTACTATTTTGTCTCAAGTTTCTATTAATAAAAGTGGTTTATAGTTGTCTGTTTTACAAAAAATTTACATGGTTGGACAGAAAAAATCATAACGAAGATATATCCACATAATTTGTAAATTTTTAAAAAGGAATTAAGCAACTGTAAGTAAAACAATTTCTGTTTTACATAATTTTACTCTGTTAGATCATGACCTACGACAACCCGCAGTCAGCTAGCATCTATTACTCATCGCTGTACAGCTGTGTCGTTATGTGCTAATTAACAATATTGCCCTGTATTGTGTTGCGATTGTAGTTCAAATTTCATTATAGACACTTTGATTAAAGATAATAAGACACTATGCCACTCAAATGTGTCGCTTGTACCGCCGTGCTGGAATCTAAGGAATTGATAAAATGTTCGCTCTGTGATTCAACTATGCATTATTCTTGCATTGGTATGACGAAAGAATATTACGGTAAACTTTCTGCTGCATACAAACAATCGTGGAAGTGTCCTACATGTAAAGTTGTCTATAAAAAAGGTTCTCAAAAAACTTATAGTACCCCTAGTAAAAGCTCTGATTCTTGTTCAGTAACGGATAGTGGCCTTGTTAAGTATCTCGAGGATTTTCAAAATTTCAAAACTGACATTCTAAACAGCATAAACAAGTCTCAAGAAGATCAAAAAAATTATTTGTTTAAATTTATGGAGGAGAAATTTAAAGTGATTAATGAAACAATTGATTTTTTCTCCTCAACTTATGATCAAGTAAAACAGGATCTTGAGACAGCTAAAAGTGATGTGCAGGGCCTTAAAAAAGAAAACGAAGATCTTAAGAAGGATGTTAAGGATCTTAAATCTAGGTTAAACTTTTTTGAACGAGAATCCAGGTCGTGTAATTTAGAGTTGCAATGCCTTCCGGAGCATAGGAATGAAAACCTCTTCAGCATTGTCGAACAGATTGGCAGAGTGACAGGTAACATTATAAAAGAAGGACAGGTATTGAAATGTACTCGTATTGCTAAAATCAATAAGGAATCCCCTCGCCCTAGATCGGTTTTGATAAAGTTTTATAGTGCACTTATAAGAGATCAATTTTACGCAGCTGTAATAAACTTTAATAGAAACAAAAACAAGGAAGATAAACTGAATACTGGTCATTTAGGATTAGCAGGGGACAAACATGGAGTTTTTGTTATTGAACACTTGAGTCCAGAAGCAAAAGCACTACATGCACAAGCAAGGAATTTTAAGAAGGAACACCAATGGCAATTTGTTTGGACCCGAAATGGCAACGTGTATATGAGGAAATGTCTTTCTAGTGAAGTAGTACATATCAAGAGTCAAGATACATTCCGTAAACTAGTTTTAGTGTAGTAAAAATTATTACATATATTCATTTTCTTTATTCTACTTACTATTATTGTTAAAAATGTACCAATTAAGAATTTATTACCAAAATGCTAGAGGTATAAAAAGTAAATGTCATGATATATACTGTTCTATTTTAAATGAAGAATTTGATGTTCTAGTATTAACAGAAACATGGCTTAATTCAAGTATATTTAATAACGAGATTATCGACAATAGATACCAACTCTTTCGTCGTGATCGTGAAACCACTGAATTTAACAATAAATTAGATGGTGGTGGTGTCATGATTGCTGTTTTAAAAAAATATAAGTGCTATAGACTGTTTGAATGGGAGGGTACCTCCGAATGCCTATGGGTTAATATTGTTTATAAATCTGGCTCCAATTCACATACACTCTCAATCTGTGGTGTTTACTTAGCCTCTCCCCTGAAATTTGAAGTTTTAGAACGTTTCCTAAATAAAGTATCTACTGTAATTATACAACAGGAAAAAACTTTAATATTAGGTGACTTTAATATGTCTAGTATTACTTGGAAACCTTTCCTTAACTATTTTATGCCTGATAATTATAATTTTAGTGCGGGTACATTTCTTATAGATTTCTTAAGTGAAAACAACTTAACTCAATGCAATGGTGTCGTCAATAATTTTAATAAAACTTTAGATCTTGTTCTTAGCAATAATTGTGATATTGTAGTATCTAGATGTTCCATATGTTTGAGTAAGTTAGATAATTATCATCCACCCCTCGAATGTACTGTTGATATATCTATTAACAATGTCATCAAGTCAAACAAAGTAAAAAAACCCAATTTTTTTGCAGCTGATTATGATATTATTAATAAGGATGTCGAAAATGTGTCATGGTACGATATATTTGCACGTTGTACGAACGTAACTGATATGTTGGAAATTTTTTACGAAATCATCAAGAACATTGTTAAAAAACATATTCCACTTAAAACTATTAAAAGTAATTGTTACCCGCATTGGTATTCGAAAGACTTAATCAAACGTTTGAAAGAAAAAAATAAGTATAGAAAACGATTCAAAATGTTTAAAAATCCTCTTGATGAAATCGAGTTTAAATTACTTAGATATCGATGTAAGGATCTTATAAGTAATTGCCATAGAAATTATACTGCGAAAGTAGAGTTAAATATTAAAGCTAATACTAAGCATTTCTGGACTTATCTTAAACAACTTCGAAACAGCAACTGTGACATCCCAGCCCTTATGACTTATAAAGACCAGACGTTTACTGACGGGATCAGTATTTGTAACCAATTTATGAACTATTTCGGTGATGTAATTTCAACACCTGATGTAACATCCTACTCAGTAAATGAAATAAATTGTAGTAACAATGCACCTGTGCTCAATAAAGTAGTGTTAGGTTATGATGATGTCTTTAATAACCTATCCCGTGTTGACATTAATAAAGGTGCTGGACCTGATGGGATTCCGCCAATATTCGTCAAATATTGTGCCAAAACCTTAGCCGTACCCTTGACGATGATATATAATGCATCATTAACTGAAGGTGTTTTTCCACAACAGTGGAAAAATGCGTTTATAGTGCCTGTTTTTAAGAATGGTGACAGAAGAGATGTTACTAAGTATCGCCCAATCTCAAAACTTTCAATCTTTCCAAAAATATTAGAGTCACTTATTTGTCCATATATAAGTTGGCACATGAAATCGATTTTAACTCCAAAACAACATGGTTTTTATAGAAATAGGTCTACTTCTTCTAATTTAGCTGCTTATGTTGATAGTTTGTCGGCTTATGTTGATAGAAATGCTCAAGTAGACGGGATTTATACAGATTTTTCTAAGGCGTTTGATCTCGTTAGCCATAACCTACTAATTAGTAAATTAAAAGCTTATGGATTTATTGGTGAGATACTTAGCTGGGTGTCATCTTACTTGTATAACAGACAAATGACAGTTGTCTTGGGTGGTTTTGAGTCGACATCAGTATGCACGGCTAAATCTGGAGTACCCCAGGGTTCTATTTTAGGCCCTGTACTTTTTAACATTTATATTAATGACGTCGTCAACTGCTTTAATAATTCAGAAGTTCTGTTGTATGCAGATGATTTAAAAGCCTTTAGATCTATACATTCTGTTGACGACTCTAAATTACTTCAAGATGATCTTCATAGATTGGTAGCCTGGTGTGAAATGAATAGAGTGACGCTTAATTATCAAAAATGTTACCATATATCCTTTCATAGAAAAGTGCACCCTATTCTATATTCCTATAATATTTGTGGCAACCCTCTTGAAACTGTACATTCCATTAAAGATCTCGGGGTAACTGTTGATAGTAAAATAAGTTTTATTCCTCAAATTGACACTATATGTAAAAAAGCTTCTAAATTAACTGGATTCATCAATCGTAGCTGTAAAAATTTCTGTGATTCTCGCACTAGAATAATATTATTTAATGCATTATCAAGAAGCGTCCTGGAATACTGTTCGGTCGTCTGGAATCCCTACTACAATGTGCATTCGACTAGAATTGAACGTATTCAAAAACGATTTTTATATCATCTTGGCTTTTGTGACAACTTACTTAAAGAAAAAACAAGTTATTACTCCAAACTCTGCCACTATAAGTTACTTACTCTTTCTGACCGCAGGAAGTTATTAGATATATGCTTTCTATATAAAGTAATAAACGGAATCATAGATTGCCAAGAACTACTAAGTAAGTTGTCTATTGTAGTTCCTAGGCCTTCTAATAGATCAAAAAACTTAACCCTATATTGTAGTACCGCGAAAACAAATTTAGGACTTTCGGCCCCAGTTAAGAGAATGATCTCGTCATTTAATGAACTCAGTAAAGTAATCAATCTCGATATATTTGGAGACACACTTTATGAACTCAAATCAAAATTAAAGCACCATTTCTTTGCCAGATATACTGAACAGTCACAAGGGAAGCATTTTGGACTACATGCTCTCTAGCTCTTAATTTAACTTTTAGTTTTTTTTTTTATTTACTTAACTTTTTTTCTATTTCGATTGTTTAAACTTATGTGTATATATATATACATATATATATATGTATATATGTGTATATATATATACACATAAGTTGTTATATAAGTTGTTATATATGTTATATATGTTAACTTATAAATATAAATATGCTTAATACTATGTGAAGGTTATAGACCCAACCGAAGCGCAAGTTGTGGTTATCTTTAAGTGGGTCTACATCCTGACTAAGATGTAGCCTGTAGATAATCCTTTAAAATAAAATAAATAAAAATAAAATAAAATAAATATTTAATAATTATAGAGAACTCAAGGGGCTGCTTTATCGGAAAATCCTGAGGCGAGATAAATTTGACGTTCCGGTATTAACGAGGTGTAATCCCTAGCATTAATTATACGATGACATACGACGTATAGGTTTTATTGCAACGAGGATAAAAAAGGTTAACTGAGGTCGTCGCAGCAGATTCCTGGGCAGCAGGGATCTAATCTTAGTGCACTGTCTGTAGCTTAAATAGTAGCGATGGTGATGATGTGATCAAAAGATATGACTTGATTGACTTTATAGAAAGCTAATACCTTTCTCTGTGCCAATTGCGGCGCAATTGTTACAGGATGGCCGACTGTAACGGGAGTAATAATGGGGATAAGATGGGAGTGGTGCGGAGAGGTGAGGTGAGGTGCGGAGAGGTGCGGAGCGGAGCGGAGAGGTGCGGAGCGGAGCGGAGAGGTGCGGAGAGGCGCTATTAGCATTTTTAAATAAATGTTCATAGCGCGGAGGTTTTATGTTGTCAAAAAAAGGAAAAAGAAATTAAATTGATTTTGACAAATGAAAAAACGCTTCTTATTTCTATCGTAAAAAAATAATGAAAATATCGTATTTAATAATATGTAACCATAAATTTTCTGGGTCACTGGTCACATTTACGGCTGGCGATTGTGTGGAAATTGTTCTTTGTTCTGTAGATGGCTTGGCATACTTTTGATATCAGCTTTTGATCTTACTTAGATAAAAAAAAAGAAAGAAGCATATCTCACAGTTTAATTCTAGCATTTTTCACCTTTTAGTTCCATCCGTTTTAATTTTTATTGTGTTTACATATTTTTCAGTTTGTAGTGCGATTGATTCCGCAGTGTGGTATCCGGCTGAGTAGAATAGAACACCGTCTTTCTTACCGGGGTGTTGTAAAAGGCGACTAAGATAAGTTGACTCGCCGTGTGGTTTCCGACTGAGTAGAATAGACCACCCTCTTTCTTACCAGGGTATCGTAAAAGGCGAATAAGGTAAGATGACTCGCCGTTTGGTATCCGGCTGAGTAGATGAGACCACCCTCTTTCTTACCAAGGTGTCGTAAAAGGCGACTAAGGTAAGTTGACTCGCCATTTGGTATCCGGCTGAGTAGAATAGACCACCCTCTTTTTTTACCGGGATGTCGCATAAGTAGACCAAAGTAAGTTGACTCGCTGTGTGGTATCCGGCTGAGTAGAATAGACCACCCTCGTTCTTACCGGGGTGTAACAAAAGGTGACCAAGGTAAGTTGACGTCAGACTGGCGGCCGGTCGTAAAATACTTAGCCAAAACATGTAACATGTTTAAAACATGTGCCGACCCCACTTAGTGTGAGATAAGACGGGAGAATTATGATTTTGGCACTTCAAATCCTCATTCTCTCGCCCTTAAATTACCAGCTGTGCGAGATAGCAATGACAATGTAGTAATGTAAAATGTGGTTATCAGATTTTTTTTTTTTTTAAGAAATCCGCCGAACTTCTTGCATTCTCTTGTCGGTAGGAACAGCTTTCTAAACCAGTAGTAGAGTTGACGATTCAAAAGAATTCGTTTACAAGTCTACCCTACTTGAATAAAGAACATTTTGAATTTGAATTTAATATTATAACAGTGGGAATAGGAGGAAAGCGGAAGTTGTAGCATAGAGACGTGAAGATGGCTGTAGCGAGGTGTGGTGACAGGCGGAGAGGTGCGGTGCAGAGCGGAGAGGAGAGGTGCGCAGAGGACAGTGGTCGCGCCATTTTAGTTACTTAGTCGTTATTTGTGCGCGGAGTTGACAAATTATTAAAAAAAGAATAAATTGATTGACTTTGAGGAAATAGTTTGTTATTATTAAAAGCTTTTATTCAACTTGCAATGTATCCGCTGTGGTGAATAGAATAGTACCACCAATACAACAATAGAATAGAATAGTGCGGCAGGATAGAATAGTACCACCCTCTTTTCTTACTGAGGTGTCGTAAAAGGCGACTAAAGTAAGTCGACCCGTCGTGTGGTATCCGGGTGAGTAGAATAGACCACCCTCATGTCTTACCGAGGTGTCGTAAAAGGCGGCTAAGGTAAGTTGACTCACCGTGTGGTATCCGGTTAAGTAGAATAGACCATCCTCTTTCTTATCGAGGTGTCATAAAATACGACTAGGATGACTGATGTCAGGCAGGCGGCCGCTCGTAAAATACGTAGCCAAATCATGTGTGGATATAGCTCTCTTTGAATCTGTACAAGACAGTAACGACTTAATGTAAATAGTATTAAGAATTATATTTTTAAAAGAGCAACCGCCGAGTTTCTTGCTGGCTCTTCTCGGTAGGAACAGCTTTCTGAACCAGCAGTAGAGTTGACGATTCAAAAGCACTTGTTTACAAGTTTATTCGAATAAAGAATATATTGAATTTTGAATTTGAAATTTGTGACAATATGTTTATAATATGTTGTGCCGACCCCACTTAGAGTTGGATAAGGGCAGGAAGATATGTTTAATATAAATCCTGTAAAAAAGGAAATAGTTATTAAACACTTACACCTTCCATCGATCATGACTGAAAGGTGTACGATAAATCCGTTCCAGTCGTCTACGCTTTGTTTTAGTAAGCGATACGCTGCACGCAATATGTTAATCAGTAATTTGTGGGCCGACACCCCAAATGTACTAGTATCATTACTAGACAGCCGATAACGCCGATTGTGTTGTACACAAAACTAGTTCTACCCTCGTTTTGAACATATTTCAATCAGAAAGTACCATAGACTAGCCTTTTAGCTTTCCAAGCCTTTTTTAGTCTACGATTACTATTGGGAAATCAAGCATAATTCCACGGTTCAAGTTTTCCCTCTTATTAAAATAAACTGCAAAAAAACGAATTAGTTATTTATTTAAAAAAAAATATATCGTGTGCTTAGATAACATTTTTCTAATAAACTGGTTTGCTGATTTTTCGTTTTGCGGCCCTTTTGCATTTAATGAGCGATTTAGGGCCAGAGATGACACCGCGGACCCCCACACATATACTCGCGTACCAAAGGTTGGGAAACGCGGGACTATAGTATGATAGCTATCCTAGAATGTATCCATGCAAAGAGAAATCAAATAAGGGTAACTATCTATCTATCTCTTTTTTGCGCGTTATTTAAAGATTTAGTAATTCTCTTGCCCTTATCCCACTTTTAGTGGGGTCTGCACAATATATTATTAAACATTTTGCATGATTTGGCTACGTTATGTACAACCGGCCTGCCTGACTTCAACTTACCTTATTCGCCTTTTACGACACCTTGGTAAGAAATGAGGGTGGTCTATTCTACTCAGCCGGATACCAAACTATACAAAATATTGGATTCAATTGGATCAAAATTTTCCTTTTGCATAAAAAAATGTATAAACATTTTGAAGGTGTACTACAGAATGCTTAAAGTATTTAAATTAAAAACTCGCCGCGAATATATCTCATTTGTGATTAGACAAAGACAAGTATAGGTCAATCATCTTCCCTCTCTTATTATTTGTTGCACACTTTCACTCACAGAACTCCTACGGCTTTTGTACTGCATGTATTTTCCTTTATTAGTTACACATACGATATTAGAGTCTATTTAAATGAAAATACCTTCAATTATAACGAATCGGAATCAGAGTCGAAGCTGCACATCCCTAGTTTTTCACTTGTCTATTATCTTATCTGTTGGTAAGTGAAGTTACAGCCAAAAATGGGGACAAACAAAACATTTTATCTCGTTTTTGATCACAAACACGTCACATTTAATATTTTTCTGTTTTCTATTTTTATAACAACCGAAGAAGTACTGTACAGTACAAAGTTATTCAAAAATAAATAAACTCAACCAATAATAATTGTTATAATAAAGTGCGATAATTATGCCAATAATTTTTTTTAAAAATCAATAGAATAGCAGTTAATTTAAGCTTATAAGAAAATTGAAGCTAAGTCTTATTTTTATTGCGTTTTGTTATATTTTATGTTTACTTAGTTAAGTTTTATTTAATAGGTTTTGTAACAACACTAAAATCTCACAGCTTATAAAAAGCGATATCGGTAAAAAATAATCTACAAATACACTAAAAACCCATTTAAATTTCGAACGTTCGAATAAAAACGCAGTATACACACCGTACGCGGACCACAGCTATCGAACAGAACTTGCCATCGCAAACTGAATGCTGAATTGAAAACTCCATGGACTGGCATCGCGCGCACGCTTAGAAGGGTCATTGGTTTGTTCCAATTTCGAAAACATTTATAATCTGTGTACATTAACGTTTTTTATTTCGATTTTTTATTTAGATTATTTAGATTTAGATTTTTTATATATCTTTCTGTTCATAAGTTGTAAAATTAATAATTTAATAAAAAGAAATGTATTGTATGAAAGAGTAAATTTAAAGACAAATAATTTAAGAAAAATACTAACAGGCTTTATTAAGCTTAAGAGAAATCATGCAAGAATATTTCATGCAAGATGTAAAAATTGTTACTGCCAATAAATTTTATTTTATTTTGTACGTATTTTTTTATATGTAACGAAATTTGAATACAACATTAGAGTACAGTAAAATTTGTTTGATACATTAATGATATGTTAGTTTTTTTTAATGTATTTATTACATTTTTATGTTATGCGGGTATCAATGTTTTTCCCGCGTAAATCTCAACCCTGGGGGAATTTATCCGTAGTTTTATATTAACCTGACCTTCCTCAATAATCGCACTATATTTTAATAAAAACCGTATAAAAATCCGTTAAGTTGATTTTGAAATCGATCACATATAGACAGACAGCTTTTAGGGACTTTGTTTTATAATATATATAGTAGAGGCTATTTATTCCACGTCATTTTATTCGTCAGTATTTACATCTTAGTTATGACAATGAATTAATGAAATTTTGTATTTAAGTAGTTAATTTTACCAATATTGGTTTAGCCGTGAAAGCAAAACGGAGAAACAGTTAAACATACTGTAGCATTAATACAATTAGCAACTACCCGTCTAACAGTTAATAAACTGAGAACCTTACGTTTATCGTAACTGTGTTATTACTTATTACATAAACTGTTTCGTTGTAAATAACTTCCTTATCGGTATCGGCATCACATAATATGATTAATAGAAGTCGGTTAATTTGTTACTATAATAAAAATGCCAGATTAAAATCCACGATAATTTATATTATTATTTGTATCTACGTAATTTCCATACCATAGTGAAAAAGATATCCCACGTAATTAAACCTATAACTGGTTGTGGTTATCTATGGTTCATTCCAACATGGATTTCCATAAAGACCTCGATAAGCACTCAATAACGGACCTCTAATATATTCATCATCATCCTCCTCCCCTTAACCCACTCTAAGTGGGGTCGGCACAACATGTTAAAAACATGTTGTCATATGATTTGGCTACGAATTTTACGACCGACGACCTGCCAGACTTCAACTAACCTTAGTCGCCTTTTACGCCTCGGTAAGATTATTTATAACCTCTTATATATTACCTTATATATTAATTTATTTATTTATTGGTACAACTAGTTGTTGCTACATATAAAACTTAGATATTGGGTCCTTACATATGAAATTGGCGTTTTCTATGGGAGGAACATAAAGTCGTTTTTTTTTTAATGAAATATATTTAATTAATCAAAGTATGTACCATTGCTATGTATGCACTTTTGCCATCTCATAGGTAGCTCATTGATCCCCTTACTAAAAAAACTATTCGGGCGGGAATCAATAAAATCTTTGAAGGCGGTTTGGACTGCCCCATCGGAGTTGAATTTTTTTCCTTGCAAGTAGTTATCCAAATTGCAAAAAAAATGGTAATCTGTTGGAGCAAGGTCCGGAGAGTACGGTGGATGTCTAAGACATTCTAATTGAAGCTCCTCTGAGTTGGTAGCCGTCTGTTGTGCAGTGTGTGGTCTAACGTTGTCCTGAAGCAGCAGTGGCCTAGAGCGATTGACCAGCCTCGGTTGTTTAGCTGCTAGCTTTTTCATCATGGTTTGCAGTTGCTGACAATAGATATCTGCCGTAATCGTCTGGCCAGATTTAAGAAAGCTGTAGTGAACGACACCGGCACTAGTCCACCGAACACTTACAAGCAACTTTTTTTTAGTCAATTTTCGCTTAGGGCAGGATTTGGCTGGTTTGCCAGGGTTCAGCCATTGTGATGAGCGCTTCCGATTATCGTAGAGGATCCACTTTTCATCACAGGTAATGATTCGATTTAAAATTCCTTCATTATTGTGCCGGTTGAGTAACGTAACGCAGCAGTCGACGCGCGTTTGTCGGTTTGCTTCACTCAATTCATGAGGTACCCACCTTTCAAGCTTTTTCACCTTCACAATTTGCTTCAAGTGGATTAGAATAGTTTTATCACTAACACCGGAGCCTGCAGCTAACTCGGACGTGGTTTGCGATGGATCCGCTTCCACAATAGCCTTCAATTCTTCATTATCAACTTTGGTCTCCGGCCGTCCACGAGGCTTGTTCTGCAGGTCGAAATTTCCAGAACGAAAACGTTGGAACCAAAAACGCACTGTGTTTTCTTTTGCGACACCGTCACCATACACATCATTAATCCTTCGAGCCGTTTCTGCAGCACTGGTGCCACGGTGGAACTCATACTCGTAAATAACGCGATATTTCATGTTTTCCATTTTGTAAAGAGAGTGACACAAAGAAAAAAACAAAAGAAGAAAAAACAAATGAATTAGGGGGTTTGAAACACAAATGCATGAGTAAATAGCTGTATGAATTTTAATTTGGAATTCCTAACCATCATCAGTAATATTTGAGATCAAAGTGGCCAGTACGACAAAACGCCAATTTCATATGTAAGGACCTAATATAATAAAACTAAATGAGGTGATGTCTTTATTATGGAATTGCGCAGTAACTATAAAACTGTATTTTGGGGATAAATCGATATTATCTAGGCGCGTCGAGGAAATTTCAGGGAGTGCAGAGGGTTGGGCCTAGCTACATTATACCCTACATTAGCTAATTTATAGCTGCCACTCCCCGCGGCTTTCCATGAGCGAATAACATAAAGTGTATTAATATTTGAGGTAATTAGGTTAATGTATTGTATTATAATGTAATAGCCTAACGCTCGTTTTGTCTGAAGGTTGGTGAATTTTAAAATAACCTATTTTTTCTTGAAGCTTTAATTTCACTGATTTAGTATATTTGGAGCCGGAGTTATTAAAGCTTATATTCAACTTACCGTGTAGGTATGTTATGGTGGAATCTTGTAAGTTAAATTTGACCCTTTTTCCCAGTGACCGATTGAGCTGAAATTTTATATAATGATCCAGTCCCGAAGAAAATCTTGTTTATGATAAGAATGATCTGATGCTGATGCCACTGTTGGCTCCAGACGAGGAAACGGTTGACAGTATAAGGACATGAAATTTTGTAAAAAGCTTTTTTAACTTTACTTGCTTAAAATTTTTACTTATTTAGCCTATCTTAAGCCGCCTCACAAAAGGCGCTGTTTGGATTATACTATTATTCTAGAAGACTTTTTAAAATCCCCATTTTGATCTGATCTGATTTTTGACTATATTATCATGTCTATTATTCTGTATGAGAGTTGTCAATTAGGCAACTTTCCCAGTCTATTTTCCCAATTGATAACCAGACTTCCTTCCAGATCTTTTAGATTTATGGCAAGAGATGAAATTTATATTTTCCAAAATTTTAAATTTCCAATCTAGTCTGGTCTAATGAGAGATTTTTAAGCCATAACCATACTACACCTATCGCCAAGCGATTAAGATTTTGGTAGGATGTTGTGGAAAGTCTACCTAACTCTCAGGTTTTCATTCTTCAACTCTGGCGCTTTCATTTTAAACTATGTTATCTTTTGACACTAGGTCACATAAACTTATAAATAATAAAAAAAACGCGCTTGAAAAATGCAAACAAAAGGACTGGTCGCCAGTCAGTTAAAACGATTGTGTAAAAAATATAAACGTCACGCGCTTATAGAAGGTATAAAGAAGGTATAATAAATAAAATAATATTAACTTACGTCACTTACACACGACTGTTCCATAACAACACTTTATAGTTAAATAATAGCTCAAACTCGTCGAGATAAAAATCTTAAAATGTGAATTGTATGCAGTTTTTTGTACGCGTTATTACCCATTTGCATCAAGTGCGCGTCTTGAACTATATCAATTTTGTGACTCCTACACATCTCTGCAAATCTGGTAACATCGGTGGCGAAAGTGTTACACGATTTAATTAATTCATAATATATAAAACGAAGCTGTGATAGCCCAACGCTAACACCGTGCGATTCTTTCGAGAAGTTCACGGGTTCAAACCACGGGCAGGCACCAATGAGTTTCTATTAAAACTTTTGTGTCTAATCGATAATTGTAAATCATCGCACGCTTTTCGGTGAAGGAGAACATCGTGAAGAAACCTGCATATCTTTAGGGAATTCTATGGATATGTGTAACTTACCAATCCGCATTAGAGCAGCATGAAAAATGGAACATGTTTAAAACATGCTAGCATGAAGGTAAAAAAAAATCTAGCCTTATTTAAAGGAACAAAAAAACCAAATAATACACAACTAAGGTTATTAAATCAATAAAATAGACTCGAATGAGAGTATATTAAAAAATTATGAGTTAATTACTCCTTGTTTAGAATTATCGATATTACCCTCAGTCCAAATTCAAAAAAGTCCTCAATCCAAAAAATATCAAATTATTATCAGCGTCACCAACATATTCCTTAAATTTTATCTCTATATTTATAACGTATACATTATTCCTAATAGAAACCGCTAATACTGTAAATCCGCCTTAAAGGAAACCTAATACATCAATTTAATATCCACAATAGCACGAAGAATCAATTCCCCACCGGCTGTCTCTTAAATAAATCATTACATCACCGATTAGTCGATTCAAAGGCTGCGGCGGTTTTCGGAACGCCACTAAAATAATCATGTTATTTATCACGCGAGTGTACGTGGGCGCAAACTAAATCAGTTGCGATCCGAGTCTATTAAAGTTGTGTGGATTTATCCTTAAATTATGATACAACCCACACTGTGACATTTTTAGGTTTATATATGGTTAAAATATTTGTACAAGTAATTTATTAGGTACTTTCCGGTCGTAAAATTTGTCTAACTTACTTTATTCAAGGGTGTTTTTTTTTGTCAAATCCATTATGGGTCATAACCGCCCGACGGGGACGAGCCGCGGGTATGTCGGACTCGCACCGACTAAAACCTGACAATGCTCCACCACGCTGCTGGTGGCGGGGACAGGGTACCGTTGTACACATGGCCCCCATCCCCGCCAGCAGCAACTCTGAACCCCAGAGTGCGCCACCTCTGGGTCGAGGCCTCTCTAACCCCTCCCTCCGCTAGACGATGCATCGGGAGTTCCAGGTGCATCGACCACCTCAGGGACCTTTTCAGATGGGCATCCGATAAAACTCTGCTCGGATCGCCCATAGGTCCCCGTTAGGGCGGCGCTCGCTTGCGGCGGATCGGATCCAAGGACTCGACTTCCCGGATCCGCCCCGCCGATTAAAGGGTGTTAATGGGAGGCTTCTCTATAAGTAATGATGATAGTACTTTTTCAAAAATCGGGATTAAAAACCATCTATATAATGCTGACGGGTCACATCTCTCTATTGGTTGTAACCCAGCAGGCTCCAATGAGTTTTAGATATTTGCTATTTATATCACGCTTTTAAGTGATGGAAAATATCGTGTGAAAACCTGCATGTCTAGAGAATTAAAGCTTAATTTAAATAAATAATAATTTAACTTAATTTAAAATGTGCTTCCCTTTTTTATTAAAAGCTTTTATACAACTTGCATTAATTGTTATTAATTAAAAATAAAAATAAATTTTGAAAAGAGTGACCGCCGAGTTTCTTGCTAGTTCTTCTAGGTAAGAGCACCTTTCCGAACCAGTCGTAGCTTCATTGTAATTTGACGATTCGAAAGTGCTTGTAAAAGCCAATTTGAATAAAGAATTATTTGAATTTGAATTGTATATGAAGGTGGAATCTTCCAAGTTACGAGTAAATTTGACCCACTTCCCAGTGTCCAATTGCGCTGAAATTTTACATGACAATGCACGTTTATGATAAGCATGACCTGGTGCTACTGTCAGGATGGGCTTCAGACGAGGAAACTCCTCAACGGTTAATAGTAGGGACATAAAATTTCGTTATAAAGCTATATAAAAGCCTTTTTAATTTGTTCGTTACAATTATTCCTCATGGAGCTGTTCAAAACTTTGTATATGATATTTGAGTGAATATATCTTTAATATTTAAATGAGTTAACTTAGTATGTAAATATACATATATACCTATTTTCGGAATCTCGGAAACGGCTCCAACGATTTTCCTGAAATTCAGTACGTAGGGTGTTTTGGGGAAGAAAAATTGATCTAGCTAGGTTTCATTTAAAAAAATCTCGTTTCCTGTTTTCGGGAAAATGCTAAAATTTATGTTGAATTTAAAAGATAATTTTCGCTATCAAATGTCAAGTCATGACATGACATTTGGGGAACGGGCGGTCTAGAGGTGAAAATACCTAGTTTCGATCCACACCTCCTCAACTATTTTTAAATATTTTTTTTATATCTTTAAAAAAAATTACCGATAAAGGATCAGCCACTCAGGTACTATATATTTGCACGGTTTGAACTTGGCTGCAGCCTTGGCTAGAACAATACGTGATTATAATCTGAACGGAAACGTATGCCTGTGTGCAGTAACGCGTTGTAATTCTTGGCTTTGTCACATTTTGTTTAAAAAAAAATTTTAGTTTAGGCCCACGACGGTGCTAAACGTTACATATATATATTTTTCTATCACATACAGACAGACTTTTGGGGACTTTGTATTATAATAAGTATAGATTGATAGCTTTCTATCTTACTCAGTTTCGAATTACTTTCCCGCTGGCACTAAATGACTATAGAACCAACAAATCACATTTGACTATGTCCCATTCCGACATTCGCGACGTGAAGCGAAATCAAAACTACTTTGCAAACTTTCCCAAAGAGTCGCGATATCGATCTGGACATATAATAAATAAATAACCCCGGGAGGCAAATGTCTCTCCCACGGGAGGGGCGTTGCAAACCTTTGCAGTAGTTTCGCGTACATGCGCAATGCCGTAATAAAATTCAAATCACTACTCGTGCTATACATTTCTTATAATTTCATGTTAAGATCGCATCCTACTTCCTACTAATATTCATCACATGTTATGACCATATTGTCACATGATTTGGCTATGTATTTTACGACCGTCCGCCTGCCTGACATCAACTTACCTTTTATTACGACATTACGTATTTTACGACACCTCGGTAAGAAAGAGGGTGGTCTATTCTACTTTACCGGATACCACACGGTGGGACGACTTACCTTAGTCGCCTTTTACGACACCTCGGTAAGAAATGAGAGTGGTACTATTCTATTCAGCCGGATGCCACATGACGTCCTACTTCCTACTAATATTGCGAAAAATGCGAAAGTTTATGACTATGTTTATGACTTATACACGGGGAATATGCTGAACCAATATCAATGACATTTGGCACATTTATCCCTTACATAACGGGGTAACATATAGGCTATAGAAATCCTGTTTATTCTATAGGAATAGGATGACATTGAAAAGCGCCATCTATTATCAATGTATCACGCGACAACAGTTGTCCACACGAACGAAGTTGCGGGTAAAAACTATTTTTATTATAAATTTAAGCCGTGTGGTATCCGGCTGAGTAGAATAGACCACCCTCATTTCTTACGTAAAAAGCTACTAACGTAAGTTGACCCACCGTGTGGTAGCCGTCTGAGTATAGACCAACCTTTTCGTTGCTGAGGTGTCGTAATAGGCGACTAAGGTAAGTTGAAGTCAGCCATGTGACAACATGTTTATAACATGTTGTGCCGACAGACAACCTACTGGAAAAGGCAAAGTGAAGGTCGGTTGATGCAACCGCGCAGAATAATCGAGAGGCCCAAAACACGCAAAAATTTTACATTGACGGCGATTATGTTTTCTATATTGTTGACCTAATTATTTAAAGCAGATTATATTTGAAAAATGTTTTTACAATAATCATTAACCCGGTGTACAAGAATAGAAGAATGATCTCAAAAGTTGATAAGTTAATAGAAATAAATTTAGCGAATGTAGCAGAACCAGTTCGTCATTGTCAATGCCGAATCAATGTAGCGACGCGGTAAAGCGTGAACCGCCTCCGCGACACGATTTAACGTATCAGATTTACGGTCAAATTAAATACGATCCGTTCAAATCTGTTTAACAGTGAACATTGAAATATATCTATGTATCGGAACTTTTGACTCAAATAAAAAAGTAAAGGTGGGTTTAAATCAAACGAATATAAAGCTACAGCTAGAACATGAGCATTCTTTCGCGATCTTTTATTGTAAACGAAACATCATTATTAGCCCTTACACCAACATATCATCGAGCAAGAATAAGAATCGAGAACTAGAATTTTTGCAAAAGATACGCCGATTACTTCAAAAAGAGCGCTCCGGCAAAAAAGCGCGTCCGAACATGCAAGAATGCTGTAATCATCTATGTGCTTAGTGCAATTTTTTTTAATCTAATCGACCGCATTAGCGTAACGCCAATTTGTAGGACACTGCAATAGCGACATCTAGTGACCGCTGTTCTAACGCCAATGCCATCGAGTAGATGTGATGACGAATTTAGTGATGAAGTGAACTATTTTTCTTTTTGAAGTTGTATCTCTATAACGTTGCCTCTTCCTTACACTTACTTCTTTAGGTCATTTCGTACGCGTACCGGCGCTTAATAGCGTTATGCTAACGCGATTGAGTAGTTTAAAAGACCTGGCACTAAGCACACTGTTCACGCGCTATGGTATCGTTTACATCAAGCGAGCGAGCATTCTTAGATTATTCCATAAGAATCTTTGCGAACGCAGAAAGAACAACGAAGGAATGCTCGGTCTGTTTACAGTAACCAAATTTCATTGAGTGGAGATAGAATGAACACTCGCTCGTCTGGTGTAAATCAGCCTTTACAACAGTATTTACCATATTATGTATAATTTTTCGAATTTTGCATGTATAAACTATGAAAACAGATAATAAACTCTACATTTAGAATTGCATATATTTTCAATTAACGCGATTTCATCATCCTCCTGCCCTTATCCCACTCTAAATGGGGTCGACGCAACATGTTATAAACATGTTGTCACATGATTTGGCTATATATTGGCATCGTTTTTTACAACACCTCAGTGAGAAAGAAGATGGTTTATTCTACTCAGTCGGATACCGCACGGCGGGAAAAATATCTTAGTCGCCTTTTACGACACTTCAATAAGGGACGAGGGCGATCTATTCTACTCAGCCGAATACCAAACGGCGAGTCAACTTACGTTAATCTCCTTTTACGACACCCCGGTAAGAAAGATTGTGGTCTATTCTATTCAGCTGGTAACCACGCGGCGTTTTCTTTTAACGCGGTTTATAGCAAAATAATATTATAATAACTTTTGTATGTTTGTAGTACAAAAGTAATGAGAATATTATTTTGCTATAATCTGCGATACATCGGTGTTGGGTGGTGCATGAGTTCTTACAAATTTTGCATGTATCAGGTATGAGAATGAATAGTACACTCTGCATTTAGCATTACAAATATGTCCTTTTATCGCGGATTATAGCAAAATAATATTCTCATTAGTTTTGTATTATGGACCTCCGCAAAGTAACGCCTAATTCTATAAATTATGTTTGTAGTACTTTTGTATGTTTGAGATTTCTACTTTCCACTTTATTGTTAAGCAAGTTGAATGTAATCTTCGTTTCTATATAACCGTTTCGTGTTTACAATCGACAATGGGTTAACTGGGAGAAAGTAAGTAAAATTCTGTTACATTACGCAACTAAAATTACTACATATAATATTGTAAACTCGAAAGTATGTTTGTTTATCGTTTTGTCATACCTTAATGGGGCTTTAACGGATATGATTTTTTGTATATATATAGATAGTTCAAGGGCTGTGTGGTATACCGATGAGTAGAATAGACCACCCTCATTTTTTTATCGTGGTGTCGTAAAAGGCGACTAAAGTACCGTGTAGTATCCGGCTTAGTAGAATAGACTAACCTCGTTTCTTACCGAGATGTCGTAAAAGGCGACTAAGGTAAGTGCCGTGTGGTCCGGCTTAGTAGAATATACTACCCTAATTTCTTACTGATGAGACTATAATAAATAACCTTAGGCCCGCGGCCGTTCGTAAAATAACTTGCCTAAGCATAACATGTTTAAAACATGTTGCAAATAAACTCAGTTCTTATTTTTATTCACAAAAAGTATAGTGCTAAATTTTTTGTATAAATTAGTATAAGTTATCAAAAAAACATAAATAAAATCAGTTCCATCTTGCAACTATACAAATAAACATAACGGAAGCAAGAAATTGTATAACATAACAAGTCCCATATAAAATAGTTGCATGCTTATAATTGTCTAAGCGCACAGTAAACGTCTATAGTAAACACTGTAAAGGTAATTGCTTAGGAAAACTGTTATTACAAGAAACTTGTATACTGATTCTTCAATATTTAACACTACTATGAAATACACTGAGTATTTCACTTGCCATAACAAACGATTTCATGGAATCTTATGCCGCATCAATTAAGGTAAGGGTATTAGTAATTGACTATTTTCTAGTAGTTGACCGTGTTGTATGAAATTTTAAATAATAAGCGTTTTGTTTGTTGTAGCTAATAGAAAATAAATTTGTAATTACCTGTTGCCATCTATTAACAACAGCCCAAAAGCTCAATACTAACATAGTTTAATATTTTTTTTAAATATTTATTAGCAACAACAAACAAAACGCTTATTCTTTAAAATGTCATACAAAACGGTCAACTACTAGTAAATGGTAATTTTTTTTATTTATTTCTTTTTACACATTTATTTAGAACAGAGAAATAAAAATTAAAAAAGTACATGTATAAAGGCGTACTTATCCCTAAAAGGGATCTCTTCCAGTCAACCTTTGAGTAATATAAGGGAAAGGACAAGAATTGAGGAAGAAGGAGAGTACGGGTCATAGAGAGAAAAAGAAAAAGTTTATATAAATTTAACTATTTATTCTATTAATTAATTTTGGTAAAAAAAATAGATGAAAAGATGCTACTAATATATAATTACTAATGTTCTTACTTTATGTCTTGTATCACATGTCTTTTTTATAAGGCGTCTTGGAATCAATTACTTGTAGCAATGGCTTTACAACCATAGAGAATTAGAGATAAAGAGATTGTGTAAAGTGTTGCTGTTGGCGGCGTTTTGTGATACATGTGGTGAATTGTCCTGCATGTATCTTCTTCTTCTTTCTCAACCGATGGAAGTCCACAGCTGGACATAGGTTTCTTCATGGGATCTCTACACCATGCGATCTTGTGCCGCTTTGACCCAGCGGCTTCCCGCGACCTTTTTGAGGTCGTCAGTCCATCTCGTGGGAGGTCTACCGACATTGCATTTTCTGGTGCGAGGTCGCCTATATATAGATATACAAGAGAAATAAGGAGATACGTAGAAGAACCAGAGTAACCGACAGCTTATCGTATCGCGAAGCTGCACGTAGAACGTACTACGTAATGTACGTAGAAAACGCAGCGTCGATAAACCCCTTACGAGGTGGACTGACGACCTGCTGGAGCGACACAAGATCGTGTGGTGTGGAGATCCCTTAAAGAGACTTTTGTCCACCAGTAGACGTCCATCGGTTAAAAAAGACAGGTTAAAGGTTGTTGTCGATGTCCACTCTCTGGACAATCCAGAGAAAAAAGACTTAGGTATGTTATATAAGCACTATCTTATCAAAGACATTTTAATTTGTTGAAGATTTTTAAAAGAGACTCACCCGAATATATCTTTCTAGATCGGGCGAAATTTCCTCTTCCTTTCCCTTCTTGTCGCCAGAGAAGCCATCTTGTGTGAATGCATTGCTTTCAGAGAGAGCTCGCGGCCTGTTAACTCTCTGTGTCTTTTTAATTTGTTTTATGTTGCCATTGTCTTCTACATTCTAAAACAATATTTATTGAGATTTAGAACAAGCTTTACCTGTAACTTAATTCAACTTAAATGTTAAAATAATTTAGCAACAGTTTATATACTCCTGCCCTTATACTACTTTAAGTGGGGTCAGCACAACATGTTATAAACAGGTTGTAACATGATTTGGCTGCGTTTTTACGACTGACCGCCTGCCTGACGTCAACTTATCTTAGTCGTATTTTACGACACCTCGGTATGAAATGAGGGTGGTCTATTCTATTCAGCCGGATACCACACGGCGGGACGACTTACCTTAGTCGCCTTTAACGACACCTCGGTAAGAAATGAGGGTGGTACTATTCTACTTACCCAGATACCACATGGCTAAAAATATTTAAGCAACAGTATGTCGACTAAAATGGAAATGGGCAGGCTATATCGCAAGAACCACGGACGGACGTTGGACAGAGAAGATTGTAAGTTGGTACCCCAGAGACAGGAAAAGATCACAAGGATGATTAACCACGTTGGGATGACAACATAATAAACATAGCTGGAGTAACATGGTCCAGAATAGCTCGAAATAGGGGAAAATGGAAGGACATGGAGGAGGCCTTAGCCCAATTATGGGCATCCAAAAATAAAGGAAAAAAAAAACAATGAGGAATGTATATAAATAGAATAGAAGATATTTTTAAATTTAAACTAGAATTTAGAATAGAAGATAGTTTATAAGGAAATATTGTAATACCAATTAATTATAGAACTAATAATAGAACTTGACATTAATTTTTTGGAATTATTAATATTATTTTATTATTAATATTATTACCTGTAACTTAATTCAACTTAAATGTTAAAATACCCTCAATCATGTGTTCCTATCCTGTTCCTGAAGGTAAAATGGGAGTATTTTATTTAAGTATGAAATGATTCTCCTGTTTTAACTGTAAGTATCTCAATTACTGTGTATTTCTAAATATCTAGGTTTTTATAGCAAAGTTTATTTTCATTATTAATAACTAACATTTCCTGTGTTTCTCCTTAAATTCATGTTAGAGGTAACTAAATCTTCCTATCTATAGGTTTCCTACTATTTATTTATTGAAACAAACACAAACACATCTTTTCTTCCCAAAGAATATATCATCTCTTTATGATTTAAATAACACATTGATGAATAACATGAAAGGTTCTGCAAAAACTTATTTGGATTTTAATAAAATAATCTTAAGCCTTATGAAGAGTTCAATATATTATACTAACACGAAAAATGGTAGTATTAATTTTTCGTCAAATATTCTTTTACTACTAGACTCACCCCAATAACATAATTTGATTATTTCAAATCCCGAAATTACTTGTACTACAATATGACTAAACGTTCAACACCGACTCGTGTCGTACAAAAGACCGACGACCGGCGACTGACGGAAAATCAATACAGTTCAAATTTTTACTGATGTATCGGCAACAGGTATCAGACTTACAGCTTTCAAGAAACAACTAAAGTTTAAAATAAACAGAAATCTTACATTGTTTGATGGCGATAAGCCTAGGACCGTTTTCTCTTGCTCTATCTCACGTCTCTTTGTTGTAATTAGCCTTTCTAAATCTTCTGTTGATAACATTGTATCTCAATTCAACTACAATTTAATGGCGGGAAACAAATTGTGACACTTTTCGTACTTTTAATAAGATTTTACACACAATTTAGCCACATTTTAGTAATGTATAAATCGTTCTTTTGTTCTGTACGCCGATTTTTTCAAAGTTTCGTCCATAAAACAATACAAATACCTACAAATAATTTCAATTTTAACTGTCATCAAATCCCTACATTTTGAAAAAAAAACGTCCACTAACTAGAGATGTATAAATAATCGATTTTTAAAGTAATCGATTGTCAATTTTAAATTGTTATATAGGAACATAAATACATATAGATGAGTGAAATAAATAGCAGAAAAAATTATGGTTCTTAAAAAGTAAATAGTGTCCGATTAATCAGAATTATAAGGAATATATAATAAGCAATATGCATGTTCACGTATTGAAATATTATTTTAGTTTCCTCTGAAAAACCTTCATTAAAGGTTTTAATAAATAAGATTCCAAGCCACTATTAATTTACAAATATTATTTACATTAATATTATTTAATCGATTATTGTGATCATATAATCAATTATTTTTTTGAATGTCTAATTTGTGGATTTTGCAATTACTTCAAAGCTTTTAATTTCAATTTATCACTTATTATCACATCGTATTAAGCTGTTTGTTGGCGTTTATGGTTGGTATTATAGATTGAATATAGATGAGCAAAATGTATCTTTGAAAAGAATAGTGATTTATATCTTTTCGATCTTGGGATATATATCACCTTTTTATATCTTTTAATTATTTAGCTCAGTATAGCTCAGAGAGAGAATAAGGCAGCTAAGACTACTTTTATCTCTTCGGTTCTTTAAAGGCAAACTTACAATATCTATCCGTCTATTTTACGTGTAAGTTGCAATATAAGCCCATCCTTTTCTCTCTTACTCTGAACGAAATATAGAGATATGATTGAAACACATACGAGCTAGAGAGTAATTATATATTTTGCAAAGATGTATATGATTCTTGTCTATAGCTCGCGAGATACCCATGATACTCATCTCAATGACCATAGGCATTAGGGATGTCACTTGGAGTAGGAAAAAACGATTAATAAATAATCGATTTTTTTCTCCTTTCAAATAAAACGATCTTTATTTTTCAAATAATAAACGATATAAAATATGAAAAAACATATTATTTAAAAAATTTCCTTTTTTAATATTAATAATTTTTATTTATTTACTTATCTAGGTTCAAGTTTACATAATGTTAGCGCAAACATAAACTGATAAGAGTTTTTCCGTTTGCCAGAGCCGTCGACATAACATACATACTACATTTATAATATATATATATAGGTACTACACACTTATAATACTTAATTCTTTTTTGTTTATACATTTGCTTAATATCTAAAATTAATAACTAAAAATGTTTTTAGTTTCTACTTTAAATTTTTTTGCGTTATTTCGTCCCTTAATGACTTAGGAAGCTGATTAATTAAATTTTTATTAATTTGAATAAAGGCTTATTACAGTGGAAATCTACCAATAAGTAATTACAAACGCGCTGTTTGTAAAATTGGATTAAAATGTATGGTATGGCTACATTGGCTTCATTCCATAATGCATATCTAACAAATAAAAAAAAAGAGTAAAAAAGAAAAAGAGGATCGAATTATGCTGTAGAATAATCGAATATTAGACGATTATAAAAAAAATCGATTATTTTTTTCATTACTAATAGGCATAGACTGCTAAAAATTATGCCATAGAATGAGTTTTTGTAAATTAGCTGGAATTGAGCTTAATTACAAAAATATTTAAATATTCAGTATATTGTTATCAAAGTGTTATCTCCAAGGTCGACAAAGTTTGCTCGATGATGCAACAACTATAACTATATACTAGTTTTATGATTGTTTTTCTATTCTTATAAAGAAATGAATTCTGATTTCGTAAAGAAAGTATCAGAGCTGCGATCAAAAATAAAAAGTTTTCCAGATTTTCCAAAAGAAGGAATATTATTTTGGTAAGCTGTAAAACAAATACTAACTTTTAAGTTTTAGTTACTTTTGTCAATTTATTTATTATTACATATGTACTATGTCCACGTCGATATACTTTAAAGAGCGAAACAAATTGATTTTGAAACACAATTACGAATTTAAAAAAAAATATATAACTGAATATTCTATATAGTGTATTATATATGATTCTATAATCAAATTTTAGTTATAAATATACGTAAATAATTTGATTATGGCTATGAACTTCAATAAATAAATTGAATATTGTATTATATTTATTTATTGTTTTAGGGATATTTTTTCAGCATTATCAGATGGACCAACATGCAAATTGATACAACACTTATTAGTTCAAGTTATTCGCACAAAATATCCTGATGCAGAAGCAGTTGTTGGACTAGAGGCAAGAGGATTCCTCTTTTCATTTTCTGTGGCAGCTGAATTGGGAATTGCATGTTTGCCAATACGAAAGAAAGGAAAGTTACCAGGAGAAGTTATTTCATATGAATATGACTTGGAATATGGTTCTGTAAGTAGCTATAATAAATTTGAACTGCAATATCAATTTTTAACTTCTATTTACCAACCTTGCACCATTGTTCATAGTTCTTCAAGTCAATGGCTTATAATTCAATACCTTGAGATTCTTCATCCATCAGTTCTTCATATCATGTGCGCATCATCACTTAAGTATCCCAGAAATGGTTTAGGACACTCTTGATGTGTGTCTAAAACGCATACTCAAAACCTAAAATATTAAATTTCAACTACTAGTTGAAATTTACTAATACTAATAAATTACTAATACTAGTACTAATTTTTTTGTACATAAACCTTGTTTTTTATATGCAGAAGGATGAATTATGTTTATCCTTGATTTATATACTGCTTGATCGATAAGTACAGGGGGGAATTCATAAATAATATATAGAAACTGGCTATACTCACGTCTCATCAACAAGTCGGGCTCATTAGATGAAAAAGACCTTAGTATAGCCGGTTTCTATACATTAATTGGGAAGTAACAGGTTGTAACTTTTCCAATGCCAGGCAATGAGTGAGTAAAGATAAGAATAGACTACCCTCTTTCTTACTGAGGTGTCGTAAAATACGACTAAGGTAAGTTGATGTCAGTCATGCGGCTGCTCGTAAAATACGTAGCCACATCATGTGACAACATGTTTATAACACGATGTGTGGATGATGATGCTGCTTTTAATTTAGATTGGCGGGTTACTCGTATCTCATGAATTTTACAGAGACATGAAGATATTCTCATGAAGTTTTCCATATGATTCACATTCCGAAATAAATTGTAAAATTATGTTAAGTAAAAATTTTAATTGAGAGCTTTTATGGTTTGAATTTGTGACCCCCTATAATGTTCATGGTTATTATTATTGGCATTTATGTTATGAATACTTACAAGTGAGAAAGCTTTTATCAAAAAGATATAATATGTTTCAGGATGTATTGGAAATACAGAAAGATACAGTCCGTCCAGGTCTCAAATGTGTCATAATAGATGATCTTATAGCAACCGGTGGTTCGATAGCTGCTGCCGCAGAACTACTTCGAAGCTGTGGTGCTCATGTCATTGGTAGTGTTGTTATTATAGAATTGTTACAGTTAAATGGACGAGAGAACATTCCAGAGGGTTTCTCTTTACAGTCCTTGATCACATACGAGTAAAGAATATACCATTCCAATTATTGTTTTATAAATATATTTAAGAAGTAATTTAAATGATGTTAATATTATACAGAAAAGCTCAATTTTTACTAGCTTTTATATTAGAATAATAATTGATACACTTGCCTTTGCATTTTGAATTCATGAATTTGGTTTTATAAGGTACTAATAGTGTTTGTTATAAGTGATACAATATTTAATGTATTGATAGAGTCTCTATTTAGAGGTAAATAAACATGGATTTTTAACAAAGTATGAAATACGAAAACCAGAATTTTTTATCCAATTTATATTTATAAAAGCTTCAATTATATTTCAGCAATATTGCTTTAGTAATTAATAATTTATATTAGTAGGTGTTATGTTGCGAAATTACACAGTACAGTAAAAAAGTTATGATTAAATTGTTTTGCTTTAATCCCTAATTGTTAAGTTAAAAAAAAAATTGTGCAAGTATAATGTATGAGAACGGTTTTTGTTTCCTACATTAAGCATTACATAGAACTTATAAACAAATGAAGATTATAGTGCAATAATTCTATCATAACTTTTTTTTAGTAACTATAACAAACAATAAAACAAAGTAACAAATATGTAATTATTCTCGATGACATAACCAACTAGATAGACTTTATTTGCATTTATAATATTAGTATGAATTATATTATAAAAAATTTGGTTGATTTGGTTGGTGGTGATTTGGTTTTGGGAGTCCTCTTCCCAAAACCAAATCTTTAAGGAGAAATTTTTTTTAAATGGATACGCCACTGGGCGCATACCATGCACGCCAATATAAAACTCTTAACCACCAGCTAATGCTTAGACGCTAGACGTTTAGACGAGGCAGATTGCATGGTTAAAAAAAAAATTATATAATCAATATATGTGCCTCACATAAAAAAAGAAAGATGGAGCACACAGAACTATTTCGCCCCATCTGAAGAATAAAGTTACATTTCCTATGTTTATACATGTTTAGACATGTTATTTTATTCTTCAGATGGGTTGATTTCACATATAGTAAGGAGCCCCCCTGTATACTGAGCTGATAGCCATCATAAGCAAATGTATTTTATAACATGCATTAATCTATAATGAAAGTATCATCAAAATGCTTTACTCAATTGTTCACCAGGACTTGCATTTTCCTTTTTTGTATTTGAGAAAATTATTTAGGTAATAAGTACAAATCATATTGTGAAATCGAATTTAAAATTATATTGATGGACTTTGATAATTATGATTTTGTGTATGGTTTAAATATATGACATTTTTATTGATATATGTGTAAATATACTGTTTTAAATGTACGTTTTATTAAATTCATCTTCCTTTTCTACCTTTTTACTAATTTTATTTTAAAAAGTTTTATTTAAAAAAATGTAATATAAAGATGAATTTTTTATTGTCTTGTTTCTCAAAGTAAAATTGAAATGAAATCAAATTGTTCAAGTGGAATATATTGGTGGTAATAAATTTTTATTTTACTTATCGCCTATTTAATAAATAAAACAGTTTACAACTTAACAAATACCTAAATCATTACATTAGTAGTACCTTAATAACAGTAACAAATACATTAATAATTATTACTGACTATAATCTTCAGATGGCCTGAAATCGATGTCAGTTTTCTGACTTTTATCATCATATTCGTTTTGATCTTGAGGTTGATCAAGAGGTGCTACTGGAGGAGCGTTTTCAGGCACTGTTGAGTAATCAGCAACAATTTTAATTGTAGGAATATCATTTTCACTACTTATCAGGAGCACAATGGGAAGAGCGTACATAAATTTGTTACTATCCCCTTTCGTAACTAATTGTTTAGTGTTGAGGATTATAACATTACTGCTAGGTTGCTCTGCGTCTAAGAAAATTTTACCGTTCTCGTTTTTATCTGGCATCTCTGTATTTTGTAATGTCTGTTCGGAAGTATTAATATCATGAGTGTTATCTTCGACTTCGTTTCTAGAATCGAGTGTGTTTTGGAACTGTTCCTTATCAATACTGGTTTCTGTTGTAATGTCAATTGTAGTTGTAGGGACTGCAGTCTGATATTCGGCATTATTAATGCTATCGTCGAAGTTAATACCACGCCCAGATCTAGGTATGTTTTCGTAAAGTGGTGAGGTTACTATTGTATTTTCTGTTGTATCTAAACTATTCTCGAATCCGGTACTATAGCTGGCATCTACTTCAGGAGGAACTAAGTCAACAGTGTCATCTACTAGAGGATTTAAAGTTGCTACCTCTTCTGCAAGCGTTGTCGTATCAATATTTTCATCACTTTCTAGTGATCTTTCTGTTGTTACACTACTTGTTTCGAAGCTGTTGTCTTGTGCGTCTCGATTAGGTCTTACAGCTTCTTTGCTTTTTATATAATCAAGAATACTAAGAGAATCGAAATCGGGTATATTTTTACTATTGACGAACGCTGTAGGTACAAATGTTGATGGTTTGTCATAAGATTTTGTTGTAACATAAACCTCTGTTGTGGAGTCATCATTGCTTATATTTTCTGCTGCAATATTATCTGATTCTGTTACTGCTGAGTCAAGAGGATAAGTAGGTGTATTGATTACAGATTCACGAGCTGGTCTTATTTTATCATCTAAATCCGTTATCACTGAAGCAGGTGCATCTTCAATTAAGTTTTCAGGCAATTCTGTTGTTAAATCTTGATCTGTTGTAATGGAGTTATCAACTGCAGTATTAGTACTCATATCATAAGAATTAGTTGACGTGTTAATTTCAGGCGATTCTGTTTCCATATTGTTTTTGTTCTCAGTTTCACGTGCCGGTCTAAAGTTATCTACTTTAACGTCTTCGTCACCTGTATCAGGAACATTCTCGGTAGTCACATTACTAGGCACTTCTGTTTCATTGTCATCTTCTGAAGAGATGTTCACATCGTCAGGAGACGAATGCTCTTCCGCGTCTGTTGATACGGTTTCCGGTACAGAATATACTTCAATATGGAATTCATAACCGCGTAATACCGTCGGACTTTTCAGCTCTATAGTAACTGATTTCTTTCCTTCTCCGCCATCAACTATTTGTGCATCTCCATCTTTTTCGGGACGCATATCTGTCACGACTACTTTGCCGATGAGTTCATTAGATGGCGCTATTACTGTAACATTTTCGAACTGTCTCCAGATAGCAGGGCTGGCTTGACGCGTTTCATCGAATATTCTCCTTCCTTCCGTTTTCGAATCTATATTTATATCGCGACCACATACTAAACAAAACAAAGCGCACAGCACTATAATTCTTACGAGCATCTTCGAATTTTATGATGAGACTGTGCTTGGACTTCCGATGCGGGATACTTATATAGTTCACGTTGTTTAAGGAAAATATTAAGATGAATTCACGACGTTACAAGTTGCCTTCGTAATAAGTAGTTATATTTTTATTTGCATGAATAAGTTCTTCCTAGAGGAAAACTGTCGTTAAGGTACAGTCATTGACAAATTCAATGGTAAGAATATAATTGTTTTAATTTTGCAACAGTTTCAAGAATTAATATACTTTATATAGATCTTTAGATAGATGGAGAGATAGTTGCACTATTACTATTATTTTCTATTCAGGATGAGATGTTATGACTAACAGAATTTTTCCTATTCCAGTTTTCTGTAGTTTTGAATTATCGTTCATTCAAATACCTTCGCCCAACTCACAGAAAAGGTTATAGAGTTCAAACTAAACACGTATTTCAAATTAAACAATTCTCATAAATTCCATAATTATATAAAATCGATGTTTTCACCAAAAAGCATATTTTTGAAACATAAATATCGATATATACAATCGATTTTTATTTGTCGTAAATGAGGGTGAACTGAATTTAAACGACACAATTTGGATTTCGAACGTTAACCCAAAGTCTTACTCGCTTTACAAACTGTTGATTACTACCAATTTCTACTTGACTACTAGGAAGGAATGGGGTTAACAAAAAACTAAGCGTAACACTAAAAACAGCGGAAACTATTATGTTTGGACGTGACCTTAGCTACAGAATTTCAATGCATTCGCACGACTCTCGCTGCTTAACTCGTTCTAGTAGTTACGCGTGCGGAAAGTTAGTTCATAAAGTAATGTAACGGCCTGTTACTATCCTACTGCTTAGATGTCCTCCATTTTAGAAGAGAAAAGGATCTAAAACTCAATACGCTCCTCCAATGCTATGCAATGGATTGGTAGGTTACACATATCCCCAGAATTCTCTAGAGATATGCAGGTTTCCTCACGATGTTTTCCTTCAACGAATAGCATGTGATAAATTACATATATCAATTAGACCTTAGTTTTAATAGAAAAACAATGGTGTCCGCTCGGGGTTTTAAAACTTTGACCCCTTAGAGAATCGCGCGGTGTTACCTTTGAGCAATTATAGGAATAGACAGTTAACTAATATTAACATAATATAACCTTCTAATAAAATTTCATGTCCCTACTGTTAACTGTTGAGGAGTTACCTCGTCTGGAGCCAATCCTGGCAGCATCAGGTAATGCTTATCAGAAAGAGAGGGAACCCAAGCGGGGATTTTCTGCGTTACTAAAGCGCGTCAGAAAATTATATGGGGAGAAACGTTGTACACTGTAATGTACCCCTACAATATATGAACCTTTAATATAGGGGCCTGCGTTGAGGGCAGACTGTCAGATTAGTAAAAAAAATCGATCCTTCGAAAAACTCGTGCGCGTCAGATTAAGGCAAGTTAAGTAAAGTACATGCAGAATAACTTAGATTTCAAAAATCTGACGATTTAAGCGTGCGTATAAGGAAATAAGAGAACTACAAAGATGTAAAAAAATACGTAACATAAACTTTTCTTCCACTTAGCGACTTAATCTTGACAATCCTATGGGTCCCCAAAAACGCTTGAGTCACTGCAAATTTAGCATCCCGGGCTCCCCTACTAAAAGATTTATTGATGTTTTTCAAAAAATTCTTCTTTTTCATTTAACTGTACCAAGCAAACGTAAATGTCTTATCGACGTTCTATGTACGTCGTAGAGTACGCTAAACGCATAAAAATCAGAGAACGTAGCACGTACGATCTGGGCATGTGGAGATTCCCAAAAGATATGCAATGTCAAGGGCAACTAGTAAACATATAAGGCGGTTGGGTTTTTTATTTAATTAAAATTGTAAACAAGTGCCTTTGAATAGTCTATTTTACTGCTGGTTCGGAAAGCTGTTCCTAATCCCAGGAACTATTGAACCGATTTGAAAAATTCTTTTAGTGTAAGATAGTCCATTTATCGAGGAAGACTGTAGGCTAAATAACTTCACGCTAAGATGAATAGGAGAGGAGCAGCAATAGAAAATAGTACAAAAATGGCAAAATTTAAAGCTTTCCTTGCGTGCGCTGAGTATATGGTGATAGTTATTCGAAAATAATACCTATATTTCAAAAATTTTCCCTCTAAAAGTTCTACAGTAAATAAAAGTCTACGACAGCAAATGTCTAGCTTTTAAGGTTAACCCACTTTAACCATTTTTATGCTTATCAAAATACTGTATTAGGGTTTTAATCTTTCCACGTGGAAGCAGCCGCTGGCGATTACTAGTTTTACTATAAGCACATTATATAAGCCAATTATATAAGAAAATTAATTAAATGTGCCAAATTTCATCAATATTTATCCAGTGGATTCAAATCTAAATTAAATCAAGTCAGCAATTATAATCTTTTAGTATGGCCGATAGAGTTTATTATTCTAAACCCATTTTCACAAAGATCTTTAGTAACAAGACAACAATAATATAATAAAGTATAAATAGAATAGAATAGAATAAAAATAAATAAGTTATTTGCAATAATCGGGTTTGGAGCACGGACACTTGTCTCTCATTTGCAGTCCTTTAGCCATTTGCTTCATAAACGGGTGTACCTCGTCGCTGAAGAACGGCCTGAAAAAAAGAATCTGACTTCATACAATTTTGGGTCCAAGATGTGAAAAGATGAAAATGGGACTAATAAATAGCTTTTTATTAGGCGTTACTTTGCGGAGATCCATAATACAAAAGAAATAATAAAATTATTTTGCTATAATCCGTGATGAATAGCAAAATAATTTTATTATTACTTTTGTATTATGGATCTCTGCAAAGTAACGCCTAATTCTATAAATTAGCTTTTTATTACTTAACTATTAGGTAGGTACTAATAATTTGCCTGATATTTTCAATCAAATACCAAAGTTATAAAACATTTTGTAAAAGTGAGGTTATGAACTTCTAACCTATATATTAACAGATTTTTGATGTATGAAGTATTTTTTAGCATAGATAAGCGTTGACATAATGTTGTAACAAACAACTAATCGATTTCTGAACAAGAATCAAATTTAACTTTAATTTCTTTATAATTTAAAATATTGCACAAATATAACTTAAAATATATTTAACCCAATTATATTATATTACTATTTAATAAAGATTATATTATATTACTATTTAATAATGATTTAAATTGTAACAGTATTGTAATTAACAATATCTTTGTGGTATTTTTAACTATTCGGTTACTTTAATTTTGAATCATAACAATATACCGCATTTTTTAAACCATGTCATAATAATATAAACATTTGACGATTCAAAAGTACTGTAAACAGTCCACTTGAATAAAGAATATTTTGAATTAGAATACAATTGGACCCAAAAACCTTCGTTTCCTTTCCTGTCTTATAGAACATTTAGTAGAACGATCGTCAGGTTCTGCAAGACACAAAGGCTCAGATGAGCAGGGCACCTGGGACGCATGGACGATGCTAGAGCGGTGAAAACCATTTTCCAAGTTGAATACGCAACAGAAGAGACCCAAAGGCGCACCCAGAAAGCGTTGGAAACACTGTATCGAGAAGGACTTCCGAAGCATTGGAAAAAAACATCTTGGAGTTGGAAGTCAGGGACAAAGCGATATGGAAAAGACTTGTCAAGGAGGCTAAGATAGAGGGTTTTAGTGCCACAGGAAGTAAGTATAGAACATCTAGCTGTACCAAACTTAATAGCGTACAGTACACCCCGAAGCGGATAACTCTGGTATAATTCAATCGTCTTAAATATCGTTTTAAAAACTAGATTTTTGAAGAAAAAATATATATAATTTAATAAGATTTGGCCTTGTTTAGTAATGGTTTACTGATATGGCGCGGCGCTTTGTTCAAAAACAGGAGAAAGCAATAACATTATAGTTTTGTCTCTTTCGCGCTTATCACTCACTTTAGTCTCGGTCAAGGTTATGCATTACATACTAAATTGAATGGAATGGTGTACGGTCATTCACCCCTCTACATCATGTATATTTTATTCAAAACGTAAAATAATTCCTGTGACTAAGTTACTTCACTAAACTTAATAATTAATAATAAATATATAAATTAATGCCGTATAAGAAACAAATTTAAATAAGTTCTTCTTTCAATTTGTAAGTCAAGTATCTTATAAAAAGAGATATAATTTTGAAATTGTAAGTCAGTAATACGATTGTTTGTTTATCGGGTCTGGGTGTATTTTTTTTAAAAGCTTACTATCAATTTGGGTTACAAATACTAGTAAACTTGTTAACCCCTCCAACTTAGTAGGAGTGTTAGTAGGATTTACGTCAGTAGTATAATGGCCGGGATTCGAAGCCACTACCTCTCGATCGTAAATCCGTTACCCTAACCATTTCGCTACTGTGATTTTGATTACTATGTTCTAATAATATGCATATTGCCTATTAGAATAAATAATTTTCCTCTGCAAACTAGAATTCAACGATAGCGGAAATAAACAAGTGCATCTTTACAGCGTAGGCCGCAGACCAATGTCAGACAATTGAAATTGTTACAAAACGAATATTTTTTACTTAGTTAAGTACTTAGAGATTAGGTTTTAAGATGATTCAAGTATTCAAAGGTCAGATGTAATTACGTGATTGCATCTAACCTTCGTATACATGAATCATTTAAAAAAATAAGCGAATTTTTGACGGCCTCTGTAGCATAGTTTTAGAATAAAAAAAGGTGGACGCTAAAAGTCGGCTTTAAATTCTAATTCAAAACATTCTTTATTGAAGTAGATTTATATAAATAAGAACTTTGATATTGTCAAATGATTAATGATCGATTAGGAAGATTGCTACTATCTAAAACAAACAGCCCAAACGCGGCGAACACTTTCTCATTCAATCGTTCAATAATTAATTCTTACACACATTAATATAAATTATTTATGCTTAGTACTTAGGTACAATTGAAATATGCTAGAGTAGTGGTACCCGCATGTATAACGTACAAGAGTGGATTGTGTTTCTTACATATAGCTTTAAAAAAAGTCTTGAATCACCGATTACAGCAAAATAATTGTACCTTTTTAATTTAATTACTACCTTTTTCTTTGAGGATACAAACGTAAATGAAATAAATGAGGATACAAACGCTGTATGTAAGCCTGTATGTGATCAATTTTCTTAAATTGAACTGAACGGTTTTTTCAGGTTTTTAGCAACAAATAATGCAAATTTTAGTTTAAGGTTTACGTTAATAGTAACATGACGATTAAATTCCCGCGGATTATTAAGATTTTACGTGGGAAAAACTTTGTCACACTGATTTCCAAGCGAATGAAGCGAATGAAGGAGGAGATTAAAGTGTCAATTACTCTAAACAACTCAGCTGTGAAAGAGAAGATAGTCTGTGCAAATTGGACACTCTTTCTTTAACAGAACGGGGCTAAGATGGACCCATCAGGGATCTTTGTTCCTAGCAGAACAAAATGTATAAACCATAACTCACCTGCATAACATTCTGCTTATTTCCTTCTGATACTCTTCTGTAGCGATCTGGCACTTCTTTATTTGTTCCAATTCTTCTTGATGCGCGCGTTCCTATTAAAATTATACATTTGTAGAAACCTCTGATCTTTACCAAGGGTGACATCTTACTCCCGTTTAAAAATATAGGATTCATTATCTATCTATATTTAATGGATTTTTGTACGCTTTTAACCAAATAGAGGAATTCGTGTGGAAGATTTAGGTTAATCCTATAATCAGTTTAAAATGATAGACATACAAGAGGTCAGAAAAAGCTTGTAATACCTATGTCGCGACTCAGTAGAGTTAGCAACTCATTAGATGGCCTCGGTATTCGCTTCTACAATAAAATTCCGCAATCCATACTAGACCAGTCTACAGAAAGGTTAAAATTAAGTGTAAGAGATATGCTTATATGTAAAGCATATTAAAAAATTGAACATTATTTGGATGATGAAAATGTCTGGATTTGATAATCCTTTCAGTTTCATACAAGACTGTGGTATAATGATGTAAAATTGATTGAAATGTTTGAAAGATTAAACGGCGAGTTTCTGGCTGGTTCTTCTTGGTAAGAGCAATATTCTAAACCAGCTGTAACTTACTTAATCAGTACTTTGGTGACCGATACCATGATTAAAAGATATAAAAAAATAAAAATAGTTGAAGAGGTGGGGCTCGAACCTAGATATTTTCACCTCTCTAGACTGCCCGTTCCCCAAATAAGCTGTAGTGACTTAACATTTAATGGCGATAAATATATTTTGAATTTTAGCATTTTCCCAAAAAAAGGGATAAAAAGAGATTTTTTTTAGATAAAACCTAGCTAGATCAATTTTTCTCCCCCCAAAACCTCCCTACATACTGAATTACAGGAGAATCGTTGTAGCCGTTTCCAAGATTCCGAAAAAATATATATATACACATAACAAGATTAAATCATTTAAATATTAAAGATATTGATCCTTGGCTATTTAAAGCGCTTGAAAAGCTTATTTTGATAAAGATTATTTTTTATTTGATTTGTTTTAATAGAAGATTACGGTTCTATGTACAATGACTGAAATATATATTTGTGGTACACTGATTTCTAATTGGGCGGTTCTGTGGACATAACAACTAATTTATACATAATTTAACAACTAATTGTTAAATATAAATTATAATTACCTTCAATAATTTATTGTACTCGATCTGTTCCACTAACTCTTTCTGATGCTTCTTCTTACTCTGCGCGTCAGTCAACTTCTTATGGTCAACTAACTTCTGCAGTTGACCGAACAGCTGTCTGTGATACTCATCTTGTTCTTCTATCTTGTTTTTGAGAACTTCTTTAGCGTGCTGGCGATCTTGGATTTGGTCTATCATAGCTTGACGCACTTCCTAATAGGTTAAATAATTCATTGTTTAAATAATTTATAGAATTAGGCCTTACTTTGTGGAGGTCAAAAGTAATGAGAATATTATTTTGCATATTATATATGTAATGTTAAATGAAGAGTGTACTATTCGTTCTCATATCTGATACATGCAGAATTTCTAAAAACTCATGCACTACTCGACACCGACAATACAACAATACACAAGCACTGCACACATTCACTACCACAATCTCAATAATTTTTTCGCCTCGTAACCGAAGCATCGTCAAGAGATATACTCCACGACAAAATCGATGAGTGAATGAATGAGTTCTTACAAATTCTGCATGTATCAGGTATGAGAACGAATAGTACACTCTACATTTAGCATTACATAATATATTTTCTTTTATCGCGGATTATAGCAAAATAATATTCTCATTAGTTTTGAATTCATTGTTTACTCTGTTCCCTTAATAAGTTTAGTATAGAGCTTTAGATAGATTTTAGTATAGAGCTATAGTACCCTATATCACAATCTTTTACCCCATTTTCATTGCTTTATACATTCCAAAAAAATCACATCGATCCGTTTTAAAAAATTGCATACAAACCAACACTTTTGCATTTAAAACATAAGTAAAGATTATCTTTAAAGGATTCATTAATTTTTATTAAAATTTAAAATATTCTTTATTTAAGAAAACCTCAAAAAATAATATTTTAAATATGACAAATTCAACATTGACACATTACTTTTGAATAATTGAAATTATTTTTAAAAGAGTGACCAAGAGTTTTTCGATGGTTTTTCTCGCAAAAGCACCTTTCAAAACCAGTGTTAGCTTCATTATAATTTGAGTATTCGAAAGTGCTTCTAAAATCCAACATGAATAAAGAATATTTTGAAAAATCCTGAAGTTGAAAATCCTTAGAACATATGTTACGACATGTTTTTAATACAACCTTCTTCATAGAGTTGGTCATTAATTTGAATTGTGGCTGTCATTATGTGTCATTGAGTTGTTGCGACGGAGTAAAAGAGTAGACTTTGGGAAAATTGCTTTTTATTTATTGAATAAGAATAAAGGAGAAATATCGCTGTTTTTATATATACTTAGAAGACAACGTTTCTGTAGATTGTACTTTTGGTGTAAATACGCCACGACATACGTATTTTTGCAAGGCGCAATGCAGGAGTAAGTTTATATCGATTCCTACTTTGTCTATTATATACATCGCCAATATTTTTGTCATGTAATTTTCTTTTGTATTAAAAAATTAAGGACATTTATAAAGGACATTGACTCGTTGCAGACCATTTAAAGACAGGAAAATGTCTGCTCCATTAAGTTTGTAAATTTTGTTTCCCTTTTCCTTCTATCAATAATTTAGATCCTTTGTCTTCACATTTCCTCCTTCATTTCCTTGCTCATGGCGGGTTTATTTCATTCAGAATATCAATTATAAGCACGTAGTGTTTATTAAGGAAACGAGTTTAAATTACTAATAGATTTAGGTTAGTTTAGGTATATAGGAATTTCTCATTTACAATGTCAGATTGGATAAAGTTGTCTATGGATAAATTGTTGACTGGTTGTTCGTCATACACAATGTTTACACGAACTTAAAGAGGTCGTCTGTCTAAGTAATACGGTCTGAATAAATTTAGGATAAAATAGGATAAAGATAGTGGAAAATACACGCCGTGTGGTATCCGGCTGAATAGAATAGTACCACCCTCTTTTCTTACCGAGGTGTCGTAAAAGGCGACTAAGGTAAGTCGACCCGCCGTTTGGTATCCGGCTGAGTAGAATAGACCAACCTCATTTCTTACCGAGGTGTCGTAAAAGGCGATTAAGGTAAGTTGACCCACCGTGTGGTATCCGGTTTAGTAGAATAGACCACCCTCATTCTTACCGAGGTGTCGTAAAATACGACAGAGGTAAGTTGACGTCAGGCAGGCGGCCGGTCGTAAAAACGCAGCCAAATCATGTAACAGCGTGTTTATAACATGTTGTGCCGACCCCACTTAGAGTGGGATAAGGGCAGGAGGGTGATGATAGTGGAAAATACCGACCCCTCCCGGTTTGTAAGACCGGGCGATAGACGTGGGCATTATTTCACGTAACTGTATACAATAACCGGTTACGAGCTATGAAACGGAATAACTAGTTACGCCTACAAAGGCGAAGTAGTTATTTTCGTAACTAGCTACTCTCGTAGCAGCTTTCATGCGACATTACGTTACGCTGCATTTGCGTTTCGTTTCGTCGTTTCATGCTACGTTACGGCATCACTTGTAACCGAATAACCGAATCACTAGCAGTTATTTTAATAAGTAGTTTCTTGTGACGGTGACGTCACTTCTCGTAGTTATTCCGGTGCCGATGGCAACTCGAGTGCCGTGTTTCCAAGAACAACGCTAGGGTTCTTATTTTATTGAGTAACAAAAATGAACTTTCTCCCGTAGGTATTAAATAGGTAAAATTATTTTTAAAAATATATAAAGTTGTAGTTATAGAATACCTAAGTATTTAAATAATATAACAGCATAGGAGACAGGAGTAAAGATTAGATACATATTCGTTAACTATGGGCCTTATAAGAAGTTATGCTTGGAGTCTTTCTGTGTTATCAAATCAGAAATGAGGAGATACGGTAAAACCAAAGTAACCGCTATAGCCCAATGTATCGCGAAGTTCAAGTGGCAATGGACGGAGTAAATGGTTCGAACAATCGACCTAGTGTTAAAACGGCGATTTCGGACCAGCAAGCGCAGCGTTGGTGGACAGACGACATTAAGTGGATCGCGGGTAGCTGCTAGACCGCGAAGGGTAGCATAAACAAAGACATTGCAAAAGATATATCAGTACTGGATGTTCATTAGAATATAATGATGCTGACATAAAAATTGCATAAAAGTTAAATTAAGACTAACTCAACTTAAGTTTGTCTTGACTTAAGTTCGAGGGTGTAAAATCTTTAAAATATAAATGTATAAAGCAATAAACAGAATTTTTTAATATGTAGGCGTGCTTCTTCAGTAATTGATACCATTAGTTTCGTTTGTCTTCATTGTTTTTAGCCGTAAAGCATTGGAACGCCGCTTTCTAAACAGATGTGTTGATTTTTTATGACCCTTTACAAATAATAACATAAAAACACAGCCAGAATGATGTTTTGACGTACAAATTAGCAAAGCTTGTTAATTGTTTCTATTAATTAGATTGATATTTTATATTAATTCCTCATATTATAACAAACTCAGTTCCAGTCCATATAGGACTATAATATTATATTTATTATTTGCCGCAGCCTTACTACGCGATACTAAGCACCAAGAGGTTACAGTATCACCAGTATTTTTGTATTTTTCGATTAAATTGCACTAGCCTAGTATGTTAACTGTATTCTTTTCCTTTTTTTAATATTCTTGATAATAAATACATATTTTATGCAGTCAGTCCTAAGCCTGAATAAAGCATACATGGAAGCTCATTTAAGATTAATTTTTTTTATTTTAATAATATTAAAAGTTTATTACTGCGTCAAGGAAGGACTAAGGAGATTTTATAATTATTTTGTTTTTAAAATATTTTACGGAAAATGAATTTTATGTTCCCCTGATGTGACGCAAATTTTAATTATAATTTCGATAAATTTTTCAATCTTAATCAAAATTATTTGTATTTTCGATAATACGTTCAAACATATGGCTGTATTAAGAGTAACGAACATAACTAATCCCTCAACAGCTGTCAACCGTCTCCGAAGTAACTATAACACTTCAATAGAATAACGTCTTAGCCGTGGCCGTGAGTTTTGAACAAGTAACTAGTTACGAAAATAACTAGTTATAAAACAGGTTACATATATGCCGTAACTAGTTTACGTTACGTTATGCGAAAATCATGTAACGACCCATGTCTACCGGGCGATATCACTAGGCTTAAAATAAAAGACCTGTGATACCTGAACTATTTGGTGGTATTTATTGGTACCTGACCTGACCGGTGTATACAAAATTGTTCTCCGGACTTATGCTGTTTATAATGCACACTCGATAGCGTGAGCTAATTTGGTACAGCGCCATCTAGCTTTCGATGAACAAAACTTATATTTATTAATTGTTCTATCGACATGGACTAGGGACATATAAACCTTCTCATTCTATGGACATATAATGAGGAGGTATGCAAATCATGTCACAAAACGAGTGTTGATGAATGTGGATAGATATGTGACTAAGGGTAGGCAGAAAAAGATATGTTTGGATTGTGTTAAGTTTGAAATACACATAAAATGTCAAAAGTAATAAAAAAATATTTTGCTATAATCCGCGATGAAGTAAAATAGGTGCTTGTGTATTGTTGTGTTATCGGTGGCTTGTAGTGCATGAGTTTTTACAAATTCTGCATGTATCAGGCATGAGAACGAATAGTACGCTCTACATTTAGCATTACATATTTATTCTTTTATCGCAGATTATAGTAAAATAATATTTTCATTAGTTTTGTATCATGGACCTCCGCAAAGTAAAGCCTTCTATTCTATATATTATACATTTAACTTAATCTTAACTAGCTATGTGATGTGCTTTAGTAGAAATCAGTGTGTCACAAAGTTTTTCCGCATAAATAACGTAATATTTATACAAAAGTAATAATAAAATTATTTTGCTATAATCCGCGATGAAGTAAAATAGAAAATGCATATAATGCTAAATGTAGAGTAAATTATTCGTTTTCATATCTGATACATGCAGGGTTCCTAAAAACACGTGCACAAACCTCCACCACCGCCACCACAAGACACAAGCACTACACACGTTCACTATCACAAACCCAACAATCGTTTCGCCCCGCAACCGAAGCATCATCAGGAGATAGACGCCACGACAACAACGAGTCTATGTAGAGAGTAGTACAATGTAGTGCTTGTGCATTGTGGTGGTGGTGGTGGAGGTTTGTGCATGTGTTTTTAGGAATCCTGCATGTATCAGATATGAAAACGGATTATCTACTCTACATTTAGCTTTTTATATATGTATTTTCTATTTGATATCATCGCGGATTACAGCAAAACAATTTTATTATTACTTTTGTATTATGGATCTCCGCAAAGTAACGCCTAATTCTATTAATGATTATGTCATTCTTCTTACCCTGTTTGTCTTCTGCGCCCACGCAAGATACTCGCATCGCTTGTTGTCAATCATCTCTTGTCTCCTTCTAGATTCTTCTGCGAGGGGTCCTTCTATGGTTTTCTCTAAATCTTCGTATTCTTTCTTCAGTTGAATCATTTTTTTATTGCATTCATCCAATTCTCTCTATATAGTAACATTTTATCAGTGAATTCACGCTCAGTGTCCTTACTTATATGACGATTTCTGATACTGTTTTCAATAATTCTTTTCGACAAATTTAAATGCGGGTACAAAATACGAGTCCAGAAACAAACTGGTGTGGTTTGTGTTAGTTATCACACGCTTTTCGGCGAAAAAAAACATCGTTATGAAACCTGCACATTTCTAGAAAATTCTGAAGATGGAACTTACCATTACTTGGGGCAGTACGGTTAGGCTCCAACCGTTTTCTAGAAAAAAGAGAAAGGAAGGCTATCTTTACCTCTTTACGCTTCGCGAGTTCAATCTTGGCTAGTTCATCGGCCAAGCCCTGTCCGGCGAGCGAGTCCCAAGTATCAGATATAAGTTTAGCCTCCTTTTTTTGCTTAGCAACAACTTTTTGTCTCTCTTCTATCATCTTTTTACGCTCTACCGCTGTCTCCTTGCGCTTTTCAGCCCTTTGATGTTCAGCTGGAGAATTTTTTACATGATAAGGCTACGATCTCGTCTGATGGAAAGCGAAATATGTAGCCCAAGGTAGACCGTGCTTGCCAATGTAGTGCCTGTTGTTGTCGCCAATGACTTCCGCTTTGTATTTTATAGCAACACAGTCATGAAACAAGAGTACCGCGCCTTTCTTTATAAAAAATAGTGGCAACACTGTGCCGTTGTTGTTTCCGGTGGAGTCTTCCTATTGATAAAACGTGTCAGTGATATTTAGTCTTTGTTCGTCTTCAAGATATCTCGGAGCGGGAATTGTGGTATTCCTTTATATCGTGTTATTGTTATAAGTGTGCGCTAACACGATTCACTCTTTTTTTTTAAGGTAAAAGTAAAGAGCAAACTCTCAATCTATCTACACAAGTCCCAATCTGAACTGTCCCTTTACAAATATGTGTTTAGAGTACACAAAACTCGAGGTTCCATGGTTCCAAGGTAGACTACCCAATTTGAAATACATTACAAGATGTTTCGATTGAGAAATATAATAATAAATATTAAATATCAATCATTCTTCTGCCCTTATCCCGCTTTATGTGCGGTCAGCAAATATTTTAAACATGTTGTAGCTTGGTATTTTACGACCTGCCGTCTGCATGACATCATCTTATCTTAGTCGTCTTTTACGACACGACGGTAAGGAAAGGTGGTCTATTCTACTCAGCCTGACATACGGCGGGTCAACTTACTTTAGTGACCTTTACGACACCTCGGTAAGAAATGATGGTGGTCTATTCTACTCAGCCGGATACCACACAGCAGAAATATAAATACTAGCAATTGCCAGCGGCTCCGCTCGCGTGGAAAAATTAAAACCGTAATATAGTCTTTTGATAACTATAAAAATGGTTAAAGGGGGGATAATCTTAAAAGCTAGACATATGCTGTCCCGGACTTTTATTTAGAACTTTAAGAGGTAATACAAGATTTTGAATAACTATTACCGTTTACTCAGCGCACGCAAGAAACGCTTTAAATTTTGCAGTTTTCGTAGTATTTTTTATTACTGCTCCTTTCCTATGCATCTTAGCGTGATGTAAAATACGACTAAGACAAGTTGACGTCAGGCAGGCGGTCGTAAAATACGTAGCCACAATATGTCGTGCCGACCCCGTAGAGAGTACGTAGAGTGGGATAAGGGCAGGAGGAAAGAAAGATTGTTATCAGTCTAGTAGAAGTTTACATTTTGCCGTTTACGTAATTCATTTTATTGCTGCTCATCCCCTATTCATCTTAGTGTGATGTTATAACAGCCTTCCTAGATAAATGGACTATCTTACACTGAAAGAATTTTTCGAATCGGTCCAGTAGTTCCAGAGATTAGCGCGTTCAAACAATCAAACAAACTCTTCAGCTTTATATATTAGTATAGTTTATATTAATAGATATATATATTAATAGATAAATAAATCAAAATCAAAATTAAAATTATATATACCTTCTTCTTCCTTCTTAATATCCTCGTCCCACATAGCCTTGAACCTCCTGGCCTCCTCTCTCAACATCTCCCTCTCTTTCTCCCGCTGTAGCCGTCTCTGCTCCAGTTGGTAGTCGGTGTACTGCTTGCAGTCGCGATCGCGACGCAGTCGCTCTATGACGTCTTGTTCCATACGAGCAGCCTACATATACACATTCGTTTATATAAAATCCAATATTATAAATGACTTTCTATTTGTTGTATTATAAAAGACTGAGTATCGGTCTTTTTGTTACGATAAGATTATGAATTTTTTACACACACTGCTGGACAGTTGGGGACGGACGTCCCTAAAGTAACTTAACAGATACTATATAAGTATATATATGAATGAATATATCATCATCTTCCTACCGTTATCCCACTGTCGGGGGATCGGCATAACATGTTTAAAACATGCTGTGATGTGATTTGGAAGGTTTTTACGATCGGCCGCCTAGCTGACGTCATCTTACCTTAGTGTCCTTTTTCGACACCTCGGTAAGAAATAAGGGTGGTCTATTCTACTCAGCCGAATAACCCACGGCACATTTGATTTAAAATGTATTTACCAGTTGTCGGTCACCCATAACACAAGTATTAAGTTAGGTAGGTACTTACTTTGCGTCCCATATATTTATTTATTTATATTACTGAAAAGTAATATCCAGCAGCTCCGCCCGCGTGGAAAGATTAAAACCGTAATATAGTATTTTGATAACCATAAAAATGGTTAAAGTAGGTTAGCCTAAAAAACTAGACATATGCTGTTGTGGACTTTTATTTAGAACTTTTAGAGAGGAACAATTTTGTAATATATGATTTTTGAACAACTATCACCGTTTACTTAGCGCACTCAAGAAAAGCTTAAATTTTGGCCGTTTTCGCAAATTTTTCTTATTGCTGCTCCTCTCCAATTCATCTTAGCGTGATGTTATATAGCTACAGTCCTCGATATATGGACTATCTTACACTCAAAGAATTTTTCAAATCGGTCCAGTAGTTCCAGAGATTAGCGCGTTCAAACAATCAAACAAACTCTTCAGCTTTATATATTAGTCAAACTTACCAAGGCATCGGATTCCTTCATGGCGACTTCATGCCACATCTTATCCCGCTCTATTTCGGCCATTTTCCTCGCTTCCTTCTCCTTTATCTGGTAAAGCTGGATCTCCTCAGCTTCTTTTGCCCGTAACTTGTATATACAGGGCAGTACATGGACGCATTTTGACCTACCAAATGAAAAAAGAAATTCTTCACTATTTGAAGAAAAATTAATTAAAATATTTTAATCATTGATAGAATAAGGCGTTACTTTGCGGAGATCCATAATACAAAAAAAATGATAATAATATTTTGCTATAGTTTCAGGAAAGAGGTATTCTTACATTTGCTTTACAGTATATTTTAGAAATTTAATTTTGGTGTATTAAAAAACATACATAATTATAATAAACATTTGCGATGTATACGAGGTGTGTTCAAAAAGTATCGCGAATTTTGAATTTTCTCGGGTTACGTATATTCGAATTTTGTTTTTTTTGTAGCGTTATGTTGGTACATTTGTCCCTCACTTATGCTGACAAGTTTGGCCTATTTGAATTTTCAGTTAATTGTTGACAGCTGTTTTGCTTGCACGTGTTTTGATTCGTCTTCGATTTTTACTTATTCAAAAAAATGGACCACGATAACGCCCCTGCTCACACAACTGCCAAAAACAACACACTAATGATACCGCAGCCACCTTATTCCCCAGATCTGGCCCCCTGTGACTTTTTCTTGTTCCCGAAATCGAAAAGGCCCATGAAAGGACGACGCTACGCCACGACTGACGAGATAAAGACGGCATCGAAGGAGGAGCTGAACAAGATACAAAAAAATGATTTTTTGAAGTGCTTCGAAGATTGGAAAAAACGTTGGCACAAGTGTATAATATCCCTGGGGGACTACTTTGAAGGGGACAAAATAAATATTCACGAATAAATAAATAGTTTTTGAAAATACACAAAATTCGCGATACTTTTTGAACACACCTCGTATAATAGACAAAGTAGGAACCGGTATCAAGTTGCCGCTCCTGGTTTGTGTCTTACAGGAGTATGTTGTAGGTTTGGGTCTAAGATTCTACAATAAAATTCCGCAATCAATTTTAGCTTTGCCATTACAGCAGTTTAAAAACACTGTTAAAGAGATGCTGATACAGAAAACCTACTATACCGTTGAGGATTATATAGATGATAAGATATATGTGTATATAGTTACTCTATTAGTCGTAAGAATTGGATTTTTGAAAAGAATAACCGCCGAGTTTTTTGCTGGCTCTTCTCAGTAGGAACAGTTTTCAAACCAGCAGTGGGGTTGAAGTATTAAAAAAAAATTTGTTTAAACGTTTACTTGAATAAAGAAAAATGTCCCTAAATTTGAATTTGAAAATATAATCCGCGATAGATAGTATGCTCTTCAATTAGCATTACACGTACTTTGTATTTTCATTTATCGCGCATTATACCAAATCAATATCCTCAAAATATTTTAAACTAGCGGCCTGCCCCTGCTTCGCACGGGTATAAAATATATATCCCATGTCAGTCAGTGTAAAATAAATTATTAAAATCGATCCAGTAGTTTTGATTTATTCATTACTGTCCGTGGCCCGCACGCGTTAAATTTGGAGAAAAAAAATTTCCTTTCCCTATACCAAGAAGATTTCCTGCTATCTTTGGAATATCTAAATTCATATAGTACATTTTTACTTATTTACTTTTACATTTTCCCTATGTATTTTATTTTTACAATTAATTACAGAATGTCTTTAAACAAACTCTTGAAAGACGGACATAGCTGCTAAAGTCGAAATGTTATAGGGCGAAGCGCGGCGTCCTCACGGTATTTTAAATCTGTAATATCTCCAAAAATGTTCACTTAAATTACATGCTGTAAACGGCAATATTGATCTATATTAAATCAACTATTTATTTAAGGTACTTAATTGGATAAGGATTAATGCTGTATTGTATAAAAATTGCTTCAAAAATATGGCATTATTTTTCGTAAAAAGTAAATGACAAAAAATGCTATAGTTGGTTATCCATAAGAGATAGACATATACCATCGCGGACTTTTCTGTACACCTTTTCAAGATGTACAAATACTTAAACATTATTTTGATAAATCTCGTAGGGTTTAGCCTGCGTTTGCAATGTAAGCTGAAAAAAATGTAATTATTTACAGAAACCTCAAAAATTACAGTATTTCTCTCTCATTTCCGTATTGAATGTTATTATACGTACAAACCTTCCTCTCGAATCACTCTATCTATTAAAAAAAACCGCATCAAAATCTGTTGCGTATTTTTAAAGTTTTATGCGTACATAGGGATATATGGACAAACAAAGAATGCGACTTTGTTTTATAATATGTAGTGATATATATTTTTATACGCCTGTTTTAACCAAAATTAATTATTTATCATTCTCTACAAAATACTAACAGCGGTGTATCCTTATATTTCTCCTCGTGTTCTTTCTTCCTTTTCTCCATCAGATACTGTAATCTGTCCATCTTGTCTCGCCACACAGCCTCAGCGCCCGCCTGAGCTTGCTCTACAAACTTGCGTATGTTAGCCTCCTCTTCTCGCGTGTATAGATCTATCAGTCTACAGTTTACAAAGGGTAATATTAACATACATAAATATAATTTTTTTTTATTGAATATTCATATAGAACAAAAGTAACAGTAAGATTATTTTGCTATAATCCGAGATAAAGTAAAATAGAAATAATATTTATAGAATAATTTATAGAATTAGGCGTTACTTTGCGGAGATCCATAATACAAAAGTAATAATAAAATTATTTTGCTATAATCCGCGAAGAAATTTCTTCGCGGATTATAGCAAAATAATTTTATTACTACTTTTGTTAGAAATAATATTGCTAAATGTAGAGTGCAAAATCCGTTTTCATACCTGATACGTGCAGGATACGTAAAAGTACATGCACAGGCTAGGGATGTGACATGGAATAGAATTTTTTTTTTCCTATTAAAATACACCTATTAATATAATAAAATCGATTATTTTGTTACGAAATAATTGATTTTTTTCTGACTGTTTCAAAAGTTGCCTTTTTAAATATTAATAATTAATTACAATAAAGGCTAATTAAAGTGGACAACTACCAAGAAATAATATCAGATGCGCTGTTTGTGAAATTGGATTACAATGTGTAGTTTAGCTAAATTGGTTTCACCCAAAAATGCATATCTAATCTTAAAAAATTCGAAAAAGAGTAAAAAAGAAAAAGGGGATATCTAAAATAATCGATTGAAAAAAAAAACAATTTTTGTTGAAAAATAATCGGTGTTTAAAAATCGATTATTTTAGGAGGATGATGATGAATTTTAGTATTACTTTTGTAGTATGGATCTCCACAAAGTAACGCCTAATTCATAATCAATAATTTATGAAAAATTTTCCTAGTAAAAAATGTGCCGGTTACTATCCCACTGCTGGGCATAGTTAATAACACATATCCTAGGAATTTTCCAGAGATTTGCAGGTTTCCTTGCGATGTATTCCTTCTCGGAAAAGCGTATGATAAATTGCAAACATCAGCCACGCACATTTTGAACCGGGTTTGAACCTCCAAAAAAGAGTCATACGGTCTTACCGTTCGGTTATTTCAGCTTATTTAATTTCAAAGCTCATTTTTCCTAAGGTAAACCTAAAACATACCTTTTTCGTTTCATTTTCAGATCTTCTTGGTACGACGCCAGACATAAGTCCACTCTACGTGCCACGTTATTGATTAGAGATCTGCAAGAAAATTTAGTGAAATTTTGTTATAAATAATGTATATGAATGGATTTAGAGTTTCCATGCTGTGATCCGGCTGGAAGGACCAAAATTTTATTTTAAATTATATGACTGATAAAAAACAAACTAAGCAAGGTTAACCTATGCCAGTGGTTTAGTAAGGTATTAGGTATAAGGTTCTTTATTCAGAGTCGCGGCATCAAAGGTTCAGGTTACATTAATGATCTCCGAATTTTGTAAGATGATGGCACACTAAAAAGAAGAAGAAAGTAAAAGCGCCTAAACCCTTACTTACCAGAACTTTAAAGGCACTTTTTCTTCAGATAATGGACTCAACATATGGTGTTCACAGATCTCAGGGTATTTTCACTATATATGATTTTGTGTAATATTTTACCTATTACATCACATTCAAATATTTTTTTATTTTATTTTATTAGGCCATCAACAATATATACATTATAAACATGTTAAAAAGATACATGATACAATAAAAATAGAAACTAAGTGCTATATTAATTAAAGATGGCTACAACATTTACAAAAATAACAAACATTCATATTAAGATAGAAAAAGGTGACAATAACACAGATTATGTAACTAGTTGTTAGTTAAAAGTTTTAGAAGGGATTTTTTAAATATTGTTTACACTAACTTATAGAACTTTTAAACACAATCTACGAAACAAACAAATTTTGCTTACGGTATCCCCGAACAAATAATTATAGAAAAAAAACCATTTTGTTTGAAGAAGCACAATTATACAATAATTTGTCCAATAGTCTAAAGGAAACAAATAATATTACTTTGTTTAAAAAAGGCTAAAGTCCAATATTTTTGAAAAAAAAAATTTGATATATAAAACTTAAGTTATCGACGCCGTGTGGTATACGGCTGAATAGAATAGTACCACCCTCATTTATTACCGAGGTGTCGTAAAAGGCGACTAAGGAAAGTCGACCCGCCGTGTGGTATCCGGCTGAGTAGAATAGACCAACCTCATTTCCTACCGAGGTGTCGTAGAAGGCGACTAAGGTAAGTTGACCCACCGTGTGGTATTTGGTTTAGTAGAAGGAGGGTGGCTCCTTCTTACCGAGGTGACGTAAAGTACGACTAAGGTAAGTTGACGTCAGGCAGGCGGCCGGTCGTAAAAACGCAGACAAATCATGTGAGAGCATGTTTATAACATGTTGTGCCGACCGCACTTACAGTGGTATAAGGGCAGGAGGATGATGATTTGACTGGCTCGTTGGCGCAGTTGGTAGTGACCCTGCCTTCAGCTCCGCGGGTCGTGGGTTCGATTCCCACCGAGGACCAACATTTTCTAACAAAAATTTGTAGGTTCTTTGAGCTTGGCTGTATATTTGTATTTAAGTATGTATTTCAAATTATATAAGTATATATTCACCAGTTGTCTGTCACCCATAACACAAGTATTAAGTTACTTTGGGGACGGACGACCGTGTGTGTAAGTGTCCCATATATTTATTTATTGTATTGCTCTTAGACATATAAAACCAAGTCAAATGTTAGCGAAAGCACGACCTTCGGTCACATCGTATGAAGAAGTCACTATTTTGTTTATCCTTCAACTCCTTAAGCTTGTTCTCAGCTCCCTTTCTCTGGTCGTCTTCTTCTGCACGAAGTTTGCGAACGAACTTTACGTAGCGAAATGTTGAGTTTAGCACTCTAGAGGTCTGAAAATCCGAGACTATTTAATTAAACTGTAGAACAATTATTATTAGTTTTGAAAATGAGTTTGTGTTGATATTAATTTGCAAAACCATTTATAAAAAAGTTGTGTAAATTTATTATAAATAAATAATATAATAATAACAATATTTTTATCTGTATTACTTCTTCTTAAATGTATTTTTGTATTGTTCTACCTCAGTGTCTTCTAACCTTTTGACTGCCACGCCCATCTTTAGCCGTTCAAAAATTCATATATATATATATATATGAATTTTTGTACGGCTATATATATATATATATATATATATAATCGTGATGATGCTTCGGTTGCGGGGCGAAAAATTGTTGAGTTTGTGATAGTGAATGTATGTAGTGCTTGTGTATTGTGGTGGCGGTGGTGGAGGTTTGTGCCTGTGTTTTTACGAATCCGGCATGTTTCAGGTATGATAACCGATTGTCCACTCTACATTTAGCAATATATATATTTTCTATTTTACCTCATCGCGGATTATAGCAAAATAATTTTATTATTACTTTTATATTATGGATCTCCGCAAAGTACGCCTAATTTTATAAATTATTTGATAGGATATTTATAGAATGTTTTGCACCTAGTTACATCCTACGTAAAATAATAATTAGGAACTAAAATACTTACATAATAACAATCCGGAGCCCCTCTCGGTCCGGGACCATCCTTGGGTATCTTTTGCCGAGGCGGTTGGTTTGACCCTTCTGACATGGTTTATAGTAGAGTATTATTATAAAATCAGTTTATCGAAGTTTATAAGATTTATAAATTTGAAAATAAACCACTCGGATTGTTTAGCAAATATGTTAAAAACTGACAATTGTTTGTGGTATTGTGAATTGTCAATTCATTGTACGAAAAAGTTTAGTTTACCTAAAAAAAATTATAAATATGTTGTGATCCGTAATAGCGGCATTTAGGAGCTTGGTACTAAAAAGGTCAAAAGGGTCATTCATATATATATAATATTTTCGCAGTAGAGCGGGGTAAAAATACAAAAGAAATTTAAAAAAACAAAAATTATTGAAAATTTACCTATGTATTTACACAGCAAATGTAAAATTTTCCAGACAGCGTTCGGAACCTTTATAGAATCAATATTAGGGATGGAATTAAAAATGTGTAAGAGCGCAAAATTGAGAGAGATAGAGTAAGAGAATGGGTGAGTGAGAGAGAGAAAAAAAAAATGAGAATTACAGTTTGAAAAACGTCAAAACGCATACTACCATGAATATCTACCCTCATAGCCCAGTCATATTAGGGCTTTCACCTCGGAATGAAAGATAATAAGCTGCAAATTGGTATGAACCTCTGTTTTGCCATTCTAAATGTTGTCTCAAAAGTCACAATCGTTATCGTGTCCGCGTCTCAAGATATTCAAGGTCAAAGGTCACAAAAATCGGTTTTTCGCGAATATCTGGCTTCCTATCGGTTAATTGAGATTTGCATTTATTATAAAAGTTGTAGGCTATAAAATTCCCTACAACTTTTGTTTAAACTTTTTTTTCATACGACCAACCGTTTTGAAGGTAGAGAGCGAAGAGTGCACATCGTACAGTCATATACGGCCTAATGCAAGGTCAAGCGTGAGTTATGCTTATCAGTACGTTATAAAGTCAATTATTTACTTGGAAATTATAAATATTAAACAATGCCTATTATTTATATACTAACTATTAATTATTTATATTTAATTAAAGTAAGTAACTTGATTATTTATATATAATTATTCATATTTAACTATTTAAGTATAAAATATTATTAATTCTGGATTATATATTTTAGTTTTATTTTAAGTTAAAATGATAGTAAGAGTATATATTTTACACATATTTTTATTTATTATTAAATACGGCATAATATACATTTATCAAAATGTGAGTTCAAATATCAAAAGTATCTTTGTTGATTTTAATTGTAATGAAATTGGAAATGGAAGCTAATTATCTTCTTCTTGTTCGTCGTCTTCTTCTTCTTGTCGCTCAAAAATGTTCGATTCATTGTCATCATCCTCATTATCTGTCATGTTCATCTCCAAACCTTCCAGAATATCGGGATCATATGTATTTTCTTCATCGGGATTGCTTGGATACAGTGAAGCGTTGAGGCAAGCTTGTCCGTTGCACTGGCCGCAAGCTAAAGAACATTGTAGCCCTGATTTTCTGCATCCACAGCGGGAACCACAACCATTTTTGCAATTGCAAAATATTACGTTTAGTAGTTCGGCTGGTGCTGGAGGTAATAACGTTCGTATGGGCTCCAGGATTTCATTTTCAAGCATCCAGCCCCATTCTTGAGGTTCTAAGTCCTTCCCTAACCACGTTTGAATCTGGTAGTAGACACGTTTTATGTGTTGATGAGCTGCTACACTTGTTGGTGGAAGTGTTGACAGTTGTACAGGTTTATTTAGTTTTGTAAATTTGATGAATTGCGTGTAGCGGAAATGATCAATGTTGTCCTCAGATTTTGAAGCATTATATAATGCCAACAAGATGCGCACTCCATTTTCTAATAATGTTTGTTTTGGGCAGTTTTCTTGTTGAAATACTTCCACCAGTTTATCTAAATCAGGAGTTTTTTCCAATGCTCTAGTAACAGTTTTTTTTCCTTTTTTAAATAGCGCAGAAGTCGTGTCACAGCCACTGAATGCGTGTAAAAATAAAATGTGCTTTTTAGTACGAGGATATTGGTCAAAACTTTTAGTAGAATATATTTGTGTTTTGACATTGCCTTTGCCAACTTTTTTCAAAAAAATTTCCTGATGATGTGACTGAGTACGTCCAATTAAAATAACGAGCAAATCGATATCTTCTCCTATGATGACAGCAGTCTTTTGATGTTCTGATAAGGCAATAGCTGTGTCAATGATGAGAACATCAGCATCATCTCTGGCTTGTTTTGTTGTGATATTAACAGTTTTAAATTTTTCAACAAGCATGTCGATAAATTTTTTTTTATTAGACCGATTTGATAAAAAATTTTCTTGACTGATTGGCACAACCATTGTTTCGTCAAAACAAACTTCATATGATTTTGAAAGTGCAGCAGTTCTTCTTTGTTGTTCCAGTGCTTTAATATTTTTACTATAGTCCGAATATCCGTCAAATACAACAACAATTGCTGAGCCATAATGTGTTTGTAAATATTTAATGTACTTATTTAAAATAATAGAGAAAGTATCGTCTTTGCTCCATACGACGCGATGCAGAAGAAATCCACCATCGATGATGTATGTTACATTATTTTCATCAAGATCGATAACGACAGGCATCATATTGTCATATAATGTTGCTTTCGTGGTTTTTCTCATGCCATTACTATCAAATAAAGATGTCGGATACGGGCTTAGTTCATACTGAAGATATGCTTGTAAATTACTTTCAAATTTTTTGCTTACAGTTATTCTCTGGAAAAGTAACATTGGATCTATAGAAACTTTACAATCATTAATTTTGACAGATTTGTTAATGGCTGAAAGCGGTAAAACCTTATCGACGCGTTTTAACTTTATTTCGTTGAAGTTCAAACCAGTTATCTTTACCATAGATTGCAATCCGATTTCATGGGCTCGGTGACAATTAATTTGGTCATTTCCAACGATTCCTGAAGCTAAGGATACCAACTGATTCGTATTTGGAAAGGGATTATGAAGCGTAAACCAACCAACCAGTTCATTTACATCAGTATCATCCCTTTTTATTCGTGAATCTCTAGCATCAACATGTTGGTCCACAGAATCGAAAGAAATGTTACAAAACCGTTCAATTTCTTCACAAATTGTATTCGTGGCATACATAGCATATACCCACTTACATAGAACACTTTCTTGTGTACTTCGGCCTCGAGATACTCCTCCTTCTGTCTTCATAGATTTCATCAGACTTTGCTCGATTACCATGTCTGTCCATGTACCAGAATTGAATTTTTCTGTTCGTTTTACAGTAAAGAATCCGTTTTTAAAGTTCTCAAAAGCCTGTTGATCCATTGTCTCCTCAAGTTTTAACATATCTTGAAGATACAAATGAGCTGATTTCGCATATAGGAAATGACCACCAGCATGAAAATAGGACAGCATTTTTCGCACTGCATCCAAATGTTCTTGAAAAAGTCCCAGCCTTTCAGCGCGAATGAAATCTAGGGCTATTGATACCATTTCAAAATATTGCACCCATAACTGTGCCGTGGGACCTCGAGCTTTTAATTCTTTTAGTTTATCCTGAAATTGATCAATTAACGAGTTGGAGCTGCTCGTACATCCTTCAACATCTTCGTAGGAAACATCGCGACTAGTTATCTGTTCAATTAACTCATCTAACACACAATTTTCAATTTTCATCTCTTCAAAAATCTTTATTGATAATGCAAGTCGTAATAATATATGGCATCTGATACTTCTTGCATAAGCGTGACCATTCAACATTTTGTCGACCGAATTTGTAGCATATATTTTACTTAAAGCTTCCTTGAGACCACTACCGTCCATTACATGTCCTATGCATCCAAGAAAAGACATGAGCATATGAAATCCTCCAAGTTTGACAACTGTTTTAGACAAGTCTGAGTTTGCATCTGACGCAGCAACCATTTCACGTGCTTTTGAGTACAGGGGCTGATCAAATGTAATTATGCACGTTTTTTGTTGATGTGACTTGGCAATATTTATAGCACTATGTAAAGTTGTATAAATTGTGTCTAAATTACTGGCAGGATGATCAATGAAAGGTAGAAATATAACCTGAGAAGTTGAAAAATTTTGATTATTTTTCGTAAGTTGTTGAAGATAGCCATTCCACCCTGGCAACGGTGAAAGATTCTTCCATTTTCCGTATAACCACAACAAATCAACTGCATTAAATTTTTTTTCAATCAGTACTTGATTATCATGTAGATTTTGGACTTGAATCTTGCTGTACCCAGGTACAACTGGCTTTTCATATGCTAAAAGAGATACATGTGATATTGCTGCTAACTCTTTTGCACTCGGTTTAGTTATACATTGTTTTATGCGATCATCATAAATTACAGCATCTTTCGGAGTAATTATTTTTATCATTCCCATAACGTGAAGAGTATTATTACCGTCAAGAGTACTGACATTAATATCTGCATTGTCTCCAACATATTGTACCAACGCACCAGACTCTGATGGTAAAATACGAGGTTGTGGATGGTAAACTGATGAAACTTCATACTGTATGGTATTACTATATGATGCAGCAAATCCTAAAGATGATAGAACATCCAACAATTTTTTAGACCCATATCTTCTGTGAAGAAATACGGAAAGGCCCAACAGTAGCTGTGATGAAAATGAACGTTCTCGTATCGAAGCCATTATTGCGTGGCTAATAGATGTGCATTTCGTTTTTAAATGATCTACTTGTCCTTTTCTATTTTTTAATATCATTTCTTCCAAAAAATGTGATAATGTTTTTGGTATTTCTTCATTAATACAATCTAGCATTTTATTCGGAGGTGGATACGTTTTTGTTTCAACTACAGATGATCTGATGTCTTCCCTAATAATAGCCGCAGCAGCTTCTACAATCCGTAGACGTTCTTCTACAGGAGTACTTTTTTTATTTGCGTACCAAGCTTTTGATAATACGTTAAGCTGTGTATCACGGAAAGATATAATTGTAAATGATCCAATTTTTTTTGTGATTATTATATCAGTTAAATACTTTTGTTGTAATTTTGTAATAATTGTCTTATCGTCAGGTATGTATTCCGTAGGGACATCTTTAAGTTCTTTCAAAGTAAATTGAGAATCTTCATTATTTTCTATATAACAAAAAATCTCCTTCATTGCTTGAGTGACTTGATCATCTTGGCGAGGCATTTTATCTGCAGATGGTACTCGGGTTAAAAAGTTGGTATAGCAAATAGTATGATACTTTGCTTCAGCAGCGATCAAATCATACTCGTAATATATACGTTCCTTTACTAATTCTCCTAAGGAATCGTTTCGTTCTTCTGCTCTCTTAATTACGTTGTCTTTGAATGCAAGAGTACTTACATTACTTATTGTCCGTCTATACTTTAATTTTTTTTTCTTTTCTGCTATTTCATCAGCTTCTTGGCCACAAAATAAGCATAACTTTCCAAAATCAAAGACTTGATTTCGTTTTTTACGAGGTGCACTTGACGTTGAAGGTTCACTCTCATCTGTGCGTCGTTTTGATGCAATAATAACATTTTTACTCGTGTACACTTTTCGACACTCGGAATGCACATTTACAGAACTTAAAGTATTTAAATAGTCTATATGTCCATCATTTCTTTCAATACTTGCAGTTTTTAAAGTTTGTAAACCACATACGACATTCACAGAAACACCTTCTGAAAGTTTCTTATCACATATAAAACACAAATCAGCCATAGCTCTTAAAACCGTACGTCCGTAGTTGCAACGGTACAATTTCAAACTAACGAATAATCTTGACTCATACAAAGTGGAGAGAGGGGCCTTGAATACTATACAACATCTGTCCCGGCAATGAATAGAAAAGGGCATAGGGTAGGGACAAGTATTTCCAGGTATATAAGTATTGAGAAATTTACGCGTTTTAAAGAAAAGATATATAATGTCGTGTTAACTTAAAATAAAACTAAAATATATAATCCAGAATTAATAATATTTTATACTTAAATAGTTAAATATGAATAGTTATATATAAATAATCAAGTTACTTACTTTAATTAAATATAAATAATTAATAGTTAGTACATAAATAATAGGCATTGTTTAATATTTATAATTTCCAAGTAAATAATTGACTTTATAACGTACTGATAAGCATAACTCACGCTTGACCTTGCATTAGGCCGTATATGACTGTACGATGTGCACTCTTCGCGCTCTACCTTCAAAACGGTTGGTCGTATGAAAAAAAAGTTTAAACAAAAGTTGTAGGGAATTTTATAGCCTACAACTTTTATAATAAATGCAAATCTCATTTAACCGATAGAAAGCCAGATATTCGCGAAAAACCGATTTTTGTGACCTTTGACCTTGAATATCTTGAGACGCGGACACGATAACGATTGTGACTTTTGAGACAACATTTAGAATGACAAAACAAAGGTTCATACCAATTTGCAGCTTATTATCTTTCATTCCGAGGTTGACCCCTTTTTTTACCTAATATGACTGGGCTATCATGAGTTATAACGAAATTAATCAAGCCCTTATAATAAGAATTTTCAGAATATTTAAATCCAATACCAAGTTCATTGTTTAAAATCGTCTATTATTAAAAAATATATATTTTGGTGTTTATTATATATATAGATCTACGCTCTGCAGTGTGTATGTTTATAAATTAGTATTTTACCTCACCTTAATACCTACTGGTGTTTAAAGCGGCGGTTGCGGAATAGTAAGAGTAACGGACTTGCGATCGAGAGGACGTGGGTTCGAATCCCGGCCATTATACTACTGACGTGAACCCACTCCTAACACAAGCATTTATATTAGCTGGAGGGGTTAAATAGGTAAAGCATAAAATGAACGTCAATTCACAAATAAAAAAAACAACATTTTTGACATGTTTATTAGAAATCAACAGTTTTACAACAATATGCAATAACAAAAAAAAAATAACCAAAAAATAAAGTATTTCTTAAGTACAGCCAGTGTTGCCTAAAAATAAAAAACAAATTGAATCGTTCGAAAGAAAATTTAATAGAAAGTACATAATTTAAATAAAAGCTCCTTTATCAATAAAGCTTTTAACATAATATAACTATCAAATAATGTAAATGTACTCACTATTTTCATTTACTTGTCTATTACAAAAAAAGTTTGCTTTGATCAGAGGTAGATATTTTCTTAAATGCTAAATGGATAGCAAAATGGATGCTAAATGCTTATGGTTAATACCAAAGATAACAAGAACAAATGATCATGATTAAAAAAAAAGAAAATTATCAATAAAAACTTCCTTAAATACGTAACCGATATTTTAGTGCAAAAAGGTTTAGTTAAACAAAAAAATAATAATTCGAGATCACGAAACGTGGTATACCTTTTACGTACCAACCAGCAACACTAAAAAAAATATGTTCAATGAAAGCATTGTAATTGTTTTACAGTACAATAATTTAGTTACAGCTTATTTAACTCTTATATTGTAAAACAATTACAAAAATTTGTTTATTTTGTGCATCAGAAACACATTATGTACTAATATTTTTTGTTGACATTTTTAACTAAGTTTATTAAACTTAGTGATACAACCCGTTCTTTTTGGTAACATATCTAGCTAAGATTATATTTAATAACTAAACTTAATTAATTGGCAGCCTTGATTGGGTTATTTACGCAATAAGAAAAAAAAAAATTAAAATTCTTACAAAAGATATAGGCAGACCACTTAACTGAGTCCTCGCCTTCCTCTTGTACCTACCCACACCTCGTAGGCTAGAACTGAGTTAAGCGCTTTACCTCAAGTATACATCATTATTTATATAACTAAATTTTTTGTAATAAAATTAATGGTATAAGTAGGTTAACTGTATTAGGAACTCATTATAATATATTAGGAACTCATTCAAAAACCGAACATCAACAATAGAGATCGTTCAAATCCGAGTTTGGTAACAAAGTGTCTATTTCATATACCAGCATGTTAGGATCGATTGGTACAACACTAAAAATTTAATAATCTTATCAAATAACTCTGAATTTCAATTAAAGATTGGTCTGGTAACCAATTTCGCAAACCGCCATTTTCTAGAAATACATTTGTATTTCTAGTTTTAATTAAATAGATATGGAACTACTCCTCCGATATACATGTTTACTGTTTGGTAACAAAATTGTATAGGCATCTTAAGCAATATGCTTGCCATTTAAAATTTATCCAGTCATTGCATCAAAGAGGAGTAACTAATCGGCTATTATTAAGTATTATTATAATCAAAAAATCTAGATTGAGAAAATTAAATAAATCATCACAATATGATCCAGATATCATTTAAAGATTGTCGGATTACACCTAATTCTTTATTCATCATTCATGTTTTCGCATTGTTTTGTAGGTAATTGTAGAGAAAACTAATCTAAAATCTTAACAAATAGAATAATATGGATGTCATTTAAAACTGGTTGTCCGACAACAACTTTAGATGGAGATTCGGTAATGAGTTCGCGATTCACTAGCTTTAAATTAGCACTGTTTGGTAACAAATCTAGCTTAGACAAATCTACCCTCAGATAATCAGCCTTTTCGTATTCCAAATTGGGTGGAAGAGCTAGTATTTGTCCGCTCCAAGTAAACGGTTCACCGGTGATTTTATTGTACATAGTTATTGCAACGGTTCGTTCTATTGGCTCTGGTTCAGCTGACAGTGACTAGAAAATGAAATTTCTTTTGTATATACTGGTTTTTTCATCGTTAACATTAATTTTTAAACCAACAAATGTAAGGAATGCCGCAAAAGATGGTTTCTGCAACGCGTTTCTCTTAAAAGCATGAGCTTTGCATTTGGTAAGGTTATATGACATATTGGTATCGTCTTGTTTCTTATCTTCAACCAGTAGACGTCCACTGTTGTTTATAGTCCTTTTTTATTCTAGAACTTCTTCTCCTTGAACACTGAGTTTCTGGTGCGAGATCGCCATATCAGCACTTTCGCAACTGGGATCCCAACTTCCAAATGTTTTTCAAATTGTATCGCGCCGGTTACTATTTTAACTCCTCAATCTGTTTGGCCTTATCTTTTTATTTCTAACTAGCAATCGCCAGCGGCCAGCGTGGAAAGATTAAAACCGTAATATAGTCTTTTGATAAACATAAAAATGGTTAAAGTGGGTCAACCTTAAAAGCTAGACATATGCTGTCGCGGACTTTTATTTAGAACTATTAGAGGAAAACAATTTTTTAATACATGATTTTTGAATAACTATTACCCTTTACTAAACGCACGCAAGGAAAGCTTTAAATTTTGCCATTTTCGAACTATTTTTTATTGCTGCTATTCATTCCTCTCCTATTCATCTTAACGTGATAGCCTTATAGCCTTATAGCCTTCTTCAATAAATGGACTATCTTACACTGAAATAATTTTTCAAATCGGTCCAGTAGTTCTTGAGATTAGCGCGTTCAAACAATCAATCAAACAAACACTTCAGCTTTATATATTAGTATAGATTGGATCACATAGAAATACTCTGAGCTACATTTTTCCATCATCCGCTGGGCAACTCTGTGCTTTCTTATAAGGCCCATAGTTAGCGATCATATTTAAGATCCACATGTCATGAAAAAATACTGGATAAATTACGAAACGAGTATATAAGGGTATGTCTGAAAATTGTGCCCATTATAGAAAACACGAGAAGTGCAAGATTGAGATGGTATGGACATGTAATGAGGAGGGATGAAAATCATGTGACCAAACGTGTATTAAATTCGAATGTGGATGGATATGTGCCTAGAGGGAGGCCTAAAAAGAGATGGTTGGATTGTGTGAAGTATGATATGCATATAAAAGAAGAGGCGCCAGAGTTGACGAAAGATAGGACAGAATGGAAGAGAAAAACATGTTGTGCCAACCCCGCTTAGAGTGGGATAAGGACAGGGAGATATATGTATGTCATGACTGTCAATGTGTACTGTTCGAAGACTTTGGTCCTAAAGGTCTAAGGACTAACTAGAATTGAATCTTTTCTCGAAATTGGGCAAACCTAGACGGAGCGGAGGGATATACTCGACTATAATTTTTAGTACAGAGTTCTCAACGGTGAGATGGAGCAGAACATCTTAGATATGACACGACGTAAAATGTAAAATGCTACTTATTACGTCATAGAATGATCTCTGCTTTTGAACATTGATAAATATAGAAGAAGAAGAAGAAGAATACTCTTTATTGTACACACAGAAAATTTTTTTTTACAGACATTTATAAATAAATACAGGTACAATACAAAGGTTTATGTTGAGCGAAACTTCTAACAAAAATAATAATATAATTATTTTGCTATAATCCGTAGTCTATACTACTACTACTACTATAATCCGATGAAGTAAAATAGAAATTATATATAATGCTAAAAATGTAGAGTTGACAATCGGTTATCATACCTGATACATGCAGGATTCGTATAAACACATGCACAAACCACCACCACAATACACAAGCACGACATACATTCATTATCTCAAACTCAACAATCATTTCGCCCCGCAATCGAATCATCATCAGGAGATAGACTCTACGACAACGACGAGTCTATGTAGTGTTTGTGTATTGTGGTGGCGGTGGTGGAGGTTTGTGCATGTGTTTTAACGAATCCTGCGTGTATCAGGTATGAAAACTGATTATCTACTCCGCAACAAAACCATCATCAGGTGATGATGGTTTTGTTGCGGACTCCAGGACAAAATCGCAAAGCGATTTGCGATTGCTTTGCGATTTTGTCGTGGTTAGCTATACTTTATCACGGATTACAACAAAATAATTTTATTATTACTTTTGTATTATGGATCTCCGCAGAGTAACGCCGAATTCTATAAATTGTTCGAAACTTTTTACTAAAAATAGAAGAATAATACAATAGACATACAATAGATATACAATAGACAAAGCAGGAACCGACATAAGTTTGCGGCTCCTGCTTTGCGCCTTGCAAAAGTACGTAATTCGTTTGTGGGTTTTGGTATAAGATTCTATAATAAAATTCCACAATCAATTTCAGCACTGCCATTACAGCAGTTTAAAAACACTGTTAAAAAGAGGCTGATACAGAAAGCCTACTATACTCTAGAAGATTATTTAGAAGATAAGAATGTGTGGATATAGCTCTCTTTGAGCCTGTACAAGACAGTAACGACTTAATGTAAATAGTATTAAGAATTATATTATTAAAAGAGCAACCGCCGAGTTTCTTGCTGGCTCTTCTCGGTAGGAACAGCTTTCCGAACCAGCAGTGGAGTTGACGATTCAAAAGCACTTGTTTACAAGTTTATTTGAATAAAGAATATTTTGAATTTGAATTTGAATAAAATGGACTCACCATCAACACTGCCATCAAGCACCCAGGGTCCTCGTACTTGGCCCTAAGCACATACATTACCGAGTCGTACTCGACGACGCGGTTCAGCCAGCCGCAGCTCTGCACGAGGCTCTCTAACGTGAACGTCATATTCCAATCCCTCTTAAACACTTTGTGTATCAAGTCGAGATGTTCCTAGGAAGTAGTTATTTGTTTGTTGTTTTTTTTTTAAATTTAATAACTTTTTAGTAAAAAAAGTGTAGCTGTGGTAGCCAAGCGGTATCACCGTGCACCTCTTTCGAGAAGGTCTAGGGTTCAAACCCCGGGCAGGCACCAATGAGTTTTCTAGTAAAACTTATGTGTCTAATTGATAATTGCAATTTATCACACGTTTTTTCGGTGAAGGAAAACATCGTGAGGAAACCTGCATATCCCTAGAGAATTCTGGGGATATGTGTAACCTACCAATCCGCATTGGAGCAGCGTGGTAGGTCTTAGCTCCAATCCTTCTCTCCAAAAAAAAAAAACGGAGAGAAGAGGCCTATGCCCAGCAGTGGGATAATAACAGGCCGTTACTTACTTACTTAGTAAAAAAAAAAAAATAATAATAAATTTTAATATTCCAATATATATTACTAACATACATACAACATAACAACACTTTATTTTAATATTATGTAAGGGTACGTTAACGTAACGAAACAAACTCATCATCATCATCCTCTTGCCCTTATCCCAATCTAAGTGGGGTCGGCACAACATGTTATAAACATGCTCTCACATGATTTAGCTGCGTTTTTACGACCGACCGCCTGCCTGACGCCAACTTACCTTAGTCATATTTTACGACACCTCGGTAAGAAAGAGGGTGGTCTATTCTACTAAACCGGATACCACACGGTGGGTCAACTTACCTTAGTCGCCTTTTACGACACCCCGGTAAGAAATGAAGGTGGTCTATTCTACTCAGCCGGATACCACATATATCTACACTAATACTATGAAGATGAAAAATTTGTATGTATGTTTTTAATGTTTTTCACACAAAAACTACTGGACCGATTTCAACAATTCTTTCACCATTGGAAAGCTGCATCTTTACTGAGCAACAAAGGCTATATTACATTAAAAAATAGGGATCAGTAATAAAAATGCAATAAACTGTGAAAAAATTGTCATAAAAATCCGTCATCGCATGCGCTGCGGAAACTATTGATGATATATTTAACAAAAATAAATCAATAGTTCGACTTAGTAGACTTTCCACTGCATGAGATAAGTATGTACGCGGGTGAAACCGCGGGACATAACTAGTATTATACACTTAAGGCTAAGAAACAGTAGCTGAAACTATAGAAAAATTTAATACAATACATTTACAATAATTAAAGAGTTACAAGATAATATACATCGGATTTCCTTTCACAATTTACCTCCTTATACAGCAGAGGGTTAATCACGACAGGTGCAATTAAGAAAATTATAAATAGGAATATAAATTCTGAAATGAAACAATAGAGTATACCTTCTGTACATGACACTCGAGTATGATCTTGGGTCCGGCCCAAGAGCACAGGACGCACTGCACCTGCATGTCCATACCCATTTGTTCCATGTAGTCCTTAAAACAGATGAATAAGAATAAGAATAATCTTTATTCGACTTTCACATTACACATTAAAAATTATTATTTATAAAAGTAGCGGCCTCTTACGATCCCACTGCTGAGAATAGGCCTTTTCTCCCCGTTTTCGGATAGAAGGATTGGAGCTAAGACCTACCACACTGCTCCAATACGAACACTAAGTACAGATGAAAGGTCGAAAAGGATGGCCACTAAGACTGGAAGCCTAACCCTCACTGCTGATTTTCAGTGTTCTCCTGATAAATAGACTTAACCAAGTAACTAACGGCAGAATCAGTTGAAAGCAAAAATTTCAAGCTGATGCCTTAGTATATTTTAAGTGATTTAATTTTTGTACATAAAAATATCAACAATTATAAAACGATCGGTGATGTATATAAGTTACGAACCGACATAAGCTTGCAGTCCTGCATTGCGCCTTGCAAAAGTACGTAAGTCGTTTGTGTGTTTGGGTATAAGATTCTCTAATAAAATTCCGCAATCAATTTCAGCTTCGCCATTACAGCAGTTTAAAAACACTGTTAAAAAGAGGCCTACCATACTGTTGAGGGTTACTTAGATGATGGGAATAAGTTCGACCCTCGTCCCAATCTGTGTTTACATTTTAGAAACATTGATTAGGACGACCCTAGTGTGACAACCAATCGTGCCAACTAATGTATAGAACCGGCTATACTCACGTCTCATTCTATCGGGTTAGCCAGACTAGTTTCGAACCCATCCGGGGCACTTATTCATGAGCTCTTTACACGACGTTATCGCGGCGGGAACGTCCGCCGTGATAACGCCGCGATGGGTTCGAAACTAAACGGGCTAACCCGATAGAATAAGACGTGAATATAGCCGGTTCTATACATTAACTATCAATACTACTCACGATAGTTTAAATTAAAAAATCGTGCCAACTGTTTACGATGTAGCTATCACATTCTTAAGTAGCATCTTACCACACTGTAAGGAAATGGCAGAACAATAAGCTATACTTAATTTATCGATACACTCTACTTCTCTAGTTTCACCTCTCTAGATCACCCGTTCCCCAATTGAACCACCATGACTTTACGTTTGACAGCGAAAAACTGTGATTGTATTCAACGTAAATCTTAAAAAAATTTTAGAGCCCGAAAACAGGAATAAAAAGACACAAGAACATTTTTTTAAATAAAAGCTAGCTAGATCGATTTTCTCCTCCAAAACCCCTTACATGGTGAATTTCGGGAAAATCTTTAAAACCGTTTCCGAAATTCAGAAAATATATTCATATACATACCAGATTAACTCATTTAAATATTAAAGATACACAGATAAGAAGTAGGATTCTTGGTTTCTGTACCTTGTTTGGTCGAACTTGTGACTGGCATGTAACATCGAATTATGTTGTACTATACGAAAATTATGAGAAACACTTTATCACCTAAGAGAGACTTAAAAATTTAGCATGAGTCTTTGACATACCCCATCTTGACTAATTATTTCAAGCGCGTCCTCAACCATCTCTGGTATACTGACGCATGCGCCTATCTCGTCACAGGTCTGGAGGGTATCCGAGGAAGATGGTCGACTTATAACTAAAAGTGCAATATATAATTAAATATACATATAATATATAATTTAATTACTGAACACAGGGGAAGTGAGTAAGTAGCGGCTTGTTTTTATCCCACTGCTGAGAATAGGCCTCTTCTCTCCGTTTTTTTGGAGAGAAGGTTTGGAGCTAAGACCTACCACGCTGCTCCAATGCGGATTGGTAGGTTACACATTTCCCCATAATTCTCTAGAGATATGCAGGTTTCCTCACGATGTTTACCTTCACCGAAAAGCGTGTGATAAATTCCAATTATCAATTAGTACACATAAGTTTTACCAGAAAAACTCATTGGTATCTGCCCGGGTTTGAACCCGTGAACTCTTTGAAAGAGTCGCACGGTGTTACCGCTGGGCTACCACCAGGGGAAGATACATAGAGTTAATATAGCAATGTCCAAAGCCATTATAAATATCCTGCAGTAGAAGCCCTGGCGACCAATCCAACCTCAAAAATAGTGTCCACTGCTATAGCCAACCCTATGTCCAAATTTAGTAATTATGGGTAGAAAAATAAACACCGATAGAAAACACCTAGACACAACAGTAGAAGAATATATAGTGATTGAAATTCTATATAACATAAAATGCGATTATTTTTAAAAGCTATAATTTAACTTGCTTTGTATGTATGTGAAGGTGGAATCTTGCAAGTTAAATTTGACCCTTATCAGTGTCCGATGGAGCTGAAATTTTCCATACTGATCCAGTTCCGATGACAATGCATGTTTATTATAAGCATGAGTTGATGCTGCTGTCAGGATGGGCTCCAGATGAATTTTTTTTTGTCATTTCTTTAGGTTTTGTATTATATTTAAATGATTAACTAGTTTTTATTAATTTGGGGGAACTTTGCTGATTGTTGTATTAAATTTTTTAACTTAATTTTTACAATTCATTGTACTGTTTGTTTCCATTATATAAATAAATAAAATAAAAAAACCCTCAACAGTTAACAGTACGGACATGAAGTGTTATAATTTTTTTTTTTTTATAAATATATGGGACACTTACACACACGGTCGTCCCGTCCCAAAGTAAGTAACTTAATACTTGTGTTATCATTATGGTAGACAGACAACTGGTGAATATATACTTATATATTTTTAAATGTTGGTAAAAGCTTTTTTTTATTAACTTGTTACAATTTCATAGTGCTTTCATTGCCCATTGCCATATTAGCATTTAGACTTTATAAGTCATATTTAATATAAATAAAAAATAATAATACTAAAATAAAATCATTATAAATGCAAAATGTGGAAGAACAAATTATAAGAAGTGCTGAAAACTTACATGAAACGTTCAAAGCATCGCTAGAAGGTAGCACCGTTGACTGGTACATCGTTCTGCAAGCCGACCCAAACATGCAAGCAGACAGGCAAGTGCACACAAGCAAACGTGAAGAAACAATAAAAGAAAACCTCATAAAAAAATCAAAACAAGCTTCACACCTCCCATAGTTATAGACATTAATAAGCAACCTACTAGGTTGATTCTGCTAAGTTGCTGGACTTTAAACTACGATTCAACTGCGGCGTTTGAATAATCTAAAAATGCTAGAATAGGTTTAAGCTATAAGAGGTAGAAACATTTTTAATTTTTTCGATTAATAGATGGAAATTTTGAAACAAGCCACACTTACAAACCTTATCGCACGCTTGGCATTAAGGTGGATGAATTCAAAATTAGTCTCAATTGAGAGATACATTGATTAATTAGCAATTTATAAAACGGTCATTAGACCTGTCGTAATGTATGGATCAGAATGTTGGGCAATAAAAGAAAAGGATTAAAGAAATGTGCATGCGATGAGGAGGTGTGGTGTGACAAAACTTGATAGATTACGCAATGTGTATCAGGGGAAGTCTGAAAGTTGCGCCTATTATAGAAAAGATGAGAAGTGCGAGACTAAGTTGGTATGGTCATGTAATGAGGAGGGATAAAAATCATGTGACCAAAATAGTTTAAATATGAATTGGATGGATGTATGATTAGGGGGAGGCCGAAAAAAAGATTGATGGACTGTGTGAAAAATGCATATTAAAGGATTATTTTAATTTTGTACACTTTTTTACCAATTATGTTTTTTTTCCAACATTTTTTATGGTACATAAATAAATAAATAAATTAAATGCAATTTATGACATTGCACTACGAACTATTAAAAAAGACATTTTTTGCCCTTCCAAGTTACGGGTCTCTTTAACACTCGCGAGTTTTGTAGGCGCTACGTTAATCTTTATTGTTATTTTGCCACAAAACTTTTTTGAATTCTGTCAATTTAATACTAAGCGTGCGATATATTTTATTAGAAAACACGCTAATATTTTTATTTGCAGTTGAATTTCCTACTGTGAATTAGCCTTGTGTTGACCACAAATTAAGTGATAATTAATTTTCTGGAAATATAACCACAGATAAGCCATTATGCAAGGGTTTACCGAGACCGGAGATTTTTTTATTAGTTGGTGTAAAAATTTTGAAATTGTTAAGAGCATATAATTTTTTTAATACTATTAAGTCTCGTTAACGAGTTAAATGTAAATATCACGAAAGATAAAGATAGATATAGATAAAGATAAAACGATATTTATAGCTAATAAAGTACGAGATTTAATTGAAGCTGAAATCAGAGACGGAGATGAGAATTTAACCAGAAGTTCTGACCTTTTAGAACGACACTCAAAGCTTTACGTTTCTAGAGGACTATTACGACACGATGGACATTCGTTATGTATATGTACATTTAAGAGAATTTAAATCATTGGATCCCATTTAAAATAGGAGCTTTCGGGTAGAAACTAATCAAGAAAGGAGTAAATAGGAGTGCAAGTAAAGACTCGTGTACAATAAAGCACGCTAGAAAACGCTGATAGAGTTCATAAATTTGCATGCAAACAATTCTTGTGCGTCGTTTGTTAGGCATGCCTGATATGATAAAGGCACAAGGGGATAGAAAACGGTAACACCCTTATTATAAAACCAATTCTTTATTGATGTTAAATTTTTAATATCTCGAATTTTCCGTATTGGTACAAATTACCTTGGATTTTCCATATTGATACAAAGTTTCGTCAACAACACGTTAACATATTTACCGTTCTTAAAGTTTTTGTGAACATGGAATTTTCAGAGGGGCTCTTTTAATTTACTATAATTATCCAGTTGTGTAATAATGTAAATTTAAACACAATTTATTTTAAAAGAAGTTTTCGACTAAATTTATTTTACTCAACTTACTGAAACTGATCTTATCATACTCGTAAATCAAATTTAATAAACCAATATTCATGATAATTAATATTTATCAATAAAAATTATAAAGTTTTGCAAGTTATAAAATGTGGTCTATGCCAAGGTGGTATTTAGTTCCTATTATGCTCCCTTTATATATTTCAATGTATCCATTTTAAATAAAAAATAAAGCTTATGTGATATTATAATGTGTAATATGTTGTTACAAAAATATATATACTCACGGAGAGACTATTATTTGTGTACTGTTAACACACTTTGTATCGGCGATTTTACATAAAGGAAGAATTGGTGTATTAACTTTTATATTATAAATAGTTTCTAAGATTTTGTTATTGCAGTTTATGTGTGAAAGATAATTATTATCTGTAAAAAAAATACATATGTTAGGAATGATATGATGCCAAATTTGGTAAAGTTTTGTTGAATATAAATTGATTTTTTATGCAAAGTAAGTAAAAAGTAAGTATGTATCCATAACGATTTGTCTATGGGGTTCATAAAAAAGTTCAGTCACTCAGCGGACGATGAAGGGAGCTGTGCTTAGAGTATCTCTACGTGATCAGAAATGAGATCCATCTCTATAGATCTCCTCATTTCTGGTCTGAACCAAAGTCACCGACATTGCACAACGTGTGGAGAAGCTAAAGTAGTGATGGGCGGGCCCATAATATGGAGAACTGATAGGCTTTGTGGTCTCAAAGTATTAGAACGGCGACCACGCACCGGAAAACGCAGTGTCAGTAGATCCCCTATGAAATGGACTGACGCCCTCAAAAAGGTCGTAGGAACCGCCGGATCCAAGCGTCACAATATCATGTTTAATGGTGATCCCATAAAGACACCTATGTTCAGAAGTGGACGTCCATTTGTTGAAAAAGAAGTAGAAAGATGTTTCAATAAACATCATAAAATAATTGCATTAAAATCTATAACTGCTCCAAATCCAGCTGCTGTTTTCCAAAATAAAGATAGGTGCAATTAAAAACAATATTACTTTTATATATCTACTATACAATTTTAGTTTGCCAATACAATCTAATTTTTTTTTGCCAATAATTCTAATGTTAAATTGAGATGATTTCATATGCATGATATTTAAATATTGGCGTTTAATTTTTAATAGTATGTCATTAAAATTAAACAATTAAATTTTTATATTGAGTACATACTTATTCCAAATTCTGTGCTGCTTTGTATGAAGTAAGGCTGGTTCTGATCTTTTTCGAATATATCGTTAAATCGACTAAATGCATCATGTATCTTTGGTAACTGTTTATCATTTTGTTTATCCCACAAACTTGGATATCGTTTATCATTACCATATACATCGTTATCAATATTTGGCAATATATCACTCTGCGATATTGTAGGATAAAGCATTTTATAGTAATTATTATTTGCATTAATATTTGTTATATCAGGTAGATTAGCATCTACACTCTCATTTATAATGTCCTGTATATTTATATCTTTATTGCGGCACTCAGTTTTACGTGGCAATAGTTTTGTGTTATTTTTCTGAACTACTGCGTTGACTTTTGCGTAAGTGCCATCTACTTTACGCATGCACACACTTTCTGTGATCTTTATACTTCTAGGTATATTGTTTTCATCCTCAAGTGGATATATGCCACTTATGGTTCTTTGACGTTTAACTGGCAAAGATTTTTGCAATATTTCCTAAAAAGAAGAAAGTAATAAGACAAGTATGATATTGATAATCATAAAGTTTGTCTTATAATGAGAACGTAGCAACTTTGCATCAATTGACCGTTTACTGCAAATAGTACTGAATTACAACTTGCTGGTACTTGAATAACTAAAGACCGATATACATTTATTTCAGTTTTTTACACTTAATTGATTTATTAAAAACTTTCTTAGATGCAGAAAATAATAATACTTTTAATATTAATGATTTACGTAGGTAGGTCGTCCTAGATATAAATGATATCGCCTAACCAGCGAATAGACATAGATTAGCAAAAAACTTACCCTCTCATTTGCGAAAATATATTTCCGTTTTAACACAGAATTTGAATTATCTGTAATCCTGCTAGTAATTTTCTTCCGCTCATAGCATTTGGTTGTTAAATTAAAATGGGAAATACTACCGTCATTTGTGATGAATTTAATTTTCATTTCCGTAGGATTGGTGACACATTTTGGCTTAAAGTTGCACGCGGTGTCGTTCATAAGAGCATAATTTGGTTTAACTGTCTTTAAATTGTAGCTTCGTAGTACTCTGTCGCTAGAAGTCGCGGTTGTATTTACATCTATATTTTGCAATAGACTTCTTTTTGGATGGAGGGAAACAACAGCTTTCTTTAACTCTTGGCTGTATTTCATGTATATATCACTGGGTCGCTTAGGTGTTACGGTTATCGCGGGAGAGTAGGTCATTTTATTACACGCTTCTCGAGCCTGTAATGGAATATAGTTGTATGTAACTAATGATTTCCCGCCATTTTGTATCCGGCTAAGTAGAATAGACCGAGCTGTCGTAAAAGGCGACTAAGGTAAGTTGACCTGCCGTGTGGTATCCGGGTAACTAGAATAGCCTACCCACATTTCTTACCGAGGTTTAGTAAAAGGCGAGTATGGTACGTTGACCCATCGTGTGGTATCGGGTTGAGTAGAACAGACTACCCTCATTTCTTACCGAGATGTCGAAAAGGCGACTAAGGTAAGTTGACCCGCCGTGTGGTATCCGCGTAACTAAAATAGACCACCCTCATTTCTTAGCGTGGTGCCGTAAAAGCCGACGAAGGTCAGTTGACCCGCAGTGTAGTATCCAGCTGAGTATAATAGACCACTCTCACATCTTACCGTGGTGTCGTAAAAGGCCACTATGGTAAGTTGACCCGCCATGTGAAATCCGGGTAACTAGAACAGACCACCCTAATTTCTTAGCGAGGTGTCGTAAAAGGCTGCCTAATGTGAGTTGACGCGCCGTGTGGTATCCAGCTGAGTATAATAGACCACCCTCACACCATACCGACGTGTCGTAACAGGCGACTAAGGTAAGTTGACCCGCCGTGTAGTATCCGGGTAACTAGAATAGACCACCCTCATTTCTTACCGAGGTGCCGTAAAAGGCGACTAAGGTAAGTTCTTAAAATGTTTATTTTCAATAATTATTTCTTCTACTCGCTTTGAGCTTCTTTAGTTTTTTACCAATATTTGAAAATTCAAAATATTTTCTACTCTAGAGTAAGTGGGCTATTAGGTTCGTAAAAGTAGGTAGGTTAGAGAAAGTGACACTGTCGGGACAGCAGTGAAACCTACGTCTCAACCTAGGGAACTGGGTGGAATAGTCCAGAATAGGAACTGACCACCCATTCTGTATTGACTGGCATTCCTGAGTTTATACAGATAGAAAAGTGTATTTTCTAACAATATAAAAATAACAAAAACCTACAAACTGAAGCCATTCCTTCAATCATTCAAATAAAAAATGATTTGAATAAATATTGACTTGAAATATTGAATTAAATAAATATTGACAAACCACTAAGCTGTGACAGCCCAGCGGTAACACCGTGCGGCTCTTTTGAGGAGGTCACAGGTTCAAAACCGGGCAGACACCAATGAGTTTTTCTGTTAAAACTTGTGTCTAATTGATAATTGCAATTTATCACACGCTTTTCGGTAAAGTAAAAAATCGTGAGGAAACCTGCATATCTCTAGAAAATTCTGAAGATATGAGTCACCTACCAATTCTCTAGGTCCAATAGGTATTAGCTCCAATCCTTCTCTCCAAAAAACGGAGAGAAGAGGCCTATTCCCAGCAGTGGGAGAGTAACAGGCCGCTACTTAGCAAAACCACTATATTAAAAGAGCATCCCAGTATTAAATAATTATTGATTTGACCTGTAATCTCTTTGCCTTATGCTGCTTCTTGAATTTTGATAGACGAAGACGCTCTTGCTTGGCTCGTTGTATGATAAAATCAACATCTAAATCACTTTTAAACATCTTCGCATGGATTAGCTCTATTAGATAGACTTTCTGAAAATACAAATGTTGAGCTGTGAATGGATAACTATAAGCAATTTTTTTATTTTGTATAATATTTAAAAATTTGTATAAAAAAAAATTAAACTTTACATGCTATTGAATAGTATTAATTTTGAATTTAAAATAATGAATAAAAATATAATAAATAAATAATTATTCACAATTTTTTTTGTATAATTATTTCTTTTTTTTTGTAAGTTCAAATTTATGTAATTAATAACACTATTTGTTTGGTATATTTTTAATAATAGTGGTTTAAGTCAATTATATTATACTTTACTTCTGCTTAAATTTGTAGCATGTTATGTTTCCAAAAATATGTAAATAAGGAAAATATTATTTTGCATCTTTCTCAGTAATATTCATTATACTGTATTAAAAGTCCAGTTTCATTAATTCCCACTTAATGATAACAGATGGCCACACATATTTTCCTACACTCCAAAGACTTAATATAAACTAAATATGAATCAACCATGTTGAAACACAAACGTAAACTGATCAATACAATATTTAATTAAAATATATTTCAAAATATTACCTTGTTTAAATCACAAAAGGTGTTTACTTCTCAAATCAATAATTGATTAAAATCAAATTATAGGTATTAAAGATGAATGAGAAATATGTAATAAAAAATATTATATAGTTTTACCTTATAATTTGACGGCAAACTCATAGCTTTAGCTATTTGTTGTAGTTGACGATATGTGTGGTCTTCTAAGCGCTTGTTCGATGTATTGTAACTCTCCATTTTTAAAAACAAATTTTTGCAAACTATAGTTGAAAATTCCAATTTTGAACACGTGAGCCACAATATCATAAATCGTAAGTAATTAAACAGAGCTTGACAACAAAAAATGAAAAGAATCATTTAATATACCCTCACGTAAAATAAAAAATCAAAGAAATGGTTTTCTTTAATAAGCATCTTGAGTACCAATCTAGTTAAATTACATCGTTTTTGCGAAACTGTTATTAGCAATTTAGTATTGTTTTGATAAAATATAAGTTAAGGTTTCGAACTTTAGATTTAAATTTTTTCAATGTTCTTGCGTTTTGATTATGCTTTATTTTATACACAACAAAATTGTTTTAGATATACATACTCAAACAAAAATCTTTAACTCACTTAATTATTATTATTAATATCTTATTTGACATAATGAATTTTTTTATAAGTTAATATTTATAATATCCAAGTTTACTTAAAATTAACTATCACAAACAGTGTGATTTAGTTTTTTGGAGTGCAAATTCAAAACGGTGTTCTTGTGTATTTATCAATAACGCTCATAAGATGGCTCTGTCAGGTGCGTTTTAAAAATATTGTTGTAGAAAGACAAAAATTGAAATCTATTCGAGTAGGTAGATGACTATTATGATCTTGCCTAAATCGTTAGCATTGAAAGGACGAGTATTATCATATAAATATCTCGAGTTTATTTAAAGGAAATGCTCTAAGTTCGTTTGGGTTTATTTTACTGCTCACGTAGGTGAAGTTTAAAAATATAATACCTATACATTTGTTTTATTAGAGTTTTGTAATATTTTCTTTTTAATAATAAGAATCGCGAGGACGACTGAAGTATCGGCCTTTTAGGGTTTCTATAATGGATCAATCCATTATTGAACCGTAATAAATCCCCAAGATCGTTTTATTTAGTAGTTTCATTAACTTTGACTTTATTACACTTTTGATTATAAAAAAACCATTTCTATGAATCCGAACTTTACTCCACAATTAACAACCAAATATTGAATATATTATTATGTATTAAATATATAAAAGAAAAGAGAAAAGAATTTTAACAACCCAGTCGCAAACCCAAACTAACCCATTGCTGTAAGTTTAGAACAATAGGATTTATTAAAACAAAACTTGATTGTAACAGATATTTATTATAAAGTTATTATATTCCAAAGCCATATTTATTGATGAGTGGTAGTGACGGTATTGTAGCCTTCTTATTCCTCTGCATTACCTTTTTAAAAGGATGAATGTGGTTCTCCCTAAAAATGTAAAGAAAATTATAAATGTGTGTGTCAGCTTAAACACGTTTACGATTTCTTTATGTATTTAGGTAAGAAGAAAAACCTTTATGTTTCCTTACTTGTTTTAATTATATTAGAATGTTATTCAGCTCATTTAAAAAGGATACAATAATTCCTAAACGTGACGTCATATCTCTTTTTCTTTTTTTATGCGTTTGATTTTTAAGTTTTAAACACTAATAATAATACAACAAACTACGTACTTTAACGTTTTAAAGTGCGTAGTTTCACTTGAAAATTAATTTAACTGCTATTTACCTTGTAGACGCCGTGTGGTATCCGGCTGAATAGAATAGTACCACCCTCATTTCTTACCGAGGTGTCGTAAAAGGCGACTAAGGTAAGTCGACCCGCCGTGTGGTATCCGGCTGAGTAGACAGACCAACCTCATTTCTTACCGAGGTGTCGTAAAAGGCGACTAAGGTAAGTTGACCCACCGTGTGGTATCCGGTTTAGTAGAATAGACCACCCTCTTTCTTACCGAGGTGTCGTAAAATACGACTAAGATAAGTTGACGTCAGGCAGGCGGCCAGTCGTAAAAACGCAGCCAAATCATGTGAGAGCATGTTTATAACATGTGCCGACCCCACTTAGAGTGGGATAAGAGCAGGAAGATAATATTAAATTTACCTTGTAGATAAATAACTGGCATTATCTTTCATCGCTTCTTTAAACGTAGTCGCTTTCTTAACGAAAGGCAGTTGTTTTCTTTCGATCTCGCTCAATTCAAGTTCCTGAAAATAAATTTTATTTATATTTCTTGACAAAGAAAATCTAGTTAAACATAATTACGAATTTCACTCTCGTTTAATTGTTTAACCTTATTTTAATTAACGTTTAGCCGTGTGGTATCCGGCTGAGTCGTATAGACCATCTACATTTCACCTACACTCCAGTGTGCTTTGTGTGAATTGTTTTTAACCTATTCGATCGCGTTAGCGTAACGCCAATTTGTATGGCGCTGGAGGAGTGGTCACTAGATGTCGCTTTTAGAGCGTCGCAAACGCGATGGAGTTGGTTCGGAGACTCGCAATAAGCTACACTATTTACCTATGAGGATAGTCCATCAAAAAATATATTGTATGACTGTTGTCGCCAATGACTTCCGCTTTGTATTTTATAGCAACACAGTCATGTAACATTTTATCTATTTATTTTACCAAAATAATTAATAGATTGAATTGTACTCGTCGGAGAAAATGCAACTGAGGTCCAAAGCAGATTGGCGAAATGACACAACCAATTGGAGAGAGTCGGTTTGAAAATCAGTCGTACAAAAACTGAACATATGTACTACGACGGATGGATATGTGCCTAGAGGGAGGCCTAAAAAGAGATGGTTGGATTGTGTGAAATATGATATTCATATAAAGGGAGTGGCGCCAGAGTTGACGAAAGATAGGACAGAATGGAAGAGAAAAACATGTTGTGCCGACCCCACTTAGAGTGGGATAAGGACAGGGAGATATAATTAATAGATTGAATAGTTAAATTTATATAAACTCTTTCTTTTTCTTTATACGACCCGTACTCTCTTTCTTCTTCAATTCGTGTCCTTTTCCTTCTATTACTCAAAGGTTGACTATATATTATCCCTTTTAGGGATAAGTCCGCCTTTATGCATGTGCTTTTTTACTTTTTCTTTCTCTTTTCTTACCATATTTATAAAAGAAAAAAATATATATATATGTCGGATCAGGGGGCCGATTGAGATTAAAATCTTCTGCGTCAGACATCGTGTGGGCAATATAAGGCGTGTGGTAATAAACGGGCAGTATAGTATCACAATAAACGATTTAATAATTAAATTAAACACAATCAGAGCAACGAGTCGTAAAACAATTCCCGGACGTGTTACTCGCTCGGCGGCTGGCAGCGAAGTGAACTGTGTTGCCACCGGTCTGCTCGAAAATGTCCAGACTTTGTCGAAACGTTATAGTGGACAGATAACGCTTGCGGCTCGTTGTTACAATAATGCATTATCTGTTACATTCCATAGACAAATGCATTATCTGTTACTGGTTACCGACATATGTATATATATATATAGTCTTACCGTTATTTTTTCATTGTCCCTTATTTGTTTAGTCAACATATTTCTATATTCGATCTGTCGTCTAAGTTCTTCATTAGCACTGTCTAGATTCTTACGTAGTTCGTTATATGCTTTCGTTTTTACTTTATCCATTGTTAGTTTTCTGGCTTGCCTTTTATTTTCTAACTCAAGATTTATTTTTTCAATGTGACATTTGTATTCTTTCGCTGCTTGCTACAATACAAAATTTATTTAATTATTTATTTGACTTGACTAAATGGATTGGCATTTCAATGATTAGTGTAATAATAATATTTTTGCTATAATACCGTGTGGTATCTGGCTGAGTAGAATAGACTACCCTCATTTCTTACTGAGGCGCGTTAAAGGCGGCTAAGGTTAGTGCCGTGTGGTATCCGGCTGAATAGAATAGACCACCCTTCTTTTTTATCGAAGTGTCGTAAAATGCGACTAAAGTAAGTTGATTCGCCGTGTGGTATCTGTTTGGATATAATAGACCATTCTCGTTTCTTACAGAGGTGTCGTAAAAGGCGACTAAGATAAGTTGACGTCAGGCAGGTGGCCCGTCGTAAAATACCTAGCCAAAGCCTACCTAGCTAAGAGCCAGAATTAGTAGTAGCTTCATTAAAATTTGACGATTCGAAAGAGCTTGTAAAAGTCAACTCAAATAAGGAATAATTGAATGTAACAGCCAAGCATTATCCTTACTTTTGATAGATATCCGCGAATTAACGCCTAAATAATAAATATAAGTCTTTTGTTAACCATACAAATGGTTAAAGTTGGTTAACCTTAAAAGCTAGACATAAGCTGTCACAGACTTTTATTTAGAACTTTTAGAGGGGAACAATTTTGTAATTTATGATTTTTAAATAACTATCACTGTTTACTCAGCGCACGCAATGAAAGCTTTAAATTTTGCCGTTTTCGTACTATTTTTTATTGCTCTTCTACTGTTCATCTTAGCGTGATGTTATATAGCCTATAGCCTTCCTCGATAAATGGACTATCTTACACTGAAAGAATTTTTCAAATCGGTCCAGTAGATCTTGAAATAATCGCGTTCAAACATACAAACAAACTCTTCAGCTTTATATATTAGTATAGATAGCCTGCCTCGATAAATGGACTATCTTACACTAAAATAATTTTTCAATTCAGTCCAGTAGTTCCTGAGATTAGCGCGTTCAAAAAACAAACAAACAAACTCTTCTGCTTTATATTTTAGTATAGATACCTAAATTATTTTAATGATTATAGTGACAATAAAAATTATGTCTTACTAGTTTTGTACTTAGTTTATCTAACTCGATCTTTTTGAGAAATTCATCACTCTGCTTTTCGTTTTGTTGTTTCCATTCAGACGCTACCCTGATGGTAGCTTCTTCTAAATCATTTGCCAGTCTTCTTTCACGATTGTAATTTTCTACAAACACTTCTTTTTCTCTTCTAAGCATTTGCTAAAATACAATAAAATTTAATGTAACTTTATATTATGATGACAGGCGGAGAAGTGCGGTGCGGAGCGGAGAGGAGAGGTGCGCAGAGGACAGTGGCAGCGCCATTTTAGTTACTTAGTCGTGATTTGTATTTGCAAAAGAATAAATTGATCGCATTCTGAGAAAACCGTTTTCTATTTATTGAATAAATACAATAATTATAAGAAAAGCTTTTAACAAAAACTTTTAATATTATATAATTTCAGTTAACTATAGGGATCTAAAGTTAACTACGTTAAGTTTACATACTGTAACATATCTTAAGTTTATTTGAATAAAGAATATTTTGAATTTGAATTTGAATAACCGTTTAGAATTCCCTCTTCTGGAGCCAAGAATCAGATCATGCTTATCATAAATAAAGCTGGGATAGCCCAGCGGTGTGACCGTGCGACTCTTTCGAGAGGGTCACGAGTTCAAACCCGAGCAATGAGTTTTTCTGTTAAAACTTGTGTCTAATTGATAATTACAATTTATCGCACGCTTTTTGGTGAAGGAAAACATCGTGAGGAAACCTGCATATCTCTAGAGCAATCTGGGGATATGTGTAACCTACTAATCCGCATTGGAGCAGCGTGTAAGGTCTTAGCTCCAACCCCAAGCAGTGGTGGTAACCCAGCAGTGGGATTAACCTAGCAGTGGGATTGCAGCAGACCGTTACTTTTTTTATCATAAATATGCATTGTCATTCGGACAGTATGTAAAATTTCAGCTCAATTGGATACCGGGATGTTGGTACATTGCAAGTTGAATAAAAGCTTTTAAATAAAGGAAAAATATCGTTGCTATATTTCAATTTAGTAAATATAATAAAAGTATATGATAATTAATTTTATTTAACTTAACTATTAGATGCAACTAACTACGATAATTAAGCAAACCATTTGATTCAATTCCCTCTGCTTCTCCCTTCGTAATTCTTCCAATGCTATGTTAATAGCTTTAACGTCTATTTCTCTTTCTTGCCTTCTTTCGTTTTTGATACGTGTCAATTTAATTTCATGCCCTTTCAAAAAGTTCTGCTTGTTTGTTAACTGTAGATTTTTTTTCTTTTCCATATCTAAAAATTTTTGCTATTGCTTATTGTTATATTACAAGTAATAATTATTCTACAACATAAGAAACAAAAAAAATAGGTCATGTTACTAGTTATTTTCTTTTACTTTTTAGAGACATTTATCTGTTACTTAATTTATTTGTTGGTTAACTATCCGACACTTTATCAGTAACTTGTGAAACAGGCTCTAGGGTTCTATAGTGAGTAATCTCTTATAAAGCTCTCATGTGTCTTGTAAAAAAAATTATATTAAATTTAAACTTTAAAATTTTAAGTATATTTTAGTTAAATAAGTTATTTTATAGAGAATTATTTTTAGTATCGTAATTGTAGTGTTTATAAACTAATGTATGAATATAGCACAGGCTCAAACAGGCACTAACAATGAACAACATGTCACTTCACGACCACTCTCACCAAGGGCTCTCGTGTTACTGTCGTGGTGCATCATGAGACCGTGTATGTACTAGTGTGGGTTAGTGTGACTATGTTCGTGTATGTGTTACATATATATGTCTTGTATACAAATGTACAGAGTACGTTATACACGTCTCAATCCGCATACACTACAATAATCAATGGAACATTTTTTTCTATTCATAATTTAAAACATATCATTATAGTTAAAGATGAAATACTGCTGATCTTATAGATAGCGTTAACTTACCCTCGTAGTAATCTTGTTCCATTTTCTTCTTCATCTTTTCTAACCGACTATTCTCTATCTGCCTCTCTTTCTGTAATGTTTCTTGCCTTATTCTATTGGCGCTGGCTATTTGTTCGTCGTAAGCCTGTCGACGTTCAAACATTTCTTTTTTTCGTCGTTCAAAATTCCGCCGTTCTTTTTCTTCCTGTTAAGAAAGAGTTGGATTAATTGAATTTTACAACATTTACTAACATTATTAACAATATCTGGGTGACTGAGCCTTGCTCGGTAAATTTTTAAAAGATATAAAAAAAATTAAAATTTAAAAAGAGTTGAGGAGGTGGGACTCGAACCTAGTCCGAGCTTGTCCGAGTGGCGAGACATCGTGAGGCGAGCAACATCTGCCACCCATAAGAATACTTAGTGTTAACCACGACCACTCTGTCGTGTTGCGACTGAGAAGAGAGACTTGACAGTTAATGGCAAAAATTCAATTCAATATTAATTTTAGTATTTTTTAATGCCCAAAAACAGGGATAAATTGTTTTATTTTAATAAAACCTAGCTAGATCGATTTTTCTCTCCCAAAACCTCCTACATGCTAAATTTCAGGAAAATCGTTGGAGCCGTTTCCGAGATTCCGAAAATAAATATATATATATATATATATATATATATATATATATATATATATATATACACACATACAAGATTAACTCAATTAAATACTAAAGATACAAATTTTAAAACTCATGCCTTTAAGTGTTAATATGAAGAAAATAAGATTGAGACATTTATCATACCTTCATTTTGACATCATTTAAAAGAACTTGATGCCATAGTTGGTCAATATCAGCCTCATTCCGTTCCATAGTCCTTTTTTCTTGCATTTGCAATTTTTGCATTTCTCGCAGTTGTATCTCATCTATTTTTGTATAGCGCATACCATTTGCTCTATGAACAAAAAAAGATTTCATTAATATTGTCTCCACTACATGTTTGTTTGTAAAGTAACGCCTAATTCTATAAATTATCACAATTTTCTACTACTTTTATGTTCGAAATTACAATTATAAATATTACATAATTTATAGAATTAGCCGTTACTTTGCGGAAATCCATAATACAGAAGTAATAAGATTATTTTGCTATAAATCGCGATGAAGTAAAATAGAAAATATATATAATGCTAAATGTAGAAAGGACTATCCGTTTTCATAACTGATACATGCAAGATTCGTAAAAACACACGCACAAACCTCCACCACCGCCACCACAATACACAAGCACTACACATGTTCACTATCACAAACTCAACAATTGTTTCGCCCAGCAACCGAAGCATCATTATGAGATAGACTCCACGCAAAGAAAAGAAAGAAAGAATGTAAATTTTTTTTATAGTGGTTTTTTTATAGTGCAAAATAATCTTATTATTCCTTTTGCATAAGGTCCTCCTTAGGTATAAGGACGAATAGTACACTCTACATTTAGCATTATAGTTTTCTTTTATAGCGGATAATAGCAAAATAATATTCTCTTTATTTTTGTAAATGTGATAACTTACATTTTTTCTTTTTCAAGAGCTTTTAAACACTCACGGGCCATTTCCTTTTCAATTTTATCTTCATACTTTTCTATTTTTGTTTGCTTTTCTTTGCAGTAACCACATTCTTTCAAGGCCTGTTTAATTTCAAGTTCTTTATTTAATTCTTCATCTTCTTTCTGCAGAAGGAGCTGCAGTTTATATCTTCTACGTCATAATTTAATTTCTTCATCAGATAATAACTTTTTTACTTTATCTTGAGCTTTATTGACAATAATTCTGAAAGATTTAAAAAAGTATATTAAATATTTTCATTGGTACATACCAATGAAAAACTTGGCATACATTAGCCAAGTTTTATAGTATCTTAACATATTGGTATGTGAAGAAAAGTGAATAATAAAATAAAATTGTATCAATTTAATATTAACCCAATTGTTTTCAGTTTACAATAAAACAAAAACTATAGTAAAACGGGCCAAATACATAAAGGATACTTATGGATTTCGAAATATTATCATAACACTCTTGTTATTCTTGGTTATTCTCTATAACCAAATAGAATAGCCCAAATTTTCTCTAAATAATTTGTCGATTCTTCGAGAGTGTATATTTGGGTGCACTTTGTGGGAATATGATTTTTTTTGGGTGAAGAAAAGCATTGAAACAATCTTACGACTTACTTTTGTAAATGGATTGCATCGTAATCGACGATGTCCATAGTTTTCTTCATTTCGTCAACGTTGATAAGAGTTTTAGCATCACAGTGTTGTCTCATCTTAAAATCGAATAAAGAGTTAAAAAAAACTTGTGAAATAAGCTTTCGAACTAAACAGTGAAATATAATTAATTTAAAAAACGAAGGAATAAATTATATATTATAGCGGGGTATTCGAAATTTAGAAAAAGTTGGTAAAAAACGTCCACCCTAAAAGGTCGACGAATCGTGTCTTGAGTTAATTTTGTTGCTTAATGTCTGTGGTGTATGTGTTCACGTGTAATGTTTAGTATTATAATTTATACTAAACATTACAAGACAGACTCAAACACACACTAACAGTATCTACACGTCCACTCTCGCCAACGGGCACTGTTGCTAATGACGTGGTGCGCTTTGAAGTGTGTGAAGTTCCCATTGTGCACTAGTATTAGTATGTTTATGTATTGACATATGTATGTATTATATGTTGTGTGTCTTGTAGATAAAAGTTTAGAATCACATATCTCAATCCACATACACTACAATATTTTACATATTTTATATTTAATTTTATGATCGATGATTGCCAATGAATAATATAAATCTATACTTATTTTGAAACAAGGGCAGCGAAAGCTGTCTGTATGTATGTGATCGATTTTCTCCAAATCTACTGAACGGATTTCTGTACGGTTTTTAATAAAAGGTAGAGCAATTCTTCCGGATGGTTTAGGTTTTAGACCGCGCGCCCTCTACAAAGAGGGCGCGCGTTGTAATAAACTTGCCTGCCGGGAGCTTTACTCCCATGCGCCGCGCAATCCACCAGAGATACAACAATTTGATGTTCTAGAGAATTGTAGATCTACAAAAATACTACAAAAAAATCTTTAATAGTCTTAATATGTCTCTATCTCTTATTGCTAACTCACAATATCAAATATTATGTTCAAAATTAAAAATATATATTTTTAATTTAATAAAATAAAGGAATTACGGGGATTTTTTTTTGAGATACACTAATAAACTAAACGTGGGAGGAGCTTTGAACACAGCTAATTATAAGATATAAAAATTATATAAAAGTATTAAAATCTAACATTACCGTCCAAAACTGAACCGGATGTCCGAAATATACTGCCTTCTGTTTTGAGTCCGCTTTTAACTTCACCATAGCTAGTTTGGCTGGTACCATTAAGTTACACGTCTTGTCTAAATCGTGTCGAGTTTTATTATTGAATGCTGACGGGATATCGATCTAACTGTTGCTTGGGTAACATCCAAATGTGCTACGATACAAAATGGAAAGGAGAATGTCAACAAAATATGTGGGACAGGATACATAACGATTGTTAGCATAATTTTTAATGAGGGTACGAAGTTGAGTGTGTGGACCCTTAAATCCGCTGATCCGAGATCCGCTGTACAGAGTTGACGCCTTTGAAATGTGGTATTGACGTCGTATAGTGAGGATTCCATGGACTGCCCACTGCATTAATGTCTCAATTTTAACACAACTTAAATTAGATAATGCACAGCGCTTATCCTTTACCTTTTCCTGCTTGCAACGTGTTATGCGATACTTTTACCACGTTGCACGCAGAGCTACTGATAACCGATGTCTGATGATTACTGGGAAAGTTGAAGGGAAAAGGCCTTTTTTCATTTATTTATCAATTTAAACAATTTAATAACAAATGTTACTTAACACTATAAAAAAACCACAGAGGTTTGTACGTAGTGTTACTGTCATCATTATAAAGAATACAGTATTATCCGGTTGCATGTATCATCTTTTAAAGGAAATAGGCAAGTATTGTTGTAAAATAACTAAACTTAGACCTAAAGTAGTCCGTAGTTCAGATAAGGTTGCGGAAAAGCTAAAGGTTCGGATCCGGGAAGTCGAGTCCTTGGATCCAATCCGCCGCAGGCGAGCCGGGCGTAGGTGACTCGCTCAAGACCATCGCGTGCCTCCCTAACGGGGACCTTGCGGGCGATTCGAAAGAGGTTTATCAGACGCCCACCTTATAAGGTGCCTGAGGCGGTCGATGCATTTGGAGCTCCCTATGCATCGTCCAGTGGAGAGAGGGGCCACTTTTAGAGAGGTGGCGCACTCTGGGGTACAGAGTTGCTGCTGGTGGGGCTGCGGGCAATGTTTTATAGGTACCCTGTCCCCGCCACCAGTAACGTGGTGGAGCACTGTCAGGTTTTTGTTGGTGCGAGTCTGTCATACCCGCCGCTCGTCCTCGTCGAGTGGTGATGACACATAATGGATTTTCTTGACATAAAAAAACGGCTAAAGGTAAATATAGGTAAATTACAGAACAATATGATTTTTGGTATGAAGATAATTGAAGTGTTTGATAGCAATGCTCAAGTCTATGAAGACAAAGTTCAGTTTAGAGGCTATTCTATTAATAAACTTACTTATATGGGTGTGTTCCCCTCCAGTATCCACATGCTGTTAAGGGTGGGGTGATGGAGTGTTCTAACAATCACTATATGGTTGGACACACACGCTACAGAAAGTGCAGCGACCGATTTATAGTGGTATTATTGTTCCATTAACTTAGTGAGTTAAACCTTAGATATACGAAATGGAAAGATGGCGTGTTGTCAAATAGTTGAGGGGAGCATGTGTACGTCGTAATTTTAGGCCTTTTAATCACTTACGATTTCAAAATTAAATGTTAAGGTTCACCGTGCGTAGACACGGTCGTTAGTCATCATTCTCTTATCCCACTCTAAGTGGGGTCGGCACAATATGTCTTCTTCCATTCTCCTCTATCATTCGTCAACTCTGGTGCCACTCCTTTAACATGCTTATTATTTTTTACACAATCCATCCATCTTTTTTTCTGCTTCCCCTAGCCATACATCCATCCATATTCATATTTTAAACTCCTTTGGTCACATGATTATCATCCCTCCTCATTACATAACCATATCAACTTAGTCCCGCACTTCTCATATTTTCTGTAATGTGCGCAACTTTCAGACTTCCCTTATACTCATTGCGTATTATATCAAGTTTTGTCACACCACTCATCCACCTTAACTTTCTCATCTCATTTACCCATTTTCTCGACTTATCTTTGAACACATTTCCACAGTGATCCATACTACACTACGACACGTTACGCTATGGCGGCACTAATGCACTGATTTTTCGACATGTATGTGACATGTGTTAACACATAATAGAGCAAATGGTTTTTGGGTTCATTATTCCTATAGCTTTAAATATCTACGTAAGCAATATAGTTGATCACATGAATCCAGGCTCGCCTATCATGGCGGAAGCTTAGTTTTTGTATAGAAAAAAACAGTTTACTATCTGTCAAATACTAAGCCGAATATAAAACGTTTATATCGGTCTATCTTTCTTTTTCTTCGATCTGAGGGTTGTACAAATTAAGGTGCGCGTGTTACTAACACGATAAGGTGTCTATAAATTTAAACACACTTTGTTAATGAAATGAAAACGTGGGTTGTAAGAAATAAGCTGGTCCCAGTTTGCCTCTTGATTGTTTATAATTCACCTGCTGCGTAACTAAGAAAACGAACTAAATGTTAGACAGGTATGAATTTCTTCAACTTATCACTATGGGACAAGCAGTAGAAAGAAAAGGTTTCGAACCTAGGAAGAAATCCTTGCTACGTAATATCCGGGTGAGGTATTGCGAGTATACCGTATAGTATAGTATTTTTAATATACCGTATAGTGTTGCCCATCAAATAAATCGGCAACACTATGCGGTATATTAAAAATATATAAAAAATGCAATTAAAAATAATAAAAAAGAAAGAGTCGGGGTGACACGGGTTTTTTCTCATATGTAGACTGCTGTTTACTATTACGCTGTTACAATTTTACAAATAACAGCAAAAATTGTCTAGTATATTTAATATAAATAAATATAATATAAATATATATGGGACACTTAAACACACACGGTCGCCGATCCCCAAAGTAAGTAATTTTAATACTTGTGTTATGGGTGACAGACAACTGGTGAATACATATATAGAAGAGCTCACAAATTCTTTTCTAGACAATGTTGGCCCTCAGCGGGAATCGAACCCGCAACCCGCGGCGCTAAAGGCAGGATCACTACCCACTGCGCAACGGGCCAGTCAAGTATTTAATGTCAGTTTAAGCAATTTTTCAATGCTTGAAAACAGGTATATAACGTTAATTTTTTTTAATAAAACCTGGCTAGATCGATTTTTCTCCCCCAAATCCCTTACATGCGTTTCCAAGATTCCGAATATATATATATATATATATATATATATATATATATATATATATATATATATATATATATATATATATATATATATATATATTAAGGACATTTAAATACTAAGATATAAATTCTGGACCTCTATCCAAACATATACTATTAAAGAACCGGCTTTGAAAAGCAAAGTAAATAAAGTAAAAGGGTTTTAATGTCAATTTGTGGAGACGTTCAAAGAGTGATTTGGGAGCCAGATACTGTGACCCTTTTCAAGTGTAACAAATATAGTCACAAAATCGTTTTAATTTTATTTAGTGGAAACTACGTACCAAAAGAACGGCCTATTACTGTCCATAGGCTTAGGTCTTCTCTATTTGTTTTTGTAAAGAAGAATTGAAGCTCTACTATATTATACTAATTAGAGGAAATAGAGATATAGAAATAGAGAAATGAGGGTAGTCTATTCTACTCTGCCTGATCCCACACGGTAGAATAACCTTAGTCATCTTTTACGACACTTCGGTAAGAAATGGGAGTGGTCTACTATACTCAGCCGGATACCACACGGCAGGTCGACTTACCTTAGTCGAATTTCAGGACACCTCGGCAAGAAATGAAGGTGGTCTATTCTACTTAGCCGGATACTACACGGCAGGTCGTCTTACTTTAGTTGAATTTCACGTCACCTCGGTAGGAAATGGGGGTAGTCTATTCTATTCAGCCGGATTCTACACATCATATTACTACTAAGTACCTAGTTGCTCGGTAATTTTTTTCAAAAAAAAGGAACTTAAATAAAAGAAAAGAAACTGCCCGTTCCCCGAATAAGCTACGCTGACTTGACATTTTATGGCAAAAATCAATATAAATTTTAGTATTTTTTAACGCCCAAAAACTGGGATAAAACGTAATTTACATAAAACCTAGTTTAATTGATTTTTCTTCCCCCAAAACCTCCTGCATGCTGAATTTCAATTTCAATTCAATTTCAGATTCCGAAAATATCTATACATACATACAAAATTAACTCATTAAAATATAAAAGATTATAACATTTGGATAAACTTATCCGCAGTATCATGTAATAAGAATATACGCTAAAGATGACGCCTGTGAAACAAATGTAGGCCACGTTCTTGAGATTGGGAGCGACTTGGAAAAACATTCGACGTAAATGAGCAATCACTGGAGGCAATATTCTAAAAATGTCGCCAAAGAAATGAAAAGCTGTGAGTTTTCTACGTATGTAGAACACTATTTTTGGTGTATTTTAGAATACGACGCGAAAGATAAAGACTTAATACAAAAACTGCGACTTATTTTATGTCTTTGCTGGGCAAAGGCCTCCGTTTCCTTGTGGATTGAAGATTTAGAGCATAGAGCCACCACGCTGCTGCAACTTGGCAATATAACTGGGGGTTAACTGTGCATCCTCCTGCCCTTATCGCACTCTAAGTGGGGTCGGCACAAACTGTTATGAAAATGTTGTCACATAATTTGGCTACGTATTGTATGAATGGCCACATGCCGGACGTCAAATTACCTTAGTCGTATTTTAAGACACCTCTGGGTCGTGGCTTCTCTAAACAGTGGCCCCTTCCCCCACTAGACGATGCATCGGGAGCACCAGATGCATCGACCGCCTCGGGGACTTTATAAGGTGGGCCGATAACCCTGTTCGATACGCCCGGAATGTCCCCATTAGTGCGGTACGCGAGTTGTCGACAGGTAGCCATATCCTTTCCAAGCTGTAATAACCTTAGAAAGGAATCCGTAGTAAATTCAATTTTTGATTAAGCTCTTTCCCATTATTTGATTACAAAGGTCGTATTACAACTCACGCTTCGCTTAATTAATCAATTTAGAGCCTAATATGCAACGCCTCTGTGTACAGTCGTAATGAAAAGTGTTATAAATTATTATTTCCATTGATTTACTCAGATATAAAGGTAGATTTTTATGCACACGGCACGTTAAAGGCGACTAAGGTAAGTTGACACGCCGTGTTGTACGCTGGCTGAGTAGAATATACCACCCAAATTTATTACCTAAGTGTCGCAAAAGGCGACTAGTGTAAGTTGACGTCAGGCAGGCGGCCGAGCGTAAAACACGTAGCCAAATTATGTTATAACATGTTTTGCCGACCCCACTTAGAGTGGGATAACGGCAGGAGAATAATGATGATGATAAAGGTAGATTTTTCTTGTCATTGTATTCTTTTATTATAATACTAGCATATGCCCGTGACATCGTGCGCGTGTTCCTCAATCCCGAAATAAAAAGTACCCTCTATCGACCCTGCAAATATTCCCGTCACAAAAACATCATCATCCTCATCCTACTGCCCTTATCCCACTCTAAGTGGGGTCGGCACAACATGTTATAACATGTTGTTACATGATTTGGCTGCGTTTTTACGACCGGCCGCCTGCCTGACGTCAACTTCATTATCAGCCCACTCTCGTCCACTGCTGGACATAGGCCTCCCCAATTATACGCCACTTGGCCCGATCCTGGGCTTTCTGCCTCCATCCACTGCCCGCCGTCCTACGTATATCGTCACTCCATCGAGTCTCAGGATGTCCTACACTACGTTTACCGATTCGCGGTCTCCACTCCAGAACACGTTTACCCCAACGGTCATCGGTTCTGCGACAGATATGGCCGGCCCATTGCCACTTCAGCTTGCTTATGCGCTGAGCTATGTCGGTGACCTTAGTTCTCTGACGGATTACTTCGTTGCGAATACGATCCCTCAGAGAAACCCCGAGCATAGCTCTTTCCATAGCCCGCTGAGCGACTTTCAGCTTGTGGACCGCCTTAACTGTTAGTGTCCACGTTTCGGCACCGTAAGTCATGACAGGTAGGACACACTGGTTGAATAATTTAGTCTTTAGACTCTGTGGGATGGGTGACGAGAAGACTCGACGTAGCTTGCCGAATGCTGCCCATCCTAGCTGTATTCTTCTCATAATCTCACACTCAAAATTGTTTTTACCTAGTTCGAGCGTCTGCCCTAGGTAAATGTACCTATCAACGATTTCGAGAGTGACTCCATCTACGGAAATCGGTCCTGGAGCAACGTGCTCGTTGAACATGATTTTGGTTTTGCCCAAGTTCATCCGTAGACCGATCCGTTGAGAAGAATCAGCCAGTCCATGCAGCATCCATTGCAAATCCTCAATGGATTCAGCCATTAAGACGATATCATCCGCGAATCTGAGATGAGAGATGTACTCGCCATTGATGTTTATGCCAAGTCCAGTCCAATTCAGCGTCTTAAACATATCCTCTAGTGCGTTAGAAAACAATTTTGGGGAAATGACGTCCCCTTGTCTTACGCCTCGCTGCAGATGGATATGCCTTGTCTGCTGGTTTTGGACTCGGACTGCCATTGTTGCGTTTTCGTACAGACATCTCAGCACCTCAATATATCGCCAATCGACTTGGCATCTCTGTAAGGACTCCAGAACAGCCCAAGTTTCGACCGAGTCAAACGCTTTTTCATAATCCACAAACGCTAGGCATAGTGGTCGATTGTACTCTTTAGTTTTTTGTACAATTTGCCGCACGGTGTGGATATGATCTATCGTGCTGTACCCGCTTCGAAACCCGGCCTGTTCGGGGGGCTGGAACTCGTCGAGTCTTCGCGCGAGGCGGTTCGTGATAACCCTTGAAAACAGCTTATAGACATGGCTCAGAAGAGATATTGGTCTATAGTTCTTTAGGAGTGTTTTATCTCCTTTTTTGTGGAACAGTATGACTATACTTCTGTGCCATGCCTTTGGAGTTCTCCCGGCAAAGAGAACGGTATTAAACAACTCTTGTAGTTCTGTTACCAATGGGTTTCCACCAGCTTTTAACAGCTCTGTTGTAATACCATCCTCACCCGCGGCTTTTCCATTCTTAAGCTGTCCAAGGGCTAAAACGATTTCGTCTAGACTAATATCAGGCAGTTCTTCCGTATAGTGGCGGGTCAGAGTAGCCCTATTGTCCTCTGTGTGCAGTGGTAGATGAGGAGCATGCGATGCGTACAATTCGGCGTAGAAGCTTTCCACTTCCGAGATGATTTCCGGTTTGGAAGTAACGACTTTTCCCTTTAATGTGGTTAACTTCGTCAGTTGACTTTTTCCAAGAGGCTTGATAAACACTTTTGGACCCCGATTTTGCTCAATCGATTTTTGGATCAAGAGCGTATTAGCTGATCGGAGGTCGCGTCTTACCATCTTTGTAATTCGTTTGTTCAAAGCCTCTACTTCTGACGAAGTTAGCATAGGGTTGCGTCGCTCTTCCATTAATAGGAGAGTATCTCCCGAAAGCTTCGACTTCATGCCTTTACGTTGCCTTTCGCAAATTTTTGTGCCCTCATTTCGAAGGACTTCTACTACCCGATCGAGTTTTTGGTCTACGTCTTCCGTGGTTTCCAGAGTAGCGAATTGGTTTTTTAGTTGTGTCTGGAATGTTTCAGATCCAATTACGGTTTGGAGAACATTCGGGCGGACTGTTGATTTCATTAAACGGACACGTTCCAGCTTTAGATAAATGTTCAGAGTGCCTCGTACCAACCTATGGTCGCTACCAGTTGCAAATGTACTGAGCACCGAGACATCCCTGAATATACGCTTCTTGTCCGTAATAATAAAATCAATCTCATTTTTCGTCCGCCCGCCGGGGCTTCGCCATGTCCACCTTCTTTGAGGCTGTTTCTTGAAAAAGGAATTCATTAAAAACAACCCCTCCTTCTCGAGAAAGTCGACAAGCATTTGCCCCCTCTCGTTCCTTCGACCCAAACCATAAGGTCCTAAAACCGATTTACCACAATTTTGTACTCCCACTTTAGCGTTAAAGTCCCCCATAACAACGTTGAAGTGGGCTCTAGAGGTATGGCGTAAGGCTTTCGTTATATCCTCATATAGAGTTTCCACTTCCGAATCCGGGTATGACTCCGTGGGCGCGTATGCTAATACCACCTTAAGGGTATACCGTGCAGATATTTTCAGCACAAGATACGCAACCCTCGGAGACACACTAGTGATTTCTAAAACGTTGTTACGAAGGCTTTTATGGACCAAAAACCCGACTCCACCTTGTGACAGCTGATGACCTTCGCGATAGTATAAAAGATGGCCCGATTCCAAGGTTATGGTGTCCTCCCCCTCTCTTCGGACTTCACATAGCCCTAGAATGTGCCATTTTATTCGCGTCAGTTCCTCTTCTAGCTGTGCGAGCCTATCGTCATTGCGAATCGTGCGTCCGTTATACGTAGCCAGGGTCAGTTGGGTTTGGCGGCCTGCCGTCGCCCGGGGATTCTTCGCACCCCCTGCCCTGCCGTAACCGTAGCCGCCGCCTTTGCTAGGAATAGCAGGGTGACCGGGAACTGGGGGCCTTTGGCTTTTGTTGTGGCTCATTATTGGAGGTAAATGCCCATAGTCGCCACGCTGGGCATGCGGGTTGGCGACCGCAGTTGCGTAACTTCTTGTATCGGTGGCGCTGCTGCCCGTCACCGGCCTTGATTTAAGTTACGCCATTGTAGGATGGTTATACCGCCACCAGTCGGTTTTCCCCATTAGTGGACTCTTACCACAGGCAGGGGAACGGCCGATGCCGTATTCTCTAGCCCCGGCAACAGGGCAATACGTCAACTTACCTTAGTCATATTTTATGACACCTCGGTAAGAAAGAGGGTGGTCTATTCTACTAAACCGGATACCACACGGTGGGTCAACTTACCTTAGTCGCCTTTTACGACACCTCAGTAAGAAATGAGGTTGGTCTATTCTACTCAGCCGGATAACACAGGGCGGGTCGTCTTACCTTAGTCGCCTTTTACGACACCTCGATAAGAAATGAGGGTAGTACTAGTCTATTCAGCCGGATATCACACGGCGTTACCGTCACAAAATCATATCGATCCATTAATATAATAATATTTTACGATGACGACGACTATTTAACTTCTATACTAAAAAAACCTTTGATCAAAAAATTAAATATATCATTTGCAGTAAAGTATACAATATTATTGTATACGTTACTTGTAATCGTGAGATACTTTAAAATAATAATAGGAAGTTTTCCACTTCCGTCAGCGATGTTACATTTTAATTAACTATTACTCTCATGTACAATAAGCGACAATTCACTTTGAATATCTTACGTTATTACACATTTACCCCTAATTATAAAATTATTATAATATGACTTTTATAGCTTCATAAATTTTCGATGGAGTCCTAAACGATCGGCTTAGATGTAACCCCGGTGCATAAGTAATAATTGTGCTAAATGTCATCGGTATTGTACAGCGGATTCGCCGGGAAAGAGTAACAAAAATACATCCATACTCACAAACTTTCGTATTTATAATATTACTAGGATGAGATAGGATAAAGTTATAATATAAAGTAAGTAAGGATAAGTATAAAGTTGCGTGTATTTTTCTACTACCGGTTAAATAATTTATAGAATTAGGCGTTACTTTGCGGAGATCCATAATACAAAAGTAAAAAAAATATTTTGCTATAATCCGCGATGAAGTAAAATAAAAAATATATATAATGCTAACCGACACAATCGCAAAGCTTGCGATTTTGGTCGTGGAGTCTATCTCTTGATGATACTTCGGTTGCGGGGCGAAACGATTGTTGAGTTTGTGATAGTGAACGTATGTAGTGCTTGTGTATTGTGGTGGCGGTGGTGGAGTTTTGTGCATGTGTTTTTACGAATCCTGCATGTATCAGGTATGAAAACGGATTGACCACTCTACATTTAGCATTATATATATTTTCTATTTTACTTCATCGCGGATTGTAGCAAAATAATTTTATTATTACTTTTATACTACCGGTTAATTATTCTACAGTGGAGGAAATACGAGCCGCGTTTTTATCTCGCTAACATTCAGCGCTCGGTAAATTTGACTAATTATCTTGCTTTGTTGTTTGGTGTCGGTAGGCTGGAATTAAATTTCTAACATCAAGCAAAAGAAACATTAATTTTGCGGAATTTTATTGCAACCGGCACTACTTGCCAAAATTGAACTTCACTACATAGTATAAAACAAAGTCACATTCTTTTTTTTGTCCATATAACCCTATGTATGATTAAATCTTTAAAACTACGCAACAGATTTTGATGCGGTTTTTTTAATAGATAGAGTGATTCAAGAGGAAGGTTTGTATGTATAATAACATTCAATACCGAGAAGAAAAATACTGTAATTTTTGAGGTTTCTGATGTGATGTCGTAAATAATTACATTTTTTTCCGCTTACATTGCAAACGCAGGCTAAAACCTACGAGATTTATCAAAATGATGTACTAAGTATTTGTACACCTTGAAAAGATCTACAGAAAAGTCCGCGATGGTATATGTCTATCTCTTATGGATAACCCACAATAGCATTTTTTGTCATTTACTTTCTACGAAATTTAATTCCTTATGTTCAAAGCAATTTTTATACAATACAGCATTAATCCTTATCCAATTGAGTACCTTAAATAAATTGTTAATTTAATATAGATCAATATGACCGTTTACATCATGTTATTAAGTGAACATTTTCGGAGATATTACAGATTTCAAATGCCGTGAGGAGGCCGCGCTTCACCCTATAGCACTTTGAATTTAGCAGCTATATGTCGCTCTTTCAAGAGTTTGTTTAGTGACAATGAAGCTGTGAAAATGTGAAAGACATTCTGTAATTAATTGTAAAAATAAAATTCATAGGGAAAAATGTAAAAATAAATAAGTAAATATGTAGTATATGAATTCAGATATTCCAAAGATAGCAGGAAATCTTCTTAGTATAGGGAGAGGAAATTGTTTTTCTCCAAATTTAACGCTTGCAAGCCACGGGCAGTAATGAATAAATCAAAACTACTGGTTTTAATAATTTTTTTCACTGAGTGACATGGGCTATATATTTTATACCCGTGCGAAGCAGGGACAGGTCTCTAGTAAATAATAAATTGAATTGATGTCAAATTGTTTCTAATTGTAACTTGTGTGCAATACTTTTCCGGTAGTCCTTGATAATATTTAAATTCAATTTGGTAATATATTCTGTACATAATTTTATCTTTTATATGCTTTATAATAGTGATAGACAAAAGATTGATAACTTTTGAAATCTAGAATGTTTGTTAGATATTTGAACTATAGTAAAACATGTCTAGTAAGAAAATAGCGTTAGTTTTCCTATGATTATACGATTTATTAATAACTAATTACAAAATTTAAATACCATTGCAAAGTTCCATGATTAAGGTACACTGCTGTAAAGCATTATTACCGCTAATAGTTTGTGAGTGTGGAAAGTACCCATTAGGCACTAAGCGGGCGGATTTTTCTCTTTTACTCGCTTTCCACTAAGTTAGCTAATTGCTTTGTATTGTTGTGAGGGATGGCGCGAACGCATTAAGCAATACGAGATTGGTATTATCTTAATGTGCGATGTCAAGTTATAAAACTTTACGCCATCAGAGTGATTACTTTAAGTAATTTTCTAGTTATTAAAAAAGTTAAAAGACTAATGTTTTGGAGAACTTATTCTATAGGAGTTTATTATAAAAATCCGCTAGAGTTGACTGTATATGATCGATTTTCACAAAAACTACTGAACACATTATTGTACGGTTTTCACTAAAAGGTTCCGGAAAGTTTAGCTTAATAGACATTACAAATTTAAGTAAATTGTGTTGAATAGGTCGCGCAGTAGAAAAAAACTCCCATGCTGGAAGGTAAAGTCGCATGCTCTGCGTAAAACAACAGAGATATACTAGAGAATTGTAGACCTACAAAAATGCTACAAAAAAGTCCGTGACAGCATGTCTCCATCGCTTATTGTTTACTCACAATAACTACTTTTATGTTCAAATTAGATTTTCATGTGGGCAAAGCCGTCGGCACAGCTAGTAGGAGATAAATTTCTGAGTTTAAAAATTTTATTTTAGTTTCTTGAGGCTATATGCTCAAATAATTGAATCTAGTTAAGTATTTAAGTAATGGTATTTTTATAAAAACGTTATTTACGCTACTCATATCTTAACAAACAGTTGGCGTTCTTGTTATGCCATTCATATTTGAGTAGATTGTTACTTAATTGACGTAGTTTATCTGTGCGGGGTCATCATTCCAGCTCCTTAGGACTACAATGTCCATCGGTTCTACTGCCAATATTCCCAAAATGTTCTATAATTTTATGAAAATGGTTGGAGCCGTTTACGAAACTCAGCAATGAAGATTAATTTATTTAAATATTAAAGATTCTTCCCGTATTCTCATTCTTCTTCAATTCTTCTCCTTTTCCTTCTGTTACTCAAAGGCTGCCTGGAAAAGGTCCCTTTTAGGGATAAGTCTGCATTATACATGTGCTTTTTTACCTTTTCTTTCTCTTTTCTAACTATATGTATAAAAAGAAATAAATAAAATAAAGATTGTTGGTTGATTATTGCAATATATTTAGTTCAGTATCCTTTTTCTAACATACATAAGCTGTGGTAGCCCAGCGGTAACACCGTGCGACTCTTTCGAGGAGGTCACGGGTTGAAACCCGGGCAGACACCAATGAGTTTTTTTTAAATTGATGTGTCTAATTTATACTTGCAATTTATCACACGCTTTTCGGTGAAGTTAAACATCGTGAGGAAACCTACATATCTCTAGAGAATTCTGGAGATATGTGTAACCTAACAATCCGCTTTGGAACAGCGTGGTAGGTCTGAGCTCCAATTCTTCTCTCTATACACGAGGAGAAGGCGCCTATTCTCAGCAGTAGGATAGTAACCGGCCGCTACTAACTAACTACTTACTTACATACATAAATCGCAGCTTAGACTCTTCTTTGACTTGTTTTTATGAAAATGTATTTCCGTGTGTTATTTTTTTAAAGCAATCTATCACAAATGGCAATAGATGAAACGCGATATTCCGCACGAGTTCAGACAGATTGAACAGATTAAAAGAGTACGTGTTAATGTCAGTGACCCGTAATAAACTAAGCGTTCCAACATTCTGCTGAGCCCATGTTCATTAATCTAAATTTCGATCTGCCTGTCGTCAAACAACTTTCAACACCAAAGGCTGAATTCCGACCACCCTATATATGTTTATCTATTCATTCGAAACTCAGTGTTGTTCGCGATTTTAAGGGTTGTTTTGCTGATACCGATTTTACTTAATACATGCTGTACCTACTGTAGGTAGGTTGTAGAAAATAATAGACGATATTTAAGTATATGTACTGCTTACGACGAATTTATTGTTACTCCTTGCACGGTCAAAAGAATAGTGAGTTATACCACGCCCAGAACGTCAGCTGTCAAAAATGCTTCTCGCCTCTTTTAGTTGATCGGTAACGCAGACTAAAAACTACTAAAGCAGTAACACTGTCCAAGCTCTTTCAGTACGATTTCGTTCATGTTAACCTTAATGTAAAAATAACCTCAATTATAAATTATGTTGTTTTTTCCCTGATCCCGAAAGAAAAATGGGAATTTCGACATCCTTTATTAATTATATACCGCTGCAATTATTTATAAATAATAATTTGGTTCAGCGAATTAGCTGTGTGCAGCTCAATAGAATTACAAACAAACGATCGCATTTTTAATATTGGTTTAAAAAGTAACGGCCTGTTTTTATCCCATTGCTGGACATATGCCTACTTTCTCCGTTTTCGGAGAGAAGGGTTAAAACCCACCACGCTGCTCCAATGCGAATTAGTTTGTGATACATACCCCAAGAACTCTCTGGATGCAGGATTTCTCATGATTTTTTCCCTGACCAAAAAGCGTTTGATAAATTGCATTTATCAATTAGATTAGCCAGCCATAGGTTTGAACACATAACCCCCTTGGAATAATCGCACGGTCTCACCACTAGGCTATTACAGCTCTTACGAGTAATTTCTTATTATCTTAGAATACATTTATAATGTTTGCTTAAAAACTATTCTAATACATCAACCTCCTTAAGATAATCGCTGTAACATTTGCCAAGTCAGATGTATGGGACTTAATTACTGCGACAATATTGTGCAATTAGGATTGCATACATCTCATTACCCTTAGATATAGCGACTCTAATTAGTTATTTAGTTAATACCATATATCATAGTTATACAAACATATGGTTCCTTCACGGGTTAAGATTTGTGGTTGTGGTTAACTATATTAATCTCAAGGCCTCAAATTTCACAAAGTTTTTTCCACTATAGTATCTTCTAAAGTATTTCTTTGATTCATATGATGTTAAGGACAATTTAGACCTTCAAAAAATGGCGAAGCTAATGAATGAATTTATTTAGATAAGGATTGGTACTGAACAGAAGTAAATGATCTCGAAATTTGCGCTCAATTTTCGCTGTACAGGCCATAACCAAAATAATAATAAATGATCTCGAAAAAACGTGATTTGTGAATTGAAATTTTAAAAATACTTATCCTGAGTTAACCATAAGAGATACTGTCGTGCTGTCACGGACCTTTGTGTAGTATTTTTGTAGATTTATAATTCTCTAGAACATCATGATCTCTACTGTTTTATGCTACGCGCGCGAGTAAAGCTCCCAGCAGGCGCGCTTTTTTACAACTGCGCGCCCTTTTCAACACAAATTACATTAAACTGTAATGTACAGTAAACTCGTACTATTAACCTAGACCTTTCGGAAGCATTGCACTGTCTTTTAGTAGAAACCATACAAAAATCCGTTCAAGAAAATTGATCACATACATACAGTTTTTGAGACTTGGTTTTATAATAAGAATAGATATAGATTATGGATTCAGTAATTCCTTAAAGCTTAAGAGCCAAAACCTTAGAATACAGTTCTAAGGTTTTGGGCAGTTGTTAAGAGATTGTAACAGGTAATTATAAACTTATTTTTATTAGTCACTACAAACAAAACGCATATTATTTAAAATTTCATACAAAACGGTCAACTACTAGTACATGGTCAATTACTAGTGCCCTTACCTTAATTGAATTGTATCGCATAAAATTATTCTGTATCTTTTACTTAATACAGCAAGTCATATTGTTAGTGTCACGTACGTCGGAGTAGAGGCTAGAATAACGCAGCGCCAGCTTGCCCAATATTGTCCCCTTGATTAAGTTCGAACATCGCATTTGGCAAGTGTTGCTAGAAGTTACTTAGATACCTATATCATATTATCCTAAAATATATGTGTTCAAAAATATCCATATCTCAAACATGTCGCATTCCGAAATTTTTGCCTTCTGTGTTTTGCGATTTTGTCGTGGAGTCTATCTCCTGATGATGCTTTGGTTGCGGGGCAAAACAATTGTTTGTGATAGTTTACGTATATACTGCTTGTGCATTTTGGTGGTGGTGTAGGTTTGTGCATGTGTATTTACGAATTCTACATGTATAAGGTACGGAAACGGATTGTCCTCTCTTCATTTAGCATTATATATATTTTCTATTTTACTTCATCGCGGATTATAGAAAAATAATTTTATTATTACTTTTGTATTATGGATCTTCGCAAAGTAACGCCTAACTCTATAAATGATTTATATTTGTTTTCTATGTGCAACAAAGTTCTTTCAATTTGCAATTCCTCTTATTCTTTTTATTTGGATCTTTTCGGGATTTGAAACATCGAACTGCTGAAAAGACAAGGTTTTGCGATTTCCTAATAGTGCATGCTTTTTTATGAATCCTGCATGTATCAAGTATGGAAACAGATAATACACACTACAATTAACGTTGCATATATTTTCTATTATCGTAGAAATATTAAAATAATATTGAGTATAATTACTTGTTTTAAATTGATAGCGTGTCACATTAGCGTAAGAATCTATGCTAATATATAAAGCTGAAGAGTTTGATTGTTTTTAATGCGCTAATCCCAGGAACTACTGGACCGAATTGTTTTATTGTTTGAACGCGTTAATCTCAAGAACTACTGAACCGATTTGAAAAATTCTTTGAGTGTAAGATAGTCCATTTATTGAGGAAGGCTATATTGGCAATTATAGCATAACGCTTAGATGAATAGGAGAGGAGCAGCAAAAAAACATAGTACGAAAACGGTAAAATTTAAAGCTTTCCTTGCGTGCTCTGAGTAAACGGTAATAGTTATTCACAAATCATGTATTGTAAAAATTGTTCCCGTCTAAAAGTTCTAAATAATAAGTCTAGCTTTTAAGGTTCACCCGCTTTAACCATTCTTATGGTTATCAAAATACTATATTACGGTTTTAATCTTTACACGCGGGCGAAGCCGCTGTCGATTGCTAATCATAAATAAGGGCTATGGTACTGGAGAGTAGTTACGATAAATTTGTTACAACTGATGTCTAGGGCTGGGTTAGACATAAAATTCATTTCGGTCGCCATAAGCTCACATTAACGACATGATTTGATTCGTCCCGCATGTTGCCACGCGTGCCCCGCGTATCAATCATGACTGCGAAGATTTATTATACGCAAACTTTCACGAACAGAATGTTTATTGCCCACACTCTTTTTCAAGCGATGTACACCCACTGCTGGGCATAGGTCTCTTCAAGTGATTTTCACACGTTGCTCACACGATTTTCACACGATCCTGCGTTGCATGGATTTAACGGTTACCGCGACCTTTTTGAGGTCATAAGTCCAACTTGTAGAGGTCTACCAATGCTTTTTAGTGTCATCATATTCCTGTAGAATTAACAAAATTTCTATAGTCTACATGAAATTATATATATACCTATAATATATATAATGAAATTTATTATTCTAGCTAAAACTATTATAAATATTGCAATATATATATATACACTGCCCAAGCCCTCTGATAGCTACGCCACTAGTAGCATGCGTATTCAAGCCACTATAATATTCACCGTGTCTACTAGTAAAGCTATATCATTAATTTTTGTGCCAGATCACTTATGAAATATTTGATTTATGAATGTTTAAAACCTATAAACAGCATTAGGCTATCTGAATTGTGCCCAATCGCCAATTACTATGGCCGTCCGGTTTGCATTGAAGGCACAATTTGATCTGTCCGGCATATTGCGTCTAGGGCGAGCGTAAGGGCGTATGCATAGTAACAATAATGATTGTGCAATATTTCTAAGGTTATATAAATTTGATAAATACAACAAATAAATCTCAAATCTATATCATTCTACTCAGCCGTATACCACACGGCGAGTCGACTTATTTTAGTCGCGTTTTACGACACCTCGGTAAAAAATTAAGGTTGTCTATTCACATTAGAAAATCGATCGCAATAATAAAATTATCGATTAATATGAAAATTATGATTAGTTTTTACATCACTAATAAGAATGGAATTGAAATATTTCCGTACTAAAGAAATCATTAAGTCTATATCTATACTTCTAAACTAATATATAAAGCTGAAGAGTTTGTTTGTTTGATTGTTTGTTTGTTTGTTTGTTTGTTTGAACGCGCTAATCTCAGGAACTACTGGACTGATTTAAAATTCTTTCAGTGTAAGATAGTCCATTTAAAAGAAGGAAGGCTATAGATATAACATCACGCTAAAATGAATAGGAGAGGAGCAGTTTTAAAAAATAATACGAAAACGGCAAAATTTAAAGCTTTCTTTGCGTGCGCTAAGTAAACAGTGAATGTTATTCAAAAACCTCTTATAATTAACGTACGATAATTACTTTTATGTTTTAAATTTTAATTTAGGAAATAAATTGTGATACACTGATTTCCCTGCTAACGAATCTGCTGGTACTGTTAGTATAAAATAAAATGCATTCGGTATGTAGGTAATTTTTTGTTGTTTAATATTTAATTTAACACAAAATATGAATGTTTGCGATAGATTGCAAATAAGTCACAATAATCAAATAGGTATAAGAACTGCCGTGTATCTGGTTGAGTATAATAGACTACCCTCTTTGTAACCGAGGTGTCGTAAAAGGCGACTAAGGTAAGTTGACCCGCCGTGTGGTATCCGGTTGAGTAGAAAAGACTACCCTCTTTTCTTACCGAGGTGTCGTTAGTAGACGTCAGGCAGGCGGTCGTAAAATACGTAGCCAAATCATGTGACAACATGTTTATAACATATCGTACGGACTTAAAGTGGGATAAGGGCAGGAGGATGATTCAAATAGGAAAAACTATTTTACTATTTCATAAAAAAATTATTACGGTAAGCTCATTTTTAAAGTACAAATACATTCAATCGGAGACCCTGAAAAATTTTGCTCAAAACATAAGACCACTAAAAACCTGAATGTTTCGTCAAATATTCCTTTAAGTCCGTTAAGAAAAATACAATACCGTTATTAAGTTTCTGTCGTTTATTGCGCCGTTTGACATAAAATAGTATTACTTGGAGTGTATAAAATATAAAACCCAGACTGACTTAGATTTTGATTTCAATTTTAGAGGATCAAAATAATGATTCGCGACGTCTGAAAATTCTAAATAATATTTAAGTTTAACAGCAGATTATATTGTAATATCATAAAATACAATAAAGCTACTTAATTCCGTGTGTTATCCAGCTGAGTAGAATGAACCACCTCCATTTCTTACCGAGGTGTCGTAAAAGCGATTAAGGTAAGTTGATCCACCGTTTGGAAACCGGCTGAGTAGAATAAAGCACCCTCTTTCCTACCGAGGTGTTGTAAAAGGCGACTAAGGTAATTTGTCTCACTGTGTGGTATCCGGTTGAGTAGAATAGACCAGCATTATGTGACAACATGTTTATAATATGTTGTGCCGACCCCACTTAGAGTATGATATGGTCAGGAGGATGATGACAATAAGCCATTTAGTTACATAGTATTTTCATTTGAAGTATTTTGCTAAATTTCTTTAATCAAATTAATTATCTTGTTAATTCTTGTAAATTATTTATAAATCTCTCGACTTAGACAACTTAATACAGACAAAAGGAAATAGGAAGAAAGAGTAATATCGTAAACGCCGATAGTAGCCGGCCGCCATTTTTAATCGTCCATTTTGAAATTGAATTTTGCGACTTAAAAAGGTTTCTTCACTTCCAATTTGGGTGATCAATTTTCAGGCCTAATCGTGGATGAACAATGGGGAATGACCTTAAGGAGGCGTGGGGCGCATGCGCAAAGCAACCCCGGCAAACTGTCATGGCAGCTCAGTGCCCGTATCGACGCCAAACGGTCGCGCGTGTATTTCTAAGGCGGTAAATACACCTGGTTATAATTACCGGAGCTGTATTAAATAAAGACTATATCTGTGTTTGTGATCTGTGACAGTTGTTGGACAAGTGAAATATTGTACAAACGCTATAGTTCACAAAAAGACCGGTTTCATCCGGACTGAACCGGTGTAAGCTGTAAGTAGTTGAATTTGTTTCAGCAAGACGCACGTATTTGTCCACTTGGCCTGTATTTTGACGACTCTTACCATGTAGGAGCGTATTTTCAAGACATGGCCTATTTGGAAAAGCTTTAAGAATATTCAGCATTAATTTTCATCGTGCTTTAATTACTACATATTATAAAACTAAGTCGTATTTCCCTATGTACGCATAAAACTTTAAAACTACGCAACAGATTTTGATGCGGTTTTTTTAATATATAGAGTGATTCCAGAGGAAGGTTTGTACGTATAATAACATTCAATACGGAGTAGAGAAATACTGTAATTTTTGAGGTTTCTGTAAATAATTACATTTTTTTCCGCTTACATTGCAAACGCAGGCTAAACCCTACGAGATTTATCAAAATGATGTACTAAGTATTTGTACACCTTGAAAAGGTCTACAGAAAAGTCCGCGATGGTATATGTCTATCTCTTATGGATAACCCACTATAGCATTTTTTGTCATTTACTTTTTACGAAAAATAATGCCTTATTTTTGAAGCAATTTTTATACAATACAGCTTTAATCCTTATTCAATTAAGTACCTTAAATAAATAGTAAATTTAATATAGATCAATATGGCCGTTTACAGCATGTAATTTAACTGAACTTTTTCGGAGATATTACAGATTTAAAATGCCGTGAGTACGCCGCGCTTCGCCCTATAACACTTCGACTTTAGCAGCTATATCGCTCTTTCAAGAGTTTGTTTAAAGACATTCTGTAATTAATTGTAAAAATAAAATACACAGGGAAAAATGTTAAAATAAATACGCAAATATGTACCATATGAATTTAGATATTCAAAGATAGCAGGAAATCTTCTTGGAATAGGGAGAGGGAAATTGTTTTTCTCCAAATTTAACTCTTGCGGGCCACGGGCAGTAATGAATAAATCAAAACTACTGGATCGATTTTAATAATTTTTTTCACTGAGTGACATGGGCTATATATTTTATACCCGTGCGAAGCAGGGGCAGGCCGCTAGTTTATGATAAAACGTGACCGGCACATTACCTACATTTTACTTAACTTGGTTTTATTACATCTAATTCATACGTATCTACCTATAGTCTTATTATCTAACTAATATGTTAAACCCGCTTTGCCGTGCTTTATTTAAAGATATATTAATTACAGTTATAACAAAAATCCTTCGATCGCCACTAAATTACAGTATGCAAGTACCAGTATCGTAGTATACGACCTTTCAACTTAAAATTGTCATATCTTTTTATTTGCTGACCGATTGAAATATAACTATACCCTATATCTTAAGTGAGGCTTTTTACTACATATTAATAAAAACAGCGTCCTAATCGGATCAGTGGTTTTTGAGATTAGCGGGAACGAAGATTTAAAATCTCAACAATTTTATTATACGTATAGAATGTATAGAATAGAATAGAAGAATAGATAATTGTTGAAAACGCTAGCATATCGATAAGTCCGCCAATTGTAAGTAAATTATCACAATATTGTTAATGAGTATACATTTTATTATTAAGACCATAGCCCATACCCTCTTTCTTACTGAGGTGTCGTAAAATACGACTAATGTAAGTTGACGTCAGGCAGGCAATTTGTAAAATACGAGCTAAATCATGTGACAATATATGACCCCACTTAGAGTATTTTATTGGAATAAGGTTTAAGGAGATGATGACGATGGCATTTTAATATTAAGAAGGCGTTGACCAAATATGTTCTTAGTTAACACGCTTAAATAGATGAATCGCTACATCGAATTAAAAAATTAAAAATATCGAATTCAAAATATCAAATTAAAAATATTAAAACAAACAATCAAAACATCATCACTACATATTATAAAACAAAGTCCATATTTCCGTATGTACGCATAAAACTTTAAAACTACGCAACCGATTTTGATGCGGTTTTTTTTAATAGATAGAGTGATTCAAAAGGAAGGTTTGTACGTATAATAACATTCAATACGATGTAGAGAAATACTGTAACTTTTGAGGTTTCTGTAAATAATTACATTTTTTTCCGCTTACATTGCAAACGCAGGCTAAACCCTACGAGATTTATCAAAATGATGTACTAAGTATTTGTACACCTTAAAAAGGTCTACAGAAAAGTCCGCGATGGTATATGTCTATCTCTTATGAATAACCCACAATAGCAGTTTTTTTCATTTACTTTTTACGAAAAATGATGCCTTATGTTCAAAGCAATTTTTATACAATACAGCATTAATCCTTATCCAATTGAGTACCTTAAATAAATTGTTGATTTAATATAGATCAATATTGCTGTTTACAGCATGTAATTTAAGTGAACATTTTCGGAGATATTACAGATTTAAAATCCCGCGAGGAGGCCGCGCTTCGACCTATAAGCACTTCGAATTTAGCAGCGACCGGAGGCGCAACTAAATGTCCTTCTTTCACGTTTATATTGTCTAATGATAAAAAAGCTATGAATGTTGTATGTAAAGACATTGTCTAATCAATTGTAAAAATAAATAATATCACTACATAGTATAAAACAAAGTCGCATTCTCTGTCTGTCCGTATATCCCTATGTATGCTTCAATCTTTAAAACTACACAACAGATTTTGATGCGGTTTTTTTTAATAGATAGAGTGATTCTAGAGAAAGGTTTGTACGTATAATAAAATTCAATACATAGTAGAGAAATACTGTAATTTTTGAGGTTTCTGTAAATAATTACATTTTTTTCCGCTTACATTGCAAACGCAGGCTTAACCCTACGAGATTTATCAAAATGATGTACTAAGTATTTGTACACCTTGAAAAGGTCTACAGAAAAGTCCGTAATGGTATATGTCTATCGCTTATGAATAACCCACAATAGCATTTTTTGTCATTTACTTTTTACGAAAAATAATGCCTTATTTTTGAAGCAATTTTTATACAATACAGCATTAATCCTTAGCCAATTAAGTACCTTAAATAAATAGTTGATTTATTATAGATCAATATCGCCGTTTACAGCATGTAATTTAAGTGAATATTTTCGGAGATATTACAGATTTAAAATGCCATGCGGAGGCCGCGCTTCACCCTATAGCACTTCGAATCCAGCAGCTATATCGTTCTTTCCAGAGTTTGTTTAACGACAAGAAAGCTGTGAATGTTGTATATAAAGACATTCTGTAATTAATTGTAAAAATTAAATACACAGGGAAAATGTAAAAGTAAATAAGTAAAAATGTACTATATGAATTTAGATATTCCAAAGATAGCAGGAAATCTTCTTGGTATAGGGAAAGGAAATTGTTTTTCTCCAAATTTAACGCTTGCGGGCCACGGGCAGTAATGAATAAATCAAAACTACTGGATCGGTTTTAATCATTTTTTTACACTGAATGACATGGGATATATATTTTATACCCGTGCGAAGCAGGGACAGGCCGCTAGTACTAAATGAAACTGACGTATGAATTACGTGCAGAGTAGACCAGTGATATTGGAAATATGAAATTTTCAAATTTTAATGCAAATTGTTTCATTTACCAATGTGAACTGAGAACTTAGGAAACTGTCTTTAAAAATTAATTGTAGGGTGTCCGACTTGCATGGAATAAATAACCTTCTCTTTCACTGTCAATCTCCACGGCATTGCTTCGATGCTTGCTGCTTGCTGAAGGTTTCTTGAATTTATTTTTCCTTTTTCCTTTCATCATTCTCCTGCCCTTCCCACTCTAAGTGGGGTCGGCATAACATGTTATAAACATGCTGTCAAATGATTTGGCTGCGTTTTTACGACCGGCCGCCTGCCTGATGTCAACTTATCTTAGTCGCCTTTTACGACACCTCGGTAAGAAATGAGGTTAGTCTATTCTACTCAGCCGGATACCACACGGCGGGTCGACTTACCTTAGTCGCCTTTTACGACACCTCGGTAAGTAATGACCCTCATTTCTAGGACGAAGGTCTATTCTACTCAGCCGGATACCACACGGCTATTATTTCTCCTTTTTCCTTTCTGCTCCCGTTTAAGCATTGTATAATATACGTATGCTTCTGCCACTATTCACTTGCGGCACTTGGCACCAAGTTTTTTGCGCTATAGGCTCGTTGCCTGCGCTGAACTCTTATAAATCCTCTACATTCAAATATAGCATGTCATTCACATGTCCTATCAGTTGAAATTATTGCTATTTATATAGTAGTACTAGCTATAGTCGTTATGACAGTCTCTAGAGGATTTTAAAACAATGCTCGACGATCTCAGCAGAGTATTTCAACAGGTGGGCCTTAAAATGAACATGGGTAACGAAAATCATGTCAAACTCACCCGTTACGCCCCACTCGGTCATCGTGACTGACAATTGTGGTTATAAGAAAGCTCAGAGTTATTCAGCGGGCAATGGAGCGGCCAGTGTTCGGCTTTCTACGTGATCAAATTAGAAAAAGAGAAATAGAGTGGGGTTGAACCGATTAGTATAGCAAAGCCTATTTGGGTATTTGTCATGGAGTCTATCTCTGGATGATGCTTCGGTTGCGGGGCGAAACGATTGTTGAGTTTGTGATAGTGAATGTATATGGTGCTTGTGTATTGTGGTGACGGTGGTGGAGGTTTGTGCATACGTTTTTACGTATCCTGCATGTATGAGGTATGAAAACGGATTGTCCTTTCTACATTTATATATTTTCTATTTTACTTCATCGCGGATTATAGCAAAATAATTTTATTATTACTTTTGTATTATGGATATCCGCAAAGTAACGCCTAATTCCATAAATTATTTAAAGAGATCCGTAAAAGAACCAAAATCACCGACATAGCCCAACGTGTCGCGAAGCTGAAGTGGCTATGTGCGTGGCACACGCGGAGAACCGATGGGCGTTGGGGTCTTAAGGTGTTGGAATGGCGACCTCGCACCGGAAAACACAGCGTCGGTATACTCCATACGAGATAGACTGACGACCTCAAAGAGGAGCCGATGGATTCAAGTGGCACAAAACCGTGTGGTGTGGAGATCTTATGAAGAGACTATTGTCCAACAATGGACGTCTATCGGTTGACAAAAAATACTGACCTCAAAAAAATCGCGGTGAGCCGCTAGATTCAAGCGGCACAAAATAGTGTGGTATGGAGATCTCATGAAGAGATGTCCAACAGTGGACGTCCATCGATTGACAAAAAATACTGACGTCAAAAAGGTCGCGATAAGCCGCTGGATTCAAGCGGCACCAAATCGTGTCGTGTGGAAATCCCATGAAGGGACCTATGCCCAACAGTGGACGTCCATCGGTTGGCAAAAAGACCAGCTATAGTTGTATAGTCCATAATAGCAGTAGCCATGTAAAAAGCTTATATTGCCGTATTAGAAAAGCCTCACTTTCCCCTTCAAAAGGTTTCGCACACTGAATGCGAGATCTTGTGTATATTGACATGTTTAGAAACGCAAATCACGTTGGGGCTAAAGCCTCCTTATGTAGCGACTCTTTAGCTTGCCCTGTAAGTGTTGGCCTCGTTTACTTTTGTATGACATAGAAATAAGGTTCATCTTTTTCAAAGCGCCTAAGCTTCTAACTAATGGTATGTCATTAGAAAGTAATTATAAAATTACTTGAAAATAACTCGCGTTTAATTTTACTCAGTATTATAAATGCAAAAGTTTGTTACTCTTTCACGGCCAATCCACTAAAACAATATCGATGAAATTTGGTACTATTATTTTTTATATACCGGCGTAATATATAGGCTATAGAAATCATATTATAGGATGACATTGAAGAGCGCCATATATATAGATGGATATGAGCTTATCTTTGTAAGTCCTGCTTTAGTTAATCTTAAAACAGTATCTTCTTATTACAATATATACTCGGGATTAGGAACAGTCTAGATAAAGCTATTTCACGGAGGCTACCGCAAATTTATTCATTGGATCGTCGCCGAGCTACCACTATCTGCAAGCGTTTTTTTGTTATACATAAAAAATATATTTAAAAAAAAATGTATTTAAACATTACCGTATGTGAATGAATGAATGTAGTATCCATGGTAAGTGCATTGTAAAACACAAATGTCAAATAGGAAGTTAATTTGAAAAATTAAATTAGGTATGATGGTATGCCGTGTGGTATCCGGTCGAGTAGAATAGATCACCCTCATTTCTTTGAGATAAAGGCAAGAGAAAGAAGAATTTCATAATTACTTTTGTATTATGGATGATGTTACTTCGCGGTGCAAAAGTTCAGTAGTACCTGGGATTAGCGCGTTCAAACAAACAAACAGTTCAGCTTTGTATATTAGTACGAGCTGTGCTAGCAGCTTTGCCGTGTTTAAATCAGGGAGTCACAAATTTTTTCCCGAATTAAAATTTTTAACATAAAAATGGTTATTGTAAGTTAATTATAAGAGATTTTTGAATAATTTCCACCGTTTACTTAGCGCACGCAAGAAAAGCTTTAAATGTTGCCGTTTTCGCAATATTTTATATTGCTGCTCCTCTGTTATTCATCATAGCGTGAGGTTATATAGTCTATAGCATCCTTCGATAAATGGACTACCTTACACTGAAAGAATTTTCCAAATCGGTCCAGTAGTTGCTGAGATTTCAAACAATTCAATAATTTGCGTTCAAACAAACAAACTCTTCAGCTTTATATATCGGTATAGAGTACCTGGGTGACTAAAAGCAATTGATAATTTTTAAAATGATGTAAAAAATAATAATAGGGCAGGTAGGGCTCGATCTTTGGTATTATCGCCTCTCTAGACCACCCATTCCCCGAAATTTCCCGAATTTCAGGAAAATCGTTGGAGCCGTTTCCGAGATTGCTCCTCCGCTATTCATCATAGCGTGATGTTATAAGCCTTCCCAAATAAATGGACTATCTTACACTCAATTTTTCAAATCGGTCCAGTAGTTCCTGAGATAAGCGCGATCAAACAATCAAACTCTTTAGCTTTATATATTAGTACATATATAGGGAGATGAGCTTTAACCTTACGGCCCATCGTTTGCGGTGTTCATTACTAATTAATTAATAGCAGCTGTCTATGTTAGAAATATCGATCGTAATACGGTTCCGTACGACATGACCTTACGTGAACCATAGACAGCGAAAACTCTATAACCTTTACAGACATTTCAAAGGTTTCGCCACACCCCAAAAGAAAGGGGCACTGCCGTTCATGGCGAAACTTTCCAAGGGATCGATAGTTACGCGAATAGGGCGGTATTTGGCTCGCGGATCGCGCTCAAAACTCAATTTAACTGACTCAAACATAAACTTTCGTGATATTTTTGTTTACTACCGCTCTAAACTAGATGGCGCTGTTTATTAAGTGGTGTTTTGATTATTTCGTGTTTATTTATTTTGTGTTTATTTGTTAATTCTTAGATAATAAGTTACTAACATAGTTATGTCTGTTACTAACATTATGAGCCCTTGTTGCTTTCAAATAAATATATTTAATTTTCATTAATACGCTGCGATTAGGATGTTCCCTAGTTATTGTAGTTATTGTATAGAACCGGCTATACTCACGTCTTATTCTATCGGGTTAGCCCGACTAGTTTCGAACCCATCCGGGAACAGTTCCCGCCGCGATAACGTCGTGTTAAGAGCTCATGAATAAGTGCCCCGGATGGGTTCGAAACTAGTCTGGCTAACCCGATAGAATAAGACGTGAGTATAGCCAGTTCTATACAATAACTATGAAAACTACTCACGATAGGATGTTCCCTCTTAAAAAGTATAAGTAAAAGCTTGTCAAATCAAATTATGTTTTATGTGAAGTACCTGGTTGACCGAGCCTTGCTCGGTAATTTTTTACAAAATAAAAAAAGAAACAAATAATTATTTACATTTCTCGAGACTACCCGTTCTCCTAAAAGGCCACGCTGGCATTACAGTTTTCGGCAAAAATAGTGTTTTACATTCAATATAATTTTTTTTATTTTATTTTTTTATTCCCAAAAACAGGATAAAACCATTTTTTTTACATTAAACCTAGCTACATCGATTATTCTTCTACATGCTGTTTTCAAGAAAATCGTTGCAGCCGTTTTCGAGATTCCGAAAATCTCATTATTGACAGATATCTAATTTATAGAATTTGGCGTTACTTTGCGGAGGTCCATAATAACTAATGAGAAAATTATTTTGCTATAATCTGCGATAAAAGAAAATATATGTAATGGTAAATGTAGAGTGATGTACTATTCATTCTCATACCTGATACATGCAGATATTGTAAAAACTCATGCACTACCCGACACCCATAACACAACAATACACAAGCACTGCACACATTCACCACCACAATCTCAACAATCTCAACAAAATTGCAAAGCTTTGTAAAGCTGTGCAGTGCTTGTGTATTGTTGTGTTATCGGTGGTTCATTGAAGATAACTTTCTAGTCTTTTAGTTAAGAGCAACTTTTGTGCCAATAGCAAAAAAAAGCATTTTAAGCCTATGATAGTTAAAACACGATAACGTTTTCTATAAGTTCGAGTGAAATGGACTCTGCGTAAACGAGATAAAATCAGACAGCGTTAAGGAAATCCCGAAAGTTTCTAAGTCGATTTGCGAAACGACTCCCTATCGACGTTTTGCGAAGTTCCCCCATAACTCAGGCGTTACGTTCCTTTCCTTTGTACGGCGGAAATATTAGATTATTTGGATAGGAACAATAAAAATACAAGCGTAGTATAGACGATCGTAACTGTTAAATATTTTTTGGTAAAATCAAAGGGTCAAGATTAGTATGAGCTAACTTAATGCAGCTATTAACTTACATTTGTTTAAATTTATAAATTTACTTGCTTTTACCTGCAGCTTCGTTCGTGTGGACTGTAGTTTTGGAATAAACAGTAGCTTCTGTTACTCTCCAACTCTGCAAATATCTCCATAACAAAAATCAGATCGATCGTAAATAACCCCTGATTTAGATGATATGAGAATATATAAAACAGTAAATGCCGTAAACCCGTATAACTTAGATGACGTGAAAATATATAAAAACTTTCTTAAAATAACTCTTTTGACGTATGCCAAACAACGTGATATAAAACCTTTAAATTGCAGATTTGACTTGACAGATCGTCAATAAAGAAACTTTGATAGATTGATAATTCAAATTCAAAATATTCTTTATTTAAAAAAACTTGATAATGTGTGACGTTTCTCAATGCTATCCTATTCCTGTTTAATAAACAGGATTTCTATAGTCTATTTGTTACCCTGGTGTATAAGAAATAATTGTGCCAAAAGGAGATGGGCAAAATCTGGCCTGAGCGGACTAAATAATGAAGTACATAATAAAATATTAAATAACGCCAAAATAAATTAATACTATCTCTGTACTACTCGGGAAAACTGGTATTGAATAAAAAAGTTATTTATTTGATCCAGTTCAGTTATAATTAGTGAAGTCACAATTTCTTTCTAATCAGTAAGAAACTCGATATAGATATTCGATTTAAGAATTTAATATTCTTACTAATATACAGTTTATTTCAGTATAGTAACTGTTGTTAATAAATTATTTTTATTACCATAAAAATAGATAACTATATTTATGCATAGTAACTAGCCTTTTTAATTATCATTTTTTATATATATGACCGATTTACGGATCGATTAATAAAATCGATTTCTGCGCATAACAGTAGTCAAAAAGGTTGTCGTTATATTAATTATCTGTGAATTGTTATGTTTCTAAACATGCATATTCGTGTTGTTTTTCGCATCGTGAACGTGTGGGGCATAGATAATACACTATATAGGATAGTTTGGGGATTCCTTGTATTCGTGTGCTACTTTATAACGACCTTTGCTGTATTTCTGGACTACTGACATATTATATTTCGAGTCGACAATCTCATTATTTTGGATTCGTATTTTTTTTCTTAGATGAAAATAAATTATATTAAAAAAAAATGTACTAACAAATTCCAATAGTCTATGTAAATCTGTCATGGTCATTAATTTATTTCTTCTAATTCCCAAGTTCTATCTAAAAAAGACTTGTACATACTTGAAGAGTAACTTTCGGTCTTTGTATTAAATATTACTTTATTTCTGTCCACTCAGGCCAAAATTGTATGAGCTACTTGCCCATCTCCTTTATCTATATCGGTTAGCGGATTCGCCGTAAATACGTAACAGACATACAGACTTTCGCGTTTATAATATTAATATGGATAAAAAATATATTAATTAATATTAGTAGATAGTATTGTAACTTATTTTTTCTTTTAAAGTGTCCCTCAACTTGATTTCTCACAAATCAAAAAACTTAACATGCTTTACTGATGATATTTAATATTTATATAAGGAAAAAAAAATTACAAATCTACACTTAAAATGTTTATTTTACTTTAAAAGTTCATTGTTAGTTAAATATGCAATGCCTATATAAAATAAAATTATTAAAATGATTCATTGGATTATTATTAAATATTAGGAGAAGATATCCTAATACCAATGAATCATTTTTCCCGATATAAAACTACAAAATAGAATAATCTGTGGTTAAATTAAACCAAAGAGAAATAAAGCAAAAACAATAAACCGTAAATTTTTTGTCATTGTTTGTTGTTTCCGCTGAATTTCAGTTAATGGTAAAACTATTAGCTAAATCACTGTACGCGAGAGTTCCAATTAAAATACAAAATGGCGGACGCGCGACAGCCGAATAAATTAAATCTCATACCAACTGGGAGTCGTTAAAAATCTGTATTTTGTGTTGTGACACGAACTGTTATGTCAAAATTAATTAGTGAGAATTTGTTTATTTTATTCTAATCGGATTTAACGGTTTTCCAATTTAACTGGCCGCATATTCAGTCGCTTTGTATAAATATTGGTTTGTCATGAAATATTTCAGCAAAGCAAAGTCGCAGCAATGCTTTATCTGTGCTTTTTGCGTGTACCTACTATAAGCATTTGTGCAATGATTAGTGTGCTACCTTATTTACTTCAGATTTGATTCCGGGTGTAATATGTGTGAAATATTAGTAAGTCTCTCTACGAGCTAACATATAGGGTATAAAATTCTGTTCATGTAAAAACATGTTATTCAAATTGTTAGATATTATTGGTAGTGTATTATTATTGTTGTCAAGAAACTTACTAGTCAAATATCAACTCTTTCATTTTCGTTTGTTTCAGTTTCGTTGTCAGTACAGCCGGTATAACCGGCTGTATATTTCCTTTGCTTTCAATTCTACGTTATACCATATTTTTAATTCCCAAAAACACATTTTTAAAATGAAACCTAATTTGATCGATTTTTCTCCCAAAACCCCCCAACAATTGAATTTCAGGAAAATCGTTGGAGCCGTTTCCGAGATTCAGTAAATATATTTATATATATATTTATACACAAGATTAATATATTTATAAATATATTTATACACAAGATTAATTCATTTAAATATTAAAGATAAGCGTCAACGATTTTTATGAAACTTAGTATATAGTTAAACAGTCTAAAATATCCTCAGATATGAAGAGGCTTGGTTTTCATGTCACATCAATATAATTTTTTGTTCAATATAAAGTTCTGGTTGTAAAAATATTAAATTAAGAGCCCTCACGTAAACACAAGTGAATAAATGATTATTTACGACCTCATACATACAGAGAATAGGTACAATATGAAAATATCTAGACGCTTATTTATTCAAACGGGTAAAGGAAATGACGTCAGGAGAAAAAAGAGTTCTCAACAAAAAACATTGGCTTATACCGGAATACCTGATCGCACACTCTCATTTCACCATGTTATTATGACCACGAATATAGTAATATCATCATTCTCCTGCTTTTATCCCACTTTAAGTGGAAGAAGACCGAGGAGAGTCAGCAAAAAACTCGGTGGTTGCTCTTTTTAAAAATATAATTCTTAATACTATTTAAATTAAGTCGTTACTGTCTTGTACAGGTTCAAAGAGAGTTCTATATCCACACTCTCCATTCTTATCTTCTAGATAATCTTCAACAGTATAATAGGCTTTCTGTATCAGCCTCTTTTTAACAGTGTTTTAAACTGCTGTAATGGCAAAGCTGAAATTGATTACGGAATTTTATTATAGAATCTTATACCCAAACCCACTAAAGACTTACGTACTTTTGCAAGGCGCAAAGCAAGAGCTGCAAGTTTATGTCGGTTCCTGTTTTGTCTATTATATACTTCACCTATCGTTTTATAATTCTTTATATTATTATGTACATAAATTAAGTTGCTTAAAATATACTGAGAAGTAAATGTAATATTATCTGTTTCCTTGAACATCTCTCGCAGGGAATCACGCGGACTTAAATTATAAATGCCACGTATTAAATCCATTAATTAATTACGGGTATCACTTAATTTCTAAAGGGATAGAATATTCCTTACAATTGCTATAGTTATAGTTTTTAAAGGCATACGTCAGTAGGCCGTTTTTTATAGCTGAAAACCTATTATAGGTGTCGCCGCCAGACAAGGACGAGCGCCGAGTATATCGGACGAGCGCGCTATAAAAACCTGATATTTTAAAGAATTCAATTTTCAACGCAATCCCCCGACGTCGAGCGCCCTTTTAAAATAATAAAACATTGTTAAGGTCTGGAACGCGGATGATTAAAGCCCCTTATGATATACGGGTTTAGAAAACTAATAATGTTCTCAGAGTTGCCACCAAGGGCCCTGGACGAGGGTTTAACCTTAATTTTTGTTGGCAATTTATGAAGGTCACTTATATATTACTGCAAAGATCAAGTCTAGTAGAAATAAATAGGTCGTCGGTTTAGCTCATTGGGTTTTACCAATGATGCGTTTTCCGGTGCGAAGGTAGCACCTTAAACTAAATCTTACTGCCCTTAAGCCCTAACGCCATCAGTTGTTCATAATGTGAATTTCGTGATCATACATTATTAGCCATTACATTATTATTATTTTATACATTGTTTTATGGGTATATATTTGTATTTAAGCATGTATTTAAAAATTATATAAGTATATATTCACCTTGTCTATCACCCATAACAAGTATTAAGTTACTTACTTTGGGGACGGACGACCGTGTGGGTAAGTGTCCCATATATTCATATTAATTTATTTATTTTGAATATCATGAATCTTATAAACGGCTCCAACCATTTTCATGAAATTCAGCATGTTTTAATCTTTCCACACGGGTGGAACCGCCAGTGATTGCTACTTAGATATAATAGTCAAGACCTATAATTTAAAAAATTTCGAGAGCCTTGCGAAGGGGGTTTTGGGGGTGGGGTTGTTTTCGGGCATTGAAAAAATTAATCTGTGAACGATACAAAAATAATTACAAGTGATCACCATCATATTAACGGTGCTTTTTTTCTTTATTTAATTTGATTTTTTTTTCAAAAGTAGCAATAAAATTATTATTACTTTTGTATTATGGATCTCCGCAAAGTAACGCCTAATTCTATAAATTATTGCATTTTTTTATATGTTTTAATAAATTACCAAGCAAGGCTCGGTCAGATACTATATTTATTAACACGTAAGTTGATACCAATAAAGCCGTCGTAGTTTTAGCTTCTACCTTTGGTACAGGATTTAGTATTTAACATATAGAAGGCGTAGTGAAGAATGAGGTCGCCGGGCGGCTATATAGTGCGTTGATGGCGTGCGATTTATTGTGGGCTTACATAAGACAGTTCGTACCGCATTGGATTGCTTTATATTTCTCCATGATGAATAGCGCGTCAGAAACACTGTATGCGATGTTGTCTGCGATGCGTAGTTCCCATTATTCAATCTCAATTAACAATACTATTCAGTGACGCATTCTAATAATTTATAGACCGCCGTGTTGTAAACGACTGAGTAGAATATACCACTCTCTTTCTTGACGAGATGTTGTAAAATGCGACTAACGTAAGTTGAGCTGCCGTGAGCTATCTGCTTGAGTAAAATACCCCACCTTAATTTCTACCGAGGTGTCGTAAAAGGCGACTAAGGTAATTTGACCCGCCGTGAGGTACCTGCTTAAGTAGATTATACCTCCCTAATTTCTTACCTAGGTTTGGTAAAAGACGACTAAAGTAAGTTGATCCACCGTGAGGTATCTGCTTAAGTAGAATAGACCACCATAATTTCTACCGAGGTATTGTTAAAGGCGACTAAGGTAAGTTGACCCGCTGTGTGGTATCCGGCTGAGTAGAATAGACAACCCTCTCTCTTACTGAGTTGTCGTAAAAGGCGACTAAGGTAAGTTGACCCGCCGTGTGGTATCCGTTTGAGTAGAATTAACTACCTTCTCTCTTACTGAGGTCTCGTAAAATGCGACTAAGATAGGTTAACTCGCCAGGTGGTGTCCGGCTGAGTAGAATAGACCACCCTCATTTCTTACCGAGGTGTCGTAAAAGGCGACTAAGGTAAGTTGATCCACCGTGTGGTATCCGGCAGAGTAGAATAGACAACCTTCTTTCTTACCGATATTTCGTAAGGCAAGTTCCTTCATGGCAAATTGCAATAAAGCGTAACGTTTTAGTAGCCGAATTTTTTTTTTTAATAAATCGTAGCGTTACATAGATGGTGCTGAAGTAAGGATAGGATAATCTTAAATTAGGTCTGTTTAATACTAAACGTGCGATATATTCAAACAGGTGAAAATAAAAAAATGCTTTTTAATACCACATTTAGCGTTCTACAAATAATTTAAAAAAAAAAGGTTAGTTCGGCTAATGTTTCCGACGGTACGTTTTTGATCGTTTTGTGTGTAATTCAATACATCCTTCACGGTCCCTGTCATTTTACTAGTACCCTCCGATACGTGATTTCAATTATTCCGGTTTCCGGATATGTAGAGTGTCCCATATTTTGTAAAGTCAGTCAACTGACACGCCACGTATTGAACCTACGATTTTTATTACATCCGAATACATAATGCATAAGCTGTGATGGCTTAGCGGTGCGACCGTGTGAATCTCTAGAGACGATCATGGGTTCAAACCCGGGCAGACACCAATGAGTTTTTCTATTAAAACTTATGTGTCTAATTGATAATTGCAATTTATCATACGCTTTTCGGTGAAGGAAAACATCGTGAGGAAACCTGCATATCTCTAGAGAATTCCGGGGATATGTGTAACCTACCAATCCGCATTGGAGCAGCGTGGTAGGTCTTAGCTCCAACCCTTCTCTCCAAAAATGGAGAGAGGAGGCCTATGTCCAGCAGTGGGATAGTAACAGGCCGTTACTTACTAACTTACATACATAATGCATACGATGTCCTTAAAAAATAAGATAACAGTAATAAAGTATACATAATATATTGTTAGGAATCCACACTTCTAAGCTGTGACAACCTATATAACGCAACGGCTGACGTCATTCGTTCTTTCGTTCAATCAAGAATCAATCAATATATCGGGTAACCGGCGATGCTTCTGCGCTCGCCCACTCTCCCGGTGACGCTGTCAAAGCCTTCATGGCTAACAGCCTTAGTTAGTTATGAAAAAAAAAATCATTCGTTCTTTTTAGAACCAAATTGCATACTTAGTTCGAATTTTAATTTTTAGGTACTTAGTGTCTTATTTACTTCGAGTGTTCATTTATTAATTCTTATTCAATATGGCGGATATAACCCGAACAATTTTAGTTATATGCTTACGTATTCTATAGGCAACGTAAATTGCGTACTTTTACAATGCATTCTAAATTATTGACAGGTACATAATGCTTTTAAAACTCTTCGTACCACTTACTCTAGCTTGTTTATCATGTCTGCTAATTGAATGAATAACTTTTTTAAATAATTATTTACAAAACTAGCAAAATTATAATTAAATGACACCAAAATATTACAAAGTCGAAACAGACATTGCGCATTTTTATTTCCACGAAAAGTTACAAATACATTTCGAAACGTAAAAAAGTGTCTCTCAACATTAAACTAACCAAAATCCCTGCTTGAAATTCGCGCATAAATCTGCATAAGTAATCAAAGAAGTTGTATTTACTTAGGGCAAACAGATTGCTTCGTTCTTAAAAGCTTTTTTCGTTACTAGACATGCTTTTGTCGTGTTTGTTTGAAGATTTTTTACATCACAGGGGACTGAATGTTGGGACATTTGCTTGTGACATTCTCAGAAGGAAGTACTGCTTTTGAATCATAGTTAACACGATTTTGATCTATAATATATGTTTTATCTTTAATATAGAAATATTTATATATATTTATATATATATATATATATATATATATATATATATATATATATATATATATATATATATATATATATATATTCGGAATCTCGGAAACGGCTCCAACGATTATAACTGAAATTCAGCATACAGGAGGTTTTGGGGTAAAAATCAATATAGCTAGGTTTCATTTAAAAAAAAACCGTTTTATCGATAGTTCTTATAAAAAATACTTTTAATTTATTGAATATATAAAACACTATTTTTGCCATAATTGTCAAGTCAGTGTAGCGTGTAATGAAAATACCTAGGATTCAGCCTATCCTATTATTTTTTTCTTTTTTTTTTTAATAAAAAAAAATTTTTTTTTCATAAACCATGTAGCAATTAGTACCTAAAATTGGGACTAAACGATATTTTTAGAAATGAGACCTAATACATCGATATCGATTTATTGTCACTGAAACCCATACCAAGTTTTTTATTAAATGAATGACTGAGTGTTGAACTATCGAGTTGGAGCGTCGTACAATAGATTTCCTTCTGACGTTTTTTCATTTCCATAAAAAGATATTTCGTCAAGAGATTCAGATGAAAGCTCGGCTACTTTGACGATATGGAAAATTCTACAGCGACGGCATTTTTTCAACGAAATCCAGTAGAACGATTTTTTAGATTGATTACTGAGCTTAAATTTGCTTTATCTCACTTGATGGTTATTTTAGATTGACTGGCTTAATATGGAAGCGTGCTAAGCTAAAAGGGGTAAAATTCTTTTGTAGTTGATACTCACCATTAAAAAATCTTTGATATTTAAATGAGTTAATCTTGTATCCAACGATTTTCCTGAAATTCAGCATGCAGAAAGTTTTGAGGGGAAAAAATCGATCTAGGTAAGTTTTGTTTTCAAAAAATCGTCTTATCCCTGATTGTGGGCATAAAAAAACTACGAAAATAGGAATAGATAGCAACTCATAATTTGAGCTATCAAATGCAAATCTGAGACAGCCTAATGGTAACGCGAGGACCAAGAAAGTTTCGAAAACTAGTTTCGATTCCCACACCCGGTGCCTATTTTTATTGCATTTTATTTATATATTTTAAACAAGGTAAGGTAAAAGTAAGTAAGTAGCGGCCTATTACTCTTCCACTGCTAGGAATAGGCCTCGTCTCTCTTTTTGGAGAGAAGAATTGGAGCTCAGACCTACCACGCTGCTCCAATGCGGATTGGCAAGTTACTCATTTCTCCAGAATTCTCTAGAGATATGCAGGTTTCCTCGGGATGTTTTCATTCACCGAAAAGCGTGTGATAAATTGCAATTATCAATTAGACACATAAGTTTTAACTGAAAAAAAACATTGGTGTCTGCCTGGGTTTGAACTCGTGACCCTCTCGAAAGAGTCGCACGGTACCTTTAACATTATTACAACTGAGGAAGACTTTGTATACAATCTGTTACTCTCTTGCAAATACGAATATAATTCGATCATATTTTATTCATCTTTCGTTTTATAAATAGTATAAAAACGTCGATATAATGAAGGCTGGGGTTACGTATGTTATTTGATCATATTTTATTCATCATTTGTTTCATGAATAACAGCGGTTATATAACAAAAGCTTAGATTGGGGATTCCCAATAAGATTTTATGCCAATATTTTTCTTATCTTTTATTTCATTCTATCTTGATTCTAAGTAAAAAGATATTGAATGAAGAATATTCACTCTATGTGAATCTTTAGTACCAACTCATCAACATTATCACCCTTATCCCACTCTAAGTGGGGGAAAACATCTTTTAAAATTTTTGTTTTACGTTTTGGCTAGTTATTCTACGACCTGCCTGACGTCAATTCACCTTTTACGCCTTTTACGACACCTCGGTAACAAATGAGGGTGGTCTATTATACTCAGTCGGACACCACGCGGCAGGTCAACTTACCTTAGCTGCCTTTTACGGCACCTCAATAAGAAATAAGGGTGGTCTATTTTATTTAGCTGGATACCATACGGCGGGTCAACGTTCCTTAGTTGCCTTTTATGACATCTCAGTAATAAATAAGGGTTGTCCATTCTGCTCAGCCGTATACCACACGGCAGGTCAACTTACCTTAGTCGCCTTTTACGACACTTCGGTAAAAATTGAGGGTGGTATTCTACTCAGCCGGATACAAAACAGCGGAATCTTTAGCACCAATCATTATCAAATAATAGATATTAAAAATTTTATCAGAAAAGCCATTCACTAAAGTTAGCAAATCCAACAAGAAGATTTGCCAAAATTCGTTGAAATAGAGAGGCGAAAATCGTTGCTCTTGCTGTAAGCTTGATGAACCGATAAAAGCGGTTACCAAATCCTTTCGCCAGCATCCACCGAAGCGGTCGGGGGAAAATTGGCCCGAAATTTTCTACTAAAAGCTATATAATCCGTGAAGTTATGATACCTTTATTAAGTGAGGGTTGTCGCTTTGGATTCTTTTCACTTTTGCGAAATACAATTTTTTCATAGCTGCGCTTTTATAAAACTTATTCAACTTGCAATGTAGGCCTGTCTGCTGCCAGGATTGGCTTCATTACGAGGTCTCCTCAACGTTTAACAACAGGGACATGAAATTTTGTTAATAACTTTTTTAAACGTTGTTTGTTAATAGCGTTTTTAAAACTTGGTATCTTAAGTTAAGTTAAACTTAAGTTAAGGCGTAAATAAAAGCTTATTTTAAAAGTTTTTTTTTATATTAATTTATTAATATAAATTGTCGTATATTCCGTAGAAAAAAATGTTTCATTGAAAGTTACCAGAGACATAATTTTTAAACTATTATATGTAATTGATATTTAAAATTCAAAATATTTCAAATATACTAGTAAACAAGTGCTTTTGAATCGTTAACCCTACTCTCTTTTATTTTTTACTTATTACTTATTTTTTACTAATCTTGTTTTATAGATCATTCATATATTAATGTTTCAAGAGAATAAACTGCGTCATGCTTGTCTGGAACTCTCGCTCAGCAACCATTTGCATATGCTAGCATCCTATATAAGAGATATAAAAGAGGCTTACATAGATGATAAGAATGTGTGGCTATAGCTCTCTTCGAAGAAAAGAAAATGACTACATGTAACCAGTATTAAGAATTATATTTTTAAAAGAGCAACCGCCGAGTTTCTTGCTGGCTCTTCTCTTTAGGAACAGCTTTCCGAACCAGCAGTAGAGTTGACGATGCAAAAGTACTTGTTTACAAGTCAGATTGAATAAAGAATATTTGAATTTAAAAGCAAACCTTGTTAGAACCTGCGACCCTTTGTACGAGTTACGCAATAAAACTGTACAGATATCACGGCTTTGTAACTAACAAATAATTTATAACCTAAGCTTAGATAGGCGAGCATCTTACAAGAAAATACAGCCACAATAGACATTATACAAATTGCCGGCCTAAGTTCCAAATGGACCCATTACTCCATTCGGGTTCCATGTTAGTGAAGTTTCACCTTTACTGCTGAAGTTTCACTCGTGAATTTAACGGATTTTGGTAAAATGTTGAAATTTGCTCTATTCATCTCTGAAACTTTGCTTTCGAAATCGATGAACCGATAAAAGAATACTGAATCGAAACTCTAGTATGTATTAAATTAATTGAGATAAATTTTATACCGATTTTATTATTGAATCTCGAAGCTTATATATTATCTAAAATAACTTTTTGGTATGTATAAATTGATTTCATAGTTCCCGTGTGGTATCCAGCTTAGTAGAATCGACCACCCTCATTTTTTACCGAAATGTCCTAAAAGGTAAATAATGTAAGTTGATCCGTCGTGTGGTATCCGGCTGAGTAGAATACACCACCCTCATTTCTTACCAAGGTGTCGTAAAAGGCGACTAAGGTAAGTCGACCCGCCGTGTGGTATCCGGCTGAGTAAAATGGACCACCCTCATTTCTTACCGAAGTGTCGTAAAAGGTGACTAAGGTGAGTTGACCCGCCGTATGCTATCCGGTTGAGTAGAATAGACCAGCCTCATTTCTTACCGAGATGTCCTAAAAGGTGACTCAGGTAAGTTGATCCGTCGTGTGGTATCCGACTCAATAGAATAGACCACCCTCATTTCTTACCAAGATGTCCTAAAAGGTGACTAAGGTAAGTCGACCCGTCATGTGGTATCCGGCTGAGTACAATAGACCACCTTCATTTATTACCGTAACAGATGACTAAGATAAGTTGACGTCAGACGTTGGCCGGTTATAAAGTAATTGGTCAAATTGTATAACAGCACATTTATAACATGTCCTGCCGACCCCATTTAGAGTGGGATAAGAGAAATAATCTTCATATTTTTCAGCCCTTTAAACCTTCCGTGGACTTTTAAAATTATTCCAAAACTAAAATCAGGATTCATTCAGCGATTATCGATTTTAAGCGAGACTAAAAAACGTCATTTATCGATATCCGAGGTATGATGAAGATTTTAGTGGAAACGATAAACGTATAAATTGGCGGGCTCGGTTGAAATCCTTCAGATCTCACGTTACCGAAATTTCACCTTTACTGCATTTTCACTCGTAAATTTGACTGCGCTTGGTAAAATAAAGAGATCGGCTTTATCCGTGTCTGAACTCTCGTTTCGAAACGATAAAACCGTTTACGGAATCTCTTAGGCTATTCAAGTGCTTATGAGAAATTCGCTTCCGAATTTTATTCTAAAGTTTAAAAATAAACCCACATATATTCGATTCTCGAATTTTCTTTAATTAATTTAGTGTATACGTATCAATTGTATCCATGTTTAATAGTACATTAAAAAAGTTTTAATAAAAATTTAAAAAAATCGCAATATTTTGTGTTATTGGTCCAAGGTAGGTCGAACCTAGGTATTTTTACCTCTCTAGACAGCCCATTCCTCAAATGAGCTACCATGACCTAACAGTTGAAAGCGAAAATTGTCTTTTGAATTCAAACAGAGACAAAACGAGATTTTTTAAAAATAAATCATAGCTAGATCGATTTTTCTCTTCCCCTACATGCTGAATTTCAGAAAAATCGTTGGGGGCGCTTTCGAGATTCAGAAAAAGATATTAAACGATAAACTAAAAACTGTGTGAACTCAGAGACAATTAATCTGCAAAAAAAATAGCGCAGCGTGTTAGTTATAAGCTTAAATTAAATTTAAAAATAAAGAAGGCGTGGCTGTTCAGGAGTGGAATAGTAGAAGGTTGTAACTTTATTATATTAACTTTTTTAATTTAAAAGTACACAAGGTAAAGTCAAATTTAAAGCGTGTATCAGGCTGAGTTATTATACTAATTGAGCTAATAATTTAAGGGATTAACTGATTTAAAAATTTAATAAAAAATTTAATATTACATTTCGTGTACATTTGTATATATATCCGTTGAATCTCACAACACGTATAATGACGAATATATAATGAGGACAACAAATCCTGTCTCGGTGAGACGCCGCCCGCGTACGGAATAAGTAAAATACTTGCATAACAGAGCTCTGTTACGAACGTGATATCACTATCACTACATAGTATAAAACAAAGTCGGTGCTGCGTTAGTTCACATTTGAAACTCTCTCCTAGGTTCGCATAGTCTACGCCCAAAAGAGGTGAAAGATCTAGCTGCCAAAAAGATCCTGGAATTTCTGAAGGACACCTGCATTGGCAGCGAACTGTAGTCAGTGGCGATCACAATAGATCAGTAATGGTCAAAGTCAAAGTGCAGAGCCACTACTCCCAGAAGAAGAAGAAGAAGAAGTCGGTTTCTGTGTCTATCCCTATATCCCTATGTATGCTTAAATCTTTAAAACTACGCAACATATTTTGATGCGGTTTTAAATAGATAGAGTGATTAAAGAGGAAAGTTTATATGTATAATAACATTCAATATGGAGTAGAGAAATACTGTAATTTTTGAGGTTTCTAATGTGATGTCGTAAATAATTACATTTTTTTCCGCTTACATTGCAAACGCAAGCTGAACCCTACGAAATTTATTAAAATAATGTACTAAGTATTTGTACACCTTGAAAAGGTCTACAGAAAAGTTGGCGATAGTATATGTTTGTCTCTTATGGATAACCCACAATAGCACAACATGTTATAAACAAGTTATCACATGATTTGGCTTCGTATTTTGCGACCGGCAGCCTACCTGACGTCAACTTACCTTAGTCACTAAGTCAGAGATTGATCTATTTTTATGGTACCACACGGGGAGGGTTTTCTATCTCGCTCCGCAATGCTGTAAAAATCAACAACCACAGATAATGTAAAAAATTTAAAACGACCACAGACAAGTAATAAAAAAACAATGATAGCAATACCTCAGCTCAAAATAAGTAATTACTAAGATAATAAGAACGCAGAGCTATACATAGCGGACACGACGTTTGCTTATGAATTGCGTAAAGTATCAACAATGAGTGTTTCCCCAGCGGTAATCTTTTCATTCGCGGCGGAATTAATTCCAGGCTCTTCAAGGAGGCCACGTAATATTATTTAGCCTGCTTTTGTTATCCGGGATAATATTAATGCGGTAGGCGTTGGCGGACTTGGCCAGAAGATTTTTATTTTTGCTTATTAAATGGACTCTGCGGTTCTTTATCTTTGGTTATTAAAATTAGGTTAGGTTTTATTTTAAATTACAGATTATAAATGAATGGAGAATTTTAATGCTTGAATATTGAAAACATTAAAATATCGAACTAATTTCAAGTAATAACTTGAAATATCGCTCAGATTTTTAACCGCTATTTAAAACTAAATAACAGACACTGTTATTCGAAGTTTTAATGGTTCAACAGCTTTCAATATGTGGTGAAAAAAAATGAAATTAGATATATAGGCATATTGATACGCGTCGGCTTTCTTTATTTTTAGATTTAATTTTCTTAAGCGAATATGCCATTTCAGCATACTTACATAGATAGGTAAATTCTAATACATAATAAGAATAATCATCATTCTGTAGTTCCTCAAATCCACGTATCAAATCAAATCATACCAAAATAATCTTTATTTCAATAAGCTCTTTCAAGCACTTTTGAATCGTCAAGAATCAATATGATTAATGAAGGTACAACTGGTTCGGAACGTTGCTCTTACCGAGGAGAACCAGAAAGAAACTCGGCATTATTAAACCGCAGTCTTGTATTAAGCTGAAAGGATTTTTAAATCCAGACTTTTTTATCATCCAACTTTTATCACCAAATAATCTTCATTTTTGTAATTTTCGAAGCCCATTTCAGCTAAATACAGTTAATCTTAAGATGTTCTAGACGCGTCGGTATTTAAATAAAAGTTGAGATTCAAAATAAAAACTAGATAAAAAATTAATAGTAGCAAAATTGATGAATATATCAAAGATTACTGTATAAATAAACTAGCTTAATAGGTTAATAATAGATGGCGCTGTTCAATGTCACCTATTCCTGTAAAATTAACAGGATTTCTATAGCCTATATGTTATTCCGGTGTATAAAGAATAATTGTGCCAAATTTCATTGATATTGGTTCAGCGGATTCGCCGTGAAAGAGTAACAAACATACATTCATACTCACTTTCGTATTTATAAAATTAGTAGTTATATAAAGATCTCTAAGAGTAAATACGATTCAATTGTTTTACGCTGAGCCAATCGGTTTCCCATATTCTATTTAACTTTCCGAGGTTAATGCGTTAATTCAAATTAAAACTAAGACTTACAGCAGAACTTGAATTAATTTATACGAAGTTCCTGTGCCGTTTTCTAGATTAAACGAAACGATGTCTGATTCCCACAAGCCAAATGGAATTATTTATATACAGCTAGCTTTGTAGCAGCAATTTAAAGGCGTACGTGATATTTGTCAGGTATTCGCGAGTTGAAACAATGATCAGTGATTTCATGACTCATCATCTTCCGGCCCTTAGCCCACTTTAAGTGGGGTCGGCACAACATGTTATAAACATGTTGTCACATGATTTGGCTACGTATTTTACGACCGGCCGCCTGCCTGACGTCAACTTATCTTAGTCGTATTTTACGACCCCTCGATAAGAAAGAGGGTGGTCTATTCTACTTAACCGGATACCACACGGTGAGTCAACTTACCTTAGTCGCCTTTTACGACACCTCGGTAAGAAATGAAGGTGGTCTATTCTACTCAGCCGGATACCACACGGCGGGTCGACTTACCTTAGTCGCCTTTTACGACACCTCGGTAAGAAAAGAGGGCGGTCCTATTCTATTCAGCCGGATACCACACGGCGTGATCAGTGATTTCATGACTATTCTTTTAAAATTGTGTATGGGTATGCAAGAATTTTCGGATTCTCAAAAAATATACGCATAATTATAGTAAATTATAAAAGAAATATATATCTATCTATCATATATTTATATTATATCTATCATTAAGATATTTTTAATATATAAATGAGTTAATCTTGTATATACATATATATGTTTGTGAAACTCGGAAATGGCTGCATCGATTTTCATGAAATTCAGCATGTAGAGAGTTTTAGGGGAGAAAAATCGAGCCAGCTTATATATCTTTATAGGTTTTATTTGAAAAAATGTCGTTTTATCACTCTTTTTGGGCACTAAAAAATTCAATTCAATGCAAAAAATATTTTTGACTGGCAAATGTACTCGACACTGTACATGACACCGGCACTTTATTTCTTTTTTTTATTTGCATTTTTTTAATATATTAAAAAAAATATCAAGGCTCAGTCACCCAGGTACTCTATCATTAAGATATTATATTAATAATAATAAATAATAATAAATATATGGGACACTTACACACACGGTCGTCCGTCCCCAAAGTAAGTAACTTAATACTTGTGTTATGGTAGACAGACAACTGGTGAATATATACTTATATATGTTTTAAATACATACTTAAATACAAAAATACACCCAGGCTCAAAGACCAACAAATTCATTTATTGAAAATGTTGGCCCTCGGCGGGAATCGAATCCGCGACCCGCGGAGCTGAAGGCAGGTTTACTACCCACTGCGCCAACGGGCCAGTCAGCCAGCCAGTATATTTAATGTACCCAAAGTAAATGCAAATATGCGATATACGTGTTAGGTTTGTGTAGTGTGCTGTTGGTGGCAGTGTCTTGTAACACGTGTGGTAACTAATCCTGCATGTATAATGTATGAGAACGGTTTTGCTTCCTACACTTAGCATTACATAGATTTTCTTAACAAGCGGATTTAGCAAAATAATTCTATCATAACATTTGTACTATGGAATTCCGCAAAGTAACGACTACTTCTATAAATTATTGATTTCCATTTTACTTTAATTACTGCCCGATTTTCTCGTATTTCAAAAGTAATAATAAAATTTGCTATAGAATATAAACTTATCGATTAAAATTATCGCGCATTATAATTATAATTTTATTATTACTTTTGCGCGCAAAATAATTTTCTTATTGCTTTTGTATTATGGATCTCCGCAAAGTAACGCCTAGTTCTATAATTTTTTTTCTCATACTTGTTGAAAATGTCAAAGCCAGTGAAATATAGTTCATCCTCCTGCCCTTATCCCACTCTAAGTGGGGTCGGCACATGTTATAAACATGCTGTCACATGATTTGGCTCCGTTTTTACGACCGGCCCCCTGCCTGTCGTCAACTTACTTTAGTCGTATTTTACGATACCTCGATAAGAAAATAGGGTGGTACTATTCTATTCAGCCGGATACCACAGGGCGGTAAATGCGGTAAAAACGGCAGCGGTGAAATATAGTTGATTTTATTTGTTCTACATTACGCTCTGATAAAAGATGAATATTCATTAATTCCTAACTATACAAGAATAATAAATATTCATCGATTCATACGATAAGTATATAGCTTTCATCGGATAGATTGCATTTTTATTGCCGCCATCTTTAACGCAAAGGCTACCGAGGCATTTTCGATTTAATATAAATTCTCATTTCCTCATGCAATTTTATATTACCCGAGTTTCCTGTATCACTTTTTTCTTGCACTCTTAAATCCGTTTATGATAGCGGTCCTTTACTGCAAAAGTATTTATTTTATTTTATTTATTTATAAATCTTTATTCATCAACACACCTTAACACAATAACATTATAAGATTAAAAAACAAAAAAAAAACATCAAGCAACCAATACAAATTAAAATGATATGATATTTCAAAAGTAATAATAAAATTACTTTGCTGTAAAATATACATTTAGCGTTAAAAATTATCGCGGATAAACATTATAATTTTTTATTACTTTTGCGCGCAAAATAATTTAATTAGTGCTTTTGTATAATGGATCTCCGCAAAGTAACGCCTAGTTCTTATAAATTATTTTTTCATACTTGTTGAAAATGTCCAAGCCAGTGAAATATAGTTGATTTTCATCCTCCTGCTCTTATCCCACTCTAAGTGGGGTCGACACAACATGTAAAACTGTTGTCACATGATTTGGCTACGTATTTTACGACCGGCCGCCTGCTTCATGTCAACTTACCTTCGTATTTTACGATACCTCGGTAAGAAAGAGGATGGTCAATTCTACCCAACCGGATACCACACGGTGTGTCGACTTACCTTAGTCGCCTTTTACGACATCTAGGTAAGAAAAGAGGGTGGTCTGTTCTGCTCATCCGCATACCACGCGGCAGGTCGACTTAGCTTAGTTCCTTTTCTACGACACCTCAGTAAGAAATGAGGGTGGTATATTCTACTCATACGGATACCACACGGCGGGTCAACTTCCCTTAGTCGCCTTTGAAAACATCTTGGTAAGAAATGAGGGTGGTTTATTCTACTCATCCAGATATCACACGGTATATGTACATTTTAATGAAAATTCAAATACGTCTATTTTTTATTATTATTAGTAGCGGCCTGTTATTATCCCACTGCTGGGAATGGCCTCTTCTCTCCGTTATAAGAGAGAAGGATTGGAGCTAAGACCTACCACGCTGCTCCAATGCGGATTGGCAGGTTACACATATCTCCAGAATTCTCTAGAGATATGCAGGTTTCCTCACGATGTTTTCCTTCACCGAAAAGCGTGTGATAAATTGCAATAATCAATTCTACACATAAGTTTTAACAGAAAAACTCATTAGTGTCTGCCCGGGCTTTGAACCCATGACCTCCTCGAAAGAGTCACACAGTGTTATCGCTGGGCTACCACAGGCTATATCTGAGTAAATCAATATAAATAATACGTCAATCAAATACGTCTGCTATTGTGAAATTTAAAATTACTCTTCGGGGGACCATTTTGAATCTTACCGTTTAGTTGCTCAGTACAGTTCAAAATGATTATCCGAAGACTTGAATAGGTCCTGAACTCAAGCAGGAGCATCGCAACATGTTAGTCTGCGAAGTTCTTAATGGGCAAGAAAGTTTGAACTTGAATTGAATGAGAAAGTTACTTGTGGAAAGTTACTTAACCGTAGGTTTTAAATAGTTTAGAGTATCTAATGTGTATTTCAGTAAAAGATATGTAATTTATAGTATTAGCAAAATAGAAAAATGCTGTTGAATTGCGTAGAAATTTGCAGCGCTTTTTGCAAAATAATATTGCAGGTGATTTATAATTTTAGAGTATGAAAGAACGAATTCAGATATGAAGCGCAATATACAAGTAGTAGCCTGTTGATTAGACTCCGTTGCGTAGAATAGACCACCTTCATTTCTTACCGAGGTGTCGTAAAAGTCGACTAAGGTAAGTCGACCCGCCGTGTGGTGTCCGGATGAGTAGAATAGACCACCTTCATTCTTACCGAGGTGTCGTGAAATATACGACTAAGGTAAGTTGATGTCAGGCAAGCGGCTGGTCGTAAAATACGTAGCTAAATCGTGTGACAACATGTTTATAACATGTTGTATCGACCCTACTTAGAGTGGGATAAGGACAGGAAGATGATGATGATGATGATGATCATTCTCCTGTCCTTATAAGTGAGTTCGGCGCTACATGTTTCAAACATTTTTAGGTAGTTATTTTACGACCGCCCGCTGCCTGTCGTCAACTTGCTCAGGCATTTAATGATTTCCTCCAAACTCTTCTTTCTCCTCTATCCCACTCTAAGTGGGATAATAGCAGGAGAAAGATGAGAAGAAGGGGTCGGCATAACATATTGTTTTCTTCCATTCTCTCCTATCATTCGTCAACTCTGGCGCTACTCCTTTTATATGCATGTCGTACTCCACGCAATCCATCTATCTCATTTTCGACCTCTCTCTAGTCACATATCTATCCACACCCGTATTTAACACATGCTTGGTCACGTGATTTTGCATCCCTTTTCATTACTTGCCCATAGCATTATGTATACCACTATATTACACAAACCCTATGATTTAAATTAAAAAAAATCAAGTTAAATATTGAGTTATATATAAAGTTAAATATTAAGGCCTTTTACATAAATTTAAAATTTGACTAGAGGCATTGGGAATTGGTAGTATTTTCCCAATATATTGTGGAAATACTAGAAACATTTGCAATGGGAATACAGACAAATTGCGGCCGAAATGGAAGCTCTGTTTGCGAACGTGATTCTTGAGCTTAGAAATATTGAGTAACAATCTATTTCAATCTATATTTGCTTCAGAAGGTTATTTATTATTCAACAAGCGATATTCGTCTACCTCATGGGTAATTATTTAAGATTTTCGTATTTGTATTTATAAAACAACTAGTAATAGCCCGCGGTTTCACCTGCGTACATACCGATCTCATGGCAGTGGAAAGTCTACTAAGTCGGCCTATTCATTTATTTTTGTAAATATTGTTACAACATGTTTCTAATACAACCTCCTTCAGTTAGTAATTAATATGAAAAAACATTGTGGCTGTCATTTTGTGTCATTGAGTTGTTGAGAAAGAATAAATGAGTTGACTTTGGGAAAATTGCTTTTTATTTATTGTATTAGCATAAAGCAGAAATATCTTCGTTTATTATAATATATCATCAATAGTTTCCGCAGCGCATGCGGATGCCGATGATAGATTTTTACGACTAATTTTTTCCACCTTTTTACATTTTTATTAGAGATCTCTATTTTTTTAAAGGTAATATATATCCTATGTTGCTCAGTAAAGATGCAGCTTTCTAATGGTGAAAGTATTTTTGAAATCGCTCCAGTTGTTTTTGTGTGAAAAAATTTAAAACATGCATTCAAATTTTGCCTCTTTATAATATGTTACAACATGTTTTAATACAACCTCCTTCATAGAGTTGGCGATTAATATGAAAAGCATTGTGGCTGTCATATTTTTATGTGTCATTCATTGAGTTGTTGCGAAAGAGTAAATGGGTTGACTCTGGGAAAACTGTTTTTTATTTATTGAATAAGAATAAAGGAGAAATATCGCCGTTTATTATATTCAGAAGGGGATGTAACCTAAACTCACAAATAAAGTGGACATACGGAATATCTGGAAATTTAAAGAGTTTAAAGAAAAGACAAATGACGATCAATATCTTGAGACAACACGGAGAGTGCGAATTTCGTATAATTTGAGAGATAGTTGGGATATGTGATGCTATGGAATAAAAAATGGAGTTTTTACTGGAGAGATTAATGATGGTAATTGGTATTCGGTTAATTAATTCTGTGAGATCAACGTGACGATGTGCTATGTGAGGCCTTAGACGCGCCCGTGACTTTTGTTCGATGGAACTGTCAGCTAGAATGACGATTGTTCTCTGGATCTTTCCAGTTGTAACGATTGTTTTCTAGACTGTGGACATCTGCAACGACTGTCAGCTAGGCTCTGCCTAGATGTGGTGATTGTTCTTTGAGCGTTATCATTTGCGAGTCTGTTTACGTGTGTATCTGCTGAGTTGGTTGCCACTAATTGAGCTGTGTTATGCCATGACAGTGATTGAGGGTGAGCTTGAGGTGCGAAATGCTTATGGTGCGAAAAGCTTAAGGAGTTGAGGAGTTGAGCTTAAAGAGTTGAGCATAAAGCGTGAGCTTAGAGTTGAGCATAAAGCGTGAGCGTAGTCCTGTCATGTCATGGCATGTGCGGTTTTCTTTTACAGATTAAAAGAGCAAGTACTGAGTTTCTTGCCGATTCTTCTCAGTACAATCAGCATTCCGAATCGGTGGTAGATTCATTCCCAGAAGTCAGCTTATGAGATTTGCGGGGTCGCAAATGTTGTCAGGATGGTCGACTGTTACAACATGTTTTAATACAACCTCCTTCATAGAGTTGGCGATTAATATGAAAAGCATTGTGGCTGTCATATTTTTATGTGTCATTCATTGAGTTGTAGCGAAAGAGTAAATGGGTTGACTCTGGGAAAACTGCTTTTTATTTATTGAATAAGAATAAAGGAGAAATATCGCCGTTTATTATAAATATTAGTAAAGATTGAAATGAAAAAAGCTTTTAACATTTGATGTCCCTACTGTTAACCGTTGAGGAGTTTCCTCTGGAGCCAATCCTGCCAACAGCATAAGGTCATGCTTATCATAAACATGCATTGTCATCGGGACTGGACCAGTACGTAAAGTTTCATCTCAATCGGACACCGGGAAGTTGGTCAAATTTAACTTGCAAGATTGCACCTGCCCAAACATACTTGGCAAGTTGAAGAAAAGGCTTTTAATAAACGTATAATTTAAGGTTCGATCGATCGATACGAAACGAACGCGATATCAAGGCATATGATGGCTATTTATACCTACTTTCCGCTTAACTATAACTGTTAGGTACTTGACGTGTTTTCATTAAAATGACTGTGAATTTTGAATTTTGAATATTGTAGATGTAATTTGATTAATGTTGCCATTTGAGTGTTTGGTGTTTTCCTTGGGATAAATAATTATCGCTTCATTAATCTTTCTTTAATTCCATTTTGGTTTAATTTATATTTTTAACTCGGAATAAAATAAAGGCATTTACGTGGAAATTTACACGTTACGTTATGTTACACTTTGTGATACAGTGATCTCCACGCGAGTGAAGCCGCAGACACAACTAGTCTTAATATATAAAAAAGAATATTTGTGTGTCCTTTATAGACTCCGAAAGGACTAGACCGATTTTAATGAAATTTTTAGAAAATATTTAGAATAAGCCAGCGGATGATCTTATAAAGTTTGGTCAGGTTTGGGATCAGAGAATTTTTATAACTGTTTAGTAACTGTTTGTGTTTCGAGGGGAATTCTTAACCTGACAGCTAGTATCTCATAACATAAACAAGATTTGCTTTGCGTGAAAGTAATGAGATAATCTGCAGAGTTTTGTTTTGTGGAAAATAAGTATTTCAGAGAAGAAAATTAGAATAAATTAATTCCAGCCTTATTTCATTTTAAGGTTCAGTCGAATTGCTTTAATCTGGTATTATGACAGCAAAACTGCACCAGAATACTAATATAAATAACTTGAGTTGAAATGAGAAACAAGTTTTTTAAAATACACTTTTGTTAGCTAGATTTTTTTATTTCGTTCACGATATCTTGTACTCTATTCATCATCTTCCTGCCCTTATCCCACTCTAAGTGGGGTCGGCACAACATGTTACAAACATGCTGTTACATGATTTGGCTGCGTTTTAACGACCGGCCGCCTGCCTGACGTCAGCTTACCATAGTCGTATTTTACGACACCTCGGTAAGAAAGAGGGTGGTCTATTCTAGTAAAGCGGATATCACACGGTGGGTCAACTTACCTTAGTCACCTTTTACAACACCTCGGTAAGAAATGAGGTTGGTCTATTCTACTCAGCCGGATACCACACGGCGGGTCGACTTACCTTAGTCGCCTTTTACAACACCTCGGTAAGAAATGAAGGTGGTCGATTCTACTTGGCCGGATATCACAGGTCGAAAGACGTAGTAGATTAATACTAATATTATAAATGCGAAAGTCTGTTTGTGAGGCTTTCATTATTAATCTGCTAGAGATATATCAATCAAATAAAGTGTTACAACATGTTTTTAATACAACCTCCTTCATAGAGTTGGCGATTAATATGAAAAAGCATTGTGGCTGTCATATTTTTATGTGTCATTCGTTGAGTTGTAGCGAAAGAGTAAATGAGTTGACTTCGGGAAAATTGCTTTTTATTTATTGAATAAGAATAAAGGGGAAATATCGTCGCTTTTTATATTCAGAAGTGGGATGTAACCTAAACTCACAAATAGAGTGGACAAAAGGAATATCTGGAAATTTAAAGAGTTCAAGGAAAAGACAAGTGACGATCAATATCTTGAGACAACACGGAGAGTGCGAATTTCGTATAATTTGAGAGATACTTGAGATATGCGATGCTATGGAATAAAAAATGGAGTTTTTATTGGAGAGATTATTAATGGTAATTGGTATTCGGTTAATTAATTCTGTGAGATCAACGTGACGATGTGCTATGTGAGGCCTTAGACGCGCCCGTGACTTTTGTTCGATGGAACTGTCAGCTAGAATGACGATTGTTCTCTGGATCTTTCCAGTTGTAACGATTGTTTTCTAGACTGTGGACATCTGCAACGACTGTCAGCTAGGCTCTGCCTAGAAGTGGTGATTGTTCTTTGAGCGTTATCATTTGCGAGTCTGTTTACGTGTGTATCTGCTGAGTTGGTTGCCACTAATTGAGCTGTGTTATGCCATGACAGTGATTGAGGGTGAGCTTGAGGTGCGAAATGCTTATGGTGCGAAAAGCTTAAGGAGTTGAGGAGTTGAGCTTAAAGAGTTGAGCATAAAGCGTGAGCTTAGAGTTGAGCATAAAGCGTGAGCGTAGTCCTATCATGTCATGGCATGTGCGGTTTTCTTTTACAGATTAAAAGAGCAAGTACTGAGTTTCTTGCCGATTCTTCTCAGTACAATCAGCATTCCGAATCGGTGGTAGATTCATTCCCAGAAGTCAGCTTATGAGATTTGCGGGGTCGCAAATGTTGTCAGGATGGTCGACTGTTACAACATGTTTTTAATACAACCTCCTTCATAGAGTTGGCGATTAATATGAAAAAGCATTGTGGCTGTCATATTTTTATGTGTCATTCGTTGAGTTGTAGCGAAAGAGTAAATGAGTTGACTTCGGGAAAATTGCTTTTTATTTATTGAATAAGAATAAAGGGGAAATATCGTCGCTTTTTATAAAAGCTTATATTCATATATTTAACATAAAGGATAAAAATCTCACTTTATAAAATCATACTAAAGAAAAAGTTTTTTTCTTTTTAATATTACACAAACAAAAGTAGCTGGTAATAAACTAATTTTTCTTCAACATTTTGTTTCAAAACTTTAATATTTCGTACACTTATCATATGACTAATTGGACGATCAGTGGTATATGCAATTTAGTATGTACAAAGTCATAAATGAATATGACGTCATTATCACGTCATCGACAAATCAACGTCATTCCCCATAACTGCATACGGTTTCATCTCATATATCGATCATATCTCACAAGCGAGCGGACACTGATGAGATGTGTCAACGTCGCGTTGATTGCCAGTTGTATTGAGTGCGGCGATTAAAAACACTTTCACGGCTCCAATAGACACGATAGATAGATATATCTATCGCTCAATATTAACTGTAGCTTCAGAGGATATTCAAATCAAATTTCTTTCATATAGGATAGGATATTAAGAATAAAAATCCCACTAAAGAAAAAGTTTTTTCTTTTTAATATTATACAAACAAAAGTAGCTGGTAATAAACTAATTTTTCTTCAACATTTTGTTTCAAAACGTAATATTCCGTACACTTATCTTATGACTAATTGGGCGATCAGTGGTATATGCAATTTAGTATGTACAAAGTCATAAATGAATATGACGTCATTATCACGTCATTGACAAATCAACGTCATTCCCCATAACTGCATACGGTTTCATCTCATATATCGATCATATCTCACAAGCGAGCGGACACTGATGATATGTGTCAACGTCGCGTTGATTGGCATTTGTATTGAGTGTGGCGATTAAAAACACTTTCACGGCTCCAATAAACACGATAGATAGATATATCTATCGCTCAATATTAACTGTAGCTTCAGAGGATATTAAAATCAAATTTATTTCATATAGGATAAAAATCCCACTTTATAAAATCACACTATGGAAAAAGGTTTTTTTTCTTTTTAATATTACACAAACAAAAGCACCTGGTAAGAAATTACCCGCGACTTTTTTCGCGTGATAGGTTGATAATAGATGACGCTTTTTATTGTTATCCTATTTCTGTAGAATTAACAGGATTTCTGTAGCGAATATGTTGTTCCGTCGTATAAGTAATAATTGTGCCAAATTTCATCGATATTAGTTCAGCGCATTCGACATAAAATAGTAATAAACTATTGTCGCCTATGACTTTCGCTTTGTATTTTATAGCAACACCGTCGTGAAACGTGTATTCGTGGCCATTGGACTGAAATGGTGGCAACACTGTGTTGTTTCCGATTGAGTCTTCCTATATGTTGCTAAAACGTTTCATTTGCATGCAGTCTTTGTTCGTCATTCAAGAGAAGTGCATCTCGGAACGGGAATTGTGGTATTCCTATTATATCGTGTTATTGTATATAGTGTGCGTTAACAAAACATACATCCATCACAATCTTTCGCATTTATAATGTTAGTAGGATGAATGAAGTAGGAACTGCGCAACTGGTCGGTTTCTACTCAGTGACGTAGATGAATAAAAATTTCAGCACACCACCAAGATATTTTTGCATTCGGAATGAAATGGCCTAATAAATGCAAGATTAAACGGAGCTTTGGCCGATATTCTCGCATTTCCCCATTTAAAGCCGCGGCAATTAAGTATGGATTAATTGAATGGTGTTTTTCTCGCTAATTTGAGAGGGCTTTTTTTCATTAACTTTTGATAGATGGTGCTCAAATTGGCTCTGGATGTGGGTTTTGTTTCAATTAACTCCATAATTATTTTTTGTATCTATGAGAATGATAATTGGTTCGTATAATTAATAATTTTACGTTCGATTACACTAATTACAGTTGGTACTAGAAACATCAAATTTATGACCCAATATAATTTATAGAATCAGGCGTTACTACAATATCATGTCCATAATACAAAAGTAATGAGAATATTACTTTTTTTTACAAGTTCCAGTTTGCTACACATGTTTAAAGATAAAGTCAACTAAATGGTGGGAGGTTTTAACTTGTGACTATATAACTCAGCTTGCTTGGGTAATGCTTCGCTTTACGATTTTGTCGTGGAGTCTATCTCCTAACGATGCTTCGGTTACGGGGCGAAACAATTGTTGAGATTGTGGTGGTGAATTTGTGCAGTGCTTGTGTATTGTTGTGCCATCGGTGTTGGGTAGTGCATGAGTTCTTACAAATTCTGCATGTATCAGGTATGAGAACGAATAGTACACTCTACATTTAGCATTACACATATTTTCTTTTATCGCGGATTATAGCAAAAAAAATAATATTCTCATTACTTTTGACCCAATGTAAATAGATATATGGGACACTTACAAACACGGTCGTCCGTCCCCAAAGTAAGTAACTTAATACTTGTGTTATGGTGACAGACAACTGGTGAATATATACTTATATATTTTTAACATACTTAAATACATATACACCCAGGCTCAAAGACCAACAAATTCATTTATAGAACATGTTGGCCTTCGGCGGGAATCGAACTCGCGACCCGCGGAGCTGAAGGTAGGGTCACTACCCACTACGCCAACGGGCCAGTCAATATAAATGAAATTTGGCACAATTATCTCTTATACACCGAGGTAACATTTATGCTATAGAAATCCTGTTAATTCAACTGGAACAAGGTGACATTGAAAAGCCCCATCTATTATCAGCATATCACGTGCAAAACTCCTAACAAACGAAGTTGCGAGTAATAGCTTGTTTTATAATAAGTATAGATATATTGTTATATTTGAGACTGTTTAAAAGCTGACTAAGGGATCTGAACGTGGAAAATTGTTATTAAAAGCTTCTGTAGACTTCAGACATCACAATCTTTGTTTCAAAGTAACAAAGGCCGGTGGGTATTTATTGAGGCGCCCTCCCCCAATATTACAGCGAACTATAGTACGTCTACACATTCAAGTTTTCCTCAAGACCCCTTATAAACTCCCCTCTTTTAAATCACCTGGCTGAATGTAACGAGTGTAAAACTGTATGCTATTATGATCTCTATTGCTGAAATATTAAGTACTAGAATGTGTTATATTGCAGTGTATTGAACAACAGCCATTTCCCTGCCTTTTGGGAAACAATGCTTCTATGTCTAGTCTGAGATATTTGGATTACTTCCTTTTGAAGCGCGTTATCATTTCTTGCGTCTTACTTTTGCATTTACTACGTTATTACGTAGCAGTTTTCCTTAAAGATAATAAATAATAATAAATATATGGGACACTTACACACACGGTCGTCCGTCCCCAAAGTAAGTAACTTAATACTTGTGTTATGGGTGACAGACAACTGGTGAATATATACTTATATATTTTTTAAATACATACTTAAATACAAATATACACCCAGACTCGAAGACCAACAAATCCATTTATAGAAAATGTTGGCCCTCGGCGGGAATCGAACCCGCGACCAGCGGAGTTGAAGGCAGGGTCACTACCCACTGCTCCAACGGGCCAGTCAATAAATACTAATTTATAGAATTAGGCGTTACTTTGCAGAGGTCCATAATAAAAAAGTAATGAGAATATTATTTTGCTATAATCCGCGATAAAAGAAAATATATGTAATGCTAAATGTAGATGTACTATTCGTTCTCATACCTGATACATGCAGAATTTGTAAGAACCCATGCACTACCGACACCGATGACACAACAATACACAAGCACTGCATACATTCACCACCACAATCTCAACAATTGTTTCGCCCCGTAACCGAAGCATCGTCAGGAGATAGACTCCACTACAAAATCGCAAAGCGAAGCATTACCCAAGCAAGCAGAGTTATATAGTAACGAGTTAAACCCCCCACCATTTCTGAGTAAAACAGACCACCCTCTTTTTTCTTTTTTACCGAGGTGTAGTAAAATACAACTAAGGTAAATCGACATCAGGCAGGTGGCTGGTAAAATACGTAGCCAAATCATGTGACAACATGTTTATTACATGTTATGCCGACCGCACTTAGAGTGGGATAAGGGCAGTAGGTTGATAATATCTGAAGTCGCAATTACTCTGAATATTCAAAACACGAAATTGCTGCTAAACAAAATATGCATTAATTTAACGCTCGCAATGTTCCGGTAAGCTGAGAATTTAGTAATTTTGTTTTAACCGCACTTAGATATCGCACACGGCGCTTAAGGACTCTCTAGTTTTGCAACGGTAACATATTTTTATGTTCAAACTGAAATTGCGACCGTAAGTAATTACGTAGTACAAATTCGAGCTTACAAAATTCAGATTGCAGTAAAACGGAATACATATTTTTAAATAATTTATAGAATTTGGCGTTACTTTGCGGGAACCTTTGTGTGGTGTCCGGCTGAGTAGAATAGACCACTCTCTTTTCTTACTAAGGTGTCGTAAATGGTCATTAAGGTAATTTGACCCGCCGTGAGGTATCTGCTTAAGTAGAAATATCTGGGTGACCGAGCTTCGCTCAGTAATTAAAAAAAAAAAACTTAAAAAAAAAACAATTATTTAGTTGGGATCGATCCTTGGCATTTACATTTCTCAATTCTGCCCGTCACCCGAATAAGCTACGTCGACTTGACAGTTGATGGCGAAAATTCAATTCAATATAAATGTTAGTGTTTTTTAATGCCCAAAAACAGGGATAAAACAATTTTTTTTTTACATAAAACCTAGCAAGATCAATTTTTCTCCCCCAAAACCTCCTACATGTTGAATTTCAGGAAAATCGTTGGAGCCGTTTCCGAGATTCGGAAAATATATATATATATACAAGATTAACTCATTTAAATATAAAGATAGACCACTCTAATTTGTACCGAGGTGTCGTAAACAGAGACTAACGTAAATTGACGTTGGCAAGCGGCCTGTTGTAAAATAACTAGCCAAATCTTAGAACATGTTTAAAACGGTAGTATCCTACAGTTAACTCATAATAACTACTTTTATGTTCAAAATTTCAATAAAATACACTGTTTTCCACGCGGCCAAAGACGCAGGCACAACTAAAATAAAAATGAGTTAAATTTCAGAACGTTTTTGTATAAAGTTAAAACAGTAAAATCCCCAGCTCAGTCGCGTCACCCGAAACTTGCGGTATGCATCTAATGTGTATTTATTGCGTTTCCCAACTTTAGCTGTTGTGAATTATCGCGCTCTTTGTTTCGCGATAAATTTGAATTTAACTTAAAAAGAAAACACACATTGTAATTAGGTTTTGGAGAAAAGTGAAGTAAAGGAACTTTTAAAAAAGCTGAACATTGTAGTTATCTTTTGGAGAAAAGTAAAGTAACGTACTGTTACAATCCCACTGCTGGGTGGTATAATCCCAGGCCTCCTCTCTCCGTTTTAGGACAAAAGGGTTGTAGCTAAGACCTACCACGCTGCTCCAATGCGGATTGATAGGTTACAAATATCCCTAGAATTCTTTAGTGCTATGCGGGTTTCCTCACGATGTTTTCTTTCACCGAAAAACATGTGATAAATTGAAATTATCAATTAGACACATAAGTTTTAATAGAAAAACTCATTAGTGCCGGGATTTGAACTCGTGACCCTCCTAGTAAAAATCGCACGGTATTACCGCTGGGCTATAACAGCTTCCAGCTTTGGAAAACACATGGTGCTTATTTCTTTTTTTTTATATGTTGCACTCTTAGTTTTAAATTGACCGAATTAGGCTTAACTGAATTACATTGTAATACTTATTTCAATGCGATCTATGACATCACGCTACGCCACGCTACGCCACGCTATGCTACGCTACGCTACTATAAAAACTAATGTTTATTTAGCATTTAAAAATGTATTAATTCAATCAATCAAATTATCAATCAGCAGTTGACACCCAAAATCATTATACAGTCAATTCCACGCTATGAAATTTTTTCCAACTCGACAAAATCCCATATAGAATACCGACTGAACATTATAAGTTTACAAACGAATTACAAAAAACATCGCCCCTAAATACTTCATTTAAATAAATTAAAAAACAAACTACTATCTATATCTATATTTATTTATTCTCATGTAATATGATTTTAGAAAACCCTAATAAGTTTTGAAACTTATAAATTGACGTACTTCGATTTTATAGACAAGTAATTAATGAAGTAAATTTCTTCTTAGAATATTTTTTAGACTTTTTTATTACACTTTTGATACAGCTTATATTTCAGACAGTTTATTATACTTGCGAACAGCTATTTTTCATCTAAAAGTTCTTATGACAGCTGTAATATGTCCACAGGATAAACAAAAACTGTCATGTCAAAATAGGTCACACAAAAAACATAATGTTGCTGTTACACGATCATTTATCGTGCGCCTGGGATAGACGCCATAACATTTTTGAACAGGATTCGCTTTAAAAAACCAAAAGAAAATCGGTATAGTTGTTTTAGAGTATCCTCTTGCCCTTATCCCACTCTAAGTGGGGTTTCACAACATGTTATAAACATGGTGTAACATGATTTGGTTGCGTTTTTACGACCTGCCGCCTGCCTGACGTCAACTTACCTTTATCGTATTTTACGACACCTCGGTAAGAAATGAGGGTGGTCTATTCTACTCAGCCGGATACCACACGGCGGGTTGACTTTCCTTAGTTGTTTTAGAGTTTATATAAATTAGGTTTATTTTTATATTTTATATTACCTATAGAATAGGAATCCAGCCTTAAATGTGTCCATCAAAAAAAAAGACAGGACAAATCGTTACTTACGTAGGTGTCTATCTCATTTGTCTGCGGTTAATCAAAGTTAGGCCTTAAAAGTCTCGATTCCAGGCTATTAAATAAACTTAAAAAAGTAATGGTCTCTTATTTGTTGACACTCGCACTCACAGGCCGTCCTATAGCTCCCCTACTGTCAAATTATTTATATATGCCATAGACTAAAAAAGTGTACCACCAGCCGACATATAGGCTACACAAAAATGTTTAATATTTTCCCGCCGCGGTCATTTGTCGCGCGTGGAACGGACGGCACTTTTTGCTATTGTTATTTAACACAAAACTGTCCTGGAAACGAATAAATCAATCTAGATAGGTCGTTTTTTTAGTTTAGATAAAATGTCCGTATTTTTAAATTCAAAAGAACAATGGATTTTAAAAAAACACCATAAATAATATCGAATTAATTACGGTGTTGATAAAATTTAATTTTCGAACAATTAATTGCACTTTATTGTAAATAACTTTTTAAAACCCAACCTGTATGTGGCATTTAAACCACAGTCAATAAAAGAAATACTTAAAAAAAAAATTAATTTAATTTTCTCTAATCGCAGATTATATCAAATTGGTAATTACATTACTTATGTACTATGGAATTTCACAAAGTAATTACTCTGTAACGTACCTAGTCCTCACAAAGGCTATACTGTCAGCCCCACAAACCGCAGTCCGTTTTAATTAGCTATTTAAATAGCGCTTGCTGATTGGCTTACTCTATAGTAGAGGCTTACTTATTTGTTGCGTGTTTTATAGTATTATTATACTAGAGTAGGGAAGCCAGTCAATAATTTGCCATATTAGAATAAAGAGAAAGTAAATAAAGTTTATCATATCTCTTTTTTACTCGCGCGTAGTGAGCAAACGTCATTTTGGAGTGTACTAAAAATGTTCTACGTATTTTTTAAATTAGGAACGCGCCATGCATGTTTTTCTGCGCATGTTAGACAAAGATACGTATGGTATCTGGCTGATTAGGCATTTTACGACCGGCTGCCTGCCTAAAGTCAACTTACCTTAGTCGCCTTTTACTACACCTCGGTAAAAAAGGGGGCGGTCTATTCTACTCAGCCGGATACTGTAAGGTGGATCAATTTAACTTAGTCGCCTTTTACGACATCTTGGTAAAAAATTAAGGTGGTCTATTCTACTCAGCTATATACCACACCGCTTAACCTCGAGGATTCTATTTATATATATACTAATATATAAAGCTGAAGAGTTTGTTTGTTTGATTGTTTGAACGCGCTAATTTCATGAAACTGGACCGATTTGAAAAATTATTGTAAGATAGTCCATTTATCGAGGAAGGCTATAACATATAAGAATATAACATCACGCTAAGATGAATAAGAGAGGAACAACAATAAAAAAATAGTACGAAATCCTAGTAAGTAGCAAAATTTAAAACTTTCTTTGCGCTGACTTTGATAACGGTGATATTTACTCAAAAATTATGTATTACATACATGTCCACGACAGCATCTGTCTAGTTTAAGATTAACCCACTTTAACCATTTTTATGATTATCAAAAGACTATATTACGGTTTTTTTCTGTCCACGAGGGCAGAGCCGCTGGCGATTGCTAGTATATCCATAAAACGCAGTGTTGGTTCACCTGTACGAGGCGACCTCATAAAGTTAACATGGTGAATAAAATCACGTGATTCCGGCCAGTATCAGGTTATAGACTAACTGGGACGTTGAATCCTTACAGTTTTATATTAAATCCGATTCAGTCACTCTGGTATTTAGATATATGCCTATGTTAACTAAGCCGTGATAGCGAAACAATGACATATTCTGTTACTTACCGGAGGTCGAGGGTTCGATGTTCACGTTCAGAAAAGCAATTAAAAAGACACTTATTCATAAAGCTTATTATATTGATGTAGAATATGTTAATGATAAGAAAACTTGGATTTAAATTGCGACCAGCTACGCACTAGATTGTTATGGGTTTTTTTTTATTTGTGAACAATTACAAATACATTATAGAAATATTTAATTTTGGAAAGAGTGTCTCGGTAAGAGCATCTTTCCGAACCAGTTGTAGCTTCTTTGCAATTTGACGATTCAAAAGTGCTTGTAAAATCCAATTTAATTTATTATAGTATCTTGGGAACCGAATGCCCATCGTTTGGTGTAAATATGTACAGCCTATTTCCACACCACTGAGCTAAATCGATTCTTCTCAATCTATACATTCCTAATTTTATTATGTACACTATACTAAACTCCAAGCATAACTCACTTCGTCGTTCGCTAAGTAATTCTGAGCTACACAACTAGTAAGTAATAAACCTAAATTCACGTATGAATATGATAAAAATGAAAGAATTAAGAAACGCTTAGGCAGGCATCTGTTATGCATAATGTGAGGGAGGGCAAAGGCCTCCTCTCAAGTTGAGGGGAAAGATTAACCCTTCACCTCTCTCTGCTTAGATGGCGAAATGCTTGCGCAGGGGTTCGTAGTGAAATGGCGAAATCCACGAAGTATTCGTAAACTCTTTTCCATTAATTGTAAATACATTTGAGATACATTAAATTGAGTAAATAATTTAAAAAAGTATTTAACTAAAATAAAATAGATGGCCTGTTCAAACACCTGGCCAGTCTTTAATAATCAAGAAGCACTTTCATCGCGGATTATTGCAAAATAATTTTATTATTACTTCTGTATTATGGATTTCCGCAAAGTAACGCCTAATTCTATAAATTATTCAAGAAGCACTATAAAATAAATTGACGGTATGCATATCTGCATTAATTTAACAATCGTACAAACTGTTTATAAAAATATCAACCCTAATTTTATGAGTATTTATAAGAGTACATGTTAATATCTCCTACGTATCGCATCTAGCTGTAAATAAAATATATCAAAGAATTAATTTTATTTTAAAAATGAAATGATTTCTTGTTATATTTATTTTTTTGTATAATTTTTAAACGACAATCTTATTAAGAGATAATATAATAAAGCCAATAGCTTATTGTTCATGATAACAATTGTTTACATGACATAAATTAAAATTAATTATACAGAACACCGTATGTTCAAAATGATTTTTTGTTAAATTTTATTTTTTAAATAATTTTTAAACGACAATATTTTTAAGATATAATAAAATAAAGCCAATAGCTTCTTGTTCATAATAATTGATTTATTATTTTACGAAAAATAAAGTAAGTGTACGGAACAACGTCAATTTAATTCTATCTTTTCCATCACACGTACGTGACTAATGAAGAAAGCATTAAGTGCCAGTGACTTGTGATGATTCTCGTGGCTCGACATTAGTCTTTGTTGAAAGGCTTCAACGTTCATTACAGTCGAGTCATTAATAATGGATTTGCCCAGTTAACACATCACCACATATCCTAATAATACTGCGAAACGCGTGTGTTAAATTGAAAATATCATACCAAAAATGCAAGTAATTGGGATGGTATAATATATCATACGGTAAACAGCAACATTTTTAATTATTGTTTTAATTTATTGTTGCTAGCAACACTTCATAACTCCCTCTCATCCAGGAGTATAATTGTGGTCAGGTCAAGAACAGAGGTCTCTTTTACGATCGGTACACTCGCGTGCGAAAGCTCTGTTAGTTGATCTGTTGAAGTCAGCCATTTTGTTTTTGTGTGTTTGATTACAAATGTATTAATTTTGTTCTTTTATTTTTCTTGTTTTCTTGTCTTTGTTCTTTTTATTAATCCTACTTTGGACCCTAATAATACAGTATTATTCTATATCAACCTAAATACGTAACTTACCTAAAGGTTATTATTCTAATAAGTACGTTTACCTTATAGACTGGCCCGTTGTAGCAGTGGGTAGTGACCCTACCTTCAGCTCCGCGGGTCGCGAGTTCGATTCCCGCCGAGGGCCAACATTTTCTATAAATGAAGTTGTTGGTCTTTGAGCCTGGGTGTATATTTGTATTTAAGTATGTATTTAAAAAATATATATAGTCGTGGTCAACTAATTAGGGACATGCAAGATAGTGAAGAACAATAACCGATTATGTACATACAAATATAAAATCCTATTGATTTCTCAGTAACTATTATTTGCATAATTTCGTCCGATTATTATGCTTTAAATGGCTGTAAATAAAATAATAAATAAATAGAAAAAAGTATTTAATATCAAAGGTTGAACATGTATTCAATTTTAAGGTATAATTCTGTAGCTGGACATTTAATTAAGGACAGTAAACTATAATGAAAAATAGAGTTAAACAAAACTAATAATCTGGCGTATTATAATATCTTTAACAGCTCCATTTTATTACGTGTAAAATCAGTACCCAGTAGCAAAACCTTTGCTAGTAATTACCGCTTGATACCGATGTGGCATAGACATTATCAGTTTCTGGCATGTTTCGACAGGAATGTTTGCCCATGCCTCGCAAAAACCTTCATTAGGTTCATCTAAAGTTGTGGTACGATAAGTGACTACTTTTTTCTTGATTTCGTGCCAAAGGTGCTCGATTGGGTTAAGGTCCGGGCTATTTGCTGGCCAATCTAGCACCGATACTGACAGACTGGTAAGAAACGACTTGACTGAACGGGCGGTATGTTTCGGGTCGTTATCATGCTGAAACGTCCATATAATAGGGAGATGCTCCTCAGCATAGGGAAGCATCGTTTCCTCCAATATTGCCTTGTATTGATGTTGGTCTAAGTTACCCTGAACTTTCCTCACAGGTCCCACTCCACGTCCGGAAAATGAACCCCACATTTTAATGTTTCCACCGCCATGTTTCACCTGCTTTTTTGTGAATCTTGGATACATTTCCGCTTTTACTGGACGCCGTACGTATTGCCTTCCATCTGAAGAAATCAAATTAACCTTGGTCTCGTCAGAGAATAATACATGTTGCCATTGGGCGTAGGTCCAATGTCCATATTTACGTGCAAACGCCAAACGAGCATTTCTATGTTCTCTCTTCAACAACGGTACTTTGCGAGCCACTCTTCCGAACAACCCTGCTTCTACCAGACGTCGTCGAACGGTCATCGCTGATACACCAGCTCTTTCGTCTATCCCAAACACTTCGTGTTTAATTAAAATAGAGCCTAGAAACGGATCTTTCTTAGCTAACCTGGTGATCATTCTATCTTCTTGCGGAGTTGTTTTTCTCGATCTTTTTGTTCTGGGCACATTTAAAGCTGTGTTATTGCGTCTGACATGTTGCACTGCATTGTATACCATAGTTTTTGAACAATTTAAATGTTCTGCTATCCTCCGGTATGACCAACCATGCTCGACAACAAACTTCATGATAATTTTTCGTAGTGTTGGATCGCAACTTTTATTTTTACCCATTTTTCTTCAAAATATTTTTCAAAACTTAAAATAAATATCGGGATTGCCGCCAAAACTACCACGAAACAATAAGAGAAGAAGTAAAAAAGTATTGAGATTCAAATTTTGAAAATAGAAAGCAAAATCTCAGTGTCCCTAATTAATATGCTTCAATCTTTAAAACTACACAACAGATTTTGATGCGGTTTTTTTTAATAGATAGAGTGATTCTAGAGGAAGGTTTGTACGTATAATAAAATTCAATACATAGATAAAGATACTGATACTCTACTGATATACTGATATATTGTAGTTTTAAAGATTGAAGCATATTTGTTTTATACTATATAGTGATATTATTTATTTTTACAATTGATTAGACAATGTCTTTACATACAACATTCATAGCTTTTTTATCATTAGACAATATAAACTTGAAAGAAGGACATTAAGTTGCGCCTCCGGTCGCTGCTAAATTCGAAGTGCTTATAGGTCGAAGCGTGTTACGTCTACTCAGCGTTTGCCGCTTTCCCAGACTCCATACGACACCGAGGTGTAGTGTTCCAGCCTGGGAAAGAAACTTCGTTGATCGTTGCCATTACCCAACCTAACATCGGTGGGATCGGACGCTAGCATTTAAGAATAGTTTTAATTACATATATACATAATCTACATAGTATAAGATAATCATTGTATATATTAAACTCAATAAAGAAAGTTATTACAATAAACGGAGTTTGTACCCGACAGTCGCCCCCAATATATAATTAGCGCGGCCTCCTCGCGGGATTTTTAATCTGTAATATCTCCGAAAATGTTCACTTAAATTACATGCTGTAAACGGCAATATTGATCTATATTAAATCAAAAATTTATTTAAGGTACTCAATAGGATAAGGATTAATGCTGTATTGTATAAAAATTGCTTTGAACATAAGGCATCATTTTTCGTAAAAAGTAAATGAAAAAAACTGCTATTGTGGGTTATCCATAAGAGATAGACATATACCATCGCGGACTTTTCTGTAGACCTTTTTAAGGTGTACAAATACTTAGTACATCATTTTGATAAATCTCGTAGGGTTTAGCCTGCGTTTGCAATGTAAGCGGAGAAAAATGTAATTATTTACAGAAACCTCAAAAATTACTGTATTTCTCTACTTCGTATTGAATGTTATTATACGTACAAACCTTCCTTTTGAATCACTCTATCTATTAAAAAAAACCGCATCAAAATCGGTTGCGTAGTTTTAAAGTTTTATGCGTACATACGGAAATATGGACTTTGTTTTATAATATGTAGTGATTAATAATTTGAATGATTATCTTTGAAATAAAAGGACCAAAAGAGTTTTAAATATGAATGTGGATGGATATATAACTAGACGGAGGCGTTCACGAATTATAGGAGAGAATGCAAGATGCAGATATATTGTGCCGACCCCACCTTGAGTGAGTTTAATGAAAGAAAATGATGATCTTAGAAATAAAACGACAAAAACTAATGCGCGCGAAAAATTTGTTGCAGCTCTGTTTCACTCAAAGCAAGTGCTTAGTTCGTTGTAAAGATAGAATGAAATAGAATCGATTACCTAAAGCGTCGTTGAAAGTTTGGTGCGCGACAGCTGTTCGTAGATCAACATTTGGGACTTCTAGCTTTATTGCATTGCAAATGTCTAACTCAGTTTATTGTTGTCGAAGAGAAACTTAATGGGAAAAGTAAAAAAACCGTAGTACTTAATACAAAATAGTATTAAAATTATTTAATAGAATCCGTGATATAGTAAGAATCTATAATATATAAATGAGTTAATCTTGTATGTATATATATATTTTCGGAATCTTGGAAACGGCTCCAACGATTTTCCGGAAATTGAGCATGTAGGGGGTTTTCTGGGGAGAAAAATCGATCTAGCTAGGTTTTATGTAAAAAAAATCATTTTATCCCTGTTTTTGGGCATTAAAAAATACTAAAATTTATATTGAATTGAATTTTTGCCACAAACTGTCAAGTCAGCGTAGCTTATTCGGGGAACGGACAGTCTTGAAAAAATGGAAATTCCTAGGATCGATCCCAAACTAATAATAATTTTTTTCTTCTTTCTTCTTTTTTAAGTTTCTTTTTCTTATTTTGTAAAAAATTACCGAGCAAGGCTAAAGGCTAAAAAAATACCGGTCACCCAGATATAAATAATGTTAAATGTAAAGTGGAATATCCGTTTTTATAGTTGATACATGCAGGATTTGTAAGAACTCATGCACTACAAACCTCCAACACCGCACACATCACAAAACACCGCCACCAACAACACAGTAAACAAGCACAGCACACATTGACTATCACAAACTCTACATTTATTTCGCCTCGCAACCGAAGCTTCGTCAGGAGATAGAGTTTACGACAAAAAATTGCAGTAAATCCTGCATGTATCTGGTATGCAAACAGACTGTCCACTCTACATTTAGCATTATATTTTCTATTTACTCAAAAATCCAACAAATTCAAATATATTCAAAATATTTTATTGTGTAAATATTGTAACAAACAAATTTTCTGCGGCCCCTCCCAGATAATACAATAAATTAAATGCTGGTGAAGTGTGAACAGACAAATATAGAAAAAATAAATGAATAAAACAAAAAAATTCAAAAAATAAAAAATAATAGGTAAGTTAATTTTAAGTTATTATTAGTGTAATACGATGTGACCCGACGGATGGGGACAAGAATACGTACAAGTGACAGGTACAAGAGTTTAATCGTCACATATGCATAGAATATCGCGGACGGGTCCTTCACGGAATTCCTTAATTGGATATACCAGAAGATGTTCCGTTTACAGTTGCGCTAGGCGTAGTGTTCCAGTAGGATGCACTGTATAAGCTTAGGCACTGATAGGCGATGTTGATCTGATAACATTTTGTATGGGGACTTCTTATATTACTACGAAAGCACTTCGATAGCGCGGAGCAAACGACGAGTGGCGCCATCTAGTTTTGAGTGCGGAATCAGGTGTTCCTAGTACGTTGTGTTACATTAGTAGTTTTTTTTATCCTTATTATCTACCTGTGTGTCTTACTAAGTCACCAAGATACGTCTGCGAAATAGGCTAAGTTGTACTAGCCTACTTTGCCAAGTCTGTCATCGCAGATTTTAAACATGTTTTTTGTATAAAATGAGACCGACATAGTTGCCTTATTTTTTTAGGTCCACTATGTCAATACACGTTTTATTTTAAAAATAAAATACAATTTAAACAAAACAATGAACGTTACGAATGTTGGTTTTACAGTCATTTCATACACTTGTTTCATCTGTTAAAAAAACTTATAAAGAATTAAAACTAAAATTTACTTGCTTCAATACCATAAGCGGTGGTACTTACAGCGTGAAAGTTAATATTTCATTTTAAGTGAAACAAAAAATAGGTAATTAAAAAATATTTAGACTTATCGTATCTTACAAACGTATCCCACTGCTGGACATAGGTTCCCTCCCTCCATTTTGGAGAGAAGAGTTGGAGTTTAGACCCACCACACTGCTCCAAAGTGGATTGTAAGTTTACATCTACCTAATGTTCTTCGCCGAAAAGCCTATTATATATAACATATATCAACAATACATGTAAGTTTTAACAAATAAATTCATTGACGCCTGCTCGGTGTTTGAACCCGTGACCTGAAAATATATATCAATACTTAATTAAATAAAACCCATATGACCCAGGGTGGGTCACTAGTGATACAATATAGTAAAGTGATATAGAAGTAGTTCAATGTTTGGGCGGGCGGGGCCGCTTAAGGCTGCGTGCAGATGTCAAAATTTTGACATGCGTTTTTCAAATCTTCTCAAGACATTTACAACCTATTACATACGAGTAAATGCAAGTGAAGGCAAGCTATAAACATACCAGACATATAACCAGAGATATTATACCAGATTCTTATGTAGGCTTGTAAGTGAAAGTGTCACAACAAATAAGATGGATGATGAAACTCATATACTTATCTTCATCAAATCACACATAAAAAAGAGAGATAGATAATAATTCTCATTCTCTTTAATGTAATAGGGCACACTATAGGCTGGCTACCTACTCTATCATAGCAATTCTATGACTAACGAGGTGTTTAAAAAAACATAGTAACTCGTAATAGAAAGCGATCACTCGCTGCTGCCCTTTTGATATTTATGTAATGTCTATTAGTTGTTCAGTTTAATGCGCGCTTTCATCGTAATTGCCTTTTGTATAGTGATTTTAGTAGTTATATATTATTTTCTTTAAAGATTTTAGATTAATTTTCTTTCTAATTCAGATATAATGTTGCAAACAACAGTTCTAAGAATTTAGTATTATTATTTGTGAGTGTAAGTTAATGTGTCCGTCTTCACTTTTCACATAATTTTTGCTATATACAAAATAGTAGCCTCCATTCATTTTCTACGTTCTACCGTTAAACAGACCTGCGATGATTCGCAACGTGACTTATCGCTTGTCATTAACTCTGTGATTCTGAGCGTTTGTCGTGCGTTAACACGTCTAATATGTGAACATAGCCTAACTATTCCAAAGTATTGTTTGATGGTATTGCCTTGGGCGGTGTGATCGATCGAATTGTCTTATACTATTGATTTTTAATACTAGTTAAACGCTTCGCCTTGCCTCGACCTCGGTAAGCTGTAATTCAGTTTGATATTAGTATCTCGGTAATTTTTTTAAAGATATAATAAAAATATTTTTAAAAAATAAAAAAAAAGAAGGCGCCGATGAAATGTCAGGGATTTAAACCCAGATTTTAAACATTTTCGGTCCGCCCGTTACCCTTTGGCTATCACAAAATTACGTTTGACAGTTAAAAATATTCCTTTGCTTTGAATTCTACATTATACCATAATGTCCAAAAATAGGGATAAAACGATTTTTTTTTAATTAAACCTAGCTAGATCGATATTTCTCCGCCAAACCCCTACATACTAAATTTCAGGAAATCGTTGGAGCCGTTTCTGAGATACATACAAAATTAACTCATTTAAATATTAAAGATTAATACTTTGAAACATTTTACAACAGTTATAAATGACAGTATTAAATATAAATAAAATCTACTCTGCCATGCCGTTAATTTTGACTATGGAAAAATAAACAAATATTACTCTCAGAGTCCGTTAATATCAGTGTCCTAACAAACTTTTAGTGTTATTTCCCTAATACTTGGTTGGATAGTGGCCAAATGGTATCACAAAACGGTATCTATATTGCGTCACACGTATTGTTAGGAAGTTGGTTATAGCTTGTAACCGAGCAACGATCAGCTTGTAAATACCAAGCTGTTAGTATTAACAGCATAACAAATGGGTTAACGTTATTATAACAAGCAATATGTGATATTATCTATACATTAATACGTCAAATTCAAATTCAAATTATTCTTTATTCAAATAAACTTGTAAACAGGTGCTTTTGAATCGTCAACTCTACCGCTGGTTCGGAAAGCTGTTCCTACCGAGAAGAGCCAGCAAGAAACTCGGCGGTTGCTCTTTTAAACATATGATTCTTAATACTATTTACATTCAGACGTTACTGTCTTGTACAGGTTCAAAGAGAGCTATATCCACACATTCTTATCTTCTAAATAATCTTCAATAGTATAAGTAGGCTTTCTGTATCAGCCTCTTTTTAACAGTGTTTTTAAACTGCTGCAATGGCAATGCTGAAATTGATTGCGGAATTTTATTATAGAATCTTATACCAAAACCCACAAACGAGTTACGCACTTTTGCAAGGCGCAAAGCAGGAGCCGCAAGCTTATGTCGGTTCCTGCTTTGTCTATTGTATACATCACCTATCGTTTTATATCGTTCGTCAAACACTGTTCCTCTTTAAAAGTTTTATGATAGTAGCGTATGTTTGTATATATAACATTTGAACTTAGTCCACTCTACATTTAGAATTATATATATTGGGTGGTATCCGGCTGAGTAGAATAGACCACCCTCATTTTCTACCAAGGTCTCGTAAAATAAGACTAAGATAAGTTGACGTCAGGTAGGCGGCCGGTCGTAAAATACGTAGCCAAATGTACTACATGTATAAACCATGTTATGTCGACTCCACTTAAAGTGGGATAAGGCCAGGAGAATGATGACGTAGATTATAGCAAAATAATATTATTATTTATTTATTAATATATTTACTATTTATAATACGTAATACTTTTTTATCGTGGATCTCCACAAAGTCATCATCCTCCTGCCCTTATCCCACTCTAAGTGGGGTCGGCACAGCATGTTTTAAACATGCTGTCACATGATTTGGTTGCGTTTTTACAACCGGCCGCCTGCCTGACGTCAACTTACCTCAGTCGTATTTTACGACACCTCGGTAAGAAAGAGGGTGGTCTATTCTAGTAAACCGGATACCACACGGTGGGTCAACTTACCTTAGTTGCCTTTTACGACACTTCGGTAAGAAATGAGGTTGGTCTATTCTACTCAGCCGGATACCACACGGCGGGTCGACTTACCTTAGTCGCCTTTTACGACACCTCGGTAAGAAATGAGGGTGGTACTATTCTATTCAGCCGGATACCACACGGCGTCGTGGATCTCCGCAAAGTAACGTCTAATTGTGTAAATATTATGAGTAACCGAACAAATATTATTTGTCTACTTCATCATTCATCATCATTCTGCTGCCTTTATCCCACTCTGAATGGGGTCGGCACAACATGCTAGAAACATGCTGTCACATAATTTGGCTAGGTATTTTACGACCGGCCGCTTGCACTACCTTAGTCGCCTTTTACGACACCTCGGTAAGAAATGAGGGTAGTCTATTCTACTAAGCCTGATACCAAACAGCGGATCAACTTAACTTAGTCGCCTTTTACAAACCTCGGTAAGAAATAAGGGTGGTCTATTCTATTCAGCCGGATATCACACGACTGATCATTTGACTACTTCCGATCTCGAATTCATCATTATTTATTGTAACATTTTTTACGATTTGCTTCGAAAACAATCTAACGTATTTCCTCTAAATCTATTACATTATTTAAATAACTTCCAAAGATTTACAGTGGCTTTATAAATTTCGAATGTAAGTGAACAGAATAAATTGCTCCATCTAAATCTCGTTCTAAATTGTCGGACAGAATAAAATCTCTACGCGCGGTAGAGAAATGGTTTAGGTTGTGGCAGATGTTAGCAATTTAGATCGGGACGCAAGTATAACTGATCGATTTGCTTTGTCGACAATAGTTGGTGAACTACAACAGAACTCTGAATACTGTTGACTGGTATAAATTCTGAATGTTTCAGACTACAAATCTATTAATTTATAATTGCCATATATAAGTCTCGTTCTAAGCGTTGACTCTTTGCGTGCTTGTACGTTGGTTGCTCTGTCGTCTTTATAATGTTAATAATAAAGCACCTGGTTGACCCTTACTCGGTAATTTTTTGTAAAATATAAAAGGAACTCTAAAAAAATGGAAAAATTATTTTGTAGGTGGGGCTCAATCCTATGTATTTTCATTTCTCGCGACCGCCCGTTTCCCGAATAAGCTACGCTGACTTGACATTTAACGGCAAAAATAGTGTTTTATATTTTCTATATAAATTTTAGTATTTATTAATGCCCAAAAGTAGTTCACAATATTCTTAAGGCTTTCAATTATCCAAACGAAGCCACCTATAAAGACTTAACGCGATATATATTGAATAAATATATGGGACACTTACACACACGGTCGTCTGTCCCCAAAGTACTTAATACTTGTGTTATGGGTGACATAAAGAAGGTAAATATATACTTATATAGTTTAAATATTATACAAATACACAGCTAGGCTCGAAGAATGAACAATTTTTTTTAGAATATGTTGGCCCTCAGCGGGAAGCGAAGCCGCGACCCATGAAGCTAAAGACAGGGTCACTGCCCACTATGCCAACGGGCCAGTCAACAACCAATTATACTTGGTTTCACTTAGCTTCGAAGATAGCAATAAAGGACTTAACCATATTACTTAATAACTTAATACTAACTTAAAATAAGCCTTGTGCAAAGCCAAAGCAGGTTTTTGAGCTTACAATAAAGACGAATTTAATATCTGTAGTAGATAGCGAGTTCAGTGAGGGCGGACGGGGAAGCTTCTAGATGTTAAAGCATTCTTTGATCGTATTGCCGTACGCTAGGCGGTGCGAATCGATTCATCTTAAGGCGGGTTAAAACTAAACGAACATAGAACTAGAGCTTAGAAAATAGCATTCTTTCGGAATCTTTTAGTGTAATCGTTCATAGTGTTTACACCAAATTATCAGCAAGCAAAAATTAGAAAGTATTAGAATGTTTGAACAAGATCAGTCGATTACTTTAAAGCAGCGCCCGGGGAACTTTTTTAATCATTATCCCAAAATATTTATGGGTAAGTTGATATTACCCCATGGCGAAAGCAAAAAAAAACGGAATCGCCTCTTTTTAGCACCTTTCATATTATAGCCCACATGATTTTCATTTTCGTTTTGAAAATAAAACAATGACTAAAAAATTTAACATCATTTATTCAATTTGTCAATGTAATACCTAGTAATACATAACGGTAATAATAGTAATATAAGTAATATATTATACAATTGAGGAAAAAAAATTCGCCCCCGCAAATACTAACAAAAAATAAATTTGTAATTACGTGTTGCCATCTATTAACAACTGCCCAAATACCAGAACTGTAGCCCATTGTTTTATATTTAAAATTTACTAGCTACAACAAACAAAACGCTTATTATTTAAAATTTCGTACAAAACGGTCACCTACTAGTACATGATCAATTACTAGTGCACTTACCTTACTTTTATTTCCAAAATATAATATTAATAGGATGAACTAGATTATTTCACGTCAATCTTGAAATGGTTTTGTCGTGTATTTTTCTGTAGACACTCCAAGCCGACTGTAATCCTCGCACAATAGGCAGTGGGCGAGCCTTTGGCGAGGTGAACGCTCCCTTGTGCCGCTAGTCAAGGCAATGTCGCGGGAATTAGATCAATATAGCGCGAAAGACTGTACTAAAGTGAGTACTGAATTATATTCGTTCTCTATATTTATTTTATAGAAGCAAAATGCCATTATAAAAAGACTAGCTGTGGCAGCATCTTCGCCCAGAAATCAGTGTGTCAAAGTTTTCTTTACAAATTGAAATTTTGAACATAAAATTAGATATCGTGAGTTAATTATAAGAGATTTTTGAATACCGTTTTCGCAATATTTTTATTGGTACTCTTATTCATCTTAGCGTAATGTTATATAGCCTATAGCTTTCCTCGATAAATGGACTATCTTATACTCAAATATTTTTTCTATTCGGTCCATTACTTCCTGAGATTAGCGCGTTCCAACAATCCAAAAAAACAAACTCTTCAACTTTATTACTCGTAGTATAGATTTTACAAAGATGTTCTCTAATAAAAAGTTCGTCAAATGAACTTTTGTTAATGCTAGTTGTTGAATAATTTTGGAATTTACATATTCGTAAGTGATGTATTGAACTACTAACTTAATCATCATTCTTCTGTTCTTATGCCACTCTAAGTAGGGTCGGCGCAACATGGTACAAACATGTGTCACAGGATTTGGCTAGGTATTTTGCGACCGGCCGCCTGCCTGTAGTCAACTTACCTTAGTCGCCTTTTACAACTCGGAAAGAAATGAGGATGGTATTTTCTACTCAGCCGGATGCCACACGGCGGGTCAACTTGCCATAGTCTCCTTTTAGGACACCTCAATAAGAAATGAGGGTGGCGTATTTTATTCAGCCGCATTTGGCAATAGGATGTATCTATGCGTCTCTCTTTTTTATGTGTGATTAGACAAAGTGAAATATACGAGATTCATCTACCCTCTCAACATTTATTGTGTCACTGTCACTTACAGACCTGTCTATGGCTCCCCTACTCAAATATAATAAACTCTATGAAAATTGTAATAGCTAAAAAAAAGTTGATATTTGTCTATGGTATCCCGGTCTGCCTTGTGATATTTAAGGGAATTCATAGTAAGAAAAATGAATAATATGCGTCCTTTGAATATATTTGGCGCAAAGATGAAACCAAATCAGAACTTCTTTTTTATTCTGTTCTAAACAGATAAAATTAGGTGCAACATTGTGCTGGTATCACGTTAACATTGATTTATTTTAATGATTAAGTTTTGACATGTTGTCAATGAATTGATTTGACGTTGTTTATGTCAACATTTCTGCTTGGCTTTGGAAAATAATTAACCATAAGCTCCGGGACCCGGTTCATGCTTTCAAACCATTTATGCTAATGATCTGTTAGAATAGACATCACAGAAGTATTAGGTTGAATTAATATAGTTTTGTCTATAGTTTGTTATTCTCTTTGTGAAATAAGTAGTCTGTGATTTTCTTTAAGATGCTGGAAAACTATTTGCTTCTACATTATATTTCCCACTCTTAGGTATATTTTAAGCAACATCAAGGATGATTACAATTAGGCGCCTGACTATTATAAAACATTAAGATATTTGTCCTTTATACTTATTCAATTAATGAAAATCAATTTTCTCAAAAGTCATCCCATTTATTCTTTCTCAACAACTCCATGACATTGACGGCGACAATGTTTTTTTTAATATTATTGACCAACATTGAAGGTTGTATTTGAAAAATGTTGTAACATTTCCATGAAACTTGGGGGTTTCGGGGACGACAAATCGATCTAGCTAAGTTTCATAGACAAAAAAGGCATTTTTTTCCTTTTTTCAGGCAGTAAAAAAAATGCTACAATATTATTTGAAAACAAAGGTTAATAACGCTATCATTTGCTGTTATAATAGCGCTGATTATTATATAAACATACGGGTCACATCGCGTTATAATCGAATTACCTTTGTATAAGTTTCAACGTTTATAATAGCGCAATTGGGAACGAGCGGACTAAAGAAATGAATGAATAAAGAATGAATACGGGGGTATTGAGTCTCAGATATCACTATTTTTACTTATTTTTTGTTCATATTACATATTGTTCACCCAGATATTAAGAGTAAAAAACGTAGAACCATTAGAGGCTGTTCGAATTCCAGAAATTTCCCCGCTGTTTATTATATATGGGCGACAATAGACTAAGGGTCCCTTTGTCCCTTTTTTGCCTCACCTGTGTAACGTCGGGAGCAGACGTCGAGGATCGGGGTTGGCGCTGAGCGTGGCTTTTCTCTAGGGTAAAGCTAAGACGCGGCTTATCCCTTTTCAATGTTCATAAAGGGAGTATTTTAGCGACAGTTATTTCAACTTTGATATCAAACTGGAACGGTTCGCTTTAGGTTTTATATGGCGATAATAGTGTGCTTGCTTCAATAGAAGCGTTCGGGTGAATGTGTGCCTGATGGTGCGGTTTAAAAAACGTTTATTATTGCTTATTTGCCAATATAAACACGATAGCACCTGGTAAGCCTTGCTCGGTAATTTTTTACAAAACAAAAAAAAGAAAAAAATAATTGGATAGGTGAGACTCAATCCTAGGTATTTTCATTTCTAGAGATCACCCGTTCCCCGAATAAGCTATGCTGACTTAACATTTTTCAGCAAAAATGGTGTTTTATATATTCAATTCTAATTTCAATGCCCAAAAACAGGGATAAACTCTTAAAGATATACCGTAAATCTTTACTCATTATAGTCGAACGTCATTAACGCCATCTTTATTCACAAAATGTTACTTAGAAAATGCTAGTAGAGCATCCGCGCTGGCGGCAATACCAGTAATCGCCGAGGCGCCGAGAAGCCGCGGCCACCGACAGGCCACAGAAGAGGCGGAGCTTCGAGCGCCGCTACACCCTACTTTCCCCCCGCCACCCGTCGCGCAGGACTCGGGCATTAACAACATTGTCCGGGTCCTGATCGAGGCGCTCATGGCGGCGCTCGCGCACTATGTGAGCACGAGGGATGTAGTCGGCGCTATAACGGCGGCCATAACCCAGTTCGGGCGGTCGTACCAGTGACCGCCCTAAGAGTACTATACTGGAATCCGGGCGGCATAAGAGGACACGTCCGTGAGCTAACACTACTCGCCCAGTCGCAGGACATCCATGTTATCCTCCTGGGCGAAACCAAACTCACGGACAGCGTCGAGCTCCGCGTGCCCAACTTCTTCGTGTATCGGCGTGATGAAATCTCTCCCCGGGGCTATCCGTACCGAGGTACGGCCGCTCTGGTGCGGAGGGATATTATACATGAAGAGTTGGAGCACACCCCGTTCACTAGCACCCGTACACAGGGGGTGCGTGTCAACGTGGGCAACCAGGAGCTCCGCATTTATGCCGCCTACAAACCACCCGGATTGACTTTCTGCAGCACCGATGTCGGGACAATCTTCGGACAGCAGGGACCCGCAGTGATCGTGGGTGATCTCAACGCGAAACATCATGCGTGGGGATCGCGAATCATCACTGGGGTCGGGAGGCAACTGCACGAAGATAGCGTGAGGAGCGGGTACGGTGTGATGGGGCCGGGAGCGCCGACCCACATACCCACCGACAGCCGCTCCCAGCCAGATGTCCTTGATATAGTGCTGCACCACGGACTCGAGAACCCGTTTGATGTCGAGGTCCTCTATGACCTTGACACCCAACACCTACCGGTTCTGGTCACCCTAGCCACCCAGGGAGGCTTTTTAGTGCCTCGCCCGCCGCGGACGCGGACGAACTGGGAGCGCTACACCGCCGAGCTTGCCGGGCTTGACCTAGCAGGCCCGATCACCACACCTTCGGAAGTCGACGATGCTGCTGCACTCGTGGCGGCGGCGATCATCACCGCCAAAGCAGCAGCCACCACCACCACGTCGACTTCACCGGACACTACCAACCGAAGGAAGGACCTGCCGAGCTCGCTCCGCCGCATGCTCAGACGGAAGCGCACCCTGCGCCGCCTATGGGCCCGCACTCGCTGCCCCAGGGTGAAGGCTGACCTGAACCGGCTTGCAGAGAAGATCGCGCGTGCCGTAGTCGCTCTCGACGAGGCGCGATGGGAGGATACCGTCGATCGAGCGACCGAACATGACACAGCGCTGTACTCTCTCTGCAAGAAGCTTACCGGACATGACACCCCCGTTTACCCGCTGCTAGATGCCGCGGGTAAACGCACCTATGCCGCCAAGGATCGTGCTGAGATTCTGGCGGCCTACCTGGAGAAGACTTTCACGCCCAACGCCCCCAACACCTCCAACCTCCATATCATCCGTCATCACGCGGCTGTCCAGGACAAGCTGGAGAGGTTCCTGTCGGCCCCTACACCGCCGCTCCGGGGAGAGGACTTCATCTCCCTGTCAGAGCTGCGGTCGGTCGCTGCTCGCCTTGATAAGCGAAAGGCGCCAGGCCCCGACGGAATCGCCAACGCCGCGCTGATGCTGCTGCCCCGAACAGGTCTTGTAGCGCTCACGAGACTGTTCAACGGAGTACTCCGCACCGGCCACTTCCCAGAGGCGTGGAAGACCGGGAAGATCATCGTTCTTCCCAAGCCGGGGAAGGACCGCCGCCTGCCTGGAAGCTACCGGCCGATCACCCTGCTCTCGCACATAGCCAAGCTGTTCGAGCGTCTGCTGCTGCGTCGAGTCACGCCCCATCTGCCCCTGCGCGAGGAGCAGTTTGGATTCCGCAGCGGCCACTCGACGACGCTCCAGCTGGCGAGGGTAATCAACCACCTGACCAGTGAGCGGAACAACGGGCGCTACACCGTGGGGGTCTTTCTCGACATCGAGAAGGCCTTCGATCGTGTTTGGCACGCCGGGCTCCTGGTCAAGATCTTGGACACCACCATGCCGCCTGCTTATGTGCGAGTGCTGGCATCATTTCTACACGGCCGTAGCTTTTACGTGGCAGTGGATGGTGCCGAATCCCAGCCACGCACCATCCAAGCCGGAGTACCCCAGGGCAGTTGTATATCGCCGCGCTTATATGCGGCGTATACGGATGACATCCCCACCCTGCGCCACCATCTGCGGGAAGGGGAGGAGGACGTGCTGTTGTCGCTCTTCGCTGACGACAGCGCGTATTTCGCGTCGTCCTACCACCAGATCGTCGCCACCAACCGCATGCAGCGTATGCTGGACTTGTTGCCGGAATGGCTGGACAAGTGGAGGATGGCCGTCAACGTCGGGAAGACGGCCGCTCTGCTCACCAGCCGCTCCAAGCCGCTACGTCAGCTGACTCTTCGAGGCCAGGGCGTAGAGTGGAAGACCACAGTGAGGTTTTTGGGGTGTGAGTTGGACCGCAGCCTGCGCATGGTCCCCATGGTCAATCGTGCCGTGGGCCAAGCTGCTGCTGCCAGGTCCCAGCTCCACACGCTGTTCACATCCCATTTACCTGTCAACACCAAACTGCGAGTCTACGGTGCCTACGTCCGCTCGCGCTTGACGTATGCGGCACCCGCCTGGTACGCGCTATGTTCGGCGTACCAGAGGCGAAGACTTCAAGTCCAGCAGAACCGCTGCCTGCGACTGATCGTAGGAGCCCCGAGGTATGTGCGGAACGACGTCGTGCATCGGGATACCAGAACACCGACCGTGGAGGAGTATGTCCGTCGCCTTGCGCGCCGGATGTTCGCGCGTGCGGACAATAGCGCGCACGTACACCTCCATGGCATCGCGCCACTCCATGCGCGACCACCCGATGGACGTTCCCTGCCTCGCGAGCTCCTGCGGTCACCGTCTCCGCGGCCCGATGCGGATGACGACGGCGACGAAGAGGATGACGCGACGGGCGAAAGGGCGAATACACCGGACATGACACACCTACCTGACCAGGACACCACCGGACGTGACACCACCGAAATTGACCCCGAGGTCTGGGAGCTACCATTCCCAGACCTCCCCACCGAACAAGACATCCATTAGGTCACCTAGGTGACCTGGGCTTACGGCCCAAATACCGACACCTTTAGGTCACCTAGGTGACCTCGGCCTACGGCCGGAACACATACCGGGCTTAAGTGCCCGCGAGGAGATGCCCGGGTAGAGAGGAATTCCTCGAGGCCCGCACCCCGTTTACCCCCACCCGGGGAGTAAACGAGAAGACCCTGCGTGCATCTGCGCTCGCACTTAAAGTAAAATATTCAATAAATAATTGTTTAATAAAAAATCCTATAAACGCTTCGTATTTAGTTTGAGTGTCTATCTGCGTCTGTAATGAATCTAAATTATTAGTTTATCTGAGATAAATGAGAATATCTATCTATCTATAATAAAAATTGCTATAGTAAAATAGATATTACAACGAGATTTTTCCTTTATATTTATACAATAAATAATGCTACAGTCAAATAACTCTATAAACGCTTCGTATTTAGTTTAGGTGTCTATCTGCGTCTGTACTAAATCTACCTTTTTAGTTTATCTAAGATAGATATTACAACGAGATTTTTCTATTATATTTATTCAATAATAATAAAAGATTTTCTCAGAAGTCAATCAATTTTTTTATCAATTTATCAACATCGTGCACAAATCACGACTACGTTAAAGGACGCTACCACTTTCCTCTCCTCTACGTTCTGCTTCTTTTCGTTTCGTCAGTTCGGAAATAAAATTATCTTAAAAAAAGCTCTCTCTTTTGATGTTTAGTGAAATACTTCAGCTGTTTGTAGTTCAGCATGTTTAGTAAAGTACTTTTACATTTTATTTATAATCAATCTACTTGGTATTTCATACAATGTCCATCATTTATAAGTTTTTACGTCTGCCTTTTTTGACAGCTAGCGCCAGAATGACGCCTGTCGGCTTTTTTCTACAGTCGCTTCTATACTTTTGGGTGTAGCCATAGACAAATATTTTGGAATTCATTATGGAATTCTATACTTTATTTAAGAAAATTACCCTTCCTCTCTAGCACTCGATAAAGGCGATAAGCAAGCTAAGATCTATTATAGACATTCGCAGTAATGTAAATAAGACGCGTTATGAACTAAGCTCAGACGTGATGTCGGGACGTGCTTGGATTTTATGAAAAGCGGGAGATACAGAAAAGATCATAATCCCAATAAGCCGATGTCTGTCTACACTTGTGAATGTCGCTAATCCTTGATATGGGACATACAAGGAACAAAAAGGACCGTTTGGTACCGCTTGACAAAATGATAAAAAAGATTAAAGCGTTATTATTTCAAACAAAACCTTTAATTCTATAAAAACATCATATTTTGGATTTGGAAATGTCTATAACCTTAATCTTTAATATTTAAATGAGTTATTCTTGTATATTGTAACAACGCCGCCTTGTCGTTACTGCAAGCAAGCAAGCCATGACGTCACATCTTGCCACAGCCTTTCGCGCCATTTTTTGACGTGGGAGATGTGACAGCCGCTGTCATTAGCAGCTAGCCCGCGAATAGCGGATGAGAGTTTGCTTTGATTTGATTTTAGCATTTTTTATGAAAAGAATAAAACTGATTTATAATACTTCTTTTATTAATATAAATAGTTTAGTTAGAATATGCATATTTTCGGAATCTCGAAAACGAGTTCAACGACTTTCCTGAAATTCAGCATGCAGGTTTTGGAGGGGCAAAATCGATCTAGCTAGGTTTCATTTAAAAAAAATTCGTTTTATCCCTGTTTTCGGGAAAATGCTAAAATTTATGTTGACTTTAGAAGATAATTTTCGCTATTAAAACGTCAAGTCACGATAACTTATTTTGGGAACGGGCGGTCTAAAGAGATGAAAATACCTAGGTTCGAGCCTCACCGCCTCAACTATTTTTAATCATCATTTTCCTGTCCTTATCCCACTCTAAGTGGGGTCGGCATGTTGTGCCGATAGATAGAGAAGTGTCTTTTCTAATAATATAAAAATAACAAAAACCTACTAACTAACTAACTGAAGCTATTCACTCAATCATATCCTGCTGCCCTTATCCCACTCTAAGTGGGGTCGGCACAACATGTTATAAACATGCTGTCACATGATTTGGCTGCGTTTTTACGACCGACCGCCTGCCTGACGTCAACTTACTTCATTCGTATTTTGCGACACCTCGGTAAGAAAGAGGGTGGTCTATTCTACTAAACCGGATACCACACGGTGGGTCAACTTACCTTAGTCGCCTTTTACGACACCTCGGTAAGAAATGAGGTTGGTCTATTCTACTCAGCCGGATACCACACGGCGGGTCGACTTACCTTAGTCGCCATTTACTACATCTTGGTAAGAAATGAGGGTGGTACTATTCTATTCAGCCGGATACCACACGGCGTATGCCTCAACTATTTAAAAAAAAAAATTATATCTTTAAAAAAATTACCGACTCTTAATTTTGCGTGATAAATTATAACTAGATTAATGTATATTAAGTACATAAATATACGCAACAAAGATTACAAGAGACGTGCCTGGATCAACAAAAGACGCGCCAAGTAAAATATACCTATTTGTAATCCGAATAATCCGCAGTCTACATTAGTCACCCGTTATAATATTATCTTTGCGAACAAGGTTATTTAGTATAATATATATAATAAACGACGATATTTCTCCTTTATTCTAATTAAATAAATAAAAAGCAGTTTTCCCAGAGTCAACCCATTTACTCTCTCTCAACAACTCAATGAATTTAGAAGATAAGAATGTGTGGATATAGCTCTCTTTGAACCTGTACAAGACAGTACCGTCTGAATGTAAATAGTATTAAGAATCATATGTTTAAAAGAGCAACCGCCGAGTTTCTTGCTGGCTCTTCTCGGTAGGAACAGCTTTCCGAACCAGCGGTAGAGTTGACGATTCAAAAGCACTTGTTAACAAGTTTATTTGAATAAAGAATATTTTGAATTTGAATTGAATTTGAATGACACATACAAATATGACAGCCACAATGCTTTTTCATATCGCCAACTCTATAAAGGAGGTTGTATTAAAAACATGTTGTAACATATATTTTCGTATATATATCTTTTGTATATTACATGTTATTGTTAGAAGTTATGCCGTGTGGTATCCGGTTGAGTAGAATAGACCACTCTCTTTCCTACCGAGGCGTCGCAAAATACAACTATGGTAAGTTGACCCACCGTGAATATGACCATGATGTTTTTTTTTTATTTTACGATTAAACGCCTATGGTATCCGGTTAAACACCATATACCACCCTAATTTCTTACCGAGGTGTCGTAAGAGGTGACTAAGGTAAGTCGACCTGCCATGTGGTATCCGGTTAAGTAGAATAGACCACTCTCTTTCTTACCGAGGCGTCGTAAAATGCAACTAAGGTAAGTTGAAGTCAGGTCGGCCGGTCGTAAAATACGTAGCCAAATCCTGTGACATGTTTATAACATGTTGTGCCGATCCCACTTCGAGTGGGATGAAGCAAGAGAACGATGATAAAGGGCGGGTTTGGTATAAATAAAAAAAATCCTATAAACGCTTTGTATTTAGTTTCTTTCTGCGTCTGTACTCAATCTATCTTTTTAGTTTATCTGAGACTAGCAATCGCCAGTGGCTGCGCCCGCATGGAAAGATTAAAACCGTAATATAATCTTTTGATAACCATAAGAAATGGTTAAAGTGGGATAACCTTAAAAGCTAGACATATGCTGTCGTGTACTTTTATTTAGAACTTTTAGAGGGAAACAATTTTGTAGTACATGATTTTTCAATAACTATTACCGTTTACACAGCGCACGCAGCTTTAAATTTTGCCGTGTTAGCAATATTTTTTATTGCTGCTCCTCTCCTATTCATTTTAGCGTGATGCTATATAGCCTATAGCCTTCCTCGATAAATGGACAATCTTCCACTGAAAGAATTTTCAAATCGGTTCCGTTCCTGAGTTCACGTTCAAACTATCAAGCAAACATACAAACTCTTAAGCAATTTATAGAATTAGGCGTTACTTTGTCGCGGTTTTTACGGAGGTCCATAATACAAAAGTAATGAGAATATTATGTTGCTATAATCCGCAAAAAAAATCCATTTTTTTTTAACTCTTAAGCTTTATATATTAGTATAGATAAATAAGCAACGATCGTTAAAAGTTTAAGGTCGAGCGTGCCTGGTTAGGTCACCTTGTCACGCATACTGTGCCTTGAGTGCTTTTTAATGTATTCAAAGAAACAAAAATATACGTTTGAACGTTAGTGAATTATGGATTTGAAACCATCATTAGTATCAGAACTCTATGTAAGGGAAAGACACGCCTTACGTATTTTGCTATAATCCTATGTAATCTTGATATATTTAAAAGAGTTAATCTTGTATATATTTTTTTTCGGAATCTCGGACACGGCTCCAACGATTATCCTGAAATTCGTCGTGTAAGGGGTTTTGGGCGAGAAAAATCGAATTAGCTGTTTTATTTAAAAAAAATCATTTTATCTCTGTTTTTGGGCATTAAAAAATACTAAAATTTATATTAAATTGAATTGTTGCCATTAACTGTCAAGTCAGCGTAGCTTATGAAAAACCTAAGATCCAGCCCCACCTACCCTATTATTTTTTGATTTTGAAGTTTCTTTTTTTATTTGGATAAAATTACTGAGCAAGGCTCGGTCACCCAGATATTATTTTAAAATCTCTAATATTACAAAATAAATAATAATAAATAAATATAATAAATATATGGGACACTTACACACACGGTCTTCCGTCCCCAAAGTAACTTAATACTTGTATTATGGTAGACAGACAACTGGTGAATATATACTTATATATTTTTTAAATACATACTTAAATACAAATATACACCCAGGCTCAAAGACCAACAAATTCATTAATAGAAAATGTTGGCCCACGGCGGGAATCGAACCCGCGACCCGTGGAGCTGAAGGCAGGGTCACTACCCACTGCGCCAACGGGCCAGTCATATTATATTTGATTATAGCAAAATATATATAATATATATAATTATATATATACAAAATATATATAATATATATATATATATATAATACAATACTTGATTATAGCAAAATATTCTATCATTATTCTAATTCTAATCTATCATAAATATTCTCTGTACTATAAAATTCCGCAAAGTAATGCTTACTTCTATAAGTTCTTCTATTACATAGTTTAAAAAAAAAGAAAACTGAAATAAACATATGACCATAGACTATTACTTTATAATGTCCTCGTCACAGACTAAACAACTATACACTGTCCATTATATTAACCATCTTTTGACAGATTGACGATAGTGATGTCCTAAAGATTCTCGTATGCGATACCATTCCGATTATAGTACCTACTATCATTAATCGAATTACGTACCTAAGTACGTAAACTTATTGTTTCTTTGAAAAGAAGTGGTCTATTTCATGGTGAAAAATCTTCTTTGGTCAAAGTTTTGAACACAATTGGCTTTTCATATAAAAAGTTAAATAAAAGAAAATTATTAATGGAACGCACAGATATAGCTATAGCACGTTGTGATTTTTTAAGAGAGGCAAAGAAAATACAAGATTGGGCAAATATTGTTTTCACGGATGAAACATGGCTCAACGCTAACCACACACTATCTCGTTTCTGGACTGATGATACTGCTGATTCCACTTCCTCAGTACCAATGGGAAAAGGTGAGCGCCTAATCATTTGCCATGCAGGTACAGCAAAAGGATTTGTACAAGACGCACTGTTGGCATTTAAATCGAAGAAATCAAATGACTACCACGAAGAGATGAATGCAAATGTGTATGAAGAGTGGTTCAAAAAAATGCTCATTTCATTGGAAGAACCATCAATAATTTTTATTGATAATGCGCCCTACCACTCCCGTCAAATTGACAAAATGCCAACACAGGCTAATAAAAAGCATGAAATAATTAATTGGCTTCGGGACAATGGAGAAAATGTGGACGACTCAATGTTAAAAGTTGAATTAATAAAAATATTAAAAACCAAAAAGAGAGCAAAACGCTATGTAATCAATGAAATGGCAGCAGAATATGGCCATACTGTTCTTCGGATTCCTCCATACCACTGCCAGTACAACGCAATAGAACTTATATGGGCACAAGTAAAAGGGCATGCTGCGAGATGCAATACAAGCCCCCCATTCACAGCGAATAAAATGTTGCAATTGCTAAAAAATGCTTGCACCCACGTAACGGCCGAGAACTGGGCAAGTGTGGTGGAAAGAACTAAAAGAGTAATATTCTCTGATTGAGAACGTGATATTGCGTTTGATAATATATTATCTACACAAGAGCTAATAATAACTGCTACTGAAGACTCCTCATCGGAGGAGTCTAGTGTTGATTATCATTCCGACGACTCGTGCTAATAAAATAAATTAAAATATCCTGATTGTTTTATTTGTATTCATGTATTAACTAAGAAGAAAGTAAAACTTTATATAATGTTATTAAATGTCTTTTAATACTCGTAACATCGATTTCTACCGATTATTTTTAATCTGTGGCATAATCGTAGTAACCCATTATGTGTGACATCACTAAGTGGGCGGTACCCATCCATAAAGTACAAATATTATTTGTATGATATTTGTACGTAAGCAATACAAAACTTAATGAGCGTGAGCTGTCAAAAGACTGATAATATGATGGACGCAGTATAGGTAATATTCATGAGCTCAGTAACGAAAAAATCAATAATTTTAACGCATAGAAAAATGTTTGCGTGACTTTCAGAATGGGGGCGACAAGGGCATTTCAAATAATTGGTTTTGGCCTCAGTCCAGAGACCCGTTTCAATTGTCTCATTTATGTCTAACTTACGATTAAAGTCTAGGCCTACTAATGGGGGTCGAGGGTTGTCCTAAAAACGGACGAGAGCGCTTCAAGAGTCTCTGAGTTGCCGAAAACATTGTAGCGAATAAAAATGTTTAGATAAATGTGAAGTATAAAGAAATTGGGAAATAAGGTAACGGCACTAGTAAATGACCATGCACTAGTAGTTGACCGTTTTGTATGAAATTTTAAATAATAAGCGTTTTGTTTGTTGTAGCTAATAAAAAATATTAAATTTTAAATATTAATAAATACAGTTCAGAGGTTTCGGCCTTTGTTAATAGATGGAAAACAGGTAATTATAAATTTATTTTTTTAAATCGATATCGTTTTATCCGTGTTTTTGGCATTAAAAAAATACTTTTAATTTATTGAATATAAAAAACTATTTTTGCCATTAAATGTCAAGTCAGCGTAGTTTATTCGGGGAACGGTACCTAGGTTCAAGTCCCACCTACCGAATTATTTTTTCTGTTTTTGTGAAGATTTTTTTTATTTTAAAAAATTACCGAGCAAGGTTCGGTCAACCGGGTACTATAACATAAGTATAGAAAATCAATTACTTATTTATATGGTATTTCAATTGTATTTTTAGACATTCGCACTTAAAGGCCTGCCTATGGCTCCCCTACTCAACGCATAATAACTATATGGTCGTAATATAGTATTTTGATAGCTATAAAAATGGTTTAAGTGGGTTAACTATAAGAGCTAGACATATGCTGTCGCGGACTTTTGTTTAGAACTTTTAGAGGGGTATTTTGTAATACACGATTTTTGACTAACTTGCCCCGTTGTCTCAACGCACGGAAGGAAAGCTTTAAATTTTGTCATTTTCATAATATTTTTTATTGCTGCTCCTCTCCTTTTTCTCTTAGCGCGATGTTTTAGCCTATAGCCTTCCTCGATAAATTGACTATCTTACGTTGTAAGAATTTTTCAAATCGGTTCAGTAGTTCCTGAGATTTCGCGTTCAAATAATCAAACTCTTCAGCTTTATATATTAGTATAGATATAAAGCGAAGTGAACGCATAAAAGCCGCCTTAGTACAAAAAGCTAAGTTCTATATTTATAACTTAAGCGCCATTTTACGATGCGATAAGTGTTTTAACGGGCAACATTTGGCTAGCACGAGCTATTTAACAAAGGCACAATCTTGGCAAAGAGGTTTAGTATAAATGCCCATTCTATATTTTTTGTGTTAGAGGAAATAATTCACAAATATGCGCCTTTTAATTTTTAGTCTACACATTATCTTCATTATTAATGAAAGAAAGTCGTGTGATATCCGGCTGAGTAGAATAGACCAACCTCATTACCTCATTCATCAAACCCGGGCAGACACCAATGAGTTTTTCTGTTAAAACTTGTGTCTAATTGATAATTTATCGCACGCTTTTCGGCGAAGGAAAACATCGTGAGGAAACCTGCATATCTCTAGAGAATTCTGGAGATATGTGTAGCCTACCAATCTGCATTGGAGCACCGTGGTAGGTCTTAGCTCCAATCCTTCTCTCCAATAACGGAGAGAAGAGGCCTATTCTCAGGAGTAGGAGAGTAACAGGCCGCTACTTACTGACTTTAAAAACTCAATACAACCTCGAAATCTTACGATGAACAGTGAGAGAAAGTACTAATTAGGCAGCGAGGCAACTTCGAAATAACGTAAAAAGAAACGACGCAAAGCGAGGTATCGGTTTATTTCTATTAGTGTAAACTCAACATAATGCATTAAGAAATTCACTGATATTAAATTAAGTGCTTGAGCCAAAGACATTCAAATCCGATACAATAGCACTCTTGTCATGTAGAATCTCATAAAGGAAACATCGTATAAATTATTGCATCTGAAAAGAGAAATACAAAGCATTCAAATCAAATCAAATCTTTGTTCAAATAAGCTCTTTCAAGTACTTTTAAATCGTCAAGGATCAATAAGATTTAATGAAGCTACAAATGGTTCGGAATGTTGCTCTTACCGAGAACAACCAGCAAGAAACTCGGAACTGAGCGAAATGATGTTGAGATTTTGGTAGTGAATGTGATGCTTGTGTTATTACGTTCTGCTTGTATAACGTAAGAGAACTGATACACTTTACATTTAACATTATATATCTACATTTTCTTTTATCGTGGATTATAGCTAAATAATATTTTTCTACTATTGTAAAACATTGAATAAAATTTTGATATTTATTCAAACATTTAAATTAAATTTGACAATAAATTTAGCTATTCAAATATTCTCAAAATGTTACACGTATAAAAAACATTCAATTTTTATATTTGAACATCGGAATATATCAGTCGCATTAAATATTTAGTTTAGTTATTTTTATTTTATTTATTTTAATAATATTTTAATGTTAATTATAATAATTTTGTGCACATATATGTAATAATTTAATTGTAATTTTGTTTATCTATTATGCTATACTAATATATAAAGCTGAAGAGTTTGTTTGTTTGATTATTTGAACGCGCTAATCTCAGGAACTACTGGTCCGATTTGAAAAATTCTTTAAGTGTTAGATAGTCCATTTATCGAGGAAGGCTATAGGCTTTATAACATCACGTTAAGATGAATAGGAGAGGAGCAGCAATGATTAATATGGCTAAACGTTTACCGGATCAGTTAAAAAAAGTTAAAATTAGTTTAGTATATAAGATAAAATAAAAAATAAAAAATATATTTTATTGTGCACATATTGTAAAAAAACAAAATTTTTCTACCGGGAACTCCGAATTAAGTTTATAAAAACCTGTATCTCAGAGTCCCCGCCCTCTCCCAGATGTTACAATAAGTGAAATGCACGTGAAAAGACAAAATAAAATTAATAAAAGAAGGAAAACAAAAAATGGTATGTGTGTTTGTATGATATGTTACACAAAATTTGAAAGTATGTGAGTGAGTTTGCCGTTTGTGTGTGAGTGAGTGGAGTGTGAGTGAGTGGAGTGTGAGTGAGTGGAGTGTGAGTGAGTGCGTGTGTGAGTGAGTGGAGTGTGAGTGAGTGCGTGTGTGAGTGAGTTCGTGTGTGAGTGAGTGCGTGTGTGAGTGAGTGCGTGTGTGAGTGAGTGTGTGTGTGAGTGTGCGTATGGTCGTACGTGTATATATAACTAATATATAACCAATTTATGTATATAATAAAAAAGATTAAGAGAATATGTATAAAAACACTATGATACTAAAAATTTACTCTTGTATTTTCAATATACTAAATAAATAGGAAATTTAACTTTTTTAGTTTAAATTTTGAAGCAAAATGACATGTAAGCTATGTAATGCATATGTCAAACGTGAAAGTGGGTGAAATGGCAACACAATATCATATCTACAGCATGAATGTTACTTATTGCTCTAAATTTACCTTCAGCTGGTATTTCGATGTGGAAAGTCTCATTCAATGTAATATTCTTTATATAGAATTGAGTAAATATATCCTGAAATAAAAAAATATTGTGTACACTTTACCGAACTTCATTTTTTAAATATTCATCATCATACTCGTGCCCTTATCCCACTCTAAGTGGGATCGGCACAACATGTTATAAACATGTTGTCACATGATTTAGCTAGGTATTATTATACAACTCACTTTAGTCGCCTTTTACGACACCTCGGTAAGAAATGAAGGGGGTCTATTGTACTCTGCCGGACTCTGTCACACGGCGTTTTTTAAATATTATACCATAACGTCCTCTATCTTCCAAAGGAAGTTCCATCGGAATCGGTTTAGCCTTTTATCCGGTTTAGTTAGATTATCCTTTAGTAAAAGTCGTTCACTCTCGTTCACAGTTAAGTGTGTCAGGCTTTGGAACTCCCTTCCTGCGGATATTCGTCACTCACCTTCGGTGCATATTTTAAAAGTCGTTTGAAACGCTATTATTTATCTTTATGCTAATATTAGAAAGTAGAATGTATTTATGTATAATTATCTTTATATATTATAAATATATGTATGATATTAAATATATATTTAATTTTAGTATTTAAAATATATGTAAACTTATTATTATAAAGTGTAGTTCTTTGTAGTAATTAAACTGTTGCGCACCAACCCTACTATCACTATGATCCTCGCATCAAAGGTTGTCTGGGAGAGATCGCTCCAAGTGATAAGACCGCCTTTGCACGCTTCTGTGTATTCATATGTTTTGTATATATATCTTCTTGTGTGTGTAATAAAGAATAAATAAATAAAAGCCATACATAAATCCGATTAGTAGATTTTTAGATAATCATCTACATACAGACAGATTTTGGGGACGTTGTTTTATAATATATATTGATAGATTCAATATTTATTTATATCATTTGCAGCTTATTACTTATTACATACATATACATATTATACTTACCATGACGGTATAACTGTCTGTGGAGTTCAATCCATAATTACCCGGTGTGAAAGAGACGGCTGTTTGTTTGTACGACAAATTAACGAGTGCGAACGAGACTGAATTATATTTGTCACCTTTCCTCGGTAAGTGAGGTTTTACCCATAATGTTATTAATGTGTCCAACTGAAAAAAATAATTTACAATACTATATAATAAACTTGCTAGCTCGAAATATTCTTCTTTAAGTAAGTAACGGCCTGTTACTATCCCACTGCTGGGCATAGGCCTCCTCTCTCCATTTTTGGAGAGAAGGGTTGGAACTAAGACCTACCACGCTGCTCCAATGCGGATTGGTAGGTTACACATATCCCCGGAATTCTCTAGAGATATGCAGGTTTCCTCACGATGTTTTCCTTCACCGAAAAGCGTGTGATAAATTGCAATTATCAATTAGACACATAAGTTTTAATAGAAAAACTCATTGGTGTCTGCCCGGGTTTGAACCCATGATCGTCTCTAGAGATTCACACGGTCGCACCGCTAGGCCATCACAGCTTCCTCATTCTTTTCTTCATTAACCTCATTCTTCTTTAACCATAGGAGTATTTCGAGCTTTCTTTTATTTTATTTATTTATTTATTTTTATACATATATTTAGAAAGAAAAAATAAAAAACCACATGTATAAAGGCGGACTTATCCCTAAAAGGCATCTTTGAGTAACAGAAGAAAAGGACAAGAATTGAAGAAGAAAGAGAGTACGGGTTGTATAGAGAAGAAGAAAAAGTTAAAAAAAATATTTACGTTTATAACGTTTTAAAGTTAATTTCTAAACGAAATAAGGTTTTGTCAAATATGTAGTAGTGATGTGCGCCGTCTTATTAAATTAACAAGCACACAGATTATCACAATATATGCCGTGTGGTATCCGGCTGAGTAGAATAGACCACCCTCATTACTTACCGAGGTGTCGTAAAAGGCTACTAAGGTAAGTCGACCCGCCGTGTGGTATCCGGCTGAGTAGAATAGACCAACTTCATTTCTTTCCGAGGTGTCATAAAAGGCGACTAAGGTAAGTTGACTCACCGTGTGGTATCCGGTTGAGTAGAATAGACCAACCGAGGTGTCGTAACCTCGGTAAGAAATGAGGTTGGACTATATTTATAAACATGTTCTAACATGATTTAGCTAGGTATTTTACGACCGCCCGCCTGTCTGACGTCAAGTTATCTTAGTCGTCTTTTACGATACCTTGATAAGAAATGGAGATGATCTATTCCACTCCGCGCAGGATACCACACAACGGGTCAACTTAGTCGCCTTTGATGATACCTCGGTAAGAAATGAGGGTGGTCTAATTTATTTAGCCGGATACCACACGGCGGTGCTTTAGAACATGAAGCGATGCTATACATACCTCATAAGGTTTCGCCATAATACCTAATTCATCTTGAGCAATCGCAATCAAATCTAAATTTAACAATAACTTCTTTTCATACTCAGTTATTTTGTTTATATCGCAGCTGAGCAACAGTGGAACTGCCAGCATTGCGTATACCGCGATATGCACGCGACTTTGGCTCTCCGTTAATGAACTAGTGCCGAAAATAAGCTAAAAAAATAAAAAATAAAGGGAAACTCTATGGTAAAGTTTGCCCATAGAGTTATTATCGAGTAGTAGGAGCGAAAGGCCTGTTAAAAAATATAAAAAAAGAGATATAAGTAAAAATATTTACAAAAAATAAATACTTTAAAAATTTGTATCGATTTCAATCATGTACTTAGCAATAAAATTTAAAAAAAAACAAATTATTAGAATAAATATAAATAAATATATGGGACACTTATACACGCGGTCGTCCGTCCCCAAAGTAAGTAACTTAATACTTGTGTTATGGACAGACAACTGGTAAATATATACTTATATAGTTTTTAAATACATACTTAAATACAAATATACACCCAGACTCGAAGACCAGCAAATTACACTTATAGAAAATGTTGGCCCTCGGCGGGAATCGAACCCGCGACCCACGGAAGGTAGGGTCACTACCCACTGCTCCAACGGGCCAATGAAAAAATAAAGGGAAACTCTATGGTAAACTTTACCCATAGAGTTATTATCGAGATTAAAAATATAAAAAAGAGATAAAAGTAACAATATTTAGAAAAAATAAATGCTAAAGAAAGAAAGATAAATAAATAAAATAAAAATAAATAAATTTAATAATTTGTGTATTTGTATTGATTTCAATCACACCGTGTGGTATCCGGCTGAGTAGAATAGACCAACCTCATTTCTAACCGAGGTGTCGTAAAAGGCGATTAAAGTAAGTCAACCCGCCGTATGGTATCCGGCTGAGTATAATAGTACCACCCTCATTTCTTAACGAGGTGTCGTAAAAGGCGACTAAGGTAAGTCAACCCGCCGTATGGTATCCGGCTGAGTAGAATAGACCAACCTCATTTCTAACCGAGGTGTCGTAAAAGGCGACTAAGGTAAGTTGACCCGCCGTGTGCTATCCGGCTGAGTAGAATAGACCAACCCCATTTCTAACCGAGGTGTCGTAAAAGGCGATTAAAGTAAGTCGACCCGCCGTATGGTATCCAGCTGAGTAGAATAGACCAACCTCATTTCTTACCGAGGTGTCGTACAAGGCGACTAAGGTAAGTTGACCCACCGTGTGGTATCCGGTAGAGTAAAATAGACCACCCCCTTTCTTACCGAGGTATCGTAAAATACGACTGAGGTAAGTTGACGTCAGGCAGGCGGCCGGTCGTAAAAACGCAGCCAAATCATGTGACAACATGTTTATAACATGTTGTGCCGACCCAACTTAGAGTGGGATAAGGACAGGAGGATGATGAAAAAGAGAGAACAAAAGAGAAAACAATATTTACAAAAAACAAATACTTTAAAAATTTGTGTATTTGTATCGATTTCAATCATGTACTTAGTAATAAAATTTAAAAGAAAATTATAAGCTAACAAATTATAAGAATGTCAGCATTCTTTATAAGAAAGCATATGTTACGTGTGAAAAAAGGGTTTTTTTATTCAACTTTTACCATATCAGGGTCATTCCAACGGCCAGGCCCATGGAATTTGTACAAATGGTCGTATGCCGCTATATAGTGGGTGATTATTTGCTTGATGGCGGACCATGACGTCACAACGTCGTGGTAATTACGCCACACGTTACAATGCTCTGACACGCTCTTATAATCCGGCTAGAACGATAAAAACGATAAAATTCTCTATTCTCATTAAAAAAATCAAATAAAGAATATAAGAACTAAGTATATAAAAATAATTATTTTGTCATGTTTCCAATTTGAAAATGGAATTACAAAAATAGTTCTCTTTGACATCATCATCTTCCTGCCCTTATCCCACTCTAATTGGGGCACAACATGTTATAAACATGTGTCACATGATTTTGCTGCGTTTTTACGACCGGCCTGACGTCAACTTACGTCAGTTGTATTTTACGACACCTCGGTAAGAAAGAGGGTGGTTTATTCTACTAAAACGGATACCACACGGTGGGTCAACTTACCTTAGTCGCCTTTTACGACACCTCGGTAAGAAATGAGGTTGGTCTATTCTACTCAGCCGGATTCCACACGGCGGGTCGACTTACCTTAGTCGCCTTTTACGACACCTCAGTAAAAAATGAGGTTGGTACTATTCTATTCAGCCGGATACCACATGGCGTTAGAACGATAAAATCGATAAAATTCTCTATTCTCTATTCAAAGTTTCTAACTCTATTCTATTTTTTGAATTACAAAAAAAAAACCATAAGTAATAAGAAAAATATTTTTAAAAAAATGCCAAGTTTCCAATTTGAAAATGGAATCACAAAAATAATTCTTTTTGACAATCAAGACAATTAAAACTAATTTCTGAACGACGTAGGAACTAGAGACAGGTTTAAAAAATACAGTATAAAAATTACAAGACAGATAATTAATGAAAGTAAAACAGAGTAACATAAACATATAATTTTTTGTGTCCGTAATAATAATAAATAAAAAAAAACTTTTATAAGAAGTGTCTATTTACGACTCAAAAAGATAAAAATAAGATTTAAGATTTTTAAATTATTTAGCTTCAGTGCTGCACGAGGGGTGAAAATTATGTGACCAAAAAGTATTAAATATCAATAAGGATGGATATATAGCATGGAAGATGGAGGATATATAGATGGATATAATATGGAAAGCAGAAAAAAAGATGTATGGAGCGTGTGCAGAATGATATGTAAATATTATATATAAATTGCCGTTTTTACATGTCAAATAAGCTAACATCATTATTAATTCTTTGCGTAGCCATTTGCTAATCAAATCCATGCACTTCATTTACATAATCTTCAATACTTTCATTATGTAAAATTGAAAATGTTTAAAAGATTGACCGCCGAGTTTCTTGCTGGTTCTTCTCGGTAAGAGCAACATTCCGAACCAGTTGTAGCTTCATTAATCATATTGATCCTTGACGATTCAAAAGTGCTTGTAAGAGCTTATTTTAATTAAGATTATTTTGATTTGATTTGATTTAATTTGACTTATCCGAAGATTACTTGCATTGAAAAAAATAGGCATTAGACCAATAAATTATTACCATTTTTCTTACCTGTTTGTGATGGATATATTCGATATAGTAAGGCCAGCTGCAAGAATATACTATGGGTCGGCCGGTAGCGTTTAAAAATGCACCCAGCTTTATGTACGCTGTAAATATGGGTTTTTATAACATTAAGCATTAAGGATCATTGCCAAATCCACAATTACTACACACAGTATTCTTCTTCTTCTTCTTCTTACATACTAGTATTGTAAATGTAAAGTCTGTGTGTGTGAAAAACGGAAATTTTTAACCTTAAAATTTCCCAACAAATGGGCTACGATAGCCCAGCGGTGAGACCCTGCGGAACTCTATAGACGATCATGGGTTCAAACGGGCAGGCACCAATGAGTTCCTGTGCTAAAACTTAGGTATGTGTCTAATTGATATTTGCAATTTATCACACGCTTTTCGGTAAAGGAAAACATCGTGAGCAAACCTGCATATCTCTAGAAAATTTTGGGGATATGTGAAACCTACCAACCCGCATCGGAGCTCCGTGGTAGGTCTTAGCTCCTTCTCTCCAAAAACTGAAAGAGGAGACCTATGCCCAGCAGTGGGATAGTAACAGTTACTTTACTTCATTATTAGAATGGATCCATATAAACTTTTAAAGTACGTTAAATCGTCAATTCTGACGGATGGTTAGACAGAATATTAGTATAATTTTTTATAACCATACCAGTATTGAGGTAGTCCTCCGTAACAAAACATCCGTCCACTTTTAAATAGTCAACCTCCCATTCTGCGAACGTTTTCGCGTCCTCCTGGAAGTGTTCTCTGGACCCCGGGTAACCCATGCATGTTGTTTTCGCTACGTTAGTGTACATGCCGAATTTGAGACCGCGTTTATGTATCTGTAAATTGAATATCCGTGATGGTTCTAAGGTGAGATGCGCAGAACTTTCCAATGAATTCATCTGCTTTTTTAATTAAGACTATAGCGAGCGGTCTTTACAGTTAATGTTCAGACACCGGTTACACTCACGACCTTATATCGGGTCTACCCGACTAGTGTCGAGCCCGTCTGGAGCCTTTATTCACGAGCTCTTTACGCATCGGCTTCGCGGTAGCAACTTAAATCGGGTTGACCTGATATCTCTTCTCTTTTTCGGTCGTTCGATATAATCTTTATTACTGAAGTCCTTTGAAATTTTTCAATTTTTTTCTTCCACATATACATTCAGCGTTTTTCTGGGCGTTTGTAAGTTGTAGACAGTCAAGGATGGATAGTTGATCACACTAACGGCTAGGAGATCCCCGAGGAGGGAGCAACCAATTTGTCAAGGCTGGGGGGTTCCCAAAGGAAGATGTCACTAAAGTAACCAAAGATTCTTTGGAGCAATATAATAAGGGCTAGAAAATAGCCGGTTACATTACACATACTATACATTTGTCTGTCTAAACGATATTTACAGTGAAAGAAAACATCGTGGGGATATCGGTTTATCTATGGCAAATTCCTGAGATATTGGGGCAACGTCAGTTAGTTTAAGCCCAAATAGAAGGAAATAGACATGATCCTTGCTCAACAGTTGAATAGTAACCGTCCACTACTCTTTATAATGTAATTCAACTAGGTAAAAACATCCACGATTGAGATGTGGTATATCTGCAACTCATTCTCCAAAACCGAATACTCCAAAACGTTGACATAATAAAAGTTGCAAACCTAGCATGATCTTGAGCACGACATATATGCAACTCATTGATGGGAAAGATTTCTGGATAAAGATTTGTGGGAAGCAGAAAAAATATCTAAAGCAACGTAAAAGATTGGACGGAGATCGCTAGCTAAACTGTAAATCCCCTAAACTGTTCCAGCTAGCGACGGATAGGAATAACTTTTAGATGCTGACTGCCGACTACTGCTTGCTGGAAAGGCAGTTAAATAAAAAGATTACATACATAGTCAGCAATGTATTTCATGCCATTCGGGAACCTCTCTCTATCAGGTACAAGTCTGTTATTATGGTCTCTTTGCTTCTCTGACCAACAGTCATCAATGATTATATACTCGAATCCAGCTTCTTGGTAGCCATCCTCATAAAATTTATCCGCCACAGACAATATTAGATTTTCACTAGAACAAAACAAAATTAAATTAAAAAAATATCCAACTGCTGTGACTGGGCCTTTGGAGCAGTTAGCAGTGATCCTGCCTTCAGCTCTGGGGGTCTCGGATTCTATGCCCGCCTAGAGCCAATCGTCATCCTCCTGCCCTTATCCCACTCTAAATGGGGTTATATATAACATGTTATAAACATGCTGTCATATGATTTGGCTACGTTTTTACGACCGGCCGCCTGCCTGACGTCAACTTAGCTTAGTCGTATTTTACTACACCTCGGTAAGAAAGAGGGTGGTCTATTCTACTAAACCGGATACCACACGGTGGGTCAACTTACTTTAGTCGGTTTTTACGACACCTCGGTAAGATTTGAGGTTGGTCTATTCTACTCAGCCGGATACCACACGGCGAGTCGACTTACCTTAGTCGCCTTTTACGACACCTCGGTAAGAAATGAGGGTGTTACTATTCTATTCAACCGAATAACACACGCCCGCCTAGAGCCAATATAATTCTAAAATAATTTGATAGTTTGGGTGTATTTATGTTAAAATTATACACAAATGTACGTAACAGGTGGCTGATACAGAAGATTACTATACTATTTAGAATTACATAGATTATAAGAATGCTTGGATATAGCTAGTGTTTGACCCTGTACAAGATAGTAATGACTAAATGTAACTGGTTATAAGAATTATACTTTGAAAAGAAGAACTGCCAAGTTTCTTGCTGGCTTTTCTCAGTAGGAACAGCTTTCTGAACCAGCTGTAGAGTTGACAATTAAAATCACTTGTTTACTTGAATAAAGAATATTTTGAATTTGAATAGTAACATTAATTGTCTATTCAAAGATTCATTGTGTAATGTTATAATGGATTTGTCATGTTGAAAAGAAAATCCTTGACACAAATAGTTTAACTAAATATTGAAGGTTGTAAAATATTGTCATAAAAATTAAATAACAGACACTACAATTGTGTTACACTTCTTTTATCAGTTAGAAATTATTGTCTATTGAAACAAGATTTTACACTTATAAAGTTAGAGCAACAACATTTATTTTTCCAAAGATAAGAATATTAATCTAATTGTATTACCTGCTGCTATAAGCTGTGGTAGCCCAGCTGTAACACCGTGCGACTCTTTAGAGAAGGTCAGGCGTTTAAACCCAGGCAGACACCAATGAGTTTCTGTTAAAACTTATGTGTCTAATTGATAATTGCAATTTATCACACGCTTTTCGGTCAAGGGAAACATTGGAAACCTGCATATCTCTAGGGAATTCTGCTGATATGTGTAACCTGCCAATCCACACTAGAGCAGTGTGGTAGGTCTTAGCTCAAACCCTTCTCTCCAAATACGGAGAGAAGAGGCCTATTCTCAGCAGTGGGATAGTAACTGGCTGCTACCTAATTGTATTACATTATTAACAATGAATGTTTTTTATCTGACATGTAGGTTAACAAAATTACACTTCTGTAAGAGAGAAATGAATGAGGAATTAAAATTCAGAAACTATCTATATATATACAATATTAACAATTTAACAGATATATTAAATTATTCACAATGCTGCTCGGATAAGATCTTTAAGGATTGGGAGAAATCTCATTTTGGTTACAACATTTGTTCATAAATGAACTAAAACTTATCAGAAATATGCTTATAGACTAGGTATGGCAATAGTTAAATCCTTGCAGAACATTGAGAAAGTCCATGCATTATAATAGCTAATTCTTTGTATCTGTGACACTGCTAACAGCTTTTAGAGTAATATGTTTTTTATATTGACATACAAAATCTTTTTATAGGCATCATCATCCTTATCATCCTGCCCTTATCCCACTCTAAGTGTGGTCGGCACAACATGTTATAAACATGCTGTCACATGTTTGCTGTCACATGATGTTCAACATCTTTTTATAAGCATTTTACATATTTTGTTTTGTACGGAATAAAAAAAATAATATTTGAAAAAACATATTTAGTTAATTGCATCTCAAAATATAGCAGTGTCTTATATGCTCAAGAATATGAAAAATAAAATCCTCAAATTCACAAAACAAATATAAATTATGAATACAACTTAGTTCTCACTCTAGAATAGATGAAAAAGTAATAAAACTTAATTGTTTGAAATATACATTTTAAATAGATTTTGCACTCACTTTAGACATTTCTGTGGGTCTTTATGACAGTCAACGCCACACATATAGTATCCCCATGACATCCATCCCATGGGAGGCCGCCGTGCCAAACCATTCTCTAAGAGTTCAACTATTCTTAGAATGTATGCAAATAACACTAACAATAAATATTTTAAATCACACTGCATATTATAACTTTATACTTATTATTTTAACTTTACTTTAACTTTATACGTTAAACTTTATTATCAACACAGTTCACTATTTCGTATTATCATCAGAAATTCATCATTTTCATGTTTTAAGAAGTTATAATAATTAAAAATTGTTTCTTAACATATTGTAATATAAATGTTCCAAACTTAAATTATTAATCTATCTACATTATCTTTGTTAATTTTTATCTCAATCAGAGTAATATGAGATATATTTAATTTCTGTCGAAATCCATTAAGTTTTATATCATTAAAGCAGTCTACTTAGAATTATTGATTGTCGATTAAGATTTAAGATTTTTGACCATACGTATTCATAATATTTAAATGACATTATGATTGTTTCAAAACAAAACTATAATCCTATCAAATTTAAAACCCACAGTTCACACGCATAATTCTATGAATTTCAAATGCTATGGAAGCTATTTTATTTTGTTGAATTATATTCTTTTGACACTTTGACACATATTTTGCGTTCCAATTCAAGTATTACAAATAGAAAAATGCAGTTTTAATTTAGTGATAAGTATTCTGTAATTAGTTATCTATGGTGCTAATGTAAGTCAATGTTATCCAAACTTAAATCGAACTTTTTGTTTTTCTGAAATAAAAATAAATAAGAATTAATAAATAAAGAATTTAGAAATAAACTCTCGCCTTAACAGGATCCGATGTCACATAAAATGCAAGACGTCACGTCCTTTGGCCAATCAACGAACAAAATAAAATGTAACTGAAGTCGATCCAAACCATTTAAGTAAAGGGTCGGACGAACCCGGCCTGTATATTATAGCTTTTAGACTTTCATTCGTAAAAGAGAGAGTTGAAAAGATCAAGGAAATAGGACCTGCGAGTTATGTAGCAATGAAAAATATCTCTAGAAAAGAAATTTCTTTTGTTAGACAATTTGTTTTGTATTATTAGGGAAGGCGAAGAAGAATATCCCTTCAATTTTTCCTTCTTCAAATATGTCCGTACAAAATGGATAACTTTGTGTGACTTATAGTATTTCTCAAATGTAGCAACCCAACGTATTTCGGGGAAGTCCGCACGTTATTTAGATTAGTACAGAGTTGTTTAAACGTTCCCGCCTCACGGATACATCTTTGAATTCGAGTCAGAGTCCTGCGTGGAGGCGTTGATACAAGTCTTTAGTCTCATTTTGTATAAGGTTTCGGTACTGTTGTTTAAAATTAGTTATAGTCACTGTTTTATGTTTGTAGTGTAATAGTTTTGTTTTAGTCCTCACATAGTATACGAAGTTCTGCCTAAATTATTTCTTTTATTTCGGGAAACCGAACCCATTTATTATGTCACCCACCTTAACTTGTGTTGTGATACAAAATACATACATAAAAATATAAAGAATTATAAAACGATAGGTGACGTGTATAAGAGGCAAAGTAGGAACCGACATAAGCTTGCGGCTCCTGCGTTGCGCCTTGCAAAAGTACGTAAGTCGTTTGTGGGTCTGGGTATAAGATTCTATAATAAAATTCCGCAATCAATTTTAGCTTTGCCATTACATCAGTTACTGTTAAAAAGAGGCTGATCCAGAAAGCCTACTATACTGTTGAGGATTACTTGGAAGATAAGAACGTGTGGATATAGCTCGCTTAGACCCTGTACAAGACAGTAATGACTAATTGTAACTAGTAATAAGAATTATATTTTGAAAAGAGCAACCGCCGAGTTTCTTGCTGGCTCTTCTCGGTAGGAACAGCTTTCCGAACCAGCAGTAGAGTTGACGATTCAAAAGCACTTGTTTACAAGTTTATTTGAATAAAGAATATTTTGAATTGGAATTTGAATTTACTGTTGTTTAAAGTTAGTTATAGTCACTGTTTTATGATTGTAGTGTAATAGTTTTGTTTAAGTCCTCATATAGTATACGAAGTTCTGCCCAAACTATTTCTTTTATTTCGGGAAACCGAACCCATTTATTTTGTCACCCACCTTAACTTGTGTTGTGTACCGCAGCGTCATAATATCGGATGTCAGTAACAGAAGTAATTTGTAATTTGTTATTCAGTCTCTAATAACTACGCTAACGTGCAACACGTTCCATAATAAATATATCTCTATCTCCATTACTTTGATTCGCTCCACAAGAGAAGTCCACCACACAAACAAGCAAACATCATCAGCACACAGCACACATCAGGAGGTTGCGTGTTCAAATGACGTCGGGGTCACCAGTGTGCTGTAGTGTTTTGTTTGTGTTGTGACATCCGATATTATGACGCTGCGGTACATCTTGTGATAAATACCCCAACGAGTTATTGGAGCCCATTGTGATTGATATTAGCGCTCCACCGTGATACAAATTATTTTTTTTGCAGAGAGTTGTGCCACCCGGAGCATGGGCGATGGCATGGCGTGAGATGACGCGGGTCGCGCTTGCCCTCACCGCGCTGATTGCGGTAGCCTCGTCGCGCACGCCTACCAATGACCCGGCGCTCTTTGAGGCGGCATTCCAAGGTAAATAATAGACTATAATAAATAAATATAATAAATATATGGGACACTGCCAATGAGTTTTTCTGATAAAACTTATGTGTCTAATTGATAATTGCAATGTATCACACGCTTTTCGGTGAAGGAAAACATCGTGAGGAAACCTGCATATCTCTAGAGAATTCTGGAGATATGTGTAACCTACCAATCCGCATTGGAGCCGCGTAATAGGTCTTAGCTCCAAACCTTCTCTCCAAAAACGGAGAGAAGAGGCCTATTCTCAGCAGTGGGATAGTAACTGCTACTTTACTTACTTATATAGGACATTTACACACACGGTCGTCTGTCTCCAAAGTAAGTAACTTAATACTTGTGTTATGGTAGACAGACAACTGGTGAATATATAATTTTTAAACATACTTAAATACAAATATACACCCAGGCTGAAAGACCAACAAATTAATTAATAGAAAATATTGGCCCTCGGCGGGAATCGAACCCGCGACCCGCGGAGCTGAATATAGGGTCACTACCCACTGCTCCAACGGGCCAGACAATAATTTATAGAATTAGGCGTTACTTTGCGGAGGTCCATAATACAAAAGGAATGAGAATAAAAAAAATTATCGCGGATTATAGCAAAATAATATTCTCATTGCAAAAAAAAAATAGACTATCATTTTACAAATTTCATCATCATTCTCCTGCCCTTATCCCACTCTAAGTGGGGTCGGCACAACATGTTATAAACATGCTGTCACATGATTTGGCTACGTTTTTACGACCAAAATTTTAAGAAATGAAGTTGGTCTATTTTACTCAGCCGGATACCACACGGCGGGTCGACTTACCTTAGTCGCCATTTACGACACCTCGGTAAGCAATGAAGTTGGAATTAATTTATTGTAAACTAATATTTTTCTGTTATATAAAATATTTAAGATCGTATAAATCAATTTCACAGTGAACTGTTTGTTGCATCTGTACTGCGATTACACAAATTCACAGAAAAAATAACGAAAACATTGATTATTATCTATGATTTTATTTGTACTTTTTAACAAAATCAAACAACCAAGAATTTTTATGGTCTAAATTACCACAGAATATAAATTACATATGCTGAAATATCTTAACACGTTAGCTGCGACACCAATTTTTGCATACTTTCCATTCCTGCGGCACGAGGTATAATCGGCCCGTACCGTGACCAGACGTTAGGGCGACACGCGGTCTATTAGACCCCACCTCCTTTTACAGACTAAAATCCATTTTCTGGCGCGAAATCAAAGATAAATGAGAATTTTGGTCCTTATTGATATAGACAGTGAATTGATGAACCCTAATCCACCGTCGCCCCGGGATCTGATGGCTAGTTTAGGAATTATTAGCAAAACAAAATATGGGATCTTATACACCTCGTAACGCACTGAAATAGGGCAAATTTTCGCTGAGATTAGTGATGGGAAAAATAATATCGACGTTTTTAAACTGTCTTAACTACGCAACGACTTGACCGATTTTGATCAATTATATCTCATTAGATCGTTTTAAGGGCAAAACCTGGCAAAACAACACAAAGCTATCAAGGGATACATTTTTTTTTATAATCTAAATTGTGCTTGAATGCGCCAAAAAGAAAAAAAAACCGGCCAAGTGCGAGTCGAACTCGCGCACGAAGCGTTCCATTCTATACCATTAAGAGGCACCTATTACAGACTTATTATTGGAAAATAATGGATGACGGTTTATGCATAAGGTTTATCTATCTATTTGTATATGAAAATCTTAATGCGGTTCACAGAATAGAAAAAAAAGGCAACCAGAAGTAGAAAAGAAATTGTCCTATTTATTCTGCCTCGGGCTTTAAAAATATACTTATTAGAACTTGAATTAACATTAAAAAATCAGTATCAATATACTTTTTTTTATAAAAATCTCAATATATATGTTGTACTTATTTATGAGTGTTTTTCATTGAAACAGGGTAGACAATAAAATTTTTTGCACTGAGTGCACTGAGTCAAAATCTTTTTGGATTTTTTATCAGCTTCACGAGATGGTAAAAGTGTAGTTTTTGGTAACAACCAACACATCTTCTCCTTTTTTAAGACGTCACACAATCGACGTGATGCACAACACTGGTCGCGGGAAGCTCGCGTTGGGTGCGGTACGAGGTCAGGGGGGATATGGGACGTTTTAGCCTCGTTCCGCACTGCATTAAAATTATATTAATTCAGTGCGGCACGAGGCCTAAGACATCCGGTACCAAGGTAGGTACACCACCGAGTACGGAACCATTAGCGCATCTCAATTTATATTTATCTCTTTCCTACACTGGACCAAACAAAAGCTATGCCATTCGCACGACAGAGAAACTCACGTTTTTCCTTGCCGCACCACAGGGAAGTTGCATCAAGGGTCATTTAGGCCTCGCTTCGCACTGAACGTGTTAATGCTCTAAATCTGAAAGATTACAAAATATAAATTTGTTTAAGAAATGAATTTTTAGTTAGAAACGTCTTTTGTAACTAATTTAACCTATAGTAAGTCTTAATGCACATGCTTAACATAAATATGTTGTAAGGGTGTTTTAATTTAACTTTATTATATCATTGCTTACAGAAAACAATATTATGCCAAACTGAAAACAAACATTTATTCATTTTACATAAACACAAATTAACCCTTACCATGCCAGAACCTAATTATACAGGCCGTTAATAATTATTACAGCGTACATAAAATATCATCACGCAACTCCTTCTGTAAACGGGAACAGCAAACAACCTTATACAAATATGTGTATATAATTATGACATCTACATAATTTAGTTGCACAAGTGTATAATAATTAAACAAAGAGATAAATAAATAGTACCTTGTCTAGGCAAAGAAAAATCTACTACTAAGATTATAATTTTAATTTAAAAAATGCAATATGATAAAAAGCTCTTCTCTAATTTATTTTGCATATTTAGAAAACTATAGTATATAATAATAATCTATCTTTAATATTTAATGTTTAATGTTTAAATGAGTTAATTTGTATATACATGTATATAAATATTGAATATATACTAAGTATACTATTTACTAAACTAAACTATTTTACAAAAACAAGCATTAAAAAAAAACAAATTAAAACTACTTAAATAATAACAAAAGAATAAAAATTAATAAATATATATATTTACACTAAATCAAAACCATCCATTTCATTGCAATGGGGTAGAGTTCCTAAAATACTGGCAGCGTTGCCCCTTTGTATGGCCAAACTTATTCGTCGGCCAAGGTAGCTGCCAGCTCTCGGGTCCCCGGTACGCTCTACGAGCCTTCTAACGAGCTCGTTGAAGAACGTATGAGCGTCCGGGCCCCAGGGACCTAAGGTCTCTACACCAAAAGATTATAATTGCATAATTTATAATATGTTTTATTTTTTTACACATTCTAGTTAACGAAAAGTATTTTTTTTAATTTCCATTATTAGTTAATACAAAAGAATTGTACTGTTCTAACTGAAACTGTTTCTATTAAACGATTATCGAATAGAAACACTTTGACAATAACTGTCTTTTAACGTTTCGTTTCTCAAAATAATTTCAAATGGAAAATCAGTTTTCATACCTAATACATGCAGGATTCGTAAAAACACATGCACAAACCTCCACCACCGCAACCACAATACTTGTAAATTGTGGTGGCGGTGGTGGAGGTTTGTGCACTACATACGTTCACTATCACAAACTCAACAATCGTTTCGTCCCGCAACCGAAGCATCATCAGGAAATAGACTCCACGACATAATCTTATATTTTATATTGGCGAATTTTGCTATATTATTTCTATTTTACTTCATCGCGGATTATAGCAAAATAATTTATTATTACTTTTGTTTAATTTCTCCTTTACTCAATAATAGTGGAGGTAACTATAGGTATCTTTAGGCCAACCAACACGAGTAATTAAAGATTTGGAATTTAAATTAAACTCATATAGTATATTGGCAATATTAAATGCAATATTGAAGACAACATTATGTACTATATTGATTCATAATCATAAGAAATTCTGTAGGGACTATAATGAAGTGAAACATTTTCATTGAGACAAACGGGAAATGAAAAGAAAAATTAAATTTAGTTATATTTAATTTTTATTTAAAGCGTATACACATTGGTACAAATAAAAGAAAACAATACATTTAATTTTATAGGGTACATATTTATAAATCATTAACAGTCTACAAAATATTATTAATTTAAATGCATTTGTGTAAGCTTGAAATGCAAATAACTTAGTTTGCAATCGTTTACAATTTAAATCGCACTAAAAGCTTTACTTTAGTGTATCTGCTGCAGATCTTGTGGTTCGGAGTTTGTGAATGGAAACTGTGACTATCTAATAACTGCATAATAAAGATCTACTTTGACCATCTGCTTTATCAGATAATAGTACCTGGGTAAAGGAGTCTTAAGCTGTGGTAGCGGTATCACCGTGCGCCTCTTTCGAGAAGGTCTAAGGTTCAAACCCCGGGCAGGCACCAATGAGTTTTCTAGTAAAAACTTATGTGTCTAATTGATAATTGCAATTTATCACACGCTTTTCGGTGAAGGAAAACATCGTGAGGAAACCTGCATATCTCTAGAGAATTCTGGGGATATGTGTAACCTACCAATCCGCATTGGAGCAGCGTGGTAGGTCTTAGCTCCAATCCTTCTCCCCAAAAAAAAAAAAAAAACGGAGAGAAGAGGCCTATGCCCAGCAGTGGGATAGTAACAGGCCTTTACTTACTTTACTTAAAGGAGTCTTGCTCGATAATTTTTTAAAGCTCCGGAAATATATGGGACTCGAAACCGGGTTTTGAAATTTTTTCGCCCTCCAGTTAACCATTAGGCTATCACAGCATTACGATTGACAGATAACATTTCATTTACTATCTTCATCATTCAACATTTTTTTCAATGCCCGATAACGATATTTTTTTTTAATGAAACCTAGCTAGATCGATTTTTGTCCCCCACATGCTGAATTTCAGGGGCGAAACGATCGTTGAGATTGTCGTAGTGAATGTGTGTAGTACTTACGTAGTGTACTATTGGTAGTAGTGTCTTGTGATATGCGTGGTTACTAATCCTACATGTATAAGGTATGAGAACGGTTTTACTACCCACGCTAAGCATTACATAGATTTTCTTAACAGACGCGGATTATAGTAAAATAACTCACTTTGGGGCTATGAAAGTTTGAAAAGTATCGCCTACTATTCTTCTTCATAAAATTCTTCTTAATTAAATCTTAATAAATCTCATAATGAATTCATTGAATTTCTTAATAAATTCTTCTTAATAAAAATAATTCTTCTTCATATTCTTCTATAAATTATTTCACTTTTATTTCCCCCATTTTTTTTAGTTCGTAATTCATAAACTAAGATCTCCTTGGTACTACAACTACCCACATTTGTACAGATACAAAACTAAGCTGTCAAGACGCCATGTTTGCCCTTGGGCGGTCCCGCGTCGCCCTGTAGCAAAGTAAAATTTCTTGAGATATTCTCAAGAAGCCTACAGGCGTTTTTGTTAACAATAACAATCGTTTTTAACTTTCGCAAACGCACTTTAAAGATGTTATTAAACAATTATATAAGAACTAGTGAATGTCCAGTTATAATAACATTTTCAAATTATTTTTTGAATGTGTTTTAAAAGAACTTTTAACACATCTATACTATTATATGAATTGCAATTTATCACATCCTTTTCGGGGAAGTAATACATCATGAGAAAATCTGCATATCTCTTGAGATTTCTAGAGATATGTGTAACCTACCGATCCGCATTGGAGCTTGGTATATCTTAGCTCCAATCCTTCTCTCCAAAAACGGAGAAAAGAGGCCTATTCCCAGCAGTGGGAGAGTCCACTACTTTACTTTACTGAATTAAACTACACTGATTTCAACGCGGGCAAAGTTTTAAAACAAATTGAAAAACAATACCTACAGGCTTATCGCGGTCTTTTCATTTATTCACCTTGTTTGTTCAATATTAAACCTTCAATAATATTCCACCAATTCCTATAATATTTGATCATAAATCAACAGATTTTAATCGACAAGAACAGCCTGTCTGTAATCGGTCAATCGAAGGCGATCGTTCCTTTACATTTGATTCACGATTAATCGACCGTAAAAGCTCTCACCCTTGTCTGAAGTACTTCTGAGAGCTTTTAGAGCATGACCGAGTCTGCTGGAACGGACAGTAATTGGTTTTAGCTATAAGATAAACAGATATAACTATTGTTTAGTTTCTGGCTTCTATTTACTTGTATTTGTTAAAAGCTTTCATTTAAACTTGCCGTGTAATTATGTGAAGGAAGCTTGCAAGTTAAATTTGAAACACTTTTCGAGGTCCGATTAAGCTGAAATTTTAAATACAAAAGTAATAATCCGCGAAGAATTTCTTCGCGGATTATAGCAAAATTATTTTATTATTACTTTTGTATTATGAATCTCCGCAAAGTAACGCCTAATTCTATAAATTTTAAATACTTATCCAGAACCGATGATACTGCATGTTTATGATAAGCATGACCTGATTCTGTTGCAAGGATTAGCTCTAGACGAGGGAACTCTTCAACGATTAACTGCAGGGACATGAAATTTTGTTAAAAGATTTTTTTTTTTATTTGACTTGTTTATAGTCTAACATTGCTAATACATGATTTTTTAATATTCAGCCGAATACCACACAGCGGAATGACATTTAGTAATTACTGTCTTGGATAGGGTCTAAGAGTAGCAATATCAACGCGTTCTTATCATCTAAGTAATCCTCAATAGTAAAGTAGGCTTTCACTGAAAACAAAAATATAAATATAAATATCTATATAAATATATGGGACACTTACAGACGGCCGTCCTTCCCCAAAGTAAGTAATTTAATACTTGTGTTATGGGTACAGACAACTGCTGAAAAAATACTTTAATACAAATATACACCCAGACTCGAAGACCAACAAATTCATTTATAACAAAATGTTGGCCATCGGCGGTAATCGAACCCACGACCCGCGAAGCTTCATCAGGTTCACTACTCACTGCGCTAACGGGCGAGCCAAAAGTTAATATAACTTATTCAAGTCAAAGATGACATGTGCGCCAAATATCTAGAGCGCGTATCTTAAAATAATTTCACTGCATTTAAAGACACAAAATAACTTAGTTCAACTTTGTTAACGCGAATTTGCTTTGCAACTAAATTTCGAAACTGTCGTAAAAGTCATTATCAAGATGTGCTTCTTGGTATTAAATTTTGCTGTGATTTACATTTATCATATGAAATTGGCTATTAATTTAGTTAGATATACTCGTATGTAAGATAAAGCTACATAATAGGGAAATACAGACTACTTGTGATGTTATCATCTTCCTGATTTTATCCCACTCTAAGTGGGGCTAACACAACATGCTGTCGCATGATAGGCCGCCTGCCTGACGTCAGCATACCTAAACCTTTTGTGACACCTCGGTAAGAAAGGGGGTGGTCTATTCTACTCAACCTGATACCACACGGCCGGTCAACTTACCTTGGCCCCCTTTTACGATACCTTGGTAAGAAAGAGTATCAACCTGATACCACACGGCGGGTCAACTTACCTTAGCCGCCTTTTACGACACCTCGTTAAGAAATTAGGGTGGTCTATTTCAAAGTTCAACAGAAAAACGCATTGTTGCTTTTCTTGAGTTTATTGTGACCCTTCTTCATATACCCTTGATATCTTAATAAATAAAAATGACATTAGACTATTTTCGATTTTAACAACGCACAATTATAAAGCTCCTTTTTTCCATTTTCCTTAGAATATCATAAAAAGTAATATTACCAAATTTTACTTACATTTCAATTTGCAAAAGTTTGAAGAGGAACAATACGAGATAAACCGAGCAAAGTTGTATCCGGAAGAGCGGAAAAGACTCTCAATAGTACGTTTTTAGATTTGTTGGCAAAAAGAAGAGAATACAAAACTTTCTGATTGATTGCCCGATTGTGGAGTTTCCAAAGCGAACTTCAAGTACACCTATGTAATTTATACAAATATTATTAGAAAACAGTTCTTTTTTATTTATTCCACACGGATCACCAAATTCATGTGATTTTCTGTCTGGAGACTCTTCTGTCTGGCGCACGCAGAGATTTCGAATAAATAAAGATATTTAAGTTTAATTAGTTTTCATAAACCTTAGTTACTAACATATCGTTATTCAAAATTTAAATAGTTATTTATTAAAAATGGCTTTTACAAGCACTTTTAAATCCTCAAATTACAATGAAGCTACGACTGGTTCGGAAAGGTGCTCTTACTGAGAAGAACCAGCAAGAAACTCGGCGGACAATCTTTTCAAAATTAAATAAATAAATAAATATATGGGACACATACACACGCGGTCGTCCGTCCCAAAAGTAATTTAATACTTGTGTTATGGGTGGGAGACAACTGGGGAATATATACATATATAATTTTTAAATACATACTTAAATAAATAAATAAATAAATAAATATACGGGACACTTACACACACGGTCATCCGTCCCCAAAGTAAGTAACTTAAGACTTGTGTTATGGTAGACTGACAACTGGTGAATATATACTTATATATTTTTTAAATACATACTTAAATACAAATATACACCCAGGCTCAAAGACCGACAAATTCATTTTAAAGAAAATGTTGGTCCTCGGCGGGAATCGAACCCGCGACCCGTGGAACCGAAGGCAGGGTTACTACCCACTGTTCCAACGAGCCAGTCAAAATACAAATACAATATTTCAACCATCATCTTCCTGCCCTTATCCCACTCTAAGTGGGGTCGGCAAAACATGTTATAAACATGCTGTCACATGATTTGGCTGCGTTTTTATGACCGGCCGCCTGCCTGACGTCAACTTACCTCGGTCGTATTTTACGACACCTCGGTAAGAAAGAGAGTGGTCTATTCTAGTAAACCGGATACCACACGGCGGGTCAACTTACCTTAGTCGCCTTTTATGACACCTCGCTAAGAAATGAGGGTGTTCTATTCTACTCTGCCGGTTACCACACGGAGGGTCGTCTTTCCTTAGTCGCCTTTTACGACACCTCGGTAAGAAATCAGGGTGGTACTATTCTATACAGCCGGATACCACACGTCGTAACATTATGTTATCAACCATTTACCAGAACTGTGAGTCAAACGTCAAAAGGATATCAGATTCAAGACATCGTTCACTGATTTAATCATAACTATGTGGCCCGCGTTAAAACTTTCTTGCTTAAACTATATCTTTAGGATTAGTTTCTCAAAGCTTCTATATTGTTTGATCAAATTAACGAACTCTGTATAAAGTCGGGGCTGGGAGATAGTATGTATCAAAGGTAGTAAAGGAAGTCCTTAGAGAAATTACTTGGTAAGTAAATTATAAATGACGTCAAGATATAGAAGTTAATATATTTTCCGCCGTGTGGTATCCTGCGGAATAAAATACTCATTTCTTGCCGAGGTGTCGTAAAAAGCGACTAAGGTAAGCTAACCCGCCATGTGGTATCCGGCTGAGTAGAAAAGTCCACCCTCATTTAACGAGGTCTCGTAAAAGGCAACTAAGGTAAGCTAACCCGCCATGTGTGTCCGGCTGAGTAGAATAGACCACTCTCATTTCTTAACGAGGTCTCGTAAAAGGCGAATAGGGTATGTTGACCCGCAGTGTGATATCCAGCTAAATAGAATAGACCACTCTCATCTCTTGCCGAGGTGTCGTAAAAGGCGACTAAGGTAAATTAATCCGCTGTGTGTTATCCGCCTGAATAGAATAGGTTGCAAAGTAATAATGAGTTTGGAACTGGCGGACTAAAGACGAGAAAATTCCCCCGATGAAATCAGCCATTTTTTCATATTACATACCGGATATTATTAAATAACAAGCACACAGCAAAATTAACAACAATATGTGCACTGACAACGTGTTTTTCCATATAATACAAAAATAGACGAGTCGATGCAAGAGGAATTGCAGAAATATTCCTCACAGATATGTTTCTATTGAGGTTGGGAATTTCTATTTATGCCGCACTGGCTCTCGTCGGAAAACCGTTTTCGCGTTCATTCTTATTATATTTCAATATCTACATAACTTCAAAGATTCAATATTCCCCTGACAATTATTGATGTTGCCGATAATCAAGAGACATCTTTGCAGCATCCGGATTCACTTTATATTCATTCAGAACGACTAAACTCTATAAGTCTTTGAAATAGATTTTCTTTCATGTTTTTATTTTTAAAATGATTTGAATTCTGTTGTTGTATAGGATTTATTTTATGCTGAACAATCTATACATATTATAAAATAAAGTTTTCAAAAGCTGTTCTGTATGTGATCAATTTTCCTAAAATCTACTGAAAGGATTTTCATACGGTTTTTGCTAAAAGATTCTTAACGACGGTTTAAAGTTGACTATTCGTTTACATTAGTACTTGATTCGATTGTTGAGTTTGTGATGTGTAATGCCATGTGGTAACCGGCTGAGTAGAATGTACCACCCTCATTTCTTACCGAGGTGTCGTAAAAGTCGACTATGGTAAGTTGACACGCCGTTAGGTATACGAATGAATAGACTAAGAATAGACCACCCTCATTTCTTACCAAGATGTAGTAAAAGGCGACTAAGGTAAGTTGACCTGGATGTGTCGAAAAGACCACCCTCATTTCTTACCAAGGTGTCGTACAAAGCGAGTAAGGGAAGTTGACCCGCCGTGTGGTATCCGGATGTGTAGAATAGACCATCCTCATTTCTTACGGAGGTGTCCTGAAAGGCGACTAAGGTAGGTTGACCCGCCGTATGATATATGGATGAGTAGAATAAGAATAGAAAGTTGACCCGCCATGTAGTATAAAGCTGAGTAGAATATACAACCCTCATTTCTTACCGAGGTGTCGTAAATGGGGACTAAGATAAGTTAATGTCAGGCATGCGGCCGGTCGTAAAATACCTAGCCTAAACATGTTTCAACATGTTTATAACATGCAGGGATAAGGGCAAGAGAACAATGATGTGATAGTGAATGTGTATTTTGACTGGCCCGTTGGCGCAGTGGGTAGTGACTCTGCCCTCAGCTCCACGGGTCGCGGGTTCGATTCCCGCCGAGGGCCAACATTTTCTATAAATGTATTTGTTGGTCTTTAAAAGCCTGGGTGTATATTTCTATTTAAGTATGTATTTAAAAAATATATAAGTTTATATTCACCAGTTATCTGTCACCCATAACACAAATATTAAGTTACTTACTTTAGGGACGGACGACCGTGTGTGTAAGTGTTCCATATATTTATTATTAGTAAGGAGGTTTGTAGTGCATGTGTTTTTGCGAATCCTGCATGTATCAGATACGTGAACAGATAATACTTTATACATTTAGCATTATATACATTTTCCATTTACTTTATCGCAGATTATAGCAAAATAATTTTATCATTACTTTCGTATTAGCTCTATCAATTTATCCTTAATGGCTTGAGTTAATTCTGCCGTCCGTTTATTTTACCTCAAACAAAAAGCGTTCGTCCAAAGTTTTGTGTAATTATCAGTTTTATCTGGTTTCTGATTTTATCTTGGATAAGGAAAATTAAACATTTCAAAGCTCGACGACCTTCGACTTATCAAGGGTTGGGTCTTGAAATAATAATTATACGAGGAAAAAATAAACGGTAATTAATTACACTGGTCAACACTGTTTTTGTCACATGAACTTGGTGGTCATTTTTGTTTAGGTTGGCAACCCTTCATTAATAAAAACCTATAGTTTCGTTCCAGTCACGTCCAGTTTTTTAGTGACAGCTATAAATGCATTTCTTACGAGTCTAAAATAGCCACTACATAAAGACAGTGTGGCCCACGCGTGAATTACTTACACGCCATAAAAATGACAAAAATGATCCTTTAGTGAACCCTAATGACATACTTTCACCACCGATGCATATAAAACTTGGCTTAATGAAAAATTTTGTAAAGGTTATGGCCTAAAGACGGCATTGGATTTTAATACCTAAAACAAAAATTCCCCAAACTCAGCGAGGCAAAATTAACTTCTCGTAACTTTTATATTTTGTAAATTATATTATAATATACAATTTAATTATACGGAAACTGATAAAGGATTAAGATTTTGAAAAGAAATTGAATGATCTAAAAAAAAGTTGCCTTCAAAAGTTTTGTGAAAGTTGTCCAAATTTTTTTAGGAAACTATAGAGTGAAAAATTACAAAGATTTAATAAATGAAATTCTAATGTCATATAAAGCTTTGGGATATCATGTGTCCTTAAAAATACACATGCTGCACTCTTATTTGGATTTCTTTCCTGCGAACTTGGGAACTTGTGAGTGATGAAAAAGGTGAGAAGTTTCATCAGGACATTTTCTTAATGGAGAAGCACTACCAAGGGAAATGGAGTCCACGAATGCCAGTAATTTATTGTTGGAATCTTAAAAGAGATCTACCAGAAGCTAAATATTCCCAAAAAATAAATTTATCTATTGTACATTAAACAATAACATCTTTAAGTGTAGCTAATTTTTTTATTTACATATACAAATTAATAAATATGTCTATCACTATCACAAGGATACCTGACGTGTCATTTTTTTTCCCTTGATATATTATTGCTAGGAGGCCCTAGTATATTTAAAATTTGACATCAGATTTCTTGTGACAAAAAAAAAATTAAATTTTGTCGACCAGTGTTATTAAACTTACACAATCACGATCGCGTTTGTGTGTGTGTGTGTATGTGTGTGTGTGCGTGCGTGCGTGCGTGCGTGAGCGTGTGTGTGTGTGTGTGTGTGTGTGTGTGTGTGTGTGTGTGTGTTGTGTGTGTGTGTGTAATTCAGTATTGGGCCAACGCTTCGCCAGCGACTCCGCCCGCGTGTAAAGATTAAAACCGTAATATAGGCTTTTAATAACCATAAAAATGGTTAAAATGGGATAACCTTAAAAACTATTTATATGATGTGAACTTTTAAAGGGGAACAATTTTGTCATACATGATTTTTAATAACTATTACCGTTTACTCAGCGCACCCAAGGTAAGCTTTAAATTTTGCCGTTTTCGCAATATTTTGTATTGCTGCTCCTCTCCTATTCATCTTAGCGTGATGTTATATAGCATATAGCCATTCTCGATATATAGACTATCGTACACTGAAAGAATTTTTACAATCGGTTCAGTAGTTTCTAAGATTAGCGCTTTCAAACAATCAAACAAACAAATTTATTTATTTATTTTTTTTCGAATATGACTAATGCTGTTAGCCCTAATGGCTTTGACAGCGTCACCGATAAGACGGGCGAGCGCTGAAGCATCGCCGAGAAGAAATGGATAATACATGCGGGTGCATTACAAGCACCCGCGCTACAGGGGGCGTCGCCTTAAGGGTGTCTCCTGCGAGACCGAACCTCGGCTTAAGGCGGCGCGTTTTGGAGGGCTGCATCTAATAAATGACTTGGAAGAAGTCTGCGTCACGGCGACCGCGGCAGAGGGCTGCGGCCGCTTGACACAAGCAAGCGGGGACCTCGTCTTCGCCGGCGAAGACGCTGAACAAACAAATAAACTCTTCAGCTTTATATATTAGTATAGATTAGTTAAACCCCCACCATTGATTTCCCCTTCAAACACGTGTAGCAAACCGGAATTAGAGACATTTACTTGCTCGTTAATTACGTGGTCATTGTTATATTTTATTATACCAAGTTGTTCCAAAAAGTATTGTACTGAAATAATACTATAAAGGCAGTATACAGCTAATTTAACACGCCCCGAGACAAAATGTGGTGGGCGCAATTAATTATTAACTGATTCAGTAAAAGGTTCATTTATTATTCAATTGATTTCACCTGTGTTTTCGTATATAACTGAATTTAATTACAGTTACGACGCTTTGTTCTGTTGAATTGCGAAGAACGCATTAATTAAGTCGGCAAAGTAACTGGCTTAAATAATTAATTGTGATACCTGTTTTTGTTATCTATACTTACTAGCAATCGCCAGCGTGGAAAGATTAAAACCAACATAAAAATGGTTATAGTGGATTAACCTTAAAAGCTAGACATATGCTGTCGCGGACTTTTATTTAGAACTTTTAAAGGGGAACAGTTTTGTAATACATGATTTTTGAATAACTATTACCGTTTACTTAGCCCACGCAGCGATAGCTTTAAATTTTCCCATTTTCGTATTTTTTTTTTATTGCTGCTCCTCTCCTATAACTCTTAGCGTCATGTTATATACTCTATACTCTATAGCCTTCCTCGATAGATGGAATATCTAACACTTAAAGAATTTAGCCTATAGCCTTCTTCGATAAATGAACTATCTTACACTAAAATAATTTTTCAAATCGGTTCATAGTTCCTGAGATCAGCTCGTTCAAGCAAGCAAGCAAACAAACAAACAAACAAACAAACAAACAAACAAACAAACAAACAAACTCTTCAGTTTCTATCTATCTATCTAATTTCGGGGACGCCTGTCGCTGTAGGGCGGGTGGTCAGCTCCTATTCCGGACTATTCCACCCATTTCCCCATGTTGGGACAAAGTTTTCACTGCTGTCCCGAGAGTGTCACCTGCTCTAATCTACCCGTAGCTCTTGCGAACCTGATAATATCTCTGAAGAGGATATTTGTCAGATCCTCAACTTCGATTTCATCCTTACCTAGTATCTCCCATCTTACCAGCGAGTACATAGGGCACTCAGCCATAATATGAAGACTCGTTTCTTCAACTCTTCAGCTTTATATATTAGTATAGATATTAATTAAAAAAGACTCATGAGTTTCTTTGTTGGATGATAAGTGCGTTTCGTATTTGAAGAGACATACTGAAATTATGTTTCAACTTACACCCCAAGATTTTCATCACAATAGCTTTTCAGTTTTAAATTTTACGACGTAGAATATTTTAAAGGATAATAAAAACTTTATAGTATCTCAAAGAGGTCTTAATTAAAACAAGTATGCTGGAAAAAAATTTAATTACTAACAAACTTCAAGAAGGGTAATTGAAAACATGAAAGCCGGTCTTGAATACAACAAGTTTACCGTCTTAGATATTAAACAGAACTTTCAATTAAATTGAGTGAAAGAAAGATTTTGTATATTCCTTATTTCTATATACCCTCATTTCTAACCGAGGTATCGTAAAAGGCGACTAAGGTAAGTTGACTCGCTGTTTGGTTTCCAGCTTAGTAGAATGGACCACCCTCATTTATTGCCTAGGTGTCGTAAAAAGCGACTAAGGTAAGGTACGGTAAATGGAAAAAGTTTGCCTTGGCGGGACTCAAGCCCGCGATACTCGAGCTGAAGGCAGGGTTACTGCTAACTGGGCCAACGGGCCAGTCATTTAAATTAATGTTATATAAAAAAGTAAAGTAACGGCCTACGAGTATTAATATCCCACTGCTGAGTATAGGCCTCCTCTATCCATTAATGGAGAGAAGGATTAGAGCTAAGACTTACCACGCTTCTCCTATGCGGATTAGTAGGTTACACATATCCCCAGAATTCTCTAGAGATATGCAGGTTTCTTTCCGTCGTCCTTCGCCGAAAAGCGTATGATAAATTGCAATTATCAACTAGGCACATAAGGTTAAACAGAAAAACTAAACCCATCTAATAATCTAAACCCATGATCATCTCTATAGAGTCGCTCGATCTCACCGCTGGTCTATTCTAGCTTTAAGCTAAAGCTAAGCTAAATAAAACTTAGCTAGATCAATCCTGCATGCTGAATTTCAGGAAAATCGTTGAAGCCATTTCCGAGATAATATATATACATACAAGATTAACACATTTAAATATTAAACATTAATTTATCTTGACTGGCCCGTTGGAGCAGTGGGTAGTGACCCTGCCTTCAGCTCCGTGGGTCGCGGGTTCGATTCCCGCCGAGGGCCAACATTTTCTATAAATGAATTTTTTGGTCTTTGAGCCTGGGTGTATATTTGTATTTAAGTATGTATTTAAAAATATATAAGTATATATTCACCAGTTGTCTGTATAACACAAGTATTAAGTTATTTACTTGCTACGTTTTATTAAAAAAAAAAAATCATTTTATCTGTTTTTGGACATTAAAAAATACTAAAATTTATATTGAATTAATTGAATTTTCGCCATTAGCTGTAAAATTAGCGTAGCTCATTTGGGGAACGGGCAGCCTCGAGAAATGTAAATACTTCCCGATCCCCAACTAAATAATTATTTTTTAGTGATGCTCGGTTACCCAGATATTAATATTAATGTAAGCACTTTCAGGCCTGTTATTTATAGCAATATAGCAGGTGCTATCTTACAAGCGAACTGCTCTATAATTAATAAGCATAGCACTAGGGCGCAGTTCGATGAACAAAGCAACGCCGGCAAACGATTTTATGGCTGAACGGTACAAAGTGAATCCTTCCAAAGCCCCTTGTAGATTTAATAACGAGACAATCAATTTTATAAGACAGGCATTATCAAAGGGAGGTACTTCTTTTCTGAAGCTATTAAATTAACGAGTATTTATTTATTGATTATCAATCAACATTACGATTTTGTTCGTGGAGTATATCGTCTTGATGATGCTTCGGTTTCGGGGCTAAACGATCGTGGAGATAGTTGGGTTACAAAAACTTAAAAAAAATTGATTTTAAAGTTTTTGTAACCTAACCAACTAACCCAACAATCTCCACGTATGTCACGACACCTCGGTAAGAAAGAGGGTGGTCTATTCTATTTATCCGGATACCACACGGTGGGTCAACTTACCTTAGTCGCCTTTTACGACACCTCGGTAAGAAATGAGGGTGGTCTATTCTACTCAGCCGGACACCACACGGCGGGTTGACTTACCTTAGTCGTATTTTACGACACCTCGATAGGAAATTAGGGTGGTACTATTCAGCCGGATACCACACGGCGTAACAAGGTAATATGATTTATAAGACTGAAATACTAAGCTGAAATACGACTAAGGTAAGTCGACGTATGGCATGCGCCCAGTAAAATACGTAGCCAAAACTCCCACTTAGAGTGGGATAAGGACACGAGAATGATGAAAATTAATAAAATAGGTAAATAAGTGTTTCAATGTCGAAAATTGAACAGCCGAGTTCCTTGCTGGCTCTTCTCGGTAGGAACAGCTTTCCGAACCAGCAGTAGAGTTAACGATTCAAAAGCACTTATTTAAAGTTTATTTAAATAAAGAATATTTTGAATTTGAATTTGTACTATACTTAAGAATGAAGTTGGCGTAGACCAAATTATTATTACCCACAGATTTTCTCGTTTCAATTCACACGAATGTTCGCGCAATTTCGAAAAGCCAAGTCTGTCAGCTCTCTTACTTGGCTCTGTAAGAAATTACTATTATTACTGTAATCACTTTGTTCGGCTTCATTCACTATTATGAAGGCATATTAAAATAGCTCGTCTGGAAAAAGACTATTTGTACTATAGTAATTGACTATTTTTTTTGTCGTCTCTACATTTTTTAAGAAAGGTCTTTTCTATAAGTCTTTGTTATCAACTAGTATTTCCAGCCCGCTTTTTAGGGCTTAATTAAACAGATCTTAATTACAAAGATATATGAAGGTGTCCAAAAAGCCGACTAAGGTTAGATGACGTAAGGCAGGCTTGTTGTATACTTTCTACAATAACAGGATATAATAGAATACCAATATTCCCGCTGTGAAATACACTACTCTTGAATAACGAGCAAAGACTAAATTTAACTGAAACGTTTTATCAATACGAAGACTCCACCGGAAACAACAACGGCACAGTATTGCCACCATTTTAATCAGAAAGGGTACGGTACTTTTGTTTCATGACTGTGTTGCTATAAAATACAAAGCGGAAGTCAGTGGCGACAACAAACCCGTGATCCGTGGAGCTGAAAGCAGGGTCACTTCCAAATGCGCCAACGAGCCAGTCTAATTTAAATTTAAAGAAGTCAGTAACATATAAACATACATACAGATGAAACTAATATAAAGTAACCCCTTTCGCTAAACCATGAAGGCACGCGGCGCGCTGCCACAATGCTGTGCCCCTGCATTTTAAATCTCTAATATTTTTGAACTTCTTTTAAATCATCAATGTATTTAAGGTTCTTAATTAGATAATGATTAATGCTGTATTGCTTAAAATTTGAAAGAAAATAAAGAATTTTTTATTCGTTAAAAGAAAAATGACAAAAAAAATACTATTGTGGGACATTCATAAGGGATAGACGTATCGCGGAGTTTATCAAGGTGTACAAATACTTAGTAAATTATTTTCATAATTCTCGTACGTAGGGTTCAGCCTGCGTTTGCAATGTAAGCGGAAAAAAATATTTAGGACATCACATTAGAAACCTTAAAAATTACAGTATTTCTCTACTTCATATTGAATGTTATTATACATATAAACCTTTTTCTTCTATCACTCTAACTATTAAAAAAAACCGCATCAAAATCTGTTGCGCAGTTTTAAAGATTTAAGCATAAATAGGGATATAGGGACATAGGAACAGACAGAGAAAGCGTCTTTGTTTTATAGGTACTATATAGTGAAGAATCATGTTACCAAGAAGACGAACTGCATTCAATATTACATTCTGCATTGTGCTTCGAACGATCTACATACAAAATAGGACATGCATTGGTTGATTAGATCTCTATATATATTACAAACAGCGATAATAAACTAATTTATCTGTTATACAAACGGACGAGGATCAAAGAGGCGTTATATCAAAACCACATCATGCATGATACTGGGGTATGGTACAAAGCAATTCATATAACAAGTTTATTTTACGAGGTGTTAATAGTACTCGATACAAAGATAAATACAGTAGAACTTCGATAACTTAAAAACCTCTGCAACCTCAAAAAATAATCTGCTCCCCTCCCCCTCAGACGCCAATAGCAACATTTTTGAAGCTCAAACAAAGTAATAATAAAATTATTTTGCTATAATCTGCGATGAAGTAAAATATGATACATATAATGTATTCTGGTTTACTTTCGTTTTCATACCTGATTCATGCAGGATTCGTATAAAACACATGCACAAACCTCTACCACCGCCATCACAATACACAAGCACTACACACGTTCACTATCCCAAAACCAAACAGGAACAAGAGTCTGTGTGTGATACTTGTGTATTGTGGTGGCGGTGGTGGATGTTTGTGCATTTTTGTGTGTTTTTACGTTTCTGTTATTAAAGTGCTTTTACACTACATGTGTATGTCAGCCCTTTTATACCCTAAAACTTGACTAATCAAACTATTCTAAGGAGCTTATCAAGAAGAGTTTGAACAAATTGCATGATTCCTCCGAATCACTAATACTGTTTTTACGAAAAGATTCGACTTACAAATCGAGTCTAATAAAATTTTCACCTTTCAAAATCAAATAAAAGTATTTCTGAAAGCTTAATTTCTTTTCTCTTATACTATTCGAGTCTCTAAACGTTTGAGTGTTTTCCCTAACGAGGGTAAATTATCATAAATGTTGTCTAAATTAGATCTAATAAGAATGTTAAATTATTCTCATATTTCTAAATGCTTTTTATCTTCAACGATCTGAATTTAAATACCCTACAGACATACCCTTACAATTGTATAAATATTGTCTACCACATTTAATTATCTGACAATGTAGCATGGAGATAGATTTTAAAAACATTTTACTTCATCATCCTCCCTTACCGTGGGGTAAGGGAGATTGATGAAGGGGTATCTAATGATGGATGGATGGTATCTCAGTGGGGTCGGCACACCATGTTGTTACATGTTTTGGTTAGTATTTAACGACCGGCTGCCTGACCTGAGCCTTTTGCATCTCGTTAAAAAATTACACAAGGCGGTTCAACTGTCCTTAGTTGCCTTTTACGACACCTCGGTAATAATAAGGATGGTATTCTCAGTGTGCTAAGTGATGCTATTCATACAAGACGGGTCAACATATCCGCAGATTTAAATCAGTTAATCTTATATATATATATATATATATATATATATATATATATATATATATATATATATATATATATATATATATATATATATATATATATATATATATATATATATATATATATATTTCTCTGTCTCTCTCTCTCGGAATCTCGGAAACGGCTCCAACGATTTTCCTGAAATTCAGCATGTAGGGGGGTTTTGGGTAAGAAAAATCGATTTAGATAAGTTTTGTTTAAAAAAATGTCGTTTATCCCTGTTTTCGGGCTCTAAATTTTTTTTCGAACTTTACGTTGAAAACAATCACAATTTTTCGCTGTCAAACGTAAAGTCATGGTGGTTCATTTGGGGAAAGGGTAGTCTAGAGGTGAAAATACCTGATCGAGCCCCACCTGCTCTATTATTTTTTCATTTTTCTTTTCAATGTTTTTTTTTTATTTTTTTTTACATCATTTTGAAAATTACCCTTCAAGGCTCGGTCACCCAGTTACTTACCTTTAAATGTGATAAATTTTATCAATATTTCTTTCGCGCCTTGAAAGTGCATCAGTCAAACCAAAAAAAAATCTAATTTTTAATCTTAATATGGATATTAAACCCGCTACCGCTTATACCTTGAAGAACTCTATAATGATATCAAACCGCTCAGTGAGTCTGCAACATGTGGTTATACAAGGCAGATCTAGGTCTAGTATTAAATAGATATATTTTCATTTGGATAGTAGAATACATGCAAATGTAAACTGAACTCATGTCCACTTACATTCATAACGGGCTGTTACTATCCCACTGTTGGGCATAGGCCTCCTCTCACCGTTTTTGGAGAGATGGGTTGGAGCTAAGGCCGACCACGCTGCTCCAATACGGATTGGTAGGCTACAAACATCCCCAGAAGTCACTATATACAGGTTTCCTCACGATATTTTCCTTCACCGAAAAGCGTGTGATAAATTGCAATTATCAAGCCAGTTGTATCAGTAAAAATATGACAAAGTAAAATAAATATGCAAAAGTATGACATAAATTCATAATATTATGTGAAAGTTTGTACCGTGTGGTATCCGGCTGAGTTGCATAGACCACCCTCGTTGCTTACTGAGGTGTCGTAAAAGGTGCCTAAGGTAAGTCTACCCACCGTGTGGTATCCAGCTGATTAGAACAGGCCACCCTCATTTCTTACCGAGGTGTCGTAAAAGCCGACTAAGGTATGTCGCCTTGCCTCCGTTCGCGTGGAATGTTGTCGCGTGATAGGTTGATAATAGATGGCGCTTTTCGATCATATTCCAGTAGAAATTACAGAATTTTTTATAGCCTATATGTTACCTAGGTGTATAAGGAATAGATGTGCCAAACATATTCTAATATATATTAGTTCAGCGAATTCGTCGTGTTACAATATCAGTAGGATTTAAAAATAATTTTTTATTCATTAAATTCGTTTAATCAACTTCTATAGACTACTTTTCTAATCACTCCTTAAGAAGTCTTAAACAGAAAGCTCCAAAAGATTTCTATTTCGGATTAACGAATCATAGATTTTAGGGCGTTTATTTGAGTTTTCAATACAGTGTTCATAGATGTATCCTCTACATTTTCTAAATGTTATCTTTTACAAAAAATATTGGTATTTTTTTATGTGCAGTCCAAAGTTATTTATCATAGATATCCCGTTTTTTGCGAGTCCCGCTTTTGGCTCGAACTCCGGCGTACTAAAGTAAATTATTTGATTCGTTTTTTCGAATCTTTTATGGCGCCAGCTGATACACGTACTTCGGGATACAAAATTTTACTACAAATTCTAAGTAATTTTTTGATACAGATATAGCGTTTGCCGAATAATTCTACAATCATGTAGTAGTGTGTGTGTGTCTGTAGCAACATAATTTAATTTTTTCTGTATTATAAAACTCCGCAAAGAAACGCCTAATTCTATATATTAGAAAATTCATATTTTGCATACCAGTAATATGCGCCTTGAAAAATGGAACTGAAATACCCATAAATTCTATCCTACTCTAAATTGCCGGCTGAGTAGAATAGACCATCCTCATTTCTTATCGAGGTGTCGTAAATTGGCAATGAAGGTTTCCCTTCAATTCTCTCCTATCATTCGTCATCTCTGGCGCTACTCCTTTTATGTGCATATAATTTCATACTTCACACAATCCTTTTAGTCAGATATTCATCCAATTTATCCATCTATTTCATCCCTCCTCATTATATGTCCATACCACCTTAATCTTGAACTTCCTGTCTTTTCTATAATGTAATTCTATAAAACAGTGACGTCATATTTTTTTGTTTATAGGCAGGTGTGGTGAAGGCAGTCCGTGCGAGCAGCTTTGCAGAGAGCTCCACGATGGTACATACGAATGTGGTTGTGGTCCAGGGTATGTGCTGCATGTAGACGGCTACGGTTGTTTGGGTGAGTATTGCGATATTTCCCTTGGTATAAAACAGTTATAGCCATACACAATATTGTAAAAATATCTGTAGGTATATTATAAAAGAAGAGGATACAAATCATATCCTGGGACTACATTCCATACTTCTGATACGATTTTAACATATAGAACAACAGAGTAAGTTATGACGCATTCAATTCATGATAATTTAGAATTATATTATCAGAACGATTCTAATACTAGTTCGGAAAGCTGTCATCCATTAAGGAGGACTGGCAAGAAACTCAGTGGCTACTTCTTTCTGCTGCGCACTCTGCTGTAACTCTGATTCCACACTTGGGAAGTTATTAACCTACTCCAGCCCATTTAACTACCACTTGTCGAGTACTACTGTACCACTATTCTTCTTTACTGCTTCTTCTTTTTTTTACTTCTTTAACCCAACTTTATCTTACTGCCATTATTTTATAAACACTGCTCACAAGCTGTGATAGTCCAGTGGTGAGACTCTGCTCTCTCTTTCGTGTCTCTGTGACTCTTTTGTGGGGGTCACGAGTTCAAATCCCGGACAGGCACCAATGAGTTTTTATACTAAAACTTTTGTCTAATTCATAAATGCATTTATTACATTCTTTGCGATGAAGGAAAACATCGTAAGGAAACGTGAATATCTCTAGAGGGGATATCTGGGGATATGAGTAACCTACTGATCCGCTTTGGAGCAACGTAGTAGGTTTTAGCTCCAACCTTTCATTCCAGAAGAGAGAGGAAACACCCAGCAGTGGGATAATAACAGGCCGTCACTTTAACTCCTGCCATACAACTCTACTTTAAACTTTGCTATTTTGCCTAAAATTGACCTCTAAGAAAATTTAAATTAGCCATTAGCCCTAGTACAAGGCAATCAGCACCCACGTGTAATTAATGACGTCACAGATTTGAGACACAAACATACCTGTGCGAGGCTCCGATACGAAATTGGAAAAGTGTCAGCTATCACCATAAGTAGACATGATGATTTATCGCAGCAGATGGCGGGTGATTAATAGCGGCTCGTCAATTTTGAAAAAAATCTCACGTTACTTTTTTATCGGTTCGTTAGCAGAATGTTGTAATGTGCTGTATAAATTTAACTTGCAACTTTGTTTGCGCTTACTTGTTTAAGTACCGTCAATTATGATACGTGTGTTTATTCCCTAACACACGTTTATCTGACCCCAGCTTTGATTAACGGCAAATGTAATCAAATTAGGTCCAGCAGATTAGTCAGCTGGCTCTTCTCGGTAGGAACAGCTTTCCGAACCAACAGTAGAGTTGACGATTCAAAAGCACTTGTTTACAGGTTTATTTGAATAAAGAATATTTTGAATGAAATAAAAGGTTTTTTCGAAACAGTTAATTTAGTTCACAATGATAGACGTTTTTAAGACATTCGGCAAATCAAATCAAAAATACGAAGAGTTGTCTATTATTGAATTCCCAGTAACTGGCCGAGGAAAAGCGGAAATGCACGTTCCCGGAACTCAATTTGTAGAGATGAAAGTTCCTTACTAGGGCGACCATTATTGATACTGGAAAACAAGGGGTGTATATATTTTAGATTGTATGACTTTCTTAGTAAGTATAAGTACATAGATAATGAATATAATGAATAAATAGAAATGAAATAATATATTTATATATACGTATATATAAATCTTACACTAGAGTAGGAGAGCCATAGGTAGCCCTATAAGTGCAATTGTGATATGACATGATTTTTTATTTATCAGAAAGTATATTATTACTTAACATACGCCGTGTGGTATCCGTCTGAATATAATAGTACCACCTTCATTTTTTACCGAGCTGTCGTAGAAGGCGACTAAGGTAAGTCGACCCGTCGTGTGGTATCCGGTTGAGTAAAATAGACCACCCTCTCTCTTACCGAGGTGTCGTAAAATACGACTGAGGTAAGTTGACATCAGGCAGGCGGCCGGTCGTAAAAACACAGCCAAATTATGTGACAACATGTTTATGACGTGTTGTGCCGACCCCACTTAGAGTGGGATAAGGGCAGGAGGATGATGAATTTCGGATTCTCTTACCACACATTGCATCTAGGACTCTGTCCAACAAAACGATATGCCATGGTCATTGTTATTTCTTATTATATACTTATGTCTTAGCTACGTTCTCAGAACTTAAATCTTTTATTGTCTAGCTTTTCCATTTTATATTTCAGGTAATTGTGAAATATAAGCAATGAAAAGAAAATTGATAATCCTTTTATGTTGATTTGAAATTAGTACATGGGTGACCGTGCCTTGCTCGGTAACTTTTAAAATGATGTATAAAAAATAAAATAAAAAATTGAGAAGACAAATGATAAAATAATAGGGCGAGTGGGGCTCGATCCTAGGTATTTTCACCTCTCTAGGAGTCTAGACCGCCCGTTCACCAAATGAATCACCATGACTTTACGTTCGACAGCTAAAAATTGTGATTGTATTCAACGTGAATTTAAAAAAAAATTTAGAGCCCGAAAACAGGGATAAAACGACATTTTTTTCAAATAAAACTTATCTAGATCGATTTTTCTTCCCCAAAACCCCTACATACCGAATGTCATGAAAATCGTTGAAACCGTTTACAGGATTCGGAAAATATATTTATACCTTTAATATTAAAATGAGTTCATCTAGTATGTATATAGATTAACTCATTTTATATATTTTTTTTATATTACATTATTTTATATATTATATTATTATTTTTTTTATATTATGTTATTATGTTTTTATATTATATTATTATTTTTTATATATTCTGAATCTTGGAAACGGCTCGAACGGTTTTCCTGAAATTCAGCATGTAGGGGTTTGGGGGAGAAAAATCGATCTAGCTTGGTTTTATATAAAAAAAAATCGTTTTATCCCTGTTTTTGGACATTAAAAAATGCTAAAATTTATATTGAATTGAATAGCAGCGTAGCTTAATCGGGGAACGGGCAGTCTCGAGAAATGTACATGTGTGTAAATACCCCAGGATCGATCCCCAACTAAATAATTATTTTATTTAAGTTTCTTTTTTTATTTTGTAAAACCAAGCAAGGCTCCGTCACCCAGTATTTATATACATACAAAATTAACTCATTTAAATATTAAATATATCAAGCGATGCACATGCAGACATATGCAGATGGTTTGAATTATTCGCTCTCCACGACTGTCGCTCGCCCATAAAGCTCTCGAAAGTGCTCGAAGCGCTCGCGTCAAGTACAACGCTTATGCTGATTTTGTATTCGCAGTTTATTTGAACAAAGGCAATGCCGTTCGCTTATCACGGCGTCGCTTTAACATGTTTAAACCACGACAGCATTTGTAAAAATAATGATTAATATGGTGTCGCTGTGTATCCGGCGGAATAGAATAGGTACTATTCTATTCCGCCGGATACACCCGCCGGAAATGAGGGTGGTACACCCTCATTTCTTGCCGAGGCGTCGTAAAAGGCGACTAAGGTAAGACGACCCGCCGTGTGGTATCCGGATGAGTAGAATAGGCTAACCTCATTTCTTACCGAGGTGTCGTAAAAGGCGACTAAGGTAAGTTGACCCACCGTGTGGTATTCGGTTTAGTAGAATAGACCACCCTCTTTCTTACCGAGGTGTCGTAAGATACGACTAAAGTAAGTTGACGTCAGGCAGGCGGCCGGTCGTAAAAACGCAGCCAAATCATGTAACAACATGTTTATAACATGTTGTGCCGACCCCACTTAGAGTGGGATAAGGGCAGGAGGATGATTAATGATTAATATGGTCATCTTTTCTACTCAGCCGGATACCACACGGCGGGTCGACTTATCTTAGTCGCTTTTTACGATACATCACAGTCGCCTTACACGAAACCTCGTGTGGAAATCAGTGTAATACAAAATTTTCCCGATCCGAAATTTTGAACATAAAAGTAGTTATCGTGAGTTAAAGATAAAAGATAGAGACAAGCAATTATAGATTTTTGTAGTGTTTTGTAGATCTACAATCAACTAGTATATTACTTAAGTGTATCTCTGCTGGGTTACGCAGAGCATCCGAGTAGAGCTCCCAGCTGGCGAGATTTTTACAACTGCGTGATTTTTCCAACACAATTTACTAAAAACTGTGAAGTAATATTAACCTAAACCCTCCACAAAAATTGGACTAACTTTTAGTAAAAACCGTACAAAATTCCGTTGAGTAGATTTTGAGTAAATATATCACATTTTCAATGTCCCAAAGACTTTTTATATAGAATAGAATAGAATAGAATAGAATAGAATTTCTTTATTTCTTTTCTACACACATTACAGAGTTAAAACAATAGAAAATTAAAAATAAAAATTAACATAAAAAAGGAAATAACAAAAAAAACTTTTATATAACGTTGTGTGGCGGTGTGAAGAAAAAGAAATAGGATAACCACTCAGACTAACAAGGACGGTGAGCCCTACGCTGATTTTCAGTGGCCTCCCTAGGGGTTACGTCGACAGATATAAATATTATTATTCGATTGTAAAATATAACCTTTACATTATACATAACAACATTTTTTTTTTACAAGCAAATCAAATATTCGAAAGAGCGACAGTGGACTTATAAACCGAAGAACTGGCACGACTTACCAAGAATGGAGCGATAGTTATATAGTGTGCAACATACAAATAAACTTAATTGAATTTTAACTTAACATAAAGGTGGATAAAGATGAAATTAAAAAAAAAAAAAAAACGTTTACATAAATAAAAATAGATATAACTTTTATATATTTACAAAAGAGATTGTTGTATATTAAATAGATAAGATTTTAGTTTAAGTCTAAAGTAAGATTTAGTTTGTAGGCTACGTAACGGGGGTGGCAGGTCATTCCAACACTTTGTTGCACTGAATTTGAAACTACCGCGGAAGCTGGCGGTATGATGAGTATGCTTTTTTAGTTTATTAGACGTGATTGATCTTAACGTATGAGTTTGTTTTCCGTCAGAAGCCCAGTGTAACTTTATATACAGGTAAGAAGGGTTCTTTGTTTTTATTAATCCAAATAATAAAGTCGCAAAATGTAACCTTCGACGATAGTCCATTTTAAGCCATTTAACATTATTTATGTATGGAGTAACGTGTGTTCGTGGAGGTATACTAAAACAATACCTTGCGCATGCATTTTGGACACGTTGGATGACATTTTTTGTCCGCGCTAGTAATCTTGGTCCGTAGACTGTATCAGCATAATTGAGTTTCGATAAAACTAGAGAATCGCATACGGTTAAACGCAATTGTTTACTTAATGATGATCGGATTTGATATAAAACCTTGAGCCTATAGAAACAATTACGAACAACATTATTTATGTAACTGTTAAACCGAAGATTTTCGTCAAAGATTACACCTAAATTCTTTGCTTCCTTAACACGTTCGATAGGGGTGCCATTCAATTTAATAAAAAGTTTTTCTTTGGTCAATCTTAGTATACACTTTTTTGTACCTAATATCATATATTTTGTCTTCACTGGATTAAGAACTAGCGTATTGGATTCAGACCATTGAAAAATACGCTCAAGATCTTCATTTATTTTTTTTATTGTAATGTCAATTTCCGAGTGATGAAAGGATATGTATATTTGAACATCATCCGCGTATATATGATAATTACAATGTTTGATACAGGAAATCATGTCAGCACTGTATAAGATGTACAAAAGAGGCCCTAAGATTGACCCTTGTGGTACTCCTCTATTAACATTCATAGATTTAGAATAGACCTCAGTTCCGTCATCACGTAAAACCTGAACCATTTGTTTTCTGTAACAAAAATAGCTGGCAAACCAATTAATGGTCTCTTGCTTAAAACCATAAAAATGTAATTTAGATAAGAGTAATGGGATATTTATTGAATCAAACGCACGGGAGTAATCTAAAAGTACAAGAATGGTACATTTACCTTGATCTTGTGAAGTTAGTACATCATCAACAACATTTATAAGAGCTGTACAAGTGCCACGATTTTTCCTGAAACCTGATTGAACTTCTGGCAATATATTATTGCGTTCCAAATATTCAGATACTTGATTTGCAACAATTTTTTCTAGAACCTTAGATAAACATGGGAGTATACTAATAGGACGTAAGTCCTTGAAATCAGTTGGATTTTTAATTTTAGATAATGGTTTCACTATAGCCTCTTGCCATAGGATTGGAAAAGTACTAGTCAAAATTGAATGGTTAATCATTTTAGTTATCAAAGAAAGAGTAATTGGGAGAGTCATAATTACCATGGATCGAGATATGCCATCTACACCTATTGCATTTGAATTCAGTGCAAGTAAAATTTTAGAAACTGCTGTTTCATCTACAGTATTCAGTTGGAATGTTGCCGACCCGTACTGATGCGTATTATAGTACAAAATATCTGATATGGGGGCGCAGTTTTTTCCTGGTATTTTAAGAAAGTGGAGGTTAATTTTTTCCGCATCAGCCAATTGATTAGGAAGAGCGAAGTCATTTTTTTCTTTGTATACTATATGATTTTTCAAATGTTTCCACATAGCCCCAGTATTTTTAATATTATTGTTAATATATGCGTTAAAATAAGCTGCTTTTTCGCTAACAATTGCTGTTTCTACAATCTTTTTTAAATCTTTATAGTAATTTTTATCTGATTCCTGATGGCTTAACCTAGATTTTACAAACGCTTCATTGCGACGTTTCATCATAAGCCTTATATTGTAAGTGATCCAAGGTAATTGTCTATCTTTTATGTACAACCTCTTCTGAGGAGCGAAATGATTAAATATTTGTAACATTGTATTTGTAAATATAGTTACCATATCATTTAAATCTTCGACATTCCTAACATATTCCCAATTGATGGTTTCTAAGTATTCTTTAAATTGTTCGTTGTCGATATTTCTGAGACATCTAGAAATGACTTTTTGAGACCGAACTTTTTCCGTTATAACCGATATTTCGCAACAAATGAAGGAGTGACGACTGAGATCTCTGATATGATCGACTGTCAATTTGCGAACATATGCGTCGGTACATACTAGGTCGATCAAGGTTTCGCTATATTCAGTGAAATGGGTAGGTTCATTTACGTACTGTTTTAGATTAGTAATCGTCAGAAATTCATTAAGTAACTTTGTGTTAGGATCGTTTTCGTTAAGCAAATTTATATTAAAGTCTCCCAATAGTATTAAAAAGTCATGAGATGGTAGAGCGCCATATACCTCGGTTAAAGAATCGATAAAAATATGTGTATTTAGCCATGGGGGTCGGTAGACCGTACCAATCACGATCTTTTTGCCGCCTATTTTACAACTTAGCCACATTTGTTCTATCGGAGGGATAGACAACTGTGAAAGCACGCGAGCTGAAATACTTTGTTTTATGTAGAAGCCCACTCCACCACCGCGTCCGCGAACGCTTACTGGACGGGGTACGTGACGTAAACGGTACCCGGGTACAACAGGAGCGCGACCTTCTTCGCCTGCTCTGATCCATGTTTCATTTATGGCCATTAAATCCACATCGTGGTATTGGAGCGCTACTATGAACTCCTCATGACAGTTGCCTAAAGATCCAGGGTTCAATAAACCAACTTTAAGATATTGTTTTCTAGGCATCATGATTTTTTTTCTAACGTATATAAAGTTGAAAAAGGAATCAAGAAATGAATGTAATAAATTAGAATATATATAGAACTACAATATAAAAAGAATATTAATATTGAAAAGAACAACGAATAAAACCCTTGTATTATGAGAATAATCGGTGAATTTTTTTTAGTACAATTGTCGAATAATGCCGTTACCAGTACAAATAACCCACAACCCAAATTCACACAGCCGCACAATGTAATATTAAATATTACAAATTTTAAAATAATACCTAGCCATGACATAATATAATACATTAATATAATATTATCAAAGGGAACTGTCAGATACGATACAAATGCTGTATTATTTTTCACTTTTAAAGCATTACTAAGATTGAACCGCCAGATTAAAAGTATAATATTTGTGTGTTGATAGCACTGAGAAATTAACACGACATATAATAATACAAGTATTAACAACGGAATACGCTTAATATGGTGGTTATTACCATAATCTATAAACAATATAATTACTAATATAGAATAATCGAGCAGATCGTTCATAACAAAATAAAACATTATATGAAAACACCGACTTGAGCTTAAGTTTAGAATAGGAAAACACGTAGAAAACATCTCAAAATAATAGGTCCAATTAAGCTTTTCTAAAAAATTTTGTCTAAGTCGCTTAAGTTTCGTATACGGTGAACTTTCTCATTTTCATTTCTGCGCGCAAATAAACAACCATTTTTTGTCCATACAAATTTCCAACCATTTTGGCGGCCTAGCTCACGCCCTTTATAGAAGAGTTGCCTGTTTGCAGCTGATAATCGTTCATTAATGTAAAATCGTTGATGCGTTGGGGAGTCAATAATATCGCGCGTGTCTATATTTCTGCGAGTACGGATATTCTTCAGAAGATTATCACGCACCGCACGCCTGACGAAACGGACGGCAATCGGTCGAGACTTTATATGTTGCTCAGATGCCGGACTGACGCGCTTACTGCCGATGCGATCGACACTCACAATGTCATGCGGTTCCAATTGTACCCCGATCTTATTGCCAATGAGGGTCAGCATATGGGTCAAGTTTTCTCCAGTCTTCTCCGTAATACCCGTTATAATAACATCATTTAATAGATGTTCTTGTTCGCGTTCATTGAGCTCAGAGCGTAACTGAGCAATTATGTCTTCTGAGTTATTCTGCATCGCGCACGGAGCGGACGACACCTGACTATCCAATCCATCTAGTCTGTCCTCAATTTTTTTTAATCTACTGTTGTGTTCATTTATAGCAGAATTCAAGCGCAGCATTTCCTCTCTAACTGTGTCTCTGATAACAGAGATCAGATCAGACCGAATTAATTCTAACTGCTGCGCCAGGAAAGTTGTAATGTTGCTATCGGTATGAATTATATCCGAGCGGATTTCCGTTGCAAGATCTGTCTCCTTAACGTGTACATTCTGAGTGGCAGAGCCGGTCGAACTACTAGCGCCATCTTTTACAACGACCTTACCTCTACATTCAACACATTTCCATCTGTTTGAAACAACGTTGCCAGGACTAATATTCAGGCAAACACGATGATACAAATTGGAGCACTTAGAACACTTAATACTTTCACTCGTTGATAAATATTTACAGCAATGATTGCACTTATTGGCCATGTTGTAATAATAATCGATTTGGTGTGGAGGTGAATAAACTTTGCGCGAAGTTCGCGTATTTTTTCATAAGTAATTTTTACGGAAAAACGACTGTATCCAAAACGCAGCGAGACAATGCTTGTTTAATACAAACACTTGTCACAGCTCTTTGTTACATTAAAATTATTATTGTTATTTATATATATATTTTTTTTTTTTACGTATCTTTCGCGAACGCGCGTGCGCGCTCTCCGAAGCGTCGAGCGCAACCTATACCTATATAACAAGAATTTATTTATTAAAAGGTTTACTTACAACTACATACATTGAAGCATTTACAATTTCTTATATACCAGAATTTCTATATAAATTTATTAGTTATTTAAAAGAAAACACCGCATTTATCATAAAAGAAGCTACATATTTTTACGTATTAAAAAAAAAGTTAAAAGCGACAAAACTAAAAAACAATATATAATCGTAGAAAATATATAGAAAAATATAATTAATTTTTTTTTTTGCGTACCAACATTTTCTTAACTATAAATTGTCTCACATTATAAGTTAGCTGGTAGAGATCTCTGTTATAGGGATAAGTTGACCCTTTTTATATCAGAAATGTTTTTTTAACATTTTTATGGTACATAAATAAATAAATAAATAATTAAATAAAACCGTGTTCCCTTAAGTCACTACAGTCTTTAAAATAATATTATTGTTCCTAAATTTATTTAAAGTGTCTGAGTAAATCCAGTTCCATTCCCGCCGAGGGCCAACATATTCTATAAATGAATTTGTTGTTCGTTTAGCCTGGGTGTATATTTAAGTATGTATTTAAAAAATATATAAGTATATATCCACCAGTTGTCTGTCTGCCATAACACAAGTATTAAGTTACTTAATTTGGGGACGGACGACCGTGTGTGTAAGTGTCCCATATATTTATTTATTTATTTATTTATGTTTATTAATTAATTTAAGAATGATCTGCCCAGTTGATTAATTTAAGAATAGATCATAAACTAACATGTCTTAGTATAAACAATGTTTTCAAAGTCGCAAACATCACGTTTTGCTTTGCAGATAGAATTTGTTTCAAAAGAAATCTCAACAAATATCAAGACAAAAGACTCGGTGACGTATTCGCGGGAAGACAAAGTAGGTACATATTCTTGTACTCGATTGTGTTTGGAATAAAATTGTATCGCGAAAATACTGGCTGTGACTGTGTTTGTAGTTTGCTTGTTGAACTTAGCAAAGAAAATAAATAACTTCGTTGACTCTTATTAACCTTATACTTTGTTATTCGAATTTGCGTATCTATCTATACATATATATTGTTTTTATAGCTATTTATCATGGGATAGAACAGTAAAACTCTAACTTGGATTGAGTTGCTCTGAAACAAGAAACAACATTCAAAGCTATTGCTTTACTACAATTATTATTTATCAATTACAATTTTATCACTTAACGGTTTAATTTTGATGTCCTTACGTCAATCTGACAGCCCGCCCCATAAATCCACGAGTCCAGACAAATCAATGTCAAAGACAACGCGGCAAATTTGAATTACTTAAATGAAATATCACGCATTTCGTTTACACATATTATAAAACGAAATACCCAAAAGCTGTCTGTCTCTTTCTTATCGATTTTCACAAAAACTACTTTACGGTTTTTACTGAAAGATAGTGCCTTTGTTTAGTTAATTTTCCGAATCCTCTGTCCAAGTCTTTGATGGAAGTTTTACCGGAGGATATATATATATATATATATATATATATATATATATATATATATATATATATATATATATATATATATATATATATATATATATATATATATATATATATATATATAAGTTAATAAAGTTTTTCAGTGCCTAAAAACAGCAATAAAACGTCATTTGAAAAAATGAAACCTGTTTATATCGATTTAGCGCCTCTCAAACTCGCCACTCACTAAATTTTAATAAAAATCTGTTATTTGTACATTTATGTATGAAGAACATCTTTTAAATAAAATAAAAATAAATAAATAAAATAAGGACCGTACCATCTCTGAGCTTTACAAATCATAAATATTAAATATATACATGTGTATTTGATGATAACCTTATAAAGTATTGTACAATGAAATACGTGCTCGACCTTACTCCACGGTTTGCTGATATTGAATCTCATACGTGAGTTTATTGAACATTCATATTACTGTTTCTCTTATTCAATACTAGCTGTGTTTGCGACTTCGCTCAAAATCAAAAGAAATCAAAAGTGTCACAAAAGACACAAAAGTAGTTATTGTGATCTAACCATAAGAGATAGAGACATGTTATCGGAACTTTTTTCGTAGTATTTTTATAGATCTACAATTCTTTGCTACTTTCATTCAATGTATCTCTGCTGCTTTACGCGGTACACGCGACGAAATCTCCCAGCAGGAGTTTTTTTATAACCACGCGACCTCTTCAGCACATCATCATCATCCACTTAAGTGGGGACGGCACATGTTATGAACATGTTTTGGTTGGTGATAGATATAATATAAATACAGTACACAAATAATAAAGAGAAAATAAAGAAAAAATAAATAAATAAAATGCTTTAGAAAGACAAATAGTGAACTTTAAGTTTATTTTTAAATGTAGGAAGTGACCGCATGCCTTATTTCGGTTGGAAGTGCATTCCACAAACGTACAGCTTTAGAGGTAAAGGTCTAAACACCAACTTTGCCAAAAAAGGAGAAAGGAGGTGTTATATTGCATCCGAATGTAAAGTAAAAGTGTTTTAAAACATTAATTAAACATTTTCCATGTAAAAACGTAAGCACAAATTTACGAGCTATAAAGCTCCAAAATTCAGCTCTAAAAGCTAATTACGAACCGGGTACGTGAAACGAGTGGGCGGCATAAAGTGAATATATTTACAAAAGCGTTGAACCTCTCCCGTAGTGAACACCTGCGTGCATTTTTTATTATGGTATATTCTGTAATCACGCCGTGTGGTATACGGCTGAGTAGAATAGACCATCCTCTTTCTTACCGAGGTGTCGTAAAATACGATAGAGGTAAGTTGACGTCAGGCAGGTGGCCGGTCGTGAAAACGCAGCCAAATCATGTGACAGCATGTTTATAACATGTTGTGTCGACCCCACTTAGAGTGGGATAAGGGTAGGAAGATGATGACGAGTTAAAAGAATGAGACTTAATGCGAGCTTAAGCTTACCAAAAGAAGAAAAAAAAAGAAGACCAATTATAACTTTTTGAAGATAATTGAAAAATTTACTCTTCATTAGTACTGATTGGTAGAGTTAGTAACAAAATAAATTCTAAAACTTTTAATTTTGTTCCAGAATTAAACGCAACCAAATCGACCGATGCGTCAGACAAGCAAGAAGATGTACTGTACCAGAAAGATGTATCTTTCTCCGCAGAACTAGAAATAGCACCGTCCAATAGACTTAGTAAACCTAATGTAAGCGAGAAACATATCGAAGTCTTTAAAAACAGACTGACAACATTACCAACGCCAATAGACAATATTAACGAACCTAATTATACAATAATCGGTGAGATATATAAAGAAGTAGATGGATTAAAGAGTCTAATAGAGGACGGAGTTAGTAAAACTGATCTAAATATAATATCGGATGATAAAGAGAAAGACGCGTTGTTTGAAGCGAATAAAGCCAGAGTTACGACGCTTGGTCCGAGCTTAGAGCAAAAAGTAAGTAATTCTGTATTTGATTGAAATTTTGAACGTAAAAGTAGTTATGGTGATTTAACCATTAGAGATAGAGACATGATGTCGTGGACTTTTTTGTAGTATTTTTGTAGATCTACAATTCTCTAGTACATTACTTTAGTGTATCCCTGTTAGTTGCCGCGGCGCACGTGAGCAAAGCTCTTAGCAGACGAAATTTATTTTACAACTGCGCGATCTCTTAAACAACATTTACATTAAAACGTAGTTTAGTAAAAATCTCATAAAAATCCGTTCAGTAGATTTTGAGAAAATCACATACAGACAGACGAATTTTGGGGACTTTGTTTTATAATAAGTATAGATTTCATGGTTGTTTAATATGCAACTTTTAAATGCTATTTGTGTTTATATTACGGTTATCAAGATCCGCCTCGTGGTATCCGGATATATAGAATAGACCACCCTCTTTCTTACCAAGGTGTCTTAAAAAGCTACTAAGATAGGTAGACCCGCCGTGTGGTATCCGGCTGTGTAGAATAGACCACCATCTTTCTTACTTAGGTTTCGTAAAAGATGACGAAGGTAAGTCTACTCACTGTATGGTATTCGGCTGAGTAAAATAGACCAACTTCTTTCTTACTTAGGTGTCGTAAAAGGCGACTAAGATAAGTTGACGTCAGATAGGAGATCGGTCGTAAAATACCTAGCCAAACCATGTTTATATAAATTGTGCCGACCCCATTTAGAGTGGGATAAGGACAGGAGAATAATGGTGATACATAACAACAGTCTTAAAATGCCAAAAATAGATAAAATTTAAAATCTAAAATTAAAATCATTTTGAAGCCAAGAGTGTTAAGCTACAAATAAATTCTACCTTAAAACGGTAGAAAACGTTTCTCTTATTTCAAAAAATTATTACAAGGACAGTTTCCATTAGAATTCCCTTGGAGCTATCGATCGAACCCGAGTAACTAAGCGTGCGATCTAAATAAAAAAATTACACACGCACCGTTCCACGCCAATAAATAGGCACCGAAAGGAAATAATAGCCCCTCAGATATACGAATAAATCAACCTTGTGTAATGTTTTTGTACGTGAATATCACGATTACAACTCTGGAATCGGGGAAAAATGTATCAGTATAAAAAATATGGCAGTAATATCATCAGCATAAATATAAATATGACAGTAATATCATCAGCATAAATATAAATATGGCAAACTGGTGTATAAATTAAATTTATTAGATTATTGCTATGAATTTAAAATTTAGAATTATTATTTTATTTAAGCTCTAGCATCAAATGTACGTCAGTAGAAGGAATATGGCTGCAATATCGTCAGCATAAATATAAAAATGGCAGTATGGGGTTAAGAATGAATATAACTGAATATAAATATTGCATATAAAGGCGCAATTTTGTACGCAATTGCTGTCGTGATATTATCTTTTCCTATTCATTTTAGCAAGATGTTATATAGCTTATATCCTTCCCCGATTAATAGACTATTTTACACTCAATGAATTTTTCAAATTGGCTTAGTAGTTCCTGAGATTAGCACGTTCAAAAAAAACAAACTATTTTGATGTATATGATGTTTTTGCTCTCCTTTTACTGAGCTATTTTAATATATATTTCATGTAAGTACGGTTTATTTACTAAAATTATCAAATTATGCTCTTGATAAAACGATAAATTCTTCTGATTCTTCCCGGATCGATCTGATTTTTGTAATAGAGATACACATTTGCAGGGTTAACAACCTATCAGTCTACGCGAACGAAGTTGCGGGTAAAAGCTAGTAGCGTTATATATTAGCATAGATTAACTGTGTGAACTAAGTTTTATGGCTATTACATTGTATCATTTTTTTACCAGGTGCCAGATGTGACGTCATCGCCAGCCAGAACAACTGCCGTAGAGAGCTGCAAATGCGCCACTTGCAATGAGGCAAGCTGTATATGCTCCACTACTAAGTGTAAGCCTAGTAAGTTTTATGTCCAATAAAAATACTACAATACTTGGAAGTAATGTTTTATAACTACATTAAATTAATAACATGACTCAGAAGTTACAATAAAATTACTTTGATGTAATCCGCGCTTCATCATCTTCCTGCCCTTATCCCACTCTAAGTGGGTACGTTTCATTTGTTCGTTTGGTTTGTTTCATTATATATTTAATACTAGCTTTCACCAGCTACATTGTTCGCGTGGACTGATGTCGCGTGATAGGTTGATAAAAGATGGCGCTTTTTAATGTCATCCTATTCCTGAATTTCTATAGCTTATGTTACCCCGGTGTATAAGGTATAATTGTGTCAAATAATTGTGTCAAAATAAGGTATAATCGATATCGGTTCAGCGGATTCGCCGTGAAAGAGTTACAAACATACTTCAATACTCAGAAACTTTCGCATTTATAATGTTAGTAGGATTTAATACTAGCTTTTACCTGCTACTTTGTTCGCGTGGACTGATGTCGCGTGATAGGTTGTTAATAGATGGCGCTTTTTAATGTCATTCTATTCCTGTAGAATTAACAGGATTTCTATAGTTTATGTTACCCCGGTGTATAAGGAATAATTGTGCCAAATTTCATTAATATTGATTGAGCGGATTCGCCGTGAAAGATCAACCAACATACATATACTCACAAACTTTCGCATTTATAATATTAGGATAGGATTAGTAGGAAGTTAGTAGAATAGTAGTTAGTAGGAACGTCGCAAAGTTTTAATTGGGTACGAGACAGCTACGGAACTCTACAAGTGCTACGGCGTAGCATTTGTAGAGTGAAAAGGATTTTCAATGTAATTTAATGACGGTTTGGAAAATTTCCAATTAATTTTCATTAAAAAAACTAAATAATTTATAGTATAGATATGCGAAAGTTAGTCTGTGTCTGGTACGCTTTCACGGCTAATTCGCCGGACCAATATCGTCATACAAAAGCCTTTTTTGGCAGAAATTCAGTAACATATAGGATAAAAAACCCGTATTTCTTTCAGTAACAGAGAAAAACAATTATGCATTATTGAAGGTACATAAACGTTTAAGTTCTTAAAGATAAAACATTACTCAGTCAGGTAATTAATAAAGACAAAAGAAAAACAAATAAGACCTGAATTACATAATACAACGGGAAGCCGGTGAATTTCCTATTAATCTTTGATTATTATTACACGGTATTGTTATAACCCCCGTGTATATATAACCTCAGTTGTTGCATGTGCTATACTTCAATAAAAGTTTCTCAAGTAGGACAACGTGCAGGCTTCGATGAGATGAACTTAGGGTTGTCACTTACGGGTAAATTATAATTTTTAGAAAAATATTTTTTTCTTTATTAAATTGACTAAGTTTCCTAATAGTGTATATGTTATTTTATACTTTTCTAATTAACTAGCAATCGCCAGCGGCTCCGTCCGCGTGGAAACATTAAAACCGTAACTGTCTTTTGACAACCATAAGAAATTCTTAAAGTGGCTTATCCTTAAAAGCAAGACATATACTGTCGCGGACTTTTATTTACAACTTTTAGAAGGGAACAATTCTGTAATACATGATTTTTGAATAACTATCACCGTTTACTCAGCGCATGCAAGGAAAGCTTTAAAGTTTGCCGTTTTCGTAATATTTTTTATTGTTGCTCCTCTCCTATTCATCTTAGTGTGATGTTATATAGCCTATAGCCTTCCTCGATAAATGGACTATCTTACATTGAAAGAATTTTTCAAATCAGTAAAGCAGTTCCTGAGATTAGCGCGTTCAAATAATCAAACAAACAAACTCTTCAGCTTCATATATGAGTATAGATATTCTAATATATTAATGGCGATTGTCAGTCTTTATGACACAAGGAGTGCAATTGTAATTTCTTTTAAATTTACTTTCGCATTATTATTCGTAGTATCGGGCGAGTTTCTTGTCATTTCTTCTCAGGGGATAGTTTAGTTATTTAAATGTATGAGGTGCTGAACTCTAAGTCACGATAAATATTTATTTATTATAATAATTTAACTATCGGTCCGGCTACGCGTTGCTGGAGATAAGCTTGGTTTCTACTTACCCTCGAAAAAACTATCAATGATAGCTCAAAACAAATGCTTAGATCGCCATCAAACTTTACAGGATTATCTGCTATGTTGTTCAAAGATTGTCCGAAAATTTCATTAAAATCGGTCAGGCTGGAGAATTAATATAATCCTCAATAGTATTTTTGTTACAATTTTTGCAATTTTTTTAAAATGCTGCTATATTATCCATTAATCGCCAACCCTGGATACACGGGCGAAGGTTTTTTCGATTACCACACCCTCTCGACGGCCCGCATTCTTCAATGCGGGGTCTAGAATTATATTAAGTGATATCGAGGGGTCTCGATCTACAAGCTCTCGCATAGCTGCATGCTCCAGAATTTATTCTGTTATGTATTCGCATTTCTATAACATATCATATTTATATTTTACAGTTATAGTACTTACATTTTTTATATAATATAGCGAAACTTATTAGTAGAATTAGTAGAATAAACTACCCTCTTTCTTACCGAGGTGTCGTAAAAGGCGACCAAGGTAAGTTTACCCAACGTGTGGTATCCGGTTGAGTAGAATAGACCACCCTCTGTCTTATCGAGGTGTCGTAAAATACGACCAATGTAAGGTGACGTCAGGCAGGCGGCCAGTTGTGAAATACATAGCCAAATCATGCGACAAAATGTTAATAACATATCGTGCCGTTCCTACTTGGAGTGGGATAAGGGCAAGCGGATGATATGATATAGCGGAATGGGGTAAGGGAATAAATAATACAGAAGCAATATTTATACAATTTTGTCTATTAAAGTAAGTCGTTGTAAACGTGACTCGATACTACTGTTAGATGCCCTGCTGTCAAAATGGTTGTTAATGCAAATATATATCTTCCTTAAACATGCGGATACAGGTTTTTAGGGACAGTATAATTATATTATCTATATCTTTTAGTAAAAATTAAAAACTATACAAAAATCCGTTCAATTTTTTTTTGAAAAAATTGCACTTGTATGTGATCAATTTTCTGAATTTTTGGACTTTGTTATAAAATATGTAAATAATATTAATGAATATATAATATCAAATTTAAAACCTTATACACCTGTTAAATAATCTTCCTAGCGCAATTTAATTATAATTATTCCATATTACCCATACGCCATCCGTCGGACAGTAGCGTAATCTCTTATAGAATTAAAGATCTATACAAATTATCTTTAGATGTAACTATTGTTTGTTCAAGCAGCAGCAGGTCTTCTCACTCGCCTGAAGACTTACCTCCTTACCATTCCTCGATATGTCGTTGTTGTTTTCATTGAACGAAATGTTTATAAAATAAGTACAGAAATTAATTCCATCGCCCTGAAACAAAAGATGTCAGTGCTTGTAGGTCAGTCGTTACACGGTTTAAACAATCTCTACCCTTATCTCGAAGTTTGAAGTGTTTGAATTTCCGTGATGAATGCGAGGCCAACAAAACAAATGAGTTTTTAAGCTGTGTTCGGGTGAAACTGTTTTTATCAGCCAATCCTGTTAAACCCTGTTAATGTACGGTCTTGTTTTTGATGGGTTCAGTCATGAAATTCATAATGAACGCTTTCTACAAGCTGTTCATGTTATATATACTTCATAGTGCGCGTTTCAGATAGATAGTGTCGTCATCTTCCTGCCCTTATCCCACTCTAAGTGGGGTCGGCACATCATGTTATAAACATACTGTCACATGATTTGGCTGCGTTTTTACGACTGGCCGCCTGCCTGACGTCAACTTACCTTAGTCGTATTTTACGACACCTCGGTAAGAAAAAGGGTGGTCTCATCATCATCATGTTCTGGCCTTCTTCCCATTTTTAATTGGGGTCGGCTCTCCTAACTAAATTTCTCCAGAGCTGGCGGTTCTGGATCGTCTGAGGATCTATGTTTTCCCTTTTAAGGTCGTCATTTATGGTCTTTATCCATGTTGTACGAGGTCTCCCACGTCTTTTTGGTGCGGCTTCGAGTTCCAGAATTTGTCTGGTCATATGGTCAACTGGTCTCCTCATGACGTGGCCGTACCATCGCAGTCGTGATTCTCGAAGCTTTTCCACGATGGGTCTCACTTTAAAAGTTCCCCTTATGTAATGATTGGGGACCTTGTCTAGAAGTGTGACGCCCGCAGACCATCTCAGCATTCTCATTTCTGTGATGTGTAATTTGTCGGCCTGTTTCTGTTTGAGGGGCCAGCATTCCGAACCGTACGTTATTGCGGGTCTTACGGCTGTTTTGTAGACCTTTCCTTTAGTGCGTATAGGCATTCTCGCATCGCAAAGGACCCCGCTAAGCTCTCTCCATTTTTGCCAACCTACGTTTCTGCGGTGTTCTATATCCACATCGATGTTACCATCGTTGGACAGCACGCTGCCTAGGTATTTAAAACTTGGGACAGTCTTAAGGGCAAAAGATGGATTTCTAAGCTGTGACAGCCTATATAAGACAGTGGATAAGGTTATTTGTTCTCATTCATTCGGTCTCTTTTGGCGTGCGGTATTCGTAGAAGGTAGACGTGTTTTGGAGACCTCTTTTGTATGTCTTGTTATTAGAATCTAACCTCAAATAATCGCTATTCGTGATGCAAGTGACCACTGATTTTCTTGCAAGTTCTTCTCAAGTGGATTAGTGTTCCGAACTGGTGGTAGAATCATTTATCATTGGATTTTGTAGTGAAAAGTGTTGGTGCACAGTAAGGTGGCCGGTATGATTCCCTAAACGCATTCGTTTATTTTTTTTTATTATTCATTTTAAATTTAATTTAGACTTAATTTCTAACAGTATATTTACTATTTCGCACAAATATATACATGTATTTCATATACAGGATGGTACTATCCATACGGCAATTAATTTCATTTTAGGTACTTACACACCTTAGCACCGTACATCATCCTAAAAAAATCATTTAAGTCAAGTATTTTAGCCACAGGAATTAGTTTACGTTTTTTAAGAAATAAACACGATTTATAGAGATCAATTACCGTACACACCAACTTTGGCCTAAAATTAAATACGGTACAAATGAAGTGCGAGGGAGACAAAACCATGTTGTAGAAAAATGTTATTGTTTTATCCGGTTTTTTAAACAGCGCGCCACGCCAGGTCAGTCAACCATTAATAACAAAGCCAGGTCTCAATTAAATTATTTTGAACTATATTTATAAGGATTAAGGAGGAATTAAGCCAAAGCTATCATTTATGTTTTACTGGTAAATGGATTTATTTAATGTCGTGTTATTGGTACCACTCTATATTGCGAACTTCAAATTATAGGAATATATAAACAAAAATACTATTTCTGTTTTTGACTGTGTTTCGTAAATGGATTACGGTGTGCAGTACTTAATTCGTACAACCAATAATATAGTCGAATGTCACTAAAAATAAAAGTCGTATTTTTGTATTTTTTTTTTGCCGAATTGAAACCCTGAATTTTTTATTTTATATGTTAGAACTGTATAAAAATCTCGATTTTAACAAAATTTCATCAATATCGTACATTCAAAATAACTATAACCTTAAAATGTTGTTCTTTTTAGTTTAATTCAAATTCATAATTAATGTTAAGATTCCGGCTATACTCACGTCTTATTAAGACGTCTAATAAGACGTGAGTATAGCCGGAATCTTAACATTAATTATGAATACCACTCACGATAGTTTAAATTAAAAAATAATTCAAATTCCTTTTTTACTTATTAATTGTAATTTTTTGTCATCGTAATTTATATTATTTACTCCTGTACATATATAAGTTGAACCAAGTTAAGGTGGGCTCTCTCTAAAGTCGGTCCCTCATGTCTGAGGATCGTGGTCAGCATCAGGGTTGTGTCTGGCGTCGATGATGTGCCTCCATCTGCTTCGATCCATTGCCTCTCTTACGATCGTGTGAAATTTAGAGGACGACGAGGTTCTTATTTGGTCAGTCCACCTTGTTGGGGAACGACCGCGTGATCTTTTTCCTTCGGTGTTCCCGACCAATATAAGTTTTTCCAAACTTTCGTCGCCTCTGCGTACCGTGTGCCCGAAATATGATAGAATTCGTTGCCGGCATATGGTGGATAAACGAGTTTTTATTCGGAGCTGGGTCAGGATCGATGCATATCGATAAGGTGGGCACTGGTTCCCAAAATGCAGATTAAACTAGTTTGGGAGCCAGGGACAATAATTGTACATGTGCATTGTTGTAAAATAAATAAATAAACTATGGAAGGGTAACAGAAATACATACAGGGTTTATTAGCATTGAGGCATGGAAGGCATCGAGAATGAGTTTAATGAAAACCATCTTGTACAATATTTGTTTTTCCCTCTCTCTCTGTCACTCTGCTTTTGCTACTCTCTCTTTTTATATTTGTGGGTGCGTGAGAGACTGCATTAGTGCAAATGTGTACGAACGTGTGTTTAACACAAATGTACATAATATACTGGATATGTAAATTTGTGTTAAAATGAATGTCTGGCACTGATAAATAATGCTATAACGAAAAGTGGATCCGAATTAACATAATACCATATGTACCTTTTTGTAATTCCCCGCGTTGTTGTTTACATTTCAGGCCAATTTAAAATAAATAATGCGAAATTCCCCGGTAAAACTGGGCTTTTGCCACGAAAAATTAATGGGCTGAAAATTGTAACGTTAATTTATAAATGTATTCACTTTTTGGCTGACACAAGCTTTATTATAGCTGTGATCGGACTGCTGTGGTTTTGAGATTTATCCATACGTTTTTTTAAATTTTAAACTATCGTGAGTAGTATTCATAGTTAATGTATAGAACCGGCTATATTCACGTCTTATTTTACCGGGTTAGCCCGACTAGTTTCGAACCCATCCGAGGCACTTATTCATGAGCTCTTTACATGACGTTATCGCAGCGGGAACTGCGTCCAGCAGCTCGCTGGGCAGAAGGGTGGGGGACACGGCAGCAGCGGTGGTCGCGCCTCTTCAACGTGTTCCCTGTCGCTCTGGTCTTCGTCGTCGGATGCACAGATGAAGTTTGTGCATGCGACGCTTACGGTGTCGGGTTCAAATCGGTCTTCATATGAACCCGTAGCGTTGTGTAAAGAGCTCATGAATAAGTGCCCCGGATGGGTTCAAAACTAGTCGGGCTAACCCGATAAAATAAGACGCGAGTATAGCCGGTTCTATACATTAACCATACGTTATTATATATGCGAAAGTCTGTCTGGTACGTTTTTCACGATCAATCTACTACACCTCTCTTTCGTCATCCAATAGAGTTCTACTGTTGGCATAAGTCTCTTCAAAGGATTTGCACACAACACGATCTTGTGTCGCCAAGTTCCAGCGTCTCCGTGACGTTTTTAAGGTCATCTGTTACCATAGTGGGGGGTCTGCCTACACTACATTTTCCGGTGCAAGGTCGCCACTACAGCACCTTGAGACTCCAACGACCATCGGTTCTTCGAACTATGTAACATTGCCACTTCTGGACCCGTTAAACTATATCCATCACTTCGGCCCTTTTACGGATCTCCTAATTCCTGATTTGATAAAGCAGAGGTCCGATCACAGCTCTTTTCGCCCACCAAACGACTGAGCTTTCTTATGAGGCCCATAGTTTACCAAGTTTCAGAGTGTCATCACTGGCAATACGCATCAAAGTGTTCGTTCTTCTCGGTAAGAGGTGCTCTTACCGACCAGTGATTTCCGGACCAGTGATTAATAGTGATTTCATTATAAATTCAAATTGCCAAAGCAAATTTGAATAAAGAATATTTTGAATTTGATTCGTCTGCATTCATTTGCTCTAGGCTTATACAGTCTTTAAATACTATATTCTTGTAGAATTTCTATATCCCGAAAATGTATGTAAGCTAATTTTCAACAGCTGAGTATGCTTCTATCATATTTTAGTTGTATGTGATAAGTTCTACATGTTCTTTTGTATTTTTGAAAACCATTTGTTCACATATCTTTGTTTTTAAATCTATTTAAAATGGATTAAAAATTCTATGTTACAATTTAACTTATTAATACACAGGTGTCGTAAAAGGCGATTAACGTAAGTTGAGCAGAATAGACCACCCGTATTTCTTACCGAAGTGTCGTAAAAGGTGACTAAATCATATAAGACTCATCATCTTCCTGCCCTTATCCCACTCTAAGTGGGGTCGGCACAACGTGTTATAAACATGCTGTCACATGATTTGGCTGCGTCTTTACGACCGGCCGCCTGTCTGACGTCAACTTACCTCTGTCGTATTTTACGACACCTCAGTAAGAAATAGGGTGGTCTATTCTACTAAACCGGATACTACACGGTGGGTCAACTTACCTTAGTCGCCTTTTACGAGACCTCGGTAAGAAATGAGGTTGGTCTATTCTACTGTTAGGGATTGGACAGTGTTGCCAATTAATGTATTAGTAGTTTTAGTGTGCGTTTCGAACAGCAAAAGAGCGGGAAACATTTTTGACAGGTGACGTTCCGGGCGTGTTAAAAGTTAGCTTTTGTGTGACAGTGGACGGAGAAACAGTGAATACAGTCTTTGTAAACTTAAATATTATCTTATTATGTCCCGCAAGCTTACACTACTCAGCCGGATACCACACGGCGGGTCGACTTACCTTAGTCGCCTTTTACGACACCTCGGTAAGAAATGAGGGTGGTACTATTCTATTCAGCCGGATACAACACGGCATCTAAATCATATAAGACTAAAGTCGAATAATTGTCGTAAAATAGTCCTAGTCAAATCATGTGACAATATGTTTATAACATGCTGTGCCGACCCTACTTAGAGTGGGATAAAAGCAAGAGAATGATGACAAAAAATAAATGTTTCCTGTTCACAGGCTCAAAAATAACGACGCCTCGTTTCTCCGGCGCGTCGTGGCTGGCTTTGCGTGCGTTGCGCGGGGCGTACAAGCGAGTCCGTTTACGACTGCGCGTACGACCTGAGAGGGCTCGAGGCGTACTTCTGCTAACGGGCGAGCATGACGATCTATCTGGAGACTACCTGGCATTGATACTGAGAAACGGACACGTGGAGTTGAGGTATGTTGTAAAGTAATCGCCCGTTACTATATCAGACTTAAGCCTCTTTATGTTAAGGAATAATATATTTGCAGACCAATGGAAAAGCATAGTGTATTGTTGCCTACAATTCAGTGAGCGTTATAACTCCACTATGTCACTAGGTTAAGTTTTTATTTTTACTTTCAATAGTTGTTTGTATTCTATATCCTGTCTTGTGTGTTGTTTTTTATTTTTTAATGTATGATTTTTAATGTTAATTAGTATAATTGGTTACCGTTCTAATTAAATCAAATAAATAAATCATCATCATCATCCTCATGCCCTTGTCGGCACAACATGTTATAAACATGCGGTTACATGATTTGGCTGCGTTTTTACGACCGGCCGTCTGCATGCCGTCGACATACCTCTGTCGTATTTTACGACACCTCGGTAAGAAAGAGGGCGGTCTATTCTACTAAACCGGATACCACACGGTGGGTCAACTTACCTTAGTCGCCTTTTACGAAACCTCGGTAAGAAATGAGGGTGGTCTATTCTACTCAGCCGGATACCACACGACGGGTCGACTTACCTTAGTCGCCTTTTACGACACCTCGGTAAGAAATGAGGGTGGTCTTTCTACTCACCCGGATACCACAAGGCGTATGTTAAGTAATAATATAATTCCTGATAAATAAAAATGATGTCATATCACAATGTCACTTATAGGCCTATCTATGGCTCTCCTACTCTAGTGTAATAACTATAAATAAAATAGTTAGCTTCTTTCTCCTTATCCCATTTTAAGTGGGCATAATATTTTTTAAATGTGTTTTGGCTAGTTATTTTCCGACCCACCACCTGCCTGACGTCAACTTACCTTAGCCGCCTTTTATGACACCTCAGTAAGAAATGAGGGTGGTCTTTCTACTCAGCCGGATACCCCATATATATAATATTTAGCATTGCTAAACAAACAATTTACAAATATATAATGTGCCTCTTTATAAATAATTTGGAATTCATTTCGCGTCGCGTTCATAAAGGAAATGTAAAATACAATCGCATTTGCCAGAGGCGTGTAATGACCTATAAAAAAACGTTGTTTTTACAACAAAAAAGGGTGTAGGGGACTGAAAATTATATTAAAGCCTTGTTTAAAAACATATGTCATGCTTTTTATTGTTGAATATATTTTTGACACAACAAAAGTTATAAAATATATATTTTTAAACTTAAAACTTAACTTTTCGTACACTTAGTATTAACTTAAGTGACCTTGAATTTAAATGAGTTAATCTTGTATATATAATATACATATTTTCTGAATCTCCAACGATTTTCACAAAATTTAGCAAGGGGTTTTAGGGGGAAAAAATCGTTATAGCTAAGTCTCACTTAAAAAAAATCTTCTAATCCCTGTTTTCAGGCACTGAAAAAATGTAAAATAAAAGCAAATGATATTTTAGCTGTCATTTACAAAGTTATAATAGCTCAGTTGGAAACGGGTGGACCGATAAATAAAAATAACGTCATACCCTGGTCAAGTCCCAGATATTTTTTTCTTATCCTTTATGATTTCTCTTTTTTCATATCGCATCTTTTATATATTTGAAAAGTTGTAATAGCCCAATGGATAGCGGGTGGACTAAGGAAATGAAACTAAAAAATCAGCATTAATATAAAGGACCGGCGTCAATTTTGTATTAGGTAATACAAAATTTATAGAATTAGGCGTTACTTTGCGGAGATCCATAATACAAAAGTAATAGTAAAATTATTTTGCTATAATCCGCGAAGAAGTAAAATAGAAAATATATATAATGCTAAATGTAGAGTGGACAATCGGTTATCATATCTGATACATGCAGGTTTCGTAAAAAACACATGCACAAACCTCCACCACACACCACACCTTTGCGCAAAGCTTTGCGATTTTGTCCGTGGAGTCTATCTCCTGATGATGCTTCGGTTGCGGGGCGAAACGATTGTTGAGTTTGTGATAGTTAACGCGTGTAGTGCTTGTGTATGGTGGTGGCGGTGGTGGAGGTTTGTGCATGTGTTTTTACGAATCCTGCATTTATCATGTATTATAACCGATTACGATTAGCATTATATATATTTTCTATTTTACTTCTTTGCGGATTATAGCAAAATAATTTTATTATTACTTTTGTATTATGGATCTCCGCAAAGTAACGCCTAATTCTATAAATTAGTTTTCAATAGTTTGTTCTCGCACTCCATTCACATTTCTATGATCCGCTGATATTCATAAAAAATGTAAAGACTAAAAGCAATAGCATGGCTCGTGAATCAAAGCCGTGCATTGTTTGGTTTTTATTAAGTTGAAAGGATTACTGTTTGTATAGATGAAACTTCCATTGTAACATCACTGCAGATCAAAGGGGTATTAGCGGCTCAGTGTAGAGAATTCTAGCGCCGTGAAATATTGTAATATTGCAAACAATTCTCAGTAACAATGGTGCTAAATTTGACACCGCGCGTCCCTAATCTTTAATATTTAAATAAATTAATCTTATATATATGTATATTTAATCTGAATTTCGGAAACGGCTCCAACGATTTTCATGAAACTTAGTAAGTAAAAGGTTTCGGGGGCTATAAATCGATCTAGCTAGCTTCCATTAAAAAAATATGTCGTTTTGCCGTATTTTATGGTACTGAAAAACTGCTACAATATTAATAGAAAACAAAGGCTAATTACACTGTCACTTGCAAAGTTATAATAGGTCAGTTGGAACGGGTTTACCGATATAAAAATAACCGTCTTACTCTAAAATAACTAAAAAAAAAACATTTAAAAATATTAAGTATTATTATTATAAGTAGCTGAGTGACCGGTAATTTTTTTTTAGACGTAAAAAATACAATTGAAAAAAATTAAATATAGTTGAGGAAGTGGGGCTCGAACCTAGGAATTTTCACCTCTTTAGACCACCCCCAAATAAGCTATCATGACTTGACATTTGATAGCGAAAATTATATATTGAGTTTAACATAAATTTTAGCATTTTCCCGAAAACGAGCGATATACATATATATATATTTAACTGTACTAATCCCCATATAATATAAATGTTTTTTTTGTATCCGATTAGCTGTATCCTAGTAGTGTTGAAAAAATCCGGCTCCAAAGACCAAAATATGTTCAGTGAACAAAGTTATAAGTAAAGTTAAAGGTAAAAATAGCATTTTCAATAATCATATTGCTTGATAAAGCTGTAAAACTTTAAGGAAGAGTCACAGACAAATAACAATGAGATTAATAAATTAATTTAGCAAGGAGTATTAAACAAAATCCTTTACCAACAGGTTCGACTGTGGCAGCGGTGCAGGGGTTCTCCGATCGCCAGATCCAGTACATCTGGGCAGGTGGAACACGATATCCGTGTACCGACACCGATGGGATGCTTGGCTTAAACTGAACAGCGGAAAGCGCGTCCGGGGAAGGTCTAAGGTAATCTAGAATAGTATAACAAAACTTCCATAATTTTAGTGAAAAGTTTGGCTTGAGAAATCACCTACGATCCGATATTAAATGACTCCAAAGCTGTGTGGTATCCGGCTGGGTAGATTAGACCAACCTTATTTGTTACCGAGGTGTCGTAAAAGGCGACTAAGGTAATTTGAACCACCGTGTGGTGTCTCGCTGAGTACGATTGTCCACCCTCTTTCTTACCGAGGTGTCGTAAAAGGCGACTAAGTTAAGTCGACCCGCCGTGTGGTATCCGGCTGAGTAGAATAGATCACCCTTATTTCTTACCAAGGTGTCGTAAAAGGCGACTAAGGTAAATTTACCCACCGTGTAGTATCTGGCTGAGTAGAATAGACCACCCTCATTTCTTACCGAGGTGTCGTAAAAGGCGACTAAGGTAAGTCGACCCGCCGTGTGGTATCCGGCTGAGTAGAATAGATCACCCTTATTTCTTACCAAGGTGTCGTAAAAGGCGACTAAGGTAAATTTACCCACCGTGTAGTATCTGGCTGAGTAGAATAGACCACCCTTATTTCTTACCAAGGTGTCGTAAAAGGCGACTAAGGTAAGTCGACCCGCCGTATGGTATCCGGCTGAGTAGAATAGACCACCCTCTTTCTTGCCAAGGTGTCGCAAAAAGCGACTAAGCTAAGTTGACGTCAGGCAGGCGGCCGGTCGTAAAATACGTAGTCAAATCATGTGACATGTTTAAAACATGTTGTGCCGACCACTTATAGTGGGATATGGGTAGGTGAATGATGACGACATTAAATTACTCCAGCGTTCCCTTGAAAGTATGACTAAGATGCAATGTCTCTCAAGAACTTTCCTAAGATCGTTAGATAACTTAGTTAATAGGATAGCAAAAAAATCGCTGCTTAACTCTCCCTAACTTTAACTTTCTCTGAATCTAGAACTCAAACTGTTATGCCATCATAGAAATAAAACAAATTTGCCAATTGTTTAATGATTTATAGAATTAGGCGTTACTTTGCGGAGGTCCATAATACAAAACTAATGAAAATATTATTTTGCTATAATCCGCGATAAAAGAAAATATATGTAATCGACATTCTTTGCGGTTTTGTCGTGGAGTCTATCTCCTGACAATGCTTCGGTTTCGGGGCGAAACAATTGTTGAGATTTTGGTGGTGAATGTTTGCAGTGCTTGTGTATTGTTGTGTTATCGGTGTCGGGAAATACATGACTTTCACGAATTCTGCATGTATCAAGTATGAGAACGAATAGTACACTCTACATTTAGCATTACGTATATTTTCTTTTATCGCAAATTATTTTCATTAGTTTTGAATTGCTTAATAGGAAAGGTGAGCAATTTTTTTATTTGAAACCTTCTCATTTCTTATCTACACTGCAACAAATTGTAATTAAATAATTTGAACTTTAGTCATTAATATCGTTAAAGTAACCGCAAACTAAACGTCTCTGAAGTTTGAATGTCACTCATTATTACCTCTTGTCCCAAAATGGTGGCTGAAAATGTAATAACTTTCTACGTTTGAAAGACGTGCAGAACGCCGTGTGGTATCCGGCTGAATAGAATAGTACCACCCTCATTTCTTACCGAGGTGTCGTAAAAGGCGACTAAGGTAAGTCGACCCGCCGTGTGGTATCCGGCTGAGTAGAATAGACCAACCTCATTTCTTACCGAGGTGTCATAAAAGGCGACTAAGGTAAGTTGACCCACCGTGTGGTATCCGGTTTAGTAGAATAGACCACCCTCTTTCTTACCGAGGTGTCGTAAAGTACGACAGAGGTAAGTTGACGTCAGGCAGGCGGCCGGTCTTAAAAACGCAGCCAAATCATGAGACAGCATGTTTATAACATGTTGTGCCGACCCCACTTAGAGTGGGATAAGGGCAGGAAGATGATGTTTGAAAGGCTTGCAGAAAAAGACGATTTTTTTGTCTCAACTCTGTAATTTAATTTTTGTTTGTCGGAAGAAAATCTCTTTAGCGAAGACTAAATAAAGGCAAACCAAAGTGTTTTACTTTGCACTTACTCTCTGAAAACAACTTTCTTTTATTTCACTTTTCGAATTGCGGTTGCGGGACTGCAAAATGTTTATTTATTTATTTAAAAAGGCCATCAACAATATAAACACCATACATAGCTACAAATACACAATATATAAGGATTATTAAATTAAGTGCTATATTAATTATAGATGGCAACAGCATGCGTAGATTGACAATGAACATAAACAACATCTTCATCTTCCTGCCCTTATCCCACTCTAAGTGGGGTCGGCACAACATGCTATAAACATGCTGTCACATGATTTGGCTGCGTTTTTAGGACCGGCCGCCTGCCTGAAGTCAACTTACCTCTGTCGTATTTTACGACACCTCGGTAAGAAAGAGGGTGGTCTATTCTACTAAACCGGATACCACACGGTGGGTCAACTTACCTTAGTCGCCTTTTACGACACCTCGGTAAGAATTGAGGTTGGTCTATTCTACTCAGCCGGATACCACACGGCGGGTCGATTTACCTTAGTCGCCTTTTACGACACCTCGGTAAGAAAATGAGGGTGGTACTATTCTATTCAGCCGGATACCACACGGCGTAATGAACATAAACAACAAACGTAATAAATTTAAGAAAAAAGAAATATTTAAATAAAAATACAATTTGTGGTGAGTATAGCCGGTTTCTATACATTAATTAGAAATATATATACAAGATTAACTCATTTAAATATTAAAAATAATAAATGTATGAGACACAAATTTTTTATGATAACTTTCATATTTTAACTGCTACTAACTTGATTAAAAGCTATCGTACAACTCATGCTATAGGAAAAGGTTCCAATAATATCGTATATTCAATCGTTATCATTGAGCTCATTCCATCCACGGAAAACGAATCGGCCCTCTCGTCACCGGAAACAGCAATCAAGCGAGATTTTATATGAGTTGATTTTTTATCCCAGAGAAGGGTCACTACGTGGGAGGTTTATTAGAATATCGATTTTGATTTCGTGGTGTTCAATTTCCGGTTTTCTCCTTATAAAATTCATTATTATTTTTTAAAAACTCATGTGGTATCCGGATGACTAGAATAGACCACTCTCAATTCTTACCGAGGTGTCGTAAAAGGTAAGTAAGTATTTTGGTATCCGGTTGAGTAGAATAGACTCCACATTTTTTACCAGTGTCGTAAAAGGCAACTAAGATAAGTTGACCCACCATATGGTATCCGATTGAGTAGAATAGACTCTTTCTTACCGAGGTGTCGTAAAATACGACGTAATAGGATAGATAAGGTAAGTTGACGTTAGGAAGGCGGCCGGTCGTCAAAGACCTAGCGAAATCATGTGACAACATGTTAATAACATCTTTTTTTATTTATTACTTAAAATCTTAAAAGATATTACAAAATTCGATACGGCATAGCATATTTATTTATTTTATTTATTTATTCCTTAGAACTACCAACAGATTTACATGTGTAACTACAGTAACATGGTTATATATCCTAGGGTTGCTAATGGCATATAAATCTAATTAAAGGTAGTCACAGCGTGCTTAAAAGGTAACAAACATACAATAACTATAATAACTAAAATTAGAAGAAAAAAAAAAGAAAATAGTATGTATACTTAAAACAAGACATAACAACATGTTTATAAAAGGGGTCGGCACAACGGTGAACCCACTTGGAGTGGGAGAAGGGCAGGAGGATGATAATCTGTTGAAAGAAACATCGGTAAACGAAACCCGCTTTACATAATCCGTAAAATTGGTTTTTATAACCCTCGTTTCAAATGTCTAATGACATAAAACGAATAATTTACATATATACCCAATTACCATATTAAGCTATTTATACCGCAGCTGAAATAATACATAACTGTTACGAATTAATAACGGTTTAAAAATACACAAAATTCTGGTTGAAATGTTGAAAACCTATTCAAATACTGAAATATCCAACCCGGAGCTATCACGCTTTTCATCTCTCACCCTTTGCCTTCCGCTTTTGTTCAGACACCCCTATAATACAAGGATAACATTGAACGACACCATAAACAGAATTCCTCTTTTAAAAACAAACTAAAAGCATTACTCATTAAAAATATTCGTGTCTCGTAAAGGGAAGCTATACGGACAAAAGACTGTAGACCTTAGGTAGTGAGGCATAAGTGATAGCGTTTTTGATTATTACTATTTATAATTACGCAGAATTACTTTTGCAGAATATATGATCAATTTTCAATCCCTTGTGTAATTATCTGGCTAAATTGACGATGTTAGTTGAATTTCAACCGTTTTATCCCACAGCATTATTCTGCATTACATAATACTGTAAAAATAGGAACAAAGTTTCTTCGCCATGTTGTAAGAAGTCACTAAATCGATTGGGGGGTGAAAATTTGCCTTTTATATAAGAAATAAGAAATGTTTATTGACAGAAACTGATTTTACATCTTAATTAAAGTTACAATGTTTATATTTACCTTATCTATGATTAAAACAGAAGTAATTGTGGTCTTCACACTAGGTCTAGCCTGTATCGTGGATGCCAGCTAAAACTAGTTTCCAGATTACGTTAAATATGCGTTATTCTAATGCTCTAGCTTTAAGAAAAAACATAAATACGAATTTTATAGAAATCAGTTTAGACAATTTAGAAAAAACAATAATAAAATATGTAAATAACAATATATCGTATATAACACGCACGATTAAAAGTTGTGTCACGCCCAACCGAATTGAATTTATAAGATACAAGAGTCACGCTTACTTATATGGTCAATGCTGAAAATAAAATCTCTACGCTATGGATCTAATTCCTCATTTCGCTGCGCCTTAGTATAATTAAGACGTTAATTGAATACTGTATCGTAAATAAACTGTCCCAGATTCTAAACTTGAATTAACATCTATACAACGCGCTGAATTGTAGTCTAGGTGACTGATTAATAGCTCTATAAGTTATACCGTAGAATCATTTCTAAAAATTTGATTTCTTCTTTCTACCGACTGCTAAAATTTGCGTGATTGGAGGGATATGGTTACTATTACCCCAAACCAAATTAAACCACTGTAGTAGTAAATATTACTTAAATTATACAACCTAATATCAAGTGAAATCATTCTTTAAATCAAACTTAATAACAGTCAGTGAATAAATGTGGACGATGACTATGGCAAATATTTTTATTTAACCCAGTGAATTTTTGTTCAAAGTTATTAAATCGCCATCAGCTTATAACTTAACCAATAAAGTGCGGATTTCAGCACTTATCACCGAGTCTCCGAGTTAATGTTGTACAATATACTGCGTCCATCATATTATCAGTCTTTTGACAGCTCACGCTCATTAAGTTTTGTATTGCTTACGTACAAATATCATACAAATAATATTTGTACTTTATGGATGGGTACCGCCCACTTAGTGATGTCACACATAATGGTTACTACGATTATGCCACAGATTAAAAATAATCGGTAGAAATCGATGTTACGAGTATTAAAAGACATTTAATAACATTATATAAAGTTTTACTTTCTTCTTAGTTAATACATGAATACAAATAAAACAATCAGGATATTTTAATTTATTTTATTAGCACGAGTCGTCGGAATGATAATCAACACTAGACTCCTCCGATGAGGAGTCTTCAGTAGCAGTTATTATTAGCTCTTGTGTAGATAATATATTATCAAACGCAATATCACGTTCTCAATCAGAGAATATTACTCTTTTAGTTCTTTCCACCACACTTGCCCAGTTCTCGGCCGTTACGTGGGTGCAAGCATTTTTTAGCAATTGCAACATTTTATTCGCTGTGAATGGGGGGCTTGTATTGCATCTCGCAGCATGCCCTTTTACTTGTGCCCATATAAGTTCTATTGCGTTGTACTGGCAGTGGTATGGAGGAATCCGAAGAACAGTATGGCCATATTCTGCTGCCATTTCATTGATTACATAGCGTTTTGCTCTCTTTTTGGTTTTTAATATTTTTATTAATTCAACTTTTAACATTGAGTCGTCTACATTTTCTCCATTGTCCCGAAGCCAATTAATTATTTCATGCTTTTTATTAGCCTGTGTTGGCATTTTGTCAATTTGACGGGAGTGGTAGGGCGCATTATCAATAAAAATTATTGATGGTTCTTCCAATGAAATGAGCATTTTTTTGAACCACTCTTCATACACATTTGCATTCATCTCTTCGTGGTAGTCATTTGATTTCTTCGATTTAAATGCCAACAGTGCGTCTTGTACAAATCCTTTTGCTGTACCTGCATGGCAAATGATTAGGCGCTCACCTTTTCCCATTGGTACTGAGGAAGTGGAATCAGCAGTATCATCAGTCCAGAAACGAGATAGTGTGTGGTTAGCGTTGAGCCATGTTTCATCCGTGAAAACAATATTTGCCCAATCTTGTATTTTCTTTGCCTCTCTTAAAAAATCACAACGTGCTATAGCTATATCTGTGCGTTCCATTAATAATTTTCTTTTATTTAACTTTTTATATGAAAAGCCAATTGTGTTCAAAACTTTGACCAAAGAAGATTTTTCACCATGAAATAGACCACTTCTTTTCAAAGAAACAATAAGTTTTCTCAAAGTTGGAATTTCTTTTCTCAAGTAGTAATCTAGTTTACGTAGGTTATCATTAATCGAATTACTTAGGTACGTAATTCGATTAATGATAGTAGGTACTATAATCGGAATGGTATCGCATACGAGAATCTTTAGGACATCACTATCGTCAATCTGTCAAAAGATGGTTAATATAATGGACAGTGTATAATTGACGAAATTCCCGCCCCGTAATGGTGCTCAAGTTGGTAACTGTTGTTCATTTGGATTGTAAAGATTTCGCACAAATTCTGGACGCTTTTGGTTTTATGACCTAATATCGTTTATTTTATGTTTGGAATATCATCCAATTAATTACGTTTCGGCAAATTACGACCGGGTCAATCTGGTAATGACTGTCTATTATATTATATTATTACATTTTTTCGAGCGGCTGTAACACGTACTAGAGCAGCGGGTGTAATTTTGGCAACATTACAAACTTATCCAATATTATAATATATTTTGATGATAAATAATTTACAGAAAGCTATCTATATACCAGATTTTTTTGTAAGATCTAATACAGTAGTGAAGATTTATAATTGGTAGATCTATAATTATTATGGCAACACGTTTAAGGACATCTCACTTTTTAAATATGAAATATAAAAATAGTAAAGGAATATCAAATTTAGTTAATGACCTACGAGCATAACTAAAGGATCGCGAATTGATGTGTTTTTCATAATAAATCTAATGCCCTTTGATATTTAAAAAATATCATTTGCTTTCCGATAAAGAAAAAGTTGTGGTGATACCTAAAAATACCGAAGGAATTTTTGAGATGTGTCTAACAGACCAATTTAGATTGGAACAGCGTAGTGGGTGGAGACATATTTGGAATGAAATATACCTAATTTTTGGTCGATTTCTGACATTTCTGTCAACGTTAGTGACAAAATATTTTTTTGTTAAAGGGCCTTTTCTCACGTATGACGTTCCGCGAACCAGTATGGGTGGGAGGTGCCGGTAATACCACGGGCCTTCAAAATAAACTGGGTCTGGCGGAAGGACTGCTTGGATGCGTCGACTTCCTCCGGATCAACGGCGACACCTACCATCTTATTAAAGATGCTGTATCTACATCGGATATTGGTAAGTGATATTAAAAAATATTATTTCAAACTTTTGATTTATTTAGGTTTACATCAATAATTCTACCTCTATGTAACTCATAAAATTAATAATATTTACCGTTAAAACTTTAGCACAACGTAACACATGAAATTAATAATTAATAATGTTATAGTGTATTACGACGGATTTGTACCATCGTCAGGTGGTTCATTCGTGTATATACGGACATGTATTAACAAAATAAATACGAATCGTTCTTTCTTACAGTTATTTAATGTTCCAAAATCAATTAAATTAATAGTCCATAATTAAAAATGTGACTTAAATTGACTTAAGTAGAGTTAACGTTACTTCGATGTCTTCGACCAAGCGTGCAAAAGAAAGATGGCTACCCGTTTGACGTTGTCAGAGTGACATTGACAGCTCATTCTTATCTATAGGACCGTCAAGTCATATTTTTATGTTACATATTTTTTATTACATTACTAATCGAATAAATGTTATTTGGTCTCTGGTTTTAATATATGTACTATATGATAGATATTAGTCTATAATCAACATAACTAACATTAATTTGTGTTTGTCATGCAGATTTAATAATTTCATCGAACAATATTAAAATATATTTTAAGTCATTAATGTTGTTTTTTCCACTACGCTGACATTGGCGGAATTACTGCTAACATTAAAAGCAGTAAAAGTGCCATTAACCTACAGAATAAGAAAAGAACCATTGTTCCCTTATTCGATATATTTTCACTAGCAATAATTTGGTATATCCTAATAGAATGTTACTAGTCAAGTAATATCTTGTAAGTTAATTCAGTGCTGCCATATTGTAAAACTTTTCTAGGTATAAATTAAATTTCATGAACAGATTATATTTCTAATTAAGGAACTAAAACTTCAAAACGTGCCTCATTCGTTTCAACGGAATTAGATTTCAAGTTCTCACAGTTATCGAACTCATTAACTTTTATATCCGACCAAAATTTTGTATTCGACTGAGAATCTTGTTAATAACTTTTACCTTAACAAACTTTTTTTATTAATAACAAAGACAAGCTTCTAAAGTTTTAACAAAGAACAATTTGGTAAAGATGGTATTAATCGAGATGCCACGATTATTAGCAGTCATTAAATCATATATTTTTGCTTTATATAAAATTAATTTATACTGATTAGTAGACATTAAATGAATCCAATTCAAATTCAAAATATTCTTTATTCAAATAAACAAGTGCTTTTGAATCGTCAACTCTACCGCTGGTTCGGAAAGCTGTTCCTACCGAGAAGAGCCAGCAAGAAACTCGGCGGTTGCTCTTTTAAACATATAATTTTAATACTATTTACATTCAGACGTTACTGTCTTGTACAGGTTCAAAGAGGTTCAATGATCACTTAAACAGATAAAATATCGTTTAAAAGTAATATTTTTGAAGAAAATAAATAATTATTTTTTATTGTGATCTGGTTTTGTCAGTAATGGTTGACTGATCTGTCACGGCGTCATTTTTCAAAAAGCAATAAAAAACAATAACATTATAGTTTAACTCCCTTGTACCTGTTATACCGTATTTAATTTTAGGTCAAGGTAGCGTGTACGGTCATTGATCTCAATAAATCGGGTTTATTTTTTTTTAAATGCTGTGGCTAAAATACTTTACTAAATTAAAGGGTGCTGAGTTTTGTAGGTTATTTTAAATTAATGGCATATAGTCAGTACCACGCTGTATAGCACTAATAAGCTCTGTTGAAAGTTTTATGTACAACCTTGAATTCAAAGTATGCATAGCTAATACACAATGTAGTGTTTATAAAATAATGTTGTATTAATATAGCACAGGCTCAAACACGCACTAACAAGTAACAACATGTCACTTCACGACCACTCACCAAGACTGAGACCGTGTATGTACATTTGTACTAGTGTGAGTTAGTGTGACTATGTTCATATATGTAATACATATATGTGTCTTGTATATAAATTTAAAAAGTACGTTACACATATCTCGACCCGCATACACTAAACACGAGATCTAAAATAACTCTAATAATTCATTGAATACATAGAGAAAAACCTGATTTCCGCAGAAAAAATTCAATGTAGAAATAAAATTACTTCCGGACTTTTTGTCTGATTGATGTTCCGGGGAGGATAAACGTCCCAATATGCAAATTCACTTTATTCCGTACGTGGTATGCCGTCGAGACCGGCCCTTGATCCATACAAACCTAACTGGGTCCTTTCAGAGAACTGTCGGAAAAAATCCATGCAAATTTCTTATGATTTTACTGTATCATACTTTTTTTTACGAAAACTTTTTTACTTTTTTTACTAAACATAGCTGTGATAGCCCAGCGGTAACACCGTGAGACTCTTTCGAGGAGGTAACGGATTCGAACAAGGGGAAGACACAAATGAGTTTCCCTGTTAAAACTGTCTAATTGATAATTGCAATTTATCACACGCTTTTCGGTCAAGGAAAACATTATGAGGAAACCTGCATATCTCTATAGAATTCTGGAGATATGTGTAACCTACCAATCCGCATTGGAGCAGCGTGGTAGGTCTTAGCTCCAAACCTTCTCTCCAAAAACGGAGAGAAGAGACCTATTCTCAGCAGTCGGATAGTAACAGGCCGCTACTTACTTTACTTTATCCTTTTTTTTGCCGTGTGTTATCCGCCTGAGTAGAATAGACCACCCTCTTTTTTACCGAGGTATCGTAAAAGGTGACTAAGTTAAGTTAACTTACCGTGTGGTATCCGGTTGAATAGAATAGACCACCCTCGTTATTACCTAGGTGTCGTAAAATACGACTAAAGTAAGTTGACGTCAGGCACGTGGCTGGCCGTAAAATACGTAGCCATGTGACATGTGACAACATTCTTATAACATGTTATGCCGACCCCACTTATAGTGGGATAGGGACAGGAGGATGATGAAGTAAGTAAATTCTGAATTCAAATGATATATTTATAAATTTTCATGAAAGTACCTTCATAATTTATATATTAATAATACTTTAAGCAAAAACGTTTAACCCCTTTCTAAGACAATTGCGCGGATGAATGCGCGGTTGAATGCTATTTTTTTATGCCTAAAGAATACATTAAATAAAAAAAAATTATATACACACTATCATATTTTTAACACATAAAAGCATTTATTTATTTATTTTGTAAGACCATCAACGACAAATACATCATACACATGAAATAAACTCATTATTAATATAGACAGTTTTTAGCTAAATGTATCGTCAATTACAGATGGTGACGACATGAGCATTACAGTTGACAAAGTATAAAAATAAAAAAAACATAAAGGAAAGACCAAATCATATAAAGCTAAGAAATTCAATACAAGGACATTCAAATTTAGTTTTCTAATTCTATTGTAGACTATAATAACAATTAAGGTACTTTGTGATTAGTTTATATAATATACATAAACATATACATACATACATAATACATATTATACATACATATATACAGTGTTAAGGAATAAGATCTAATTAAGTTAAGAAATTATTATTATTAGCATATACACATATAAATTCTTTTTTCATAAAAACAAACCCTAGAAATCTACCTAGTATAGCTACCTTCTATGCTTTAGTACTTAGTAGTATCACAGACGAGACAGTTGTAAAGAACTGCCGCAATTTGTGTATTAGATAGCTGACATTCGTGGGTGTATTACACACATTTGTCACAACTCAGTGCAAAATTTTAGTGCAAATGTTTATAGAATAACTCGAACATTCCAACTACTTTATTAAATTAAATCAAAATCTTTAATATTTAAATGAGTTAATCTTGTATGTATATACATATTTTCGGAATCTCGGAAACGGCTCTAATAATGTTCCTGAAATTCAGCATGTAGGGGGTTATGGGGGAGAAAAATCGATCTAGGTTTTATTTTTGAAAAAAATAATTTTATCCCTGTTTTTGAGCATTAAAAAATACTAAAATTTATATTGAAATGATTTTTTGCTATAATCTGTCAACATTTAAGTTTCATATAAAACACTATTTTTGCCGTAAATTGTCAAGTCAACGTAGCTTATTCGGGAAAATTCGGTCTCGAGAAATGAAAGTACCTAGGATCGAGCCCCACCTGCCCTATTATTATTTTTTTTAAGTTTCCTTTTTATATTTTGTAAAAAATTACCAAGTAAGTAACCTTGGTCACTCAGATATTAATCTTTATTCAAGTAAACGTTGAAAAATGGCAAAATTTAAAGCTTTCCTTGCGTGCGCTAAGTAAACGGTGAAAGTTATCCAAAAGTCATGTATTACAAAATTGTTCCCCTCTAAAAGTTCTAAATAAAAGCCCACAATAGAATTTGTTAGCTTTTAAGGTTAACTCATTTTAACCATTTTCATGGTTATCAAAACAACGCCGTGTGGTATCCGGCTGAATAGAATGGTACCACCCTCATTTCTTACCGAGGTGTCGTTAAAGGCGACTAATGTAAGTTGACTCACCGTGTGGTATCCGGTTTAGTAGAATAGACCACCCTCTTTCTTACCGAGGTGTCGTAAAATAGGTCTGAGGTAAGTTGACGTCAGGCAGGCGGCCGGTCGTAAAAACGCAGCCAAATCATGTGACAGCATGTTTATGACATGTGCCGACCCCACTTACAGTGGGATAAGGGCAAGAAGATGATGATGGTTATCAAAATACTATATTACGGTTTTAATATATCCACGCGGGCGGAGCCGCTGGCGATTGCTAGATAAAAATAAAATTACATGTAACATGATATAAATCCCGACGTGTACCCAGTACTGTGATGTATGAAATGAGATTTTATACCCGACTGTCTGTTAACGACAGAGATGGATCATCAAGGTGATTGATTGTTTTATTTCGTTGATATTAAATAGATCACTTAACTGACAACTTACTGCATTTTTTATAACAGAAGTACCTAAACTTTTTTCTCATAGACATCTTTAGTGTGCTTTTGTCCGGTGACAACCAGCAGCTATATTTCTATCGTGTTCCATACCAGATTCCTGGGGTTCCACCTGGACTACTTTAGGAACTAAGGACCTGATCAACCATTACACTAAATTACTAGTCTACTAGTCACTCAATTAACACTACTGTATAATGACCTATTGCATATATGTATGTATGTTAAGGGTTATTTCTAAATTATTATTTAATATTATATAATGTCCACTTTGTTTATGTACATTAATAAAGATTATTATTATTATACAATAATTGTAAATAATACAATAATTGAAACAAACAATTATATAAAAATTAAACTTATAGGGTGCGATCAATATAAATACCTGGGCGGTATGATGCACATCTCTGGGAACTTAGAATGCAACATTCGACACAGAATCGCTACAGCATGGTTGAAGTGGCGAGAGGTAACTGGTGTTACCTGCGATAAGAGGATGCCGGTCAAACTAAAGGGATTAATTTACAAGAGCATGATAAGACTAGTCCTTATGTATGGTAGCGAAACATGGCCCGTAACTCAGAAGAACGTACATACCATTCAAGTTGCCGAAATGAAAATGCTGAGGTGGATGGAGGCTCGATAAAATCCGCAATGAGTACGTGCGAGGTAGCCTTGGTGTGCGCGATATCGCCGACAAGATGCAGGAGAGCAGGCTGCGATGGTATGGACACGTCAAGAGAAACCCACCTGAGTACGTCGGAAATTTGGCACTACAGCTTTCCATCCCGGGTCCAAGGCCAGTTGGAAGACCCAAGACAAGGTGGAAAGAAGTAGTGCTAAAAGATAAGAGTGTATGCAAAGTTACCGACGACGATGTCCATGACCGAGCGAAGTGGAGAAAGTTAATAAAGAAGGCTGATCCCACCACCATGTGGGATACATAGATAGAGAGAGAGAGAGAGGGTAGGATAAAATTTCATAAAAATCGGTCAAGCCAGTAGTATGGCTACTAATATTGTAACACGAGAATATATAAGCATATAGAAATTGTGAGTAATTCTATCTAATGTAATTGTACCAATATAAAACCTTAATTCTATTTAACATAACAAAGAGCTTGCAATGTATTCTAATATAGAAATAGATTATATACATAACATTGTGTCTGCTAACGACAAAGGAGCGTACATGATTGATTATTATTTATCTAACTTAATGGATCACTCGACAGACAACGAGTTATTGCGATTTGCGTGTTATATAGACTACTAGCTTTTATCCGCGACTTCGTTTGTGAACTGTTGTCGCGTGATAGGTTGATAATGAATAGCGCTATTAAGTGTCCTATTCCTGTATAATTAACAGGATTTCTATAACCTATATGTTATCCCGTTGTATAAGGAATTATCGTGGTAAATTTTATTGATATTGGTTCAGCAGATTCGTGTAAGAGTAACAAACATATCACAAACTTTCGCATTTATAATATTAGTAGGATACCACTGTGATTGGCGCATTGGCGCAGTGGGTAGTGATCTTGCCTTGAGCTCTGCGAGTCGCGGGTTCGATTCCGGTCTTGAGCGGGAATCGAAATATTATTCGAAGTCGAAAGTCTAAATTTAAAATAAAATAAATAAAAAAATAAATAAAAAATGAACGAATGCGTCTAGGGAATCACGCCGGACACATTGTTGTGAACCACTTTTTACTACAAAATCCAACGACAGAATGATTCTACCACCAGTTCGGAACACTAATCCGCTTGAGAAGAACTGGCAAGAAACTTGGTGGTCGCTCTTATGACGAATAGCGATTATTTGAGGTTAGATTCTAATAACACCAAATACAAACATTTAAACACGTCTACCTCCTACGAATGCCGCACGCCAAAAGAGAGCGAATGTTTTTTTGTTAGCCCTAGAGGCTTCGACAGCGTCACCGAGAGAGCGGGCGAGCGCAGAAGCATCGCCGGAGTAAAAACTGGGAGAGCGAGTCTCGAACGAGACTCGCAGCATCCTGAGAGCGTCGCCTTAAGGGTGCGTCCTGTGAGGCCGAACCTCGACTTAAGACGACGCGATGTGGAGAACTGTATCGGACTGTGGAAGAGTCCTATTGTCATAACGGTCGAGGCTGGACGCCCCGGCCGCTAGACGTGAGGAAACGGGGACTTCGTCTTCGCCGGCGAAGATACTGTATGTGTGTTTGTGTGTATCGGGCAGAGCGAATGACGTCAGCGGTTGTCTTATATAGGCTGTCACAACTTAGAGATCTGAATTCCTAACAATATATATTATAATTTTATAACTGACTTTTCTACTGGAGCCCTGTAATTCCTAAAAGCCTTAATATTCCCTCAGACGTGGGTACGTTATTTATGGCTTTCATCGCGGGTCTGATTTACGCGTTTACCGCATGTCTACTTGCACAGTAATTGATATATGTTTGTTTTATATATTTCAGTTAATAATTTTAACAATATAACTGAAAAAGACAATCATCCTCGTGCCCTGATTCCACTCTAAGTGGGGTCAACACAACATGTTACAAACATGTTGTATTTTACGACCGGCCGCCTGCCTGACGTCATGACGTGATGGTCTATTCTGATCAGCTGGATACCACACGGCGGGTCGACTTACTTTAGTCGCCACTTACAACACCTCGGTAAAAAATGAGGTTTGTCTATTTTGCTCAGGCGGATACCACATGGCAGCTCGGCTTTCCTTAATCGCCTCGTACGACACCTCGGTAAGAAATGAGGGTGGTCTATTCTACTCATCCGTATACCACACGGCTAAACAAACATAAAATGATGTTTGAGTATATTCAATCAAACAATATTCGTTTATGACTAGCCCGTTGGCGCAGTGGGTAGTGACCCTGCCTTCAGCTCCGCGGGTCGCGGGTTCGATTCCTGCCGAGGGCCAACATTTTCTATAAATGAATTTGTTGGTCTTCGAGTCTAGGTGTATATTTGTATTTAAGTATGTATTTAAAAATAATATAAGTATATATTCACCAGTTGTCTGCCACTCATAACACAAGTATTAAGTTACTTACTTTGGGGACGGACGACCGTGTGTGTAAGTGTCCCACTATATTTATAACAAATGTATATTTATGAACACTACTTACTTACGGTACTTAATAAATATCCGAACAAATTGTTTCCTCGGAAAATAGGTTTTTCCTTTTCCTTCAGTGGAATACCCTATGACGGATGATGGCATTATTTCAAACATTACGCCGTGATAAGGGTATTGAGTCATTGACAGATTCACTGTGGACTGGGGACTTTTTGCAAATCACTAACATATCCCTTCGGCATAATAAATAATAGGAGTCAATTTCATAATATTGTTCTATCTATCACGAAGAATTAAATCCAAATTGATCGGAATTTTATGTAAACATCGAAAACTGATTCGATAATGTTTATTTAGTAGTGTTTGCGGGTTGAGATGTGTGTAGCTTACCTTGTATATCTTTACATTTTAAATTAGTTAATTTTGTATATATATATTTCGGAATCTCGGAAACAGCTCCAGCGATTTGCCTGAAATTCAGCATGCAGGAGGTTTTCGACGATAAAAATCGATTTAGCTAGGTTTTATTTTAAAACAAAAACGTTTTATCCCTGTTTTTTTGGGACATTAAAAAATATTAAAATTTACATTGAGGATTAAAACACTATTTTTGCTGTTAAATGTCAAGTCAGCGTAGCTTATTCGGGGAACAAGAGATCGCGAGAAATTAAAATACCTAGGATCGCGCCCCACCTACCCTATTATTTTTTTGAAGTTTCTTTTATTGTTGTTTGAAAATAATAACTGAGCAAGGCTCGGCCACCCCGTAACTTTATATACGAGACAAGTACGTGTAATATATTTATGAATATACTTACACTCACTCGCACTAATACTTATGTATAAGTAAACATTACACTATCTCAGAATGCACCACATCAGTAGCATTCGAGCTGCGAGTGAGAGTGGACGTGCAGTGACATACTATTAGTGCGTCTTTGAGCCTGTGCAATACTCTTTACGTACGTTACAACGAAGGTAATTATTAATTAAGCATGGTGCTTAATAAATTGACGCCCTGTGGTATCCGATTGAATAGACCACCCTCATTTCATTCGCTTACTTATGAAGAAACTGAAAATCTTCTTAAAGTTGTTTGTTAATTTACTAATTCATATATTCTATCCTTTAACTGTTCATTACTCTTTCTCTTCCACATTTACTCACACATACATACACACACACACATACACACTCTCACACACATATTCATTCACGGTCTCTTACATTCTCGCGAAAAAATTGTATGAATATTTAACTATAGTTTATTTTATTTGTAACTAGGAGTCCCGCCCCAGCTTCGCACGGGTATAAAGCATATAGCCTATGTCACTCAGTGATAATCACAGTATTTCTCTACTCCATATTGAATTTTATTATACATATAAACCTTCCTCTTCAATCACTCTATATATTTAAAAAAAACCCCATCAAAATCTGTTGCATAGTTTTAAAGATTTAAGCAAACATAGAGATATAAGGACAGACAGAGAAAGCGACTTTGTTTTATACTATGTGGTAACGTTTACAGCTACTTCTATTTTGATAATTGTCAAATTTTTATCATACTTACCCAAAGACTAAATTACGTTTAGCTCATAGCTGTCATTTATGTTTTGTTTTTCCATGTCATAGTCGTTTTTGTTGTACCACGTTTTATAGTGACTTGACGGGATAAAATAAATGCCGTCGAACGGGATAAAAAGTATCCTATGTCCGTCTCCTGGTTCTAAGCAACCTCTCCACCAATTTTCAGCCGAATTTGTTCATCTGTTCTTGAGTTATAAATAGTGTAACTAAGACCAACTTTCTTTTATATATATAGATTTGTTAGTTTTTTTTTGTCTGGAACTTTGTAATTAAATATCGGAGGCGGGCGTTGATATCTGCAACGCAGTTGTAACTTTTGCAGTATCATCGCTACCATTGTACAAGTATAATCTGTAAATGTTCCATATATAAATAAATTTCATTTCATTTCATTTCCTACTGAGGTGTTGTACTCGTAAAAGGCGACTAAGATAAGTTGACCCGCCATGTTTGCCGATCCCACTTAGAGTAGGATAAGAGCAGGAGGATGATGGTGCTTAATTAATTTGCCTCACCCTAAAGCGAATTCGGGTCTTAGTAAGATGTTCCGCGACACTAGTACAAGTTTTACGTCCTAATCTCTACATTTTTAAATGAGTAGACTTCGAGTTTTTTGCTGGTTCTTTGCGGCAGGAGAAAAGTTTCCAATAAGTGGTTGCTTCTTCTTAATTACTTGAAATGTTTTTTTATATGAGAATATCCATTGATCCATTGGAGTACTACCTGGCTTTCTACCGAAATAGTCTCCAGGAACACGACCAGTTATCATCGTAACTGACGTGTTGGGAACACCTAATGCATAAGCCGCCTCAAAGGAACTTTTTTACGTAGATCTAAACCTAGAGCACTGGATCACCCAATTCAACAAGACTGAACTATAGGCTGGAAACAGTCTTCTGGAATAAAGAATGTTTTGAATTTCGTAATTTTCCCAGCTTTGATGATACCTCGAAAGAATGGACATCAAAGCTCCCGTCTCGCATCAATTAATTTCCCCCTCGCAAATAATTCTTTACTGTTTCAATAAGCCTGGCATCCCAAACGTTTATACCCACGTGATATAACACCATTTGTTCTCATTACAAGGTGTGCGTTCGAGTGATGAATTATATTCATTAGACAAGACATTACTAATTAGGGAGTGAAAGGGAGAGACTAGTCCCAGTGTCGCGTTCAATTACCAACTTTGCCTGTTCTGAATTGTTATTTATCCAAATAGCGTTGAGTACTATTTTAAAATGGCATTGGCATCTAGGAATGCTTCCATTTTACCAATAAAAGTTATTATAACAATCAATATTCATTAGTGGGAACCGCGATTTTTTTCTCGCTGACATACATTAATATTTAAGTACCCTCTACAATTTTTTTTTTTTTCCTTGACCTCAAAAAATACGGTAATATATATATTACTCCAGTGTGTAAACTTAAGTTGTGCAAATTTTACCAATATATGTCCAGTGTATCCGTCCTAAAATCGTATCAGACCATTTTCTTTATGCTTGTTGACAGTAAAGTCAAATAAAATAAAAATAAATAAATATATGGTCCATCCCCAAAGTAAGTAACTTAATACTTGTGTTATGGGTGAGAGACAACTGGTGAATATATACTTATATATTTTTTAAATACATACTTAAATACAAATATACACCCAGGCTCAAAGACCAACAAATTCATTTATAGAAAATGTTGGCCCTCGGCGGGAATCGAACCCGCGACCCGCGGAGCTGAAGGCAGGGTCACTACCCACTGCTCCAACGGGCCAGTCAAATCAAATCATCATCATTCTCCTGCCCATATCCCACTCTAAGTGGGGTCGGTACATGTTATAAACATGTTGTCACATCATCAGGCAACGTATTTTACAATCGGCCGTCTGCCTGACATCAACTTACCTTAACCGTATTTTACGACACCTCGCTGAGAATGAGTGCGATCTATTCTACTCAGCCGAATACGACTCGGCGGGACAAATTAGCAAATCTATTATTTTATTAAAACAGTGAACATCCCTCGAATTTATTTGCAATAGTGATCGACTAAATTTAGGACCAAACTTTTTTTGTTCTTTGTTTCTTTTTGCAAAAACTAATTGCTTTAGATTGTGTGCGTGATATAGCACCATTTGTATTTATTAGTCCGTGACGAATGATGTTCATTACAATGTGACATTAATTAGATGGACCTTCCAGACTGAAAGTAATCTCTTGGGACGACGCAGATAGAGACAAAGTATATTTACCAGTATCAGAAAATAGATAATTGTGCCCTTTAATTTGAAGGGTATTAATTTCCTTAACGAATTTAAGCGGTGTTTAAAAAAGGAATAACTTAAATCTTTAACGTGTAGATAACACAGTGTTTTGTGGGATAGGTATGTTAAGTAGGTTCTAACTTATGTTATATTATTATCTTTAGAATTTTGTTTTATACCTGTTTTCAGGCATTGAAAAACTGCTTATTGTCATTAATATACTAGACAACTTTTGCCGAGAATATCCGGGTTCAAATCCCACGAGTGACCTCGGCTCTCTTTCTTTTTTCTTTTGTTAATTACGTTTTTTTCTATCTTTTTTATTTTGTAATTGCATTTTTTATATATTTTTAATTTACCCAGGTACTAAATTTTCTAATATTAATTTACCCAGGTACTAAATTTTCTAATGTTAAAAGATTTTAAGGGAATTGATGTCCTTCTTTTATTATTTACTTATATAGAGTAGTGTTCGTCATATTGTCATCACAGACTATATAACAACGCGAAATAATACAGACTAAATAATTAAGACGCCACAAATTAGTATAAATACTTTGAGGTAGGTATATAAAATTAGAAGTGCTATCAGATATTTTTCATTTCCATTTACATAGGATAGGATAAGACTATTTTTACTGTGATTTATAATCAATCCCAAGTTATCACCAGTCTCTTTATGCTTTTTTTAACTTGTACTTTTTCATTTTTTTTATAATTAAAAAAAATACCGAGAAAGGGTCGGTCATCCTCTTTATATAACATTAAGTATATTAAATATTTTAGTCTACTAATTTAATAATGCTTAACTCCTGTAGTAACTTTCCTGCAATTACGCAGCAAGCTAATTCAGCTCTCTACTTTGTCTATTGTCTACACAAGCTATTACAAATGTGATCCTAAGTTACAAGTACGTAGTCGCCTGTTTTCCAATATGAAACGTGCATGAAAGTTTCAGCTTGTTTCCGCGGCGTCGAGAAAGCGAAGACAGCTTTGGAGATTAACTAGCGACGTGATAAATGGCGCTTCTTTAGTAGTTTTACTGAAACCCACAACAGCGTTATGAGTTTGAGATCAAGCTTATATTTATTCATGTAAATATATTACGTCTAATGCCGTGTGGTATCCAGCTGGGTAGAATAGACCACCCTTATTTCTTACCGGGGTGTAGACTAAGGTAAATCGACCCGCCGAGTGATATCGGATTGAGTAGAATAGGCCACCTTCATTTCGTAACTAGATGTCGTAAAAGGCGACTAAGGTGAGTCGACCCGCCGTGTAGTATCCGGCTGAGTAGAATAGACTACCCTTATTTCTTATCGGGGTGTAGAAGGCGACTAAGGTAAGTCAACCCGTTGAGTGGTATCCGGATGAGTAGAATAGACTACCCTCATTTCTTATCGAGCTGTCATAAAAGGCGACTAAGGTAAGATGACCCACTGTGTGGCATATTGCTGAGTAGAATAGGCCACCCTCATTTGTTATCGAGGTATCGTACAATACAACTAAGGTAAGTTCATGTCAGGCAGGCGGCTTGTCGTAAAATACGTTGGTAAAACATATTAGAACATGTTTGTAAAATGTTCTGACCCCCATTTAGAGTGGGATAAGGGCAGATGATTGCTAGCAATAAATATTAGAACAGCATATCTCAATATTTACTTTCAGAACAAAATTCCACGTGACGTTATTGTAAAAATCAAAATTGTATAAACTGTAAATTATTTTTCAGCGGAATGCGCTCCAACCCTCGCACCCTGGAGACCAAATGAAGCAACCAGCGAATCTATACCACACAAAGCAGATGATTTAACCTCCCATGGCGTATACACCATCAATGATATAGTTCATTTTGAAGACAACGACATAGTAATGAGAGATGCAAGTGAACACAACAAATTACAGAACTCGATCACGCAGTACAAATATAACGATGTCAAAGCACAATTTAGCAGAGAAAAGAAAGAGTTTGTTCGTGATAATAAGAGTGATAGAAATAATGTTATAACAGATGTCGATAACGATATAACGAGTGCAGACAAGAAGAACTATTGTGAATGTCAACATGGAGGCGGCTGCGTTAATCGCGTCTGCCTTTGTCCCCTGGGATACGCGGGAGATAGATGTGAAATAACATTAGATTTAAAGGTAAATAAATCTTTTCTTTACATTCATCGCTTGTCACCTTTATACCATTAACTTACAATATATAACGCACGCTTAGTATTAAAGTGACTTGAGTCAAAATTATGCTTAATTAAGTTAGACACATTTATTTATTAGGAAGACACGAAGTTATAAAATTTTTATCTTATATATATAACTAGGAGTCCCGCCCCAGCTTCGCACGGGTATAAAGCATATAGCCTATGTCACTCAGTGAAAATCACAGTATGTCTCTACTCCATATTGAATTTTATTATACATATAAACCTTCCTCTTCAATCACTCTATATATTTAAAAAAAACCGCATCAAAATCTGTTGCATAGTTTTAAAGATTTAAGCAAACATAGATATATAAGGACAGACAGAGAAAGCGACTTTGTTTTATACTATGTAGTAACGTTTAGCTACTACTATTTTGATAATTGTCAAATTTTTACCATACTTACCCAAAGACAAAATTACGTTTAGCTGTCATTTATGTTTTATTTTTCCATGTCGTAGTCGTTTTTGTTATACCACGTTTTATAGTGACTTGACGGGATAAAATAAATGAGGTCGAACGGGATAAAAAGTATTCTATGTCCGTCTCCTGGTTCTAAGCAACCCCTCCGCCAATTTTCAGCCGAATTGGTTCATCCGTTCTTGAGTTATAAATAGTGTAACGAAGACCAACTTTCTTTTATATATATAGATATATGTAACAAATACACACACACACATATATATATATATATATATATATATATATATATATATATATATATATATATGTATGTAAACTTAGCATGTAGGGATTTTGGGGAGAAAAATTCGAACTCACCAGGTTTTATTTAAAAAATAATGGCGTTTTATATATATATATATATATATATATATATATATATATATATATATATATATATATATATATATATATATATATATATATTCTGAAACTTTCCCGGAAACGGACCCAACGATTTCCCTGATATTCAATTGGGGGAGAAAAACCGATCTACCTAGGTTTTATTTAATAAAAACTTGTTTTATCCCTGTTTTTGGGCATTAAAAAAATGTCTATTCTAATTTGCTACAAAACAACTTTTGTGAATTAGGTCACTTTAATACTAACAGAATTTATATTAACAGAAAAATGCTTAAATTTTTTAGTTAATCCTATCTTTTTTTCCTTACTGTTAGAGTCAATGAATTATTAGCCAATATAAAGATAAAATTGCAAGAAATTCTATAAGCTTTATAATTCAACGTAATCGGTAATTCGAATGACATAAAATATTAAAATATTATTCTATAGGAACAAAACATTTTTCTTCTTAAAACTAAATAAGGTTGTAAGGTAATTTATTGGCTTGTAGTAAAATTAATACCTCAATACAACTTACTCAAACTTACTTTTGAGCTGACAATGATATCTATTAATAATAAAAAGTAATAGTATATTTTGCAGAAAAGTTAATTCGAATAACATTTTTTTAAAATAACAATGAAAAAGGTGTCAGCCACAAAGAACGCTCCAAAGAATTTCTTTTCCTGACAGCGGGCTTGAATAATATTTGTAATTACCCTCCATTATGTTTATTATAATTTCCCTTTCCTTTTGAGTCATAATTAATTTCGCTCAAGAGCCCGCGTCGTATTTCATTATACCGTTTGCACTTCTGTAAATTTTCTGTGCTTTATTTATAGCAAAGGTTTTTAAACGCTTTTTAGTACTTAATTTTATGAACTGGTAAGCATACCTTGTTATATCTTTTTTAGTTATAGTTAATATTATATTTGTTAGCTCACACTATATACAATAACACGATATAATAGGAATACCACAATTCCCGTTCCGAGATGCACTTCTCTTGAATGACGAACAAAGACTGAATGTCACTGAAACGTTTTATCAATAGGAAGACTCAACCGGAAACAACACGTCACAGTGTTGTCACCATTTTAATCAAAAAGGGCGCGATACTCTTGTTTCATGACTTTGTTGCAATAAAATACAAAGCGGAAGTCAATGGCGACAACATATTAACACTTCTTTCAGTTATTAAATTCTATTAAATTACAGTTCTTGTTTTTTTATTCTATAGACGTTCTATTTTAATCTACGATATTTGAACTTTTGCACTATCAAATTTTTGATGGTATTTATGGACAGGTTAGAAATTTTGCTCCTAAATATTTGTTACGGAAATCAACCGCTAGTGACTTTAAACCATACTAATATAATAAATACGAACGTGTGTTTTTTTGATATATAGGATCCTTATATCTTTAAGAACTTTTTTGTAGATCTATAGAAGTAATCCCGTTTGGTTATATTTCAATGACGATAACATTTTCGATGAAAGCTCCTGACGACTGTCCTTTTCCAACATCATCTTCCTGCCCCTATCCCACACTAAGTGGGGTCGGCACAACATGTTATAAACATGTTGTCACGTGATTTGGCTACGTATTTTACGACCGGCCGCCTGCCTGACGTCAACTTACTTTAGTCGTAATTTACGACACCTCGGTAAGAAATGAGGGTGGTCTATTCCACTCAGCCGTATACCACACGGTGGGTTGACTTACTTTAGTCGCCTTTTACGACACCTCGGTAAGAAATGAGGGTGGTCTATTCTACTCAGCCGGATACCACACGGCTAGACTTGTCCTTTTCTAACATTTTCAACAATTATCATCAAATTCAAATTAATATACACGAAACTGTAAAAATATACGCCTTGAACCTTCCTTATAAATCATCCTATCTATTGGTAAAAATTGCATTAAAATCTGTTTTTTTTTTTAAACAAAACAGACATTTTCTTCCAATATCATTTACATTACATTTTACATTTAAATAAAAACGAGTATGAAAAAAAACCTTGTTATTTAAATTCAAAGCTCCGCGCGGACGTAAAAGAAAACTTTTCTTTCATTTTATGTATGCGTTATTTTAACTCATTACCGCCGCAAGAGACCAACTTCAAGGAAAGTACGCGTCTAAAGACATTTTAGAAATTCATCTGAAAAGTTTATAGTGAAGTTCTTGTTTGTATTTAACATAAAGCTAATGTTTAAACATGTCGTAAACTCGGTGTTTATGCTTATTTCTGTCAATTAAGATTTTTTATTCACCACCTTTACGCACCGTAGTAATGTAGACGCCAATACTAATATTATAAATGCGAAAGTTTGTGACTATAAATGTATGTTTGTAACTCTTTCACGGTTAGTCCACTAAACCAATATCGATGAAATTTGGCACAATTATTCCTTATACACCGGGGTAACATATAGGCTATAAAAATCCTGTTAATTCTACAGGAATAGGATGACATTAAAAAGCGTCATGTATTATCAACTGATGGAGATATTTGCAGGGATAAAAAATGAAAGAAGCTCTTGGTTTATTCCAAGACTATAGTCCACGCGAGCGAAGTTGCGGGAAAAAGCTAGTTCTCTATAATGAACTAACTGCTGCCCGTGACTTTCCTGCTTGGAATTTATTAATCCGACTGAATTGAATAAACCACCCTCTTTCTTACCGAGATGTCTTGAAATACGACAGGGTAAGTTGACGTCAGGCAGGCAGCCGGTAGTAAAATACGTAGCCAAAACATGTGACAACATGTTTATAACATGTTGCGTTAACTCCACTTAGGACAGGAGGAAAGAAAGACATTATAAAATTAATGCTTAAGTCTATATGTATCTTTCACCAGACAATTACTTACACCTAATTAAATCAATCACTTGGACCGTATGTTGCTTTTTTGGGTTATAATTTAAAATCGTTTTCATAATTACAGGTTCCACGTTTTAACGGCTCGTCCTACCTTAGACTTCCTGGACTTGGCAACTCAGCCCAATCCTGGCTGGATATTCAGGTATATTCTTACTCACTAATTGTTGACTGTAATTTTTTTAAAGTGTAACAACGTCGCCTTGTCGTTACTGCAAGCAAGCAAGCAAGCCATGACGTCACATCTTCCCACAGCCTTTCGCGCCATTTTGACGTGGGAGATGTGACAGCCGCTGTCATTAGCAGCTAGCCCGCGAATAGCGAATGAGAGTTTGCTTTGATTTTATTTTTGCAATTTTTATGAAAAGAATAAAACTGATTTAGAATACTTCTTTTATTTATACAAGTAGTATAGTAACATATTTTGTTACAAAAGCTTTTAATTAACTTGCAATGTATGTATGTGAAGGTGGAATCTTGCAGGTTAAATTTGATCCACTTCCTGGTGTCATTTTATATATTTGCCCATCTCAATGATAGGATTTGCTCCAGACGAGTGAACTTCTCAACGGTTAACAGTAGGACATAAAATTTTGTTAAAGGCTTTTTTAATTTGACTTGTTTAAATGAAACTTGCTTCGTCTGGGATTGTTCGAAGTCTATTCGTGTGCACAAAAAGCAATATTAGTTCCTAAGCAAAATTGCAATTAAGATATTTTAATGCTTTTTTTCAATGAAACACAGAAAACAGAACGAAATATTTATTATTTGTTTAAAAAAAAAGACTATGATGATGTATGATATTTATAACGCCGTGTTGGTATCCGGCTGAGCAGAATAGACAACCCTCATTTCTTACCGAGGTGTTGTAAAAGGCGACTAAGGTAAATTGACCCGCCGTGTGGTATCCGGCTGAGAAGAATAGACAACCCTCATTTCTTACCGAGGTGTTGTAAAAGGCGACTAAGGTAAATTGACCCGCCGTGTAGTATCCGGCTGAGAAAAATAGATAACCCTCATTTCTTACCGAGGTGTTGTAAAAGGCGACTAAGGTAAATTGACCCGCCGTGTGGTATCCGGCTGAGCAGAATAGACAACCCACATTTCTTACCGAGATGTCGTAAAAGGCGACTAAGGTAAATTGACCCGCCGTGTGGTATCCGGCTGAGCAGAATAGACAACCCACATTTCTTACCGAGATGTCGTAAAAGGCGACTAAGGTTAGTTGACGTCAGGCACGAAGCCGGTCGTAAAATAACTAGTCAAATCATCTAACAACATGTTTAAATCATTTTGTGGCCACCCCACTTAGAGTGGGATAAGGTCAGGAGAATGACGATGACTAAATATTATATTTTAAACCGTTTATTTCTCAGTAGTCGGAGTATTCTGTGGTTTATATTAGTAACAAGACATACTTTATACTAAAGATGCTTTAATTAAACTCTTTTGTAGCGTTATAAACTTTAACTGAACTTGCCAGTGTGAAGTTTTCGCAAAGTTTTATAATAACAGGCAACGGAACTTTAATATATTACTCGTATCATGCAGTTGTTATATTTAATTGCTAGAGGGGGAAACAAACATCATCTTCCTGCCCTTATCCCACTCTAAGTGGAGTCGGCACAACATATTATAAACATGCTGACACATGATTTGGCAACGTACCTATCTTGGTCGTATTTTACGACACCTCGATAAGAAAAGAGGGTGGTACTATTCTATTTAGCCGGATACCACACGGCGTCTGGAGGGGGAAACAATAATGTCCTATATTAAAACGATGTATTGTTTCTGTCGGTACTCAAATTTTACGAATTCTCTATTTAGAACAATTATATGATAAACAAATTAAAACAAACACACAAATAAACTTGTAAACAAGTGCTTTTGAATCGTCAACTCTACTGCTGGCTCATAAAGCTGTTCCTACCGAGAAGAGTCAGCAAGAAACTCCGCGGTTGCTCTTTTACAAATATAATTCTTAATTCTATTTACATTAAGTCGTTACTGTCTTGTACAGGTTCGAAGAGAGCTATATCCATCTTACCTTACCACATTCTTATCTTCTAAGTAATCTTCAAGAGTATAGTAGGCTTTCTGTATCAGCCTCTTTCTAACAGTGCTTTTAAACTGCTGCAATGGCAAAGCTGATTGATTGCGGAATTTTAGTATAGAATCTTATATCCAATATTATATCTTCCTGTCCTTATCCCACTCTAAGTGGGGTCGGCACAACATGTTTTTCTCTTCCATTCGGTCCTATCTTTCGTCAACTCTGGCGCCACTCCTTTTATATGCATATCATACTTCACACAATCCAACCATCTCTTTTTAGGCCTCCCTCTAGGCACATATCCATCCACATTCAAATTTAACACATTTAACAATTTAACCCAATATGAAAATATAATCAGGTTTAATGAAAGTGTCTGTTGCAGATTACTCTAAAGCCAACCAACGGTGATGGCCTTCTACTATACGACGCGGAACATCCGAGCGGTGATGGTGACTTCTTCTCATTGCACTTACGAGATTACTTCGTGGAGTTTGCTTTTGATCTTGGCTCTGGTATCGCGCTGATCAGGTAAGACTTTGTGAGATAATTGATGATAAATTAGGTACAAGGGCTACTTAGTTTAGTTGCTATGGCCTAATGAAATTGGCTGTAGATATATTCATTCCTCAGTCGTTCACTCTTGACAGAGTGGTCGTGGTTGATGATGCGATTCATCTTTTAGTGTAGACCTTGAAATTTGCCTCCATTTGTTGCGGTTTTCAGCGTATAGATATAGATATAGCGTGTAGATATATATAGATAGAAATATGTTTCTTGGGTGTGTACTAAGAAATATGTTTCTTCTAGTATATAGGCTACTTATTGTATCCGTGTAGCGTACTAACGACTATGGAAACGGAATCGGAAATGAAAAAAAATTGACCTGTCTCTTTCAAGGTAGTTTTTAAAAATCGTCAAGATTATTAAGACGCTACGATAAAAAAAAATTATCAATTCCGGATTTTTTTTATTTCATCATTACATACATGAATCTCAACAGTAGTAAAAAAATGTTATTATTATTCAAATTTTATTTCAAATATCTTTTTGCAAGTATACTTGTAAACAACTGCATTTGAATCGTCAACTTTATTGCTGGTTCAGAAAGCTGTTCCTAACGAGAAGAGCCAGCAAGAAACTCGGTGGTTACTTTATTCAAAATATAGTTCTTATAACTAGTTACATTTAATCATTACTATCTTTTACAGGGTAGAAGAGTAATATCCACGTATTCCTACCTAGGTACCTTAGTAAGTCTAACTACCTTAATTTCCAGATCAGCCTATCCTCTCGAGCAAAATAAATGGCACCGCATATCAGTAAGTCGATCGGGTAGGCGCGCGTCCCTTCGCGTGCGACGACACGACATCGTGACGGACACGGCACGATCTGTCACGTCACGTGGGGCAGCCCGACACCTGACCCTGCACCAGCCGATGATGCTGGGTGGTGCGCCCCATCCTTTACCACCGAGGCTTGCGTTGAGGACATCCTTCAGTGGTTGTGTTGGGAAGGTAAGTACTTATTTACACTTTATATTACTTTCATCTATATGAATGTACGTGCCTGAATCCTGAACATTGAAATTTAACCCAATTTAAGTGAACAGATTTAATTTAAATAAAATACATATTTTTTATCGTGCACATATTGTAAAAAACAAAATTTTTCTACCGAGAACTCCGAATTAAGTTTTTAAAATGCACGTAAATGCACGTGAACAAACAAATGTTATAGAAAAAATAAAATAAAAGAAGGAAAACAAAAAAATGGTGTGTGTTTGTATGATTTGTTACACAAGATTTGAAAGTGTGTGAGTGAGTTTGCGTGCGTGTGTGAGTGAGTGTGCGTGTGAGTGAATGTGCGTATGGTCGTATTTGTATATATAACTAATATATAACCTACATATAACTTTACTTATGAAACTTTAAGCAACTATCAAGAAACGGTAACAATACTTGCATGAATAGTATAGGAAGTAGGAAGATATGGTTCCATGTAAGTTAAAACATAGTGGCCACTGAAAATCGGTTCGAGTCTCAAATTCGAACAAAAACCGAGTGATTACCTATTTCGTGACGTCACACTACGCCATTATTAATAAATTTGTTATCTTTAGTGTTTTAATACTAAGCGGTATACGTCATGAATAACGTTTTTCTTTCTTCCATTCGTTTCAGCTCGTAATAAATGATGAAGAATTGGCTGTGGTGTCCGCGGCGTTGGGTGGTGTCAACGTCGACAACTGCGATGAAACGCACAACGACACTTGCATGTATGTACACTTGTGAACTCCATTTCTAATAAATGTTAAATACCTGGTTGGCCGAGCCTTTCATTTTTTGCAAAATGAAAAAGAGAAACTTTTAAAAAAAGGAAATAATAATGGGGTAGTTGGGGCTCGATCCTAGGTATTTACATTTCTCGAGACCGATCGTTCCCCGAACAAGCCACGCTTATTTGACATTTTACAGCAAAAATAGTGTTTTATATTCAATGTAAATTTTAGTATTTTTTAGTGCCTAAAAATAGGGTTTAAACAATTTCTTTTTTTACTACTTTTTAATAAACTAACCTAGCCAGATCGATTTTTACCTATGGAACCTATTATAGCTAGATCGATTTATAGGCCCCGTAAACCCTGACATACTACTAAATTTCATGAAAATCGTTGAAGCCGTTTCCGAATTACAAGATTCAATTCAATTCATATAGCAAAATAAGCTCAATTAAACGTATTAGATTAGATGAATATATAGGATGTTATCGAGAATAGATCTGTCGTTTATATGAAGGTTAAATGAAATTGGTTAACTTTAATTAATTAAATTAGTAAACTTTATATTTAAGGTTTTTATTAGGTTACGAAATGAATAATAGTTAAATTAATAAGAATACTTATACATATCTCTAATTGGGCGCATTTTTTACCCAATATATATTAACGTTTTCTTATCAAACAATACTAAGTAGCAATAGCAATAATGGAACTGTCAGTTGGAACATTTAAATATTTCCCGTATATTTTCTGTTTAAAAAAGTAAAATATATAAAGGGTCACTTGGTCAAGTATATGATGCCAAAGAATAATGATAAAATATTATAAACATTTCGTTTGCATAACTTAAACGTTAAGAAAACTCCCAGCTTGCATTACAGATAAATAATTTCAAATCGTTTTTTTTTTATTTCAGAGAATCCTCGTGCAAAGAAACATTAGACAACATGCCTATCTACTCTCAAAACGTGTCAAGTGACATCCATCATTCAATAGTAGCAAAAAAGGGCTTCAAAATAAAATACCATAAAGTGAAACCTAAAAAACACTCGCATTTCCACATAGAGAAATACAAGAAGAAGAAATATCTGGCGAGCAAAAAGCGCCAATATGTACAAAACGATATTGAGAAAAAGAATGATATTATGACAGAAGGACCAGTGTACGACGGACAGACGTACATGCAAGTGAAATATTTGGACACTAATGAAATAAACTGGGGCGATACCAATACATACCCTAGTTTCAGTGGGTCGGACAGTTTTATACATATCGATGACGAGGAAACTATGAAAAGGTAATTTGTATTTTATTTGAAATCACTGGCTATACAACTGGCCCGTTCGAGCAGTGGGTAGTGACCCTGCCTTCAGCTCCGCGGGTCGCGGGTTCGATTCCCGCCGAGGGCCAACATTTTATATAAATGAATTTGTTGGTCTTTGAGCCTGGGTGTATATTTGTATTTAGGTATGTATTTAAAAATATATAAGTATATATTCACCAGTTATCTGTCATCCATAACACAAGTATTAAGTTACTTACTTTGGAGACGGACGACCGTGTGTGTAAGTGTCCTATATATTTAAAAAAAAACTAACAGCGTATACATATTATTTATTTATTTATTTATTTAATTTAAAAAGACATCTTAGTCCATATATAATGTTAGTAATATTACTTAATGACTATGTTAGTACTTAATAACTAAAAATGACCTAGTCCTCTGAATGAGTTTCCACACCAGAGGACTATCATACTTATTAGCTATATTGTTCAGAATACGGTTACTGCTACCACGCAACCTGTTTAACAGAGAGGCGGTCTTTTTCCGCCAAACAGCATCGAACCCATCTGTTCGCGCCTCGGCAAACATTGCCGAAGCACTACAGTAGCGTGGCAGCCGTAACAGTATTCTGAACGCATTATTATATTGGATGCGGAGGGTATTGTAAGCCTTTTGCGTATATTATAAAACAAAGTCCCTAAAAACTGTTTGTATTTGATTGCTTTTCTCAAAAACTACTGAATTGATTTTTCTACAGTTTTAAGTTAAAGATAGTGTAATTTTTGAGGAAGGTTTAGGTTAATAATAAATATTGGAAAAACTTTTTTAAACATTATTTACCGTGCTAGCGAAGCTGTGGGTACAGCAAGTATATTATAATACTAGCTGCACACATGACTTTTCCCGCGTGGAGTTTTCACAAAGTTATTCCCGCGTAAATCCTGACCCGGAATTTCTAATGTAATGCACTATTAACTTAACCTTCCTCAAAAATTGCATTTAGTAAAAACCGTTCAAAATCCGTTCTACTAAACGAATTTTGAGAAAATCTATCACATACAGAGACAGATTTTGGGGAGTTTGTTTTATAATAAGTATTTCGTTTAAAAATATTACCACATTAATTGTTATAAGCTTTTAATAAATTAAACGTAGTTACTCTAATACTTTAGTATTTGATGCATTTTGGAAAAATGATGAGTGAATTTTTAGACATTCAAAATCGACATCATGATCAGTTGAACGATATATGGAAAAAAGTTGGCGACATTTCACAATAACTTTTAAACGATGGCATAAAAAGAATTCTTTTTCGCTTTATAGTTCGCGTGAAAGTGTACTTTTTAGTTGTTTTTAATAATTTATAGAATTAGGCGTTACAAATTTTTTGACAAACGGCTTTGCGATTTCGTCGTGGAGTCTATCTCCTGACGATGCTTCGGTTACGGGGCGAAACAATTGTTGAGATTGTGGTGGTGAATGTGTGCAGTGCTTGTGTATTGTTGTGCCATCGGGTAGTGCATGAGTTTTTACAAATTCTGCATGTATCAGGTATGAGAACGAATAGTACACTCTACATCTAGCATTACATATATTTCCTTTTATCGCGGATTATAGCAAAATAATATTCTCATTACTTTGGTTTTAGTTGTTTTTAACTTTATTTATATGATTCAGTAGCTTTAGAAACACTAATTTATTACATTTTTGTGTTCTCCAGGTTGTTAAGTTACACATTGGATATAAACATCCGCTTCCGGTCGGTCTCCCCGGGAGGCCTGCTGGTGTGGAGCGGCCGCGTCACACCGCCCGGGGACTTCCTATCGCTTGCTGTTGAAAACTCAGTACTGGTTTTCAGGTTTGTTCCCTTGTATTCATTAATTATATTGATTTGAACGAAATCTAGTATTGTGGTAATAGAGGTGCGCATGCGTTTACGAATCCTGCCTGTATAAGGTATGAAAATGGATAGTACGCTCTATATTTTGCATTCGATAGGTTTTCAGTGTTAGCAGATTATAGAAAAGTAAGTGCGCCTCGTAAGGTTGTGGAATGATGTTCAAATTAAAAGAATAGTTTTAATTATTTTTTTTTTTTACACATCTATACTTATCATAAAACAAAGTCCCCCCAAAAGCTATCTGTCTGTATATGATCGATTTTATCAAAACCTACTAAGTCAATTATTGTACGGTTTTTACTTAAAGATAGTGGCAATTCTTCCGGAAGGTTTGGGTTAGGTTAGGTTAGGTTAGGTTAGTTTAATAAAGCAATTTATTTGTTATTTTGACCAATATTCAGTTTTTATTTAAAACTGATTAAACTTATTCAAAATTGTTTATCGTAATAGCTTTCTCTCATTGTTCTTATTTTTGCTAAATAGAATAAATTTAATGCAATCCTTAACAGTCCAATAGTCTCTCCACTTTTTTGTAAATATAATGTTTTGTATCTAATAGGAAAACAACTGATTCTTCTTTTGAAACAATTTTATTTTTACCTAACATCATCATCTTCATCATCTTCCTGCCCTTATCCCACTTTAAGTGGGGTCGGCGCAACATGTTATAAACATGCTGTCACATGATTTGGCTGCGTTTTTACGACCGGCCGCCTGCCTGACATCAACTTACTTAGTCGTATTCTACGACACCTCGGTAAGAGAGGGTGGTCTATTCTACTAAACCAGATACCACACGGTGAGTCAACTTACCTTAGTCGCCTTTTACGACATCTCGGTAAGAAATGAGGGTGGTACTATTCTATTCAGCCGGTTTTATTTTTACCTAACATTGAGTTTTTATTTACAGATATGATTTAGGGAGTGGAGAGGTCATTATAGTTGCTAATCACACGAAAGTTGATGATGGACTTTGGCACAGAGCAAGAGCAACCAGGTAACCTAAAACACATTGTTTAGTAGATTCAGCTAGAGTCTAGACGAGTCCAGTGGATAGGTGTTTTCAAATATTTTTTACGCCGTATTAATTTTTTCTCTCTTGGATGCAGAGCCTCAAAGTGGTCTTTTTTAGGTCGGTCTATCTAGTAGAGGTCAACACGAACAAATATATCTCGACCTTCACCTCGACCATTATATATTGCTAGCTTATAACACGCAGATTTGTAAGAACACAGCGAAATAGTTTTAAGTGAAGGGATTTTAATTAAAGGTTGTAATCAAAGTAGGTATCTTTAATTTTTTTAACAATGTAGGGTATCTTTTTCTTAATATTTATATATATATATATATATATATATATATATATATATATATATATATATATATATATATATATATATATATATATTTTTTTTTTTTTTAATTTATTAAAATTTTCCTGAAATTCAGCATGTAGAGAGTTTTGGGGGAAAAAAAGATGTTGCTAGATTTTATTTTTAATCCCATTTTATCCCTGTTTTTGGGCATTAAAAAATTTTTGAATTGAAGCTAAAGGGATGTTTTTAATTGTCAAACGTAATGTTGCGATAGCCGATGGGCAACGGGCGGATCGAAAATGTTCAAATCTCGAGTTCGAATCCTATCCTATCGAATATTTTTTTTATTTCTTTTAAAAAATTACTGAGCAAGGCTCGGTCATGCAGTAATACTGATATATATGAGATAATTCGTCATATTTTTATTCAAACGGAATATAACAAAGCAAGAAAATTGAGTTTTGCCATTTTTTTTATTAATTCTTGATTTTATCGTTGGACAAAGAGAAAGAATAACATACTGTCCGTATATTAAACAAGATATCTACTAATAAGTAAGAAATACATTTAACTAATTAATTATTTAATTTCAGAAACAGACAAGCGGGTGTTTTAGAAGTAGACGGTTTGGGATCTGTCGGTAAAATATCACCGGGAAAACTAAAACAGTTGAACACTGAAAACGGACTTTATATAGGTATAAGAATAAATAATGCTGCTGCAGTAAACATATCATTAAAATCATCATTCTCTCACCCTTATCCCACTCTAAGTGGGGTCGGCACGATATGTCTGCTTCTCCCATTCTCCTCTATCATTTGTCAACTCTGGTGCCACTCCTTTAATATGCATATTATTTTTCACACAATCCATCCATCTTTTAAACATATCATTAAAATATTTTTTATAATTATATCAATTCAATATTATAGCCGTGTGGTATCCGGCTGGTCAGAATAGATCACTCTTATTTCTTACCGAGCTGTCGTAAAAGGCGACTAAGGTAAGTTGACCCACCATGTGGTATCCGGTTTGGTAGAATAGACCACCCTTATTTCTTACCGAGGTGTCGTAAAAGGCGGCTAAGGTAAGTTGACCTGTCATGTGATATCCGGCTGAGTAGAATAGACCACCCTTATTTCTTACCGAGCTGTCGTAAAAGGCGACTAAGGTAAGTTGACCCTTCATGTGGTATCCGGCTGAGTAGAATAGACTACCCTTATTTCTTACCGAGGCGTCGTAAAGGCAGAGTAAGGTAAGCTTACGCGCCGTGTGGTATCCGGCTGAGTAGAATAGACCACCCTCATTTCTTACCGAGGTGTCGTAAAATACAGTATTTAAACTCGTGACCCCCTTGAAAGAGTCCCCTCGAGACCCCCTTAATTTTTTTTTAACTGTAATTTTTTATAATTTTATGATTATTAATTTTCAGGAGGATTACCATCAATAGAATTGAACACCATGGGCAAGTATAAAACTGGTTTGATTGGATGCGTTTCCCAAATATCACTAAGCGGTGATTTTGACATACCGCTGTCTTTATCCAAACTGCCTCACACAATCACAAATAACGTGGGACGTTGTACGCCGTAATAAAATAAGAAATTAAATTGAATGAACCAATAACATTCATTAAAAACACCAAATATATTTATTGTAAACAAATTTTTTGTTAATAATCTTAATTTGAAATTGGAATTCTTAATTTGAAATTGGAATTGTTAGTTTGAAATTGGAATTCTTAATTTGAAATTGGAATTTTTAATTTGAAATTGGAATTCCTAATTTGAAAAGTGTAACAAATTATTTTATGACTTTATTAAAAGCTATTTGTTAAGGTGAATTATCACAGTAAATAAATATAAACTAGCTGTACCAGTAGCTACACCCGCGTATAAAAACGGTTTGTCACAATGTTTTTCCCGCGTTATATTTCAGGTAATTTACATAAAACTGTTATATAGTGTAAACTGAAACCTTCCTCAAAATAGGGATATATGTTAGTTGATACCTTGCGAAAATCCGTTTAGTAGATTTTCAAAAAATCAACCACATACATACAGACAACTTTTGGGAATTTTGTTTTATAATATGTATATATATTATGGATTAAATTAAGTTTTGTGTACATTTTGTATGTTCACGTCAAATACTCCATTGATGTGTGCGCAAATCTGTACTTTAATTGGAAACCAAGAATCACATAAATCTAATTTATTCAGCGATTTTTTCAATATAATGTTGTTTTGTCATTTAAGTTGCCTATAATTGATAAAAAAACGCAATTTTATTTCATTTGTATCAGTTTAATTAAACAAATAATTCATAGAAGTAGGCGTTAGTTTGTTGAATACCATATTAAAAAAGAATTTTATTCTATCAACATTTTTTAACCTTTAAATTTAAAATCTTTGATTAATTTCAAAAGAATTGAATAACGCCTTATTTTAACAATATTCCCTGTAAACTTTCAGAATACTATTTAACAATGTATTCATAAAGCGTTATTTTAATAAGTTTTACTAATAATATAAAAAGGTAAATCGAATTTGAAACTGAGAAATATAGAATAAATTTACATATTTATTTCAATTTTAAAATAATAATATATAATTTAAAGAAAATTAAGTACATTTTTACATTTCAATTCCTCTAAGACCAATTGTATAATAATTAATGACTCAACCAAGCAAAACACTATACTAAATTAAGACTAATGAATAACGGCTCATGATTAAGGTCAAGTAGATACATTTACGTTTTATAGACAATTATATTTCAATTAAGACTATAATTATTTATAATCTGTTTCTGATGTGATTCTAAAAGAATAAAATCATCGATTGATGATTGATAAGTCACGAAAGTTTCGATTATAAAATTAATCGGTATAATTATTTGGCTAATGAAAATCATCAAGCTCATTTATTTATGAAATGTTATCACGATATTCAATAATTTTAGTACCTTGTAGTAATCTTGCTCGGTAATTTTTAATTATAAAAAAGTGCAAAAAAAAATTCAGCGCTTGATGAAAATACCTGGGTATTTTCATTTTAGTCCGCCCGTTACCCAATGAGCTGTTACAACTTCACAAATTAAAGCCACAACCCCCTACATGCTGAATTTCATGAAAATCGTCAGAGCCATTTCCGAGATTCCGAATATATATAAAGGTAAATAACGGCCTGTTACTATCTCACTGCTGAGAATAGGCCTCTTCTCTCCGTTTTTTTTGGAGAGAAGGATTGGAGCTAAGACCTACCACGCTGCTCCGATGCGGTTTGCAGGTTACACATATCTCCAGATTACTCTAGAGATATTCAGGTTTCCTCACGATGATTTCCTTCACCGAAAAGCGTGTGATAAATTGCAATTATCAATTAGACACATAAGTTTTAACAAAAAAACTCATTGGTGTCTGCACGGTGTTACCGCTGGGCTACCACAGCTCTTCTGAACTGTTACAACTTTACAAATGACAGCTACAACCCCTACACGTTGAATTTCATGAAAATCGTCGGAGTCGTTGAGATTCGGAATATATATATAAAAGATAAACACATTCAAATATTAAAGAAAAAAGATATACTGTGATGATTCGCCTTAAATTAATTCATTAGTTTCATTGCTTAGTTTCACGAAACTCCGTACTCGACATATCAATACATAAACATCGGAGGCAATAAACATTGGCGCAAGTGCGCAGCAATTAGTCAAATTATAATTTGAATCGTAAGCTTAAAATTTGTATGGAAATTTAGTCAATTTAGAAAAGCTAACCAAAAATTTGAAATGCATTAACTTCCTACTTTCACGTCTATTTTCTATTCAAACGATTTACTTATTTCTGAATTTTATTATTTTTCCATTGTCTATGGATCTTTTCGAAGTGCTTTACTATCTAGTAGATATGAAAAAAAAAACTATTTGTAATGTTAAAATAAAAAAAGTGTATTGCACGCGTCCTTATTTACACAATTGAGTTAGATTTATAGAGCGAGAGCCCGTGAAAAACATTAAATACCAACCTAACTTGTCATCTCGCTCAAACGCACCCGTATACCTCGTGCTCGCTCCTATAGCTACACTGCATGCTTGTCTAGCAGGTGTTGGAACTATAAAAAATGTCTCGCTAGTGAAGAAACAGCATCTTATTATTATCCAAGTAATATATATTAAAATCAGCTTTTATACTATGACGTAAATAGAATTATAATTTCACAAACATTAAGGGTGTCTGGCAAGGAGTTGGTACGATGCTTAGTGTCTGGCATTGACTGACGTGATGTTTAATATTATTCTGAAGGTAATACGATCACACTTTATATTTTGATGAAATTAGATCGGTATTTACACACCTTGAGTATCGTTTCTCTCTCAACGATGATCCAAACTTTATAATATACCAACGTTCGTACCTGTGTTGGGAGCATGCGCTGACAAACTTTCAGCTTTTATAAAATGACGAAGGTCTGTGGTTCACGGGCTCTTAAGCTATTAGGTTTTATTTATAAATAGTTCACTATTTGTTACGATGAGAGTGTATTTATAAAAATAGATTTAAGTACACGTAACATAGCGTTTGTATATCGAAATTTTCATATGAACGTGGATTTTAGAAGAATGTAAGTAGCCCCTAATACAATAGCGTTAAATATATAAATTATTGAGCTTTTATATTAAGTGTTAAGTGTAATTTCGCTTTGTTTTCGCGTGATTGCTTGTCTGAACGAAGAAACAGATATTAGCACGATTCTAGTCCTATTGTATGTCCCTTGTAGAGTATTTACAAATGCGCTTTATATGTATTGAAATAGAATTTATTTAATGTTTATGATCACAATATAACTGAACTACGTTAATTCATACATATTAATATATATAAATAAAGTGTATAATGTAATTTTTTATTCACTCATAAAACAATATGAAGCGTATAAAATAGTATTCAGACCAAATAAACAATAATTTAGCCTATAAATCCTAACTTATATTTGGAGGAAACGGATTTTAAGATTCTAATTTATATGAAAATGGTTAAATATTTCAAATTATCTAATGGAAACCGAAATATTATTATTGTAAGAAATAATAGTATCTTTACCGTAAAGCTTTACAAACTCTTTACATATATTCCGAAATAACAATATGTTAAAAAAAATATAATCTGTGCCATTAATTATGCAATTCTTTAAAGAGTTCTGTTTGATAAATTAATTATGTAACTCTAAGTTATGGCAGTTTTAAACAATTTTCGAAATTAAACTTGCGATAATCTTAAAAATCATCTTAAATTTTATAAAAGCCAAACATCTATTAGTATAATTCTATGAAATTATATTACCATTTCCTTAAAATTCGAAACTTAAATTCCATGACTATCCCGATCTTTTTCAGTGATGTTGCCCTTTTATGGGATTTCTTTTTATCAATAATTTCTGTCAATTAGATACTTTACAGGGTTAAAACTTGTTTATTAAGAAACATATCTTTGTTATGGTCTTTATCGATTTTTTATTTTCCAAAACAATATCATCGCCTTTATTGACAGATATTCTGTTTATTATTAAAACTGTTATCAGCTTTGCAATTTTTTTTATGCTAAAATAAAATAAATAATTGAGTTGATAATGACATGCAATATACGATATGTTAATGAGTCGACGCGAATATTGAAATTGGGTTGTTTGAAAGTAAGAGTCAAATCGAATATAGATTTTATATTATTAAAAAAAATACTGATATGTTTATACACGATTATAATAAAAATCAGTACCAAAAAAGTTACCCCGGTTAATAGGTATTTGCATAGATTTATTATACTACAGTACGCGACCCATAGACAGGTCTTTAAGTGATTATGACTCACTAATAATAAAATAAATTATAAGAGGGAAGATGAAACTAAAACTATACATAAAAAAGAGAGACAGAGAATTCACCCTCGCTTGCTTTCTCTTTATTATAATATGTCACATTTTCGAGCTGGTTTCTAAGTATAATAACTCTATGGTCTATTGTCTATGGCTCTATGGTAGCGTATATGTTAACCGTCAAATAAATTTGACAAACGCTCGGCCTTGGCCCTGAACTTTGACTGCCGCCATTTTGATTTTTGACGCATTTTTATAATTGATTGAGCTGAATCAACGAATTAAAAGAGAAATTACTTACGTAAGTGCATAATTATCACATTTCATTATTACCTAATTGCTAAGAAAATCGTAATAGTTTTTGCATTAAAAAGCTATTTGCTTATTTTAATGTCTGAACATTTAACAAGTAAATAAATGCAAAAATTTAAGTTATTTATAATTTTTAAGTTACCTTTTAATGCCAACGAATTATTTATAATTTATCTCATAACCTGTTTTCACTTTTTATAATTTAATAAATATAGCGCTTATAGATATTAATAAGTTAAACATGCTTAAATAACTTTTTTTTTATTCATAATTTTACATGGACCCCAAATATAAGAGTACACAAAAAAAATCTAGTCTGTTTATTTATACAATTTTACAGTTTTGTAACGTTTACAATAATTATTATTATATGTTGCTTAGATCAAAAAAAAGAAGATGGAGTGCTAGGAACGATTAAATAAATCGAAACATTTAGTAAAAACGCACACATTCACATATATACCAATAATAGGTAAATAATTCGAATTTAATTTTAAACCTTGTATACAAAGTCATAAGACTCATTATCCCTAGTGTATCGCAATTATACCATCATCGTGCTGTATAATTTACACATGTAAACTTTGAATTTGTCTCCACGCGGACGAACTCGACATGTCGTGACGAACTCGCCCACCTGGACGACATGTTTTATATAGGGGTGTGACTTAGAGAGGAAAATATCGTTTAATAAATAATTGATGTTCCTCCCTAACACTATAAACCGATTTGTAAAAAATCGACTATTCATGCTCGATTTTTTCCATTTAAAAACTTGCCTTTTTTAATATGAATAATTAATTACAAGAATGACTAATTAATGTGGGTAAGAACGAATAAAAAATAATAGATGCTCTGTTTGCAAAATTCGATTAAAATATGTTATTTGCTACATTGGTTTCATCCAACAATGCAAACCTTAAGATGGATTTAAAAAAAGGAGAAAAAGGGGTAATTAATATAATCGATTATTAATTAATTGATAAATATAAAAATTGATTATTTATTACATCCCTTATTTTATGTAACATGCTATAGCCGCGACTACGTTGGAGTCAACTTAAATGTTAATATATCCCAAATGATGTACTACGTGTTTTTTTTCATGCCCCCAAAGGAAAAGTGTTTTTCTATTCTATATGTTAGCTCGGTATACAAAACTTAAATTGTACCAAATTTTATTGATATACACAGACATAAAGACAAACTTTCAGAGTGTTTATAAAGATAGACTGTACGTCACGTCACAATATCGTCAGGTTATTTTTGAATTTAAACTATCGTGAGTGTTATTCATAATTAATGTATAGATTCCGGCTATACTCACGTGTTATTTTATCCCGCATGGGCTTGAAACTAGTCGGGCTCATCCGATAAAATAACACGTGAGTATAGCCGGAATCTATACATTAATCGTCAGGTTATTTAAGAGACTAACAATATCTATAATTTAAGCAACTAACAAGTTTTTTGAAGCTGAGTAGAATAGACCATTCTAATTTCTAGCGGAGGTGTCGTAAAAGGCTACTAAGGTAAGTTGATATCAAAACATGGTTAAAACATTTTGTGTTGATTCCACTTAGAGTGGGATAAGAGCAGGAGAATGGATGGAAGGAAATGTATATTACAGCGGAGTCGTTGCGATACACTCGTGAAGGTCACACCTTGCATCGATGCACACACACATTTAAAAGTAAATACACAAAAATGCCTTACTCAATTGTTCGGCAAGCGTCCATCTTTCTCTTTTTTGATCTGAGATCTTGGTATAGTTTGTTTTAGTAGTTTGTGTAAGAATTATGTTTAATTAGATCTTGTGACATACGGATAGTTTAGCATTAGTTTTGTATGTGAGACCTGTCCTATGTATTATACGCCGTTATTTGTACAAAATTATAACAGTAAAATATATTGTTAGTGTGTTTTATTTTTAACCAGTTTTATATAGTTTTACCGTGGCAGATGGCGGACTCGCACCGACTAAAACGACCTGTGTGCTCCACCACGCTGCTGTAGAGATGTATTTTTTCCAAATAATCGATTTTTAAAACATCGATTATTTTAATCATCCTTTTTCTCGTTTCACACTTTTTTTCTAGTTTTTTAAGATACTACACATTTTAATAATATTTCACGAACAGCTCATCTGTTATTATTTATTGGTAGTTGGCCACTTTAATAAGCTTTTTTCTAATTAATTATTTATGTTAAAAAAGGCAACTTATTATATAGTCAGGAAAAATCGATTATTAATAATCGATTATTTTGATACGAAAAAATTCGATTTTTAAAAATCTATTATTTTTAAAGGGAAAAAATCGATGTTTTATTAATCGATTTTTTTGTACTCCAAGTCACTCCCCTACGCTGCTGATGGCATGGACAGGGTATCGTATACATTGTCCCCATCCGGCCGACAACCGCTCTGATTCCAGAGACCCCTTTCCGGGGTAGAAACCTCTCATAAGCGAAGCCCCCCTTCCGCTAACCAATGCATCGGGATTTGGTTCTAATCGTTATTATTTTATTTTGTTAAAAAAGCTTTGTCGTAAAAACTACTTTAAAAACACCCTTTTGTGTAGACGACTATCGGGAGAATAAAAAATATTGTTCTATAGCTTCTAGAAACACTAAAAAAGTGTTTTAAAGCAATCACATTTAAGAAGTATTTTCCCTGAAAGTTAAAATTGGAATTTCTCGATTTTCACATCGGGGATTTCCCTCCGGCCACAAAACTCGAATATGCGGAAAGAAATACGTGGGAGAGTCGACACATTAAAATCAACGCCTCAGTAATGTATTTTAGTGTAATACTACTTTATTTCTTAGATCTTATTTATAACTGTTTATTTCAAAGATTCAAATAAACAAATTTTCGTAAAAAGCTTTGGGTTTTCGTTTTTTACTTTACATATAGGGTTGGCAACACTTTTTACAAGACAATAATATATTGGTCTGAGAAGAATATTAAGGTGTTTTAATTATTTTATTTTAAATATATATTTAACATATTTTTAGTGCATCCCGCAAAACTAATTAAACTACAGTCTTCTAAAACTAATAAAAAATCAAAAACAATATAAAAATCATAATTAAAATGTGTTAAATATTTGACATTCATTCTGTAAGTACATAATTGTGATTTGTTTGCGTCTGCGCTACTCTGAACAAAATAAAAATAAATAGTGTTAAGGATTTTGATCCTGAAAACAGTATCTTATACATTTTATATTTTGTTCCACTGTAAAAAGCATAATGCAGTGAAAAACAGTATATATTTTTTTAGTATAGATGGCAACCCTATTCACATCTAAGATAGATATTCAATAAAAATCAATCTTAAATCATTGAAACTTCAATAAAAACTGGCAGTTGTTGATACCGATTCTTAACAAAACTATTATAGCAATGACTCATTTACTTTCCGACGTAAAAACCAGCGTCCCAAAACAAAATACATAGAAGTGAGAAACAGTTAAACCAAAGCTCCACGAGTCGACAGTCCCCACTATTCAATGCCGTTACCTCATCGCCGTACGCCGGTCGTTCCACTAAATAATGTTGCTAGCGTACATAATTACCGCTAAAGAGATATTTAAAATGAATTCATTTTGAATGAATAGTATTAGTTTCCTGTTCCATAAATTTAAGTATTGATAAATAGCAAAAGATTTGGAATCATAGTTGCAATGTTTATATATTATAACGATGATAAATAAATTAAAATATTGTTATTTGAAGTTTAAATTTGTCACAAAATTGCATATATATATGATATATGCATATATCATACATTTCTAAGACGAATTTGATACCTTATAAACATCAGTTTACTTTTGCATTTGAGCACAGGTGTAATATTCAGTAATTTTTTATAGAAATTACAACCATAGAATTTTCATCACCCTGTTTATTACAAAGTAATAAAAATTCAAAAACCCAAAAATTACCAATAATTAATATAAGGATGTATATGAAAGTTGAATATATTTGCTGGTACAAGTAAACAGAGGCATAAATCATAACTGTAACAAGAAAATGAAGTATGATATAAATAATTGGGTACTATTGCTTGGGGTAATATTTATATATAAGCTGGCAACATTACCTGCCTACGCTCTGCGCTCGCTCACTGTCCTCAGTTGTTTTGTTTCTTCGCGGGAATAGGTTGTTATTTTAAAAGTATTTTCCGACGTCGGAGTTTTGAAAGTTAAAAAAACTGTTATTGAAAATAAATATAGCATGTAATTATATGGAACAATTAAAAACCCGACTTTAACGACATTCGATTCTAGTGTAAGTTGATACATGTTTTAATAAAAACTTGTATATTTCTTTTTGTACAAGTTTTGTGTTGTGAAATTCGTGACTAAATTGAGTGTATATAAAAATTCTACGGGAACAACTACCAGACTAGCTATCGTAAGTATTGTTGGAATGCCTTATTTTTCGTAGCATTACTAATACGAAAAATTTTAAAACATTTTACTTTGCACATCTGCGATAGGACTATGAGTTTTGATTGTTTCTACAAAGGAATATCTGCCTACAGATTAAAGCGTTTTAAGAATTTTGTTTTTTTTTTAAAAGATTATAAAAGTAAGTAAACACAAATTATTAATATACAGAAAATATGATTATTTGGCAATACAAATAACTTCAATTTCATTATTTAATCTCGTTTGACTAATATTATATCAACTTCACAGCACTTTATATCTCTCTGAGGCAACGATTAAACTTTTGCCCTCAAACGCTGCTGATTTCCGATGGGGAAAGTAAAATGATTTAACTTAACAAAATATTTGCAATATTGGATGGCAATGAATCGCCAATCGATTTTGCAATACTTAAAGAGAAGTAAAGTAAATGAGGATGATCTGTTTCTCTCTTTTATGTGTGTTTAGACAAAGATAAGTTGGTATACGAGTTTATCTTCCCTATTGTGACTATTACATATAGGCTTAAAGAACTCCTTATGGGTACCACCGCCCGACGGGGATAGGTGGCGGTTATGTCGGACTCGCACTGACTAAAACAACCTGTGTGCTCCACCACGCTGCTAATGGCAAGGGCAGGGTATCGTTGTACACATTGCCCCCATCGCCGTCGACAGCTGCTCTGATCCCAGAAACTCCTCCGGGTAAGGACCTCTCTAAGGGGGGTGGAGAGGTTCCGGGAACTTTTGTTTTGGACCCAATCTGCTGCTGGCGAGTCCAGATGGTAGCGACTTGCCTAAGCCCATCGTCTGCCGCCCTGTCTCTGATGCATCTGCATCTGATGCTCCCGATGCACCGAGAACACCTTCTCCGGGTAGGGACCCCTTGAAAGGGAAGCCCCCCTCTGCTAACCGATGCATCGGGAGCACCAGATACACCGATCGCCTCGGGGACCTGTAAGCCAGGCGTCAAATATACCCCGTCCTGAACGCCCGATCCCCTGTTAGTGCAGACGATTGGCTTGGGCAAGTCGCTAACACCTGGACTCACCAGTAGCAGATTGGATCCAGATATTTTTTAGATTGGATATGGAGTTCCCGGAAATGCTTTGCTGCCTCCCTCCGCAGATGGAGGTCATCGCTGCTTACGATAGCTCCTTACCCACCGTGTTTGTTACGTCACGGTCGACAAGGAAAGACCGCGACCCAAGTAGGGACCCCAACGCATTAGCGGGCGTTTCCGCCTCCACCGGGTAATTTTTTATAGAGATTTTCTTCCTCGCAACCCGAAGGTCACTGTTCCCATTGCTGGGCTTCCGGGCTTAGCTGACGGTGGCCGAAAACCATGTCCAACGAGACTTAAGTAAGCCTAACTGAACCTGTTGCTCATTAGAGACTCCAACCCCCAGAGTCCCCTGCCCATCCAGATATGCTACTCAGAGGGCTAAGCTGTGGTAGCCCAGCGGTAACACCCTGCGACTCTTTCGAGGAGGTCACGAGGGTTCAAACCCGGGCATCAATGAGTTTTTCTGTTAAAACTTTTGTGTCTAATTGATAATTGCAATTTATCACACGCTTTTCGGTGAAGGAAAACATAGTGAGGAAACCTGCATATCTTTAGAGAATTCTGGAGATATGTGTAACCTAGCAATCCGCATTGGAGCAGCGTGGTAGGTCTTAGTTCCAAAACTTCTCTCCACAAAAAACGGAGAGAAGAGGCCTATTCTCAGCTGTGGGATAGTAACAGGCCGCTACTTACAGTGGTCCGTTCGTCAAGACTAAGGAATACATATTAGAGATTCCAAATGCTCAGGGTGACTCACGAGGAGGTCGCCACTTTGGCATCTCAAATAGCTATGGCTCCCCTATTTTAGTATGAATAATAAGACACTTACACCATAGTTACCAGCCAGTATCGATGGAGGCTATAAAAATTTATTTCATGGTTTTTAATTAACATATACATCGTATCGTAACACGATAAAAATGTAAATATTTTTTATAACTAGAAAATATTTTCTTATCGCTAATACGTTTCTAGAAAAGACTTGAACGTAGAAGTGACTTGACGACGACTAGAAGTAGACTTTCGTTTCATTAGCAGGTCACAATAATCTGTTTAGACCATACTTTCGATCGATCAGAAAGCCTACTATACTCTTGAAGATTATTTGGAAGATAAGAATGTGTGGATATAGCTCTCTTTGAACCTGTACAAGACAGTAACGACTTAATGTAAATAGTATTAAGAATTATATTTTTAAAAGAGCAACCGCTGAGTTTCTTGCTGGCTCTTCTCGGTAGGAACAGCTTTCCGAACCAGCAGTAGAGTTGACGATTCAAAAGCACTTGTTTACAAGTTTATTTGAATAAAGAATATTTTGAATTTGAATTTGAATTGAATTAGAATTTAAGTATTCAGTGCCTGGTGAACGAACCTTGCTCGATAATTTTTTGCAAAATTAAAAAAAAACTTTAAAAAAAATAGGGTAGGTGGGGCTTGATCCTAGGTATTTTCATTTCCCGCGACCACCCGTTCCCCGAATAAGCTTCGCTGACTTGACAACTAACGGCTAAAATAGTGTTGTATTAAATGTAAATTTTAGTAGTTTTTTAATGCCCAAAACAGGGATTAAAGATTTTTTAAAATATACCTGGCTACATCGATTTTTCTCCTTCAAAACCTCCTGCAGAAGAGATATATATATATACTAGCGGCCTGCCCCTGCTTCGCACGGGTATAAAATATATATCCCATGTCAGTCAGTGTAAAAAAAATGATTAAAATTGATCCAGTTGTTTTGATTTATTCATTACTGCCCGTGGCCGTAGCGTTAAATTTGGAGAAAAACAATTTCCTTTCCCTATACCAAGAAGATTTCCTGCTATCTTTGGAATATCTAAATTCATATAGTACATTATTACTTATTTACTTTTATATTTTCCCTATGTATTTTATTTTTACAATTAATTACAGAATGTCTTTAAACAAACTCTTGAAAGAGCGACATCGCTGCTAAACTCGAAGTGTTATAGGGTAAAGCGCGGCCTCCTTACGGCATTTTAAATCTGTAATATCTCCGAAAATGTTCACTTAAATTACATGCTGTAAACGGCCATATTGATCTATATTAAATCAACTATTTATTTAAGGTACTTAATTGGATAAGGATTAATGCTGTATTGTATAAAAATTGCTTCAAAAATAAGGCATTATTTTTCGTAAAAAGTAAACGACAAAAAATGCTTTAGTGGGTTATCCATAAGCGATAGACATATACCATCGCTGACTTTTCTGTAGACCTTTTCAATGTGTACAAATACTTAGTACATTATTTTGATAAATCTCATAGGGTTTAGCCTGCGTTTGCAATGTAAGCGGAAAAAAATGAAATTATTTACAGAAACCTCAAAAATTACAGTATTTCTCTACTCCGTATTGAATGTTATTATACGTACAAACCTTCCTCTGGAATCACTCTATCTATTAAAAAAACCGCATCAAAATCTGTTGCGTAGTTTTAAAGTTTTATGCGTACATAGGGAAATATGGACTTTGTTTTATAATATGTAGTGATTGTTATTTTCCTCGCTAGAGAGCTCCGATCATAAATGCGTCCGATCGCTGCTAAATTCAAATGGTTAAAGGGCGAACAGCGTTTTTTTTTTTCGAATTTGACTAATGCTGTTAGCCATAATGGCTTTGACAGCGTCACCGATAAGACGGGCGAGCGCGGAAGCATCGCCGAGAGGCGAACCGCGACCTCCGACGCGCTATTTATAGGCTCGCGGCGCGGCCCCTGCATTTTAAATCTGTAATATCTTCGAAACTGTTTATTTAAATTACATGCTGTAAAGGGTCATATTGATCAATATTAAATAAACAATATATTTAAGGTTCTTAATTGGATAAGGATTAATGCTGTATTGTATAAAAATTGCTTTGAACATAAGGCATCATTTTTCGTAAAAAGTAAATGACAAAAACTGCTATTGTGGGTTATCCATAAGAGATAGACATATACTATCGCGGACTTTTCTGTAGACCTTTTTATGGTGTACAAATACTTAGTACATCATTTTGATAAATCTCGTAGGGTTTAGCCTGCGTTTGCAATGTAAGCGGAAAAAATGTAATTATTTACAGAAACCTCAAAAATTACATTATTTCTCTATTTCGTATTGAATGTTATTATACGTACAAACCTTCCTCTGGAATCACTCTATCTATTAAAAAAAACCGCATCAAAATCGGTTGCGTAGTTTTAAAGTTTTATGCGTACATACGGAAATATGGACTTTGTTTTATAATATGTAGTGATATATAAATCGATCTAGGTAGATTTTTTTAAAGAAGAAATCGTTGGGCACTTATCAAACTGCTAAAATGATAGCCTAATGGTAACTAATGGTATGAGTGATAGCCTAATGGTAACGGGCGCATGAAAAAATATCTAAAACCCGGGTTCGAGTCCCACATGTCCACCCACTCTCTCTTTCTTTTTTTTTCTATTTGTTTCTATTTTTTTTTTACCGAGGAAGGCTCGTTTACCACGTACTTATAACATAAAAGTAATAATAATGATGAACTATTATCAAATTACGAACACTGGGCGACCGCTAGATTTTTTTTTTATAAATCTGTTTTTCGAGTTCTAATCTTTTTAGTTAAATGCTTTAAGAATAAGGCCCCAAGCCACCGTCGAAGGTCTCCTTTGTCACGGTAGTTACCAGATAATACGTGTCAATGGCACTACTCGGCGACGCGGTGTTACGAAAATCTATTACCACATGCGTCGAGAGAACCAAGTTTATTCAACTCCTAACTGTTAGTTAACGAAGCGTGTTTATTGCACCGCGAATCTTACAGACACTAAAATAATAAGTATCTAGCCATATTAATACCAACGTTGCTTATAATTTAAGGCCCTAAAAAGTAAGTACCTGGTTGGAATTGCTCGGTAATTTTTAATTCTTAAAAGAAACTTTTTAAAAAATGAAATAATATTTGAAAGGTGGGGCTCGATCCTAGGTATTTTCATTTCTTGCGACCACCCGTTAACCGAATAAGCTACGCTGTTTTGACAATTTACGGCAAAAATAGTGTTTTATATTCAATGTCAATTTAAGTAATTTTTAAATGCCTGAAAACAGGAATAAAACGACATTTGTTTTAAATAAAACCTGGCTAGATCGATTTTTCTCCCCCAAAATCCCTGAGACCGGCCGTCTACTTGACGGTTGCTTCTTGCTGGTCTGCTTGCTTATAACTTAAAGCCTGTACGGGCTGCTACTATGCGCTCTTTGGTTGATAGATTGATAGTAATTGATAGATTGCGGCGCTTAATATTGATAGATTTATTTTTTATAATGATAATGATAATGTGATATGATATTAATTTGATAAGTTGAGCACGCGCGGCCGCTAACGTCGTACTGATTTATAATTGATTTGATATTAACAATATGGAGTAAATGCCGATGTTGCAAATGTACGAGTTAGCCCGTACAAAGCCCTATAAAAAGTTATAAAAGTAAGTAAGTAAGTAACGGCCTGATACTATCCCACTGATGGGCATAGGCCTCCTCTCTCCATTTTTGGAGAGAAGGGTTGAAGCTAAGACCTACCACGCTGCTCCAATGCGGATTGGTAGGTTACACATATCCCTAGGATTCTCTAGAGATATGCAGGTTTCTTCACGATGTTTTCCTTCACCGAAAAGCGTGTGATAAATTGCAATTATCAATGAGACACATAAGTTTTTAATAGAAAAACTCATTGGTGTCTGCCCGGGTTTGAACCCATGATCGTCTCTAGAGATTCACACGGTCGCACCGCTAGGCCATCACAGCTTAAAAAGTTATAATTAATTTTAATATAATCTTACCGTGTGATATCCAGCCGAGTAGAATAGACCACCCTTTCGTACCGAGGTGTCATAAAAAGCGACTAAGGTACGGTACCCGCCGTGTAGACCATCCTCTTTCTTACCGAGGTAGTTTAAGATAAGTTGGCGTCAGGCAGGCGGTGGATCGTAAAATACTTAGCCAAATCATATGACAACATGTTTAAAACTTGTTGTGCCGACCACCTTAGAGTGGGATAAGGGCAGGAGGATTATAAATATTACGATACAATTATAGACATTTGTGTTTTATTTCTTAACGTCAACCCACTGTTTTTTGTCAAAGTTTTTATTTGTTCAAAAAACAAAAACAAATTATAATTGCAACTTCTTGAGTCATAACTAACAATTAATTCTTACGAGTATATGTATATTAGCAAATAATGGGTTGTCCTTGCTAATTTACATTTGAACGCGTCATAGCAACTTGATTCAACATTCTAATGTTAAGGTATTTCCTCAAATTGCAATTGATATTTTGTCTGTGTTCTGTGATAATCAGAGTTCTGTCATTGTATTGAAGGTTAGGAATTTGATTTCTGGTATTGCAATATTTGTCAAGTTTAGTCTAGGATTTATCGCAAAATGATACTGCTAAACTATGTTAAAATGATTTATTTTGTTTCGAAAATTTAGTGATTTACATTTTATTTTCATTTTTATAGAACTTTGGAAATAGTCGAACCAGACTGACGTTAGAGATTTGAAAAAATAATCAATCTTTATAATAATCTATTCATCATCTTCATTATCTTCCTGCCCTTATCCCACTCTAAGTGGGGTCGGCACATGTTATAAACATGCTGTCACATGATTTGGCTGCGTTTTTACCACCGGCCGCCTGCCTGACGTCAGCTTACGTTAGTCGTATTTTCGATACCTCGGTAAGAAAGGGGGTGGTCTATTCTACTAAACCGGATACCACACGGTGGGTCAATTTACCTTAGTCGTATTTTACGACTCCTCGGTAAGAAAGAGGGTGGTCTATTCTACTCAATCGGATACCGCACGGTGGGTCAACTTACCTTAGTCGCCTTTTACTGTAAGAAATGAGGTTGGTCTATTCTACTCAGCCGGATACCACACGGCGGGTCGACTTACCTTAATCGCCTTTTACGACACCTCGGTAAGAAATGAGCTTGGTCTATTCTATTCAGCCGGATACCACACGGCGTCCAAAAGTAAGTTAGAAGGTAAGTAACTGAATTTCGATACCACGTTAGCGGAGAGTATTTACTTACGATGAAAAGGAAAATTGCAGAAAATCGCTAAATGCGCATATAATCGCTAAGTATGTTTATGTTAGAGAAAGTGTTAGTCCGTAGTGATTGACCGTTATCACAGAACTATAATTCAAAAATAGCCCTTATTGTTATTAGAATAAGAACTACATACATTGTACATATATTACACAAAGTACAGTGGACATGCGATTTTACTAACCAGTCGTTGCAATTTATAACTTAACTTTTTGATATAAGGATGATTTTTGAATTATTTCTTTTTGCGTATTAAAGGTATATTATTTACAAATATTTGCTGTGTTAATTATTAACCATTACAAAGAAATAGCACCATCTCTACAAAAATAATATCTATTTAGTACATATAATATAAAGTACAGTGGACCTGCGATTTTACTAACCGGTCGTTGCAATTTATAACTTAACTTCTGTACATAAGGATGATTTTGTGCTGTAATTTATTTGGCGTATTAAAGCAATATGTGCAAATATTTGCACTGTAAATTCTTAACCGCTAATCAAATAAAGGGTTGAAGTATTGTTATAAGATATGCGATAGGGGCAAATAGTCATAAATATCATCATATTATATTTATATTTTTACTTGTAAAATAATTTTGTATGATTTAAATTTAAGGTAAGTGCACTAGTAATTGACCATGTACTAGTAGTTGACCGTTTTGTATGAAATTTTAAATAATAAGCGTTTTGTTTGTTGTAGCTATTAAAAAATATGAATTAATAAAACATGCTCCTGCCTTTATCCCACTCTAAGTGGGGTCGGCACAATATGTTAGAAACATGCTGTCATATGATTTGGCTACGTATTTTATGACCGGCCGCTTGCCTGACGTCAACTTACCTTAGTCGTATTTTACGACACCTCTATAAGAAAGAGGGTGGTCTATTCTACTAAACCGGTATTCACACGGTGGGTCAACTTACCTTAGTGGCCTTTTACGACACCTCGGTAAGAAATGGGTTTATAGTTGTAACACCTCAATAAAGCAGAGAGTGATCTATTATATTCAGCCGGATACCATATGGCGGGTCAACTTAGCTTAGTCGCCTTTTACGACACCTCAGTAATAAAGAGGGTGGTCTATTCTATTCAGCCTGATACCAAACGGCGGGTCAACTTACCTTAGTCGCCTTTTACATAAAACCTCAGTAAAAAAGAGGGTGGTCTATTGTACTCAGCCGGAACACATTAAGGAAAAAAATACAAATAAAAGTAATAGTTGACTTGATCAAAAGATTTCTAATTTTAATTCGCCATTTCATTCATTTCATTATAAAGTTTTAGTTTGCCACTACGAATTGTAATTCTTTTTGCAATCCGGAAAGAGAATATTAATTGCTCAAATACTATATTAAATATTAAATTCAAATATTTTAAAGGCCAATTAAAATAATTAATTTCTTTTAGAACGGAAGTCAGCCCAACTAAAAAATTATATCCGGTCTTACGACATAACTTGAAGGTTACAGTTAACTGCAACCGAAAGTAATTTGCACATATTTTTTCACATTAAACTAAATTGTGATCTTGTGATAACGAAACGTCCGTGACATTATCCTTATCCTAATATTATAAAAGCAAAAGTATGTCTGTCTGGTTTACTCAGCGCAGGCAAGGAAATCTTTAAATTTTGCCGTTTTCGTTATATCTTTTATTGCTGCTCCTCCTTTATTCATCTTAGCGTGTTATATATCCCATAGTCTTCCTCGATAAATGGACTATTTTACACTAAAATAATTTTTCAAGTCGGTGCAGTAGTTCGTGAGTTTAGCGCGTCCAAACAATCAGAAAACAAACTCAATAGCTTTATATATTAGATGTATAAGATTTAAATTCTCTCAAATTTCATCACTATTGATCCAGCGGATTATTTGTGAACGCATCATAGACAAACAGACTTGCATCTATACTAATATTATAAATGCAAAAACCTGTCTGTGACGCTTCCACAGCTAATCTGCTAGACTAATATTGATAAAATTTGGCACAATTTACCTTATACACCGGGATAAAATATAGTATAAATATAGTTAAATTTAGTTTTCTTTTCGAGAGTAGAAACAAACATATTTCGAAATTGAAGGTATACTTAAACATTTATCAAATTTTTTTGCATAATTTATAATCTTGGTATGAATTTAATAGATCGTGACAGTATGTATAATGAGATAGTTGGCGTTGGGTTTTTCCTTATGGACTGTTGTGAACAGATTTATATATCTACATATTAATTTATCACGGAATGTCTTGTGATATTGACAAAAATAAATTTAAATTTAGAATTTCGCGAAAGCGTCATTATAAACGGCAATCCCGCTTTGGAAAACTGCCATAGCTATAACAATCAGACATCAGAAGGGTATAATTATGAACGAGGTGTCGTAAAAGGCGACTTAGGTATGTTGACCCACCGTGTGGTATCCGGGTGAGAAGTATAGACCACCCTCTTTCTTACCGAGGTGTAAAAGGCGAATAAGGTACGTTGAAGTCAGCCGATCGGTCAAATAAGTAGCCAAATCATGTGACAACATGTTTATAAAATGTTGTGCCGACCATATTACCCTATCATATTACCTTAGTCGCCTTAACGACACCTCAATCAGAAATGACGGTAGTCTATTCTACTCAGCCGGATACCACACGGCCTTACAGCGTATAGGTCCAAATTTTTTTATTATTGTTTAGAATAATTTATAGAAGTAGGACTTTTCGGAGATCTATTATACAAAAAAATAACAAAATTATTTTGCTACAATCCGCGATGAAGTAAAATAGAATAGGTATATATAATGCTAAATATAGAGTGGACAATCCGTTTTCATACCTGATAAATACAGGATTCTTAAAAAGTCATGCACAAACCTCCACCGCCGCCACCACAATACATAAGCACTACACACGTTCACTATCATAAAATCAACAATCGTCCCGTAACCGAAGCATCATCAGGAGATAGAGATACTACTGAACAGATTTTTGTACGGTTTTTACTAAAAGGTAGTGCGATTCTTCCGGAAGGTTTAGGTTAATAGTGTTTTATGTAAATTGTGTTGAAGAAGTCGCGCATTTGTAATCGCTATTATTGATTAACTAAATTCTAAACAAACGTGACTTGTTTAGATTAGTTTCAAATCAAATGAAATCAAATATTTTATTTGTGCATTACAGTATTAAATGGATCTTTAAATGGAGTTTATAAACTTATCCGCGTTCATCCATCACCTAGAAGTAACCAGTTCAGTTATTTCTCCATTGAGTAATGTTATATAATGTTTAACGAGTTACTTGGCCAGTAATATTTAACTCACGCCATTCCGTTGGTTAGTGAGGCAACGTTTGCTTAACATTTTTCATCTATACTAATATATAAAGCTGAAGAGTTTCTTTTTTATTATTTGAACGCGCTAATCCCAGGAACTACTGGACCGATTTCAAAAATTATTTTAGTGTAAGATAGTCCATTTATCGAGGAAGGCTATAGGCTATATAACATCACGCTAAAATGAATAAGAGAGGAGCAGTAATAAAAAATAGTACAAAAACGGCAAAACCTTGACCGAGAGACTACATACAAGTATATATAACATCACGATAAGATAAATAGGAGAGGGGCAGCAATAATAAAATATTATGTAAAATTTAAAGCTTTCCTTGCGCGCGCTGAGTAAACGGTAATAGTTATTCAAAAATCATATATTACAAAATTGTTCCCCTCTTAAAATTCTAAATAAAAGTCCGCGACAGCATATGTCTAGCTTTTAAAAATAACCTACTTTAACCATTTTTAGGGTTATGAAAATACAATATTACGGTTTTAATTTCCTTTAATTCCACGCGAAATTTAATTCCACGCGTGCGGAGCTGCTGGCGATTGCTAGTGTTGTATAAAACGATAAGGATCGGCAGCCATTTGACAAAACATGTTATAAAATTTTTTTGGCCGGTCAGCTGGTTACATGCGTTCGCAACAGGATGCTACCTTCACATGTTACCACATGCTAAATGTAACCTGAAAGCACAGCTTGTTACTATCCTACTGCTGAGTATGGGCCTCCTCTCTCACTATTTTTTTTGGAGTGAATGTTTGGCGTTAAGGCATATCCCGTTGTTCCAATGCGGATTGGCAGGTTACACATATCCCTAGGTTTCTCTAGAGATATACAGGTTTTCTTCACGATGTTAGCCTTCACCGAAAAGAGTGTAATAGTGTAATAAATTTTTAAAATTAGGCACATAAGTTTTACTAGAAAAATTCATTGGTGCCTGCCCGGGGTTCGAACCCCGATCGCACCTGTGGCTATCACAGCAATGTTACCTTATACCCAGTAAAATGTGACGCATCGGCCTCAACGTAACAACTCCCACGCAGCTATAAATTATTGGTATTAATTATTGGCCCGCGTCGAGTTTTGGCGTCACGCGATCTAACGTGACGGATATCTGTGAAATAGACACATTAAATGTTGTTAAAGAATCTTTTACGCGACACGCAGGTAATTAATAAAAATAATTATATAATAATAATAACGCCGTGTTATATCCGGCTGAATAGAATAGTACCACCCTCAATTCTTACTGAGGTGTCGTAAAAGGCGAATAAGGCAAGTCGACCCGCCGTGTGGTATACGGCTGTGTAGAATAGACAAACCTCATTTCTTACCGAGGTGTCGTAGAAGGCGACTAAGGTAAGTTGACCCACCGTGTGGTATCCGGTTTGGTAGAATAGACCACCCTCTTTCTTACCGAGGTGTCGTAAAATACGACTAAGGTAAGTTGACGTCAGGCAGGCGGTCGTAAAAACGCAGCCAAATCATGTAACAACATGTTTAAACATGTTGTGCCGATCTCACTTAAGAGTGGGATAAGGGCAGGAAGATGATGATGATGATACAATATCTATACATATTATAAAACTCCTCAAAAGCTGTCTGTATGTGATTGATTTTCGCAAAATCTATTCAACAAAATTATTATATGTATATTGTGCGGTCTTTACTGAAAGATAATAAATATAATAGTAGAAAGCAATATTTAAATGTTTTAATAGTACATTCAACGTAACGGCTTAATCGATTTTGATTGAAATTTCACTGGAAGATAGAGGAGGTTGTGGAGTAACATATATGCTAATTTTTATCCTAAAATTCCCGCGAGATCGGGATTTAAGCGATACAAACTTTGTGACACACAGATTTTCAAGCGAGCGAAGCTAGCTAGTATAGTATATTCCAAGGTAAACCTCAATATTTTTGGCTACCCTATAATATAAGATTATCGGCTGTGATAAAATAAACGAAGTTACCTAAAGCCATTTTCTTTGTTAACTGCGTGCTACATTTGTTGCCCCCATTTCTGGGTATTAATTATTTCTTGAAGAAAGGTTTCTTGACCCTTTGCGTCCTACATTAACGTTTTAATCGATTTATGAGTGACTGTTCGCGGTGGCAGTGACTCTACTTTCAACTCCTTGGTTCGCGGGTTCGATTCCGAGGGCCAAACTTTTCTATAAACAATTTGTTATATATATGTATTTAAATACGTATTTAAAATCATATACATATGTATAAATTCATTCAGCATGTAGGGGGTTTTTGGGGGAGAGAAATCGATCTAGATAAATTTTATTTAAAAAAAAAGTCTTTTTATCCATGTTTTCGGGCTCTAAATTTTTTTTAAATTTACGTTGAATACAATCACAATTTTTCTCTGTCAAATGTAAAGTCATGACAGCGCCCCCACCTGCCTAATTATTTTTTCTTTTTTTTAATTTAGTTTTTTTTCAATTTAAATTTTTTCATATCTTTAAAAAAAATTACCGAGCTAGGCTTGGTTACTATACTATTTATTTATATGTCAATATTGACGATAATAATCTAAGTATTTCAGTCTTATAAATCATATATTACCTTGTTATTGTATTTCATTGAAGAAGAAGAAGAAGAAGAAGAATACTCTTTATTGTACACACAGAAAAGAAATTTTTTACAGACATTTATAAAAATACAGGTACAATAAGGCGGCCTTATCGCTAACCAGCGATTTCTTCCAGGCAACCTTAAACGTTATGATGCTGAATAAAATAACTGGTAGGATAGTGTACCACAGAGTATACAAAAATATTTATAAAGTAAAATAATATATATTTCTCGACATATAATAAACTTACATTTAATATACACGAATACATTAACAAATATATATGTAATATATGTATATAAATATATATATATATATATATATATATATATATATATATATATATATATATATATATATATATATATATATATATATATTTTAATATATAAATACATAGATAAAGTCGTCGTCTGTTTAGGCGGATAGTGTAAGATAATGTTTCTTCACCAGTCTTTTAAATGTATTCAGTGATTTAGCCTGTCTTATAGTCGGAGGCAGTGTGTTCCAGAGTTTGATAGCTGTAACAGTAAATGAGTTACCATAAAAAACTGTATTATGAGAAGGCATTTTCAATTTTAAATATTCAGTAGCCCTCATAATGCGATCTGGTGAACCACGAAACTTAAACTTTTCCTTCAAGTAAGAAGGAGCCATAGGATTAAATAACACACAGTACAGAAGGCAAAGTATATGCATATTCCGGCGAAAACGTATAGGTAACCACTTGAGCTTTGTACGAAATTCAGAAACGTGGTCATATTTGCGTAGTCCAAATATGAACCGAATACAGAGATTTTGGAGTCGCTCAAGCTTGTTTAACTGGACTTTGGTTAAATTGGGATAGCTTACATCGGCGTAGTCGAGAATAGTAAGAAGTAGAGATTGTGCTAACATAATTTTGGTAGGTATAGGAAGAAATGATCGTAAACGCCGTAAAGAACTCATTGACGCAAAAGTTTTCCTGCTCAACTCTTTCATATGTTTTGTCCAGGATAAAGATGAATCAAAATGGATTCCAAGATTTTTTACACTTGAGCAGTATGGCAAAACAACACCATTAAATACAACAGGCGGTATGTATACCTTGTCAAGCCTTGATATCATGCTTCGACTGCCAATAACAATAGCCTGCGACTTGTCTGGATTAACTTTTAGGCCAAAGGATTTGCTCCAGTCAGAAATAGAGGCAAGGTCATTGTTAATGGCAGAAACAGCCATGGACAGATTTTCAAGTTTTGACTGGGTATAAATTTGGATATCATCTGCATACATGTGGTAGAGAGAAGTGATACTTTGAGATATCGTATTGATGAAGATGGCAAAAAGAAGTGGTGACAACACGCCTCCTTGAGGGACTCCTGCCTGCACATCACACCACGATGATAATGTATCATCGATGCGAACCCGCTGTCGGCGCCCCTTAAGGTAACTCTGAAACCACCCAATCACCAACGGAGACATGTTTAGAGAACGTAGTAGGCTCAGCAATATGTCAAAATTTACTGTATTAAAGGCGTTACTAAAATCCAGTAAAGTAAGAACTGTGAGCTGTTTATTGTCCATACCCCATCGAATATCGTCTGTTACCTTAATCAACGCCGTAGCAGTACTATGGCCAGGACGGAAACCAGATTGAAGGGAGTTAAGGACGCTGTGAGTATTAAGGAATAGACTTAGTTGATGATGGACTAGTTTTTCTAGGACTTTGGAAAGGAACGGCAAAATGGAAATAGGACGGAAATCCTTGTATTCATAGGAATTGGCTTTTTTAGGCAATGGGGTAACCTGAGCGGATTTCCAGGCGTCAGGAAATACAGCAGAAGTAATGGACTCATTAAGGAGATGGGTTAAGATAGGACATATTATGTCTAGGATTGGGATGACCATATTACGGCTTATGTTGTCAGTACCAACAGCATTTGAGGAGATAGACGATATACTTCTCTTAATGTCACATTCAGTGAATGGATTAAAACTAAACTGTGGGTAACGTGGAGTTAAAGGTAAAGAAAGAATACTTAGGGTGCGGTTTTTTTCGATGTCATCAATCTCATCGGACGTAGCAAAATGTTTATTCAGAAGCTCAACGTTAATGTTGTTGTTTGAGAGAGTTTTATTAGAGGACGATTTACCAACTCCAAGAGATTCAAGAAATTTCCAGACTTTTGCTGGGTCACCATTTTCAACAGATTTATGGATATGGCGTCGTTGTGCATCTCTACAACATGTATTGCAGCGATTTCTGTACTTAATATATTTTGCACGATTGGTTTCTGAATCACATAGTTTCAATTTTAACTTGGCTTTATTCTTCTTATTCATTAAGGACTTGATGCTATCAGAAAGCCAAGGGGCAGGAAGATGTTTAATTTTTATAGGTCTGACAGGAGCGTGTACATCATATAACTTTATTAAGAGAGAGTTAAATATTTCTACTTTTTTATTTAAAGAATCGGCAGTCATTACTGATGACCAATCTGTCCCAGTAGCATCCTCGCGTAAGCGATTTACATCCATACCTCCAAAATTACGCTGCAGAAGTATTCTCGATTTAGATTTAGGAGGACGAATTTTAAAAGAGATATATATTAAATCATGATGCGAAAAAGCATTTGCTGAAAGTTGGCCATGCTTTGAAACATAGTCCGGAGAGGAAACCATAATAAGGTCTAGAAGGGATGGTGCACAGCCAGGAAAATTATGAGTTGGATCCAATCGCAAGATTTGCATATTGCAAGACTCTGTAATAGACGTCAGTTTATTGCTCCGGCTATCACCCTTAAGCAAACAGGTGTTAAAGTCCCCCATAATGATGGTGTGATTATAGACTGGCGTTAAATTCTCAAGTATGTTCTCAAAGGAGGAAAAATAATTAACAGATGATGAAGGACTATAAAACACACCAAGTAATATTTTAGTGTGGGACATTAGAACCTCAATAAGTAAATGCTCAGCTTCATCAGCAGTAGGAGGCTGAGTGGAGGAACTCACAATGGAAAAAGGGATGTATGATCTTAGGTAAATCGCTACTCCACCACCCCCCTTGCCGACACGGTCATTGCGAATCAGGTGAAAGCCGGGTAACGAATAAGACGTGGACGGTAGACACGGTTTGAGCCAGGATTCTGAAATTAGAATAGCGTGGATATTTCGAGACTCAAAAGATGCAAGCATATCGGAATAATGAGCCGGAATACTTTGGGCATTAATTCATTGATCAAACGTGTTGTACATTTTGGCGCTTACACAGGATACCAATTTATAATACATAGTTAATATAATACTTTATATTCATACATGCGTTCAGCAGTGATTACATTTAATTATTGGCCTTGACAAAAATTTTAACACGCGTTAGTTACCTTTGGCGTAATTCCTAAGATATTCATGTAAATTATATGAAATAAAGAATTGTTAAACTAAGCATGAAATTCTTAAAGTACTACAGTATTTAAGTTGATAAAGATTAATAATAAAAATACACGAAAATGTGTGTGAACGTGGTTGCTGACTATGGGCCTTGTAAAAAAAGTTCAGAGTCACTCAGCGGTCGATCGAGCGAGCTATGCTTGGTGTATCTCTACGCGATCAAATCAGCAATGAGGAGATCCGTAGAAGAACCAGAGTAACCGACATAGCTCATCGTATCGAGAAGCTGAAGTGGCCATGGGCGGGGCACGTAGTAGGTAGAACCGATAGGCGTTGGGGTCCTGGAATGGCGGAAGGAAGGTGCTGGAATGGTGACCTCGCACCGGAAAGCGCAGCGTCGATAGACCCCCAACAAGGTGGACGACGACCTCAAAAAGGTGGAGATCCCTTAAGGAGACCTATCTCCAACGGTGGACGGCCATCAGTTGAGAAAGAAGAAGACATGTATATAATATTCGCATTGTCCCTGACCATTTGAACTGTACTCTTTGTATTAAGTAAAGGTAATTTGAAATGGCGCTGCTTAACTAGTTGATATAAATGTGTTAGTGCTAATGTTTATAATGACTCTGTGACCACCACCCTGTGGAATACCATAGTTCCCATTCCGAGATGCACTTCTCTTGAATGACGAACAAAGACTGAACGCCACTGAAACGTTTAATCAATAGGAAGACTCCACCGAAAACAATACGACACAGTGTTGCCAACATATCAGTCAAAAGGGCGCGAAACTCTTGTTTCATGACAGTGTTGCTATAAAATACAAAGCGAAAGTCATTGGCGACAACACGCACATATTTTAAATCCGTTTGAGTGGTTAAATGCGAGAGTTGGAGCGTTCTTTTAGCTTACGAGCTCTACTACGAATTTTGCATGTTCATAACTGTAAAATTGTCTATTTGAATATAGAATGTTTTGAGTTTTGTCTTAGTTTTGCAAATTAGACAGACGAAATGGCCGGCTTAACTAGTATAATAGTAAAATACGAGTTTACGATCAGTAAAACAACTCGTACGAGTATGTACACGATCTAGATCAGTTGACGGCATTGCGATCGCAAGGTTGGCAGTACCTCGGTGACCTCACCTTACTCATTGCTATAAATCGGGTACAGTTTTTTATAGGCCTTATTTAATAAACGCAAAAGCCAATGGTATTGCTTAACTGTAAAAAAAAAGTAAAATCGTAATGTGAATACGCTGAACGCATTATTCGCTCGCTGACTTTACCAATTGCTATTTTTATATAAAAAAATAATGTTTGTCTATATATATATATCACTTATAAGCCGTGTGGTATCCAGCTGAGTAGAAAACACCATCCACATTTCTTATCGAGATGTCTTAAAATACAAATAAGGTCGACAGATTAAGGATGGCGGACGGTCGTAAAATACGTAGGCAAATCGTGTGACATGTTTATAACATGTTTTGCCGACTCCACTTACAGTGGGATAAGGGCAGGAAGAAGAACATTAATCAAAATCAGGAAGGGATAAAGAAAATTGGAATTAAATACCATTGTACTAGCGGAATTTAACATAGTAAGCCAACTTGGCGATCAGCCAACGCTTCCCACCAGTTTAAAATCTGAGCGAATATATGTTCTAAATATGGTATCGTCTTGATTGACACCAGATAACTATAGCGCCATAGTTTAGCTGGCTAAAGAAAAGAATCCATTTAAAATATAAAAAAAAGAACACACAAAAATAAAAAAATCAATAGAAATAAAATTAATTATGTGTATAGTTATAGTAATTGCAACATAACAGATAATACAGTCTAAGGCAGGGATTGTGTACCTATGGCACGCAACACAAAAATCTTCCAAACAATCATCCAAAGAAATTCACAAAATAAATTCACGTAATACACCAATTACTATAATTAAACTGCGCTAGTAATTGAAACATAGGGCACGGCGTGTGGTATCCGGCTGAATAGAATAGTACCACCCTCAATTCTTACTGAGGTGTCGTAAAAGGCGACTAAGGTAAGTCGACCCGGTATCCGGCTGAGTAGAATTGACCAACCTCATTTCATTACCGAGGTGTCGTAATATATCTTTGTATATATGCATTTTTTTCTACCGTTTAATACTTTTAATGTATAATACAATAAAGAAAACGTTTTATGTTTTGAACCTTCTTTACTTCAACTGTACTTGATTATAATGACACTATAAGATTTGGTCACAGTTCGCCGGCGGACCTTGTAACAAGTTTTTATACAGCCTTCACTCGCCACTTATCACTTAACTGACAGACAATGGTTCAATCATACTACTATAAATAGTTGTATGTTGTTATTAACGCTTTGTTTTTTAGTTTCTCATACGTACAGCTATAGTAATATCAACCATAATTATATTTCCTTGCGGCAAATAATGTACATATTTTTATACTAGCGGTCTAAAGAGGGTGGTCTTTTTTACTAAACCGGTACCACACGGCGGGTCAACTTACCTTAGCCGCTTTTTACGGCACCTCGGTAAGAAATGAGGGTGGTCTATTCTACTCAGGATACCACGTGGCTAAAATGTTTGATCTAAAAGTCCATTATATATACATTTCTTGGTGATTGCGTCACGTGTTACAAAATATATTATGCGAAGGTAAACAAGCAGTTAGCTGAGTTAATTAATTACTTACTGGGACTAACCTACTGTAATATAATGAAATGGAAGTATAAACCGGCTGCACGTTATTTACTATAATTATAAGTATTACAATCTGTCGGTGTTGTGACAATGAGTCATCAAGGAAATAAGGGAGCATTTAGAGTAGATCAAATCTTTAATATTTAAATGAGTTAATCTTGTATATAATAAATAAATATATGGGACACTTAGACACACGGTCGTCCGTCCCTAAAGTAAGTAACTTAATACTTGTGTTATGGTAAACAGACAACTGGTGAATATATACTTACATATTTTTAAATACATACTTAAATACAAATATACTCTCAGGCTCAAAGACCAACAAATAATTTATAGAAAATGTTGTCCCTCGGCGGGAATCGAACCCACGACCCGCGGAGCTGAAGGCAGGGTCACTACCCACTGCGCCAACGGGCCTTTCAGTATATATAGATATATTCTAAATTTCAGAATCAGCTTCAACGATTTTCATGAAACTTAATATATAGAGGGTTTGGGGGCGAAAAATCTTTAAAGAAGTCAAGTTTAATTTAAAAAAATGTCTGTTTTCAGGCACTAAAAAAATTTCTAAAATAGAAAAAAGCTAAAAAAAACAGGAGCTTAAATTTGCTGTCACGACAAAATCACAGAGTAATTCATTACTTTTGTATTATGGACATCTCATAGTAATCTAAGTATATAAATTTTAGTATTTTTAATGAAGAATGTGTACAACGAACGTAACTCAGTTTTTTTACTCAGCTTACATAACGTTATCTACATCTGTTACGAAATCTTATATATCTTCATAATTTAAGATAATGCTACTATACAATAATTATCTTTCTGTTTATGACACGTATAAAGATAAACTTCAGATAATAAATCTAACTTTAAGCAAACATGGAAACTGTTTAATAGTAACAAAAGGAGTTAAACAACAGCCTGTCGGAATGTCATCCCTCTGCCCTTATCCCACTCTAAGTGGGGGTGGGTACAACATGTAATAAACTTGTCAAATTCAAATTCAAAATATTCTTTATTCAAATAAACTTGTAAACAAGTGCTTTTGCATCGTCAACTCTACTGCGGGTTCGGAAAGCTGTTCCTACCGAGAAGAGCCAGCAAGAAACTCGGCGGTTGCTCTTTTAAAAATATAATTCTTAATACTATTTACATTAAGTCGTTACTGTCTTGTACAGGTTCAAAGAGAGCTATATCCACACATTCTTATCTTCTAAATAATCTTCAAGAGTATGGTAGGCTTTCTGTATCAGCCTCTTTTTAACAGTGCTTTTAAACTGCTGTAATGGCAAAGCTGAAATTGATTGCGGAATTTTATTATAGAAACTTATCACTTATACTTAATTATTACTTTACTTATTAACTGTCTCATGATTTGCCTACCTATTTTACGACCGGCCTGCCTGACGTCAAATTATCTTAGTCGTATTTTACGACATCTCGTCTATTCGACTCTATATTATATTTTTTTTATTTGACCACGCTCTTAAAAATTAATCTATTCTTGTGCTAATTATACATGAATTATTTTATTCAAATGAATTCAGTTCAATAAACTTATTAAAAACGACGTTAAGATAAAGTTATATAATAAATAAATAATTAATTTATATTATAACGTTATGGCAACATCTGGCTGCGCTTCGTAGTATAGGATTCTGTTATTAACTGTGAGTGAGAAAATCAGGACCCTATGTAGTAAAAAACTGTCATTACCAGTTAAAAAAAACCTCCGATTGCCACAAACTTTACAGTATCATCCGCAGATCATTCTAAATATTGACTGAAAATTTCATTAAAATCGGTCTAGTCGTTTCGGAGTTTATAAAGGGCATACAGACATTCATTTATATATATAAGAAGAAGATAAAGCACCGTCTGCACTAGCAATAAACATTGCGATATCTATAAAAAGAATGAGTTTAAACCCTTATTAAAATATTATATATTTTCTCCGTTTAACCACAGAATTAAAATTGACCAAATTTTAAAGATTAAACGTATATCGCATTTTACTTTTATATTTAAATTTTCAATATATATAGTTTTAACGCTATATCCATAAAATTGAACGTTCCATCAACTTTATTGAGTTAAAACATGTTATATCATGTGCGGCATCGAAGTGAAAACGATTGGCTTTTACTACTTTCAATTTATTATAGAAGTGAAACTTTGGTTGTGTTACAGTATAACGCAATAACTTTTGTCGGTCTGTTGGCCTTGATCTTTCCAGTTAAATCATTTTTTCTATTCAGGTTTCCTGATTGTGCTACTTAGTCTAAGTGACTCATATACAAGTATTACCCGAAGTTAAGACGCCGTGTGGTATCCGGCTGAATAGAATAAACCACCCTCTTTCTAACCGAGGTGTCGTAAAAGACGACTAAGAGAAGTTGACCCGCCGTGTGGTATACGGCTGAGTAAAATACTATATTTATAAAATAATAATCTTTATTACCGAGGTGTCGAAAATACGACTAAAATAAGTTGACGTCAGGCAGGCCGTAAAATACGTAGCCAAATCATGTTACAACATATATGTAACATGTTGTGTCGACCCCACTTACAGTGGGATAAGGGCAGGAGGATAATGATTACCCGAAATTAAGCGAAGAGAAGTTATCTTAGTCGCATTTTACGACACTTCAATAAGAAAGAGGGTGGTCGATTCTACTCAACCGGTTTTTTTTAAGACAAGAAAAAACTCCTTATGGGTACCGCCGCCCGACGGGGACAGGCGGCGGTTATGTCGGACTCGCACCGACTAAAACAACCTGTGTGCTCCACAACGCTGTTAGTGGCGGGGATAGGGTACCTATGAAGACATTGCCCCCATCCCCGCCAGCAGCAACTCTGTACCCCAGAGTGCGCCACCTCTAGGTCGGGGCCTCTTTAAAAGTGGCCCCTCCCTCCGCTGGACGATGCATCGGGAGCACCAGATGTATCGATCGCCTCGGAGACCTCATAGGGTGGGCTTTCAATTAAACCTCGTTCGGAACGCCCAGAAGGTCCCCGTTAGGGCGGCACGCGATGGTCTTGAGCGAGTCGCCTGCGCCCGACTCGCCTGCGCCTGACTCGCCTGCGGTGGATCGGATCCAAGGACTCGACATCCCTGATCCGCACCGCCGCCTCCTTCCGTGAGATAACGTCCTCGCAGAGGCCATCGCTGCCCACGATCGCTCCCTGTCCACCATGGCACGAACCACAGTCGGCAGGGAGAGATCGTGCCCCACCTGTGCCACGAGTTCCGCCCGCTGAATCGCCCAAACTGGACAGTCCGCGAGCGTGTGCAGCGCCGTGTCGATTTCGGCGCCGCATTCGTGGCGCTTCGCGCCGGGCCACCCGCCACAGATACCTTCCGAAGCAAACTTACCTTTGCCGTCTTTTACGACACCTCACTAAGAAACAAGGTGGGTCTATTCTACTCAGGCGCATACAAAATGGAAACCGTTGTCTTGCAAACAACTTTTCTAAATATACGAAAGAAATGGATGTCATTTCACGAAATTACTTATAGATCAGCTGTAATGACAGTTATTTATATCCTGCAAGCGTTCAAGGTAAGCGTACAATCAACTAAAACCCTTCACTTTTACCGTGACCTCACTTCCGCGTACACGAATATTCTGTCCACGCCTATACCAAGAAACAATGTAAACAGTTCGCTAATGGGTCGCGAGAAAATTTCTAATCATGTAAATGCCCTAAAATGTCAATGGCTGACCAATTTATTAAGCTTTACCAATGAAAAACCTTCGGGCTTGCTACTTCCTGCTACTCGTCGAATTTTTTAATGTAGTCTTAGCCCATATGAGGCAGTTCATAAATTTAATATTTAAATGAGTTAGTCTTGTATGTATAAATATTTTTGGAATCTCAGAAACGGCTCGAACGATTTTCCTGATATTCAGCATGTAGGTAGATAGGTTTTGGAAGAGGAAAATCGATCCAGCTGGGTGTTGTATAAATAAAATCGTTTCATCTCTGTTTTTGGGCATTAAAAAAATACTAAAATTTACATCACTACATATTATAAAACAAAGTCCATATTTCCGTATGTACGCATAAAACTTTAAAACTACGCAACCGATTTTGATGCGGTTTTTTTTAATAGATAGAGTGATTCCAGAGGAAGGTTTGTACGTATAATAACATTCAATACGAAGTAGAGAAATACTGTAATTTTTGAGGTTTCTATAAATAATTACATTTTTTTCCGCTTACATTGCAAACGCAGGCTAAACCCTACGAGATTTATCAAAATGATGTACTAAGTATTTGTACACCTTAAAAAGGTCTACAGAAAAGTCCGCGATGGTATATATCTATCTCTTATGGATAACCCACAATAGCAGTTTTTTTCATTTACTTTTTACGAAAAATGATGCCTTATGTTCAAAGCAATTTTTATACAATACAGCATTAATCCTTATCCAATTGAGCACCTTAAATAAATTGTTGATTTAATATAGATCAATATGGCCGTTTACAGCATGCAATTTAAGTGAACATTTTCGGAGATATTACAGATTTAAAATGCCGCGAGGACGCCGCGCTTCACCCTATAGCACTTCGAATCTTTTAGAGTTTGTTTAAAGACATTCTGTAATTAATTGTAAAAATAAAATACATAGGTAAAATGTAAAAGTAAATAAGTAAAAATGTACTATATGAGTTTAGATATTCCAAAGATAGCAGGAAATCGTCTTGGTATAGGGAGAGGAAATTGTTTTTCTCCAAATTTAACGCTTGCGGGCTAAGGGCAGTAATTAATAAATCAAAACTACTGGATCGATTTTAATCATTTTTTTTACACTGACTGACATGGGATATATATTTTATACCCGTGCGAAGCAGGGGCAGGCCGCTAGTTGAATATATAAAATAGTGTTTTATATATTCAATGTAAATTTTAGTATTTTTTGCAGTGAACTGTCAGGTCATCGTAGCTTATTCGGGGAACGGGCGGTCTCGAGAAATGTAAATACCTGGGATCGAGCTCCAATATGTTTTCTTTTTTTTTGAAGTTTTTTTTTATTTTGTAAAAAATTATCAACAAGGCTCGGTCAACCAGTTACTTTACTATTTAAATGAGTTAATCTTGTTTATATGCATATTTTCTTAATTTTGAAAACAGCTTCAACGATTTTCATAAAATTGAGCGTAGTTTTGGGGAAGAAAAATTAATCCTAATAGGTTTTATTAAAAAAATGTATTATCCCTGTTTTCGGGCACTGAAAAATGCTTAAATGTTGAATAGAAAGTGAATGATATTTAAGCTGTCTTTTGCAAAGTTGCGATAGCTCAGTGAGTAACGGGCTGTCTAAAGAAGTGAAAATACCTGGGATCAAGCCTCTGTTTGTACCAACCTTCTCTTGCTTTTTTTATACATAAAAAAAAATCGAGCATGACTCGGCCACACATTTATTAAATATTAATAATTAATATGTCAGAACATGTAAATGACGTGGTCTATATAACACGTTTAAAAAACTTTACTACAGCGATTAAGTAAATTTAAATAAATAAATAAATATATGGGACACTTACACACACGGTCGTCCGTCCCTAAAGTAAGTAACTTAATACTTGTGTTATGGATGACAGACAACTGGTGACCATAAACTTATATATTTTTTAAATACATACTTAAATACAAATATACACCCAGGCTCAAAGACCAACAAATTTATTTATAGAAAATGTTAGCCCTCGGCGGGAATCGAACCCGCGACCTGCGGAGCTGAAGGTAGGGTCACTACCCACTGTTCCAACGGGCCAGTCAATTTACATGTATAACGGAAAAGAAAAGATGAAATAGTTCGGCGTATACAAACAACTCGCATAGCTGTTATGCATAGCAGCAGATGAAAGCACTGGTATGGAAAATGCAGAAAGGATAGTTGGCTATGGAAAGCTCGACGACAAATAATCAACAGAATCTAAAAGTGTAACAGGATTTTTCCTTACACTAAGAGCCTGTTTCACAAGTTACAAATAAACTATCAGCTTATTCGGAACATATCTGACACATAAGAAATGAATAAGAATAAGAATAAGAAATGTTTATTAACTGAAACTAATTTAACATCTTAATTAAAGTTACAATGATTATATTTATTTTAACTATGATTTAAACATATCTTGGAATTTTGCGTTTCTCAGCTTTCTGATAGGCTTATTCAGTACTTAGGCCCTGTTTCACAAGTTACCAATAAACTGTCAGTTAGCTTATTCGGACACGCGGAATCGGAGCGACACCTCAGTAAGTAAGAAGTTGGTCTATTCTAGCCTGATATCACAAGGCGGGTCAACTTACCTTAGTCGCCCTTTACGACACCTCAGTAAGAGATGAGGGTGGTCTATATTACTCATCCGAATACCACACGGGGAGGTCGACTTACTTTAGTCGCATATAACGACACCTCAGTAAGTAATGAGGGTGGTCTATTCTACTCAGCCAGATACCACACGTCTAAAGACTTCAGTTTAATAATGTAAATTGAAAAGAATGACACATATCTCAGAATTTTGCGTTTCCCAGGTTTCTGATAGGCTTATTCAGCACTTGAAAGTCCCTAATAAGTTAACAGGTAGATCATGTGGCTGTTATTATGTTTATCTGCTGGATAGCAAATACCTATTTCAAAATGGTCGCGATTTTATTTTTACTTTACTTTTCAGAGTTTCTTTTTAGAGACATTTATTTGTTACTTAGTTTATTTGTTTATTAACTATCCGACACTTTATCAGTAACTTATTAAACAGGCCTTAAACATCTTTAATTCACAGATACATTCTTGTAAAATAATAAATGGACCAACTTGCGATATTAAACAATTATGTTGGTTAGGAAACGGTGACTCAAGATGGTAATTGAATGAGTCGTCAAAATACATTGATATATGTATAAATGACTTTATTTCAGTCAATGACGTCTGTGTTACGCCTCAGGAAAGTCCGAGAAACAACGGGTTTCAGGATAACAAAACAAAACTTATCCTGAAGAACTTGCATATTCAATAAATTATTGTAATACACAAGTTTAAAACAATTATTAGATGCCTATAATAATTATTTTAATATTTTTTAATAATTGTTGCCATTGAAAACTTAAGTTATTGGGGGCAAGTAGTAACCGGGGATTTGTTGATGCCAACTTAATCGTTTAAGCACCCTTAAGTATGCAATCTTTCTTTTTCCCTGCTCCCGAAAATAAAACGGGATTTTTTATGATACAGGGAAACCTAGTTCGGTTACAGGGATCTAAATTATGGAAAGAAATTTGTATAGATAATAATATTTTTCTGTCGTTTTTACTTATGTAAGTTTTTGGTATAATAAATAAATAAATATGTCTATATGCTACAACGGAGTATAAGCTTTACCTGTGCCTAATTTCGTTAGGATTGGTCCAGAGGATTTACCGTGAAAACGTAACAAACAGATAAACTTTCGCTTCTATAGATTGGTACCGATGATACGACATAAAACGAATCCATAATCACTTATACGTATAAGATAATTTTAGCAAATTTCATTATTCTTAATTATTTGTTAAAAATAATTTTTTTGAAGAACATAAATATAATTTAATTCAGATCTTTGTTAATGATCAACTAACTCGGTGCGACGCTCTTATTCAAAATACAGGAGAAAACAATAACATTTTAATTGTATCTCTTTCGCACTTGTAGCCATTAGTCTCTCGGTCAAGGTTATGCATTACATATGAAATGGAATGGAATGAGGTACGGTCATGTGTGTGGATGTCGAGATAAAATCGAGCATAGAGCGTGCTTATTGTACACGAAACATCGTTAACACCAGAATATAATGAACAACAATATGAATCAAGAACTATAATTTTGCACAAGATCAGCCGAACGAATATTTACCATAAATTATATAACTCTTTTGTTCCGGTTCTAATCTTTCAAATACATTGTGATAAAAAACTAAATCTCATCATTTTGTTGCAGATATAAACAGAGAACATGTTGCCGAGGAAAAGAAACATAAGTTTGACACTGATAACAGTGTTATCGCTCGCAAAATTATCACAACAATATGGGTCTGGAGCGCCGCCAATGGTATGTATAAATTAAAAGATATTTATTACATAACAGCACCAGCAATTTAATTATATTATAGCATCATAAAGCTGTGATAGCCCATCGGTTCATCATTTTCTATTAAAACTTATGTGTCTATTTGATAATTGCAATTTATCTCACGCTTTTCGTATCTGGATATATTTGTTCTTAAGCATGTATTTAAAATGATATATGTATATATTTACCAGTTGTCTGACGATAACACAAGTATTAAGTTACTTTGGGGACGGACAACAGCGTGTGTAAATGTCTAAAAAAATATCCAGGCTGCATCTGCGACTTTGTTCGTATTATAGAACCTGATTACAATATCATTAATTTAATACAATTTTTTCCGAATGAAATACGTAATTTTTGTTTAGTATTATATACAAAGCGATGTATAAACTCCATTTATAACAAATCTCTATTACATTTAAGGAAGTTTAAGAAAAATCTTACATTCTCTTCACAGTATATTTTTAGCAATTTAATTTTTGTGCATAAGAATATACATAATTATAAAAAGATTGGCGATGTATATAATAGACAAAGCAGGAACCGACATAAGCTTGCGACTCCTGCTTTGCGCCTTGCAAAAGTACGTAAGTCGTTTGTGGGTATAAGATTCTATAATAAAATTCCGCAATGAATTTTAGCTTTGCCATTACAGCAGTTAAAAAACATTATTAATAAAAGGCTAATACAGAAAGCCTACAATATTATTGAGGAATACTTGGATGATACAAATGCGTGGACGTCGCTACTCTTCGACTCTGTACAAGACAGTAATAACTAATGTAACTAGTAATAATATAAGGATTATATAATATAATATTTTTTAAAAAGCAATCGCCTAGTTTCTTGCTGGCTCTTCTCGGTAGAAAAAGTTTTCCGAACCAGCAGTAGAGTTGACGATTCAAAAGCACTTGTTTACAAGTTTATTTGAGTAAATAATATTTTGAATTTGAATTTTGAATGAGCGGATATTCCGTGAAAACACAACATACAGATAGCCTATCGCATTTATATTATTGGTATGGTACTTCAAAAGAGTTTGAAACAGCCCACAGGCAGTTAATTTTGAAATAAAGAAAGCGAATCTAAAGACTGTTTATTAATTTCTAGAAAGACAATTAGTTCCGAGCGATAAAAAAATTTACCAGAAGTAATCCGCTTTCAAAATTTGAATTTGTCAGAAAACATTTCCTTAAAAAAATGCGTGATGGAAAGCGATTATGTTTTTTTATGTTAATATCCACGATTTCTATCACGCCAAAAGTAATGTAAAGTAACGACCTGTTACTCACCCACGATTCTATAATAAAATAAGTAATATAACTAGTACCTAATAAGAAATATATTTTTAAAAAAGCAACCGCCGAGTTTCTTGCTGGCTCTTCTCGTTAGGAACAGCTTTCCGAACTAGCAGTAGAGTTGACGATTCGAAAGCACTTGTTTACAAGTTTATTTGAATAAAGAATATTTTGAATTTGAATTTATAAATAATATGAAAATATATGTATGTTACAAAATGTTTTACTATTTGACAGGCTTGCATTGACCAGACCCCGCGGCACAGCGGTATAACAGCACAGACCTCTGTGCCGCCGTATGTGATCATGACTTCAGCATCACAGGTCAGACAAGGAGACACCCTGAACGTCACTATCGGCAGCCCATTCGGTGCCCCGACGCCTATTGGAGGATTCATTTTGCAAGCCAGGGAAATACAGGTAACGGACTTTTAACAAATTTAGTACCTGGTTGACCTTGCTCGGCAATTTTTTACAAAATAAAAAAAAACTGAAAAAATAAAAAATAATTATGCAGTTGGCGATCAATACTAGGTATTTAAATTTCTCGAGACTGCTCGTTCTCCAAATAAGCTAAGCTGACTTGACAGTTTAAAGCAAAAATTCAACTCAATATAAATTTTCGTAGTTTTTAATGCCCAAAAACAGGGATAAAACGGAATATATGACTCTCATTCAAGGACACTAATAATATGGTAGGCAATTCAAAAGAATCCTTGACGAAGCTTTGCCTCAAGTTTTTTTCATCCCAGCACACTGAGAAAATAGTAGACCAGTTCGCCCAAGCCCCCTACAGAGCTTTGATTCTTTTTTTTATTCCAGGACGCTGAAAATATATTGGGCAAGTTCACCCATGTCTCCGATACTGTCTTGATCCATTTTTTTTATTCCAGCACAGTGAAAAGATAGTAGGCAAGTTCTCGTGAGCCCCCTATAGAGCTTTGACCCGTTTTTTTTATTCCAGGACACTGAAAAGATATTGGGCAAGTTCACCCATGGCTTCGATACTGTCTTGATCCATTTTTTTATTCCAGCACAGTGAAAAGATAGTAGGCAAGTTCGCCCGAGCCCCCTATAGAGCTTTGACCCGTTTTTTTTTATTCCAGGACACTGAAAAGATAGTAGGCAAGTTCACACTTGTCCCTGATACAGCTATGACCCAAATAATCAGCTGCCGAGGGCAAAATGACACCGTGACGCACACATCACCTGAAGATAAGCCACCACTAACCTTTATATGGCAAGCACCTAAAGACTTCCTAGGAGGGATTGAATTTAGGTAATAATAAACTACCAAAGTAATAATAAAATTATTATGCTATAATCCGCGAAGAAGTAAAACAGAAAATATATGTCGGCGGTGGATCATACGACCTCCTTGTAAACAACATGTACGTCAGGCAGAGGGTTTGACAGACAGCTAGCGATATTAACAATCGAAAACCGAACGGGGAAAATGTATTAGAGTAAATAGCTGGAAGCTGTGGTAGCCCAGCGGTAACACTGTGCGCCTTTTTCGAGGAGGTCTAGGGTTCAAACCCCGGGCAGGCACCAATTAGTTTTCTAGTAAAACTTATGTGTCTAATTGATAATTGCAATTTATCACACGCTTTTCGGTGAAGGAAAACATCGTGAGGAAACCTGCATATCTCTAGATAATTCTGGGGATATGTGTAACCTACCAATCCGCAGTGGAGCAGCGTGGTAGGTCTCAGCTCCTATCCTTCTTTCCAAAAACGGAGAGAAGAGGCCTGTGCCCAGCAGTGGGATAGTAACAGGCCGTTACTTACTTACTTAAATAGCGAGTATATTTGTATTTAAATATGTATTAAAAAAATATATAATATACACAAGTATTAAGTTACTTACTTTGTGGACGGACGACCGTGTGGGTAAGTGTCCCATATATTTTTTTATTATTTATCAAGTAATAAGAGTAACATAAGTTAATAATAGTTTATTTTGAAAAAATAATCGATTATTTTAAAGTTTGCTAGTTTGGCTATAACATTGATAACCTTTGTGGTTAAAAAAATCACGTTACTATTACCAGACCTAAAAGATAATAGAAACATAGATGAATAATAAAATAAGTATTTAAAAACTCATACTTACGATTTACCTTCCCGGGTTTGGAACCTGTGAGACCTGAACCTTTTAAAAGACGTTGTTTGGTTCTAAACATTAAAACCATCGCAGCTATTGAGTGTCGTATACAATTACTCATGTATATATTCATATTCCTATCTAATGAATTGACCACAAGTTATTTATTTATAACTCACTAGCAATCGCCAGCGGCTCCGCCCGCGTGAAATGATTAAAGCCGTAATATATTCTTTTGATAACCATAAAAATGGTTTAAGTAGGACAACCTTAAAAGCTAGACATATGCTGTCGCGAACTTTTATTTAGAATTTTTAAAGGGGAACTATTTTTGAACACATGATTTTTTAATAAGTATTCTGTTTATTCAGCGCACGCAAGGAAAGCTTTAAATTATGCCGTTTACGTACTATTTTTTATTGCTGTTCCTCTCCTATTCATCTTAGCGTGATGTTATATAGCCTAAAGCCTTCCTCGATAAATGGACTATCTTACACTGAAAGAATTTTCAAATCGGTTTAGTAGTTCCTGAGATTGACACGTTCAAACAATCAAACCCTTCAGCTTTATATATTAGTATATATTAAATATTATTCATATTAATTATTTAATTAATTGAGTCATATTTACAAATTTCCCTTTAGTCATAGGCTTTTAGATAATAAAGGAATGAATCATTTAATCATAATTTTTATTGTTTGCAGGAAAGAGCCTATCCTTCCTGCCAAATTAATCACTATTGCGTATAACGTCATTTTGTTGTGTACATTCACTAAGTGACTTTCAATTTTCCTTTCATAATGGAACAGGAAAACTGTAGACAAATTAGTACATCGCAATTACGTACGATTATATCGATTGATTCAATTTCCAATGAAATTTGGCGGCTAATAACAATATATCTACTTGAAACTTATAAGAACAAGCTTTCTAGAGATTATTGCAAAGTAGGTAATTGTATTTCGATAATCTCTTAAGAGAAACAAAAGTAATAATAAAATTATTTTGATATAATCTGCGATGAAGTAAAATCGCAAACCACGACAAAATCGCCAAGCAATCGCAATCGGTTTGCGAATTTTTAATACTTCAGATGAGTTTTTTAATTAATTTTTTTTTAAAATGGCGTGATTACTATCTTTCATTTTTAAAGCTGAGAATATAAGAATAAAGAATAATATTTTATGGTAATGTATTTTGTTGTAATATATTATAATCTTAATAAAGCTGTGGTAGCCCAACGGTAACACCGTGCGACTCTTTCGAGAAGGTCACGGGTTCAAACCCGGGCAGGCAGCAATGAGCTTTTCTGTTAAAACTTATGCGTCTAATTGATAATTGCAATTTACCACACGCTTTTCGGTGAAGGAAAACATCGTGAGGAAACCTGCATATCTCTAAAGTTCTGGAGTTATGTGTAACCTACCAATCCGCATTGGAGCAGCGTGGTAGGTCTTAGCTCCAATCCTTTTCTTCAAAAAACGGAGAGAAGAGGCCTATTCTCAGCAGTGGGATAGTAACAGACCGCTACTTACTTATATTATAATCTGTTTCTAAACCTACCGATATTCCAAGTCCATGTATAAAGCTACGAGTAGCATAATATTTTCGTGATCATTGTTCTAAACCATTTCCTTTTTGTCACGAACCTGGGAACAGAAACACAATTGTTATGTGTTTTCAAGATTTAAGATTAAATATTAACACGGAAATTACTACGTATATTTACGCGATTTCAATTCTTTTAATTATTATATGTATGAATTTTACAATTTTATTTATACCGTCGTTTTGTTGGCGCATAGTTGGCGCAGTGGGTAGTGATCCTACCTTCAGCTTCTCGGGTAGCGGGTTGGATTCCCGCCGAGGGCCAACCTTTTCTATAAATGAATTTATTTGTTGTATATATTTTTATTTAAATATGTATTTAAAAATTAGATATGTATAAATATATTCGCCAGTTGTCTGTCACCCATAACACAAGTATTAAGTTACTTACTTTGTGGACGGTCGACCGTGCGTGTAAGTGTCCCATATATTTATTTATTTATCAAACTTCATTGAGGGTATATGAAAACCAAAGCTGACGTTACAAATTTAAGCAATTAATCATAATAATCGAAGCATTTTTTTTATTACAGAGCAACGGTAGCACAAAGTTATGCAATGTTCTGGAAGAACGTAGAATCGACGCTAGTGGAAGTCGTGACGCCTGATACAGAAATAACAACACCCGAACCGCCTTTGACCACGAGACGACCTTCCTACGGACCCCCTGTTATTATGGAGACCAAGGTATTAACAATGCTTACAATTTATCCAATCGCTTCATATACCTCTTTCTCTCAAAGATTCCTTATTCCTTTCTGAACCTCCTGCAGAACTTAGGATTCAAAAGAATTATACATGATTTTGAGGAATCTGTATTTTCACTGGAATCAATTGGATAATGACAACGTTTAATTTAGTTTATTAAGTTTAGTAAATATTCATTGAGTTAAACCTACTTTACCAAACAAGTCGTTTGTTATATATCTTGGAATTCAACAAAGTATTTTACGAGAATGTATTAGTTTAATTTATTAAATTTAAGCAGAACTATTTGTACTATATGGAATGAAATGAAATAAATTATTATTATTATTTCCAACTTTATAAAACAAGTCACTTGTTTGTTAAGTGTCTTGGAATTCTGTTAAGTTGTTACTTCATAAAAGAAGACAATTTTTGTTTGGTGTCTTGTAATTCTGTAGTAGCGGCAACTTAAAAAAACAAATATTTTTTGTCAGATGTCTTGGTACTCCACAAAGTAACTCCAAATTTAAAAAACAACACTTTTTTAAAACCACACAAACTGTATAAAACAAGTCAATTATTGGCTTAATGTCATGGAACACCGCAAAGTGATTCCAACTTTATAAATTATAAAGTTGGAATGCAATAAATCGGGTGTGGTAACAATTCAATATTTTGTTAGATGTCTTGGAACTCCGCATAGTAACACCAACTTTATAAAACAAGACAATTTTTTGTATGGTGTTGAGCAGTACCAACTTAAAACACCAAGTCAAATTTTTACGGATGTCTTAGTTTTCCGCATTAACACCTACCTAATAAAACAAGTTAATTATTCGTTACGTGTTGGATCTTCTCAAAACATCACAAACTTTATAAAACAAGTCAATTTTGGCTAAATGTCTTAGAACTCCGCAAAAGTAATACAAACAGTATAAATCAAATCAATTGTTTGCTATGTGTCTTGGCACACCGCAAAATAACTAATAACTAGGTCAATTCTTTCATAGATGTTGTGAAACTCCACATAATACTTTACAAGTATATAATTTATATTTTAGCCCAGTACAACACCGACGCCGCTCGATATAATATACCAAGGGTGTGCAGACACTAAACTATGCTTTGGCGTGCCCCAAAACTGCATCCAAACCGGCAATTGCAAAGCAATAGTAGCTGTTTTCGTAGCAGGAGACACTTACACCTTCGAAATTCAAGGGACCAATAACCCAAAGTACATAGCAGCAGGTCTAAGTTTAGATGACAAGATGGGAGACGACAGCGCTATGGAATGCATCAGGAATGACAATGGCCGTGTGAGCTTGTTCACTTCTTGGACATATCCTAAGGTCGAGCCTTATGTGAGACGGTCTGATTCGCCTCAGGGCATCGTACAGTTGCTAGAATCTTCAGTAATCGACGGCAAACTGTATTGCAAGTTTAGAAGGGACACGGTGTCTACCGTTATGGGACAGACGTTCGATCTGGCTAATAATCAGTACAATTTGATGGTCGTATCTGGGAATTTGATGAAAGGTAAGGCGTGATCTTCACATCTTTTGCCTTTTAATTAGCAAATTCCTTTTATATTCATTCGTTTTGAACAATACAGTATAATAAGTACTAGTAAGTCTGGATATTAGTTGTTCAATCTTCAAGTGATATATATATCTTGAATACTTTATTCATCAACCGCCGTGTGGTATCAAGCTAAGTAAAATAGACGACCCTCATTTCTTACCGAGGTCTCGTAAAAGAAAACACAAGTAAGTGGACCCACCGTGTGTATCTGGGTGAGTAAAATAGACCACCCTCATTTCTTACCGAGGTGTTGTAAAAGATGACTGAGGTAAGTGCCGTGTGGTATTTGGATGAGTTAAATAGATTACCCTCATTCTTACCGAGGTGTCGTAAAAATGACTGAGGTAAGTTGGACTATCTTACACTCAAATAATTTTTCAAATCGGTCCAGTAGTTCTTGAGGTTAGCAAGTCAAACAATCAAACAAAATCTTCAGCTTTATACATTACTAGATTATTTAAGCAAGAATTTACAATGTGTTTTATTTATTTGTATATCTTTCTTTATAAATAAACAGTTTTTCCTAAATATTTTATCTGCCAAAGTGCTGAGCAGTTTGTCGGCAGTATTCCCTCATTCGGTAAACTAAATTAGCTATTATAATAACAACCAGCACCACAGGCACCTGCTCTGCCCTACGATACAATCTTGGGTCCGATTTCTACATTATTGTAGAAATAAACCTTGAAATATTGCCTTCTGTTGACACAGAAGCGGATAGAGTGGGCTTCCACAACCTGGCATTCGAGGCGACCGGACAGCCTCTGTCGTTGTCGACGGTGGGCGCGGCTGCTGGGGCCTCCAAGATGTTACTGAAGCTCCACGGGTCCTTCATGATCATCGCCTGGCTGGGAGCAGCTTCTCTTGGCATCATTTTTGCTAGGTACGTGCAATACTGCGCAGAAGTTACAATAAAATTATTTTGGTGTAATCCGCGTTTAAGGGTATATATGTAATGCTAAGTGTATGAAGCAGGCAACAATCATATACCACATATATGCAGGACAATTCGCCACACGTATCACTAACTAATAAACTTTGTAATCGTTCAAATCAAATCAAAATAATGTTTATACAAATAAGCTCATTCGAGCACTTTTGAATGGTCACGGATCAATATGATTAATGAAGCTACAATTGGGTCAGAATGTTGCTCTTACCGAGAAGAACCAGCAAGAAACTTGGGGGTCAATGTTTTAAACATTTTTAATTTTACATTAATAAAACAATTTCAGTACACTAAATTTTTAATTTTAAATCACTTTTGCAAAAACATAGCCTATGACTATCTAACTAAGAGCCAAATGCTTTTCTATTTTGGAGAAACACTTGAAACTTGAACTTTTTACTTTATATTTCAGATACTTTAAGAAGACCTGGGTAGGGAAAACTCTTGGAGGCAAAGACATATGGTTTGCTGTAAGTTGCTTGTTAAATATGAATATAAGGTTCAAATCATTTATTCTCAAAAAAAGCCAATGGCCACTTACATGAGAACATAAACTCTTAACTAAATTAGGCCAATTAATTATATACCAATTGTCATCCATTACACAAGTATAGAATTACTTGGTTTGGGGAGCGGACGACCGTGTGTAATGTTCCCATATACTTTATTCCAGTACCATAGGATGCTGATGGTGCTGACATGGCTGCTGACCATGATAGCATTCATCCTCATCCTGGTAGAGGTGGGCGGCTGGCAGGACACCGGGGACAACCCTCACGCCATCACCGGGATCATCACGGTCATACTGTGCTTCATACAGCCCATTGGTGAGTAAAGAGTGTACCATGACGCAAGAACTCGAATACTTTTTCTGTCGCACACCAACTAGCTATCTTATTTACTAAGCCGCCGCTTACCATCACACGGGATTCAAATTCAAATTCAAAATATTCTTTATTTAAATAAACTTGTAAACAAGTGCTTTTGAATCGTCAACTCTACCGCTGGTTCGGAAAGCTGTTCCTACCGAGAAGAGCCAGCAAGAAACTCGGCGGTTGCTCTTTTAAAAAATATAATTCTTAATATTATTTACATTAAGTCGTTACTGTCTTGTACAGGTTCAAAGAGAGCTATATCCACACATTCTTATCTTCCAAATAATCTTTAAGAGTATAGTAGGCTTTCTGTATCAGCCTCTTTTTAACAGTGTTTTTAAACTGCTGTAATGGCAGTGCTGAAATTGAAATTGATGATGATTGCTATATAAGCTGCGATGCGGCCCTTCATCAGACACATATGCGTAGTCCGGAACAGGGCAGCATATGCACTGGGTCGTCTTTATCCAATGATATGCAAGAAGAGTAAAATGTTACTTCGTAACAAAGTGACACTACAAAACTTGTATAAGACCAATAATGACCGCGACTGAACGTTTTGCAGCGACTGCAAAATAAATTCATGCGACAAGCCACCGGCTGTCCCTGGTTCGTGCATAACGTCGACCTACATAGAGATTTAGGTCTTCCCTCCATAGCACAGTTATTCAAAAGTCTCTAACAGATACTTTGTAAAAGCTGAGGTGCATACAAGCCCGCTCGTCACGGGGATGACTAAATACACCTGCTATGATAAAAAGTTTAAGTCCAAACATCATAGACGCCCTAAGAGCGTCCTCTATGATCTTGACAATCACTTTACGATCGCCAAGGCCAGATACTGTACACACATACACAGCGTCTTCGCCGGCGAAGACGAGGTCCCAGATTTCTTACGTCTAGCGACCGGGGCGTCCAGACTTGACCGTTATGACACTAGGAGGAAGGTCACCCATGTGATGGACCGACCAGATCAAATCTGCTGTGGGCGGTCCGGTGCATGAGTGCACCAGAATGACTGAAAATCGCAAAAAATGGCGAGAAATTGTGAAGCGCATAACAACAGCCGCTACCAAAACCGCAACTTGAAGGCGATCACGACCGCTCTGTCAAGAGCGAAACGATTGAGAAGAAGACACTAGGACTCTTCCACAGTCCGATACAGTCCTCCACAGCGCGTCGCTTTAAGCCGAGGGCCGGCCTCACAGGAGACACCCTTAAGGCGACGCTCTCGGGATGCTGCGGGCCTCGTTTGAGACCCGCTCGCCCAGCACCCCAACCTCCAGTGATGCTTCTGTGAAAAAAAAGTGATCGATTTATTAGCTAGGCAGCGCGCTCGAGTGATAGACCTCGTCATACCTCAGGTTTCATTAAGCAAACCAGGGCGATAAACCCCGTCAGTAAGTACCCTGGGTGACTAGTTCATATGTAGAAGCAAACTAGGTACCTTATGTATATATTTAAACCAACTATGTAAATGTTCCAACCCTTAATAATTAATACAAGCTCATTCAAATTAGTCGTCCTTCAAGAAAAATTATCGTTGTATTAGATGATAAAAAAAAAGCTGTGATTAACGGTAACACCGTGCGACTCTTTCGAGGGTTCAAACCCTGAGACCAATGAACTTTTCTGTTAAAACTTATATGTATGTCTAATTGATAATTACAATTTATCACACGCTTTTCGATGAAGGAAAACATCGTGAGGAAACCTACATATCCCTAGAGAATTCTGGGGATATGTGTAACCTACCAATGCGTTGGAGCAGCGTAGTAGGTTTTAGCTCCAATCCTTCTCTCCAAAAACAGAGAGAAGAGGCCTATGCCAGAAGACCACTTTAGATGATAAATATGTGTAAAGAAATTACAAGTAAAAATAGAAGTAGATAACTCTCGAAATCATTATGTTAATCGAAAGGAAGGTTTTTGGAAGGAATGCATTTGTTTTCATACAAATAGACTGTTCCAAGTACTTTTCAATAGTATATTATAATAAAGACGACGATATTTCTCTTTTATTCTTATTCAATAAATAAAAAGCAATTTTCCCAGAGTCAACCCATTTACTCTTTCGCAACAACTCAATGAATGACACATAAAAATATGACAGCCACAATGCTTTTTCATATTAATCGCCAACTCTATGAAGGAGGTTCTATTAAAAACATGTTGTAACAGTCGACCATCCTGACAACATTTGCGACCCCGCAAATCTCACAAGCTGACTTCTGGGAATGAATCTACAACCGATTCGGAATGCTGATTGTACTGAGAAGAATCGGCAAGAAACTCAATACATGCTCTTTTAATCTGTAAAAGAAAACCGCACATGCCATGACATGACAGGACTACGCTCACGCTTTATGCTCAACTCTAAGCTCACGCTTTATGCTCAACTCTTTAAGCTCAACTCCTCAACTCCTTAAGCTTTTCGCACCATAAGCATTTCGCACCTTAAGCTCACCCTCAATCACTGTCATGGCATAACACAGCTCAATTAGTGGCAACCAACTCAGCAGATACACACGTAAACAGACTCGCAAATGATAACGCTCAAAGAACAATCACCACTTCTAGGCAGAGCCTAGCTGACAGTCGTTGCAGATGTCCACAGTCTAGAAAACAATCGTTACAATTGGAAAGATCCATAGAACAATCGTCATTCTAGCTGACAGTTCCATCGAACAAAAGTCACGGGCGCGTCTAAGGCCTCACATAGCACATCGTCACGTTGATCTCACAGAATTAATTAACCGAATACCAATTACCATCATTACTCTCTCCAATAAAAACTCCATTTTTTATTCCATAGCATCGCATATCCCAACTATCTCTCAAATTATACGAAATTCGCACTCTTTGTTTTGTCTCATGATATTGATCGTCATTTGTCTTTTCTTTAAACTCTTTAAATTTCCAGATATTCCTTATGTCCACTCTATTTGTGAGTTTAGGTTACATCCCCTTCTGAATATAATAAAGACGACGATATTTCTCTTTTATTCTTATTCAATAAATAAAAAGCAATTTTCCCAGAGTCAACCCATTTACTCTTTCGCAACAACTCAATGAATGACACATAAAAATATGACAGCCACAATGCTTTTTCATATTAATCGCCAACTCTATGAAGGAGGTTCTATTAAAAACATGTTGTAACAATATTATTTCATTCATACAAATAGTGTTCCAAGTATCTACTTTTCGATAGTATATAAGTAGTTATCAGTATTATGTTATTGCAGGCGCGTTCTTCAGGCCACACCCCGGCACCAAGCACCGACCGCTGTTCAACTGGATGCACTGGCTGGTCGGCAACTCGGCGCACATCTTAGCCAGTGAGTTCTAACTAACTACTTCACAAGACTTTACGTTAACTAAAATTTTTAGTTACCCTCAATAATGCGATATGTTTTTCCTGTTCCCGGGAGGTAATCGAGTATTTTTTATTTTATATAAAAGTAATAATGAAACCATTTCGCTATAATCAGCGACTAAATAAACAGAAAATATATTTAATGCTAAGTGTAGAGTCGACTATCCGTTTTCATACCCGATACATGTAAGATTCTTAAAAACAAATGCACGAACCGCCAACACAATACACACGTTCACTATCACAAACTCAACAATCGTTTCGCCCCGCAACCGAAGCGTCATCGGGAGATAGACTCCACAACAAAATTGCAAAGCGATTTTGTATGTTACATATATCCAGGTAATTTTCTAGAGATATGAAGATATTCTCATATACCTTCACAAAAAATCGTTATTAGTTCAGCGGATCAGCCTTGAGAGCGTGACGAAAAGAGAAGGAGAGAAACAAGACTTAAAGAAAGAGACAGATAGATAGACTGTCTTATTTATATTATAAGTATGTATTAATATCAATACATGTGTCTGTTGTGTAAGCTGACCCGCCTTATGGTATCCTATTGAGTGGAATAAACCACCCTCTTTCTTACCGAGGTGTCGTAAAATACGACTAAGGTAAGTTAACGTCAGGCAGGCGGTCCGTCGTAAAAAGCTATCCACAACATGTGCCGACCCCACTTAGAGTGGGATAAAGGGCAGGAGTATAATGTGTCCATTTCTCCCTCAGTCGCGACGATATTCCTGGCGGTGTACCTGGCCAAGGCCGAGCTGCCGCCGTGGACCGTGTTCGTGCTGGCCGCTTACGTCGTGTTCCACGTGCTCACACATGTCGTGCTCTCGGTGAGTGGATTCATCAACCTACCAAACCACCATTAACCCTCGGCCCAACCCAAAATCCCCACACAATATCTACCCAACCCCAAACACCTACATACTGCAACCCCCTGACTAAGAACCTGATATATTGCTCTATCACGCTAAGGTACCGATGTACCAATTGCCTCCATCCCCGCCAACAGCAGCTCTGTAATCCGGAGAGCGTCCCCTCCAGGTAGAGGCCTCTCTAACCAGTTAAACCCCTCTCCTACTTTAACTGGGCGTCTGACTCATCATCGACTGAACCCCACCCGTCACTCATACATAACAACTACAAACCGATTACTGACAGTCACTCCCACTACCTACAGACCCCTACCCTTCAGCTACATACCCCCACCCATGACCTACCCACAAACTACACACTTTCGTCCATCAGTGACACAGCCCCTCCTACCATCTATTCTTTAAAACCTACAAAACCATATCCACGACTTACACACTCGCCCCGCATGGATACAGCTCCACCTGCTATCTACACATCCTCACCTACCGCCTAAACACCCGGACCCAGCACTTAAACACCTGGACCCAGAACTTGAAACATCCGGACCCAGCACTCAAACACACGGACCCAGCACTCAAACACACGGACCCAGCACTCAAACACCCGGACCCAGCACTCAAACACCCCAAACCACCACTTAAATACCCGGACCCACCACCTACACATCCCTACCTACCACCTACATGCTTACCCAGCTCTAAAACAGCCCCACTTACCACAGATACCCCTGGAGGCGTATCTGTGGTTCACCCGAAACACAAAAATATACATATTTATTTAAATTCAGTAAAAGAAAAGTTCGCAAGTGTTGTGATGATAATGTTGGCGAATGATTATGGTGATGGTGATGAAGATGATATGATTCTAGCTAACGGTATGCGTGTCCGAGGGTCGCATTAGCAACGGAAGAGTTAACTCGTTCCCAATGAAAGACATGTTGGGCCACTCCCGACAGGTCACGGCTGTCGACAGGAGTTCGGACGCTCCGGTGAGAATGAACTCCCACCTTCTCTATCTCTTACCCACTCTGTCTCTTCTTTCACTTCTCACAACGCTTTGTTTTAAACTATTTCACTTAACTTCACTCTTTAATAATCTCTTTCAGCATTAGATTCACCACATTTTGTTCTAATTTTCATCTCCTAATTTTATATAAGGTTTTTCATTCTCACAGTTCTATTGTCTTCTTTTATTTCATTCTTATAATCGAATTATAGTCTATATTTTTGTCGTTTGACGTCGACGTATGTGGGAGGGAGAAAGTACTAATAACAAACAAAAGGAGTGACTTTCCACCCAAAGCCGTTCCTGCATTTTCCACAACTGCGTCAATTTTTCACTAAACAAAATATTCTTTGAACGAGATATATAGCACTCCGTATTTCTGTCCTCTTCTTGTAAATACTAAGTTTTTGTTTCTTTAATTACTATATACAGGTGTCCCACAAAGAATGGATAACCTCGTAATACCCGATAATAGATCAATTTTGAGAGAAATAGCGAAGGGAATAAAGCAAAATATTTTATTCGATTATCTTTTTGAGTTTACAAACAGTGCGTAAACACGCACACACGCACGAATTCATTATATAAAACTATTATGATGAGTTTTTTATTATGGGTCTACTTGGTCGTTATGGGGCTCTGAGGTTTAAAGTCGATCAGCAGGCGATGAAAAGGGATATTCTCGGAGTGTATCTAATCAAGTAATCTATTTATATATATAAACTAATTTAAATATTAAAGATAATTCTAAAACAAAAGTAATAATAAAATTATTTTGTTAAAATCCGCGATGAAGTAAAATAGAAATATATATAATGCTAAATGAGTCTATCTACTGATGATGCTTCGGTTGCGGGGCGAAACGATTGTTGAGTTTGTGATAGTGAACGTATGTAGTGCTTGTGTATTGTGGTGGCGGTGGTGGTGATTTGTGCATGTGTTTTTACGAATCCTGCATGTATCAGGTATGATAACCGATTGTCCACTCTACATTTAGCATTATATATATTTTCTATTTTACTTCATCGCGGATTATGGCAAAATAATTTTATTATTACTTTTGTATTATGGATCTCCCCAAAGTAACGCCTAATTCTATAAATTATTTTAAGATAAATCTGCTACTTAAAGGCATAAATATTGCAGCTACATCATATGTAATGTCAGGTTTATTTTGATTTTTTGTTTCCAGTTCTCGGCCTTCAGGAAACATATTTCGGGGGTGTACGCGCCGATAATCCTGCTATTTGTAATTGCCCTAATCTGTCTTGTAGCCCTCGCACCAATTGGCACAACTTACAGCAATCTGACTGGAACATAAATGATGCACCACTTACCCACTGACTAATAATGTTTTAAATTTTATACCTTTTCTACCATCCATTGATTAAATACCGTTTACAGGATTTTTCTAAAGACAATCTACGAAATTTTATTTATAGGGTTAATACAGATAAAGAAAAAAATAAAGATGGAATCTGTTAATTAAACCAATATCAATTATAACATTTTAGCGTCGCTGGCGCAAGCGTCATAGTGTTAAGAACTTTACCGACTCAAAGTGTCATAGAAAAATGTGGCTTTACATTTAACATATAAATGCATTTATCGTTCCATTTTTAATTTTTTTTTTATGAGGATAAAAAATTGTAAAGAAATATCCTTTTCCACTTCCCTGTAACAAAAAGAAACGTTATTTTACACCTTATTTATCTCTGTTTATCTTTCTATGTTTAAATGTGTTTTGCGTACATTTAAACAAAGACTAACTTTTTTATAATAAATTTATAATTATTGAATTTACAATCTATATTATTAAAGGTGGTTAAAATATTTTCGTTTCATTAAAAAATTTTACTTTCAAATAAAATTGGTATTTTTTCAATGGATCGTTGTTAAAGATGGTTGATATTACCATGTATATTCTTTTAAAATATTTTTTTATAACGTGAAAAGAATCTCTAGAGTGTCCATCCAAAGAAATCATAGACAACCTGTATAGAATATCATAATTCACATCCTGATTATAATAACTCCTTTCTTGTTAAGGTTTCAGAAAAGTAATGAAATGTAACATAAATATCATATAACAATGTGAAATATTAAATATTTTTAACATTGTATAATTATTTACCAAAAATAATTAGTTGTGAAATATTATATAAGCATTAAGTTACACTTAATAGGGAAGCGCTAAAATAAACTTAAGTTATTAAGCAAATCGCACAATTTATTGTATTTTCACCGTCGTAATATTATTTTATCACACTGTAAAATATTTTAGTATCTAAGTTAAAGTAAATACATTCATTATAACTTACTTACCTTTTATCTTAGTGCTTATCAAAGTTAATTTATGTTATTACAACTTATTTAGAGTCTTTTTAGAGTCAAAATTTTGTCATTTTAAGGGTTTTGAACAATATACGCCAGCAATTAGGGTTGCCAAAAACAGACTATAATAATGTATTTTCATTTTCGATAAATACGTTTAATATATGAAATATACACACACAATAATAATAATATATGAAATATACACACACAATAATAATAATACATGAAATATACATACACAGTAAAGATTAGGTATAAATATATTTATACCTAATCTTTAGTGTGATGCCTCAAAACATTTATAAGGTTACTTTTTAAATTGTTCATCAAGTATTTATTAAACTTGCTTCGAAACTTTCAAGGATAATTAATTGATAATATTAAGAAAAAACTGCTCGTTTGGTTATAGAAATAAATTTAATTTATTTCTAAGTTGGCAGCCCTACAAATGACTATTTACCAATTCATATCAGGATTGCAATGTAATATTCCTATATAATTACTAAAATAATTTATATACTGCATATATAATTTATTCATTATTCTATTATAAATATTCCAATTCTATATAATTACTAAAATAATTTGATTTCATATAGTATACTTCAAAATTATTATTTACTTTTTTTTAATTACTGATATCATACTCCATCCAATTGTACCTCAACTGTTATTAATTATACAATAAAAATTTAATATAAAAATAATTATACAAGAAAAAATCACAATTTTAGTCATCACAGATTTAGATAGAAAGTTGTTGTCCTTTTTTTAATAAAATTAAAGCATTCAACAATGTATTCAATCAATAATATGTATAATAAATTTTTTTCAATAAAAATCATTGATCAAAAAATCTTATAAATTATAAGCAAAAATAGTTGAAACAAAAAGGATCTAATTTGTTTTAGATACCTAATTGTTCTGTATTTTAGTTATTATATTAGTTATGTTTTTATTTTTTATTAACCACCTGATAATAATTAATAAAAACTTTGGATACCAATTTTCCAATAAACAGCTGAAGTAAAACATGTTCTTTTGTGTATTTATTTAACAAATGTTAAGTATTGTTAACATAATATAATAGTAAGTAAAATAAATAATAATTTACATATTAATTTTATTGTTAAATTGTACTAAGTTAATGTAAAATGTAAATATAGAGTCAATAAATCACTAGTTCTTTTGTTTCATTTATCTTTCAAAAACTAATAAAAGGAGCAATTTCGATAACGAAACAATTAAAAAGTGCTAAAAAGGTAAAACAAACTGTTGAAAGTCAAATTTATTTAGTGTAGTTATGTTTGTTAATCTTTCAATGGCAAATCAGTTGAACAAATATAGATGAAATTTAGCACAATAATTCCTTATACACCAGAGTAACATAAAGGCTATAGATACTCTGTTAATTCTACAGGAAAAAAATGACAAAGAAAACAACCATCTATTATTAACTTTGATAGATAGCGCTTGCAAACAATAACAGTCCACACAAATGAAGTTGCGACTAAAAGCTAGTAAAATATAATAAATCAACACTTCATAATATTCGATTATTAAAAAAAAATAGTAATTACTCATATAAACTTTGTAAATAACTAAACAGTGACATTTTAACTAAAGTCTGGAGTCTAAATAAGTAATAGTATAAATTTAGTTAAAACTTATACTATTAATAAGTGATATTAATTTTTAATGTAATAAATATAAGCATAAAAATTAATATCATTTAATCACTTTATCCATATTTCATATTTATTGAAAATATTATCAAGTGTCATCATTAGGTATCTGTGAATCTTCAACTGTCCTCGACGCTGGCACATAAGCCTTAAATGAAAACTCAGTACGTGGAAAGGAACCAGGATTTATCACTTGACAATTTTGATACATCCTGGTGTATGGCTGAAAATGATCTGCAACAACAACCAAATCTGGCATAGGGTACAAACTTAATGAATCTGCATTCTTCCAATAAAGTGGCTGTACACCTAATGACAATGGGGATAGGGTACACTGACTCAACAATGTCTTCGTTAAATGATCCGGTATATCACCAGTTTCAGGAAAGTGTATCGAATTACGACACATCTTCGTTACCAAGTCTTGTCTTATAACAACTATTTCTTGAGTGCAGTATTGAATTCTGCATGGATTCGTTGTAAATATTACTGAATCACCTAATTTCTCTCTTATATCCTTTGTAATAGAATTTGGTATTGCTGCTCTTGGTAATATATTTGGAGCTACAGGGTCACCACGGCCAGGTATAAAGATAAACTTGCAAGATTCTCTAAGTTTTGTAAATGGGTACAAAATATCACACAAATTTGTTAGTGCAATCTTTAGCTGTGTACTATGCTCATAACCGTACGGACAAGATAAGAATTCTCCAAGAAAAACTATAGCTATGGGTGGAAAGTCATTGTAACCTGAAAATAATGTCTTCAACTTTGATATGACTTTAATGTTATCGAACCATACATCTGATAAAAATATAATCATACCATCTTCATTATCCTGTTCAATCTTTAATAAATTCTGAGAATTCTTTAGCAGACTTTTAGATTTTCCACCAAAAGTGTTTAAGCTACCGAAGAAAGGTAATGAAGTTGCTCTGCTCTCTGACGGAGGTAAAACTAAACCCATGACATGTAACATCTTATCATCATAGTACCCTTCTGCTAAGACAAAGCTACTCTCAGTAAAAAGACCTGAATGATATCTTGTCTGTGTCATATCCAGAGGGACGCTACCAGTTGGATCTTCAAGATAAAATTTGCCCTCAGTCAACTGTGTCAATAAACCTAATACTATAACATCATCTACTCTGCTAGATGAACTTTGTAATACTTCAATTTTACGTAATTGGAATCGATTCTCACTTTCCATTGAAGGCAATGTTTCTTTTGCGAATAGTTTATTTCTTATAGTCCTTTGGTTGATTATTGTGTACCTGTCAATCAAAAATTGCGCCTTCCACTTTGGTTCCGGATATAAATTGTTACTTGCATTGACATCTTTAGAAAATTTCTTTCGTTCGTTATCATAACATAGCTTTGGGATGCTAAAAGCATCAATAATATTGAGAACTGTTTCAGTTTCCTCGAGACCTGAAGACGAACATTCACTGTAAGTATAAAATTAAGACAAATGAAAAAGATTTCTCAAACAATAAATTTAGAGATTAAAAACAAAGTAAACATTTACCGATATGCTACTTCTAAGTGTTGTTTTTCTAACACAGGCTGCGAGAGACACTGGCGCAAGAGATGAGCTATTAATTTATCAATAATTTTCTTCCGCTCCTGATGAGATAAACCAATTATTTGTTCAGCTACGAAACCACTAGCTTCCTTTCGCATCGTGAAGCCACTAAGCTTGAAGGCATTATTAACTTCCATTCGTGTTTGTTGAAGTTCAGCCATTATATATATTAGGCGAAATATTAATGCTTTTAAAATCCTTTCAAAGTTTCAATTCTTTTCGTGAGTAAAAGACACAATCGCGCTTCGCGCCAATTTTAAATGACATAAGGCAATAGACATTGACATTTGACAGTAACGAACAAAGACAGTATTCACAGACTACGTTCTTTAAATTTTGGTATATTTAGCCTGTGTCAAGTAGAGTTTGAACGAAATAGCTATTCTTTGGATTTGTAAGTTTTATTTTAATAACTTTAATAGACTTAGTAATAACTCCAAATAAGACAAAAGACGAATGTACTTAAGAAAAATCCAGATTATTTTTAATAATTATTTGTTTGTTAACGAATTTACAAGCGATTTCCCAAAAAATATGTTTGTAGATTACGAAAATATTGAAAAAGTCAGATCACATTAGAGTTTTCAATGAAAATGCTGACTTCTGCTTCTGCCTTAATGAATAATAAATAAATAATAATTATATGTATCTCCAACAATTTTATCTCAAGTGCCAGTATATTACAGTTTAGTAATAACGATAATATATTAGACATTTAATAAAATTTGTAAAAGTTTAATTTATATAACTTAAAATAATCTGATGGATACATAATTCATGTTTATTAGAATTCATCTAGATTATTCAATTAATTAATTACGTGGAAAATAATTATTTTTTTTATATTTCATAATAAGCATAATATAAAAATCCATTTCAATCGTTGTAACATATTTAGACTAGTTTAACATGTGAAATGTAGTTCTATTTTACATGTGCGAGTACGCGCTCTTTCTGAGAACTTGGTGACGAAAAAGTGAAACTACAAAAGTATTAAAGTATAAATTTTTTTATTTTTTTTTTCATATATTTTAATGTCAATGCAAACTTAAATATAACAGGTTATGTAAATAAACTTTGGGGTTTGGGTACATTTTCATAACTATCTTAAAATATAACACTTTTCAGAGTTAAACTCATGTGCGACAATATAACAAATAACTTCATAAAATCATTTATATCAAATACAGGCGACATTATACTTTAATGACATGAATAAAAATAAATTTTAAAACTTTATCACTCTTAAGAGTGTACAAGTGATAATAATTAAAATACAAAATATTTCCATTTCTAAAATATTTAAGATGGAACTTAAATTGTATCACAAGATTTAATTTATTAAATTACCACCAAATCTATTATTACACAAACCATACAATAATATGGTAAAAGTACTTTGAGTTAATATGTATTTTTTGGGCAGCCTCAGATGAATCGGTTAGATACGTTTAGCTTTGAAAAACAAATATATACAAAAGTAATAATAAAATTATTATAATTTTTTTATTACTTTTGTATTAATGATCTCCGCAAAGTAACGCATAATTCTATAAATTAACAAATATATATTTATACATAGGTTCATTTATCAAAATGAAACACAAATATCATTCTACAAGAAATTGATTTAGGTATAAAGTGTAATAAAAGGTTTGGTAGTAAATTTGGTTGTCAATATTATATATGACGATTACTTGAATATAAATTTAATAAACGTATAAAGCAGATTGTCTCATAGACCCTGTTTAGAAATAATTATGTTATTTAATTATGATACTTTATTTTTATACACATGGTATTTTCATCTATTTGTTTGTGAAATAATTATTAAATATTTTTTGAATCTTTATCTACACACGTTATTCAAGGCGAGAGTGTACAGCCGTCTATTTGTCTATGGATTTAACGAGAATGTACAAGAGTACACATTTTAATTTTCATTTTATCTTTCTATTTTGCTTCAGAATTAGTCAAAGCAAGACAATATTCTGATAATGTTTTAACACCAAACCGACCAACTACACGCACGTTATTGACACTAACAGCAGGGTTAATATACGCATTGTGTAATTCAGATATTTGTGTAGAGCTCGCAGCTGCGGAGTCGCCAGTCGACGCTATTAGACCGGTCCTGAATAAAAGAAACATTAAGGGCCTATTTCACAAGTTACTGCTAAAGTGTCGGATAGTTAACCGACAAATAAACTAAGTAAGCGGCCTGTTACTATCCCACTACTGAGAATAGGCCTCTTCTCTCCGTTTTTTGGAGACAAAGTTTGGAGCTAAGACCTACCACGCTGATCCAGTGCGGATTGGTAGATTACACATATCTCCAGAATTCTATAGAGATATGCAGGTTTCCTCACGATGTTTTCCTTCACCGAAAAGCGTATGATAAATTGCAATTATCAATTGACACATAAGTTTTAACAGAAAAACTCATTGATTGATGTCAGACATCAATCATCACCTCCAAATAAACAATACAAATAAACTAAGTAGCAGATAAATGTCTCTAATAAGAAACTCTAAAAAGTGAAAAATTAAAAATTGCGGCCATTTCAAAAATTTTCCTAATTAATTGGTATTTTCTATCCAAGAAAAAAAAAATAACAGCCCCATGGTCTACCTGTTAACTTATTAGGATCTTTAAGTGCTGAATAAGCCTATCAGAAACCTGAGACACGCAAAAATCCGAGATATGTGTCAGATATGTTCCGAATAAGCTAACTGACAGTTTATTGGTAACTTGTAAAATAGGCCCTTAGGATTAATAAATTAACTCTAAATATGTTCTACATCCATGTGCGTTAGCCAAACTAGACTAAAGGGGTAATGTCTCACCAGAACTCGTTCCCGGGGTGCGCGTTGCTGTCCCAGGGGTACGTCATGACCAGCAGCTTGCCGGAGTGCGGCCCCGCCAGCCGCGACGACGGCTCCCTGCTCTGCGTCTGCACGGTGATGCCGCCTGCCGATACGGACATGCTGAGGACATGTTCGGCGGACACAGGTCGCTACACCACACGACCTCGTGCCACTTTGATCCAAAGCCTCCCCTTTATGAGATATTCGGTCCACTTCGTAGGGGAGTTTACCAACGCCGCGTTCCATTGCGGTGTCGCCATTATAGCACCTTAGCACCACAGCGGTGAGACCGTGCAACTCTTTCGAGAGGTCACGGGTTTGGAAGGGCACCAATAAGTTTCTCTGTTAAAACTTATGTGTCTTAATTTATCACATGCTTGTCGGCGATGGAAAACATCATGAGGAAACCTGCATATCTCTAGAGAATTCTAGGAATATGTGTAAACTACCAATCCGCATTGGAGCAGCGTGGTAGGTCTTAGCTCCAATTAGGTCTAAGCTCTAAAAACGGAGAGGTGGCCTATGACCAGTAATGTGATGGTAACATGCCGTTACTTTACTTTTTAGGACCCCAATGCCCATCGGTTTTTTGTACTATGTGCCCTGCCTATTGCCAATTCTGCTTCGCAACACGCTAAGCTATATGAGTAATTTTAGCACCCTAACGCCCATAGATTCATCGCACAAAATTCCCTGCCTATTACCACTTAAGTTTTGCGACACGTTTAGCTATATATACTCCAAATCTCTACTTTCCTGATTTGATCCCGTAGAGATTCTTTAAGTAGAGCTTGTTCTCTAACCCGTTGAGCGATTTTAAGCTTATGAAGCCCATAACTGATGCATTTTTATTGTAAAAGCGACAGTAGATCTGTTTGTCGTTAATTAAGCTTACTGAACAACAGATTTGAGTTCTGGTATGATGATATTACAAAAATAAAACTAAACAGTCCCTCATAATAAGTGCCAAGCCGAGACAAATCGACAAAATTGGAATGGAGAAATAAAAATTGGATTGGAATTGAAAAATCTAAATTCTGAAATCAGGTACAAACAACGTTTTATATTATAATATAATATAATTATAATTTAATATTATAATGAAAAAATTCGTAAATAGTGAAATAACATTGAACTTGATGAAGAAGAAGAATAACTTTATTGCACAAATAAAATACAGAGCGTAAAGAACAAGAGACATAGATAATAAAAACAGTTAAATGTGCAAAGGGCGGTCTTATCACACTATTGTAATCTCTTCCAGACAACCCTTTGAAAGAGAAGATCTTTTATATAATTATCCGCGGGTTAGCACGCAGATAAGTATGTAAAAGAAGATAAAATATATATCCTCCTGCCCTTATCCCACTCTAAGTGGGGTCGGCACAACATGTTATAAACATGCTGTAACATGATTTGGCTGCGTTTTTACGACCGGCCGCCTGCCTGACGTCAACTTACCTTAGTCGTATTTTACGATACCTCGGTAATAAGGAGGGTAGTCTATACTACTAAACCGGATACCACACGGTGGGTCAATTTACATTAGTCGCCTTTTAAGACACCTCGGTAAGAAATGAGGGTGGTCTATTCTACTCAGCTGGATACCACACGACGGGTCAATTTACATTAGTCGCCTTTTAAGACACCTCGGTAAGAAATGAGGGTGGTCTATTCTACTCAGCTGGATACCACACGACGGGTCAATTTACATTAGTCGCCTTTTAAGACACCTCGGTAAGAAAAGAGGATGGTACTATTCTATTTAACCGGATACCACACGGCGTAGTCCTGGTATGATGATATTACAAAAACAAAACTAAACAGTCCCTCATAATAAGTGCGAAGCCGAGACAAATCGACAAAATTGGAATGGAGAAATAAAAATTGGATTGGAATTGAAAAATCTAAATTCTGAAATCAGGTAAAAACAACGTATTTACGAATGTAACAACACAATGTTATACAATATTATAATGAAAAAATCGTAAATAGTCAAATAACATGGAACTTGTTGAACTTGCCTTTAGGATGTTTCTCGTATTCCAAGAAGAGTTTTCTTAACGGTAGTACCTTCTCATCGGCATCTGTTGTGAATAATGCTGGAAAAATAAACTTACATTATTAATAGTGTTACGAAATTGCAAAAATGGATCGTAATACCTAAACAGTAAAGTTAAAATTAGCTTAACGTTATTACTCTGCGATATTTGGTTTTTTGCAAATTGTTCCACATCTTTACCAATAACGACTCGGTATCGATCGGTAATCGATAGATAGAACTTTCTGAATCGATTAGTAATATATATGATTTACAAGTATCAATCCGCAAAACTCTTTCCCTTTCGGTATTTAAGTTACAGACTAGAAAATATTTGTGTTAAGTAATTATATATTAGTAGCATCTTTTCATCTATTTATTTTACCAAAATTGAGTAAGTAGATAAATAGTTAAATTTATATAAACTTTTTCTTTTCTCTATATTACCCGTATTCTTCTACAATTCTTGTCCTTTTCCTTCTTTTATTTAAAGGTTGACTGGAAGAGATAGATCCCTTTTAGGGATAAGTCCGCCCTTATACTATACATGTGCTTTTTTTACTTTTTCTTTCACTTTTATAACTATACCTATGTATAAAATTAAATAAATTAAATAAATAAATCCTTAACTGATTAAAGTTCTTAACTGATACCAATCAGTTCAACTCATTGGAAGAACTCATAAGTGATAAATTAGTGACACGGCTACGTTTCTTAACTACGGACCTGCTTTGTGATATTTAGTACTGTATGTAATTGATACTGAAAACTAAAAATAAAGTTTCTAAATAAAGTTTCATCAGGTATTTTCCTTCTAATCTACGAACCCTATGTAACAATCAATGTTTGTTACTCTTCCATCCGATGAACCAATATTGATGAGATTTGGCACAATTATTCCATATACTCCGGTGTAACATATAGGCTATAGAAATCTAGTTATTTCTACAGAATAGGATTACATAGAAAAGAGCCATCTATTATCAACCTATCACGTTATAACAGTCCAAGAAGACGAAGTTGCGGGTAAAGGCTAGTAGGTTATAAGTTTGCAAGGTAATGTATAGAAATCAGCTGTAAGTCTTCTTTAAGCTCAACTAATTTCAAGACCATCCGGGGCCCTTATTCATGAGCTCTTTTTACGGCGTCACCGCGTCAAAAACTCAAAAAGTACTAAATTCCAGTCTAAATTCAAAAAGTTCGCAACCTTGATGGCCGAATATTTAGAGCGCATTATTCAAGCTGTTACTTGCCTTACAAGATCATCCGGGGCCCTTATTCATGAGCTCTTTGTACGGCGTTACCGCGACAAAAACTCAAAAAAGTTCTAAATTCCAGTCTAAATTCAAAAAGTTTAGGTCAAAAAGTTAGCAACCTTGATGGCCGAATATTTAGAGCGCATTATTTGTTACTTGCCTTACAAGACCATCCGGGGCTCTTATTCATGAGCTCTTTTTACGGAAAAACTCAAAAAAGTACTGAATTCCAGTCTAAATTCAAAAAGTTCGCAACCTTGATGGTTGAATATTTAGAGCGCATTATTCAAGCTGTCACTTGCCTTACAAGACCATCCGGGGTCCTTATTCATGAGCTCTTTTTACGGAAAAACTCAAAAAAGTACTGAATTCCAGTCTAAATTCAAAAAGTTTGCATCCTTGATGATTGAATATTTAGAGCGCATTATTCAAGCTGTTACTTGCCTTACAAGACCATCCGGGGTCCTTATTCATGAGCTCTTTTTACGGAAAAACTCAAAAAAGTACTGAATTCCAGTCTAAATTCAAAAAGTTTCAACCTTCATGGTCGAATATTTAGAGCGCATTATTCAAGCTGATACTTGCCTTCTATGTCCGGACTTGCTTTTATGTACGCAAAGTTCACATCAGAGACGTGGTTCAACATGTCCTTGTACATCAGATTGCGAATGCGTTCCAGGAATGTAAGGACATAGACATCCGCCTGATGTGGCTTCACCATCCACACACCAAGACCTAGAAAGTACGTTTATGTAGTATCAAGACTATCCATCATCCTCCTGCCCTTATCCCACTCTAAGTGGGGTCGGCACAACATGTTATAAACATGATTTGGCTGCGTATTTACGACCGGCCGCCTTTCTGAAGTCAACTTGCCTTGATCGTATTTTACGACACCTCGGTAAGGAGGGTTGTCTATTCTACTAAACCGGATACCACACGGTAGGTCAACTTACCTTAGTCGCCTTTTACGACACCTCGGTAAGCAATGAGGGTGGTCTATTCTACTAAACCGGATACCACACGGCGGGTCAAATAACCTTAGTCGCCTTTTACGACACCTCGGTAAGCAATGAGGGTTGTCTATTCTACTCAGCCGGATACCACACGGCGGGTCAACTTACCTTAGTCGCCTTTTACGACACCTCGGTAAGCAATGAGGGTGGTATATTCTACTCAGCCGGATACCACACGGGACGACTTACCGATTGCAAACAAGACTGAAGATTGAAGAAAAAAAGAGTTATTACTATATATAAAATAAAAATAAAAACACAAACTACCTCTATCTTAACAATTAAAATATGGGGGAAATATTAAAAAATATTAAAAATGAACATCAAACATGGAAAAATATATTATTAAAAAGTACATAAGTATTTCTTTATTATTTATTTAAAAGTTTTATTAGAGTCCTTAAAAATGTCTATCTATTTATCGTATCCTATTATCTTCTCAGTTTTAACTCACCACAACCAACGATATTGAGGAAAGCGTGTTTCCCAGCCTCCTTGGCCCTATAGTCTGCTTCTAGAAGCGCGCTCTCAGCTAAAATAACTATCCTCTTGTAATACGCCTCGTTATCAAATATAAGTTTACTGGTTTTTTTTTTATCGTACCTCTGTATGTAAGGTCTTATTTCGTTTTTGTTCTGTTTACTTAAAAGTGACATTGTCGCTTCGTATGTAATGTTTTCGATCTAGAAGAAAATACAACAGCGTTATCCGCCGAGTTTCTTGCTGGTTCTTCTCGGTAGGAGCAAACTGCCGAATCAGTGGTAGCTTCTTTAAAAACATTAGACGATTCAAACGTACTGTAAACAGTCCACTTGAATAAAGAATATTTATTTGAATTTGTTTAGGACGTGTATCAGGGTCCAAATAAATAAACAATGAGTCGATACAAAGCAATCTTATCCAGTTAGACTGGAAGTTAATAAAGGTCTTATTTCGTTTTTGTTCTGTTTACTTAAAAGTGAAATTGTCGCTTTGTATGTAATGTTTTCGATCTAAAACGCAAAAGTAATGTTTGGAATGGGATGCTTTCTAATTTCACCCAAATTCAAAACATTCTTTAATCTTTTCTGCTTTTAGTACTATTGAATCGTCAAATATTTTCAAAGAAGCTACCACTGATTTGGAAGTTTTCCCAGCCGAGAAGAACCGACAACAAAGAAAATGAAAGTCGGCGGAAGCCTTTTAAAAAAAATTGATTTGAAAAGATTTAACGCCATTTTCAAGAAAAAATTAATTGATTGCAATTTCTAATTAATTTTTTGTCTTTCATTTCATTAATTTTGCTGATTGTAACAAAGTTCATGTACTTTTAGAGGGGAACAATTTTGTAATACATGATTTTTTAATAACTATTACCATTTACTTAGCGCACTCAAAGTAATATTTTTTAGTTCGTGAGAATAGCGCGTTCAAACAATCAAACTCTTCAGCTTTATATATTAGTATAGATGTGATGTGATGTACAAGATCTCACCTCATAGAATTCCGACCACATTTTCCGCCACATATGTTTGGCGCTCTCTATTTTTTTCGTGCTCATATCTCCGTAGCCGTTGCTTTGAATGTTTTGTTCTTTGGTTACCAGAATCTCTTCGTAGTCCATTTTACTGCGCCGTTTGAGACGCGGCCCGATCAGACCTTAGATTAGAATAAACATAAATATATGGGACCACCATCCTCGTGCCCTTATCCCACTCTGAGTGGTGTACGGCACATGCTATAACACGACAGGTCTGCCTGTTGTCAACTTACTTAGTCGTATTTTACGATATCTCGGTAAGACAGAGGGTGACCTAATCAGAAGAAGGTTGAGTTCAACCGGATACCGCACAGTGGGTCAACTTACCTTAGACGTTTTTACAACACCTCGATAAAAAATGAGGATTGTCTATTCTACTCAGCCGAATACCACATGGCGGATCGAGTTACCACGTTCGCCTTTTACGACACCTCGGTAAGAAATGAGATTGGTCTATTCTACTCAGCCGGATACCACAAGGTGGGCCGGACTAAATTATTATATACATTTTATTTAGGCTAAGGAAGGCTGCCTGTCCACTGGAGCAAAGCGAGGCAGCGGAGTCGAGCGAGGGAGTAATGCGGATCAAATCAAATCAAAATCATCTTTATGCAAATAAGTTATTTCAAGCACTTTTGAATCGTCAAGGATCAAGGATCCTGATCCAAGGTCAAGGATTCTTGACGATCCAATAGTGCTTGAAAGAGTTTATTGGAATAAAGATTATTTTGATTTGATTTCATAAATGTTCAGAATATCTGTTCATCTATGGACAGAATATACCACGTGTGTATTCAATAAACGATACAAACCTATCATGATGGCGTCTTCTTCTATGTTATTCTCTTTAACATGACCGGAATTCTTTCTAGTACCATCATTAATGCATTCTGTGTACCCACTGACGTACAACATAGCAGATATCTTCATTTCATCGTAGCTTAAACAGTTTTCTAATACGAGAGGGGGTTTCTCTTCCGACGAACCGACCAACTCCCAGCCACTTTGTCTAAAAATGTTCATCTTTAATTAATTTATAGAATTAGGCGTTACTTTGCGGAGATCCATAATACAAAAGTAATAATAAAATTATTTTGCTATAATCCGCGAGAAAGTAAAATAGAAAATATATATAATGCTAAATGTAGAGTCCGAAGCATCTTCAGGAGATAGACTCCACGACCAAAATCGCAAAGCGGTCGCAAAGGTCGTGGAGTCTATCTCCTGAAGATGCTTCGGTTGCGGGGCGAAACGATTGTTGAGTTTGTGATAGTGAACGTATATAGTGCTTGTGTATCGTGGTGGCGGTGGTGGAGGTTTGTGCATGTGTTTTTTGCGACTCCTGCATGTATCAGGTATGATAACCGATTGTCCACTCTACATTTAGCATTATATAATTTTCTATTTTACTTTCTCGCGGATTATAGCAAAATAATTTTATTATTACTTTCATCTTTAATATTTAAATGAGTTAATCTTGTATGTATCTCCGGCCGGTATTAACTGGGCCGTTGGCGCAGTGGGTAGTGACCCTGCCTTCAGATCCGCGAGTCGCGGGTCGATTCCCGCCGAGGGTTAAAATTTTCTAGCTTTTAAGTCTAACCCACTTTAACCATTTCTTATGGTTATTAAAAGACTATATTACGGTTTTAATGTTTCCACGCGGGCGGAGCACCAGCGATTGCTAGCCTCTTATACTACAACGATCGATAGAACGTCCAGAACGTCAAGAGACGAACTTTTTTTGTATAAAAATTTTAATTATTATATTGATTCTCCATATCTTCTGAGTAATGTTTATATAAGATGTCCACGTTCTCAATCACGAAAGCAACTTATGTTTTATACTCCTAAAAGAAAATTTCTAAATACTCATAAAATAATTTCTTTTCTGTGAAGACTTTTTTGGTTTATGTTTTTGTTTTGTTTCTCTTCTGTATGTATCGTATAACTGTTTGTCTTCTTAATAAATAAATAAAAAAATACTTACCCTTTCTCATTTGTGAGCAACAAATATCGGTCTCTGGGGCCAAAAAAAGTGACAGCGCGTTTTCTTAACAACCTTTCAATGAAGTTTGGTATGGTCATGTCTTTGTAAAACTCTTTTTCAATATCCGACCCGAATTCTCTGTGAAATGTATTAAAAACTCAATTTGCTTGATAATATAACAAAAATTATAACGCCGTGTGGCATCCGGTTTAGTAGAATAGACCAAGGCTTCTTAAACTGTCTCTCTACTGAAAGCCAAAGGCGTCGCAAAGATCTGATACTTTTCAATCATTATTGATACAACTACATGGCTGCAGCTGTCCTTTAAAGAACTTTTCTAACAAAGATTTATTAATATTTCTCCTCCTAAGTTCCTTCATTACCCCTTTACATTAAATTTAAATAAATAGATTTTATTAAATTTTTGTTTGGTTAGTTTACAACAATTATAAATAAAATTTTAAAATTAGTATACACACTACGTACAAATATAAATACAAATAAAAATCATACAAAATACTATTGTAGTTTTATTATAACTATTTTTTGAAAAAAGTGGCAATGCAAAACTGTTATTTACATCGAAAATAGTGCGATATTACATCTACATCTACGGTTAATATATATTTCATTATCTGGAGGAGGGGGTCGTTTAAAATTTCCTAAGCTTGAAGGGGGTCGCTATATAAAAAAGTTTAAGAAGCCCTGGAATAGACCACCCTCATTTCTTACCGAGGTGTCCTAAAAGGCGAGCAAGGTAAGTTGACCCACCGTGTGGCATCCGGTTAAGTAGAATAGACCACCCTCTTTCTTACCGAGGAAAACTATATAACATCACGCTAAGATGAATAGGAGAGGAGCAACAATAAAACGTACAAAAACGGCAAAATTTAAAGCTTTCCTTGCGCTGAGTAAACGGAAATAGTTATTCAAAAATCATGTATTACTAAATTGTTCCCCTCTAAAAGTTCTAAATAAATGTCCGCGACAGCACATGTGTAGCTTTTAAGGCTAACCCACTTTAAACATTTTTATGATTACCAAAACTATATATTACAGTTTTAAAATCTCCGCGCGGGCGGAGCCGCTGGCGAATGTTAGTCACTTATATTTATTTATGATGTATTTATTTATATGAATAATACTTAGCAGCTATAAATAAACTTGCTTAAGTTCAGTTATGAGAATTGATAAAGTTAATTTTGATATATCAATATACTGATAATACAGACAAAATAAAATTTATCGTACAGTTGTAATCAGTCTGATAAGAAGTATATTCGTTAAATGTAAAAACATTAAACGTTCACTTACTGTTACTAACATAATGAGATAGCTAAAATGACGCAAGTTTGAACACGATCATGAGCATACAATAGAGAGAAAAAATTAATCAAGCTAAAAGCATTGTTCAGTGGCTCATATTATTCGGTAATAGTCTCTAAAGCCAGGTTTACACCAAACGTAAACTTATTTCCTTTATAGTACACTAGCGGTCGTCTCCGGCTTCGCACGGGTATAAAATATATTATAGCCTATGTCACTCAGTGAAAAAAATGATTAAAATCTATCCAGTAGTTTTGATTTATTCATTACTGCCCGTGGCCCGCACGCGTTAAATTTGGAGAAAAACAATTCCCCTCTCCCTATACTAAGAAGATTTCCTGCTATCTTTGGAATATTTAAATTCATATACTACATATTTACTTATTTATTTATTTTATATAGAAAATGCTCAGCTTTCTTGTCATTAGACAATACAAACATGTTTTCTTTAGAGGTCACTCTTGAAAGAGCGACATATAGTTGCCCATGTGAAAAACAAACGCGTCCGATCGCTGCTAATTTCGAAGTGCTATAGGGCGAAGCGCGGTCTCCTATCGGAATTTTAAATGTGTAATATCTTCGAAAATTTTCACTTAATTTACATGCTGTAAACGGCCATATTGATCTATATTAAATCAACAATGTATTTAAGGTACTTAATTGGATAAGGATTAATGCTGTATTGTATAAAAATTGCTTCGTAAATAAGGCATTATTTTTCGTAAAAAGTAAATGACAAAAAATACTATCATGGGTTATCCATAAGAGATAGACATATACCATCGCGGACCTTTTCAAGGCGTACAAATACTTAGTACATTATTTTGATAAATCTCGTAGGGTTCAGCCTGCGTTTGCAATGTAATTATTTTTTATAATTATTTTCGTTTGTAATTATTTTCGGAATCACAATAGAAACGTCAAAAATTACAGTATTTCTGTATTCCATATTGAATGTTATTATAGGTACATATAAACCTTCCTCTTTAATCACTCTATTAAAAAAAAACCGCCTCAAAATCTCTTGCGTACTTTTAAAGATTTAAGCATACATAGGGATATAGAGACATAGGGACAGACACAGAAAGCGACTTTGTTTTATACTATTTAGTGATGTTCACTTATAATCCGTGGTTGAGAAATCGTTTAGTGTGAACGAGAATTTATAGATCTTGAAGTTGAGTAGTGATTGCAAAAACATTTCTTGAAACGAAGTTCATAGACCGAGACGGGGTATTCCCTGAATTAAATACTAGTATCGATTGCTTGATCCGTTTTCCCCTCTTTATGCCCCTCTTTTCCCCTCTTTATTTATGCTTTTTTTATTATATATTATATTTTTACATAACCAGTCATCATCATCCTTCTGCCCTTATCCCACTCTAAATGGGGTGGTTATAAACATGGCCCATGATTTGTCTACGTATTTTACGATTACGCCTGACGTCAACTTACCTTAGTCGTATTTTACACCTCGGTAAGAAATGAGGGTGGTCTAATCTACTCAGTCGCATACAACACGGTGGCTCAATCTACCAAGTCGCCTCTTCCGACACCTCGTTAAGAAATGAGGGTGGCCTATTCTACTCAACCAGATACCACACGGCGGGTCGACTTACCTTAGTCGCCTCTTCGACACTTTGGTAAGAAACGAGGGTGGTCTATTCTACTCAACCAGATACCACACGGCAGGTCGACTTACCTTAGTCGCCTCTTACGACACTTCGGTAAGAAACGAGGGTGGTCTAATTTACTCAGCCGGATACCACACGTTTGATCCACACACCTTTATTCAAGTTTTAAAAGGCAATTTAAAAGACAATTGTTTATAAACGACTTATTCAAACGACTTATACCTATATATAATTGAAACATTTATTCTTGAGTTTCTTGCTGGTTCTTCTTGGTAAGAGCAAATTTCCGAATCAGTTATAGCTTCATTTTCAAAAGTACTTGTAATAACTAACTTGATTAACAATTATTTGAATTTGAATTCCAAGCAATGTACCCAAAATTATCGAATTTAAACATACCTTTTATACTCAAGGAAGTTTGATATCATTATTAAAGCTCTTTCATGTATTAATGGATATGTTGACGTTATATTTCTTTTCAACCGTTCTATAGGTCTTCGTGCTTTTAATAGTTGCAATCTGAAAGTATATTGTGCTCAAAAATGTATTTGAAAATCATTATATCATGATTGATCTGTGATAATCCAGCAGTGAGCCTTGTCATCCTTTCAAGAAGGTCACTGGTTCCAACCCTGGGCAGGTGCCAATGACTTTTCTGTTAAAACTTATGTTGATATAACTATAAGTTAATTGATATTTACAAAGTATTACACATTTTTTGGTAAGAGAATCTTCGTGAGGAAACCTGCATATCTCTGGAGAATTTTTGGGATAAGCACATCCTACTAATCCACATTGGAGCTGTGTGGATGAGTCCTTAACTCCAATACTTTTTTTCAAAATGGAGAGGAAGTGTTAGCTCAGCAGTTGTCTATATGTTCTATAGTTAAATTACCTTACAATTTACATCTTCTTTTGGAGTAGACTGTTTGGGGCCTCTAGGTCTAGTATATTTACCCATTTCATAAAAATAGGTTTTCACCAAAAGATATGAGGAAAAACTTTGATCGTCTATATGTCTTTTTTCTCTTATTCTCTATTTCCATTTTTTTAAGCATTAACTCACATGCAACTTACCTGACTGTGTCAATAGGGAACTTAACAAACTCTTTACTCTTCTTGATAATTTCATCTACATCATCTACAAGATTTGCTGGTGGTAAATTTATACATTCTTTGAGACTCTCAATGGTCTCTTTACTTAAGGTAGGGTATGACCAGTCTGGTTTGCACCTAAAATACAAATAAACCATAAACGTATGTGGGAAACAGAAACAGTTCAATCACATTTGACTTAATATTAACCTATTCTTTTTTTCAAAACTAATGCGATAAAAAGAGAATACAAGTAATGCTAAATATAGAGTGTACTATTTGTTCTCATACCTGATACATGCAGAATTTTTAAGAACTCATTGAGTTGAGTGGAGTCTATCTCCTGATGATGCTTCGGTTATGGGGCGAAACAATTGTTGAGATTGTGGTGGTGAATGTGTGCAGTGCTTGTGTATTGTGTTATAGGTTTCGGGTAGTGCATGAGTTCTTAAAAATTCTGCATGTATCAGGTATGAGAATGAATAGTACACTCTACATTTAGCAGTACATATATTTTCTTTTATCGCAGATTATAGCAAAATAATATTCTCATTAGTTTTGTATTATGGACCTCCGTGAAGTAACGCCTAATTCTATAAATTATTTATTCTTTTATTAATTTAACACATTTTATCTGGTTGGCTTGAAGAGATTCCTATTCCGGAATAAGCCCACCGTTGCACAGTTATTATGTTGTTTTTTATGACTTTTGTTTAAGTTTAAATATTCCATATGTGCAACAAACATTCGACTACTTTGAATAATATTAATACTAGGATTGTCGTTAGTAGGCGTCTATCCTATATTGCAACAATCTAACCTAATGTTTACCTAGCATTTTCTATTATTATTGCCTCATAATTACACAAATCCCTGCAAGAAATACTATTAAAAATTTTAAGATTTGTTTTTTAATTTAGGATAGGAGGAAAATTAGAGGATGTCCATCATCTTTTATATTCTCTGACATGAGATCTAAAAAAACCTGGACACTCCAAAAAACAATTATTCTTGCAAAAATTTAGATAATCCCAATACTGCAAATAATGTCTATAGAAACTTTATTGAGACTCCTTTAAAATTCCTTTGAGACAAAATAATTTCATAAATTATTTAATCATATAAATAAAAAAAATGTTTTGCATACATATGTAAATTATTTAAAAAATTAAAATATTTATTTTCTTAATTTTTAAAATTAATTTACGGTATAGAGGACTTGCGTGCAAAATTTTTAAAATTAGAAAAAAAATAATGATTTTGTGATGTATTATCAACTGAGCGGTTAATAATACATTTTTTATATAAAATAATTTGATAAAGAAGCGATAAGACATTGCACCACATTATTTAATAATTTAACTTTAAATATAGGTATTTGGTCTATTTTAAAGTTAGTATGAAAATAATTTTTGTTAACTAATATTAAAAAAAAAATGATTTAAATTTTTTATAATACTTACCAAGTAACATTTTTCACCTGCTGTAGAAACTCCATTGTAATTGTATTATTTTATATATATTATTAAATCGCCTATTTATACAATTTTAGAATCATTAATATATTACAATAAATTATTTAAGCACATTAGTTACGTATGTAAGGTACATGTGTTGTTTATTTTATTCTACAAAGTAATTATAGCGACCTAATCCCACAACAAACACAACACAAATCACAATATCTTAGTAACTACTCTATGGTAACTACCTGTAGTATTTGCATGTAACTACTCTGTGACACTCAATGACAGACTGTAGAGTACTTACACCTTAGCGTTATTATCATAAATTACTAGCTAAAATATTATTATTATCATAGAGTTATTATACTAGAGTAATGCCGGGGCGTGCAGCCCCGACCGTTATGACATTAGAACTTTTTCGCAAGTCCGATACAGTCCTTCACAACGCGTCGTTTTAAGCCGAGGTCCGGCCTCACAGGAGGCACCCTTAAGGCGACGCTCCCAGGATGCTGCGAGTCTCGCTCTCCCAGCTTTTCTTTCCGGCGATGCTTCTGCGTTCGTGCACTCTCTCGGCGTCGCTGTAATAGCCTCTAGGGCTAACAGCATTAGTTTAGTGTTCGAAAAACAAATGCTACAGTAGGAGAGGGGGAGCCGTTGGCAGGCCTATGAGTGTTTTTTTTTTTTTTTTTTCCAGTTTTTAGTGATTCACTGCTGTTTTGGGATGATCACTGGGGAGAAACGCCAACCATGTGGCCAAACTCCACTCAGGTTGGGGTGACGGCTTCCGCTATTGTATACGTCTACCGCCTCCCCACCTGGCTTCGACTATATACACAGTGAGGGCTTATCTTATAAAAAAAACATAATAACATAATAGGGTGGTAAGGGGAAGGATAGTGAGGAAATGCTGCGCGGGCCGGCCTGACAGCTTCCGCTATTAGATACGTCTACTATCGCCCGGGCCGCCCAGCACCTTCTCAACCATCAGGGCGGGGAATGAGATAAGCAGAGAGATGAGGGAGGGTGGGATCCACTCAGGCTGAGGCTTTGGCTTCCGCTATTTGATACGTCCGCCATCACCCCAACCCGAGACGAGAGTCCTTAATCTATTTTAATGATGGGGATATCATGAATGTGGAGACAGGAATTGGAAGAGTGTATTGCCACTGAGCCGACACCGCGAGAGCAGGGTCGGTGTTTTTCCGCAATTTGATACGTCCAACATCGCCCAGCCCTTCCCCTGCCGGCTCAGCAGAATTGTGGAGGTGGTGTTTTAGGGAAGGCAAGAAAGAAATCTTAATCTATGAGTGTTACAACACATAGAGTTGAAACTCATATATTTACACAACTACTCATCATCATCCTTCTGTATCCCACTCTAAGTGGGGTCGGCACAACATATTGTCGCATGATTTGGCTACGTATTTTACGACCGACCGCCTGCCTGATATCAACTTACCTTAGTCGTATTTTATAACACCTCGGTAAGAAAGAGGGTGGTCTATTCTACTCAGCCGGACACCACACGGCGACTCGACTTACCTTAGTCGCCTTTTACGACACCTCGTTAAGAAATGAGGGTGGTACTATTCTATTCAGCCGGATATCACACGGCGTTATCATACAAATATAATCCTGTATTTAATAAAATAAAATATAAAAGGCGAATAAAAATTAAAAGGCATCAATAAAACAACAGTCAATAAAAACAGCAGAATATATTTCTTACGAAATAAACGTAACAAATTAAGTTTGAGTATTAACTCTAAAGTATTACATACTCCAGATACTTGGCGAGAAACTATACTATTTATTGTAGAATAGATACACTATAACGTACGTGGCTCTTAGATTATATACCATAAATTAAGAGTAAGTTACTTCCGTGATTTTTAATCTTAAAAAAATAATAATGTATATATGTTATAATTGATGTTCCTCATATACTTCAAAACGGCTGGATCCATTTCAATGAAATTTTAAGATAATTTTTAGAATGACCCAGCAAATGATTCTGTAATATTTGGTAGCGGTCGGAGTAATTTTTTTAACTACTGTATTCAGTTTCGACAACACACATGGCCGGACAGCTAGTAAATAATATAAATTATATAAAATGTTACTAGTCACTAAAGACTTTGTATTTTTTGATGGTATTAAAGGTATTGATTGCCCTGTATATATATTTTTTTATATAAACCAACTTTGCAATTTTTTATCATTAGTGCGTTATTGTGAACGCAGCCAAATCATTTTTTATACCTTTTTATATCTGTGTGCATTTTGCAAAACTCAAATTTTTATCTGTGTGCATTTTGCAAAATTCATATTTTTGACAAGTACTGTGCTATACTGAAGAATAACCATTTGTATTATTTACTAACGCCTAAAAATATCTTCACAACACAAAAGTAATAATAAAATTATTTTGCTATAATCCGCGAAGAAGGCGCGGGTTATAGCAAAATCTTCTTCGCGGATTATAGCAAAATAATTTTATTATTACTTTTGTATTATGGATCTCCGCAAAGTAACGCCTATTTCTATAAATTATCTTCACAACAATTAACAAGAAAAAAAAATGCATTTACCAAAAAATATAACCAAATCAAAACTGAAAAGTTACTTATTTACTAAGCAAGTTAGTAGAATTGTTGCTTTGTAGTTATCCATAATTAATCAAAAGATCGTACATGTATATAATCTAAGTAGCAACGAATATATATAATGCTAAATATAACAGAATCTGCTACTCATATCAAGAACAATGTAAATTTTCTCTAAATATGAACATTATAACAATAATAAGTTCTACCATGCTATTTCATTAATCAAAATTTAACCCTAATTTAGCTTAAGGCGCGTACATATACTGAAGATGCGGACCGCAACACAACTTAGTATAATTCCATAATCAATCAATGTTTTCGCATACCGCCAATTATTTATTGTTTTTTCTTTTAATCACGTATAACATAGAGTGCATTAGAACTAACCTTATATGGTATAGAACTATTAAAACAAAAAACCTCCTCATATATGAGGAGGTTCAGGTATACCTTGGTTCACTAATACAGCGTTGAACTGATTTTTTTTTGTTTTGTCATTTAGACTTAGATCAGGTCATATGTAGGGTTGCCACCCGTACTATATTAAATAGTATCGTACTATATTTTAGTCAATTGTACTATATATTATAGAAAAATAATATAGGACAAAAAATACTATATTTTTATCGCTAATTCAATTATCGCGCTTTTTTTAATCAACTGTGAATGGAACGCACCCGCAGCACTGCATAGGGAATGTTCGAGCGAAACTCATTCATGTATTTACGGGGCTTAGTTAGTTAGTAACTCTAACTCCTTTGTCATTGTCCAGCGAAAAGTAATCATCAAAAAATAATCATAAAATAAAAATAAAAAATAATGATTGAAAATAGATGTGTACTTTTTTTTTTACTGAAAGTACTATATTTTTTGATTTAAAAAGAAAAATACTATTTTTCTTCAAAAAAAAAAGGTGGCAACCCTTGTCATATGCCTTGTAAGTTTTAAATATCTAATGAAAAACATTGTCTTGCGGTGTCACAGAAGATATTCAACACTTAATTTTGGCATGTGACAGAAATCTAATTTTGAGAATTAATAATTTGTGATTTAAATTTATATGTTATTAATGTTGGTTGGTTTAATTAATATATACTTTGTACAATTCGGCCTTTATAGTTTATTTGTTTTTCTCTCAAAAGCGATCATTCGTCATACAGATTTATGTGTATATAATTAAAGTAAAATGTGATTATGGGGCTGGCATGTATCTGCAGAAACTAAAGTCCCTAAAAACCATTAAAAAGAAAAGACTATAAATTTAAGAAGGCATAAAAAATGGAATCACTGACGCAACAATATGAGGACTAAAATACATTTGTGTTGAACTACGAAATGTAAATAAACCTAAGGATTTGCAATTAATTCATGCTATAACTTCTTATTACGGTATATTATTAGACTATAACAGCTTTGTTTCATCGTATATTTATTATATCGTGTGTTGCGGTGCGCCAAGTATATGTAAAGCTTTACTCAATTAATTATTATTTCATATAAACAATCAAATACACATTGTCTTTTTATTATCCATACATTGTCATTTATAGTTCACGTAAACATATTTGCCATATTTACAATTGTCCGCTCCTTAAAATTACTATATTTTGCTATACCATTGTGCAAGATTTGCAATAATAAGTTTTGTTACTTTTACACAATGACGGCAAGAGTTTGTTATAACAATATTTTTTATATTTCATGCTGTACAGAATTAAATGTTTTGGTGTAAACATAAAAAACAACAAGATTTATCATACTTTTTCATAATATGAAGTTGTAATATAAATTAGTTCATTGTCTATTTTATTCAGGCAATATTCTAGTACATTCTACATCTTAACAGGACGGGAAAATCTATATATATGCTAAAATATTAAATGAACTTTAGCTAAATAATTATTACAGTCAAAAATTAATGAAAATTAGAATAGTAATATAATAATCTAAAATACACAGAAAAATTATGCTAACACATAACTATAAGGGTTACCGTTTGAAAAAATTTAACAGTTTTATTATATCTAACAGTGCATGCTTCGCTTATTGCTTTAAATATTTTATATTAAAAAAGGATTACAATACTTTAAAACGGCTAACCTTTAAAACACCTTAAGTTAAATTACTACCATTCAAAATCCAATAAAATCGTCCGACGTCGTATAGTATAAAAAAATCACCAACTAATACTTATTTAAATAATGATACAATTGTTATCCGTAACTTAGAAAAAGCACTGAATAAATTCTTTTGCTTGAGTGAGGTATCGTTTCATGATGTAGTCGTGGTCTTTCGTTTGATGACGCTTCGCTTACGAAGCGATTGTCTTCGTAAATTCAAGCAGTGTTAGTGTAATGTGTTGTGTTTGTGTTTGGTGCGGTTTAAGGTGTATGTATAAGTTATAGATTATAGGTTTAAGAAAATCTAAGTTAAACTTAAGTTTTTTTTTATCGCAGATTAAAGCAAAACATTACTTTATATTACAGAATTTGCAAAGTAATGAATTATAAATGCCTAACGGTGAATTGGGATACAAAATAATGACATTATTTTGTATCGGCATTGCTTAGCATTATATATTTTGGTTAGCATAATATGCACGCGGCATAAAGCATGCTTATTTGATATCTTAATTTATTATTTGCTTCCTTTCTTACATTTAAATCGTTACAAATATATAATATGTACATCCATCACAGTCTTTACTTCCATTCTAGTTTCTTTAACATTTTTTTTTTCTTTCAGTATAGAGATTTATCATGATTGAATTTTGATTAGAATTCTTGACAACTTGTCTTGACTACTTTGGGAGAGAGTTCTTATTGACACTCCGAATAGTCAACTAAAGCGTCAAAACAAAGGTTTATTCTTATTTCTTTCTTTATGACTTTTTCGTATTGTAATAGACAATAGACAAAGTTATTTTATTTATTTTTTTCACAGTTCTTTAATTCATTTGACCCTTTAGAACTTGAACACAGAGTAAAAAACAGATCATATCATAAGTTACTAAAATATAAACATTCAATTCAATTTTCCATTAATGGCCTTTTAGTAGTGCCATGTTGGCACAAAATATAAACATTATTTGTTACTTGTCAATGCAATGTGTTTTTTTTACATTAGTGAAATGTCATTGTCAACGCCAATTTCACATGTGTCTTGTGAGTTAAGACTCGGTGTAGTAAAAACGATTAATAAATAATCGATTTTTGCTTTTAAAATAAATCAATCGATTTATTTTATACGTATCAAAATAATAGATCAATAATTTTAATCTGACTATTTGATAAGTTCCCTTTTTTTAATAATAATTAAATAGAATACAGGTTAATTAAAGTGGACAACTACCAATAAATAATAACAGACGCGCTGTTTGTGATATTAAATTGAAATGAGTAGTTAGGCTACATTGTTTTCATCCAACAGGACTATTTTATTAAAATAATTAATTTTTTAAAAATCGATTTATAATGTAACATTAACGATTATTTTTTACATCCCTATAAATGAATTGAGAATAAAAATCCTTTAACATCTGAGTTGTTCTCGATTTTTCTTCACAAACGCAAATTTAACGCAAAAGCAAATTTGGATCCAAATTTGCTTACTTTGATCTGTTATCAGACTTTTTGATAATCGTTTGTGAAGAAAAATCGAGAACAACTCAGATGTTAAAGGATTTTTATTCTAAATTCATTTATAGGGATATATTTCTGAAATATCTAAATAGTAAATATTATATTTTTCATATATTACAATTTTACATACATACTTATTATAAAGGGCAAGCTATTGTATAAGACAGTTTAATGTGCGTTGTAGTTTTAATACTTTTTACATTGCTATATTTTTGTCTATACTTATTTTATGTTGGCACGATTCAAAGTCAGAGCCAAATATGAAAAAATAGATAATTAATAAGTTTTTATACAAATACCACTTTTTCTATATGTAAGAAGGGAATATTATAAGACACTAGCTTTTGCACGCGATTTTCTTTGCATGGACTTATGTTCTGAAATAAATAGTAGACTATGTAAGATTCCAGCCTCTACTATCTATATACAGAAAATCACATTAATCTTTTGTTCTATGTTTACTCTATGTTCGAATGTGAAAGTACTTCATTATCATAATTACCATCATCATCGTATACAATACAAACAATTGAAGCTCAGTAGAAGTTATCCATAGATTAATTTGAAATTTTAAAAAAATTGTCTATGATAGCAAGTTGCCAGGACGAAATTTATCTTATAAACCAAATAATTAATTATTAAATATTTTTTCTTAACATTATAATAAACATTACAGTACTATTGATCGAAATGATTTATAAAATAATATCTAAATAATACTTAAATTATGGGAGCTTCTATCGAAGTAAGTTTTATGGTTAAATAGCAAGGCAAGAACCGCCATATTACAAATCAGTACCCTTTCTTTCATTCTTTGCCCTCTAGCAATAAAGCATTCAAGTATACAAGTCGTTCAGCTGTGTGGTATACGGCTGGGTGGAATAGACCACCATCATTTCTTACCGAAGTTTCGTAAAAGGTGACTAAAGTAGGTTGACCTGCCGTGTGGTATCCGGATGAGTAGAATATACCACCCTCTTTCTTACCGAGGTGACGTAAATGGCGACTAAGATAAGTTGACCCATGGTGTGGTATCCGGATGGGTGGAATAGACCACCCTCTTTCTTAACTAGGTGTCGTAAAAGGCGACTAAGGTAAGTTGACCCGCCGTGTGGTATCCGGATGAGTGGAATAGACCAACCTCATTTCTTACCGAGGTGTCGTAAAATGCGACTAAGGTAAGTTGATGTCAAGCAGGCGACATGACATCATGTGACAAAATGTTTATAACATGTTGTGTCGACTCTAATTAAAGTTGGATAAGGGCAGGAAGATATGGGAGCTTCTATAGGAGTAAATTTTATAGGTAAATAGCAAGATCCGCCATATTACAAATCAGTACCCTTTCTGTCACTGCCTTCCAGCAATAAAGCATTCAAGTATATAAGTCGACCCGCAGTGTGGTATCCACCTGAGTAGACCACCCTCATTTCTTACTGAGGTGCGAATAAGTAAAGTTGGCAGGCGTTTGCAGGCGTCCGGTCGAAAAATACATAGCCAAATAATGTGACAACATGTTTATAACATGTTGAATAGGAAGGCAAGAACCGCCATATTACAAATCAGTACCATTTCTTCTACTCTTTGCCTTCCAACAATAAAGCATTCAAGTATATTAATCTTAATAGAGAGATCCGGCTCAAAGGACCATTTTCGCTATATCAACTTTCGCGATATTATATAGAAATATTGGATTATAATATATATATATATATATATATATATATATATACCCTTGTTTCATTTACTGGTATATTACGTGGTTAGCGAGTGACAGTACTCTGATAGCGTTCTGCAACCGTACCGGCCCGAGACTCGAACGTTGTACCCACTGACTGCGGGGTTTATATGAGCGTTGTGTAGCTCTGCGATTTGTGTGGAACACGCTGCAGCTGGATCACCAGATCCTGAGAGACTGCCAAGCCTGAAGCAGTAATAATAGTTTTTTATAAGTCCGTCGACAATCATCTTTTTTTATATTTAAACTATCGTGAGTAGTATTCATAGTTAATGTATAGAAACGGCTATACTCACGTCTAATTCTATCGGGTTAGCCCGACCAGTTTCGTACCCATCCGGGGCACTTATTCATGAGCTCTCATTTACAACACAACATGTTATAAAAATGTCACATGATTTAACTAGGTATTTTACAGACATCAACTTACCTTAGTCGTATTTTACGACCCTCGGTAAAAACGAGGGTGGTCTTCTGGTATTCTACTAAGCCGAATATTACACGATTAGTCAACTTATGTTACTCGCCTTTTACAACACCTAGATAAAAAATTAGGGTAGTCTATTCTTCTCAGCTGGATACCACACGGAGGTTTAACTTACCTTAGTCCCCTTTTACGACACATCGGTAAGAAATGAGGATGGTCTTATCTACTCAGCCGGAATCCACACGGCGGGTTAACTTACCTTAGTCGCTTTTAACAGCAACTCGGTAAGAAATAACAATGGTCTGTTTTACTCATCCGAATACTACACGGCGGGTCGACTTACTTTAGTCCCCTTTTACGACACATCGGTAAGAAATGAGGGTGGTCTATTCTACTCAGTCGGATACTTAACGGGTTACGGGTTAATTCTTATAAAAAAATCAATACACAAATTATCCTTACCAAAACTCGTTCCCGGGATGCGCGTTCCCGTCCCAAGGATAAGTGATCACTAACAGTTTCCCCGCGTGTTCGCCCGTCAGTTTGGCCGAAGGCTCTCTATTCTCCATCTGCACGTTTATACCACCTGCATGGACAAAATAAAAATATAATAAGCCTTTATAGCTAATCTATACTAATATATAAAGCGACCAAACCAAAGAGACCAAAGAGCAAAACATTCAAAGCAATAGTGACGAAGATATGAGCACGAAAAAAATAGAGAGAGCCATAAACATATGTGGCGGAAAATGTTGTCGGAATTCTTTGAGGTGAGATCTGGTACATCTATGCTATATATATTTTTAAAAATATATTATATATATTTTTTATTTATTTTTATTTATTTTTTCAAATACATTAATAGTTATTACAATTTGTTTCTTAGTATCCTTAAGCCTTGACGATTTGTCTGAATATTGCACATTCCTCTTAAACAAATAATCTGAACACAAACTTAAATAAAGTAACAAAATTATACTGAAAAAATATTAAATTATAACTAAGTATTCATAATAATATGGCTATAAAGCTGATATAATATAAAGGAACTACTGGACCGATTTGAACAATTCTTTCAGTGTAAGATAGTCCATTTATCGAGGAAGGCTATATATAACATTACGCTAAGATGAACAGGAGAGAGCAGCAATAAAAAATAGTACGAACACGGCAAAATTTAAATCTTTCCTTGCGTGCGCTTATTAAACGGTGATAGTTATTTAAAATCACGTATTACAAGTTGTTCCCCTCTAAAAGTTCTAAATAAAAGTCCGCGACAGCATATGGCTAGCATTTAAGGTTAACCCACTTTAACGATTTTTATAGTTAATAAAAGACTATATTACGGTTTAAATCTTTCCACGCGTCGCTGCTAGCGATTGCTAGTATATAATATTATTGTACATACAAATACATTTGAGTTCGTAAATACTTCTTTTAATTACTTATTTACTTCCTTATTTATTAGACAACCCGTGTTACTTCTTCCATAGTTTGTCTTTCGACAACGGCCTTCTCTACAACATTTATGGATATCATTCATGGACAAAATACATAGTAATAATTCACGACTCTTAATTTGAGACAGATAAGCAACGCACGTTTTTGTATAACATAAATTTTATCCCATACCTAAATATCATAAGACATAATAATATAGTGCCAGGGTGACCGAGCCTTAAAATATAAAAAATGTGATTAAAAAAAAGGTATAGGACTCGATTCTGAGTATTTTCACTTCTTTGGTCCCATTCCGTACTGAGCTATTACAACTTTACAAATGACAACACAATTAACCTTTGTATTCTATTTATATTTTCGCAGTTTTACAATGTCACAAAATAGGGATAAAAATATATACTTTTTAATTAAACCGAGCTAGATCGACATAAAGTAAGTAAGTAGCAGCCTGTTACTATCCCACTGATGAGAATCTCCGTTTTTGGAGAGAAGGATTGGAGCTAAGACCTGCCACGCTGCTCCAATGCGGATTGGTAGGTTACACATATCCCCAGAATTCTCTAGAGATAAGCAGATTTCCTCACAATGCTTTCTAAATATTATTAAATATTAAAATTTGATAAATTGCAATTATCAATTAGACACATAAGTTTTAACAGAAAATTCATTGGTGTCTGCTCGGGTTCGAACCCGAGACCTCCTCGAAAGAGTCGCACGGTGTTACCGCTGGGCTACCACAGCTTAGATCGACATATCGCCCCCCTATATACTGAATTTCACGAAAATCATTAAATATTATTATAGATGCACTTACCTCTAGGATGCCGTTTGCTTTCAAAGAAAATCCGTTTTTCAACAGGAGACGGTACACCTTGGTCTGTTGCATTTGTGAACAATGCTGGAATGTAAAATAAAATATATAAAGCTGAAGAGTTTTGTTTGTTTGATAGTTCGAACGCGCGTATCTCAGGAACTACTGGACCGATTTGAAAAATTCTTTCAGTGTAAGATAGTCCATTTATCGAGGAAGGCTTTAGGCTATTTAACATCACGCTATGATGAATAAGAGAGCAGCAGCAATAAAAAATATTACAAAAACAGCAAAATTGAAAGCATTCCTTGCGTGCGCTAAGTTAACGGTAAAAGTTATTCAAAACTAGCGGCCTACCCTGCTTCGCACGGGTATAAAATATATAGCCTATGACGCTCAGTGAAAAAAATTGATTAAAATCGATCCAGTAGTTTTAATTTATTCATTACTGCCCGTGGCCGTGCGATGGCTTATTATTAGCGTATTTCGTGTATAACTTTGGTGTATCTATACCGATTTCAATGATTTTTTTTTATACAATGGTTAATACTATTCACTTTTTTATTTAGGGATGACTGAGAGTGATATAAACGTAGGAGTAGACAAATATAACCAGAAAGCTTCGAACTGCTAAGCTATCGAGAGTTACAAGTGTTATTGTGAGTCAACCATAAAAGATACACATATGCTGTCGTGGGATATTTTTTATATAATTTTAAGGAGAACATTTCCGTCATACATGATTTCTGTTTAGCTTTAACCATCAAGGTTGCACGCGCGAGGGAAGCTTAAAAAATGGAGTAACTTCTCCCGTTTTCCCACATTTCCCTTCACTGCTCTACTCCTATTGATTGTAGCGTGATGAAAAGTATACTATAACCAGCTCAGGAGTATGAAAAAAAATTGTACCGAGTTTCGTTAAAATCCATCGAGTAGTTTTTTATTTCTATAACGGTTATACAGACAGACAGACAAAAATTTTACTGATTGCATTTTTGGCATCAGTATCGATCCCTAATCAACCCCTGATAGTTATTTTGGAAAAATATTCCATTTACAGAATTGACCTCTCTACAGATTTATTGTAAGTATAGATTGAAAATTGCTCTTTAAAAGTTCTAAATAAAAGTCGCGACAGCATATGTCTAGCTTTGAAGGTTAAGCCACTTTAACCATTTTTATGGTTATCTAAATATTATATTACTGTTTTAATCATTCCAAGCGAGCGAAGCTGCTGGAGATTGCTAGTTTATATATAAAAAACATGTGACATCGCGATAAATACCTTTATTTATATAATAATGAGTATGGATTGCGAAAGTTTAAAATTTACCGTGACAATATATGATTTCGCTTTTTTCAAAAACTTTTTTTGCATTACAAATCGCTACAATAGTACTGTTTTATAAGAAAACGACGTGCGTTTTGGACTCCAAATAAATACCAGATATAACATAAAATAAAACAGTAAAAAAAACATAAGATCTCACATTGTATACCGCGACTCGTCCTTATGTACGCGAAGTTAACATCGGCGACATGATTCAACAAGTCCTTCTTGAGGAAGGCACGAATTCTCTCCAGGAACGTCAGTATGTATACATCGGGCTGGTGAGACGATATCTTCCATACGCCAAGACCTACAAATAATATATGTTCAATATCACAAACTCAAGAATCGTAGTCCATATATTTATTCATTTAAAATTAAAAAAAAGCGAATCATCACCCAAATAAGTATCAGTTCAAGCGTCATAAAGTAATTAGTTCAACCCCCACCACTAATTTTGCATCCGAACACGTGTTTGTTACACGTGAACTAGATTAAAGCAAAATAATTTTATTATTTCTTTTGTATTATGTATCTTTTGTATTATCTCTGCAAAGTAACGCCTAATTCTATAGATTAGCAACATTAAAGTTAATAACGGGATAACGTATAGGATATAGGTAATCATCATCATCCTCCTTTGTCGTATTTTACAAAACCTGGGTAAGAAATGAAGGTGGTGTATTCTACTCAACTAGATACCACACGGCGGGTCAATTTATCTAAGTCGCCTTTTACAACACCTCGCCAAGAAATGAGGATGGTCTATTATACTCATCCGGATACCAACACGGTGGGTCGACTTGCTTGAATCGCCTTTTACGACACCTCGCTAAGAAATGAGAGTGGTCTATTCTACTCAGGTACCACACGGCATGTATGTAAAATGGATCTGGCTAGGTTTTATTTAAAAAAAAACGTTTTATCCCTGTTTTTGGGCATAAAAAAAGCAAAAGTATATTTTTAATTTATTGAATATATACAACACAATTTTCGCCGTGAAATATCAAGTCAGCGTAGCTTATTCGGGGAAAGGGTCCCGCGAAATGAAAATACCTAGGATCTAGACCCACCTACCCTATTATTTTTTAATTTGACTGGCCCGTTGGAGCAGTGGGTGACCCTGCCTTCAGCTCCGCGGGTCGCGGGTTAGATTCCCGCCAGGGCCAACATTTTCTATAAATGAATTTGTTGGCCTTTGAGCCTGGGTGTATATTTGTATTTAAGTATGTATTTAAAAACTATATAAGTATATATTCACCAGTTGTCTGTCTACCATAACACAAGTATTAAGTTACTTACTTTGAGGACGGACGACCGTGTGTGTAAGTGTCCCATATATTTATTATTTATTTATTTTTTTGAAGTAACTTTTTTTTATTTTGTCAACCTGGTACTAGGATATGTGTGAAAAAAAATCCTTTAATCACTTACCTGCTCCAATTATATTGATAAACGCATCTCTCCCGCTCTCGACCGCTCTGTACTCAGCTTCTAGAAGAGTCGTCTCGACCATAACGCTGAGTCTCTTGTAGTATACTTCGTTGTCAAATATATTGTCCGTGTAAGGCTGTTTGACGTATCTGTCCAAATATTGCTTCTCTTCGTCTTTGTCTTGAATATTTATATACGAGGTTAGCTCTTCGTATGTGTAGCTATGAACCTGTCAAAACAACAATAAATAAATAAATATATAATTATATGGGACACTTACACACACGGTCGGTCGTCCCCAAAGTAAGTAACTTAATACTTGTGTTATGGGTGACAAACAACTGGCGAATATATACTTATATATTTTTTAAATACATAAGTAACGGCCTGTTACTATCCCACTGCTGAGAATAGGCCTCTTCTCTCCATTTTTGGAGAGAAGGATTGGAGCTAAGACCTAACACGCTGCTCCAATGCGGATTGGTAGGTTACACATATCCCCGGAATTCTCTAGAGATATGCAGGTTTCCTCACGATGTTTTCCATCACCAAAAAGCGTGTGATAAATTGCAATTATCAATTAGACACATAAGTTTTTTTTTTTTAAAACTCATTGGTGTCTGCCCGGATTTGAACCCGAGATCGTCTCTAGAGATTCACACGGTCGCACCGCTAGGCCATCACAGCTTACAAATACATACTTTTAAATACATACTTAAATACAAATATACACCCAGACTCGAAGACCAACAAATTCATTTTTTTTATTTAGAAAATGTTGGCCCTCGGCGGGAATCGAACCCGCGACCCATGGAGCTAAAGGCAGGGTCACTACCTACTGCGCCAACGGGCCAGTCAGAGACAATAATAATATACATAATTATCATTTGCAAGAATAGTACCACCCTCATTTCTTACCGAGGTGTCGTAAAGGGCCACTAAGGTAAGTCGACCCGCCGTGTGGTATCCGGCTGAGTAGAATAGAACATCCCGATTCCTTACCGAGGTGTCGTAAAAGGCGACTAAGGTAAGTTGAACCACCGTGTGGTGTCCTGTTAAGTAGAATAGACCACCCTCATTTCTTACCGAGGTGTCGTAAAATACGACTGAGATAAGTTGAACCACCGGGTGGTGTCCTATTAAGTAGAATAGACCACCCTCATTTCTTACCGAGGTGTCGTAAAATACGACTGAGATAAGTTGAACCCACCGGGTGGTGTCCTATTAAGTAGAATAGACCACCCTCATTTCTTATCGAGGTGTTGTAAAATACGACTGAGGTAAGTTGACCCACCGTGTGGTGTCCTGTTAAGTAGAATAGACCATCCTCATTTCTTATCGAGGTGTCGTAAAATATGGCTGAGGTAAAATGACGTCAGGCAGGTCGGTCGTAAAATACGTAGCCAAATCATGTGACAACATGTTTGTTTGTTGTGCCGACCCAACTTAGATTTTGATAAGGGCAGAAGGATGATGATTTAAGAACATTCAATTAAAATTTAATAATATAATTATTTTGCTACAATCCGCGATGAAGTAAAATAGAAAATACATATAATGCTAAATGTAGAGTGGACAATCTATTTTCATACCTGATACATGCAGGATTCGTAAAAAACACACACATTGAATTATTTCGAAATTATTTTATACGGTTAAGTGACCAGTGATTTCATTTAATATCTTAAAGTTTACAACTATTTATACTCATTTCGTATTCTATCCAATATTGTCACACCACACATACACCTTTACATTCTCATCTCATTTGCATGCATTCTTCTTTCTCTGACTTCTTTGACACTTCTTTGACTGGCCCGTTGGAGCAGTGGGTAGTGACCCTGCCTTCAGCTCCGCGGGTCGCCGGTTCGATCCCCGCCGAGGGCTAACATTTTCTATGTATGAATTTGTTAGTCTTTGAGCCTGGGTGTATATTTGTATTTAAGTATGTATTTAAAAAATATATAAGTATATATTCATCAGTTGTCTGTCTACCATAACACAAGTATTAAGTTACTTACTTTGGGGACGGACGACCGTGTGTGTAAGTGTCCCATATATTTATTTATTTATTATTTATTTCATTCCTTCATTCAGTTACCTGATAGAACTCGGACCACATTTGCCTCCACATATGCTTGGCCGACTGGTTGTTCCTAACGTACGTGGTCTTCAACACGTTCAAACACGTTGTCGGTGTTACCTCCTCACCGTATCCGTTCTCCAAACAGTTCTGTTGCTCCGTTATCAGTATATCCTCGTAGTCCATACGACCGCGCCGCTCGAACCGCGGCCCGATTAAACCTTGACAATACAATTAATCATCATCCTGCCTTCATCCCACTTTAATTGGGGTCGGCACAACATGTAATAAACATGTCACATGACTTGTCTATGTATTTTACGACCGGCCGCTTACCTGACGTCAACGTAATTTACAACATTTCGTCTTTCTTAACGAAATGAAATGAGGTTGGTCTATTCTACTCAGCCGGATACCACACGGTGGCTTAACTTACCTTAGTCACTTTTACGACACCTCGGTAAAAAACGAGGGTGGTCTATTCTACTCGACCGGATAACACACGGTGGTTTAACTTACCTTAGTCACTTTTACGACACCTCGGTAAGAAACGAGGGTGGTCTATTCTACTCGACCGGATATCACACGGCGTAATTGGGAGATATACCTTATCCGAAATCAAAGTGTTAATGTTTATACTCAGATTTAAGGAAAGGCGGAAGCGCGAGAAAAATGGATTAAAGCATTAGTAATGATAAAATTATTTCGATTTAATCCGCGATAAAATGGAATACATACATATTTCTATCCATTTAAAAGGTTTAAATTAAGTGTCAAATTTTTAATTATCATATCAATTAAAATTATATCGGACTCGCAGGGGATTCTCTTCCTGAATTAAAAAAAGGGTTTCTTTCCTCTAAGAGGTTCTTTTCCTGAATAAAAAAAAAGTTTAGCTCAGATCAGAATTTTGATGAAGTTGAGTACAGTTGAATTGACTCAACAAATCATACTGAAAACAAATCATAATCATTTTTAGGCGCTTTTGAATATCAATCATAATAATAAGTAATCACTTTGGAATAGTCACAAATCAATTTGTTTTAATGAAGCTACTAGTTCGGAACGTTCCTCTTATCGGGAAGAAACAGCGAGATTCGGCTGTCAATCTTTTAAAAGAAGTTTGAATTCGATGAATTCGAATTAGAATATATAGCTTCCAGATACTTACCGATGATAACAGCGTCTTCCTCGGCGATGTCCTCTCTAATAACGCCAGCGTTGGTTCTAGCGCCATCGTTGATGCACTCGGTGTAACCACTCACGTAGACCATCGCTGATAGCTTCATTTCGTCGTAACTTAAGCAATTCTCCAATAATAAAGGTGGTTTCTGATGTAACGTCCCCACTTGCTCCCATCCATCGTGACTGGTGATAGATAAAATGGTTTTAAAAAATATCATAGCCTTGTATAATCTAATTAAAATATCTTGTATGTAACTCATATAAAATAGTTTTTTTTTTTGCATAAAAATATTTATTTATTTATTCAATGGACAATAGATACATTTTATTTACAAAAGTAATGACAATATTATTTTGCTATAATCCGCGATAATAGAAAATATATGTAATGCTAAATGTAGAGTGTACTGTTCGTTCTCATACCTGATACGTGCAGAATTTGTAAGAACTCATGCACTACCCGACACCGATGACACAACAATACACAAGCAGCATACAGATAACGGTATTAAAGATCTCTGCCAAGGCTTTAAGGACAGGACGTCCAGAAGCTTTTAGCAGTTCGGCGCATATACCTGTATCACTTTCACGGAGTACCTGTTGGTGAGTTTAAGTACAAGGTACACTACCCGGGTCAACACACTACTGACTTCTACAACGTTGTTAATGAGTCTTGTTAACCAGAAAACCGACACCACCGTGGGACAACCATAACACAAGTATTAAGTTACTTATTTTGGAGACGGACAACCATGTGCGTAAGTGTCCCATATATTTATTATTGTTATTATATATAATTTTCGGTACTTACTCTTTTTCGCCTGATAGTAATAGGTAATCATCGCTTTCGTTCATAAAGGTAACCGCCCGCTTTTTGAGTATCCTCTCAATGAATTCAGGCACTGTCATATCTTTATAAAACACTTTTTCTATATTAGAGCCAAACTCCCTGCAGTGACAAAAATACAATTTATTTAATTGTCAATGACTGATCTTAATATTTAAATAATCTTTAATATTTAAATGAATGATCTTGTATATATATATATATTTTTTTAATTTTCTGAATCTCGGAAACAGCTCCAACAGTTTCACGAAATTCAGCATGTAGGGTGTTTTGGGGGAGAAAAATTAATCTAGCTAGGTTTCATTAAAAAAATATCTTTTAATCCCTGTTTTTTCGGGCACTGAAAAATGTTAAAATATAGAATGGAAATTAAAATATAATTTTGACTGTCAATCAAAATGCTATGATAGCCTAATGGTAACGGACCAAAAAATGTCACCGACGTTTTTTTTCTTTTAATATTTTTTTAATTTGCAATTTTTAAATATCTTTTAAAAAATTACCAAGCAAGGCTCTGTCACCCAGGTTCTACCACTTATGAAAGAAAAGTATATCTTCCCTTACCTTTTATAAATGAGAAAATGTGTCATCAACAGTAGCACTCTTTCGTGTATTATTGGGTATGTCGATACAATATTCCTTTTCAATTTTTCAATTGGTTTCCGAACTTTTAACTTTTCTAATCTAAAAATATTTTATTTATCAGATATTAATTTTTGTTTTTGTAAAACATGTTTGCTTATACTAAACTAGTTAACTTTTGCAGTAAAGGTTACAAGCTCTCATCATTGTTAAACTATTTTAGCTTGAACTCTGATGAGTTTTTGTATCATAATTTATGATTATATACATACCGAACAGTTTCTATAGGAAACGGTACAGGGAACAATTTACTTTTCTTAATGATCTCCTCAACATTGTCAGATAACTTCATGGTTGGCAAGTTTATACATTGATTTAGCAATTCATTTGTTTCTTTACTCATGCTTGGATAACACCAGTCTGGTTTACACCTGAAAATTAGATTATTCATAAAATTCATTAAACTTAAAGTGAAAAATTATTACACTACGCCGTGTGGTATCTGGCTGAACAGAATAGTACCACCCTCATTTCTTACCGAGGTGTCGTAAAAGGCGACTAAGGTAAGTTGACCCACCGTGTGGTGTTCGGTTGAGTAAAATAGACCGCCCTCTTTCTTATCGAGGAATCGTAAAATACGACTAAGGTAAGTTGACGTCAGGCAGGCAGCCGGTTGTAAAATACGTAGCCAAATCATATGACATGTTGTGACGACCCCATTTACGAGTGGGATAACGGCTGGAGGATGATGTAAAATTATTACACTTTTCTCTAACAACTATTATTTACAGTGATATGACATATATTTCTGGAAATCTCTGTCTCATTATTAAAGGCCTCCATACCAAGTTTACTAATAAGGTGAACTCACCAAGAAATATTTTGAAAGTGCCGTAAAATATCCATCTTAAGTGACTGCACCTGCAAAATACTATAAATTTGTACTGTAAGGCAAAATTTAAACTAAAATGCTTTTACAAAGTTACCATAAATAATTATCGGCACTTACAACTGGACGATAAGTAATGCAATACACAATCGGAAGTAGTATGTAGTAACGCATGAGATAAACTTAAAATCACCAGTCCTTGTTCCTAATAAGACGCGATTACGTGTATAGGTACATAATATTAAATAATATATTTTTTTACAATAAAACGCAAATCCACAATAAGGATGTAAAAATAATAGTTCCTGTTAATCGATTACTTCATATTATAATCGATTTTATTGAAAATCGGTTTCGAATAAATTTATAAAAAATCGATTATTTTAAGTACCCCCCTTTTTCTTTTTTTTACTCTTTTTTTTAAGGTTCAGATATACGTTGTTAAATGAAACCAATGTATCCAAATTACACATTAGAATTACGCAAACGGTGCGTATAGGTACCTTTTTTTATACTTGTCCACTTGAATAAATCTTTATTGTAATTAATTATTAAGATAAAAAAGAAAACTCTTTTAAAAGTCAGAAAAAAACGATTATTAATAAATCGATTTTCGCGATTCGAGTTACAAGATTTTTAATTAATAGATTTATTTTGAAGGAACAAAAATCGATATTTTGTACTTACATCCCTAATCCACAGTGAAATTACAAGCCACAGACGATTAACACATTAACAGACTAACAACAAAATTGTTATTTTAAAGTATGTTTTACATGTCACAATTCAGACTAATTAATGAATAGTATCTGGGTAAACGAGCCTTGCTCGGTAATTTTATTAAAATATATAAAAAATGCAATAAAAAAAGAAAGAGCGGGTTGGTAACATATGGGACTTGAACCCAGGTATTTTCACATACTATCTGTCCATGTACCATTGCGCTATTACAACTTGACAAATGACAACAAATTTAAGCTTCACAATCTATTTTTATTTTAGCAGTTTTTCAGTGCACGGAAACGGATAAAACAACATTTTTGAAATAAAACGTAGCTAGATCGATTCCCACCACCCCAAACCCCAACATGTTGAATTTCCAAATGAACTTATATTTAAAATTTGAATCGGAGTGCATGTATCTTTGATTATTACATACAATACACAAGCTAAATCCAAATCTCTTACCAATAAAAAAACGTAATTTCATTCATTTTATTTATTAAATGTAAAATTTGACAACGTGTCGATTTGAACGTGTTCGCTAGCTTTCAATTATTGCACAATACTTACTAATGAAAACTGGAAGTGTATATAGACTTGAAGTAAAAATCCACCGCACATCAGTATTATAGAGGGAAGCGAGTGGTATTTTGTATAATCGTGTGACAGTTTAATTTTTTGAAGTGTTGTGATTTTTATTTACACATTTTTGTCTTTGATTTACGCGTCAGGCTGAAAAATAGGGCATAGATTACAAGTAAACAAAAATTGTTTTAATTATCATAGAACTATTAACAGCGAACTTTTAAATTCTGAACTGTGTACTTTTACATATAAAATTATCAATAAAAGAATAATAACACGCGTGCTTAAGTTGTACGCGTGTTCATTACTTTTTTTTATTAACTGTGATTCAGAACTGTTTTTTATGAGTCATTTTATATGATTATTTTAACTTATAATAAACAATACCGGTTTTTATGTATAGCCTGTAGTTAAAGTGCTTATACGAAGTTAATATAGAGGAAATACGCTTCAGTAGGAAAAACACATAAATTACACGCTTAAATATTCTTATTTACTCGACTCACAAAAATATTTCTAAGACAATGAAAATATTGCATAATATCCAAAATATGCCTTGGTAAGTGATAGTTGTAATTTTATCACCTATAGTATTTTAATTCAAGTTTATATGTCGCAAAATAACTCCATATATACTAATATTATAAAGAGGAAAAATTAGTATGTAGGTATGTTTGTAATTTTTTCACACAAAAACTACTGGACCGATTTCAAAAATTCTTTCACCATTGGAAAGCTGCGTCTTTACTGAGCAACATAGGCTATATTACATTTTCAAAAAAAAAAAAATAAGGATCCGTTATAAAAAGGTGTAAAAAATTAAAAAAATACGCGAATAAAACCGCGGGATATTACTAGTGAGTGACAAAAGTAATTTTTGCGGGCAAATTTTTTTGTGTACCCAGTACGAATGGTGATATTGCAATTCAGCATTAAATTAAATACTTTTGTATAATACGTACTCTATTTATTTACAGTTTATTTAATACACAATAAAAAATATTACTTCCCTTTCTATGGGAATGCCATTCGTTAGGAAATGACGTCATAACATGATAGAATTAATATTTAAATATTTTTCGAATTTTTTTTGTACCAAATCTCAATATCGAGAATCTGGAAATTTGGGAAATAAATTTTACCGAATTTATAGAAAAGTAATGTAAATATTATTTTGCTATAATCCGCGATAAAAATCTTTATCTTTCTCGCATCTTCGATCAAGATTATAGCAAAATAATATTCTAATTAGTTTTGTAAATTTTACCGATAAACATTAATTGGGCTTCCTGATTTCAAAAAATTCTAAATACTAATACAATCAAAAAACATACACCATATGGAGAACCTTTTATCGTGTAGTTAAAAAATAACGAAATATTAGCATGTTTGATACGTTTTTGCGGCTAATCTATTGCAATTCATCAATCAAATTTTAGTATATTTGCAACTTGTATACCGGTCTACTATATAACAAAAGAGTTTCGTTCGGGAACAGAAAAGAGAGGGTATTTCATTACATTTACATTACTTAAGCTAACGATAAAGCGGTAACAGCTTGTATGTTACCGGTAACAGATATAAAGTAATAAAATATAAGTCATTATTCTCCTGCCCTTATCCCACTCTAAGTGGGGTCGGCACAACATGTGTCACATGACTTTGCTGCGTTTTTACGACCGGCCGCCTGCCTGACGTCTACTTACCTTAGTCGTATTTTACGAAACCTTGATAAGAAAGAGGGTGGTCTATTCTACTAAACCGGATACCACAAGGTGGGTCAGCTCACCTTAGTCGCCTTTTACGACACCTCGGTAGGAAATGAGGTTAGTGTATTCTATTCAGCCGTTTACCATACGGCGGGTCGACTTACCTTAGTAGCCCTTTACGACACCTCGGTAAGTAATGAGATAGGTCTATTCTACTCAGCCGGATACCACACGGCTAAAAGTAATAAAATATAAGACCTAAAACTATTTATCAATTAACCACGTATAAAAATCTTTGTAACCTATACCGTAAATTATATTGGTATTTTTAAGGTGTAAAGACCAATGGAAATACTCTACAGTGAGTACTGATGCAATTAAACTACTCACGGAATTCGCAAATACAGCGATTGAAAATGATGAGGAAATATCTGAGGAGGAAATTATTCAAAAGAGTAATGCTTTTCCTATACCATTCCCGATTGAGACTGTGAGGTAAAATGATTTATTTAAATGTAAATAATGCCGGATACGGTCTTACGTAAGCAATGTTATAACTAGCTGTCCGGCCACGAGTTGCTGTGGCTTAATTTGGTTTCGAATTCTCCTAGAAACATTACTAAAAAGTTTTAAAAAATTTGCTCCGATCGCCATCAAACTTTACAGAATTATCCAATCATTCTAAATATTGTCTGAAAATTTAATTAAAATCGGTCCAGCCGTTTTGGCTATAAACGACATATTCACAAACATTCGATTTCATATTAGTCTCAAATATTCAAAAGTCTGTTCTAACATGGACGAGCAATAAATTAGACATGATTCGGTAGTGGGTTTTACCAAACCGCAAATTCGAAATTTGAATTAAGTATGCCACAGCTGGAATCGGCGTAGAAATGTAGATACTGTTACGAGCAGTCCAATTAATTATTATATTCAATCTACTAAATCAGTCAAGTATTGTAGTAACGTAAACAGTTAAATATATTTTTTAATTAAAATTTGGTAAATAATTGAATTTTTTATTAAATAATTGAATCAAAGCTGAAGTTGCAGTCGGCGATGTAAATTCAGTCGGAAGTTTTGACCTTTCGGAATTTCAGTCGAAGCTCCGCCATTATGTACACTGTAAATTGGAAGCTCCGTAAAGAAGAACCATAGATAAAAAATAAAGAAATATTGATTGAAGCTAGTGCTTTTCAATGTGTGCATGTACATATTAGTACATATGTCGTGGTATTAATTTTTTATTTGATTCTGACTGCGTTCGGCTTAGTTTTGCATAGAAATGAATTAGTTTTATATACTCTGGTTGTCGAAGTATTAGATTAATATTTGTGTTTATGTGTTTAGGCAACATCTAGTGTTAATAAAGTCTCATCAGCGATCATCATAACCGTTTTATTACTATTTATTTCTCAACAATTTAAAATTTGTAAAAAAAAACTGTTGATTGTACTATATATATATATATGTTTAAATTTAAATTAAGTTAGAAATTGTCTGTTATTCATAGTTATGCCTGTAATAGACTTAGATACGAACCTTAGTTTTTAATGATTATAATAAATAATATAAAATAATGATACAAACTTGTATGTAAGTTGTTGGCGTAATAAATAAATAAATGTGTTGTTTAGGACTATGAGAAACGACTGCTTTGATAATGTACTAATTTTTTTTTAGATTACAACAGCTGATAAAGCGGAAACCGTTAGATAAATTGAAGAAAAACATCACATCAACATATCCGTTGATACACGAGCGAGTTTTGTTGCTTATAGCAAATTTTTTGATAAGTAAAAGGTAAAATTATGTTCCTAATAAAATCGCATAATCACATTTAAAAGTTATGGATTGTGTGTGACAGACATGAATAGAATAACGCCAGACATGATTAACGATGACTTAATGACTTAATGTAACTAGTAATAAAAATTATAAAAATTATATTAAAATTAGTAAAAATTATATTAAAATTAGTAAAAATTATATTAAAATTAGTAAAAATTATATTAAAATTAGTAAAAATTATATTGAAATCAGTAAAATTTTGTGACACCTTTTTCCGCGCCGGCGAAGCCGTTGGCCTAGCTGTAGTCGCTTATAAATAAACATTTCTTAATTGAATTGATATATAGAATGATGATGATATAGAAAACAATGTAATATGACATTATTCTTCTTTCGCAGTAGTCTCCTTTCAATTTGATTCTAATCTATTCGACCAGTTATTTTATTTATGGTCAAGAGGGAACGTTGAATTTCTAGCTTGCGCTTCTTGGCAGAGAGAATCGCCGAATCCGAACCCGAAACTTGACTGTTTACTTCACTTGAATAAAGAATATTTTGAATTCGCGTTTAAATTTGTAAATTTAATATTTCAGAAAGTTTGGTACGAACATCGAAAAACAATTCTACAAAGACATGTCCATCTGTGAATTGATTGATAGGATATTAAAGAAACGCGCTGTCGCATTTGTGGGCCCTTATGATAAATATTTATTGATGAGCGGTGAAGAAGGGTAAGTGGAATTAAAATTGTAACACTTTATTAAATTAAATTTTGCTATAAAAAAGTTAAGTACTACCCAGTGCGGTAGCTAGATTGGCAGCGTTTCCGGATAAACGACATAAAGTGACATACTTTCAAAAGTTTTTGAATTTAAACTATCGCGAGTGGTATTCATAATTAATGTATAGAAACCGGTTATACTCACGTGTTATTTTATCGGATGAGCCCGACTAGTTTCAAGCCCATAAGTAAGTAAGTAGCGGCCTGTTACTATCCCACTGCTGGGCATAGGCCTCTTCTCTCCGTTATTGGAGAGAAGGATTGGAGCTAAGACCTACCACGCTGCTCCAATGCGGATTGGTAGGTTACACATATCTCCAGAATTCTCTAGAGATATGCAGGTTTCCTCACGATGTTTTCCTTCACCGAAAAGCGTGTGATAAATTGCAATTATCAATTAGACACATAAGTTTTAATAGAAAAACTCATTGGTGTCTGCCCGGGTTTGAACCCATGATCGTCTCTAGAGATTCACACGGTCGCACCGCTAGGCCATCACAGTTCAAGCCCATATGGGGCTCTTATTCATGAACATAAATAGCACGTGAGTTAGTAGCCGGTTTCTATACATAAATAACTTTCAAAAGGCGTATTTTCTTTTTTGTCACCTTTTTAAAGGTGACAACGCACTCGCTCTGCGAGAGGTCGTGGGCGAAGTTGATTACTTGAGGTGATAGCATTCTCGTTTCTCATTCTATTCCATAAAGAAAAGTTGTCCGTCACACAAGCATTAACTTACTTTGCGGACGGACGATCGTGTATCCAAATTTTTATAGTCATAGGGACATGTTTGGATACTCTATATATAGTATTTATGTATTTTGTTTGGTTTATTATTTGCTATGTTGTTACTGACGTTGACGCATTGGGGATTAGGATTACTATTAGTTTGGCTGCTACTGAAAATCAGTGTTGGGCTTTCCAGCTCAACAATCGCTGAGTAGCTACCACTGCTTTTGCTTTTAGCATTGCACTGCTATTATCTGTATGTTTCAACTGTTTGTTTGTTGTATACTTCACTGTTAGAATAGTAGTGCAATTATATAAATAAAGATATTCTTATTCAAATGCCCCGTTATTGATATTTTAGTGCATCTGGATGGGAAGAAATCGGTACATCTGAAGAAAAAGCACCATTAGTTTTAGAGAATTGTTTGAGCTATGACGAAATGAAGCTTTCAGCTATGGTGTATATCAGTGGGTACACCGAGTGCATCAACGATGGAATAAGAAAGAATTGTGGAGTTGTTAACGAGGAAAAAGCGGAGGATGAAGCTATTATCGTTGGTAAATATTGTAATGTTTTTTCTTCTTCAACTCATACACTTTCGGCGTTATAATATGAGTTGCGTAAAGCTTTAAAGATTCAAAAAATGCTATTAAAATAGTAAAGAAGAAAGAAACTGGTGATAGCAGAGACTTGATTCGGAGTATTTTCAGTTCCTTAGTCCGCTCGTTCCTAAATAAACTATGACAAATTTACAATTATGACAGCAAAACTAATCTTTGTATTCTTTATATAGCAGTTTTTCTATGTCTGAAAACAGGAATACAATGACATTTTTTTAAAATAAAACCTAGCTAGATCGATTTATCACCCCCTTAGTTTTTTTTATTAATGAACTTCGCACATTAACGCCTAATTCTTTTCTTAATTCGGTGAAGGAAAACGTAGTGTTCTGTGAAGGAAAACATTGAGGAAACCTGCATATTGCCTGCATCCGGAGAATTCTAGGGGTATGCGTAACCTATCAATCCGCATTGGAGCAGCGTGGTAGGTCTTAGCTCCAAGTCTCCTCTTCAAATACGGAGAGGGGTGCCCAGCTGTGGGATAGTAACAGGCTGTTACGTTTACTCACTTACTTATCTTTCTTTGATAATTTAAAGTATATTTTTTAACATTGTACCTTAACACATGTTTTAATTTCAAGGTTTAATCGGTCCGCGGTTTCATAGACACGAAAGAATGGACTTCGAGGACATACTCACAACGGAAAAACAGAATACCCTCGAAAACGGGTATGGGGAAATGACACCGTCATGTTACGACATGTTCAAGTCCTCTGAAAAGTTGGACATGATCAAGCGAAAGCAAATGTGGCGGCAGATGTGGGCGGATTTCTATCAGGTAAAGATTCCCTTTAAAAACCGATCATTACAAATCGCTGGTGGGCTGTAAAAGTGGTACAACTCAAAAAATTCATGTTGTGAGATAAATGAGTTGAAGAAGTTTATTACTAAGTAAAATGTGTTTATCATCCTCCTGCCCTTATCCTACTCGTAAGTTGGGTTGGCACAACATGTTATAAACATAATTTGGCTGCGTATTTTATGACTGGCCGCCTGCCTGGTTTCAACTTACCTTAATCATATTTTACGACACCTCGGTAGGAAAGATGGCGTCAACTTACCTTAATCGTATTTTACGACACCTCGGTAAGAAATGAGGTGGTCTATCATACTGAGCCGGATACCACACGGCATACTAAGGAAAATGTATAAGTGTATCATTCTAAATTCAGCAGTCAAACTAGCTTCCACCGGCAACGTTGTTCGCGTGGACTGTTCTCGCGTTGATTCAACTCAATCTATTCCTGTAGAATTAACAGGATGTCTATAGCCTATATGTTATCCCGATGTATAAGGAATAATTGTGCGAAATGTCATCGATATTGGTTCAGCGGATTCGCCGTGAAATAGTTACCAACATACATCCATATTCAGAAACTTTCGCATTTATAATATTAGTCGGATAGGATTATATAATATTTGTAGGACGTATTTCTTATTTTGACACTTAAACTCAAAAAATATATGTATATTTGTAGATAGAAAACAAAACTTATGGAAATATATCCTCTAACATAAATAAAGACGCACAAAAACCGTTCATGGAGAAACACTATCAGCTATCGAGTCTAAAATACATGAATCCCATATTTGACAACGAGATCTATTACAGAAGGATCAGTGTTATAGCAGATAGTGCGCTTTTAGAAGCTGACCATAGAGCGAAAGAAAGCTCGAAATCAGCTTTTCTTAATGTCATAGGTTGTGGTAAGTGGTACATTTATTATTTAACTACAGTTTGAAATAGCTTTGGTTAATGTCACGGGATATTTATAGAAACAGCAGTATCTAAGAGTAAAATTTAGATTATTCTTTATTTATTTATATTTCTTTATTGATAAGCCAGCGGTAACACCATGCGACTCTTTCGAGGAGGTCACGGGTTCAAACCCGGGCAGACACCAATGAGTTTTTCTGTTAAAATTGATGTGTCTAATTGATAATTGTAATTTATCACACGCTTTTCGGTGAAGGAAAACATCGTGAGGAAACCTAAATATCTCTAGAGAGTTCTGGAGATATGTGTAACCTACCAATCCGTATTGGAGCAGCGTGGTAGGTTAGCTCCAATCCTTCTCGCCAAAAAGGGAGAGAAGATTATTCCCACTAGTGGGATAGTAACATGCCGCTACTTTAAAAAAATATTAACAAATACTTCGAACCATAATCTTGTGTCGGTCTCTACTTTGTCTATTATATTTTGATTTTTTACTTTCCTTACTAAATTATGTTAAGCAAAATTTATTTTATGTAAAACTATATAATCAGTTTGGCCTTATTAATAGATTAAGTTTTTTAATATATATTTTATGTAAATAGCTGTAGATTATAAAAAATAAAATAAAATAAAAGTTGCCAGTTCATAAAAATCTTTCTAGACCGGATTCTGCACATTATCTATTACAGGGCTTCTTAAACTTTTTTATATAGCGACCCCCTTCAAGCTTAGGAAATTTTAAACGACCCCCTCCTCCAGATAATGAAATATATATTAACCGTAGATGTAGATGTAATATCGCACTATTTTCGATGTAAATAACAGTTTTGCATTGCCACTTTTTTCAAAAAATAGTTATAATAAAACTACAATAGTATTTTGTATGATTTTTATTTGTATTTATATTTGTACGTAGTGTTAATTTTAAAATTTTATTTATAATTGTTGTAAACTAACCAATCATAAATTTAATAAAATCTATTTAATTAAATTTAATAAAAAAGGGGTAATGAAGGAACTTAGGAGGAGAAATATCAATAAATCTTTGTTAGAAAAGTTCTTTAAAGGACAGCTGCAGCCATGTAGTTGTATCAATAATGATTGAAAAGTATCAGATCTTTGCGACGCCTTTTGCTTTCAGTAGTCTCGCGACCCCCCTGGGGGTCGCGACCCACAGTTTAAGAAGCCCTGATCTATTACACTCTGTATTTTAATTAGTAATTTATGATACTCTGTATCACCGACTTAATGTAGAATTGATATTTCCAGGTCTTGGTGTGTGGATGATATCTGGTCACCAGGCGGACTTGTATGTACTCACCTTCCTGGAAAGGATATCCGCTTTGTTGGAATCACGATCTTTAGACCACGTGACAGACATTAATTTTGCGTATATCAAAACTGGGCCTGATGTGACGGGTGAGTTAGCCTTCTTGCCCTTTTCCCACTCTAAGTGTGGTCGGCACAACATGTTATAAACATGTTGTCACATGATTTGACTGCGTATTTACAACCTATCGCCTGCCAGACGTCTACTTACCTTAGACGTATTTTACGACACCTCGGTAAGAAAGAGGTTGGTCTATTCTAGTTAACCGGATACCACACGGCGGGTCGACTTACCTTAGTCGCCTTTTACGACACCTCGGTAAGAAATGAGGGTGGTACTATTCTATTCAGCCGGATATCACGCGGCGTATGGGTGAATTAACAATATAGATTAAAAATAGTGGCCTTTTACTATCGCATTGTTGGGCTAAGAGATGGCTCAACTGGCCACTACTAAACCTCAACAATGGATTGTTGAGAGATTTGAGATTGTGGTAGTGAATGTGCGTAGTGTACTGGTATTGATGGTAGTTTGTATTGTATAGAAATGAATATTACACCCTAGTTTTAGTATGACATACCTATATTTCCTCAGATTATTTTAAAATATTCTCTGATATAAATAAAATATTCTGTATTCACTCTTTCATTCATGTATTCATTTATAAAAATAATTAACGGTTAAAATTGAACGTAAAAAATTTAAGGAAGGTGATTTTATCACCTGTATGTCAAAAATTATAACTATTATTTATATTGTTTTAGAAATGTTTTCAAACACGGAAGAAAAAAACGAAACGGATACAGAAAAACGATCATTATTTTTGGAAAACGAAAACCATCCTAATGGCAAGTATTTCTGTTTATATATTATCGAGACCCGCGACACGTCAGCGTTAAAATACCCCCTGTTTTGTAGTATTTTTCTAATTCCCTAAGAGAAAAGCGGAAATTATTCACAGATTCATAAGAAAGTTCAGACTAGCTCAGCGGGTGATAGAGCGAGCGTTCTGGACCAGTCTACAGAAAAGTTTATATTAAGTATAAGAGATATGCTTATACGTAAAGCATATTACAAAATTGAAGATTATTTAGATGATAAAAATGGCTAGAAAATCCTTTCAGCTTCATACGAGACTGTGGTTTAATAATGTAAAATTGAAAATGTTTAAAAGACTGACCGCCGAGATTCTTGCTGGTCGTTCTCGGTAAGAGCAAAATTCTGAACCAGTTGTAGCTTCATTAATCATATTGATTGTTGACGATTCAAAAGTGCTTAAAAGTGCTTATTTGAATAAAGATTATTTTGATTTGTGCGTTACTTGGGGTTACACGTGATCCAAACAGGAATTAGGAATCCATACTCATATAGCTAACCGTATTGCGAAGAAAAATGGCAATTGCGGGGCACATGGTAAAGTAAAAAAGTAAAGTAACGGCCTGTTACCATCCCATTACTGGGCATAGGCCTCTTCTCTCCGTTTTTAGAGCTTAGACCTAATTGGATCTAAGACCTACCACGCTGCCCCAATGCGGATTGGTAGTTTACACATATCCCTAGAATTCCCTAGAGATATGCAGGTTTCCTCGCGATGTTTTCCATTGCCGACAAGCATGTGATAAATTGCAATTAATTAAGACACATAAGTTTTAACAGAAAACTTATTGGTGCCTTCTTAAACCCGTGACCCCTCGAAAGCTTTGCACTGACTCACTGCTTAGCTAACACAGCGTTGGGGTCCTAAGATGCTAGACTTGAAGTTTGCGTTAATAGCGATCCCGAAGTGGATTACGCGGCGTTGGTAAACTCCCCTACGAACTGGACTGAATATCTCATAAAGGGCAGGCTTTGGATCAAAGTGGCACGAGATCGTGCGGTGTAGCGACCTGTGTCCGCCGAACATGTCCTCAGCATGTCCGTATCGGCAGGCGGCATCACCGTGCAGACGCAGAGCAGGGAGCCGTCGTCGCGGCTGGCGGGGCCGCACTCCGGCAAGCTGCTGGTCATGACGTACCCCTGGGACAGCAACGCGCACCCCGGGAACGAGTTCTGGTGAGACATTACCCCTTTAGTCTCATTTGCTCCTTCAACTCCCAAACATTTCCGTTATAAAGAAAAACAGCGAACACATTTAACTTTACCCGGTTAAGGGATATTGAAAATCAAAAGTTAAAAAAGGTTTTATTTAATTAACGTATAATAGTACATTCTTGAAAATTGTTGTTATTAAGATTCATTTAGATAATGAATTATATGTACGAGTATTATCCGCAATTTACGCACTTTGTTGAATTTTCGCGGCCATTGTACGTGATGGTGAAAGGGCTTGTTACTCCAACCATCTTTGATCCTAGCTCGTTCGTCTGTTACCGCGTGCCCGTGTATGTCTCTATCTCTTTCTCTCTCACTCTGTGTGTGTGAAAGAGAGAGGGGGAGAGTTTTGAATTTTACATATATGAAACCATTATAGTTTAGTTTATATATTAGATATCGTATATAGAGGCATAGTACCTGGGTGACCGAGCCTTGCTAGGTAAGTTTTTGAAAAAAAACAAAGAAGGCGCGCATGACATGTAGGATTCGAACCCGGGTTTTGAACATTTTCGGTCCGGCCGTTATCCATCGGGTATTACAACATTATGTTTGACAGCTTAAAAAAATCCTTTGCTTTCAATGCTACATTATACCATATTTTAATGTCCAAAAACAGCTATAAAACATTTTTTTTGTTAAATAAAACCTAGCTAGATCATTTTTTCTCCCCCAAAACCCCCTACTCAGGAAAATCGTAGGAGCCGTTTCCGAGATTCAGAAAATATATTTATATATATACAAGATTAACTTATTTATATATTAAAGATATATATATTAAAGATATATCATCATCATCCTGCTGTCCTTATCCCACTCCAAGTGGGGTCGGCAGTACATATTACAAACATGTTGTCCCATGATTTGGCTACATATTTCCCGACCGGCCGCCTACCTGACGTCTACTAACCTTAGTCGTATTTTACGACACGGTAAATTGTATTCTTATCAACCTCAGGTTTGGCAGTCTTTGGACATCTGGTGACCCAGCGGCTGCGTGTTCCACACAAATATCAGAACTACACAACGCGCACATTAACCCAGCTGTTTGTGGGAGTAACACTAAAGTCGTCGGTCGATATGGTTTAAAACCACTGTCTGAATATTGTCTTTTACTAACCACAGCGAATAATGAGGAATAAACATGAAAACAAATTAAAAAAAAAATCGTATATGAATTTATCCTAGACTAGTTTTTACACGCAGCTTCGCTTTTCAATGTCATCCTATTCTCCTAGGATTTGCATAGCATTTATGTTATTTCGGTGTTTAAGGAATAAATGCGCCAAATTTCATCGATATACCCGGAATCTAAATTTTAAAAAAATGTTATTCGTCAAATACTAAGCTCTTTGCTCCGTACAGTTACTAGAATATTTACTTAATACTTTTTTATCTGTAATGATGATACATACAGTTTCCATGGGTAAATGAGACTATGAAATAATCACTAAAAATACCGATTTTCGTGTCCAAGCATATACGTTTCAAATTGGCATAACTTTTTAAACTTTATGATAACTGTTTGGTCAAATATATCCTATCCTACTAACTACTAATATAAATGCGAAATTTTGTAAGTATGGATGTATGTTTGTTACTCTTGCACGACGAATATCGATGAAATTTTTAATAATTATTCCTTATACACCGGAATAATATACCTAAGCTATAGAGATCCTGTTAATTCTACACGAATAGGACGACATTGAAAAGCGCCATCTATTATCGACCTATCACACGACCACAGTCCACGCGAACGAAGTCGCGGGTAATAACTAGTAATGTTATATTTCAGTGGAAAGTTAGGCAAAGATTTGTCAGTGTTAAACCGCCTTTAATAAAATGTTTTACTTTTAAATATGTAACTTCGTTTTTATCTTATTTATATAGTTTTTACTTTTATACTTTTATAAAGCATTATTTAAAATATAAAATTACATTAAAATAAAAATGTTATTTTAATTCCATCATTTACAGTTAGATGAGGAAATGTAAACTTTGGACTATAATTTAGAGAGAAGTATTGTAGCTTAGACCCCACGATGCTGCCACAACGCGAACCAGTGGGTTGCGTATGTTCATAGAATCCTGTACATACAGAGTCAGTATTTGTGTTTATATCGTTTTGGTATCCGGCTGAGTAGAATAGAGCAACCTCATTTCTTACCGAGGTGTCGTAAAAGGCGATAAAGGTAAGTTGACCCACCGTATGGTATCCGGTTTAGTAGAATAGACCATCCTCATTCTTACCGAGGTGTCGTAAAATACGACTGTGGTAAGTTGACGTCAGGCAGGCGGCCGGTCGTAAAAAGCCAGCCAAATCATGTGACAGCATGTTTATAACATGTTGCGCCGACCCCACTTAGAGTGGAATGAAGGCAGGAAGATGATGAAATTAAAATCTTTAAATTATAATTTTTTTTATTTGGGAACCATAAATATAGTAAATTATTACTAATTCATATACCAAAATTAGTTACCACTTATTACTAATACAAAGACAGTAAAAAAGTATTTGTTACAACATGTTTTTAATACGACCTCCTTCATAGAGCGATTAATATGAAAAAGCGTTGTGGCTGTCATATTTTTATGTGTCATTCTTTGAGTTGTAGCGAAAGAGTAAATGGGTTGACTCTGGGAAAACTGCTTTTTATTTATCGAATAAGGATAAAAGAGAAATATCGTCGTTTGTTATATTCAGAAGGGGATGTAACCTAAACTCACAAATAGAGTGGACATAAGGAATATCTGGATATTTAAAGAGTTTAAAGAAAAGACAAATGACGATCAATATCTTGAGACAACTCGGAGAGTGCGAATTTCGTATAATTTGAGAGAAAGTTGCGATATGCGATGCTATGGAATAAAAAAATGCGAGTTTTTATTGGAGATTAATGATGGTAATTGGTATTCGGTTAATTAATTCTGTAAGATCAACGTGACGATGTGCTATGTGAGGCCTTAGACGCGCCCGTGACTTTTGTTCGATGGAACTGTCAGCTAGAATGACGATTGTTCTCTGGATCTTTCCAGTTGTAACGATTGTTTTCTAGACTGTGGACATCTGCAACGACTGTCAGCTAGGCTCTGCCTAGAAGTGGTGATTGTTCTTTGAGCGTTATCATTTGCGAGTCTGTTTACGTGTGTATCTGCTGAGTTGGTTGCCACTAATTGAGCTGTGTTATGCCATGACAGTGATTGAGGGTGAGCTTGAGGTGCGAAATGCTTATGGTGCGAAAAGCTTAAGGAGTTGAGGAGTTGAGCTTAAAGAGTTGAGCATAAAGCGTGAGCTTAGAGTTGAGCATAAAGCGTGAGCGTAGTCCTGTCATGTCATGGCATGTGCGGTTTTCTTTTACAGATTAAAAGAGCAAGTACTGAGTTTCTTGCCGATTCTTCTCAGTACAATCAGCATTCCGAATCGGTGGTAGATTCATTCCCAGAGGTCAGCTTATGAGATTTGCGGGGTCGCAAATGTTGTCAGGATGGTCGACTGTTACAACATGTTTTTAATACGACCTCCTTCATAGAGCGATTAATATGAAAAAGCGTTGTGGCTGTCATATTTTTATGTGTCATTCTTTGAGTTGTAGCGAAAGAGTAAATGGGTTGACTCTGGGAAAACTGTTTTTTATTTATTGAATAAGTATAAAGGAGAAATATTATCGCTTTTTATATATAGGTATATAGGTACTGAGAAATAAAAAAAATAACTGCAACATAACACAATCAAACAAAATTTTAATAATCGAATCGAATTTCAATATCGTGTAACAACGCCGCCTTGACGCTAGCAAGCAAGCAAACATTAAACAAGCAAGCCATGACGTCACATCTTGCCACAGCCTTTCGCGCCATTTTTGACGTGGAGATGTGACAGCCGCTGTGATTAGCAGCTAGCCCGCGGATAGCGAATGAGAGTTTGCTTTGATTTCATTTTAGCATTTTTAATGAAAAGAATAAAACTGATTTAAAATACTTCTTTTATTAATACAAGTAGTTTAGTTACAATTGATAATTATTTCGTCGATATAAAATTTACGAATATACCGCTTTATAAATAGAACTGTAGCGATCGTAAAATATGTTACAAGATAAACACCAACGTCCTTGAATACTATATACGCAGTGTAGCTAATTTAAATAAACGTGTATTTAAAATAACATTACATAATTCGCACTCGCAGTTCCGTGCAAAATATTTTCGCCAATGGCACTAGATTAAAATAACTCGACCTCATTTAGATAAGATATTTTTTTTTATTGGATATTATATCATAAAGTTGGAATTAACTACAGACAATAGCTCACCAGGAAATAGAATAGAGCGTTTTTTTATCTACACAAAATCTGTATGCTCTGCCTGTATAAATAAATGAATTATTTAAAACCCAGAACTATTATTTTGTAATTAATGCATTCAACTAAGAATTTTTAATAATCTCAACCATTAGTATAAATTTTTTTTATATCCTACTGCCCTTATCCCACTCTAAGTGGGGTCGGCACAACATGTTATAAACATGCTGTCACATGATTTGGCTGCGTTTTTACGACCGGTCGCCTGCCTGACGTCAACTTACCTCTGTCGTATTTTACGACACCTCGGAAAGAAAAAGGGTGGTCTATTCTACTAAACCGGATACCACACGGTGGGTCAACTTACGTTAGTCGCCTTTTACAACACCTCGATAAGAAATGAAGTTGGTCTATTCTACTCAGTCGGATACCACACGGCGGGCTGACTTACCTTAGTCGCCTTTTACGACACCTCGGTAAGAAATGAGGGTGGTACTATTCTATTCAGCCGGATAACAAACGACGTGTCCAGACATTTAAAATATAAACATAAATATCATCAAACAATAATCGACATTAATTATTGCAATTTTGAACCTACGCCAAGATGCTTGTAAATCACATGTACGTTAGTCATAAACCTAGGAAATACAATTGACAAATATTTATGCAAAACAAATGAAAACTGCGCTTCGTGGTTGTTCAAAACGAAAATACGTAGTCACCTTACGATATGATAAACAATGAATAAGGACAATTACTATTCCGCACTAATCATCACGTACAAGTCGTAATTTAATACAGAATGAGCTATTTAACATAGTCATGAAAAGTTAAGAGGTATGTGGAATTACTAGTTTCATGTCTTGGGCCCACTATCATCATCGGAAGAAAAGAATCATGCTTTTCAGAAGTGACCAGAGCTCTTTTTAATAAAAAAATATAGGTAAACAAACAGTGTCGTACGAAACAACTCTACCTGTGTACTAATAAATTTTTTAGAAAGCCGTTAAATAAACTAAAAAGACAATCTTTTAGGAAGTTCGAATCTAGAATTGTTTATTATTATTGTTTATTTTTAAATTGTACTGATCATACTGTTATATTTTTGCCCCATTGTAACTTCATTCTTCGGATGGAGCGTTTTATTTATTATTCTACGTTCAATTTCCCGTTTCGTACTTGTTTTTAATAATCAAGAGCGCATTTTTTTTTTAATTATCAATCGCGTAGATTGCACGATAAAATTCTTAATTTAAGCGCGAAACTCCCGGTTTTTAGATAGACGATATTATCACAGATTCGTACAACAATTTTAAAGGTCAGCTACATAATACGCGGTAGTTTTAAAAATTTAAATTTAATTTCACTAAGTTCGCATAAATGTTTTACGTTCGTTACGAAGTACATAGAAACTAGACAATAATAGATCAAGCAACCTGTCTTCTTAAGTTCATATGACGTCGAAAATCTTGGAACTGTTACAAACAAGATCGTACGATGTTTGTTTACAATTTGAGGCATTTTCATTGAGCCAAGCACGAGGTGTGGCAAACATTTTTAAATTTCACCGCTGTGATTCGTCGTATATTCGCAAACGCAAACATGTTTTTATTCAAGTATAAAACTAGATACAGAAACATGCTACAGTTCAGTCTGCGTTTTGATTTTACATAAATAACAAGTACTCTCGATAAAGTGAACGTTTTGTTTTGATTACTTAAGCTGGTCACATTGATCGTACGATTTGACTTGACGTCACTGAATTGTCATTGATCTATTTATATTTGTAATTGTAAAATATTTGCCAGGATTTTTGCGCGAAATTGAAGTGCATCGAAACCAATACATAGATTTAGTTTTATCGGTGATCAAGCCAATACCATACTGAATATTATTCATTAAAGTTATTGTGAACAGTTGCCTACGTGACTTGTGTATAAGTTTCATTATTTTAACTACAATTGTTTAAACATAAACAATTAGTGTATTAGCTTAGTGTTATTTAGTACTTTATAATATTACAAAGTAGTAAAAATGTCGTCATTGGGAGGACAATGGAGAATTATACGACATTACCTTTCTATCAGCAATTTGAATTTAGAAGTAGAAAAACTGGTACAGAAAATCAAGCCAGCGTCGCCTGAACAATGGGACAGTAAGTGAAATATATAACAATTTAATATTTACAATATTTGGTATACTAAGATGTTGCTGTAGTTAGTAATTAAATATTTTATTAATAATCTTCAAAGTATATAACATGAGGGAATTTTAAATGTAATTGTAGATTATGTAGTTTATGATACAATGATGACACTGAGATCTTTGCTTTAATAAAATTTATATTGAGCTGTTTGGTCAATGAACTAATAACTGACTTATTCAACTTGCACTATTTTTAGAAACCAGTGATATAAAATGTATGAAAGTTACATTTATACAAGAGTGAATTGAACTACACTCATTATCATTTATTCATTGTTACAAATCAAAAACCTTATCTCATAAAGAATAATAATTTAATTATATATCTTGGAATTGTAATAAAAAAGGAAAAAAAAATTCTGAGAGTGCAGATTCAAGTGTTTTGAACATCAATTACTTAAAATATGATTTAATATAATCAGAGAACTGTTTACAAACATTTAATTTTTTAATAATATGACTTCAATTAATTAAAGTCCTGCTTATGGATGATTTATGTTTATTTTACTTTGTTAACCTTTTTATGATCAGTATGATACATATTTTGATTGGTTTTTAACAATAATTATAAATGAGAAAGCCTGTTTCATCATGTCTTTCTTTACATGTTCATGCTTTACATTCGGTACATATATTATGTATTGTCTGTATTAACAGAAATCTCGCTAATTGCAATTTTAACCAAACTATTTATTAGTTTAAAATGGCTTATGGCCCTGACCTTGTGCATTTATTATATTTTTTATTGTATTTGTTTTACTTTCAATATATTTAATTTTATTACTATCGCTATGTGGTATCCGGTGGACTAGAATAGACCACCCGCATTTCTTACCAATGTGCCGTGAAAGACGACTAAAGTAAGTTGACCCACCATGTGGTATCCGATTAAGTAGTGTGAGCCACCCTTTTTCTTACTGAGGTGTCGTAGAATACGACTAAGGTAAGTTGATGTCAGGCAGGTGGCTGGTTGTAAAATACGTAGCCAAATCAAGTAACAACATGTTTATAACATGTGCCAACTCCACTTAGAGTAGGATAAGGACAGGAAGATGATGATATCATTATCATTTTTAAATTCAATTTACACACCTGGACATTCTTTCTAGTAACAGCTCTGTTGTTTTTTACTGTAGTCATACAACAAAGTTGCGATAAGTATATAAGTAAATTTTTTATTCAGGTTTAATAAGAAAATTTGAAAAAGCAGTTTCTGTACGACTTACCCAGTCGGTAGATGATAAAATTGTGCAACATCCAATTGAACATAAAACAAATGTGACCACTATAGACGAAGCTGACACTAAAGTACATGGTGTTCAAGAGAAAAATGATAAAACTGATGAGAAAATATCACAAGAGGGTCTCACTGTTGGATCTGAAGTGAAAGAAATCACATTAGAAGGTTTATGGGAAGGTTTTAAGTTGAAAAAGGATTTGCATTTTGGAAAAATATCCGAGCCCAGCTGGAAAGCGAATAAACCTATAATCACAAAGGTATGTATGATTATGACAAAAATATATATTTATCATAACATATATCCTACTAGTGTAGCCCAGGGGTGCGACCGTGTGAATCTCTAGAGACGATCACAGGTTCAAACCCGGGCAGACACCAATGAGTTTCTTCTATTAAAAACTTATGTGTCTAATTGATAATTGCAATTTATCACACGCTTTCCGGTGAAGGAAAACATCGTGAGGAAACCTGCATATCTCTAGAGAATTAGAAGAATTCTGGGGATACATGTAACCTACCAATCCACATTGGAACAGAGTGGTAGGTCTTAGACCCAATCCTGCTCTCCAAAAATGGAGAGAGGAGGCCTATGCCCAGCAGTGGGATAGTAACAGTAGGCCGTTATTTACTTACTATATCCTAGTAATATTATAAATGCGAAAGTTTGTGGATACATGTATGTTTGTGACACTTTCATGGTGAATCTGCTGAATTAATATTCATGAAATTTGGCACAATTATTCCTTTTACACCAGAATAACATATAGTCTCTATAGACTAAAATCGTGTTAATTCAACAGTAATGGGATAACATTGAGAAGCGCCATCTATCACACGACAATAGTCCACGCGAACGAAGTCGCGTGTAAAAGCTAGTAATAACATATTACACTATAACATTGATAGGTACTTTGAGTGGATTGTTGGCACAGTTGGTAGTGATCCTACAATCAGCTTTGCCGGTTGCGGGTTCGATTCCTGCTGTGGGTAACCATTTTATATTAACCATTTTTTTAGTTTCTCGAGTCTGGGTGTGTATATTTACCAAAATAATATTTTGTGTTATTATTATGTCGGTAACTTAGGTTAGGTAATTATTAATGGTATCTGGCTGAATAGAATAGGTCAGCCTCATTACTTACCGATGTGTCATAAAAGACGACTAAGGTAAGTTAACGTCAGGCAGGCGGCCAATCGTAAATTACGTAGCAAAATAATGGACATTTTTATAACATGTGCCGATCTCACTAAAGGTGGGATATAGGCAAGACAATATTTAAATAATTTATCAAATTCTACTCTACCAATATGTATATGGAATTAATACAGATAATAATAATTATATACATTCCTAATCTATTGACCTTTATCTGTTTGTCACAAATGTTTGTGATATTGTCATCAAATGAGAGCGTGTGTATGTGAAGTCATGTTCAGCATGTGGTAAACATTACTATCTGTTCATGATTACTTATCAATGCTATCAGTATATATTATAACAAGTATTATGTATTACTTAGTAGGAAAAACCTGAGTAAACCTAAGATTAAATAACGATGGAGTGGATGACATAATTGAGTGAAGCAGTTTAATTTATTTATATTTAAATTAATATAAATAAAATTAATATAAATCATCATCCTCCTGCCCTTATCCCACGCGGACTGGAGTCGGCACAACATGTTATAAACATGTTGTGCTTTGTATCATATGATTTGGTTACTTATTTTACGTCCGGCCGCAGATTCGGCTACGACTGTAGTAGTATCCGGCTGAGTGGAATAGACCACCATTATTTGTTACCGAGGTGTCGTAAAAGGCGACTAAGGTAAGTCGACCCGCTGTGTGGTATCCAGTTGAGTAGAATAGACCGCCCTCATTTCTTAACGAGATGTCGTAAAATGCGACTAAGGTAAGTTGACCCACCGTGTGGTATCTGGTTGAGTAGAATAGCCACCCTCATTTCTTACCGAGGTGTCATAAAAGGCCACTAAGGTAAGTTGACCCGCCGTATGGTACCCGGCTGAGTAGAATAGACCAACGCTCATTTCTTACCGAGGTGTCGTAAAAGGCGACTAAGGTAAGTCGACCCGCCGCGTAGTATCCGGTTGAGTAGAATAGACCAACCTCATTTCTTACCGAGGTGTCATAAAATGCGACTAAGGTAAGTTGACCCACCTTGTATTATCCGGCTTAGATCAATAGATCACCATCATTTCTTACCGAGTTGTCGTAAAAGGCGTCTAAGGTAATTTGACCAGCCGTGTAGTATCCGGTTGAGTAGAATAGACCAACCTCATTTCTTACCGAGTTGTCGTAAAAGGCTACTAAGGTAAGTCGACCCGCCGTGTAGTATCCGGTTGAGTAGAACAGACCACCCTTATTTCTTACTGAGGTTTCGAAAAAGGCGACTAAGGTAAGTTGACGTCAAGCTGGAGGCCGGTCGTAAAATACATAGCCAAATCATGTGACAACATGTTGTGCCGAACCTACTTAGTGTGGGATAAGGAGAATGATGATTTTTTAATAAAATAAATTGTTCTAAATTATTAATAAGTAAAATACAACATTTTTTCCCTCTATCTGTGTTAAAAAAACAACAATAAACAGATTATATTGATAATAAATCGCACTCTATTGACCTATTTAAATATGAAAATATGATGGATTGACGTTTTATCAGTGAACTAAAAGTACACGTGAACAATGTAAAGTGATTGTGAAAATTATGCGTAGGTTCTTGAGTCATCTTTCTGATTAAACATTGCTACCTTAAGATACCGTGTGGTATCCGGCTAAATAGAATAGACCATCCTCATTTCTTAGTGTGTGAGATGGATATGTGTAACCTATCACACATATCCCCAGAATTCTTTAGAAATAATCAGTTTTTAAATTTTCCTTAAAAAGTCATCATCTTCCTGCCCTTATCCCACTCTAAGTGGGGTCGGCACAACATGTTATAAACATGTTGTAACATGATTTGGCTACGTATTTTACGACCGGCCGCCTGCCTGACGTCAACTTATCTTAGTCGTATTTTACGACACCTCGATAAGAAAGAGGGTGGTCTATTCTACTTAACCGGATACCACACGGTGAGTCAATTTACCTTAGTCGCCTTTTACGACACCTCGGTAAGACATGAGGGTGGTCTATTCTACTCAGCCGGATACCACACGGCGGGTCAACTTACCTTAGTCGCCTTTTACGACACCTCGGTAAGAAAAGAGGGTGGTACTATTCTATTCAGCCGGATACCACACGGCACAAAATTTTCCTTAAAAAGTATTGAAAAATTGCAATGATCGATTAGAAACATAAGTTTTAATAGAAAATCTCATTAGTCGATGCCTGAGGTTTGAACCTGTGACCCTCTCGAATGATTTGCACGGTCTCGCTGCTGGGCTATCACAGTTTTAGTAGTAGTTTAACCCAGAGAGTTCTTCCACGCCTTAAAACTTCTGTTTTCTTTAAAGCCTCTCCTTTGAACTGATGCATCAAGGGCCTTTAATCTTATGATTCAAAAGTAATGAAAATATTATTTTGCTATATAATCCGCGATAAATTTATAGCAAAATAACATTTTTCCGAAAAAGCAGTTGTCGATTCCATAACAATTGTTTAGATAGTTTAAAAAAATATATTTCGAATTTGAATTTATCATCGCTTGTCAATGCAGTCAAACCCTCGCATATTACAAAATTAAAATCTTTGCAGTCTTCAATACATTCGCGCACTGCCTACGTCATATCCGCAATAGTGACGGCGGAAACATCAGAATGTCTACTAAGAAGAACGGAGCACTTCATAGAACACCTTCAACAGTATCCAGAATCCAGAGATTACGCTATCAAGGTATATAATATACTGTTACGTACAGAGGTTTTTAGATTTGGATAAGAATATCTAGTTAAAAAAACCTTATTCAGTTTTTCATTAGACAAATAATACTTAAATATATCCTCGTGCCCTTAAACCAGACCATTTTAAAAGCACTTTAAATGTCCGTGCGTTGAGTTTTTAACATAGTGAGATTTATAGATTAAAAAGATTAAACATTAATATAGAGTTATCACACTAGAGAAAAGAGCCAGCCTAAAATGAGTCCATCATCATCGTCCTGCCCTTATCCCACTCTAAGTGGGGTCGACACAACATGTTATGCCCTTATCCCACTCTAAGTGGGGTCGGCACAACATGTTATAAACATGCTGTAACATGATGTTTTTACGACCGGCCGCCTGCCTGTCGTCAACTTACCTTAGCCGTATTTTACGACACCTCGGTAAAACGGAGGGTGGTCTATTCTACTAAACCGGATACCACACGGCTAACAAATAATATTTAAAACCTACTTAAAATCACTATGCAGTCTGTTGTCCAAATAACAAAGCCAAGGTCACTATTATTTCACTTTCGATTCTAAATTCTTTCACGATCGCTATTTGTTAACTGAATACTTAATGTAATACGACCGCTTATATAGTGAATCAATCGTTCGAGAAGGTTCTACTTTTCGATTAACTCGCGAGTCGTTGATACATTAGCGGGGATACGGAACATGATTCGTGAACGTGAATATATCAATGCGTAGCGCCAAGTGAATTCGAACTCTATTAAGTAGATGTTACGAACTCTTTTTGCATGTACATTACAATAAATTAACTTTATATCGCTTGTTAAACTCAATGAAATAGTGTCCTTTTTATAGTATTCTATATATATGACCTAATAAACTTTTTACCTCCTTCAAAAAGCATGCTATAAGTATTTTAAATATTTAATTCCCGAACGCACCCTGTTTCGTGCCTGTTTGTATGGGAAAATTTATGTCTCTATTTTTATTACAATTTTTTAATATTATCTGGCCATTCAAACCTTTTTTGGTTTTATATAAATATTTCGTAACTAAAATTAGACAAATCGCTTTAGCTGTTCCCTCAATGTAATATTTATTTTGAAGAATGGTATTTGAGTTTACCTCTTATAGAGCGAGAGCATTTACTAACTAAAAGTTAGAAGTATAATTAAAAACTGCGCAGTAAGTAACAACCTAACTCGTCATCTCGCTCGCACTTTCCCATATCTATACCTCGCTCTCGCTCCTATGGCTACCCTATATGCTTATCTGGCAGAGAATGGAACTATCAAAATAAAATGGTAAATAGAATAAAAATTTCATGAACATTAAGTGTATTTTCGGAATTATAATATTGGTATTCCGTTCCAGGAAGGCGCAGTAAGGGCTCTGTTGCGAGTTCAACACAAATTGAAGAATGGCACCGAGGACGCTATTACGAAACAAGTTAAGGGGATTGTCAATGAGGTAAATATTTAGGCATACTTTAAGTAACAGCCTGTTACTATCCTACTGCTGGGCATAGGCCTCTTCTCTCCGTTTGTTGAGAGGAGGTTTGGAGTACAGACCCATCACAGTGCTCTAATGCGGATTACTAGGTTACAAATATCTCTAGAATTCTCTAGAGATATGCAGGTTTCTCACGATGTTATTTTTTTCATCGAAAAGCGTGTGATTAATTGCAATTATCATTTAGACATATGTCTTAACAGAAAATATCATTGGTTTTTGCCCGGGGCTTGAACCTGTGATCCCCTCCAAAAGTTCACACGGTCTCACCGGTGGGCTATCACAGCTTATCTATATCTTTACTTATTATAAAACAAAGTCCGTATGTCTGTATGTGATCGGTTTTCTCAAAATCTACTGGACCGATCTTTGTACGGTTTTTACTAAAAGGTAATGCAATTATTTCGGAAGGTTGGTTTAAAGTGCACTACGGTTTTATGCCAATTGTGTTGAACAGTTCGCGCAGAGACAGACTAAAGTAGTATACAGTTGTAGATCCACAAAATTACTACAGAAAAACTACGCCAGCATCTCTCTATCTCTTATGGTTAACTAACAATAGCAAAATAATTTTATTATTACTTTTATATTATGGATCTCCGCAAAGTAACGCCTAATTCTATAAATTAGTACATGATCAATTACTAGTGCACTTACCTTATATATTTTTTACAGGCTCTAGCGTTAATGGGCTACACCGGTCCATCCAAAAGCCGCGGCCCCAACATCCTGTCGATAGACGGTGGTGGTATCCGTGGTATCATCGCCATAGAGATCCTCAGGCATCTGGAGAGGTTGACGGGAAGCAAGGTGGAGGATATGTTCGACTACATCATCGGCGTCAGCACTGGAGCTATCATAGCTGCTGTTATTGGTAAGAAAAAGAAGACATATACAACTCTCTTAAATTTAATCTCTCTTCTTTAACCACACCGCTCTATTTAGTTTTTGGGTCATGGGTATTTTTCGTTTCGTGTGTCATAATAGGGTACGGTCGTTGATCTATATAACTCGTGTTTATTTTTTAAAGACGTAAAATAATTCAAGTGGCTAAATTAGTTCGCTGAATTAACAGTTTTTTTTTACGTAAGATGCTTAGGTGTGTAGGTAACTAAAACTAAAATTAATTGTGTCGTGTGGTATCCGGCTGAGTAGAATAGACCACTTTCATCTCTGACGATTCAAAAGCACTTGCTTACAAGTTTATTTGAATAAAGAATATTTTGAATTTGAATTTACCGAGGTGTCGAGAAAGGCGACTAAGGTAAGTTTACCCACCATTTGGTGTCTGGTTGAGTAAAATAGATCACCCTATTTCTTACCGAGGTGTAGTAAAATACGACTAAGGTATGTTGACGTCAGGCAGGTGGCCGGTTTTAAAATACGTTTCCAATTCATGTGCCAACATTTTTATATCATGTTGTGCCGACCCCACTTAGAGTGGGATAAGGGCAAGATGACAATGTCGTATAATTGGTTACCACTCTGTATATATTGCCTTACTATAAAAGTACACAGCGAAGACCAAAGGTCGTTGGAGAGAGTTTTAAACCCTCTTGTTTGCTCAACATTGGTACAGTAACAGGCTGTTACTTGGCCTAGAATTATCACCAATATTTTCGTCTTTTTTTATTGATTCAGTGATATATTATATTATTTATTTCTAGCTAGTGGCGCGGGTAATTTGGAGACTGCAAATCAAATGTACCATACGTTATCAAAACAGATGTTCGGAAATACTTCTCTTATTGGTGGTGAGTTAAAAGTAAAATAACAGTAATAAACGGTACATACATAACTTTATATGGGTGGGTAGTAATCCTGCCTTCAGCTCCGCGGGTCGTGAGTTCGATTCCCGCCGAGGGCCATAAATAAATTTGTTGGCCTTTGAGCCTGGGTGTATATTTGTATTTAAGTATGTATTTAAGAAATATATAAGTATATATTCACCAGTGGTCTGTCTACCATATCACAAGTATTAAGTTACTTACTTTATATATATTTTTTTATATATTTCATATTGTGTAATAATCAATTACTTAAGTTTAATTATACTTTAACTTCAGGAACGTCGCGACTAGTATGGACGCACTCGTACTACGATACAGATGCGTGGGAAAAAATGTTGCAGGAGAATCTAAAGGACTGTACCCTTACTGAGTGCAACAGACACAATACACCAAAGGTAGGCAATCTAGGTAGTCTATATGGAACAAAGAAGGCTGTTTGCATAAATTCTCATGATAATATTATAAATGATAAAGTCTCTGCCAATTCTGCGACCAATTCGCTGAACAACGATGGATGGAATTTGGCACAATTAAAGCTTATATACCAGGGTAACATAAGATAAAGGATAAAGAATAAAGGATACAGGATTACAGGATAAAGAAATTTTTAATCATTCCGTTTTTACTTAAAAGTAACGCGACTTTATTCGCGTGCGTAAAATGTGACGAACGCACCCTTGTAGTTGCGGGTACCATGAGCATGCATCTTGCTTTACTGATAAAACTTATGTGTATATATTATAAACTTATGTAATATAAAATTGATATTTACAGTTAACAATTTTCCCGACAGCAGCACAGTTTCGATCAGTAATCAATAAATAAAAATATGAATAAATAAATATCATCTCTTTAATTTTTTTATACCGGATGTAATGACAACGCGATAGTAACGCCACACGTTCCATAGAACACGCGATCTATGGAAAGGGATTCGTTTGTGACTGCTATAAATGGCTGAGCTTGACATAGCGACGGCAGTCTTGCTGCTAAACTATAAACGAACGAAATGATAAAATGTTAATAGAAGTGTGAGCGTTATAAATTATATCAAGAAGTTTGTAGATTAGAAGTTTATATTAGTACATTCAGGGTCATCTCGCTTACTCCCCGGCGGGGGGTATTCGGGGTACGGGCCTCTAGGACATCCTTGCCCGAGCTGGTCCTCAAACATTAGTGCCTGGGCTATTATCGGCTATTAAGTGCTTTTGAATCGTCAACTCTACTGCTGGTTCGGAAAGCTGTTCCTACAGAGAAGAGCCAGAAATAAAACTCGGCGGTTGCTCTTTTAAAAATACAATTCTTAATACTATACACTGTCCATTATATTAACCATCTTTTGACAGATTGACGATAGTGATGTCCTAAAGATTCTCGTATGCGATACCATTCCGATTATAGTACCTACTATCATTAATCGAATTACGTACCTAAGTAATTCGATTAATGATAACCTACGTAAACTAGATTACTACTTGAGAAAAGAAATTCCAACTTTGAGAAAACTTATTGTTTCTTTGAAAATAAGTGGTCTATTTCATGGTGAAAAATCTTCTTTGGTCAAAGTTTTGAACACAATTGGCTTTTCATATAAAAAGTTAAATAAAAGAAAATTATTAATGGAACGCACAGATATAGCTATAGCACGTTGTGATTTTTTAAGAGAGGCAAAGAAAATACAAGATTGGGCAAATATTGTTTTCACGGATGAAACATGGCTCAACGCTAACCACACACTATCTCGTTTCTGGACTGATGATACTGCTGATTCCACTTCCTCAGTACCAATGGGAAAAGGTGAGCGCCTAATCATTTGCCATGCAGGTACAGCAAAAGGATTTGTACAAGACGCACTGTTGGCATTTAAATCGAAGAAATCAAATGACTACCACGAAGAGATGAATGCAAATGTGTATGAAGAGTGGTTCAAAAAAATGCTCATTTCATTGGAAGAACCATCAATAATTTTTATTGATAATGCGCCCTACCACTCCCGTCAAATTGACAAAATGCCAACACAGGCTAATAAAAAGCATGAAATAATTAATTGGCTTCGGGAAAATGGAGAAAATGTGGACGACTCAATGTTAAAAGTTGAATTAATAAAAATATTAAAAACCAAAAAGAGAGCAAAACGCTATGTAATCAATGAAATGGCAGCAGAATATGGCCATACTGTTCTTCGGATTCCTCCATACCACTGCCAGTACAACGCAATAGAACTTATATGGGCACAAGTAAAAGGGCATGCTGCGAGATGCAATACAAGCCCCCCATTCACAGCGAATAAAATGTTGCAATTGCTAAAAAATGCTTGCACCCACGTAACGGCCGAGAACTGGGCAAGTGTGGTGGAAAGAACTAAAAGAGTAATATTCTCTGATTGGGAACGTGATATTGCGTTTGATAATATATTATCTACACAAGAGCTAATAATAACTGCTACTGAAGACTCCTCATCGGAGGAGTCTAGTGTTGATTATCATTCCGACGACTCGTGCTAATAAAATAAATTAAAATATCCTGATTGTTTTATTTGTATTCATGTATTAACTAAGAAGAAAGTAAAACTTTATATAATGTTATTAAATGTCTTTTAATACTCGTAACATCGATTTCTACCGATTATTTTTAATCTGTGGCATAATCGTAGTAAGTAGTGTGGCATAATAGTAATGTGTGACATCACTAAGTGGGCGGTACCCATCCATAAAGTACAAATATTATTTGTATGATATTTGTACGTAAGCAATACAAAACTTAATGAGCGTGAGCTGTCAAAAGACTGATAATATGATGGACGCAGTATAGTGGTTTTCCACACTACGTCCTGGCCTCGTAGAGTCAGCTGAAGTAGCAGATCGGCCGTCTTCTCGACGTTGACAGTGTTTTCGTTACTCTACTTATTTATGAATGAAGCTGTGGTAGCCCAGCGGTAGCACCGTGCGCCTCTTTCGAGGAGGTCTACGGTTCAAACCCCGGGCAGACACCAATGAGTTTTCTAGTAAAACTTATGTGTTTAATTGCTTTTCGGTGAAGGAAAACATCGTGAGGAAACCTGCATATCTCTAGAGAATTCTGGAGATATATGTAACCTACCAATCCGCATTGGAGCAGCGTGGTAGGTCTAAGCTCCAATCCTTATCTCCAAAAAAAAAAAAACGGAGAGAAGAGGCCTATTCTCAGCAATGGGATAGTAACAGGCCGCTACTTACTTTTTACTTTTTTACTTATTTATGTCCTCGTCGTTGTCCCAGATGGCGCTAGTGTCGTGCGTGGTGAACTCCGGGTCGCGCCTGGCGCCGTTCCTGTTCCGCACGTACGAGTGCGGGTTCCGCGTGCGCTCCGTGTTCGCGGGCAGCTCGCGGGCCAAGCTGTGGCACGCCGTGCGCGCGTCCGCCGCCGCGCCCACGTACTTCACGGAATTCCGGCTTCAAGGACTATTACATCAGGTGAGGACGCGAGCCTAATACATTCGTAGCAGCTCTATGACTATTGTGATTCTATACTACACTATAATGCTACTATATAACTGCAATATAATAAGGGATTATTAGCAAATTTTGGACTATTGGAGAAAAGGAGATATCTCATTTTAAAAAACTTATATAAAACATACCGAATTATATCTATATGTCTACAGCATTATGTTCAAATTAAACCAAAACGTATTTATTCTCATCACATACTTGAATGCACAAAAATAATTTAATAGTAAGAATTAACAAGCATTAAACTGAATTTAGAGAAAAATATTTCATCAATAGAAAAATTACGGAATAGTTTGTTAATTTTATTGATCCTTGATTATTCCAAAGTGCATCAAAAAGGTTATTGAATAACGATTTTTTTATTTGAATATAAACCATGTTAAGTATATCTATATTTATTTGTTCACAGGATGGTGGTATAATGGTGAACAACCCAACTGGAGTCGGTCTGCACGAGGCCAAACTGCTGTTCGGCGCGGACGCTATGAAGCACGCAACTATTATATCAGTTGGCACCGGGAGAGCACTTAACAAGCACCTTGACTACCAGCTGATGAGTAAGGGCCTGTCCAAGGAGTCCCCAGGGACCAGCTGGAAGGACAAATTCAATAAGATCCTGGACTCCGCCACTGATACTGAAGGTATGTCGCAAATAAAAGTAGCAGCCCGTTTTTATCTCGCCACTGGATCTCCTATCTCTTTTTGAAAATGAGTTGGAGCTTAGACCTATCAGGCTGCTAAAATGTGTTGGTAGATTATACATTTTCCAGGATTTCTAAAGAGATACAGGTTTTTACAGGATGTTTTTATTTACCGACTAGTAATATCCCGCGGTTACACACGCGTAATTTTTAATTATTTTTTTCCACTTTATTACATTTTTATTACGGATCCTTATTTTTTTTTTGAAAATGTAATACAGCCTATGCTGTTGTTGCTCAGTAAAGATTCAGCTTTACAATGGTGAAATAATTTTTGAAATCGGTCCAGTAGTTTTTGTGTGAAAACATTACGAACATACATACAATTTTTTCCTCTTAATATTATTATAGTATAGAAAAGCGTATGATGAGTTGGTGTTAATTAGCCACATAAATTTCAACAGAAAAACTCATTGGTGCTTGTCGTGGTTTGACCCTGTGATCCCCTGAAAAGTCCTTACCTGGTCTATTTGGCCATTATAGCTTGAGCTCATCTGATGTCTATTACTTTAATCCCAACCTTTTCTTTCCTAAGTAGTGGGTCATAATTAAATATCCACTGTAGATCACAGGCCACTTCAATGGATCTCCACATTATATGAACTTCTGCTACTTGGGTCCAATGACGAACTCCGAACTGGTTCCGCCGTGTGGTCCTTATTCTTGCAATTTGGGATCTAAAAGCCCATATGTTCTTTCTGTTCACCTTATGGAAGTACTAGTATGGATTCGCTATTCTAGCAGCTTAGGGCCCTATCACCTATATCACCCAGGTTTTCCATACCATGTAAAGAGTAGAGTAATGTATATGTTTCTTTATTCCTTGAAGGTGTCCATCTGGTGTTAAACGATTTACTACCACCGGGCAACTATTACCGCTTCAACCCGCCTCTGATGGAGGAGTGCGCCATGGACGAGATCAACCCGCAGAAACTGCAGAACATGATCACAGACACCATGGCGTACATGCGCAGGAACCAGCACAAGTTCGAACAGGCGGCCGCCATGCTGGTGAGGAGGAGGACCCTCGCGCAGCAGGTCATGGACTACGTCCACTACCGGTCCCAGTTGATGGGAGTGTCCCATGTCAACTGACGGTGGTGGGACCGGCAAGAGTTGGACACTTGCTGAGTGGTACCTGAGTGTTTGAGTGTAGAACTGTCCAACATATATTCCTCGGACTGAACATTATGGGAATATTGTTATTAGTCTGTGTGAGTATTGTGCTGATTTATTTAAACTTTTTTTTCAGTATAGACAATGGCTGAGTAAAGTAATATTATTCTTTGAATTTGTTGCGAGTGCAACTTTTATAGAACTCTTGGGTTCTACGAATGTACCTCGGACTGAAGAAATGAAATATATTTGTTTTTAGTCTGTGTATTGCGGTGAGCTGTTTACTTTTCCGGAGTGTTAATGTTGACATAAATAAATTTATGATTCTGTAGTAGAGTTTTAAAACTTTTCGAAATTCGGATGAGTCCAGAGCGCAATTTTTTAAAATTCAGACTACTAGGTCTGAATGTTGCGCTGAGTTGTTTAGACTGTGGAATTTGGACGTTGGCGTGAATTAAGTAATATTTTTCTGTTATCAATTGGTAATTGTTTTGGAATTTAGATTTGTTGAGAGCGCAACTTTTATAGAATTGTGTTCAACGAATATACGTCGGAGTGAAAATATGTAATGTGTGAGTTGTATAAACTTTCCAGATTCTGAACTTTGGCATGAATAAAATGATTTTCTCGTTGAAATTTAAAATTGTTTTGACCATTTAAAATACAATTTAGTTGAATTTTTACCATTTTTAGTAAGTCAGATGAATTATTAGGATCAGATATACGATGTTTGAAGAGATGAAATATTTTATTATAAAAGGTCTCCTCGAAATAAGGATTAGTGTTGTCTATGTTTAAATCAATATAGAAGATGATAAAATCGGATAGACAATTAACTTGCAATGTTGAAAAAAGTATGTGATTATTAAAAAAAGGTTAACGGTCTTATTCATAAAGTTTTGACGTGCTTATAGGCTCGTTATAGTACGTTTTACAAAAAGTGTTATACATAAACGCATTTTAGCTAGGGATGTGACATGGAGTAGAAAAAATCGATTAATATATAATCGTTTTCTTTCCCTTTAAAATAAATCGATTTTTAAAAATCGATTAATTTGTTACGAAATAATCGGTTTTTTATCGATTTTTTCCTGACCATTTCAAAAGTTGCCTTTTTTAATATTAATAATTAATTACAATAAAGCCTAATTAAAGTAACCAAGAAATAATATCAGAGGCGATGTTTGTAAAATTGGATTAAAATGTGTAGTTTGGCTACATTGATTTCATCCAGCAATGCATATCTAATCTTTAAAAAAAAAACAAGAAAATGAGTAAAAAAGAACAAGGGGTTACCTAAAATAAACGATTTTTGATGAATAATCGATTAATAAAAATCGATTACTTTAAAAATCGATTGTTTATTCACATCGCTAATTTTAGCTATAGATCAGTTATAGAAGGTTTATGAATGAACAATTTTATGGAACGTTTTATAAGCTTATAGAGCATTTTAGTACTAGAGTGTCTAAAATCTTCTACAAGCTATTTTTATGAATAAGATCGTTAAGATATAAAAGAATTTGATGTTTTTCGACACAAGCAAAAAAAATTACAGCTATATCGAAATATTATCTGTAGTGAATAAGGCAAATTACGCGCAATATTTATGGCAATAGATTTGTGAATTTGGAACAATAATAATTTAAGTATTGATAAGTTATTTGATGTAATTTGCATAATCCATTTAAGTGATATTTTCATTTATCGCAATACAATATTGCGGATTTTTGCAATGCGCCTTTAAAAGTACATATTGTGATATATAATGTCGAATTTAGAATAATTTACTAATTTAGTAGCTTTATTATAATGGCAACCCTATATACACTATCTAATGATAATTGTTGAATTATATTAATTTATTTATTACGCTCACAGAAAAAAATTAAGACCATTTTAAAAGCACTTCCTTTAAATGTGCCTGCGTTGTAGTTTTAGACATAGTGAGATTTATAGATTAAAAATATTAAACATTAATATAGAGTTATAACACTAGGAGCCAGCCTAAAATGAGTCCATCATCATCTTCCTGCCCTTATCCCACTCTAAGTGGGGTCGGCACAACATGCCATAAATATGCTGTCACAAGATTTGGCTGCGTTTTTAAGACCGGCCGCCTGCCTGCGGTCAACTTACCTCAATCGTATTTTACGACACCTCGGTAAGAAAGAGGATGGTCTATTCTACTAAAACCGGATACCACACGGTGGGTCAATTTAATTTAGTCGCCTTTTACGACACCTCGGTAAGATATGAGGTTGGTCTATTCTACTCAGCCGGATACCACACAGTGGGTCGTCTTACCTTAGTCGCCTTTTACGACACCTCGGTAAGAAATGAGGGTGGTACTATTCTATTCAGCCGGATACCACACGGCGTCCTAAAATGTGTCCATCAAAAACAGCAAATGAAGCTATCTATCTCTCATTTTATGTGTAATTGGAAAAAGATATTTCATCATCATTGGCTACGTATTTTACGACCGGCCGCTTGCCTCTCGTCAACTTACCTTAGTCGTATTTTACGACACCTCAATAGAAGAGTCTATTCTACTCAACCGGATACAACACGGCAGATCGACCTTAGTCGCCTTTTACGACACCTCGGTAAGGAATGAGAAAATTTACATTTACACATGGAATTTTAAATTTATTTACTAATATTGTACCATATAATATATTGTTGTGTAGCTATAATATTGTAGTGGAATAAATACTTTATATTAAGCTATTTTAAGGCTATATAATAGCGTGTCTTCAACGACTTTAAACATTCTCATATTATCTTCACTGTTAAATGTATTTAATCTCGACATCAGACGCATAAGGTCGAATGTCGACATAATAACAAATACGAATAATGTCTTCAGTTTCTAAAAAAAAAATGAGTTTTTTTAGTCTATAAAGGTAAAATTCTTTAGGTAAAATTTATATTAATAGTGTTAGGAATCGAAATATATAAGCTTTCGCTAAAATATTAGCAATATTTCATTTAGAATTATCCGTAAAAACGAAAATACTATCCCGATTAGTTTACAAAATTTATTTTCGCTCTATTGTCATCAAAACACACATCAGACCTTATGCGTCTAATGTCGAGTTATATGTAGGTTATTATGATATTAAAAATATTCCCTATATTCTCTTTCGGAAATGGAAAAATATACTACAATACTCTTGAATACCAGTGACAGGGTTTTTAGCATAGAATTATTATACTAGAGTATTTCCAGCCTAAAATGTGTCATATTATAATAAAGAGAAAGCAAATGCGGGTGATCTATCTATCTCAGTTTTTTATACGTGATTAGATAAAAATGCAGATACGTGTCAGTTAGGGTTGCCACCTTTTTTTTGAAGAAAAATAGTATTTTTCTTTTTAAATCAAAGAAATATAGTACTTTTAGGAAATTCAGGAAAAAAATAGTACACATTCATTTTAAATCATAATTGACTTATTTAATTATTACTTTTCGCTGGACAATGACAAAGGAATTAGAGTTACTAACTAACTAAGCCCCGTAAATACATGAATGAGTTTCGTTCAAACATTCCCTATACAGTGCTGCGGGTGCGTTCCATTCACAGTTGATTAAAAAAAGCGCGACAATTGAATTAGCGATAAAAATATAGTATTTTTCGTCCTATATTGTTTTTCTATAATATATAGTACAATTGACTAAAATATAGTACGATACTATATAATATAGTACGGGTGGCAACCCTAGTGTCAGTACAGTATACATGTTTCGTCTTTCCTTTTTTTTGTTCATTAAACTGGATATAATCAATTTACACGTATAAAAGCAGGAGTAATAACAAACACACAAGATTATAACCTACTGGAAATGAACACAACATACATTAGTATACATAGTTCACTTAAAGTAAATTACTCTTTTAAATTACTTAGAGTTACGCAAGCATTTACACAATTTGCTTTTGAATGAGGCTAAAGAACCACAGAATAAATCTACGTCCCTTCTGAATGAGTTTACAAATTAAACTTACTTACAAATTAAACACAATTAAACTCAGAACAAATTCGGAACAAAAATATATAAGGGCATGTTGTCTAAGATTAGACTTATTTATATATATTAGACTCTAATTATTTATTGCCACTATCACTTACAGGCCTTTCAGTCCCTATTCTAGTATTAATAACTCTATGGTTTTTATTCCCCAGCATTTGGCAACTGGAGTTACTCATATATGATTTGTATTTAAGACGTATTGTTAAAATTTGTAGCAGAGTTACTTATTTGGCTTGTAGGTAAGTTGTTTTAAGCAATTATGTTAAGTTTCGCTAAAATATAATCTAGTCATTTGTAATTTATCAAAGAAATATAATAAAAGTTGTCTAGATATTGATTTTTTCTTTTCATACTTCCCTATTCTTTTTAATATACTTTATACCCTGACTTACTCAAGCGCAGTATATAAATATACTTTTATTTGGTTTAAATTAAATCAGTGTAAATTGTAACGGAAGGAAAAGGAAGAGCGGAAGTTGTAGCATAGAGACGTGAAGTTAGGTGTGGTTTGACGTAGTATTTTGACGCCTGTAGACGTTGAAAAATAATAAATTGGTCCAACTTTTGACAAAATTGCTTCTTATTTATTGAATAAGTGATAAGCAATATATCGTTGTTATAAATTTTTATTATTTATATTTTCTTCAATAGTACTTATAATAGGGTTAAGGAAAAAAGAACTTTTGGGACTTTTTAAATAGCTCCTCATGTAATGTACTTTGACTATCAATAATTTAGTTTTTCTGTAATTAATTTGTCCTTAGTTTGATGGACTATACAGCGTCGTAAACTAAAAGTGCCATAAAGTAGTAGAAAAAAACGTTCACAGTATAAGAAAATTAATTATATATTATTTTTTATCTTATCTCTCGATAGAAATTACCTTTCGAACCATTGCTAAATACTTTAAGAACATTTATCGGATCGAATATATTTAAATATTCAACTTGACTAAAGAATTATTTCGAATTGAATTTTAAATGTTTTTAGTCCCGTGAGTTTGCGAGCAGAAATATGTTATTTGTCTGCTATAGGTACAGTCAAGTGCGAAGATTCTAGAAGCTCTGTGATGTAATAAGCTCATTACGGTTCAACTTTCACTTGTGTTCGGTGATGGTTATACATGGATCACCTCAACTTGATGTTAGATAAATTTATAATATATTCTTATAAAATTATTCTTAAATAACAATACTCTTATGTTTATTGGTTAAAATATTTTAGGAAGTTTGAAAAATAGTTCCTCAATTACCACGAATAACTAAGAGTAAAGTTTTTTTTGTAATCCGCCACTGAATTTGTTCTTCGTTTGTTGGACTGCTCTACTATGACTTCGTAAATTTTAAAATAATGCCTGCTTATATAAGCTATTACAACATTTAAAAACGTATGTAAGTACGTATACTTATGTTCATATGCAACGAAAATTATGCGGTTTTTGCTCCTAAAAAGTACCTTGCCCTTGGCTATGGTTAAAACAATTTAAAATACCTGAAAATTGTTGTGTATTATAGTTTTACTGTAAAATATAAGATTTTAAATACGAAAGGCTATAAATTCTCTCGACTGATGAATAATATCACTACATATTATAAAACAAAGTCCATATTTCCGTATGTACGCATAAAACTTTAAAACTACGCAACCGATTTTGATGCGGTTTTTTTTAATAGATAGAGTGATTCCAGAGGAAGGTTTGTACGTATAATAACATTCAATACGAAGTAGAGAAATACTGTAATTTTTGAGGTTTCTGTAAATGCAAGCGTTTTACCTGAAAATAAAACGTATATTAAAATACTTACCTGATCCGAAGTCTAATATAATGTTGAGATAGACCATTGCTTCCACTTCCTTTTTCTGTCTCTTTTCCTCCTTAGTAGTGAATACTACCCGTCCTTGTCTAATGCCACCACCAGGTAGGGGGGATGTTTCGAGGTGGGCCTCGAAACTTTATTCGTCATTGGACTTGTTGTTTTGGACACCAGGCAGTATTCCAAAATATTAGACTTCGGATCAGGTAAGTATTTTAATATACGTTTTATTTTCAGGTAAAACGCTTGCATTAAAATACTGTACCGTGATCCGAAGTCTAATATAATGTTGAGAGATGTTTGCTATCGCCTGGTGGTGGTTAAAACGTCAATGTGATCAAGTAAATAATAATTTCTAGATTTGTTATATAACAAGGACGGACGAGTATGCTGGCAATAAAATAAGAGATTATCATAATTCAAATGATTGTAATTAGACAATGATTCATAAATATAATGTATACAATGTTATCACTTAACAATCTGAAAGATTTGCTTTTTATTTTGCATATTCGATTGTAATATTTGTTTGCAGTAGAATTTTCGGAAGGTGTTTTCTGATCTCCAGTTTCCTCTGGATAGTATATCATCAATAGACATATTTTCGATCCAACTTTTAGAGGCGACCGCAGCTCTAAAACTACCAGCAGTAGCCTCTATACCAGCATCTTTTAATAAATTTTTAACCCAGCCTGAAATTACGCATTTAGAAGCTGGCTTGGGTACTCCACAAGTTGTTACAAAAAGCTTTGAACAGTTGGCAGATTGTCTTCTGTCTTGTCCAGTAATTATTAATTTGTTTATCCAGAAAACAGGGTCCAATCTTATATTAGAATTAACATTAAACCTCCAACCAGACTGACGATAATCAGCAGAGTCAGTCTTTGATCCATACACAGGCCATAAGACTATATAATCATTATGAATTATACAACTTTCCGAGTCAATATTTAGAAGAGTTAAATCATGTACTCTCCTTCCAGAATACAATAACAATATCGCAGCTGTATGTCTCGATACTTGATACAAGTTTTCAGTCTTAGGGTCTGTTCGCGACATAAATTTTATTACGTCATCAATATCCCATATTATAGATTTAGGCATGGTTGGTTTTGATACAGCTATCGCTTTCAAAATTCGCTTAACGAAGGGGTGGCCGCTTAATCGTTCAGAACATTCTGGATCGCATAGTGTGGCCACTACAGACTTGTGAACCAGAATCGTATTGTACGAAAGCTTTTCTTCAAAAAATAGGTCTGACAGAAACCGTGCTAAGTCCGATCCAGAAGGCTTATTACAAGAAACTTTATTGGAATTGGTCCACTTTAACCATCTGCACCAAGCAGGTTTATAAGTTCTTAGTGTTGAAGGACGCCAGCTAGTAATCAATAGATCTTTTTGCTGCGGCGTCCAATCTCTTAACTGCTCATTCCAGCCCCACATCTCCATACTTCCAGTTCCATTTCCTTCACATTCTGAGGAGGCTGCCCTGTCGAAACGTCCACCAATACCTGGTGGAGATCTCGAATTATCCAGGGTGCTGATGTTGCTCGGGCCCGTAAATCTGGACGCCAAAATACCTTCTCCCACCTTGGCACCACTATCAGATACGTGCCTTTGCATTGATTCAGGTGCTGGAGAACTCTCGGTATCAAAAATGGGGGTGGAAAGACCCACGCCAGTGCATAGTTCCACATTCTTGACAGTGCATCGTGAAACTCTGCATCCTTGTCTCTGAAGTCCAGAGTGCAGTATCTTGTCACTACACGAGTCAGTCTTGTTGAGAATAGATCTATGATCGGAGTTCCCCATTTGGAGAATATGGGATTTGTCGCTCGAGGCAGGAGGTGCCATTCTGGTATAGACCGATGACGTGACAGATGATCTGCCTCGGCGTTGTATATTCCTGGAAGGTGATATACTAGTAGATCTATCTGATAGAAATCCAGTAGTTGAAAGATCTTGTATGTCAAAGCCAGTAAATTCAGAGACTTCGTTCCTCCCTCGTTGCGTAAGTACGCTACAACAGTTTTGTTGTCGCATTGCAAGTGTACTGTAGTTGACTGGAGGTTCGGACCTTGATCTTTTAAAACTTTTAAGACTACTAATAGCTCCTTCATGTTCGAGTGCAGGCTCTTCTCTGAATGGGACCAATTCCCCGACAATTTGACGCTGTTTAATTGCGCACCCCATGCAATGTCCGAGGCGTCGGTGGCCATGAAATGTGTCGGTTGAGAGACATGGATTGGAGACCTTTCGTGGATATGATTTAACCACCAGTCGAGATCCATCTTCGATCCTCCGTTTAAGGTTACTAGATTTGCTTTGCGGTTGTAATGAATGATCGTTAATTTCTGGAGCTGTCGATAATTTAGACGCCCGCGTGGAATAACGTAACTTGCAAAATTCATCATGCCCACTAGACTTTGCAGGTCTAGTAGTCTTACTTTCTGAACATTCAGAATTTTCAAAATGGCGCTCTTTATCTTCTGGCACTTTGGGGTAGGTAGAAACTTGCGATTTATCCAAGGATCCCACACTATTCCTAGATACTCCATGCTTGTTCTTGGAGTTAACACAGATTTGGCAACGTTTAAGGTCCAACCTAGATGATTGAGAACTTCTAGAGCGATGGCCAAATGTCTCTTCAATATAAGTTGGCTTGTACTGGCGATTAGATAGTCGTCTAGATACACGAGAAGTCTGATTCCTTTCTGTCGGAGTATCTCTGCTATCCAATTGCTTACAGTAGCAAATGTCCTGGGAGCAGAGCTCAATCCGAAGGGGAGACACCTCATTTCCAATAATTCTTGACGATACATCAACCGCAGGAAGCGTCTGTGAGATGTGCTTATTGGAAGATGAAAGTATGCTTGTGAAAGGTCTATTTTGACAAGCCAATCGTTTGGTTGCAAAAATCTTGGAACTTTGTGTACGTTGATGAGTCTGAAAGGAGTTGTGACCACATATCGATTTAAAGCTCTGAGGTCGAATATTGGTCTCATAGACCCGTCCGATTTGGGAACAAGAAACATACGTGAAAGGAAACTGTGCGTTTTTGGTGCTGGTACCAGAACACGTTCTTTTTTCATCCTTTCTATAATCGCAGTCATCTCTTTGGTTTCGAGAGTGGCTTGCCGTATGTTGTATCGATTGGGAAGATGTAGTGGCGGCCGCTTTGAAAATGGGATACGATAACCGGAAATCAATTTTATTATATAATCGGGTGCTCCCATTTTCTCCCATCTTTTCCGATAATGTTTTAGCTGGCCGGCACGAAAGAGACTCGGTGAGTCAATACTTTCGATTATTTCTCCTATCCCGGCGGGATGAGGGAGAGGTATGTCGTCCACGTGAACCTCGGCCTGCTGTTGCTTGGTCAATATTTCTACGGCTATTGGCAGTACCGACTCTGCCCCGAAATGTTTTATTAGAATTGAAGGCACTACGGGGTCTATTATTGGCATACTGAATATTATTAGGTCTATATCCTGGTTGATTATGATATGACCCAGAAGTTCCAGCAGTAGGAACTTTAGAAGTTGGACCGGTTTGCGTAGCAGATACGCGGTCTTTAAAACGAGGCCAGAATACTTTATGATGTTCTCCCATCTTTTCTAAGGCAGAAGAGAATTTTTCAGCATCAAATAAGTTGCTGCAAGAGGGCGGTATTTTCCTTAAAATTCTTTTATGTAAGGGGTCTTTAACCGATGCCAAGATCGCTTCTCGTCTGTGTTGAATAATTTCGGCTCTATGGCCGCAGACTAATTGAAGGGCATCGTTAGATATATGTGAAAAGTCACCATTTACAAAAATATCTTCAATCTTTTCATGGATTGAATTAAAATTGAGGTCACGTGAACCTTTCGCCCAAGATAAAAATCCACGAAGTTCTTTTTCAAGGTGATCTTTTTGTTTGATCAGAGCATAGCAAATAGCAGCAAAGGCTTTATCGGCATTGACAGATGTGCGTGAAGTCTCATATTGTTTTATTTCGTCGTTAGCTTCAAGTTCGGTAAAACCGGGGGTATGTCGATAATTTTTCTGTACTTCTGCGTACCTTACATTTTGCCAATCCACGTCACCTAATCTTTGAATCCTTTTTAAAATTTCCAAATATGATGTAGGACTCGTTAGTATATTGGGATCTTTTACTTTCGTTCCAAACGATAACGTAAATGACTCGCCTTGTTCTATTTCCGACTGACAGTCACTATACAAATTCTCACTGATAGTACCATCAATATATTCAGTGTCACATATTCTTGACTTAATGTTGTTTACTTCCGCAATGAGCTTATCTAATTTACTATTTTCGCGGGCCTGTCTACGAGAGCGTTTGCGTCGATGACGGCGAGAACGCTTGGTAGATGAATCATCACTGCTGCTTGAATCACTTTCTGATGAAGACGATCGTGATAAAGGCTTATTAGATAGTCTTTTCCTTTTATTATTTTCGCCTTCAGTATTATTTGGTAAGTTCTGGTCTCTCAAATCGTTTTGTAGATTCACTTCACTCATATTTTACCAATTATTTCAGCAAATTTAGATCTAAAGCAAATATTATCCGTTACCGAACAAAAATAAAATTCACTACTTAACACTGGAAAAAGAAACACGGACGCATAGCGTTTTAGCTTTAATAATCAACACGTTTTTAGAACACTGTGTTGACTATTATAGTTATAGTATACGTATAAAATAAATTTACTAGCACTTACCAGTGGAGCGTCCGAACGAAGTGAAAACAACAACGTCAATGACGAATAAAGTTTCGAGGCCCACCTCGAAACATCCCCCCTACCTGGTGGTGGCATTAGACAAGGACGGGTAGTATTCACTACTAAGGAGGAAAAGAGACAGAAAAAGGAAGTGGAAGCAATGGTCTATCTCAACATTATATTAGACTTCGGATCACGGTACAGTATTTTAATAATTACATTTTTATCCGCTTACATTGCAAACGCAGGCTAAACCCTACGAGATTTATCAAAATGATGTACTAAGTATTTGTACACCTTAAAAAGGTCTACAGAAAAGTCCGCGATGGTATATGTCTATCTCTTATGGATAACCCACAATAGCAGTTTTTTTCATTTACTTTTTACGAAAAATGATGCCTTATGTTCAAAGCAATTTTTATACAATACAGCATTAATCCTTATCCAATTGAGTACCTTAAATAAATTGTTGATTTAATATAGATCAATATTGCCGTTTACAGCATGTAATTTAAGTGAACATTTTCGGAGATATTACAGATTTAAAATCCCGCGAGGAGGCCGCGATTCGACCTATAAGCACTTCGAATTTAGCAGCGACCGGAGGCGCAACTAAATGTCCTTCTTTCAAGTTTATATTGTCTAATGATAAAAAAGCTATGAATGTTGTATGTAAAGACATTGTCTAATCAATTGTAAAAATAAATAATATCACTACATAGTATAAAACAAAGTCGCATTCTCTGTCTGTCCCTATGTCCGTATATCAATATGTATGCTTCAATCTTTAAAACTACACAACAGATTTTGATGCGGTTTTTTTTAATAGATAGAGTGATTCCAGAGGAAGGTTTGTACGTATAATAACATTCAATACGAAGTAGAGAAATACTGTAATTTTTGAGGTTTCTGTAAATAATTACATTTTTATCCGCTTACATTGCAAACGCAGGCTAAACCCTACGAGATTTATCAAAATGATGTACTAAGTATTTGTACACCTTAAAAAGGTCTACAGAAAAGTCCGCGATGGTATATGTCTATCTCTTATGGATAACCCACAATAGCAGTTTTTTTCATTTACTTTTTACGAAAAATGATGCCTTATGTTCAAAGCAATTTTTATACAATACAGCATTAATCCTTATCCAATTGAGTACCTTAAATAAATTGTTGATTTAATATAGATCAATATTGCCGTTTACAGCATGTAATTTAAGTGAACATTTTCGGAGATATTACAGATTTAAAATCCCGCGAGGAGGCCGCGATTCGACCTATAAGCACTTCGAATTTAGCAGCGACCGGAGGCGCAACTAAATGTCCTTCTTTCAAGTTTATATTGTCTAATGATAAAAAAGCTATGAATGTTGTATGTAAAGACATTGTCTAATCAATTGTAAAAATAAATAATATCACTACATAGTATAAAACAAAGTCGCATTCTCTGTCTGTCCCTATGTCCGTATATCAATATGTATGCTTCAATCTTTAAAACTACACAACAGATTTTGATGCGGTTTTTTTTAATAGATAGAGTGATTCTAGAGGAAGGTTTGTACGTATAATAAAATTCAATACATAGTAGAGAAATAATGTAATTTTTGAGGTTTCTGTAAATAATTACTTTTTTTCCGCTTACATGGCAAACGCAGGCTTAACCCTACGAGATTTATCAAAATGATGTACTAAGTATTTGTACACCTTGAAAAGGTCTACAGAAAAGTCCGCGATGGTATATGTCTATCTCTTATGAATAACCCACAATAGCATTTTTTGTCATTTACTTTTTACGAAAAATAATGCCTTATTTTTGAAGCAATTTTTATACACTACAGCATTAATCCTTATCCAATTAAGTACCTTAAATAAATTGTTGATTTAATATAGATCAATATCGCCGTTTACAGCATGTAATTTAAGTGAACATTTTCGGAGATATTACAGATTTAAAATGTCATGCGGAGGCCGCGCTTCACCCTATAGCACTTCGAATCCAGCAGCTATATCGTTCTTTCCAGAGTTTGTTTAACGACAAGGAAGCTGTGAATGTTGTATATAAAAACATTCTGTAATTAATTGTAAAAATTAAATACATAGGGAAAATGTAAAAGTAAATAAGTAAAAATGTACTATATGAATTTAGATATTCCAAAGATAGTAGGAAATCTTCTTGGTATAGGGAAAGGAAATTGTTTTTCTCCAAATTTAACGCTTGCGGGCCACGGGCATTTATGAATAAATCAAAACTACTGGATCGGTTTTAATCATTTTTTTTACACTGAATGACATGGGATATATATTTTATACCCGTGCGAAGCAGGGGCAGGCCGCTAGTCACTACATATTATAAAACAAAGTCCATATTTCCGTATGTACGCATAAAACTTTAAAACTACGCAACCGATTTTGATGTGGTTTTTTTTCATAGATAGAGTGATTCCAGAGGAAGGTTTGTACGTATAATAACATTCAATACGAAGTAGAGAAATAATGTAATTATTGAGGTTTCTGTAAATAATTACATTTTTTTCCGCTTACAGTGCAAACGCAGGCTAAACCCTACGAGATTTATCAAAATGATGTACTAAGTATTTGTACACCTTAAAAAGGTCTACGGAAAAGTCCGCGATGGTATATATCTATCTCTTATGGATAACCCACAATAGCAGTTTTTTTTATTTACTTTTTACGAAAAATGATGCCTTATGTTCAAAGCAATTTTTATACTTCTTCTTGGTCGCTACGCTCTTGGCAGAGCGGTCGTGGTCGTCAGTTCAGGGTTGGTGGCACGCTTGACAATTCGACGCCATTCTTTTCGGACGGCTGCCTTCCTGGTACATTTGTTAAGAGGGCAGTCAAAGGCAGCCTTCACTTGGTCCGTCCATCGCATCGGTGATCTGCCGCGTGGTCTTGTGCCTTCGATTTTCCCCTGCACTACAAGACGCTCTACAGAGGCATCTCCCCGACGAGAAACGTGCCCGAAAAAAGTGAGAATACGACCCTGGACGATGGAAGATAGACGCTGCTTGATGCCGAGTTCTCGAAGGATGGACTCATTAGTTCTGAATTCAGTCCATGAGACTCCGAGCATCCTTCTCCAGCACCACATCTCGAGAGCGTCTATCCGCTTCTTCTCACTTTCTCGTAGCGTCCACGTCTCACAAGCGTAGAGAAATATGGGAAACACTAGAGCCCTTAGTAACTTTATTTTTGTGGCTTTGGTGATGTTCCTGTTCTTCCATATTTTTCTCAGCTTGTCCATAGATGATCTAGTGATTGCCATGCGCCGTTTTATTTCATCAATGGACCCGCCGCTGTCAGAAATCAGCGCTCCGAGGTAGATATATGATTGAACGACGTCGCAACCCACGATTCTTGGGACTTCTGGCAAGTTTTTATTTGCACGGTCGACAATCATTATCTTTGTCTTACTGCGGTTAATCTTGAGGCCGAAATCAAGACTTACTTGCTCCATTTTCTGTAGGAGTTCTTCCATGTTGCTGATGCTTGTGGCAAATAAGGTTGTATCATCAGCATACCGCAGGTTTGATATTTTGTAGCCTCCGATGCTGATTCCGTCAGACCAGTTTTCAAGGGTGATTCTCATAATAAGTTCTGTATAGACGTTAAACAGAAGAGGCGATAAGATGCACCCTTGACGTACTCCCGAGTGGGGATGGAAATTCTTCGAAAGTACGTCGCCTGCTCTAACAGAGGCTGTTCCATCCTCGTAAAGTCGCCGCAGAAGGTGAACAAGGTGTTTAGGCGTACCCATTGCTAGGAGCGTTTTCCATAGCTTAGGCCACTTTACAGAGTCAAACGCTTTTGAGAAGTCAACAAAGCATATGAAGGTTGGCTTGTTGAACTCTCGAGCTTTCTCTATAATTTGACGCACGATTAAAATTTGCTCACGGGTGCCCTTTCCTTTTACAAATCCTGCCTGCTCTGGGGCGACTTCTTTCGACAAGTAGGATTTAAGTCTTTCGTTTAAAATGTGCAGCAAAATTTTGCTTGCATGAGATATTAAAGCAATTAAGCGATAATTACTGCACACTTTTGTAGAGCCCTTCTTATGTAAAGGAATAAAAACTGTGTGAGCCCATTCCTGAGGCCAAGTTCCAGTCTGCCAGATCTTATTACAAATTTCGAGAAAAATATCGACACCATACTCTCCGGATGCCTTGATGGTTTCAATCGGTATTGCATCTCTGCCTGTTGCTTTTCCATTTTTTAGGTGGGATATAGCAGCACGAACTTCATCTCTGAGAATATTTGGTTCAATGTCTTTATCTTCGGGCTCTGTCGAAACGAAATCACGCGAGTGAGGATCTTCATACAGGGACTGACAGTAGTGTTTCCATGCTTCTGTGATTGCATCTACCTCAGTTACTGTTTCACCGCTAGAGTTCTCAATGGCCCATGTCTTGGAAGATAAGGTCTTCGTGATTGTTCTTATTTTTTGATATAGATCCCTTGTTTCGTGCTTGTTAGCGTGTACTTCGACTTCAGCACACAGATTACGGAGGTATGTGTTATGATCACGCCTGCATGCTTCCTGAATACGAGCAGATTTGGCGTTCAAACTTCTAATATCAAAACCTGAAGCCTTCATGTTACGTCTTTCCTCGACAAGGGCCAGAGTCGCGTCACTCATCCAGTGTTGTCGCTTACGAGGAATATGCGATGGTTTGGATGTGACAACAGCTTTTTCTAAAAGTTGTTTTGCCTGATTCCATAGCTGATCAGCGGTAGCCGAATGTTTGTTAAGAGTAGTCCATTGTTCCCAGTCACTCTTTAAAGCAGACACAAACATTGATCTGTTTAGTGGCTGAATTCTTCTTTGACCATCAGCTTTCCCAGTTACTCTCAGTTTGAGTTCTAACTTTGCAATTAGAAGTTGATGGTCTGATCCACAGTCAGCTCCAGGCAATGTATGAGAGTTCCTGATTGACGTTTTCCATCTTGATTTGACCATAATATAGTCAATTTGATTGCGATGGTTGCCATCTGGTGATGTCCAAGTATACAACCTTCTTGGGTGTTTTTTGAAGATGCTATTTGCTATCACCAAGTCGTTCTCAGCAGCAAATTCCATCAACCGCTCTCCTCTTTCATTTCGTTGTCCTAATCCAAATTTTCCTGCGCAGTGACTTAATTGATCCGCATCGTTCCCTATCTTTGCGTTTAGATCACCCATGATTATAAGGAGTTCACGATTGGGTATCTTTGCCATGGTGCATTCTAACTCCTTATAAAACGCCTCTATAACTGTATCACTTGCAGTAGAGGTTGGGGCATACAACTGTATTATGTTCACGTTGACCGGCTTCGCTTTAAGTTTGATACTTAGCACTCGATCATTTACGCATTCATATCCCATAACACATTTGTTGATGATTTTCGGCAAAATAAATGCGACACCGTTCCTACTGTTTTCATCATTGCCAGAGTGGTATATAGCATTCATATCGGTGAGGAAATGGCCATTGCCTCTCCAATGCGTTTCGCTAATGCCACAAATATTTAACCCACACCGTGCTATTTCCTTCTCTAGGATATCTAGTTTGCCAGTTTGAAGAAGACCGCGCACATTCCACGTTCCAATCTTTTGGATATTACGCGTTTTAATTGCTGAGATTCCAGTAGTCCAATTTCCATGCGATGCCTGGTCACCTACATCAACATGGCCGGTATCCAATTTCACACCATCTGCCCCGGAAGCAGGATGGCGCCGGTTGCTAAGCGGATTGCATGGCCACAGATTTATCCTTTTTTGTACCTTCATGACGACTTTCTTGGGAAAATAGTGCAGTGGTTTCCCGTTGCCTTCTGCACCAGGCATTTCAAGGGTTATTTAGACCCTTAGGCCGCTGTTGCCTCTTCCAACCGGTTTTGCAGTTGGGTGTGTGGTTATTCCGCCACTGATCGGTCGCCAGAGCCTCTTCTGTTATCTAGCAGGGAGCACCACGGAAACCATTTGGTTGCCGTCGCCATATGGCGCGTGCAGGCGAGGTTGACTTGGGGCTGGTGAGATGAAATTACCAATTTCCCCCTTACTCCCCTTACTTAATTTTTATACAATACAGCATTAATCCTTATCCAATTGAGTACCTTAAATAAATTGTTGATTTAATATAGATCAATATTGCCGTTTACAGCATGTAATTTAAGTGAACATTTTCGGAGATATTGCAGATTTAAAATCCCGCGAGGAGGCCGCGCTTAGACCTATAAGCACTTCGAACCCGTCGACTAACCCGTCGACCAACCCGTCGACCAACCCGTCGACCAACCCGTCGACCAACCCGTCGGCCAACCCGGCGGCCAACCCGGCGGCCAACCAGTCGATCAACCCGTCGACCAACCCGTCGAGCAACCCGTCGACCAACCCGTCGACTAACCCGTCGACCAACCCGTCGACCAACCCGTCGACCAACCCGTCGACCAACCCGTCGACCAACCCGTCGACCAACCCGTCGACCAACCCGTCGACCAACCCGTCGACCAACCCGTCGACCAACCCGTCGAGCAACCCGTCGAGCAACCCGTCGGCCAACCCGGCGGCCAACCCGGCGGCAAACCCGTCGGCCAACCAGTCGACCAACCCGTCGACCAACCCGTCGACCAACCCGTCGAGCAACCCGTCGACCAACCCGTCGAGCAACCCGTCGACCAACCCGTCGACCAACCCGTCGAGCAACCCGTCGACCAACCCGTCGAGCAACCCGTCGACCAACCCGTCGACTAACCCGTCGACCAACCCGTCGACCAACCCGTCGACCAACCCGTCGACCAACCCGTCGACCAACCCGTCGACCAACCCGTCGAGCAACCCGTCGACCAACCCGTCGAGCAACCCGTCGACTAACCCGTCGAGCAACCCGTCGAGCAACCCGTCGACCAACCCGTCGAGCAACCCGTCGAGCAACCCGTCGACCAACCCGTCGAGCAACCCGTCGACCAACCCGTCGGCCAACCCGGCGGCCAACCCGGCGGCAAACCCGTCGGCCAACCAGTCGACCAACCCGTCGACCAACCCGTCGACCAACCCGTCGAGCAACCCGTCGAGCAACCCGTCGACCAACCCGTCGACCAACCCGTCGACCAACCCGTCGACCAACCCGTCGACCAACCCGTCGACCAACCCGTCGACCAACCCGTCGACCAACAGGTGTCGTAAAAGGCGACTAAGGTAAGTTGACACACCGTGTGGTATCAGGTTGAGTAAAATAGACCACCCTCTTTCTTACCGAGGAGTCGTAAAATACGACTAAGGTATGTTGACGTCAGGCAGGCGGCCGGTCGTAAAATACGTAGCCAAATCATATGACAACATGTTTGTAACATGTTGTGCCGTGAAAAAACGTGGTTCGCCCTTTAACCATTTGAATTTAGCAGCGATCGGACGCATTTATGATCGGAGCTCTCTAGCGAGGAAAATAACAATCACTACATATTATAAAACAAAGTCCATATTTCCCTATGTATGCATAAAACTTTAAAATTATGCAACAGATTTTGATGCGGTTTTTTTTAATAGATAGAGTGATTCCAGAGGAAGGTTTGTACGTATAATAACATTCAATACGGAGTAGAGAAATACTGTAATTTTTGAGGTTTCTGTAAATAATTAAACTGTAAACCCTACGAGATTTATCAAAATAATGTACTAAGTATTGGTACATCTTGAAAAGGTCTACAGAAAAGTCCGCGATGGTATATGTCTAATTTTTATGGATAACCCACTAAAGCATTTTTTGTCGTTCACTTTTTACGAAAAATAATGCCTTATTTTTGAAGCGATTCTTATACAATACAGCATTAATCCTTATCCAATTGAGTACCTTAAATAAATTGTTGATTTAATATAGATCAATATAGCCGTTTTGCAGCATGTAATTTAAGTGAACATTTTCGGAGATATTACAGATTTAAAATGCCGTGAGGAGGCCGCGCTTCGCCCTATAACACTTCGACTTTAGCAGCGATGTCGCTCTTTCAAGAGTTTGTTTAAAGACATTCTGTAATTAATTGTAAAAATAAAATACAAAGGTAAAATATAAAAGTAAATAAGTAATAATGTACTATATGAATTTAGATATTCCAAAGATAGCAGGAAATCTTCTTGGTATAGGGAAAGGAAATTGTTTTTCACCAAATTTAACGCTACGGCCACGGGCAGTAATAAATAAATCAAAACAACTGGATCGATTTTAATTATTTTTTTTACACTGACTGACATGGGATATATATTTTATACCCGTGCGAAGCAGGGGCAGGCCGCTAGTATATTATATAATTTTAATAAGATACAGTCTTTACAATTTAGAAAATATTTTAGATATCATCCTCATGCCCTTATCCCACTCTAAGAGGGGTCGGCACAACATGTTTTAAATATGTTGTAATATGATTTCGATACGTATTTTACAACCGGCCGCCTGACGTCAGTTTACCTTAGTCGTAATTTACGACACCTCGGTAAGAAAGAGGGTGGTCTATTCTACTAAACCGGATACCACACGGTGGGTCAACTTACCTTAGTCGCCGTTTACGACAACTCGGTAGGAAATGAGAGTGCTGTATTGACACCTCGGTAAGAAATGAGGGTGATATATTCTACTCAGCCGGATACAACACGGCGTTTAGAAAATATTAATATTAGTATAAATCAATTTACCATTTTACATAATTAACATATTTATTACTATCTTGTTTTCTTAATTATGGTATGTAAGTTTAACGTCAAAATAATACAAAAAAATTATCAACCATCATGACTTCTCAATCGCTCTATATACATTTACCAGATCATTCTGAGTTCGCCGAACTGTATTGAAATTAGTATTACAAACTAATGTGTCTTTAAGTTATATGATGGGAGAGTCAAGGCCACCGAAACAAAGCCCCTGGACAAGTGGGTTAGTAGGAATGTCCCAATGGTTAACAATCGAGACACACTTTCCAAAACCAGACGTGAGGTGGCTAGTTTTGTAACCGCTACATTCACAGGTGCACGTACGTTACGCACTTAGCCGTAAAAGTTTGTGCTTTCGACTGGTATAAAAAAAACGAAAGTTTGATTTTGGAACGTAATTTTGAGTTTGATATTCGATACAGGATGGAAAAGTGCTGGAGGTTTCTGATTTTCACGGTAAGCAAATGTATTGTTCTTTTATTAATAATCACTTAACTATTTAAGAAGTTGTAAGTTTTAACTTATTTATGTTGACAATTAGGTTTTGGGCTAATTAATTGTCGGCTTTGATGGCCCAAATATCTTGACGCTTGTGTTAGTTTATTCGGAACTTAAATGTATTATCTTACATACTAACTTATGTTTTGATTGCTAAATCCTAAAAAAATGAATAAAAGTTTTTTTAACAGTAAAACTTAATTTTAATGTTTGTTTATTTACTATTTGTCCAAAGATGGCAGTGTTACAATCAAAAAGTTATTTTATCCTACACTAGATGGCGTAACCAACTCCCAGATATTTTTTATTTTATAGTAAAGAGCTTAATTCTGTTCTATTTTTAAAATAGCACGGATTCAATGGATATTATTTGTTTTTTAACCCAATCGTGTTGTAGACTATAAATTAAATAACTTTGTTCATGAAATAAAAGCAAAAATTTTGTCGCATATAATCCGTTGTAAAGAGAATTGTGTAATATCGAATGTAGGATTTTAAAATATATCTCGAAATATATTTTAAAAGAATAAGTAAGTTTACAAGGCGTGACTAATGTATTAAAATAATAACCACGTTGAAATATTAGTAGAAATATATATTGAAATAATAGTAGAAATATTATGAGGTAGTTAGACGCAGATTCGATTTAGTTGTATTTAGGAATTTAGTTATGTTATACGTATTCATTTTTTGTGTACTAATGAAAATGAAGAGGGAAGCTGTAGTATATTTAATTAAAAGTAAAATTAGTATCCAACAGTAGTATCATTTTTTCTAGCTCGTCTTGATCCTGTCGTTGTTGATCACGGCAGAGTCGACAGTTCCACAGCCAAGAGCACCAAATTTCCAGTACTTTGAAAGGTAAAAAAATGACTTCTTTCGAATTACTTTTATACGTTTGGCTATTTATGTTTATAGGAAGTACTTTTATATACGTTTGTCAATTTTTTTCAGGCCTAAATACCGCTACCCATATTATGACGAGAATGGCAAGGGCAAATTGTTATACGGCTACGGAGGTCCAGAATTATTCCAATACAAATCTTATTCGCCACTTGAGGGTATTCATTAAATTAGACGTGAGATTAAGTCAGGGATATGTAATAATTGGTATTTGTAAAGGTGACTTTTGTACTTTGAATTAACATAGATATATAAATTGACACCTATCTTACACGTCCATAGACATTTTTTTTTGTATTCTATAATCGTTTAATACAAAGACGAAGGATTAGAAGTTAGTGTTTAGGCTTGTATATTTACAAAATACATATAACAAAGACAAACATATACTCAATTTCCAAAAAATTAAAATACTATATCAATTTTGTAATAAATGATGCTAGATTCTCTTTGTTCGGGCAATATTTTCGACAGAGGGTAATCGGGGCTTACTGCACCTGAGGTGTAGGTAGGTGGCAAATTAATGTCACACACAAAAAAGAAGATCGGTCGGCCGCGCAACACTGTGCACGGGCTTCTCAGTGAATTGCAATAAATATCGGTGTTCGGTGGACGATCGTATTAATATATACGAAATACAACGGATAATTCGGTGTTTGTGTGTGTAAACTATATTACGGAACAATTTAATTTGTGATTCCACGAATATCACATATCACATTTTCGAAGTCAATTAAAGTGGCTCCCAATTCGATACCGCCGGAATATTCATATCCTTAGTATTCTCTTTAAAATTTTAAAAACCTCTTCACCCAACTACTTATGTGAGTTGTTTCACGAAGCTCCTCCCCGTGTCAGGCCTGTACGATCTTGTGTGCCTCTAAAATCACTTACCATCCCGCCATACAATACCGTATTTTTTGCTAAATCTTTTTCTGTACTTGCTGGATGTCTGTGGAACTCGTTGCCATACAGCGTCATCAATGACTGCTTTAGCCTTTCCTTCAGCACTTTTAAACTAAGACTAAAGAAACATTACACATCTTTACCATCATAATGTAATTGTTGACATTTAAATATTATACTTTGTATTATATATAGTGTGTATGTATATATATTTATTTATATATAAATATATTATATATAAATAAATATATATACAACATATATTATATATTTATTTTATTTTTATTGTTAAATTAGGAAATTATTAGTAGGTAATTCTAATTCATAATGTTTGATATTTTCGTACCTTTTTCTTTAATATAAATTGTCTCACTTCGTAGGTTAGCTGGCAGAGATCTCTGTCATAGTTGACCTTTGTACACTTTTTTTACCAATTATGTTTTTTTTTCCAACATTTTTATGGTACATAAATAAATAAATAAAATAAATATAGGTGGATTAAGTTTTTTGTGGATATACTCCGGCGGGAGCGGCGTGGACGCCATAAATTAAGAAGAAGTCAAAGGTACTCCTTGATTATTCGGGGTGGAGAAATTGCCGGTTGTGTGCCTATCCTACCTATGCTCACCAACTGCAGCTATCGAAGGCACGCAGTAAGCGCGAACACTCTTTAAATTACGTAAAAGGTGAAACAATTTTTGTTTACGACAATTCGTGATCCAAAGATGATGTGAAGGTTATTTGAATTCAAATATTGTAAATATAACATATAAATAAAATATATTTTTATTATTATGCATATTTTTATTGGGCGGCCATCTTGAATGTCGATATTGTTTCCTTTTCGATAATTTGAATAAAAATATGTAGAGATATATAATAGTTTCTACTCACGACTATATTTGTGAGGACTCAAATACTTATTGAAAATTCCAATTTTAAGGTAAAGAATTTGGTAAAGTTATGATAAAGTTTTCTTTTTAAGGTAGAAAGAATCCTCACGAACACCCAAATAGCGAGGATGTGAAGTAATCTTTCTAAAATTCTATCTAATTTTTCTTTAAATTTACCTTTTTTAAAGTTTTAATTCAGAAACATCGGGAGCATAAATAATACTATATAAACTATTAATTTAATTTATATAGATACTTCTCGCCGTTAGTTTCTATGGGGTTTTAAAACCATCATCATCATCCTGCCCTTATCCCACTCTGAGTGGGGTCGGCGCAACATGTTATAAACATGTCACAGATTTGGCTACGTATTTTACGACCGGCCAGCCTGACCTCAACTTACCTTAGTCAAACTTTATGATACCTCCGTAAAAAAGGGTGGTCTATTAGAATACACTCAACCGGATACCACATAGCAAATTATGTAAAAATTGTTAATGTAGGGGTTTTAAATGTATGTTCTCACTAAATGTGAGACAGTGATACTCGCACCGCGGCGTCCGTAAGACGTGCGGCGAATAAAGATAGAAACTGGCATGCTGTAGTTTCCTTTAAGTGTCACTCCATCAGTTCACGTATACCCTGACTTCAAGACCAGCCAGACAAGGAAGAAACGTGACATTGGTGACCCCGGATTGGACTATTACGCAGTAATTTGTTATTTTAAATTATTTTTTGAAAAATATTTTTCCCGGTGAGGAAAAAGAAATCGCCGTTAAATGATGAATCCAGCTAGCCAGAATATTAAGCCTGAAGGGCAGGAGATGGCAGTAGTTTCCCTAAGCTCGAGGATACCGGAGTTCTGGGCGGATCAGCCGCGGGTATGGTTTATCCGGGCTGAGTCAGTGCTGTTGCCACAAAAACTTAATGACGAAGCAAAATTCAACATCATTGTTTCAAAATTGGGAAAGGAACCCATTCAGCAGGTTACCGATATTCTTATTAAGCCGCCGGAGACAGAAAAATATACTACATTAAAAAATAGATTACTGGCAATTTACGAGGAATCAGAAAGCAGGCAGATACAAAAATTGATCAGCGAAATGGAGCTCGGCGAACAGAAACCATCGCAACTTCTAAGAAGGATGAGAGATTTAGCTCGGGAAAAGATACCAGACGACACACTTAAGATTTTATGGCAGAGCCACTTGCCGCAAGCAGTGAGAGCAGTCTTGACGGTAACTGAAGCGAAGGATCTAGAACATCTGGCAGCCATAGCGGACAAGGTCATGGAGAACACCCAGCAGCCACAGCTTTCCGAAGTAGCTGCAGACACCAGCAACGTATCTGTCCTGGCGGAAATAGCGAAACTTAGAATGAAAATAGAAGATTTAGAGAAGTCGTCGAGGAGCAGACCACGATGGCGAGGAAACAGTCAGTATCGCAACAGGTCCAATTCTCGTAGTCAAAGCGCACGGCGTTCACCTAAAAATCCAGATTGGCTATGTTTCTACCACTTCCGTTTCAAGGAGCGAGCAACGAAATGCGTACAGCCCTGTGCCTGGAAGGAGAAGGGAAACTAGATGAGGTACAGGTAGGAGCGGCGGATACCTGTGCAATATTACCTACACCCCGCCTTCGCGTTTATGATGTAAGTAGTGGATTAAAATTTTTGATAGACACTGGTGCAAATGTTTCTGTGATTCCGGTGATTAAAAAATTTTCAAGTTTAAGAAAGTGCTCAGACTATAAGTTATACGCGGCCAATGGGACTGAAATTAAAACCTACGGCACAAAGACTTTAATACTTAATTTAGGGTTACGACGAGCTTTTCGATGGGAATTTATAATAGCGGATGTCGGACAGCCTATAATAGGTGCAGATTTTCTTAGTTATTTTGGACTTTTGGTTGATTTAAAGGCACGAAAATTAGTTGATAAGCAAACTAATTTAAATATTGTAGCTTCTATTGTTAGTTATAATATACCTTCTATTTGCACTATTATTAAAAATCATATATACGAGGACATAATTAGTAAATATCCTGATATAACTAAGCCCGTTAATTATAAGGATACACCTAAGCATAATGTTTTCCACCATATAGAGACGTCAGGTCCTGCAGTTCACGCACGAGCCCGGCAGCTACCGCCGGATAGATACAGTAAGGTAAAGGCAGAGTTCAGAACCATGCAAGAGGTAGGTATTTGTAGACCTTCTAAGAGTCCGTGGTCCAGCCCTCTGCACGTAGTACCTAAAAAGAATGGAGAAATTCGCCCGTGTGGAGATTATCGGCGTTTAAACGCTATTACGAAACCCGACCGTTATTCACTCCCGCGGTTACGCGATTTTACGTACTTATTAGATGGTAAAACAATATTTTCGCGAATTGACGTCATACGTGCATATCATTGTATTCCAGTTTTTCCTGATGACATCGAGAAAACCGCGATTACTACTCCTTTCGGTTTATTCGAGTTTCCCAGAATGACTTTCGGATTACGTAACGCGGCGCAAACGTATCAGAGATTTATGGCACATATCGTCCTTGAAGGATTAGATTTTCTATTTACTTATGTAGACGATGTTATTATAGCCAGTTCTTCCCCAGACGAACATAAACGGCATCTGGACACAGTATTTCAAAGATTTAATCAATTTGGTATCTCAATTAATTTAAGTAAATGTTGTTTCGGTGAGTCGCAGATTGAATTTTTAGGGTTCGAGGTGTCAAAAGACGGCATACGACCCTTAGATACGAAAATTCAGGCTATAAAAAATTTCACGAAACCTAAAACCGTAGAAGAATTACGTCGCTTTTTAGGTATGTTAAATTTTTATCGTTCTCATATTCCTAAAGCGGTAACGCATCAAATAATTTTAAATGGTTATTTGCATAATTCAAAGAAAAGAGACAAAACAAGTATAGAGTGGACACCCGAAGCGGACGAAGCGTTTACACAATGCAAGCTTAGTTTGCAAAACGCGGTAACATTATCCCACCCGCGATGCGGTGTACCTATTGCACTAATGACCGACGCATCTAATTCATGTGTCGGCGGCGTTCTTCAACAATTTATCGATAATAGTTGGAAGCCTTTAGGTTATTTTTCTCAAAAAATTAACGAAGCTCAAACTAAGTATTCGACGTATGATAGAGAACTTTTAGCTGTCTATTTAGCAATACGGTATTTTAAAGATTTAATAGAAGGACGACAGTTAATTATTTATACAGACCACAAACCGCTGACTTACGCGTTTAAAAAAGCAAACACTGAAAAAGAAACACCGAGACGCATTAGACAATTATCGTATATTAGTGAATATTCCACGGATATACGATACGTATGTGGTAGCGATAATATAGTAGCGGATACGCTCTCACGGGTCGAGACGGTATTTTGCCCGACGACAATAAATTTTTCAGAATTAGCCGATGCACAAGCGAACGATGAATACCTCGCTCAGGTATCGTGTGAAGGTGTTAATTTACATTTAAAGAAAATAACAATGCCCATGGGTGGCAAACCGATTTTCTGCGAAATATCTAACGATAGAATAAGACCGTATTTACCTAAAGATTACCGTAAGATTGCGTTCGACGCGATACATAATCTGAGTCACCCTGGGATACGTTTATCGCGGAAATTAGTTACAGAAAAATTCTTTTGGCCAAATATGAATAAAGAAATTGGGATTTGGGCTAAAACTTGTATAAGTTGTCAACGTTCAAAGGTAGTTAGACACACAAACGCAGCTTTGGAAGTTTTTCCCGAATGCGATAGATTTGAACATGTGCATATCGACATAGTCGGCCCTTTGCCGATCACTTCAGATGGTTACAGATATTGCTTAACTATGATAGACAGACGTACGCGCTGGCCTGAAGCGTTTCCGATTAAAGATATAACGGCGGAAACGGTAGCCAAGCTAGTGTACGATGGTTGGATAGCACGTTTCGGTTGTCCTGTAAAATTAACTAGCGATCAGGGTAGGCAATTTGAGAGCGATCTTTTCTCAAAGTTAATGGAGTTGCTAGGTGTGAAAAAAATCCGAACTACTCCATATCACCCTCAGAGCAATGGTGCAATTGAGAGATGGCACAGGTCATTGAAAGTAGCGTTAACAGCCCGCCTTTCGACAACTTCAGCGTCATGGGTAGATGAACTTTCAACGGTATTGTTTGGCTTAAGAGCAGCAGTTCGTAGCGACAACAATATAAGTGCTGCCGAAATGACGTATGCTAAAACCTTACGTTTACCTGTTGATTTTTACCAGGATCCACCTAAAGTTTCGTGTGACGATAGTACATACGTTCAAAAGTTACGTAAAATGTTAAACAGCTTTAAGCCAATTCCCATTTCGCATTCGAACAAATCAATTTTTGTACATCCCGATTTAAAAAATAGCGAATACGTATTTATAAAAAATCCAGAGCACAAGCCTCTGAAACCGACATACGACGGTCCTTTCCGCGTATTGAATAAGGGATCTAAGGTTTACAAAGTTCAGCTATTAAATCGTAAAGCTAACATATCGATAGATAGATTAAAACTGGCATATATAATAAGCGAAAATCCGGCAAGCAGCGATAGTAAAAGTATTCATCCTAAATCGCTTTCATTATCGCTTCCGCCTGTTAAAAAGACCACACGGTCTGGGCGCGTAGTAACGAGGCCAGTCCGTTTTGCAAATTAAGTATATTGATGCATTTTTAGACGTTAACAATAGAACAATGAAAAAAATATTATGTCGCAATATTAATTAACTTTAGCACCCGTTGTTACTTATGAATTATAATTTTTTTTTTTTTTTACATATTTTCGTACATATAAGCAACTAAATTTTTACATTTTTTTTATTGTTAGTAGTATATATTTTTTTTTTGTTTTAGATTTTTACTTATTTTATTAAATGTAAAGAGTTATAATAATAATAAATTTGTATGATAGTATACAGACAGACCCTACAATTTTTTTTTTATGTAAGTAATAATTTTGTATCGTTGCAACCTATTTTTGTACGAACAACAATTTTGCAATTGTGCAATATCTTTTACCTTTTTGTAAGATGATTTTATCGGAGAAAAATTTAAGATGTAATAAATATTAAGCAGTCATTCGTAATCGGACACAGACACCATGGGTTCAGGAGAAAGTAAGCAAAATGAGAACGTATCAGTATCTACTGTTGTAACGCAAGATCAACTCCAAAATAAGTTGGATCAATATGGTTACATATTATTAGCTTTCGTAATACTCATGGTAATAGTAATACTTGTCGCTGTGAAGCACATTGGGTACCAGCGGATAAAGAGATGGTTAAGAAAAGAAGTTCTCAAGGCAGGCCCGGCGCCGACGGCGCAGACGGCTCCTCAGTCAAATAATGGGTCCGGCTACGTGTGATTGTTTTATGCTGTTCAGGTTACGAGTGCAATTCAATGTAATCTTTTAGTATAGTATTTTGTTTGTTTATTTGTAACGCTTTTTCTATGTTTTTGAATTATATTTTTTTGTAAATTATTTTATACTTAAATATTAAGTTTCAAAAATATTTCCTTATTTTTTGTAAAAGGGGGGGAATATTGTAGGGGTTTTAAATGTATGTTCTCACTAAATGTGAGACAGTGATACTCGCACCGCGGCGTCCGTAAGACGTGCGGCGAATAAAGATAGAAACTGGCATGCTGTAGTTTCCTTTAAGTGTCACTCCATCAGTTCACGTATACCCTGACTTCAAGACCAGCCAGACAAGGAAGAAACGTGACATTAATTTTGATTTATATTGCTTATTAATTATATACGCCGTGTGGTATCCGGCTGAATAGAATAGTACCACCTTCTTTTCTTACCGAGGTGTCGTAAAAGGCGACTAAGGTTTTTTTTTTTTTTTTTTATTATACAGGAAAAAACCCCTTATGGGTACCGCCGCCCGACGGGGACAGGCGGCGGTTATGTCGGACTCGCACCGACTAAAACGACCTGTGTGCTCCACCACGCTGCCGATGGCAAGGACAGGGTATCATTGTACATTTTGCCCCCATCCCGCCGACAGCTCTGATCCCAGAGAATAAACACCTCCAGGTAGGGGCCCCTCGAAAGAGAAACCCCCCTCCGCTAACCGGTGCATCGGGAGCACCAGATGCACCGACCGCCTCGGGGACCTGTAAGCCAGGTGTCCGATGTACCCCGTTCGGAACACCCGAAGGTCCCCAGTTAGGGCGGCAGACGATGGGCTTGGGCGAGTCACTAACACCTGGACTCACCAGCAGCAGATTGGATCCAGAACAACAGTTCGTGTAACCGCTCCGCCGCCTCCCTCCGCCCCCCCTCCGCAGAGCTAAGGGAGGCCATCGCTGCCCACGATCCCTCCCTGCCCACCGTGTTTGCTATGTCACGGTCGACAGGGAGAGATCGCGCCCCAAGTAGGGGCCCCAACGCCTTGGTGGGCGTTTCCGCCCCCACCGGGTAATTTTTTATAGAGATTTTCTTCCTCGCAACCCGAAGGTCCCCGTTCCCATTGCTGGGCTTCCGGGTTTCGCCGACGGTGGCCGTAACCATGTCCAGCCAGACTTAGAGTAAGCCCAACTGGACCCGTCGCTCATTAGGGACTTCACCCCAACCCCCCTGAAGTCCCGGCCCGTCCAGATTGCCCTCTGCTAATCAGAGGGACAACTGGATTGGCCACCCCTCAGTGATCCGTTCGCCAAGACTAAGCTTGCCCAGGGTGCGCCACGAGGAGGCCGACCACTTTGGCACCCCCGACTAAGGTAAGTCGACCCGCCGTGTGGTATCCGGCTGAGTAGAATAGACCGCCCTCATGTCTTACCGAGGTGTCGTAAAAGCCGACTAAGGTAAGTTGACCCACAGTGTGATATCCGGTTAAGTTTAATAGACCACCCTCTTTCTTATTGAGGTGCCGTATAATTAGACTAAGATAAGTTGACGTCAGGCAGGTGGCCGGTAGTAAAAACGCAGCCAAATCATGTGACAACATGTTTATAACTTGTTGCGCCGACCCCACTTAAAGTGGAATAAGGGCAGGAAGATGATGATTAATCATATGATTGATAGGGTACACTATTTTAATTTATAGTTATAATATTAAGGTCAAGGTATTAAATTAATAATTTACTATTTAACTATAGTAACAGATTTTACTATGTCAATTTTGTTTTATTTAATAGACCTTTAGTAAACAACAGCTTCTTGACGTGAAACCTTGAAACTTGTTAGCTCATTCAACAATGTTTGCTTGTAAGCTATATCTTGTTTACCATAAATCATCACAAGTCTACATATTTCCTGACAATCACTCGCATTCAGCCTCTCGGGATATAAAAACCTATAATGTTATTAAAAATATTTATTTTATTGTCTCTGGTGTTGTGTTCAGAAACAGTATATTTATATTCGAGTTTTTGGGCGCCATTATTCGATCCCAGGATACTGAACTATAGGGTAGATGTTCCATTTGATCCAGAAGCAGGCAAAAGGGACAGAGAGGAGTATAATAAGAATTATGGAGTCCGAGGTGTTAAACTGATTTCGGACTTTAGTAATGGGAATGGACCACCTAAGGAGGTATCAAATAATAAGGTAATTGTTATACGTTTTTATTGTTAATTTGTTTTTTTAAGTGGAACTATTCCTATGGTGGGAGAAGGCGACTTTTCTGGTTTGAAATAAAAATTGGACCATAGACAGGTCGCACAGCACCATCCTAGGGATTTGTCAGAGACAAAGGATTTTGTCACGATTTCAGTACTTTACAGAAAATAATTGATAATTTTAGAGACATAGGTGATCTATGTTGTAGGTAGATGCTGTCGCGGACTTTTATTTAGAACTTTTAGAGGGGAACTATTTTGTAGTACATGATTTTTTAATAACTTTCACCGTTAAGTAAACGGTGAAAGTTAAAAAAAAGGAGCGCGCGAGGAAAGCTTTAAATTTTGCCATTTTCGTAATATTTTTTATTGCTGCTCCTCTCATATTCATCTTGGCGTGATGTTTTATTTTTCAAATCAGTCCAATAGTTCCTGAGATTAGCGCATTCAAACAAAAAAACTCTTCAGCTTTATATATCAGTATGACATATTAAACGTTGCGATATTTAAATCTAACCCCGGTAGTCATAATAAAGCCGTGAAACTTGATTAAAATGCTATGCATATTTAAAAGGTATTCATCTAAAACCTGCGATATTTGTGTTTATCCATACTTTTATTCCAAAATATTTTTATTCTTTTTTAACAAAATCAAAATAATCTTTATTCAAGTATATTTTTTGCAAGCACTTTTGAATCGTCAAGAATTAATTTTATGATAAGATTTAATGAAGCTACAACTGGTTCGGAATGTTGCTCTTACCGAGAAGAACCAGCAAGAAACTCGGCGGTTAATCTTTTAAACATTTAAAATTTACGTTATTTAACCGCAGTCTTGTTTGAAGCTGAAAGGATTTCAAATCCAAGCATTTTTACCATTCATATAATCTTAAATTATTTAATATGCTTTACGTATAAATATACACCCAGGCTCCAGAAGAACCAACAAATTCATTTATAGAAAATGTTGGCCCTCGGCAAAGCTGCGGAGCTGAAGCAGGATCACTACCTAATACGCCAACGCGCCAGTCAATGTCTTTTGAATTCAACGTAAATTTTGGCATTTTCACAAAAGCAGGTATAAAAAGACTAATTGTTGTTCTAAAGAATTGTTTTAAAATGAAACCTAGCTAGATCGAATCAACCCCCCCCCCCCCCAAACCCTCTACATGCCGAATTTCATGAAAATCGTTGGAGCTTTGGATTCAGAAAATATATTTATATATATACATACAAGATTAACTCATTTAAATATTTAAAGATGCAGCTATGTTTATAACTTGACAATTCTGTTTTACTATTTCAGGATTTGGGTGAAGTGAACTTTTACTATACCTTTAGTGGTGCAAATTAAGATGTGGAAGAATGCTCTCTATATCATATATCAAGAAAATAACACTTATTGAAAATTCTTTTGCTTCAAAGGATTTTATTTTAAATTATTTTTAATTCTTTTATTTATAGAAATAAATAGTTTAAAAATGTTTTTAAAATATGACCGTAAAAAGTAAGTAGCGGCCTGTTACTATCGCACTGCTGAGAATAGGCTTTTTCTCTCCGTTTTTGGAGAGGTTTGGAGCTAAGACCTACCACGCACCTCCAATGCGGATTGGTAGGTTACACATATCTCCAGAATTCTCTAGAGATATGCAGGTTTCCTCACGATGTTTTCCTTCACTGAAAAGCGTGTGATAAATTGCAATTATCAATTAGACACATAGTTTTTATAGAAAAACTCATTGGTGCCTGTCCGGGTTTGAACCCGTGACCTCCTCGAAAGAGTCGCACGGTATTACCGCTGGGCTACCACAGCTTCCAATATGACCATAATTGTTAATAATTTTGGAAAAATCAAGTCGCAGGCGCAGCTTTCTTCGTAAACAATGTTTCGACGATTTGAAATTTAAAATATAGCAATAGCATATAATCTTTAAGGATAACTTACTTTACTCCTCTTAATTTAAAAAAAATGGTCACGTAATTAGTTTTTTGAAAAGCTACTTAGATAGATATAGTAAAACTTATAGACTCATTTACTTAAGTTACATAAAAGTACTTCATGTTTAACATTGTGTTTGTAATGCCGCGCCATCATCTTCCTGCACTTATCCCACTCTTAAGTGGGGTCGGCACAACATGTTATAAACATGCTGTCACATGATTTGGCTGCGTTTTTACGACTGGCCGCCTGCCTGACGTCAACTTACCTCAGTCGTATTTTACGACGCCTCGGTAAGAAAGAGGGTGGTCTATTCTACTAAACTGGATACCACACGGCGGGTCGACTTACCTTAGTCGCCTCTTACGATACCTCGGTAAGAAATTATGGTTATACTATTCTATTCAGCCGGATACCACACGGCGTTGTGTTTGTAATGCTGCATATAATTTGTATATCTTCTAAGTAATTGCAAAATTAAATCTAACGCGCGCAAAAATATTTTTAGGGGAAATGAAAATTTACAAATAAGAATTAATTTAGATTTATTAAGATCTTAACTTAACAAATAAACTGTAGTTAATAGCCTAGGACTTTAAACAGGAATATTTATCTTTATTTATATTTCTCCTAATATGACAAGCTTTTCAGAATTATTGTTTTATTGTAACATTCAAAACTAATGAGAATATTATTTTGCTATAATCTGCGATAAAAGAAAATAATCTCAACAATTTAATTGTTGAGAAAAACAGTGCTTATGTTGTGTTATCGGTGACAGGTAGTGCATGACTACTTACAAATTCTGCATGTATCAGGTATGAGAACGAATAGTACTCTACATTTAGCATTACATATATTTTCTTTTATTGCGGAGTATAGTAAAATATCATTCTCATTAGTTTTGTATTATAGACCTCTGCAAAGTAACTCCTAATTCTATAAATTATTGTAACGTTACAAAATATTGTAAAAAAAGTGATACAACAATGTTCATTAAAGTTAAGATAAGGCATAGATTATTAAGATTCTTAACTGATTTCTGATGAAATAAATAAAAAAAAAATTTAATGTGCAAGGCCACCAACATACAAAATTATGTCTCAAATTTATACAGGTGTTCCCTGTGATTTGACTTTTGAGTAGAATTCACACTATATTCTTCTCTTTTGTGTACTTATATACAGAACGTTATTGCCCCGGATAAAAGCATCACCATATTTGTTTTTAAGCTGGCCGTTAACATATTCTTCTGTTTGCTCCAAAGCAATGTTCATGTATCCATCTAAACACGCTAGAACTCCTGAAATTATAACATTATTTATTTACATGTATTTTTTATTATAGTTATTAAAATTTTAATTAAAATTAGTCTCATAGACATTAATTATGATCTGATTTTCAAATTAAAAGCTCTTTTGAAGCACATGTCAAATTTAAAATCAATATAATTAATATTTACAATTAACTTCAAATAATACAAACAAAATAATTTCATTATTATTTACGCTATGTTTTATCTGGCTGAATAGAATGTTACCCCCCTCATTTCTTACCGAGGTGTCGTAAAAGGCGACTAAGGTAAGTTGACCCACCATGTGGTATCCGGTTTAGTAGAATAGACCACCCTCTTTCTTACCTAGGTGTCGTAAAATACGACTAAGGTAAGTTGATGTCAGGCAGGCGGCCAGGAGTAAAATACCTAGCCGAATCATGTGGCAATATGTTTATAACATGTTGTGCTGACCCCATTTAGAGTGGGATAAGGGCAGGAAGATGATGAAAATAATTTCATTATTACTTTTGTATTATGAATCTCTGCAAAGTAACGCTTAATTCTATAAATTATCAGTACAGTAATTGGTGCATGTATCAAATTTGAACCTGTGACCTTGTGGTAAAGTCATAGTCTAATCTTGCAGTTATATTCAGCAAAACTATACTAGCTTGGACTTAATGTTATAGTTTCAATAAAAAAAATTCATAAATTTGTTTTTCAAATTTTTCTACTTTTTTAGTCAATTTAAAATATTTTATAATTGTAATACAATTTATCATATATCTTATAAACTTCTGAACTCTGTTAAAGCAATTGTGCACTTGAAGTGATTGAGTTAGAAATAACAATGTAAAATATAATAAGTAAACAAAGTAAGGTGTGTTTATATTGCGAACAGACCTTGGTCTAACTTTAATGTCAAATACACAGTACCACTTTAATTGAGTATATAATTTGTATGGTTATAGCTACTATGCACATAAAATACAACAATAGTACATAAATCAACTTTATTATTCTTCCATCTGAATATATATCTCATAGGGATTATAAATCAAAGCAAAATTAAACATGTTTAGATTAATATTTAATAAAATTATATATAAATATTATTGTAGTAAAGTGAAGCAGCAGAATATATACTTATATATTTTTTAAATACATACTTAAATACAAATATACACCCAGGCTCAAAGAATATATTTAAATGAACTTATCATCCTCCTGCACTTACCCCACTCTAAGTGGCATCATGGCACATGTTACAAAACATGTTGTCATATGATTTGGCTACGTATTTTACGACCGGCCGCCTGCCTGACGTCAACTTACCTCTGTCGTATTTTACAACACCTCGGTAAGAAAGAGGGTGGTCTATTCTACTCAACCCGGATACCACATGGTGGGTCAACTTACCTTAGTCGCTTTTTACAACACCTCGGTAAGAAATGAGGGTGGTCTATTATACTCAGCCGGATACCACACGGCGGGTCGACTTACCTTAGTCGCCTTTTACGACATCTCGGTAAGAAATGAGGGTGGTACTATTCTATTCAGCCGGATACCACACGTCAAACAGGCGGCCGGTCTTAATTAAAATTCGTTACCAAATCATATGTTTGTAACATGTTGTGCCGACCCCACTCAGAGTGGGATAAGGGCAGGAGGATGATGATGAAATAATTTCAAACCTTTTGCACTTTGCAAAGTGTATTTCAAAGAATATATTTGAACGATCTAACCTATAAGTTATTGTTTATATCTTTGTTATACATATATCTGGGTCTATAAGTCGTGTGTGGTAAGTTAACAATAAAGTAGAATTCGTTTCAGTTTATTACCTCTATAATCGACACCACTGTTAAGTTTTACGACGACAGGACGACCGTGGATTTGTTGAATAAACGATGATAGTGCTTCTTTGCGACTCATTTTAAAACCTTATTAAAACAAAAAACTATGACGTAACAAATAATTTATAAACAGACTCCAACAATATTTGTAATTTAGAATACTTAATATTTATTAAAATATTAAATACAACAGTGCCGGTAAAACTAAAAAGTCAAAAGCGAAGACAACAAATTAAAACATATTTACATTTTACATTATTTTAAGTTAGTCTATGATTTTACAAAAAAACCACAGATAAAATATTACAGATTGATGAGTGATATTTGTCTTGGTTTTTTAGCGCTCCTCAACAAATTAATGTAGGTACTAGGTAGTAGGTACTAGGTACTAGGTAGTAGGTAGTAGGTACTAGGTAGTAGGTACTAGGTAGTAGGTACTAGGTAGTAGGTACTAGGTACTAGGTAGTAGGTAGTAGGTACTAGGTAGTAGGTACTAGGTAGTAGGTACTAGGTAGTAGGTACTAGGTAGTAGGTACTAGGTAGTAGGTAGTAGGTACTAGGTAGTAGGTACTAGGTAGTAGGTACTAGGTAGTAGGTACTAGGTAGTAGGTACTAGGTAGTAGGTACTAGGTAGTAGGTACTAGGTACTAGGTAGTAGGTACTAGGTAGTAGGTACTAGGTAGTAGGTACTAGGTAGTAGGTACTAGGTAGTAGGTACTAGGTAGTAGGTACTAGGTAGTAGGTACTAGGTAGTAGGTACTAGGTAGTAGGTACTAGGTAGTAGGTACTAGGTAGTAGGTACTAGGTAGTAGGTACTAGGTAGTAGGTACTAGGTAGTAGGTACTAGGTAGTAGGTACTAGGTAGTAGGTACTAGGTAGTAGGTACTAGGTAGTAGGTACTAGGTAGTAGGTACTAGGTAGTAGGTACTAGGTAGTAGGTACTAGGTAGTAGGTACTAGGTAGTAGGTACTAGGTAGTAGGTACTAGGTAGTAGGTACTAGGTAGTAGGTACTAGGTAGTAGGTACTAGGTAGTAGGTACTAGGTAGTAGGTACTAGGTAGTAGGTACTAGGTAGTAGGTACTAGGTAGTAGGTACTAGGTAGTAGGTACTACAGCTCTAGTATGTACTAACATACTAGAGCTGTAGATATATTATCACTTAAGAAAAATTCGATCTATATCATTATATACAAACATAAATACTACATTTTTATAAATTACATATGTCTTGAAAAAGTATTTTTTAATCATTCACTAAAATGAACTTTCGTAAAGTTTTAAATAGGTAGGCAATAAAATACACACTTGAAATACACTTTGAAACAGACTAAAAATTTATACAAACGGGAATAAAAAAAAAACGAATGAAACATATTAATTTTATTAAACAATATACATAAGACCATATTCCTAAATAAACAGTAGTTTACTATGTTTTCTCTTTTGGCTCAAGAGTTGTCCAAATATATCCATTATAATTATTAACCTCACTATCGGTAAGAGGATAGGGGCTGTTACTCGCTTTGTAGTAATCAGAAGGTGCATGCATAACAAATTCCATGTATTCAAGTTTGCGAGGAAGTTCTTCTTCAGGACCTGTAATAGTTTTTAAAAAGGCTTAATATATTGATTTTAAGAAACATGTAAAACATTCACAAGTTTTTCAAAATACACTAAAAATACTATAAACGATTTATTTCGTGAAATAGTTTTTTATTTATTTAATATAATTACATTAAGTATAACTTAAGCTACTCTTCTCCTGATTTAATATTTCAGTTATGATTCCACAATAAGGTAAAACAGCATGAAAGCTATCTAACCTCAGTTTTATTGAACCAATAATTGTTTCTAAAAAAATATCTACCGAATTTAGTTAGATTTCATTATAGATTGATTATTGATCTTGTTGCTATGCTGCAACTAAAAATGTTATTCTTGTAACATTTTTGCATTGTAATGGAATGAATGTTATCAATTTAAGTAAGCCAGATCATCAGTCTGAATTTGATTCATTTGTAATAAACATTAGTTGATAATTAATTATTTATGAATATTGTATTATGCAAGGTAATTAGGAATAAAGTGGAATTTTAATTTACTTTTATTATACCTATAATGTAAGTTGCCGGATCAAATCCTTTCTCAGGTGGAGGGCTCGCCTTTGTTGGTAACAGCCAGGTCACCACTGCACTCTTTTCGCAGTACTGATCAGTTAGGAACCCCCTAATCTGAGCATAGTATGTGCCACCGTCAACATCTAGCATGGATACTATATCACCCACTTGCATATAAGTTCCCTGGAAATAAATAGATCATAAGATTAAAGTGTTATATAAAAAATACTTATAAAAACGAACCTAATCCATGATAATCCATAATCTATGATAATGATTATCTAAAAGTTTGAAAGAAGGGTTATTGTTGTCAATAGACAACTTTCTCTTAATAGTCCATTGTACTGAACTTTGGATTCCTTCACAGATTTTTATATTACATACATAATTTTTATTTTATTTTAGCTTCACATATATGTTACACCAAGGAGTCCTTTTGCAACCTGGTTGCGGTTATCTTATGACAACCGGTATTGGTATGCGGTTATCTAACAAGAAGTGTATAAATAAGTAGTATAAATAAAAATATAGTAGAAGAAATTCTTCTTCTACTATATTCTTCTTGGTCGCTACTCTCTTAGAAGAGCAATCGTGGTCTTTAGGGTTGAGTGTTGGTGACACTCTTGACAATTCGACACTATTCTCTTCCAAATAGATAACATATACATATAATAGAAGAATAAATAACAATATAATTAAAGGCTTCAAAATTAAATTTAAAAACAATTTGCGTTGAGTTTTACAATACTTAGTTAATGCTTACTTAAAGCAAATAAAACCTAATACTTATAAAAAATAATTGATCATTACCTTAAAAAACAAAGAGTCACTAGTAACAACAGTTGCAGTAGCCGTTGGTGCTTTCAAAGGCTGTCGTTTAAATATACTTCTTCGCCCTCTCCCACGAGGCGCTGCAGGTTTGGAAGGGACTGGGGCAGGCGTTTTTGCCTTATATCGAGTTGATCGTGTGCTCTTTCTAGTGCCCTTTCCTGTTGCTTTTGCTGGAGTTGTCTCTCCTTCTACCTTCCCATTCTTACCGTCAGCGTCTTCTCTGTCATCTTTTTTATCTTCATTTTCAGTTTTGATAGCAGCAATTTCAGCTTTTATTTCTTTATTCGCTGTGTTTGTTAAGTGACATTCGTTACATATTTGTCCATTTTCCGCGCTCCGCCATAGTAGAGAGTCGTTTGAATTGCATTGAACACAGGTTGGTTTTGGCATTTTTTACGACTTACATAAGAAATAAAGTAATATTTACTTAAGTTTAATTCAAAAAAACTACATTTTAAAAAAACAAACAAGATTGAAGTTGACAAATAACAAATTCAATTGCTGTTACATAGACAAGTGAGAAACGTTACGTATGATATTTGATATAAATTCATGCGTCTGTAAGTTAATGTGCATTTATATTTTTTTTAGTAAAAAAAATGAAGATCTGAATTGTAAATAATTAGGTTACATACTTATAGTTAGTAGTAAATAGTAATGCATTTAATTTAAATTAACATCACGCCTGCCATCTATTGGTAAGTAGCGAAAAAATAGAAATTAAGGAAAAATAAAATCGTTGTGTTTTACATTTAATTTGCATATAAATCTCGTTTTGGTGAATTACGGCTGGTATCTGATTTCACGTCAAGTGAATTTATTTTACCGCATAGTTTATGGCGACAACTGTCAGACATAATTTATCACGTACGAACTATCACTAACAGATTTATCTCGTGATTTCAGTTTGCACGTAATTTACGTTACTGCGGTATCTGTCAGCCGAAATATAGGCCGCAACTAAATATAGGAACAAGAATTAAATATTATACATGTGCCTAGTTATTACAAAACCAATACAAGGTATACAATATCTTTACCCAAAGGTAAAGCCTTTAGAAGAAGAATAGAAATAATTTTTAACAATAAGTTAATCAATGGTTAATATTTTACTATCACTGATACGGTATGCTTAAACAATAAACTGATAAACGCCTTAAATGTATATGTATTTATCGACTCGAATACAGACATCTCATACTTTTGATAATGAAACAAGGTCGCAATTGTACTTTTTGCAATTTGTCACTAAAGACATTTTAGGATTTTTTAATAGAATCTATTTATATAAATGTTAATTGATGTTTTTGATAATATTTTAGTATAAAAATATTAAAGCATTACATTTGTATATTGTTTGGTATTTTAGTAGATAATTTTTAAAAAAAACTGTTTAATTACTTATTATTTATAATTAATTAAGGAATATTATTTAATTACAGAACTCGTTTTGAGATTGATTTTTTTGACTGTAATGATAATATGAAATATTACTTATGACCACCCTCATTTCTTACCGAGGTGTCCTAAAAGGCAACTAAGGTAAGTTGACCCACCATGTGGTATCCGGTTTAGTGGAATAGACCACCCTCCAGGCAGGCGGCCGGTCGTAAAAACGCAGCCAAATCATGTGACAGGATGTTTATAATATGTTGTGCCGACACCACTTAGAGTGGGATTAGGGCAGGAGGATTATGAGTTTGTGTATTTCTCTTAACTACATTAGTTTACAACTACTTTTTTTTTACTAAGATTGATGTCAAGGAAGTCACTGGTTCATGTAGTCTAAAATCAATATAAAATATTGTATTTTAATTCAACACTTCTACAAGGTCTTTAACATTTACTTTAAGTCGTTAAAACTTTTCATTGAAGTACAGTTTCGTTTCCAGTTCCTTTTCGATTCTTGTCGCTTTTGTTCAAAGAAATGTCACGTTTAGCCTTTGATATAACTTTTAATGAAGCCAGTTTGATTACTCGTGTATGTTTTAACCGTATGATTTGAACCGTATAAATGTCTTCAATGTAGCTATAGCCTATATCTATACTAATATACATATAAAGCTGAAAAGTTTATTTATTTGATTGTTTGAACGCGCTTGTCTCAGAAACTACTGGACAATTTGTAAAAGTCTTTCAGTATAAGATAGTCCATTTATTGAGGATGGCTATAGGCTATATAACATCACGCTAAAATGATTAGGAGAGGAGCAGTAATAAAAAATAGTACGAAAACGGCAAAATTTAAAGCTTTCCTTGTGTGCGCTAAGTAAACGGTGATAGTTATTTATTAAAAAAATCATGTACTACAAAATTGTTCCCCTTTAAAAGTTCTAAATAAAAGTCCGCGACAGCATATGCCTAGCTTTTAAGGTTAACCCACTTTAACAATTTTTATGGTTTTCAAAGACTATATTACGGTTTTAATTTTTCAGGTGGGTTGAGTCGCTAGCGATTGCTAGTATTAAATAAAATAAAACAATAGATGCAAGTGAAAAAGTTTATTTAAAAATGTACTGTGATATGAATAAGTTAGGTCTTACACGCTACACGGAATGCTTTATTAAGTACTTAATATATTTGTCCACTAATATTAGGTGTAGTATACAGTTTAAGTATCGTTATCACTATTCACTTAGTGTATATTACTATAATTTTTCTTAAATAACCTTAGTAAACAGATATGTAATGGTATATGAGTTATTAAGTTAATTTAGTTTATAGTGGACAATAATAAGACGCTGCTAAACAAAACCTATATGTATAAATTTAAAGCCGCCGAGTCTTATGTTAAATGCTTGCGTATAACACGTATAACTAAACAAAATACTGGTGATGTATTTACATTAAGTTAAAAATTAAGTAGGTACATTACTTAAAACACTTAGTAAAATTAAAAATTAATTTACATATTTAATAATGTATAAGCCATAGACAATAAATCATTTCTAGTTAGCTATCGGATAGAAAATCTATATACATATATGTTAGTAGACCTTTGTCAGTGATATTCAAATTAAAACATTTAAATTCGTGTAATTTCAAAAGCCCAGCTAATCTAGCCAATAATATACTAGTAGTGGAAAAAAAAAACCAATATTTATAATTTAATTTAATTCGGTTGGTAGCATTGGATGTAATAGCAGTTCTCAACCCATAAAGGATAGAAGTAGATTTGAAAATCGGCAATACTATCTAGCATATTCCTTTAAAACTCAATATATTACTAACAATTAATATTTATACAAATACAAAGGATTTTTATCTTCATTTGTCATATTCAAAATAAGCAAATAGCGAAATATGCTAAATGTTTTAAGAATATAAATACTATACTTGTAATAAACAACAATCAGGTCGTAAATAGGTTATAAATTCATAAAGAAGTATACATTAAAAGTCGTGGTTTACATATGTAGTTTATATTAATTGGATAATATTTATATGCACAATGTTCTTTTTAGTTTTGCCTCTCGCTACTAGATGGCGCTCATTTGCAAATATGTAGCTCGTTACGAGTAATGCACTTGTCACACGACACGCGGCAACACCAATGGAAGCGACAGTTGCATTTAGTTTCTTCCTCCGTCCGAACTGTGTTGTAGCCGCGTCCGCAACAAAGAGTTTCACAGCCTTCTTCTCCTAAAATAGATATGGAAAACATTAATTAATAATCTATAATTCAAAGAAAATCCAAGGACACAGATTCTCAAGAAGTAGTTGACATACATACTTTACTTAACAATAGTAATCTAATTGTTCGTTGTTTCTGAGGAGTGAAGAAGGAAAGTTACATTAAAAAACGTAATTATTTCAACATCTTCGACATAAATTTATTAGTACACATACATATAACAACATATTATAGAGTTCGACAACTATTAAAGACTAAGACTGCATAAGCTAAGAAAAAAGTGCGACTTATTACACTTTCCTGATTAAAAAATCGTGATTTATTTTTGAAAATGTGAAGTGAAGAACGCATAAAATAAATATTATATAAATTATTTATTTTTGTAAAAGTATTCAAATATTTTTATCGCATGTTGAAAGTATGGACGCCTGCGCTTAATTTATTAGCAATATCATCTGCATAAATAATCTGTAATATTATCTGTCGACACTCTTCCCTTCCCTCATAAACTTGTGAACTGTCAATACGTATTATAAATTGCTCTTTTTAAAATAAATACTTTAAATTGTCCAAGTGCCTTTGCTTTTATTTCATCAGGTTATGGGCCGTCCCGAACCTGCCGTATAAAGTTATTTTTGAGTTTAAACAGTTTTAAAGTATAAAAAAGTAAAAGTCAAAAAACTCACGTGTATAACCTCACTTTTTGTTACCGCGCACGCGAGTGATTTTTCTTTTTTAGCACTTATACACTTAAATACAAGTTGTATATTAAATAATTATGGCTGGAAATAATTCCATGATGTCGATTGAGAAGCTAACGGGTCGAGATAATTGGGCAAGTTGGAGTTTTGCTGTCAAAGCTTACTTACAACATGAAGATCTGTATAGCTGCATTATGAAAGAACCATCACTGACGGATCCTAACTCTGTGAGACAGGATATTAAAGCTAAGTCAAAATTGATATTACTAATTGACCCAATTTTATATGTGCATATTCAAGAAGCTCAAAATGCTAAACAGGTGTGGGAAAATCTGTCAAAGGCATTCGAAGACAGCGGATTGACTAGAAAAGTCGGTTTACTTAAAGAGCTCATAAATACAAACTTAGAAAATAGTTTATCGGTTGAAGACTATGTGAACAAAATACTGACAGCCGCACACAAGTTAAGAAATATAAAATTCAATGTAGACGATGAGTGGTTGGGCACATTAATGCTGGCAGGGTTGCCAGAACAATACAAACCCATGATTATGGGATTAGAGAGTTCCGGTATGAAGATTAGTGCTGATTTAGTAAAAAATAAATTATTACAAGAAGTGAAGAAATCAGATACTACCGCACTTTATACAAACTCAAAGAAATATCAATACAAGAAAGGCCCTAGATGCTTTAATTGCAATAATCACCTTAGTAAAGACTGTTGGTATAAAAAATCAGACAATAATGAAAAACCAAAAAACAAGAAAACAGGATATGTCGCAACATTTTCAGCATCCATGGCAATTAATTCCAATTTATGGCATGTTGATTCAGGGGCATCCATGCACATGACAATGCACCGGGACTGGCTCACTGAAATAAAACCTTCATCCATACCGAGCATAAGAATTGCCAATAACAAAGTATTAAAAGTGGAATGCTGTGGTAATGTATGCATAAAAGTTACTGCAAAAAATGGCAGCACCGATTCAATACAGGTAAGAAATGTATTATATGTACCAGAATTAAAAACAAATTTGCTATCTGTTAGCCAAATAATTAAAAATGGCTGCAGAGTAACATTTAATGAATATGGCTGTCAAATTTACAATCAGAGTAACAAATTAGTCGCAAAGGCTGAATTAATCAATGAAACATATCTGTTAAATACTGTTAATAGTCAAGAAATGCAAGCCATTATTGCCAGTACTGATGATGATATTTATCTGTGGCACCAGAGGATGGGTCACTTAAATTTCAATAGTTTAGGTAAAATACCTAATTGTACAGAAGGTGTAAAACTGTCACAAAAAACAGAAAATTCTATTTGTGTAACTTGTATAGAAGGCAAGCAAACGAGAAAATCATTCCCCATTACAGGCTCTCGAGCTACCAGCTTGCTAGAGCTTATCCACAGTGATGTATGTGGACCTATGGAGCACACATCTATAGGAGGTGCAAGGTATTTTGTAACCTTTACAGATGATTTTTCTCGTCTAGTACATGTATATTTCATTAAGAATAAAAGTGAAGTATTTGAAAAATTTGTTGAATATAAGAATAGAGTAGAGAATGAGTTAAATACAAAAATTAAAATTCTCAGAAGTGACAATGGAACTGAATACAAAAATAACAGTTTTAATACATACTTAAAGAAAAATGGAATACTACACCAGACATCGAACCCATATACTCCTGAGCAAAATGGTCTCAGTGAGAGGATGAATCGAACTTTAATAGAGCGTGCTAAATGTATGATTCTAAATGCTGAATTGCAGGTTTCTTTCTGGGCAGAAGCGGTCGCTACAGCTGCATACATTGTGAACCGCTCTCCCACCTGCACTTTATCTGATGCTACTCCTTATGAAGTATGGTCTGGAAAAAAGCCAAACCTGAGCCACATGAGAATATTTGGATGTCCCGCAATGGTGCATATCCCTAAAGAGAATAGAACTAAGCTTGAAGTCAAGTCACGTAAGTTAATATTTGTTGGCTACAGCGACAATACAAAAGGCTACAGATTCATAGACCCTGAAACAAAAAAGGGAGTAATTAGTCGAGATGTAGTTTTCCTAGAAGCTTCAATTAAAAGAAATAGAGTACTAAAAAATGAAAATGAAATTAATGAAAATGAAATAAATAAAAATGAAATTAATAAATATGATTCAATAAATAAAATTGAAAATATAAAGGAAAGTTGTACTGAGTTTAAAGAAAAGAAAATTGTTTCCTTCCCTCATAAACTTGTGAACTGTCAATACGTATTATAAATTGCTCTTTTTAAAATAAATAGTTTAAATTGTCCAAGTGCCTTTGCTTTTATTTCATCATCGCATTACATATTCTAGCTTTATTTTATCAACGGGACCATTACATCTTTTTTTTGACAATATTCAAATTTTTTTATAATATTTTTTTTTGAATGCGAATCGAACTTCACAGTAGATCGAATACTGATATACTGGTCCTTGACATATTTATAAAAAAAATTAAAAATAAGTTTTTACTTTTTTAATTGTGATGAAAGACAAGCTCACCTCTAGAGGTCCTGTTGCAATGTCTTCCGTGTGTACCCAGGGACCCGGATATTGCATCAGGCTCACAGTACGAAGGGGATGGCTCCAAGAATACTAACTCGGACTTTCGTGGTTGTCTGCCAATACCAGCATTTTGTCTGGGCCTGTAAAGCGCACAAAGTTTTGGTTTTTGCATATTTTTTAACAATATAAATTTTTATTGGTGAGCTTCTGTTTTTTAGTTTCTTCGGGTAGGGAACATTGAATGCAAGGTTGATATTAATAGATTTTACCTTCGTATCACAAGATGTGACTGGGGCGCGTGTGTTTGTGGTGGCGGGTGTGACGTGACGAATTTCGCCCTGTGATATTTGTCTCGGAGGGCCGCCCCCACCGCGCGGAAGGGCGGCAACGCGCGCCAACATGTCCGCAACGCACATGAACCGGAAACGCCATGACATTTGCACTCTCGCCGCACTAAGTCTTTTACCATCTGTGAAAAAGTTAAAAATATTTAAAAGAGCTATAGCCGACATCCAGCAGCGTTATCGGTAGTCAGTGATTATTAACCTCTATTAGGCGTGGCGAGGAGTTTTAAACGTAAACTCCACATCTAAACTTTATGCAACCGCCGTGTTTTTTTTTCAATATTTTGAAGCCTCATACACGCCGTGTGGTATCCGGCTGAATAGAATAGGTAAATCGGGAATCGGTCTGTCAGTTGGAAAAGAAAATGTATTTTTCGAATTGATTTTGTTGTTAACTCTAATAGCGCTTAGCGGTCCTAATTGTAAACACGGTTGTGTAAATTGAGTATTATTTTGTAGAATACACATGAAATATACATATAATATAATGGTTTAACAGTTCCTTTCATTTAATTTGATATGTGTCATCGAATATAAACACCGATTACTACGATAATCAAAGATTAATTTCATGTCAAATAAAGAAAAATATTTAATGTCTGATGTTCCTAATGATAAGAACAAATTGAACGCCATTAAAAGCACTTAGTTTACATTACCAGCGCAGACTTAAAGGAAATGGTAGCAATTATTTCAGACGTGCCTTAATTTTTTATCTGTTAAGCTGTTAAGAATACGATCGTTGCGTGCGCGGGAACGAGTTAAAAATAAAACCAATATGGCGGTAATTTTGCAGAAGCCTACAGCGAGCAATAAAAAGTTAATGCACCAACTTATGTATCTTTAAAGCTCGTGGGAGCTATCGATGATTTCATTTTTAATGATTATGACGCCTATTAAGACTTTAGTTTAATTGTTTATTGGTAATAGTTGTAAGCCATCACTTATTATAAAATTTAAAATTGGAAATACTAGTAACAAGTCGCCATGATGAAATCATTTTTTATATACTTCAGTATTTCTGTAAAGCATTACCTCAATAAATAACTAAAAACATGTCTGAATTTCTCTAATATAGCTTAGTCCACATAAGGATTTTTTGAGCTGTAATACCTGCAAAACTTTTATAAATATGTAAAAAGAAGTATGCATGACTTATTACAACCTACTTTTAGCAACTATGTTCTTCGAGATATCATCAGTCACTCCGAATCCACTCAATTTACACAGCAAGTAGGTTCCCCAATAAAAAGCTAAAAGCACAAAGAGTGTCTTATATGACCCCTAAGATCAATAACGATTGCAAACACATTTATTTAAAACTTAACAGCTTCTTCGCCGGCGTAGACAAGGTCCCTATTTTCTTATGTCAAGCGCCTAAATATGTCCTAGCCATGATGGCATAAACTATTCTGGAAAAGACAAGATATTGGATTCCAGAACACGTTGCTTTAAGCTAAAAGAATAAAAAGGACAAACTTAAGGCGGTGCTAATAGGATGAATGATCTCTTTGGTGACGCTGTAAAATAGCTAACAGCAAAAATCGAACAAGAAAAACTTTTTAACGTAAATTACCTGATCACCGAGGCGCACTAAAAATTATTACATTTTAAGATCTGATACGGTAAGTCTCGTGCGTTTGAAACTGCATAACGGGTACCGAAATCATAATCTTGCATGCGCATCGCCATGGGCATTGTAGCTTCGGAAAGGCCCTATACTTTGGAACAATATCGTAATTGGACCCCCGGGTTCTTTCGAGGAAACTTGCAGAAAACTCGTAATAATATCCCATGAGATGTTTGATTAGGGACTGTCTACATGTTTTACTTTAAATTACTGTATAATTTATGCACAAACGTAGAGAATCTGGTTTCTAAAATTCAATTTAAATCTAGTACAAGATTAAAAACATTGTAATATCGATAATTCATTAGTAGGAATCGATTGAATTCAAATTCAAAATATTCTTTATTCAATTAAACTTGAAAACAAGCGCTTTTGAATTGTCAACTCTACTGTTGGTTCGGAAAGCTGTTCCTACCGAGAAGAGCCAGCAAGAGACTTGGCGGTTGCTCTTTTAAAAATATAATTCTTATGACTAGTTACATTTAGTCATTACTGTTTTGTACAGGGTCTAAGCGAGCTATATCCACACATTCTTATCTTCTAAGTAATCCTCAACAGAATAGTAGGCTTTCTGGATTGGCCTCTTTTTAACAGTGTTTTTAAAATGATGTAATGGCAAAAAATAGAATAGAAATAACTTTCAAACTGGTATCTAATCGAAGCAATCGCATCACCAAAAATCAAACTAAACATTTCTATACTGAATAACTACGAAAAAAAAAAACAGTATATTCAAAAGTTAAAATCATATTAATTGTAATTACAGCTACCAAACACCTTGGCAGCCTACATAAAAAATACAGCTAATTTATTGAAATGTTATTACCCGCAGGAATTCTTTTACGTTTTGAATAAATGATACTTGATATAGAAAAGTGAATGACTACCCCCCCATTTTGTATGTAATGCATAACCTTGACCTAGAGACTAAATACAAGTGCGAAGAAGACGAAACTGTAATGTTATTATTTTCTTCTGTTGGTTCAGCAAGCGCGCTGCGCCGGTCAGTCAACCATTACTAAAAAATCGAGATTTCTATGAAATTATATTTAGTTTGTTAGAAATTATTTTTTTTTAACAATATTTAGAATCATGCCAAAGTTATCTTATACGTTTAAGTGATCAGTAGATTCATTTAATGTCGTGTCGTCGGTACCCCTCTATATTTCTCTGTATTCTGTAAAGGTCTTAATCATAGTCATTTAAACGCAAAAGTGAATTAAAAGAAATGGGTGTTCTTTGGAATAATCGTAAAGAAGCATCGGAAATAATATGTAATTTAATATTCCCGACTTATACATTAAAGATGCATTTGAAGAAATTGCCCGACATTACGACTGCGGGAATTATGCTAATCCTGAGTGTATTAGCGATTGAATTGCCATTCAGATGGGGTTGCCTTCATTTAAAAAGATTAGTCATCAATATTGAATAGTAATTTATAAGATTGTTAGATCTAGAATGTTGATTCAGTAAGATGAAATTATGAGTTACGAATGAGGCAAATTGTAATGAGTGAGGAAAATTTCACCGTTATAACCGTGTTTTCTTTAATTGCGTATATTTTATGAGCTTAAATATCGAACTTTCTATATTTCTTTATATAGAATATATGAAATATGGATGAACACACATTAAAAGTTCCGTGAAAACGCTACAACGAGTCCATAACGAAAGACCCTAGAAGGGTTGAAAGATGGTCAGAGAATCGGTAATAATGACACTACTGATATATCTATAGATTTATCTTTAGAGTTTTGAATGCAGTTAAATTAAAGGTCTGTTATGGTTTTACAGTGAATAGACGTGTGACAATGAACCAAACTTTAACCACAACATGAATTGAAAGAAAAATCAAAGGAGCAATCATCTAAATAATTAGAAATTTTTATTAAATCATATATTTGGTATTTAACCTTTGTATATCGTGATAGTTGGGTCTGACCACCGAAAATAAAGGCGTCCAAAAAGCGTTCTTTATGACCCTGACGATCAAATAACAAACACAGAAACACGTAATACACACACACAGCGTCTTCACCGGCAAAGACGAGGTCCCAGATTTCTGACGTAGGTTGGTCGTGGCTTCTTGCCACCCTTCCGACGTCGTAATGACTAATCAAAGTCATACCATTAGCCCTCCACTACACGTCGCCCTAAGCTCGTGGTCCGGCCTCACAGGAAGCACCCTTAGAACGACGTTCCCAGACGCTAGTAGAGCTTCTGCGCTCTACTCTCCCCATTTCGCAGCCTCGGCGATGCTTTTGCGCTCGCCCGTTCCGCCTGGTGACGCTTTAAAAGTGTTAGGGCTAACAGTATACAGTCAATTCAAAAAATAAAGTTGGGCGATGATGGGCGTTGGGTGATACGATTAGGTGCTAGCTTTACAGTGAAGAAATCATCTAGAGAAAACCCTGTATATTTTTGGAGTACTCCTGTCTAACACTACGCATAAAATATATACTGTGGCGGTTACTTGGGTCTAAAAGTTGTTGTCACACGCAGTTAGTCGCGCAAGCAATAAATAACGAATAAGACCAAAAAGCGTTTTTATTATAATATCTGGTTCATCATGGTGTGAATTGTCAATTTATTAGTGAGCAGCGTGATATGCTACAATTATTGAAGCAGAGGAAAGCCTTTGCTCTGAACTAGGATATTAAAAACTGGCCACTTTTACGCCTTTTCTGTAGATTTTTTCGTTAATTCTATTTTGTATTCTTACATGTTGATTGTACCTCGCTCACCTTCCGGCCGACACGGTTATTATGCAGATTCATGAGGCTCCTCGCGTCGGACTCCATCTCTCTGGAGTCCAGGAACCGTCTCGCGAATCTTGCGCCGTAAGCTGCCTCACCACATCCGCCCCACTGGAACTGCTCTGAAGGACTTGGGGACCGTCGTCTGGTTAACAAATAATATATTTCATCATTTTAGTTCAAAAAAGAGAATCACTTATTCAGTAATTAAGGAATACTTAGCCTGTCGCAAAAAGAAACGACTGTATTATGGGTCTTATAGCGGAGTTATCGGATATTTATATAAAAGGGTCCTGAGGCGGTCGATGCATCTGGTGCTCTCGCTGCATCGATTAGCTGAGGGAAGGGCCACTATTTAGAGAGGCTCCAATCCGGAGGTGGCGCACTCTGGGTTTCAGAGTTGCTGCTGGCGGGATGGGGGCAATGTGTACAACGGTACCCTGCCCCCGCCACTAGCAGCGTGGTGGAGAACTCGAGTTGTTCTGGTCGGTGCGAGTTCGACAAGAACGAGCGGCGGGACGAATTAGGGGTTTTTGTTGATAAAAAAGGGTCTCATAGTGAAATTTATTTATTTATTTATTTATTTATCAAAAACTTAACCCACAAGACATTACAGTTTCCCAATTCATCTTGTGGGGCTACATGTACAAAAATCACAATAAAGCATGCAATATATATTATATTAAATAAGATAAGACAAGAAAATAAACATAAAAACATAATATTAGGTTTACTTATTCTGTAAACTAAATGTAATTAATTTAATGAGCTGAAGCGGTGGAGTATGAAACACATCCAAGGCCGAAATGGTGATGTCGCACAGGAAAACGCATCGTTGATAGACCCTTTTGCTACCTTTTCTGACTTTTTACGACCATTTTCTAACCTCTTTTCGCGTCTGAACAGCACCACCTCTAAACGGTTGCGGAGAGCCTCTGGGACTAAGCGGCATATTATATTATGTTTTGCGGCATTTTGAAGGAATGTCCAGAAGTGATGTCCTGGTGTTCGGTTGGTGTTCTATTGAAGCCGTAGTTTACCTGTTTGAAGTACAGCCACAGGCAGGCAAGTCGCCGCGTGCGCACGCCGTGCTCAATGCATGTGTCACTCCGGCTGACGTTATAGCGTAAGTGAACGCTGCTTCACGTGTTGCTGAAACATTTGTCATATTGATTACCACTATAAATATGGCATTGCGTGTGGTATTCTACTGCGTAAAAGTACACCCTCATTTCTTATAATGGTGTAAAGGTGACTAAGATAAGTATAGCCACCGTGTGGTTTCCGGCTGAGTAAAATAGACCACCCTCATTTCTTACTCAGGTGTCGTAAAAGGTGACTAAGGTAAGTCGACCCACCGTGTGATATTCGGCAGAGTAGAATAGACCACCCTTATTTTTTATCCAGGTATCGTAAAAGGCGACTAAGGTAAGTTTAACCGCCGTGTGGTAACCGTCTGAGTAAAATAGACCACCCTATTTATTACCGAAGTGTAGCAAAGAGCGACTAACGTAAGTTGACGTCAAGCAAGCGGCCGGTCGTAAAATACGTAGTCAAATCACGTTTCAACATGTTTATAACATGTGCTGACAGGGCAATAGGGCAGGAGAATGATGATAGATATAAAAGTAATATGAATAATATTTTGCTATAATCCGCGATAAAACAAAATATATGTACCTAATGCTAAATTTAGAGTGTACTATTTATTCTCATACCTGATACATGCAGAATTTGTAAGAACTCATGCACTGCATCAGGTATGAGAATGAATAGTACACTACATTTAGCATTACATATATTTTCTTTTATCGCGGATTATAGCAAAATAATATTACTTTATAGAATTAGGCGTTACTTTGCGGAGATCCATAATACAAAAGTAATAATTAAATTATTTTGCTATAATCCGCGATGAAGAAAAAAGAAAATATATATAATGCTAAATGTAGAGTGGACAATCGGTTATCATACCTGATACATGCAGGATTCGTAAAAACACATGCACAAACCTCCACCACTGCCACCACAATACACAAGCACTATATACGTTCACTATCACAAACTCAACAATCGTTTCGCCCCGCAACAGAAGCATCATCAGGAGATAGACTCCACGATTTAATTTTATTATTACTTATGCAAAATAATATTCTTATTACTTTTGTATTATGGACCTCCGCAAAGTAACGCCTAATTCTATAAATGATGATAGATATGATTAAATACCGAAAACCCGAGTACTTTTTAAAGGATAGTCGAAATTACGTAAAATGACAAAAATAACTTCCCGCCGTTACGTTATACTAATACGGTTCTAATTATTTTGTTTACACAAATAGCTTTCACCATAAACCTAATGGGTTTATTAAAACGATATTTATCACTCGCCTGTCAAATACGGAACACGTTCGCGACAGGCTAATGACTCAATTAGCGTTTGCACCTTTGATAGCGTCTTATAAACAAACAGGCTACTGGCCCCAACTTTGCTTGAGTCTATGTAATATTGTGGTATTTGCCTATTTGTGTGGTACGATAGACGACTATGTGGCATTAGTTGTTGTTTTTGAGTCTTTTGCCGTGTGGTATTCGGCGTAGTAGAATAGACCACCCTCATTTCTAACCGAGGTGTCGTAAAAAGTGACCGAGGTAAGTCGACCCGCCGTGTGGTATGGGGTTGAGTAAAATATACAATCTTTTTTTATCAAGGTATCGTAAAAGGCGGCTAAGGTAAGTTGACCCGCCGTGTGGTATCGAGTTGAGTAGAATAGACCACCCTCTTTCTTACCGAGGTGTCTTTAAAAGGAGACTAAGGTAATTTGACTCGCCGTGTGGTATCAGGTTGAGTAGAATATACCACCCTCTTTCTTACCGAGGTGTCGTAAAAAAGGACTAAGGTAAGTTGACGTCAGGCAGGCGGCCGGTCGTGAAATACGTAGCCAAATCATGTGACAACATGTTTATAACATGTTGTGCCGACCCCACTTAGAGTGGGATAAGGACAGGAGGATGATTATCATTCAAAATTCGAATCGAATAGATATAGACACTAAACTCTTTAAAACATGAGAAATCGAGCGACTTTGTTTTCTGTAAACTAAACGATAAAGAAATATGTACCCATTTTAACATATTCAAATCTTCTCGAAACCTCCCCCCATTTGTACAAATGGGGGGAGAGATGTACAAAAACTTTGTAACTTAATATATTCTGTGCTTCCCTTATACTTTAAGTTATTGATTTTTTACTGTAGGTATTTATTTTATATTAACGTGTCTATTAAAGTTATTCAACGCTATAAATTCAGCTTTAATTATTAAATTAAAAACAACAGACAATATAATTAATACCATAAATCACAGAGTAAATACAGTTTCAATGAAATTAGTTATTAAAATAAGCGTATAAGTATTGAACGTAGAGTAATGCATCAGTATTTAAATGAGCGATTTTATTATAAGACACTATCTGCGGCACGAACACTAATTGAGTTATTAGTCTGTCGCTATCGTGACAAACCATAGATAAATATCAGTTGTATCAATAATCAAGTCTACATTTATCTCCATAGAGTTATTATATTTTAAGTAGGGGAATCATAGGTAAATCGTTTGTGGGTCTGGGTATAAGATTCTATAATAAAATTCAGCAATCAATTTTAGCTTTCCCATTACATCAGTTTAAAAACACTGTTAAAAAGAGGCTGATCCAGTAAGCCTACTATACTGTTGAGGATTACTTAGAAGACAAGAATGTGTTGATATAGCTCTCTTTGAACCTGTACAAGACAGTTATGACTAAATGTAACTAGTTATAAGAATTATATGTTTAAAAGAGCTACCGCCGAGTTTCTTGCTGGCTCTTCTCGGTAGGAACGGCTTTCCGAACCAGCAGTAGAGTTGACGATTCAAAAGCACTTGTCTACAAGTTTATTTGAATAAAGAAGATTTTGAATTTGAATTTGAATAGGCTGGCCTGTAAATGAGTTTTTATTGTAATAGGGCAAAGTTTAGGCTTCCCTACTATATTATAATATCTACTCTTTTATGTATAATACTTGGGTGACGAGCCTTGCTCGGTAATTTATAACAAAATATAAAAAAAGAAACTTAAAAAAAAAAAGAAAAATAATAGGGTAGGTGGGGCTCGATCGTAGGTATTTTCATTTCTCGCGACCACCCGTTCCCCGAATAAGCTACGCTGACTTGACAGTTAGTGGCAAAAATTTAATACAATATAAATTTTAGTATTTTTTAATGCCCAAAAACAGGGATAAAATGATTTTTTTTTAAATAAAACCTAGCTAGATCGATTTTTCTCACCCAAAACCCCCTACATGCTGAATATCAGGAAAATCGTTGGAGACGTTTCCGAGATTCCGAAAAAATATATATGTACATACAAGATTAACTCATTTAAATATTAAAGATAAAAAAGATGCTTGTTAGTCCCGCTGGAACTTGAGAATGGCTGGACCGAAAATCAGTAGATTAAGAATCCCCGCCTATTATCATTATATCAAGTTTTGGGCAGCAGAATCATTCAAATTCGAATTGAATTTGAATTGCAATAGGAATTGCGATTTAATCCCCCTCCCTGATCAATTTGATTTTTGTGATGGAAACGGATGTTTTGGAGAGTGCTAGAAGCTACAGTTTATTTCAGGTCCACGCAAACGAAGTCGCGGGTAAAATCTAGTATAACATAACTCTATGGTTAAAACTTTCGCACTGTATAATCGTCTGAAATTCGTCGCTCCAAATCTCTATTTTTTTTTTAATTGCATTTTTTATTTTTAATAATATTACTGAGCAAGGTTCGGTTACCCAGATAATATATATATAAGAGTAGATATTATAATATAGTAAGGAAGCCTTATTATTAAAATATATATTAAATTTACAGCTTTCGACAACCTCGACAAAAACCTATTAGTCGCTCATTAGATAATATTACACAGGCACGACATATATGTTAATTAAGAACTCTTTTACTACATAAATTTTATGTGCCCTCCATAAAATTAAAAATTTATGCCCATTACGGAATGATTAACAAATAAGGGTTATTTATAATGCTTTAAACGTCCAAAATTACTTTACGATCAGCTATTAATGAATTATGTTTAAAATTAAAGCTATAAATTGGAATGTCAAATATATTTTTTCATCAAATATTTACATAAGCATTCCTCTTGATTACAGCGTTTGACAAACTTTACAATCTCAATTAATTTGCCGCCAAAACAATCTGTCATCGTAAAATGACCTAATGAAAACAAAATGGCGACTATTCAAAAGTCATTTGAACGTCTCTGTCAATTAACGTCGCCATGAATAAAATAAATAAACTTGACGTGACAGGTCGAGGTACAAAAATGTCGAAGTCGTGTCGTCGTCGTAAACCTTTTTTTCACTTTACTCACGATTGTATAAATAATGTTGCTCGCTGTTTTGTATTAAAATCATATGCAAATATATTATGTAAAGCAGTTTTAAAACTATTAGCAGACAAAAGATATATTTGCAAACATAAATTATTTTTAGAATATACATATATATAGATAGATAGAGATATACCTAAGTACAAACCAGAAAAAATACAAATAAATGGCCTTATGAACGAACAATCTTAAAAATTAATTAACCTATTATATTTATCAGGATACTAAAAGTTCATATGATCTACATGTAGATTTAAAGAACGTATTACGTTTAAATTTAAATTAAATTTAAAGAACGTATAAACGGTCTTGAACTAGAAAATTTTATTATATGTATATATATCCTGCTCTCATTCCACTTTAAGTGGGGTGGACACATGTTTTTCGCTTCCATTCTCTCCTGTCATTCGTCAACTCTGGCGCTACTCCCTTTATATGCATTTTATACTTCGCACAATAAAATCATCTTTTTATCGGCCTCTCGTCACATATCCATCCATATTCATATTTAACACTTGTTTGATCACGTGATTATCATCCCTCCTCATTATATGTCCATACTATCTTAATCTTGTGCTTCTCAACTTTTCTATAATGGACGCAACTTTCAAACTTGTACCTATTTCGTATTTTATTCAGTTTGTCACAGTACATATCACGAAATTTAAATATATGATGCGATATGTTTCTGTCCACAACTTCGTTTAGGTTCGCAAAAAGATAAAATCCTACGCCAATCGTCACACATTTAGGTTATTTATTTCGGACGCAACAAACAAGTTCACTTCCACATTTCTAATCTTTTATGTATCTATTTATTGATTTTATTAGGCCATCAACAATAAACACATTAGATACGTGTTCAGAATATCATCCTCCTGCCCTTATCCCACTCTAAGTGGGGTCGGCACAACATATTATAAACATGCTGTCAAATGATTTGGCTGCGTTTTTACGACCGGCCGCCTGCCTGACGTCAACTTACCTCTGTCGTATTTTACGACACCTCGGTAAGAAAGAGGGTGGTCTATTCTACTAAACCGGATACCACACGGTGGGTCAACTTACCCTAGTCGCCTTTTACGACACCTCGGTAAGAAATGAGGTTGGGCTATTCTACTCAGCCGGATACCAAACGGCGGGTCGACTTACCTTAGTCGCCTTTTACGACACCTCGGTAAGAAAAGAGGGTGGTACTATTCTATTCAGCCGGATACCACACGGCGTATACGTGTTCAGAATATACATGATACATAAAAAATAGAAACTACATACTAAAAATCGATCTAGCTATTGTTATTGTTATAGCTCAGTGGAGAACGGGCGGACTAAAGAATTAAAAAATTCGGGATCAAGCCTCAGATATCACAATTTTTTTTATTGACTTTTTTACTAACATTTTTTGTCTCAAAAAAAAATACCTAGCATGGTTCGGTTACCCGGGTACCACTATTTAATATCGATTGTTATATATTATCGATTAATCGTAAGATATAAATATAAAAAAATTAAATCGTTACATATAAAAGGTAAACGGAGTGCACTAAACAAACACAAGTCAATTAGTCGTGTCGTATAAATCACTGCTGTCAATGTGGGTGTGATACCCTGGTATTTCGTTTCCATTGCGTTAGAATAGTATCTTTTATTTTTTCTTGATTAACTATTTGTTTCACTGTTGATTACTGTCTTTTGACAAAGACCTCTAACTCTTTCTAGGCATCTCTATCCTTTGTAGTTCTTCTACTGTCAGTCTCAAATCGACTTCCCAACGTATTGTATTATATCTTTTATCTTTATCTTTGACTGGCCCGTTGGCGCAGTGGGTAATGATACTGCCGTCAGCTCCGCGGGTCGCGAGTTCGATTCCCACCGAGAGCCAATATTATCTATAAATGAATTTGTTGGTCTTCGAGTCTGGGTGTATATTTGTATTTAAAAATATATTTAAAAATTATATAAGTATATATTCACCAGTTATCTGTCTATCACGACACAAGTATTAAGTTACTTACTTTGGGGACGGACGACCGTGTGTGCAAGTGTCTGGTATATTTATTATTATTTATTTATTTATTATCTTGCTTTGTTACTCAAAATCAAAATAATTTTTATTTAAATAAGCTCTTTTAAGCGCATTTGAATAGTCAATGATCAATATGATTAATGAAGCTACAACTGGTTCGGAATGTTGTGTTACCGAGAAGAACCAGAAAGAAACTCGGCGGTCAATCTTTTAAACATTTTCAATTTTACATTATTAAATCGCAATCCTGTATGAAGTTGAAAGGATTTTCAAACCAGGCTTTTTATCATTCAAAAAATCTTAAATTTTGTAATATGCTTTACGTATAATTACATCTCTTATATTTAACTTAAACCTTTCTGTGGAATGTTATAGTATGGATTGCGGAATATTACTGTTTCTAAAGTGTTCCAAATCTATAGTTCTAAGAAAATATAAATATCAAATACCTGTGGCGGAGCCTTACTCGGTTATTTTTGAAAAGATATAAAAAATATATTTATTAAAAAATAGCGCCTGTGACGTGTGATACTTGAAGCTGGATTTTGAATTTATTTGGTCCGCCCGTTTACCATTATGCTATCATAGCATTACGTTTGACAGCCAAAAATATTATTTACTATCTATTCAACATTTTAGCACTTTATTCAGTGCCCGACACCGGGCACCCACAGGGTTAAAACGAATTCTTTTTTTAAATGAAACCTAGGTAGATAAAATTTTCTGCCCTAAAACATCTTACATGTTGAATTTCATGACAATCGTTGGAGCCGTTTTTGATATTTGGAACATATATTTACCCAAATCTTGTGAAAATTTGAGACATTACACTCCATTCGATTTTCTTTAATCAAGGCCATTCAATCATTGTTATATTAATACGCTAAAATAGTTTTTGTCTGGCAGATAGATTTACGGTAAAATAAATAGAGCTAGATATTAGCATATTGTCTACAGAGGACAATAACCTACAGCTTCTGCGATAAAAAATCAGCTACCGAGTATATACAGAGTGTTCTGAAATAGTTGAACAATAAAACATTAAAATAAATAATATAAATTATAATCTAACAAAGTTCTCTGCTGACCTGAGAAGGGCTTTTTTTAAAATAAATAACCTATTATTTGGTTTTTTGATGTAATAAGTCTCACTTTTATTAGACTATATTATTTCAATCTAAAAACAGATTTAGTTATTGTTACATTTAATTTATTGTTACAGTTTAAAGCATTTAAAGAGTAATTTTTTTATTTTAATATATGATATATTATCCGTTAATGAAGCTCATTTATAGATTATTACTATTATTACTAGATTTTCTTACAAAATATAATTGCTAACACCGCATTTCGATACAATTTATTAAGATTTACGAGGTAAGCTTCACATCTATGAAGATTTCGTGGTAAAGTGTTACTTACTAACCCGCATTAGGGTTGTGGGCTAAGCTCAAATTCTGCTCTCCAAAGAGGGTAGAGCTAATCTTTGTCCACCAATGTGACAGTACCAGGCTGCTATTTCTTTTTTATTATGTCGGGTCAACCCGAATACTTTTGGTCAAATTCGGGGCCCCTATTCATGAGCTCTTTATACGGACTTATCACGCGGCAATAAAGAATAGTACCACCCTCATATCTTACAGAGATGTCGTAAAAGGCGACTAAGGTAAGACGACCCGCCGTGTGGTATCCGGCTGAGTAGAATGGACCAACCTCATTTCTTACCGAGGTGTCGTAAAAGGCGACTAAGGTAAGTTGACCCACCGTGTAGTATCCGGTTGAGTAAAATAGACCACCCTATGTCTGACCGAGGAGTCGTAAAATACGACTAAGGTAAGTTGGCGTCAGGGAGGCGGCCTGTCGTAAAATACGTAGCCAAATCATATGACAACATGTTTGTAACATGTTGTGCCGACCCCACTTAGAGTGGGATAAGGGCAGGAGGATGATGATCACGGCGGCAACAAGAGCTCAGATAGGCTCGAAACCATTTTGGCTGATCTGATATAATAAACGTGAGTATAGCCGGTTTCTGTTCGTAAACTAGATAATTTCTTCATTCAATAAATAATCCTCCTATATAGTTGTAAATCTGCACCATATTATTTACCGATTTTGTGGGACGCAACGCTCACTCAGTGAACATTTATTGCTTTTATTGTTTCCAAGCCATCACATTATTGTTATAAGTTACTTTATTGCGCCTTTTACATAATCCTGCGAGATATTAACGGCCGCACAATCAATTATCAGGTTGCCTACTGCGATAGGGTCGTAAAATTATAATGTATAGCCTGAGCCTTTGAATCGTTGACTGCCCACGAAGTCGAAAAATTTGAAAGTGTTCGTAAACTATTGATTAGCGATGTAAAAAAATATCGATTTTTAAAATAATCGATTTTTAATAATCGAAAACTTTTTCATCAAAAATCGATTTTTTAAAAATCGATTATTTTAGGTATCCCTTTTTCTTTTTTACTCTTTTTGTTGTTTTAAGGATTAGATATGCAATGAATGAAACCAACTTAGCTAAACTACACATTTGAATCCAATTTCACAAATAGCGCATGTAATATTATTTCTGGGTAGTTGTTTAACTTTAATTAGCCTTTATTGTAATTAATTATTAATATTAAAAAGACAACTTTTGAAATAGTCAGAAAAAAACTCCACTCCAAGTCACATCCCTACTATTAAATGTGTAGGATATTGTGAATCGTCTAATTTTCGCATATGTATATATTTTTTTACGTTTAGCATTATTTAAAGATATTATTAAAACTAAGACACCTGTGAAATAGTCACGAATAAAGTTTAGTGTTAAATATGTTCAGTTATGTATAATATTTTTTTTTGCCTGATCTAGGACAAATGGGGAAGGGAAAGGAAAAAATTGACGTATTTAATATATTATAATAGGATAATGTATTATATAAGTAAAATTACTTATCTAATACATTAGCCTATTATATAAGCTTTAGTTCTACCAGATTTTTATTGATATTGCTTTAGCAGTTTAGCCGTGAAAGGATAAAAAACAGACAGACAGAAGGACAGACTAGCAGACTACCATATTTAAAATATCTTTAAATAATTTATAGAATTAGGCGTTACTTTATGGAGGTCCATAATACAAAAGTAATGAAAAATATTATTATGCTATAATCCGCTATAAAAGAAAAGAAAATATATGTAAAGCTGAATGTAGAGTGTACTATTCGTTCTCATACCTGATACATGCAGAATTTGTAAAAACTCATGCACTACCCGCCACCAATAACAACAATAAACAAGCACTGCACACATTCACGACCACAATCTCAACAATTGTTTTGCCCGTTATCGAAGCATCGTCAGGAGGATAGCCAAGCAAGCAGAGTTATATAGTACCGAGTTAAACCGAGTTAAATAGTGGGAAGTTTTTTACAAAGTCTGCATGTATCAGGTATGAGAACGAATAGTATACTCTACATTTAGCATTACATATATTTTCTTTTAATTTATCGCGGATTATAGTAAAATAATATGTAATATATGAAATAATATATGAAAAATATCATTACTTTTGTATTTTTAAATGTAGTTTGCAGAAATAAACTTGCTCTTGTCGCTGTTGTTGTTTGTTGTATTTATTGTTGTTGTTGAAATAACGAACTCACCTAATGGCATGACATGTCCGAAGTCGTTCCCGTTACCGACTCCAGAACAGTTCCACCTGTATCCGCCAAGTTGCGTCCTACACTCAGCGTAGGCCATTCTGTAAATATAACTAACTTATAAGAAGTTCATAATCTCACTTTTACTAAATCTATATTAATATATAAATCTGAAGAGTTTGTTTGTTTGTTTGATTGTTTGAACGCGCTAATCTCAGGAACTACTGGACCAATTTGAAAAATTCTTTGATTGTAAGATAGTTCATTTATCGAGGAAGGCTATAGGCTATACAACATCACGATAAGATGAATAGGAGAGGGGCAGCAATAAAAAATATTACGAAAACGGCAAAAATTAAAGCTTTCCTTGCGTACGCTGAGTAAACGGAGAAAGTTATTAAAAATCATATATTACATAATTATTCCCCCCTGAAAGTTCCAAATAAAAGTCCGCGTCAGCATATGTCTAGCTTTTAGGAATAACTCAATTCAACCACTTTTATAGTTATTAAAATACTATATTACGTTTTTAATCTTTTCACGCAGGAGGAGCCGCTAGCCGCTGAAAGTTAGTCTTTTATTACTATAGATTGACAAAATCAGAAAAATTTCGACTTTCAAAACTAATAAAAAAAGCTAAAATTTCCCCTTTTTACATCTTGGGTCCAAAATTGTAAAAGTATATTAGTTTCCTTTGCCCTGAAAATGTAAAATAAAGTTTCTGAATGAGTGCTCAGGAGTTTTCTCGGAATCCTTGTATAGGGTACAGGGCACGGGGTACAGGGTACGGGGTACGGGGTACAGTGTACGAAGTACAGGGTACGGGGTACAGGGTACGGGGTACGGGGTACAGTGTACGAAGTACAGGGTACGAAGTACAGGGTACGGGGTACAGGGTACGGGGTACAGGGTACGGGGTACGGGGTACAGTGTACGAAGTACAGGGTACGAAGTACAGGGTACGGGGTACAGGGTACGGGGTACGGGGTACAGGGTACAGGGTACGGGGTACGGGGTACAGTGTACGAAGTACAGGGTACGAAGTACAGGGTACGGGGTACAGGGTACGGGGTACAGGGTACGGGGTACAGGGTACGAAGTACAGGGTACGGGGTACAGGGTACGGGGTACAGGGTACGGGGTTCGGAGTACGGGTTACGCGGTACGGGGTACGGGTTACGGGGTACGGGGTACGTGGTACGGGGAACAGGGTACGAAGTAAAAAAGTTCTTCACCTCAATCCGTCGCCCACAGCAGCGATGGCCGCCGGTGATGAGCGGCACATAGCTCGCTGTTTGTCTGTGAGGCCGGCGACGCGTGCGCACACCAAATGGGCGCCCAGCGACACTCCTCCTGAGACGCTGTTCCTGGGACAAACAAACATACTTTTAATATTTAACTATTTCATTTATTTATACGTTACAATTTTAACAATAAATGTGGATACTAACACAAAAATAAAGTGAAACGATATTGGCTGTGTAAGTTTGAAACTGTGTCGCAGTCAATAACGCCCGCTTCCAATATGATACATTATTCGTTATATTATCTTTTTTGCATCTTTTTTTATCTTTTTGGTGTGTGTGTGTGTTCGTGGGTATGATAAAAGAAGTAGCTGAATGTGACTGTAGTTCATACTTATGCATCATGTAGCTCATACATTTACAAATTCATAATTTTACAAAAAAAATCCGTATTATCGTATGAAAGTAATTTACGCCACCCAGTATAGATTTCAAGTTTAATGTCACGCCCACGCAATGTAGAAATCAGTGTGTCACAAAAGATACAAAAGTAATAATTAAACAATCAATTTCAGCGTTGCCATTACAGCAGTTTAAAAACACTGTTAAAAAGAGACTTACCCTTGAAGATTATTTAGAAGATAAGAATGTGTGGATATAGCTCTCTTTGAATCTGTACAAGACAGTAACGACTTAATGTAAATAGTATTAAGAATTATATTTTTAAAAGAGCATCCGCCGAGTTTCTTGCTGGCTCTTCTCGGTAGGAACAGCTTTCCGAACCAGCAGTAGAGTTGACGATTCAAAAGCACTTGTTTACAAGTTTATTTGAATAAAGAATATTTTGAATTTGAATTTGAATAATTCTGAGTTAGCCATAAGAGATAGAGACGTGCTGTCACGGACTTTTTTGTAGTATTTTTATAGATTTACAGTTCTCTAGTACATTACTTTAGTGTAGCTCAATTGTTTTAAGTGGCGTACGCTAAAGCTCCCAACAGGCAAGTTTTTTTGCAACCCGCGATCTCTTGAACGCAATTTACGTTAAATGGTAATGCACTGTTAACCTAAAACTTCTTAAAGAATTGCGCTATCATTTAGCAAAGAACCGTATATGAATCCTCCAGTAGATTTTGAGAAAATCCCTCATATTTCTTACCAATGTGTCGTAAAAGGCGACTAAGTTAAGTTAACCCGTCGTGTGGTATTCGGTTGAATAGAATAAATCACCCTCATTTCTTACCAAGGTGTCGTAAAAAGTAACTGAAGTAAGTTGACATCAGTCGTAAAACAGCTAGCCATAGTTGTCGTATTTTAGTTAAAAAAGTTAAAAGTAAAGTAACCGCCTTGTACTATCCTACTGCTAAGAATAGGCCTCCGCTTTCCGTTTTTGGAAAGAAGGATTGGAACTAAGACCTACCACGCTGCTCCAGTTCGGATTAGTAGGTTATACATATCCCCAGAATTCGCTAGAGATATGCAGGTAAAAAGTTGAGGTAGCCCAGCGGTAACACAGTGCGACTCTTTCGAGGAGATCACGGGTTCAAACCCGGGCAGCCACCAGTGAGTTTTTCTGTTAAAACCTGTGTCTAATTGATAATTGCAATTTATAACACGCTTTCCAGTGAAGAAAAACATCGTGAGCAAACCTGCATATCTCTAGAGAATTCTGGAGATATGCGTAACCTACCAATCCGCATTGGAGCAGCGTGTTAGGTCTTAGCTCCAATCCCTCTCTCCGAAAACGGAGAGAAGAGGCCTATTCTCAGCAGTGGGATAGAAACAGGCCGCTACTTACTTACTTATGCAAGTATGTATACTTCCCTACAATTTTCACATTTTTTTCCTTCACCGGAAATCCTGTGATAAATTGCAATTGTCCTGTTAAGCCTACCTCACTTGGTGGGATAAAGGCAGGAGGATTATGAAATGAATACAATAATTTTGACTGGCCCGTTTGTGCAGTGGGTAGTGACCCCGCCTACAGCTACGCGGGTCGCGGGTTCGATTCCCGCCGAGGGCCAACATATTCTATAAATGAATTTGTTAGTCTTTGAGCTTGGGTGTATATTTGTATTTAAGTATGTATTTAAAAATATATAAGTGTATATTCACCTGTTGTCTGTCACCCATAACACAAGTATTAAGTTACTTACTTTGGGGACGAACGACCGTGCGTGTAAGTGTCCCATAATTGTATACAAAAAAAAACGTATTCGCTAACCAAATCAAATTAATTAACACAAGGTTAACGTTAAAAAATCTCTTTATTACCACAATTAACAGAACTACAAACGGAAACGGCATTGTTGTTTTATATTTTAGCGGGCAACGGAATTGTCAAAGCAAATTGTGTCACGCCATTTGTGTTCAATGACTGGCAAATGAGTGCATCCATTTGTTTTGGGAACTACGGTATTATAGAATGGTTGGATGAACATTGAGTTCACCAATTTATATGTAACGGTAATGACAAAGTTCGACGGATGAATGATATGGTGAATTTTGAATCAATCGATATAGCAAGGCAGAGGAAATACAAAAATATAATAGATTGATGATAAAAATCATTTATTTATTTTTGTACTATAAAAATGTTGGAAAAATATTATTAATAAAAAAAATGTACAAAGGTCAATTTATCCCTAATGAGATCTCTGCCAGTTAACCTACGAAGTGGGACAATTTATAGCAAAGAAAATATTGGTAAATGATGTGACCAAAAGAGCTTTAAATATTTGTGTGGATGCATATACAACTAGGGGGAGGGCGAGAAAAGATGATGATGAAGACAAAAAAGATATATTGAGTTCATTTAAAGATTACAGTACAGGTTACATTTAGAGATTACATTCAGAGATTACAGTATAGATTACATTACATTTAGAGAGAGAAGATTATATTTATAGTAACGTGGTTACCACGGTAGCCTATGCTCAGTAATTTTTGAAAAAGATAAAAATTTGCAACTAAAAAAATGAAAATTGTGATGATGTATGTGTGTATTATATATATATTTTCTTTTATTTATTGTTAAATTAGGAAATTATTAGTAAGGCTAATACTATTTTCATTTAATTCATAATGTTTGATATTTGCGTACCAACTTTTTCTTAACTGTAAATTCTAACTTCGTAGGTTAGCTGGCAGAGATCTCTGTCTTAGGGATAAGTTGACCTTTGTACATTTTATTTATCAATAATGTTTTTTCCGACATTTTTAATGGTTCATAAATAAATAAATAAATGTTTGTTACTTGATCCGGGGTATTTTCACTTTTTTAGTCAACCCGTTCCTAACTGTGCTATTACAATATCACAATTGAAAGAAAACTTAGTACGTAGGGGTTTCGGGGGTGATAAATTGATCTAAGTTTCATTAAAAAAAGTCTTATCCGTGTTTTCAGGCACTGAAAAACTGCTACAACATTATTAGGAAACAAAGGTTAATTAAGCTGTCACTTCCAAAGTTATAATAGCTCAGTTGGCAACAGGAGTTCTTAAGAAATACCCCGGATCAAGTCCGGATATTACCAGCCCTTTTTCCTCTTTTTATATTGCTTTTTTATACATATTAATTTTATAATTCAGACATATTTTTGGTTAATTACACATGTAATACTGTTGGCTGTTTCATGGAATATATATCATAATCATCATCTTCCTGCCCTTATCCCACTCTAAGTGGGATCAACACAACATGTTATAAACATGCTGTCACATGATTTGGCTGCGTTTTACGAACGGCCGCCAACTTACCTTAGTCGTATTTCACGACATCTTGGCAAGAAAGAGGGCGGTCTATTCTACTTATCCGGATAACACACGGTGGGCCAACTTACCTTAGTCGCCTTTTACGACACCTCGGTAAGAAATGAGGTTGGTCTATTCTACTCAGCCGGATGCCACACGGCGGGTCGACTTACCTTAGTTGCCTTTTACGACACCTCGATAAAAAATGAGTGTGGTACTATTTTACTCAGCCGGATGCCACACGGTGGGCCAACTTACCTTAGTCGCCTTTTACGACACCTCGGTAAGAAATGAGGGTGGTCTATTCTACTCAATCGGATGCCACACGGCGGGTCGACTTACCTTAGTCGCCTTTTACGATACCTCGGTAAAAAATGAGGGTGTCACTATTCTATTCAGCCGGATACCACACGGCGGTTGGAATATATAAATAAATTAAAATAAATAAACTGCTGAATTTATTTCTTAGCCTCACAATTCTATCTACCTTTGTGATATCCCCATTGCCTTAAGCGTGTGGGTGTTGTGTGAATTACCTTACGGTCTGTCACGGCTCACCGTTAATTGGTACATGTCATTACCGTCAACGTATTAATGAGATGTCTACTTCACCGGCCATTGTTGTCTGACACGCAAAAATAGCACCTTTTGTATTGTAACAAAGAGGATATTTCGATACGTTTTAATTGGATTTATTGCTTGGGAAATTTAGCTTGTAATTCGTTTGTGTAGAGCTCATATTCCTGTACAGCAATTACATTAGTATCGCGGTGTGATAGTACAACCTGTTGATATATATAAGCGATATTGGCTTCCATTTATACTAGGCTCAAACTATCGAAGAACATATCTTTAATATTTAAATGAGTTAATCTTGTATGTATATATATTTTCGGAATCTCGGAAACGGCTCAACGATTTTCCTGAAATTCAGCATGTAGGGAGTTTTGGGGGTAAAACTCGATCTAGCTAGGTTTCATTATTGTTTTTGGGCATTAAAAAATACTAACATTTAAATCTAATACAAAACACTATTTTTGCCGTAAATTGTCAAGTCAGCGTAACTTATTCTAGGAACGGGCGGGAATATACTTAGGATCGAGCTCTACCTACCCAATATTTTTTTTTCCTTTTTTATACTTTTTTTAAAAACAAATTTTCTAATTAAAGTTATAAATAAATAGTAAAAAATAGCTTTCACTTGAGCCAATGAGGCACATTTTTATTCAAGTTGTCAAATATGAATGAAGTTATATTGAATATAAAACACTATTTTTGCCATAAACTGTCAAGTCAGTGTAGCTTATTCGGGGAACGGACAGTCTCGAGAAATGTAAATACCTAGGATGGATCCCCAACTACCTAATAATTTTTATAAAGTTTCTTATTTTATTTTCTAAAAAATTACCTAGCAAGGCTCGGTCTACCTCGTACTAATAATTATAATCTAAATATATTCTTACATTGAATATGAAAAACACTAACTTTCAAAATCGTACGTCATTTAATGACCGTTCCAGGAAAAATGACTATTAGATCGATAAGAATTTTACGATTTCCCATGAGTTTTTGCGCAAGTTTTCTCTCATCAGTCAATCATAAAACAGTGGATTGCGAGTAGGATCACCGTGGTTTTTAGGTTTTTAAGGACATGCAAGTATAGTTGAGGAGAAAAAGAAAGGTTGTATAATAAATATAACTTTTCAATATTTTGAATCTCAGAAATAAGTACATTGAAAAGATTTAAGGACAATTGAATACATGTAAAACAAGGCAATAAGTATTAAATTTTCTGTTAAAAAAATTAAATTATTACTTTATTACATTCAAAATTAAGTGAATAAGTAAATACAAAGCGTAAATATAAGTATTACTAAAAAATTAGAGAACTAACGCAGTCGTGGACTTAATTGTATTATTATGAAGTTATATTTATTTCGTATATATGTACTTAGTATGTCAAATCAAATCAAATTAATCTTAAATATAATCACTATATAAATATAATCCACTTAGAGTGGGGGCAGGATAAGGGCAGGAGGATGATGAATGTAGGCCACAAATTTTTTTTATATAATTTACAAGCTATATGAAGGTGGTTGTATTTCAAACATGTTGTAACATTATAATATGAAAAATATTTATTTATTTATACTTTATTGTACAAATTTAATAAATAAAAACATTTGATTACTACTAAACAAAAATAAAAATTTTGTACTGTACAATAATGAAAGAAGAAAAATAATTTCATAAAAATAAAGAATCACTTGAATTTATTAATAACATGGTGAACCCAATTATGAGTCAGGAAATATAATTTCTCTGTATCGTTATAGCTAAATTCAATATAACAAACCGGTCTTACCCACTTAGTTGTCTGTCTGTTAATAATTGTGTGAATTGTGGTCCAGATAACGTGTACAGATAAATGGGATAAACATTGTTTTATCGCGGATGTAATTTTCTATGTTGTCTTGTAAACCCTAAGTTAGTTACTTAGTCTAGGGCGAAGTCTTTTTGTAATTGGAAAACGCTTTATTTTATTGGAGGTTAGGCAATAAATAGTATAATAAGATGTTTCTTCTCTCCTTAGGAGGGTTGAAGGAGAAATTACGCGCGTTTTTTTGAAGGAAAATATTGCGCGGAAATCTGCATCATCATCTTCCTGCCCTTATCCCACTCTAAGTGGGGTCGGCACAACATGTTATAAACATGCTGTCACATGATTTGGCCGCGTTTTTACGATCGGACGCTTCCTGACGTCAACTTACCTCTGTCGTATTTTACGAAACTTCGGTAAGAAAGAGGGTGGTGTATTCTACTCATCCGGATACCACACGAAAGGTCGACTTACCTTAGTCGCCTTTTACGACACCTCGGTAAGAAAGAGGGTGGTCTATTCTACTAAACCGGATACCACACAGCGGGTTGACTTACCTTAGCCGCCTTTTACGACACCTCGGTAAGAAATGAGGGTGGTACTATTCTATTCAGCCGGATGCCACACGGCACAGAAATCTGCATATTTCTGTAAAATATCTGTGATATATGTTATCCTAGTTATCCGCATTGGAGCAGCGTAGTAGATCGAGGCTCCAACTGTTTTCTCCAAAAGTAGAGAGAAGGCTTTTGCGTAATGGGATAGCAACAGGCTGCTACTTTTAATAGATTCTGTGACGTATCTATAAAAATTCGGTTTCTTGGAATACTGGGGTGGCGTTGCGAATTAGTGCGACCTCGCAGCGTTGGTAGGCCCCCAACGAGGTGGACTGACGACCTCAAAAAGGTCGCGGGGAGCCGCTGGATCCAAGCGGCACAAAATCGTGGATTGTGGCGATCCCTTAAGGAGATCTATGTTCAGCAGTGGACGTCCACCGGTTGAGAAAGAAGAAGAAGAAGAAGTTGCGAATTATCATCATCATTCTCCTGCCCTTATCCCACTCTAAGTGGGGTCTGCACAATTTTCCGATAAAATAAAATGATATAAACAACGTTATCATGCCACATATAATTTATGATGTTGAACTGCACAAAAAAAACTTGTTTTGCCAGTAAATTTAGTTTTAAAACTTTATACAAAATAATTCATTCATTCATTTGAAATTTTCTGTGCGATTACGTATACAAAAGGCGGAGGTAACTCATTCCAACACATTGTTGGTTGAAAGCTTAATACTTTCATATGAGGTGAAAAGCTGCATGTCTGTTTCCTTTTAAAAATATTAAATTTTATCATCACTTGATTCACTGATCCTTAAATTCGTAATGACTCAGCTTGTACCAATAAATATTTCCATTTGTCGTTATTTAGGTAAGCAAATTGAAATATACGCTTCTGAGATAACCGTAGACGGGTAGCCCACGCGAATTGCGCGGTCCAATTAATTCATGATTTATCCCACTTGGCTTTTATTTGTATTGCTTTTAAATAAATACGAATTGTTAATTATAAATGTGAAGGTTATAAGTTTATATCCGCTACTGTATTTCATTGATTTTCGAAATATGTCGTTACGGAAGGAAAATGATATAGCAAACTTTTGTGCTTAAAAAGAAAATATGATTTAAAACTTTTTGTCCAATTTAATTTTTACGTATCGATAAGTCTTAAAAATCATTCCTGGTGTAAGTTTTCTTTTCAAATTTTTAACTTTTAATCAGTAGCGGATAGGTAAAGTCAATTTGTATGATTTATACTATATGTATGAATATCAAAATGTGAAAAAAGAATTTTTCACCTTAAAAAAATAATTTAAATAAATATTATTTAAATACAGAAATTAATGGCTGGCAGACTGGACTGCAGATATATAAGACATTGCTGCGTTAAGACATTGTAGGTTAAGGTACTGACATATAGGTTAAACTACTAACAAATGAGTCTTTGTTACTTCATATATTAATAATAAATAATAAATAATTATTAAGACTTTTTATATATTCAATTAAATTATACAAAGCGCTACAAAGGTGATAAAAATCTCAAGGGGAAACAATATGATAATTTGTCGATTGTGATAATACGATAATTTGTCACGGAAAATTAGTATCCTGTGCGCCAAACGGCATTACGGTTGTAAGCATTAAAACGAGATAACGAAATCTAATCTCTATCCGAGCCTTCGAAGACTTGTACAGTAAAAGTTATCTTGAACGTTAATATAAGTTTCTCTTAAAGATATCAATTTATGTTTAACTGGTGTATGATAAACCATATCAAATTAAAAAATTGTTCATTCATTTTAAACATTATTTGAAATCGAACAAACAATTGTACTGAAATCCCTAGGGATTTCAGTACAATTGTTCAATATATTCAATTGATATAAAAGCCTTGTATTTTTTAAATATCCGGTTGAGTAGAATAGACCACCCTTTTTTCTCACAGAGATGTTGTAAAATGCAACTGACGTAAGTCGACCCGCCGTGTGGTATCCGGCTGAGTAGAATAGACTACCATCATTTCTCACAGAGGTGTCGTAAAAGGCGACTAAGGTAAGTCGACCCGCCGTGTGGTATCCGGCTAAGTAGAATAAACCTCCCTCATTTCTTACCGAGGTGTTGTAAAAGGCAACTAAGGTAAGTCGACCCGCCGTGTGGTATCCGGCTAAATAGAATAGACTATCCTCTTTCTTACCGATGTGTCGTAAAATACGATTAAGTTAAGTTGAAAGTTGAAGTCAGGCAGGCGGCCAGTTGTAAAATACGTAGCCAAATCATGTGACAACATGTTTGTAACATCTGCCGACCCCACTCAGAGTGGGATATGGACAGGAGGAAAAAAGAACTTTAAGACTCTTATATTTTGTTGTATATGTTAAGTGGATTAGAAACATACTTTACCTACGGATCTCTAACGTAATTGTTAACTATAAACTTAATAAGGAAGCTTAAATTTCTGCACAAGATGTTATAAACATGCTGTAACATGATTTGGCTGCGTTTTTACGACCGGCCGCCTGCCTTACGGCAACTTGCCTTAGTCGTATATTACGCCACCTCGGTGAGAAGGAGGGTGGCCTATTCTACTCAACCGGATACCACACGGCGGGTCGACTTACCTTAGTCGCCTTTTACGACACCTCGGTAAGAAATGAGGGTGGTACTATTCTACTTAGCCGGATACCACACGGCTAAACAAAAAAAAACTTAATAAGGAAGCTTAAATTCATTGATGGAAAGAGTAACACTAAAAAGCTTAACATAGTTCTCGCCGCTATATTGGGGCAAAATACGACCTATTGTACGTTAAAGATGCAATAAGAACCAGGAAAAGGGTCGTAAAAGAGGAATATAATATAAACTATACTGTTAATAATCGCTTCTCTAATAGGCTCCGATATATCTTTATCTGTACGATAAGGCTAAAGTAAGCACTGTATTAAATTATACGTCGTTATAGAACGTAGGATAGAATGCGTTTGACAAGATAAGGTGGAGATTTTAACATAGAAAATAGCGATTATATCACTAAACCAGATTTTTAATAGACATATTACATATAAGTTACTAGCAATCGCAATTATTATAGCCTATACTAGTACATAAAGCTGATGAGCTTGTTTGTTTGTTTGATTGTTTGAACGCGTTAATCTCAGGAACTACTGGATCGATTAGAAAAATTATTTATGTGTAAGATAGTCCATTTATCGAGAAAGGCTATAGAGCATCACGCTAAGATGAATAATAAATATAATATATATATGGGACACTTACACACACGGTCGTCCATCCCCAAAGTAAGTAACTTAATACTTGTGTTATGGTAGACAGACAACTGGTGAATATATACTTATATATTTTTTAAATACATACTTAAACACTAATAAATATATACAATATAGTAAATGTTGGCCCTCGGCGGGAATTGAACCCGCGATCCGTGGAGCTGAAGGCAGGGTCATTACCTACTGCGCCAACGGGCCAGAATAGGAGAGGAGCAGCAATAAAAAATATTACGAAAACGGCAAAATTTAAAGATTTTCTTGCGTGTACTAAGTAAACGGTGAAAGTTATTAAAAATCATGTATTACAAAACTGTTCTCCTCTAAAGTTCTAAATAAAAGTCCGCGACAGCATGTGTCTAGCTTATAAGGTAATAATAATCTTTTTCATTTCCTAGCAATATATAATATTTTATAGTTAGCAGATACCAAATTTCATAACATAGTTATCAAAATTGTAATCATCATTCTCCTGCGGTTATCGCACCCTAAGTGGCGTCGGCACAAAATGTTATAAACATGTAGTCACATGATTTGATTAGGTATTTTATGTCGGGTCGATTTATTTTAGTCGCCTTTTACGACGCCTCGGTAAGAAATGAGGCTGGTCTATTCTGCTCAGCCCGATACCCCACGGCAAATCAAAATTGTAAAAAGTAATACAAATTTATCGTATAAAATCCGCTTCGCTCGTCACGAAGTACTCGCCTTTATACATTGTTACATTACAATACAGGCGATGCTCGATACGAAGCCCTATTTGAGTTGTAAGATGCGAGGATAAAGGACCTCTTTACGCTTTTATCATTCGAGCTTGGTTTAAATTGTATAAACTTTAAATATCTATGAATAAATTGTGGAGATAAGCTTTGTAACAATTTACTTTTTAAAAGTTCGACTACCTATTTAATATAGGAGGGACGTTAAATTTTGTTGCTCCGCTGTGGTATCCGGCTCAGAAGAATAGACCACCTTCATTTCTTACCAAGGTACAGAAGTGATAATAAAATTAATTTGCTGTAATCCGCAAATCCGATTCCTGCAAAATAATTTTATTGTAACTTCTGAAATATGGAGTTCGGCAAAGTAACGTCTGCTTCTATAAATCTTACCAAGGTGTCGTAAAAGGCGACTAAGTTAAGTTGACCCGCCGTGTGGTATCCGGTTGGATGGAATAGACCACCCTCTTTCTTACCGAGGTGTCGTTAAAGGCGACTAAGTTAAGTATTCACGCGGCGTGCGGTATCCGGCTGAGTAGAATAGACTACCCTCATTTCTTACCGAAGTGTCGTAAAAGGTGACTAAGGTAAGTTGACTTCAGGCAGGCGGCCGTAAAATTCCTAGTCAAATCATGTAACAACATGTCTTAAATATGTTACGCTGACACCACTTGTAAGGGCAAGTGAATAATGTTAAATTTTGTTGCTTTACTTAACATATTATTCGGTTTTAACTGTGATAGTCAAACGGTGAGATCCTGTGACTCCTTTGGGGATCACGGGTTTGAATCCCGGGCAATGAACTTTTCTGTTAAAACTTATGTACCTTACAATTTATCACACGCTTTTCGGTGAAGGAAAATTTCGTGAGGAAAGCTGCATATCTAAAGAATTCTAGGGATATTTGTAATCTACCAATCCGCTTTGGAGCAGCGTGGCGAGTTTAAGCACCAACCTTTGTCTCCAAAAAAGGGCGAGGCCGTTACTTTAATTTTTTTTTAAGACAATTAGTAATTTGTGTTAATAATTACTATGTTAAACCCTCCAGCTAAGATAAATGTTTGTGTTAAAAGTTGGTTCACGTCGGTAGTATAATGACCGGGATTCGAATCCACGACCTCTCGATCGCAAAGCCGTTATTGGCGCTTAATTTTAGTTGGCTTGCTTTGGCTTGTTTTGATAAGGAATATCTAACAAACAGTAAAGCGTTATCATTAGTTGCACAGTCATTAATGATTGAAATGCACTATCCATTATAGTAAGCGATTATGTCAAAGATATAGTTCAATTTGTAACAGCATATTAATTGTGGTTTACTAATCTCGCGTATTATGGATCGATATTGCATATTTGTTAGAAACCGGCTATGTTAGCACAAACAGTATATTTGATTCTATGAAATATAAAGAATTATAAAACGATAGGTGATGTATACAATAGACAAAGCAGGAACCGACATAAGCTTGCGGTTCCTGCTTTGCGCCTTGCAAAAGTGCGTAACTCGTTTGTGGGTTTTGGTATAAGATTCTATAATAAAATTCCGCAATCAATTTCAGCACTGCCATTACAGCAGTTTAAAAACACTGTTAAAAAGAGGCTGATACAGAAAGCCTACTATACTCTTGAGGATTATTTGGAAGATAAGAATGTGTGGATATAGCTCTCTTTGAACCTGTACAAGACAGTAACGACTTAATGTAAATAATATTAAGAATTATATTTTTTTTAAAAGAGCAACAGCCGAGTTTCTTGCTGGCTCTTCTCGGTAGGAACAGCTTTCCGAACCAGCAGTAGAGTTGACGATTCAAAAGCACTTGTTTACAAGTTTATTTGAATAAAGAATAATTTGAATTTGAATTTGAATATGAAGTGATAAGACGCATGCCGTGTGGTATCCGGCTAAGTAGAATAGACTACCCACATTTCTTATCGAGGTGTCGTAAAAGGCGTCTACGGCAAGTCGACCCGCCGTGTGGTATCCGGATGAATATAATAGACCGCCCACATTTTTTACCGATGTGTCGTAAAAGGCGACTAAGGTAAGTTAAGTTAGACTCACTGTGTGGTATCTGGTTGTGTAGAAAATACCACCCTCTTTCTTAACGAGGTGTCATAAAATACGACTAAGGTAAGCGGTCGGTCGTTAAATACGTAGCCAAATCACGTGACAATAAATTTATAACATGTTATGTAGACCCCACTTAGAGTGGGATAAGGGGAGGATGATGATGAAATGGGAAAAAGCACCTAACTTACAAAGCTCGTAGGAAATATCGGAACTAAAACTACGGATTTTTACAAAAGAAACAATATTTTTGGTATAATCCATAATTAGAGAAAATCTATGTAATGGTAAGTACACTACCCGTGTTCATACCTTATATATGCAAATTCCAAATAAATTCAAATACAAAATATTCTTTATTCAAGTGAACGTGTCAACAAATGCTTTTGAATCGTCAACTCTACTGGATCGGAAAGCTGATACTATCGAGAAAAGCCAGCGAGAAAATTCGATGTTTGCTCTTTTCATAATCTTATTAAAAAATATTATTCATATAACTAGTTAAATTTAGTCATTACTATCTTGTACAGGGTAGAAGAGTGTCTATATCCACGCATTCTTATCATCTAAGTAATCCTTAACAGTATAAAAAGCTTTTTGTATTAGCCGCCATTTTACAGTTTTTTTTAAACTGCTGTAATGGCAAAGCTACAATTGATTGGCGATTAATGGTTTTGTTAACCGCATGAAACTAAAACATAAAACGTTCAACTTTCATGTTTTTTCGAATGCTTTATGAAGCGATTTTTTCGTAGTCTATCTTCTGATGATGCTTCGGTTACGGGGGAAACGGTTTTTGAGATTGTGGTAGTGAATGTGTGCAGTGCTAGAAGTTTAGAAGTGTTGCCGGTGTCGATATGCCTCTTTAAAGGATGTTGCCACTATCCTTTTAGAAGTCATTTTAAAAGATCGACATTGATTGTCACTATCCTTTAAGTGTGAATTTGTGCTAGGCTTAGACTTACTAAAATAAATAGCCCTCATAAAATTTCCTACTGACCGCAATATCATGTTCCAAACAGGCCGACAGACAAATGTTTGACAATAAACAACATTATGTTACAGATACAAACGCGATCGGAATATCCCATTTATCTTGGTATTGGTTACACACGGGTTCTAACATAGGCGAACCAAAATAATTTTTCACTTTTAATGTTGGAGTGTTGATCTCACACCGGAAACGATTAGATAGACAGATATAGAGAGCAAAAAGAACTGCTGGATCCAAATGTCGTAAAAGTGTCTTGAAGAGAAATACATGTTATGTCCAACAGTGAACATCTATTGGACGATGAAAAAAAGATCTCTAACTCAAATTTTTGGCGGTGTATGAGATTTCGTTTGATGAAAAACAGTTAATTTGTATAACTTAATTCAAAATTCAAAATATTCTTTATTCAAATAAACTTGTAAACAATTGCTTTTGTACTGCTGGTTTGGAAAGCTGTTCCTACTGAGAAGAGCCAGCAAGAAAATCGGCGGTTTTTAAAAAAAAAATATAATTCGTATTACTAATTACATAAGTTATTACTGTCTTGTACAGTGTCAAAGAGTAGCTACTAGTAGTTGTAGTAGTAGCTAGTAGTAGTAATTGAAATTGCACCCTTAATAATAGAACAGATTTTTTTAAATAATACTATAGTCAATTTCTAATGTCTTTATTAGTAACCGGGCTGATGAACTGATGAAATTTTGGTGACTGACTTACAGTAAAACTATCTTTTCTAATTGAATGTTTAGGTTAGGTGGCTATCTAACCTAGAGCAGAAGCTTCTGCTGGTAAGTAATATTTTACTCTTAGTCATTCCAGGCAACAGCATTACCAACTAACTCAACTACAAACAATTATTTTTCGCATATAGCAAACTTACATAATAAACCTCAATAAGAGTTTCTTACCGTTCCATCCTACGTTGAGTTCAAGAGAGCAATCTATGTATTGGTGGTCATTGATAATGACATGAGTCCCAAGTCATATAGAAAAATATATTTTATTTGTTGATCTATTCCTGCGACCGTGTGTCACGGTGGATCGTAAAAATTTACGTACGCTTTCCGTTTCAAAATAATCTACGAGTAATGGTCAATGCTCGAGAATAACTAATAAATGATTTGTTTTGTTAAATACCTTTAAATTGTTAATCAGTACATTAAGATAAAGCATTTCGAGTGTTTTTAAATGCGTTCTGCTCGTTTTTTTGGTCAATAAAACTGAAATGATCACTGACTCAAAATCGTTAAATAAGTTTATAAGTTTATATATAAACCTTAATAATAATATGTTTTTGGTGATTTTGAATTTAATAAGTCGAAATTTCTAGGTTAATATTTAATTGGATAAAACATAATAGTGTTTTACCACATTACAGGTCTGGTTTGACAGTTTGGAAGATTACTTATTGAGAAAAGGGCTATTTGTATTGTGTATAGTAGTAGTATGTAAGTGCTGCTTAAAAAGAACACTAAAATTAAGTGTGTCCTATATATAGTAAGGAAGACTAAGATAAGTTACTGGGCCAGCTTTTAGATATAAGTTAATTTATAAATTTAGATTAATATAAAGTTGCTTATTAGCCTTATGGCAAGATTATAACCTCAGTAAAGTTACAGCACATCCAATGGAAGTTCCATCGGTTGTGCTGTGACTTTACTGTGCTGTAAACCGCCCGTTCCCCAAATGAGCTACCATGACTTTTAGATTTGACAAAAGTTGTCTTTTGAATTCAACGTCAATTTCATTTTCATTTCATTTGAATCAGTCATGAGACTGCATTCGATATATGAAGGTATCAGTAGTCCACACAGCACGCTAAGTATTAAAGTGACCTAATTCTAAACTAAGTGTTTTCTTTTCTTGCTCTTCCAAGCTATGAGTCTTTTTAACACTCACGAGTATTGCGTAGCGTAAGCGTTACGCTACCTTTTATTGCAATTTTAAATTAGGTCACTTTGATACTAAACGGGCGATATATAATACGTGCTCTATAAAACTGTGAGAAAGGACCCACTTAGTTCTATTACATAGTAACCGTTGGTTTGTAAATCTAGAATATACAAAACTATCACCTCTATATGGTATATCTTAGCAATAATCGACGAGAACAATTCTTGCTTTGTGTGAAGTAAACGCGGCGCGAGTCATTACGTAATCGGAGACGCTAACAATATGCACTATGCAATATTATATCGTAAATATTGAATAGAATTTAGACATGTAAACTCTAGTCTGGGCTACAAATTGAATTTAATTTTATAGTGACTTAATTAAGATTACAGTGAGTCAAAATTAATGAGAATATTATTTTGCTATAATCCGCGATAAAAGAAAATATATGTAGTGCTAAATGTAGAGTGTACTATTCGTTCGTATGTAATGCTAAATGTAGAGTGTGCTTTGCGATTTTGTCGTGGAGTCTATCCCCTGACGATGCTTCGGTTACGGGGCGAAACAATTGTTGAGATTGTGGTTGTGAATGTGTGCAGTGCTTGTGTATTGTAGTCTCATCGGTGTCGGGTAGTGCATGAGTTCTTACAAATTCTGCATGTGTCATGTATGACAACGATTTTTATCACGGATTATAGCAAAATAATATTCTCATTAATTTTGTATTATGGACCTCCGCAAAGTAACGCCTAATTCTTTAAATTATTGCAGTGAGTGATATTCCTAGTTCAATTCACTTGTTTAATGCACTCCATTGTCGCCGCTGTGGCGACACGTATTATATTCTATAGCACTCCGTTGTCGGCGCTGTGGCGAAATGTTTAATAGCCCATAGCACTCTGTTGTCGGCACTGTGGCGTCACGTATTATAGCCCATAGCATTCCGTTGTCGGTACTACGGTGATACGTTTTATAGCCTGTAACACTCCGTTGCCACCCCTATGGCGACTCGTATTATAGCCCATAGCACTCCGTTGTCACCGCTGTGGCGACACGTATTATAGCCCATAGCACTCCGTTGTGGCTATAGATATAGACCTCGGCTTAACTCATATCCTTATTCCTTCCGGATCTACGTGAATAATTTTAGTCTTAATTTTTCTTAATCTGTATCTATACTAATATTATAATCATCAAAATCTATTCTTATATACGATGCTAGGTAATGGCCCATAACAATACGTTGTCGCCGCTGTGGCGACTCGTATTATAGCCTATGACAATCCATTGTCGGCGCTGTGGTGACATGTATTACAGCCAATAGCACTCCGTTCTCGGCGCTGTGGCGACATGTTTAATAGGCCATAGCACTTCGTTTTCGCTGCTCTGGTGACACTTATTATAGCCCAGAGCACTAAGTTGTCACCGCTGTGGCGTCACGTATTATAGCCCATAGCACTTCGTTGTCGCTATAGCTATAGAACCCGGCTTAACTCATATCCTTATACCTTCCGGATCTACGTGTATAATTTCAGTCTTAATTTTTCTTAATCCGTATATATACTTATATTATAATCATCAAATTCTATTTATTCTTATATACCATACTAAGTTATTACTTAGCATGGTATATAAGAATAAATAAACTTAGAATATAATTACTTAAAATAGAATAAATAGACCTATATATTTCTAGGTTAATAATCCTTTTTTTTCTTCGGTAACATGAAAGTATAATAACACATACAACAAAATTGAGGGTATTCAAATGATTGTTATTATAGCTATAAAATGATCCAAAAATATGAGATCAAGGGTGTATATTAATTGGAAACAGTGTCACTTCTGAATACTACAGTTTTTTTTATTAGTTTTTGTAACGCAGCTTTGCTCCCGTTGAAGTCTTTTACATTGTGACGTACAAGGCTATAAATCCCAAATTACGGCGTCGACTTTCTTTTGAAATCCTGTTTGTTTCCAAAATTAAACAATATACCTACTTAACATAATTGTTACTGAATACATAAATATAAAGAGTGGGTAACTATCCCACTGTTGGGCTTAGGACTCTCTTATTTTAGACAGAAGGATCGGAAATAATCGTAAATCGTATAAGCTTTCTCATCAAAAAGAGAGAGTGAACCATTACTAATGGATGGAAGGGATAGTAAAAGATCGCTTCGTTATTAAAAATTCTAGACGTATAATATATAAGTGTGTTTAAAGATTTAAAGATGCCTGAAGCAAAAGTCTCTATCTAATCAAGAGTTTTAGATAGTCTAATCAAGACTTTATGTAGAAATTAATGTATTAGAAAAAATCTTCCTAATAATAAATTCTTCTAGATTCTAGATCTAGATTGAAATTTGAATAATAAAAGTCGGTATTGTGAGTTAACCATAAGAGACAGAGACATCTTGTCACGGACTTTTTTGTAGTATTTTTGTAGATCTACAATTCTCTAGTTATATAATATTATATTATATTATATTATATTATATTATATTATATATAATTATAATATTACTTAAGTGTAACTCTACTGGTATACGCGGCGCATGCGAGTAAAGCGAGTGATAAATTGCAATATTATCAATTAGACACATAAGTATTTTAACAGGAAAACTCATTGGTGTCTGCCCGGGTTTGAACCCGTGACCTCCTCGAAAGAGTCGCACGGTGTTACTGGGCTACCACAGCTTACTCAACCCCCCTCAGCGTATTCCAAGATAATTAAATGGGTATATATAATATCTCATTACAATAAATTGTCTACTTACATAGTCACCCCACATCTAGTTAGGCCGGTGACATGTCGGATCATAAATTCATCTCACAGTACCTTACCAGCTTCAACGCACTACAGGGGTCCTAGCTGACCCCAATCCGAGTTCAACGACCTCAAATAGCTTGACCCAATTTCAAAACCATACTATAAATCAATTATTAATTAACAACTAATGTTTCATTAATCATATTGTGTTTGGACGATTTGTCTTATGGAAAACAGATATACAATTAAGATATTTTGTTGTGGATATTTTAATTGGTTTTAGTTTTATTGGTTACTTTGGAACTGCGTCTTTGTTTGTGTTAAATTAAGCATGTAAACGCTGTACTGAGAGGAAAAAATGGAAGAAAAATTATAGAAATGATTAAGATTAAGTTGGTATAGTTATGTAATGAGGAGGGATGAAAATCATGTGACCAAAAGAGTTTTAGTTGTGTGATTAGGCTGAGGGAGACTGAAAAAAGACGTGTATATAAAAGGGATAGCGCCAGAGTTAACAAATTATAAGAGATCATGGAAGAGGAAGACTTTTTGTGCCGACCCCACTTGGGTTAGGATAAGAGAATGATTATATGAAAGAAATATTTTTTTAAAATCCTATATGTAACCCCGATTATAAGCTTGAATTCTGAGCAATTTTTCTTGTCAACTAGGCATGAAAGCGAAACAGACATACAGATAGATTTTGCATTTAAAACATTACGTTAAATTATGTTCATACTTATATTTTTGTTTTGGAACAGTGCCTGATTTTATTGCCTTTATTACTTATTTAATATATACATTTTTTACTTAATAATAATCAAAAGTAATGAGAATATTATTTTGCTGTAATCCGCTATAAAAATCGATTTATTTTAGATTTTTATCGCGGATTATAGCAAAATAATATTCTCATTACTTTTGTATTATGGACCTCCGCAAAGTAACGCCTAATTCTATAAATTAATAATAATCAATTACCAAACTTAAAAAAAACATTTGAAATTTGAATATAAGTTTAAAGTATAACTTTAAACTTATATAATAAATATATATTTATACAATTTTAAAATTAATGTCGTCATCGTTATAATTATTTCATAATTCCTAATTATATCTCTCGAGTAAAGGCTTTTTGTTTTATACAAAGTAAAGAATATATTAGTCACCGAATAACCTAACATCAGTAAAATAACTAAATAACTCATAAACTATAGCTTTGTCTCCAAAAATTCCCGTTCTATCGCCGATTGAACAAAGAGAATATCTAAAAGTCATCGAAAACATTCCTCACAAAGGCATGCAAATAGTCCAATCAAAAAGTCCAGCCTTCGAGGCGAATAAAATAACTACGCATTGTAGAAACAGAATTGGTCGTGGTGGTCTGTACGTATACCAATAAAACATGTGAATCGGACTTCTTGATAAAGTATTATGTAAGATTTGGTTTGTTCCACACTGTCCTCTTATTAATTCTTCTCAAATTGTTTATAGAATTAGGCGTTACTTTGCGGAGGTCCATAATACAAAAGTAATGAGAATATTATTTTGCTATAATCCGCGATAAAAGAAAATATATGTAATGCTAAATGTAGAGTGTACTATAATGTATGTAATGTAGAGTGTACTATAATGTGTACTATATGTAAGGAGATAGACTCCACGACTCCACGAGGCTTTGCGATTTTGTCGTGGAGTCTATCTCCTGACGATGCTTCGGTTACGGGGCGAAACAATTGTTGAGATTGTGGTGGTGAATGTGTGCAGTGCTTGTGTATTGTTGTGTCATCGGTGTCGGGTAGTGCATGAGTTCTTACAAATTCTGCATGTATCAGGTATGAGAACGAATAGTACACTCTACATTTAGCATTACATATATTTTCTTTTATCGCGGATTGTAGCAAAATAATATTCTCATTACTTTTGTCTTCTCAAATTAATCTGCAGTTAAATATTTTTAATATTTAAATGAGTTAATATTGTATGTATATATATATTTTCGGAATCTCGGAAACGGCTCCAACGATTTTCCTGAAATTCGGGGGTTTTGGGGGAGAAAAATCGAGCTAGGTTTTATGTCAAAAAATCCCTGTTTTTGGCCATTAAAAAATATTTAAATATATATTAAATTGAATTTTCGCCATAAACTGTCAAGTCAACGTAGCTTATTCGGGGAACGGGCAGTCTCGAGAAATGTAAATTCCTAGGATCAATCCCCAATTACATAATTATTTTTTTCTTTTTTTTAAATTTCTATTTTTTCTTATGTAAAAAATAAAGCAAGGCCCGGTCACCCAGATATTTCTAGTATGAAGTTAGTATCCAAAATTTACAATATCTTCGACCAAATAGTACCAAGTGGAACAAAGTAAACGGAATGTATCCGAACTAACAATATATTATCATTAGAACGATATAGGAATTATCGAATCTCATTAAAATGGCTCCACTGATTTATGTAAACACGTACAAGTCGTGTAATCGACTACAAATAACATCCTAACATTAGGGTAATGACATGATAATACTAAAATATATACCCACACGTGTAAATATTTTATACGTGTGGGTTTACGTGATAGAGACGCGAGTAATCTCGTTATTAACAGTGTTTCAGAAATGAGGATGTTGCTCAAGCGGATATATTCTAGGAATTGAATATATTTGTACAAATTATATAACATTATAAATAATAATAAATAATTTTTGTGCATAAGAATATATTATCATCATCTTCCTGCCCTTATCCCACTCTAAGTGGGGTCGGCACAACATGTTATAAACATGTTGTCACATGATTTGGCTGCGTTTTTACGACCGGCCGCCTGCCTGACGTCAACTTACTTCCATCATATTTTACGACACCTCGATAAGAAGGAGGGTGGTCTATTCTACTAAACCGGATACCACACGGCGGGTCGACTTACCCTAGTCGCCTTTTACGACACTTCGGTAAGAAATGAGGATGGTCTATTCTACCCAGCCGGATACACGGCGGGTCGACTTACCTTAGTAACCTTTTACGACACCTCGGTAAGATATGAGGGTTGTCTATTCTACTCAGCCCGATACCACACGGCTACACAACTGATACATATATACCATATATAATTTTATTTAGCTCCAGAATAAGAAGAAATCTATGAGGAGAAAGCGCAGAAGCTTCTATTGTCGGAAAATGTTCTCGCAGTGCCTCCTAATATTAATTAGCACAAGCAATCACAATAATATATATTCGCCGGTAAAATTGCCTCTTTCAATCGATATAAATTAAATACGAGTAGCTGTGACTGTCCGTTAGCACTATGCCGGTATAAAATTGTACACTATCTTGACAGTGATTGAACAGATTGACGTTAGTATAGCTTCGAGAATGTACTGGGTATTTTAATACAAAGATAGCTCTGATGTGCGAGCAGATTCATTCGCGAATCGATCTGTATTCGCGCTTTTTTTTAATTTGCTTGCAACTTTATAGAATCGAAAGACTAGTAGAATAGAGCACCCTCATTTCTTAGCGAGTAAGTTGGCACACCTTGTGGTATACAGCTGAGTGGAATAGAGTACTCTCATTTCTTACCAAGGTACTGTAAAAGGCGACTAAGATAAGTTGACTCGCTGTGTAGTATACTGCTGAGTGGGAGAGAATACTCTCATTTCATACCGAGGTGTCGTAAAAGGCGACTAAGATAAGTTGGCATACCGTGTGGTATACAGCTGAGTGGAATAGAATACTCTCATTTCTTACCGAGGTGTCGTAAAAGGCGACTAAGGTAAGTGCCGTGTGGTATGCGGCTGAGTAGAATAGACCACCTTTATTTCTTATCGAGGTGTCGTAAAAGACGACTTAGGTAAATTGACGTCAGGCAAGCGGCCAGTCGTAAAACATCACAGCATGGTAAAAACATATTGTGCCGACACCACTTAGAGTGGGATAAGGGTAGGCGAATGATGAAGTACATATTAAAATGTATATTATGCTATTCTAATTTTAACTATATTTTTAATTATTCTAATCTAACGACTAACGACCAAAATCGCAAAGCATGGTTTTGGAGTCTATCTCCTGACAATGCTTCGGTTGCGGGACGAAACGATTGTTGAGTTTGCGATAGTGAACGTATGTAGTGCTTGTGTATTGTGGTGGCGGTGGTGGAGGTTTGTGCATGTGTTTTTACGAATCCTGCATGTATCAGGTATGAAAACGGATTGTCCACTCTACATTTAGCATTATATATAATTGCGATATAAAATGAGAGTACTCTATTCCACTCAGCTGTATACCACAAGGTGTGCCAACTTACTCGCTAAGAAATGAGGGTGCTCTATTCTACTAAGCGGAAAAACACACTAAATGAAGGTTTTTTAATAACAAAGAATGGATATATAATAAGCCGTAATGACTATCCGTCCACGTTACTCAGACCGTGTCACATTGTCAGTACGTCCGTCCATCCGGTTACCTCAGTAATGATATACTATTATCGCGTATCGAGTTTCCAACTGCTTTTTTTTTGTAATAAGCGACATTTTTAGTATTGTTCATTGTAAACGTTAACTTTTTTCAGGGTTGCGAATCACATACTTGGATGTTTTGTGAAAAAGCCTACGCGTAATGTTCATTAGAGTTGAAGGTGTTCCAAAGTGTAACAGACTTAAATAATTTATAGAATTTACCATTACTTTGCGGAGATCCATAATATAAAAGTAATAAAATTATTTTGTTATAATCCTCGATATATATAGAGATATAGAGTGGAATAAAGGCAGGAAGGTAATGTCATTTTTTTACTAGCTTTTTCCGCAACTTCGTTCGCGTAGACTGTTTTGGCGTGACAGGTTTATAATAGATGGCGCTTTTCAATGTCATTCTATTCCTGTAGAGTTAACAGGATTTCTATAGCCTACATGTTTTTACTTTTAAAAGTAATAAAAGTGCCAAATTTCATTAATATTGGTTTAGCGCATTCGCCGTGAAAGAGTAACAAACATACACAATACTGTGAAAAAGTCTACGCATAATGTTCATTAAAGTTGAACGTGTTCCAAAGTATAACAATTTAAATAATTTATAGAATTAGGCGTTATAGTGCGGAGTAATACAAAAGTAATAATAAAATTATATTGCTATATTCTGCGATGAAGTAAAATAGAAATAAAAATTCATTAATCTTTTAATTATAATTAGTCAATCTTTTAAATATCTTTTAAATAACAACCTCTACGATCGTTTCGCCCCATAACCGAAGCATCATCAGGAGGATAGGCTCCAAGAACAAAATCGTAATCGCATTACGTACGTTGTGGTAGTGACTGTGTGTAGTGCTTTGTATGGAGTATAGGTGTTGGCGGCGTCTTGTGATACGTGTGGCGACTTGTCCTGCATGTATATGGTATGTGATTGTTGCCTTCATACACTTAGCATTGCATGTATTCTCTTAACAAACGCGGATTACAGCAAAGTAATTTTATTGTAACTTCCATATAGAGCAAGATCCCGTGAACGCCAGGCCTTCGTCATTTTATAAAAGCTGAAACTTTGTCAGTGCATGCTCCCAACACAGGTAAGAACATGGTAGATTATGGAATTTGGATCATAATTAATTCGGAATTTTGCAACCTTGTACCTCGTATCTCCCAAAGCCACTATAATCGTTCACGGGATCTTGGGCCAATAGTTTTTATATGAAACTAGAGGTCTATGAACTCTCGAGTGTGATCACGCCCTTACTAATAATTGTATTTCAACACCCAAATTTCGAACTCTATAAGATCCCGAAGATTATAGCTTGAGGCAATCTATTAAGTCATTCAGAGCAAGATTACATGTTAATAATAAAAGGAAAAAATGGTTTAGGGACTGGTCAGTGTAAGCCTATTACGTTACGAAATAAGTGTAACGAAATGTTAAACTTTATTAGAAGGACTTTTGAATGACTTCTTAAAAATTATAGTGTTCGTTATGTTACATTTATTACGATGATATCTAAGGAATAGTGATTGGAAAGTGTCCACAAAGATTCGGTATAATATTTCTCTAGAACACCAAGACGTAGGAATTTATAAAGCGGTCATAAGACCTGTCGTATTCTATGGATCAGAATGTTGGGCAATGAAAAAGACGGATGAAAGAAGAGTGCATGCAAATGAGATGAAAATGTTAAGGTGGATGTGTGGTGTGACAAAACTAGATAAAATATGAAACGAGTATATAAGGGGAAGTCTGAAAGTTGCGCCTATTATAGAAAGAACGAGAAGTGCAAGATTGGGATGGTATGGACATGTAATCCACATGTAATGAGTAGGGATGAAAATCATGTAAGTGTGGATGGATATGTGCCTAGAGGGAGGCCCAAAAAGAGATGGTTGGATTGTGTGAAGTATGACATGCATATAAAAGGAGTGGCGCCAGAGTTGACGAATGATAGCACAGAATGGAAGAGAAAAACATGTTGTGCCAACCACACTTAGAGTGGGATAAGGACAAGAAGATATGTAACACCAAGACTTAGGAAATCTTTACAACAAAGTTAATGAAACATTTTAAGCTAGATTCTGCAAAGAAATACAGGCACAACAGCTCCTATATATACGTGTGTTAAATTGTACAATAGTATTTTTAAAGATGCTAATCTTTAGAGACTCTGGCAATAAATTTAAATACAGGATAAAAACATATTTTCAAGCTCAAAAAGAAATAAGGTTAAATTCTAAATTTTCTAAATTTGTATTATATATATTTTTTTTGTTTTAGTTAGAAGTATATTATATGTTTAGTTTTTTAAATTTAAATGAAATATCATAATTCAAACAATCAAACAAACTCTTCAGCTTTATATATTAGTATAGATATTGTATACTCTGTACTATTTTGTATTCATATTTTAATTTTAATAAACAAATAAAGATAAAACAAAAGTAATTTAATTCGCCATCAGTATAGACATTTTCTCAACTGGAGAAATTATTTAAGTAGTTAATTCCGCTTAAGAGATTAAAGTGAGCAGTTGTGAACGGTTGTAACGTAATAAAATGTTCGATTAAAACTGAAATAAACGAAGGGTAGCCGGTAAAGTAAAATAAATTCGAAATTTATGCGTTTTCACCTTTTAACTCGCTAACAACGTTCTCTTAAGAAGTCATCACTTAAATTTTAATTTATTTTTTATGCGCTGTTAACAGTAAAGTGGATACACCGATTCACTGATAGTCTTGCGAAATTAAATGAATTTAAAAGGCACGTAAACAGCAGAAAAAAAACTCCGTGTGGTATCCGGCTGAGTAGAATAGACCACCGTCATTTCTTACCGAGGTATCATAAAAGGCGACTAAGGTAAGTTGACTCACCGTGTGATATCCCATTGAGTAGAATAGACCAGGGTGATCTATTCTACGAAAATACGACTAAGTTAAGTTGACATCAGGCAGGCGGCCGGTTGTAAAATACGTAGCCAAATCATGTGACAACATGTTTATATCATGTTGTCACATGATTGCACCATGTTACCGCTGGGCTACCACAGCTTAAGGTATATTATAGTAGTAGTATTTTATTTTTCCTTTAAAGTATAGTTTACTTATTGTTTGTTGAAAATCTTTTGTCTGACAGCTTGATTATGGAATATTACATAAGACTCCGTGAATAGAATAGTACCACCCTCATATCTTCCCGAGGTGTTTTAAAAGGCGACTAAGGTAACGGTCGAGTAGAATAGACCACCCTCTTTCTTATCGAGGTGTCGTAAAATAGGACTAAGATAAGTTGACCTCAGGCAGGCGGCCGGTCGTAAAAACGCAGCCAAATCATGTTTATAACATGTTGTGCCGACCCTACTTAGAGTGGGATAAGGGCAGGAAGATGATGATAAGATAAGTTAGTAAAATTTATGACGCATTGATTTGGATGCGACGATTTCTTTTCTTTTTTTTTTAAAAGCTTACTAGCTTACTAGCTTACTAGGGTTACAAACTCCTAGTAAACTTGTTAACCCTTTCAGTTAAGCTAAATGCTTGTTTATGAGTAGGTTCACGTCGGCAGTATAATGACCGAGATTCGAACCCACGAACTCTCGATCGCAAGTCCGTAACCCTAACCATTTCGGTACCGTTTCCGTGTAAAATTTACACAAAATTATGGGATAATTAATATTATGAACATTTCTATGAATCACAATCGCCTAAGGAATTTGCGGCCTCCGGTTTTTGAGAACGATATTAGGATGAGTTCTGAGAATGCTAGGAAATTAGATGTTAAAAGAGGCCGCTTTTGGGGAATTTTTTTGACGGTAAACTTGCCTGTTATGTGAGTCGTAGAGATTTAATAAAATGCCGTGTGTGTGTAAACCATCCTAAGAATAGGATCCTACTTTATGCCTTACAAAAATACATAAGTTATATGTGGTTTGGGTATTCTATAATAAAATTCCAATTTAGCTTTGTCATTACAGCAGTTTAAAACACTGCTAAAAAGAGGCTGATACAGAAAGCCTCCTATATTGTTGAGGATTACTTTGACGATAAGAATGCATGGAGACCTTTAAGACCATGTAAAAGACAGTAATGAGTAAATGTAAATAGTAATAAGAATTATATGTTGAAAAGAGCAATCGCCGAGTTTCATGCTGGCTCTTTATGCTAGCTTACCGAACCAGCAATAAATTGCCGATTCAAAAGCACTTGTTTACAAGTTTACTTAAATACAGGTCGACAGACTTTTGCATTTATATATTAGTATGGATCGTTACACCTATCGAATCAGCTCTACCTCTATCGTGACTCTACATATCCATGCGTCACGCGCAATCAGTACGAACGCTTGAGTGACAGCACTAATCACTTCGGACATCCTATTTACATATACCTTCGACAAAAGTAATAATAAAATTATTTTGCTATAATCCGCGATGAAGTAAAATAGAAAATATATATAATGCAAAATGTAGAGTGGACAATCGGTTATCATACTTGATACATGCGGGATTCGTAAAAACACATGCACAAACCTCCACCACCGCCACCACAATACACAAGCACTACATACGTTCACTACGCAAACCTTTGCGATTTTGGTCGTGGAGTCTATCTCCTGATGATGCTTCGGTTGCGGGGCGAAACGATTGTTGAGTTTGTATTGAGATATAGAGATAAAGTAATGTACTTTAAAATTGTAGATCTATAAAAGTATTACAAAAAAGTCCGGGATACCATGTCTCTATCTGTTATAGTTACCTCACAAAATCTACTTATATGTTTAAAATTCTGACTTACTTATTTAAGTATTTTTTTTATTTTAAGACTTATTTATTTAAGTATTTTTTTTACTTTAACTCTATTTTGGTTTAACCGGTCGTGTGTTATCCGGCTGAGTAAAATAGACCACCCTCATTTCTTATCGAGGAGTCATAAAAGGCGACTAAGGTAAGATGACCCTTCGTGTAGTATCCGGTTGAGTAGAATAGACCAACCTCTTTCATACCGGTGTCGTCAACTGACGTCAACTTACGTCGTAAAATACGACGTAAGTTGACGTCAGGTAGGCGGCCGGTCGTAAAATACATAGCCGAATCATGTGACAATATGGTTGTAAAACGTCGTGCCAACCCCACTTAGAGTGGGATAAGGGCAGGTGGATGATGATTTATTTATTTTATTTATTAAAGAAAGCTTACAGCTATATACAATTTTTTAAAAGTCTAAACTATAGTTAGCTACTAATTAATTAAAAGCTTTCATAAATTAGTAAACAAATTAAAATTAAGATACCAGTAAATATTACTATAAGTCACATTTAGGTACATGTAAGTAGCATTTACGTCGAAATTTGCTTGTTAAACCTTTTCACCTGGATAAAAGCTTAACAGTCAAATCATGTGACAACATGTGGCAACCCCACTTAGAGTGGGATAAGGGCAGGAGGATGATGACATTGATTTCCACTCGTTCGAAGCCGCAGGGATAACTAGTTTATATTAGAATGGATAGAACATCAAATTCTTCATTTTTAGTACCTTCACTTTTTTATGATATGCGGTAAAGTTTGTCATAATCACTTTTTATTGACTAAAATAAATGCAATTGTGACTTTAAATAAATATAAGTAAGGTTTAAATTCATTTGTATTCAAACAAAGGTGATTTCACGTAAAGTGGTTATGGCAGGTTTACAGAATTGGCAGTAATAATGGTTTTGATAGCATCGTACGTTTGGAAATATCATTGGGTTTCTTGTTTGTTTCATTGTTAATGATTGTTTTACTTTTAACCTTTGTGAGTTTATATTCAAATCAAATCATATCAAATAAAAATATATTTATTCTAATAAGCTCTTACAAGCACTTTTGAATCGTCAAGGATCAATATGATTAATGAAGCTACAACTGGTTCGGAATGTTGCTCTTACTGAGAAGAACCAGAAAGAAACTCGGCGGTCAATCTTTTAAACATTTTCTTTTTGTTTACTTTGCAATTACAATTATTTGTGTACTTTCCCCCGTGTGGTATCCGACTGAATAGAATAGACCACCCTATTTCTTACCGAGGTGTAGCAAGGCGACTAAGGTCAGTAGACCCGCTGTGTGGTATCCATCTGAGTAGAATAGACCACCCTCTTACCTACCGAGGTGTTGTAAGGTGACTAAGGTAAGTAGACCCACCGTGTGGTATTCGGCTGAGTAGAATAGAACACCCTCTTTCTTACCGAAGTGTCATATTACCACAAATAATATAACAGCCGAACAGTGAAATAGTGTGTGTGAACAGCGAAATAGTGAAATAGAGTGCGGTTGACTTGTTCGAGGGGCTGACGGGTTCAAACCACGGGCCATTAATAAGTTCTTCTTCTCTTTTTGTTAAATTATGTGAATGATTGATATTTAGAACATATCACACGCTTTTTGATGAAATAAATCGAAGCTCCAACCCTTTTCTTCAAAAAGAAGGGACAAGGTCTATGGTAAGCAGGAGGATAATAGCAGGCGCTTACTTTATTTACTCATAAAGGATATGGGCTACACAAAGCTTTAGGATATAGTTACAAATATGCAAACAGAGTTCATAATATATATGTCTTGAAGTTCAAAGTCACTTGACGCAAATCGTCTGGAACAATCACATTGTTTACGAATCGTGTTCCGTATCCCCGCCACGACTCGCGAGTAAATGAGAAGTAGAACATTCTCGAATGGTTTGATTCACTATATAAGCGGTTGTAACACGCGCCTCAGATCCCATTCCATCGATCGCCGCCGTAGCGTGCGGATGTCTGGGTCGAGCGCAATCCGGTTGCCGCTCCCCCCGCCTGACTCACGCCCCTGCCGCGTTAGCTTGTGCCCGAGTGAATAAAGACATTGGACTGTTAGTGTCTCGTTCGTTCCCGTGCAAGTGGTTGTGATAGTGATATTGTGATTCGACTAGGTAGTGTGGTGCTTCACGCATAACACTTGCCGTAGGTGGTTCCGTCCGTGCGTAAGTACACTAGTTTTTAATTTAGGTACTCACCTCTTTCCCCCGAAGGGAGAGAGACTAAGACCTAGATTTTTTCTTAGGTACACACCTCCCTGCCCTCCGGCAGGGAGGCCACCCCACACTAGCGGGCCAACATGGCCCCTACTTTGCGCCCCACGGGGCAACCGATACTGGACGCGATTTTCGCGTTCCTTCAGGCGCACCACCCCGCCATCTTGGTGGAGCTCACCAAGGCCCTCCCGCCCCCTCAGGGCCAGAGTGGCAGCCCGGCAGCACCTTCTCCCCCCTCTGCGGAAAAGGCCAAACCACGCTCCCGCCCCGTGTCTCCTGACATGGAAGTGGAGGAGCAATCCGACTCGGAATCCGAGACTCCCTCAGAGTCCGGTGAGGAAGCCGAAGCATCCGATGCTTCGCAGTCCCCCTCGACGTCATCCGCCTCAGACGAGGACGACGGCTTCACCGCCGTCCTATCAAAGAGCCAGAAGCGAAAGCTGAAGGCTCCTAAGACCGTCCCGCCCAAAAGGGCCACTAACGACGCAGGTGCACCTGCCCCGCGTCCCACCCCCAAACCTCAGCCTGCCTCACAGGCCACGACTCGACAGACCGACTCCACACAGGACTCGCCTATGACGGAGAGGAAGGAGAAGGTGCCGCCCCTATTTGTTAGGGAAAAAGACGCGTGGAATCGCTTAATCCCGCGCATGGACAGCTCGTCCATTCCTTTCACCTCTGCCCGGTCCACAAGCCAGGGCATAATGGTGCAATGTCCGTCTTCAACGGACCACCGTCGCCTCACGACGCTCCTGGATGCCGAAAAGATCGGCTATCACACGTACGCCCTAGAAGACGAGCGCGAACTTCGCGTCGTCATCCGCGGGCTCCCAGTAGAGCTCGATATCGAGCATATCAAAAACGACCTCCTCAGCCAGGGTCTCCCAATCAGACAGGTACACCGTATGTACCATCATAGAACCAAAGTTCCTTATGAACTTTGTCTCGCGGTCCTCGACCTCAGTCCTGAAGGCAAACGTGTCTTCAACGTAACAACGATATGCAGACTATCGGGTCTGCGTATAGAAACGCCGCGTACGCGTGGGGTAATGGGGCAGTGCCATCGCTGCCAACTTTACGGCCACTCGCAGCGCAACTGCACCGCACGACCAAGGTGCGTCAAGTGCCTGGGCGATCACGGCACTGCCGATTGCCCCAGAACGGTTCCGTCCGAGGAACCTCCCAGCTGTGTCCTCTGCAGGACCCAAGGGCACCCCGCGAGCTATCGCGGCTGCCCGAAAGTCCCGCTTAGGGCAAAACGGGGGGGCAGAAGGGCCACCCGTAAAAAGGCGGCCCGTACCGCCCCCAAACCAGCTGAGAGGTTCGTCCCCGCGCCTCTCCCCACCTCAAACCCCTGGCACAGGAAACCGGCATCCGAGCCGGCTGTGCCAGTAAAACCGGCTCAGGAGACGGTAGCGAAACCCGCCGCCGCCATCTTGAGCTCCAATACAAGAGCTGCCGCTCCTAAAGCGACAGCCACCCCTCCAGCAACTAGTTTCATGGACGACATGAAACTCGTTTGCGATATAGTAACCAAAATTGACACTACGGAGCTGTCAATTTTGGCAAACAAGCTGAGGAGTAATCCTCAAAACAGATTAATGGCCTTGCTCGAACACTCTAGTTTGGTGCAGGCCATCTCTAGGCTTTAAGCTTAAACCCTCACTGGGTAGGGCAAAGCCCCACTCCCTCAAGCTCGTCACGTACAACGCAGACGGGCTTATCAGACACATGGACGAAGTCCGCGATTTCGTAGTTGCACACGATATAGATATTCTTCTAATACAAGAATCCTTCTTAAAACCCCAATTTCGCAATCCCAATATTGCGAATTACAGTTTGATTAGAAATGACCGTCTGTCATCCAAAAAAGGCGGCACGCTCATTTACTACAAAAGAGCCCTCCTATGCTCCCCCCTTGATTCCCCAAAGCTCACTAACATGGAGGCTTCAGTCTGTCAGGTGGGTATGACCGGCCATCAGTCGATCATACTAGCATCAGTATACCTCAGTCCGACCAAACGGGTACTCGAAAGAGACGTCCGCACCCTTCTCGCACTAGGCGACTCTGTAATACTGGCCGGAGACTTCAACTCCAAACATGGCCAATGGAACTCTCGCCGAACCAACCGGAACGGCACAATACTACAAGGCCTCAACGGCCTTCCAAACCTCGCTTTTGAGGTGATAGCCCCTAACGAGCCCACCAGATACCCGCCTAACGGGGATCCAAACAGAGCAGATGTGTTAGATATATACATTTTCAAAAATGTAGCTCTCCAGTTACATTCTATAGAAGTCCTGCATGAATTAGACTCGGACCACCGTCCGGTTCTAATTCAGTTAGGGCAATCTACCTCCACGACCCCTCCCACGAAAACGATAATCGACTGGAGTAAATTAGGCGGGAAACTCCAGTCCCTAGACTCAGACCACCTAGTTCAAATTCCTGACAAGATAGACTCCGTGGATAGTGCCAAGTTCGCTGTTACCCACCTTACTAAACATATAACAGACTCACTCGAGCGTTGCTCCAAGGAAGTCCCCGACGACCGCGGTCGTGGGAGACTGCCGGACGACCTGCGCGACCTACTTAGACGTAAACGTGCCGCCACTAGGGCCCATGACGCATACCCGACAGACGAAAACCGGAGAACACTCCGGCGACTTCAAAGAGAGGTTAGAGAAAAACTCAGCCTCAACCGTCAGTCCGCCTGGGACAACAAACTCTCAGAGATCTCGCCGAGTCACCTGGCTTTCTGGAAACTGGCGAAATCCCTGAGAGGAGACCAGTGTGCAGCTACACCTCCATTAATACGTTCAAACCGTCCGGTCGCTTTTGACGACATCGATAAGGCCGAATGCTTGGCTGACAGTCTTGAGGGACAATGTACTAACAATCCCAGTCATCCCGAACACGCCGAATTCCACTCGGAAGTGGAAATGGCGGCGGCTAGGATATCCGCGAAGGCTCCCGAAAGCGAGCCGCTCACTCCCACCACCGGAGAGGAAGTCCGTTCCATTATCCAAAACCTGAAGACCCGCAAGTCCCCAGGCCCCGACTCCATATCCAACAAAGCACTCAAGTGCCTCCCCGACCAACTCATAAACCTATTAGTATTGATTTTCAATGCCCTCCTGTTAGGTTGCTCCTTCCCCGACGAATGGAAGGAAGCAATAGTAATAGGTATTCGTAAACCGGGAAAACCCAGTAATCTCCCGAGCAGCTATCGACCCATCAGTCTGCTCAACAGCTTAGGGAAAGTCTACGAGCGAGTAATCCTCGCTAGACTCAAAACGTTCATGGAGTCGATGAAGCTCATACCGGATGAGCAATTCGGCTTCCGCGCCAAACACACCGCGGTACAACAAGTACACAGACTTACCGAAGCCATCCTAAATGGCTTCGCCAAAAAACGGTACACCGGTACTGTCTTCTTCGATGTCGCCAAAGCCTTCGATAAGGTATGGCATGCGGGTTTAATATACAAACTCGCAAACCTAGGAATCCCCGATAGACTCGTTCTCATCATTCGCGATTATCTTACTAATCGCTCATTTAGATATCGTATTGATGGTGCGCTCTCCTCAAGACGTACCTTACGCGCCGGAGTCCCCCAAGGTTCGGTACTCGCACCGTTCCTCTACTCGCTCTATACGAGTGACATCCCACGATTCTCCACTAAAACTAGTGCAGTCACCCACTTAGCCATGTTCGCGGACGATACCGCAATCTATACCACTTGTAGAGATCCCATTACTATAAATGATAGGCTCCAAAGAGCAACCAACCAGCTCGGAAGCTGGTTCCGCCGGTGGAGAATCGAAATAAATCCCGATAAAAGCGCAGCAATGTTCTTTGCGAGATCTAGGAGAGCCATGGACTTCATCCGGACGCCTCCTAGAGTCTCTATTTACAACAAATATATAGATTGGCAAAAGGAAGTCAAATACTTAGGTGTCATCCTCGAACCTACCCTATCCTTCATCCGACACATCCGCGTTGTCCGTAACCGGGCAGCGTTCGCCATGGGACGCCTCAATCCGATACTGTGTAAGACAAGTAAACTGTCACTTCGCAACAAAGTGACACTTTACAAAACTTGCATCAGACCCATTATGACCTATGCGAGCGTCGCGTTCGCGCACGTTCCGAAATCACGACTGTGTCCGTTGCAGACACTTCAAAATCGATTCATGCGTACAGCCACTGGCTGTCCGTGGTTCGTGCGCAACGTGAACCTCCATAGAGATCTCGACCTACCCACGATAGCCGATCTTTTCAGACGATTCTCGACGACTTACTTCGAGAAAGCGTCCATCCACCCAAACCCCCTTATAGTGGCCGCGTCCAACTATAAGGTGTTCAGGCACCCCAATAAGATTCACAGGCGCCCGAAGAGCGTCCTTAACGACCCCGACGATGCTATCACAGCATCCAACAAGATACACACACTACATTTACACAAACGAAGACGAGGTCCCCGCTTGCTTGTGTCAAGCGGCCGCAGCCCTCTGCCGCGGCCGCCGTGACGCAGACTTCTTCCAAGTCATTTATTAGATGCAGCCCTCCAAAAACGCGCCGCCTTAAGCCGAGGTTCGGTCTCGCAGGAGACACCCTTAAGGCGACGCCCCCTGTAGCGCGGGTGCTTGTAATGCACCCGCATGTATCATCCATTTCTCGGCGATGCTTCAGCGCTCGCCCGTCTTATCGGTGACGCTGTCAAAGCCATTAGGGCTAACAGCATTAGTCATATTCGAAAAAAAAAAAAAAAAAAAAGCGCCTCAGATTCAGTTTGCGAATAGCGATCGAGAAGCGAAAGTAAAAGTGCAATAATAGTGACTCTGCTTTGTTATAAGACAACGGACTGCATAGTGATTAAAAGTAACAATTTTGTAGTAAAAAGCTGAATAAAGTTTTGTTAACGAGGTATTTTCATCCAAATACGCCGTGTGGTATCCGGCTGAATAGAATAGTACCACCCTCATTTTTTACCGAGGTGTCGTAAAAGGCGACTAAGGTATGTCGACCCGCCGTGTGGTATCCGGCTGAGTAGAATAGACCAACCTCATTTCTTACCGAGGTGTCGTAAAAGGCGACTAAGGTAAGTTGACCCACCGTGTGGTATCCGGTTGAGTAAAATAGACCACCCTCTTTCTTAACGAGGTGTCGTAAAATACGACTGAGGTAAGTTGACGTCAGGCAGGCGGCCGGTCGTAAAAACGCAGCCAAATCATGTGACAGCATGTTTATAACATGTTGTGCGGACCCCACTTAGAGTGGGATAAGGGCAGGAAGATGATGATGTATTTTCATCCAAATGTACATAATATATTATGTTAAAATATTTAAAATTTAACAAGCCCCATCATTCGCTTTGAAAACAGTAATTGGTGTACTTAAAGAAACAAGTCTCAAGTCCAAAGCTTCCAAATGGAAGCATTTAAGTTAAGTTTAACAAAACAGTACGCTAACAAGTTCATTCTCATTCATATCACATGTTCTTACTTAATAGGTTTTGATGTTCACAAAGATTTGATCTCATATTTGTTTTTTATTTGTTCAACGTATTGAAAATTGGTTTTGTACGTACCGGATTATATTCGCAGATTTATTGTACGTAATTATAGGGTGCTGTATTATTATCGTCTCATTTCGCTTTGTTGGAATAAGCTTTTTTTATGTATTTTTTGCGTCAATCTTCCGTCGATGGTTTAATAAGACACCATGATATATGAGCTCGACAATTTGGCATTTAGGTTAGTTACGGTGTACCGTTTTATAATCTGTAATGGTAGCGGATCGTTAATGATTTGGTTTTTTATATTACCTTATTACATTAAAGCTGCGTTCATTTTAATATTCTGTCACAGATTTGATATAGTTTGTCTCCTTAATTTTTTTTTATAGAATTAGACGTCACTTTGCGGAGATCCATAATACAAAAGTAATACTAAAATTATTTTGCTATAATCCGCGATGAAGTAAAATAGAAAATATATATAATGCTAAATGTAGAGTGGACAAGTGGTTATCACACCTGATACATGCAGGATTCGTAAAAACACATGCACAAACCTCCACCACCGCCACCACAATACATAAGCACTATATACGTTCACTATCACAAACTCAACAATCGTTTCGCCCCGCAACCGAAGCATCATCAGGAGATAGACTCCACCACAAAACCGTGGTCGTATTATAGCAAAATAATTTTATTATTACTTTTGTCCTTAAAAATTTTACCAAATCCTACTAATATTATAAATGCGACAGTTTGTGAGTGTGGATGTATATTTGTTACACTTTTACGGCGAATCCACTGAACCAATATCGATGAAATTTGGTACAATTATTACTTATACACCGGAATAACATATAGGCTATTGAAATCCTGTTAGTTCTACTGAAATAGGATGACATTGCAAAACGCCATCTATTATCGATCTTTCACACGGTAACATCCTCCTGCCCTTATCCCATTCTAAGTGGGGTCGGCATAACATGTAACTAACACGTTGTTACATGATTTGGCTGCGTTTTTACGACCGGCCGCCTGCCTGACGTCAACTTACCTTAGTCGTATTTTACGACTCCTCAGTAAGAAATGAGGTTGGTCTATTCTACTCAACCGGATACTACACGGTGGGTCAACTTACCTTAGTGGCCTTTTACGAACCCTTGGTAAGAAATGAGGTTGGTGTATTCTCCTCAGCCGGATACCACACGACGGGTCGACTTACCTTAGCCGCCATTTACGACACCTCAGTAAGAAATGAGGGTGGTCTATTCTACTAAGCCATCTAACTAAGCAAAACGCCATCTATTATCTATCTTTCACACGGTAACAATCCACGCAAATGCAGTTGCGGGTAAAAGCTAGTTTAATAAAAATAAAAATAAATTCTGGCTTCCCATTACACAGGGAATCCCGGTTTGGGCCCAGGATTTCGCTGTATGTTTATGTTGTGATAAAAAGTTATTGAAGCGTCTAACAAGGTTTTGTAAAGTTGAATAATCGCAAATAAATTTATGCCCGATTCACATTATTCCAGTCCAATAATCCAGCGAGTCAATCCAGTCCAGTGCTGGACTGGATTATATCGTTTACATTATTCCAGCAATTAAAAGCTGTCGCATCTGTACCAATAGAATTCCACAAATAGAACAATACGTTTTCACTGTTTAGCGTGGTAGTCAAGTACTGGATTCAACTGTATTGGCCGTTCACACTATTCCAGTGGCACTGGAATGGGCGAGCTGAAATGAAAAATAGAACGCCAATCCAGTTGACTGGACTGGATTGACCACTGGATTGGTACATTCTAGTGCAGGTTCACATTATTCCAGTAGCATTACAGCGCTGGACTGGAATAATGTGAACCAAGCATGAATAAAGGAATTTCGAGGATTTCTAGACTATGCAAACCCTCACTCAAAACAAACACGCGATTCGAAATAATAAACAGTACACTCTATTATTAGAGAATTGTAAATCTACAAAAAAACTACAAAAAAAGTCCGGGAGAGCATGCATCTCTTGTTAAATCATAGTAACTACTTTAGAACTACGTTCAAAATTTCAAATAAATACACTGATTTCCACTGCCGCCGTGTGGTATCCGGCTGAATAGAATAGTACCACCCTCTTTTCTTACCGAGGTGTCGTAAAAGGCGACTAAGGTAAGTGACTCACCGTGTGGTATCCGGTTAAGTAGAATAGACCACCCTCTTTCTTATCGAGGTGTCGTAAAGTACGACTAAGATAAGTTGACGTCAGGCAGGTAGATAATATACTGATTTCGACTGATTTTCCCATCAGGTACAGCTAGTACGAGTATAATCAGAACAAGCTTATACGTAAGGGGCATGCACTTTGGTTACTTTAAAAGCGGTTCATATCTTCCATTGCGCATCTCAATAATTATAAAAAGCAACTTACCTCACAGACAGAAGTATAATAAGCGGGATCAGCAAAAACACGAGTCTCGTTCGTATCAAGCGATTTTGTCCAGTTTTCGTCGACGCGCGCAACACTGGGTTCGCGCGACGCACGCATTCAAACATGGCGTCACATCCTAGTTATTTCGATTTTATCTTTTTAAGCACATTATCACTGTCACTATGTCCAGAACATTTTCTTTATTGACCACTGTGCACTTAACTTACTTTTGATTTCGTACTTCTGTAAATTATTACTAAGAATTACAAGTATTGAGGTAAAATCTACGAATAGTTTAAAAATGAAAATTGCCGCGTTCGTTTGTAAATTATTTTTAAACTATATCTTGTTAAGTAGTCGTAAGCGTTTTTTAAAGGTAAGTAAAAAAGGATTTATTACATTTTAATATCCCGCTGTGTGGTATTCGGCTGAGTAGAGTAGACCACTAATTTCTTACCGAGGTGTCGTAAAAGGCGACTAAGGTAGTTCGAGCCGCCGTGTAGTATACGGCTGAGTAGAATATATCACCCTCATTTTTTACAGAGGTGTCGCAAAAGGCGACTTATGTAGTTCAAACCGCCGCTTAGTATTTGGCTGAGTAGAATAGACCACTCATTTCTTACCGAGGTGTCGTAAAATGTGAATAAGGTAAGATGACGCGCCGTGTGGTGTCTGACTCAGTAGAATAGACCACTCTCATTTGCTACCGAGGTGTCGTAAAAGGTGACTAAGGTAAGTTGACCCGTCGTGTAGTATCCGGCTGAGTAGAATAGATCACCCTCATTTCTTACAGAGGTGTCGTAAAAGGCGACTAAGGTAAGTTGACGTCAGGCAAGCGGCTGGTTGTAAAATACATTGCCAAATCATGTCACAACATATTTATATGGTATCATGTTGTACTGGCCCCACTAAGAGTGGGATAGCGGCAGGAGGATGACTTATTTTTGGCTAATCACACATGCACATAAAAAATATTTATAGCTCATTCTTAATTTAAAAAATACGTAGATTTTATTTAGTGGGTCTGTAAAATGACGTTTGCTCGCTAGGCACGCGCAAAAAAGACAGGTGATAAACCTCATTTCCTTTCTCTATATCGCAATATGGCACATTTTGGGCTGACTTTCCACTCTAGTATAATAAGTCTATGGCAATCGGACACTGCTAAGTGACAAATAGATTCCTATGTAATGGGGTTAGTGGGTAATCAGCGATATGAAATTTGATAGGTCCGTAACTGGATAGCGGTTGGATATACCCATTTCCATATTATAAGTAGTAAAAACTTGTTTTTTTAATTTTCCAAGTGGGCGATTAAATTCTTAAATAACACAACACTGTGCTTGTTTTTTGGCGCTTTTTTTTTAGCTTAATGAGGCATGTTTTTTCATGATACAAAACGTTTAATTAAACAACCGGTTGTATTGACATTAAAAGAGTAATTCGGTTGCAATGGGCGAGGCTTAGATGAATCTAGTCGGCTTCAAATCGGCTAACTCTCTCACTGACTAAAAACCTGACAGTGCCCCATCACGCTGCTGGTGGCAGGGACAAGGTACCGTTGTACACATCGTCCCCATCCCCGCCAGCAGCAACTCTGAACCCCAGAGTGCGCCACTTCTGAGTCGGGGCCTCTCTAAAAGTGGCCCCTCCCTCCGCTAATCGATGCATCGAGAGCACCGTATGCAGCGACCGCTTCGGGGACCTTTTCAGATGGGCCTCCCGAAGATCTCCGTTCGGAACGCCCGAAGATCCCCGTTAGAATGGCAAACGATGGACTTGAGCGAATCGCCTGCGCCCGGGTCACATGGGGCGGATCGGATCTAAAGACTCGACTTCTCAGAACCACTCCACCGCCTTCTTCCGCGAGATAACGTATTCGGAGAAAGAGGCCAGCGCTTCCCACGACCTCTCCCTGCCCACAATGGCAATAACCAAGGTGGGCACGGAGGGTTTGTGGCTCATCCGCCCGCTGAACCATCCAAGAAGGATAATCTGCGAGCGTGTGCAGCGCCGTGTCAAACTCGGCGCCGCACAAAGCACTCACCGGACGCTTCGCGCCAGGCCACCTTCCACAGATACCACCCGAAACAACCGGAAAGCACCTGAGTCAGGTGGAAGGTGAGGACCCCATGCCTTTTGGCGACCCAACCCTAGGGAATTTATTTATTTTATTTTATTAGGGAATGGGCTGGATGTCCGAAATCGTGCAGAATCCCGCACTCGGCGATTCCAGTCGCCACCTCCATTGGCGAAGGAGTTCCTTAGCTGCTCATGGCTTTGACAACGGTGGTAGGTCTGAGTATGCACCTTGGCCTCTAGGTCCCATGGAGGAGACTCGACTAAGGCGCAGATCGCTTCACCTGCTCGTCTTTTTTAACCATGTTGTGATGTTATTTTGTTTGTTATTTTACAACCGGCCGCCTAACTGATTTTAACTTACTTTAGTCGCCTTTTACGACACCTCGGTAAGAAATGTAGGTGGTCTATCCTACTTAACCGGATCTATACTTATTATATTAATCTAGCGAACGGATTTTTGAGCGGTTTTTATTAAAAGGTTGTGCAATTGTTAGGGAAGGTTTAGGTTAATAGTACATTACGGTTTTACGTAAAATATATTGAAGAGGTTACGCGACGTTAAAAAAAACTCTCCTGCTAGCAGCTTCACTCACGAGCGACGCATAAACCAGAAGAGATACACTATAATATTGTGCTAGAGAATTGTAGATCTACAAAATATTACAAAAAGTTCACGATAACTTGTCTCCATATCTTATGATTTACTCAAAATAATTACTTTTATGTTTAATTCGGGAAAATTTTTGTGACATGCTAGTAATCTATAAGACATATTTAAAAATATTAGCTTAGCTCAACCTAGTAATCTCTCTTTTACCGCTTCAATAATGAACGTTCAATATTGTAAATAAATATTAGCTTGAATTTATTTGAAATACAGAACGATCGATTCGTTGTTTGATCAAGCGTTTGATCAAATATTTGCATATAATTAACCTCTGTATACTTAAGGGGAACTCATTAAGCCACGCTATACATATTCCGTCAATATTTATTACAAATCAATCCGAGGTGAAATATTATTTCGATTTAATGAAATGTATGATTTTTAACCTTTAAATTAAAGGTAGGTGATGATAATACATTAAGCATTTATCATTATATGGATTTTCTTATCAAACATTATATAGGTTATAAAGCAAAATAATTCTTAGATGCCTTTTACGAAACCTTGGTAAGAGATGAGAGTGGTCTATTCTACTCAGGCGGATATCACACGGCATACTCAAATATAATCTCGTTAGTTTTTAATACTGGGTATGCAGGCAACACGGTAATCTCGTGACCAATAGAAAATTGGTAATTTATTTCGATACATATGTATTTAAGTATTTAAAATTATAAATCTATACATTTTTTTTATTTTTATTTTTATTTATTGTTCTTTTTACACATATATTTAGAAAAGAGAAAGAAAAAAAAAACATGTATAAAGGCGGACTTATCCCTAAAACATTACATTTACCAGTTATCTACCATACATTCACAAGTATTAAGTAACTTAGTTTGGAAACGGCCGTTTGTGAAATTTTCCTATATTCTTATACAATTACCATATGCGCAGAAAAAAATTGATCGAAGTCAGTTCTATTAACCGACAATGTAACGGTTTACAATGTAATTTATAGAATTAGGCGTTACTTTGCGAGATCCATAATACAAAAGTAATAATAAAATTATTTTGCTATAATCCGCGATGAAGTAAAATAGAATATACATATTATGCTAAATGTAGAGTGGACAATGCGTTTTCATACCTGATACATGCAGGATTCCTAAAAACACATACATAAACCTTCACGACCGCCAGGCGCCAACACTTTTTGCGATTTTGTCGTGGAGTCTATCTCCTGATTATGCTTCGGTTGCGGGGCGAAACGATTGTTGAATTTGTGATAGTGAACGTATATAGTGCTTGTGTATTGTGGTGGCGGTGGTGGAGGTTTGTGCATATGTTTTTCCGAATCTTGCATAAATCAGGTAAGAAAGGGATTGTCCACTCTACATTTAGCATTATATATATTTTCTATTTTAATTCATCGCCGATTATAACAAAATAATTTTATTATTACTTTTCTATCATTACTTTTGGAATTCGGCGAAGAAAAGCATACTTTCATAATAGATTTATGGAAGTATGCGTTTCCTTTTATCTAATCTTTTAGTTATCTATACTTATTATAGAACAAAATTCCCAAAAGTTGTGTGTATGTGATGGATTTTCTCAAATATCTACTGAAAAGTTTTTATTTACCAGTAAAGGTAAAGTAAGTAGATTACGGTTGTTTGTTAAATATGTTAAAGACGTTGCACAGTTGTAAAATAAACTCGCCTCGCTTAAGTAATTATGGTCTAGACACTTCCAAAATAAATCTTTAACTGTATTTTTAGTATTTCCTTACGTTATATTACAGCACAATGTCTCATTGCAATATTTAGGCATTTCATTAGCGCACTTAGCGTTGCGTACTGAAGTACTAAGTATTACGTAGAACATGCGCGTCTCTTTATTTATAAAATAACGTTACATGTACTGCAAACTGTTTTATAGTTTTTCTGTTGTTCCTTCAAAGATAGTTATATAAATTACTAGTAGTGGACATCAGTGTGTCACAAAGTTTTTCCCGCTTAAATGAAATTATAAGCGAATTATAATTAAATTTACTAACGTAACCTTCCTCAAGAGCTATGCATGATCTATATTAATATCCCTTTCCTCTCCTACCAGCGTGAAATGGATTTCCCCATCCCCAAAGCATAGACGGTGGACGTATCCAATAGCGGAAGCCGTCACCCCTGACCTGCAGCAAATTTGGCCACAAGTTCGGCTTTTCTCGCCAATTGAGAAAAAGATCTTTACAGCGATCCACTAAAAATGAGAAAAAACCCTTCCTCAATAATTGCACTATCTTGTAGAATCACATACAGACAGACAGCTTTTCTGTACTTTGTTTTATAATATATAGACTAGCTGTGCGTACGGTTTCTCCCGTGTGGAAATCAGTGTGAATTGAAAATATGAACATAAATAAATATAGTTATTGTGTCATAAACATAACAGATAGAGACCTGCTTTCCCAAGATTTTTTGTATAATTTTTGTAGATCTACAATTCTCTAGTACATTACTTCAGTGTATTAGCCGTGTGGTATCCGGCTTAGTAGAATAGTACCAGCCTCATTTCTTACCGAGGTGTCCTAAAAAGTGACTAAGGTAAGTCGACCCGCCGTGTGGTATCCGGCTGAGTAGAATAGACCACCCTCATTGCTTACCGAGGTGTCGTAAAAGGCAACTAAGGTAAGTTGACCAACCGTGTGGTATCCGGTTTAGTAGAATGGACTACCCTCCTTCTTACCGAGGTGTAGTAAAATACGACTAAGGCAAGTTGACGTCAGGCAGGCTGCCGGTCGTTAAAACGCAGCTAAATCATGTTACAGCATGTTTATAACATGTTGTGCCGACCTCACATAGAGTGGGATAAGGGCAGGAGAATATATATTACCTCAGTGTATATCTGCTGGTTAAGCGTTGTTAAATTTGTCTTTATTTAAGAATGGCAATAACTGTGACAAGCTTTTACATAACATTCTCTTTGGTAACTTAATTTAAAGTAAATAAATAATATTTCAAGCTGTGGTAGCCCAGCGGTATCACCGTGCGCCTCTTTCGCGAAGGTCTAGGGTTCTAACCCTGGGCAGGCACCAATGAGTTTTCTAGTAAAACTTATGTGTCTAATTGATAATTGCAATTTATCACACGCTTTTCGGTGAAGGAAAACATCGTGAGGAAACCTACATGTCTCTAGAGAATTCTGGGGATATGTGTAACCTACCAATCCGCATTGGAGCAGCGTGGTAGGTCTTAGCTCCAATCCTTCTCTCCAAAAAAAAAAAACGGAGAGAAGAGGCCTATGCCCAGCAGTGGGATAGAAACAGGCCGTTACTTAAATAATATTTTATCAAGGAATCACATAAATAAAATCAATTGAAGTGAGATGTAGAGATTGTTCATGTAATTCTTATCTAGGGTTGTAGATAGAGGAGTTTATAAGGACCGTGTACAAAATTGACAGTTGATAGTCAATCGCGAAAGTTTCCCGTGTAGGGTTCTGCCTATAAAATAAAGTACAATTTGAAAGAAATTATGCAAAAGTTTTAATATTTATATAGCTTTCTCTTTCTGTCATGTATATGGACTTGATAAAGCAAAATGCTGCTTTTTCAAGTACCATTTTATAGTACAGTTTCTTCTAAGGTTTCTAGTAAGATTATTAACAAATGAAATTAGATATTTTGAATATGAAAGTGCAAAACTATTATTGTCTTAACTTATATTTTATTATACATATATGCACTAAAAGCATAATGCCTTTTTACTTTCGGCGATGATCGTTGATCCTGTAATCGTCTATAATCGGCACGATCAACGTGCAAGTGTCCTTTGATGCGTGACCTGTCCTTTGATTCGTGACCGTGATCTGTAACCTTTGATCCGTGTCTGAAAAACCGATCGTAGGCGATCATAGATTGTGTTTGGGCTTAATCGTTTGTAATCGTCGATTATAAAGAGTGATCATAAAGTTTCATCTAACCTGCACCTAAAGGATCTCTAACATAAGAGAAATATACGCTATTATATACATATAATAGCGTTTATTTCTCTTTACAAGAGAATGCTGTTATAGTAATGTGCACTTCGTCCTTAAATTGTCTTATTATGTATAGATTATAATCAACACCCACTTACAATGTATAAGTTATGTTGTTTTATTGTAATGCATTGTCGCTAAAATTATTTCTGCATATTATTCGTATTTATTAGACATTCCATTGTTATTTCACACAGAATTTATATCACACAAAAGAACATCTAGCTGCAATGTACTACATAACACCATTATCACCGATACGATATACAAGCACTACACACATTCACTACGACAATCTCAACGATCGTTTCGCTCGTAACCAAAACATCATCTGGAGACCGCCTCCACGATGAAATAGAAAATCATCGTTTTGAAATTCAAATTTAATGAAAATGTTATTTTTCTATAATAAGCGATAAATCATCAAATTTATTTTATATTGCAAAACATGATAATATTATCATTATATTTGTATTACACTCCTCCGCAAGAATGACTTTATTCTATCAATTGTTTTGAGATTCGTTGACATTGTCTTAGTGAATGTGTTTAGTGCTGGTGCAGTGTTATTGACGGTGGTGGTGTTTTGGTACGTGCGTACGTTAAGGTATGAGAATTGAGAACGGATTTTGCTTCCTAAATTTAGCGTAACATAGAATTTAAAACGCGGATTAAAGAAAAAATATTCTATAATTAGTTATGGAAGCTATCTGAAATGGAGCAGCGTGGTGGATTAAACTCCAATATTTCTCCATGGGAATATTTCTACGGGATAAGCTTTTAAGCTATGGGATAGTGGCATGGTGCTTACTCTTTAGCGAAAGATTATGCTTTACACTTGTGTTATTTACATAAGATGGTGAAATATGTCAACCCGCCGCTGGTAATCGCTGATATACGCGTTCCTTTCACAGTTACTGTATCATATTTTGCCTAACAATATATTACTTAAGTATGAAATATTGCGGAAAGTTCGACTTTCTAGCTAACAGATATTACCTGAATTCGATTATTGAATATAGAATTTAGTTTACATTGACATACGAATTTTTTGCCTTGAAAAATTACCTTTTACCATTCTCGCAATTTTGTATCAGCCTCTTTTTAACAGTGATTTTAAACTGCTGTAATGGCACAGCTGAAATTGATTGCGGAATTTTATTATAGAATCTTATACCCAAACCCACGAACGTTAAATTTAATTCAATTTTTAATTTAATTCACTGTACTTATTTTTACCTCTTTTTTAATTTTAAGCCCTCTTAAGATAAGGGCACTAAAATTTAATTATCTTCCTGCCCTTATCCCACTCTAAGTGGGGTCAGCACAGCATGTTATAAATATGTTGTCACATGATTTTGCTACGTATTTTAGGACCGGCCGCCTGCCTGACGTCAACTTACCTTTGTCGTATTTTACGACACCTCGGTAAGAAAGAGGGTGGTCTATTCTACTAAACCGGATACCACATGGTGGGTCAACTTACCTTAGTCGCCTTTTACGACACCTCGGTAAGAATAAGGGTGGTCTATTCTACTAAACCGGATACCACACGGCGGGTCGACTTAACTTAGTCGCCTTTTACGACACCTCGGTAAGAAAGAGGGTGGTCTATTCTACTCAGCCGGATACCACACGGCGGGTCAACTTACCTTAGTCGCCATTTACGACACCTCGGTAAGAAATGAGGGTGGTACTATTCTATTCAGCTGGATACCACACGGCGGGTCAACTTACCTTAATCGCCATTTACGACACCTCGGTAAGAAATGAGGGTGGTACTATTCTATTCAGCTGGATACCACACGGCGTGGCATTAAAATTTAATATTACTAATTATTTTTTTTTACCTACAACAAACAAAACGCTTATTATTAAATATTTCATACAAAACGGTCAAATGGTGCCCTTATTATTAATTACTAGCCTTATTACCTTACCTTATACCTTACCTAATTGCCTTATACCTTATTATTAATTATTAAATTCAAATTCAAATTCAAAATATTCTTTATTCAAATAAACTTGTAAACAAGTGCTTTTCAATCGTCAACTCTACTGCTGGTTCGGAAAGCTGTTCCTACCGAGAAGAGCCAGCATGAAACTCGGCGGTTGCTCTTTTTAAAAAAATACAATTCTTAATGCTAGTTACATTTAATGTTTCTATCTTGTACAGGGTCGAACAATATTTATATCCACGCATTTTTATCGTCTAAATAATCCTCAACAGTATAGTAGGCTTTCTGTCTTACAATTACTAGTGCCCTTACCTTATATACCATACTATAAATCTTCAATCGAATTGTTTTATCACATGTAATCATTATCAAACTCGAGCTATCACCGACTGCAGACATCTGAGCGCATAATCAGAACTGTAATTCAAACTAAATCCGTATCGACACGCGTACCCGACCGGGAAATCGAACCTGCGACTAACGAAGCGAGGCTACTATAAATCGACACTTGATACTGGCTCAATATTTACTATCGCTGAGGCTAACGAGATTAGGTGTCTGTTATAAATCTGTATGCAGCCAACCATATCTTTATTTAACGTGTATATAAAAGAATTGTTGAATCGAAGTCGATATGAATCTAACTATACTAATATAATACACTATCTACTTGTGATTTTAAGAGTGACATCTACAGAAATAATTTACCAAAATTTAAATGTTTACTGCGTGAATCGTTAATTTTTTAAGGTGTTACTTTTTATACTTAAATTTTTATTTTAAGCTTAAGTACTGCCCTTTTCTTTCTCTTTTTTATTTATTGTTACTTTTTAAAATATGAATTTAAATATTTAGTTTTCGTTCAAATTGTCAAGCGCGTATAGCACCATAAGTACGCATGCTGTGTACACCTGTAAGTAAGGATGTACTTGTGTCAGGACACAATACTGTTTATGTTTAAGTTTAGTTTAAGTGCATTCTTGTTGGTGTTTCAATAAATAAATAAATAAATATTATGTCCTCCTGCCCTTATCCCACTCTAAGTGGGGTCGGCACAACATGTTATTAACATGCTGTAACATGATTTGGCTGCGTATTTACGACCGGCCGCCTGCCTGGCGTCAACTTAACTTAGACTTATTTTACGATACCTCAGCAAGAAGGAGGATGGTCGATTCTACTAAACCGGATACCACACGGTGGGTTCAATTACCTTAGTCGCCTTTGACGACATCTGGGTAAGAAATGAGGGTGGTCTATTCTACTCAGCCGGATGCCACACATATGTTTGTAATGTTTTCACACAAAAATTACTGAACTGATTTCAAAAATTCTTTCGCCATTGGAAAGCTGCATCTTTACTAAGCAACATAGGCTATATTATATTAAAAAAATTAGGGATCCGTAATAAAAATGTGATAAGGTGTAAAGAATTAGTCATAAATATCTGTCATCGCGTGCGCTGCGGAAACTATTGATGATTTAACATAAATAAATCTTTAGTCCGACTTAGTAGACTTTTCACTGCCATGAAATCGGTATGTGAAATCACGGGATATTACTAGTTATAATATATAATAAGTAAGTAGCGGCCTGTTATTCACGCACTGCTGGGCCTCATCTCTCCGTTTTTGGAGAGAAGGTTTTGAGCTAAAACCTACCACGCTGCTCCAATGCGAATTGGTAGGTTACACATATCTCCAGAATTCTCTAGAGATATGCAGGTTTCCTCACGATGTTTTCCTTCACCGAAAAGCTTGTGATAAATTGCAATTATCAATTAGACACATAAGTTTTAACAGAAAAACTCAATGGTGTTTGCCCGGGTTTGAACCCGTGACCTCATCGAAAGAGTCGCACGGTGTAACCGCTGGGCTACCACAGCTTGTAGTCCATGAATTAAGCAAAATAAATAAATAATAAATAAATAAATATATGGGACATTTACACACACGGTCGTCCGTCCTCAAAGTAAGTGACTTAATACTTGTGTTATGGTAGACAGACAACTGGTGAATATATACTTATATATATATTTTTTTAAATACATACTTAAATACAAATATACACCCAGGCTCAAAGACCAACAAATTCATTTATAGAAAATGTTGGCCCTCGGCGGGAATCGAACCCGCGACCCGCGAAGCTGAAGGCAGGGTCACTACCCACTACTCCAACGGGCCAGTCAGAAAATATCCATTGACCAATAACGGAAGAGCGTTTCATTGGTAATGATTATCCAAACACATTACTCTTAGCTGAAACCTTTCGCTAAGCCTCTATAATAGGCCCGGTTGATGAATAGCATCAGTTTGATGTATTGTATCATCGCTTATTGCATTAGTGGGTGATTTATTATATTGCAGAACCACTTATTACCGCCTGTGACACCCACTTTAACTACCAAGCTTTGGGTGTATCTCCACGTAACTTAATTTGCTATTGACAGGCATAATTGCAGGTATAATGATATTACTTGGCTGGTTATCGTCTTATTTTATACTAGCAATCGCCAGCGGCTCCGCCTGCATGGAAACATTAAAACCATTATATAGTATTTTGATAACCATAAAAATGGTAAAAGTGGGTTAACCTTAACATCTAGACATACGCTGTCGCTGACTTTTATTTAGAACTTTTAAAGGGTAACAATTTCTTAATAACTCACCGTTTACTTTACGCACGCACGAAGTTTTGGCCTTTTCGTACAACTTTTTTTATTGCTGCTCCTCTCCTATTCATCTTATCGGGATATTATATAGCCTTAAGCCTTCCGCGATAAAGGAACTAAATATCTTACACTCAAAGAATTTTTCAAATCGCTCCAGTAGTTCCTGAGATTAGCGTTCAAACAATCTATCAAACAAACTCTTCAGCTTTATATATTAGTATAGATTCAAGTCGACTGTTTTCAGTACTTTTGAATCGTCATTTTTTTAAAAGAAGCTACCACTGATTCGAAAGTTTGCTCCTATCAAGAAGAACCAGCAAGAAACTCGCCGGATAATCTTAAAAAAAAAACTACAGTGAAACTACAGTCATAACGCCTATTTTTTTTAATTTTTCCCTTAGAGAATCACGGTGTTTCATGTTATAAATACCACGAATAGCTTTTTTTGTAAAAAAAACCTCATAGCATGATTCCATGTGACATAATGCTATGAAAATTCTGACTTTATTTTCGCAGATTATGGGTTACAGATGAGAGTCAAAGTTTCCTAAGCATGGATTTTATATAGGTATGTATATCCACCTTTAGCTATTCTTGTTTCTATTTATAAATTAATCGGGCTATAGTAGCTTTGTAAGCCTCCAAATCGTTTGTCAATAATAAATCTTAATAGTTTAAGAGATGGCGGTCTTAGGTACTGTTCGGTAAATAAATAATTTTTACAGTTTAAACTTCTGCGTCTACAGTTTAAACTTAAATATTAAAAATATATTTCAAAATTTAGAATTTTAAATACGTTTGTTTTTATTTACAAGCGGTACTTTCTGTAAAAATGCATTTCTCTTCGTACATCTGTAAAAGGTGACAACTCAATCATAGTCATTTAATTTTACTTAAAGCTTGAAAGAATTGAATCATAGATGTACTTGTAGATGTTAATTCTGATATGAACTGTTCTTTGTAAATAAATTTGAGCACACTACGTAATACTATTGATCATTTTAAAATGAAGTTTGGTTGAATTACAAAAATATTTTTTTCATTAACTTTAGATAAAAATATAGTGATTTCATGAACGTTATTACATTTATAAATAGTTTATTTATAATCGAGTAGTTTAATTCGCCAATTCAATGTATCAATTTAATACTTAAAATACTCTCAACTGTGTACCCTGTGTCTTTCCTGGACGCAACGGAAAAATGGCCAACATTTATTGGACTAGTAAATAAGGTTCGATTGTATCAAATTTTATCAGTTATCTTAGCGTGAAAGCCGTAAAAGCGTAACAGACATACAGACTTTTGCATTTATAATATGGGTTTTGCAGTCTTAAATTTTACGCCACTTTCTCTTGGTCTACAAAAGCGCATACCAGCATTTCGTGTAATGAAAATGTATAGGGCTTTGACAGATCGATTGACAGTTTAATACCTCTTAAACGTCATGTCTCCCCATTTATAGTGAAACTATAAAATGCCTCATTTATGAGATAATCTCTGAATGGTGCTTGATTGTTAATGAAACGTCGAGTTATCAAATTTGTATTCATATTTTATGGCTTATAAAGAAAATATTGCTATAGCTATAAAACTATAGTATTAGTAAATGATTGACTAAATAGAAAGTAAGCCAATGCATAAATCTATACTAATATATAAAGCTGAAAAGTTTGTTTGTTTGAACGCGTTAATCTCAGGAACTACTGGACCGACTTGAAATATTCTTTAAGTGTAAGATAGTCCATTTAACGAGGAAGGCTATAGGTTATTACATCACGCTAAGATGAAGAGGAGAGGAGCAGCAATTTAAAAAAATGTGAAAACGGCATAATTTAAAGTTTTCCTTGCGTGTGAACGTCGCCTCAAAAACGTTGCCTCGGTCAGCTAGTCTTATATAAAAGTCTACAAGTACAATGTTGAATTTATACCAGGCGTATAGTATACAGGCGTAGTACAAAAGTTTATTCTTCGCTAAGTTAAGTAGGTTTATGAAAAAACCATGTTCCAATGTATACATAATGTAACGTGGTTGTTAAACAATTCTTTAAAAAAATGTTCTCTATCTAGTAATATATAATCGTAAAACGTATAGATTTTATTAAAGCAATGACGGTTACATATCAGTCTTAAAACATTCAAATTTCATTCAAGGAAAAAAATGCTATGTACGTAATTGAGGGAAATTTTAAATTATCGATCTATTATAATTGTTGATACTCTGTAATAAAATTTCATAATTACGTTTTGTTTGTCTGTGACTCTTCCACTTTTCTGTGTTTCCACCTTGTAAACCAATCGAAGCATCTAAAACTGTCTCAATATATATAAGAAATTTTAAAAATCTTCTAGTCTTTCTATTATCTGGCTAAACACTGGTCATATTTATTTTAATATAACTGTGTAGGAAAGCATTTAAATGCAGTAAAGTTTAAGTAAATTCTATAAAAGATTTAATTTTGTGTTTATGTTTAAAAATTTTAAAACTTATATTGGGATCCCAAATAACAGGACGCCAATCTTAAAAATAAACATATAGTATATGACACATAATCGCCGTTCTAGTTTCAATGTTTCAACGTGATGGTAACCTATAAAAACAATTGGTAATTGTAATCTATTTGTTTCATCTGGACACGAGTGATTAAACAGTTGACCACAAATTGAATGCATTTGATAGCAGTCATGAATAAAAAAAACTTTGAAATACAAAGACAAGACAGGACAAGAGTCAAGACAGAATCGAAATTCATATAGTGTTTAATGCTTGTTTTTGTTTTTTTTTTGTATGATAAGAAAATAAGTTTTCATAAATATTGTTTTGTTATAATTACTTATACTATATTTTTTTGTTCTTATGTATCAAACGTATTCGGTAGATCTAAGAGATGTCACTACAAATAATTTATATGGCAAAACAACGTTTGAGGGTTCAACTTGTAAAATTATAAATGCGTTAATCTGTCTGTCGGTCTGTTTTTTCAGTTCACCCGTACAATTGAAGCTTATCATCATCCTCCTGCCCTTATCCCACTATCAGTGGGGTCTGTACAACATGTTGTCACATGATTTGGCTGCGTTTTTTTGGCCGCCTGCCTGACGTTAACTTACCTCAGTCGTATTTTACGACACCTCGGTAAGAAAGAGGGTGGTCTATTCTACTAAACCCGATACCACACAGTGGGTCAACTTACCTTTGTCGCCTTTTACGACACCTCGGTAAGAAATGAGAGTGGTACTATTCTACTCAGCCGGATACCACACGGCTAATACAATTGAAGCTTATATATATTACTATATACTAGATGAGCCCGAAAAATTACATTTTGAATTACATTTAGTCATTTCTTTAGTAGATTTACTTCTTACGTTGAAAGGCCTAATCTATACTAATATGTAAAGCTGAAAAGTTTGTCTGTTTGATTGTTTGAACGCGCTAATCTCAGGAACTACTGGACCGATTTGCTATATAACATTACGCTAAGATGAATAGGAGAGGAGCAGCAATTTAAAATAAATGAACTTTGACTGACGCCGTTCTTTAAGAAAGCTTTCTTTATATACTAATTTAACAAACAGATGTTATCTACATAACTGAAAGCTTCACATTTCTTTTACGACTTACGATTTCTATACTTGGAGTATCGCTTACAAGTATAAAAGATTTTCTTAAAACGATTCAACAATCAAATATGGAAAATTTATTCAATTATGGACTGTAATAAACAAGAAATAGAGTTTAGATTTGTATGATATAATCACCACTTAAATACGACTCATATGGGTATACTGAGAAGCCAAGTTTTTCTGCAATATAAAGGCAACTCCGATCAATAAATGTCATAGTTTGTATGACCACGGAATACGGGTTCGATTCCTGTTGAAGCAACTGCTCGACGGGTAATTAGACACTAATGAAGCTACGTGTAGTATTCCCAATCTTTCCGTTTTTTGTAGGACATGTCCTTATATTGGGTATCGTGGGAACCTACCGAAAGTAGCGGCTCGTTAACGATATAAATATATAAATTCATCATCCTCCTGCCCTTATCCCACTCTAAGTGGGGTCGGCACAACATGTTACAAACATATTGTCATATGATTTGGCTACGTATTTTACGACCGGCCGCCTGCCTGACGTCAACATACCTTAGTCGTATTTTACCACTCCTCGGTAAGAAAGAGGGTGGTCTATTTTACTCAACCGGATACCAGACGGTGGGTCAACTTACCTTAGTCGCCTTTTACGACACCTCGGTAAGAAATGAGGGTGGTCTATTCTACTCAGCCGGATACCACACGGCGGGTCGACTTACCTTAGTCGCCTTTTACGACACCTCGGTAGGAAATGAGGGTGGTACTATTCTATTCAGCCGGATACCACACGGCGTAAATATATAAATTATAATTTATATTATAATTTTGTAACTCTAACTTATGAAAGTTAAAGTTTTAATTACAGCCTTGATTTACGAACACTGAGGTTGAGTGACGTGAAGAATTTTTGAGATCATAATGTATCTTTGAAATTTTTTTATATAAACGAACCTTAATCCATTTTCTTATATCTTTAATATTTAAATAACTTAATCTTGTATGTATGTATATATATTTTCGGAATCTCGGAAATGGCTCCAACGATTTTCCTGAAATTTAGCATGTAGGGGGTTTTGGGGGAGAAAAATCTATCTAGCTAGGTTTTATGTAAAAAAAAATCGTTTTATCCCTGTTTTTAGGCATTAAAAAATATTAAAATTTACATTGAATTGAATTTTTGCCATTAACTATCAAATCAGCTTAGCTTATTCAGGGAACAGGCAGTCTCGAGAAATGTAAATACCTAGGATCGACCCCCAAATTCCTATTTTTTTTTTTTACGTTTCTTTTTTTATTTTGTAAAAAAATAGCGAGCAAGGCTCGGTGAACTAAGTACTAATTAATTATATGACAAAATTGATCTCATATTAAAATTGGGGCAGCGGTAAGCCAATAATTTAATCCCTCTTTCGACCTTTGTCCAGTAGTGGGATAGTAATCGCCATGTAATGCCATAAGTAGTTAGTGATTTCTGTTACAATTTAGTTTGGGAATATTTCTGTTAAAGGATATATAAAGAACGTTAAAGATTAAATAGTAAATTGCATTAAATTTAAAATCTTTATCCATACTAATATCAGATATACCAAATTGTGTTTGTTTATCCATTTTTTATGTTCTAGAAAAACCACAGGTTAATTTAATTTCATCTTCCTGCCCTTATCCCACTCTAAGTGGGGTCGGGACAACATGTTATAAACATTCTCTCACATGATTTGGCTGCGTTTTTACAAACGGCCGCCTGCCTGACGTCAACTTACCTCAGTCGTCTTTTACGACATCTCGGTAAGAAATGAGGGTGGTCTATTCTACTAAACCGGATACCACACGGTGGGTCGACTTACCTTAGTCGCTTTTTACGATACCTCGGTAAGAAATGAGGGTGGTACTATTCTATTCAGCCGGATACCACACAGCTACACAGGTTGATTTGATTTGTGGTATGTATTTAATGGGAGAGACTGGAGAGTGATATAAACTAATTTACACCTCGATACTGAAGACAAAGCAATTACTGAAAATTCGCAGAAACAAGCTTGTATTTTAATAATGACCATTTATCCTGCTTTTAGAAATTATTGGGTCACCCTAACTTATGGTATAATAAACTTGTTTTTCCGACTACCCTCTTAATTGAGTGCGCTGTGAAATGAAAACATGATATAAATAACAGGTGTAATTCATACTTTATAATCATTTTTTATGACTTGTTATGATTCCGGAATACTTACGGAACCGACTCGTTCTATCTTTTAATTAATTAAATGTTAAATACTTGATAATACGCCGTGTGGTATCCAGCTGAGTAGACCACCCTCATTTCTTACCGAGGTGTCGTAAAAGGCGACTAAGGAAAGTTGACCCACCGTGTGGTATCCGGTTAAGTAGAACAGACCACCCACTTTCTTATCGAAGTGTCGTAATATACGACTAAGGTAAGTTGATGTCAGGTAGGCGGCCGGTCGTAAAATACGTAGCCAAATCATGTGACAATATGTTTATAACATGTTGTGCCGATCCCACTTAGAGTGGGATAAGGGAGGATGATGATGATGATGACACTAACTGATGTTGTTGTTTGAATTGACAAGAAAATTTTGTAGCATATTTTATGCAAAGTTAGTTTATACAGATTATTTGTTCTGGGTGTATATTTGCATTTAAGTATCTATATAAAAATAAAAATAAAATTAAATAAAAATAAAATTAAAATTAAAATATATATAAGTATATATTCACCAGTTGTCTGTCACCCATAACACAAGTATTAAGTTACTTACTTTGGGGACGGACGACCGTGTGTGTAAGTGTCCATACTTAGTATACCCATATCTTTTAAAATAATTTATGTATAGAAACCGGCTATACTCACGTGTTATTTTATCGGATGAGCCCGACTAGTTTACACGTGTAATCTTATTATGTAATTTAATCTTACGTGTAATTTAATAACACGTGAGTATAGCCGGTTTCTATACATAAATTATGAATTCCACTCACGATAGTTTAAATTCTTTTAAAATACTTACTAACAACTTTCATTAATATACGTATTATTAATGTTGTATTTTTGCTTTTAACACTTCCAACACTTGCACACGCAACCAATGAGCATTACTCAGGATCTATTTTCGCTAACGCGAGCCCACTTTCAAGCTATAAACCCAGATAGCCGATAATAACTCATAGCAATTATAGCTTTCACTGTATTGTTGCTGAATGTTTGGGCAAAGTGGGGGATACTACTTATTATTTAAATTCAAATTCAAAATATTCTTTCAAGTGAAATGTTTTCAGTACTTTGAATCGTCAAATGTTTTTAAGAAGCTACCACTGATTCGGAAGTTTGCTCCAACCGAGAAGAACCAGCAAGAAACTCGGCGGATAATCTCTTCAATTTTTTTTTAAAATATTGAAGCTGTCAGCGGTAACACCGTGCAACTCTTTCAATGAGGTCACGGGTTCAAACCCGGTATAGACACCAAAGAGTTTTTCTGTTAAAACTTATGTGTCTAATTGATAATTGCAATTTATCACACGCTTTTCGGTAAAGGAAAACATCGTGAGGAAACCTGTATATCTCTAGAGAATTCTGAAGATATGTGTAACCTACCAATCCGCATTGGAGCAGCGTGGTAGGTCTTAGCTCCAATCCGTCTCTCCAAAAACGGAGAGAAGAGGCCTATTCTCAGCAGTGGGATGGTAACAGGCCGCTACTTACTTACTTTTTGAATATTGAAAAGAAAAAGTATTCCATTTTTGTTTCTAAACGCATAATTTTTACTCACTGTGTAAAAATTATAATTATATTTTGCATGCCGATATGACAGAAAATGTTTTACCTTACTCCTATAATATAGTTGCTCGGTAAAAAAAGGGTTAAATTTCGAATAAATATCTTTCTTTCTTTCTTCTATTTAAGATTTGATCCCGGGTATTTTTACTTCTTTAGTCCGCCCGTTCCCAACTGAGCTATTACAAATTTACAAATGACAGCAAAATTAACCTTTGTATTCTATGTATATTTTAGCTTTTGACTGAAAACAGATATAGTACGACATTTTTTTTATATAAAACCTAGCTAGATTTATCGCCTCTGGAACTCCCTACATACGGAATTTCCTGAAAATCGTTGGAGCTGTTTCCGAAATTCAGATTTCATAATATATATACAACATTCATCATCGTCCTGCCCTTATCCCACTCTAAGTGGGTTGGGCACAACATGTTATAAACATGCTGTCACATGATTTGGCTGCGTTTTTACCACCAGCCGCCTGCCTGACATCAACTTACCTCAGTCGTATTTTACGACACCTCGCTAAGAAAGAGGGTGGTCTATTCTACTAAACCGGATACTACACGGCGGGTCAACTTACCTTAGTCGACTTTTACGACACCTCGGTAAGAAATTAGGTTGGTCTATTTTACTCAACCAGATATCACACGGTGGGTCAACTTACCTTAGTCGCCTTTTACGACACCTCGGTAAGAAATGAGGGCGGTACTATTCTATTCAGCCGGATACCACACAGCGTTATATACAACATTAGCTTATTTAAATAATAAAGATAATGTACTTAATACGTAAATATATGCATACTGTTATAAAGTAGCGGCCTGTTACTATCCCACTGCTGGGCATAGGCCTCTTCTCTCCGTTATTGGAGAGAAGGATTGGAGCTAAGACCTACCACGCGGCTCCAATGCGGATTGGTAGGTTACACATATCTCCAGAATTCTCTAGAGATATGCAGGTTTCCTCACGATGTTTTCCTTCACCGAAAAGCGTGTGATAAATTGCAATTATCAATTAGACACATAAACTTATGTGTACTTAATAGAAAAACTCATTGGTGTCTGCCCGGGTTTGAACCCATGATCGTCTCTAGAGATTCACACGGTCGCACCGCTAGGCCATCCCAGCATACTGTTATAATACTTGAAAATTTAATGTAAATTTTAACAGATTGTTGTAATTATTAAAATTAATGTCTTAATTAGTTAATTTGCAATTGAATAATGCTATTAACAAGATCCATTACAAGGAATTATGTGGGCTTTTAAGTGAATAAATCGAGTGTGTTTAACACGCGGTAAGCCAAAAGTTACTTGTAAAGTGGTTAATATTTCAACCATATCTGGATTTGAGATCTTTACATATTAATTAATATGTGTAGTTACTAGTTAAACACGTGTTTATTTAAACGTGAATTTAAGCATCCATTGCATATTTTCAGTTTTATTTATTTTGTTTTGTAATGTTTTTTTAATAACACGTTATTAAACAAGCCTTCAGTAAGTTGATAAAGAAGTTTTTTATATAATGTACCAAATAAATCAGAAAAACTTATTTTAAAAAATATATTTTTAACTGGAAAATACAGGCTGCAAAACATGACTGATGTTTTGCAGCCTGTATTTTCCAGTTAAAAATAAATCACTACGTTTATAACAATATGTTTTTTGGTGGAGGAAAACAACGTAAGAAATTTGCATATACGTGAATATTTCTGGAGTTTAACATGACAATCCATATCGGAACATTGTAAGCTTTATCCTTGATTGAGAGGAGATAAGGACTTGGCCCAACAGTGGGATATTGTCACGTGGCTACTAATAATCTATAGTAATATATAAAGCTGAAGAGTTTGTTTGTTGGATTGTTTAAACGCAGTAATCTCCGAACTACTGGACCGATTCGAAAAATTCTTTCATTGTAAAATAGTCCATTTATTGAAAAAGGCTATAGGCTATAGGCTATATAACTTTACGTTAAGATGAATAGGAGAAGAGCAGCACTAAAAAATATTAGGAAAACGGCAAAATTTAAAGCTTTCCTTGCGTGCGTTAAGTAAACGGCAATAGTTATTAAAAAATCATGTATTACAAAATTGTTCCTCTCTAAAAGTTCTAAATAAAAGTCCGCGACAGCATATGTCTAGCTTTTAAGGTTGACCCACTTTAACCATGTTTATGGTTATCAATAGACTATATTACGGTTGTAATCTTTCCACGCGGGCGGAGCCGCTGGCGATTGCTAGTATATAATTGACAGGCCCGTTGGAGCAGTGGGTAGTGACCCTGCCTTCAACTCCGCGGGTTGCGGGTTCGATTCCCGCCGAGGGCTAACATTTTCTATAAATGAATTTGTTGGTCTTTGAGCCTGGGTGTATATTTGTATTTAAATATGTATTTAAAATATATAAGTATATATTCACCAGTTGTCTGTCACCCATAACACAAGTATTAAGTTACTAACTTTGGGGACTGACGACCGTGTGTGTAAGTGTCCCATATATTTATTATTTATTTATTTATACAGTTCACCAGAGCCTAAGTATACCTTCATCCTCCTGCCCTTATCCCACTCTAAGTAGGGTCAGTACAACACGTTATAAAGATGTTGTTACAAGATTTGGCTAACTATTTTGCGAACGGTCGTCTGCCGACGTCACTTTCCTAAGTCGCCTTTTGCGACACGTCGGTAAGAAATGATGAAGGAGTCTATTCTACTCAGCCGGATATCACATAGCTAATTACGTATATATACCGTAAAGGAAGGACCGTAAAGCTGTGGTAGCCCAGCGGTAACACTGTGCGCCTCTTTCGAGGAGGTCTAGGGTTCAAAGCCCGGGCAGGCACCAATGAGTTTTCTAGTAAAACTTATGTGTCAAATTGATAATTGCAATTTATCACACGCTTTTCGGTGAAAGAAAACATCGTGAGGAAACCTGCATATCTCTAGAGAATTCTGGGGATATGTGTAACCTACCAATCCGCATTGGAGCAGCGTGGTAGGTCTCAGCTCCAATCCTTCTATCTAAAAACGGAGAGAAGAGGCCTATGCCCAGCAGTGGGATAGTAACAGGCCGTTACTTACTACCGTAAAGGAAATTAAACTCCTAGATCTATATTTCGCACAAAAATATTGCGAATCTATAGTAAGTGTTGCTATAAATAATTCATAGCATAGTGTACTTTTATGAAATAATTATTCATAAAGGGAAAAATCCTTGGCATTTGGGCCAACCGTTATTAAGTGTTATTAAAAACCCAATTTACACATTACTGGCTCGATACTTGCAAGATATTACGTTGCGTAACTAAAAAAATATGGGAAATGTTTCAATCATGTTCCATAACTTTTAGTCATTACTAATTGTGCGTTAGTAATAGGCAAGAAATAGATCATCATCCTCCTGCCCTTATCCCACTCTAAGTGGGGTCGGCACAACATGTTGTAAGCATGTTGTAACATGATTTGTCTACATTTTATACACTTGTTATAAACATGTTGTCAAATGATTTGGTAACGTATTTTACGCCCGGCCCTAACGTCAACTGAACTTAATCGTATTTTATGACACCTTGGTAAAAAAGAGGGCGGTCGTTTCTACTCAACCGTATACTACACGGTGGGCCGACTTACTTTAGTCGCCTTTTACGACACCTCGGTAGGAGGGTGGTCTATTCAACTGAGCCGATTACCACGCGGCGGGCAAGAAAGATGGATAAATAAATTATAGACAAAACCCAGTTTTTTTTTGATGCGGTAATATTTGCTTTGCGATTGTTGAGTTTGTGATAGCGAATGTGTGTAGTGCTTGTGTATTGGTGGCGGCGGTGGAGGTTTGTGCATGTGTTTTTACGAATCCTGCGTGTATCAGATATGAAAACGGATTGTCCACTCTACATTAAGCATTATATATATTTTCTATTATACTTCATCGGGGATTATAGCAAAATAATTTTAGTATTACTTTTGTATTATGGATATAATATATAGATATATATGTGGATTACCTAACAATAAATAAATCTATGAATTAGTTAAGTTTATAATATCTGGGTGACCGAGCTTCGCTCGGTAATTTTTTACAAAAAAAAAACTTTAAAAAAACACCAATTATTTAGTTGGGGATCAATCCTTGTCATTCACATTTGTCGAGGCTGCCCGTTACCCGAATAAGCTACGTCGACTTGACAGTTAATGGCGAAAATTCAATTCAATATAAATGTAAGTAAGTAAATTTTTTAATGCCCAAAAACAGGGTTAAAACAAATTTTTTTTAACATAAAACCTAGCTAGATCAATTTTTCTCCCCAAAACTTCCTACATGTTGAATTTCAGGAAAATCGTTGGAGCCGTTTCCGAGATTCGGAATATATATATATATATATATATATATATATATATATATATATATATATATATATATATATATATATATATATATACAAGATTAACTCATTTAAATATTAAAGATACAGATTCCATTCGAAACGACGAGAAACACAGATGGTATCTTCCTGTCTTCAGATCTTCCAGTTAGTGAACAAATGATCTCTGAAATGTTGTAGAGAGCTGGTGTATATAAGAAGAATCCAGCGTGAAAAAGCGTCTTTAAGAGCCTAGTAATATGACTTTCAATTTGTGGAACAATTTTTAGTGTGGGAACATTAGCCTGTCCAATTGATATTAAGTATTATATTGTTGTTTATAATTGCGCCAATCAAGTATCAAACAAACTGACAGATGAAAAACATAATCCAATTATATCCTTATCTATGATTCATCTAATGCATACGTCTGTAACATTCACAAAATGCAATGTCTGTAATCCTGTCTAGACGTTCGTAAATTTTAAATCTTTGCGGCTGTCAACTTAAAAATTAATTTAATATTATATAGATACGTTTTGTACAAGCAAAATTTTGTTGCCCATTAAATATATTATTTATTAAGAAAAGATAAAAGGCAGAAAAATGACTTACGACTGTTTAACAGAGAGAGAGTTAAAGGCTATCCAAAAACTTGCCTTATTAAAGCCATTACATTAGCTAGCCGCTGTAGTGAATGTGGGTTTAGAAATGATTCTTACCTTATATATTTATATAGACATATAATACATACACACATATAATACAGATATATAACATATGTAACACAACGTACTAGGAACACCTGATTCCGCAATTAAAACTAGATGGCGCCACTGATCGTTTGCTCCGCGCTATCGAAGTGCTTTCATAGTAATATAAGAAGTCCCCATACATTAAGTTATCAGTCAGTCCGACCAAACGGGTACTCGAAAGAGACGTCCGCACCCTTCTCGCACTAGGCGACTCTGTAATACTGGCCGGAGACTTCAACTCCAAACATGGCCAATGGAACTCTCGCCGAACCAACCGGAACGGCACAATACTCCAAGGCCTCAACGGCCTTCCAAACCTCGCTTTTGAGGTGATAGCCCCTAACGAGCCCACCAGATACCCGCCTAACGGGGATCCAAACAGAGCAGATGTGTTAGATATATACATTTTCAAAAATGTAGCTCTCCAGTTACATTCTATAGAAGTCCTGCATGAATTAGACTCGGACCACCGTCCGGTTCTAATTCAGGTAGGGCAATCTACCTCCACGACCCCTCCCACGAAAACGATAATCGACTGGAGTAAATTAGGCGGGAAACTCCAGTCCCTAAATTCAGACCACCTAGATCAAATTCCTGACAAGATAGACTCCGTGGATAGTGCCAAGTTCGCTGTTACCCACCTTACGAAACATATAACAGACTCACTCGAGCGTTGCTCCAAGGAAGTCCCCGACGACCGCGGTCGTGGGAGACTACCGGACGACCTGCGCGACCTACTCAGACGTAAACGTGCCGCCACTAGGGCCCATGACGCATACCCGACAGACGACAACCGGAGAACTCTCCGGCGACTTCAAAGAGAGGTTAGAGAAAAACTCAGCCTCAACCGTCAGTCCGCCTGGGACAACAAACTCTCAGAGATCTCGCCGAGTCACCTGGCTTTCTGGAAACTGGCGAAATCCCTAAGAGGAGACCAGTGTGCAGCTACACCTCCATTGATACGATTAAACCGTCCGGTCGCTTTTGACGACATCGATAAGGCCGAATGCTTGGCTGACAGTCTTGAGGGACAATGTACAAACAATCCCAGTCATCCCGAACACGCCGAATTCCACTCGGAAGTGGAAATGGCGGCGGCTAGGATATCCGCAAAGGCTCCCGAAAGCGAGCCGCTCACTCCCACCACCGGAGAGGAAGTCCGTTCCATTATCCAAAACCTAAAGACCCGCAAGTCCCCAGGTCCCGACTCCATATCCAACAAAGCACTCAAGTGCCTCCCCGACCAACTGATAAACCTATTAGTATTGATTTTCAATGCCCTCCTGTTAGGTTGCTCCTTCCCCGACGAATGGAAGGAAGCAATAGTAATAGGTATTCGTAAACCGGGAAAACCCAGTAATCTCCCGAGCAGCTATCGACCCATCAGTCTGCTCAACAGCTTAGGGAAAGTCTACGAGCGAGTAATCCTCGCTAGACTCAAAACGTCCATGGAGTCGATGAAGCTCATACCGGATGAGCAATTCGGCTTCCGCGCCAAACACACCGCGGTACAACAAGTACACAGACTTACCGAAGCCGTCCTCAATGGCTTCGCCAAAAAACGGTACACCGGTACTGTCTTCTTCGATGTCGCCAAAGCCTTTGACAAGGTTTGGCATGCGGGTTTAATATACAAACTCGCGAACCTAGGAATCCCCGATAGACTCGTTCTTATCATTCGCGATTACCTTACTAATCGCTCATTTAGATATCGTATTGATGGAGCGCTCTCCTCAAGACGTACCTTACGCGCCGGAGTCCCCCAAGGTTCGGTACTCGCACCGTTCCTCTACTCGCTCTATACGAGTGACATCCCACGATTCTCCACTAAAACTAGTGCAGTCACCCACTTAGCCATGTTCGCGGACGATACCGCAATCTATACCACTTGTAGAGATCCCATTACTATAAATGATAGGCTCCAAAGAGCAACCAACCAGCTCGGAAGCTGGTTCCGCCGGTGGAGAATCGAAATTAATCCCGATAAAAGCGCAGCAATGTTCTTTGCGAGATCTAGGAGAGCCATGGACTTCATCCGGACGCCTCCTAGAGTCTCTATTTACAACAAATATATAGATTGGCAAAAGGAAGTCAAATACTTAGGTGTCATCCTCGAACCTACCCTATCCTTCATCCGACACATCCGCGTTGTCCGTAACCGGGCAGCGTTCGCCATGGGACGCCTCAATCCGATACTGTGCAAGGCAAGTAAACTGTCACTTCGCAACAAAGTGACACTTTACAAAACTTGCATCAGACCCATCATGACGTATGCGAGCGTCACGTTCGCGCACGTCCCGAAATCACGACTGTGTCCGTTGCAGACACTTCAAAATCGATTCATGCGTACAGCCACTGGCTGTCCGTGGTTCGTGCGCAACGTGAACCTCCATAGAGATCTCGACCTACCCACGATAGCCGATCTTTTCAGACGATTCTCGACGACTTACTTCGAGAAAGCGTCCATCCACCCAAACCCCCTTATAGTGGCCGCGTCCAACTATAAGGTGTTCAGGCACCCCAATAAGATTCACAGGCGCCCGAAGAGCGTCCTTAACGACCCCGACGATGCTATCACAGCATCCAACAAGATACACACACTACATTTACACAAACAGCGTCTTCGCCGGCGAAGACGAGGTCCCCGCTTGCTTGTGTCAAGCGGCCGCAGCCCTCTGCCGCGGCCGCCGTGACGCAGACTTCTTCCAAGTCATTTATTAGATGCAGCCCTCCAAAAACGCGCCGCCTTAAGCCGAGGTTCGGTCTCGCAGGAGACACCCTTAAGGCGACGCCCCCTGTAGCGCGGGTGCTTGTAATGCACCCGCATGTATCATCCATTTCTCGGCGATGCTTCAGCGCTCGCCCGTCTTATCGGTGACGCTGTCAAAGCCATTAGGGCTAACAGCATTAGTCATATTCGAAAAAAAAAAAAAAAATAAGTTATCAGATCGACATCGCTATCAGATCCTAGGGCTCTAATGTGCATCCTACTGGAACACTACGCCTTAGCGCGTCTGAGACGTTGCATCCTCCGTCCGGCACATCCATACCTGGAATGCCGTGAGGAACCCGTCGTCTGCCCGCGATGCTTTCCGTATTCGTGAATAGCACGCATTCCCGCCCCCGACAGTACGTGCGTCGGGTCATCGTATTACACATATAATAAATAAATAAATAAATAAATAAATATATGGGGCACTTACACACACGGTCGTCCGTCCCCAAAGTAAGTAACTTAATACTTGTGTTATGGTAGACAGAAAACTGGAATATATACTTATATATTTTTTAAATACATACTTAAATAAAAATATACACCCAGGCTCAAAGGCCAACAAATTTATTTATAGAAAATGTTGGCCCTCGGCGGGAATCGAACCCGCGACCCGCGGAGCTACATTACACAGACATATAATACATATATACATGAATATACTCATTCATAAACACACTGATAGTAATGTACAAAGAAAACCTTACACTGTCTCAAGCGTACCACGTCAGTAGTACAATAGCCGTAGGTGAGAGTGGACGTGTAGGGACAAACTGTTATTACGTATTTGAGCAACTCAAACCATAAAAGTAAACTCATACTCTACGTTAAAAAAAACCCTTTATTATGTACTTTTTTATCCTATATGATGGTTCTGTTATGATCGGATATAAAATAATAAATAGTAAGCGTAAAAGAGAGACAGACATACGTTCGCATTGATATTATTATCGTTATTTAGATTAAAATTATCCGCAGACTGTAATACCATGATAAGGAATTTCTAATTCTAAAACATGCGTGTTTATAGATATTGTTCGACCCTGTACAAGATAGAAACGATGAAATGTAACTAGTATTAAGAATTGTATTTTTAAAGGAGCAACCGCCGAGTTTCTTGCTGGCTCTTCTCGAAAGGAACAGCTTTCCGAACCATCAGTAGAGATGACGATTCAAAAGCACTTGTTTACAAGTTTATTTGAATAAAGTATATTTTGAATTTGAATTTAATATATAAAAAGTCTATTTCCAAAATACAGTCAAATTAATTTCAAAGAGTCTAATAATTTCAAAGGTATTTATTAAGGTCATTTACAGAGTAGCCTCAAATTTATTTGGAATGTACCTTTTGAAAATTGGATAGAGAAAAATAACCGAGTGCAATTTCACACACGTGCAATAGAAATCGGATTACGTTAATAGTTTACTCAAAGACCACCTAGGAAATAGGTGGATAGCAAAAAACAAACACCGATTTGCGGGCTTGTTCAATTTAGTTAATCCGATGTCTGAGTGACGGCTGATTGGTTTTTTATAAAAGGATATTTAATCTTTTCGCTACTATGGAACATTTTTTTTATTTAGTGTCTAGTACCTGGGTGATAGAACAATGCCACACACGCCACTCCATCGGTATTTTTTTAATATATAAAAAGGCAAAAAAAAATAAAAAAGGCAAAACATAAGTGGTAATATTTGGGGCTTGAATCTGGGTTTTTTTACTTGCAATGCCACACACGCCACTATTTTTTAAGTATATAAAAAATAAAAAAAAAAACAAAAAAAAGCCAAAAAAAATGAGTGTTGATATCTGGGGCTTGATTCCGCGTATTTTCACTTCTTAGTCCACCCGTTCCCAAATCAGCTATTTTAACTTTACAAGGCCAGCAAAATTAACCTTTGCATTCTATTTTTATTTTAGTAGTTATTCTATACCCGAAAACAGGTAATATACAACATTTATTTTTAATGAAACCTAACTAAATCGATTTTTCACCCCTGAAACCCTCTACATACTAAGTTTTATGTTAATCGTTGGAGCTGTTTCCTAGATTCAGATTCTAAACTAAATTTCAACTATATAAGCCTTACGGACAGAAAAAAGACCTACTATATGGCCCGTTTATTTTGAAAGTGGTGTAAGTCCATTTTCTTTAGTTTAGAGAAAATTAAAGGTTACTATATTTGTTGATTTAAAAATACAGGTAAATTATATGAGGTCTGCCATTGTTTCTATTGTTTTATCAACATTTAATTTGCTGGTTGTCTGGAAGATCATATCATATCGCTATTTAGCGATAAGTCCACCATATTGTATCACTACTTTTGTAATATTTTAGATTATTATTATTTACTTTATACTTTTACTATTGTGGTCCGCCGTGTGGTATCCGGCTGAGTAGAATAGACCAACCTCATTTCGCACCGAGGTGTCGTTAAAGGCGACTAAGGTAAGTCGACCCGCCGTTTTGTATCCGGCTGAGTAGAGCAGACCAACCCCATTTCTTACCGAGGTATCGTAAAAGGCGATTAAGATAAGTTGACCCACGTGTGATATCCGGTTTAATAGAATAGACCCTCTTTCTTACCGAGGTGTCATAAACACGACTAAGGTAAGTTGACGTCAAGCAGGCGGCCGGTCGTAAAAACGCAGCCAAATCATATGACAGCATGTTTATTACATGTTGTGCCAACCCCACTTAGAGTGGGATAAGGGCAGGGGGATGATGATGATGACTTTTACTTTTGTGGTGTTCAATAAAAGTGTTCATTTATCCATCTATTCAAAAAAGATCACATTTATAACATTAGTATGGTTTTAAATAAAAATCTTTCCAGTCATTTGTGTCAATAAAAAGTTAGCGACACCTCTGGAATTTTTTGTATAAGTAACTAATCTCATTGTATGACTGATCGGAATTAATCGATCATATAATTGCGATTGTTATCAAGTGAAGTTTAAGCTTATGAGTCACGATATTTATGTGCATTTATTACCCGATTACGATGCAGCTAAAAGGAGGGTTTATGACTTTAGTTAGTCGTATGTATAGTCATTATTCCTGCTATTTTTCGGAGCGCTTCGATTGTCCATTTTTATTCATTTCCAAAAAAATCCGCAATCAATTTTAGCTTTGCAATTACAGCAGTTAGTAAAATCACTATTAAAGAGAGGCTAATACAAAAAGCCTACTATACTGTTGAGGATTATTTGGACGATGAGTGTATATAGATATTGTTCGACCCTGTACAAGATAGAAACGATTAAATGTAAATAGTATTATAAATTGCATTTTTAAAAGAGTTTTTTGAGTTTTTTGTTAGCTCAGGAATTAGGCGCAATTTAGGCTAGCTTGTTTTGTTAGTTCGTAAGGAACAGCTTTCCGAAGCAGTAGAGTTGACGATTCAAAAGTACTTGTTTACAAGTTTATTTGAATAAAGAATATTTTGAATTGAATTTATTCATTTCTGCAGAATTAACAGAATTTTTATAGTCTATATGTTATTCCGGTATATAAGTAATAACTGTGCCAAATTTCATCGATATTGGTTCGGTGGATTCGCCGTGAAAAAATAAAAAACATACATCTATATACGAGGTGTGTTCAAAAAGTATCGCGAATTTTGAATTTTCTCGGGTTACGTATATTCGAATTTCGTTTTTTTTGTGGCGTTATGTTGGTACAGTTGTCCCTCACTTATGCTGACAAGTTTGGCCATTTTGAATTTTCAGTTAATTGTTGACAGCTGCTTTGCTTGCACGTGTTTTGGTTCGTCTTCGATTTTTCCTTATTCAAAACAATGGACCACGATAACGCCCCTGCTCACACAACGCTGCTTGAACGCGACTTCTTGGCCAAAAACAACACACTAATGATAACGCAGCCACCTTATTCCCCAGATCTGGCTCCCTGTGACTTTTTCTTGTTCCCGAAACTGAAAAGGCCCATGAAAGGACGACGCTACGCCACGACTGACGAGATAAAGACGGCATCGAAGGAGGAGCTGAACAAGATACAAAATAATGATTTTTTGAAGTGCTTCGAAGATTGGAAAAAACGTTGGCACAAGTGTATAATATCCCAGGGGGATTACTTTGAAGGGGACAAAATAAATATTCACGAATAAATAAGTAGTTTTTGAAAATACACAAAATTCGCGATACTTTTTGAACACACCTCGTATATCTATAGTCACAAACTTTTGCATTTATAATATTAGAGGGATATAGTCACAAACTTTTGCATTTATAATATTAGTAGGATATAGTCACAAACTTTTGCATTTATGGATTAGTAGGATGTCATTTTAAGCTGGTTTCCCTACTCTATAACTCTATGAGAATATTAGGCGCCCTATTAATAAATGTCATTTGAAATTAATAAATGCTTTGTCTCGTTCGCACTTAATCAGTATACAACACGTACAACGGTGACAGAACATTAATAATAATAATAAGATTTATGTGTTCCGTGTTTATTAATAATAGAATTACTATGAATTTTAGTAACAAGCGTTGAAAATAATGTATGCGAGTTTCGCAGAATATCTAAGTAGCTTAGAGAATGTGCGCTTGAAAATAGTAGGAAAAGAGTGGAATTATAGTAAATTGTCAAGGAAAATCAAGAACCTTATTATCTATAGTAAAAAATAATACGAAAGTCTGTCTGTTACGCTTTGATGCTGAAGCGATATTGATGAAATTTGGTACAATTTAAACTTATATACTGGTTTAACATATGGGTTAAAAATGTAATTATTTGTATTTTCAGTTTTCACATTTAATTTTTCATTTTTTTATTATTTCAGTATTTTAACAACTGAGGCGACTCTTTAAACTATATTTTTAATGTGTATTGAGCAGCATAAGTTTTTTTAAACAATAATAGTTTTCACGTATTGTTTAATTCTACTTATTTTAAGAATTAATATTTCTCCTGCGCTTATCCCACTTAGTAGGGTCGGTATAACTTCTTATCACATGATTTGGGTAGGTATTTTATAACCGGGTGCCTTCTTCACGGTAACTTAGCTTAGTCGTATTTTAGGACACCTCAGTAAGAAAGAATTGCTCTATTCTACTCAATGCGCATACATGCATACACGGTGGGTCAACTTACCTTAGACACTTTTTATGACACTTCGGCAAGAAATGAGAGTGGTCTATTCTACTCAGCGGGAAACCACACAGCTGGTCGACTTACTTTAGTCGCCTTGTACGACACCTCGGTAAAAAATGAGAGTGGTCTATTCTACTCAACCGGATACCACACGGCATATATAAGTTTAACATATAGGTAAAAAAGTTGCGATTCGCTTTGGGGAATTGAGGTTATTTAATAACTAAGATGACTTTTCCGCCATCTTAATATGTAATGAGCGCCATTAGCTTTTTAATTTGCATTATTTTTATTCTATTTATCTTAAGAATTATTTTAACAAAGCTTTTTATTGAAATGAAATTATGAATTGAGCATAAAAGTAGTTATGGTGAGTTAACCAGAAGAGATAGATACATGATATATTGGACTTTTTTGTAGTATTTTTGTAGATCTACAAGTCTCTAGTATATTATTTTAGTGTATCTCTGCCGGTTTAGACGCGACGCGGTGTACGGATTTATTTGAACGGGTATAAATGTGTATGAAGTATAATAATTAGTGTAGGTTGTCTAACTCGGTACTGAACTTTACACAGACGAAGCTGCAGGAAGATGTTAGTTATATATAACCTTTATAACTGTCCGTACGTCCGATTATTACGTCTTTCACTTCGCACTTGATATCTAAAGTGGCTCAGGTTGCATTCTAAATGCTCTTATTTTATCTCATTTTGACATTTGGAAAACGTTCATCTGTATTCTAGGCTCAAGGAATAATAAACATGACGGCTACCGTTAACAAATTGATTTAGTTCACAGCTAGTTTTGATTGCTTTCATTATTTTAGCGGTCTTGTTTAATGGCTTGTATAAAACCGCGTTTGAGTCACGACTTTATGGGAGTATTGCAAGAAATTTAGTGAAAGAAAATTTTAATATAATTGGAACGTAGAAGATTTTGGTACTGTTTCCTTCTAATCTGTGTAAAAGGCGACTAAGTTGACCCGTCGTTTGGTATCCAGCTGAGTTGAATAGACCACCTTCATTTGCTTACCGAAATGCCATAAAGAGCGACTAAGTTAAGTTGGACCGCCGTGTGGTATCCGCCTGAGTAGAATAGACCGCCCTCATTTCTTGCTAAGGTGTCGTAAAAGGCGACTAAGTTAAGTTGACCTGCCGTGTGGTATCCGGCTGAGTAGAATAGCACACTCTTATTTCTTACCGAGGTGTTGTAAATGCGACTAAGTTAACTTGACCCGCCGTGTGGTATCCGGCTGAGAATAATAGGTCACCCTCGTTTCTTATCGAGGTGGCGTAAAAATTGATTAAGGAAAGTTGACGTCAGACAGACTGCCGGTCGTAAAATACCTTGCCAAATTATATAACAACATGTTTAAAACATGTTGTGACGATTCCACTTAGAGTGAGATAAGAGCAGAGGAATAATGATGATATAGGTTTCAACCTGCAATATGGTCCTTATAAAAAATCAAAAACTTTATCTATAGCTGGCTACTTATAAGTAATCGTCTTGCTTTGTTGTTATAGAGCGAGAGCCCGTGAACCTCAGACCTTCGTCATTTTATAGAAGCTCGCACGCACCTAACTGTAAGTATACTTCGCGCTCGCTCCTATAGCTACCTTACATGCTTGTCTGGCAGGGGTTGGAACTATCAAAAATATCTGGGTAATAAGGAAACATCATCTTATTAATCAAAAATGTTTGGGTAATGAGGAATCATACTTATTATTATCCAAGTAATATATATTAAAATCAGCTTTTATACTATGACGTAAATAGAATTCAAATTTCATGAACTTAAGGGTGTCTGGCAAGGGGTTGCCATGATGCTGTGTCTGGCATTGACTGACGTGATTTTTAATACTCTGAGGGTAATAGCAAAAATCACTCTTTATAATTTGACAAAAGAAGATCGGCATTTTACACGCCTTGAATACCGTTTATCTCCTAAATGCACGATGATCCAAATTTCATAATGTACCATCGTCCTTATCTGCGTTGGGAGCAAGCACTGACTTTCAGCTTTTATAACGAAGGTCTGGGGTTCACGGGCTTTAAGTCCATTTATATAACCTTTTTTATAGTTTAACCGCAGGTGAAGCCGCGGGGCGCGGTTTGTTATAAATTGACGAGTGACCTAATAAAATGAAGTATCAATGCAACAAATAAAATGATAACGATCTTCGCCATAAAAACGTGTCTATGAGTGATTTATATATGATTTCATTGGATTCGTGTAGGACAGACATCTTTTATGTATTTTACCATGTATGTGAGATTTTATGATAAACCAATTGTAACTGAGTAGTATCTACATATAAAAAATATCATTCTGCTTGTATGTACACAGAAATGAAAGAAATCGTGAGAAATAACAAATATGTCCCTTATGTAAATCATGCTCACAATATTATAAATGTATGCTTGTTTGCTCGGTCAAAAATGCCTGAACGGATTGTGATGAAATTTTATAGGAAAATAAATTTTATTAAAACATCAAATTTTTATTCTTAACTTCTGAAGTTGATATAGATTAATTCACGGGTAGAAGCAAGTAATCAAATTTATTTAACCATATAATTACGATGACCCGACGGATGGGGGAAATAATACGTACAGGTGACAGGTACAAGAGTTTAATCGTCACATATACATAGAATATCGCGGACGGAGTCCTTCACGGCATTCCTTAGTTGGATGTACCGGAAGATGCACCGTTTACAGTTGCGCTAAGCGTAGTGTTCCAGTAGGATGCACTGTGTGAGCTTAGGAACTGATAGGCGATGTTGATGATCTCATAACATAATGTATGGGGACTTCTCATATTACTACGAAAGCACTTCGATAGCGCGGAGCAAACGACGAGTGGCGCCATCTAGTTTTGAGTGCGGAATCACGTGTTCCTAGTACGTTGTGTTACAACCATTAATTTTTTGTTACAGTAATATCCAATAAAAATAAATTCTATTCTTTTTCCATAGGAGTGAACATACACGCTAAGTATTAAAGTGACCTAATTAAAAAAAAGTTGCTTTGTGGCAAAATCAATAGAGCGTAGGGTTGCGCTTATAAAACTCCTGAGTATTAAAGAGACCCATAACTTGGAAGAGCAAGATAATACTAGTCTTTTAAAAAGTGGTAGCGTGACGTATAAGAATTACAATCGAACTCAATTTATACTTATTTTGAATTAGGTCAGTTTAATATAGCGTGCGATTTATATCTGAATCAATATTGAGGGAATTTGAAGAAAAAACAATAATTTTCTTATATAAGTAAATTTTTTTTTTTTTTAAATTATCTATATTCACTAAGATTTAAGTTAAGCTTACTAACTTCAATCCTAAATTGAATTTCTGGTTTAAAAAGGTTGGAAAAAACTAAATTTACGCACAACCGGATCAATTCGCTAGTATATATTAATTCATACAACAGACACCCCGCTGTGATGTTAATCGTATGTTTTGTTATAAATGTAACAGATTCTTGCAATTTGTAAGAGGTTAGGTTGTATAAATTATTAATTACCTAGTATCTGTTTCTCTATCTATCCTTACTTAATTTTTCTTCGCGTACTTCAATCATACAGCGATATGAGCGTCACTTATGCGTGTTTTACACTATTAATAGTGATTAATATAAAAATTGAGTGCATTCTTGGTAATGGTGACTGTCTTAGTGTTACCTTAACCTCGTTAAAGCTTTTGACACGGTTTCCGTGTTTGTTTTTTTTGCGAAATCTTTAAGGATATGGGAGGTAATGCCTTCAACTAACTTCATACATTGTTAAGAAAGGGCAGGATATGTGATTAGTCCGAGTTAGTAAATTGTTTTAAACCTTACTTCTGCCATTTGTGGTTTACTGCAGGGTGCATAAATGGTCCAGATTTGTTCCTCGTACAAGTATGGTTATTAAACATACTATCGGAACCGATCAAATGGTATGATGTTTTTTGTGACTGATATGCACAAATAAACATTAACCTGTAGAATTATTACTTATGATTATTCATCAACACGTCTTAACTCTGCGCTTGTTAGTCTAAGATTCCTCTCCCTCAATTATAAATATGCTTCATTTTGAAGACATATTATAGAGATTATATTTTTTTTTTATCTTTCCATGTCTGTTTCTATTATTTGGGGTCAGCCCTGTTCTTTTCTTGGTCCGTCACCTTTGGGCTGATTCAACCGGGCTCTGACAGTGCGAGGGCTTTCTTCATGACATTGGTCTTCGTCTCGTCTCACGAGAAATTATATTAGTTTTATGAATCAATTAACTCCATTTGTGTTACGTTTTTATTTAAAAAGTGAAAGTCTTTAAGACGAGTATTTTACACAGAGATCATTTTGATCGAGAACCATTGCGTCGGATCGTCTAAGAGTCATTATATATTATATAAAGGAGGGGAGCCATAGACCGTCTTATGAGTGTCTAACAAATAACAAAAGAGGGAAGATGTGAGTGGAGATGAGAGAGCCATACTTATCTATGGCTAATCACAAACAATAAAGAGAACAGCCTCATTTGCCTTCTCTTTTTTCGCTGGACACTTTTTCACTAGCTCTCCTAATATCTATGCAGATCGCACGGTGCTGCGATGCCTTCGCTTTTGATGGCGTCGTTTAACTTAACGCAGCAATAGCGTCGTGTATATAGACCATTTGTCAGAATAACTACAGTGTAGTAATTAATTTATAGTACTAGCACCCCGCGGTGATGTTAATTGTGTGTTGTGTTGTTAATGTATTGGGATTGTGCAATTTATACTCGTTGAAGTATAAATAAGTGATTAAATATTATTTATTGGCCATTTTTCTATATATATTTTTCCTCGATTAAGACAAACTTGACATTGGGAGGGTATGATTGTGTTTAACCTTTAATAGCTGACAGATATGTTAGAACGAGATAATTAAATGACCACAATATCTATTACAACCTAATTCATTATACTGTTAATATAAATTTGTAAACGTGTCCGTAAAATAGCTTATCATTGTAAAATTATATTGTCCTATTGGCGCAAGTGGCTTGCTTTCAGCATCGTTGGTTGCGGGTTCGATTATCGCTGAGTTGGTCGGTTGTTGGTTTTCCGATTCTGGTTGTACATATGTATTTATGTACTAACTTGTAAATGTGTATTTAAAAATTATATACGTATATATGTATTTAAATTCAGTATTTGCTATTTTTTTAATATCTAAGATCTAAGATGTTCATCATCATCCTCCTGCACTTATCCCACTCTAAATGGGGTCGGCACAACATGTTACAAACATGTTGTCACATGGTTTGGCTACGTATTTTACGATCGGCCGCCTGTCTGACGTCAACCTTAATCGTATTTTACGACACCTCGGTAAGGAAGAGGGTGGTCTTTTGGGTGGTATTTTACTCAACCGGATACCACACGGTGGATCAACTTACCTTAGTCGCCTTTTACGACACCTCGGTAAGACATAAGGGTGTACTATTCTACTCAGCCGGATACCGTATGGTCGACTTACCTTAGTCGCCTTTTACGAACCTCGATAAGAAATGATGGTGGTACTATTCTATTCAGCCAGATACCACAATTATGAAACCGAAGGTGTTAACATTAGTATAACAGTGACTGGCCCGTGGGTAGTGACCCTGCCTTCAGTTCCGCGGGTCGCGGGTTCGATTCCCGCCGAGGGCCAACATTTTCGATAAATTAATTTGTTGGTCTTTGAGCCTGGGTGTACATTTGTATTAAAGTATGTAATTAAAAAATATATAAGTATATATTCACCAGCTGTCTGTTACCCATAACACAAGTATCAAGTTACTTACTTTGGGGACGGACGTCCGTGTGTGTAAGTGTCCCATATATTTATTTATTTATTTAAAAAAAAAAAGTATAAGAGTGACTCATAGATTCTAAACTAGTTTTTTTTCTCTCACTCATAATTTAATAAATCTCAGGCCACGGTAGGCACGTATCGTTTTACAATCGCCGTGTCTAACGAGGTGGCGTAATAAGCGATTGTAAATTTTATTCGGTTAGGTATATTCTGTTGATTCATCGCCTTTTATTGTCTAGTAATATTTTTACTTTTATATCGCTTGTGTACCGGTTCTTTATGCCGTTAACGTCTCGATTGATATTTCTAACAAATCTTTATTATATAATTTATAGAATTAGGCGTTACTTTGCGGAGATCCATAATACAAAAGTAATAATAAAATTATTTTGCTATAATCCGCGAAGAAGTAAAATAGAAAATATATATAATGCTAAATGTAGAGTGGACAATCGGTTATCATACTTGATACATGCAGGATTCGTAAAAACACATGCACAAACCTCCACCACCGCCACCACAATACACAAGCACTATATACGTTCATTATCACAAACTCAACAATCGTTTCGCCCCGCAACTGAAGCATCATCAGGAGATAGACTCCACGACCAAAATCGCAAAGCGAAGCAATACCCAAATAAGCTTAGTTAAATACTTATCGGTTCAACCACACCATTTATTTTATTTTGCCTGCGAACAAGTGTAACAAGCTTGAACTAGAAACATTTATCTGATCGTTAATGTTTTTTTTAAATCTTTATTAGGGAATAATTATCGAGTGTAGTGTAAAGTAACGACCTGTTACTATCCTAGTATTGGGCATAAGCCTCCTATCTACGTTTTAAGAGAGAAGGATTGGAGCTAAGATCTACAACGGTAGGTTACTCATGTGCCAAGAATTTTTTAGAAGTATGGAGGTATTTTCTCACGATTTCCTTCACCAAAAAGCATGTGATTACTATTATCAATTATACAATCAGTTTTAAACATGTTGTGATGTGGCGTATTTTATGACCGACCTGCTTGACGTCACCTTACCTCAGTCGACTTTTACGACACTTCGGTAAGAAATGAGGGTTGTGTTTTCTATTTAACCAGATAGCACACGGTGGAATGGTAATGATTATATGAATTATATATAATCTATGAGTTGTTAATAAATCTTTATATGACCAAAATTATTATAATCAATCAAAGATGTGCGAAAAATCATCCATACTAATATATAAAGCTGAAGAGTTTGTATGTTTATTTGAACGCGCTAATCTCAGAAACTACTGGACCGATTTCAAAGCTTTAAATTTTGCCGTTCTCGTAATATTTTTTATTGCTGCTCCTCTCCTATTCATTTTAGCATGATGTTATATAGCCTATAGCCTTCCTCAATAAATGGACTATCTTCCAGTCAAAGAATTTTTCAAATCGGTCTAGTAGTCCCTGAGATTAGCGCGTTTAAATAATCAAACAAACAAACAACCTCTTCAGCTTTATATATTAGTATAAATAATTTTTCGTACATCTTTGTTTGATTATTATAATTATTGACATACAAACAAAGAAACTAGTATAATATATATTGGTATAGATAATTTTTAGTCAATAATAGTCTGTGGAAAAAAAATTAGATAATCCACAGAAGCCGCCATTTTTATCTAATTGGCAATAAACATTTACAGTTCGGGAATCATTTGATCGAATACACAGATAAAATATATACCTTAAACAGATTGTGGCTCATTAAGTTATAAATCAATGGAATTAATTTCCATAAATCTACACGATTCAATTAGCCCGTAAAAATTAATTGGTAGCTACACATTTTCGGACGTTAAAATTGACATATTGCTAAAATAATATGATTAAGGATTTAATTTATTAACAAGTTATTTACGTGGGTAGTTCTTAATATGGCAACACAGCTCCCAGTATATTTTTTAATTGCTTCGTCTTTTAATGTAAATTGATTTTATTTTGCGATTAAGCTTTTTGTAGACCACCCTCATTTGTTACCGAGTGGTCGTAAAAGGCGACTAAGGTAAGTTGACCCGCAGTGTGGTTTCCGGCTGAGTACATAAGACAACCCTCATTTCTTACCGAGGTATCGTAAAATACGAAAAAGCAGGCGAAATGTTGTTTTGCCTGCTTTTCACTATCGGCGATGATTATTACTCGTGTGATTGTCTATAATCGACACGATCATCAAACAGGACAGGCATCAATTGACACGTGCAAGTGTCAATTGATGCCTGTCCGAAACCGACAATTTTTGCCTTGTAGGCGATCATAAGAGATCATAGACGATGATTACGGATCTTCTGTAAAATATAAAAAGACTGACTTCACTCCATACTTTTGAATCTTTTAATATGAAAACTTGCTTAAATTACAACTTGTGTCAGTTAAAATATTTCTGGTATTTAGTTTTAATCATTAAATCCAATCGTAAATTTTATAATCGAATTAAGTTACGAAACTGGGTAAATCTGGTCCATGTTGTAACGGAACGAGGAAATTAAATAAAAAAAGGTTAATAGACGAAATTAAGTTTGCGACGACAGGTATGTTGGGCCTTAATTAATAAAACAAGTTTAAAAATGATCTGACGATGTAAAACAACTCATTATTGCATTTTTTTTTCGTCGGCCTGAATGTGTGCTTATTAAGGAACCATTTTTAAACCTGCGTTAGGATTATATGTAGTATGGGCATAAGTCTCTGCGTTTTTGAAGAGAAGGACTGGAACTAAGTTCTACCACACTGCTTCAGTGTGAGTTGGTAGGTTACACATATCTCCAAAATTCTCTAGAGAAATGGTAGGTTAGTAGGTTTCCTCACGACGTTTTCCTTCACCGAAAAGCGTGTAACAAATTGCAATTATCAATTAGACACAAGTTTACTACAAAACTCTTTGTTTCCCGCCGGGGGTTTAAATCCATAATCGTCTCTAGAGAGTCGCACAGTCTCACCACTGTGCTATCACAGCTTTTTATTTTTAAACTGTAACACAATAAACATTGATTTATAATCTGATATAATTAGCTCATATATAAATTTAAGTATAAAAGCGCATTAAAAAAGCTAATATACAAATATTTAGATCGTTAAAGCAAAACGTGAAAAATTTACATTTTATCGCGTGATAAATTTAGCGTAAATCCAATTAATATTTAGTTTAGAGTTTAAAACTGATTTCGCTATTGATAATACGAATGTGTGCAGTAAAATCATAAAGTTATGTAAATTAGCAATAATAGGACAAGAAAAAGATGCTGTTTTTTATATTGTTATTATTTTATATTGTTACTAGCAATGAGCCGCGTGGAAATATTAAATTCGTAATTTAGCATTTTGATAACCATAAAAATGGTTTCAGTGGGTTCACTTTAAAAACTAGATATATGCTGTCGCGGACTTTTATTTAGAACTTTTAGAGAGGAATAATTTTGTAATACATGATTTTTGAATAACTATCACCGTTTAATTAGCGCACGCAAGGAAAGCTTTAAAATTTGCCGTTTTCGTAATATTTTTTATTGCTGCTCCTCTCCTATTCATCTTAGCGTGATGTTATATATGATGTTATATAGCCTTTCTCGATAAATGGACTTACACTCAAAGAATTTTTCAAATCATTATAGTTTGAGATTATAGAAAAACCATTTTATTATTACTTTTGTTTTAGTTTCATCTGTAATAAAGAAATGGCGACTACTTCATTCATTTGTGTACCAGTTATTGTTATATATTTAATTCACAAATAATATTTTAAATTCCGAGTATATTTAAATCGTTTTTGACTTTTCTGTTCAAAATAATGTTAACATGAACAAAAATTATATGCACGATATAATAAAACTAGAACCTATTTAATTTGCAAGCATAGCATATACTTCAGACATACTTGCCAACTTAGCTATAAGCGATCAAGTCTAACATTGCAAATTTTTAGTAAACGAGTGTTAATTCTGTTCCAATAATAGCGAAATAGTAATTTGCTAAATTGCGTAAAATATATTTTAAATGGTAAATACATTCACTATTTTTAGTTTTAAAATGTTTAATATGTACTTATGTAGTAAGTAAGTAACGGCCTGTTACTATCCCACAACTGGGCATAGGCCTCTTCTCTCCATTTTTTTTGGAGAGAAGGATTGGAGCTAAGACCTACCACGCTGCTCCAATGTGGATTGGTAGGTTAGACATATCCCCAGAATTCTCTAGAGATATGCAGGTTTCCACCTCCAATGTGGATTGGTAGGTTAGACATATCCCCAGAATTCTCTAGAGATATGCAGGTTTCGAGCTGTGATGGCCTAGCGGTGCGACCGTGTGAATCTCTAGAGACGATCACGTGTTCAAACCCGGGCAGACACCAATGAGTTTTTCTATTAAAACTTATGTGTCTAATTGATAATTGCAATTTATCACACGCTTTTCGGTGAAGGAAAACATCGTGAGGAAACCTGCATATCTCTAGAGAATTCTGGAGATATGTGTAACCTACCAATCCGCATTGGAGCAGCGTGGTAGGTCTTAGCTCCAATCCTTCTCTCCATTAACGGAGAGAAGAGGCCTATGCCCAGCAGTGGGATAGTAACAGGCCGCTACTTACTTACTTTTTTTATGCAGGTTTCCTCACGATGTTTTCCTTCACCGAAAAGCGTGTCATAAATTGCCATTATCAATTAGACACATAAGTATTACTAGAAAACTCATTGGTGCCTGTCCGGGGTTTGAACCCTAGACCTCCTCGAAAGAGGCACACGGTGTTACCTCTGGGCTAACACAGCTTGCTATGTACTTATGTACTCGAATGTAAATATTTTATAAGACCGAAATCAGTCTAACCTAGTTTACTTAACGAAATATTCAAGAGATTTTATTTTATTTATGTATAGATAGATGTATAAAAGCTGAAGAATTGAAAAGTATGAAGTAAATTTAAGGATATTTAAATTACTCATTTACTTTTGTTTCGATTGAAAAAAACATATCACTACAGTATAAAACAAAGTCGCTTTCCCTGTCTGTCACTATGTATGCTTAAATCTTTATAACTACGCAACAGATTTTGTTGCGGGTTTTTTAATAAATAGAGTGATTGAAGAGGAAGGTTTATATGTATAATATATAATAACATTCAATACCGAGTAGAGAAATACTGTAATTTTTGAGGTTTCTAATCATCATCTTCCTGCCCTTATCCCACTCCAAGAAGGGGCGGCACAACATGTTATAAACATGCTGTCACATGATTTGGCTGCGTTTTTACGACCGGCCGCCTGCCTGACGTCAATTTACCTTAGTCGTATTTTTCGACACTTCGGTAAGAAAGAGGGTGGTCTATTCTACTAAACCGGATACCACACGGTGGGTCAACTTACCTTAGTCACCTTTTACGACACCTTGGTAAGAAATGAGGTTGGTCTATTCTACTCAGCCGGATACCACAAGGCCGGTCGACTTACTTTAGACGCCTTTTACGACACGTCGGTAAGAAATGAGGGTGGTACTATTCTATTCAGCCGGATACCACACGGCGTTATTTTTCAGGTTTCAAATGTGATGTCGTAAATAATTACTTTTTTTTCGCTTACATTGCAAACGCAGACTGAACCCTACGAGATTTATCAAAATATTGTACTAAGGTAAACTAAACTTGACATAGACTATATATATTATACCCGAACGAAGCCGGAGCGGGCCGCTAGTAATATATAAAACCGCTCAAATGAACTGGCAGTAATAAAAGTAATGTACTATTTGACAAAATTCAAATGAAACTTATAAAAATTACTTATAACCAAAATTGAAGTTAAATGTTTTTTTTAATTACATATATTTTTACGAATATAAGTGCAATTGATATAACTTACTACTTTCATTTATAACATTCGTTCCTTTATTACTTTCAGGGTTCACTTTGAGGGTTTAATTTAATAACGTATAAGAAAATAATGTTTTAGTATACTATTTATATTTTTGAATAGGCAGAGCTTTAGTACCACTTTTCGGAAAATGTTCAAACTCACTTTCAAATTTATTTTGTTTTGTATTTTGTCCTATTCTTAACATCTAACAGTTTGTAGATATTTAATAATATAATAATATTTATTTCAAATACAATACTTCAAGTAAACAAATAATGGATCGATAATTATTAATAATGAATGATTATAAACAATATATCCTGTAAAAGAGTTTGTTGTGAAAATTTTATTAACTTCGAAAAGAGAGCTTCACATATTTTATGCATTATTTATATGAAAAGAACTTGTTAGATATTTACATAATGATGACACTGTCTATTAGGGGTCAAGATTATAGAGGCGTCAGAATTTCGAATTATAATACCGGAATATATAATTAACCTATTTTTTATTCAAGATAAAATTCTGAGTTTAATTAAGGTTTTACAAACTAATTCAATTCAATTATTCAATTGTTCAATTGATCAATGGATGTGATTTTTTTCCTTTAACCCGTTATAACGACTTTTTCAAGATTGAAAATAGTTCGAAATAAAAATTTATACCCGTGAAATCGTTTTTTGATGTTTAAGCAAACTGCATTGTATAAATATATATCATATATTTTTTCAATAATTTATTTTCCCTGAAAAATCTGTTATTAGCTTTCCAAATATTTCAATATAAAAAAATTTGAACTTACAAATTTTACGTACGATTTTACCTCAATGCGTGTCAAAATTAGAAAAATATAACTCACTTTTTTAATTAATAATACACTTTCACAAATAGTTCACTTATTATAATGGCATACGTAAAGTTATACTGAAACACCGTACGGAAAATTTTGCGGTGTAATAAAATTTTCCGTAAAACTTTTCACGTAAATTTCGGCACGAATCGTAAGGCTCGCTCCACGCGTGCATTCGAACCGAGCTCCCAGCATCCACTAAGAGTGAATCGGAATGAGTTGTTTCGTGACATTTATTTTGTTGCGCTTCGATGGTTTTTCGTCTATTGCTAGTAAGTTAGTAAGTTGATATTTTTCAGTATTCAGTCTGTATACGACCTTCGAAAATGTTTAGAATTTTGAATTCAAACCATAGAATTCAGATCTTTATTCAGGTTTCTGTCGATTAAAATTAAACTTGACTCCCTATAACTTTAGTTAAAATTTGTAATAACTGTTCAATATTTATTTTAAAATACAAAATATTTAAAAATTGTTAGAAGCCGTGTTGTATTCGGCTGAGTAGAATAGATCGCCCTCATTCCTTACTGAGGTGTCGTCGATTAAGATAAGTTGACCCACCGTGTGATACCTGGCAGAGTAGAATAAACCACCCTCTTTCTTACCGAGGATACACGGGTTCAAATTCCAGGCAGGAACCAATGAGTGTTTCCGTTAAAAACTTGTGTCTAATTGATGATTACAATTTATCACCAGATTTCGGTTAAGAACAATAGGATGAAACCTGTAAATTTCTGGAAAATTCTGGGGATATGTGTGACCTATCAATCCGCATTGGAGTAGCGTGGTGGGTTCTAACTCTTCTCTCCAAAAACGGAGGAGACCTATCCCACTGGGATAGTTACAGGCCGTAACATAATTAAGGGTATTGAAACCTAAAATAGGCGAAAACAACTTGTACTATAACTTTATCTTTCTTTAATATTTAAATGAACTAATCCATAATAAGGCTCCAACGATTTTTATGAATTTCACTATGTAGGAGTTTCGGGGGCGATAAATAGATCAAGCTTGATTATATATTAAAAAAATGTCGTTTTATTCGTGTTTTCAGACATTGAAAACTGCTAACTCATAAATAGAATAGACAATTTATTTTTGGTGTCATTTGCAAAGTTGTAATAGCTCATTTGGGAACAGATGGACTGAAGAAGTGAAAATACCCAGGATCTAGTCTCAGATAACGCCAGCCCTTGTTTTATTGCATTTTATTATATGTTACTAAACTAATTGTATTAATAAAAGATGTATTCTAAATCAGTTTTTTTTTTCATGAAAAATGCTAAAATAAAATCAAAGCAAACTTTCATCCGCTATTCGCGGGCTAGCTGCTAATGACAGCAGCTGTCACATCTCCCACGTCAAAATGGCGCGAAAGGCTGTGGCAAGATGTGACGTCATGACTTGCTTGCTTGCTTGCTTGCAGTAAGGACAAGGCGGCGTTGTTACATATATTTAAAAAAAATTACCGAGCTCGGTTACAAAGGTACTATCTATTAAACCGCACACGCAACCGTGATATTAAGTAAGTTAAAATATACAAAACCTTTGATGCATAATCATGGTTGTCATATCAACATCATCTGATGATTATCTTTAACGCCTCGAGGTGGGTAGTTATCTTTTTATCACTCGCTCGAGCACTTTACATAGCGCAGCCTGTTCATATTAATTAAATACGCTACTGGTAATTTTAGACCTTATTTTGTGAGAAGGCTTTTGTTTTCTATATGTACATAATCTAAATACTTAGCGTTACTTTACGGAGATCCATAATCATCATCCTCCTGCCCTTATCCCACTCTAAGTGGGGTCGGCACAACATGTTATAAACACGCTGTTACATGATTTGGCTGCGTTTTTACGACCGGCCGCCTGCCTGACGTCAACTTACCTCAGTCGTATTTTACGACACCTCGGTAAGAATGAGGGTGGTCTATTCTACTAAACCGGATACCACACGGTGGGTCAACTTACCTTAGTCGCCTTTTACGACACCTCGGTAAGAAATGAGATTGGTCTATTCTACTCAGCCCGATACCAAACGGCGGTTCGACTTACCTTAGTCGCCTTTTACGACACCTCGGTAAGAAAAGAGGGTGGTACTATTCTATTCAGCCGGATACCACTATTACTTTACATTATGGATGTCTTTACGGAGATCCATAATATAAAGTAATAATAATATTATCTTTAATATTTAAATGAGTTAATCTATATATATAATTTTATTTTCATAGCCGTGTGGTATCTGGCTAAGTAGAATAGTACCACCCTCATTTTTTACCGAGGTGTTGTAAAAGGCGACTAAGTTAAGTTGACCCACCGTGTGGTATCCGGTTTAGTAGAATAGACCACCCTCCTTCTTACCGAGGTGTCGTAATATACGACTAGGGCAAGTTCACGTCAGGCAGGCGGCCGGTTGTAAAAACGTTGCCAAATCATGTTACTTATCCCACTTAGAGTGGGATAAGGGCAGGAGGATATAATATATATAATTATATTTTCTGAATCTCGGAAACGGCTCTAACGATTTTCCTGAAATTCAGCATGTAGGGGGTTTGGGGCGGAGGAATCGATCTAGTTATAGGTTTTATTAAAAAAATGTTATTTTATCCTTTGAAAAAATTGCTAAAAAAGAAATATGTATTAAAGCTTAAATTTGATTTTTCTCATATGTAACCGGCCATTTCTTTCGTTTATTTTTTTTATTTAATTCTTTTTATCATTAAAAAAAATTATCGAGCAAGGCTTGGTCAAAGTACTTTTGCTTTACATACAATACATTTTATCACGAATTATCCGTGATAAAATGTATATTTTTTGCTGATTACTTTTGTAATTTTAATTTTGTTATTGATTCAACAACGGCTTCTGTCTAAGACTTTATTGGCGTGTTTCTTTATAGCAATGTCTTCAGTTATTGTTTTTAACACAAGACGAAATAAAACTACGAAGTTCACCAAAAGAACCTACGAACACCCGTAACCGAAGCATTTTGGAATTATGCATCAGTCACGGGATAGAGCAATCGTTGAGATTATCGTAGGAAATGTGTGTAGTGTGTTGTTTTTGGTGGTGTCTTGTGATACCTATGAAAATGGTTTTGCTTCTTACATTTATCAGTGTATAGATTTTCTTGACAAACGCGAATTATAGCAAAGTCTATCATAACTTTTGTAGAGTCAAGCGTTAAGGAAACAAATACGCATACAGCGTCATTTAGTGTGAATTAACTGTCCGATATATTCGACCCTCTTAAGCAAAGGATTGGAAAATCTTAAATTGGACAGTATTCGATACGCCATTTTGTTCCGCATATTAAAAGGCGGTAACAAGCAAGTTTAGCCATAGACAAAGCTTGTTTTTAATAACTGTGATGCTTGTATAATCTGTTTAATATTTTTGAAACGATTGATAATTGAATGAGTTAATATTTAGTTATATGGACAACAGATATTAGACTTTAATTTACTATAAGTGATAAAATTCTTGTCAGGTAAATTATAATTAAGTTTCTTTAAATTGTACTTATGCTTTATGCTTTACCGCTGTATATTTGTCAAATTCTATTGTATATACTAGTGTTGTACTACACATAGCTTGTATTATCTGTTTTCTTTCTTATTTCTGGTTCCAAAGTTAAAGTTAAAGTATAAATAAAAGGTAACATCACAACAAAATGTAACATATTATTGACTATGGGCTTTGTAACACGGACTACGCGACACGGAACTAGCGACACGGACTTCATGACACGGATTTAGCGACACGGACTTAGCGACTAGAACTTAGCGACATGAATTTCGCGACACGGACTTCGCGACACGGACTTTGCGACACGGACTACGCGACAGAACTGTACGATACCGCCTATTTGACACAGACCATATACACTGTAATCTTTGTCACAGACTGCATATATAAGAACCTATTTGACTGCATATATAATAGCTTGACTATTTGACTGCATATATAATAGCTTGACTATTTGACTGCATATATAAGAACCTATTTGATACTTTCAGTTCTTTCTCTTCTTTCTATATTTCTTAGTTATTCTATTTCAGAGAAATTTGATTTAACAGCCATCATGATTTCGTTCGAATTTTGAATAATCTACTTTTATCTTGACAATTTACTGTTTTTTAACATTGACAGGTGAGACGTACGTAACAATAATAAAACTGTTATACAAAGTCTTATGTTATAAAGGAGTCCCTCATTAAAAAATTTATTAACTAGAGCTTGGCTACTGTTTATATTTTAGTTTGTTTAATTTATTTCAGATTTTAGTATAGAATTTTATATTATATATTATTGCATATGTATTTTATTGTATAGTATATTGACTGGTTCGTTGTCGCAGTGGGTAGTGACCCTGCCTTCAGCTTCGCGGCTCGCGAGTTTAATTCCCGCCGAGGGCCAACATTTTCTATAAATGAATTTGTTGGTCTTCGAATCTGGGTTTATATTTGTATTTAATTGTGTATTTAAAAATTAATTATATAAGTATATATTCATTAGTTGTCTGTCTACCATGTCGACGGACGACCGTTTGTGTAAGTGTCCCATATAATAATTTATTTATTATAGAATATTTAAAAAAATATTGTTATCTTTGTGTAAATTAAAATCTTATTCAGAAACTATATTGAGAACACAGTCATAACAATTTTTAATATACGGGCTTCCCTAGACAGGGATCCGGCAGAATCTCAGCGTTGCTGGTATTTTTTACCTCCAACACTAAGCTGACCCAGAACCTTTTCATTGGCACGACACACTCTAAATTCACCTTTTATATAATTTTTTGTTGTTATTGCTTCTCTCTGTGTGTAATTTGTTTATTTTGTGTTGTGTGAATGAATAAAGCTATTCTATTCTAAACTAATCTTATTAAAAATTTGTGCGTGAATACAAGAAATGCAATAGGATAACGGTTCGGACCAGCCGTTGATGTCTTTTCTACAACTGGTTGTAGCTGGTCAGTCGGAAATCGAACCACTTGTGCGAGTACAGTAATCAGATCACATTCCTAACTTGAAATGTATATAAACCTTAACCACCCTACTAATATCTAGTTCAATTCTTATACTGCAATTGCTGTTCAAAAGAACTATTTGCCTTTGCATGTTAAACAAATTCCGTCTCTTTCTGTATTTAAAAAATCAAGTTAAAGAATTCTAACATCATCTTCCTGCCCTTATCCCACTTTAAGTAGGGTCATTTGACATGATTTGGCCACGTAATTTACGACCAGCCGCCTGCCTGACATCAACTCATCAAGAAATCAGGGTGGTCTATCTTACTCAGCCAGATACCACAAAGTGGGTCAACTTACCTTAGTCGTCTTATACGACACCTCGATAAGAAATGAGGGTGGTATATTCTACTCAGCCGGATAGCACACGGCGCGTCAACTTCACATTGGTCAAATTTTACGATACCTCTGTAAGAAAGAGGGTGATACACGGCGTTCATTTAAAATAATTTCGTTGATGTATGTTTGTTACTCTTTCACGGCGAATCCGCTGACAAATATCGATGAAATTTGGCACAATTATTCCTTATACACCGGAATAACAAAAAGACTATAGAAATCCTTTTGATAAGCGCAATCAATTATTTTATTTTATTTTTATTTATTAGGATAACCAACAAGACTTACATTATTAATACTATAAAATACTCTACAAACTATTCAATTAAATGTCGTCTTAATTATAGGTTACCACGGCATGTAATAGGGACGCGTACATTATTTAAATATATTACAAAATAAAATATTATATTAATGTAAAATTATCATCATCCTGCTGCCCTTATCCCACTCTAAGTGGGGTCGGCACAACATGTTTAAACATGTTGTTATATGATTTGGCTGCATTTTTACGACCGGCCGCCTGCCTGACGTCAACTTACCTTAGTCGTATTTTACGACACCTCGGTAAGAAGGGTGGTCTATTCTACTAAACCGGATACCACACGGTGGATCAACTTACCTTAGTCGCCTTTTACGACACCTCGGTAAGAAATGAGGGTGGTCTATTGTCTATTCTACTCAGCCGGATACCACATGGCGGGCCGCCTTTTACGAAACCTCGGTAAGAAATGAAAGTGGTACTATTCTATTCAGCCGGATACCACACGGCGTATTAAATTAAAATTATAAAATACAAAATTTAATAAAATTGTAAACTTAATTATTTCTTTCTTATTTCTTTTAATAATTATCAACATATCACGCGACAACAGTCCACGCGAACAGGCGCAGGGCAGGAGAATGATGAGAATTTTAAAGATTACTTGAGTCGTAAGTTGTATTAATCGTAATAATTTTCTCCAATCAATAATTATTTGAATACCTCTACATCGATCAAATAACAATTTAGTATGCTCTCTATATTCATAGGTTACCGTAGCCGCTGGCGGAATAGGTGTAACTGAATAATTATTCATGCAAATGTTAATGAATATAAAGTTATTCGTCCGTCTAGATGAACTTATCTCATGAATTTATGCATCTATCCCGTTACTCAGTAAGGTTCCGTTTCAGCCGCAAACCACAGATTTCCCTAATATCTGGAGTAGCGTTAGTAAAAAAATAGTGACCATAATTTATTTCTAAATTCAAACTAAATGCCATGTCTATTAAATTATTAATGGTATGACAGATTACGACACGATTTTTATGGAACGTTTTGGAAGCGTTTCCGAATCGATACGACATAAGTACTTTCAAAAAGCGTATTTTCCACCTTTTTAAAGTACGCCAATACACAAGCTCTGCAAGAGGTCGTGGGTGGCGGTGATTACTTGAGGTGTACCGCAAGCTCGTTTTCCATACTATTCAATAAAAATAAATCAAAATTCAAAATCTTATGGTAACTTCTTCCAAGTTACCATAAGATTTTGAACTTGATACACAAAACCATACTAATAAAAATACTTTTTTCTTACTAGAACTAGTGCTCTTTTAGTTGTAAGGAGCAATTCTAACATTTCTTTAAAATAAAACGGGGTTTGAGATGATGTCGATAGGGCACGCATCTTCAAATAGTATGGCAAGAAGTGCGGGAGAAGTTTAGCTTAGTTTAGAAGTTTTTAGGTATTACTTGTGTTAATTAAATGTAACGAGAAAAATAATTTTCATCAAAAATATAATTTATCCCATGTAATACATGTAAAAAATGTATAGTGCATGCACAAAACAACAACCACCGGTGCCACGTTACATAGCGCTGCACATATCCTATAAGACAATATCAACAATCACTGGTCCAACATTATACATTTTTCTCGTTTTATGATAGTTGATTAACTTTTTTATATATAATTTACTATTACCCCTTAGCAGAACGGTATGTATAGTGTAATATTTTTTTAATTAAATTAAATTGAAGATGTTATTTGGCAGTTTTAATGTGATGTGAAATTCACATATATAACATTTTTACAATAGTTATAAAAGGTAATAATTAATATATAAACTTTTCTGTTGACGGTACCAAATCGTCTTTAAACTATACCGCGCGTAACCCAACCCGCCCAGTTGTTCTCAAGTTGTACGATGTGTTTCGAAACGCCTCTGATTATTGTTTTGTGGTGTTTTGGATTTAAACTTTCTAATTCACGAAATAAATGTAATACCAAAAAAATAGCAGTAAAAAGTAATAGTTAAAATAAATAATAATTTGAGTGATAGTAGCATATCTTAACTGCAGTCAGCTATGCATCCAGCTGCAACGATTATCTTGTAACCATCAATCAAATCTTAATAATTTTTTATTTTTCTGCCGAGTTTCTTGCTGGTTCTTGTCGGTAGGAGCAAACTTCCGAATCAGTGGTAGTTTCTTTAAAAACATTTGATGATTCAAAAGTATTGTAAACAGTCCAATTGAATAAAGAATATTTTGAATTTGAATTTAAAGTACCGGCCTGTTAACATGTTACTGCTGGGCTGAGACCTCCTCTTTCCGTTTTTTGGAGAGAAATGTTGGGGCTAAGATATGCAGGAAATTTTCAGGAAAATGTTAAAATTTACGTTGAATTTAAAGACATTTTTTGCTGTTAAACGTAAGCTCATTTGGGGAACGGGCGGTCTAGAGAGGTGAAAATGCCTAGGTTCGACCCCACTATTTTTTTCAATTTTTTTTTTAAATCTTAAATTTTTTATTTAATATCTTTAAATTTTTTCACTCAGGTACTTAATCTTTAGAAACAAAATATCGCTTCATACGTATAAATCTAGTTAATGGATTCATCTGATATCTTTTTTCATTCATATGTTATTTTACGTATGTATTTACGAAGTTTAAACGAAACAAGTAAAACGCTCGGGCTATAAATAATTCCCTAGAAGAATAATCCTCGATTCCAGGACTTTGGTTTAATAGATGTAGCAAGATCAAGAGATAACGTCCACTCTTAAAAATAGAGTAGATAAAAAAATATGTTACTAACATTTTCTTTTGTTTTTACAAGGGGTTAGCGAGTTTGAACTTCGAGCAGGCATCTTTAAGTTGTTTTTAATCTATGTGCTTTATTGAAAATTACAATTGAATTGACGTAAAAAAAATTATATAATTTATGGAAGGAGTTACTTGAATATATTTTTAGGACAGTCACAGGCCTGTAAGTGAGAGTTATCATCCTATTGTCCTTATCCCACTCTAAGTGGGGTCGGCACAATATGTTATAAACATGCTGTTACATGATTTAGCCGTGTTTTTACGACCAGCCGCCTGCCTCACGTCAACTTACCTCTGTCGTATTTAAAGACACCTTGGTAAGAAAGAGGGTGGTTTATTCTATTAAACTGGATACCACACGGTGGGTCAACTTACCTTAGTCGTATTTTACGACACCTCGGTAAGAAAGAGGGTGGTCTATTTTACTCAACCGGATACCACACGGTGGGTCAACTTACCTTAGTCGCCTTTTACGACACCTCGGTAAGAAATGAGGGTGCTACTATTATTTTTAGCCGGATACCACACGGCGGCAAAAATAGTGTTCTATATTAAATTTAGATGTTAATAATTTTTTTATGCTCAAAAACAGGGATAAAACAATTTTTTAATAAAACCTAGCTAGCTAGCTTTTCTCCCCCAAAACCCTATACATGCTCCGCACGTCCACCTTAACATTCTCATATCATTTGCATAGGCCTTATAATCTAAGTGTGTCATCATCCTCCTGCCCTTATCCCACTCTAAGTGGGGTCGGCACAACATGTTATAAACATGCTGTCACATGACGTCAACTTACCGACGTATTTTACAACACCTCGGTAAGAATGAGGGTGGTCTATTTTAGTCAACCGGATACCACACGGTGGGTCAACTTAGCTTAGTCGTCTTTTACGACACCTCGGTAAGAAATGAGGGGGTCTATTCTACTCAGCCGGATACCACACGGCTATTTTAATCTAAGTATGTAATCAAAGAATTTCGAAAAGTGTAACCAGCTTCGGCGTAATTGTTAAAAGCAAATTAGAGGAGTAACCATAATGACATATGCGTGAGCTAGTTCACGCCCGCGGCGTTCCTCTCCGCCTCATTATGGGGCTATTACCGTGTCATTGTATGTCTGGCTGTCACAAAAACATACTATTATTATTATGGTGCATTTATAAGAATTATGTATGCCTGGGGCTTAGGATATATTGAAATCGATTTTTAAATTACTTTTTCTTAGTATTGGTACATCATCATACTCCTATCCTTATCCCACAACATGTTGTCGGCACAACATGTTTTTCTCTTCCATTCGCTTTTACCATTCGTCAACTCTAGTGTTGTCAAAAAAATATGGGACACTTACACACACGGTCCATCCCCAAAGTAAGTAACTTAATACTTGAGTTATGGTAGACAGACAACTGGTGAATACTTATATATTTTCTAAATACATAGTTAAATACAAATAAACACCCAGGCTCAAAGACCAACGAATTCATTTATAGAAAATGTTGGCCCTCGGCGGGAATGGAACCCGCGACCCGCGGAGCTGAAGGCAGGATCACTACCCACTGCGCCAACGGGCCAGTATCTGATCTCCCGGTGTCAAGGATCACATTTAATTGGTTAATGGCAACCAGCGGCCTATATCCCTTTTACCCCCTCCTACCCTCTCACACCGCTTGCAACTCGCCAAACGCAACTTGAGAGCATAAACAATTTTCCAAAACTTTCCAAAAACCAAAAACTACTTAGAAAGTGTCCAGAGTGTCCAGAATTGAGTCCCGATCCCGTAATGGTAAGTGGTTGAACCTTTTCTGCCTGGTGCTACTCCTTTTATATGTCATACTTCACACAATCCAACCATCTTTATTTCGGTCATACATTCACATTCAAATTTAACACTCGTTTGGTCTCATGATTATCATGTATTTTGCCGAGCTGTAAGCTTTAATTGTGCAAAATTTAATCAATATTGGTCCAGCGGATTAGCTGTTAAAGCGACACAGACAACAGACAGTTAGATTTTTGAATATAACACAATCCCCAACCATCTTTATTTCCGCCGTCATCCATTTACATTCAAACACAACACTCGTTTGGTCAAATGATTATCATGTATTATTCCGAGCTTTAAGCTTTAATTGTGCAAAATTTAATCAATATTGGTCCAGCGGATTAGCTGTTAAAACGAAACAGACAACAGACAGTTATATTTTCGGTTTTCACACAAACCAACCTCCTTTTTTGCCTCCCACTAGACACATATCTACATTCGTATTTAATATTTAGTATTTGTATCGTAGCTGTAATAGCCCAAAGTTGAGACTATACGAATCTTTTGAGACGGTCATAGGTTTGGAACTCGAGTAGGGATCTATAAGTTTTTCTATTAAAAAATATATGTGTAATTGATGATTGCAATTTACTACACGCTTTCCGGTGAAGGAAACCAACGTAAGGTAAGGGAACTTATATATCTTTAGAGAATTCCGGGGATATGCATAGCTTACAAATCGACATTGGATCAGCGTGGTAGGGCTTAGCTCCAACCCTTCTCTCTAAAAACGGAGAGAAATTGACTTTGCCCAACAGTGGGATAGTAACAGTGCTACTTAACTACAGTACTATCAGATGATCTATCTGTATCTTTTTAATGCATAAAACTAATCCAGTTTAAGTTTAGCAATTGATTTATCGGCCAGATTAATTAAAAAGGGTCCGAAAGTACCTTTGGTGTCAATTAATTTGTAAACAAATGGCTTCCACAAAACAATGAGTCGCTCGCACGGAAAGGGTGGTCATTTTTTTTGGATGCATCTGTCACATTTTGTTCTCACCTTTATGAAGGGTTCTGTATGAAATAATAACAATTTATCTTCAATAATAAATAAAAACACAGCAAAAAAGAGTCCAAAAAGCCTTTAGTCTTTGGTGAAAGGTTTATGTTAAATGGCTGATTTTCTCTCTTTATATACAAACTTTGAACTTTTCACGAAGGGACTCACGTTGCTTCATATTATATAGCCCGTATGACTCTTTTTTGAGCAACAATAATCCTTTGCAAATCCGGCCGCTTTGCACTCTTGCACTTTATCTCCTAGTGCATTATGGAATATACATAAAAAATGGGACACCTATAACAAAAAAGTCGTTTTGCAATAAAAATAGCTATTAAAATTTAACTACTGATTTTTACGATTTTAAATTATTAAGATTTAGATTATGCAAATAAATTCACACACCTGGTCGATTAAAATATTATCAGATAAAAATCTAATGTTTTGTTGAGTTGTAAAATAGTTGTAAATTGATTTCACTGATTGTATAAAGCAGTCACTTAATTAAAATCCCATGTTTCCTTATGGTATTTATGGTATTTAGGGTATTTTATGTATACGATATAGCTTTACATAAAGCTATGGTAGCCAATGAGGTGACGATGACGTAATGGACCAAGAGCCCATGGACCCCAGACCTTCGTCATAGTAATATATATTAAAATAAGCTTTTATACTATGACGTAAATGGAAGACAAATTTCATGAACTTTAAGGGTGTCTGGCAGGGGGTTTCCACTATGCTAAGTGTCTGGCATTGACTGACGTGATTTTTAATATTATTCTAAAGGTAATACCAAAAGATCAAGCTTTATACTATGAAGAAATTAATTCCGTATTTTGCAACCTTGAGTACCGCGTATCTCCCACAGCAGATCTACATTTCATAATTTACCATCGTTCTTACCTGTGTTGGGAGCATACACTGACAAACTTTCAGTTTTTATAAAATGACGAAGGTCTGGGGTCTAAGGGCTCTCGCTCTATAACTCTTATAGGGGGATCACGGATTCAAGCCCCGAGTAGACATGAGCTTTGTGAGAAAGAGGAATCATTTGTTTGTTTAATTATAGTACAAAAGTATAAAAAAAGGCACACAGAAATAATATAAAATAAAAATTGTACAAAGGCGGACTTAACCCAATAATTATTTCTTCCAGCCAACCTTTGAGCTCTGTAAGGCACAACAGCAACAGGAAAAAAGGAAAACACAAAACAAAAGGAAAAATAACAATAAAGGGCAACAAAATGTAAATACAATATTACTTAAGACATATACTCGATAACTCAGCATTTTCAGTGTTCGAACTAAAGTCGTAAATTTCTATTTGTTTACAATGATTTTAATCAATCCTGATAATTAAGTTTGTAAGTATACTTAGTTCTATGTTGTTTTATTTCCCACTGACATAAAATATAGTCCCCGTTTCAAAGATAAAGATCGCGCAATTTTATCGAGTCGTGAAATTTTTGTTAGCGATCGTATTACGAATCAAATGTCAGGTTTCTTTGAAAGTGTATGTTCTATCTAATTAATGATATCAATAAACAAGTTACTAATTTAATTAAATTGGTATCGTACCAAAACGTACTAATAACAAAATGTGAAAGTCTATCTGTCTTTCTGTATGTTTACGCTTTGACAGCATATTTCCTGGAGAAATATTGATAAAATTTTAGTATATTTTAAGCTTTTAAACCAATTTATTTAGGATAAAAAGTCCCGTTTTTTCTTTGAAACTGGAAATAAATATAATCCAAGATTGAGTGTATTTCAACGCTAAAATTGAAGTGAGCACTCTTAGTGTAAATACAAATATACTTGGGTGTTCGGTGTTTTTAGGACAAAAATATCTCCAAAATTCTGTATGAGTTGCCCAGATATAGGAGTTATTTTTTATAGTACTTACAAGTGTACTAGTAGTATATTTAAGTAACTTTATTAGAACTTGAGAGACTTACTTGAGTATAGCCCCCCATTCTTCCCATCCAATTTAAAATGTCCTCGGCATGTCCTAGAATTGTCTAGGACATGCCGACAAAAATAAATTACTTCAATGTATTGACATTGAAGTAGGTAATTTATTTTTTCGCAACCTACAATATTCACACCCACAGACACATTAACTCTTTCTCTCTGTCTCGCACATAGACACGCGCATAGACACGCGCACACACTCATATTTTTGACATTCGTATAGCCTCTTAATTATTAATTAGCATTTAATTAGAAATTAATAAGAATATAGTACGAATTTTTAGTAGTGCGAGTATTAATAGAAAGATATCAGTGTGCTTAGTGCTAGTTTTTTTTTTAACCTACTCGATGACGCGCGAAGGAGTAGGTTAAAACAACTCGCACTAGGCACATTGATATCACGAACGAACATACATAACATTCTTGTATTACAAAAGTAATAATAAAATTATTTTGATATAATCTGCGAAAAAGTAAAATATAAAATATATATAATGCTAAATGTAAGTGGACAATCGTTTATCATACCTGATACATGCAGGATTCGTAAAAACACATGCACAAACCTCACCGCCACCACAATACACAAGCACTATATACGTTCACTATCACAAACTCAGCAATCGTTACGCCCCGCAACCGAAGCATCATTCTTGTATTAGTGTAATTATTTAAATAAGCATTATCATCATTTATATGATAATATTTACTTATAATTAATCTGGAGTCGGCTTGTGCGTGCCCTAGTCTTCCCAATCTTCATGTATGGAGTGGAGACATGGACTATTAAAGCGAGGGAAAGGCAGAGAATAGATGCATTCGAAATGTGGTGCTGGAGGCGAATGATGCGGATCCCGTGGACTGCCAAGCGCACAAATGCATCTATTCTTTCGAAGCTCAAAATAGAAACGCGCCTCTCCTCCATATGTTACAAGCGCCTACTCGAGTACTTCGGACACATCATGCGGCGTGGCGACGACTCCTTGGAGAGATTAATAGTTACTGGCAATACAGAAGGCAAAAGACCTAGAGGCCGCTCACCAACTAGGTGGTCTGACCAACTGCGCCAGTCCTGCACGTCCGCCAAATTTATGAGTTAGCAACAATGGCCACCAACAGAAGCAGGTGGAAACGAATTATCCACTCGAGGATAATATCTAGCCAGGACCACGATCTTCAGTAATGAAGTACGACTAGAGAGAGAGATTCTGGAATTGGTTTGGAAATATACAATGCGGGCCCCTAAAAAGGTGTCAGCCCATTGTCGCCAGTAGCAATCCGTCACGCGCTTTATTGCAAGCGATATGCTGGTTGACGTGTTTATAGTTTTCGACGCGACGCTTTTTCTATAAGGCGACTTATAAAGGTTTGTTTACAGTGAAATTAGCTATTTAATTTTTGATTCTGTTTTTCATTTCTTACAAGCTTTGGACGTCTGTAGATATTAATGCAACCTGAAGATAGCTATATATGGGAACCTATAAACAGTTTTTTTAACGTCTATTAAATATTCATGTGGACTGTGACCTTCATTTCTTACCGAGGTGTCGTAAAAGGCGACTAAGGTAAGATGACCCACCGTGTAATATCCGGCTGAGTAGAATAGACAATCCTCATTTATTACCGAGGTATCGTAACAGGCGACTAAGGTAAGTCGACCCGTCGTGTGGTATCCGGTTGAGTAGAATAGACCACCAGCATTTCTTACCGAGGTGTCGTAAAAGGCGACTATGGTAAGTCAACCCGCCGTGTGGTATGCGGTTGAGTAGAATAGACCATCAGCATTTCTTACCGAGGTGTCGTAAAAGCCGACTAAGGTAAGTCGACCCACCGTGTGGTATCCAGTTGAGTAGAATAGACAATCCTCATTTCTCACCGAGCTTTATTTTTACTGCTGCTCCTCTCCTATTCCTTAGCGTGATGTTATATAACCTATAGCCTTCCTCGATAAATGGAGTATCTTACACTGAAAGAATTTTTCAAATCGGTCCAGTAGTTTCTGAGATTAGCGCGTTCAAACAATCAATCAGTCAAACAATCAATCAAACAAACAAACATACAAACAAACAAACAAACAAACAAAAAAACAAACAAACAAACAAACAAACAAACGAACAAACAAACTCTTCAGCTTTATATATTACTTGTTGTACTAGTAATATCCCGCGGTATCATCTGCGTATTTTTTTATTTTTTTTACACCTTATTTATTACATTTTTATAACGGATACCTATTTTTTTTAAATGTCATATATCCTATGTTACTCAGTAAAGATGCAGCTTTCCAATGTTGAAAGAATTTTTGAAATCGGTCCAGTAGTTTTTGTGTGAAAACATTACAAACATACATACAAATTTTTCTTCTATATAATATTACTATAGATATAACGTTATACATATATACCTAACATATAACGTTATTTAAATATTGCTAATTTCCGATGATTCATGGCCATATCCCAATCTGTTTATCGAATCAAATCGATTTTAGAACAATCAGCAAATTACAGTTTAGTACCGGAAATTGCTTGATGGACCATTCTATTTCGCTTATCGCTTATTGTTAAGGTGATTTCAGAACATCTATACGTTAAATGGATTTACATGTTAGGGTCGATGTGAATCATCTTGTATTTTTTTAAAACGTCTGTAATATAAAAAAGAAACCATTACATAACTAATGAAAATTTTATTTTGCTATAATCCGCGGTAAAAGAAAATATATGTAATGCTATATGTAGAGTTATACATGCAGAATTTGTAAAAACTCATGCACTACCCGTCACCAATTACACAACAATACACAAGCACTGTACACATTCACCACTCAAATATAATTTAATCCTTTGGATTAAAGATTTTGAGACCAATAATACCAAGACCTGAGACCAAGGGTACTGCTTCAGAGAGTTCGTAGATCATTCGTGGGCTTCGGTATATATTTTTATAATAAAAATCCACAATCCATTTTGGACTTGCTGTTACACATGTTTAAATAAGCAATTAAAAATAGACTTTTGCATAAGCTTATTGTACTGTTGAGGACTATGTCAATGATAAGAAAGCTTGGATTTAAATTGCGACCAGCTACGCACTAGATTATATTGATTTTTTTATATTTAAATAATAACATAATAATAATAATAACATTATTGAAATATTTCTTTTTGATAAGAGTGACCGCCGAGTTTCTTGCTGGGCCTTCTAAGTAAGAGCACCTTTCCGAACCAGTCGTACGTTCATTGCAATTTTACGATTCAAAAGGGCGTATAAAAATCAATTTGAATAAAGAATTATTTGAATTTGAATTAGAGGAGTTCTTAGTATTTTTTTGATAATTTAAAAAAGTATACCTTACACTTATGCGTGTTGGATATGTAGTTATTATATAAAAAATATAGATTGAAAATTGATTATTTTATATACTAATAGATTTGGTGATCATTATATAGGTGTGCCGATTGATTATAAAGCTATTACTAGACCTCTTACTCAGGTTTAATTTTTTTTGTTGCAATTTGATATAACTGAAATAGGTTTATTTGTCTCCCCTTGGGTATATTATTTCTATGTAGTCTAAAGCCAGGGTGAATAGGCATCTTATAGGCATGCGCCTTCCACCTTAGACTGTATCATCGCTTACCATCAGGCATGATTGCAGTCAAGCGCTCGCCTATTAATCAATAAAAAAAAGTAGCTATCTACTTTTTACATAAGCATTGTCTAGCCAAGGTTTGTTTGATAAACAATACGTTAAATATTTTATAGAATACATAATAAAAAAAGTATAGAATCCGGGTTTTCTATACAATGACTGAATGTAAACATTTTCCTGTAACATAGAAATCACTAATGGCCTAAAACGTTCGTTAATTTGCTAAATTCTTCAAAGATAAAAGGAAAAGATAATATCATGATAGTTAATGGGACGTATTTAGCACGTTTTTATAAACCGGTCTGCTATCTGTAATAACCAAAATAGATTTTTATTTGCAGTAGCAAATTTCCTAGTTTTATTTACGTTAAGTGATGATATTTTATCGACGAAGGTTATATTAAAATGTTTATATCTACAGTTTATTGATGGCATATGTGATTATATTATTATAGTAATTTGTGAACGTTCTGAAACTTTTTACTGCAAGACTTTACAAAATCGTATTTTTTGGATAAGTTATGAATGTGTAAAATTGTGCCGTGTGGTATTCAGCTGAGTAGAATAGACCACCCTAATTTCTTACTGAGGAATCGTAAAAGGCGAGTAAGGTAAGTTGACCAATCGCGTGGTATGCGGTTGAGTAGAATAGACCACCTTCATTTCTTACCAAGGTGTCGGAAAAGTCGACTAATGTAAGTCGACCCACCGTGTAGCAGGTATCCAGCTGAGTAGAATAGACTCTTTCCTACCGAGGTGTCGTAAAATACGACTAAGTTACAGAAGTTACAGTATAATTATTTTGCTGTTATTCGTGTTTGTATTTTTTTGCGTTTGTATAATACGACTTAGGTAAGTTGACGCCAGGCAGGCGGATAGTCTTACGACTATATATAAATACGTAGCAAAATCATGTGACATGTTTCTAACATGTTGTGCCTACCCCACTTAGAGTGGGATAAGGCCAGGAGGATGATGATGTATGTCTGAAATTTATTAAGAAATCTAAAAACAACTTACAAATTTGATGATAGAGTCACTTAATAAATTAATAGTTTTAGTATAATACGGGACTACGGTAAATATTTTATTGATAATTAACAGTTAAGCAAAATCTATATTAATATATAAAGCTAAAGAGTTTGTTTGTTTGTAGGAACTACGGGACCGATTTAAAAAAATCATTCAGTGTACGATAGTCTATTTATTGAGGAAAGCTATAGGCTATATAACATCACGCAAAGATGAATAGGAGAGGAGCAGCAATAAAAAATATTACGAAAACGGCAAAATTTAAAGCTTTCCTTGCGTGCGCTGAGTAAACGATAATAGTTATTCAAAAATCATGTATAACAAAATTGTTCCCCTCTAGAAGTTCTAAACAAAAGTCCGCGACAGCATATGTCTAGCTTTGAAATCAATTTAACCACTTTTATAGTTATCAAAATACTATATTATGGTTTTAATCTATAACGAAAGCTAGTTTAATTCTGTAGAATAGCATTTAAATACAGTAAAGTTTAAGTAAATTCTATAAAAGATTTAATTTTGTGTTTATGTTTAAACATTTTAAAACTTATATTGGGATCCCAAATAGCAGGGCGGCAGTCTTAAAAATCTAGCTATTAAGGTTAATTCACTTACAAAAGTAATAATAAAATTATTTTGCTATAAATTTATTATAAAAATATTATTTATAGCGGTATTACAGCAAAATAATTTTATTATTACTTTTGTATTATGGATCTCCGCAAAGTAACGCCTAATTCTATAAATTAGTTAATTCACTTATTTTTATGGTTATCAAAAGACTATATTACGGTTTTAATCTTTCCACGCGGGTGGAACCGCTGGATATTGCTAGTAAATTATAAATTGTCATTGCGATATTCGATTTGATGTTATGTTTTGACTAGTATTCTACTCGAGCAGGGTACAAAAACTTTGACAAGAATCTCGCTGTCACGCGATAAACGGTACTGAATGCAAAAAAGCGAGAAAAAACTTTAGTGGTATTTGTAACGGGTTTTTATTCATTTACTGTTCAATATATTTTTGCGAATGTAAGGTGAGTACACCTCTTTACTTATTTACGAATTTTTGGTTTAGGGATTGAACATTAAAAACTTGACATTGTCAATCACAAATGTGTATAATGAAAATATGTACAAAGTGTACACTACGCTTAGAAAGGAAATTTCAAAATGAAAACGAAATCTAAAAATATAAGGAAATTAAAAAAAATAAAAAGTGAAAAAATTTAGTGGTATTTATAACGGGTTTTTTATTTATTAACTATTCAATATATTTTGCTTTTAATGAAAATTATTAACTTGTCCATATTGTCTATTGCAAAATTGTAAGAATAAAATTTGCAAAAACAGTACGATACACTTTATTTAAAAGGGAATTTACAAAATAACAACTACAATCTACAAATCTAAAGAAATAATAAAAACAAGAGCCACGCTCCACTCTATCGAAAAAGTATTTCAAAATAATAACTGAAATCTAAATATTAAAAGAAATTACAAAAATAAAATATAAATACAAAAAAGCCAACATCACGCGGTGTTCCCAGGCGGTCACCCATCCAAGTACTGACCGCGCCCGACGTTGCTTAACTTCGGTGATCGGACGAGAACCGGTGTATTCAACGTGGTATGGACGTTGGCGATGGCACATCAGAATTTATAATACAAAATATTTTTAAAGCTTTACAATAACATCTAGAATTATTATCATTCTAAAGTAACCATTAAGGCTATATAGCGACTTATATAATAATTAAGGCTTGGACATGATAGCAATGACGATATGTAACATCACTTGCAAGATGATCGTGCTGATTATAGAAGATCACACGAACAACAAAAAACGCCGATATTAAAAGGAGACATTATATTCTGAAAAGAGAACGCCGGTTTGACTTTTCTTGAGAAATTTTCCAAACCAGCATTAGTGATTAAAGTTGGCGATTCAACCGTACTTCTCTGTAATTTAATTTGAATATAGTTTTAAACTTGATTTGAATTTAAATATCGATTTGACTTAGCATACAGTCTGAAAGCGTCATTTTTACGTCTCTTTACAAATAACAAATCAATTGCTAAGCACTTTAATATCGTAGGCAAACGTTTTGTAGGACTTAAACTCCTAAATAGAGATAAAACTATTACTTTGTAAATCACCCTCAATCTGCCATTAATTGCAATAAGAAGCGAAATCAATAAACTATCGCTTGCATTACGGAATGTATCAATCCTTTTAGACTAATAAACTAGTGTTGTAGCCTAAGTTAACTATTTATTAAATCAAATTAAAATAATCTTTCTTAAAATAAGCTCTTTCAAGTGCTTTTGTATCGTCAATGATCAATATGATTAATGAAGCTACAACTGGTTCAGAATGTTGTGTTACTGAGAAGAACCAGAAAGAAATTCGGCGGTCAATCTTTTAAACATTTTCAATTTTACATTATTAAGCTTGTATGAAGCTGAAAGGATTTTTCAAATCCAGGTTTTTTTATCATCCAAATAATCTTAAATTTTGTAATATGCTTTACATATAAGTATATCTCTTATACTTAATTTAAACCTTTCTGTAGACTGGTCTAGTAGGCGTAGTTATACAAGACTGCGGTTTTTTGCAGAGCTAAGACCTACCACGCTGCTCCAATGCGGATTGGTAAGTTACACATATCCCCAGAATTCTCTAGAGATATGCAGGTTTCAAATTCGACTAGATTGCGTTATGATGACTTGAAAGCGATAATTTTTTAATAATAAAACCCGACATAATTTTCGCTTAAATATAAAAAAGCAATTGATTTATTATATTTTGACTAGAGAAACTTGATTGCAAATTAAAACATGTTTTATGTTTTGATCAAATTAAAATACCTTTTTCTATCTTTACCCAAGACCATAAAACTGTTTTTTTTATAAGTTAGATGTTTTAAATTATCTCAAATACCACCTATTATTTTTCTTTTTTCTTGTCTTCAATTTACTTAATCTATATATCACATAATGAAATCTGGGGAATTGGGACAAATTTTGACAATTATGTTCTTATTTTAGCAACTTAATTTAATTGATATTTGACTAAATGGAGGCTTAAAAAGAGATGAAGTGAAATATTAAATGTATATAAAAAGAGTTGACGAATGATAGGAGGAAATGGAAGTGAAAAACATGTTGTGCCGACCCCACTTAGAGTGGGATAAAGGCAGGAGAATGATAATTTCAGAAACATATTTCGCCATCACTAGCATGTTTGTTAAACGGGTATGGTTTATTACTACTATAACCACCCACTTGTGGGTATTTTCCCTTAAATTAAATACTTTAGATGCCAATTTATATTGCAATTTATTTCAATCGAAATATATATTTGCTAAGTATTTGTAATATTATACTATTTATGAATTTAAGAAGATTACTGGGAATTATTTGTTTTGGCACTTTGTGATGAGGTTTTTTTATGGATGGATAGCATAGATTTCCGCTACTTTATCTAGATGGAATTTTATAATGCGATAAAGTGAGCGTAGTAAAAGTGTACAAATTTTATCGGTGCATCTGATGACGAAGACCAGAGCGACAGGGAACAGCTCGAAGACCACCGACCACCACTAGCGTTTATTTTGATTATGAGATAATGATTTCATATATATATTTCGGAATTATAATTCAAAGTATCATCATCTTCCTGCCCTTATTCCACTCTAAGTGGGGTCGATACGACATGTTATAAACATGTTGTAACATGATTTGGCTGCGATTTTACGACCGGCCGTCTGCCTGACGTCAACTTACCTTAGTCGTATTTTACGACACCTCGGTAAGAAGGAGGGTGGTCTATCTATTAAACCGGATACCACACGGTAGGTCAACTTACTTTAGTCGCCTTTTACGACACCTTGGTAAGAAATGAGGGTGGTACTATTCTACTTAGCCGGATACCACACGGCTATTTATCATTATCTCATATATTTGGTCTATTTTATTCAGCTGGATTCGACGGCTTCTTCCATAATAATAATATCTTTAATATTTAAATGAGTTAATCTTGTATGTATATATATTTTCGGAATTTCGGAAACGACTACAACAATTTTTCTGAAATTCAGCAGTTATGGAATTTAGGGGGAGAAAAATCGATCTAACTAGGTTTCATTTTAAAAAAGTCATTTATCCCTGATTTTTTGGCATTAAAAAATACTAAAATTTATATTGAATTGAATTTTAGGCACTAACTGTCAAGTCAGCGTAGCTTATTCGGGTAACGGGTGGTCGCGGGAAATAAAACTACCTAGGATCGGTCCCCACCTACCCTATTGTTTTTTATTTTTTTTTATTTTGCAAAAAAATACCTAGCAAGGCTCGTTCACCCAGATATTAATATTAATATTACAAAAATTAACGTAAATTAAATATCTTGACCTAGATCATGAGATAACCATGTGGGATATTAATTCAACAATAATTGTTGTATCGGGTAATGATCTTATCCCGAAGGGCCTCGACCAACATCTTAAGAGGCTCTCACTTAGTTGTTGGGTCAAGCGTAGGATACAAAAGGCAGTTTTGCTTGAGACGGCACGGATTGTGAGGAGGTTCCTCAATCTGGAGTCCCTAACCGCCGGTAGCTTGAGAACATTCTCCGCTCCCTGTGGTCTACAATTTTTTTTATATTTTTAGACGTTTTTTTGTATTTACTTTATATAAAAAATATTTAAAAATATAATGTAAATTTGTATATTAATAAATAAAAGTCATAATAATAAATGATTTATAGAATTAGGCGTTACTTTGCGGAGATCCTTGTCATAAGAAGTCATAATAGTAAAAGTCATAATCACTACATATTATAAAACAAAGTCGCATTCTTTCTATGTACGCATAAAACTTTAAAACTACGCAACAGATTTTGATGCGGTTTTTTTTAATAGATAGAGTGATTCAAGAGAAAGGTTTGTACGTATAATAACATTCAATACAGAGTAGAGAAATACTGTAATTTTTGAGGTTTCTGTAAATAATTACATTTTTTTCCGCTTACATTGCAAACGCAGGCTAAACCCTACGAGATTTATCAAAATGATGTACTAAGTATTTGTACACCTTGAAAAGGTCTACAGAAAAGTCCGCGATGGTATATGTCTATCTCTTATGGATAACCCACAATAGCATTTTTTGTCATTTACTTTTTACGAAAAATAATGCCTTATTTTTGAAGCAATTTTTATACAATACAGCATTAATCCTTATCCAATTAAGGACCTTAAATAAATTGTTGATTTAATATAGATCAATATCGCCGTTTACAGCATGTAATTTAAGTGAACATTTTCGGAGATATTACAGATTTAAAATGCCGTGAGAAGGCCGCGCTTCGCCCTAGAGCACTTCGAATCTAACAGCTATATGTATGTCGCTCTTTTAAGAATTTGTTTAACGACAAGGAAACTGTGAATGTTGTATATAAAGATATTCTGTAATTAATTGTAAAAATAAAATACATAGGGAAAATGTAAAAGTAAATAAGTAAAAATGTACTATATGAATTTAGATATTCCAAAGATAGCAGGAAATCTTCTTGGTATAGGGAAAGGAAATTGTTTTTCTCCAAATGTAACGCTTGCGGGCCACGGGCAGTAATGAATAAATCAAACTACTGGATCGATTTTAATCATTTTTTTACACTAAATGACATGGGATATATATTTTATACCCGTGCGAAGCAGGGGCAGGCCGCTAGTAATAGTATAAATTCGATAGTCTGTCTGTTATCCTTTATTAATTTGTTTTTTAAACAAATCCTTAGCTCGTAGTAACAAGTAATATTTAACAAATAATTACCTGTTCATTCTATTTACATAATTCACAGCAACGCCTACATACTGATTGTTTAATCCTGTCTTTCTTTATTAATGTGACATCACATACGATAAGGAACGTAACAGATAGACATTATGTTATATTGTAGCTATATTTGTAGCCTGTGGCTACGCCCGCTTATTTTTATTTAATTGAAATTTCAAACATAAAGTGGTAATTGTGAGTTAGTCATAAGAGATAGAGACATGCTGTTACAAACTTTTTTGTAGTGTTTTTGTAAATCTACAATTCTCTAGTACATTGCTTTACTATATCTCTGTAACTGCGGCGCACGCGACTAAACCTCCCACCAGGCGAGTTTTGTAACAACTGCGCGATCTCTTCAAAACAATTTACATTAAACCGTAATATACTATTAACTTAATCCCCCCATAGGAATTGAACTATCTTTTAATAAGAACCGTACAAAAATCCGTTTAGTAGTTTTTGAGAAAATCAATTACCAAGGAAGCTTTTGGGGACTTTGTTTTATAATAAGTAGGTATGAGATAAATATATTTACATTCACATTAATATTGTGAATCGAAAATGTGTTCATCCTTCCTCGACATCCGATTGGAATGATGGCTTGATGTGATCTGCTAATATAAATATTCTTTATTCAAACACTTTAATTATCATCACCATTCTCCTGCCCTTATTCCACTCTAACTGGGGTCGTCACAACATGTTTTAAACAAGTTTTGGCTACTTATTATGACCGGTCGCCTACCTGAAATCAACTTACTTTAGTTGTATTTTACGACATTTCGGTAAGAAAGAGGTTGGTCTATTCTACTCAACCGGATACCACACGGTGGGTCAACTAACGTTAGTCGCCTTTTACGACACTTTGGTAAGAAATTAGGGTGGTCTATTCTACTCAGCCGGATACCACACGGGTTAATAGTGTAATAAGCTTTATGAAGAAGTATTTTTTAAGATATACTTATGTAACGGTTTTTTTTATTATTCTGTTTTGAGTGATAGAAACTGAAAGGGAACAGGCAAGAGATTTGAATAAAACACTAATTGAAATAAATACCACCATATGGTATCTGGGTGAGTAATATAGACCACCCTCATTTCTTATCGAGGTGTCGTAACAGGCGACTAAGGTAAATTGACATCAGGCAGGCGGCCGGTCGTAAAACGCAGCCAAATCATGTGACAGCATTTTGTGCCGACCCCACTAAGAGTAGGATAAGGGCAGGAGGATGATGACTTATGTAACGGCAGTGACAAAGAAGCAGTCACAAATACTGGATCATAGAAAGATACTAAGCTATTCCTAGTAGCTTATAGTCTATTTATTACGCAGTAAGAGTGTAAAGCTCATATTTTGTAACAATAAATCTGCTAAACAGACTAAATACAGTCAATAAATACCGCCAATATAACTCTCCGTAACAATTTCTTCCTGCAGCTTTGACTTGGAGTCGTTAAATAAAACTTGTCCAAACTACAATAACAGGCTACAATCCTTAATGTATACTATACAGTAAAAGACTTTTCAGATGATACAGATTCATATATTTTAGTAATAGTAGTATCAAATCAAAATAGTCTTTGATCAGATAGACACGCCGTGCGGTATCCGGCTAAATAGAATACACCACCCTCATTTCTTACGGAGATGACAAAAAAAGGCGACTAAGGTAAGTCAAACCGCCGTGTGCTATCTAGCAACATAGAATAGATCACACTGTGTCGCGACTCAGCAGAGTTAGCAACACATTCGATGGTCTCGGTTTTCGCTTCTACAATAAAATTCCGCAGTCCATACTAGACCAGTCTACAGAAGGGTTTAAATTAAGTATAAGAGATGTACTTATACGTAAAGCATATAAAAAAAAATTGAGGATAATTTGGATGATAAAAAAGCCTGGATTTGAAAATCCTTTCAGCTTCATACGGGACTACAGTTTAATAATGTACTATTTCTGGTTTTTCTCAGTAAGATCAACATTCCGAACCAGTTGTAGCTTCATTAATCATATTGATACTTGACGATTCAAAAGTGCTTGAAAGAGCTTATTTGAATTAACAATTAATTGATCTCACTTTTAAGATTTTAAATTTTTTCTTTAAATTTTAAATTTAAAATAAAAATTTATTTAAATTAATTGATTTGATTTTATTTGACTCATTTTTTACCGAGGTGTCGTGAAAGGCGACTAAGGTAAGTTGATCAACCGTGCGGTTTCAGGTTGAGTAGAATAGACCAACCTTATTCTTACTGAGGTGTCGTAAAATACGACTAAGGTAAGTTGACATCAGGCAGGCGGCTGGCCGTAAAAACGCAGCCAAATCATATGACAGCATGTTTATAACATGTTGTGCCCACTTAGAGTAAGCGATAAGGGCAGGAAGGTTCTCGCGTATGATATACGCCATCTTGTCTGTAAGCTCCCTTCATTGGGATATTGGCACAGTTGCGATGTTTACGAGACAAAGGACAATAAATGTTTATTTATACGAGCTTCCAATATTCTGTATAACGTCCTGTTATAACTAACTCCTTTCCTTTGAATTATCTTTTAAACTAGCTGGACTCGCTGTATTACCTGCAGGGTATAGTTAGACATTAAGAGAAAGATGGACAAGTAGGTTGCACAGAATAGTCAGTTTTTTAAAATTTAAGGTTAGTTTTTAAATTTAAACTATCGTGAGTAGTATTCATAGTTATTGTATAGAACCGGCTATACTCACGTCTTATTCTATCGGGTTAGCCCCGCCGCGATAACGTCGTGTAAAGAGCTCATGAATAAGTGCCCCAGATGGGTTCGAAACTAGTCGGGCTAACCCGATAGAATAAGACGTGAGTATAGCCAGTTCTATACAATAACTATTTAAGGTTAGTCTAAAACTTAAAGCTTTTTTAAAAAGGGCTTCTCCTAAACAATTAACTCGCCAAAAAAATAGTTAGCGAAATAGTGCTATTCGTTCACATAACGAGATTACATACAAAAATGGAGACTTATTGACTTATTCTAGACTTCATCATCTTCCTGCCCTTATCCCACTCTAAGTGGGGTCGGCACAACATGTTATAAACATGCTGTTACATGATTTGGCTGCGTTTTTACGACTGGCCACCTGCCTGAGGTCAACTTACCTCTGTCCTATTTTACGACACCGCAGTAAGAAAAAGGGTGGTCTATTCTACTTAGTCGGATACCACACAGCGGTTCGACTTACCTTAGTCGCCTTTTACGACACCTCGGTAAGAAATGAGGGTGGTACTATTCTATTCAGCCGGATACCACACGGCGTACTCATTGTAGACTTACAAAGACTTATTGGTATAAATAAATAAATATATGGGACACTTACGCACAAGGTCATCTGTCCCAAAGTAAATTACCCGTAATACTTGTGTTATGCATTACATTTAATTTATGCATTACATACAACTTATTTTTGTTCCTATTTGCAGTATTCCTCACTATTATTTCTTTATTATTCGCTTCAATAAGTGAAAGTTTTAATGCTTTTACTGATTTATAGCGTTAATGTGACTATAACTCAAACCATAACCATAAAGATATATGAAAATAAATTGATATTCAATTTTCAAAAAAACCTCATTTAAAATTCACTTTGAATGATCCCTCTTTGTCCCCGTTAATTATGATATCATACATCAATTCTAAAAAGCACTATTAAAGAAGAAATAATACATCAAATAAATAATAGTCTCAGAGCCGGCCGTTAAATTTATAAATCAGAGAGAGCTAATTTAAAAATATATTTGTTACTTTATTTGTATTTTTTTGATTAATTGGAATTTTGTCATGGAGTCTATATTCTGATGATGCTTAGGTTACAGGGCGAAATACTTGTTGAGATTGTGGTGGTGAATGTGTGCAGTGCTTGTGTATTGTTGTGTTATTAATAGTGTGGAGTGCATGAGTTTTCGCGAATTCTGCATGTATGAAAACTGATAGTATTCTCTACATTTAGCATTACATATATTTTCTTTTATCATAGATTGCAGCAATATAATATAGTCATTACTTTTTAATACATTTCTTATTAATAACTTTTGTACCAATCACTAATTACCAAGTTTATGATATCGTTGCATCGGCCGATATGCCTGTCTTGTAGAACTTCTGCTTTTTGCTGTCTAGTGTGAATTATAACGCGTTGTGCCGTTTGGTATACGGCTGAGTAGAATAGACCAACCTCATTTCTAACTGAGGTGTCGTAAAAGGCGGCTAAAGTAAGTTGATATGCTGTGTAGTATCCGGTTGAGTAGAATAGACCACCCTCTTTCTTACCGATGTGTCCTAAAATACGACTAAGGCAAGTAGACGCCAGGCAGGCGGCCGGTTGTAAAATACGTAGCCAAATCATGTAACAACATGTGCCGATCACACTTAGAGTAGGATAAGGGCAGGAGAATAATGAGTGTGATTTATAACGCGTTATTATCTATTGGATTGAAAAAAAATTAAATGAAAGCTCAAGGTGTTGAAAACCACACCGGTTGGATAGAATGTTGTCTAACACGAAACGCATTAGACGAGTACATAAAACGAGAAAGGACTGACGTCGGCATTTTAGTTTTACAACGTCACAAACTTAGTTCAAAAAGTATATTAATTATTCGTGACGTGAACAAGCAATTGTTCGTGTGTATAATTGTTTGCTTACGCTTCATTGCTAATGACGACAAGCTGTCAATCACCGTGATCTGCTATAATTAATCCATTTCTATACACTTATGATATCAATTAGTTAAGTATTACACGTCGTTAAGATCTTACAACCGGCTCTCGTTTTAAAAGAGTTGTATTAAAAATCGTTAAAATCAAAGGCGGGTCAGGAAAGAGGAAAAAAGTACATAACTCAAACAAATGGACTGTATTATTACCGCATTATTCAAAATCTCAACCCTCGGGAGGAAGTATTAAGTGTCAGACATATTAGTTACGAGTTTGAAAAGATATGTGCGCGTGTTCATTATCTGACGTCACGGCGTTGAATGTATATTTAAAATTCACGATTGATAAATATTAATTTGAACGACATTATTCCTTTGATACCTACAGAACAATAAGGTAGAATATTTTGAGCGGTTTTTGTTAACATTTGGCTAATAATAAACTTTATTTAAAACTAGCTATGTCGGCAACTTTGTCCGCGTGAATATCTCACAAAGTTTTTCCCGCGTAAATCCCGGCTTCCGGTAATTCTACGATAAAAACAAGTCTATACGTTGCTACACAACCTTCTCTATCATCTGGTGAAGGTCCTGAAGGTCTGGTGAAGCCATTCAGGAGAATATAACAAGATAAACCTTCCTTAAAAATTGCATTATCTTTTAGTAAATACCATACAAAAATCCATTTAGAAAAATTTGAGAAAATTGATCACATCCAGACAGTGGGGACTTTACTACAAATAAAGAATTGGTTAGGTGACTGAACTTAGAAAACATGTTCACGATAAAACACGACAGTAATCAATGTTAAAACAAGAAATAGCTTAAAGAAAATTTACTTGCTTTAATAATAACGAAAATATTGAATCATCATCATCATTCTCTTACCATTATCCCACTCTAAGTGGGGTCGGCACAATATGTCTTCTTCTTCCATTCTCCTCTATCATTCGTCAACTCTGGTGTCACTCCTTTAACATGTATATCATTTTCCACACAATCCATCCATCTTTTTATCGGCCTCCCCCTAGCTATACATCCATCCACATTCATATTTAAAACAAGTCTTGCACTTCTCATCTTTGAATGAAAATCACTACATATTATAAAACAAAGTCACATATATCGTATGTACGCATAAAACTTTAAAACTACGCAACCGATTTTGATGCGTTTTTTTTTAATAGATAGACTGATTCAAAAGGAAGGTTTGTACGTATAATAACATATAATACGAAGTAGAGAAATACTGTAATTTTTGAGGTTTCTGTAAATAATTACATTTTTTTCCTTACATTGCAAACGCAGGCTAAACCCTACGAGATTTAACAAAATGATGTACTAAGTATTTGTACACCTTGAAAAGGTCTACAGAAAAGTCCGCGATGGTGTATGTCTATCTCTTATGAATAACCCACAATAGCATTTTTGTCATTTACTTTTTACGAAAAATAATGCCTTATTTTTGAAGCAATTTTTATACAATACAGCATTAATCCTTATCCAATTAAGTACCTTAAATAAATTGTTGATTTAATATAGATCAATATGGCCGTTTACAGCATGTAATTTAATTGAACATTTACGGAGATATTACAGATTTAAAATGCCGTGAGGACGCCGCGCTTCGCCCTATAGCACTTCTCATTTAACAGCTATATGTCGTTGTTTCAAGAATTTGTTTAATGACAAGAAAGCTGTGAATGTAGTATATAAGGACATTCTGTAATTAATTTTAAAAATAAAATACATAGGGGAAAAATGAAAATATGTAGTATATGAATTTAGATATTAGATATAGCAGGAAATCTTCTTGGTATAGGGAAAGGAAATTGTTTTTCTCCAAATTTAACGCTTGCGGGCCACGGGCTGTAATGAATAAATGAAAACTACTGGATCGATTTTAATCATTTTTTTTTACACTGACTGACATGGGATATATATTTTATAACCGTGCGAAGCAGGGACAGGCCGCTAGTATTGAATAAAGTTAATTAAATAAAACTTTTATTTAATTAACATTTTGTAAGTAAGTTTTAATAATAATATAAAATATATATAATTATATGTATATATGTATATCTTTGTGATTAGCTACTAAATACTAATGGGACAATGGAAACAAACACCTTGACAATAGCCCATACAAATACGTACACATCTTTAACCACATGGGTGATCCCATTCTGCTTTTTCATAGAATACCTTAGATTTCATTATATTATAACAGCGTTAGTTTTTGCCGCGATTTCACTTTCTTGCTTTTTAACTCTTTATTTATATAATCACGAATTAAATTTTTTTATATGTATTTTGAATTAAATTAACAGTAAAGTAAAATAAAGTAAGGTTAAAATTATTCAAAGTTGTTATATGGGATTCAATCATGCAATATTAAATAAATCACTAAAAAAGTTTTGCGATTTTTTTTTTATTGAAAACTATATGAATATTGTCCATATCTCGTAATTTTGGTATGGTCATTTAGGTTTTTAGACAAAACTTCTGCTACTAATAATATAATAGCATGTTATATTTTATATTTACTTAATTGCGGATTCTAGCAAAATAATTTCATTATTACTTTTAAATAAACTTTGAGAATTCATGAATTTCCGCTGATTTGGACTAATCTTTTGTTAAATTTTAAAATATATTTTGATGTAAGTTTCACTTATTAAAAATACTGTATGTAGAATAAAAATCTTCGCAAATATTTATACTAGTAAATAATAGTTAATATTTTAGTGGAATAAAGGAAAAGTACAAGTTCTTTAATAATATATATTTTAATTAAGTGAAGTTTTGTTAAATGTCATGATATATTATATACTAGCGGCCTACCCTGCTTCGCACGGGTATAAAATATATAGCCTATGTCACCCAGTGAAAAAAATGATTAAAATCGATCCAGTAGTTTTAATTTAGGTATTCATTACTGCCCGTGGCCCGCACGCGTTAAATTTGAAGAAAAACAATTCCCCTCTCCCTATACCAAGAAGATTTCCTTCTATATCTAATATCTAAATTCGTATACTACATATTTACATTTTTCCCTGTATATTTTGTTTAAAATTAATTACAGAATGTCTTTATATACAACATTCATAGCTTTGTTATCATTAGACAATACAAAAATGTTTTCTTTAGAGGTTACTCTTAAAAGAGCGACATTTAGTTGCGCGTCCGATCGCTGCTAAATTCGAAGTTCTATAGGGCGAAGCGCGGCCTCTTCGCGGGATTTTAAATCAGTGATATCTTCGAAAATGTTCATTTAAATTACATGCTGTAAAAGGTCATATTGATCTATATTAAATCAACAATGTATTTAAGGTACTTAATTGGATAAGGATTAATGGCTATACAAAAATTGGTTCGAAAATAAGGCATTATTTTTCGTAAAAAGTTAATGACAAAAAATGCTATTGTGGGTTATCCATAAGAGATAGACATATACCATCGCGGACTTTTCTGTAGACCTTTTCAATGTGTACAAATACTTAGTACATCATTTTGATAAATCTCGTAGGGTTTTAGGTAGCCTATATTTACAATGTAAGCGGCAAAAAAGGAATTATTTACGACATCACATTAGAAACCTCAAAAATTACAGTATTTTTCTACTCCATATTGAATGTTATTATACATATAAACCTTCCCCTTGAATCACTCTATCTATTAAAAAAACCGCATCAAAATCTGGGATATAAGGGACAAACAAAGAATGCGACTTTGTTTTATACTATGTAGTGATAATCCTTATAGCATGATTCAGTATTCACACGCGATGGCTTATTATTAGCGTATTTCATATATAACTTTGGTGTTTCTATACCGATTTCAGAGTTCAGATACCAATTTCTTTTTTTATACAATGGTTAATACTATTCACTTTTTTATTTGGGGATGGCTGAGAGTGATATAAATGTAGGAGTAGACAAATATAACCAGAAAGCTTCGAACTGCTAAGCTATCGGGAGTTACACGTGTTATTGTGAGTCAACAATAAAAGATAGACATATGCTGTCGTGGGATAGTTTTTATATAATTTTATGGAGAACATTTCCGTCATACATGATTTCTGTGTAGCTTTAACCATCAAGGTTGCACACGCGACGGAAGCTTAAAAAATGGAGTAACTTCTCCCGTTTTCCCAACATTTCCCTTCACTGCTCTGCTCCTATTGATTGCAGCGTGATGAAAAGTATACTATAACCAGCCCAGGAGTATGAAAAATAATTATACCGAGTTTCGTTAAAATCCGTCGAGTAGTTTTTGTTTCTATAACGGTTATACAGACAGACAGACAGACAGACAGACAGACAAAAATTTTACTGATTGCATTTTTGGCATCAGTATCGATCCCTAATCACCCCCCGATAGTTATTTTGGAAATATATTCCAGTTACAGAATTGACCTTTCTACAGATTTATTATAAGTATAGATTAGAACTAAAATAATTAATTTATTAATTTTCTATTGTCTCTTAGAAATGTTCTGAATGTGTAAAGTTTGAGAGTTCTGTATGTAACTGCATATTTTCGTCAATCACACGGGCTAACAATTTAAATGCGGCGTGTCTTATTTTTTGTCACAAGCGTGGTCCTATTATGGCTTATCCATGGGTATAGGAACATCGTAAACATGTCATCGGCCCGATTATAGCATTCCGACAAGGGTCACCATGGATTTTCTGAAATGAGACCGTTTGTAGGCATGAATATAGGTCTCGATATACGACTACGACGAAATACGACTAAGGTAAGTTGATGTCAGGCATGCGACTGACAAAATACGTAGCCAAATAATGTGAAGCATGTTTAGGCATGTTTTGCCGTATGTAGTGCTTAGGGTGGTATAATGGCAGGAGGAGGATGTAGCTATGAATATATCAAAGTATTTATATTTATATGAAAACCGCGTATAATGAAGCCATAAAACCGGTTCATCCGAAATCATCATTCATTCTCCTGCCCTTATCCCACTTTAAGTAGGGTTGGCACAACATGGCGTCAGGTGCCCACCTAAATAGGTCCCCAAGCGGTCGATTAATCTGGTGCTCCCAATGCATCGTCTAGCGGAGGGAGGGGCCACTGTTAGAGAGGCCCAGACCCAGAGGTGGCGCACTCTGGGGTTCAGAGTTGCTGCTGGCGGGGATGGGGGCAATGTGTACAACGGTACCATGTCCCCGCCACCAGCAGCGTGGTGGAGCGCTGTCAGGTTTTTAGTCGGTGCGAGTCAGACATATCCGCCGCTCGTCCATGTGTAACATGACGTAACTAAGTAAGTCGTTTGTGGGTTTGGGTATAAGATTCTATACTAAAATTCCACAATCAATTTTAACTTTGCTATTACAGCAGTTTAAAAACACTATTAAGAAGAGGCTGATACAGAAAGCCTACTATACTCTTGAGGATTATTTAGACGATAAAAATGCGTGGATATAAATATTGTTCGACCCTGTACAAGATACAAACGATTAAATGTAACTAGCATTAAGAATTGTATTTTTTTAAAAGAGCAACCGCCGAGTTAATTGCTGACTCTTCTCGGTAGGAACATCTTTCCGAACCAGCAGTAGAGTTGACGATTCAAAAGCACTTGTTTACAAGTTTATTTGAATAAAGAATATTTTGAATTTGAATTTAAAAAAAACATGACGTCAGGTAGATGGCCGGTCCTAAAATACTTAGCCAAATCATATGGCAACATGTTTATAACAGGGCAGGAGACTCATGATTATTTGGACGAGCTATGACTATACAAATGTATGACGATAATATAATAAGTTCGTCCAAATATGACTCCAAAAATGATTTTAATTTAGTATTCTGCGTGGATTCGCTAAAGTGATCCTCTGTACCAAAAGGAGTCAGTCTTGACATCAGCAAAGGCTATTTACGTGTAATTGAGATTTAGTATCTCAATCAGATAAGAATTTTTGCTTAGGGTTTTTTAAAGTACTTTAATAAATACAGAAGCAAATTCTAAAATAATTTATAGAAGTAAGCGTTACTTTGCGGAGATTCATAATACAAAAGTAATATTAAAATTATTTTGCTATAATACGAGATTAAATAAAATATAAAATATAAATAATGCTTAATGTAGAATGGACAATCTGTTTTCATACCTGATACATGCAGGATTCGTAAAAACACATGCACAAACATCCACCACCGCCACCACAATACACAAGCACTACACATATTCACTATTACAAACGCAACAACAGTTTCGCCAATCGGAGATAGACTCGGAGTCGTGGAGTCTATCTCCTGATGATGCTTCGGTTACGGGACGAGTCGTATTTTACGATACCTCGATAAGAAAGAGGGTCTATTCTACTCAACCGGATATCACAAGACGTTTACAATTGTTAGCAATTTTAACATTTGCATAATAAAATAATAATGATTGAATTAAGTTTAGTATATTAGTCTCAATATTGTAATCTCTACTTAAGAGGAGATTTAAAAATGGAAGAGGATTTTATTTTGGCGGCATTCTGTTCTGGCGAAAAATATTTGATTTTAAAGTAATTAAGAGTAATAAAGTGTTTTAAAAATTGTTATGATATATTTTGTATTTAATACAATGCGATTTTAAGTATTTTAATACAATGCGATAAGATTGAAGCCAAAAAGTAACTTACTGCACGATTTAAGTAATATGATTAAAGTTGTAGAAATTCTTTCAAAAGACTTTTCGTTGACAATAACCGTCTTCCGATTGAGATCTTTACCTTACTCAAGGACAATTGACTCAAAAGAACTATCATAATATGGTTACACTACAAGTCGTCCTTCAAGCAAAAGGCTCGATATTATTTACAAAGATTTATGGAATAACCTGAAAGAGAATGAATGTTAGTTTATCTTTTGTATTTTGTCCGTAGTTTAAGATCACGATGTATTCGATACTGTGATGTTCGTTTCTTATTTTTATACACAGCAAAGGCAAATACACGAACAACTTAGTAAATTCTTAGATGGTTAAAGAAAATTTTAACGTTAAACAAGAAATTATGATAAATTATAGCTTTTATCCGCAATTCGTTTGCATGAACCGTTGTCGCGCGATAAAATTGGAAAAATTCTTCCAGTGTAAGATAGTCCATTTATTGAGGAAAGTTATAGGCTATATAACATTATGCTAAGATGAATAGGAGAGGAGTAGCAATTAAAAATATTAAGAAACGGCAAAAGTTAAAGCTTTCCTTGCGTGCGCTGAGTAAACGATAATAATTACCTATAAAAAATCATGTATCACAAAATTGCCGTGTGGTATCCGGCTAAGTAGAATAGTACCACACTCAATTCTTACCGAGATGTCATAAAAGGTGGCTAAGGCAAGTCGACCCACCGTGTGTTATTCGATTTAGTAGAATAGACCACCCTCCTTCTTACCGAGGAACCGTAAAATACGACTAAGGTAAGTTGACGTCAGGCAGGCGGCCGGTTGCAAAAAAGCAGCAAAATCATGTTACAACATGTTTATAACATGTACCGACCCCACTTAGAGTGGGATAAGGGCAGGACACACATGTATCACAAAATTGGCCTCTCTAAGAGTTCTAAATAAAGTCCGCAACAGCATATGTCTAGCTTTTAAGGTTAACCCACTTTATTTTTATAGTTATCAAAAGATTATATTACAGTTTCAATCTTTCCACGCGGACGTAGCCGCTGGCGATTGCTAGTATTAAATAATAATAAAATAAAAATTTATACTGAACAAAAGACTACAGACAGACCAAACCGCAAGAATATAAAATTATATGTGAACTCAACCGCACTGTTTGTTCGAATTCTACACGACCGCAGGAATGTAATACCTAGTCTTGAATCTAGACTGAATCAAACGGTTTAGACTATTGAGGTTTTAATATATGGTTTACTCTCACTGAAATCTCTATTCTACAGGAGTTTTTGGTGACGTCATCGCCTCTTTACAGAAAGATATTTTAGTTAATACATTTACCTCAATGAGATATGATAATGAGATAACATAAGATTTGATTTAGCCGATACTACGTAGAGGCAATAAATCATTACAAATCATTAGGAAGTACTGTTCAATACTTGATCATAACACTCCGTCATGTAAATTACATTATTTATCATTTAAAATAAAGCAGAAGGGAAGATAATGTTCGTGGGAATATATTAATCGTTTACTTGAAAAAATTGAAATAAATGTTTTCATTATTAGAAAGTCGTTGAAATTGATAGAAGATACCGTTTTAGCGATTGGTAAAGCATAATATTTCGCCTAGATCAGTTGTTTTTGGTGCCATTGGAAAAATATCACCCCATATAATAAAGTTACATGTTACATGTATAAGCATTGAGCATGTAACCTTATTCCTCGGATGGGGCGAAATATAAGTTCACTTAGACCAACTTATAGTTTTTGTTGATGATTCTGAATTATAAATGAAAGATACCAAGATTTTCTACGTAGATACTTAAATAAAGCTGTGATAGCCCAGCGGTGCGACCATGTGAATCTATAGAGACGATCATGGGTTCAAACCCGGGCAGACACCAATGAGTCTTTCTATTAAAAACTTATGTGTCTAATTGATAATTGCAATTTATCACACGCTTTTCGGTGAAGGAAAAAATCGATTTGGCTGTGATCGAATTGGCTGTGTATTTTACGACCGGCCGCCTGCCTGACATCAACTTACCTTAGTCGTATTTACGACACCTTGGTAAGAAGGAGGGTGGCTTATTCTACATAACCGGATACCACACGCAGGCCAACTTACCTTACTTTATAGAAAACTAATACGGTTTAAAATATAAAAGGACATGAGATCTTAAAAAATTAAGGAAATTATTTATATTATGTTAGAAAAACTGTAGCTAGTATATATTTCTGTATGATCTGCGAATAGTGCTGTCACGTCAACTTGTTTTGAAGATGTTCATAAGTAAAACATACAAGATGTTGCAATGCATGTCGAAATAAAAAACGGGATGCCTTGAATCATCTTTGAGATTTGTGCTCGTTAAAAGTTTCGTATATGGCTCGCTAAGAATGTGTATGGCAGTTACGAATTCTATTACGTGATGCCCATGTTAATATTCAAAATATGGTTACATGAATTTTGAGAACAAATTTTTGGTATTTTACCATAATATTACCTGCATTTGGCTTGCATTGTGCTTCTGGGTTTTTGGCTGTATATGTTTTTTTTTTGTTTTTACATGTATTGTGGACCGTGGTCATGATAAGCAATTAGTTTTACCCTTTGAAACAGCCGAGCTACCCGCTAATCGGTTTTTTGGCGAACATTGTCGAAAGCTTAAGTTTATTCCGATGATGGAGTGAGTGACAGCCTCTGATTTGTTTTTTTATTCTTACCGATCATTTGTCTTCGAAAATTATAGGTTTTTGCTTGGAATCTGGTTTGTTTGTTACCAAATTATCTTCCTTTTATTTCTTTATGTATGTACCATTAAATCGTTGGAACAATTAATAAAAAAAGTGTACTAAGGTCAATTTACTCCGTTATTTTATATCTTATTATCAAACATAGGGAATTTGCATAAATAGGCCGTTTATTTGTTGACAATTTTTTAAATAATTTATAGAATTAGGCGTTACTTTGCGGAGGTCCATAATACAAAATAATATTCTCATTACTTTTGACAATTTTTTCTCTACTTTTTCTTCCACTGTTTGATAACTTTCTTGACTTATTTCGAACACACTTTTCAATAGTTCACAAAACAGTTACTGTGTTTTTTATTTTAATGTTTACATAGACATGGCCCTATAACCGCTGGCAGTCATCTTATCCTTCCTTTTTGACAGAACGAAACCACTAGCTCCTTGCGGAAACGGAAGTGGCTCCTCGTTGTCCCATTGTGTTGCCAACACGTTTGACGTTCACAGGTCTCAGCACATGATCTTCACGACACTCGATCTTAAGCTACTTAGATGTAGCGGCATCACGCATTCTTTATGAGGTCATCTGTCAACATCGGAGGGGGTTTAACGACGCTGCGTTTTTCGTCTCGTCGAGTCTCCGCACTATATGTCTCGCCCGTTGCCTTAATCTTCGCGACAAGTTCTACACGTTCGACATGATCTGACATATCTGTAACTTTGATTCTTCTATGGATCTCCACATTTCTGATTTACTGATGTAGGAGATACTTCAATCATAGCTTGCTCCATCTCCCGCTGAGTGGTTCTGAGTTTCTTATGAGGCCCTTTGTCAGCGACTCAGTTTTGTATCCGTATGTCATCATTGGCAACACTGTTTGAAGACTTTGGTCAGGCACTGATGTAAAGTAAAGTAGCGGCCTGTTACTATTCCACTGCTCAGAATAAGCCTTCTCTCCATTTTTGGAGAGAAGGATTAGAGCTAAGACCTACGCTGCTCCAATGCAGATTGGTAGGTTACACATATCTCCAGAATTCTCTAGAGCAGGTTTCCTCAGGAAGCCAAATCTTCCCAAGCAGAATGATGATGTAGAGATGTAGAAATACTTTTTAAAAATTCACGCTTCAATACAGGAAAATTCTACATTACAGAGAGGAAGGATAAACCTTAATAAAGTATAATACTAAGAAGTTATTACCAGATAATAAGCGTTAACAATAATGTGCAGGTAGGTGTATCTAAGTATTTTGCGAGGACGTAATAAGTATGATGGTGGTTTATGTGGGAATAAACTTACATGCGCATTATCTTATGAGTTATGGGTGTGTTATTGTGGTACGATAATTGAAGATTTCCGGGACAAAAATTTACTGCCTTTTGATGGTATTTTGTATAACTTCATCATTCTCCAACCCTGTTACAATCATGTTGTCATGTGATTTGTCTACGTATTTTACGACCGGCCGCCTGCTTATGTCAACTTACCTTTATCGTATTTTACAACACCTCGGTAAGAAAAAGGGTGATCTATTCTACTCAACGGACACCACACGGTGGGTTATCTTACCTTAGTCGCCTTTTACGACACCTCGGTAAGAAATGAGGGTGGTCTATTCTACTCAGCCGGATACCAAACGGCGGGTCGACTTACCTTAGTCGCCTTTTGCGACACCTCGGTAAGAAATGAGGGTTGTACTATTCTATTTAGCCGGATACCACACGGCGTAATTAAACGGTATTTTGTATAACTTAGGATCAAAAATTATTAAGTAAATTTTAATGTTTTTTGAATTTCGTTTCTTTCGTTAATTTTCATTAAATACGTTGATATGGGTAACACATTTCAGGTAATAGATATTATATTGTCTCCTTTTGGAAGAAAATTATTTATATATTCTCCTAATTGGCTGAATAATTATAATGAGTGACCGTCTTCAATTATATTATAATTCGATAATATTGTCATGATTTAAATAGTGATAGGTATGATGTTGCGACTCAAAAAGGTCCGACAATCATTCGTCGGTCTCGGTACACGTTTTTATAACAAAATTACTTAACATTATCTAGATTTGCCTGTACCAAGTTTAGAAATTATTTTAAAACGTTGCTGCTACTAAGCTTACTATACAATTGAAGATTATTTGAGTGATAGTAACATATCTTAACTGCAGTCAGCTACGCACCAAGATGCAACGATTAACTTGTAATTACCAAACTCTCTCTCTCTCCGGCTATGTATCCCACATGGTGGTGGGGTCAGCCTTCCTTATGCTTCTCCTCCACTTCGCTCGGTCATGGACTTCGTCGTCGGTAACTTTGCATACACTCTTATCTTTTAGCACTACTTCTTTCCACCTTGTCCTGGGTCTTCCAACTGGTCTTTGACCCGAGATGGAAAGCTGTAGTGCCAAATTTACGACGTAATTACCAATCAAATTGTAATTTTTTTATTGAAAAGATATTCTTCGAATTTCTTCCTGGTTCTTCTTGGAAGGAGCAAACTTTTGTATCAGTGGTAGTTTGTATCTTCTTTAAAAATATTTGACGATTTTAAGTACTGAAAACAGTCCACCTGAATAAAGAATGTATTGAATTTGAAAGTAGCCGGAAAATAAATATGGAATTAATTAACAAGCTTAACTTGCTGATTACCTTTTAATCATCTCATTTGAATACATGATCGTCGAAAGACCGCTGCTAAAGTTGACTCAGTTATTGGCCAGGACTTTATATTTCTTTGTTGGTTTATCAGAGATCTTAGAAATAATCTAGATTCCATTAGTTAAAGTGGTTATAACATACTGGATGTTTACAATACGAGTAGGCGTGCCTCCTAAGAGCTCTGTGAAGACAGTGTAATGAGTGATGCTGTTTTATGTGGGAATAGAGGCACTTACATGATCATTACGTTTTGACTTATGGGCCATATTGTGCCCTGGGAAATGGTGTAGGTAGGTAAATCTAGGTATATGTAACTGCGATAGCCGAACGGTGAGACCGTGTGCCTTTCTTGACGGGGTCATGGGTTCAAACCTCGGGCAGGCACTAATGTTTTTTTTAACTTATGTGTTTAATTGATAACTGCAATTATAACACGCTTTTCGGTGAAGGAAAACATCGTGAGGAAACCTTCATATCTCAAGTAAATTCTAGGGACATGTAAAGTAGTGGGTTCGAGCTGCAATGCTTCTCTCAAAAAAACCGGAGACAGGAGACCTAAGCCCAGCAGTGGGATAGTAACAGGCCGTTACTTTACAATAACCTATGTTAAGTGACGTCAATTTGTTGAAGTAACAAGAAAAATATTTTCGCACGTAAAATTGACTAAAACAAACTGACACAAGCGTGAAGTATGCTTAAAAAAGTAAAAGAAAAACTTTTGTATAACATATGTATATTAAAAACATAAATGTAAAAGTTTGTATAGTAACTCTTTCATGGTAAATCTGTTCGGCTAATGGTGTAGAAATTCAGCACAAAATTATAATCTATACACCGGGATAACAAAAAATCGTTCTTCTTACGGGAATAGGGAAAAATCCTATTGGATTATTGAGAATATTTACAGAATACTGTTTTGCGATTTTGTCGTGGAGTCTATCTCCTGATCATATTTCGGTTTCGAACGATTGTTGAGTTTGTGATAGTGAACGTATGTTGGTCTTTATTGTGGTGGCGGTGGAGGTTTGTGCATGTGTTTTTATGAATCCTGCATTGATAGGTATGAAAACGGATAGTCACCTCTACATTAAGTATTATATATATTTTCCATTTTTCTTATTGCGTATCATAGCAAAATAATTTTTGTTTTTACTTTTGTATTATGGATTTCTTCAAAGTAACGCCTAATTCTATAAAACAATTAGAGGCTTAATCGCGGGTTCCGCTGTTATTTATATTTGACTAGCTGACCGGGCCAACGTTGTTTTGCCACATAAATTATTTGCAATACATGATTTCTTAAAAATTTTATCGTTTACTAAGCGCATTATTAAGCTTTAAATTTTGCCGTTTTCGCGATATTTTTTATTGCTACTCTCTTATATCATCTTAGCGTGAAGTTATACAGTCTGTAGCCATGATAAATAAAATCTTCAACTCAAAGAATTTTTCAAGTCGTTCCAGTAGATTATACGCTTACAAACAATCAAAAAAACAAACAAACTCTTCAGCTTTATATATTAGTATAGATATAAATAAACTTAAAGTCAATTTTCTTTGTTAACTTATTTATAAATTTATCATATCAAAAGGAACATTAAATTCTTACTAACACCATAAGTAACTTATGCCCAGGATAACTTATACCCCCCGTGTCGTACAAATTAATGCAAATCATAAGTCCATGTCAAATTACAGTCGCTATCAAGGAAACCCCATAGTTAATAGTACAACAATGCGCAATTTAAACTATGAAGATATGCAGATTCCTATCTGATATACGGCTCGAGGAATGCGTTTTGTATTTAAATGTCTACAAAACTAACTTAGAAGTTATTATTTATTATAGTTATTTACATTAGCAAATAGGCGTGTTTGATAAATTTAACTTATTTATTTATTTATTTATTTATTTTGTTCCTTTGGCAATGGGCAGTGCGATTCATCAACATCATCTTCCTGCCCTTATCCCACTCTAAGTGGGATAAGGGCAGGGGCAGGGGCAAGTAACATGTTATAAACATGCTGTCACATGATTTGGCTTCGTTTTTACGACCGGCCGCCTGACTGACTTCAACTTACCTAAGTCGCCTTTTACGACACCTCGGTAAGAAATGAGGTTGGTCTATTCTACTCAGCCGGATACCACACGGCGGCAATGGGAAATGCGATTGAAATATCAAAATTGGACAAAAATACATTAAGGTAATTAAACAACTAATATTGTTAAATTGACAATGCTTTTAGCCCTCCTCCTGCCCTTATCCCACTCTAAGTAGGGTCGGCAAAACATGTATTAAACATGTTAACCAATGTTTCCACACAAAACTATTAGACCGATTTCAAAAATTCTTGATGCATCTTTACTGAGCAACATAGGCTATATTACTTTTTCAAAAAATATAGGGATCCGTTATAAAAATGTAATAAGGTGTAAAAAAAATAAAAATTACGCGAGTGAAACCGCGATATATTACTAGTATAATATAAGTAGGTAGCAGGATATGTTATAAATATAGCATAATATTTTTTTCTAAAAAATAAACCGACCTCCCGATGGCTAAACCTGTTAAACCTGCAACCCAGTAGTTACCAACATAATTATTCAAATCACAGTTTATTAAAATAATCACCTCGTTTAGAAGTTAAATACATTACACAAAGGTATGTTTCACTGTGCGCTGTCGAGTCGAACAAGTTTAGAACACGTCCAGATCGGACCACCTCGCGCTATCGGATATCCGTCCTTGTAAATTACTCACAATGCTTTGTTCCTCTTTGTACGGATCTAAGTATATTGTTACAACATGTTACTATTACAACCTCCTTCATAGTTGGTCATTAATATGAAAAAACATTGTAGCCGTCATTGAGTTGTTGTTGAGAAAGATTAATTGTTAAATAATAAAATTGTTTTATACTATTTTTTTTTAAACAGGAAAAACCCCTTATGGGTACCGCCGCCCGACGGGGACAGGCGACGGTTATGTCGGACTCGCACCGACTAAAATAACCTGTGTGCTCCACTACGCTGCTGGTGGCGGGGATAGGGTACCCATGAAGACATTGCCCCCCATCCCCGCCAGCAGCAACTCTGTAGCCCAGAGTGCGCCACCTCTGGGTCGGGGCCTCTCTGAAAGATTTATATATGCCGCCGTGTGGTATCAGCCGGATACCACACGGCGGGTCATCTTACCTTAATGTGGTGATTCTACTCAGCCAGATACGTAACTATTGTTTTTTTTTTAATATTAAAGTATTTCTTGTACTTTTTATATCGATTATTGAACAGATCAAGCTAGTGATATTCTTAATTAATTAATATTCAATTTTAATATATCACGGAAACAAAGTGGAAAGCACCAAATACCTGATACTAAGCAATTTTTAACTCAAGTCTAGTAATCGAAGCTACATTGTTTAGTTGTCTTCTTCTCAGAACAATCGTGATAAAATATAGAGTAAGTTGCAATTTACAATTTGCATTTTAACGTTTTATTTTCCAAGATCATAATATATAAACTTCCGGCATCAGCCATCAATAATTTAACCTTAACATTAATTTTATTCTGCATACAAATTTATTTATTAAACATCATACTAGTTATTGATTGTGATTTATTGATAACCAATTTATATTTAATGTTGTTTAATACAAAAGGTATTAATTATAAATGTGACAACTATGTTGAAATATTAGACTTGGACCGTAATTTGTTATTCTTGTAGTACTAATTGTGATGTCGTGAATATAGACATTGTAAACCAAAAGTACAAAAGCTATAATAAAATATTTTACAATGTAATTTATAAAATTAGGCGTTACTTTGCGGAGATCCATAATACAAAAGTAATAATAAAATTATTTTACAATGTAATTTATAATATTAGGCGTTACTTTGCGGAGATTCATAATACAAAAGTAATAATATAATTTTATTGCTATAATCCGTTATGAAGTAAAATAGAAAATATATATAATGCTAAATGTAGAGTGGACAATCCGTTTTAATGCCAGATACATGCAGGGTTCGTAAACACATGCACAAACCTCCACCACCGCCACCACAATACACAAGCACTACATACGTTCACTATCACAAACTCAACAATCGTTTAGTCCCGCAACAAAAGCATCATCAGGAGATAGACTCCACGACTCCTTGTCTATACCCGATTGGCGAAACGATTGTTGAGTTTGTGATAGTGAACGTATGAAGTGCTTGTGTGAAAACGGATTGTCCACTCTACATTTAGCATTATATATATTTTCTATTTTACTAGCGGATTATAGCAAAATAATTTTATTATTCCTTTTCTAAAGTAAAAACACTTAAAACATAAGGAAATATTTATTGCCTAACTGAATAGCCTAGGTACTAAAATTACATTATAATTTCTCCTGAGGCTAAAATAATTATTCGCTCAATCAGAAACGTCAATTTTGTTTGTATTGTTGGAAATGTTCGGTCGTATTACTCTATCAATGTTGATTTGCTGGACCGTTTTATTAGGTACGGTTTTTTAAATACAGTTAGCTGAATAAAAAGTTGACAAGTGAAATTAGCTTGATAATTAGAATGAAAGTAGTATATCTAGAATTCAGTTTTAAATCAAGTATCAGTGTTCGAATGAAATTTAACATGCCATTTTGTGATCACGACGAAAAAAAAATGCGTAGAATATTTGCATGTTAAGGAAAATTTTGGTATATGTTTAAAATACTACTGTCATGCTGATTCTTCAAGTTTTTTCCCATAGAGGAATATTGAAAACCCTATTAGGATATTTGTAAATCTGTACTGTGTATATAAAGCTGAAGATTTTGTTTGTTTGAACGCGCTAATCTCAGAAACAGACCGATTTGAAAATTTCTTTGAGTGTGAGATAGTCCATTTATCGAGGAAGGCTATAGACTATATAATATCATGCTAAGATAAATAAGAGAGGAGCAGCAATAAAAAATATTGTGAAAACGGCAAAATTAAAACCTATACTTGTATGCGCTAAGTAAACGGTGAAAGTGATTTCTGTCATTTTAATTTCTGAAAACCGATATTTATTTGATGCAGGATCCTCAACTTATTCCAGACACTCCCTTAACTACAGATATTAGTAATAATACTTGACTTTGACTTTACTTGAAATTATTATTTTTAAAAGTAAAAAAAAAATTTCGGCAAGAGCACCTATCAGTAGTACTTTTACCAAATCAGTAGTACTTTTATTATAACATGAATTTCGAAAGTGCTTCTAATAGCCAATTTGAATAAAGAAGATTTAGAATTTGAATATAGTTTAATTTCGAGGCTTTAGCTTTTGTACATAATTTGTTATGTCATTTTAATATTTCTTGTGCAGATTCCGTTACTTCACGAACTTGTGACCGGACCAATAATACCAACTTTCAGGAAGGTAACATTGGGGAAACAAACGCTTTTCCGTGGCTCGGAATCTTAAGGATACACTATCGTATGTGAAAGAAATAATATAATTATTTTTCTATAATCCACAATTAAGTAAATAGAGATATAGGTATATAATGCTAAATGTAGAGTGGACTATTTGTTTTCATCCCTGATACATGCAGGCTTTGTAAAAATAAACGCACCAATTTCCACCACCGCCACCACAATACACAGAACTACACACGTTCAATATCACAAACTCAACAGTCGATTCGCCCCGCAACCAAAACACCATCAGGAGATTATGGATCTTTGCAAAGTAACTACTTACTCTATACACTATCGTGTGTAGCATAAAGGAACAATTTTGACTCTCGGAAACGGCTCCTACGATTTTCGTCAAATGCAGCATGTAGGGGGTTTTCGGGGCGAAAACAAGCCAGGTTTTATTTACAAAAAATATCGTTTTATTCCTGTTTTATGGCATTCAAAAAATCCTAAAATTTATTTTGAATAGAGAAGATAATTTTTGCTGTCAAATGAAAAGTCATGGTAGCTTATTTGGGAAACGGGCGGTATAGAAACCTGAAAATACCCAGTATCGAACCCCATCTGAGCGACTATTTTTTAATGTTTTTTCAATTTTCCTTTTTTTCAATTTTTTTATCTTTTATAAAAAATTACCGAGCAAATAACTCATTGGTAACTGCCGGGGTTTGAACTCGTGACCCACTCGAAAGAGTCGCAAGACTATGCGACTTTTTAATTTCCGATCCGTTTGGCTATCACAGCTTATACACACGACACTTACATCAGGCACAAACTTCTAATTCACATTTTTGTATGTATTTTCATTTTCCTGTCCTTATCACAACATGTAATAAACATGTTGTCACATGATTTGGCGACGTATTTTACGACTGATCGCCTGCCTGACATCAACTTACCTTAGTCGAATTTTACGACTCCTCGGTAAGAAATGAGGGTGGTATATTCTACTCAGTCGGATACCACACAGGCGGGTCGACTTACCTTAGTCGTCTTTTACGACACCTCGGTAAGAAATGAGGCGTATTTTTGTATGTATTTTATGATCTCAATAATACATCTTAACACGGATATCATAAACCTATTTGCAAGTACGCAAGTGAATAGAAATTTCCAAGTACAAAGGAATATAAGATCGTTAATTGATAAATAATGTCTGGTAGACACGTCAAAACATATCCATGGCTGTAGATTTATTCGACGGAATGTAATTGTTTTATCTCATTTGCGACGTAAAATATAGCTGGGTCGTGCATTATTTGAATAAAATAGCACGATTTTGACTTATATAGATGATTAATATATTCGGGTTGTACGTGTGTGAACGGTTGTATTTAGCTATAATGTAAAACAAGGATTGGCGATGGCGACGAAATGTGAGTATTGTTTATACTGAGGGGTGTAAGTTAGGAGCTAGTCTCGGTCTGTTCAGCCAAATGTCACCCTGAGAAATGCTTGGAGTGCAATGGCTCTGGCGACCGGCACTAGTGGCGATATAACCATTTTTTTATATGTAGATCACGTGCATAGACGCTCTTTGCTCCCCGAAGTATCTTAAAAGCTTACATTATGTGTGACAGACATCTAGTAAATATATGTATATATGATTTAAAAATAATACATAAGGGCTTGAACACAAAACTGCGATACGATGCGATGCCAAATCGCAACGCAGAAAGTTGCGACACAAATTGCTGCGATGCGATTTCCTGTGGAAGGCCACCTATTCTCCCAGGATGACCAATCCTTCGACGACAGTCAACCGTACAAAACGTATTTTAAATTGAAAACTAGGTCGTGACATGGATCGTAACGCAAAACTGCGTTCAAGCCCTAAATGTTTTTCACAAAGTAGACATTGTATTTAATAAAGCTCGGAAAGTAGCTTAGATTATAAAAACGAAAGGTTTGTATTTGTGCTAAAGAAAGTAATCAATTTTTTTATATTATTGACCTAACTATTTGTAGTAGCTTGCATAGATAATACACTATATAGGATAGGTAGCTTGTATGTTGTAACAATATCTTAATCGATTCATAACATTTTATAGATGAAGGGGAAAACTTGAAAATAGGCCTTACTGGCCTCGTTTTAATTAAACGAAAATATTGTATAGCCAATGCTGATGATGTGGCTAAAGTGTCACGTTCATTTATCAAGTGAGTATAAAGAGATAGAATAATTGGATATAAAGAGATAGAATGTATTGGAATCTTCATGGGAGAATTAACTTAATTTCAATTATAAATTCAAATTCTTGAATAATAATATCTGTAGTATTTAATTGAGTTAATCTTGTATATAAATGTATTTTTTTTCTGAATCTCGTAAACGGCCCCAACGATTTTACTGAAATTCAGCATGTAGGGGGTTTTGGGGGTAAAAATTGATCTAGCGAGGTTGTATTTAAAAAAATCTTGTGTTATTCCTGACTTTGAGAACTAAAAAAACTACTAAACTAGGAAAATAAACTAAACCTAAAATAGGAAAAGAAAGCAATAGATATTATAGTTGTCAAATGCAAAGCTGTGATAGCCCAATGGTAAAGCGTAAACCAAAGAAGTTCAAACTCTGGGATCGATTCCCCCATGTCACCGACCCTTTCTTTCTTTTCTTATTTTTTTTAAATTGCATTTATTACATGTTAACATTTACCGAGCTTATAGCATGTTAACATTTACACATATTAAAATTTATCGAGCAAGGTTTGGTCACCCATGTACTTAATATTAAGTAGGCTTTTAAAAGCTCTTTCGAACTGTCAAATTTTAATGAAGCTACGACTGGTTTGGAAAGTTGCTCTTACCGACATATGACAGTGATGGCCTGCTTCAGTGAGGACGTTGTTACGTAAGGGGGCGGCGGAGCATATCCGGGAAGTCGAGTCCTTGGAACCGATCCGCCGCAGGCGAGCGGGGAGCAGACGACTCGCCGAAGTCCGTCGCATGCCGCCCTAATGAGGACCTCCGAGCGGTTTGAACGGGGTTTATCGGACGGTCGCTGGAGTTAGGTCCCCGAGGCAGTCGATGCATCTGGTCCAGATGCATCGTTTAGCGGAGGGAGGGGCCACTGTGTAGAGAGGCCCCGACCCAGAGGTGGCGCACTCTGGGGTACAGAGTGGCTTCTCGCGGGGATGGGGGCAATGTGTACTACGGTACCCTGTCCCCGCCACCAGCGTGGTGGAGCACTGTCAGGTTTTTAGCCGGTGAGTCTGATATACGCCACTCGTCCCCGTCGGGTGGTGATGACCCATAATGGGTTTTTCTTGATAAAAAAAGTCTAGAATAAAAGTCTAAAATTCCTTAACATTAGTTAAGGAATTTTGTGATAAAAACGTGTACCGAGACCGACAAATGATTCTCGGACCTTTTGGAGTCCAACCTAGGCGTCATTAGTTAATGTTTGTTTCTAGTGCGTCTTTCATATCTATTTTTCTTTTACGACACCTCGGTAAGAAATGAAGTTGGTCTATTCTACTCAACTGGATACTACACGGTGGGTCAACTTACCTTAGTCGCCTTTTACGACACCTCGGTATGAAATGAGGGTGGTCTATTCTAGTCAGGCGGATACCACACGGCTAATGTTGACAATTTTATGGTAATTACAGAAAAGAAGGGAAAGCAATGTTTATTCTTAAACAAAACCAGACTTGGTCCTGTAAAGTTAAGGAATATACAACACATCCGGAGTATGATTATTCTACATACAATACCATAGCTTTGGTGGAATTGGATTATGACGTATATGGTGGTGCGTAAGTTATTTATATACAAATGGTATAGGATTAATTAAAGAATTCCAGATTTTCATAGACTATGCCGGTGCCGGTGCCGGTGTGGTATCCGGTTGAGTAGGATAGACCACCCTCTTTTTTACTGAGGTGACGTATTTTTTGCTATGTTGTTACTGACGTTGGGACGATTGGGGGTTAGGATTAGGATTACTATTAGTTTGGCTACTACTGAAAATCAGTGTTGGGCTTTCCAGCTCAACAATCGCTGAGTAGCTACCATTTTATAGCCTTGCACTGCTATTATCTGTATGTGTCAACTGTTTGTTTGTTGTATACTTCACTGTATGTACACTGTTAGAATAGTAGTGCAATTATATAATTGTCTCACCTCGTAGGTTAGCTGGCAGAGATCTCTGTCATAGGGATAAGTTGACCTTTGTACACTTTTTTACCAATTATGTTTTTTTTCCAACATTATTTATGGTACATAAATAAATAAATAAAAAATAAATAAATATATAAATAAAGATATTCTTATTCTTAAAATACCATTAAGGTCTGACATCAGGCAGGCGGTCGGTCGTAAAATACGTACGTATCATGAGACAACATGTTTATAACATGTTGTGCCGACCCCACTTAGAGTGGGAGATAAGGGCAGGAGGATGACGATGAGCTTTTCATAAGTAAGTAAGTAACGGCCTGTTACTAACCCACTGCTGGGCATAGGCCTCATCACTCCATTTTTGGAGGAAAGGATTGGAGCTAAGACCAACCACGCTGCTCCAATGCGGATTGGTAGGTTACACATATCCCTAGGATTCTCTCTTTACCTCGACTTTTATCTCGACACTGAAATCTACAGAAGAAACAAGTCGTCCCCAAAAAGGTAGTAAATCATAGTATTGCTTTCAGATGGCCCAGTACCAATTTGCACGGCAAAGAACAACTATAACACTGCTAACCAGCTGTATGCTATGGGATATACTGATGGTAAATATTTTATTAATTTTATTTTATTCAGAGTTATTAGATGTTACATATCTTCATCTTCCATTCTCCTCTATGATTCGTCAAATTTGGCGCCACTCCCGTTCTTTCTTCCGGCCTCCCTCTAGTCATATATCTATTACCGTAGTCTAGTGTCAAGATGGGCCCACAGTCCGTCTTGACACTTGGTGTATGGCATAGATAATACACTATATAGGATATAGATGCGAAACTCTTTCATTTTAATCGAGTTATGAGACAGTTTTACTTTCCGTCTCATAGATGTCACTGCAAAGTTACCGTGGATGGCGCTGTACTAGGGATGTGGTACAATAATCGATTATTAAAATAATCTTTTATTTTTTTTTATAAACGATTTTTAACAATCGATTATTTTTTCACCTTATATCAATTTTTATAAATCGATTATTTTAATTATCTTATTATTATTAATATAAATAAACGTAACTTTTCAAATAGAAAAAAAATCGATTATTTCTTATCAAAATAATAGATTTTTTTAAAATCGATAATTTTTAAAGGGAAAAAAATAGATTATTTATTAATCGATTTTTTCTACTCCAAGTCACATCCCTACGCTGTACTGCATTCTAATAGTGACCCATGTAATAAAAAAGCACCTGGGTGTTTGATTTGTGCTCGAAGAAAGTATAATAAGTTAGTTGGACTAGGATGGTAATAAATAGATGGATTCGGTCCGGGTATTCGAAATTTTGAGTCACATCATTCCCAACTGCGCTATCGATATTACGTTTGGCAACGTAAATAGCCTTGGTTTTCTAATAATATTAGAACTCATGCTGTTTTACTACCCCTTAGTGCAGGAGATGCAATGCACCTAAGTGCCGCGTGTGGGGGCGCCGTGATAAATCTTTTATTAATTGGGGGGTGAAATTTGGGGGCACCAGTGCACTGGTTGCACCCAGGCGCCTGTCGTGCTTTTAAGGCTGGCCTTCTAGTCTAACGTCTAGTCAAATATCCATCCATATTGCCGTGTTTATACATAATATTTTACTTACAGAACACATGCTGTTGGAAAAAGTTATTTATAAAATACAATACATCACCCGTGACCTTTGTGAAGAATTTTACAACCGTATTGGGGTAAGCTAACATAATTTTCATCGAGATCATTCCTTGTAAATGTTTTACAATATTTAATATTATAAGTACGAAAGTTCTTACCGAGGTGTCGTAAAGTACGACTAAGATAAGTTCGATAAGTTGACGTCAGGCAGGCGGCCGGTCGTAAAAACGCAGCCAAATCATGTGACAGCGTGTTTATAACATGTTGTGCTGACCCCACTTAGGGTGGGATAAGGTCAGGAGGATGATGAATATTATAACGAAAAGTTGTGTTTTTGTTACGCTTTCGAGGTTTAAATACTGCTTACTCGTTATAACAGTAATTTTAAGTGCTGACGAGTTATAATCTATGCTGCCGTGTGGTATACAGCTTTTTTTTTTTTTTTTTTTTTTTTTTTTTTTTTTTTTTTTTTTTTTTTTTTTTTTTTTTTTTTTCCTAATTTCAGTGACTCGCTGATGGTATTTTAATGAGTCACTGGCGAGAAACGCCGAACAGTGTGGCCAAACTCGCTCCAGGTCGGGGTGACGGCTTCCGCTATTGGATACGTCCACCGCCGCCCCGTCTGTGCTTTGGGGGAAAGTTCTTAAACACTGAAGGGGGGGTAGGGGATTAATGGGAGGGAGGGTATAACAAACATCTTAGCCTAATTACCTTAATTACTACTTAACTCTAAAATTAACCTATAACCTTGGTTATACTATACCTACTGATTAGCCCTTTTTAATTTAATTATTATTTACAATGTTTTTATACATGTTTACTCTTATTTTTCCTGAGTCCTAATTCACTAATCATATCTAAATCATAATTTTTATACATCTCTCGTTAATACATTTTTTTTTTTTTTTTTTTTTTTTTTTTTAATAAATTATATAAACATTTAATAATTTATATATATATATACCCTTTATATAATTGTTTGAGCTTAATCTAACTTAACCAATACAAGAAAGAGGAACAGATGGTAAATAGACCGAATAGCGATATTTACAGATTAGTATATCTATTGTTAACAAATTGGCTTTAACGATATTATTATTTTATCCTGCTTATTAACGTTCTGAGGTCTATCTCTAATTTATCCTAGCCATATTATCTAACTATTATCTAAGAAAAATATGAATATTTACAGTATATCCAATACCACAATTTATTTATGGGTATTCCCTTTGTAAATTATTTAATGCTACGCTACGGCTGTTCAACCCTGTTGTAATTGTTTGTGCGTTGGGTATATTGTGTACGTGTATGTTTGTGGCTGAATTGCTAAAAAGGGGGGTACTGTGCCCAGTCAAAGTGATGTAGGACCCTCCATGGAAAGACATCTTGAGCTCCATAGGTCTGACCGCCGATCCCAGGCACGTCGCAGAGTTCCAATCATCTCTGCCACACGCCTAATATCCGCAGTCGAATCCGTAGTCAATCCGGCTCTCAATGTGTCTCTTAATCTCTCGTAGCGAGAAGCACAAGTCCGACATTGCCTCGTGGTGTTTGGAGATGACATGAGTGGTAGCATTCACGCAGTTGTAACACGTGGGCCTCTTTTTCCCTGCCTTTTCAGGGCAGTCCTCCGCCTTGTGGCCTGGTGCGCTGCAGTACCTACAAGGTCTGGCCGCAGGGTCAGCCCTGCAGTGCCGCTGCGTATGCCCAAATTTCAGGCAGGCATAGCACTGCAGGACTGGTGAAAAGTATTGAACGTAAACCTTCTGGTGGTCTACGTTGAGGCGCTCTCGCTCCATCGCAGACCTCCAAAAGGTTGGTTCCGCCTCATATACAACATTATATAACTCCGGGTTTCTATTCTTGCGCAAAAATTTGAACCTCAGTACGATTGAGCTTCCCCCTACTCCAGCCCCCAAGTCTGGATTCTGTCGGGTGATTATGTCTGGCAGCTCTTGGTGGGGTACGTCCCGCGAGATCCCCTTCATGATAAGCATTGGCCACGGCCTGCGCGCCGGTTGGGCCTGAAGTCCATCAGCTCCGCTGACCATGGCCAATGCATCATCTCGCTGCTCGAGGGTTAGAAATTCAACTCTAACTTTATTGTTAGAGATGAATTCCACCTCCTCGGGCCCATAAGGGCGATCTCGAAAACTACACTTTTTACGAAAGGCCGCCAAGACATCTGCCCTGGTCTTGCCAGGCTCACTGGACCCTAAAATAATGGCAGGCCTGGGCTTGATTCGCGCAATCGGCCACCTCGGGTCCGAGATTTTAGGCTCTTGTGGTTGTGCCACCGAGGGCACTTTGGCCTCCGTCTGGTTAAGAGAGCGCGCAGCTACCGTGGCATAGGTGAAACGCGCCGTAGCTGCCTCAGCAGCAACGGCGCGTTTCACCTCGCTCATTTCCTTGCGTACGCTCTCCTCGACGCATTCCACCAATGCCCGTTTTAACTCGTCTAACTGTTGATATGCTATATTGTGTACCCCCTCTGTATGTATGTGCGAATGTTCGCTATGTGTGTGAGTGCCTGCTAGAAGAATCTCCTTGATGGGAGAGGAGGAGACCACCGTCAGCCCAGGCTGGTGTGCGGTTTCCCCTTTATTTACCACCCCGTGTGCCCCGGGTGGAGACTTGAAGTTTCGAGTTAAATCGTCTTGAGAGCCTCGAGTCTCCCCCCGGACTCGCGCCATTATTTCATCGTGAGGGGTTCTGTGCAGGTCCGGGTCAGTGTTAGTTGCCACATCGGCTTTCGCTATTTGCGTGTGCCGCAGTGCCACTCGGAACAGGCCCGCACGGATCTCTCCACGGGAATCTCGCTCGCTGAGTGCGGCTTGATCGTTGAACTCAGCTATAAGTTGCTGAGTGTAGTTCTCCGCGAGCCCCTTTATAGCGCGAGCTTTGTCGATAACGGCCTCCTTGGCGACGCGCGTCATCGACCTGCCGGATGTGATCCTCTCAACGATCGCGTCCGCTTTCTTCCCCATATCCCGGCAGAAGTCCCGTGCCCTCTCCTGTCTCTCTTCAGCGACTGACTCCCTCATAGGCCTAGGTCCACTGGCCTTGGGGCTGCCACCGACTTCAGCATGTGCGCGAAGTGGTGGAGACCCCGCTGAACAGTTGGCCAGGTATGAGTCGAGTTGCCGGCGCACGGCTACGGCATACTTTCTCAGCTGCAGGGTAGTGTCGCGCACCCCTACCCGCCGAAAATGGCCCAGCCTAGCGGGATCATCGATGGAGAGACACAGAATTTGGAGGTGACTGTCCACCTCGGAAAAGAGATCCCGCAGGGTTTCTCTTCCGAGGTTCACAATATCACAAGCGAACCCCTCCCGGGTATATGAGGACAGCTGTGACGCCCGCAGCTGTTCTGGAGAGGGTGTACGACTAAATTCCCCCGAGGATTCCCCTGTGTGTGACATGGTGTTGTGTATTGTGTTAGTGTATTTGTGTGTTTATATATCTATAAGTGAAGAGCCTCGCGTTAACCCCCGTGTTGGCTTTATCGGGATAACACGACCGTATAAATGAACTATGGCACATTATATTTGAATGTTAAAATATCAGTGCGCAGGTAATAATAATAAGAATAAGCGAAGTAATGATGGCAAGGGAAGTAAGCAAATAGTCAAGTGAACTTTTGTTTACATGTTATAAATTCTCTCACTAGGTGGTGCTGTGTCGCTGTTTAATGAAATGGTGGAAAACGATTTTAAACTGTGTTCAAAAATTTACAAATTAATATCGCTAAAAGTAAAATAATATGATATTTAAGTTAAGAAAGTTATTGAGTTATTAATTTATTCGATCCAAAATTTGTGGTGGCTTGTCCAGGTTTATCGCTAGATGGCGCTGTGACAACTAAACTGTTATAATGGGAGAATTTTTTTTTCATAAAACTGCTCGCAGTAATTTCATTTGTCACTAGAAAATTCCAAAAATTTTGTATACGCCTGCTCCTTCCAATAAGGCACAACACTGCACTTCAATTTCTTATAGTTGTCACAGGAAATCAAACGTCGCACGCCGATATGTTCAGGAAACCGATGAGAATTTTTGGTTTTATACTGATAACTTCGTCAATTTTGAGTCGATTTTGACGCGGTTTTCACTGTTGAATAGCGATTTTTATTCCCTACGCGCTGATGTATTACTCAATAGTAAACACTTGTTTTTGCCAGTTTGGTGAATTTTTCAACACTTGTACGGGAGGTCACGGCTTTTGCGCGTGTCTAGCGCACTCGGGGCTTAGCGCGCGACTGTGGTATACAGCTGAGTACAATGGACCACCCTCATTCCTTACCGAGGTATCGTAAAGGCGACTAAGGTAAATTGACCCGCCGTGTGGTATCCGGCTGAGTAGAATAGACCACTCTCTTTCTTACTGAGGAGGCGTAAAGGCGACTAAGGTAAGTTGACGTCAGGCAGGCGACCAGTCGTAAAATAACTAGCCAAAACTGTGCCGACCTCAGAGTGGGATGAGGGTAGGAAAATGATGACGAACTAAAATCTATGTCTCTAATTAATAAGAAAATATAAACAATTGCTTAATAAAGATACAATAAATGTTGAATGCAATGATTTTTTTTTTTTTATACAAGAAAAAACCCCTTATGGGTACCGCCGCCCGACGGGGACAGGCGGCGGTTATGTCGGACTCGCACCGACTAAAACAACCTGTGTGCTGGTAAAGCACACACGCTGCTGATGGCAAGGACAGGGTATCGTTGTACATATTGCCCCCATCCCGCCGACAGCTCTGATCCCAGAGAACTCCTCCTCCGGGTAGGGTTCCCTCGAAAGAGAAGTCCCCTCCGCTAACCGGTGCATCGGGAGCACCAGATACATCGACCGCCTCGGGGAATGCAATGAATAGGTCAAGGATTTATAACAAAAATATCTATTTCTATTTTAATCTGTTAATATTTCCAACAGATAATATATATTTCACTCGAGAATTCTAAAATCAAATGCAACGATGACGCACATTTGAGAATAGATATTTAGTTTTAGATATACCTGAAATATGTATATGATAACCAATGATAAATGTCTTGATGTATATAATAACCGACATAAGCTTGCGGCTCCTGCTTTGCGCCTTGCAAAAGTACGTAAATCGTTTGTGGGTTTGGGTATAAGATTCTATAATAAAATTCCGCAATCAATTTTAGCTTTGTCATTACAGCAGTTTAAAAACACTATTAAGGAGAGGCTGATACAGAAAGCCTATACTATTGAGGATTATTTAGACGATAAGAATGTGTGGATATAGATATTGTTCGACCCTGTACAAGATAGAAACGATTAAATGTAACTAGTAATCGTAATTATATTTTTAAAAGAGCAACCGCTGAGTTTCTTGCTGGCTCTTCTCGGTAGAAAAAGCTTTCAGAACCAGAAGTAGAATTGATGTTTCAAAAGCACTTGTTTACTTGAATAATGAAAATTTGAATTTGAATTTTGCTTTTTTCTTAAATGGGAGGAAGGAATTCTTAGTCTATGACAATTGAACTTTTCAATTCAATACTGTGTTTTAGTTCAAGAAACATCTAGAAACGCCTACGAGTTATTATTGTGGATTTGCATTAAATAATAAAGACAACTGCCGTTGGGAGAATGGTATGGTGCTAGCTTCTAACTCTTCAGGGCCATGGAAACTGGTAAGATAAGTGGGGGTTACTGGATTTCTTATCAGACCCATATAAGTAAATATATGGGATAATTACACACAGCCATGTGGTATCCGGCTGAATAGAATAGTACCACCTTCATTTCTCACCGAGGTGTCGTAAAAGGCGACTAAGGTAAGTTGACCCACCGTGTGGTATACGGTTAAGTAGAATAGACCACCCTCATTTCTTACCTAGGTGTCATAAAATACTACTAAGGTCAGTTGTCAGGCAGGCGGTCGGTCGTGACATACGTAGCCAAATCATGTGATAACATGTTTATAATGTGTTGTCCCCACTTAGAGTGGGATAAGGGCGGGAAGATGGTGATGGGATAGTTACACAGACGGTCGTCCGAACGACCAGTGACAGACAGCTGTTAAATACACTTCGGTGCAAATAAACGGAGCCACTACCGTTTTTCGCATTTCTCGATAAATATTTTTTGGTGTACAACAAATGTCATGGCCAGCATGAAGCCTTGACTTAAATCCGGTTCGGTACATATGGGACGAACTTAAGCGAAGAGTACAAGCCAGGGTTCCTGCAGTTTTGTCTATTTCTGCAATTGCTGCAAATGCAATTCTTGATGAATGGGAGAATATTCCGCAACATGTTATCGTAATGCTGATCCAATCGATGAATAACCAATTGCAAGCATGCATCAGATCACGGGGGGGGGGGGTGTAATACCAGCTCTTAATAATCTAATCAATACACTTTTTTTTCACCATTTGTTCTTTACCAAGAAATGCGAAAACCGTTAGTGGCTCCGTTTATTTTCACCCAAGTGTATACTACTAATATAATTTTAAATACATACTTAAATACCGCGAGTTCCGTCCGCGATACTGCCGCATAAAGAGCTTAATAAAAACCCCGTATGGGCTGGAAACTAGTCCAGTCCACTAACCGATAAAATAAGATATGATGCCGAGGTGATATATAGGCTATAGAAATCATGTTAATTCTACAGGAATAGGATGACATTGAAAAGCGCTATTTATTATCAACATATCACGCGATAATACGCAAACGAATTTGCGGGTAAAAGTTAGTCTAATATAATTATAAAAGCATTACTAAAGCGCGGAGTAAAATACTAGTCGCGCCATCTCTCATTTGAATGAGGAAAATACGCGCGTAAACTGAGCTACGTTATGTTACAACGATAGTATATTTATTTCTTTTGAAAGGCGAATAAAGACTTCACTAGTCTTTAATACTTAAAATATTAGCAATAAATGTTGTAATTTTGACTTGGTTATTAAATTGCAGATAGGTTTTGGCATCAGAGGTCCAGGGTGCGCCGCTCCCAGTAGGTTTATTGACACGTCATCATATATGCCATGGATCGAAACTTTGACCGAAGAAATATACATGTAGTCAATTTGTTGTTGTATTGCATGTTAATTTGTATTTATTAAATACTGTACCCGCGCATTGTTTGTATAAATTTATGTGTTGATATTCCCTTAATTGTATTTTATATTGTTTATTTCCTATTTACGAAGTAAAAACGGGTTTAATAGATTTGTACAAAATTTACATTACATTTACAGATTTGTACGGGTTTAAAAGTTTTGTACGCAATTTACATTAAATTAACAGATTTGTACGGGTCTAACGGATTTGAAAAAATAAATTACATTTCATTTACAGATTAGTACGGGTTTAAAAGATTTGTACGCAATTTACGTTTCATTTACAATTGTACGAGCTTAACAGATTTGTAAAAAATTTACCTTACATTTTCAGATTTGTACGGGTTTAGCAAATTTGTACGAAATTTACTTTGCATTTACAGATTTGTACGGATCTGACAGATTTGTAAAAAAAAATTACATTACACGTACAGATTTGTACGGGCTTATCAGATTTTGAAAAAATGTTGCATGTTTGTTTCGGTATAATCCTTGGTACCAAAAAAACAGAAATACCTCCATCTTTATTTTAACTTTTACCTTACCTAAACATAACAATGCTACTTTTTGATTTTTGAAACCGCAGAATGCAAATAGTGTGTAAATACACACCGAAATTTTTGGGACTAAGCGCGCCTACGGAAAGGTCCAAACGCAATTTTGAGTTCATTTCAAATACGGTCATGAAATTGCTCCTCAATAAAATTATATTACTGAAATTAGGCGCATTCTATAAACATTAAGAAACCGCTTAATTAACAAAAGCTCTCGAGCGTGACGTGGTCCTTTTAAACTGTTATTATTATTGCTTTTCATTACACTAAATATAGGCTAATGTACAAATTAAATGTTCTATAAAAATAAAATCAATTCTTGACGACCCAAAAGTTTTTGAAAGTGCTTATTTGAATAAAGTATAATTAGATTTTACTGCCTACGCGAGACTCAAACCCGCGACCCTCTGTAAAGAGTCACACGGTCTCATTCTTCTAGGATTACTTCTTTGTATTTAATAAAATTAAATATACTTCGAATTATAACGCCGTGTGGTATCCGGCTGAATAGAATAGTACCACCCTCATTTCTCACCGAGTTTTCGTAAAAAGCGTCTAAGATAAGTTGAACCGCCGTGTGGTATCCGGCTGTGTAGAATAGACTGACCTCATTTCTTACAGAGGTGTCATAAAAGGCGACTAAGTTAAGTCAAGCCGCCGTGTGGTATCCGGTTTAGTAGAATAGACCACCCTGTTTCTTACCGAGGTGTCGTAAAATACGACTGAGGTAAGTCGACGTCAGGCAGGCGGCCGGCCGTAAAAAGCCAAATCATGTGACAGCATGTTTATAACATGTTGTGCCGACTCCACTTAGAGTGGGATAAGGGCAGGAAGATGATGATACTTCGAATTATAATTCCGATATAAACGATAATACTTTAAAATCCCAAGGCTTCATACAGTGCTTAAAATAGAAAAAATGCATATTAATATGGAGTGAGAACAAGGTCTATATATTATCCCATATTAATAAACATTGTTTATATTTATAAACATATCGACGGACAGGCATTATATAGGCATCTTGATAGGCCCTGATGAATTATTTCCCCGCGGCGGATAAAGATGTGACTTCAAATTGATAGCCTATTCTCGTTAAGGTTGGTGCTTTAGAGTGAATTTTAAATCTTTCATTCATCATCACCAACCTGTCCTCGTCCACTGTTGGACATAGGTCTCCCCAATATCACGCCACTGAGCTCGGTCTTCAGCTCTTCGCTTCCAACCGACGCCAGCCACACTTCGGATGTCGTCACTCCACCTAGCTGGAGGGCGTCCTACACTGCGTTTGCCAAGGCGCGGTCTCCACTCCAGAACACGTCTACCCCAGCGGTTATCGGTTCTGCGACAAATGTGACCAGCCCACTGCCACTTGAGCTTGCTAATCCATTGGGCTATGTCGATTACTTTGGTTCTCTGTCGGATCACTTCGTTTCGAATTCGATCCTTCAGAGAAACTCCGAGCATAGCCCTTTCCATAGCTCGCTGAGCGACCTTAAATTGGTGGACCAGTCGCATTGTCAGTGTCCACGTCTCGGCTCCATATGTCATTACAGGTAGGACGCACTCGTTGAAGACCTTTGTCTTAAGGCTTTGTGGTATAGGTGACGATAATATATAAATCTTTAATATTTGATTATTATTGAGTAAGTCGCTATTCCATATCTTAATAGTAGATTACAATGAAGAATAAAATGTGCTTATGTTTGTGTTTGTGTGTGTATTTGTGTTTGTTCATGCACTAGTGTGTGTGTGTGCATGTACGTATGTATGGCTGTGTGTAATATGTATGAGCGCATAGTTAGTACTAGTACTTAATGTATTACTATCGAATCTATCTCATCATAATGTTATGTTTTTAAAAAAATAATTAGATTTTTTTAGTATCCGGCTGGATACCACACGGCGGGTCGACTTACCTTAGTCGCCTTTTACGACACCTCGGTAAGAAATAAGGGTGGTACTATTCTATTCAGCTGGATACCACACGGCGTGAAAAAGGAAAATGAACATTCTAATAAATTAATTATCAAACATTAAATATCAACTTTAGAAAATATCATATTTATTAGGAACATGGCTTACATAAAAGTTATATCATTTGAATTTAATTCAAATAGTTAATAGTTTCATTAATGTAATAATTGCTAAAAACTTAATCAGGTCCAACTCTAAATGTGTAACGCGAATTAACGTTCGATGTTAGTATGCAAAACGGTTGTAATGCAAGCTTCACTTTTTGTTTTCCCTTCGCTTTTTATAGTACAAGTGTTAATTATGCTAAGTTATATTGGTCCATTTATCTTTTTTAACTTATTGAAGATCAATTACACGATGCTACTTATAAAAACTTTACAAATCACATGAATGTTTGAGTTTAATATAGTACCGATACAAAATATAATCTTACGTATTAATTAAAAGCTGTAACACAACGTACTAGGAACACGTGATTCCGCAAAACTAGATGGCGCCACTGGTCGTTTGTTCCGCGCTATAGAAGTGCTTTTGTGGGAATAAAAGACGTCCCCATACAAAATGTTATTAAATCGACATCGCTATCAGTTCCTAAGTTTCCACAGTGCATTCTACTGGAACACTACGCCTTAGCTCAAACTAGGAATGCTGCGAGGGACCCAACCGCGATACGTGACGAATTAACTCTTTACCTGTCAACTGTACGTATCCTTGTCCCCTTCCGTCGGGTCATCGTATTATAAAGATTAATTTTAGTTAAAAACAAGACTGTCTTAAGACTGTCGTCTGTTATAGTAACGCCAATTTGTATGGCGCTGAAAATGCGGTTACTAGAAGTCATTGTTACAGCGTCATACAAATTGACGTTATGCTAATGCTATCAAGCCGGTGAAAAAAATCTCGTACTAAGCACTGTTAGCGCACACTATATACAATAACACGATATAATAGGAATACAACAATTCCCGTTCCGAGATGCACTTCTCTTATATGACGAACAAAGACTGACTCACTGACTGAATCACTGAAACATTTTATCAATAGGAAGACTAAACCTGAAACAACAACGGCACAGTATTGCCACCATTTTATCAAAAAGGGCGCGATACTCTTGTTTCATGACTTTGTTGCTATAAAATACAAAGCGGAAGTCAATGGCGATAACAGCACAGACTTCTAGTCCATTATGCTTTGTGTTAAATCGGTTGCTCAGTTTTAGTTCCGATATAATTTTTTCTGTGTCGTAGTAGTCTCGTAAACATATTCACTTGTTGAATATAAATGCTGCTTAAAAGTTCTCCGAGGGCGCGTGGTTGTTGTAGCTGGAAAAGAAACAAAGTTATAACATTGTTGTTGATTATACCGTCGACTATATAGTACAGATTATACTGATTCTAGATTTAATTGTCTATCAGTTTAAAAGTGATAATCTTGAACTATAAAACAACACAACATGACATCTCAATTTTTTTTAATTCATGCATAGTACGAAAAGGGATATACAAAAATGTAAGGAATTGGTGTAATTATAATTTAATACAAGTTTCATACATTTCAGATAGATAGAGAAAATTGTACCATGAGGTTTTTATATTAATACTAACTTAAACCTGCGCTTTCCTACGTAGTATAAAGTTTATTTAAAAAGAAAGTCTATACATAATTCTATTAAATTTATTAGTGAAAACATAGTATTGTCTTTTGTCTGAATGCATATATTCATTATGCATTTTCTCTTAATAAAAAGTAGCCTATATATTTATATATAACGTATTCATATCTTTAATATTTAAATGACTTAATCTTGTATGTATATATATTTTTTTGGAATCACGGAAACGGCTTCAATGATTTTTCTGAAATTCAGCATGCAGGAGGTTTTGGGGGAGAAAAATCAATCTTGTAGGTTGTTTTTGGGCATTAGAAGAAAAACGAAATTTTTTGAATATATAAAACACTATATTTGCCGTAAATTGTCAAATCAGTGTAGCTTATTTAAGTAACGGGTGGTATCGAGAAATGAAAATACCTAGAATCGAGTCCCACTTACCCCATTTTTTTATTTTGTAAAAAATTACCGAGCAAAGCTCGGCCAACCGAGTACTTTATCTCAAGTATATTTATATAAATACTAGATAAACTCATTTAAACATTAAAGATTAAAAAACTTACTTGTTGTAGGTAATGTAACTATAGGAGATCCATAGAAATCAATATTGACAGTCGCCTCGTTTTCAAATTCAAACTTAAACAGTATGTTTGCTGTCGTGAAATTAGTATATTTATTATAATCGTCGGTTAAAAACAAGATCTTCGGTGGCGTCTTTGATCTTTCCTTTTTCGGATACGGTACAGTTTTTATAAATTGTGAAAAGTCGTCTTTGCGGAAACCTCTTTCGTACCAAAATTTAGTCATACTTCTCTTCATACAATTGACTGACACCATTACACATGTTATTTTAGAATAATGCAGATCATATAGGGAAAGCTACAAAAAAGATAAATCGTATATTTAAATAGATTTTATAGAATAAGGTGTGGCTTTGCGGAGATCCATAATACAAAAGTAATAATAAAATTATTCTGCTATAATCCGCGATGAAGTAAAATAGAAAATATATATAATGCTAAATGTAGAGTGGACAATCGGTTATCATACCTGATACATGCAGGATTCGTAAAAACACCTGCACAAACCTCCACCACCGCCACCACAATACACAAGCACTACACACGTCCACTATCACAAACTCAACAATCGTTTCGCCCCGCAACCGAAGCATCATCAGGAGATAGACTCCACGACAAAATCGCAAAAGGAAGCAATACCCAAGTAATCTTAGTTATATACTAATCGGTTCAACCCCGTTTTAAGGACATATTTATTTTGAAACCTGTTTTAAAGAACTTGTATTGTGGTGGGGGTGGTGGAGGTTTGTGAATGTTTGTTTGTGAATTGTGAATTTCAAGAAAATTACTTTTATTTTATGCGTGATTAGATAAAGATAAGTATACGAGTTTTATCTTCTCTCTCATTATTTATTGAGATACAGGCCTATGGCTCCAATACTCTATTTATAACCATAAAATAACTCTTCAGGTCACACTAGCTTATAATATTGGTACAGATTATGTTATTTATTGTAAGTTTCTTTACTTAATATGGATAAAAGTTAAAAGCGTACCGCACAAATGCCAGTCGCAGCACGACCCGGTGCTCTAATAATGCCCGCCTCTCTATACATCATGACGCCTTCATTGTTAAGACAATCACCGTGAACTACCTCCCTTATATGAGCAAAATCTAAAATATTCAAATTTAAATTGCTCAAACTTTCAATTAAATGGAAGATAAAGTCAAGTTATAGGTGTTATGACTTTTTAGAACCTTAAAAAATATTCGCATGATAAAATCCACTTTAAATCGTAACTCTTAAACAACTGAACATAAGAATACACCATATGAATCAAATGAATAGACAGCCTTTTTCCTTTCCTTTGTTTTTTTTTCTTTTTTTTTAATGTTAAGTTTTTTGACATCACACAAACAATACAATCGTACACAATTTGTCGGCACAATATGTCTTCTTCTTCCATTCTCCTCTATCATTCATCAACTCTGGTGTCTCTTTTAACATGCATATCATTCACACAATCCATCCAACTTTTTTTCGACATCCCCCTAGCCTACATCCATCCACATTCATATTTAAAACTCTTTTGGTCACCAGATTTTCATCCCTCCTCATTACATGACCATACCAACTTAGTCTTGCACTTCTCATCTTTTCTGTAATGGGCGCAGCTTTCAGACTTCCCCTAATTTGTTAAGTTTTTTGTATTTATTATAATTAATAGTAGACAGTGAACCGTCCAGACAATGCTGTGTACATCTATATTTGGTTCATGTATAAGATGTTTTCTTATTTTTGTATGTAGCCTTATCAATGTTTATTATTATGTATGCTGTTGATGTTCCTTAATAAATAAATAAATAAAATACATAACTTAGAAATAATGCCTACGCGAGACAGGTTGATATTTTTCTTTGTTTTATTACATTTTGGTTTAATTTTAATTTTGAATAAAATAAAGGGATTTACACGGGAAAACATTTGTAACACACTGATGTCCAAGCAGGCGAAGCCGCTTCCACAGCTACGCTACGAAATGAATAAGGTACAAATATACACACTGACGAGAGAATAGCAAATATTTTAAAAACTTCATTCAATAAGTAAATAGTGATTTACTTTTAAAATGTAGTTACGAAATTAAATTCGAAATTAGATTCGAGGATTTCTTCAGAATCTTAGAACAAAAACAGTAACAGCTTACATACGAGTAAGGAAAATCGAACCAGAAAGTTTTATTTCTCGATTAATTTCGCATCATTATTAGTGGGAACGATATTAATCAATCGATATTAAACTCTATGTACTACTAGTTACAAATTATTTTTCCATGATCTTAAAACTATTGTTTGACTCACCAGGTCTCAAAACCATAGTAGAATCATCCAATTTGTCTATATAGAAATCGTCTTCTACATCATGTGCATCACTTACAATGTTTGATTCAGGACTTATTGCTGTTTTTGATTTGTTGTCTCTTAATATGTTTTGTCGTCTGAAGTTGCTTCGGAATAGTTTACGATTCAAATGCGAGAAAATCCATGGTATATATGGAAGGAGTTGGATATACCGAGACGGTAATGAGCAACCTGGACCTAATACGCCTAAGCCATTCTGAAAGATAGTAAAAAAGATTTAAGTGAACGTTTGCTTAAGATACTTTTTGAGTCTTGGCAAACGTTTCATAATTTTAATTTACCCCTATAGCAAGAAATGCTATAGCAGACGTTGAGGTCCTCAGTGCTAGAACGACCTCACCAAGTAATCTTAGTGCATAAGGAATACATAATTATGAAAAAATTATCGATGTATATAATAGACAAAGTAGCAACCGACATAAGCTTGCGGCTTCTGCTTTGCGCCTTGCAAAAGTACGTAATTCGTCTGCGGGCTTGGGTATAAGATTCTATAATAAAATTCCGCAATCAATTTTAGATTTGTCATTACAGCAGTTTTAAAATTACTGTTTGAAAGAGGCTGATACAGAAAGCCTACTATACTGTTGAGGATTATTTAGCTGATAATAATGTGCTGCTGATAATATAGCTACTCTTTAACCCTGTACAAGACAGTAACTAAATGTAATTATAATAAGAATTATATTTTGAAAATACCAACCGCTAGGTTTCTTGCTGGCTCTTCTCATTGGGAACTGCTTTCCGTGCCAGTAGAGTCGATTCAAAGCATTTGTTTATGAATTTGTGTTTGAATTTGAATTTGAATTTGAAAATGCAGCGCTGCAGATCATTTGCGAGCTTAACTGACGATCTCAGATCAGCTATGGAAACTTTATAAATAGATATACTTTCGCATTTATAATATTAGTGTATTAGTGTATAATATATATTAGTTTATAATAAATACTCACCAACATCCAACTTCCTTGAAACTTCATTAATAATGCCATCGCAGAGCCAAATATACAGTGACGTTTTATATCCGCCGCTTTGTAGCAAAAGAAATGTTTCAGTCTTAAGTATTTAAAATCTAGCTGTAAAATCAAAATAATGAAAACGTGGTATATATCTCAGTTATATAGATTTAATTTTGTGTATACACTGCTCGAAAAATAATAGTAAGTTCTGCACCTCACACTTTAGACATAAGATCGATTTAGCTCTCGCTAACTATATAGATATCAGATTTTTCCTCACACCTCTCATATTATATTTCAACTACATATTTGTTATGTATGAACAACAATAATTAATAAGAACCGGTTGACTCCATTGTATCTTTTATACTAATAAGCAACTAATAAGTTTGACTTCAGTATTATTTGTGTTATGTGAATTGTTCAATCCATTTTTTCAGTTTGTACTTTCTAATAATCTCTTATCTCTGTTGTACTTTATTTACCATTCTTGATAGCAACATTGAACCTTGCATGATTTCCATCTCTTGGTCATATAAATCATCATCATCTAACTTCATACCAGTATACTTACTTCATACCACATACATACTTCATACCAGTCTAACTTGTAGAAAAGGATCATATAATTGGTGGTAGTTTAGCATTAAGACCTTTAATACGCACCTCTTCCTTTTTATAAAACTCTTCACACACACTTTTGTTAACCGGAAACATTCTGAATATAGATTGTTCTAATTCTTTATTACCTAAAAGAATATCACACAATTGCTGTTTATCATAAATCAAAAAATACCTACTTACTTCTTATTTTTCAACCAATGGACGTCCACTGCTGGACATAAGTCTCTTAAGGGATCTCGACACCACAAGTCTTACATTACAAATTTATTTAACTTAATGTAGTTCTATTTATAGGTTACCACGGAATGCAATAGAGACGCGAAGTACATTATTTGACTTAACTTCGTTATATCAGATTCAAGGTACACTGTTACAGACAGTTTCAAAGTTTGCAATTCCTCCTCCATCGTTATTCTCATTATTACCGAGTGATTATCTTTTGGACAGTTGCTCTCCACTATCAATTTCTTGCTTATACTTACTACGATCTGTAAGTCCAACGGCATACACTCTGGATTTTGTGATTTTGAATGTTGCTAATTCTATTGGATACCCTGGAATACATTCTTAACATTACATTAATCTCTGATTATCTTTAAAAACGTTGCCAGATAATATGAGTCCTCCCATTTTAATAACCACTACTATGGACTACCTATTATGATTCCATTATCATAAATGTCATTTTAAACTACACGAGCCAGTAACACAAGCCACACTAGAATTCTTAAGCCAGTAGGTACTAAATTATCTGACTTATTTAGCAAATCAAATAAAAATAATCTTTATTCAAATAAGCTCTTTCAAGCACTTTTGAATCGTCAAGGATCAATATGATTAATGAAGCTACAACTGGTTCGGAATGTTTCTCTTACCGAGAAGAACCAGAAAGAAACTCGACGGTCAATCTTTTAAACATTTTCAATTTTACATTATTAAACCGCAGTCCTGTATGAAGCTGAAAGGATTTTCGAATCCAGGCTATTTATCATCCAAATAATCTTCAATTTTGTAAAATGCTTTACGTATAAGTACATCTCTTATACATAATTTAAACCTTTCTGTAGACTGGTCTAGTATGGAATGCGGAATTATATTGTAGAAGCGAATACCGAGACCATCGAATGAGTTGCTAACTCTGCTGAGTCGCGACACAGGTATCAGAAGCTTTTTGTGACCTCTCGTATGTCTATGATATACATCGAATTTGGTCTTGTACATATGGAAATTTTTGCGTAGAAATAGAATATTACTATATACATATTGTGATGCTACAGTAAGTATGCCTATTTCTTTGAACTTTTCGCTAAGGGACTCACGTTGCTTCATTTTGTAGTTAGCCCGTATGGCTCTTTTTTGAGCAATAAACTACTTAGCGCTCTACTTATTACATTTACTGATCAACATGATGAAGATGTAGCGATCTATTCCTATCCCACAGCTGGACTAAAGTATCATCTCCCAATAAGGTTTAATGACGTATTTTACAGTAATCGGTCCAGTTCAGTTACTATGAATTCGCTATATTCAAATTCAAATTCAAAATATTCTTTATTCAAATAAACTTGTAAACAAGTGCTTTTGAATCGTCAACTCTACTGCTGGTTCGGAAAGCTGTTCCTACCGAGAAGAGCCAGCAAGAAACTCGGCGGTAGCTCTTTTAAAAAAAATACAATTCTTAATGCTAGTTACATTAATTCGTTTCTATCTTGTACAGGGTCGAACAATATCTATATCCACGCACTTTTATCGTCTAAATAATCCTCAACAGTATAGTAGGCTTTCTGTATCAGCCTCTCCTTGATAGTGTTTTTAAACTGCTGTAATTGTAAACTTAAAATTGATTGTGAAATTTTATTATATAATCTTAAACCCATAAACGACTTACGTACTTTTTCAAGACGCAAAGCAGGAGCCGCAAGCTTAAGTCGGTTCCTACTGTGTCTATTATATACATCGCCTATTGTTTTATAATTCTTTATATTTCTATAAGTTGTGAACCTCAGCGACTCATTTAAAAAGAAAGATATCAAGTACCATTATACTCACATTTTTTTCTTTTACAATTTAGATATACCATTCCAAGAGTATTGTAGGTGGCATTGTAGAATTCAGGATGCAGTACATAATCTGTAACATTGCATTTCCATGGGACGTTTTTCTCAAAAAATAACGCTTCAGAAGATTTTCTACAAACAATGTCGGATAAACATGCTTTTTATAAAATAAAGCAAGCGGCTAAAAGCATTGTCAATTCAACTATATTAGTTGTTGATTTTACCTTAATGTATTTTTGTCCAATTTTGATATTTCAATCGCATTTCCTATTGCTATATTTTCACCGATTAAAATCAGTCTTGTCAGCGCTTCTGTGTTACCTGGGTAAAAAATTATGAAATGCGGAATATAAAAAAAAATTGTAAAGAAGGTTTTATCCGCAACTTCGTTCACGAGGACTTGTCGCGTGATAGGTTGACAATAGATGGCGCTTTTCAATGTCATCCTATTCCTGTCACTTGCAATGTTATCTTTTTTATATTATCTAAAAAAATACCTAAGCACTATCAAATTATATGCGAATCTGTAACAGACTTTTAGGTATTTATATTGGTTCTTAGGTATTTATATGTACAGGTATTTATAATGATTGTGGAGTAAATATAAATAATTTACCTTGCTCGACTTTTAACACCCCGATCCAGGGCAGTATTTCGATTTTATTATTCCCTTGATGTGATGGGTAAAAATAGTTCAATCCGTTAACTGCTCCTGAAAAAATATTGCAAATATTTTGAACGTAATTTTTTAAAATAATTGAATCTTATTAAAAGAAGATGACGGTTTTTACTTAAAGCAATTATAAAATTTCCGTTCCAAAATAATAATTAAATTCAATGTAATCAAATCAAAATAATCTTAATTCAAGTTTTGAATCGAACTTTTTACAAGCACTTTTGAATCGTCAAGGAATAATTAGATTTAATGAAGCTACAACTGGTTCGAATTGTTGCTCTTACCGAGAAGAACCAGTAAGTAACTCGGCGGTCAATTTAACCAATGCAACCATAAACCACCAATCACAGGAACCAAAGTAGGAAAATATAGTTATAAAATAGACAAAGTAGGAACCGACATAAGCTTGCGGCTCCTGCTTTGCGCCTTGCAAAAGTACGTAAGTCGTTAATGGGTATAAGATTCTATAATGTATGTCACCCATAACGTAAGTATTAAGTTACTGTAAGGACGGACAACTGTGTGGGTTGCCATATATAAAAAAATCTCTAGTTCACGATATAAAAATAAGACAGGTTAATTTTTTCACTTAATAGACACTTTTAGAAGACATACTAATAATAGGCAAGAAATAAGACATATTAATAGACAAAGTACGAACCGACATAAGCTTGCGGCTTTTGCTTTGCGCCTTGCAAAAGTACGCAAGTCATTCATGGGTTTATGATTCTATAATAAAATTCCGCAATTAACTTTAGCTTTGCTATTACAACAATTTAAAAATACTTACAAAGGCTTATAAAAAGCCTACTATACTATTGAGGAATACTTAGGTTACTCTTGGACCCTAAAAACTAGTAATAAGAATTATATTTTGAAAAGAGCAACCTTCGAGTTTCTTGCTAACTCTTCTCGGTAGGAACAGCTTTCCAAACCAACAGTAGACTTGATAATTCAAAAGCACTTGTTTACAACTTTACTTGAATAAAGAATATTTTGAATATAACATTAACTCACCTAATAACATAATTATTAATAAAACCGAAGCACTCATTCTGTTCGGAGTAATTAGATTGTAAATGTTATATGAGATTGGTATTTCAATACAATATACTCACGAAAACAAACAAATATTATTGATGCATTTTAAGACTGCTGTTCCTTTAATTGCGATGCTATACTTATAGAGTATATATATACCTAGATATATAGATATAGAGTATATCTAAATGTATCTGTTATCTATGTCTTCTTTTCATTTTGTATTTTTGTTTGTGTAATGAAGTTATTCTTCTTCTTCTTATATATATATATACACACATATATGGTACCTGGTTGACCGTATGGACCGAGCCTTGCTAATTGGTAATTTTTTACAAAATAAAAAAAAACTTCAAAAAAATAAAAAAATAATAGGGTAGGTGGGGCCACCACCACGACCACCGGATCCCCGAATAAGCTACACTGACTTGACATTTAACGGCAACACTATTGTTTTATATATTCAATAAATTAAAAGCAAATATTAGTATTTTTTTAATGCCCAAAAACAGGGATAAAGCGATTTTTTTTTTAAATAAAACCTAGCTAGATCGATTTTTCTCCCCCAAAACCTCCTGCATGCTGAATTTCAGTAAAATCATATCGTAATATACATACAAGATTAACTCATTTATATTAAAATTTTAAAGATGAAATTAAGTATATTTGACTGGCTCGTTGGCGCAGTGGGTAGTGACCCTGCCTTCGGCACCACGGGTCGCGGGTTCGATTCCCGCCGAGGGCCAACATTTTCAATAAATGAATTTGTTGGTCTTTGAGCCTGGGTGTATGTTTGTATTTAAGTATGTATTTAAAAATATATAAGTATATATATTCACCAGTTGTCTGTCACCCATAACACAAGTATTAAGTTACTTACTTTGGGGACGGACGACCGTGTTTGTAAGTGGCCCATATATTTATATTTATATCTTAAATATGCTTATACGTACATATTACACAAGGATTTTAATATCCTTTCAGCTTCAAACAACACTCAAAACATTTCTTCTGCCCTTATCCTACTCCAAGTGAGTTCGGCACATGTTATAAACATGACGTAGCATGATTTGGCTCTCATTATTTTATAACCGGTCGCCAACTTACGTCTTCAACTTACCTTAGTCGCCTTTTACGACACCTCAGTAACAAATGAGGGTGGTCTATTCTACTCAGTCGCATACCACACGGCGGGTCAATTTACCTTAGTCGCCTTTAACGACTCCTCGCTAAGAATTTCAGTTTAATACTCAAACTTACATTTATGTACAAATAATAATTTGTAATGTGTATTTATAAGGTGTCTATTTGTAATGTGAAAGTCGAATAAAGATCTTCTTATTCTTAAGAAATGAGGGCGGTCCGTTCTGCTCAGCCAGATAACACATGGCGGATCAACTTACCTTAGTCGCCTTTAACGACTCCTCCGTAAGAAATTAGGGTGGTTTTTCTACTCAGCCAAATACCACATGGCAATAATATACACATTATAGCACGTATTACAACGTCAGCCTAAATGATAACAAACAAATATTATGTATGCAAATTAAAAATAACATTGAACGTTAACAAGTGCCTTCAGGTTGTATGAAAACTGTTGTTAAAGCAAAGTACTTGTTTATATTCACTTATCAATAGCAGTACAACATTGATAGTGTCCTTTTAATCGGACAACGCCCTTGGACTTCCTCTATCCCTTGAATGAGTAACTAAAGATCATTCTGGATGTGTTGAGAGGTCTGGGAGCTACCATTCCCAGACCTCCCCACCGAACAAGACATCCATTAGGTCACCTAGGTGACCTGGGCTTACGGCCCAAATACCGACACCTTTAGGTCACCTAGGTGACCTCGGCCTACGGCCGGAACACATACCGGGTTTAAGTGCCCGCGAGGAGATGCCCGGGTAAAGAGGAATTCCTCGAGGCCCGCACCCCGTTTACCCCCACCCGGGGAGTAAACGAGAAGACCCTGCATACGTGTTGAGAGCTTATTCGGTTGGTCTTTCATTTACCAACTTAGTCTCGCACTTCTTATGTTTTTTGTAATGGGCGCAACTTTCATGGCTACATTGAGTTTTATTCTTGAAATGGTTATACAATGAGGAATTTGTTTGTTTTACATCAATATGTTCTTCCGTTTGGTGGTCGTGGAAAGATCTATTGATAAAATATAGCACGTTAGAAGTTAGTACATGTTATACGGGAATAACCGAGCCCCTTCCATAATTGGTATTTTTATCATTTTCCTATATGCAAGTAACTATTACCATCCCGATACTGGGAAAACGTTTCTGAACAAAAAATAATTTAAGCTAAAATCATGCAATTCTAATGCAGATTGCAGTGATGATGAAAAAGACTCAAAAATATTTGTAAAACTAATCATACAGTAGCGACTAAGACATACAAAACATGTTTATTAACCACACACCCCTTCTACACCTACACAGTGTACCGGTGGCAATGGAAAAGTACAGCTTGAAGAAAACAATACAAATAATATTTTGCAACAACGTATTAAAGTTATACCGATCTAAGTTTTAGGAATTTATAGTAAAGAAAAAGTATGTAGTTGTTATTTTAGTTAACTGAAGATTCAATTCAAATTACATACAAACTACAGAATTATAAACACAACTTATATTCGCAATAATTTTAATATTGGGTGTGTTTAGTTAAGTATGTATTTAATAATTATATAAGTATATATTCACCAGTTGTCTGTTTACCATAACACAAATATTAAGTTACTTACTTTGGAGACGGACGAACGTGTGTTCAAGTGAACCATATATTTATATTTATTTATTATTAATTAATTTACTGGCCCGTTGGCGCCGTGGGTAGCGACCCTGCCTTCAGCTCCGCGGGTCGCGGGTTCGATTCCGAGGGCCAACTTTTTCTATAAATAAACTTGTTGGTCTTCGACTCTGGGTGTATATTTGTATTTAAGTATGTATTATAAATTATATAAGTATATATTCACCAGTTGTCTGTCTACCATAACGGACGGATTGGGGGACAGTTATAAACATGCTTTAACATGATTTGGCTGTGTTTTACGACTGGCCGCATGCCTGACGTCAACTTACCTTAGTCGTGTTTTACGACATCTCGGTAAGAAATGAGGTTGGTACTATTCTATTCAGCCGGATACCACGCGGCGGGTCGACTAACCTTAGTCGCCTTTTAAGACACCTTGGTAAGAAATGAGGTTGGAACTATTCTATTCAGCGGGATACCACACGGCGGTGCTAGAATTTCAATTTGTATTATACTAATAAAATAAAAATATAAATTATTGCAGTAAGGGCTACTGAAAATTTGATTCTTTGTCAAATATGCAATTGTATATTTAGATAGCAAGTAAGGCTTCAAGACTCTTTCCATTACACGTTGTAAAAAAGACTAGTTATAATTTTAACTACCCCACATTGTGATGCGTTCGGTCCACGGACAATTTATTTTAATGAGAGCACTTGTTATTTATTGCCAATTGTCTTCACACCGGGTTTTTGGTTTTTTATTTTTGTTTCGAATAACTAATTACCGAGCGAAAGACTTCTGCGATTTAGTACGCCCAGATACATTTAGAATGCGTAATATTTTACATTCATTATTCCGTTTTGGTTTTGAGAAGCTGTTGTAGAACAGCGGTAACACCGTGCGACTCTATCAAGGAGGTTACGGGTTCAAACCCGGGCAGACACCAATGAGTTTTTCTGTTAAAACTAATGTATCTTATTGATAATTGCAATTTATCACACGCTTTACTTTGAAGGAAAACACCGTGAGGAAACCTGCATATCTCTAGAGATTTTGGAGATATGTGTAGCCTACCAATCCGCACTGGAGCAGCGTGGTAGGTCTTAGCTCCGATCCTTCTCTACATAAACAGAGAAAAGAGGCCTATTCTCAGCAGTGGGATAGTAACAGGCCGCTACTTACTTACTTATTCTGTTTTGGGTTATAGAAACTTTAGGGAAACAAGGGATTTAATTAAACACTGTTACAAATAAATACCGCCGTATGGTATCCGGCTGAGTAGAATAGACTACCCCCATTTTTTACCGAGATGTCGTAAAATGTGACTAAGTTAAGTTGACCCACCGTGTGGTATCCGATTTATTAGAATAGACTACCCTCTTTCTTACCGAGGTGTCGTAAAAAGCCTCTAAGCTAATTTGACCCACCCGCGCCGTTTCGTATCCAGCTAGGTAGAATAGAGCACCCTCATTTCTTACAGAGGTGTCGTAAAAGGCGAATTGTGATGTCGTAAAAGACCACCCTCATTTCCTACCGAGATGACGTAAAAGGTGACGAAGGTAAGTTGACTCACCTTGTGGTAAGAAATGAGGGTGGTCTATTCTACTCACACGGATACCATACGGCAAGTCACTACCAATACTAAAGGCACTAATTCTTAAAACGCAATAATCTAAGGAGACCTATGACGTCTAACATATAAAAGGATTACTGGGTAATCCTATCCTTATTTACTTTGTAATAAAAGTGTACTTATTTATCTTAAACAATATCAGCATCATCTGATCGATCTTGATACATAACGATGACCAATAAACTATGACCTACGCAACAACATACATCTTACATTCATCTCAAATTTCACCTTACAATAAAACCGATGGTAGTTCAATTTAAATTGGTTTTTATATTGATAACGTATCAGATTAAATTACATAACCTTCATTGTAATTTAAACTTAATCTATACGTAATAAGATTTAAAATGCGTTGTGTTCAAGAGAAAAGATTAGAGATGTATTAACATAAGCCACGAGATTTTTCACTTGAAAACAAAGCGTTATCTCGGTTGGACAAGTTTTCCACATTTTTTTTCACTTGTACCGATCAAAATTAAACCTTAGGTATATGCAATAAGATTGAATATAAGTTGTATTTGTTCAGTGGAAAATTCGTTGCCAATAGTTAAATTTCAGTACATATCAGTTAGGAATAGAAGTTTATATGATTTACTCCGTTTTATTAGCATTCAGTTTTGTAGCGGCCATGTATTTGGATATAAAAGATTTGTGCTATTTGCTATTTTTCGTTATTGTTCTACTTATTGTGTTTGTTTATTTGCAAGTGTGTGATCTTGTTATCGGCAGATTCATCTTTAAGATATTCAGTAAGTAATTGATTTTTTACTATCGGAAATGTTTTGATTAGTTAAATTGTATACATATGTCAAGCTACTTATTTTATCTACCTAATTAAGTTGTAAAACATTCAAGTATTCAAGGTATATAATCTTTATTCAAATAAGTTCTTTCAAGCACTTTTGAATCGTCAAGGATCAATATGATTATAAAGCTACAACTGGTCCGAAATGTTGCTCTTACCGAGAAGAACCAGCAAGAAAATCCGCTGTCAATCTTTTAAACATTTTCAATTTTACATTATTAAACCGCAGTCTTGTATGAAGCTGAGAGGATTTTCAAATCCAGGCTTTTTTATCCCAATAATGTTCAATGTTGTAATATGCTCTGCGTATAAGCATATCTCTTACACTTAATTTAAACCTTTCTGAAGACTGGTCTAGTATGGATTGCAGATTTTTTTTTGTAAAAGCGAATATGGAGACCAACAAATAAGTTGCTAACTCTGCTGAGTTGCGACGCAAGAATCACAAGCTTTTTGTGACATCTCGTATGTCTATGATATATAAAAAATTTCGTCCCAAACTTAATACTATATAGTGGTGTTTGATATTTCAAACATAAATTCGAAGATAGAAAAGACTATGCTCCTAATTGAGGTGTATTGAAACGCGAGATCCAGATACTGACTGACGTTTATTGTACGCTCGATTATATTTCTACCTACAATAGTCATACATATCACTAATTTACTTTATTTGATAGATTGCAGGTTAACAATACAATTAGTTTAATTTAGTAGCAGCAAGTTGTTGACTGTCGAGCGGTTTTTCCGTGGTTTAAATTTTTTTGCAGAAGTCCATAGACGACTATCACATAATTAGGAGGCGTCCATAATCTGTAGGTCTACAATCTAGGTGCATACTTTTTATAAATATTTTTTATAAAATATTTATAAAATGTTTATAAAATATTTATAAAATATTAATATATTTTTTTACATATCAATGAAACCTAGACTCCAACGAAGTACCTATAAATTGTGTTTTTTGAAAAATGTTTGTCCTCTGCGTGAATTAAACCCATGACTCCATAAGCTAAAGGTTACTGCTATTTGCGCCAATGACCCAGTTTATGCTCACTAATCTCTTCACCCAGACTCGAAGAACTAACAAATAGGTTTTTGTAAAATGTTGGCCCTCGGTGGGAATCGAACCCGCTACTCGCCGAGTTAAAGCTGCCACCTGCGCCAACGAACTACTTTATGCTATCTGAATTGTGCATTTCTCACACTCAATTATGCTACTGAGATCGCCCATTCAGATTCCCGTCAGTGATGTAGCATAAATTATTAGTATGGAATGCATTGCCTTTAAATATACAAGAGTCTAAGTCATTAGACATTTTCAAAAAATCCGTTAAGCAATATTATTTATCTAAAATCAATTAAGATGACTATATAAGATAATTGTTGTGTATTTATATTATATTATTTATTAGTTTATAGATTTAATATTTATTATTTCTATATAATTAATATGTAAATCTCTTGTCTGTGTAATGGTGTGTATTATTAGTATGTATTTAATTTTATAAAAGTGCACCACCCACATAATCATTTCAGTTCTCCTTAACCCTAAGGTCGTCTGGAAGAAATCGCTACTAAGCGATAAGGCCGCCGATTTATGTTTTCTTTTTATTGCTGATTTTCTATCCTATATTTTTTGTCTGTGGTGTATAAAAAAGTATATAAATAAAAATAAATAAATTGTTAGGTGTTACCTAACATTGAAAATTAATCAAGTGAAAGTATAATTTGTTAAGCTGACAGCCATTATGAATCACACAGGATTAAACCTGTTCAATTTTGCATTTGTCATTTTATGTGAGTGTCAGAAATATTCGCCATGTTACGATGTTTATCTATGCTGCAGCAAGTAACGTCGAAACTGACAAACTAAATTATTCATATTTTGAAATATGATTTGGTTTTTATATTATACCAGTCGACCTGACCAACGTTTTCCTGTGATCTATGTGGTTTTTCTAGGATGTGACGTAAACTACGAGTACGTTAAGTTGACGTGAGGCAGGCGGCCGGAAGTAAAATACGAAGTCAATTCATGTGACAACATGTTTGTAACATGTTGTGCCGTCCCCACTTAGCGTGGGATGATGATGAGATAAACATGTAACTATATAATATATTAAACAGTTTATATTTACAAGAAAATTGTGAAAAAACCCCTTATGGGTACCGCCGCCCGACGGGGACAGGCGACGTTTATGTCGGACTCGCACCGACTAAAATAACCTGTGTGCTCCACGCAGATGGTGGCGGAGATAGGGTACCTATGAAGACATTACCCCCATCCCCGTAAGCCAGCCGGGAAACGGACTTGCGATCGAGAGGTCGTGGGTTCGAATCCCGGCCATTATACTACAGACGTGAACCCACTCCTAACACAAGCATTTTATCAGTCAATCAGTCAATCAATCAATCTTTATTGAATATAATCCGTTTACAGGATGTTACAAGTACAGTATTTAAAGTTTATAGTAACTACAATTTACAATTTTACAATCTTATTTTCTTATAAGGTATGGAGAACTAAATTCATATATAAATACTCTATAATAATAAAGACAATACTATCATAATACATAAGGCAATAAATATAACAAAATAAAAATAAAATAAATAAAACAAACTGTAGAATAGAAAGTAAATAATAAAAGTTAAAGTCCAATAAGTAAAATTTAAAAATTAAAATTTAGCTAAGCTGGAGCTGTTAACGAGTTAACTAGCCATTTGCAACCTAAATTGCTAACAACCATTTTATTTTATTTTTTAAAAGAAGATGTTTAACAAAATGTCTTAAACGTAAAACTCACTGCGTGTTTCCATTAATTATTATATTATCAAATCTTGTACAGGTACTGATAGATATCAGCTATCAGTTGCGTGCCGTTTTTTTTGATAAAAGTACCTTCCAAGTACCTTTGTTTTACCTATACCGGTTAATTTTGTTAACAAAATGGACTATTTAATGCTTTTGGCGCCATTTTTGTTGTTGGTGTCTGTGTATGGACTAACATGTATGTGCTTGCAGTTATGTGAATTTATAGGTAAGAGAAATTAAAAAATTTATATTACTACAGAATTAAATGATATTTCTCATCTAATAAAATAGGTAACTATTCGATTTCTAAATTTTAATCAGTTAAAGACAAATTTTTTAACCGACGTATTTGAAAATTTTATTGATTTACATTGATGCAATTTTTATAAACATTTTAGTTTTTTAATGTTAATTGTGATGGTAAAAATAAAGACTTTAAATTATATTATTTCGTTAAGAATAATAGTTTTTTTTAAACACATCTTTTCACAGTATAAAAAGAGGACGATTAAGATCGTTCATGCATTTAAAAACCTACCGAAAACTTTTACGTTATTTGTGTAAATGATAAGCTGAAGAAAATAAAAAAAGAATATTTATGTTTTCAATTTATTACATTTGCACAAATACGATGTTTTGGTATAAATGAAATAGATATGTACATATGAAAGTTTTTATTTATATTAATGTACATCACTTTACTAAGATATAATGCCATCTAGTGAGCAGTAGTTAAACTGATAAATAAATATTTGGTCAAACAAACAATAGACTAAAAAACCAAAATATTAAAATAAGTTGATATTTAAACAATTAATTTTTTAAATTATTTAATTTTACACAGTTTATAACAACTAAAAACGTACTTAATTCTAAATTTGTATTATAATGAGTATTAAACATTTTAAATATAAATAACTTAGAAATAACAACAGTTATTAAAATAACAAATATTTTTAAATGTATGTATGTATGATGTATTATGTTAAAATGACATGTTGAATCTAGCATACAACTGTCATCTAGCGGTGAATAGATGAACTCTTTAGACAAAAACTACGCTATAAATAGTACTAAATAGTATTCATAGAGGGTAAATAATAAAATCTTAAATTTATGTGTCAAAGCCCTTGGTATACAGTCAAATTGGGTAACTTTGAATGACTTTTTCAGATTTTTCAAAATATAAAAAAATAGGAGGACCTTATTTAAGGTTTTGATGAATAATGAGTGTTCTTTTATACCGAGTTTTAGAATAACTAACTGTATTACTAAGTAACTAGAAAGGAAATGGAAAAAAATATGCTTTTGTGCGTGTTCAAAGTTACCTTGAGTTTTGGGTAACTTTGAACCGAATTATTTCGAAAGCTAAAAGCCTTGAATTCACAGAATTTTTGTATCATGGGTAAAATTATACTTATGTTCTGAATGAATGAAAGATAGATCTGTCAAATAAAGTCAACTTGTCATACTTAACAGCCAACCGTTTACTTAAAATTGCCATTTACTAAATATTAGCAACATATGGGTAGATTTTTTTTTGTAACGAATACATATTTATTTGTAATTGTAAATATTTATTAAACATCAAACCTAAATAACAAATTCTATAATCAATTACCATTCAAATGAGATCAAAACATTAATGGTTGGCAAGAGAATTTGAAAAATAATTCACCCCATTCCATGAATGAGATGTCATCTTCAATGTACATTTTATCTTTATTTTTTGTTATTTGATGCTCTTTTAAGATGAAAACGATGTTTTCTTTTTTAATAATAGTAAATTCCTTTTTTGGAAACCATGACCGCGAGTAACGACCTGTTACTATCCCACTTCTGACTATAGGCCTCCTCTCTCCGTCTTTGGAGAGAAGGATTACCTACCTCGCTGCTCCAATGCGGATTAGTAGGTTACACATATCCCCATAATTCTCTAGAGATACGTAGGTTTCCTCGCAATGTTTTCCTTCACCGAAAAACGTGTGATAAATTGTAATTCACAATTAGAAACATAAGTTTTAATAGAAACTCATTGATGCCTGCCCTGGGTTTGAACCTGCGACCTCTTTGAAAGAGTCCGACGTTGTTACCGCTGGGCTATCACAGCTATAGAGCTAAGCTTTCATCCTTGTTAAAGCACCGGATTGGATTTTATTACGATACGTGTGGTGACTCGTCCTGCATGTAGGTATAAGGTATGTGAATGTTGCCTGCTTTATACGTTTAGCAATACATAGATTCTTTTAATAAATTATAGCAAAATAATTCTATTGTAATTACTGTATGTACTAAAATATGTACTTGAAAATATTTTTAGAAATCAATAACTCTTTGTCAATGTTACCCATAAACTAAGATAATGCAATTGGGTATATTTGAACCGTTCAAAGTTACCCATATTTAACTAAAAATAGGAGTGGTCCACAAATTTCCCTGTCAATAGATATAAAACGATGCAAAATCATGAAATTATGTGAAAAAGTAAATTTCAACGTACAATTGATCATTAGAAACCGAAAATCATGTGTTTTACACACCTTTTCTGTAATTAAATCGGAAATGTAACTCACATACTTTTCACTGCTAAAAGACAGCGAACAGAAAATTTTGAAAAAGTGTCAAAATTTGTTTCAAAACTATAAATTTTAAATGACATTTGACAACTAGAACATTTAATATTTTCATTTCACTCAGTTATCAGTTTTAAATCAGGTTACAGATATTGAAAAAAAATTAATAATTATTTTAGTCGTTTTATTCAATGTTACCCGTAAATTCAAAGTTACCCAATTTGACTGTAGTCATAACTTTTATATTTATTAATACTTTCCTGAATAACAAAGATTAGCATCGTTAAATGGCAAATTTTAATTGGCCATTGAATAATAAGTAATTTATTACAGAAGCCATTTCGATTAACTTCATACTCTACTGTAAATCGTTTCAGTAACACTGTATCTGTTCTGTCCGTGCATTGACGCTTATTTGTTAATTGTTCGTATTTTCTTTTTACTTGGAAAAAGCTTTTGCATTTCCCAAGTTGACCACATCCGTAGCTTATTATAAGCGAAATTTATATGTTTATAATTTTGGATGTCATGAATTCAATAAGAATATAAGCCACATGTTTGTTTGGCCAGAAACTGAAGGATCTCGTGGGTCTCAAGAAATTTAATCTTGTCTGATTCTTGCATTCTACATTACCTATATATTTGAATTCATATTATCGGAGGAATTTTAAAAAACAATATACATTACATCATCGCGTTTCTCAACTTTTCGCTTTATGAAGTTAATCGATGTGTACACTGAGCGGCTCAATTATAAGCTTCTCTATTTGAATTGTACCTGTCTAAAGAAATAATATTGTTAAAAAAATATTTAGTATTGTTATATATAATCAAGACGTCATTAGATGTAGGTAAAAATATCGTTAGACGATAATAATTCAAGATATTTTTCGGTAAACCTCTTATTTTCCTCACCTTAATTATTAATCACAGTTTGACTATCTTTTTTTGAAACTACTTCAAATTATAGGCAAGTTATTAAATGAATTCGACTTATTAATAACTGCAGTAATAGCTATAACTGGTATAACAAAAAGTGGGTTTTCCCAGAGTCTGTATTTGTTGTCAAATTACAAAAACAAAACAGGTTACACCATTTCTTACATCCATACTTCTATATCTATACTTATTATGTACTACCATGCCCCTGCTGGTGAAAAAAATTATTAAAATCGATGCAGCATTTTTGATTGCTGCCCGTGGCCCGCACGCGTTAAATTTAGAGTAAAACAATTCCCCTCTCCCTATACCATTAAGATTTCCTGCTATCTTCAGAATATCTAAATTCATATACTACATATTAACTTATTTACTTTTTACATGTTTTCCGTAAATAAATTAAAAAAGAAATAAATTAAATAAGGGCTACATACAGTCATGTTTAAAATAAAACTTGCAAAATTAACGTAACAATATAAATGCTGACGCAAAGTTCACTTATCAAACGTCATCTTATCTTCTACGTATTATTATTGATTGTTTTATAATTATGAATAATCTATATCTAGACACGCGGCGAATATAATAAGATCTAAATATGATTTTTTTTATAAGCCAAAACCCATTGAAATTTTTCGGAAAGTAGTGCACTTGATTATCGGCTAACTGTTTAACTCAGACCTCGTCTGCGGGGTAGGAGGAGAACGGGGACTGAGATAGGTGAAAAATACTTTGAGATACGACCAATTTACATACGAGCAAGTTACGGAAACATGTTTTTAAAGGTTACTAACAATATGGGTTGTAACTAATGCTAATGCGTTAGGAGTGGGATTACGTTGGTAGTATAATGGCCGGGATTCAAACCCACGACCTCTCGATCGCAAGTCCGTTACTGTAACCATTCCCGCAACCGCTTTTCCCGCTTATTTATTGTGATTTAATCATGAGAGATAGGTAAAAATCGGCCGGTCGTAAAATACGTAGCAAAATCGTGTGACAACATGCTTATAACATATTCTGCTGACCCCCCTTACAGCAGGATACGGGCAGAAAGATGATGAATGTATCTTATTTGTTATTTCATTCTATGTGCGACGTCCACCTAATTCCTAATTATCTTGTATGACGACAATCACTTCTTTTAATCAAAAACTAATAAATGACGTATACAAATAGATATGATTTGATACTGTACTATAAATACTTCTATTTGCTACGTAATGACTATATTGATATCAAGATGGCTCGACCGCTTAATTGCGAACAAAGGTTGACATTATATCATTATATCATGATATAATCAGGCCGTGATAATGAGATTTTATCATAAATACGTCTGGTAAGCTGGTAACGGTTCTTTTTTCGGCACTAACGAGGATATCTAAAGACCAACGCTGCACTAAGCGGACACGCGACGTTTTTAAAGCGCGAGCATCCGGTCTAAATTTTATTTCACTAAAATATAGGTATATGATAAAACCTTGTTCAATCAAGTTACAATAGTAAACACAAATACGCCAGATCATATTATACCAAATGCGACAGTTCAGATATCAAAAGTACAAAGTAATGAAAATATTATTTTACTAAAATCCGCAATAAACGAAAATATATGTATTTATAGTGTACTAATACCCGATACATGCAGAATTTGTAAAAACTCATGCATTACCCGCAACCAATAGCAATAGACAACCACGGCCCACATTTACCATCAGTCTCAACAATAGCTTCGCCAACAAAAAAACTCGCACTGAGCACACTTGACTCACAAGCGGCACTCTTAGGCCAATGTACTCCGCTAGTAGAACTTCTGCACTCTCCACAGGATTTCTCAACCTTGAATATATTATTACACCCGTCAGCCGTATGATTATGTGAAAGGAGTTAGAGCAAACAAAGTATTGTAAATTGGAAAAAAAATCGCCGAAAACATTACATCTGCTAGATGCAGCGATGACCCTTAAATTTAATTACGTCATAGGTAAATTTTAAGCTATTAATACATTTTTATCGAGACTATCACTCCGTTTGGCCACTATCACAGATGAAGGAAAGTGATTGTGGTGTGCGAAAATGGTATCTGTTATTTAAAGGGGTTATTGTAATTTAAAGGGGTTATTAGAAGTGCGTAAACCATGTAGTTTTTAATCTATCAGATCTAAATTATATGAGGACTAGCTGACCCGGCAACCGAAGGGTTCGATGCATCGATTAGCGGAAGGAGAGGCCATTTTTAGAGAGGCCCCGACCCAGAGGTGGAGCATTCTAGGATTCGGAGTTGCTGCTGGCGGGGATGGGGGCATTGTGTCCAACAGTACCCTGTCCCATAGCCTGCGAACAATCAGGTCGCTGACTATGGACCACATAAAAAAGCTCAGAGTCGCGCATCGAGCAATGGAGCGAGCTTTGCTTGGAGTATCTCTACGTAATCAAATCAGAAATTAGGAGGTCCGTAGAAGAACCAGAGTCATCGACATAGCTCAACGGGTCGCGAAGCTGAAGTGGCGATGGGCGGGGCACATAGTCCAGAGAACCGATGGGCGTTGGGGTCTCAAAATGTTGGAATGTGGACTGCGCATGTGTGAGATGAAGACAGATGGTGTCATGGCGCAGTTGTGAAATTGTTAAGAAGAATATAAAGTTGAAGATAAGCGTTGTACTTTTCCATATGCACAATACCCTTATTACGCTCACCAATGTCTAAGAATAATGCCCAAGATACTGATGAGTCTACATGTTTATATTATCAGCCATAATTCGCCGATATCTTTTTAAATACTTTTAATTTATTGGACCATAAATTACAGAAGCATATTTGACATAATTTTTATTGCGTAGATTGTGTATATAATATTTATGGAGTCTATAAACATTACGAGTTTTCGATTTTGTTGATAAAATTGTTAATAAATTCTATTTTTAGACTATTAGTCATCTTATTGTAGAGCGTGAGAAATTTACGCTGTTTACTATTATTATATACATTTATTCAATGTTTTAGTCACTTACAATTTTTATGATGTCTTAAATTGATTGAATTATAGAAAATTATAAAGCTGAAACTCATAAAACATAAATCCATACATATCACTCGTTTGGTCATATGATTTTCATCCCTCCTCATTTAATGTCCAAACCATCTTAATCTTGTCTCGTTTGTTCTGTAATATGCTCCTATTACATGCTTGTCATACTTCACCCAATCCTACCATATCATATTCGGCCTCCTTCGAGTCACATATCCACCTACATTCATATTTAACACGCGTTTGGTTACACTGTCACCCCTCCTAATTACATGACCATATCATCTTGATCTTGCACTTCTCGTTCTTTCTAGAATGGACGCAACTTTCAGACTTCCCCTTATATACTCATTTCGTATTTTATCTCATTATTTCACACTACTTATCGACCTTAACGTTCTTATTTCATGCACTCTTCTTTCATCCGCCTTTTCATTGCCCAACATTCTGATCCATACAATACGACGGATCTTATGACCGTTTTATAAATTTCTCCCTTAACCTTAAGAGGCATTCGCGGGACACATATTGTTTATATTCTCCATTCATTCTTTTAGCCATATCTCAATCTAGACCGACGTTTTGATCAACCGAACCAAAAATGGATAAATTTTGGCAAAATTGTCCCCTTCCCAGCAGATTTGGAAGAAATTGGAGGTCTTCAGTTTTAGTATTGCTGATATTTAAATAAAAGCTGATATTTAATTAAATTTTCACTTTTTATGACTAGGAAATTTTCAGCATTAATAAATAATAAACTTAGTCTATTTAGTCTATCAGATATTAGCAAATATTCGTCACAAAATTATAATATTTGTTTAAAAATAAATTATATATCTATAAGATTTAAACGATATAAAACGTACATGTATTTGATAAAGAAATCTCATTAAAAATATAACTTCCTGACAGATTTAAGCATGTTATCTACAATATAATCTTTTACATGCAATAAACATATTTTCCACTATAATTCTAGTAGAAGTCGTTCAGAACTGTCTATTGTCTTATGATTTGTACAGTGTAACAGAAGCGCCGCGTTGAGATATCTCTTTTTGAACGTAATTAAAATTGACAGTTGCTAATTTTTTTTAAATTTACAACAAAGCAATAGTTGTAAAAGTTCTGTTTATCGTTTAGAAAATTTAAAAGATGGGATATATACCTTATGATGTTTTTAGAAAGTATATTGTTGATAATGCAACCATAGACCATATAGAGAGTGACGCAGTGATCACGGACAGTATGGGTGTTGGAAAAGTTTTGGGCATACTGACAGTTTTTATATTCATCGTTGTTATGTATTTTAGGATAATTTTCATTGTACACAAAAATTGTGGTGAGTATTCCATGTTTTTACTCTATCTTTTACCCTTTTATAGTTTTATTTGGTAAAATTACGTTTGTTTTTTTTAAAGCGGTATTAGGTTTAGGTTTAAATCATTTATTCCTAAAAAAAACCCTTACATGAGGACATAAACTCTTAACTAAATTAGGCGGTCACCAAAAGATCTGTTCGTTAAACGGTTTTAATTTTCGTTTGACTGTAAATTATTTTAGTTATACTAGATATTTCATTATTCATTGTTTTTCTTAAACTTTTATTCTGTGTAATTTTCAAATATGTATTTTGCGAGAAGTGATTTAAAACAGTTTAATGAGCTTACATGTTTGATATTAGAAGGTATTTTATGAAAAAATTGTGCTCCTGTATATTGTGATATTTTTTTTTACATAATTTGTATGGAATTTGGGCAAAACAAGTAAACTTGTTCGACGAAGGCTACGTTTAGATTTTTGAAATTTTTTTTTATTAAAGATTAAAACAATTTTTATATAATATGTATTCGTTTACTTCCCATGAAAGGTTAAACGATGCGGGTAAAGAGTTGTAACCAGAGTAAAATAGCAATGCTATGTGTGTATATGTTGTGTGTAGATCTTATTTGATGCTGTTATAGTATCGCTGGGGTCATAAAGAACGCTTTTAAGGCGACTGTGGAATCTGTTGGGGTTAACTCAAGATTGTCTTATATGTCGCTAGCCTTAACCGCCTTAAGTTGTAGCCAGGTGGAAAATATAAGAACAGAAGGAATACATAGTTGCGAAGTGCAGAGAGTGTTAGAACTCTAATAGGGTCTAGGTTGTAGAGATGCCTTGTGATGGTAGCCTATGAGAATTCTGAGAATTCTAATAGTCAGAAAGGACGTGGATAAAGTCTAGACGAACCGGCCCAGTTATAAAAGTAACTGGTAATTTACCGAAAATATAGGTGTACAATATCACCTTGACGATCAATTTACAATAAAAAACACAAACACAAGTCGCCCTACCTGAAGCATAAAGTCACATTTCCTATACTTATACATGGGACTTTATTCTTCGGATAGGCCGAAATACGCATTTACTTTATTTCTGATGTGAAACGGTCGAAGCTTCTCGCCATACTTCGGGTAACGTTGATGTCAAACGATACCACCATACTAGGCCGATTTCTGACCACATATGAGGCCTTAAGCTCTTTGGTCCACTTCCTCAACGGTAGTAGACGGTAGTAGAATACAGAGGGTATTCTACACCAGGACTTCTTAAACTGTGGGTCGCGACCCCCAGGGGGGTCGCGAGACTACTGAAAGCAAAAGGCGTCGCAAAGATCTGATACTTTTCAATCATTATTGATACAACTACATGGCTGCAGCTGTCCTTTAAAGAACTTTTCTAACAAAGATCTATTGATATTTCTCCTCCTAAGTTCCTTCATTACCCCTTTTCATTAAATTTAATTAAATAGATTTTATTAAATTTATGATTGGTTAGTTTACAACAATTATAAATAAAATTTTAAAATTAGTATACACACTACGTACAAATATAAATACAAATAAAAATCATACAAAATACTATTGTAGTTTTATTATAACTATTTTTTGAAAAAAGTGGCAATGCAAAACTGTTATTTACATTGTAAAATAGTGCGATATTACATCTACATCTACGGTTAATATATATTTCATTATATGGAAGAGGGGGTCGTTTAAAATTTCCTAAGCTTGAAGGGGGTCGCTATATAAAAAAGTTTAAGAAGCCCTGTTCTACACTGCATTTCTTGACGAAGCATCTCCACAGGCGTCAGTTAAATGACGTTGTAAAAATCATCATTTTTCTGCCCTTATCCCACTCTAAGTGGGGTCGGCACAACATGATATAAACATGTTGTCACATGATTTGGCTACGTATTTTACGACCGGCCGCCTGCCTGACATTAAGTTACCATAGTCGTATTTTACGACACCTCGGTAAGAAAGAGGGTGGTCTATTGTACTTAACGGGATACCACACGGTGGGTCAACTTGCCTTAGTCGTCTTTTACGACACCTCGGTAAGAAATGAGGTTGGTCAATTCTACTCAGCCGGATACCACACGGCGGGTCGACTTACCTTAGTCGCCTTTTATGACACCTCAGTAAGAATTAAGGGTGGTACTGGAATACTAAGATAGATTTACTTTAGCAAATCCCAAATAAGAAATATATAATATTCGTCTAATAATAAGTTTTATATTTATAAGATAAATAAATAAATAAATATATTGGACACTTATACACACGGTCGTCCGTCTCCAAAGTAAGTGACTTAATACTTGTGTTATGACTGACAGACAACTAGTGAATTTATATTTACTTACAATACAAACACCCAGGCTCGAAGAAAATCATTTATAGAAAATTTTAGCCTTAGGCGGGAATCGAACCCGCGACCCGCGAAGCTGAAGGCAGGGTCACTACCCACTGCTCCAACGGACCAGTCAGATTTAGGCGATATAAAACGTACATGTTTTTGATAAAGAAATCTTATTAAAAATATACCTTCCTGACAAATTTAGGCATGTTATCTACAGTATCTGGTACGTGCCATCAACGTTGTAACCACTTCAATTCTAGTCATAGAAATCGTTCAAAACTGTCTTGTCTTATTGTTATTGTGTATTAAGATTTCTACAGTCTAGCAGAAGCGTCGCTTTGTGATACCTCTTTTTAACCTACATAAAATTGACAGTTGACGATTTTTTAAATTCACAACAAATCAATAGTTGTAAAAAGTTCTATTTATCGTTTAGTATTTTAAAAAAAATGGGATATGTACCTTATAATGTGTTTAGAAAGTATATTGTTGATAATACAACCATAGACCATATACAGAGTGACGCGCTGATCACGAACAGTATGAGTGTTGGAAAAGCTTTGGAGATACTGGCAGTTTTTATATTCATCGTTGTTATATATTATAAGATAATTTTCATGATAGGCCAAAATTGTGGTGAGTATTCCATGTTTTTTGTCTATATTTTCGTCTTTTTCGTGGTTGCATCTAGCAAATTTTCTCTGTTGGATTTACCTTTTTTTTTTCATTGGTATTAAGATCAAAGCAATTTTTATACTATCCAACAAAAAATCAAATGACACGGAGCTAAGAATTCTGACCAGATTAAGGTAGCATAAGGACTTTTTTCACAAAATATTATATTATTCGAATTCAAATTCAAAATTTTCTTTATTCAAGTTAACTTGTAAACGATTATTGTTAATAGCCAATTCTACTGCTGGTTCGGAAAGCTGTTCCTACCGAGGAGAGCCAGTAAGAAACTGGGCGGTTGTTCTCTTCAAAATAAAGTGTAAAGTTCTTTAATTTTTTACTGGCCTGTTGGCGCAGTGGGTAATGGTCCTGCCTTCAGATCCGCAAGTCGCGGGTTCGATTGCCTCCAAGGACCAACATTTTACTGTAAACAATTTGTTGGTTCTTCGAGCCTGGTGTATTTAAAAATGAATTATTAATAAAAAAATACTAAATGTTCTATTAATAAATAATATTAAACTTAATAGAAGCATCTATATCACGTTAACTATGCAGTTATTTTTTATATACTTACATATAATTTTAATTAAAAATTATATATTTAAAAATTCGAAATGTACTAAATTTAATTTAAAAATTATATATGTATGTTTATTTGCCAGTTGTTTCTCAACCATAACACAAGTATTAAGTTACTTACTTTGGGATTGAGGACCGTGTGACAAGTGTCATATTTATTAATTTTGTAATGTAATTTCATTACAAACTCATCTCAATAATTACGAAAGTCAGAAATTTTGTTTCGGAATTGACATTAAGTATCATATATAGTAGGTACGTCCACACGGCAGCGAAATCGATGGCGACCGACAACTTTTTAGAATTGCAGCGATGGGATCGCCATTGCGGCGATCCCATCGCCGGAAAAAAAGTAATTATTTACGACATCACATTAGAAACCTCAAAAATTACAGTATTTCTCTACTCGCTATTGAATGTTGAGAAAGAATGCTCTTGTTTTAACTCTAGATTTTTCGTTTGATTTAAACCCGCTATCATCACTACATATTATAAAACAAAGTCGCATTCTTTGTCCATATATCCCTATGTATGCATAAAACTTTAAAACTACGCAACAGATTTTGATGCGGTTTTTTTAATAGATAGAGTGATTCCAGAGGAAGGTTTGTACGTATAATAACATTCAATACGGAGTAGAGAAATACTGTAATTTTTGAGGTTTCTGTAAATAATTACATTTTTTTCCGCTTACATTGCAAACGCAGGCTAAACCCTACGAGATTTATCAAAATAATGTACTAAGTATTTGTACACCTTGAAAAGGTCTACAGAAAAGTCCGCGATGGTATATGTCTGTCTGTTATGGATAACCCACAATAACATTTTTTGTCATTTACTTTTTACGAAAAATAATGCCTTATTTTTGAAGCAATTTTTATACAATTCAGCATTAATCCTTATCCAATTAAATACTTTAAATACATTGTTGATTTAATATAGATCAGTATGACCTTTTACAGCATGTAATTTAAATGAATATTTGCGGAGATATCACAGATTTAAAATCCCGCGAAGGGGCCGCGCTTCGCCCTAGAGCACTTCGAATTTAGCAGCGATCGGACGCGCAACTGTTTATCAAAATAATGTACTAAGTATTTGTACACCTTGAAAAGATCTACAGAAAAGTCCGCGATGGTATATGTCTATCTCTTATGGATAACCCACTATAGCATTTTTTGTCATTTACTTTTTACGCAAAAATAATGCCCTATTGAAGCAATTTTTATACAATACAGCATTAATCCTTATCCAATTAAGTACCTTAAATAAATAGTTGATTTAATATAGATCAATATGGCCGTTTACAGCATGTAATTTAAGTGAACATTTTCGGAGATATTACAGATTTAAAATGCCGTGAGGACGCCGGGCTTCGCCCTATAACACTTCGACTTTAGCAGCGATGTCGCTCTTTCAAGAGTTTGTTTAAAGACATTCTGTAATTAATTGTAAAATAAAAATACATAGGGAAAATGTAAAAGTAAATAAGTAAAAATGTATTATATGAATTTAGATATTCCAAAGATAGCAGGAAATCTTCTTGGTATAGGGAAAGGAATTTTTTTTTCTCCAAACTTAACGCTTGCGGGCTACGGGCTGTAATGAATAAATCAAACTACTGGATCGATTTTAATCACTTTTTTCACACTGACTGACATGGGATATATATTTTATACCCGTGCGAAGCAGGGGCAGGCCGCTAGTAGGAATATAAAATTGTTTGTAAGAATTAATACTTTTACCACGGATTTGAATTGTTCATTTGGAGGTGTAATATACAGTCTTCTTTATCTTTATGGCTTAAATAGTAATCTTAAGTTATTATTTGACTTGCAATTTTATCTTGATTGGCGCTTGTTATTTTGTATTTTTCTTTCTGAAAAGTTTCCGAGATATCATTATACATATAGCCTTATCTTTTTTCCCTGTTCTTATCTTTTTCTTTAATTAATAGTTCTTAATTATATGTACAATATATTTATTAATCGTATATTTTATTATTGTATTTTTATAGCTATATATTAATATATATAGCTATAAAAATACATTAATAAATCAATAAAGCTATAGGTAATCCTAAAGCTTTAGTTTATACCTTTTTTTTATACCAAACAGAAAATAAATGTTTATTATTATTATTATATTAATATTATTTTTTAAATTAATGTATTATTTTTTATTTTAAATTATGATAGAATTATTTTGCGTTAATCCGCGTTTATTAAGAAAATATATGTACTCATACTTTATACATGCACGATTAGTTGCCACACGTGTAAGCAGACACTACCTATAGCCACACTACACAAGTATTACACACATTCACTACGACAATATCAACGATCGTTTCGCACCGTAACCGAAGAATCACAGCAGGCTCCACGACAAAATCGCGAAGCGTTTTTCTCTATTAAGAATTATATAAATTTTCTTAACAAAGGCGAATTATAGCAAAATAATGTACCATAACTTTTTGCACTTGTTTTGTATTAATATAGAAATGCCGTGTGGTATCCGGCTGAGTAGAATAGACCTCTATTCTTACCGAGGTGTCGTAAAAGGCGACAAAGTTAGGTTTACCAGCCATTTGGTATTCAATTGAATAGAATAGACCATCCTCTTTCTTACCGAAGAGTCGTATATTACGACTAACGTAAGTTGATGTCAGGCAGCCGGTCGTAAAATACGTAGCCAAATCATGTAACAACATGTTTATAAAATGTGTTGACCCCATTTAGAGTGGGATAAGAGCAGGAGGAAAAGACGAAATTTGTTGTATGATTTTAAGTACCGGCCTGTTACTATCCCACTGGTGGGCATAGGCCTCCTCTCTACGTTTCTGGAGAGAAGGATTGGAGCCAAGACCTACCACGCTGCTCCAATGCGGATTGGTAGGTTACACATATCCCCAGAATTCTCTAGAGATATGCAGGTTTCCTCACGATGTTTTCCTTCACCGAAAAGCATGTGATAAATTTCAATTATCAATTAGACACATAAATTTAATAAAAATAACTTATTGGTGTCTGCCCGGGTTTGAACCCGTGATCTTCTCTAGAGACTCACGCGGTCGCACCGCTGGGCTGTTACAGCTTTGATCATCATCTACCTGCCCTTATCTCACTCTAAGTAGGGTCGGCACAACATGTTATAAACATGATGTCACATGATTTGGCTGCGTTTTTACGACCGGCCGCCTACCGGACGTCAACTTACCTTAGTCGTATTTTACGACTCCTCGGTAAAAAAGAGGGTGGTCTATTTACTAAACCGGATACCACACGGTGGAACAACTTACCTTAGTCGCATTTTACGACATCTCGGTAAGAAATGAGGTTGGTTTATTCTACTCAGCCGGATACCACACGGCGGGTCAACTCACCTTAGTCGCCTTTTACGATACCTCGGTAAGAAATGAGGGTGGTACTATTATACTTAGCCGGATACCACACGGCTAGTAGCACAGATTTATTTATACACACATAAACAATTAATCTGACGAAATCGAACCTAGACCTTCCAATAATAAGGCAAGGCACTTAACCACTTATCAATAACCAAGCAAGATATAGTATGCATACTAAAATGATTGCAACACTATTGCTTCAAAAGGTTGTCGGGAATCTTACGACATATGGTCGCCCTTGCATATATATTTGTATTCAAATAAAGTTTTGTATTACGTTATTATTGGAAGCGAATTGTAAAGGCAATATATAATTATTTATAAATTAAGTGCTATGTTAATTATAGATGGCCAGAACGTGCGCACATTGACGACAATTATTAAAAATGCATTAAGATAAAATGATAACCTAAACAACATAAGCATTGAAAAATAATAATATTATATCTTTAATATTTAAATGAGTTAATCTTGTATCACTACATATTATAAAACAAAGTCGCATTCTTTGTCCATATTTCCCTATGTACGCATAAAACTTTAAAACTACGCAACAGATTTTGATGCGGTTTTTTTTAATAGATAGAGTGATTCCAGAGGAAGGGTTGTACATATAATAATATTCAATACAGAGTAAAGAAATACTGTAATTTTTGAGGTTTCTGTAAATAATTACATTTTTTTCCGCTTACATTGCAAACGCAGGCTAAACCCTACGAGATTTATCAAAATAATGTACTAAGTATTTGTACACCTTGAAAAGGTCTACAGAAAAGTTCGCGATGGTATATGTCTATCTCTTATGGATAACCCACTATAGCATTTTTTGTCATTTACTTTTTACGAAAAATAATGCCTCATGTTCAAAGCAATTTTTATACAATACAGCATTAATCCTTATCCAATTAGGTACCTTAAATAAATAGTTGATTTAATATAGATCAATATGGCCGTTTACAGCATGTAATTTAAGTGAACATTTTCGGAGATATTACAGATTTAAAATGCTTGAGGACGCCGCGCTTCACCCTATAACACTTCGACTTTAGCAGCGATGTCGCTCTTTCAATAGTTTGTTTAAAGACCTTCTGTAATTAATTGTAAAAATAAATACATAGGGAAAAATTTTAAAATAAATACGCAAATATGTACTATATGAATTTAGATAGCAGGAAATCTTCTTGGAATAGGGAGAGGGAAATTGTTTTTCTCCAAATTTAACTCTTGCGGGCCACGGGCCGTAATGAATAAATCAAAACTACTGGATCGATTTTAATAATTTTTTTTCACTGAGTGACATGGGCTATATATTTTATACCCGTGCGAAGCAGGGGCAGGCGGCTAGTATGTATATAAAATCACAATTTCGCTGTCAAACGTAAAGTCATGGTAGTACATTTGGGGAACGGGCGGTCTAGAGAGGTGAAAATACCTAGGATCGAGCCCCACCTATCAATTATTATTTTCTTTTTTTTTAAGTTTCTTTTTTTAATTTGTGAAAAATACCGAGCAAGTCGGTTACCCAGGTACTAAATTTTATATTTCCTTTTGTATTAGAGAATTATTTAGCACATACTTGAATTACCATTTATATTTGTATAAGCTGCAATTGAAGGCCAAATAATACACGATACGCGATTGTCTGTAGTATCCAAATTACAAAGGATGTCGCAATCTCAGCAAGTGAGAGCAATTTGATTGAAGTGTGCACTAGCTGATTCCGCGGCTTTGCCCGCAAGGAAATCAGTGTTTCACTTTCTCCATAATTGAAATTTTGAACATAAAGGTAGTTATTCTGAGTAAACCATAAGAGATAGAGACATGCTATTGCAGACTTTTTTGTAGTATTTTTGTAGACCTACAATTCTCTATTACATTACTTCAGTGTATCTCTGCTGGTTTACGCGGTCCACGCGAGTAAAGCTCTCAGTAGGCAAGTTTTATTACCGCGCGACCCATAACATAATAAAGAACCGCACTTCTTAATAGAAACCTTAACAAAAATCTAAACTGACAGTAAGAAATGTCAAAATTTATTGATTCCAAACGCTTTATTGGCGGAAAAGTGTAATTACTCCCCTTTTAGGCAAACGCTCCGAATTAATGCTTTTTGATTATAATTTAATTATGTCTAATTGATAATAGCAATTTATCACATGCTTTTCAGTGGAGGAAAACATCGTGAGGAAACCTGCATATCTATATAGTATTCTGGGGATATGTGTTACATACCAATCCGCATTGGTCCATCTTTACTCCAATCCTTCTTTCCAAAAACAGAGAGTGGAGGCATCTCTCTGCCTCTCTGCCTCTCTGCCCGGCAGTGGGATTAATTCAAATTTAAATTCAAATTCAAAATTTAAAACTTTCTTTATTCCAATAAACTAGTAAACAAGTACTTTTGAATCGTCAATTCTACTGCTGGTTCGGAAAGCTGTTCCTACCGAAAAGAGCCAGCAAGAATATCGGCGGTTGGTCTTTTCAACATAATACTTATAACTAGTTACATTAAGTTATTACTATCTTGTACAGGGTCGGACAGTAGCTATATCCACGCATTCTTAACATCCAAATAATCCTCAACAGTATAATAGGCTTTTTGTATCAGCCTCTCTTTAATAGTGTTTTTAAACTGCTGTAATGGCAAAGCTAAAATTGATTGCGCAATTTTATTATAGAATCTTATAACATATATAATAATAAACCGCTGTTACGTAATTTTTCTCTTGAATTAACATTAAATAAAAACTATTGAAGCTTGTTATCATATTACTTCATTAAACAAATTTGGCGAACGTCATAGAGAGGTCGGAAGACGTCTCGACCTTGAGACTTAGCGAAAATTAAATAACACGTACATAAACCGGATTTAAGCATACTATTTAATGCCATTAAGATAAAATTAAATATAAAATTATAATTATATTTTCTGCCAGATATATTCGAGTATAAATCTATTTTTATACTTATTTTACTTGCATGTCATTTCAGAGTAACAGATGTATACTATCGTGAGACCTCCATGTGGTATCCGGATGAGTAGAATAGACCAGCCTCATTTCATACCTAGGTGTCGTAAAATGCGACTAAGGTAAGTTAACCAGCCGTGTCGTATCCGACTGAGTCGAATATAGACCGCCCCTATTTTTTACCGAGATGTTGTAAAAGGTACCAAAATAAGTTGATCCGCCGTGTGTTATCCCGCTTAGTAAAATAGATCACCCTCATTTATACCGAGGTGTCGTAAAAGGTACTAAAGTAAATTGACCCGCTGTGTGGTATCCGGCTTAGGAGGATAGACCACCCTCGTTTCTTACCGAGATGTCTTAAAAGGTACCAAAGTTAGTTGATCCGCCGTGTGTTATCCGGCTAAGTAAAATAGACCTCCCTCATTTCTTACCAGTGTCGTAAAAAGTACTATTGTAAATTGACCCGCTGTGTGGTATCCGGCTTAGGAGAATAGACCACCCTCGTTTCTTACCGAGATGTCGTAAAATACGACTAAGGTAAGTTGATTCAGGTGGCGTCTGGTAAAAAATAGCCAAATCACGTAAGGAGGATGATGTGATATAGATTTATATATATACCATGTCTTGATTAACTATGTCTTAAAATAAATTATTATTTTATCAAGAGAGCGATTATGGAAAGGTATAATATGGTAAAAAGTCTAGTCTAAAAAAGATAACATGTTATTTCACTCAAGTAATAAAACTATAAATTAAAAATGTAAGTCCTCATAAAATTGTATAATAAACCTTTAAAACAACGATATCTTATTATTGAATATCCTTTCTGTATCAAGAATTATTTATCTGTCATTTAATGATGTAATAAATTATTTATTTGATATTATAAATCTCTATATACCACCGATGATTTCATTGTGACTTACAAGGGCATAAACAAATTATTTTTATAAATCCATATTCGCTATCTAAAAGATTATAGACGATATGAAAACATGATTTCGATAATGAAATCTCACTTCGAGTTAGGGTTGCCACCCGTACTATATTTATTTATTTATTTATTTATTAGATACACCAACGATATATTATACATACATTAACAATAAATTCTTATATTAATTCTAGTTCCAATATAAATATCATTTACAGGCGTATTCAGCATTATTTTAATTTATTTATTTTTTGTTAGTTCTTTCTGAAAAAATATATATGTCAAAAAATAGAAGTATAAAATATTAATAAAATAAAGATAATAATTGTCATACTCAGAAATAATGTTATTATGTCAACTGAATAAAATAAAATAAAAATAACATATAACAAGTAAATTAGACTGCTGTCACAAGTGCCCGTATTTTCTTCTTAAAGCTATTAAAATTATCGTGAAAGATGTCAATGTCATGGTGGGTCATACTGTTATAAGTATTACTAATTCTATTAATAGGAGAAAATTTATATAGTTTCGTACTATATTTTAGTCAATTATTGTACTATATATTATAGAAAAACAATATAGGACGAAAAATACTATACTTTTATCGCTAATTCAATTGTCGCGCTTTTTTTGAATCATCTGTGAATGGAACGCACCCGCAGCTTTGCATATTTACGGGGCGTAGTTAGTAATTCTAACTCCTTTGTCATTGTCCAGCGAAAAGTAATAATAAATAATCATGCAAAAATAAATAATGATTGAAAATAGATGTGTACTATGTTTTCGTGAATTTCCTAAAAGTACTATATTTTTTTGATTTAAAAAGGAAAACACTATTTTTCCTTAAATAAAAGGTGGCAACCCTACTTTGAGTAATAACTTCCTTACTGATTTTTGCAAGTTATCTTTATAATCTACCAATCAACGTGTACTTCATGTAAAATCAAGTGAAAATCATTTATGACTATAGTGTTTTTTTTTATAAAAAACCGATTTATTGATAAGAGAATAAATGGAGTGAGAACGTAGACATTTTATTCAAGGCGACTTTATTACTCGCAGTCTAGCAGAAGCGTCGACTTAAGACAGATATCTGTTTCGTAATTAAATTGACAGTGACAGTTATTTTAATTCGAGGCTGTGATCGTTAAGTTAATCAGTTTTTTTTTAATTATAATAAAATGGGACCTGAGGAGGTTTTTGAAAATGATATCATTGATAGTGTTACTATAGAACCTGTTGAAAGTGATAAACAGACGGATAATATGGATCTTGGGAAAATATTAGGGATGTTGCCAATTTTTATATTAATAGTTATTATGTTTATAAGAATAATATTCGTCATATATAAAAGTACTGGTAAGTTTTATTTAATTTTATATTAGGTATAATGTATTATTTATAGCGGTATTATAACAAAATAATTTTATTATTACTTTTATATTATGGATCTCCGCAAAGTAACGCTTAATTCTATAAATTATTTTATTTAATTCTTTATAAGCAGTAATTTTATTATACCCATAGAATTTATAATTTGGATTTTTTATTTATTTTCGATGATAGTTAGTTTAATGCATTTTTAAATTGATCATGTGTCATACTTTTATTTAATTTATTTGGTCTTTTAAAGTACAAATTCTTATTGGAAAAGTGATAATAAAATTAATTTGCTATAATCCGCGAAAAAAGTCTATCTCTCAATGATGCTTCGATTGTGCGGCGAAACGATTGTTGAGTTTGTGATAGTGAGCGTGTGTAGTGCTTGTGTATTATGGTAGTGATAATAGAGGTTTGTGCTTGTGTTTTCACTATACCTGCATGTATCGGATATGAAAACGGATATTCCACTCTAGATTTAGCATTATATATATTTTCTATTTACTTTATAGCGGATTATAGCAAAATAATTTTACTATTACTTTCGTATTATGGATCTTAACAAAGTAACGCCTAATTCTATGAATTAATTCTTATTGCATTTTTTTATTTATTTTCGATAACACTTAGTTTAATTCTTCTTTAAACTGATAATGTGTCAATGTTTTATTTAATTTATTATAGCTCTTAAAGAAAGAATTTTTACTTGTCTTTTTGCGGATCCCTTGCACCATAAAATAACTTATCAATTCTATATATAGGTAACCTTGCCAAATATCAGAACTGTTTGACATTAATCTATACTAATATATATATAGCCAAAGAGTTGGTTGGTTTGTTTGATTTGTTTATTTGTCTGAACGCGCTAATCGCAGAAACTACTGGACTCATTTGAAAAATTCTTTGTGTGTACGATAGTCCATTTATAGGTTATAGACTATATAACATCACGCTAAGATGAATAGGAGAGGAGTAGCAATAAATTGTAAAAACGGCAAAGCTTTCCTTATGTGCGCTAAGTAAATGCTGAAAGTTATTCAAAAATCTCGTATAATTAACTCACGATAGCTACTTTTATGTTCAAAATTTTGATAAAAAAATTGTGACTCACTGATTTTCATGCGGGTAAAGCTGCTGTCACAGCTAGTGATGAATAAAGAATGATTATCTAATAAGAGTATGACTTATGGTTTAATAATGTAAAATTGAAAATGTTTAAAAGATTGACCGCCGAGTTTCATGCTGGTTTGTCCCAGTAAGAGCAACATTCCGAACCAGCTGTAGCTCCATTAATGTTATGATTGACGATTCAAAAGTGCTTTTAAGAGCTAATTTGAATGAAGATTATTTTGATTTGATTTGATGACATATGCTACTTTCTTTATATTATTTTATATTAATATAAGGTTAATAACTAGTAATTGACCATGTAGTAGGCCTAGTAGTTGACCGTATGAAAATTTTAAATAATAAGCGTTTTGTTTCAAATTCAAATTCAAAATATTCTTTATTCAAATAAACCTGTAAACAAGTGCTTTTGAATCGTCAACTCTACCGCTGGTTCGGAAAGCTGTTCCTACCGAGAAGAGCCAGCAAGAAACTCGGCGGTTGCTCTTTTAAACATATAAATCTTAGTACTATTTACATTCAGTCGTTACTGTCTTGTACAGGTTCAAAGAGAGCTATATCCACACACTCTTAAGAAGAATCTTTAAGAAGAAGTAAGAAAGAGGGTTGTCTATTCTAATCAGGCGGATACCACACGATGGGTAAACTTAACTTAGTCGCCTTTGACGACACCTCGGTAAGAAAAAGAGTGGTCTATTCTACTCAGCCGGATACTACACGATGGGTAACCTTACCTTAGTCGCCTTTGACGACACCGGTAAGAAAGAGGGTGGACTATTCTACTCAACCGCATGCCACACGACGGATAAACTTACCTTAGTCGCGTTTTACGACACCTCGGTTTTACAGAGAATTATCATTGTTAGTTATCATTCATTCGGTTTACTTCAATGCTGTTTTCGTTGTACCAGACACGTGCAGGAGGCTGAGTTTCGAAACATTTAATCTGTTAATTCTACGCCGTAATATTATCAATATTAGTTTTAGTTATCTTTTGTTGGTTTAGGACAAAACTGATGGCGTATATGGGCTCGAGTATATGTACAGTACAAACTGAAGCCGCGACTATGTTCGCGTCACGTTAAGGGCCTGTTTCACAAGTTACGAATAAACTGTCAGTTAAATTATTCGGAACATCAGAAGTCACTTTAACGCTTACAAGTTATGCAGACGCAAATGAACACTCATGACTTTGGAGTCGACAGCGCAATTAAAAATAAAATAAAATTAAAATAAATAAATATATGGGACACTTACACACACGGTCGTCCGTCCCCAAAGTAAGTAACTTAATACTTGTGTTATGGTGACAGACAACTGGTGAATATATACTTATATATTTTTAAATACATACTTAAATACAAATATACGCTCAAAGGCCAACAAATTAATTTATAGAAAATGTTGGCCCTCGGCGGGAATCGAACCCGCGACCCGCGGAGCTGAAGGCAGGGTCACTACCCACTGCGCCAACGGGCCAGTCAAATTAACCTTAATTAGCTCATAAAATGTAAAACCTAAAAACGGGGATAAAACGACATTTTAATATAACGTAGCTGGATCGATTTTTCCCCCCAAAACTCTTTACATGGTGGATTTCATAAAAATCATTGGAACCGATACTGACATACACTTGTCACCTTGTCTCGTGACCACGAATTAACGAATGTCTCAATACTGAGATAATACTTATGTGAATCTATAATAATATACACAATCTCTAGGTCATTGTTCTATGACAGCGTTTCTCAGTCTTTTGATAAAATTGAAACTCTTTTTTGTAATATTATTGTCGAACGTCAGGTTCGTTAAAATAGTTTACTTTAGTATGTACTATATATATACAAAACAAACACACATACACATATATACACACAATACAATAGCACTATATATTAATACGTAAAGCAAACTTTTCATGAAAATTACGCGAAATAATATTATATAACTATGCATAAAAAATACATGAAATGAATCAAACATACAATTTTTTTCTGTATTGCCTTTGTATACGAACTCAAATAAAGCCAAATCTCGCAGACCGCAAGATTCTTTTAAAGGGGTACAAAGTTTTTACAAATAATTTTTTTTTCTTTATATTGTTTATATTAATTAAGGTAAGTGCACTAGTAATTGACCATGTACTAGTAGTTGACCGTATGAAAATTTTAAATAATAAGCGTTACAAGTATAAGGTATGTGAATGCTGCCTGTTTCATACACTATTGTAATTTCTGTGCTATGCAATTACGCAAAGTAACTCCTCCTTCTATAAATCATATAGAAAAAGTTATTTTGCAAGTGATAAGATGACTTATTATAGGCTAACGGTTTAACTGAGACTTCGCCTGCGGTCACCTCTATCACGCTACGGGCGCTTGCCAATCGCACATAAAGACCTCGACGTCTCCACCATTGCTCATCTTTTTAAACGCTTTTCAAAGTTTTACTTTGAGAAAGCCTAGGTTCACCAGAACCTACTTATAACAGTGGCTTCCACTTACATCCCTGTTACTCACCGAAAATATAGGCGTCCAAAAAGCGTCCTGTATGACCCTGTCGATCAAATAACGATCACAAATACACACACATATAATACACGCAAACAGCGTCTTCGCCGGCGAGAAGACGAGGTCCTAGTTTTCTGACGTCGGTCGGCCGTCGCTTCTCGCCATACTTTCGACGCCATAATGACTAATCGTCATACTATTAGCCCTCCACTACACGTCGCCCTAAGCCGTGGTCCGGCCTCACAGGAGGCACCCTTAGGACGACGTTCCTCGACGCTATTAGAGCTTCTGCGCTCTACTCTCCGCATTTGGCAACTTCGACGATGCTTCTGTGCTCGCCCGTCCCGCCCGGTGACGCTATAAAAGTCATAAGGGCTAACAGCATATAGTCAATTCGAAGAAAAGAAAATCGCCGGTCGCACCTATGTACCTCAGTTCGCGCCCATGTAGGCAAGATCTGACTTAAACGGTTAGCCTAAAAAATTCGCACTAAACATGTTATGCTAAAGCGTAACAGTTGCGTGAAAAATACTACTGCAAAATAATTTCGCATTAAATGAAGGCTGTTGATTGTTTGAGGAAGAATATTACAGGAAATTGATTTTGCTTGGAAATTGTTTCCTACGGAAGCGACCGATGTTCCATCTCAATGAAACGAGCGTTAATGTAGGTGGTATTATGTAATACTTAGCTAGTATATAATAATAGCGTAGAAATCTTCTAGAAAGTTCAACATTAGTACATCTTACAAAAATACGTTTGATATTTTTTATTTTTAAATGTTTCTATTTTTAAATTGATATAATTTTACCTTCTTCAAGTGCATATCTATACTCAAATCAAATCTTTATTCAAATAAGCTCTTTCAAGCACTTCTGAATCGTCAAGAATCAATATGATTAATGAAGCTACAACTGGTTCGGAATTTTGCTCTTACCGAGAAGAACCAGAAAGAAACTTGGCGGTCAGTATTTTAAACGCGGGCGAAACTGCAAGTACAGCGAGTTTCAGATAAAAAGACAAAAAACAGAGAAAAAACAAAATATATTTTAAAAATATATATATACTTTTTTTCATCATATTATAACCATATTTTCGACACTAGATTGTACAAGTATTAATAGAATTATTTTGCTATAATCCGTGATGCTATGATCCGTGATAAATTGTTTTATGGATTTGATTTTTCGTATTATGGATCTCCGCAAATATTACGCTTAATTCTATAAATATTTACAAATTTTTACATCATTTTTTTTTAGTTAAGCGTCCTATTTATACGTGGCTACAGAAAACGGTTATTTTTCTTAAATAACGATATCATTTAATACTAACAAAGTACCTACCGACCTAATCATATGATATTTTACACAAAATCGGCACCGTTTGATGTATAAGTGATAAGTAATGTGTTATTTTTAGACAATAACACTTGTGATAGACTCCCAATGCTGAAGAAAGCCACTTATTATGAATATTTGTTATCTGTGAAGGTTATAGAGAATATTCTTCTAACTGTTGTCGGTCAATAATATTTCTGCCAACTCGTATATACCAATATGTCTGTCCCATTGAAGCACATGCGGGGGTCGCGGGCTCGATTCTCACCGAGAGCCAACAAATGACTGGTTCTTCGAGTCCAGACTAGAATTAACTAAATAATTATTTAATTAATTAAGAGTTATTATTAATTTGTAATAATAATTATTATTGTCATTTCTTTTTCTTAAACCTAACTTTTTACATTTTTAAATATTTCTAATAAAAAAAAACTGTCCGCCGGGAACGGGGAAATATCCCGAGTTGCCGGTGGTTAGGGGTCCAAATTGAGGAACTACCTCACAATGCGCGCCGTTCCAAGCAATACTGCCTTCTGCATCAGACCGTTAACCGACACAACAATAGGAACAATTATTGTTGAGTCAACACTCCACATGGCGGTTATCTCATAAGAAAGGTCTAAATAATTAATTAATTTTTCTTATTCGGCTTTTATGAGATTCGTCATGCGGAATAATGACATCAACAATAATTATTATTATTGTTACGAACTAAATAATTACGAATTAAATGAACTATATACACCCAGGTGTATATATGTAGTTAATTATTTAAAACATAAAATATGTACGTATTAACCAGTTATCTGTCGCCACTATTACAAGAAAGTGTGTGTATATATTTGTGTGTGTAACTGTCCCATATATTTATTTGTTATTATTATTTATGAGTGTAATAAATATTTATGTCTAGTTAAAAACATTGCCACTGCCATCACCATCAAGAGACCCGACAGTTGGTCTTACAAACATGATTTCTATAACTAGTTACATTTTGTCATTGCTATCTTGTGCAAAGTCGATCAGTTGAGCTATTGCACCATTAATGCTATTTATAAAATAGAAACTATTTATTTAATCTGTATTTAGAAAGGGAATATCTTCCGTCGCTACATTCCTAGAAAATGTTGTTAAATAATAAGGACTAAATATTAATTTTTCTTTGAAACTCAAAAATAACAACATCAGAAATACAGTCTCAAAATGTGAAGTGTCTAAGTACATGAAAATAGCTAGTACAGTTAACGAAGTGAAGATTATTGTACAATAAGATAACGTGTATAGAATAAATACTTGTTGAAAGTTTAATGCACTATCAATATTTGGGAATTTATTTTTAGTGATGCGCCCGAGTGAATGAGCTGTGATGGAAGAATGGAGGGAGCACGTGCTCTTTTTAATTTTTTAATTTTGTAATAGGCAACCGCATTATGGTATCCGGCTGAATCAAATAGACTATCCTCGTTTCTTACTGAGGTGTCGTAAATTAAGACTAAGGTAAGTTGAAGCAGGCAGGCGGGCGGTCGTAAAATATGCAGCCAAATCATATGACAGCATGTTTTTAATGTTGTGCCGACCCCACTTGGAGTGGGATAAAGGCAGGAGGATGATGAAATATTAACGTTGTGCGTTTTTGATATTTTCGAATGATTAAGAAATAATTTTGCACGAATTGCTTTAATTATGGTGGCTCAGGTAAGTCGAGTCGACGTTATCGGACGCCCACCCTTTTAAGGTCCCCAAGGCGATCGATGTATCTGGTGCTCCCGATGCATCATCCAGCGTAGGGAGGGGCCACTTTTAGAGAGGCTCCGACCCAGAGGTGGCGCACTCTGGGGTTCAGAGTTGCTGCTGGCGGGGATGGGGTCAATGTGTCCAACGGTACCCTGTCCCCGCCACCAGCAGCGTGGTGGAGCACTGTCAGGTTTTTAGTCGGTGCGAGTCCGACATACCCGACGCTCGTCCCCGTCGGGCGGTGACGACCCGTAATGGGTTTTCCTGACATAAAAAAGACGACCCGCTTTGTGGTATCCGGTTGAATAGAATGATCATTTCTTGAATGAAATATCATTTCTTACCTACCCAAATGTGTAAGTATCGTTAATGGCGACTAAGGTAAGTTGATCTGCCGAGTGGTATCCAGCTGAATAGAATGATCCACCCACCTTGCCACGTTCCACCAGACAGCTTGCTATATTTAATCTATTATTAGCTTTCTATATTTAATCTACTATTATCTAGCTTTCTATTATTAGGTAACTTTCTTTAGAGCCGAGTTTCTTGCTGGTTCTTCTCGGTAAGAACAACATTCCGAACCAGTTGTAGCTTCATTAAATGTGATTGATCCTTGACGGTTCAAAAGTGCTTGCATAACTCACTTCAATGAAGATTATTATGATTGGATTTTATAATATAGTAAACTAAAAAAAACTAATGAGAATATTATTTTGAAAAACACAATTTCAATTTCTCAGCACTGCGCATCTCAATACTATACAAAAGTCAAGGTGCATCCTTTTTGTTACAAAAATAAAGCAACTTAAAACCTGTAGTAAAAAATATTAGGTATTTCTCATAGAAACAAAGAAATAAGGCTTGACACATACGCGCGACAGTCATTATTTGTCTGGCGACATGAACAATATATATATTGTATATATGTTTATATATATAAAATAAATATAAACAGAGTATAAATATTAACGTTGTGATAGCCGTATAGTATCCGGCTGAGTAGAATAGACCACCAGGTTTCGTAAAATACGACTAAGGTAATTTGAAGCAGGCAGGTGGCCGGTCGAAAAACGCAACTATATCATGTAACAGCATGTTTTTAGTTTGTGCCACACTTAGAGTGGGATAAAGGCAGGACGATGATGAAATATTAACGTTGTGCATATTTGATATTTTCGAGTAGTTAGGGAATAATATGGCATGAATTGCTTTAATTAACAGTATAAAAGTATCATTTATGTGGTAAAAACATTAAAAATTTAACACTTCCAAACAGCCTATTACAATTATTTAACATTTAAAAGTTCAAACAGAAAAATCAAATTCCACACCAGGCGCAGACAAGTCAAAGTGTGGCAGATAGAATTTGTCATATAATATTAGAATAGATCAACATGGAAATAGATATAAGGCGGAATTCAAAGAACAATCTTATATATAAAAGATCATTTCCTAAAATTATTGTTTTAGGAAATTGTTGTTTTTCCTGTTTATTTATTTATTAATTTTATTGTTTATTATTTGAAACGCTAGTGTATTTTATTGTGTATATTATATTATATATTATTCTATCGTACTGCATTATATTATATTACAATGCTACTAAAATAGTAATAAAAATACACACTGCCTGTATGAACCTTGAAATGATTCCATTATGAGCAGCTTGCCTGGAAGAGATCGCTGCTTTAGCGATAAGGCCGCCAGTTGTGCAACTGGCAATATATAGGTTTTTTTTAATTATTTCTCTTTAGTACATAATGTATTACTTTATTTTTTGGTGTACAATAAAGAATATTTGATTTGATTTGATTGAAAATTCTCGTGTCACAATGTTAAACTGCTCCGAAAAGGTTTGACCGATTTTTATGAAATTTTATATGCATTCAGTAAGTCTGAGAATTGACTACTATCTATTTTTCATAGCTCTAAGTGATAATGGTTATCCACTCCGAAATTTTTTTTGAATTTCTTTATAATATACACTAGAAAGTCCCTAGAAATAATTTATATGGCAATATAAAGTTTCCCGGTCAGCTGACCGTACCGAACTTTATAATATTATTACTAGCTGATTATATTATATTATATTAAAAATTATAATATTACTAGTTAGTAATAATATTATAATTGGAAGTCTGTCGCAGATTTGTCGGTTTCCTATCTGCTATAATTAAAACACCTAAGATGGTAAATTTAAAAATACAATATAATTCGTAAGCACAGGCGCTTGATGGCCGTGAAAGATATGTGATTAAAAACATCGTTTTTCTTAATAATCATAAATTACCTCTGATTGCAAATAGCAATAGTAAAAACTTTCATAGCAAAAAATCACATTTGTAAAATCAAATATTTATCTGATAATTATATTTTGACTTGACGCCGTGTGGTATCCGGCTGAATATAATAGTACCACCCTCATTTTTTACCGAGGTGTCTTAAAAGGCGACTAAGGTAAGTCGACTCGCCGTGTGGTATCCGGCTGAGTAGAATAGACCACCCTTTGTCTTACCGAGATGTCGTAAAATACGACTAAGGTAAGTTAACGTCAGGCAGGTCGTAAAAACGCAGCCAAATCATAAAACAGCGTGTTAATAACATGTTGTGACGACCCCACTTAGAGTGGGATAAGGGCAGGAGGATGATGAATAATATTTTGACTTGGTAATGGGTGGAGTACATAGCACGAGGAAAAGAGAGGAAAGAGGAAAATTATATCTATACATATTATAAAACTAGCTTTTACCTGCATCTTCGTTTGTGTGGACTGTTGTCGCGTGATAGGTTGATAAAATATGGCGCTTTTCAATGTCATCCTATTCCTGTAGAATTAACAGGATTTCTATAGCCTATATGTTACCTAGGTGTATAAGGAATAATACAAATTTCATCAATATTTTGTTAACGTATACTATATACAATAACACGATATAATAGGAATACCACAATTCCCGTTCCGAGATGCACTTCTCTTGAATGACGAACAAAGACTGACTGTCACTGAAACGTTTTATCAATAGGAAGACTCAACCGGAAACAACACGTCACAGTGTTGGTACCATTTTAATCAAAACGGGCGCGATACTCTTGTTTCATGACTGTGTTGCTATAAAATACAAAGCGGAAGTCAATGGCGACAACAATTTGTTCAGCGGATTCGCCGTTAAAGAGAAACAAACATACGTCCATACTCACATACTTTCGCATTTATAATACTAGCTTTTTTTTGTTGCGTGATAAGTAAGCCTATATGTTATTCCAGTGTAACTTTCATATTTAAATGAGTTAATCTTGTATGTATATATCAAATATGTTTTCTGAATCTGAAAAACGGTTCCAACGATTTTCCTAAAATCAGAATGTCATCATCTTCCTGCCCTTATCCCACTCTAAGCGGGGTCGGCACAACATGTAATAAACATGTTGTCACGTGATTTGGCTACGTATTTTACGACCGGCCGCCTGCCTGACGTCAACTTATCTTAGTCGTATTTTACGACACCTCGATAAGAAAGAGGGTGGTCTATTCTACTTAACCGGATACCACACGGTGAGTCAACTTACCTTAGTCGGCTTTTACGACACCTCGGTAAGACATGAGGGTGGTCTATTCTACTCAGCCGGATACCACACGGCGGGTCGACTCACCTTAGTCGCCTTTTACGACACCTCGGTAAGAAAAGAGGGTGGTACTATTCTATTCAGCCGGATACCACACGGCCTAAAATCAGAATGTATGGGTGACTAAAAAAGTTCTAAACTTGGGATCGATTTTCACATGTCACCCGGCGCTTTCTTCCTTTTTTTTAATTGCATTTTTTATAATTTTCAAAAATTACCGAGCAAGAATCGGTTATCCAGGTAATAAGTAATAATTGTGCCAAATTTCATCGATGTTGGTTCAGCGGATTCGTCATGAAAGAGTAACAAATATATCCATACTCACAAACTTTCGCATTTATAATATTAGTAGAATTAGTAGGATAGTAGGACAAAGTCACCAAAAGCTGTCTGTCTGTTTGTTCTTGAATTCTTAATATCTAGAGGTACTGACTGACCATTTTTGTATGATTTCATTAAAAGATGTGTTAAAAGTCCTGAGGAAGGTTTAAGTTAATAGATAGATAGCTTTTATAATAAAATTCCATAATCTATTTTGGACTTGCCTTTACACAAGTTCAAAATAGCAATTAAAAAGACACTGATTCATAAAGCTTATTATACTGTTGAGGACTATATTGATGATAAGAAAGCTTGGTTTTAAATTGCGACCAGCTACGCACTAAATTATATTGTAAATTTTTTAATTTGTTCTTAATTAAGCCATTATTGTAAAACTCAATTTTGAAAAGAGTGACCGCTGAGTTTCTTGCTGGTTCTTCTCTGTAAGAGCATCTTTCCGAACCAGTGGTAGTTTCATTGTAATTTGACGATTCGAAAGTGCTTGTAAAGGCCAATTTGAATAAAGAATTATTTGAATTTGAATTTGAATTTGATCAATACACATGAAATTCTGCGGGGTCGATAACACTGATTTCTATACGGGAGAAGCCTCGAGCATAAGTAGTTATGTATAAAATTATATCTATATTCGCACGCTTAGTATTAAAGTGACCTATTTCAAGAAAGTTTATTTGTGGAAAATTGCAAATAAGCGTAGCGTAACGGCTAGAATGTAGGAGGTACGGAGTAGTTAAAGAGACCTTCTAACTTGTAAGATCAAGAAAACACTAGTTTTTTTATTACTTCGTAGCGCGATAACGGATGACATTGAAATAAGAATTAAAATGTATCTAACACTCAATGTGTCTTATTCTAATCTAATGCTATCTTTTATATTTAAATATATTTTACTTTTATAATATTTATTTAAATAATTTATTGAATTAGCCGTTACTTTGCGGAGGTCCATAATACAAAAGTAATGAGAATATTATTTTGCTATAATCCGCGATAAAAGAAAATATATGTAATGCTAAATGTAGAGTGTACTATTCGTTCTCATACCTGATACATGCAGAATTTGTAAGAACTCATGCACTACCCGACACCGATGGCACAACAATACACAAGCACTGCACACATTCACCACCACAATCTCAACAATTGTTTCGCCCCGTAACCGAAGCATCTTCAAATCGCAAATCGCAAAGCTTTGCGATTTTGTCGTGGAGTCTATCTCCTGATTTCTAATTATAAATCGAGTTACCCATTTTTTTTACGATATGACTTATAAATTTAGTTTTTCTTCAATTTTTCGTTCTCCTAATTTTAAACTTCTTTAATTATGCTTTGAGTCGTTATTTTCATTATATTTGAAGGTGGAGACATACATTCTCTTTTCCATATGTCCAAATCAATTTACACTATTACTATGACATATATCAAACAGGCAGTGTCATGTCGTGATGGCTATATTAGTGCCATATTTTGCCACATTAAATAAATGAACTACGTCGTTCTTTGCGTAACAACTTCTGAATTTTCTCTTCGTATTTCCAGTTGTATGTTATTTAACTCTAATTTTTCTCATGGTAGTTATACCACTCTAAGTGGGGCACAACATGTTAACCATGTTGTGATGTGATTTGGCTAGGTAGACAAGTTACCTTAGTCGCCGTTTACGACACTTCGGTAAGAACGAATGGTGGTCTATTCTACTGAACCGGATAACACAAGGCGGGTCACCTTACCTTAGTCACCTTTTACAATATCTCGGTAATAATTGATGGTGTCTTATTGAACTCAGCCGGATACCATACAGCGGATCACCTTACCTTAGTCACCTTTTACAATATCTCGGTAATAATTGATGGTGGCTTATTGAACTCAGCCGGATACCACACAGCGGGTCACCTTACCTTTGTCACTTTTTACGAGACCTCAGTAAGAAATGACAGTGGTCTATTTTACTCAGCCAGATGCCACGCGGTACTTACCCTTATCGTCTTATACGACCCCTCGATAAGAAATGAAGGAGGTCTATCCCACTCAGCCGAATACCACACGGCACTATTAATTATTAAATTTTTGTAAGGTGTCTAATAAAACGGCAGTTTCAAATTATGTCTGTTTGTATAATATAGGTGAATTAATAATTATTATTATGATTTTTGTTGTCGCCACTGACTTCCGCTTTGTATTTTATAGCAACAAAGTGATGAAACAAGAGTATCGCGCCCTTTTTGATTAAAACAGTGGCAGCACTGTGCCGTTGTTGTTACCGGTTTAGTCTTCCTATTGATAAAACGTTTCAGTGACATTGAGTCTTAGTTCGTCATTCAAGAGAAGTGCATCTCGGAACGGGAATTGTGGTATTCCTATTATATCGTGTTCTTGTATATAGTGTGCGTTAACATTTTCGTGTTTTAGTACTACCCTTTGTGTCGAATGAACATTGTACTTAAAGACAAGTAGTATTATCAGCTGTAAATAGAACTTCATATGGATTTAAAATAAAGCGAATATACACTGAAGTTATCATTATTCTTGACTTCTATTTATCTGATTATCAAGTGTTAAATATACTTGCTAGTTTCTAGTATAGGTTGGATATGATATGTACATTTAAGACCTTTTGTATTTATGTAATTTCTATATATCTTCATCATCATCTTCCTGCCATTATCCCACTCTAAGTGGGGTCGGCACACCATGTTATAAACATGTTGTCACATGATTTGGCTACGTATTTTACGACCAGCCGCCTGCCTGACGTCAACTTATCTTAGTCATATTTTACGAAAACTCGATATCGGTGGTCTATTCTACTTAACCGGATACCTCACGGTGAGTCATTTACCTTAGTCGCCTTTTACGACACCTCGATAAGAAAGATGGTGGTCTATTCTACTCAGCCGGATATCACACGACGAGTCGACTTACCTTAGTCGCCTTTTACGACACCTCGGTAAGAAATGAGGGTGGTCTATTCTACTCAGCCGGATATCACACGGCGAGTCGACTTACCTTAGTCGTCTTTTGCGACATCTCGGTAAGAAATGAGGGTGGTACTATTCTATGCAGCCGGATACCACACGGTTCTAGACATCTTTATGTGAAAATGAAATGACGTTAGTTCAATATGAAAATTCCATAATCAATTTGCCATTACAGCAGTTAGAAAACTATTCTAAAGAGGCTGATACAGAAAGCCTATTATGCTGTTGAGTATTATATAAACGATAAGAATGTGTGGATATAGCTACTCCTTGAACTTATGTATGGTGATGACAAAATGTAACTACTTAGATGAATTTTATTTTGAAAAGTGCAACCGCCGTTTTTTGCTTGCTCTGCTCAGTAGGTGTAGTAGAGTTGAGGCTTTAAAAGTACTTGATTACAAGTTTACTTGAATAAAAAATATAACCGATTTGGCTAATTTTTAGAAGTTTAAGAAAATATGGAGACATTGTAAGAAAGGTAGTAAAAGCAATAATTTTATTCTATACAAACTGTTCGTATCTAACACAAAAGTAATAATAAAATTATTTGGCTATAATCCGCGATGAACATTCATTCATCACACCACCAACACAACCACATTCATCGCGGATTACAGCAAAATAATTTTATTATTACTTTTGTATTAATTTAACTATTTAATTATTAATTTTGGTTAAATAAATAGATGAAAAGATGCTACTATATAATTACTTAAAATGAATATTTAAGATTTTTTTAGTCTGTAACTTAAATACCGAAATGGAAATAAACAAACCGATGGACAAAACCATGTTTCGGCAGAACAAATATCCATTATGTAATTTTTTGTACAACGAACGTGAAGATGTTATTAAGCGATGACAACATACGTGTTCAAAAGATAATAAAAACCGGAAGATTACCGTGAAATTGGCCAGTTGGCACGGATGGGAGTGACCTTGCCTTCAGGTCCGCTAGACGCGGGTTCGATTCCTGCCGAAAGCCAATAAGAGTTCCTAAGAACAATTTGTTGGTTTTGCTGGATGTACTTATGTATTTAAGTATCATCATTCTCCTACATGTTATAAACATGTTGTCACTTATTTTGGCTACGTATTTTACGAACGGCCGCCTGTCTGACTTACCTTAGTCGTATTTTACGACATCGCAGTAAGAAAGTGGACGGTATATCCTACTCAACCGGATACCACAAGGCGGGTCAATTTACCTTAGTCGCCTTTTACGACACCTCGGTGAGAAATTAAGGTTGTCTATTCTACTCAGTCGGATGCCACACGGCATAAATTCACATGCAATTTCACATGCATGTTTTTCAAAATTGTCATATACTACCTGAAATGTAGTTTTTAAGGCTTAACGGGCCTTTTTTAATTTAATAAATGTTGATTTAAAAGAGGACCTAAACAATATAATTTAAAAATCTATAACTTGGTAAAAAAATATAATATTTTTATATATTACGAAATAACTATAAATAATAACTTAAGAGTGGGATTGTGTTTTATTTTGTGTTGCAAGACGTTAATACTTATAATTTTTTTATCAATTAATACAACCTCCTTATTAGGATATTATCTATACTAATATATAAAGCTGAAGAGTTTGTTTGTTTGTTTGTTTGTTTGTTTGTTTGTTTGTTTGAACGCTCTAATCTCAGGAATTACAGGACCGATTTGAAATTCTTCCTGTGTAAGATAGCCTATTTATCGAGGAAGGCTATAGGCTATATAACATCACGCTAAGATGAATAGGAGAGGAGCAGCAATAAAAATATTACGAGTACGGCAAAATTTAAAGCTTTCCTTGCGTGCGCTAAGTAAACGGTGAAAGTTATTCAAGTTTATATACTTCAAAATAGTTCCCCTAAGTTCTAAATAAAAGTCCGCGACAGCATATGTCTAGCTTTTAGGGTTAACCCAATTTAACCACTTTTATTTAATCTTTTCACGCGGAGCCGTTGACGAAAGCTAGTAATATATATATATATTATTTTTTATTTTATTTTATTAGGCCATCAACAATATATACATTAATAACATGTTGAAAAGTTACATGATACCTTAAAAATAGAAACTAAATGCTATATTAATTAAAGACGGCTACAACATTTACAAAAATAACAAACATTCATATTAAGATAGAAAAAGGTGACAATAACACTGATTATGTAACTAGGTGTTAGTTAAAAGTTTTAGAAGGGATTTTTTAAACATTGTTTCGGAATCGTGCATTATATCTAACATTACCCTTCGATAGCTTATTATATTGACGCATAAGTCTATTTAAGGGACGGCCTTTATGTATGAAATATTTGATGTATTATTTAACATCATTTTATGTCTGCCATATTTGCTAAATACATAAAATTGTACACTTAAGTACACGTATATATATATATATATTTATATATATATATATATATATATATATATATATATATATATATATATATATATATATATATATATATATATATATATATGCGTCAATATAATAAGCTATCGAAGGGTAATATGTTAGATATAATGCACGATTCCGAAAGAATGTTTAAAAAATCCCTTCTAAAACTTTTAACTAACACCTAGTTACATAATCAGTATATCATAATCAATATATACATATATATATATATATACGTGTACTTAAGTGTACAATTTTATGTATTTAGCAAATATGGCAGACATAAAATGATGTTAAATAATACATCAAATATTTCATACATGAAGGCCGCGTATCAATTTGTATAGTTATTGCTAACGATACAGCAATACGCAGTCATATTGCGTTAACTTTAACATTACCACAAAATAATCTTTATTGCAAACATTTAGTTCATTTGCATGTAAAAGATAAACCGATAAAGATAAAGCACCGATAAATGACCGTTTCACAGTTAATAGTTAACTGTGAAACTGATTTTATGTGTCCCGAATATATACTTTTTTAATTTTCTTTAACTATGTGTAATTTTTAGTCTGTAGAAATTAAGCGCCAAATCGTATTTTTTTTTTATTTAAGAAAGAGTGCGAGGTTTATATTTATTCTGCTTAGTTAAGTTATAAATGTAAATAGTTTAAGTAATCCTCCATAATGAATACGGAAGTTCCGCGCGAAGTTTTGACATCTGTTTGGCTGAAATTAATATTGCCACCTTTTCTAATAACTGTTATTATGTTATTATATTTTCTGTGGAAGTGTTATAGGACAAATAGACAAATGTAAGTACCAAGATTCTTAATTAAGTTTTTCTTTTTCAATTAATTATTCAATAAATATATTGGACACTTTACACACACGGTTGTCCGTCCCCAAAGTAAGTAACTTAATACTTGGTACTTAATACTTAATAGGTGACAGACAACTGGTGTTTATATATTTATATATTTTTAAATACATACTTAAATACAAATATACACCCAGGCTCAAAGACCAACAAATTCATTTATAGAAAATGTTGGCATTCGGCAGGAATGGAACGCGCGACCCGCGGAGCTAAAAGCAGGATCACTACCCACTGCGCCAACGGGCCAGTCACTATGTATAAAGTGTCATCATCTGTCCTCATCCCATTTTAAGTGGGATCGGCACAACATGTTATAAACATCCTGTCACATGATTTGGCTGCGTTTTTACGACCGGCCGCCTGCCTGACGTCAACTTACCTTAGTCGTATTTTACGACACCTCGGTATGAAAGAGGGTGGTCTATTCTACTCAGTCGGATACCAACCGTAGGGTCGACTTACCTTAGTCGCCTCTTACGACACCTCGGTAAGAAATGAGGGTGGTCTATTCTACTCAGCCGTTTACCACACGGCAGGTCGATTTATCTTAGTCACCTTTCACGACACCTCGGTAAGAAATGAGAGTGGTCTGTTCTACTCAGCCGGTTACCATACAGCGGATCGACTTAACTTAGTCGCCTTTTACGATACCTCGGTAAGAAATGAGGGTGGTCTATTCTACTCAGCCGAAAACCACACGGCATGTATAAGCACTTTAGTATCGAAATGAAAAGTATCTTATGTCACTCTCCAGCCATTAAAATATCGTCATACCATAATTCAATCAAAATTCTTTTCTCCTTTTGGACGTTATAAAAAAACTAACATTTACACAAAAATCAACAAAAATATTTAGGTATCTGTTCAAATCTTTATGTTTTACTCAGGAAAGTTATTTAATTCACCTAAAAAAAATCGTAAAGGAATTATGGATTACAACCATAACGTATGTTCGTAAAGAAATATAATAAAGTACGTTTCAAATACTCTTTAAACTTGAGACATACTGCTTGATCGTTTATTTGATTCGTTAATGGCTAACGTAAAAGAGAGTGGCGAATAAAAGTCAGGGTTGTTACATGAACGTGGTTAAATGTATTACAAATATAATTGGTTTCAAATATTGTTTATGAGGTTTCTTTAATTATTGATTCCTTCTGTGTGACGTAAGCCTAGTATTGCTAGCCCAAAGAAACTAAAAATCAATATAATAGCTCACTAATAAAAAAAACAGTAGAAAATAGTAAGTAAAGGAAAAAAGGCAGATAACATACTATACTCATAAAATATCTACTTTTAATATTGACCAAGAGTCATAACATATTATTATATTGACCAAAAAATTAAACCAAAATTATTTTCCACTTTCATTCTAAAGATGAGATACTTTTAAAAATCGTAAATATTTTTTGTAGAATTATTCATTCTTTCTGTGGCTTCAAGCGATACTTTAACGTGGCATGATAGCACCGACGTATATTTCTTACAACGGCAAATGTTTCATTAATTTTTGAGTTTCATCAATATTCACTCTTCACTAAAATATAGTTGTTACCAGAAACCATTTGCACAGTGTAATAGGTGGTGCAGAACATGTAATAATTTGAAATACAACAAAACAGGGGCATCAATGTGACAACAGCAAATCTACTGTTAATATAGTAGGGGTTGGCAATAATTGGTAAGACGTTCACAGTTAATAAACACGATCGATAAGATTTGATTTGACTTCAAGAATTACATTCCGATAATAGTTACAGCCTCCATTAAAATTTATTGTTCAAAAAATCATATATATTGTAAATTAATAATTAAATTTTGTTGTAGCTTGGATTCGGAGAATTTTGATCTTAGTTACACTATTTGTAACTCTAAATTTCAGTATACTTACACAGAATGAACATGCTGAAAATAACCCCTTTACGCCATCTATTGACGACTTTATACTCTACAGGCATGTTCATATTAGTTCGTTACTTACGCGATAGGTGGCATAAACAGTTTTAAATTCATTCAAGTTAATTCATAATATAATATTCATTTAATAACTTATTGCGTATGTATAAACTATTTAAATATTTGACTACAAATAAATTCTATAAATTTAAATGAGTTCAAAATAATATTTGTAAAATATTATATTAGGTACCTATTTAAATTAAAAAAAGATATTTAATATATTATATTAAATATGGTTTTCTCAATAATTATAATAATTTGCTAAACTATATAATGCGTAGTAATTTATAAATACAAACACAAAAATATATCTTTCTCATTCGTGCTACGTCACAAAAGCACTTATACATACCTTTCCCGATACGAATTTAAAGATAAGATACGAATATCGCTAATGTAAAAGTACTATGTAATATTAATTCCCCGTTTTAACGAACAGTCCGTAATGACTTCTACTTTGTGTGTTCGAATTTTGAAATTTGTTATCGTTACGTTCAAAAAAGTAAATTTACCACAGACACAATTTAAGCATAAAATAAATAGATAAGTCTGTGCAATAGTGTTGATTACTTTTTTTTATAACAATGGACAATTACATAGTTTTGTTGCCTGTATTTCTTGTTACCTTTCTTATCTTCGTGTGGCTTCGGAAGCCTTTAAGCACATTTTGCAGTAAGTTATTTTGCGCTTAATTTATTAAAAAAAATCATGTGACTGTTACATAATATTGTGCAATTAGTTTTTTTTATGATATTATTTTAAACCAGCATCTTTATTGATGAATTAATATTGTAAGTTAGATATTATGAAAATAAAAAATAACGACGAGGTTCTTTTTCCACTATTTTATTATTTGAAATATTAACTATATTACTATGTTTTTTTTATAATTTATTATTATTAATTTAAAATATTATTTTGTGTGTTGGTATATATTAATTACTATGTATCTAAAAGTCCTGGTCCGGCTTCACGGGAGGCATCCATTGCCTTGCTCGGTGATTTTATAAAAGTTTAAAAAATGTCGTTTGTATATCGAATTAAAAAAAAATACCGGATCTTCATTATCTATGAAAACGATGAATAACCATCTTGATTTACAAGCGGGTTATTGATTATAATTACATGTACGACGATAAACAGGATTAAATTTACTGAAAATAATTAATAAAGATTGTTTTTCTTTATCGCGGATAAAAAATTGTTCTATCGCTCCCATCGCTAATAGATTTTAGCAAAGCAACGCCTACCGTATAAATTAATTAATTGAACTTTTAAAAAAGACTTTACTGCTATAATAATAAGAGCTAATTTGCGATGTTTTAAAATAAGATTGTATGTACGTAGGTTCAAATGATTACGACGGTTCAAGTGACGTAATGCGGTCAGATGTCAAGTGAATAATTGTATCCTGTATGAGTACAGTCAACAAAAAAATACAAAGAATGTCTTTAAAATCGAAATAGCCTTAAATATAAGAAAGAGGGTGGTCTATTTTACTCAGCCGGATATTACACGGTGGGTCAGCTTACCTTAGTCGCCTTTTACGACACCTCGGTAAGAAATAAAAGTTGGTCTATTCTACTCAGCCGGATGACTTAAGAAAAACAAACATCGTTAAAGAAATTGTAATACGTTTTTATAGTCTAAAATGAAATTGCTTACTATTAATTTTACTTCAATTATTATTTAAATTGCCAAATTCAAAATATGGTTACCTTCTAAAGATAATCATCTTCATTCATTATCCAACTCTAAGTTAGGTCGTCACAACATGTTTTTCTCTCATTCATACGTCATACTTCAATCAATCCAACTATTTCTTTTTTAGCATCCCTCTGGTCAAATATCCAAATCTAAAAACAATCATTGTAGGTATGTACAATGATTTAAGTAATAATTGCTGTAGTAATAGTAAGCAATTGCATTTTTGCACAACCACGTATTTTAATTTCTTTTACGATGTTTGTTTTTCTAAAGTCATCCGGCTGAGTAGAATAGACCAACTTTCATTTCTTACCGAGGTGTCGTAAAAGGCGACTAAGGCAAGCTGACCCACCGTGTGGTATTCGGCTGAGGAGTATAGACCACCCTCTTTCTTACCGAGGTGTCGTAAAATACGACGAAGGTAAGTTGGCGTCAGGCAAGCGGCCGGTCGTAAAATATTTAGCCAAATCATGTTACAACATGTTTACAAAATGTAGTGCCGAACCCACTCAAAGTGGGATAAGGGCAGAAGGATGATGATTATGTTTGTTTTTCTAACCGTACTTTCAGATTATATCGTTACACTTTATACTAAGAAACATCATTATATTATTTTCAGACAATGTGTTATTTAGCCTGATATATATTTAAATATGCACTCCTACTTAAACATTTTAAAAAAAAAAAAACATTAACTCTAATTTTCAACCGGATATATTTATTACGATAATAAACTTACATATTCTAAGCCTAATAAATAAGAATTAATTATCAACAAATTTTTATTACGTCAATAATTATATAATTATTTTATTTTATATTTAATAATCCTTATATATTGTGTATTTGTAGCTATGTATGGTGTTTATATTGTTGATGGCCTTTTTAAATAAATAAATTATATACTAGAGATTATAGTCTAGAGAGATTATAATCTATAATATATATTAATAATTATGTATTACAGATTATAGACTAAAGATTAATAATAATTATATATTAGAGATGTGAGCGGATTTGGCCTGACACCTACATCTGGCATTTTAACAAATAAAAAAAATCCTGTTTATTTATACAGGATTTTTTACATTTATATATGCATGCAATATATTCCGGACCGCAATATATTCCACTTACACTTGCACTTTAAGTTAAAATACTGTGTTCATATCATTATTATTTTCACTATTTTAGTACAAGACTCCAGCTAATTTATATAAAGTAAAAACGCCTAAGATTGTAACAGTTTCTTGCTGTTTCTTCTCGGTAAGAGCCATATTCCGAATCAGTGGTAGCTTCATTAAATCTATTGGTCCTCCTTCTTATTATACCTTCGTTCAAGACAGCAGCTTATTTATGGAAACTAAAGAAATTGAGCGCCGAGTTTCTTGCTGTTTCTTCCCGGTAAGAGCAATATTCCGAATCAGTGGTAGCTTCATTAAATCTATTGGTCCTCCTTCTTATTATACCTTCGTTCAAGGCTGCAGCTTATTTATGGCAACTAAAGAAATTAACCCCGAGTTTCTTCCTAGTTCTTCTCGTGGACTAGTGGTGCCTTTATTAATCTGATTGACGTTCTTGAAAAATCTTAGTTGAATAGATATTATTTTCAATTACAAGTATGGTTGGAAAGTTCTTAACTTTAATGCTGTTTAAATATTTTCTTGCATAATAAGTCGGTTATCTAATAAGTAACATAAGTAACGTAACTGAATATGCAATAAAAAAAATCTTCGAGGTATCTGATTTTATTACAAAAGTAGTTGTCCATTGTCACAAACAAAGTCGACAAACGACAGTAACATATACACAAAAACCACAAGCAAAATCATTCTTTTATATTAATACAGTTAATATGCTTATATTATCTATCATTCTTCATTTTCCTGCCCTTATTCCACTCTAAGTGGGGTCGACACAATATGTTGTTACTTGATTTTGCTAGTAATTTACGTCCGGCTGCATGCTTGAGATCAACTTATCTTAATCGCAGGCTACTAAAAGGCTACTAAGGTAAGTCACTCACCGTGTGGTATTCGTTTGAGTAGCATAAACCACTGGTGGCCACTATGGTCAACTTACCATAGTCGTAAAAAACGACTATGGTAAGTTGACGTCACGCAGGCGGCCGGTCGTAAATTACGTAGCCATATGTGCCAAAATTTTATAACATGTTGTGCCGACCCCACTTAAGATTGGAATATGGGCCGAAGAATGATGTTGAGAACCTATTCCAGGTAAGGTAGGTAACATTTAATGCTAAAAGATCTTACAAAAGTAATAATAAAATTATTTTACTATAATCCGCGATTAAGTAAATATATATACGGAAAATATATATACTGTTAAAGGTCCGTGTAATGTAAATCCGTTACTGATTGTCCACTCTACATTTAGCATTATATGTATTTTCTATTTTACTGCATCGCGGATTATAGCAAAACAATTTTATTATTACTTTTGTATTATGGATTTCCGCAAAGTAACGCCTAATTCTATAAATTACTATAAGATCTTGTTTAAGGCATAAAGATCCGCTTGTAATGTGAATGGTACAATAAAATAATAGTTATAGAAGAAAATATACTGATATCATAATTACGGATTAATAACGATTAGTTCTTAACGTAATTCGATAAACTTTATCAGGCGTTGATAAAAAAATTAAAGTATTATTAAATTGAACAAATAGTTAAATTGTTTATTCACTCCATCGTTTGTGTAGTAATTAATTTTGAATGTTATATATTTTGTGAATATGGATCTGATGTTAATGTTAATATTTACGATCCCTCCACTCGGATTGGGTTTACTTATTACGTCATTTGTTGTTTGTGTTATCACTTATTCTTGGATAAGTAAGTTTACTAAAATTATAATTACATAAAATAAACTAATGAAAATATTATTTTGCTATAAACTGCTATAAAAGCGCGCGAAACTTATCGCGTATTATAGCAAAATAATATTTTCATTAATTTTGTATTATAAATCTCCGCAAAGTAACGCCTAATTCTATAAATTATATAATTACTATTGGTGCTTATTATTGTATATATATATTTCTTAACGAGATGTCGTAAAAGGCGACTAAGGTGAGTTGACGTAAGGTAGGTGGCCGGTCGAAAAATAAATAGAAAGAACATGCAACCGCATGTTTAAAACGTATTATGCTGACCCCACTTAGAGTAGGATAAGAGCAGGAGAAGCTGATGATTTCATAATATACTTACATTTGTAGTTTGTTTCACATTTGTTATTTAAAATTTTTTTTATTAATTATAAAATAATAATAATAACCAGATAGAAGAACTGTATTACTTGAGTATAAAAAAAGTTATTTAACTGCAATTAATACTCCTCTTGAGTTGTAATGCAGTATTTTGATAACCATGAAAATGGTGGGTTAACCTTAAAAGCTTGACATATACTGTCGTGGACTTTTATTTAGTACTTCGAGAGGGGAACAATTCTGTATTACATGATTTTTGAATATCTTTCACCGTTTACTTAGCGCACGCAAAGAAAGCTTTAAATTTTGCCGTTGTCATAGTATTTGTTATTGCTGCTACTCTCCTATTCTTCTTGGTGTGATATAGCCTATAGTCATTCTCTATAAATGGAGTATCTTAAACTTAGCGATTTCAAACAAACAAACTCTTCAGCTTTATATATTAGTATAGACATCACTGTTCTATTGATACCTTTGCTTGTTATTTTAATCTTACACCTAACCTCTTTGATTAATTCTACCACACAATTAATATGAACTTTTAGTTGTCTCTTTTATTTATACACTAGCTGTGTAAGCGACTTTCACAAAATTTCTACCGAATTGAAATTTTGAATATAAAAGTAGTTATTGTGAGTTAACCATAAGAGATAGAGACTTGCTCTCGTTGACTTTTTCATAGTCTTTTTGTAGATCTACAATTCTCTAGTACATTACTTTAGTGTATCTCTGTTGATTTATGCGGTGCAAATATATCTCCCAGCAAGGGATTTTTTTTACCGCGCTACGTTTTTAACACATTTAACATAAAACCGCAATGATAATAATAATAATAAATAAATAATATTCCGTATATTTTGAAATAATGGATCACTATCAGCTTTTGGGGACTTTGTATAAGTTAATAATAGTTAATTAATTTATATAAGTGGCGATAGAAGTATGACGCAGTTTTGATACCATGAATGAAATTAAAGTTTAAATTTCTTTTTTTAAATTCTACATATTTAAAGCTTTATTTAAACATAATGCATATAATCGTGTTATTAATCGATAAAGTGGAATTCGATAAAATACATTCATCATCGCCTTATGTATTATACATCAAGCCTGTCTACTTAGTTGTATTCCAATCGATCTTTTGTCGATTTAATGCCTACCATCGCCTGATATAAATATTCGCATGTTGGATTTTATATATTTTGCACGACAAAAATACTTATTTAGTATAATTTAAAACGTCATGTGCACAATATTTAAAAAAAAAATACACAAAATTTTCTTAATTCAAAATTAAAACAAAGTTTTGTATTGTCAATTTTAGTTAGTATGGTTGCTATTTTCAAAGTTGAGTGCTTAAAATCGTTACATTTTGTAATTTCAGAGTATTATAACCACGTTACCAACTAACGCACCTCGGTAAGAAATGAGGGTGGTCTATTCTACTCAGCCGTATACCACACGGTGGGTAGACTTATTTTAGTCACCTTTACAACACCTCAGTAAGAAATGAGTGTGTTCTATTCTACTCAGTCAGATACCACACGCTGGGTCGACTACCCTTAGTCGCCTTTTACGACACCTCAGTAATAAATGAGGGTTTTGTATTCTACTCAGCCGGATACCACACGGTGGGTCGACTTACCTTAGTCGCCTTTTACGACATCTCGATAAAAATCAACGTGCTCTATTCTACTCAGCCGGATACCACATGGTAACATATCTATAAGTTTAAACGAAAATATTGTCGACACAAATCTTTAATTTCTGACCTATGGCCAAGCACATCCATGAATAGAATCTTAGTATGTCGCTTTTGTTCAGTGCTATTCTTGTTTATTTCGCGCCCAAACATGGCGTTTAGTTCGTTTCTTTTTTTTAATTTCCGCCACAACAAGCACAGATAAAACAAGATAAGATATACACCGGTGTTTCATAAAATTACTTTAGTTGCGAGTGTTTACAAAACCGCAATGGATTTAATTTCGATTATTATGTCTGCGCTTTTTATATTTATGTGTTTGTATTTATTTTGGTTGTGGTTCTGTTTCGGATCGTGCGTGAAAAAGCGTAAGTTTATTTTATTAATCTTTATTATGAGTAAGTTAAATCAAATTTTATGACTAACTATACAATAATATAGTTAGGTACTTAGTTCCATTATGAAAAATTACTAACAATATAATTTTTCTATAAGCGAAATAAATTGTAGACATTAAATATAACTCCTTACTAATGTTATTTCCACAGATTATTAAATCTTCACCATAAATTGTCTGTATAATCTTGTTTTCTTTATCTATGAATGGCTTTGGGGTGTAACAAGTATGTGCATCTGAGCCTGTTGCAGAGTTACAAAGTGTCAATGAACCAGTATTATAATTTGTATTTAAGATATTAGTATTATTTGTAGGGTGTATATTTGTATTTAAGTATGTATTGAAAAATATATAAGTATATATTCACCAGTTGTCTGTCACCCGTAACACAAGTATTTAGTTACTTACTTTGGGGACGGACGACCGTGTGTGTAAGTGTCCCATATATTTATTTATTTATTTAATTATTTAATACTTATAAAATTAATAGTGGACTGGCCTGGCAGTATCCGGCCTGGTGGTATCCGGCTAAGTAGAATAGACCACCCTCATTTCTTACCGAGGTGTCGTAAGTACGACTAAGATAAGTTGACGTCAGGCAGGCAGCCGGTCGTGAAATACGTAGCCAAATCATGTGACAACATGTTGTGCCGGCCCACTAAGAGTGGGATAGTGGGGCCGCCAGCTTGACGTCAAATTACCTTAGTCACCTTTTACGACACCTCGGCAAGAAATGAGGGTGATCTATTCTACGCAGCCGGATACCAGACGGCATATAAGTTTCAATTGGATCAAATTTTATTATTATTTCCAAAAAACTGTAACAGACTTTCACATTCATAATATTATTATAGCATGGAGTTAGGGTACTCTATGGATTATTTCTTTATTTAATATCATCATCTTCCTGCCCTTATCCCACTCTAAATGGGGTCGGCACAACATATTATAAACATGCTGTCACATGATTTGGCCGCGTTTTTGCGACCGGCCGCCTGCCTGACGCCAACTTACCTCTGTCTTATTTTACGACACCTCGGTAAGAAAGAGGGTAGTCTATTCTACTTAACCGGATACCACACGGTGAGTCAACTTACCTTAGTCGCCTTTTACGACAGTTCAGCTGAGTTCAGCGGCCTACGCTGTTCGAAAAATAAGACAATTCACAGACGTCGAAACAGCAAAACTAGTTTATTTTGCCTACTTTCACAGCATTATGTCTTATGGAATATTGCTATGGGGTAAATGCGCGGATAGTGAAAAAATTTTTGTTTTACAAAAAAGAGCTATACGTGGCATTTATAATTTAAGACCGCGTGATTCCCTGCGAGAGAAGTTTAAGGAAACAGGTATTCTTACATTTGCTTCACAGTATATTTTAAGCAATTTAATTTATGTACATAAAAATATAAAGAATTATAAAACGATAGGTGATGTATACAATAGACAAAGCAGGAACCGACATAAGCTTGCGGTTCCTGCTTTGCGTCTTGCAAAAGTGCGTAACTCGTTTGTGGGTTTTGGTATAAGATTCTATAATAAAATTCCGCAATCAATTTCAGCACTGCCATTACAGCAGTTTAAAAACACTGTTAAAAAGAGGCTGATACAGAAGGCCTACTATACTCTTGATGATTATTTAGAAGATAAGAATGTGTGGATATAGCTCTCTTTGAACCTGTACAAGACAGTAACGACATAATGTAAATAGTATTAAGAATTATATTTTTAAAAGAGCAACCGCCGAGTTTCTTGCTGGCTCTTCTCGGTAGGAACAGCTTTCCGAACCAGCAGTAGAGTTGACGATTCAAAAGCACTTGTTTACAAGTTTATTTGAATAAAGAATATTTTGAATTTGAATTTGAATTTGACACCTCGGTAAGAAATGAGGGTGGTCTATTCTACTCAGCCGGATACCACACGTCGGGTCGACTTACCTTAGTCGCCTTTTACGACACCTCGGTAAGAAATGAGGGTGGTCTATTCTACTCAGCCGGATACCACACGGCGGGTCGACTTACCTTAGTCGCCTTTTACGACACCTCGGTAAGAAATGAGGGTGGTCTATTCTACTCAGCCGGATTCCACACGGCGGGTCGACTTACCTTCGTCGCCTTTTACGACACCTCGGTAAGAAATTAGGGTGGTACTATTCTACTCAGCCGGATACTACACGGCGTACTTCTTTATTTAATCTACTACTAGGTAATAGTTTACTCACTTAAAATCACCAGTATATATTAATTTACGCAAATTCATTCACTTTCGTCACAAATAATATCGCGATAAGATATACCTTGCTGTATTAATTTATGTTATTAAGATATATGACACATTAAATAAAATAACGTGGAGGTAAACAGTGTTTTTGGTTATGGATGTGACATTGTCTATTATTATCGCAGTTTGTGTATCGATAGTGTTGTATATACTTTGTTTTTGGTTTTGTTTCGGCCCGCCTAGTATGAGGAGTAAGTTGAGCTTTTTTTTTCTTTTACTATTAACATCAAGTAAGCTGTGATGGCCTAGCGGGAGCGGTGCGACCGTGTGAATCTCTAGAGACGATCATGGGTTCAAACCCGGGCAGACACCAATGAGTTTTTCTATTAAAACTTATGTGTCTTATTGATAATTGCAATTTATCACACGCTTTTCGGTGAAGGAAAACATCGTGAGGAAACCTGCATATCTCTAGAGAATCCTAGGGATATGTGTAACCTACCAATCCGCATTGGAGCAGCGTGGTAGGTCTTAGCTCCAACCCTTCTCTCCAAAAATGGAAAGAGGAGGCCTATGCCCAGCAGTGGGATAGTAACAGGCCGTTACTTAAGCTGTGATAGCCCAGTGGTGAGGACGTGAGGCTCTTTTGGGGTTAGGGGTTCAAACCCGGAGCAGGTACCAATGAGTTTTCGAAATCTATACTAATATAAAGCTGAAGAGTTTGTTTGTTTGATTGATTGTTTGAACTCGCTAATCTCAGGAACTGGACCGGTTTGAAAAATTCTTTCAGTGTGATAGTCCATTTATCGAAGAAGGCTATAAGCTATAATATCACGCTAAGATGAGTAGGAGAAGAGCAGCAATAAAAAATATTACGAAAATGGCAAAATTTAAGCTTTCCTTGCGTGCGCTGAGTAAACGGTAATAGTTATTCAAAAATCATGTATTACAAAATTGTTCCCCTCTAAAAGTTCTAAATAAAAGTCTGTGACAGCATATGTCTAGCTTTTAAGGTTGACCCACTTTTACCATTTTTATGGTTATTGTGCAGGGTCGTCTCGCTTACTCCCCGGGTGGAGGGTAGACGGGGTACGGGCCTCGAGGTGTACCTCTTCGCCCGGGCAGTTCCTCGCGGGCACTTAAGCCCGGTCTGTGTTTCGGCTGTAGGCCGAGGTCACCTAGGTGAACTAAGGGTGTCGGTATTTGAGCCGTGAGCCCAGGTCACCTAGGTGACCTAAGGGATGTCTGGTTCGGTGGGGAGGTCTGGGAATGGTAGCTCCCAGACCTCAAAGTCTTCTTCAGGTGGTCGGTCCTAACTCGGGTGGTGTCACGGTCGGTGGTGTCAAATCCGGTGTTTTCGCCCTCTCGCCCATCGCATCGTCCTCGTCGTCGATGGTCGTCCTATGGTTATTAAAAGACTATATTACGGTTTTAATCATTCGACGAGGGCGGAGCCGCTGGCGATTACTAGTATAAATATAAAGAAAATACTCGACCACTCCAGTTACACATCTCTATTTCCAAAAAAATTACATAAATAACTGATAAATAATTAATCATAATTTACGATGTAAAGATATTGAAAATATAATAAAACCAATGAATGCTATTTATCTCTGCTAATAGATTCGGAATGATTCATGTCGATATATATATACGTTATGAGAGATTTGGAATTCTATGCCGTGTGATATCCGGCTGAGTACAATAGACCACCCTCATTTATATTTTTATTAGCAATCGCCACCGGTTCCGCTCGCGTGGAATGATTAAAACCGTAATATAGTGTTTTGACATAAAAATGGTAACAGTGGGTTAACCTTAAAAGATAGACATATGCTGTCGCGTACTTTTATTTAGAACTTTTAGAAAGGAACAATTTTGTACTACATGATTTTTGAATAACTATTACCGTTTCACACGCGTTACTCAGCGCGGGCAAGCAAAGCTTTGAATTTTGTCGTTTTCGTACTATTTTTTATTGCTGCTCCTCTTCTATTCATCTTAGCGTGATGTTATATAGCATATAGCCTTCCTCCATAAATGGACTATCTTACACAGAAAGAATTTTCAAATCGGTCCAATAGTTCCTGAGATTAGCGCGTTCAAACAAACAAACTCTTCAGCTTTATATATTTGTATAGATACATTTATTTTGAAGTAAATAAATGAATGTTTAAATAAATACTCTGCAATATGCTTCCACCGTGTGATATCCGGCTGAATAGAATAGTACCACCCTCATTTCTTACCGAGGTGTCGTAAAAGGCAACTAAGGTATATCGACCCGCCGTGTGGTATCCGGCTGAGTAGAATAGACCAACCTCATTTCTTATCGAGGTGTAGTAAAAGGCGACTAAGGTAAGTCGACCCGCCGTGTGGTATCCGGTTTAGTAGAATAGACCACCCTTTTTCTGGTAAGTTAGTAAGGTAAGTTGACGTCAGGCAGGCGGCTGGTCTTAAAAATGCAGCTAAATCATGTGACAGCATGTTTATAGCAGTTGTGCCGACCCCACTTATAGTGGGATAAGGGCAGGAGGACGACTCTGCAATATGCGTGGCAGCTGTAAGCATTATGCATTATTTTTTTAATATAAATCGAAAATTAAAAAAATTATCGTATTTGCGAGGCCGGCTTGGGATTATTGGACTCTTTTATCACGTTATCACAATCGTATGATACTAAAACATTTATCGCATTACGCGATTCTTAATTTTATTTTTTCGATAACACATCCATTTGTCGTTCTAATTGGTCACTAATACAAGTAATTTTGTATTATTTTCGTTCAATAATGACGAATTTAACATCGTTACTTATTTTTATGGTGTTGAATATACTTTTATTTTGGATTTTATATGGACTCTTGGTGAAATATTTCGGTAAGTGATATATTGATAATAGCTTTCTGCGTATTTGTTTTATAAAGTATTATTTGTGGCTGTATCCGTGACCACTTTTGCAACAACTTATAAATTTGAAATAAAAAAAAAATATTGTCTACGTTTATTTAAGTACGGTTGCTAAATTGATTGCCATTAATATTATAAATAATAATAACTTAAAATACAGAATGACTGTATTTTTAAATTATTATTTCATCATTATATATTTTATTCTTTTTTTAAAATATCAATGATTGCTAAAAGTAAAATAAATAAAACAACGCCATCTTTTATTTATAACGATAAACATATGATGCGTCTTTAATGGTTTACTTGGCGAGGGTCATTAACCAGCTGATCAGTGAGCTGAACAACGGGTGCTACACCGTCGGGGTATTCCTCGATATCGAGAAGGCCTTCGATCGTGTGTGGCACGCCGGGCTCCTGGCCAAGATCCTGGATACCACCATGCCGCCTGCTTATGTGCGAGTGCTGGCGTCATTCCTCAGCGGCCGTAGCTTTTACGTGGCAGTGGATGGTGCCGAATCCCAACCACGCACTATCCAAGCCGGAGTACCCCAGGGCAGCTGTATATCGCCGCGCTTATACGCGGCGTATACGGATGACATCCCCACCCTGCGCCACCATCTGCGGGAAGGGGAGGAGGACGTGCTGTTGTCGCTCTTCGCTGACGACAGCGCGTATTTCGCGTCGTCCTATCACCAGATCGTCGCCACAAACCGCATGCAGCGTCTGCTGGACTTGTTGCCGGAATGGCTGGACAAGTGGAGGATGACCGTCAACGTCGGGAAGACGGCCGCTCTGCTCACCAGCCGCTCCAGGCCGCTACGCCAACTCACTCTGCGAGGCCAGGACGTGGAGTGGAAGACCACAGTGAGGTTTTTGGGGTGTGAGTTGGACCGCAGCCTGCGCATGGTCCCCATGGTTAACCGTGCCGTGGGCCAAGCTGCTGCTGCCAGGTCCCAGCTCCACACGCTGTTCACATCCCATTTACCTGTCAACACCAAACTGCGAGTCTACGGTGCCTACGTCCGCTCGCGCTTGACGTACGCGGCACCCGCCTGGTACGCGCTATGTTCGGCGTACCAGAGGCGAAGGCTTCAAGTCCAGCAGAATCGCTGCCTGCGACTGATCGTAGGAGCCCCGAGGTATGTGCGGAACGACGTCGTGCACAGAGATACCAAGATGCCGACCGTGGAGGAGTTCGTTCGTCGCCTTGCGCGCCGACTGTTCGCGCGAGCGGACAACAGCGCGCACGTTCACCTTCACGGTATCGCGCCACTCCACGCACGACCACCCGAGGGACGTTCCCTGCCTCGCGAGCTCCTGCGATCACCGTCACCGCGGCCCGACGCGGACGACGACGGCGACGAAGAGGACGATGCGACGGGCGAGAGGGCGATACCACCGGACATGACACACCCACCCGATCGAGACACCACCGGACGAGACACCACCGAAACTGACTCCGAGGTCTGGGAACTACCATTCCCAGACCTCCCTACCGAACATCAAATCCCGTAGGTCACCTAGGTGACCTGGGCCTACGGCCCAAACACAGTCCAGGCCACAAAGCCTGCGAGGACCAGCCCGGGCAAAGAGGTTCGCCTCGAGGCCCGTACCCCGCCTACCCCTCAAGGGTATGCGAGAAGACCCCCTGCTGCTGGTTTACTTGAGGCAAAAGTAATTTGTTTCGCATGCTATATGCGTGTAGTACATACATATAATGTTCTTTTAATTATATATAATAGTATAAACTGGATAAAATATGAAAAGAGAATAGAAGGGGAAGTCTGAAAGTTGCATCCTTTATAGAAAAGACTAGAATTGCAAGATTAATATGGTCATGTAATGAGGAGGGATGAAAATCATGTGTCCAAACGACTGTTTAATATGTGACTAGTGGAAGGCCTACAAATAGATGGTTGGATTGTATGAATTATGACTATATAAAAGGAATAGAGCTAGAGTTTACGAATGATAGGACAAAATGGAAGAAAAAACATGTTGTGCAGACACTACGGATGTGACATGGAGTAGAAAAAAATCGATTAATAAATAATCGATTTTTCCCATTAAAATAAATCGATTTAAAAAAAATCGATTATTTAGTTACGAAATAATCGATTTTTAAAAATCGTTTTTTTTTGTCTATTTCAAAAGTTGCTTTTTTAACATTTATAAATTATTACAATAAAGGCTAATTAAAATGGATAACTAACAAGAAATAATATCAGATGCGCTGTTTGTGAAATTGGATTAAAATGTGTAGTTTGGCTAAATTGGTTTCATCCAACAATGCATATCTAATCTTAAAAATACGAAAAAGAGTAAAAAGGAAAAGGGAAAATCTAAAGTAATCGATTTTTGAGGAAATTTAATCGATTATTTAAAATCGATTATTTAAAAAAATTATCGATTATTTTAAAATTCGGCATGGCTTGCCGGACCACCATTTAGAGTGGGATAAGGACAGTAAAATAATAATTTTAAATTTTTTTTTTATTTCACTAAGTTACGCCATATTTAAACGCGGTAACGCAATATTGAGCATTTTCGATTGAGCGCGCCTGTGCGATATAAGAATATATTTCCAACTTTCAAAAATAATCAAATATTGCGAAAACTAAGGAAAATTTCCATTATGATAACAATGTCTTTCATATAATCTAAAAAATACCCCGTATCTGCACACTTAGTTGATATCTATTTATAATTATGACTATCAATTGTACGATAAAGGTATAAAATTTTCATCAACAATAGCAATTTTTTTGGCATATAATTTATACAGAGTATTAAATTTTTACAAGGAATTGCTTAGTGGAATATTATTTATAATTTCAATTCATTATTCTGCTCTTATCCCACTCTAAGTGGGGTCGGCACAACACGTTTTAAACGATTTGTTACACAATTCGGCTAGGGTTTTACGACTGACAGCCTGGCTTACGTCATCTTACTTTAGTCGCCTTTTACGACACCTCGATGATAAATGAGGGTGGTCTATTCTACACGACCGGATACCACACGGTGGGTCAACTTAACTTAGCCATTTTTACGACAACTCGGTAAGAAATGAGGGTAGTTTATTCTACTCAGCCGAATACCACACGGCGGGTCAACTTAAATTAGTCGCCTGTTACGACACCTCGGTGAGAAATGAAGTGGTCTATTTTACTTAGCCAAATACCACACGGCAGGTCAACTTAACTTAGTCGCTTTTTACTACAACCTCGATGATAAATGATGGTCTATTTTACTCAGCCGGATACCATATTTAACTTAGTCGCCTTTTACGAAACCACGGTAAGAAATATATATGCGTGTATTGTTTTCCACTCTGTAGCAAGAACAGCAACTCAAAGTTTTACTAACGCCATCTTGTGTTGAGAAGAAATAACATTAACAAATCTACATATAGATGTTCAAATTCAAATTCAAAATATTCTTTATTCAAATAAACTTATAAACAAGTGCTTTTGAATCGTAAACTCTACTGCTGGTTCGGAAAGCTGTTCCTACCGAGAAGAGCCAGCAAGAAACTCGGCGGTGGCTCTTTTAAAAATATAATTCTTAATACTAGTTCTATTTAATCGTTTCTATCTTGTACAGGGTCGAACAATATCTATATCGACGCATTCTTATCGTCTAAATACTCCTCAACAGTATAGTAGGCTTTCTGTATCAGCCTCTCCTTAACAGTGTTTTTAAACTGCTGTAATGGCAAAGCTAAAATTTATTGTGGAATATTATTATAGAATCTTATACCCAAACCCGCAAACGACTTGCTAGGGGCCTCAAGCTTATGTCGGTTCCGACTTTGTCTATCATATACATCACCTATTGTTTTATAATTATAAAAATATAAAGATTTTTATATACAAAAATTAAATTACATAAAATATACTGTGAAGCTAATGTAAGAAAACCTATTTCCTTAAACTTCTCTCGCAGGGAATCACGCGAACTTAAATTGTAAATGCCACGTACGGCTCTTTTTTGTAATGCAATGTTTCAGTGAGTCAGTGTATGGTTGGTCTATAGTTCAAAACTCAGTTCAGTTTATTTTTAATACAGCAAAAATGTACAAATTATATCTATCTTAAATTACTTACACGCTAGGACTATACAAATCATGCCCACGTGGAACGGTTTATTAATTCAGTTTACTGTGACTTCATTTTGCTAGCAGGAAATTCTTTATAGCGTCCTTACTGCGTCAGATAACCTTTGGTTATCGCTGTTACTACAGACCAGCGGTCACCAACGATTCAATCGTCACCACTTCATTCATTCTTTTACCCCCTAATTACTTTATTGCTACTAATTACCCCTTTTCTCTATTTTTCCTATCTAATATAAGAGTTCTTTTCACTTTAACAAAACTCAAAGAGACTGCTCACTTGGTTCGCGCGACAAAACTAATACCACAAAATAACCAGTACCTTTACTTTTATATTTAATTTTAGTCAAATCAGCACCATGTTTTCCTTCCGCTTAAGTCAAAACAAATACAGTTTTCAACATAAATCTTAAATACTTACTACTTAATATATATCTTAAATGATTACACTAAGCATTCAGAAATTGAAGGTACTAACTAAAATGTATTATTTGAATCTAGCAATCGCCAGCGGCTTCGCGCACTTGGAAAGATTAAAACATAATATAATATTTTGATAACTATAAAAATGGTTAAGTGGGTTTAACTTAGAAGTTTGACATATGCTGTCGCGGACTTTTATTTAGAACTACTAGAGGGGAACAATTTTGTGATATATGATTTTTGAATAACTTTCATCGTATACTCAGCGCACGCAAGGAAAGATTTCAATTTTGCCGTTTTCGTAATATTTTTTATTGCTGCTACTCTCCTATTCATCTTGGCGTGATGTTATGTTGGCGTTATGTCTAAAGCCTTCCTGGATAAATGGACCATCTTTCACTCAAAGAATTTTTCAAATCAGTCCAGTAGTTCCTGAGATTACCGCGTTCAAACAAACAAATTCTTTAGCTTTATATATTAGTATACATAGATAGTTATGTGTCTTTAAACTAAAGTATTTGTAGTAAATTTATTTCTGTTAGGTACTTGTTCATACTTAATTTCTAAGTTATCACTTTTCTGTTAGTAAAATAAGAGAAATATAGAGATAAGAATCAGAAATATTCCAGATAGAAAAAAAACATCGTATTCAAAGTAAATAATACATATTATAATTTTAATCACAATCAATAATTCAGTGTCACATCAAAAATACATATCAACACATGAATTTATTATAAAATGAGCTTTATTCTAGTATTTATAAAGACTAAATTGTGAATACGAATACGCGACTAATGTACTTTGTGCGAAAAACAATACGCCAAGCTATCAAAAATTATTTAATTTATCAATAAATTATTTCGATAATAACACGATAAGATTGATAGAATTTAAATTATAATACGCGCATTTTTAATATTTTTGTCGTTGAACGCGAACAACCTATTTATTTAACGGCAAAGTGAAATAATTAGAAGTGTATATAAGTTTCTTAGGACTTGACTGGAATGTATACCGCTTTTTTTTTTTGGCTGACGATCCTTTTGATTTTTATCTTGATAGTGGGTTATCGGAAATTAAGTAAGTAATCTTTATATTAAATTTTTCGATGTAATAGTATTTTTCTAGCCACTATCCTACAGTGTTATTTATTATATGTAGGGTAGGGGGATAGGGCGGGAAATTGTATGGGGAGATGAAATAGAACGCCGCGCGGGCAGGACTGCCTTGCCTAACCTACACTGTCTTTTGAATTTGGTGCTTTTGGGCGTACAGATATGCTGTTAGAAGGGATGTGAACAATGTGTCTAACGTTACCCTGTTCTTGCTTCCAGCAGCGCGGTGAAGCACTATCAGGTTTTTAGTCGGTTCGACTCCAATATACCTGCCGCCCGTCCGTTTGAATAGTTCCTAGGTAAACAGTGGTAGTACTTATTTAAAAAACAATGAGCTTTCAAAAAAAACTTGATTGTCCTACCCAGGCCATGAACTCGCAGAATCCAGAGAAGTTTTATGTTCTTGAGTCGTTGTGCCATCACGTCTTTTTCTCACATACATATACACAATCATAAATGTCATAATCCAAATAGACAAAGTAAAGATTTTCATTCGCATCAATCAAGATTAAGTTGACAATGAATATTGGAGGGTAATAAAAAAATGTTATCAAGTAACGCTGTTCTTTTATGTCAGGATTATTTTATAGTAGTGACTCGCTTTGGCATCGCACGGTTACTGAATTACAGAGACAGAGAGAGGTTCTGATAATTATTTCGCGCGCGGTGGATTTTATTTTGTCTGAAAATTTCATTGAATTGGTCTACCTGTACCAGTTATGAACACACAGACAAACAAACGTCTTTATATATTAAGATAAGCACATTCATATTAATTTAAATAATATGGTATAAATGACCATAATATTATAATAAATAGGTCTAAATAGATTTCTAATTATCGCATTTTAATAACAGAGACCCGGTTATTCCTGTAGCTTTTTCGCGTGCGGTAAATTTTATTTAGCAACTGCCCTGTTCATTATACAGCAATAGGATGACATTAAAAAGCGCTATCTATCATCAACCTATCACGCGACGACAGTTCACGCGAACGAAGTTGCAGGTAAAAGCTAGTAAGAATATAACCATAAGCTTATATTTTAATTTTAATGAAATCTATTGTTTCATTATTTTAGTAGGCACAATTCATCTAACACTACTAAATATCGATTGAATCTGATACCGACAAGATATTCAATCACATCACAAGATATCACCAAATTTTATCTATACCACTGACAGTTACTGATTAAAGAAAAAATCTATATTTTTTAACAACAAAACCTTCAGAAAACAGTGGACTCAGAATAGACTGACAGAAAAATTTTTAGTTGTTGTATAACGTCACTCTAAGTTTTTTCAATAAAACTTAAAAGTGTCGACTCAAAACTATATTGAACTTAAACTATTTTAATAACCAAAATAGTTTCAAGTACCCATATTAGTGACTTCAACTTAAATTCAAAGTGTTTTAGTGCAAAAGTTATTTCAATTACTTGTTATTTTTGGTGAAGTGAAGTCAATTAATTCTGTTTATACCTCATTTTTATGTTATCATAAAATTGGTTAATATTATATTATTAATCAAAAATGGTGTCAGTTACACAATCTTTTTCGAATAGCACAGAAAACACGAGTACTATTGTGTACATCTCAGTGTTTTCAACATTATTGATTATGTCGTTTGTCGTGATGTGTATTAAGCTATCATCAATGCGTAAGTTGCTCTTATTATTAAAATAATATAATATTAAATTTTTTAAATATTACTTTTAATTTTTTTTAATTTGTTCTATTATGGTGATAAAAGCAAATAGAAAATATATGTAATGCTAAACGTAGAGTGTACTATCCGTTTTCAAACCTGGCATCCACAGAATTCATAAAAACGATTATAATAATCTCTATCACAATCGGTAACAAAGCAAAGCTTTTCGGGTTTATCGTGGATTCTATAAGATGATGAGGTTACAGGCCCAAAAGATAGTCAGAGTGTAATAGGGAACGTGTACAGTGCTTGATTGATTATTATCATTATTATTTTATACAAACCGTACCCGCCATTAACGTTTTTTCTATTCTCACTTATGTACTGAAATGAAAAACGAACACTTTTAAGTATAAAATGTAATATAAGTAATATTAAGTTATGTAACTTAATGATGGGACTTTATAGTAGATAAAAATATTAAGGCGTTTCTTTATAAAAAAAGTTATGATAGTATTAGATTGCTATAATACTCGATTAGAAAAAATATATGTTATGTTAAAACAACATTTGGCAGTGACCCTGCCTTTAGCTTCAATTTCCGCTGAGAGCCAACATTTTCTATAAACAATTTGTTTTAAGTATGTATTTAAAATTACATATGTATATATTTACCAGTTGACCGTCATCCTTAACACAAGTATTTAGTTACTTACTGTGGGGACGGACGACCGTAAGTTTAATTATCCCATATAATTATTTATTTTTATATTTTAATAGTAGAGTGTACTATCCGTGCTCATACCTTATGAATGCAGGATTAATAAACCGCATGCACTATAAACGTCATACTACACTACTAACACTGCAAAAATTCACTGCCACAATCTCAACAATCGTTTCTCCCAGTAACCGAAGCATCATCAAGATCTCCTGATGATGCATCGGTGAGATCCATCTGGATTACACAACAAGATTACAAGTTATTTCAATTTTTTGTCATTAATATTTGTGTAATGATGGCACACGATACCTACACGGTCATTCATTTTTTCTGGGTTTTCTGTAAAAATATAACTTATCTTCACATATTGGTATTTCAATAAGAGTATATATTTATCTGCGAATAAGGAAAACCAGAATGCTGATAAGTATATTTATAAACCAAATATTATTCGGAGGCGTTAATTAAATAAGTCATTAAGCAAACAACTCTCGTGTTGAATGTAGATAATTGAAAGATTTTGTCATATATTTTTTTAGTTATTGAGATTAGACTGTTTACTTTATTTCGTAAAATGACAAATGCTTATGAAGATCCTGTAGTAATTTTAGCTTCAAGGGACGATTTTAAGTGTCTCGTAGTGATTGTGTCTTTTGGTGCTATAATTTTTGTGCAAACGTGTATTATATGCGGCATATTGATAAGTAAGTTCTATTTAAGTTTGTGATTTATTCTCAATTTTTGTCCGACTCCAATTATAGAGTCATTAGCATTAGCTAAGAAATAATTTACAGAATTATGTATTCAAATTCAAAGTGTTCTTAATTCAAGTCGAAGCACTTTTGAATCGTTAGATTACAATGAAGAAAGATGCGAAAAGATGCTCTTACCGGGAAGAAACAGAGTAAACTCGATGTTACTGTTTTCCTAAACAATAATTATTTCAATATTATTCTTTGTCAAAATTAAAAATTACAGTATAATCTAGTAGGTAACTAACTGGTTCCAACTTAAATCTAAGCTTTTTTTATCATAAACATTCTTCAATAGTTTTATAAAGTTTCTTAATAATTGTCACCTTAATTGCTTTTTCTTTAAATTTTCTAAAGCCGTAGTTGTGACATTATTAATTTATTTCAGCTCCACCTTTGCGAGGGTCCATAATACAAAAGAAATAAAAAAAATATTAAAAGCTATTTATCGCTTTATTTATTTAATTTAGTTCAATATTTATGCTTATTTGATGTCCAAAGGTTTGAGGTGTAGGTATTAAGCATAGTTTACTCTCTCTGCTAATGCGCTTATGTGAATCTGAAAAAGCCTTAGTATAAGTTACAGTTACAAATACTGAAACACAATAAATTTTTTTTAATAATTTTTCAAATTTGAATTTTTCCCATTTCTGGAAATTTAACTTTCGTGCCTAAAAATGTAAAATATATTCGGCTATACTTACGATGTGAATTTAACGGTTTAAGAATTTTAAGAATTCTATGTTTTTTATATGTTACTATATACTAACATTAGAATAAGATTCAAAAGCACTTGTTTACAAGTTTATTTGAATAAAGAATATTTTGAATTTGAATTTGAATTGGAAAAGAAAACCCGGTTAACTATTTTATATCTACGTTTACAAAATAAACAGTGTTTGTATTCATTATCTTGTGGAAATTTTACAATGAACCGCCTAAAATTAAAAAAAAGTTTCAATGTCTCAACAGTAATCTTGAGATGTTGAGGCATTTTCACTAGTTACGAAGTATTTACTCTGTACAGAGATAAGATATGTCACTGTATCGAAAGATAAACCACTAAAAAACTTCAGGCGAGATAATCTTCAATTTTATTTCAAACAAGTATTTGTTACATTGTGTCATCTAAAATGGACAAAGAGCGATTAAAAATTAAATTTATTAAAGAAGTGATTAGTTAGTTGTTGTAAAAGTGAAGTGTAGTGACACTCGATTAATTTGCATAAGCAATTTACTGCGAGTGTTCCATATATACAACTAATCACTCGGAATGTTTGTTGATCAAATATTCTTAAAGTGATTAAAGTGAAATTATCGAACAAGTGAATTAAGTATTTTCTAATAATGCCGCCCTTCGGTTATCCCCCTCATCATTTACCTGATCATGACGACGAAAAAGATGGTGACAGAGAAGACTCGAACTTGACACAAGTGACTTTTTGGTATATGATGGTTTTGGTGTCACTGCTCATCATTTGGGTTTTGATTTTCTTCTGTTTACGGGTTCTTACGCTGAGTAAGGATTTTTCGTTAATTTTTCATACATTAAACTTAAGCAACATTTTTCCTTATACGAGTAGATATGCGTCCATAATTCTTTTAAATTTAATTGCTGATATATTCCACAATTTGTCAAATTGTGTATTACGTCAGTAATTTTTTAAAAGATATAAAAAAATGCAAAAAAAAGAAAATTTTTGAGAGAAATGATATCTAGGAATTGATCCCGGATTGATCCGTATTTTAAGATCTCTAGTCCGCCCGTTCCCCACTGAGCTATTACAACTTTACAAATGACAGCAAAAATAACCTTTCTTTTCCTTTTATATTTTAGCAATTTTTCACTGCCTGAAAACAGGGAGAAACCTAGTTTTGTTATATTTATATATTATTATATATTATTCATACATACAAGATTAGTTTATTTAAATATTAAAGATACCACACAAGATAGATTTGAGATAATCTCGCGTTCTCGAATATACTTTATCAATATATTCTTTCATTGGCTATTTCTTTACGATAACAATCACATGACTAATAGGCTCTTAGAAGTATTTACTGTGTGCTTAGATACATAAGAAATGTATCTTATTACTTTAATATTCTTGTGTATATTACTAGCTGACCGGAAAGATTAAAACCGTAATATAGTCTTTTGATAACCATAAAAATGGTTAAAGTGGGTCAACCTTAAAAGCTAGACATATGCTGTCGCGGACTTTTATATAGAACTTTTAGAGGGGAACAATTTTGTAGTACATGATTTTTGAATAATTTTCACCGTTAACTAAGCGCACGCAAAGCAAGCTTTAAACTTTGCGCTTTTTGCAATATTTTTCATTGCTGCTCCTCTCCTATTCATCTTAGCGTGATGTTGTATAGCTTATAGCCTTCCTAGATAAATGGACTATCTTACACTCAAATAAATTCAAATCGGCATAGTAGTTCCTGATATTAGCGCCTTCAAAAAATCAAACAAACTCTTCAGCTTTATATATTAGTATAGGTAAACTAAATATCGTTAACGGCTCCAACGATGTTCATGAAATTTACAAAGGGTTATAGAGGCGATAAATCGATCTAGCTAGGTTTTATTTTTTGAAAACGTATTTTTCCTCTATTTAGAGGCAATCAAAAACTATCGCAATACCATTAGAATACGAAGTTGAATTTCGTCATCATTAAAAAGTAAAGGTTAGAAATTCATTTTTTTCAAGTTCAGAAACAATACAGCGCCATCTAGTTAGTAAACATAGAAATTCAATATGAAACTTTATAAACACTAGTGTGAATCATAAAACCCTATCTTATCAATTTGATATCGCCACAATGTAAGTAGATTTTTTTAATCAAATATCGTACCTCAATTATTTTAATAGATAAAGCACATTGTTTACGTTTTGCTATTACATTCATGTAGGCGCAACATTAATTTTTGATCGTCATAATCCTCCTGCTCTTATCCCACTATAAGTGGGGTGGACACAACATATTATAAACAAGTAATCATATGATTTGGCTACGTATTTTATGACCAGATGCCTACCCGATGACAACTTACGATACAAGAGGGTGGTCTATTCTACTCAGACGGATACCACACGGCGGGTTTACTAACCTTATACGTCTTTTACGATACCTCGGTAAGAAATGAGGGTGGTATATTCTATTCAGCCGAAAACCACGCAGCGGGTCAACTTACCTTTTTCGTCTTTTACGACACCTCGGTAAGATATGAGGGTGGTCTATTCTACTCAGCTGGACACCACACGACGGGACAACTTACCTTATTCGTGTTTGACGACACCTCGGTGAGAATCGGGGGTGATCTATTCAGCCGGATACCATACGGCGTTATTTAAAATAAATAGACTTGATAAACTTTTGCATTTATAAAATTAATTACTAGCTTTACTCGCGTCTCTGTCTGTTTTTGCCTTCTAATATTGGCGCGCGATACTTTTAATTTTGGCGCGCGATACTTTTAATTTTGCTATAACTTCTAAAAATAGTCTTCCATTATTAAGACCCTTACAACACAGGCCAGACTATGAAGCTATAAAATTTAATTTGCCGCCATAAAAAACTAGATAAGCTTTTTAATTTCCAAAAGGACATAAAGATTACACCGTACACTGATAATAGTGAGATTATTTCGTTAGCCCAATTAAATCGTTAATATCTTAACTATATAACCCGGCTCCACTTTAATTAAACAATGTATCGAATAAAATCTATTTATATCAATTGCGTTCAATCAAGTTGCGGATACATCATTTCTTACGTACTATAAAACAGTGTTTCCCAATGTGATTCCCATAAACAAGGGGGCCAAAAACAAATAAAAATCCTTTTATTTATAACGTCACAGTAAAGTAGATAACAGTAAAAATAAGACAAAGTACCTGTAAGTATAAAATGCAGTTAAATCATGTGACAGCATGGTTATAACATGTTGTGCCGACCCCACTTAGAGTTGGATAAGGGTAGGAGGATGTATACGTCATCTTTGTGATAAGAATTTTGGTTTCAGTTTTATAATCTTTGTATTAATTATCAGAGTAGATAAAAATATTTTCAAGCAAGGCTCAGTCAAGTACTGTATTATTAACGAACAACGCCGGTGTAATACGTCATTATTACACACTTCACGCGATCGATGAGACAGAATTGTCTCGCGACTTGGAACACATTGACTCATATATTATCTTAAGATTATCAACAAATTGAAATTGCAAATGGTGTAATAACTATCTATAGATGATTGTTAAGTGTACTTCAGTTATCAAACTTAGATCTATTAAGCGATCATCACTCCGGAAGCATACACTGACTTATATCGTGAACAAGTTACGTTATATTTCTTCAAAAGTAATGAGAATATTATTTTGCTATAATCCGCGATAAAAGGAAGTCCTCATACCTAAAGTAAAGTAAAGTAACGGCCTGTTACTATCCCACTGCTGAGAATAGGCCTCTTCTCTCCATTTTTGGAGAGAAGGATTGGAGCTAAGACCTACCACGCTGCTCCAATGCGGATTGGTAGGTTACACATACCTCCAGAATTCTCTACAGATATGCAGGATTCCTCACGATGTTTTCCTTCACCGAAAAGCGTGTGATAAATTGCAATTATCAATTAGACACATAAGTTTTTAAGAGAAAAACTCATTGGTGTCTGCCCGGGTTTGCAACCGTGATCGTCTCTAGAGATTCACACGGTCGCACCGCTGGGCCATCACAGCTTCCTGATACCTGATACATGCAAATTTTGTAATAACAGAAGCATCGTCAGGAGATAAACTTCGGTTACGAGGCGAAACAATTGTTGAGATTGTGGTGGTGAATGTGTGCAGTGCTTGTGTATTGTTGTATCATTGGTGTCGGGTAGTGCATGAGTTCTTACAAATTCTGCATGTAAAAGGTATGAGTACGAATAGTACACTCTACATTTAGCATTACATATATTTCCTTTTATCGCGGATTATAGCAAAATAATATTCTCATTACTTTTGTATTATGGACCTCCGCAAAGTAACGCCTAATTCTATAAATCATATTTCTTCCAAAAAAACTTAGTATAGGAATAAGAAATGTTTATTTACTGAAACTCATTTTATCTTTTGTCTAATTAGTATAAATAAATAAATATATGGGACACTTACACACACGGTCGTCCGTCCCCAAAGTAAGTAACTTAATACTTGTGTTATGGTAGACAGACAACTGGTGAATATATACTTATATATTTTTTAAATACATGCTTAAATACAAATAAAGACCCACACTCGAAGACCAACAAATTTCTTTTATGAAAAATGTTGGCCCTCGGCGGGCATTTTATTTATTTATTTATTTATCTTTCTTTCTTTATAACTAAACAATTTTTCCTTACATATTTAATCTGCCAAACTGCAAAGCAGTTTGTCGGCAGTATGCTCTCATTACTTAATTAGTTATTTATTATAATAACAACCAGCACCACTGGCACCTGCTCGAATTGAACCCGCGACCCGCAGAGCTGAAGGCACGGTCACTACCCACTGTGTAGGAGAACAGGCCAGGGATATAAATGAATAACTGAATTAAATGTAATAATTAACGTTTATTCACTTGTACTACATTGGAAGGCAATATGTCCGATCACTATGACGTAGTTTTAAAAAGTAAGTAAGACAAACATGGCGGATGCTGCTTTTATACAATTAATTAAGGGTGGCCAGTTTATAAAATAAAATGTAATGATTTTTGTAACAAATAAAGCATAAATGCTAACACACTGCGCCAACGGGTCAGTCCGCTTAAATTGAAATTCAAAATATGCTTTATTGAATTGTAAACAAGTGCTTTTGAATCGTCAACTCTACGGCTGGTTCGGAAAGCTGTTCCTACAGAGAAGAGCCAGCAAGGAACTCGACGGTTGCTCTATTAAAATAATTCTTGTAACTAGTTACATTTAATCATTACTATCTTGTATAGGGTCAAAGAATAGCTATATCGCTTTCTTATCATCTAAGTAATCTTCAACAGTATAGGAGGCTTTCTATACAGCCTCTTTTTAATAGAGTTTTTAAACTGCTGTAATTGCAAAGCTAAAATTGATTTCGGAATATATTATAGACTTTTGCGACAATTATCATCATCACCATTCTCTTGCCCCACTTCTCCCAACTCCTCACTCTAAGTGGGGTCGGGATAACATATTATAAACAAGTTGTCATATAATTTGGCTACGTATTTTAGTGCCGGCCGCCTGCCTGACGTCACTTATTTTAACCAATTCACAAAGAACCTTAACAATAGCCTTCCATACACACAAACATAATTTACATATAGTATTATGTGTTATGGTGATATCAACTTATCTGATAAATCCATTAATTCATCCACTATATTATCGCCACACCTACGATGGAATGTTGATAAAGTTTATATTTAAGCTTTTGGTAAACATATTCCAAAATGTGAGTAAAAAAATGTTCCCAATTAACCTATGCCTATGTAACGCCTGTTTAGTCTACGTATTTATAAAACAAATCATTTTTTTTCGTAAAAGTAATCATCATACTTCTGCCCTTATCCCACTCTAAGTGGGATCTTGGTTCGTCGATCGGAAGAGTGTTTATTCTATTCAGCCGTATACCATATGACGGGGGTTTTTTGGTATAAAAATAATAATTTTTTTTTTGCTAAGTAAGAAGGTAAGTAACGGCCTGTTACTATCCCACTGCTGGGCATAGGCCTCCTCTCTCCATTTTTGGAGAGAAGGGTTGGAGCTAAGACCTACCACGCTGCTCCAATGCGGATTGGTAGGTTACACATATCCCCGGAATTCTCTAGAGACATGCAGGTTTCCTCACGATGTTTTCCTTCACCGAAAAGCGTGTGATAAATTGCGATTATCAATTAGACACATAAGTTTTTAATAGAAAACTCATTGGTGTCTGCCCGGGTTTGAACCCATGATCGTCTCTAGAGATTCACACGGTCGCACCGCTAGGCCATCACTTTTTTGCTATAATCCGCGATAAATAGAAAACAGGTCCTATGCATGTAGGTTGGGGTAAATCGAGCTAGGTTTCATTTTTAAAAAATGTCATTTTATCCCTGGTTTTAGGCTCTAAAAAACTACGAAAATTTGTATAAATAGCAAGTCATAATTTGAGCTGCAAATGCAAAGCTGTGACAGCTTAATGGTAACCCACAAAAAAGGAAACCTAGGTTCGATCCCCACATGTCACCTGGTGCTTTTTTCTTTTTTTTATTGCATTTTTGTGTATCTTTTAAAAAGAAACTCACTCAGTCACTCAGTTACTAATCTATTATTGAAGACTGAATGACAGTGTATTATTTTTTTATTTTATTATTTATTAAGGAACATCAACAGCACACATATTAAATATTGATTAGGCTAAATACAAAAATAAGAATACATCTGATACATGCACCAATTATACATGTACACAGCAGTGTACAGTGCGACTTGTTTATTTTGTCTATATTCACAGCATTATGTCATATGGTATAATGCTGTGTTGCAAAACGGCCGATATAGAAAAGATTTTTGTTGCTCGCTTCTACAATATCCGCAATCCATACTAGACCAGTCAACAGAAAGATCTACGTAAAGCATATTACAAAATTGAAGATTATTTGGATGATAAAAAAGCCTTTGATCTTTTCAATTTCATACAAGTCTGTGATATAATAATTTAAAATATTTAAAAGATCGACCACCGAGTTTCTTTCTGGTTCTTCTCGGTAAGAGCAACATTCAGAACCAGTTGTAGCCTTCATTAATCATATCCTTGACGATTCAAAAGTGCTTGAAAGAGCTTATTTGAATAAAGATTATTTTGATTCGATTTGATACATTAGAGAATCGTTTATCAAAACCCTGAAATCTTTTCAGGGTATCAGTAGGAAACGTCCCTTTTGTTTCCAACGCTAATCGAGGCTATCGTATATGAAACATACTTATCGTCTAATCTAATCCATACTTATATTATAAATATAAAAATCTGTCTCTTTGTCTGTTACTAAAGTAATCATAAATTTATTTTGCTATAATCCGCGATGAAGTAAAATAGATCATCATCATCTTCAGCCATTTCTGGTCCAATTTTGGACGTAGGCCTCTTCCATTTCCCTCCATGCCAGACGTTCTTGTGCTCTCAGCATCCAGTCTCGACCTGCGTGTCGACTTATGTCGTCTACCCATCTCTTGGGAGGACGGCCACGGGATCTGTTGTTAGCCCGTGGTCTCCATTCCAGAAGTCGTTTGATCCAACGAGTAGTATCCATCCGTAATATATATAATGCTAAATAAAATATATATAATGCTAAAAGTAGAGTGGACAATCCGTTATCATACCTGATACATGCGGGATTCGTAAATACATATATTCTATTCTACTTCATCGCAGATTATAGCAAAATAATTTTATTATTACTTTTCTATTATGGATCTCCGCAAACTAACGTCTGATTCTATAAATTACCACTTCACGGCTAATCTGCGGGAGCAATATTGTTAAAGTTTGTAAGGGTTTTTAAAACGCCGTGTGGTATCTGGATCATCTCTTAACGAGGTGTCGTAAAATGCGACTAATGTATGTTGACCTAACGTGTGGTATCCGGCTGAATAGAATTACCCTCATGTCTACCGAGCTTTCGTAAAAGGCGACTAAGGTGAGTTGACACGCCGTGTGGTATCCGGCTGAATAGAATAGACCACCTTCATTTCCTATCGAGGTGTCGTGAAGGACTACTAACGGTAAGTTGACGTCAGCCAGGCGGCCGGTCGTCACATCATGTTTATACAACATGTATACCGAGCCCAGAGTGGGATAAGGGGAGGTAAATGATGAGATGATTTGTAAAAATTTTGAAAAAAGTTTTAGATTGTTTATGAAATTTACAATACAAAAATGACTCGTGAAAAATAATATTTTATAATTTTGTTGTTAATGTTACAGGTATAAACCAAAAGCAATTAAATATGTGCATGTATTGTACAATAATTAACCTAATACCGGAAAAGTTCAAAACAATACATAATAGCCCGGAAATAAAATTATAAACGATAATTATAAAATACCGCTATCTAGTAACGTCATTAGATAATTTTAAAAATGGATATAAATTTAAGTTAACATGTTATGTCGAAGTTTACATTTAATACCTCGATCAAGGGATTATTTTAACCCTTTACTTTTTTATCTATGATTTGCAAATTTGATAATTAAAAACTACAGAAAAGTCTGTTTGAGTAAAACATTAATTGAATCTGCATTTAAATATAAATTTCTTTTAAACAAAACAAAAAAAACAAACTGTTTAATTATAATTTTTGTAAATAGATTCATAGAATCATATGATTACCGCCAATTAAATTAAATTAAGAAACATTAGATTATACAAGATTAACTACTTTATTACACATTACTGCTGCTCAATTTTATTTTAGTGATTTATTTAATTTTATTTTATTTAGGGGAAAGGAGGGCAGGTTGGAAGACTTAACTTTATGATGTATAAAAAAATAAAACAACGAAATATGCAACTTTAATTTTGTTCTGTCTTGAAAGTGATACTATCCAGTTAACCAATTTAGCAATCAAAAATTATTAATAATAAGTAGATTTTTTTTAATGAGTCATTAAAAAATGACTTCCGAAATTCCATCTTGCCCTTACCCTGAGGGCATGATGGAAAGCTTGTTCGGGCAAGATGGAATGTTCTGGAAAAAAACTACATTTACAAGTTTATGCGCATAACACTCCTTTCTGTATCTTCTGTATCGCTAGATAATTCATATGCCCAACCAATAGGTACATATTTCACATTGCACCCAGTCTTCTAAGTGTGTTCACATAAAATTCTTCACATAATATACAGAACTCATAATTTTGTGAAGAATGTTGTTAATTTTGTACAATATTCTTTTCTTTTCCTGTTTTTTAATGGTCCGATTAACTATTATCGTTGGTATTATTATTAATATATATTGGTTTCGCTTTCATCTCATTTTTCATTTCAATAGCATTTTAGGACGAAAATTTGTTTTTTTTTTTAGTTTACTTTAATTTTGGTGACTAAAGAATTTTAGTTTAAAAAATAACGTACGAAGTTGATGGATGATCCCGTTCTTACGAACGACACTGGAACAAGTTTCAAACATACTTTCTTCAGTAATTTCTTTTTATTTATCGTGAAAATTAAGTGGCTCTTCTTGTTTCTGCTTTTAATCATCGACACTAGTTCGTTAGTATTGTTAATTTCAACAGAATCATTGATAGCATCACATGATTTTCAATTATGGATCATTATCATTATTTAAAGCAAGTCTTCAGTAACTTTAAGGTCTTTATTTTTCTCTTTTTCATCTGTCACAGTGGTATTTTTTTCACATTCTATAACTGCAGCGTTATTACTACAGAACCTCTATTACTTTTCCTTCTATACTTATTCGCCATTTAAAAACAATAAGAAGCAACAATATTAGTAACAAAAACTGCAATCAGAAATTAAATAAGGTGTGCGGGCAATTTGAAAAATCTTCCATCTTGCCCTTAAGTGCAGTTTTCCATCTTGCCCATAAGCCCCTTTCCGGTAATAATATTAATACTTTAAGAACGCTTTATTATTTCTCTTATTTCAATATCAATTCTCACAATATATTCCTAAGAGATCCTTTATATAAATGCATAATAGTAATATTACTCGCCTCGTTTATATAATCTTATCACAAAGATTGAACAAATTCGTAATATTTTGCTGTGAAAAAAGAAACACGAATTAACTCCGTTAGGTGGCACGGGCCGAATTGATCTCCCGTTCCTTAATGCAAGATGGTCCTCTGCATCCGTGTATGTGTGGCCTGGGGCGCTAAGTTCCAAGGTTAGGTTTTGGTAGATAGTTTCCATCTTGCCTACTACTTCCATCTTGCCCTCCCTTACCCTAAATCAATTTTATAAAATTAACTTTATCAATCACTTCTACGAAAAATATATTCCCTGAAATTTACCTACATTTATATTGTATGTTTAACATATTATTTACCAAGATAAAATGTTAATATAAATTTATTGTTATATTTTCAAAATATGTAGTACCTATTATATTTTATAAATTCATAACGATAAAACCCAAAAGAAATATAAGTATGCGTGTAACCTAAAAGATTAGGAAAGTAATTTAGGTTTATTATGGACGTCATCGGCGTACCTAAAGAACTGTTTAATAATCCATTTGATTGCACGTAATCTAACAGATAAAATACAACGTAATATAAACACAGTTTCAGACAAGCGGCTTTATTTACTCGATAACCGTTGTACAGTACCAGTTAAAATAATACGTTATTTTTTGTAACGTTATTACGTATTTGGCTGTTTGTGAAATGCATTTGCCTGTTAGTGATGTGTAAGAAAAAATAGTTGCAATGGAATCTAATTCACATGAATCTATGAACAGTGGTTGTGTTGATTGTAATGAAAGTGTTAATAATGAACCATTTATTAGTTTTGTGTGGTACATCACTTTGTCATGTGTGTGTTTTATAGTCGTTGTTGTGTTAATGGTTATTGGAAGAGCCATACAAATCGGTATGATATATAACAATAATTTTAAATAATTTATATATATATATATATTTTAATATATTTATACGAATCCGTGACCGCTGTTCATACGGAGTAAATTTAAACTAAAATTAATTGGTATAAATGTCTTTAAAATACGCCTTGTGGTATCCGGCTGCATAGAATAGTACAACCCTCATTTCTTACCGAGCTTTCGTAAAAAGGCGACTAGGGTAAGTTGACTCACCGTGTCGTATCCGGTTAAGTAAAATAGACTACCCTCTTTCTTACCGATGTGTCGTAAAATACAACTAAGGTAAATCGACGTCAGGCAGGCGGCCGGTCGTATAATTCGTAGCCAAATCATGTGACAACATATTTGTAACATATTGTGCCGACCCCACTTAGAGTGGGGAATGTTGAAATGCCTTTAAAATAAATTTTAGTAATATTTTTAACCTCCAGATCGAATGAATGTTTTTAAGCGAGTTTTTTAATGATAATTCACAGTACTTCAGTTATCAGCTTGTAACAACATCGAAACTCGTATCATAAGTGCTAAAGTGTGTTAATTTGTCCTTTTATGACGTCAGAGCAATGGTGCGATTGGATTTTTGGTTTTTGATCTGATTTTTTTAAACTCTTAAATCCCATAGAATAGATATTCACATTCTATATCATGAAAATATTTGGAAAAACATATATATAATCTCTTCGAGCAATTTTAATCTTAACATGACTTACGTATATCTAAAGCCGGGTATTTGACCAAAACAACAAAAACGTTAAATAATTTATAGAATTAGGCGTTACTTCACGCAGATTATAATACAAAAGTAATGAGAATATTATTTTGCTATAATCCGCGATAAAAGAAAATATATGTAATGCTTAATGTAGAGTGTACTATTCGTTCTCATACCTGATACATGCAGAATTTGTAAGAACTCATGCACTACCCGACACCGATGGCACAACAATACACAAGCACTGCACACATTCACCACCACAATCTCAACAATCGTTCGCCCCGCAATTGAAGCATCATCAGGAGATAGACTACGTCAAAATTGCAAAGCTTTGTGAGTTTATCTCCTGAAAAAACATTGACAACATGTATGAAAAAACATTGACTTTTTCTGTTTTACGTGAAATTTTTTAAAGTTCTAACTAAAAATCACAGATGTGAACTGATTAATATATATTCTGTCGACAGTGTTTTGTCGCTTTAACAATACGATATTTTCATTCCTTTCCATAACATTGCTATTTTGATGCATATTGTATTTACCCTAATATAGGTGTCCTAAAATCTTCATATTCGGCCGTAAATCCTGCCTTACGCGGAGCTCCAGTCTTTTACTCGTAGAAAGGGCTCTTTTAAAGATTCTCCCCGATGACTTCTATTTTAATTTTGACGGTTATATACTTAACATTCATGCTTTCGGCGGAACCTTCTAGCCTTTAAGCTTTATTACCATTTTCCTTTTGAGCAGATGTTGCAACTGTTTCGGGACATTTGTCTTAATTGGACTTTAAATCTTCCGAATTTTATACCCGGACTTGCTCTTTGGGAAAGCTCTTAACTTAATGCCCTAGAATTATCGGTTTTCCTTGATAATGACGAAGTTTATGTAAATAACATTGGATCTCTTTTATTTCCAGGACAAAAGACTCGCAACTCGCAGCAGAGACGGCCGTACAACACACGGCAGCGACAGTCGGTGTCACAGCCAGAGCCTACTATATATGTCAGTCCAGCCAACTTTCCCCCACCGCCCAAATATGGTAAGCTATCAATGCCAACACCCATTTAGTATCCCACTATTTGGTAGATCTCTTCCTAATGTTAGAGGTAAATATAAGAAGCTAAGATTGAGAGGGCTTGTGTAGGTTGCGTATTTATAATCTTGATTAGCCTTAGCCACTGCTTAGCCCAAGCATCCAATATAAGGAGCAAACATTTCGGTTAATTCAAATTCAAAATATTCTTAATTCAAATAAACTTGTAAACAAGTGCTTTTGAATCGTCAACTCTACTGCTGGTTCGGAAAGCTGTTCCTACCGAGAAGAGCCAGCAAGAAACTCGGCGGTTGCTCTTTTAAAAATACAATTCTTAATACTAGTTACATTTAATCGTTTTTATCTTAGGGTTTCTATCTTGTAATGCTTTAGTACGCGCATTTATTCCCTTATTTTGAAATGAGCAATAGTTTGCAAAGGTAAATATGACGTTTTAGTGAATATCCGTACCACAATTTCCACAATTCTTTAATTTTCATGTCTGGCCAAAATATTCCAAGTATTTAGACATCGGTTGACGAAGATTTAGAAAATGTTATATGCGTTGCATTTTTTTAATTTTTTTTAATTATTTATAGCTGGGCTGTTATCCCGGTTCATTGAATAGTTCGTGTAATGCCAACAATAAAACTAAGTTTATATCAACGTCACCTTTAAATTCACAGTTAATAATGAGAATTTAGATATCATTGCATTGACCCGAAAAGAAAATTCATATTCGTTTAATCACACTTTTGTTATAAAATTGATTCATTAAAAGGAAAACATATAGTTAGTAATATAAATCGTGATTCAAGTGCATTAGGTCATTTTACTGTTAAATTTTGTAATATAGTACTAGTACACTTTTTTACACTTTTCTTATTTCCTACTGTATGTAATATTGGCTCGTTACAATGCAACTGATGAGCTAAAACCTCTTCTTCTCTATGTGAAGAAAAGTATTGCACCTTAAACCCACATAAGTTTTATAAAACAAATATAATTCCGCAAACCATACTAGACCAGTCTACAGAAAGATTTAAGTTAAATATAAGAGATGTACTTGTGCGTAAAGCATATTACAAAATTGAAGATTATTTGGATGATAAAAAAGCCTGGATGTGAAAGCCTTTCAGCTTCATACAGGACTGCGGTTTCATTATGTAAAATTCAAAATGTTTAAAAGATTGACCGCCGAGTTTCTTTCTGGTTCTTCTAGCGAGAAGAACCAGAAAGAAACTCGGAACTCCGAACTCTGGTTCGGAATGTTGCTCTTAGCGAAGAGCAACATTCCGAACCAGTTGTAGCTTCATTAAGCATATTGATCCTTGATAATTCAAAAGTGCTTGCAAGAGCTTATTTGAATAAAGATTATTTTGATTTGAAAAACTAATTAGTACTTTACAAGAAGCACATGAAAAGAAAATTTCCTTATGGTAGAAAAGCTTCTACGCTCTGCTCTTTCATTTGAAAACCTCCTACGATGATTCTGAGCTTATCCTTTAAACTCGTATAACCCGTCCTAACAGCTGCTAGAGTAAACAGCATTTGCAATACAAAAGTATTTGTTCAATGGACAAATTTTTATGTTTTAATTGACGAGTGGTTATACTGCTGTTTAATGGAAAATACCTTAGTTTGTCATTTGGGTGTATTGTTATTTTTGATTGGTGATAATTTACTTTGACAGTGTGACATAGTACTTACACTAATGGCTTTCCATTACAAAGTATATCGTTAGATAATATCGTGCGATAAGAGAAAATAAAACTCGTCATTTAATCCGAATAAAACACTTTCTATCAGATATACGCTCCTAGTAGATTCTGGGTCGTAAAGATTAACGCGCATTTATTTCTCTTAATATGACGTCCAGCCGTTTTATATAATATTGTTTATAGTATTATTATAGTATTATATTATTATAGTATTTTGTTATCAATATATTTCAAGTGCTAGTTATAGGATTGTTAGTTTCGCAGGAAACTTTTGAAATATTATGGACTAAGGAAATTGTCTTTCGAGTCTGTTCTTTTCAAAGCTTACCTACCTATACTATACTTTTTATGATATACTAGCTTCTGCCTGTAATTTTTTGTACATCAGAATTCAATGCCCAGATTAAAAATACCCACTATATAATATTTCTTCAAGTTCAAATCACATCAACCTATTGCTACCGAATTTTTTTTTTTTTTAAATACATATTGTGTAAGAGAAAGAAAATAAAAGAACATGTACAAATGTGGACTTAACCCTAAAAGGGATCTCTTTTACCTTTAAGTTACAAAATGAAAAAAAGGAAGTTGAAATTCGGGTAATACAGAAAGAAAAAGAATAATAAAGTAAAACTATGTGCCTAGATTAATATTTACACACGAGATAATACAAAAGTTCAAAAAAGGAAAATGATTCAATTTTTAGTAAATTTTTAGAAAATTTTCATTTTTCATTTTTAGTAAATTTACGGTTTCCGTAGAAACCGTATACGGACTTTTATAGAAATTATAAATATAGACTTTAATAAAGACAACGATTAATTTCTTTATTGGATTTAATTAACATTAAAGTTTCTTGGATTTAATTAATATTTAATTTTCCTTTTTCCAGAGGCAATGGCGCCGCCTAGTTATGACGAAGTCGTCGGAATCCACTATCCCAATTATCAAGTTCCAGTGCAACCCATCACCCAGCCCATCACTACAGCGTTAGCACAGAGCTCGAATTCATCAGAGACGAACGTCACAAATAACGAAAATACAAATAACGTTACCGGTAACGTTACGCATAACGATACGAATATGCCATCTACTGTTTTAACCGTTACCAATGAGCGAGCGACTGCCACTGCGTCATCATGATTTTACAGATGGTATTAGTTTACAATATTTACCGAGCAGTATAATTAGAACGAAAATGCATTTAGGGGGTTTGGACTAGTATTGCAAGCGACTTGAGTTTTCGGCTAAGCATAATTATAATAAAATCAGTGGATTAAAAGGCTCGAAGTCTTATGAACTAAATCATATACAATACTGTAAGCCATACACAAAATACTGAAGTATTCAAATCGTTATTTTGAAAATTGCGTACAATGTAAGGATAAGTACCGAAGCAAAAAGGTCGAGTCTGAAATCAAGCTGAAATGGAGTCATTTAAAATCGTCCCTAATGAGGGACTTGAGTGATCTGTGTGCGTAGTGCGAGTTTTTGTAACCAACAGCGACATCTAGTGACAGCTGTTCCAACGCCATACAAATTAGCGTTATGCTAACTCGATCGAGTATTAAAAAAAACTCGCTTTGAGCATACAATTCGTTATTCCCAAAACTTTATACTATTTTGAACTCGCGATAAAGCGAAAGTTAATTAACAAAGACTCTTTGCTAATGTCGCGTCAAAAAATGAAATTGGCGGTAACATCCACTTAATCAATATTGTAATTTATGTAACCAAAAAGTCTACATTTCATAATACATGAATAAGTCTAGAATATAAAAGATTCGAGTGTGTTGTACTCAGTCATTAATGTAAGATGTAATAACATTTTAAACTTAACATTTTAAAGCTGAAAGACTTTTGAGTTCTCTATTTTTGGACGTCTCTTCTAATGAGTCGCATCTTGTATAGGACTCAAACAATCAAGTCACTTGCAAAACTAGTTTAGCTTGGACATTTGGGATTCAAAATGTACATGGAGTTTTTACGTAAATATGTTAAAGTCAAAAAAAGTTTACGTGAATTGGATTCAAAATATATATATATATTTTTTATGGAATATAACAAATTATTTATCAAATTCACGTAAACTTTTTTGTATAACCTCAGATCTCAATATTAGTCAATGAGTTCTGTTCCGAGATTTTAAAAGTGCGTTCGTTATTTAAAATAACGTAAAGCAAACACTATTGTGTAACGTTTTATTTTATCTTTTAAAACAGATTAAAAATAAAGCTATTTATTTCTAGTGACGATTAACGGTTACACAAATATTTATTAAGATTACGTAATAAATTTCAGTCTTTTATTGAGGACGTAAGACTGATTCTTATTACCTCTTTGTTATATAGTTAAGAAATAACTGACAAACAAACTGACTGTGAAATATAACGTCTGTACATAAACGTACATTTATTTTTTAATGTTACCATTGTAAAAATATAATATTTAAATAAAAGAAAATAATTTAAACTTTTAATTTTAAGGAATTTATTTTTTTATTTCATATTTTCCTACTTCCATTTACATTGATAATTTCATGAAAATATCATCAAAGATATGACCCATGTAATCAGAAATTAAAATTTGAAATTGGAATGTCATAATCAATGCAGAATTTACATATTATTTACATTAACACAATATGACATAGACAGCATCTGATTATTTTATTTTCGTTTGGGAGACAAAGAATAATTGTTATTGCATATCAAAAATAGCATATTTTATCAAAATATATGAAATAGTATATAAAAATATAATATTTTAATAAAAGAAAATAATTGAAACTTTAAATTGTAAGGAATTTAATTACATATTTTTGTAGTTTCATTTACAATAAAAAGTTTATGAAAATTTAATGAAAGGCCCATGACCCATATAGTAAGTAAATAATATTTGGAAATGTCATAATCATTTCGGCATTTACTTGATATACATAACACAATATGACATAGACAAAATCTGATTATTTTATTTTTACTTGGGAGACAAAGAATAAATAGAACATAATGCCATATTTATATTATTTATTAACTAAAAAATATTATGCATTGTAACTTAATTTAACAGCGCTAAACGCCGAAAATCGGGCGTTCAGAATGTAAACTGCGTTTAGTATTAACTCCGTTCACCGGGTGACGGTGAAATCCAAACTGTTGCCGTAAATCGAGTTCAACGTGTAAACTGAGTTTATCCTGAACTATTATCCTGGTAAACTCCGTCCTTAGTCGTTCTATCATGCTTTCTCACGATTCTAGTTTAGCGGTCTTTGAAACGCATATTTATTTATTTGATGTAGAACTAAATCTGTAAATTAATTTTATGTAAGTTTTGGCAATTTTTGTAAATGACATAAAGAAATAAGCAATTAGTAATGTCATTCAGTAACGTTATTAAAATATCTATGGATAACGTTTTTTGCCTGCTATCAATTGCAAAATATACATGTTTTTAATATAATAAACCAAATTTGTCATATAAAAGTATAAGTGGTTTCCCATTATAATTGCGCGACTAATGCAGTGTAAGAGTATTATTGCGCCTGAATATAAGCAGGCGTTTCTACAAGAATAACAACAACCCTTCATCACATAGAACGAGTTCTATATAACCTATGTAATAGGTTGCTATTTTTAATTCATAATGTGGTTTCCTTTAAAAGAAACAGCGTGAAATCATGCAGTTTTCATCTCTGGACAATCACTAAATGCTAGTGGCGAAAAATTACCTAAAAATAAGGTAAACAAAGGACTTATAGCGGCACTGTAAAGTTTAATATTTGTGACAAATAAGTATATGATATAGCCGTGTGGTATCCGGCTGATAGATCATCCTCATATCTTACCGAGGCGTCATAATAGCTGACTAAGGTAAGTTGAGCGACTAAGGTATGTTGACATCAGGAAACATCATATCATTTTTTAGTACCCTAACGCACTAACGGTTGACCGCCTAGGCGGTTGTTTTCAGCGGCCATGATGAAACCGCGTAATGCGGTTAGACCGCTCGCAAATGAATTGGCTCCATTAGCTAAATGGACGCCATCGAAGCTTGTATTATCCATTTTTACTACTGAAATAAAGTAACACGAACGAAAATTAAAAAACGATACTGCACATATCCTTTACGAGAAACACGCATCGATTGTGGTCAGTTGTTGCGAGTTGTTTTCAAGAATTGAAGAAGTACGATGATAATTTTTTCGGCTTTGTTAGAATGAGTGTTTGAATTTAATTTTTTTTTTCTGTGTACGTAGAAACTCTTCGGCGGCACGCTGTCTTATATAATATTGTATTATCTATGGCACGTCGCAAAATGAACCCCCAGTGCGTATAAACAAGATGGCGATCTGCCGCAAAACGGGACGCATCTCTCCATTAGACCGTAGCGTTTGAAAATTCATGGTGCTTAAGAGCGTACAATCGGCGGTTGCATATTTAACTGCGGCTAGCCGCGCGGCTTGCCGTTCGTTGCGGCTAATCGCTAGTGCGATAGGGTACTTAATGGTTAACTTTTGCTCGCTACATAAACGAACTAACTTTCGTATTTATAATATTGTTATATGACAGTAAAGGTACGTTCGTGCCCTTGCAACATTAATGCCAATCGTTGTATATATTAAACATTTATTACCTGTTTTTATACATAACTATGCTTTCAATATCGGAAATATATTTTTTATTGAACCGCACATATGTACATGGATATGCAATTAAAAACACTTCCGTTCAGAAATTAATATGCTGTTTACAAACAGAATTATTTTATATCTTGATGTTTTCTTCAACAATAAGGGGAAGTTTGAAACTAAAATAATATTAAATTTTGCTATAATCCGCCATTAATTATTTTGCTATAATAAAATGTAGAAGTCGACTATCCGTTTTCATATCTGTTTTATGCGGAATTCGTAAAAACATGCCAACGTCCACCACCGCCACGAAAATACGCAAGCACTACACACGTCCACTGTCACAAACTCAACAATTGTTTCGCCCCGCACAACGGGGGCTCCACGAACAACGGCAAGTCGTTAAATACCTAGCTAAATCATGTGACAACATGTTTATAACATGTTGTGCTGACACTACTTAGAGTGGGATACGTGGAGGAGGATGATAAGTGTTAAATATGAATGTAAATGGATATGTGACTAGAAGGACCCCTAAAAAAGAGATGGTAGGATTGTGTGAAGTATAACATTCATATAGGAATTCTAGGATTCTTAGAACTTAGCCGTTAAATATTTTAACTTGGATCAACTTGTTTAAATGGATATATCGATTCAACGCCTTATGTATATAGTCGGTTGTGATAAATCGTATGTAATTATGTGCATTTCGTGTAATTATCCTGTCGATTTATGCTAAAACGGTCGTCGCAATTATTTATCCTTCTAGGGCAGATTTAGAACACCTATACTATAAAATTCCACAATCAATTTTACCTTACTGTTTGACAAAAGTAATGAGAATATAAAAAAGCTGTGATGGCCTAGCGGTGCGACCGTGTGAATCTCTAGAGACGATCATGGGTTCAAACCCGGGCAGACACCAATGAGTTTTTCTATTAAAACTTATGTGTCTAATTGATAATTGCAATTTAGCACACGCTTTCCGGTGAAGGAAAACATCGTGAGGAAACCTGCATATCTCTAGAGAATTTCGGGGATATGTGTAACCTACCAATCCGCATTGGAGCAGCGTGGTATGTCTTAGCTCCAACCCTTCTCTCCAAAAATGGAGAGAGGAGGCCTGTGCCCAGCAGTGGGATAGTAACAGGCCGTTACTTACTTACTTTTACTTTTTTATGAGAATATTATTTTGCTATAATCCGCGATAAAAGGAAATATATGTAATGCTAAATGTAATTGAGTTAAACTCCCCACCATTTAGGTGTTGGTAGGGAAGATGATGGGGAGTTTAACTCGAAACTATATAACTCAGCTTGCTTGGCTTTGCTTTGCGATTTTATCGTAGAGTCTATCTCCTGACGATGCTTCGGTTACGGGGCGAAACAATTGTTGAGATTGTGGTGGTGAATGTGTGCAGTGCTTGTGTCTTGTTGTGCCATCGGTGTCGGGTAGTGCATGAGCTCTTACAAATTCTGCATGTATCAGGTATGAGAACGAATAGTGCACTCTACATTTAGCATTACATATATTTCCTTTTATCGCGGATTATAGCAATAATATTCTCGTTATTTTTGTATTATGGACCTCCGCAAAGTAACGCCTAATTCTATAAATTACTTACTGTTTGAAAATAACTTTTAAATGGGGGCTGATACCTGCCCTATGTTCCCTTTTTTTAATGAATTTTATGTTTGAAAAAAATTACTGAGCAACACTGGGTAACTGCACCCAGGTACTATAATTATTGCGATTTTGCGATTTTGTCGTGGAGTCTATCTGATGATGCTTCGATTGCGGGGCGAAACGGTTGTCGAGTTTGTGATAGTGACCGTATGTAGTGCTTGTGTATTGTGGTGGTGGTGGTGGAGGTTTGTGCATGTGTTTTTACGAATCCTGCATGTATCAGTTATGAAAACGGAATGTCCACTCTACATTTAGCATTATATATATTTGCTATTTTACTTCATCGCGGATTCTAGCAAAAATAATTTTATTATTACTTTTGTAATATGGATCTCCGCAAAGTAACGCCTATTTCTATAAATTATTACTATAACTATAAATAATCTGTAAAAGTAGCTCTTGCATTTGAAGGAGATTTGATTTTAAAACGATGTCATAAAGTTTTGTAAAAAATAATTTTATTATTACTTTTATACTATGTATCTCTGCAAAGTAACGCCTACTTCTATAAATTTTTACTATAACTATATAAAATCTATAAAAGTAGCCTTTTAATTTGAAGGAGATTTGAGTTTTAAACGATGTCATAAAGTTTTGTACAAAATAATTTTATACTATGTATCTCCGCAAAATAACGCCTTCTTCTATAAATTATAACTATAAGTATATATAATCTGTAAAAGTAGCTTTTTAATTTGAAGGAGATTTGAGTTTAAAACGATGTCATAAATTTTTGTAATAAATAATTTTATTATTACCTTTGTATTAAGGATCTCCGCAAAGTAACGCCTACTTCTATAAATTATAACTATAAGTATATATAATCTGTAAATGTAGCTTTTTAATTTGAAGGAGATTTAATTTTAAAACGATGTCATAAAGTTTTGTAAAAAATAATTTTATTATTACTTTTATACTATGTATCTCTGCAAAGTAACGCCTTCTTCTATAAATTATTACTATAAGTATATGTAATCTGTAAATGTAGCTATTTAACTTGACAAAGATTAAAGTTTAAAACGATGTCATAGTTATGAAACTTGCGACATAGCTTTGTCAGGACAAAGGAAAAAACTTAGTCATTCTTCTTTATATGAATTATGCAGTAAACATTCATATATTAAATTATACTTGTAATATTTCTTTGTCTGTAGCAAAGGCAATAAATTCAAGACAAACACTGATTGTTCCAAGTTTCATTGTCACTTTTTAGGGTTCCATAGAAAAAGAACAAAAACCTCTTTTAGTAAGACCACCCTCGTTTTTTTAGTGAGGTGTCGTAAAAGGCGACTAAGGTAAGTTGATGTACTGGGATTCCAAAGTGGTCGGCCTCCTCGTGGCGCACCCTGGGCAAGCTTAGTCTTGGCGAATGGACCACTGTGGGGTGGCCAATCCTGTTGTCCCTCTGATTAGAAGAGGGCAATCTGGGCCTGGGACTCCGGGGGTTTTGGGGTGGAGTCCCTAATGAGCGACGGGTCCAGTTGGGCTTACTCTAAGTCTGGCTGGACATGGTTACGGCCACCGTCAGCGAAACCCGGAAGCCCAGCAATGGGAAGAAAACCTCTATAAAAAAATACTCGGTGGGGGCGGAAACGCCCACCAAGGCGTTGGGCCCCTACTTGGGGCGTGGTCTCTCCTTGTCGACCGTGATATAACAAACACGGTGGGCAGGGAGCGATCGTGGGCAGCGATGGCCTCCCTTTGCTCTGCGGAGGGGGGCGGAGGGAGGCGGCGGAGCGGTTCCACGAACTGTTGTTCTGGATCCAATCTGCTGCTGGTGAGTCCAGGTGTTAGTGAATCGCCCAAGCCCATCGTCTGCCGCCCTAACTGGGGACCTTTGGTTGTTCCGAACGGGGTACATCGGACGCCTGACTTACAGGTCCCCGAGGCGGTGGGTGAATCTGGTGCTCCCGATGCACCGGTTAGCGGAGGGGGGCTTCTCTTTCGAGGCGGCCCTACCCGGAGAAGGTGCTTGTTCTCTGGGATCAGAGCTGTCGGCGGGATGGGGGCAATATGTACAATGATACCCTGTCCTTGCCACCACTTGGGGTCGTAAAATACGACTAATGTAAGTTAACATCAGGCAGGCGGCCGATCGGAAAATACGTATCCAAATCACGTGACAACATGTTTGTACCATGTTGCGCCGAGCCCGAGCCAGCCGAGCCGAGCCGAGAGTGGTATAAGGGCAGGAGGAGGTAATGTGTGGAACAAACTTTTAACTAACAAATAGATATAATCTGGCTTTGTTAGTAATGGTTGACCAACCTGTCGCATCGCGCTTGTTCAAAGAAAGGAGAATACAATAACATTAAAGTTTTGTCATTCGCATCTGTTTGGTTTGCCGTATTTACAATTACCGTTAAGGTTAGAATAGCGTGTACGGTACGTGTGTATTGATCTTTATAAATCCTGTTTCTTTTTTAGAATACGTAAAATATTTCCTGTCTCATATATTTCAAATGCTTTTAGTACCCAAAATAGGCAATGCTCAGCTGCGCTTGAAAATATTAAAATAAATAAGTATAATATTATATAAATAATAATTACTTGTTATTTTAAAGCAAATTGTCGATACATGCACATGTATTTTCGTAACGAGGGCTACATTTATAATCGGGTAACCTTCAGGGTGGCAATTTAATAAGACAGGTATCATATTAATTGTAGGGTAACCATAGTTTAGTATATATTGTATTTGTACTCATATTGGGTTATTAATATAGTTGGAAAGTAGCACGACGGTGCAGGAAGCAGTGTTCCTACAGTTCCCGGGAACGTAGGTTCAATTATTGCCAACATTTTCTTAAAAAATAAAATTGTTGGTTCTTTGAGATTAGGTATATTTATCTATGTGAGTTTTTTTCTAGTATATATATGTTGTATATTCACCAATTGTCTGTCATTTATATTAACTATCTAAGTTACTTTAGGATCGATTGACGATGTGTAATTGATCTACATATATATTTACATTTAATTATTTATTTTGGATTATTGTTATAATTGAAAGTCCAAGACGAACTAATCTTAACTTCAGTTAAAAAGTTAAGAAATATCGATATAATTTTACTTAAACTTTCTTCAATGTAAATTAGTAAATCTTATTACTTATTAGTAAATACCTGTGAATTAGTTGCTCATTTATAGATAAACAAGTGAACTAGAGTAACAAGTAAACACAAGGGGTGATTGTTTATTTCTGTACATATTTGTATTATATATTTTTTGTATAATTTGAAAAAATTATGTATAGCGTCGGATATTTTAAAAAACGTATCGCCACAGGGATGACAACGGAAAGCAAAAGGCTAAAATTGTCTTGCCTCGCGCTTACAAAAAAATAAGAACACAAATTACATAAAAGTAAAAACTACATCAACTCTACTGCTGGTTCGGAAAGCTGTTCCTACCGAGAAGAGCCAGCAAGAAACTCGGCGGTTGCTCTTTTAAAAATATGATTCTTACATTTTACGTTACTGTTTTGTACAAGTTCAAAGAGAGCTATATCCACACATTCTTATCTTCTAAGTAATCTTCAAGAGTATAGTAGACTTTCTGTATCAGTCTCTTTTTAACTGTGTTTTTAAACTGCTGTAATAGCAAAGCTGAAATTGATTGCGGAATTTTATTATAGAATTTTATAATAGTGTATCCGATATAAAACGTAAATATGTTCACACTAACGTTATCACTAGGTAAGTGAAGGTGACAACCGTCTACACTGATTACATTATATATTTATCAGTAACTTTATTATATAAATAGATCTCGTATAAAGTGTCAAGTAATTTTTATGACCACAGATATAATCTTTGTTTAGAGGTAATGACAGCAATTATTTATGATTAGTCTATACATTTTTATAACATTTTACTATCGTACAAGTCGTTGTGTTCAAGGTATGTTTTTATTAGAATTAGTTGACCGGTAATTTTTTACATAACAAAAAAAAGAAACTTAAAAAAAATGATTAGGTAGTTGGAGATCGATTCTAAGTATTTAGATTTCTCAAGACTGCCCGTTCCCCGAATAAGCTACGCTAACTTGACAAAGTTAATGGCAAAAATTCAATTCAATGTTAGCGCACACTATATACAATAACACGATATAATAGGAATACCACAATTCCCGATCCGAGATGCACTTCTCTTGAATGATGAACAAAGACTGCCTGTCACTGAAACGTTTTATCAATAGGAAGACTCAACCGGAAACAACAACGGCACAGTATTGCCACCGTTTTAATCAAAAAGGGCGCGATACTCTTGTTTCATGACTTTGTTGCTATAAAATACAAAGTGGAAGTCAGTGGCGACAACATCAATATAAATTCTAGTATTTTTTAATGCCAAAAAACTGGGATAAAATATATTTTTTTTTACATAATACCTAGCTGGATCGATTTTTCTCCCCCAAAACATGCTGAATTTCACGAAAATCGTTGAAACCGTTTCCGAGATTCCGAATATTATGTATTTAATTATGTATTCAGAAAAAGTTGTTATTTGTGGACATTAGCCTCGCGTATACTATTTGTTTACAATATCGCTTTGCCGACCGCCGAAAAAAATGTCACCACACCCCTCTTGGCCCTTTGGCCCTTCCGCTAATGTCCCCGTCACTGCACATTCACTTCACAGGCTCCATTTTCGTAGTTTCGTAGTTTCTAGAATATACTTTGAAAATTATTTATTATATAATTATTAGTCCATTAGTGACGTAAAACCCAATTTCAAACAGTACACTGCTCATATATCTTTCAACTGCCGACTGTCAAACGTCTGCAATCATATCCAAAGCAAACAAGCGGATGGTTTATTTTGGGATTTCATTTATTTGGGCGAATCTCTATGAAGAAAACTTTCTTAAATTTATTGCTGTGAAATCTCACATCAAATAAAGATACCAAGACAAAAATCACGGAACAAATAAAGATTTTTTATTTATCGGCTAGCCCAAAATTAATGAGAATATTATTTTGCTATAATCCGCAAATCGCTTTGCGATTTTGTCGTGGAGTCCATCTCCTGACGATGCTTCGGTTACGGGGCGCAACAATTGTTGAGATTGTGGTGGTGAATGTGTGCAGTGCTATTGTTGTGTTATCTGTGTCGGGTAGTGCATGAGTTTTTATAAATTCTGCATGTATCAGGTATGAGAACGAATAGTACACTACACTTATCACTACATATATTTTCTTTTATAGCGGATTATAGCAAAATAATATTTTCATTAGTTTTGTATAATGGACCTCCGCAAAGTAACGCCTAATTCTATAAATTATGTCGGTTTAACTCAGACTTCAGGCGTAGCCTGAGTTAAACGGTAAGCCTAAGCATTTTTGCGGCTTAGTATTTGATACATACTGAACTTTATGATATACGTTTTCTTTATGATGACACAAATAGTAAAAGATGACTGTGACCTTTTTTTTCAACATTGTATTAAAAGTATTAAAAATGCTTAACTCGATTGTTAAACAATACTTCTTTCTTTCTTGTTGAAAACAAACAATCATTGACATCTCGAATTATTAAAAAGGCTAGTGTTTTCTTGCTCTTTCAAGTTAGCACAAACTTTTTGAATTAGGTCACTTTTATACTAAGCTTGCGAAATTTTTAAGGAATAAAACAGAAGAATTTATGGAAATCTATATACGTAGTTGTTTATTCATGTAAAGATAATAAGATTAGAGTAATATCGAATTTACGTTTTTCTCGACTCACGAAAAACTGTAACTTTTTTTCTACCGTGTGGTATCCCACTGAGTAGAATAGACCACCCTCATTGCTTACCGAGGCGTCTAAGTTACGTTGACGTCACGCTAGCGGCCGTCGTTAAATACCTAACCAAATCATGTGACAACATGTTTATAGAAATTTATAGAAGATGATGATTAGTGTGAAATTAAAACATACAATTATTGTTTGTCTTCATTTATTATATCTATCCTGAGTTTATTTAATCTAAATGCTTTAAGGCTTTTAGTATTTAAATAATTTATAGAATTAGGCGTTACTTTGCGGAGGTCCATAATACAAAAGTAATGAGAATATTATTTTGCTATAATCCGCGATAAAAGAAAATATGTGTAATGCTAAATGTAGAGTGTACTATTCGTTCTCATACCTGATACATGCAGAATTTGTAAGAACTCATGCACTACCGACACCGATGGCACAACAATGAAAAGGAGTAATTACATTGTTTTAAAATCTATCCAGTATTTTCCTCTCGTGTCTCGCTTTACACTTAGGCGTATTCGCGGACATCAGTAAACAACTATATGCAAATTGCGCACGACAGTACATTTCAATGATATTTGTAATAGGTATAAAATTAAGCTGTCATTTTCCGATAGTCACGTTATAATTTACCATGAAGGACGGTATTCTAGAGCGATTATCTTAGCAATTTTTCACGGTCCAGTGCGGATGAATAGAGATCATAAGAAAAATTGTATTTTAAGAGAATTATTAATTGAAAGTGTTTGAAAGGTAAGCGTTCTTCAGCTGTACGAAAAATGTTCATTTCACGCAATTTTGATGACTCTACCAATATTAAGCTGTGTCGATGACTCTACCATGTGTTAATGACTCTACCAATATCAATAAGCTGTGTCGATGACTCTACTATGTGTTGATGACTCTACCAATATTAATAAACTGTGTCGATGGCTCTACTATGTGTTGATGACTCTACCGATATTAATAAGCTGTGTCGATGACTCTACCATGTGTTAATGACTCTACCAATATCAATAAGCTGTGACGATGACTCTACTATGTGTTGATGACTCTACCAATATTAATAACCTGTGCCGATGACTCTACTATGTGTTGATGACTACCAATATTAATAAGCTGTGTCCATGACTCTACCATGTGTTAATGACTCTACCAATATTGACATAGCCCTACGGAGTCACCGTGAAACTTTTTTGAGGAGGTCACGGGTTCAAACTTGGACAGGCACCAATGTGTCTATTAAAACTTATGTGTCTTTGATTATTGATAATTGCAATTTATCACACGCTTTACGGTTAAGGAAAACATCGTGAGGAAACCTGCATATCTCTAGACAATTCTAGGGATATGTGTAACCTACTCATCCGCATTGGAGCAGCATGGTCTGAAAAAATGAAATAATAAAAAAAAGGAAAAAAAGGTTGGTAATAACAGGGGTTTGATCCCAGGTATTTCACTTCTTTAGTCCACCCGTAAGCCACTGAGCTATAACAACTTTACAAATGACAGCTAAAACATTTGCTTTCTATTAAACATTTTAACATTTTTTCCGAACACAGACATAAAACAACATTTTTTCTTAATAAAACCTAGCTAGCTATATCGATTATCCCCCACAAAAGCCCTTACACGCTGAATTTTATGAAAATCGTTGGAGCCGTTTCCAAAATTCAGAAATATATATATATACAAGATTAGCATTTTTCATTTTAGCATTTTTTCATAACATTTTTGCATTTTTTCAGTGTCCGAAAATAGGAATAAAACGACGTTTTTTTTAAGATCGATTTTTCTACCCCAAAACCTTTTATATACTGAATTTTATGAAAATCTTCTGAGCCGTTTCCGAGATACATAAGCGATGGTATAAACCATATTATCAAGTCTCCATCAGTTAATCTCGCGCGAGTGGATTGACAACACGTTTTAATTTGCAGAGGTTGTCTAAAAATGGTTACAAATGTAAAGCGACGAGATATTTTGTATCGGCAACACTGGGCGGATGGGGAGATAAGATGGCGGCGAGCTACAAGAACTTAAGAAGGATGTGTTCGATGGAAATGTATAATAATATAATATAAAGAGGGATCTTTTGTAAAGTAGATTACTGATTACAATGTACGGAAATATATTTAAGGAAAGTTAATACTATAGTTTTATTACATTTCAGAAGTCGGCTGAACATACTACAAATGAAAATGGTAAGGTTTTCAATTTTGATTATTTCATATGTTATTATTTTGCGATAACCATTTTCATCATAACTGTTTTGATATACACGCCTACTGCCTTATTTATATTAACTTCCTTTAAAAGAAAATAGATGACTGACAGTATTCGATGTAATTAACTTATTGTGTTATTTGTTTAATTTTATTCGTTAAAAAAATAAATACTTGCGCTGTACAGGCCATCAACAAGATAATAATAATAATAAAAATAAATACAACAAAACAAAACAATAAATTTTAAATAATATAAATAATAAAAGTATCTTTAATATAAGTTTAATGTAAAAAGTATTTGTCCTTGCTTTTATATGAAAATAGTAAGAAAAGCATTACGTAAATGATAATTATACCCAATTGGTGTTCAATATTTTGAATTCCTTTGAAATACTTGCAATTTTCAAACTAATGGTTTTAGATCTAACAAGTAAAATATTAATCAATATTTCATTTTCATTATAATATTTAGTAATATTGAGTTTTTAGGATATTAAATATATTATTGTGTGTAGTTTCAGCTTGATAAACAGGTTCGAGACTCATTTAGGCTGGTACTAATCCATATCAATACAAATATGCTAAATACTATGTCTCAGACGCATGGAGATTGAACTGAAAGGGATTAAGGGAAGGGTAATTCAAGGTGTATTACCCTTCATTGTGTAATTGTGGCTGTGGTGTATGCAGGTGGAGATGTAGAGTGTAATGTACTTTGTATATTTATATACAGGACACATATATGTGATACATGCATGAACATAGTCACTCTAACTCACACTGATACAAAAGGACATACACAGTTTCAGGTTGCACCATGATAGTAACATGAGAGCCCTTGGTGAGAGTGGTTGTAAAGTGACATGTTGTTACTGTAGTGTGTGTTTGAGCCTGTGCTATATTCACACAACATTGGTTTGTAAACACTACTGTGGCCGTAGCAAGTGGTAATGCTATGGATTTTGTTATAAATGGTTATACAAAAATGATATTTGATTTAAAGCAATGAGTACTAATACATATATATTTTATTTATTTGTTGCACAAATTGTGTTTGCAGTTCTGGTCTGGTTCTGGGTCTAGATTTTTAATAGACATCAATATTTGGAGTTTATTGATATAATTTACCTGAATCAGAATAAATATTTATTACTTTATTGTACATACATATTGTTAGAAAAGTTAAATAGTACATGCACCTACATTTGAGTACCAGAAGGAAAAGGTGAAGAAGGGAGATATGGGTAATATAGAAAGAAAGAAAAACAACAAAAACAAATGATATATAAAGAATAATAATTGCACACTTTACACAAAAGAAAAAAAATGCAGTACAGATACAAGTAAATATTTAAATTTTTATAAATTTGACTGTTTAGTTTTTGTAAAATAAGTAGATAAATAAAGATGTTAGTAATATATAATTACTTGAAACAAATATTTTCTAGTCTGTGACTTAAATGCCGAAAGGGAAACAGATTTGGTTTGTTATAGATAGCAGTTAGTAGTTCACTTATATGTTTATACTCATAAATTACAGATAGTTCAGTTTGTCTCTAATTCATGTCTTTAAATATTTGATGCCCTTTCCCTATAAGTTCAGTTATGATAGAATATGATTATGATTTATATAAAATAAAGAAATCATTTATTTATTGGAATAAATCCACAGCTATTATTATAACTAAACACTAAAATAAGTCAATTAGAATTTTATTGCTTGAAGCAAAACTGATATTAGTGATTGTTTATTAGGAGTCCATCTTCATTATCAATCATTAGGAATCTTATTATTTATTTATACACTTTATTGTACACCACAACAAATAAATTGGAAGCAAAAAAAAAAAAAAAACAAATTGTAACATACAAGAGCTTAGTAGCGATCTCTTCCAGGGGACCCTTGGGTTAAGTAGAACTGTAACAATGGTGTGGGTGGTGCACTATTCTATAGTTAAATACATACTAATAATACATATGAAGACAAAGACAAAAGATTTACACATCATAAAAACATCTAAAAGTAATATATATGCAATCTATAAACTAATACATATTATATAATGAATACATAACAATGATTTAAATACATACATTAATTATTATTTGACAAGTAGTATTGCTTTACAGATTTTTTAAAAATATGACTAATGATTTGGATTCTTGAATATTTAAAGGTAATACATTCCATAATTTAATCTTAACATTGTATTTATATATACAGAAGTTTTAGGATACTTTTGGATCTGTTTGTATATTTCCCACCTTCTGTAGAAAGTGAGATGTTTATTTCGTTGTTTAATTTCTGTTTTGTAAAGAAAGTAAGGAACATACTTGACACAGAAATACAAATAAAAATACTAATTTCAACAGTCCTACATTTTCCACAAAAAAAAAATAGAATAAAATATTAGTGAATAAAAATAAAATATTAATAATTAAATTAGTATTCACTGGTTAAATAATTTTAAACAGGTCATAACATTTATTAAAGGTATATGAAATCTTTAAAGGATTAAATATGAGGTAAAGTGCCGCATAACTATTATAAGGAGTATTAAACAGTGTATAAATTTATATTTTGAACAACTTGGTTGCATATGGTTTATCCCAGGCACTTTTGTTAATTAGTTTGACAAATTTGTTAAATTAGTTGTTTATATATATGTGTTTTCATTTTTGTGAAATAATTTGTCTTAAAAGGTTTTCTGTATATAATTCTTTTTGTTATGAATAGATTCTAACCAAATACCTTTCTTTGCGAGTTATGTGGAGCATTATGGTGGATGATGGTGATCGCTATCAGCATGCAAGCAACCTGAAGGCATTAAATACAAGATGATCGCTATCAACATCTACGGAACCTGAAGGTATTGAACATGAGTTGAAAAAAAGGTAATCGCTTTCAGATTATAAGAAACCTGAAGGGGTTAAGTATGTGTTAATCGAGCCAGATGTTTAAGACATAAAAGCCTATTGCCAGGTATTCGGGCATTTATGATGATATATTTTAAGATGATAATCTCGCTAAAATGTATGGGTTAGCGAATATTGTGTAACTGTGTAGTATTGATATGGACAAACTTGCTAGAATTGATGGGTTAGAAAGTACTATGTTACTGTTAGGATGTTTATATACAATCTTGCTGAAATTGAGGGGTTAGAAAGTATTATATTACTGTTAGGATATTAATAGACAAACTTGCTAGAATGGGGTGGTTTAGTAAGTATGGCCGAACTTACTTTTACTTTTACTTTTTTACAGTAACATATAATTAATGGAGTTGCTTTTTACCCCGACAATATAAAGTATTGTGTCATTCGAATCTAACCTCTAATATAAATAAATTCTTCTGCACAACTAGTACAGCTTAATATGGATGATATATTTGTATGGCATTGATTTTATATTTAGTACAGAAAGAGTTAAGTGTAAGAAATATGCTTATACATAAAGAATATAAAGAAAATATTTGAATATTATTTGAATGATTAAAATATCTGGATTGAGAATACTATCAGCTCTGCAGTCTTGAATGACAAGACTGAGGTTTAATAATGTGAAATTGAAAATGTATAAAGGATTGATCGCAGAGTTTCTTGCTGGTTCTTCTCGGTAAGAGCAATATTCCGCACAAATTGTAGATTCATTAAACATATTGAGCATTAACGATTCAAAAGTACTTAAAAGAGGTAATTTGAATAAAGATTATTTTAATTTGATGAGTTAATTTTGTTAATGCATCATCTACATCGCACTCCGTGACTGAAGGGTGCAGCGTTGCGATAGTCGGTGTCGCAAAATGAATGGTTTGCATACACTATACTCCGTGGACGTTGTACTGTCACGATAGTAAGCGATTTGATGAGTTGATTTTGTTGTTGTACCATCTACATCGCACTCCGTGACTGAAGGGTGCAGCGTTGCGATAGTCGGTGTCGCAAAATGAATGGTTTGCATACACTATACTCCGTGGACGTTGTACTGTCACGATAGTAAGCGATTTGATGAGTTGATTTTGTTGTTGTACCATCTACATCACACTCCGTGACTGAAGGGTGCAACGTTGCGATAGTCAGTGGCGAAATGAATGGTTCGCATATACTGTACTCCGTGGACGTTGTACTGTCACGATAGTAAGCTATTGATGAGTTGATTTTGTTGTTGTACCATCTACATCACACTCCGTGACTGAAGGGTGCAACGTTGCGATAGTCAGTGTGGCGAAATGAATGGTTCGCATATACTGTACTCCGTGGATGTTGTACTGTCACGATAGTAAGCGACTTGATGATGACATCGCACTCCGTGGTTTGGTGCCGTGATGATCGACGATGAGCGATGGCTGCCGGGTGTGTTGACGGCTGCCGGGTGTGTTGACGGCTGCCGGGCGTGCTGACGGCTGCCGGGTGTGCTGACGGCTGCCGGGTGTGATGACGGCTGTCAGGTGTGTTGACGGCTGCCGGATGTGTTGACGGCTGCCGGGCGTGTTGACGGCTGCCGGGTGTGTTGACGGCTGCCGGGCGTGCTGACGGCTGCCGGGTGTGTTGACGGCTGCCGGGTGTGATGACGGCTGTCGGGTGTGTTGACGGCTGCCGGATGTATTGACGGCTGCCGGGCGTGTTGACGGCTGCCGGGCGTGATGACGGCTGCCGGGTGTGTTGACGGCTGCCGGGTGTGCTAACGGCTGCCGGGTGTACTGACGGTTGCTGGGTGTGTTCTTGGCTGCCGGCGACACTTAAGCGGACGCCTATCAGTGATAAGAATGAAGAAGGATTCGGCATGTCCAGGAGTGGAGAAGAGGAAGGCTTGTGGTTTATTCACCGGTAAGATGGAAGATATTGGGTAAGGATAAAACTGAAGTTGAGGCTTAAATAAATATCCCTTTCAGGGATAATATCAGATTTGTAAAAGCGACTGATAGCTTAAAGCAGGTGACACTGTCGGGACGGCAGTGAATCTGGTGGCACTACGTGGGGAAATTTGTCAAGTAGTCAATCACATGAGCTAACTACAAGTCTGGGCGTCTCCAGGATTCAGTAGATGTGTCGTTTAAGTTGTAGTGGTAACTAATTGGACTGATTAGACTTGGATAAAGCATAACAACAGGAGGGATAAACGGTGCCATTGTTACTGTACGATTGTTATTGACTTTAAGTTTCTTTTAGTGTATTTATGATTTGGATTTGTGCTTTTAGGGCATGATATATTTCGCTGTAGGGGCTCCACAACAATAACTAGCAGAGTTCAATCCTGCTGGGGCAGTAGACCGGTTCCGAGCGCTGCGAGCGCGCCGCCTGCAGTGCCGCATGCGACCCGGCCCCAGTTATCAGCGCGCCCTCATTGCGAAGCCACATCACTGTGCAGTATTTCCCTACTTACGTAGACAACCATCCTACTAATTTTGTAAATGTGGAAGTTTGTGAGTGTGGATGTATGTGTGTTGCTCTTTCGCGGCCGACTCGCTGGGCCGGTATTGGTGGGGTTTGGCACATTTATCCGTTGTACACCGGAGTGACATGTGGACTTTAAAATTTATGTTGGTTCTACGGGAATAGAATGACAAAAAAAAAAAAACGTCATTTATTACCGACCAATTACGCGACAGCAGTTTACGTGGGCGGGGTTGCGGGTAAAAGCCAGTATAAATAGTTTAGCCTTTATCACTTGGTTTGTTATAGTTATAATTGAATTCCAATAAACGATACTAATTTAATTAGTATACAGCAGATAACATCATAATTTAATATTGTTTTGTCACCAACGAAATGTACACATAGGTACATTAGTAAACATTGGGAATGTGAAACTAAAGTGATGGGAGTCAATAAAAAAAAAAATTTTGGAGAACACTTAAGTTTTACCCGTAACAGAAGTAGTAATCCATAGTTGCACTTTAAAGTAATGGTCATATGTAAAATTAGTTTAAATTTATTTGCAGGTTCTGAATGTCTTTTTTTTGCCGAGTGTAAAGTGGTATCCCGTGCATGAGGACATACACGCGTTCAGGATGGACGAGTGTAAAGCGACGAGATATTTTGTATCGGCAACACTGGGCGGATGGGGAGATAAGATGGCGGCGAGCTACAAGAACTTAAGAAGGATGTGTTCGATGGAAATGTATAATAATATAATATAAAGAGGGATCTTTTGTAAAGTAGATTACTGATTACAATGTACGGAAATATATTTAAGGAAAGTTAATACTATAGTTTTATTACACAAATTACTCCGTAAGGTTGTACCGCTGCAAGGTTATAGTAAAATTAAATGTTGTTTAATTTATTTATTGCAAGTAACTGTTATTATTGTGAAAAGTGTTAAATATTTCTTCAATGTTTTCAATATGAAGATTGAGGTTTAGTAAGGTAATATTTTTTATATTTTTTAAGGCTGTAAATTTAGCATTTGATCGTTACTTTTGGATATTCAAATTTAGCAGTGTTAATGTTAGTAATTTTAGCTTGACAAACGGATTTGTAAAATAGACCATCCTCATTTTTCAGGAAGAAATGAGGGTGGTATATTCTACTAAGCCACATACAATTTATTTAAATGTGGGTGGGTCAATTTATTTAAATCGCCTTTTACGACACCTCAATAAGAAAGAAAGATGGTACCTATATTCTACTCAGCCGGGTACCACACGCCGGTCAACTTATCTTAGTCGCGTTTTACGACACCTCAGTAAAAAGGATGGTATATTCTACTCAGCCGAATACCGCAAGGCGGGTCAACTTCACTTAGTCGATTTTTGCAACACCTTGGTTTATTTATAAGATTTTAAGTTAATAAGAAATTAAGAAGTTTATAAGTAATTAAGAAGTTTATAAGAAATTAAGAAGTTTATAAGAAATTAAGAAGTTCATAAGAAATTAAGGTTGTCTATTCTACTCATTAGGATGCCACACGGCGGATTTAGTACAATTCTATACCATAAAAACCTTACAGTTCTTTCCTGAAAGAACTGTAAGGTTTTTACAGGATAAGACTCCACGACCAAAATGGTGGAGTCTATCTCCTGAAGATGCTTCGGTTGCGGGGAGAAACGATTGTTGAGTTTGTGATAGTGAACGTATATAGTGCTTGTGTATCGTGGTGGCGGTGGTGGAGGTTTGTGCATGTGTTTTTACGAATCCTGCATGTATCAGGTATGATAACCGATTGTCCACTTACATTTAGCATTATATATATTTTCTATTTTACTTCATCGCGGATTATAGCAAAATAATTTTATTATTGTCGCCATTGACTTCCGCTTTGTATTTTATAGCAACACAGTCATGAAACAAGAGTATCGCGCCCTTTTTGATTAAAATGATACCAACACTGTGACGTGTTGTTTCCCGTTGAGTCTTCCTATTGATAAAACGTTTCAGTTACATGCAGTCTTGTTCGTCATTCAAGAGAAGTGCATCTCGGAACGGGAATTGTGGTATCCCTATTATATCGTGTTATTGTATATAGTGTGCGCTAACATTATTACTTTTGTATTATGGATCTCCGCAAAGTAACGCCTAATTCTATAAATTATGCAAATGATAATAAATAATTGCTGAAAAAATAAATATAATAAATAAACTCTATACTAAATAAAAAATGTACATTTTTCATATCTACTCTCACCTTGACAATGTCAACATAATATATCGTAATTTATATCAGAAAAATATATCGGACGCAAACATATCTTAAAAATATCGCACATACTAATTGGTGTCCGGTACATTGGTGTCGAAAAATCGGTTTTGTTTTAATGTCCAAAGTAATTACATGTCCATATTTGGACCAGACGTGTTGCATTCATAAAGTATGTAATGAATTGTCCGAATATCATTTATTTTTTAATACGATTTTCATCTGACTGTAGGCTACAATTTATTATTTTTAAAGTGATCATTTATACTGAAGTATCCGCCGTGTGGTATCCGGCTGAGTAGAATAGACCACCCTCATTTTTTACCGAGGTGTCGTAAAAGGCGACTAAGGTAAGTTGAACCACCGTGTGGTATCCGGTTTAGTAGAATAGACCACACTCCTTCTTACCGAGGTGTCGTTAAATACGACTAAGGTAAGTTGACGTCAGGCAGGCGGTCGGTCGTAAAAAGGCAGCCAAATCATTTTACAGCATGTTTATAACATGTTGTGCCGACCCCACTTAGAGTGGGATAAGGGCAGGAGGAAGGGCTGAAGTATATTCACCTTTACTTAGTGCGAGTTTTTTCTAACCTACTCGATAGCGTTAGCGTAACGCAACAAAGCGTCGCGTAACAACATCCACTAGATGTCGCTTTATTTATTTCTATATAGTGGCTTTAAATCTGGAATATTTAAATCCAATGTTATTTTAATGCGGGCATGGACAACTTTGTAATTCCTATACATTTATTTATTTGTTTATTTTAAAATTTTACGACCGGCCGCCTGCCGGACATCAACTTACATTTGTCATATTTAACGACACCTCGATAAGAAAGAGGGTGGTCTATTCTATTCAATCGGATACCACACGGTAGGTCAGCCTAACTTAGTCGTCTTCTACTACATCTCGCTAAGAAACGAGGTTGGTCTATTCTACTCAACCGAATACCACACGGTAGCTCAACTTACCTTAGTCACCTTTTATGACATCTCGGTAAGAAACGTGGGTGGTCTATTCTACTCAACCCGACACCACATGTCAGGTCAACTTACCTTAGTCGCCTTTTACGACACCTCGGTAAGAAATGAGGGTTGTCTATTCAACTCAGCCGGATAGCACACGGCATCCTAATATTTACTGTCGCGTCGTTAAATTATAGATGAAATAATTGTCTACGTCACTTCGAAGAACTCATTTACTGATTAATTTTACGACCGGCCGCCTGCCTGACGTCATCTTACCTTAGTCGTATTTTACTACACCTTGATAATAAAAGACGGTGGTCTATTCTATTAACCGGAAACCACACGGTAGGTCAACTTACCTTAGTTTTATTTTACGACACCTCGATAAGAAAGAGCCACCCTCTTTCTTATCTATTCTACTCAGCCGTATAGCATACGGGATCCTAATATTTTGTTACAACATGTTTTTAATACAACCTCCTTCATAGAGTTGGTCATTAATATGAAAAAGCATTGTGGCTATCATATTTTTATGTGTCATTCATTGAGTTGTTGCGAAAGAGTAATGGGTTGGCTCTGGGAAAACTGCTTTTTATTTATTGAATAAGAATAAAGGAGAAAAAGCTGTGATGGCCTAGCGGTGCGACCGTGTGAATCTCTAGAGACGATGATGGGTTCAAACCCGGGCAGACACCAATAAGTTTTTCTATTAAAACTTATGTGTCTAATTGATAATTGCAAATTTATCACACGCTTTTCGGTGAAGGAAAACATCGTGAGGAAACCTGCATATCTCTAGAGAATTCTGGAGATATGTGTAACCTACCAATCCGCATTGGAGCAGCGTGGTAGGTCTTAGTTCCAATCCTTCTCTCCATAATGGAGAGAGGAGGCCTATGCCCAGCAGTGGGATAGTAACAGGCCGCTACTTACTTTAAAGGAGAAATAATATCGTTGTTTGTTATAATTTACTGTAGCGTTGTTAAATTATAGATGAAATACTTGTCTACGTCACTTCGAAGAACTCATTTACTGATTAATTATATTGTTGCTGAATCGTGATCAATTTAGGAATGTCTCATCACGCTGTTTCAGTAATAAAGCAATATGAAAAACAATCTATTGTCTGATGGACAATATTGTAACCTTGAATAGCCAATGTAAGACAATGGTCACACGACAATGCGCAATTTAGAATTGCACGGATAACCGCATTTAATAATTCTAAATCTAAATATTCCTTATTCAAGTAAATTAGTAAACAAGTGCCTTTGAATTGCAAGGATCAATATGATTAATAAATAGCATCATTGGAATAGCATTAACTGGTTCGGAATGTTGCTCTTACCGAGAAGAACCAGAAAGAAACTCGGCAGTCAATCTTTTAAATATTTTAACTTATTATATCACAGACTTGAATGAAATTGAAATAATTTTTTAATCCAGGCATTTTTATCATCCAAATAATCTTCAATTGTGTAATATGCTTTACGTATAAGCATATCTCTTATACTTAATTTAAACCTTTCTGTAGACTGGTCTATTAGGGATTGCGGAATTTTATCGTGGAAGCGAATACAAAGGCCATCGAATGAGTTGTTACGAGTAACTCTGCTGAGTCGCGACACAGGTATCACGAGCTTTTTGTGACATCTCGTATGTCTGTGATTTACTTCAAATTTTGTCTGATACATATGGATATTTGTTCCGTACGAATAGAATATTACTGTATAAATTTAATACTTTTTTGCTTTTAATTTTAATGTATTTTAAGGGAGTATAAAATTCCTATGCTCTTGTTCGCATTCGTTAAATGTCGACGTCGAAATATAGGATTGTAGGTAACTTACTTAAAAACAAGTGTCAATGTGTAAATAATTCTCTCATAACAAATTAAGATCATTAAGCCTACTACATACGGGTGCGGTATAATAAACGATTTAATCGCAATTTGTTATAGTGATATCCGATGATATGATAGAAATATAAATATGAACTGTCGGGTATTTATGAACATTCAAATTCAAAAATATTAAAAATTAACCATATTTATTTATAATTATTTCTGACAGTTACTATAGTGCCGTTATAATCTTAGATACAGATTTATACGAATATACTAAATGCTAAAATCTGCCTCTTATCCTTTCACGGATAATCCGCTGAATAGATCTTGATTTAATATGATAATATTGAGGGCTTATATACCTTCATCAAATTTACAACTAAACTATCCCGTTTTATCATCGGGTAAACTAAAAACAATACGTTTACATTTTATATTTTAAAAAAAATTGTAAAGTAGTGAAAAATTACTTATTCCCAGGATGTTGCGTTTGTCAGGCGAAACCTACTTTAGGAATTCTGCAGATATATTTTGCAAATATCACCAAGACGCACGATCGCGGTAAAAATAGCAAACCTGATATAAATTGAACGAATTGTAACAGGTAACAAAGAATGGTGCTGAATTTATATACTATGTTTAATACTTCCGATATAGACATTAGTTATTCGGTAATTCACAGTTAATTAGTCCTTTTTGTAAAAATGTATGAAGCTATATAACGCATCTGTGTAAGGGAGACTTTATTAACGTTCATGTCTTGTATATATGTGATTAATTAAACTGGTTATAGATTATTCTTCGTATATCGTTTATAACATTACTATTGCTTAAGGCAATACCTTAACTTGTCAGCTCCTAATTTAATTAAGTATCCGGTTACGAAATAAATAATAAGATTAGAAACATTTGGTAGTAGTATTGCCATGGTAGAAAATTCATTCTGATCGAACCGTATAAGGCCCTAAGGGCTAGCGGTACTTGATAGCGCATTAGCTCTACAATCTTTGGGAACTAGGAGGAATATTTTGTATGTATATATAAATATATTTTCTGAATCTCGAAAACGGCTCCGATTTTCCTGAAATTCAGCATGTAGGGGGTTTTGGGGGAGAAACATCGATCTAGCTAGGTTTTATTTTTTAAAAGTTCGTTTTATACCTGTTTTTGGGCATACAAATTATTAACATTTACATTTAATATAAAACACTATGCCATAAATTGTCAAGTCAGCGTAGCTAATTCAGGGAACGAGTGGTCTCGAGAAATGAAAATACCTAGGATAAAGCCACACCTACCCAATATTTTTATTTTTTGCAACTTCTTTTTTTTTAAAGTTTCCTTATTATTTTGTAAAAAAATACCGAGCAAGGATTAGTCAACCAGGTACTTGGATTAAAACAACATAAATCTATCATTAATTTTACTATAAAGATTTCCGAAATGTAACGCCTGCTTCTATCATCAACCCTGCCCTTATCCCACTCTTCGTGTTTTTGGCACGTATTACTCGCTTCTATTCTCTGCTATCATTCGTCAATCCTGGCGCTACCACTTTCTTTTCCATTCTGTCCTCATTCGTGAACTAATACTTTTTTATGCCATATATAAGTATGACATATACTTCACACAATCCAACCATTTCTTTTAGGCCTCCCTCTATTCACATATCTATCCACATTCATATTTAACATTCGTTTGGTCACATAATTTTCATCCCTCCTCATCACTTGTCCATACCATCCCAATCTTGTACCTCTTATCTTTTTTATAATTTGCGCTACTTTCAGACTTCCCCTTATATACTCATGTCGTATTTAATTCAATATTGTCACCTTAACATTCTTATCTCATTTGCACTCTTCTTTCTTCCGTCTTTTTCATTGCCTAATCTGATCCATGAAATACGACAGTTCCTACGACCGTTTCATAGATATTTCTGTAAGCAATATACTTGCATTTATGTACAAATAGCTGTAATAATAAATGTGCGCTCAGTGCAGAGTCAGTGAAAGTGTTCAATGCGCTAATAAGACATTCTTCCGTGTGCGACGGATAGCCGTCGTAAACAACATGCTCCAGATATTTACTAGTCTGCTAGTATCACCATGTAACTTGATAAAAATAGGATACATTTTGTTTCCCTCTTTTGACTAATCACAATATTTCAAGGTATACATCGTTCATCTAAATAATGACTGGGTCATTAGCACAGTGGGTAGTGACCCTGCCTTCAGCTCCGCGGTTAGTGGGTTCGATTCCCGCCGTGAGCCAACATTTTCTATAAATGAATTGGTTCGTCTTTGAGTATACTAGTATTTAAATGTATTTAGGTATATATTCACCAGTTGTCTGTCTACCATAACACAAGTATTAAGTTACTTACTTTGGGGACGGACGACCGTGTGTGTAAGTGCCCCATATATTTATTTATTAATTTAAGACAAATTCCCTAAAAGCTGTCTGTCTGTATGTGATCGATTTTCTCAAAATGCTGAACTGATTTTTGAACGGTTTATACTTAAATTCAAATTCAAAATAATCTTTATTCAAATAAAAATTTTTTTATAGAGGTTATCAATATAGCAATGACGGCTTCGATCGGTTTGTCACTGTCTTTATGGATAAAATGATTTCCTTTCGATATAATATAGCACTTCAAAAACAGCGTCGTTAGGTTAGTTTGCAAGACAAAAATCAATAACAATACTTGAATATACAACTACTAACTAGTAGTAAGCTTAAGCTTGCTTAAATATTAAGGTATCATTTTACATTGTAAGTAAAAAAAAAAATATATGGTAATATATGGCTCCTTGCTACTGCTGAAAAACAGTGTTGTGCAATAGAATTTTGTCTTTCAATTTATACTGAGCTGAGCCATTTTCTTCTTCTTGTAGTATGCAGTATATTTATATGATATTGTTTTACGTTATTGGTGTTTTTTTGTATTGTGTTATGTGTTAAAATTTAGTTTTAGTTAACAACTGTGTATCGCGGAAGGTGAAATAAATGTTTTTTCTTTCTTTCTTTCAAAGTCGTAAACAAAATCCGTAGTTGTTCGAGAGTTTGGTCACCTTATAAAACATTGCAATACGATCTAGAACAATCTAACGCGTCAAGTGGTCACGAAAAATGCACGATGCACTGGTTTTATGAGTGCTAGTAGCGGAATTTAATGTTTTTTTGCACTCACTGACTTATAAGCCATTATATAACACCTAAGCATTTTCTTGTACATAATAGCTTTCGAGCATATGAAGCGTTTCAGTATTCCCTTCTTCTCGGCTTTTGGCTTTAAAATACACCATATTATAGAACATGCAAATAGTAAAAAATGTGCGTGGTCTATTCTACTCAGCCGGATACCACACGGTGAGTCAACATACTTTAGTCGCCTTTTACGACACCTCGGTAAGAAATGAGAACAATTAGCATTATAGCTAAATGTTTAGCCATGTGGTATCCGGCTAAGTAGAATAGTACCACCCTTATTTCTTACCGAGGTGTCGTAAAAGGCGACTAAGGTAAGTCGACCCGCCGTGTGGTATCCGGCTGAGTAGAATAGACCACCCTCATTTCTTACCGAGGTGTCGTAAAAGGCGCCTAAGGTAAGTTGACCCACCGTGTGGTATCCGGTTTAGCAGAATAGACCACTCTCCTTACCGAGGTGTCGTAAAATACGACTAAGGTAAGTTGACGTCAGGCACGCGGCTGGTCGTAAAAACGCATCCAAATCTTGTTACAACATGTTTATAACATGTTGTGCCGACCCTACTTCGAGTGGGATAAGGGTAGGAGGATGATGATATAATGCTAAATGTATAGTACTAAGCATTTTTATAAGGTACTAGGATGTCCAGTCCGCTTCATCGAGCTTGATTAAAGCTATATTAATTACAGCTATAAAATCGGACCAGCCTTTTCAGTTTTAGGGACATATAGACAAGCATTCTATATCATTATATATAAGACTAGTTGTGCCTGCGGTTTCGCTTGCGTGGACCAAAGTTTAAGTGGCCGCGTGTCACTAAGTTTTTCCTATGTAAAAACCGACCCAACGGGAATTTAATCATAATGGACTATTAACTTAAACTTTCCCAAAGAATTACTCTATCGTTTAGTAAAAGTTATACAAAAATCCATTTAGTAGATTTAGAGGAAATCGATCACATACATACGGCTTTCGAGGGCTTCGTTTTGTTTTTAAGGATTACCGGAAGGAAGGATTACTCATTTTAAAATTGTACATGTAAAAATTAGTAATATATGAAAAAATGCAATTTAAAAAAAATAAAAAAGAAAGAAAGCGCCGTTGATATATGGGACACGATCCCCGGTTTCAAACATTTTGGTCCGCCCGTTGAGTTATCACAACTTGACGGCTAAAATATCATTTGCTTTCAATTCTACATTTTAGCAAAAACAACACCGCCCACGTGCAGAATTTCGTGAATATCTTTGGAACCGATTCCGAGATTCAAATAATAAATAAGATTAACTCATTTAAATATTAAAAAAGATTAATACTGTTTCTAAAATTATGAAATAGAAACGTCTGACCTAAATAAAAATTGAAATTCATTTCGATAAAAGAAACAATGATATCAATTATACCGTGTGATATTAATTCTGATCACAGCGGCGTCTAGAGCCGCTCACTGATGGACATTCTGTAATGCCAAGGTGATATAAATCTTATCACATCGTATTTTGGTTGCTTATCGTCTGCAAGCTATCTAGTCCAAATCGCTACGTGATAACTGACAAGCAATTCCACGCGTCAATTATTACAGTAGAGTTTATTAAAGATGATCACAAAACCGCGTTTTAAACGACGCAATAGTTACGCTCTAAATATGATAGAAAAAAACATTCTGCAAATTCTGTATATATTCATTCTGTATTTATAAAAGTAAACTATATATGACTCAAAGTATAGTGTAATTAAAGTATTCAGTCTCCTTTTAGCTTTGCCATTACAGCAGTTTAAAAACACTATTAAGGAGAGACTGATACAGAAAGCCTACTATACTGTTGAGGATTATTTAAACGATAAGAATGCGTGGATATAGATATTGGTCGACCCTGTACAAGATAGAAACGATTAAATGTAACTAGTATTAAGAATTGTATTTTTAAAAGAGCAACCGCCGAGTTTCTTGCTGGCTCTTCTCGGTAGGAACAGCTTTCCGAACCAGCAGTAATGTTAACGATTCAAAAGCACTTGTTTACAAGTTTATTGGAATAAAGAATATTTTGAATTTGAATTTGAATATAGTAGAATTGTTCCATATGTACATTACGTAAAAGAAACTTTGTAGCCCTTTTTAAACACATTGCCCACCTGCAGTGTTGGATTCGATATAATTAAAGTACACCTCGAGCAGAAAGATTAGCTATTGTAAAACTTACTAATACTTAGGTCCAATTATTAAAGCAAAGAAGAGAGATGGGTTTGAATAACGATCAGATATCGTCATTTCCACATTTCTCTACTTAGTCGATACCTGATTGGTTTTAAAAACCCATCTCTCCCCTCCGTTTCGGTGGACACCAAACCTAATGAGATATTGAATTAAGTTATTAGACAATGAATAAACTTGTAAGTATAACTATGCTTAAGTTATATTAATTGGGTGCATTATAGGACTTGTACAATATAAGTAAACTTTTTTAGTATATGTGTCCATCCACAACGCCCTAAACCGGTTTAAATTACGCGCCTTAGTTTATTTATTTATTCGAATCTCCAACAGCATTACATATTAAATAATCTAACAAATATCCCATAAAGCTTTAAATTTTGTAGTATTTATTATACGAGATCACATCATTCTTAACTAGTGTTACAATTATAAGTAATTACAATAAATAACCATTTCAAACATAAAAACTGACACAAGAGAAAATGAGAACAAAAACAAAAAGTCAAATATTACAAACTCTGAAATCAACGCGCTATTATAAGATAGTTATAGATTGTTTAATTATATTGAATGAATATATAAATAAACTGAGTCTAATTTCCCCGTTAAAACTAGACTAAACATCACTAAACGTTTATCAAATTGGCGATATTGTCTTCAATGTAACGTTTAAGTATGGTGTTATAAGTCACTTACAGAGTATGCAATGGCTCTTTATGCATTTGACGTGAATTCTCCGTAACCCAGAAATGCATTATTTCAAATTCAAATACAAAATATTCTTTACTCGACTGGACAGTTTACAGTACTTTTGAATCGTTAATTTTAAAGAAGCTACCACTGATTCGGAAACTTTTAACAGAGTATGACAATAAAATATCGCTTCATCATGTTGGCTTATTCTCTCTATATCTACATCATGAATGTCGAAGCTTAGTGATATTATTTTGGCGCCATTTTTAACTATTCGTTCGTGGTTCGTCAATAAACGTCCGTCTGTAGCTTCCCTTAAGCCCATCGTTGTATAGCCCTCAAGGGCGTTACAAAACTATCAGATATCGAAACAGAGTCGACGGCCTTTGACATATTAAAAAGGAAATCATTGCGTAGTAATTAATTTACATGAAATATACTTGACACTTAAATGAAATGTACTTAAGATATGATCAAGTATTAATGGCGCGAAATTATAGTACTCAAGAAGTATTTGACTCTCCTTTAAGGGACGTTATAGTAACGGCCTGTTTTCCACTGCTGGGCATAGGCCTCCTCATTCCGGATTAGGGAAGGGGGATCCAATCCTCGTAGCCTTTTTTTGCTCAGCAGTGGGATAGCCAAAGAGCGTTAATTCATCATCCTGCCATTATTCCACTCTAAGTGGGGTCGGCACAACATGTTATAAACATGTTGCAACATGACTTGACTTTGTATTTTACGATCGGCCGCCTGCCTGACGTATTTTACGATACCTCGGTAAGAAAGAGGTTGGTCTATTGTAGTCAACCGGAAACCACACGGCGGGTCGACTTACCTTAGTCGCCTTTTACGACACCTCGTTAAGAAATGAAGGTGGTCTATTCTACTCAGCCGGACACCACACGGCTAGCCAAAGACCGTTAAATCAATATTCATAAACCTTTCCTATATGTTCTCGCCATTCCATTTTCATTATTTAATTACAACAGTTTTCCTTTGCCCGAAACAAATCTGAAATTATCTGAATGACTCAAGAAATTCTCGGAGCACCGATAGTTTGACATTTCCGAAGGCACTTTATCATTTTATTTTCGGATAATGGACATTCATTTGTATGAATAATCAGAAAGTACGCGATGGATAAAGTAACTTTATCTTTTGAAAGATACTTGATATCTGAATTAAAATGCCTACATCTTGCCTGAAAATACATGATTGCTGTGTCCCGCAGTTAACAGGCATTAAGATATAGTGGACTATAGACAAAAAAAAAATTTTTCTTATAAAAACCTTCACCTGCCAGTACCAAAGACAAAAAAGAATTAACGAAATCGATCCATTCGTTCACGCGCGATGGCCAAAGGTTGTAGATATTCATTTATATATAACATATTATAAAACAAAGTCGCATTCTTTGTCCATATATCCCTATGTACGCATAAAACTTTAAAACTACGCAACAGATTTGATGCGGTTTTTTTTTAAAAGATAGAGTGATTCCAGAGGAAGGTTTGTACGTATAATAACATTCAATACGGAGTAGAGAAATACTGCAATTTTTGAGGTTTCTGTAAATAATTACATTTTTTTCCGCTTACATTGCAAACGCAGGCTAAACCCTACGAGATTTATCAAAATAATGTACTAAGTATTTGTATACCTTGAAAAGGTCTACAGAAAACTCCGCGATAGTATATGTCTATCTCTTATGGATAACCCGCAATAGCATTTTTTGTCATTTCCTTTTTTCGAAAAATAATGCCTTATGTTCAAAGCAATTTTTATAGAATACAGCATTAATACTTATCCAATTAAGTACCTTAAATATATAGTTGATTTAATATAGATTAATATGGCCGTTTACAGCTTGTGCGAAGCAGGGGCAGACCGCTAGTTTTCTTATAAAAACCTTCACCTGACAGTAACAAAGACAAAAAAGAATTAACGAAATCGATCCATTCGTTCACGAGCGATGGCCAAAGGTAGTAGATATTCATTTATATATAATTAAACTATACTATTTAACTGATAAGCAAACTTCTTCACTCTCTTCGGAGGAGGGAAATGAAGCTAACCACCACGTTGCTCCAATGCGGATAGGTAGTTCCGCCACACATATGCCAGGAATTCTCCAGAGATCGAGGTCCAATATAATCAATTGTAAAGTGAATTAAGCATACTAGTTCTCTAATCCAGTTGTCACTGTCGTCCAGAAACGGTAGGATGTCACTGAAAATCAGTGCCAAGGGTTTTGCCTTAGCAAAAGCTGAGTGACATACCGTTTTGCATGTCACACTTCCATGCATGAATAATAGGGGCGGGACACGTATCTTTTTAGTTATTTTTGTATGTTTTTAAATATTCTACCCCCCCCCCCCCTTTAATTTAACTTTCTTATTTCTTTTAAATTTATTTATTTATTTTTAATTTTATTTTAATTGTTTATTACTTTCTTTTTTTTTTCTCTTTGTTATGATATTTAATTGTTTGTGTGCATGAAAGTGTTATATGTAAATAAATGCTGTTTGATTTGATTTGATTTGATTTAGTTTTCAAAGAACCGTCCGTGGTTTAAACTGTTAACCCAACTTTTGATTAGATGAAAAAAGAACTTGTAAATAGCGAAAATAACATTTCTCGTATACAAATCATCATCTTCCTGCCCTTATCCCACTCTAAGTGGGGTCGGCACAACATGTTACAAACATGCTGTCACATGATTTGGCTGCGTTTTTACGACCTGCCGCCTACCTGACGTCAACTTACCTCTGTCGTATACGACACGTCGGTAAGAAAGAGGGTGGTTTATTTTACTAAGCCGGATACCACACGGTGGCTCAACTTACCTTAGTCGCCTTTTACGACACCTCGGTAAGAAATGAGGTTGGTCTATTCTATTCAACCGGATACCACACGGCGGGTCGACTTACCTTAGTCGCCTTTTACGACACCTCGGTAAGAAAAGAGGGTGGTACTATTCTATTCAGCCGGATACCACACGGCGTATTTCTCTTATACAAATGACCATGCCCTAATTCACCTAGGTCGATAAATTCTGATCATATACTACGTCCATTAATTTCTCTATATGTACAAGTCTCGATCAATGTTTTTCATGTTAACTAATTATATTATGTTCTAAGATTATCGCCCACTTGTAAACACTGCTATTTATTTAAGTATTTCACTATTTGTACCCTTGAAGTTGCAAGTTAACTTTTAACAAGTTACTGGCTTGCACTATAAGATAAATAATAAATAAATAGTAATTGTAACACTGTAACTAAGAAAAAAAAGCCCTGGACCAGATGGCATTACAAATGAAGCAATAAAAGTCGCAGGGGCGTTTTTGGCATCACCACTCACATATTTATTTAATCAAATAATGATAACTAAAATCGTACCTAAACAATGGACAGAGTCACATGTAATACTGCTCTATAAAAAAGGTAACCCCAATAGTCAGGTAGTCTTTTGCCAAGCTTATATAAGCTGTTCTCATCATGTACATTAAAAAGAATCACTAAGCAATTGGATGAAAACCAGCCATATGAACAAGCAGGTTTTAGAAAAAGGAACTCCACATATTCAAGTTGTTGAACAAATTATCGAAAAATATAGAGAGTATAGAAAACCGCTTTATTTGGCCTTTATAGATTATAAAAAAGCCTTTGACAAAATTTCCCATAATGCGATATGGAAAGCTTTAGCTGCATGTAAAGTCGATTCCACATACATTAATATACTAAAAAATATATATGACCATAGTACAAGCAAAATAAGATTAGAGACTCTAGGTCGTAAAATAAATATTAATAGGGGAGTAAAGCAGGGCGATCCAATTTCCCCTAAAACTTTTTACAGCAGTATTAGAAATGGTTTTCAGAGATCTGAGCTGGGAAAATAAAGGAATAAACATTAACAAAAAGCTTCTAAGCCACTTACGCTTTGCCGATGACAAAGTGATATTTGCGAAATCAGCTAAAGAACTTGAAGTTATGATACACTCCTTAAATTTATGTAGTGAAAAAGTAGGATTAGAAATAAATTTACAAAAAACAAAATTAATGACAAATAGTCATGAAACATCCATATTTATTGGCCAGACAAGTATAGAGTATGTGAATTCGTACATCTACTTAGGAAAACAAGTATCCTTTAATGTCAGTAACCATACAGATGAAATAAATAGACGTGTAAACTTAACTTGGAAAAAATTTTGGGCCCTTAAAGAAGTTTTTAAATGCAACCTACAAATATGCTATAAAAAGAAAGTCATGGATTCCTGCTTGATGCCATGCATCACTTATGGTTCACAAACATGGACTCAATCTAAGAAGTTAAATGAAAAGATTCGTATATGCCAGGCAGGAATGGAGCGATCAATGCTTAATATAAAGAGAATCCAAAAAATAAAGAACACCTATATAAGAAATAAAACAAAGGCAAAAGATTTTTTACAACATGTACGTGAATTAAAATGGCGTTGGGCAGGACACTTAGCTAGGGTTGAAGAGGAAAGATGGACACGTGTGACTACTGCATGGGCAGGACCCGGGGGAACGCGCGCTCGGGGTAGACCGGCGGTTTTCTTGATACTTGTTCCTGTTAATGTGGTATATAAAAGAAGGAAGCAAGCAGTAAATTGCGCATTGGGAGATGGCGCGTGCTTGGAAATTGATCGTGAATTAAAGGGATGATTCGTAGAAGAAATAAATATAAAAGTAATAGGGTTAGTAATAGGATCACGTTACCTAACGCTAGTAGAACTCCTGCACATCCATTCTTCGCATTTTGTAACATCGATGCTTCTACGTTTGCCTGTGCCTGGTGACGTTGTAAAAGCCGTTAGGGCTAACGATATATACACAGTTCGTAAAAAAAAAGAGGATGGAATGACGAAAACTAAATAAAGTTTAATAGTTGTGCAAGAACGTGTGATTTTGAAAAATGTTTGAGAGCCGAATGTCCAGCAATCCTCGACCGTCAATAGAAAAAAGGAGAATCGTCGAAATTATGCTTTATATTAAATATAATTTATGCATGTTTTTTAATACTAATTAACTACTCACCATCAGTTGAGACGGAACAAGCGCCAGCTGCACATTCGTTAGCAATTGTGTTGACAAGTGAGCGTCGCCCATTATTCTGTAAAAAATAACGGATAAAATAACAACCTTATTCCATTATGTTAAGGTTTATTTTTCTTTTATTTATTATGAATTTGTTTGTGATATAGATTTGTTATAGTTAATTGGAATTCAGAATACTGTTGATATGTCTATCGTAAAATGTGACGTAGCTAATTGTGCACATATAAGAGTATCGACATGACCGACTGCTTACAGATTGCAATAAGTATGTCGCGTATGACAAGCGATTACATAGGTTTATACCTTTAAAACATTTACCTCACCTAAGCAATAATGTGGTATTTATTTTTAAAATAAGTAGCTGACCGGGAAAACGTCGTTTTACTATATAAACTATTACTAGAAAATTTCTAGTGTCCATAAAAAAAATAAATTAAATAATTTTAGGGGTAAACAACTTATCACTTAGGGGTATGAGAAATAGATAGTAGCCGATTCTCATACCTACTGGATATGCATATATAATAAAATTTCATAAATATCGCAGCAGAAACTCTAAACACCAAAGTGCGCACACCAAGGTCGGGACCTCTAAAATAGCCCCTGCCTCCGCTAGACGATGCATCGGGAGCACCAGATGCATCGACCACCTCTAGGGAATATCAGGTGGGCGTTTAATAAACCTTGTTCGGAACGCCCGGAAGGTAACCGTTAAGGCATGAGATGGTCTTAAGTCTGCGCCCGAATTGCCTAAGGAGGACCGGATCCACCTTGCCACCTCTGCGAGATCACTTCCTCGCATAAGGAGGCCATCACTCCCCAGTGGGTAAGGAGACATGTCCGCTGAACCGCCCAAACCGGACAGTCAGCGAGCGTGTGAAGCACCGTGTCAAACTTAGAGCCGCACGCGTGGCACAGAGTTTGACAGAATCAGATTTAAGCAATCTCTACACCAGCTTTACTCAAGTGTGTTCCGCGGAACCCTAGGGTTCCACAATACCTCTGAAGGGGTTCCACAAGAAATTTGAAGAAAAAAAATTACCTCTCTCTGGTCGAACGTTTGACTCCGCGGCCGCGCGTAGGTATATTTATTTATTTGTATTTGTATAAACATGTGTTACAACAGCTGGTGTTTTAGTAAGATTTTTCTTTCTTAATATCTTCTATTATTCAATATTTACTACCCATACAATAGTTATTATTATTGTACTTGCCATTGGTAAAGTAAGTTAGAATTAGTAACTGTTACATTATACTATTATTACGCCGTGTGGTATCTGGCTGAATAGAATAGTACCACCCTCATTTCTTACCGAGGTGTCGTAAAAGGCGACTAAGGTAAGTCGACGCGCCGTGTGGTATCTGGCTGAGTAGAATAGTACCACCCTCATTTCTTACCGAGGTGTCGTAAAAGGCGACTAAGGTAAGTCGACGCGCCGTGTGGTATCTGGCTGAGTAGAATAGTACCACCCTCATTTCTTACCGAGGTGTCGTAAAAGGCGACTAAGGTAAGTTGACTCACCGTGTGGTATCTGGCTGAGTAGAATAGTACCACCCTCATTTCTTACCGAGGTGTCGTAAAAGGCGACTAAGGTAAGTCGACCCGCCGTGTGGTATCTGGCTGAGTAGAATAGTACCACCCTCATTTCTTACCGAGGTGTCGTAAAAGGCGACTAAGGTAAGTTGACTCACCGTGTGGTATCCGGTTAAGTAGAATAGACCACACTCTTACTTATCGAGGCGTCGTAAAATACGGCTAAGAAAAGTTGATGTCAGGCAGGCGGGCCGTGAAATACGTAGCCAAATCATGTGACAACATGTTTATAACATATTGTGCCGACCCCCCACTTAAAGTGAGATAAGGGCAGGAAGATGATGATGATGATATTGTACTATTATTATGCTTATTAATAAACAATACACTTTTAAAAACAATTGTTTTCTTGTAGGGTTCCATCAAGTATATAGCTTCCCAAAAAGGTTCCGTCACCAATATCGTTTGAGAATCACTCTGCTCTACACTACACACTTTAGTTCTGCTGAGATCCAACGCCTTCCCGTGATCTAATTGTCCTACGCGACAATATCTTAGCCTTTTCAATAATCTTCAATGCCAAGCTAACATTACAACGTTTAATCTAATAATTATCAGGTATACGGTATTCAGTGACAATATCGGAGGCTATCACGACATGTTTACACCATCAATCATATGTGAAACCATAAAATATTCTAATACCGTATATTGTTATTGAATAACAATAACAAAAACTTTAAAACTATATTTTTCTATTTTTGCCACTTAAAAATATAAATGACGGCCTTTTATTATCCCACAGCTGGGCATAGGCCTCTTCTCTCCGTTTTTTTTTTGGAGAGAAGGATTGGAGCTAAGACCTACCACGCTGCTCCAATGCGGATTGGTAGGTTACACATATCTCCAGAATTCTCTAGAGATATGCAGGTTTCCTCACGATGTTTTCCTTCACCGAAAAGCGTGCAATTATCAATTAGACACATAAGTTTTACTAGAAAACTCAATGGTGCCTGCCCGGGGTTTGAACCCTAGACCTCCTTGAAAGAGGCACACGGTGCTACCGCTGGGCTACCACAGCTTGACACACTCAAAAATATATGTAATGCTAAATGTAGAGTGTAAAATCTGTTCTTACACTCGCCCCGCAACTGAAGGATCGTCAGGAGATAGACTCCACGATAAAATAACAAGATTTTGTGTATTATTGCGTTATTGGTGGAGGGTAGTGCATGAGTTTTTACAAATCCTACATGTATCAGGTATGAGAGCGGATAGTACACTCAACATTTAGCATTACATATATTTGCATAGCAGAATTTGTAACGAACAGATAAACGTTACAAGTTTCAGTTTGCTATACATGTTCAAAGACAAAGTCAACTAAATGGTGGGGGGTTTAACTCGTTACTATATAACTCTGGTTGCTTGGGTGATGCTTCGCTTTGCGATTTTGTCGTGGAGTTTATCTTCTGACGATGCTTCGGTTACGGGGCTAAACAATTGAGATTGTGGTGATGAATGTGTGCAGTGCTTGTGTATCGTTGTGTTATCGGTGTCGTGTAGTGCATGAGTTCTAACAAATGAGAACGAATGGTACACATTTTCTTTTATCGTGGATTATAGCAAAATAATATTCTCATTAGTTTTGTAAAATAAAAATAAAGAAACAATATCATTTGAAGTCTGCAAAGTAACGCCTAATTATCTATAAAGAGTTACTTTACCTTGTTTTATTCTTTTTAAATCCAAGGTGAAAATCGAGAAAGTTGTTTATACATCATGGTGGCCGTATAAAGAAATGAATCTCGAGGTTTTCTATTTAAAATCCATTAAACAGGAATCTTGTACGTCATTTGATAACTTGATCCGAATGTTGAGGCGTCACACGTTTTGAAATATATTTTGAGTATAAGCGATAAGCCAATAGCGACAAATATACTTATATATAACCATTTATTTACTTACGAAAACATTATTATATAGTTACATAATAAATGGTTATTTATACATAAACATTTATTTACTTACAACGAAAACATACAAGTTATTTAAATCCATAACTTATATAAATCACTAGCAAACGCCAGCGGCTCCGCCCGTTATTAAATTATACAACGCCGTGTGGTGTCCGGCTGAATAGAATAGTACCACCCTCATCTCTTACCGAGGTATCGTAAAAGGCGACTAAGGAAAGTCAACCCGCCGTGTGGTATCCGGTTAAGTAGAATAGACAACCCTCTTTTTTACCGAGGTGTCGTAAAAGGCGACTAAGGTATGTTGACCCACCGTGTGGTATCCGGTTCAGTAGAATAGACCAACCTCTTTCTTACCGAGGTGTCTTAAAATACGACTTAGGTAAGTTGACGTCAGGCAGGCGGCCGGTCGTAAAAACGCAGCCAAATCATGTGACAGCATGTTTGCCGCAGCATTGTTGTGCTGACCCCACTTAGAGTGGGGCAGGAAGATGATGATACTTAATACATAACCATTTACTTACAACAAAAACATACCAGTTATTTAAATCCATAACTTATATAAATCACTAGCAAACGCCAGCGGCTCCGCCCGCGTGGAAAGATTGAAACCGTAATATAGTATTTTGATAACCATAAAAATGGTTAAAGTGGGTCAACCTTAAAAGCTAGACATATGCTGTCCCGGACTTTTATTTAGAATATTTAGATGGAATTAATTATTTAATACATGATTTTTAAATAACTTTCACCGTTTACTCAGCGCACGCAAGGAAAGTATTAAATTATGCCGTTTTAATAATATTTTTATTGCTGTTCGTCTCATATTCATCTTAGTGTAATGTTATATAACCTATAGCGTTCTTCAATGTATGGACTATCTAACACTTAAATAATGTTTAAAAATAGTCAGCTGCATACCATTAGGCGCGTAAACTTACTTTAGTCACCTTTTACGACACCTAAGTAATAAATGGGGGTAGTCTATTCTAGTCAGCCGGATATATGACGAAAATGGATGCTATTCTTGCTTTATCCATCAACCCCCACTATGCTTCATCTAAAAATCGCATTCTCTTTCCTGTACAAAATTTAAATTATTTCCGTTTGACGCAATTTTGTCTTTTATTCTTATCTTTTTCTCCTTTTTTATACAACGTCAAGTTGACAAATAGTTTCCTTCTTTTTATAGCAAACATAATATCAGTAATTCTTAATGTACAAATAATAATATTTCAATTACTTAACGCTTTTGTAGTATCGAATCAACTTAAGACTTCGTTACTCCAGCGTAAGTTAATTATAGAAGGTTAATAATTTGGTAGTTCAACATATAACCGTACAAAAACTATTAGATGTGAGATAAGTACATTCACCACATTATTTTTTGCTCATATTAGTCACGCTTCTGATTTTGATACGGAAATACTAATGTAAACCTTTTTTTAGTGTAAAAGACATGAACAGTAAAATACAAACGTAATGACAAGATTATTTTGCTAGAGTTCGCGATTGACAAAATTCATGCAATGCGAAATATAAAGTAATATACGTTTTTTCGACAAGGCTTGCAACTGCTGGTTTTATTACATACTCCTACCGCATCCCTCCGATAGTCTCCGCAGAACGCCCGCACCGCCAAACTTGCAAGGTTTAGTAAACTATACTAGTATAGAACATAGTAATCATCATCATCCTCCCTTATCCCACTCATTATGCTGTCGCATGATTTGGCTGCATTTTTACGACTGGCCGCCTGCCTGACGTCTACTTAACTTCTAAGTCGTATTTTACGACACCTCGGTAAGAAAGAGGGTGGTCTATTTTTATAAACCGGATACCACACGGTGGTCAACTTACCTTAGTCGCCTTTTACGACACCTCGGTTAAAAAAATGAGGTTGGTCAATTCTACTCAGCCGGATATCACACGGCGGGTCGACTTACCTTAGTCGCCTTTTACGGCACCTCGGTAAGAAATGAGGGGGGTACTATTCTATTTAGCCGGATACCACACGGCGTTATTGAACATAGTAATATTGCTTTTTTTTTCTTCTTTGTGCCAAATGCGTACAATAAAGTGATACAACAAAAACAAGATATTCATCGAGACAATCTCAACAATGATTTCACACAAAGCACTATACCATTTTGGGGAATATGTTAGATTGTGCACCTATTAGCAACATATCATAATTTATTTTTGACTCAGTTTGGCTTACATGAATACAAGATGAACCCTCAAACTTCTTAATTGTGAGGGACTTTCCGGTTTTTCGTCATTATGTAACGCTTACTTCTATAAATTTATTAATAAACGATATAAGTTAGCCAAGCTTTTCTATTCTGTACAACCAAATAATTATCGTAATTTACTGCCTTATATTTAAACTTAGATTGTAACTGTATATCGTGAAGCTTAAACTGAAGCTGAAATAAACAAAAATAAAACAGAACAAAGAACAAAAAATATTTCTATATTACAATAAACAAAAATACCTCATAATTTTAACTAAAATACAGAAGAAAGAAAACGGAAAAGCCGTAAAAAAAAGTATTACAGTTATTAAATTATACAAAATAATGTTTATGAAAATGGAAGAAATTCTATAAATTTTATTGAAAGTATTTAATAATTCGAATAATGCGAAATATTTAAAAATTATTTTATGACATAACTAGATAATATAATTTTAAAAAATAATGTCTTATATATACTTGCATTAAAAAAAAATGTACCAATGTGAAAGCTTTTTAATAAAATCGCCGATTCTTTACACTTGGGCCATACAAAAGCGATTCCTGAATGAATCACTGGCCACAACACAAGTCACGTTTATCGTTTACGTTTTAAAACAGTTTCACTACAACCGCCAAGCGGCGTACCGGCTACCTTAATTAAATAGTTCCACTTAATAGTTTAGTGATGAAACTATTGTGTTTAATATTATATAGTTTTTTAGTTCGGTGACTATTTTATATTTGTGATGTTGTTGAATTTGTTGTGAACGGAAATTAGAAAGTGTATAATTAATGTGATATTTAAGACATAATTGTTTGTGTCAACTATAATAGATTGTTTTCCGTGGATAATGAAACAGGTATGTAATTCTGGAATTGTTTTCACGACTGTACTTTAAAGTTGTTATTGGTAAGAAAGAAAGAAAACCCAAAAATATAAGTGTTTAATGAAAAGATGATTATATTTTAAAATAATTCTTGATTTTTTCCCGTGGAAATAGGTATGTAATTCTGGAATTGTTTTCACGACTGTACCTTAAAGTTTTTGGAACGTAAATAAAATGAAAGTATAATTAAAAGGCGATTTTAAAACCATTGTCCTAGATTGTTTTTTGTGGATATTGAAAGATGTATGTTATTATGGAATTGTTGTCACGACTGTATCTTGAAGTTGTTGGAAAGAAAGAAAGAAAACGTAAATAAAATGAAAGTGATCCATTAAAAGACGATTTTAAAACCATTGTGCTAGATTGTTTTTTCGTGGATATTGAAATATTTATGTAATTCTGGAATTGTTTTCACGACTGTACCTTGAAGTTGTTGGAAAGAAAGAAAACATATTTGAAGTGAAAGCGTAGAATTAAAAGGTGTTTTTTAAAAGAAATAATTAAGTTTACAATATTCTTACATTTCATATTTTATAATTTTTTTTTATATAATATTTTATTTAGTAATATATTTAAATAATGTACGCGTCCCTATTGTATGCCGTGGTAACCTATAATTAAGACTACATTTAATTGTATAGTTTATAGAGTATTTTATAGTACTATTAATGTAAGTCTTGTTGGTTATCCTAATAAATAAAAAATAAAAAATAAAACAATTATGCTAGATTGTTTCCCGTGGATATTGAAATATATATGTAATTCTGCAATTGTTTCCACGATTGTACCTTGAAAGATAGATAGATAAGACGTGAGTATATCCGGTTTCTATGCATAAACTATGAATACTACTCAAGATAGTTTAAAATTAAAAATTGGTTAGACAAAAAACAATCGTTTGTAAAATACACCTAAAACATCTATACTAATATATACAGATGAAGAGTTTGTTTGTTTGTTTGTTTGTTTGTTTGAACGCGCTAATTTCAGGAACTACTGGGCCGATTGGAAAAAATTCTTTGAGTGTAAGATATTCCATTTATCGAGGAAGACTATATATATAACATCACGCTAAGATAATAAGACGAACAGCAATAAAAAATATAACTAAAACGGTAAAATTTCATCATTCTCCTGCCCTTATCCCACTCTAAGTGGGATAAGGGCAGAAACTTCGGTAAGTAAGAGAGTGGTCTATTCTACTCAACCGGATACCACACGGCATTAGTCGCCTTTACGACACCTCGGTAGGAAAGAGGGTGGCCTATTCTACTCAGCCGGATACCACACGGCGGGTCAACTTACCTTAGTCATCTTTACGACACCTCGGTAAGAAAGAGAGTGGTCTATTCTACTCAACCGGATACCACACGGCGGGTCAACTTACCTTAGTCGCCGTTACGACACCTCGGTAGGAAAGAGGGTGGCCTATTCTACTCAACCGGATACCACACGGCGGGTCAACTTACCTTACTCATCTTTACGACACCTCGGTAAGAAAGAGAGTGGTCTATTCTACTCAACCGGATACCACACGGTGGGTCAACTTACCTTACTCATCTTTACGACACCTCGGTAAGAAAGAGAGTGGTCTATTCTTCTCAACCGGGTCAACTTACCTGAGTCGCCTTTTACGACACCTTGGTAAGAAATAAGGTTGATCTATTCTACTCAGCCGGATACCACACGGCATAGTATATTATGTTATAGACAGTAATTGCAAATATTAACTAAACTGAATCTTATTTCTAAGAATACAATAAGTTCTTCCAAATACTTATATTTTTTCTTTATCTGTTATTGTGCGTAATTTTGTTACTCATGTCTTCGAAATGACGTTCTAAGTAGGAGTATTATTAGACAAAAGAATATTATCATAATTTACTATTTAATAAGTTAAATTGTGAGTTTAGTATTTATTTTAAAAAGGCCATCAACTATATTAACACCATATATAGCTACAAATACACAATGTTTTTTAAAATGCTATAATCATTATAGATGGCAACAGCATGCGCAGATTGACAACTATCAAGAACTCTGTTAAGATGAAATGATAAAAAATGTCAATGAACATAGACAACAACCATCACTACATATTATAAAACAAAGTCGCATTCTTTGTCCATATTCCCTATGTATGCATAAAACTTTAAAAATACGCAACAGATTTTGATGCGGTTTTTTTAATAGATAGAGTGATTCCAGAGGAAGGTTTGTACGTATAATAACATTCAATACGGAGTAGAGAAATACTGTAATTTTTGAGGTTTCTGTAAATAATTACATTTTTTTCCGCTTACATTCCAAACGCAGGCTAAACCCTACGAGATTTATCAAAACAATGTACTAAGTATTTGTACACCTTGAAAAGGTCTACAGAAAAATCCGCGATGGTATATGTCTATCTCTTATGGATAACCCACTATAGCATTTTTGTCATTTATTTTTTACGAAAAATAATGCCTAATTTTTGAAGCAATTTTTATACAATACAGCATTAATCCTTATCCAATTAAGTACCTTAAATAAATAGTTGATTTAATATAGATCAATATGGCCGTTTACAGCATGTAATTTAAGTGAACATTTTCGGAGATATTACAGATTTAAAATGCCGTGAGGACGCCGCGCTTTGCCCTATAACACTTCAACTTTAGCAGCTATGTCGGCCTTTCAAGAGTTTGTTTAAAGAAATTCTATAATTAATTGTAAAAATAAAATACATAGGGAAAATGTAAAAGTAAATAAGTAAAGATAGCAGGAAATCTTCTTGTTATAGGGAAAGGAAATTGTTTTTCTCCAAATGTAACGCTTGCGGGCCACGGGCAGTAATGAATAAATCAAAACTACTGGATCGATTTTAATCATTTTTTTTATACTGATTGACATGGGATATATATTTTATACTCGTGCGAAGCAGGGGCAGGCGGCTAGTAATAATATTTTTAATAATAGTCATCATCTTCCTGCCCTTATCCCACTCTAAGTGGGGTCGGCACAACATTTTATAAACATGCTGTCACATGATTTGGCTGCGTTTTTACGACCGGCCGTCTGCCTGACGTCAACTTACCTCTTATTTTACGACACCTCGGTAAGAAAGAGGGTGGTCTATTTATAACATGTTGTGCAGACCCCAACTTAGAGGGGGATAAGGGTAGGAAGATGATGATGATGAGCAGCAATAAAAAATATTACTAAAACGGTAAAATTTCATCATTCTCCTGCCCTTATCCCACTCTAAGTGAGATAAGGGTAGAAACCTCGGTAAGTAAGAGAGTGGTCTATTCTACTCAACCGGATACCACACAGTGGGTCACCTTACCTTAGTCGCCTTTTACGACACCTCGGTAAAAAATGAGGGTGGTACTATTTTATTCAGCCGGATACTACACGGCGTAATATATTTAATAAGAGTATTGCTAACAAATAAAAAAAAGTTACGTCGATTGTCTAAGTATTCTGTAAAATTATATACCTGTTTTGTGATATTTTACCGAATATTTTGCTGGCTCTTCTCGGTAGGAACAGCTTTCCGTACCAACAGTAGAGTTGACGATTCAAAATCACTTGTTTACAAGTTTATTTGAATAAAGAATATTTTGAATTTGAATTTGAATAAGTCTACGCCAACTATTATAGCATATTTCCATTTGCTTAAAGAAAAGGGTGTTTCGCTTAAAAAAATTGATTTGCCAATTCTCTTTTGAGTTTGTTATTGTTGAAAAGTTATATTCGTTTAAAGAATAGTAAATAAAAATTTTAAAAAAAATGCTTTTAAAAAATATAATGTTACCTGGATTCGATCCTAGTATTCTTACCGCCCGTTACCCAAATAAGCTATCAAGACTTTGATATTGGTAGCGCAGTTAACCTTTGCTTTGTTATACAATTGTAACATTTTTTTTAGTGCCCGAAAACAGGGATAAAACAACATTTTTACCCAACTGCATGTTATATTTTATAAATAAATAAATAAATATATGGGACACTTACACACTCGGTCGTCCGTCCCCAAAGTAAGTAATTTAATACTTGTGTTATGGGTGACAGACAACTGGTGAATATATACTTACATATTTTTAAATACATACTTAAATACAAATATACACCCAGGCTCAAAGACCAATAAATTTATTTATAGAAAATGTTGGTCCTCGGCGGGAATCGAACCCGCGACCCGCGGAGCTGAAGGCAGGGTCACTACCCACTGCGCCAACGGGCATTATTAATATTGTTGGAGCCGTTTCCAAAATTTAGAAAAATATATTTCCAAGATTAACTCATTTAAATATTAAAGACAATCGTTTGAATTTACTTTAGTTTTTATTTTACTTTACTTTATTAATTATCATTACAATTTTCACAATAAATGTGAAACGATATTGGCAGACATGCATAAATTATGCACGTATGGATAAAATAACATTAATTTTATTGTCTTATCAGATATACGTTGACCACCCTTGGCATTTACCATACACAGCCTTACAGTGGCATCTCACAAATATTTAAAGATTCTTAATTTGCTCATCCGACAAATGATTTCCGTATTTTCATTACATAATGACATACTTAAAACCTGTGTGGTATCCGGCTGAGTAGAATAATCCACTATCATTCCTTACTTAGGTGTCGTAAAAGGGGACTTATTCCCGTGTGATATTCGGCTGAGTCGAATAGAGCACCCTCGTTCTTATCGAGGTGTTGTAAAATACGTCTAAGGTCAATTAACGTCGGCCGGTCGTACAAAATGCAATATAAAAAATAAGAAAAAAGCGCCGGATAACATGTGGGAATTGATTTCAGGTTTAGAACTTTTTTGGTTCGCGCGTTACCATTAGGCTACAGCTTTGCATTAGTTAGCTCAAATTATGAGTTGCTATCAATTCCTGTTTTCATAGGTTTTAGTGCCCATAAATAAGGATAAAGCGGGTTTTTTTAAAATACCTAGCTAGATCGATTTTTCTCCCTCAAAACCCCTACATGCTGAATTTCAGGAAAATTGTTGGAGCCGTTTCCGAAATTCAGAAAATATATTTATATATGTAAAGAATATAAATTCTTTTTAATTACCTAATTAAGTATAAGTAGCTAGAATTTTTGTTAAACAAAATTTTTTTTAAAGGGGGGGGGGGTTGATGTGTAGAATATAAATTCTTTTTAATTTTGATATGTACACATCTCAATTTTAAATTTGGAAAAGGAAACGAATTGACGCCGTCAAAAGAAAAATGTTTAAAGCAAATATTAACAGGATTGATATAATGTAAATATTTAAAGGCAAAATATAAACTTTATTGTCGTTTCTTTGATTTTTCAGAGCAACACACTTTTTATTTTGCCGCTCCAAGAAAATTACTTTATATATATATACATACAGGATTAACTCATATATATATATTAAAGATTTTGAATTTGATATAGTATAGATATAGTTAGTTTTGTAAAACCTAGTATTTAAAGAGTCCTATAGCCCAAAAAATGATTTACCAATATCTTAGCTATTCAATATCAACGTTATATTGTTATATGTGTTATGGTTTAACAGAAAACATTAAACAAAAAACAGTTACGGTCGAGTTCTTCGTAGACAATATAAGTGGTATTCGTAGTTAAGGTCAGGGGTTTTTGTGATAATCGCATTCATTATTTAACCGGTCTACATTAATATAGTTACAATAATAAGACTGTCTGTTTGTTTAGTGGATTTTCTGAACGAATCAAATATAAATATACTAGCCGTGCCAGCCGATTCGCCCGCATGGAAATTAATGTCACATTTTTTTTCCGAATTGAAATTTTGGACATAAAAGTAATTTGTAGAATTAGGCGTTACTTTGCGGAGGTCCATAATACAAAAGTAATGAGAATATTATTTTGCTATAATCCGCGATAAAAGGAAATATATGTAATAAATTGGCTTTGTGATTTTGTCGTGGAGTCTATCTCCTGACGATGCTTCGGTTACGGGGCGAAAAAATTGTTGAGATTGTGGTGGTGAATGTGTGCAGTGCCATTGGTGTCGGGTAGTTCATGAGTTCTTACAAATTCTGTATGTATCAGGTATGAGAACGAATAGTACACTCTACATTTAGCATTACATATATTTCCTTTTATAGCGGATTATAGCAAAATAATATTCTCATTACTTTTGTATTATGGACATAAAAGTAGTTATAGTAAGTTAATTATAAGAGATTTTTCAATAACTTTCACCGTTTACTTAGCCAATATAAGAAAAGCTTTAAATTTCGTTGATTTTGCAAAATAATTTTATCGCTTCTGTTCTACTATTAATCTTAGCGTGATTTAATATAGTCTAAAGACTTCGATCGATCGATAAATTGACTATTTTATACTCAACGAATTTTTCAAATCGGCCCAGTAGTTCCTAAGATAAGCCCGTTCAAACAATCGATCAAACAAACAAACTTCAGGTTTATATATTAATATAGTTAATAGTGGAATCGATTAAAATAAAATCAAAATAATATTTATTCAAATTAGCTCTTTGAAGTAATTTTGAACCGTCAAGGATCAATATGATTAATGAAGCTACAACTGGTTCGGAATGTTGCTCTTACCGTGAACCAGCAAGAAACTCAGAAGTCAATCTTTTAAACATTTTTATTGTTTTATAATTATAAGAAATGCGGGTGGTCTGTTCTACTCAGACGGATACCACAAGGCGGGTCAACTTACCTTAGTCGCTTTTTACGACACCTCAGTAAGAAATGAATGTGGTCTATTCTACTCAGCCGGATACCTATAAAACACCTATCAAAATTTTCAAAGTGCACTAATTAGCGATTTTCTTTTCCTATTTCCTCAACTCCTACTTGCAAGCTTTTTTTTTGAATTGACTATATGCTGTTAGCCCTAACGGCTTTTACAGTGTCACCGGGCGGGACGGCCGAGCGCAGAAGCATCGTCGAAGTTGCGAAATGCGGAGAGTAGAGCGCAGAAGCTCTACTAGCTATGGGGAACGTCGTCCTAAGGGTGCCTCCTGTGAAGCCGGACCACGGCTTAGGACGACGTGTACTTGCAAACTGTGTTAACGAACTTGTTCCAATATTTTCTTGATCGAAAGACAACACATTCCGGGTTATAATAATGTATTCTAATCACTTTTAAATAGTGGTTTTTATCGTCATTTTAGATAATAATAACCGGTTATCTTCGTACTGAAGATTTATCTTACAATATGACAGATTTTCCTCATATTTTACAATCAATTCAATATAACAAATTGTACAATTTTTGAACGTATTGATAACTGTGACAAAGCCGTATAGTATCCGGCTGAGTAGAATAGACCACCATCACTTCTCACCGAGTAAAAGTCGTAAAAGGCGAATAAGGTAAGTTAACCCAGTGTTGTATTTGGTTCAGTAGAATAAACCACCCTCTTTCTTACGTAGGTGTCGTAAAATATGACTTACGTAAGTTGATCCACAGTGTGGTATCCAGTTGAGCAGAATAGACCACCCTCTTTCTTACGTAGGTGTCGTAAAACATGACTAAAGTAAATTGAACCGCCGTCGGCTATCCGGCTGAGTAACATAGACCACCCATATTTCTTACCGAGATTTCGTAAAAGGCGACTAAGGTAAGTTGACCCACTGTACGATATCTAGCTGAGTAGAACAGGCCACCATCACTTCTTACCAAGGTGTCATAAAAGGCGACTATTGTAAGTTGACCCGCCGTATGATATCGTGCTGAGTAGAATAGGCTACCCTCATTTCTTACCGAGGTGCCGTAAAAGGCGAATAAGGTAAGTTGACCCACTGTAAGGTATCTTGCTGAGTAGAATAGACCACCCTCATTTCTTAGTGAGGTGTCGTAAAATGCGACTAAGTAAGTTGAAGTCGAGCAGGCGGCCGGTGGTAAAATACCCAACCAAATCATGTGACAAAATGTTTATAACATGTGCCGACCCCACTTAGAGTGGGATAAGGGCATGAGGATGATGAAGTATAATTTGGTTTAATAAATTATATGTTTTGGTTAACATTAAGTAAGTAAGTAAGTAAGTAAGTAACAGCCTGTTACTATCCCACTGCTGGGCATAGGCCTCCTCTCTCCATTTTTTGGAGAGAAGGGTTGGAGCTAAGACCTACCACGCTGCTCCAATGCGGATTGGTAGGTTACACATATCCCTAGAATTCTCTAGAGATATGCAGGTTTCCTCACGATGTTTTCCTTCACCGAAAAGCGTGTGATAAATTGCAATTATCAATTAGACACATAAGTTTTAATAGAAAAACTCATTGGTGTCTGCCCGGGTTTGAACCCATGATCGTCTCTAGAGATTCACACGGTCGCACCGCTAGGCCATCACAGCTTGGTTAACATTAATTGTGGTTATATTTGTATATTTAGTATCCAACTAAATACAGTTTCCTTGAATGAGTAACTACTTAGTGACTTAAAAACATTCTAATAATATTCGGATTGGGCTAACTTTTTCAAAAAAAATTTGGTCATTAGAATCTATGTATATTGTAGCTGGATTACAATCCGGCTAAGTAGAATAGACCATCCTCATTTCTTACCGAGGTGTCGTAAAAGGCGACTAAGGTAAGTTGACCCACCGTGTGGTATCCGGTTTAGTAGAATAGACCACCCTCATTTCTTACCGAGGTGTCGTAAAAGGCGAATAAGGTAAGTTGACCCACCGTGTGGTATCCGGTTTAGTAGAATAGACCACCCTCATTTCTTACCGAGGTGTCGTAAAAGGTGAATAATGTAAGTCGACCCGTGATATGGTATTCGGCTGAATAGAATAGACCAACCTTATTTCTTACCGAGGTGTCGTAAAAGGCGACTAAGGAAAGATGACCCACCGTGTGGTATCCGGTATAGTAGAATAGACCACCCTCATTTCTTACCGAGGTGTCGTAAAAGGTGAATAATGTAGGTCGACCGATCATATGGTATTCGGCTGAATGGAATAGACCAACATTATTTCTTACCGAGGTGTCGTAAAAGGCGACTAAGGAAAGTTGATCTGTCGTGTGGTATCCGGTTGAGTAGAATAGACCTTTCTTACTGAGTTGTCGTAAAATACGACTAAGGTAAGTTAACATCAGGCAGGCGACCAAATCATATGACAACATGTTGTTACATGTTGTGCCGACCCCACTTAAGAGTGGGATAAGGGCAGGCAGATGATACTTACTAAAGTGCAGATTTAAGTAAGAGATGGACTAAACTATTTTTTGTATGGCGCCTACTTTTTTTAAATGAATTAGGTTTAGTATGATTAAAAGCTGTGGTAGCCCAGCGGTAACACCATGCGCCTCTTTCGAGGAGGTCTAGGGGTCAAACCCCGGGCAGGCACCAATGAGTTTTCTAGTAAAACTTATGTGTCTAATTGATAATTGCAATTTATCACACGCTTTTCGGTGAAGGAAAACATCGTGAGGAAACCTGCATATCTCTAGAGAATTCTGGGGATATGTGTAACCTACCAAACCGCATTGGAGCAGCGTGGTAGATCTTAGCTCCAATCCTTCTCTCCAAAAAAAAAAAAAAACGGAGAGAAGAGGCCTATGCCCAGCAGTGGGATAGTAACAGGCCGCTACTTACTAGTATGATTAAAAGCATTATTAAAACAATTATGTAAATATCGCCTATTTATTTCTCGATTGGCGATGTATTTATAAGGAAAACAAGTCAGTAAATTTATTATGCCAATCGCACCAACTTATTTCTAGTTTGGTTCAATTATCGTTATGTAAAAAACTTGTTATAACTGGTTTATTATTGAATATATTATTATTGTAAGCCAAGCCATAGTAATAGCGCCACTGTCAACCAAAACTCGTGGCTGCCATGATGCTTCCGTACCGCGAAAATGAAACGGATGTGCCGACATATTGTCTCTCACTTACCGCCAAGAGGAGGCCGTGGTATCCGGCTGAGTAGAATAGACCACACTCATTTCTTACCTTGGTGTCGTAAAACGCGAATAAGGTAAGTCGACCAGCCGTGTGGTATCCGGCTGAGTAAAAAAGAACACCCTCTTTCTTACCGAGATGCCGTGAAATATTATATTTTTATTTTGTAAAAAATTACCGATTTTTTAAATTTGTTCATTAAAAGTACATTATTGTAATAATTTTGAAAATAATTGACTGTTGAGTTTCTTGCTGGTTCTTCTCTTTAAGAGCACCTTTCCGAACCTGTCGTAGCTTCATTGTAATTTGACGATTCAAAAGTGCTTGTAAAAGCCAATTTTAATAAAGAATTATTAGAATTTTAATTTGAATAGCTTCATTTTATCTTAGTACTTAAGGCGTCTCAAAGATTACTATAATGCTATACTAATATATAAAGCTCAAGAGTTTGTTTGTTTGAACGTGCTAATCTCAGGAACTTGGACCTATTTGAAAAATTATTTCAGTGTAAGATATTCCATTGATCGAGGAAGGCTATATATAGGCTATATAACATCACGCTAAGATGTATAGGAGAGGAGCGGCAATAAAAAATATTACGAAAATGGCAAAATTTAAGCTTTCATTGCGTGCGCTAAGTAAACGGTAATAGTTATTAAAAAATCATGTATTACAAAATTGTTCCCCTCTAAAAGTTCTTAATAAAAGTCCGCGACAGCATGTGTCTAGCTCTTAAGGTGAACCCACTATAACCATTTTTTTGGGTTATCAGAAGACTGTATTACGGGTTTAATTTCTACACAGGCAGAGCCGCTGGCGATTGCTAGTCCAATATAAACAGAATTGTTCTAATCCGTTTACCAGGAAATCTTCTTATCTCACCTTGCCTTAACCACTCGATAATGGAACCGATTGTATGGTAATGTAACCTTAAAACTGGCCCAGTTTCTTTAACGGCTGTCAAATGAAGGGTATACGAAACTATTGTTATGTACGACCTTAATATTATTTAACGAGTAGCGTCTCGCGATTTTGCCCGCGATGTAAATATGTATGGGTATGTTTAGGTTGGTTGTGATTTTAGCTTTCTAGCTTTGCCATTACAGCAGTTTAAAAACACTATTAAGGAGAGGCTGATACAGAAAGCCTACTATACTGTTGAGGATTATTTAGACGATAAGAATGCGTGGATATTGTGGTATCCGGCTGAATAGAACAGTCCCACCCTCATTTCTCACCGAGGTGTCGTAAAAGGCGACTAAGGTAAATCGACCCGCCGTGTGGTATCCGGCTGAGTAGAATAGACCAACCTCATTTCTTACCGAGGTGTCGTAAAAGGCGACTAAGGTAAGTTGACCCACCGTGTGGTATCCGGTTTAGAAGAATAGACCACCCTCTTCTTACCAAGGTGTCGTAAAATACGACAGAGGTAATTTGACGTCCGGCAGGCGGCCGGTCGTAAAAAGTTGAGAGAAAAATTGATCTAGATAGGTTTTATTTTAAAAAATTCGTTATATCTCTGTTTTTGGACATTAAAAAAATACTAAAATTGACATTGAATTTATTGAATATAAAAAACTATTTTTGCCGCCAATTGTCTAGTCAGCGTAGCTTATTCGGGGGACGGGTGGTCGTGAGAAATGTAAATACCTAGGATCAAGCCCCACTTACCCTATTATTTTTTCTTTTTTTTTTGAAGTTTCTTTTTTTTATTTTATAAAAAATTACCGACCAAGTACTATTTATTATCAAACAAATTTCGTAAAAGTTGTCTGTCTTTATGAGATCTATTTTCTGAATGGATTTTTGAACGGTTTATACTTTAAAATGCAATACTTCCGGAACGTTTATATTCATTTTTAATCAATATTTGAATTGACTAAAAATTTCGAACATTTATTTTAACAAGAGGAGTATAATAAAAATCGTTAGTTGCTATTAAAACTATATTTAATATGAAATAATTATTTTTTATATATTATCTAGTGCAAGGCTAGATATTATAATCCATTCATTTTTATCGTTTATATAATCTTCAATTGTATAAAGCGCTTATAATTTTAATAATCTGTACTACTTTAATCTTATGTAATTGCAAGATTGGAATCGATTGTGGAATTTAAATACAGAAACGAATCATTCTCTTGCCGTTATTCCACTCTAAGGGGTTGACACAACATGTTAATAGTTGATTTTGTAGTTTGATAGTTAATATTTTACGACCAGCCGCCTCGAAATGTGGGTGGTCTATGCTACTCGGCCGGATACCATCCGGCGGGTCAATTTAGTTTAGTCGCCTTTTACGAGACCTCGGTAAAAATGAGACTGACTATTCTACTTAGTCGGATAGCATACGGCCGGTCAACTCACCTTACTCGCCTTTTACGATATCTCGGTAAAAAAAGGGTGGCCTATTCTACTCAGCCGGATACCACACGGCGGGTCAACTTACCTTAGTCGCCTTTTACGAGACCTCGCTAAAAAATGGGGGTGGCCTATTCTACTCAGCCGGATACCACACGGTGGGTCAACTTACCTTATTCGCCTTTTACGAGACCTTGGTAAAAAATGAGGGTGGTCTTATTCTATTTAGCCGGATACCACACGGCGGGTCAACTTACCTTAGTCGTCTTTTAAGACACCTGGGTAAAAAATGAAGGTGGCCTATTCTACTCAGCCGGATACCACACGGTGTGTCAACTTATCTTAGTCGCCTTTTACGACACCTGGGTAAAAAAATGAGGGTGGTCTATTCTACTAATAATGTATCCTTCTAATATTTTATTTCGTTTGTTCACAGAAAGACTGCGAAATGCTTTGAAGATATCCCATATTGCTGGCGAGCGACATGTGAAAACATGAAAATGCTGTTGAACATTTGCAAATCATGCCAGTAGTAAGTATTGTATTTAAAATATTATACTAAAACTTTTTACATTTATTTATGCTATCTGTGCTCAATAATTTGACCCTCATCGTAAAGTTTATGTTAAAAAATAAAATCTATAACATATAACATGTTGTGCCGAACCCACTTAGAGTGGGATAAGGGCATCAGAATAATAAAAAAAAAATCTAAATATATTGATGTATATAAGTATTTATTTACCAGCTGTCGGTCACCCATTATTAAGTTGTAACTTAATGTAGTTACTTTGGAGACGGACGACAGTGTATCTAAAAAAAAATTAAAGATTATTTCTTTCTAAATTGATAACATGAGACAATCGCCATTCTTCTGCCCTTATCCCACTTTAAGTGGGGTCGGCACAACATGTAATAAACATGAAACGCCAATTTACCTTATTCGACTTTTACGATACCTCGTTAAGAAAGAGGGTGGTCTATTCTATTCAACCGGATACCACACAGTGCTGACGCCAACTTAACTTAGTCTCCTTTTGCGACACCTCGGTAAGAAAGTGGTTGGTCTTTTTTATTAACCGGATACCACGCGGTGGGTCAACTTACCATAGTCGCCTTTTACGACACCTGGGTAAAAAATGAGAGTGGTCTATTCTACTCAGCCGGATACCATACGGTCGGCTTAATAGCATAGCAATTATTTATATTTAATACTTAGTTATATTAGCAAATTAATATACATATATTAGCATTATATTATTTTTTTTAAGCACTACCTATATATATTTTCTAATTCACTTCATCGCGGATTATAGCAAAATAATTTTATTATTACTTTTGTATTATGGATCTCCGCAAAGTAACACCTAATTCTATAAATTATGTAAATAAATAACGTAATCTACCCCACTCGCAGCGTCCTTATGAATTGAATGTCACGTTCATGTTAGTTACATCTAAAAATAAATGGTATTGATATTATCTCAGCGTAATTCGAGGCCTGACACTTTGATCTTCCTCGACTGTTCCTAGTTCAATCATGATAAAGTCTAAACCGTCAAGATAACGCCACCAAAAACGGATAGTTTGGACAATATCTCAGATAACTTTGCAGTGTTACACGTACCTAAGTTTGGCAGGATTTTCCCAATACAAGAACTTTAAATTACAAACAATAATTTATATTTCTTTTTTTTATTTTAATAGTGATAAACTTGTTACTGAAGATAATACGGGTAAGATATTAATAAAATATATTTGAAATATATATTTATACTAGCTTTTATCCGCAATTTCGTTTCCGTGGACTGTTGCGTGATAGGTGTATAATAGATGGCGCTTTTCAATGTCATCCTATTCTTGTAGAATAAATGAAATTCCATCTATTCTTAATTATTACTATTATACTATTTCTATTGTATATATATTCTATTAAGAATATATTATTACTATTTCTATCTATATGTTAATATGTTACCCCGGTGTATAAGGAATAATTGTGCCAAATTTCATCGATATTGGTTCAGTGGATTCACCGTTTAAGAGTAACAAATATACATTCATACTCACAAACTTTCGCATTTATAATATTAGTAGGATTGTGATATCTGGCTGAGAATAGACCACCCTCTTTTCTTACGGAGTTTTTGTAAAAGGCGATTAAGGTACGTTGAAGTCAGGCAAGCGGCCGGTCGTAAAATAACTAGCCAAAACATGTATAAACATGTTATACCGATCCCACTTAGTGTAGAAAAAGGGCAGGAGAATGACGATAATATATTATATATATGTGGTACACTTTCAAAACACATTTCTATACAAATTTCTCCTAATTTGTAGAAACTATTGCAGATCCTTTTGTAAGTATATCTTATGTATTTGTATTTAATACATTTTTATTATAATACTACAAATGTGCAAATAAATGTAATGGATTTTACAATTTTTATTTATATTTGACGTAGGTATGCATTTTGTAAAAAAAAATTACACTTCATTTTCAAGTTTAAACGACAGAAATCAATAACACATTTCATTTATAGATTTTTGGATTAGTTTAAAATGTTTTTCGTTTTCATTTTAATGCTTTGTAAGTTACCTCTTCCTTACCGAGGTGTCGTGAAATACGACAAAGTTAAGTTAATGTCAGGCAGCGGCTGGTCATAAAATAGGTAGCCAAATCATGTGACAACATGTTTATAACATGTGCTAACCTACTTAGAGCGGGAAAAGGGCAGGAAGATGATGATGCTTTCTAAGTTACCAGTGTGCTTAGAATTTTTTAACCTACTTACTTTAATTACGCCAATTTGTATTGCGTTGCAGCGACATCTATTGACCGCTATTTCAGCGCCATACAAATTGATGTTAGGTAATTTACAAAATAACAATATTTTTCCTTCCATTGGTCGTGATTACCTACCCGATAATTGATGCTGTAAAAGTCGTTAGAGCTAACAGCATATAGTCAGTTTGAGAAAAACTGTAATTACCTTAAGCACGATTAAGGTAAACCCAGTTTTTCTTAAACCTTGTTTACTTGTTATTTGCTAGTATTTTTCCGATTGTACTTCAATATCGCCTGTTCACGAAAAGTTCAAAGAAATAGGCATACTTACTTTAGAATCACAATATATATGTAGTTATATTCTATTCGTACGGAAAAATATCCATATGTATAAGACGAAATTTGATGTATATCATAGACATACGAGAGGTCACAAAAAGCTTGTGATACCTGTGTCGCGACTCAGCAGAATTAGCAACACATTCGATGGTCTCGGTATTCGCTTGTACAATAAAATCAGCAATCCATACTAGACCAGTCTACAGAAAGGTTTAAATTAAAAGAGATATACTTATACGTAAAGCATATTACAAAATTGAAGATTATTTGGATGATAAAAAAGCCTGGATTTGAAAATCCTTTCAGCTTCATACAGGACTGCGGTTTAATAATGTAAAATTGAAAATGTTTAAAAGATTGACCGCCGAGTTTCTTTCTGATTCTTCTCGGTAAGAGCAACAATCCGAACCAGTTGTAGCTTCATTAATCATATTGATCTTTGACGATTCAAAAGTGCTTGAAAGAGCTTATTTGAATAATGATTATTTTGATTTGAATTGATTTGAATATGACGTCACTGATTACAAGTCTCAAGTTATCCCGTATATGTTATATTTAGGACATCAAAAGTAAATTTTAATTAAAATAACAAGAATTCATTGTAGAAAAACAAAAAAAAGGTATACTAATACTTTAAAGGTCAAGGCGTAACGAATTCTCACAAATTGGTATAATTAAATTTTCGCACGAGCCTAAAACGATAATAAAATAATTGAAATAACAAAAACAAAATTAACTTTAACCCATTAGTGAATAAATACGAATGTATTTTAGAATATATATAATTGCAAAAAAGAAGAATGGAGACCTTTTTCTTTGCCTGCATGTATGAAAACGGATTGTCCACTCTACATTTAGCATTATATATATTTTCTATTTTACTTCATCACGGATTATAGCAAAATAATTTGATTATTACTTCTGTATTATGGATCTCCGCAAAGTAACGCCTTTATTCTATAAAAGATACAAAGCAGTTAAGCTACTAACTATTTCTTCTGGCTTAAGCTTGCGATTACCACGAGTATATCGCATCGTTGGTAAATAGTAACTTAGTATAAGTTTATTTCTCTTATTTCCAGCTGCCTGGAGAGTATGTACTGGACATGCTGCGAGGAGAGATTTTGTTTTGACGAGAAAATCGCCGCTTATACGTGAGTATTCAATCTATTCTTTAACAAAATTTCCTCTTAATTATACCCCACTACTATCTTATACTTACTATCCCACTGCTGAGAATCGGCCTCTTCTCTCCGTTTTTGGAGAGAAGGTTTGGAGCTAAGACCTACCACGCTGCTCTAATGCGGATTGGTAGGTTATACATATCTCCAGAATTCTCTAGAGATATGCAGGTTTCCTCACAATGTTTTCCTTCTGTTAAGACTATATCGCGGTTAGAGAGAGGGGTAGCACGTCCACTCAAAAGGCCGGTTGGGAACTTACTCTTTTATTAGCTTATGCGTACGTGACTGGACCGGGGACGCAGCCCGCGGTATTGTTACATACACAACATCTTCATATGTGAAAAAAAGCGTGTGATAAATTGACCTTGGTATTCGCGATCATTGATATCGATTGTATGATAACTGATAACGCTGCACTCAAGATTGTTACACATCTTGTGCTGATAACGCGTATTAACGGCAAGCCTAGATAAGACAACAATAATGTGCATAATTGTTGTGATTCGTGCAAATAAATATGATATCTTTTTGATGATAAGGAGCAAAAAATCTTCATTTTTAAAAAGGAGCCAGCAAAAAGACCACCTTTTTTGATGGCTCCTTTTCATAAATTAAGATTACGAATGATTAAGCGCGATCGTGTAGAGGGCATACTCAGCTGTAGCGATTTGAAAAAATAATCGATTTTTAATAATCGATTATTTTTTTCATCAAAAATCGTTTTCTTTTAATCGATTATTTTAGGTATCCCCTTTTCTTTTTTACTCTTTTTCTTGATTTTTAAGATTAAATATGCATTAATGGATGAAACCAATTTAGCCAAACTACAATTTTAATCCAATTTCACAAACAGCGCATCTGATATTATTTCTTGGTAGTTGTCCACTTTAATTAGCCTTTATTGTAATTAATTATTAATATTAACAAAGACAACTTTAGAAATAGTAAAAAAAAAACAATTTTTAAAAAATCGATTATTTTGATTTATATACAGAATAATCGATTATTTTTAAAGGGATAAAAAGCGATTATTTATTAATCGATGTTTTCTACACCAAGTCACATCCCTACTCAGCTGTAGTCGCCAAGCATTGTCTATGATCGCCTATAATCCGGGAAATTTCGGTTCGGACACGCATCAAAGGGATTCACTTGGTGATACGTATGATTGTATCTATTATATGATAATAAGGATGATCGTGTGGACAATCGCACGATGATCGTGCCTATTAAAGACGATCGTACGATCGACGATCATCGCCGATAATGAAGTCGCGGGAACAGTATGTTTTCCGGTGTCATAACGCCATTACCTTGAGAGCATAAAACGTCATATGCACCTAATAAGTGACTTAAGTTTCGTATACATTATCATTTTCCTGCCCTTATCCCACTCTAAGTGGGGTCGGCACATGTTATAAACATGTTATCACATGATTTAGCTACGTAATTTAAGACCGGCCGTCTGCCTGACGTCAACTTACCTTAGACGTATTTTACGGCACCGCAGAAAGAGGGTGGTATATTCTACTGAACCGGAACTTAAGTTTCGTAGCAGTTTGAACTATTTAATTTAATTTGTTTTTTACAATATGTGCACAATAAAATATTTTATTTATTATTTTATTTTATTTAAGGAACTATGGTAATTCTAAAATCTTCTCATTTCCGATTAAATAGCGTATAGAGAGTAGAAAGAATAGATCTGGCCCTGATTTTTTAAGCGATTCCTAGATTTGAATAAATAAATTTCTTACGAAATTAACAGCTCTTCAATCCATTGATAAAAAGATTTTTTTAATATACCTATAAGTTTCAAATAAAATTTTGTAATAAATAAATTCTGAATAAAACCATAACTTAATTTAAAAACCGTCTCCATCTCTCTCTATCTCCACCTGTCTCTTTCTTTTTGTGTGAATGTGTGTGTGGGTTTTGGTTGTATATGTGTGCGTGGTTAGTAAGTAGCTGTAAGTAGTAATATTACACTAATGTTATCAGTACTTGACATCTAAGTTATTTTAATTGATTATGGATAAATATTAAAACCCAATTAAAAAAAAACAGATAAACGTTTTGTAATTTAAATATCAAATATCTTTATGCGATATTAAAGACCTGCACGACTCTATTCCAAAAGATAATCCAAATATCAAATTTTTATCCACAGAAAGCAGTATATCACTCAAGGAAACATTATCAAAGTTAATTGTTAATTAAACACGATAAACAAAGCTATATAAACTGAAATACAACATAAATCACTATATGTTTTACATTGTGTTTACGTTAAGATTTATAGCATTACGTTTATAAGAACAGGGTATTAAACTAAAAGATTGTAAGTATATATATTGAAGAAGTGTTACTGACTTAATAAAATGTCACGATAAATATAGATAACATTTACTTTAATCCCCGATAAAAAGTAAATTTATTTGTTTAATAACTGACATGTATTCACGATAACTCTATTTTTTAATAAATAGTATTTAAAACCTTTATATAAAGACAAAACTTATGAAAATATTACTTTCATATAATCCGCGATAAAAGAAAATATATGTAATGCTAATTGGAGAGAGTACTATTCGTTCTCATTCCTGATAGATGTAGAATTTGTAAAAACTAATGCAATACCCGCCACCGATAACACAACAATACAAAAGCACTGCACAGATTCACCACCACAATTTCAACAATTGTTTCGCCTCGAAACCGAAGCATAGAATAGAATAGAGAGCATCGTCAGAAGATAGATAGAAGTTATGAATAAAACTAAACTTACCTAAGTTTTTAGGACCACCTTTATAGAAGATTTAGTTAGGGTCATCAAGTATTGTATTATATCTTCCGGAGTATCTATTTTGTGATAACCCTGATGCGTTTTTGCGTACAATAGCTCGAGGCGAATTATTGTTTTAATGCCATTGTTCATAATATTATTTACAACTGCATTAGCAACATTCACAGCATCATGTTCTCTCTTTATCATTATAATATCATTGGTATGTTTACCCGCGAAGGAAAGTTTATAAATTAATTCTAAATTCAAAATTTTCTTTATTCAAGTAAACTTGTAAACAAGTGTTTTTTTAATCGTCAACTTTGCTGCTGGTCCGAAAAGCAGTTCCGACCGAGAAGAGCCAGCAAACTCGGCGCTTGCTCTTTTCAAAATAATACTTATAACTAGTTACATTAAGACATTACTATCTTGTACAGGGTCGGACAGTAGCTATATCCACGCATTCTCATCGTCTAAATAATCCTCAACAGTATAGTAGGCTCTCGTATCAGCCTCTCTGTAATAGTGTTTTTAAACTGCTGTAATTGCAAAGCTAAATAAAAGCTAAAGCTATTATAAAAGAACATCTTCTTTTTTTATTCAGGAAAAAACCCCTTATGTCGATCAAACTCGCACCGATTCAAACGACCTATGTGCCCCACCACGCTGCCGATAGCAAGGACAGGGTATCGTTGTACATATTGCCCCCATCCCCGCCGACAGCTCTGCGATATACCCCGTTTGGAACGTCCGAAGGACGAAGACGAACGTCCTATCTTGTACAGTCTAGTATATATATCTACGCATTCTTGTCATCTAATTAATTCTTAACAGTATAGTAGGCTTTTTTTATTAACCTCCATTTAACAGTGTTTTTAAACTGCTGTAATGGCAAATCTGAAATTGATTGCGTAACTTTATTATAGAATCCTATACCCAAACCCACAAACGAGTTGTGTAAAAAGCGACTAAGGTAAGTTAACCCGCTGAGTGGTATCCGGCTGATTAGAATAGACCATCCTCTTGCTTGCCGAGGTGTCGTAAAATACGACTAAGGTAATTTGACCCGCCGTTACTCAGCCGGATACCACTTCCGGCTGAGTAGAATAGACCACCCTCATTCCTTACCGAGGGTGTCGTAAAATTTGACTAAGGTAAGTTGACCCGTGGTGTGGTATCCGGGTGAGTAGAATAGACCACCCTTTTTCTTACAGAGGTGTCGTAAAAGGCGACTAAAGAAAGTTAACGTCAGGCAGGCAGTTGGTAGTAAAATACCTAGCCGAATCACGTGACAACATGTTATTATCATGTTGTGCAGACCCCACTTAAAGATACAAGATAACAACTTGACAGCTTGCAGGAAATCAAAAGGGAGACAAAGCAACTTCTATATCTGTACAATAACGCGATTAAACGATTTTTTCCAGGTTAGAAGATCAAAAGGCGTATACAAACGGTTACGCCAATATGGGAGCGAGTTTAGACAGCGTTGTAACCCAACAGCCTATCAATAACAATCATTTGCCACAAACGACGATCATCGGCAGAGAGGTCAACGAAATGCCCCTACATGCTGACAAACTTTATGAGGTTCGTATTGTATTTGGTTACGAGAGAACTGACTCAGAACAGGAAAACGTGGTTCTAGTAATATGCGTCAGAATATTTTTTGTACGACAAATATTTATATATTATAAGCTTAGCTCGGTCACGCTTCACAGTGGCTCATTTTGGTATTAAGTTTATTCATAAACTATTCAATATTATAAGAATACGTAGATTGTAATTTTTTATTTCGGAACTTTGAAATCATAAAGATAATAATAATAATTCCTAATAGGTAGGTAGGTTTCTTGGCAGGTTGCACATATCTCCAGAATTCCTAGAGATATGCAGGTTTCCTCACGATGTTTTCCTTTACTGAAAAGTGTGTGATAAATTGCTCCTACCATATAATTAGGCACATAAGTTTACATACAAAACTCATTGGTTCCTGCCCGAGGTTTAAACATATGATCGCCTTGAAAGAGTTACACGGCCTTATTGCTGGGCTATCACATCTTTAAAAATTTCTAAATTGATATATAAATATCAAATTGTTACAGGTTTTCTCTAAATCTCTGATATTTAGAGACGAACACGAGTTAAAGAAAGGCAGCAGCAATTCGTTAGATTACCTTGAAACTAAATCTGAACCGGACTATCTATCTGACAAACCCAATAGAACAAAGGTTTACTTTGAAGACGAAGTGGATTCGCCTGTCACTGATTTCGAGATCATGTTTAAAGATGAACTTAATTATGAAATGTTTAAAATCGAGGAAGAGGAAGAAGACAGTAAGAGTCAAGACACAGAAGAAGGATTAACAATGAATGTAGCTGTTAAGAAACAGGACGTGATAAAAACGAGCACAGTTACAATAAAAGGTGAGACAAAGATAGCTACACCGCACCCAGTCTACGAATACGACCCAGTTTCAATGTTAACTCTACCGCCAATATTAACATTACCAAGAGTTGAAAGTGTGAAAGGAATTTTGAGGACGAACAGTGCTAAAACATTAGACAGAACGGATAGCGGTAGTAAATTAGCCAGACCTCCGCTAAACAGAGTTGAAAGTATGAAGAATATTGATCCAACCAAAATAAACAAAGTGTTAGCAAGAGTTCCTCATAGAAGTGCTTCATTCTTGAATATCCCAGCACATTTAGTACCTGAAAAACCACCGTTAACTAAAAGCAAGTCAACAGTAGGAGTGTCCTCATTGACAGCGAGTGAATTAAAATTAAGCGCCCTCCCTGACACTCCTATTATAAAAAGTAATAATTTACCAAGGTTCTTTGCAGACACCCCTTCATTAATACCTGATTATAAAGGCGAAACTAGCTTGCAAAGCATAAAACAACAGTCCGCTATGATGTTGCAAATGAATGACTTTAGCATGCCTCGGTATTATGGTACTGTTTCTAAATCAACAGAACATATAGCCGTACATGAAAGCAAATCTATGCCTGATCTCAGAAATCCTAATTCGACAGGGAAAGTTAGTAAGCGACTTGTTAAGTTAAGAAGTAGGTTAAAGCCGTTAGTGATAAGGAAAAGTTCTGAGGAGAAATTATAAGATCGTCGAACAAAATATACTATTATTTAATGTTAGGGCGTTGATCAAAGATAATTTGTACATCAGTATAATTTAATATACAGTACCGTATAAAACAACTTTTAAATAGCATATCTTACGTGATATGTATGAGAATTTTTTAGAAGTATTTTCTAATGATTTGTGCATTAATTTAATTAAATGATGACAATTAATCATCATACATATAAAAGAATATGATTTTTATATTATTTTACTCCATATATATACTTAAAATTGTCAGAATTTTGACCTTAATAATATTAGACGCAATTTAATATTCAAAAAACTAATTGTTTTATATACAAAAAGAAAAATAATATAAAATATAGTATAGTAGAAAAATATAGTATATTAATATATAATGTACTTATTATTTTTAACCTAATATTAATGACAATCGAAATTATATAAAATAATTATTCCTATTTTAAATTAATGTACTATAATAATTATTTCAGTATTTGCACAAACAACTGACCTAAGAAGTGTTATTAATAAATAAGGTACCTAAAAAGTATTGAACAAATTTAATTAAATAATCTTAAAATAAATTTCTAGTCAGAAATTAATGTAATTTTATCTGTAAGTACTTATACACTGATGTATTAGTGACTCGACTATGACTTAATTTTAAGTTTGACTTGTGATTATGTAATAAGTTGTACTTATAATTTTTCCAGTTATTATATGTACCTATTTCAAAACACTAACTCTATATAACGACCCTCAAGGGACTGCTTATTTTGACGTTATAGAGAGTTGTCGTTAAATGGAGAGAAGAAAAATGTATTAGAAAAAAAAGTTTATTTCAGACTAGTGTTAGTAATTACATAAAAAACAATTCTTTTTCGATCGCTATTGCGTATAGTCTATTATTTTTGTGTGATGTCTTTTGCTGTACTAGTAATTTAGTTGAATTTTTTTAAATATTTTATTCATACCTTGCGATATTGAGGCATCTTGACAAAGAATGTACTTTTCCATTAATTTAGCTGCATTTAGATGCAATCCCAATTTGTAAACAAAAGAACGGATTTCTTAGAAAGTTCGTCGTTCGTTCGTATGTGTTATGCCGACAGTCGAGTTTATTACGGGCTGGTAAAATAAAAGGCAAAAGAACGTACACAGCTGCGCAGTTTTTACTAATTTTGGCTAACTTAAAAAGTACTTTACGAGTAAATTATTAAATTGCTGTCGTTATTGAGAGTGGCTACAATGCTATATAGAGTGTATCTTTGTATGGAAAACAAGCTAAATCAACCAAAAAGTGATATCGACGCTTAGGCAGTATGTCGTTAAATCGAGTGGCGTTATATGGAGTTTACACTGTATTAATGTAAGTCTTTATTCGAAATTCGAAAACTTGATAATATTCTTACGATACTTTATACGTATTATGTTTACAATTTCCTGTAGAAGGGCCGAGGTCTAAAGGAAAGTTATTGTATATTTTGGTTTGTTAAATCTAAATGTTGTTTAACTAATACTAGAAGTATTATTAGGGAATTAATAAAGTACAGTAACTGATAATTAACATATATATTTTAAAATTATATAATTTAATAAAATAAAATTTATATAACTTAAATAAAAGAAATATAGTTCAGTCATATTAAATCAGTGATTAGATTGCATTAAGGATATTTAAACTACTAAATATATAGTTTACACAACTGAACGGATAAATTATATAATTTATTAATATTTTGTGATTTATTAACATTATAATATAACGATGTCTTAAAGCAGATTTTTGATAAAAAGGTTATCAAGTAATAATTCAATTTTAGTATGTCTAAATAAACAAGTTTTGAAACTGTATTATTATTGTTTTATTTGTTACTAACTTTTATAGAATTAGACGTTACTTTGCGGAGATCCATAATACAAAAGTAATAATAAAATTATTTTGCTATAATCCGCGATGAAGTAAAATAGAAAATATATATAATGCTAAATGTAGAGTGGACAATTGGTTATCATACCTGATACATGCAGGAGTCGTAAAAAACACATGCACAAACCTCCACCACCGCCACCGTGATACACAAGCACTATATACGTTCACTATCACTGATAGTCAGTATAGTGATAGTCATATACTGATGATATATACTGATAGTCAGTCAGATATCAGTGATAGTGAACGTATATAGTGCTTGTGTATCACGGTGGCGGTGGTGGAGGTTTGTGCATGTGTTTTTTACGACTCCTGCATGTATCAGGTATGATAACCGATTGTCCACTCTACATTTAGAATTATATATATTTTCTATTTTACTTCATCGCGGATTATAGCAAAATAATTTTATTATTACTTTTGTGTTACTTACTTGTTTAATTATTTTGAGTTATGATCTGTTATAGATATAACAGAAATTTTATTCTTTTTATAATATTAAGTCCCCAAATGCTGTGATAGATTTTAACAACATCTACTGAACGGATTTTTGTACGGTTTTTACTAAAAAATATTGCAATTCTTCCATAAGGCAAGGTCGCCTGCTAGGAGCTTTAGTCGCAGGCGCTGCGTACAGCATATATAGAGTTTGTGATAGTGAAAGTGTGTAGTGCTTGTGTATTGTGGCGGCAGTGGAAGTGTGTGTGTTTTACGAATCTTGCATGTATCTGGTATGATAAACGTAAAGTCCACTCTACATTTAGCATTATATCATCATTCTCCTGACCTTATCTTATACTAAGTGAGCTCAGCACAACACGTTATGACATGATTTGGCTAGATATTTTACGACCGGCCGTCTGATTGACGTCAACTTACCTTAGTCGTCTTTTACGACACCTCACTAAGTCTCAGTCAGAGGGTGGGCTATTCTACTCAGTCGGATATCACACGGTGGGGAACTTACCTTAGTCGCCTTATACAACACCTCGGTAAGGAATGAGGGTGGTCTATTCTACTCAGCTGGATACCACACGGCTTTCATTTAACAATTTATATATTTTTACCTATTTTATTTAATCGCGGAATATAGCAAAATAATGACAATATTCTGTAATAATATTCGGACTAAAAAAGCCCTTTAAAAGATAAGCTGAGTTGATCGTTAACTTACACAAAAGGATATTAATTAAAAGACGAATGAAAAAAGCGCACAATTTATTACAGAATCACTATTTCGTACATTTTTCCATTAAGTTTACTTTTTAAATAACAATACACGTTACAACTGTAAACATTATAAGAAATATTGGTTTTACATAATTTACGGAATCGTTTAAAATTCACTAGAAAAATTGAAATACTACGTACGTCATATTTAACCTAAGTGTACTTTAATTACATCTTATCATTATAATTGCAATATTTAAATATAAGAGCATATTACTGACCAATCAATTTGTTACATAGGTTTTATACTAGAGTAAGAAAGACAGTTTAAAATGTGCCCTACAAGAAAGAGAAAGTAAATGAAATTGTATCTCTTTAAAAGCATTTATACAACTTGCATTGTACGCATGTGATGAAATCTTGCAAGTTAAATTTGCCAAATTTCCCAGTGTCTTTTTCTGAAATTTTAATACCTGTTTGACCGACTTTCTCTGCAATTTTTTGCAAAATAAAAAAGGAACTTCAAAGAAAAAATATTGGGTAGGTCGGGCTCGATCCTAGGTATTTTCATTTCGCGAGCCTCCGTTTCCCGAATAATCTACGCTGACTTGACAATTTACGGCAAAAATAGTGTTTTATATTAAATTTAAATGTAAATAATTATTTTATGCCCAAAAACAGAGATCAAACGTTTTGTTTAAAATAAATCCTAGCTATTTTTCTTCCCCAAAACCCGCTACATGCTGAATTTCAGGAAAATCGTTGGAGCTGTTTCGGAGATTCCGTTTAACTCAAGAAAATATTAAAGATCTAGTGGCTCGATGCATGTTTGTGATAAGCATGACCTATTTATTTTGCCAGGATTGGCTCCAGACGTAGGAATTCAACGGTTAACAGTAATTTTGTTAAAATGCTTTTATTACGTTTAACTCATTTATGTGTGTAAATTATGGCTGACCGAGCGAGCCTTGCTTGGTATTTTTTTTAATATATAAAAAAATATATGTAAAAAACTAAAAAAAGAAAGAAAGCGCCGAAGATACGTGGTTCGAACCCGGATTGTGAACATTTTCGGTCCGGTTACCCATCGGCTATCGCAACATTACGTTTGACAGCTAAAAAAATGCTTTGCTTTCTATTCTATATTTGAAATTGTTTTAATGCCCAAAAACAGGGATAAAACGAATTTAAAAAAAAACCAAGGTTCATCGATTTTTCTTCCCCAAAACCTCCTACATGCTGAATTCTAATATAAAGATAAGTATACAAGTCTCATCCCCCCTCTCATTAATTGTGACACTCTTATATAATAACTTCTCTACTCTAGTATAATAACTATGATTTTTTTATTGCGCAACAGTTACTAAAGAGGCAATATAAATCATCATCTTTATATATGATTCACTTTAGAGAAACCAGTATAAACCTCAAACGGCTATATTCCCCTTGAACTTGAGTATTATACAGTTGTATGAAATATATTTATATTTAGTAAGTAACATTAAAAGTAACAATTTTTACAAGTATTTTAGATTAAATTGGCACTATTATAAAGTTCTCATAGCAACTATTGCGCAATAAAACATTATGAAGCTTACAATATAATAAAATGATTGCTGGCCTTTAGTTTTAGTGTTAAAATCAACAAATTCTGCAGTGATCTAATTATTTTTTTAACCTGCATTTAGGATTTGACGAAACAAAAATTATTGCCAAACTATAATCTATTATAAAATCGATTACAAAAGTATTAATAATCGATAACAAAAGTGCTAATCAATTAATCGATTTAAAAAGTATTAATCAATTATATAATTATAAATTATATATCTCCGCAAAGTAACGCCTAATTCAATAAATTGATTAGTCGATTATTTAATGTGTTTAATCAATCAAATTAAATAATTTATAGAATTAGGCTTTAATAATAATGCGGAGTTAATAATATTATTTAAACTTTTCAGGTAAGTTAAATTAATGATTAAGTTGATTTAATGATAAGAAACGATTTAATTTAAATTATAGTAAGGAATTGATCTGCTTTCATGGTCCAAATTTAAATTACAATAATTCCAGTTTAGCATGAATTTTTTGTAGCTTCTAATACTGTAATTTCTTTTAAAGCAATATTAAAGCGCAGGTAAGTTAGCAATTAACATTGAACAATTGGAAAATGTAAAATTTTTTGCACTCTTTTTCACAGTCAGTAATTTTCAGTAATTTCATTTAAATTAATTCATTTTTATTTACTTTGAAAAAAATTATTCTAACGGTTCTTTTATTAAGCTTTTGTGCCTATAAAATAAAAGAACGACGTTTGCAAATGTGTATGAGGTAACGCAAACGAAATATACGATGTTAATGTAAGTTTTTTAACTGTAAGTAAACAAAAACCTCATTGTGCGTAACTGGTATATAGGCCAAAGAATGTTTCATGAATAAATTATTGCAAATAAATAATTTGCTATACTTGTAAAATTTTACAATGATCAGTAATTGAACATTTATAATATACACAAGTATAATAACGAAGTATTTTCACAATTTAGTAAGTACACTATTGCGATGATAATATAAATTTTGGAAATATTTTTAAGTTAGTTTTGCTAATATTTTGATAGTAGACATCGTTGCATACACATTTGCGATTGGTAATTTTAAAATTTACATATATAAATGATATTGAATATATTAAAATTGAGTAAAAACTAATGGAATAACACATAATTAATAAAAAATAATTATTACATATTGCAAAATTTTGTATATTACTGAATGAGTTTTAGCAAAAGACAAGCATTCGCATTGATTGTAGTGATCTTAAGGTAAGTTTCCTGTCAGTCCATCTAAGATCTAAATAACTATGACGCCTTATATATATTTGCGAGTTTCATCTACAAGAATCGATTAAAATTGAGAGACGCTTTGTACAATTTACAATGACTTTAGAATTATGCTACGCAATTCACTTTTTTCATGCGAAGTCTTATTTACATTCGCAATTAACTATAACTAATACTAGCATTTGGCAATAATATTGGGTATTTAACTGTAAAGTCGTCAACTAATTAGGTCCGCGTGTTGGAATTTACGGGACAGAAAGCATAAATACTTTAATTATTTTAAGGTGATAATTTGTAAATAAATTATTAATATACTAGCGGCCTGCCCATGCTTCGCACGGGTATAAAATATATATCCCATGTCACTCAGTGTAAAAAAATGATTAAAATCGATCCAGTAGTTTTGATTTATTTATTACTGCCCGTGGCCCGCAAGCGTTAAATTTGGAGAAAATCAATTTCCTCTCCCTATACCAAGACGATTTCCTGCTATCTTTGGAATATCTAAACTCATATAGTACATTTTTACTTATTTACTTTTACATTTTACCTATGTATTTTATTTTTACAATTAATTACAGAATGTCTTTAAACAAACTCTTAAAAGATTCGAAGTGCTATAGGGTGAAGCGCGGCGTCCTCACGGCATTTTAAATCTGTAATATCTCGGAAAATGTTCACTTAAATTACATACTGTAAACGGCCATATTGACCTATATTAAATCAACAATTTATTTAAGGTACTTAATTGCATAAGGATTAATGTTGTATTCTATAAAAATTGCTTTGAACATAAGGCATTATTTTTCGTAAAAAGTATATGACAAAAAATGCTTTTGTGGGTTATCCATAAGAGATAGACATATACCATCGCGGACTTTTCTGTAGACCTTTTCAAGGCGTACAAATACTTAGTACATCATTTTGATAAATCTCGTAGGGTTTAGCCTGCGTTTGCAATGTAAGCGGACAAAAATGTAATTATTTACAGAAACCTCAAAAATTACAGTATTTCTCTACTCCGTATTGAATGTTATTATACGTACAAACCTTCCTTTTGAATCACTCTATCTATTAAAAAAAACCGCATCAAAATCGGTTGCGTAGTTTTAAAGTTTTATGCGTACATACGGAAATATGGACTTTGTTTTATAATATGTAGTGATTAAACCATAATAAAACTATGAAAACTTAAAAATTATTTATTTTGTAACAAATATATTTATAGTTTCATTACCGTGTAAACAAAAAATAGAAGTTAAAAAAAATTAACGAAACTTACCTGTGATTATAGTTTTAAAAATTTTAACCGCCGATCGTCATGTTTGCTATAGCGTCACTCTTAACTCATTTAGTCTGAATGCAATTTTGCATATTGCAATTTTAATTTTATAGTCAAATACCCAATATTGATTGAAATGTTAAAATAAATAAAAGTGTATTTCTTTTCTAAATTACAATTATGACATTATACCTATGTTACCACTAACAAAATATTATGTACAATGATGCAAATCAAGTTACTAATTAAACATTAGGATACTTCGATTACGATACGGTACAAAGCCATGTTTTATTCGTAAATTTGTCTTACAATAATAGTATTTATATTAAAACATGGCTTAGTGTTATAAACTAAACGTATTATCAACAGGTGATATTTCTATGATTAGCAAATGCAATTAATCTATAAGATCTTTTAACCGCCTTCAATGTAAGATTATGTACAAAATTCTTATAATTATAAACGTGCCTTGTTAAAAATGTAATTTGATATCGAAGCTCTGTGATGCATAAAACCAAGTTTTTTCGACCAAAATAGTTAAAATAAAAAAAAAGATCTGCCTTTTTAGTAATAGTTGACTGATATGCTATGGCGCGATTGTTTAAACATCGAGATAAAACAATAACGTTACAGTTTTGTCTCCTTCGCACTTTAGTCTCTCAGTCAAGGTTATGCATTACATACGAAGTGTAAGTGTAGTGGAATTGGTGTACGGTCATTCACTTTCTATATCATGTATCTTTTATTCTAAACGTAAAATAATTTCCGTGACTAAATTACTTCACTAAATTAATTGATTTTTAGATAGGTGCATAGTTAAATCTGTGAATAGGTTAATAAACTCATATATTACGTCATCCGTAGAAATTAATACCAATACGTACATAATATAAGATTACATTTGTTAATATGATTTTTATTACGTCATAGATTACATTCGCCGTGTGGTATCCGGCTGAATAGAATAGTACCACCCTCATTTCTTACCGGGGTGTCGTAAAAGGCGACTAAGGTAAGTCGACCCGCCGTGTGGCATCCGGCTGAATAGAATAGTACCACCCTCATTTCTTACCGAGGTGTCGTAAAAGGCGACTAAGGTAAGTTAACCCACCGTGTGGTATCCGGTTTAGTAGAATAGACCACCCTCTTTCTTACCGAGGTGTCGTAAAATACGACAGAGGTAAGTTGACATCAGGCAGGCGGCCGGTCGTAAAACGCAGCCAAATCATGTGACAGCATGTTTATAACATGTTGTGTCGACCCCACTTAGAGTGGGATAAGGGCAGAAAGATGATGATAGATTACATTCGTTAGTGTGATATTAATTACGTACACGTCACGTATAGACGTAAATTTAAAAAATAATAAAGGAATTTTGTTTATATGTGTTCTATATTGTTTACGTAACTATTTGAAGGCGGTTACATAAAAGTTAAACTATTTCTTATATAAAAGGCATATTCTAGCTTTCTAGTACAGAGTGCATTGGAACGAATATTATTAACTACGTACATAGTTTAAAGGTATTTATTATTCAGATAAAATGAGACTAGATAAAGCATTCAACAGCATATTAGGTATTAAACTGGCAAGTGGTCTTACAGGGTTGATTGCGAAATGCTTTCATATGCTGAATCGTATTTTTAATTGAAATAAATGGCCGAAATAAATGTTAACCGTTATCTCTAACGGCCTTTAAAGCGACATTGTATTAACACAGAAGCATGACCCGTGTGATTAGTGCAAGTTCTTCTGTAACTCGATCGCGTTAGCGTGTCGCCAATTTGTATGGCGTTGGAACAGCGGTCACTAGATGTCGCTGTTGCAGCGTTAATTGACGTACGATAAAGCGATTGATTAGGTTTAAAAAACTCGCCCTTAGCATTGTGTTAAACAAAATTTTACAGATTGTAATAAACTGTTAGATCTAATGGATTTTAAATGACATATTGTGCTAAATAGACTGCAGCAGGTCTATTATCATCCATACTTAGTTCGTTACTTAGTTCGTCGTGTATTGACGCTGTGTGGTATCCGGCTGAATAGAATAGTACCACCCTCATTTCTTACTGAGGTGTCGTAAAAGGCGACTAAGGTAAGTCGCCCCACCGTGTGGTATCCGGCTGAGTAGAATAGACCACCCTCATTTCTTACCGAGGTGTCGTAAAAAGCGACTAAGGTAAGTTGACACACCGTGTGGTATCCAGTTGAGTAAAATAGACCACCCTCTTTCTTACCGAGGTGTCGTAAAATACGACTAAGGTAATTTGACGTCAGGCAGGCGGCCGGTCGTAAAATGCGTAGCCAAATTATATGACATGTTTGTAACATGTTGTGCCGACCCCACTTAAGACTGGGATAAGGGCAGGCAGATGATGACTTAGTTCGTCGTGTATTGGAAGTTCTAGAGATATTATTGTAACAAAGAAAGCTAGAACTTCATCTTTAACGATGAAGAAGCTATGTGATCTTTACTTTTGTAATGGCCATTTTAATTTCAGTCATGTGGGATTAATATTATTTTCAATTTTAACAGTCTCATTCATACGGATCCTTATAGCGAAAGCGTTACGCAATCAGCCAGAGTTTTATTTGTAAATAATCTAACTTATTACAATTTGGACAATACTAAAACTAAGTACAATAAACTCATTCGTAACTTCTAATTAAGCGGGACGTCATTTGTGCTACTGTCAGGTAAGTCTCTAATTTAAAATTATACATTTTTTGTACAGAATTAGTCGTCAAATACTAATATGGAAACTCTCAGTTTTTGAGTTTGATATAAAAAAATAACGTCAAAATACCAGCAGCAAAGTATAAATCTTAATAAATAATTTAAAAATTATTGGTCGCAGAGCAATACGTCAACGATGCAAGATGTATTTTCAATAGTTAGTCAATAGTTTCAGATTCAAGCATTGAACTGCTTTGCACGTAATAAAATTATTTTGACTTCCGGTATAAAAAAGCGCGCGAAAAGAATGATACTGACCACTCGCATCTTGTATTTGCACCATAGCCGCAGCAAGAAGGACGGTTGTATTAGATTTCATCATTCTCCTGCCCTTATCCCACTCTAAGTGGGGTCGGCACAACATGTTATAAACATGCTGTCACATGATTTTGCTGCGTTTTTACGACCGGCCGCCTGCCTGACGTCAACTTACCTCTGTCGTATTTTACGACACCTCTGTAAGAAAGAGGGTGGTCTATTCTACTAAACCGGATACCACATGGTGGGTCAATGGGCACTCCCGGGTTTCGGCACCAGAAAATGTGGCGAAAAGACCCTGCCGTGGGGCCCAGTAACGTCACACTGGGTCGGAACACGCCGAAAATGAACTGTTCCGCCGATGAACGTTAGTTCCCTAATTGCTTTGGACAACAATTACACTTAACGCAGTAATGTGGCGATCCTGACCGAGTGCCTGGCAGCCTCCAATGGAGGAAGATGGGTCTTCTTTCGATGCAGATGGCACTTGGCGGCAACGCCCTATGAACTTTTGATTAAGCCACTATTGTCCACACACATAACAACTATGCTACGTTTTAAAAACGAATATGATAATAGAAAACAAATAAGCGTCCCTTTTCTCTTTCTTAATTTAATTTTCTTGCAGTTCACACACACGATAGTAGACTTCGAGCTAGAGTTGAGTAGCTCGCGAGCTAAAGACAAGAAAGATATATATCTCTCCAGAAGATATAATCACTCTCTAGCTCGCATGTGTTTCAATTATATCTCTATATCTTTAACCTTAAGAGTCAATTTTCGTGATGAGTTACGGCTCGTTCAGAGTTAGAGTGAAAGAGATGAGCTTATATAGCAATTTACATGTCAGAAAGAGAGACGAATAACTCTTTCAGAGTTAGAGTGAAAGAAATGAGCTTATATAGCAATTTACATATCAGAAAGAGAGACGAATAACTCGTTCAGAGTTAGAGTGAAAGAGATGAGCTTATATAGCAATTTACATGTCAGAAAGAGAGACGAATAACTCTATTGCATATTTGTATTAAAAATGTAAACTACGGATTTTCGGACCGACAACAAGCGCCAGCGTTAAGCTTTTTTGTGCCGTACTGAGCTAAAAGAGTTAAAGATATAATAGAGTGATATATATCCCAAGAGCGAAAAGATATATATCACTCTTTTCTTGTCAGGGATACATTTCGCCCATCGCTACTTCGAGCGCGAATTGATGCGTAGCCGCTCCCAGCGACAACTCAATCCGGGGCCAATGGTAACGCGTTACTACCGTATGCTCACAGACCGTTGTTATTGGTCAGACCAAGCGCGCGAAATTTAAATTCACGAAGAGTGATCAATATTATTATATTTTACAATACATTTTGGAAGTAATCTTAACCTAACAGTAACACAAATAGTATTTTTTTTTAATTTATTGCCAGTAACTAATTCTCTAAAATACGAAACTTTACAGTAGCTAAGAACCAAGGGTCTTTTCGGCCTGAAGTCAAATTAAATCTAAACCATTGAATTGTTTTAAATAATTATAGTACTTCTAAGAAATCAATACTGCATCTAATTTCCATTATTTATTAAACATCACCTCAACAAGCGAGTGTATCGCAAAGTGAACAACTGCGTGGCCGCAAAAAAAAATCTATGAACATTGACTTTGTTGATTCTTCGAGTCTGGGTGTGTATTTGTATTTAAGTATGTATTTAAAATTATATTAAGTATATATATTCACCAGTTGTCTGTCACCTATAACACAAGTATTAAGTTACTTACTTTAGGGACGGATCACCGTGTGTGTGTCCCATTTATTTATTTATTATTATTGATTTTTGGAACCGAAGTTACACATTTTTTATTTAGCCCAAGTTAGCTTTTGAGTTTGTATATGTGTTTGTAATATGAAACAAAGTACACAAAAGCGGTTTGTATGATATCGATTTTCTCAAAATCTACTGAACCGATTGTTATACAGTTTTTACTAAAAGATAGTGCTATTCTTCCGGAAAGTTAAAGTTAATAGTACATTACTGTTTTGTGTAAATCGTTGCGCAATTTTGAAAAATTCGCCTGATGGGAGCTTTATCAGCGTGCGCCGCGTAAACCAACAGAGATACACTAAAGTAATGTACTAGACAATTGTAGATCTACAAAAATACTACAAAAAAGTCCGCGACAACATCTCTCTAACTTTTATGGTTAACTCACAATAACTACTTTTATGTTTAAAATTTCAATTCGCAAAATTAGGTGACACATTGATTTTCATGCAAAGCCTTTGGCACAGCTAGACGTGAAGGAAAGAGAACAATAGGTAAGGTCGTCTCTGCGACAAAATCGCTGCGATTAATTCGCGCGTCGCAACGGGCATGCGATAAATCATTAACGTTTTAATCAATGATAATCATAAAATCGCTGCGAATTATCGCAGAGTGTATCGTTTATGAATTTTACATTCACAATACGGCACGATAAACCGTTGCGATAAACCCGCTGTTCAAAATGATGACTAATTAGTACCTACTAATTCACTATTATTTATAACTAATTTGGTACTTGCTCAATTACTAGTTATTTTTAATTACATCTACTATTTTCTATTTATAATTCCAAATGTACAATTAACGAAGTTATACGAGAACAGTGAGAGGGGTAGATTTATTTTCATCGGTACAGAATAATAAATAATAAGAATAATAAATTTATTCTTATTCTTAAATTTGTATATAGTTATGTAAACTTAAATGAAAATGTAACATCCTGTCCTTATCCCACTCTAGGTGGGGTCGGCACAACATTAAAATTAATTAAAATTAAATGAAAATGTAACAAAATCAATTAAAATTATTACTAACATTTAAATAAAATTCGAGAAAGGAAAAAAAAATTGTTAACCCAAAAATATTCGCTACCGCTAAAAGAAATGTAATTTCAACTTAACATATCTCTTTGGGGTATTAATTTAATGTTTGAAGTTAAAAAATTGTTTTATTTGGTAGAAAAATATTAGTAGAGGTGAAACCATTCTTTTCCCTTTACCTTTATATAAAAAAGGGCGATATTTAAGTAAGAATTCTTTCGTAGGAATATGTAGCTGTTTACAAAAAAACAGTTTGAAAGAAGGGAATAATAAAACTTTTATTTTTGTAGATAATAGTAGATTATGATACTGCTGCACAATAAGGGTTCTTATAACACGAGTGTTATAAGACCAAATTATGTACAGTGTCATACACTACTTTATCTACTCTCATACTATAATACGTAAAACAATATTAATAAAAACCAAACTTTGTTTAAATATTGAAAAGATTTTTTAAACGTCAAATGTTAGCGCCAAGACGCAAACATCGATTGCGCATACGTGTTGCGTCGCCGCGGACTCGTTCATTGAAACCTTTTTTTTAAAGGCAAATGTTCAACCTCCTTGGTCCAGCTGGAGGTTGTATAGTATCGTTATGATTAAAAAGTTATATTATGATACAGGTGTCCATACAAGACCTGTATCGTAATAAAACTTTTTGATTATTTATTTTTGGCATGTACGTAATGTTTGTCATAAGAATTTAGGTTTCAGTTTTATAATCTTTGTATTACAGTATCAGAGTAGATAAAAAGGTGATATTGAATATATATAGAAAATAAACCTTAAGTACTATTACTGTTTCCGTTTCCTATTTGTAGATTTTATTCGAAATGCCACTCTACTAAGGAAAATAGATTAACTATCTTATTGTCTAGTCACTTCACAATCATAACTTTTTTATATTACAGCATGAAGGTCTCTGCCCACTAAATATATATAAATAAATAATATACGATAGCACTATAATATTTTAATGAATTTTAAATCACCGCTTAAATTATTTTTAATATTAATGAAATAATTAATGTATAGAAACCGGCTATACTCGGGCTCATCCGATAAAAAAACACGACTAGTTAGTCGGGCTCATCCGATAAAAAAACACGACTAGTTAGTCGGGCTCATCCGATAAAAAAACACGACTAGTTAGTCGGGCTCATCCGATAAAAAAACACGACTAGTTAGTCGGGCTCATCCGATAAAAAAACACGACTAGTTAGTCGGGCTCATCCGATAAAAAAACACGACTAGTTAGTCGGGCTCATCCGATAAAAAAACACGACTAGTTAGTCGGGCTCATCCGATAAAAAAACACGACTAGTTAGTCGGGCTCATCCGATTAAAAAAACACGACTAGTTAGTCGGGCTCATCCGATAAAAATACACGTGAGTATAGCCGGTTTCTATACATTAATTATGAATTCCACTCACGATAGTTTAAATTCAAAAATTAATGAAATACACAGAAAAAAAGAAAAATATTTAATTTTTACTGTATATAGCATCCGTTTTTAAGACAAAATATACTTAAATTTGAAACCAATAATAAATACATAATGTATATGTAATTTATACTAATAACTCAAATCTGCATTCATTTATATAGAAGAATATTCTAATCAAATAATCAAAATTGCGGTCATTCAAAATTCAACCTTACGCCTATACTAATTAGAGTCACCTCATCATCACATAAATAAAATTCAATAAAACCGTTCATTCACAATACATTATTCAAAATCAAACCTTATCACAATTCTTTATAATTCAAATTTGCTTGTCATATTTTAAGGTCCACACATATCATGGTTAGGATATACCTTTGCTTGGGAAAGTGACATGTTTTATAAGTTGTTTAAGTATGTCAGAGCAAGTTTAAACAAGTTCATGCAACCTACAATTATGATAGAATTTTGACATGGTCCTAACCTTAATACGTTTGGATCACCTAAGACCATGAGGTCAAATATGCAAAGCCAAGCATTATATGTACCCGTCATATTCAAATTTAAACTTTATCACAATTACCTAGGGACTATTTTGAATCGCTTAACTTTAATGGTGGTCTTGTTATTACATAGTTTCAGTGCTGCTCCTATTGCGATGAATTCAGCGCTTGAGAGATCTTTGCCATCGACTGCTATAATGAAATCGCCTCTTTGCAATTTTCCGTCCACTTCAGCTGGGGACCCGGCCAACTAGAAAAAATTTATATTTTAGCAATCTATACCAGCTATGTTTACGACAAATTAAATGAATACGTCAAATTGTACCAATATGTTCTCGTTCCCAAAAAAATTAGGATTTTTTAGTCTGCAGCATTCAGATTGAATAAAGCTAAAATAGTACGAATTTCCATCAATATTGCTTTAGAAAATAAGCTGTCAGACAGACTGTTTAAAACAAACAGTCAGACAGACTTTCTAATTTATAACATTAAGTTGGATATACAAGCAAGCTTTTTCGAAACGTACTTTAAAGGCAAAGACAATTTAAAAATATCCAAAATTAACCATATCAACTGAGAAAATGATAGAAATTAAAAAGAAAATAATTTTGAACAATTTATAGAAGTAGGCGTTACTTTGCGGAGATCCATAATACAAAAGTAATAATAAAAATAATTAATTTACTATAATCCGAATGAATTACATAGAATGGATAATTCGTTTTCATACCTGATACAGGCAGGATTCGTAAAAACACATGCACAAACCTCCACCACCGCCACCACAATACACAAGCACTACACACATTCACTGTCACTAAATATATCAAATAATTTTATTATTACTTTGGTAAAATGATTTTGGTAAATATTAAAATTTTTGTATTTTTTTCAGAAGTCAAAAATACCTAAATACGAAAGATCATGGGACTTACAACCTTCGAGATTTAGCATGCCTCAAAAAAATAAAATAATAAAAAATAACTTGTGAGTTAACCCAGCAGTTTAACCAACTTACTATTTCTCCAATATACGCCCCGGTGCCTTCGATGGGAGCTACGCAATTCAATCCCAAAGGTCGGCCAGACTTCTTAGTTAGTTCTACTTCAACTTCTTCATACTGTATTGGGTCTGGGCGGTGCACTGTCATTTTTAACTGCAAGAAAACGAATACGGTTAACAAAACTGTGATTGATTTAAGGATGACTTAATATCTGAGCCTTGACTATTGTTTACATTAATTTAGTTAAGTATTATTTTGATAAATTCAGTGTTTGTTTAATTTTCATCATTACTTTTGTACTATAGTTATCCGGCTGTGTAGAATAGACCACCATTTCTTACCGACGTGTCGTATAAGGTGACTAAGGTAGGTTGAGCAGCCGTGTGGTATCCGGCTGAGTAGAATAGACCATCCTCATTCTTTACCTAGGTGTCGTAAAGACGTCTAAGTTAAGTCGACCTGCCGTGTGGTATCCGGTTCAGTAGAATAGACCACCCTCATTTCTTACCAAGCTGTTGTAAGAGGCGACTAAGGTAAGTCGACCTGCCACGTATCCGGTTCAGTAGAATAGACCAACCTCTTTCTTACAGAGGTGTTGTAAAATACGACTAAGGTAAGTTGATGCCAGGTCGCCAGGCCAGTCGTAAAATACGTAGCCAAATCATGTGACAACATGTTTATAACATGTTGTCCTGACCCCACTTAGTGCGGGATAAGGGCAAGAGAATGATGACTTTTGTACTATGTAATTCTGCAAAGAGGGCATACGTCTATAAATTTATCTAATTTATTTTTTTATCACTTGAAATGACTGATTAGTCAGTAATTTGTACAAGTCTTAAATATGCGCTTATTTACGAATATTTAGCGATCTGTATTTCCGCATTTGATCAAAACAAATTTAACTTAGTAACAATTGCATTATATACGATATTGAATTTCTATTTACAACAATAATTGTAGAAAATTTATTACGTAGTTATCGTAGAATTTGAAACATTAATTAAATCAGATTTCAGCCATACGATAAGTGTAGGCTTAGCCAAAAGGTATATTGTTATAATATGACCATGGTGGTATAAGACGAAAATCGATGTATATCATAAACATACGAGAGGTCACAAAAAGCTTGTGATACCTGTATCGCGACTCAGCAGAGTTAGCAACTCATTCGATGGTCTCGGTATTCGCTTGTACAATAAAATCCGCAATCCATGCTAGACCAGTCTACAGAAAGGTTTAAATTAAAAGAGATATACTTATACGTAAAGCATATTACAAAATTGAAGACTATTTTAATGATAAAAAGCCTGGATTTGAAAATCCTTTCAGCTTCATACAGGACTGCGGTTTAATAATGTAAAATTGAAAATGTTTAAAAGATTGACCGCCGAGTTACTTTCTGGTTCTTCTCGGTAAGAGCAACATTCCGAACCAGTTGTAGCTTCATTAATCATATTGATATTTGACGATTCAAAAGTGCTTGAAAGAGCTTATTTGAATAAAGATTGTTTTGATTTGATTTGATTTGAAGAATAAGAGGTGAATTTGTACCTTTGGCGCCTTTAGTTTGATCGACATACACATTCTCTCGTACGTCATATCCTTATTTATAGCGATGCCGTTACAATCCCTTATCTGATCCCCAACTTTTAGTCTTCCATCTTTTGCTATCACGCCGTTTTTGTATACTTCTAGGACAACGCCTGCTGGACCCTGAAGGAGTTAAAAATATTATCAAAAAATTTTTTTTTTTGTAAAATATATATGGGACACTTACACACACGGTCGTCCGTCCCCAAAGTAAGTAACTTAATACTTGTGTTATGGGTGACAGACAACTGGTGAATATATACTTATATATTTTTAAATACATACTTAAATACAAATATACACCCAGGCTCAAAGACCAACAAATTCATTTATAGAAAATGTTTGCCCTCGGCGGGAATCGAACCCGCGACCCATGGAGCTGAAGGCAGGGTCATTACCCACTGCTCCAACGGGCCAGTCAAATTATTGCTATATATTATAACAATTTATATTAGTCAGAATGCTATCTATCTAGTAGCTGTGGTAGCCCAGCGGTATCACCGTGCGCCTCTTTCGAGAAGGTCTAGGGTTCAAACCCCGGGCAGGTACCAATGAGTTTTCTAGTAAAACTTATGTGTCTAATTGATAATTGGAATTTATCACACGCTTTTCGGTGAAGGAAAACATCGTGAGGAAACCTGCATATCTCTAGAGAATTCTGGGGATATGTGTAACCTACCAATCCGCATTGGAGCAGCGTGGTAGGTCTCAGCTCCAATCCTTCTCTCCAAAAAAAAAAACGGAGAGAAGAGGCCTATGCCCAGCAGTGGGATAGTAACAGGCCGTTACTTACAGAAGGCTATTTGTTTATTTAAAACCTGTAAACGTTTGTCAGAATGCTTATTTTTTGTCCATTGCTTATTTTAAGACATAATAGACTAGCCGGGCCAGTCGTGATAAAAGACAAAAGTAGTTATTGTTAACGATGAGAGATAGAAACGTGCTATCGCGGACTTTTTTGTAGCATTTTTATAGATCTATAATTATCTAGTACATCACTTAAGTGTATCTCTGTTTAATTATTTATTTATATACACATTTATAGTAGTCGTGCCAAATCTAAAATTTACGACGTATTTATAGCAATTAGAATATCAATTGTTAATGTGAACATACAATAGCAATACTCAGAGTTCCAAATGTAAATATGTTTACAATTGACTCTTTAAATTTGGTTCGATGCCAAATATTAATTTTGTTCAGCTATTTATAATAGGCAACATATAGTTAGTTAGTAGCGGCCTGTTACTATCCCACTGCTGAGAATAGGCCTCTTCTCTCCGTTTTTTGGAGAGAAGGTCAGCGTGGTAGGTCTTAGCTCCAAAGCTAAGACCTACCACGCTGCTCCAATGCGGATTGGTAGGTTACACATATCTCCAGAATTCTCTAGAGATATGCAGGTTTCCTCACGATGTTTTCTTTCACCGAAAAGCGTGTGATAAATTGCAATTATCAATTAGACACATAAGTTTTTAACAGAAAAACTCATTGGTGTCTGCCCGGGTTGGAACCTGTGACCTCCTCAAAAGAGTCGCACGGTGTTACCACTGGGCTACCACAGCTTCCAGGCAACATATGAATTTATTAATCTAAATCTAAATTATAAATTAAATTTAAAAAAAAAATTTATAGCTATTTATATAAATCAGAATGTCAGTTTTTATTTATATACATATTTATATAAGTTAGAATACCAGTTATTAACTTTATACCTTTTTATACGAGTCAGAATACCAATTGTTAACTTTTGCACCTATTTATATGAACCAGAATGCTAATTTTTCATTTTTATATCTTTCTAAACCAGTCAAAATACTAATTGTTAAATTTTAAACCTATTTATGTGAGTCAGAATACCAATTGTTAACTTCTTTACGTACCTATTTATATGAGCCAGAATACCAATTGCATACTTTCATACCATTTTAAACGAGTCAGAATACTAATTGTTAACTTTTATACCTATTTATAATGTGCCAGAATGCTAATTGATCATTTTGAAACCTATTTATATTAGAAAGAAAGCCTATAGTTAATATTAACACCTTTTTTGCTAATCAAAATGCTAATTCCGACTCATAAAAGTGTAATGAAGAATTAGAGGGCACTTACATTGATATGTGTATCGCTTCCGCCGACCAACGCTACGCCGAGCACTTCGTTGTTCGTGTTGATCTCTATCACAGTATCCTGATTTGGTTTGATAGGTGCTATCGCTGGATCTGGCGGTGGTTCGGCTGGAAGTCATCATCATTTTGGTTGACAAAACACTTTTAATTAATAGGTTCTCTACAAAGGACATCAACACCACGCAATTTTGTGCCGTTTGAATCCAGTAGCTTTCACGACTTTTGTTGAGGTTATTTGTCCACCTAGTGCGAAATCTGCATTTTCCGGTACGGGTACACCATTCCAACACCTTACGATCCCGAATGATGAATGGCAATGGCAAGGAATGCTATGGACTAATTAATAACAATATCGAGAAGCCGGATAGTGGCCAAAGGTACAAAATTAGATTGGTACGTTCACTCCATTTCCTAATCTTTTATATGCTGCTGAGACGTGGACATTACGTGAAACAGAAAAGAAGATAGACGCACTGGAGATGTGGTGTTGGCAAAGGATACTTCGAGTAACTTGGACTGAATTCAGGACCAATATATCGATATTGGAAGAGCTCGGCATCAGGTATTGTCTATCGACTACAGTCCGGGCACGTATTTTAAAATACATTGGCCACATCTCGTGAGGAAACGAAGGGACCATAGAACGCCTTGTAGTGCAAGGCAGGGTCGAGGGTACTAGAACTCGCGGTCGGTCGTCTATGCAGTGGACCAACCAAATAAAATCCGTTCTTGGTAGCTTTCTTTAGGAATGCGCCAGGAAGAAGGAACGACCCCAACGCATTTAACTGTCATATATTGCTATTTCAGCTACGCGATCTGTTGCATTTTATGCCTTTTAAGGATCTCTACATTTCTTATTTCATCTCGAAGATCCTATAGCTATTCATCGCGCACAAGTGTTTTTGAGCTTTCTTTGAGTTATATTACTAAAGACTAAAGATGTAAATAAAGTTATAATTATAATATGTTGAAGATATTGTTCAGCTCTTTTAGAGCACATTCAGCAGGAGTATAACATTTGTTATAATTGAAGATAATAGTAAATGAATTAATAAAAATAAAACTCGTGTATAATTAAGTAATCGCTGTGATAGCCCAGCGGTGCGAACGTGTTAATCTCTAGAGACCATCACGGGTTCAAAACCGGGCAGATGAAGAGTCCGGGCAGACCGGGAGAACTGATGAGTTGATCTATTAAAACTTATGTGTCTAATTGATAATTACAATGTATCACGCTTTTCGGTGAAGGAAAACATCGTGAGGAAACCTGCATATCTCTAGAGATTCCTAGGGATATGTGTAACCTACCAATCCGTGGTAGGTCATTGGAGCGGCGTGGTAGGTCTTAGCTCCAATCCTTCTTTGCAATAACGGAGAGAGGAGGCCTATGCTCAGCAGTGGGATATTAACAGGCCGTTACTTACTTTTTTTATTACATTGGGCTACCACTGATTCAATAATGATAGAATCATAGCCATTATATTGATTTTCTCATCTCGGTCTATTATCAGAATTTCGCCGTGTGGTATCCGGCTGAATAGAATAGTACCACCCTCATTTCTTACCGAGGTGTCGTAAAAGGCGACTAAGGTAAGTCGACCCGCCGTGTAGTGTCCGGCTGAGTAGAATATACCAACCTCATTTCTTACCGAGGTGTCGTAAAAGGCGATAAAGGTAAGTTGACCCACCGTGTGGTATCCGGTTTAGTAGAATAGACCACCCTCTTTCTTACCGAGGTGTCGTAAAATACGACTGAGGTAAGTTGATGTCAGGCAGGCGGCCGGTCGTAAAAACGCAGCCAAATCATGTGACAGCATGTTTATAACATGTTGTGCCGACCCCACTTAGAGTGGGATAAGGGCAGGAAGATGATGATAGTCTATCATCAGAATTGTCAATCTCACTAGCCTATTGCAACCGCTTTACCAGGGTGTCTGGCATATCTTTTACTAGAACTTGTTATAACAAGTTATATTAACACTATAAGAATACCAGATCTATAGATCTGGTATTCTTAGTTACTTAGATAGTGGTACTGGAAAGTATCCCAAGCGGTTAAAATTAACTGCTAATTAACACATACCTTTTGCGGGCACAGGAGTTGGTGGTTTTGGAGTTGTAGGTCGAGAAGGACCACCTGCATCTGGAAAACCAAGATTTCTTAAACAATTCTCTAAAACCGACCACAACGGTAACATATAAACATTTAGCAAAGTTAGCAAACAAAGTCTGGATTAGAATCTGGAGAATAATAGTTAGTGACTTACGCCACAACATATTATATTGATTCGTCGGACAAAGAAATAGGGAAATGGTAAATTTCAATATTGTAATGCTGTGGTAGTACAGCGGTAATACCGTGCAACTCTTTCGAGGAGATCATGGGAGCAAACCCGGGCAGACACCAAATGAGTTTTTCTGTTAAAACTGTTGTGTCTAATTGATAATTGCAATTTATCACACGCTTTTCGGTGAAGGAAAACGTGAGGAAACCTGCATATCTCTAGAGAATTCTGGGGATATGTGTAACCTACCAATCCGCATTGAAGCAGCGTGGTAGGTCTTAGCTCCAAAAACGGAGAGAAGAGGCGTATTCTCAGCAGTGGGATAGTAACAGGCCGCTACTTACTTTTTTACTCTTATGGTTTACAAAATAAAGAAATTATCAATGGCATTATAAGAGCTTTTTGTAATTCATTAATGAGATAAATGTATTCCCTAATATATCTGGTCCTTTATTAGGTACTTTATCCTGAAAAATTCTGCAGTCGTTATTCTTATCTAGTCAAGCGTATGAGTTTAATTTTATGCACAAATACTTATCATTTACTTAAATTTATGTTAAATTTTATAGATATATCTAACCTGGTGTTGAGTCATTTTTGTCTGAGTCCGTTTTCTCGGAGGGATCTTTCATGTTCGGACTGCATACTGTTAGAATAACCACACCATCTGTTTGCTTAAGTTTAGCTGCCGCCTGTAATGGTCATAATTAACAGTTCAGAGAGAAGTTTTAGGAATTAGGTATTCTTACATTTGCTTCACAGTACATTTTAAGCATTTTAATTTATGTCCATAAAAATATAAAGATCTAGTAATATCCCGTGGTTTCACCCGCGAAATTTTTATTTTTTTTCGTCTTATTATATTTTACAACGGATCCCTATTTTTTTTTGAAAATTTAATATAGCCTATGTTGCTCAGTAAAGATGCAGCTTTCCAATGGTGAACGAATTTTTTAAATCGGTCCAGTAATTTTTGTGTGAAAACTTTACAAACATACATACAAATTTATGCTCTTTATAATTTTATTAAACGTATTATTATCAAACGATTGGTGTTGTATATACCTAATAGACAAAGTAGGAACGGACATAAGATTGCGGCTCCTGCTTTGCAAAGTAAGTCGTTTGTGGGTTTGGGTATAAGATTCTATAATAAAATTCCGCAATCAATTTTAGCTTTGCCATTACAGAAGTTTAATAGTTCTCTTCGAACCTGTATAAGACAGTAATGACTAAATGTAACTAGTATTAAGAATGATATTGTTAAAAAAGCACAGCTTAACGAACCAGCAGTAGCGTTGAATAAATATATGGGACACTTACACACACGGTCGTCCGTCCCCAAAGTAAGTAACCTAATACTTGTGTTATGGTAGACAGACAACTGGTGACTATATATGTACATATTTAACTAATTTTTAAATACATACTTAAATACAAATATACACTCCGACTCGAAGACCAACAAATTGATTTATAGAAAATGTTGGCCCTCGGCGAGAATCGAACCCGTTTGTTTCTTAATATATATTTTTTTAGTTTCTCTACACTAAAGATTACTTACAGCATCGTAGCTACAGCTAAGTAGGGAATCTCTGTTTACAGCCAGTATCATGTCTCCTATATTTAAGCCCGCCTGAAAAGAAAACACCAAGATGGTTAGTGTTTGTTTCATTGGTAATTTAACTACTGGCTTTTACCTGCAACTTCGTTTGCGTGGACTGTTGTCGCGTGATAGGTTCATAATAGATGGCGCTTTTTAATATCATCCTATTCCTGTAGAATTAACAGGATTTCTATACCCTATATGTTATCCCAGTGTAACAATTGAATTGAATTGAAAACAGGAACAATTGTGCTAAATTTCAACGATATTGGTTCAGCGGATTCGCCGTGAAAGAGTAACAAATATACATACATAAAAATTTGAATTGATAATATTAGTAGGAATAGTAAAACTAGTAACTAGAAGAAAAAATTGGTGACTATATCTCCTTACGAGTTTTCCAAAGTCATCGTCCTAGACATCTAAATCGCTTGACAGCTTTGGCTATGACTTTCGATAAAATGTGAATCATTTACAAACATACCATCTCCGCCGCGCTGCCTTCTTGAAGGTCCGATACGAAGATCCCACGACCGGCCTCTGTATGTCTGCCTTCTATTATCATTATGCCTAAACCAGCTGGGCCCTGAAACGAAAGTATATTGTAAAAAATTGCATAACAAAAAACAACTAATGCCAGAAATTAAGTTTAAATTCAATTTAAAATGAATATAAACAACCGGGTCACATCGCGATAATCATGTTACCTTTGTATAAGGTTCGCGTTATACTTTTGTATAACTCGCGGAAAAAATCGTTGAAAGCTATATCGCGTGCAGATTATATCAGTGTGGTGTGCAAGAGACCTTATGTGGATTGTGCGGTTAAAGTGAGGGTAGATGAAGAAAATAATGACTGTAGTACTCGGAAACGAAGACGCCGCGGCGCTCCAGTCAGTTCGTGACCACGGTGGATGCAACTCTGCCGAAACGTCGAACCTTATACAAAGGTAACCTGATTATCGTGATGTGACCCGGTTGTTTATATTTTAATTAGTATGAATCGCAAAAGTTTAAAATCTACTATTAAAATGAATAATAAAAAAATTAATGAATGCGTTTAGAGAATCAAGCCGGGCACTTTATAATAATAATAATAAATATATGGGACACTTACACACACGGTCGTCCGTCCCCAAAGTAAGTAACTTAATACTTGAGTTATGGTGACAGACAACTGGTGAATATAAACTTATATAATTTTTTAATACATATATTATTTATACCTTTATTTTAAATACATATATTTAGTTATACCTTTTTGATTGTTATATCTCTGACTCCTTTGTAGTTGGCAAATCGGTCGTCGGTCTGAAAATATAGATAATATACCATTATTAACGAAACTATACTCCCGCTCCCAAGCTCTCTAAAAGCTGTGATAGCCCAGCGTTACGACCTTGTGAATCTCTAGAGACGATCATGGGTTCAAACCCGTGCAGACACCAATGAGTTTTTCTATTAAAACTTATGTGTCTAATTGATAATTGCAATTTATCATTAGCTTTATATATTAGTACAGATTAAGAAAACTGTTTCTATGGTGTCGAGTTGATATTGACTAGTTATACGTATAACTAGTTATATATATGTGACTAGTTACACGTGCCTCTCAGTTTACACAACTGTTTTGTGTTGTCTTTGTTTTGTTCACCATGAAAGTCTGGTTACAATTCAATACTTTATAATTTTTATAAAATAAAAACACCTAGTGATGGCCCCATGGCATTTTTGCATGGCTAATGCACATTTTTCACCAAAATTAACTTAATAAACATTCTTTTGATAGCAGAAAATATCGCAAAACGTCATCGTTTTAATTATCGTTGACCCGCCGTGTGGTATCCGGCTGAGAAGAATATACCAACCTCTTTCTTACCGAGGTGTCGTAAAAGGCGACTAAGGTAATTTGAAGTCAGATAGTTGGCATGTCGTAAAATACGTAGCCAAATCATGTGACAAAATGTTTATAATATGTTGTGCCGACTCCACTTAGAGTGGGATAGGAGGATGATAAAATATCCTCTGTACCATTTCTGATTGATACTAGGAATTTATCACATCAATTTTTTGGAGGAGGGAAATTTCGAGGGAAAACCTCCATATCTCTAGAGAAATCTGAGCATATGTATTACATAACAGTCCACCTTGGATCAGCGTGGTGGGTCTAAACCCTCTTCTCTTCAAAATACGAGAGAGAGGGCCTATGCACTGAAGGTGGATAAAAACAGGCCCTTACCTTTTTTTACTCTCAACTGAGAGAGAAGGCTTTTGTATAGAAAATATTAATACGCCACTATAATGGGATAGTTTTTTTTCTAGAAATTTATGTATTCTTATATTCACAAACAACTTCTGTACACTAGCTTAGCGTAAATACCGATTATATTCGCAACAAAGAGAATCGTCATAAATTATACCCGTGCTATTTGCGCAAATAATTTGCAAAAGTGCAGCTATATCAACATATAATTTGTCTACCAACTGTTATAATATGCCGCTGAGCATGAAATGTGATAACAATATTTAAAGTTGCGATACAAAACAGTAGACACTCAAATTGGCTATCAAGGACACGTGCACTCAATAATCAATTCAAATCAAATCAAATCAAAATAATCTTTATTCAAATAAGCACTTTTGAATCGACAGGGATCAATATGATTAATGAAGCTACAACTGGTTCGGAATGTTGCTCTTACCGAGAAGAACCAGGAAGAAACTCGGCGGTCAATCTTTTAAACATTTTCAATGTTACATAATCAAACCGCAGTCCTGTATGGAGCTGAAAAGATTTTCAAATCCAGGCTTTTTTATCATCCAAATCTTCAATTTTGTAATATGCTTTACGCAGAAGTACATCTCTTATACTTAACATAAACTTTCAGTAGACTGGTCTAGTTGCTATTTATACATAGAGTTATACAAAAGTACTGAAGCCAGTCTAAAAAAACCCCTATTATAATGAAGAGAAATTATTTTTATGTGTGACTATCTGTTTTTCCCCGAACTTCCAATTTTTTTCCCGAATTGAAATTTTGAAAATAAAAGTAGTTAACGTGTAGTTAATTAAGAGATTTTTGACTAAGTTTAGCCGGTTACTTAGCGCACGAAAGGAAAGCTTTAAAGTTTGACGTTTTAGTGATATTTTTTATTGCTGCTCCTCTCCTATTCATCTTAACGTGATGTTACTTAGTCTATAGCGTTCCTAGATAAATGGACTATTTTACACTTAACTTTTTAAATCATTCGAGTTGTTCCTGAGATTAGCGCGTTGAAACAAACGCAGCATGGTGGGTTTTAGCTCCAGTCCGTATTTTCGAAAGGAGAAAGTGGCCTCATGTCCAGCAGTGGGATAGTAATAGATCGCAACTAGCATACAGGTTACTTAAATTTATTTATGCAATATGTTGACGCCGTGTGGTATCCGGCTGAATAGAATAGTACCACCCTCATTTCTTACCGAGGTGTCGTAAAAGGCGACTAAGGTAAGTCGACCCACCGTGTGGTATCCGGTTGAGTAAAATAGACCACGCTCTTTCTTTCCGAGGAGTCGTAAAATACGACTAAGATAAGTTGACGTTAGGCAGGCGGCCAGTCGTAAAATACGTAGCCAGATCGTATGACAACATGTTTGTAACATGTTGTGCCGACCCCACTCAGAGTGGGATAAGGGCAGGAAGATGATGATTTATGCAATATGTTGCATGCGGTAATCGCAGAATTATGTAAACTGACTTTTTGCGTTCAACATAATAATGCGGAATGATGCAAAAAAGTTAATAAAACCTTGTAGCAACTTTAAATCCATTTATTTTTATAAAACGGGGAATTATTTGAAATTGTTTAATACTAGCAATCGCCAGCGGCTCCGCTCGCGTGGAAAGATCAAAACCGTAATATAGTTTTTTAATAACCATAAAAATGGTTTAAGAGGGTTAACCTTAAAAGCTAAACATATATTGTCGCGGACTTCTATTTAGAACTTTTAGAGGGCAACAATTTTGTAATACATAATTTTTTAATAAAATATAATAATAAATATATATGGGACACTTACACACACGGTCGTCCGTCCCCAAAGTAAGTAACTTAATACTTGTGTTATGGTAGACAGACAACTGGTGAATATATACTTATATATGTTTTAAATACATACTTAAATACAAATATACACCCAGGCTCAAAGACCAACAAATTCATTTATAGAAAATGTTGGCCCTCGGCGGGAATCGAACCCGCGACCCGCAGAGCCGAAGGCAGGGTCACTACCCACTGCGCCAACGAGCCAGCCAATAATTTTCACCGTTTACTTTGCGCACGCAAGGAAAGCTTTAAATTTTGCCGTTTTCGTAATATTTTTCATTGCTGCTCCTCTCCTATTCAATTTAGCGTGATGTTATACAGTAAACTAAGTTCTAATCAAAATCGAAACAGCGAAAGCGAGTTCAATAACCGAAACCGATGTTATACAAGCCTTCCTCGATAAATGGACTATCTTACATTTAAAGAATTTTTCAATTCGGTCCAGTAGTTACTGAGATTAGCACGTTAAAACAATCAAACAAACTCTTCAGCTTTATATATTAGTATAGATTAATGACCTTGATCATAAAAACGTAATTGTAATTGAAAAGTTATAATTTTTCCGTTGGTATTTCGGAATCGGAATAATCTATACCTACTTATTGTAAAACTAAATCTTATCTGTCTGTATGTGATTTTCTCAAAATCTACTAAACAGATTTTTGTTCGGTTTTTACTAAAAGGTAGTACAATTCTTCCGAAATATTCACTTTAATAGTACATTACAGTTTTATATAAATTATGTTGAAGAGGTGGTATAAAGGTGGTAAGTTGTATTTATTCAAATTCAAATTCAAAATATTCTTTATTCAAATAAACTTGTAAACAAGTGCTTTTGAATCGTCAACTCTACTGCTGGTTCGGAAAGCTGTTCCTACCGAAAAGAAAAAAATATAATTTTTAAAAACTCTTTAAAAAATATAATTCTTATGACTAGTTATATTTAGTCATTACTGTCTTGTACAGGGTCTAAGCGAGCTATATCCACACATTCTTATCTTCTAAGTAATCCTCAACAGTATCGTAGGCTATCTGGATCAGCCTCTTTTTAACAGTGTTTGTATAAAATTTCATCTCAATCGAACACCAAGAGGTGGGTCAAATTTAACTTGCAAGTCTCCTTCACATACATACACGGCAAGTTGAGCTTAAAAAGCTAAAAGCTTTTAAATGTTCCTAGGCGGGAATCGAACTCCACACGCCTGAAGTTTGAATGCTTGTGCATTAAACACAGCAACATGAGAAACAAAGAGGTTTTGTCTAAAAGTCTTTACTAACATGCACTGTTCGAAGAGCTTAGTTTTGAATGAAGCTATAATAAAAACTATGTAACTGTGTGCATTGGTTAATTTTGGTTTCCAAAAAACAGAAATTGCAAAGCGTAGATTTCGTATAAGTTATTGTTTGAGAAATAAATGTTCATAAGCGGCTATATTTGATTATATAACATAGTTGGAGGACCAAGGGGATGTCGGTACAACGTAATGTTCGGATAACGTAATAATGGGATGGGGGTAATGTCTTCATGGGTACCCTATACCCGCCACCAGCAGCGTGGTAGAGCACTGCCAGGTTTTTAGTCGGTGAGAGTCCGACATACTCGCCACTCGTCCCCGTCGGGCGGTGACGACCCATAATGGGTTTTCCTGACATAAAAAATAAACGTAATGTTTAATATTTAAATGAGTTAATATTGTATTTATATATATAGAATCTGAATTTCGGAAACAGCTCCACCGATTCGTTCTATCTTGGTTTTATTTAAAAGATGATGTTTTATACCTGTTTTCAGTCATTGAAAAAATTCTAAAATGTGGAATTGATTCCAAATGATGATTGATCCATATGACCGGCGCTTTATACATTTTTTTTATTTCTTTTCAAAAATTACCGAGCTAAACTTCGTCAACCAGGTTACTATATCTAAGCTTTGATTATACAAGACATTTTGGTTGGAATAAAATATACTTTTTAGCCTTTTAAGTGTTAAACACACATATAAACTCGCCGTAATAAAGTCTATATAAAAACGTCGGCTATTATCAATAAAATAACATCCGAAGTTCATCCCACTCAAAGCGGATTTGATAAGCCGATTTTATCAGTTTATCTTATCGGTCGCTTAAATTTGGTAAAGTCAACTAAGAGTAAAGCCACACGACGCGTTAACCGCGCGGTAAAAAGTAGGTCTATGCCACTGCTATAGGCCTCTCTCCGTTTTTGGAAAAAAGGATTAGAGCTAAAACCTACCACGCTGTTATTAGTAGGTTACACATATCACCGGAATTCTCTAGAGATATGCAGGTTTCCTCAAAATATTTTCCTTCACCGAAAAGCATTTGATAAATTTCAATTGTCAACCGCGCGGTGCATAAAGGAAAGTTGCTGGAACGTCATACTTTATGCAAATTATATACACACGAAGCGTTATTTGGTGCGACATACAAAAGATGATGTGAGGGGAGGGTAAAATTACCTCCTACGTTGGTTTCGACGGGAGAGAAGCTCTTTTGTTTATGTGCGTTTCTTCATTGTGAAAAATTACGGTTTATTTGCTGTACGCAGATAAGGTCGTTTGTGTTATATCGATTAATATAAAAGTATCTTGACAGACATTCCGGTCTGGTGGACCACTTGCCAGAGTCTCACCGTGTCTATGGACATACTTATATAGTGCTCTCTACAGCTATAACAATTTAATTATAAATAACTACACATATCTCAACGTATTGTCGAATAAGGAAATACCAAATATATAAACAAGAGGTCTTCCTATCTATGGGCGTTCACAGACTGACTATCAAAAGTAATAATTAAAATATTTTGCTATAATCCACGATGAAGACAAATTGAAAATATATATAATGCTAAATGTAGAGTGGACAATCCGTTTTCATACCTGATCCATGGAAGATTCGTTAAAATACATGCACAAACCTCCACCACCGCCACCACAATACACAAGCACTATACACATACGTTCACTATCACAAACTATTACGTGGTGATTTATCACGTGGTCTCAACGTACTGCGTTTCTCAAAATTGCACTGCTAGAGAAAATAGATGCTAGAGCTCTAATTAATTGCGGTGCGGTGCCGCATCGCAACGTTAGCGCATCGTGTGGCATGTCTCTAAAATCTCGACACCATGGTGTATTATGTACAGCATATTATTTCAACCATAGTATATTAACATACACGTCAGTTATTTAAGCAGTCTATATAAAAGAATATTCTAAGCAAAGGCAAATAGAAAGTAATAATAAAATAAAAAAGTAATAATAACATTATTATGCTATAATCCGCGATGAAGTAAAATAGAAAATATATGATATATCCTGATACATCAGGACAAATGCACGCCGTGTGGTATCCGGCTGAATGGAATAGCACAACCCTCATTTCTTACCGAGGTGTCGTAAAAGGCGACTAAGGTAAGTCGACCCGCCGTGTGGTATCCGGTTGAGTAGATAGACCACCCTCATTCTTTACCGAGGTGTCGTAAAAGGCGACTAAGGTAAGTTGTCCCACCGTGTGGTATCCGGTCGAGTAGAATAGACCTCATTTCTTACCGAGGAGTCGTAAAATACGACTAAGATAATTTGACATCAGGCAGGCGACCGGTCGTAAAATTCGAAGCCAAATCATGTGAAAACATGTTTATAACATGTTGTGCCGACCCCACTTAGAGTAGGGATAAGGGCAGGAAGATGATGATGCAGGACACATGCATAAACCTCCACCACCGCCACCACAATACACAAGCACTACACACGTTCACTATCACAAACTCAACAATCGTTTCGTTAGTATATACTAGCTTAGTATATACTAATCGGTTCAACCCCACCATTTATTTTATTTTTCCTCCCAATACGTGTAACAAGCTTGAACTAGAAACATTTATCATGGATTTCCGCAAAGTATTGCCTAATTCTATAAATTATTTCGCAAATAATCAATTACATTATACTACCTATCCACTCGGCTTCGCACGGACGGTAGAACATAATAAGACTTGAATGAAAACCGCCCTTGAATTTATTGTGCGCGTTCATTTTGCGATAACTTCAAAGATATTTATTTAAATTATATGGTGTAAAGATTACATGATAAGCTACGAAACGTTTAAGGCAACTAACATATTTAAATTGATTAGGATTGATACAGTATTTTAATAGCTTAGCATATATATATATATATATATATATATATATATATATATATATATATATATATATATATATATATATATATATATTATAGCTTCCCAATTACTGCATGTTTTATAATATTGGGTGTAATTTCATAATAATATATTCTCTTAATTAAGTCAAATGTAATTAGATTATGATGGGACTGGCATGTATCTGCAGATATTAAAGTCTCTAAAAAATACACATAAAAAAAATTGATAGAGAAATATGCCCTAATAAATTATTTTGTTACATCTTAAAGGGTTTTTTTTAATTGTTTTTTTTCGAAACTTTCATCAATTATTGTCATATTTTTATTAATTTAGACAAAAACACGCTATCTATTGGTTAAAACAGCATTAAAATCCGTTCAGTACTTTGAGTTTATGGCGAACAGACAAACAGTCCATTAATCATCATTCCAGCCCTTATCTCTACTCTAAGTGGGGTCGGCACAACATGTTATAAACATGTTCTCACATGATTTTGCTTCGTATTTTACGACCGGCCGCCTGCCTGACGTCAAATTGCCTTAGTCGTATTTTACGACTCCTCGGTAAGAATGAGGTCTATTCTACTCAACCGGATACCACACGGCTAAGTAATTACATAAAAATATCCAATTTACACATGACATAATTCAAACTGGCCTTTAGACCCGAGACATCATTGTATCTAATTAAACTGTTATATAATAATTTTAACATTTCTTAAATATAGTAGCATATTTGTAATTATTAAGATAAGAAGTTCATTTACATCCGTATTCAGATAAGTTATAATTTATTTATATTTGTTTTCTTAAATCATAGTTATGTAGATTATCGTAAATTAATTTTATTCTTAAATTATCTGTGGTCGGATTATAGTGTATGCGGCAAAAGCTCTATCATAATAGTCCTATTTATGTATAAAATAACAATTAAATTTAATATTTATATAATTAAATATATTAGTAACGTCATAAACGTCGTAACGTAATATTAAATTTAATATATTAGTAACGTCAGCGTTACAATTGTAATATATTATAATTAATACTAAAGTAGTCTAATGAATTTAATTGTAAATTGTGACGGGAATAAACGGTTTTTTTTATTACTTAAACCACAATGTTAAGGATAACATAGCATTTATAACAATATTTTCTGATAATTTAGTCTTTTTAAAAATTACTATTAATTATTTGTTTTTTTTATTTCTAACAATTATTTTTTATTATTGTAGTGGCTTCGATGCACTTAATAGTGTTAAGAATTTTGTTGCTAAAAATCAATATTTTGTATACGTCATTTTTGTTCAACAGTAAAAAGTACGTATAGTTAGTTTAATATATAAATGTATTGAAGAACTGTATAATACTTGATTTGAACAGTATAAGTCGCTATTCTCGATAGATAATATTACCTACGTGTGTAAGTTGAACCACTAAATTTATAGCTATCCTTAGTTAATTAACAGATTTTTTTATAACTTTCACCTTTTACTTAGCGCACGCAAGGAAAGCTTTTAATTTTGCCTTTTTGCGTAGTATTTTTTTATCGCTGCTCCTCTTCTATTCATCTTAGCGTGATGTTATATAGCATATAGCTTTTAAATAGACTATCTTATACTTAAAGAATTTTTTAATCGGTTTAGTAGTTCCTGAAATTAGCGCGTTCAAACAAACTCTTCAGCTTTATATATTAGTATAGATTATGAGGTCTGCCGGTATTGCTGGTATAATGTGTATTTTAAATATTACACCTATTCTTAGTCCCAAACCCGAGTTTTTGAGTTGTGCCAATATTGTAGCGCATGAGAAATATAGCTTTGTTTTTAGTTTGTCTATTTCTGAGATACGCGCATTAAAACAAACAAACTCTTCAGCTTTATATATTAGTATAGATGTTATGTCGTTCGTTATTCATCGGCTACTTTCTTTCGTCTTTTGTTGAAACTCACCTTTTTCTTCTTGAAGGATAGTGTTCGGCGCCATACTGATCTTAAGAAAGCTGCTGGCTTGCAAAAATCATCAGCGTCACGTCTGTGCACTTCAGTCATTACAGTCATCACTGCATTTTATTTGCACTTTACACAAACATTGTCACTATCACGCACAATATCATTTATTTATGTATTTATTTCAAATTACATATGTACTAGCTGACCCGAAGATATCCTGTTTCAACTGTTTAAATAAGAGAGTTTTCTTTAATTTCCACTAAACTTTTTTATTATCTTATGTTTATTGTTAGCCAATTATTTATTTCTTATTTGCCTAGACACGTCGGTACGTTTATTGATTTTCATTTCTTAATTATTTAGGCCTATTACTACATCTCTTCTTCTGTTTGTTTGCTTGCTGCACCTATTTAAATTTTCCGTTTGACCCTAAGGTTGACTGGTAGAGAACGCTTAATTTAGTGTTAGGTCCGCCTTTTGTACTTTTATATCTTAATAGTGCAATAAAGATTTAAAAAAAATACTCACAATGGTTTTTCTTATATTTTTGTGTAATATTTTATATTTTAAGCAATATAATTTTTGAAAAAGAATTATAAAACGATAGGTGATGTATATACCAGACAAAGTAGGAACCGACATAAGCTTGCGGCTCCCTGCTTTGCGACTTGCAAACATACGTAAATTGTTTGTGGATTTGGGTATAAGATCCTATAATATAATTTCGCAATCAATTTTGGCTTTGCACTTATAGGAGTTTAAAAACACTGTTAAAATAAGGCTAATACAGAAAGCCTACTATACTGTAGAGTATTAATTAGAAAATAAGAATGTGTGGATATAATTGCTCTTCGACCCTGTAAAAGTCAGTAATGACTAAATGTAACTAGCAATAAGAATTATATTTTTAAAAGAGCAACCGCCAAGTTTCTTGCTAGGTCTTCTCGGTAAGAACAGCTTTCCGAACCAACACTAGAGTTGACGATTCAAAAGCACTTGTTTACAAGTTTACTTGAATTAAGAATATTTTGAATTTGAATTTGAATCTCATGAAAACCTTATATCTTCCCTATTATATACGAGATGCAATATATATATATATATATATATATATATATATATATATATATATATATATATATATATATATATATATATATATATATATATATATATATATATATATATATATATATATATATATATATATATATGTATTCCCTATATACGGGAATTTTTCGCAAGGTATATAAGCTTTATTTGTAGCCGTTATCAATATTGCTCGGATGGATTAGCTGTGAAGGTGTAACAGACGGACTTTCCTATTTATAACCTCAAATTAAATATAAATATCATATTTACTTTTACCTAATATGCCCACGCGTATTTTCTCAAGATTGTTTTAGTTTCGACGTCTTAACCTGAATGATTTATCCGTTTTATTTAGCAAATCTCAAATATGCTGTTCGTATTTTTTCTAAATCTTTAATATTTAAATGAGTTAATCTTGTATGTATATATATAGGTATAATATATATTTTCAGGATCTCGAAAACGGCTCTAACGATTTTCCTGAAATTCAGCATGTAGGTTTTAAGGAGGAAAATCGATTTAGATAAGTTTTATTTCAAAAAAATGTCGTTTTATCCCTGTTTACGGGCTCTAAAATGTTTTTGAAATTTACGTTGAATACAATCACAATTTTTCGCTGTCAAACGTAAAGTCATGGTAGTTCATTTGGGGAACGGGCGGCCTAGAGAGGTGAAAATACCTAGGATCGAGCCCCACCCGCCCTATTATTTTTTTCATTTTTCTTATCAATTTTTTTTGAATTTTTTTACATCATTTTAAAAATTACCGAGCAAGACTCGGTCACATCATCGTTCTCCTACCCTTATCCCACTCTAAGTGGGGTCGGCACAATATGTCTTCTTCTTCCATTCTCCTCTATCATTCGTCAAATCTGGTGCCACTCCTCTAACATGCATATCATTTTTCACACAATCCATCCATCTTTTTTTCGGCCTAGCCATACATCCATCCACATTCATATTTAAAACTCTTTTGGTCACATGATTTTTATCCCTCTTCATTACATGACCATACCAACTTAGTCTCGCACTTCTCATCTTTTCTGTAATGGACGCAACTTTCAGACTTCCCCTAATATAACCGATAATATAACCGAGCAAGACTTGGTCACCTAGGTACTAAATTAATAATAGATACTACGTCGCTTACAAGTATCTATTCATAAAAAGTTAATACGCCAATTCAAATCTCTAATTGCGTAAATGAACGCTTCAAAAAAACAAAAAAAATGTCTAAAAAAATTAATTCGGCTTAATTCAGTTTTGCGGCTCACACACGATATTATCGCAAAAAATTTAGTAACTTAACTGAGAATTCTGGTTTATTGGGTCGTTGACCTTACCTTTTTCGTATTTCGCATTATGTAGTTTGTATATTATATCCTTTCTTAAAACGTTTAACGTTTAATTTGTATTATTCATCATTCTCCGATCTCATTCGGACAGGGCGAATTAACAATGTGTATGTGTGTGTGTGTGTGTGTGCGTGTGTGTGTGTGTGTGTGTTCGTGTGTGTGGGTGTGTTTAGAGTTAGTTTTTTTACTTACTCAATCGGGTTAGTGTAGCTCCAATTTGAATGGAGTTGCAAAAGCGAATCTAGTGACCGCTGTCTACGGGGCGAAACTACAGTTGAAATTGTCTTAGGTAGTGCTTGTGTAGTGTCGTTGGTGGTGTGTTGTGATACGTGCGGTAACTAATCTTGCACGTATAAGGTATGAGAACGATTCTGCTTCCTACACTTAGTATTACAGAGATTATTTTAACAAACGCGGTATATAGCAAAAAAAGTCATAACTTCATGAAAAAATTAATTGGTATTTTTAATGAAAAAAATTAATAAATCGTAATAAAACATGTTTTTCCTTAATAATTAATAAATACTGCTTGATCTTCCTCAACAAGCTCAACACATTGTTGTGAGATTTACTCTACAAGTCTATAAGTAAGCTTTTATAAGTATACTAGATGTGCCGGCAACTTCGCCCGCGTGGAAATTTTTCAAAACCTTTACCTCGCTAAAATTTTGATTATAAAATTAGTTATTGTGAGTTAACCATAAGAGATAGAGACACGCTGTCGCGGACATTTATGTAGTATTTTTCTAGATCTACAACTCTCTAGTACATTACTTTAGAATATCTTTGATGGTTTACCCGGTGCATGCGAGTAAAGCTCCCAGGAGGTGAGTTTTTACAATAGTGCTACCTTTTAATCAAAATTTACATAAAGCGGTACTGTACTATTACCTAAACCTTCCGGAAGAATTGCACTACCTATTAATAAAAACCGTACAAAAATCATATATTTGAATTTAGAATACTTTTGTATAAAATTATAATTTCATATTTTTAAATTTTGAATAATTCATAATTTCCGTATATTTACTTAAATAAAGCATAATATTTTTATTGAGGCCATACAGTATTTAATTGAAATTATTTTAGAAGCATTAACTTGCAATTAAACAATTATTAAAAAAACATTTCAGAGCATAGAAATGATATTTCATTTATTTGTTCACTGTTAATGACCGGCTCTTTGGAAACTGGAGGTGAATGTGTCTTAAAGAATTTGTGTAGTTTCATGTATTTTATATGTATTTACTAATTATATATGTATTAAAATAGGTGATCTGATAAGTTAAAGGACGTCCTACATTCAGTACACGATTCCTTATACAGTTCGTAACAGTTACGTTAAACATAAATAATTGATATTATTACGCCCGAGATCATATTCTAAATATAGAAAACGTATAATCGTAGCAAAACCAATACATAAATTTACCCAAGTTTTCAAATATAACACGCGTTCTAACTTCGATGGTATATGTTATATTTATACAAAAATCAATGACCTTATCTTGACGCACTCACACAAAGCCATCACGATTTAACACTGTTACACTTTATTCACTTAACAATTATTAATTATAATAGAAAATATACACAATATTCCGAATGTTAATTTTATTTTATTTTAGTAAACGTACACTCTTGCGCTCAGGCGTCTTTGCACTACATACACATTTATATGTTTGACATTGTTTAATGTAAGATAACATAGATTTTATTTATATTCACACACATACAACCATTGTTATATTAAGCGATATTAAACCGTAACTGAACGTATTAAAGTTGGAATTCATATAAATATATATTTCACTTTAAACGTTTTACTATTAATGCGTGATATAAACACTGAAAAATTGAGCGTCAATTAAAAATCAACATTATTATAATACATATAAAGTTTACTTTGAAATAAATGGTGGGCGTTAGGAAAAATGTACGGAAATCAACAGCTCTGTATTAAGTGGTTTGTGCGAAAGAGACGAGATATATTAAAGCGCAAGGTCAGTGTTAAGCGAATAAACAATAATAAATTATAATTTAAATAATATTATGTCGTAGATTACATTCGCTTTCTCGTTTCGTTACGCACGATCATACGGTAGTATTCTTTAAAGTATTGTTACATCTGATTCTTGTCTACGTTTATTTCAGTGATCTGTAAACATTTTCTATTGAGTGGCGCTAAGATTAAAATGTTTCATATCAAATACAAGTACGCAGCGTCCGAGCTTTGATTGGTGTTTTTTTTAGAAGATAAACTGAGATGCTTTAAAAAAATAAATAGTACAATAATATTGTTTCTGACAAATGCCAGAAATTCATAAAAGGAAAAAAAGACCAGGAGTCATCTGGTTTCCGGGTCTTTTAGTTTTGTGACTACACTAACTGAGATATTATAACCTTATTAAAGGCAGCGAAAATTACCTACGTATTCTAATGATATTGTAGCAGTTATCATAGCCTGAAAATACGTATAAAATAACGTTTTCTAAAAATGAAACCGAGCTAAATCGATTTATCGCTTCTGAAACTCCCTGCATACTAATTCCATTAAGATTAAAATGTTTAATACATTTTTTTCCTGTCGAATATTTAATGTATTTGATTGCTTTATAAGATACGCAATTCTGCTGTGCATTTGACCTTAATTCTTAATTAATTGTTTTTGTGATTTTTTTAATGTAATAAATAATAAGTGTGAATCGCGAAAGTTTAAAATCTACAATTATACAAACAAAAAATAAATTAGTTTTTATATATTAATAATAAAAAGTATATGCAAATTGCAGAAATAAAAAAAATTAAGTACCTATTTTAATTAAAACGCGGACGGCGCCATATTTAAGTTACATTTGTTCAATACAGCGCCATCTAGCAATGGAATAAAAATTAATACAAATATGCTAACGAAGATTTCAAGGATCATATCAGAGGCTGTTTAAATTAACATATACTAATTTAATTTTCAGCTTCCTGGATTATTAAAAATGTATATATTATGTATAATTTACTCACCTCCTCATCTAAGGCCACAGGAAACTGAGTTAACGGTTTGACTGCAACATCTTCTAACGCTGACTTCCGTCTGAAAACAAATGAAAATACCGACTAAAAACAAATGCTAATACAAAATTGACATAATTATGGGTACAAATTATGATAGTTTTGATCAAATCATATTTACTTTTAGAATATGGGTACATAAAAAGATCTTAAAATTAATTGAACACAGCCATAGACTGCCAAAAGTGGCATGCAAATGTCAAACAATAAAAATTTAATTATAGTCCGAATAAAATTATGATGTTGTAACTAAACTACTTGTATTAATAAAAGAAGTATTCTAAATCAGTTTTATTCTTTTCATAAGAAATCTAAAATAAATCAAAGCAAACTCTCATTCGCTATTCGCGGGCTAGCTGCTAATGACAGCGGCTGTCACATCTCCCACGTCAAAATGGCGCGAAAGGCTGTGGCAAGATGTGACGTCATGGCTTGCTTGCTTGCTTGCAGTAACGACAAGGCGGCGTTGTTACAATGTCTTATAAATTAAAAATGTCAAAACAAATTCATCATACATTGAAATTAACTAAAAACTCATTAATATCATAAAAACATTGTTCAAAAAGATAATTAAATAGTTTAATTTTAAGGCAGCTAAGGTAATATTTAAGATCGTCAGATAGCATATTATGTTATTCTCATGCAGTAAACATTTTTTTGGAACAATTTCAATCTTTGATGATGATGCTGATGATTTTTAATTTTTTTCATAAATAGTAGCGGCACTACTACTTCGTTATGGCCAACTTAACCGTTTAAGTGACCTCAAAAACGCCTCATCAGAAAGCTCGAAATTACTCAGTGGACAATGAAATTTGGAATATCTCTACAAATAATTTTTAGAAATAGGCGTTACTTTTCGGGGATCCAAAATACAAAAGTATTAATAAAATTATTTTGCAAATCCGCTATGAAGTTAATAGAAAATATATATATATATATATATCCGGCTGAGTAGAAAAGAAAACCCTCATTTCTTACCGAGGTGTCATAAAATTGATGTTAGGCAGGCGGCCGGTCGTAAAATACGTAGCCAAATCATGTGACAACATGTTTATAACATGTGCCGACCCTACTTAGAGTGGGATAAGGGCTAAATGTAGAGTGGAATCCGTTTTCATACCTGTTACATACAGGATTCGTAATATACCTGCACAAACCACCGCCACCACAATACACAAGCACTACATAGTTCACTATCACAAAAACACCTTGTGGTCTACACCCTCATTTCTTACCGAGGTGCCGTAAAGGGCGACTAGGATAAGATGGATCGGCAGGTGGCCGATAAAATTACTAGCCAAATCATATAACAACAAGTTTAAAACGTTTTCTGCCGACCCCATTTAAAGTGGGATAATGGCAGAAAAAGATGATAATGGTATATAATATTTACAATGCGAGTTAAGCCGCAGGGCGCGTACTAGCTTACTTATATATTTCTACCTCCACATTGAGGTATTTTTTCCATAGATAATTCCCCCTTCGCGTTACATCTGTTCATTCCCGTAAACGTTCTCAGAATGTTAGATAAAGCCCGTTTTATTTATAACGTAAGGCATTTTATTATATTTTTATACCAGTACCAACATTTGTATACTTTTGTATAACTCACGTATCATAAGCCCTCTCTTTGTTCAAAATGTGTAGGTTTAGCCAGCGGTTTTGCCTGCGTGTCCTTTGATACTTAGATCAAAAAAGTGTAAGGTATTCGTGTCGATATTCTTTCTGCGTTCGTTCCTGCGTTGCGAATTCGCATCGCGTCGTATCGCAAGCTAGAGATCTTGAACACAAAATTGCTTTTCACATCTCTACTATGTGATAAATAATCGATTTTTACAACATTCGATTATTTTTTTTAATAATCGATTTTTAATAATTGATTCTTTTTATCTAAAAAAATCATTTTTTTAATGGATTATTTTAATCTTCCTCATAATCTATTTCACTCTTTTTCTTGTTTTTTAAAATCACATATGCATTGTTGGGTGACACCAATGTAGCCAAACTGCAGATTTTAATAGAATTTCACAAACAGCGTATCTATTAATATTTATTAGATATCCATTTTGATTAGCTTTTAATTGTTACTATTAAAAAGACATTTCTTCAAATACTCAGAAAAAACGATTATTTTGATACGAAATAATGTTTTTTAAATCGTCTATTTTGAAAGGGAAAAATCGATTATATATTAATCGATTTTTTCTACTCCAAGTTGACATCCCTAGTTCAAGCCCATAATCCGCGTTTGTTAAGAAATTTTACGTAATGCAAGTGTAGATGGCAAAACAACACACTACACAAATTCAATACGACAATTTCGACTTCGCAACCCCCCGTTAAAAAGGGCCCAAATACAACAATTACTTGATGGAAAATAATACATTTTGAATGATATAATTTTATAGACCTAAAACGCTCTGTACAACAGATTTTTACTGTAACGCCCCATAAAACATAATAGGTTGCGCGTATCCAGATTGTTCCATACTTAATCCCTTAAATTATGGCCCCCATGTCGTATACACGCATAAAACGGGACATAAAGAGGATCGACTTTGGGAGGTTAAGTCCATACTGAATATCTTTTTTATTTTTATCCTTTTATCTTATACTAACTTTACCAGTAACTTCGCCGCGTGGAAATTAATGTCAATTTTTTCCTAAATTGAAATTATGTACATATATAGTAGTTATTGTGTTGTTAACCATAAGAGATAGAGACGTGCTATCGTAGATTTTTTTGTGGTGTTTTTTAGATCTACAATTCTCTATACAAGTTTAGTGTATTTCTGCTGGTTTCCGCAGCGCATGCGACTAAAGCTTCAGCAGGCAAGTTTTGAGTCATATTATAATTAATTGAACGTTAGATAATATATGTGTAGACTCAAATCTCACTAACCTTAACAGGATAATCTTGAAAACAGGTCCAACCAGGCCTTTAATGATAGCCGACGCGTTCAGATGACATCTTCCGTGCAACACTATGCCGTTGACCTGTAAAAGAAAAAGTATAATATATGACTGGCTCGTTAGTGCAATGGGTAGTAATCCTGCCTTCAGCTCCGCGGGTCGCGGGTTCGATTCCCGCCGAGGGCCAACATTTTCTATAAATGAATTTGTTCGCCTTTGAGCCTGGGTGTATATTTGTATTTAGTATTTAAAAAATATATAAGTATATATTCACCAGTTTTCTGTCTACCATAACACAAGTATCAAGTTACTTACTTTGGGGACGGACGACCGTGTGTGTGTCTCATATATTTATATTTATTCATTTAACTTATAATTTAAATTAATATATTCCGTGAGGTCAGTATGTTCGTCCGTATTTTCCGAAAAGGGAATTGAACCCATGGGATTTTTTAAATAGTTGAAGGTACAAAGAGTAACAAGCTGAAGTCTATGCAGAAAATTTAGTGTTATAATACCGTCATTGATGCACTAGGTTTTTTTTCCGTTCCTGAAGGAAAAACAAACATTTTAAGCCTTTTTGTTAGCGAGTTATATAAATTATTATAGTACCCAATTTGTTAACGCACACTATATACAAAAACACGATATAATAGGAATACCACAATTCCTGTTCCGAGATGCACTTCTCTTGAATGACGAACAAAGACCGAATGGAACGGAAACAATAACGGCACAGTGTTGCCACCATTTCAGTCAAAAAGGGCACGATACTCTTGTTTCATGACTGTGTTGCTATAAAATACAAAGCGGAAGTCAATGATGACAACAAATTTAATATTTATTGCTCCAGCTGGACCTGTGAAAGCGTAAGCGACAGAGAGATTGACAGACTTTCAAATTCATAGTACTAGTATGCATGTCGGTATATTTTATCCGTCTGTTGTTCAATCTAAGGTCTAGCAAGTAGATATAGGTCTCTTTAAAGGGTTTTCAGGCTGTACAACGTTGAATCGGTTTGCATCTAGCGGACCCTTGTATCTTTTTAAGGTCTTATCAACTTAGTGATTGGGGTTGCCTACCAACACAGACTTTCAGTGCATGATAAATCTTTAAGGCCCTAAATGAAAATACTATTTTGCTTCGGAATGTTACTCTTGCTGATAGGAACCAGGAATAAACTCAGCGATCTTGTAAATATTTTTAATTTACATAAGTATTATAAAGCTAAAAGGATTTTCAAACATTTTTTTCATTTATCCCATCAGATTTTATTATTAAATTAAGACATTCTATCAATAATGCGTTTATATGCCTGCTTTAATTTCTGTATGTTTATTTAAAGTTTACCCTAAACGTACAATAGAACTATTATTTTATATATTCTTTGTATAAAAGAATATATAAAATAATATATGAAGTATTTCTTGACGAACCTTTCATTTAAAAGAAAGAGAGATCTTCAGTTATTTATTAAATAGAATAAGTTATTTTACAAGAAGATTGTTTCGATGTTTTTGTGTGTTGTTCTTGTTTTTGTAAATCTATGATTCATTTATTATACACCAATATAAGTCAAGCAAAACTGCTAATTGCCATAATAGTACAGTTCCTACAAATATGTTAACAGTATCGCTTAAATCACGCGCGTTTAACAGAAATAGTTTGGTTACGTTAGGTATTACTCCGATGTCGATCAAGAATAACGTCAAGTGACAAGCGATTAGCGGGAAGCCTATTTATTTTGATTAAAGTATAATTTTTACGAACAATTAGGGATTAATTATGTATAATTTTATTCAGTACCTTGGCGAACCAGCCATGCTCATTAATGTTTTAAAAGAAAATTATGAAATATAAAAAAAAACAGGGACGGTCATATCTTAGCCGTGTGGTATCTGGCTAAGTAGAATAGACCACCCTCTTTCTTACAGAGGTGTTGTAAAAGGCGACTAAGGTAAGTTGAGCCGCCGTGTGGTATCTGGCTAAGTAGAATAGACCACCCTCATTTCTTACCGACGTGTCGTAAAAGGCGACTAAGGTAAGTTGACCTGCCATGTTATGTTATATCCGGCTGAGTAGAATAGACCACCCGCTTTCTTACCAAGGTGTCGCAAAATAGGACTAAAGTAAGTTGACATCAGGCAGGCGGCCGGTCGTAAAAACACAGCCAAATCATGTGACAGCATGTTTATAACATGTTGTGCCGACCCCACTTAGAGTAAGATAAGGGCAGGAGAATGATGAGGGATGGTCATACCTGGAACTCGATTTGGGGTATTTTCATTATTTAAAACCAATTAAACAAATTTAATATGCTATTCTGGCAATAGTAATTACATTGGATTATCTGATGTAACACATTATCAATGTTTTATAAAGTCACTGCGTGATAATGCATACTGCATTATCACATTATTATAGTATGTTTAATATTTTCCGTCGTTTTGTAGAAAAGGTTTAAAATACCTGTGTGTGTCATGGCGCATATTAAAAATATAACCATGTTATTTGACATGTTTACCTTTAGTTAAGTACCTTAAATTATGGAGTATAGTTAGATCAATTTTTCCTCCTTAAAGCCCTCTACATCCCCTCTAAGAAAATAAAGTGTTTAATTTTTTTCCATCGCTCATGCCTTGGACCACACAACCGCAGCAGTCGGCTCGGCGCCAAACAACAGCATACACTGAGCTCATGAGATCCCTTTTAAATAACTGAAAATGTACGTAATTGTTACTAATGGCACTATTACTTAAGCCCACACACGTTCAGACTTGTACTTGGCAGAAGTATACCATTTTTTATAATATACCCGCTACTTCGTTCGCGTGGACTTTTGTCGTGTGATAGGTCGATTATAGATGGCGCTTTTTAATGTCATCCTATTCCTGTAGATTAACAGGATTTCTATAGCCTATATGTTATTCCAAACAAACTTTTTCTTTTTCTCTATATTACCCGTATTCTCTTCTTCAATTCCTGTCCTTTTCCTTCTTTTACTCAAAAGCTGACTGGAAGAGATCCCTTTTAGGGATAAGTCAGCCTTTATACATGTGCTTTTTTACTTTTTCTTTTCCAACCATATGTATAAAAAGAAAGAAATAAATAAAAAATCCGGTGAGTAAGGAATAATTTTGCCAAATTTCATCGATATTGGTTCATCGGATCGCCGTGAAAGAGTGACAAACATACATCCATACTCACAAAATTTCCCATTTATACTAGCTTTTTTTTGGAATTCGTTCTGCCATATTAAGTTTCTTGGCAGATCATTTTAAATAAATATATTCTTGATATACTAAAATGAGAATTGTAAAATAGTATCTAATTTAATCAAAATTGTGGTTTGCAATATTGATAATAGTGGCTTCCACATAAATGGTAGATATATGCTGTCGCGGACTTTTATTTAGAACTATTCAAGTCAAATAAGTCTACCTTACATCATCTTTGCGTGACTCCAATGGTTAAGGCAGCATACGCCAATATAGTTCTCACAGACCAGATTTTTTCCCGACTTAATTGACATGTATCTATCATGTATATTACATAAAATCATTACAAATTGTGGCCTACATATTATTCCGATGTATAATAACCTATACCTATCTTTAATATTTAAATGAGTTAATCTTGTATGTATAATATTTATTTCTTGTAAGTATATATATTTATTTTCAGAATCCCGGACACGGCTCCAACGATTTTCCTGAAATTCAGCATGTAAGGCTTTTGGGGGAGAAAAATCGTTCTAGATAAGTTTTATTTAAAAAAAAATCGTTTTATCCCTGTTTTCGGGCTCTAAAATTTTTTTTGAAATTTACGTTGAATACAATCACAATTTTTCGCTGTCAAACGTAAAGTCATGGTAGCACATTTGGGGAACAGGCGGTCAAAAAAGAAGAAAATACCAGGATCGAGCCCCACCTGCCCTATTATTTTTCCATTTTTCTTTTCAATTTTTTTTAAAATATTTTTTACCACTTCATTTTAAAAATTATCGAGCAAGGCTCGGTCACCCAGGAACTTATTATAAAATTACATCCAAATCCGTCCAATTGTTTTTTCGTGGAAGAGTAACAAATATACATCCATACTCACAAACTTTCTCATTTATAACACTAGTAGGATAGTAGGATAGGATAGGATTTGCTTTATCGAGGATTATAGCAAAATAAAATTACTCCTGTAACCTACTACGTTAAACCGTATTTCACTATTGGGCTCGGCGCCAGACAACATCTTCCAACGAGCGCAAGATCTGCGTTAATGTATGCAAATGCAAGTAACTGTCGATTATGCACTCTTGACTTTGCGTAATCCATGCCGTAACGGTGTGCCTATATAGAGACGCCATTTCGACGCCGGCTGCTTTAAAAAAGCTTATTATCATCAAATTCAAATTCAAACTTGTAAACAAGTGCTTTTAAATCAAAAGTAATAATAAAATTATTTTGTTATAATCCGCGATGAAGTAAAATAGAAAATATATATAATGCTAAATGTAGAGTGGACAATCGGTTATCATACCTGATACATGCAGGATTCTTGCTTTTAAATCGTTAACTCTACTCTTGGTTCGGAAAGCTGTTCCTTACCTAGCAGCTTAGTTAGTAATCACTTTCACTAAATGTTCGTTCGAAAGTCTGTCTTCCCATAGCACTAGTTTGGGGGCCAGGAATTCGCTATAATGAGTTCGTATATTTTAATATGTATAGTTAAAATTGCTTACGCATATAACAAGTTTGTAAAGTTTTTTAATAATAAAGTTTAAAATATTAAAGCATCCTTTGTATTTTAAGACACAGATATTTTCAATACAATTTTGCGAATGCGAATTTCAATACAAAAAATTACAAATTACATAAGATAACAAATAAACTGACATAAAACAAGCAATTCCACTTTCGTACAAACAATAAAGAGCAGGATGTTTTGATCGTTATTTTTGGTTTTACGTCTTTAGTATCACGCTCGGAGGGCGGTATAGTAACAATGTATTTTAAAATCGTTAGACTGAACCGACATATGCGGACAGCCACTGGTTGGCTAATGTTGGATAAACCTCTCTTATAAGGCGTTTTCAGTCATACTTCGAAAAACCAAAAAAAACTCGAACTAGCAACTTCGATTAATAAAAAATCGATTTTTCTCTTTTCAAAATAAATACGATTTGTTAAAAGTTGATTATCTCGAAACGAAATATCGATTATTAATAATCGATTTATTTTCGACTATTTGAAAAGTTGAATATCTCCACCATACGTTTAAAAAGAGTGCTAGAGTTTATCGGCCATATTGCCCGGAAGGACGGTGGTAACCTGGAGCAACTCCTTGTCAAGGAAAGGTTGACGGCAAACGCTCTAGAGGCCGTAGTTCCATCAGCTGGTCAGACCAGATCCGGTCATCCTTAAATACGAACTTACACAATGCTCTCCACGACGCCAAAGACAGACTCAAATGGCGAACCATCGTCAGAGGGAAACTACTTCCTCAAATGGGGAATCACGACCCTCAGTAATGAGGATATCGACGCGAGGACGAGGAGGATTAAGAATAAAGACTAATAAAATTGGATAAGTACAAATAAAATAAAATGTTATAGAAGCGTTTTTCGCGAAATAAGATTAAATTGTGTAGTTAAACTACATTGTTTCATCCAACAATGTATATTTTTATCTTGAAAAAGACAAGAAAAAAGAGAGAAAAAATAACACAAAGAGGTACCTCTATTTTGTACAGGGTCGAATTCCACGAATCCACGAATTCTTATTATCTAAATAATTCTCAAGAGTAAGTAACGGAATGTTATAATCCAACTGTTAGGCACAGGTCTCCAATCTCCGTTTTTGGAAAAAAGGTTTGGATCTAAGACCTACCACGCTGCTCCAATGCGGATTGGTAAGTTACACATATGCCCAGAATTCTCTAGAGATATGCAGGTTTCCTCACGATGTTTTCCTTCACCGTGAAGCGTGTGATTAATTGCAATAATCAATAAGACACATAAGTTTTTAAACCTGTGCTCTCTAGAAAGACGGCAAGGTTTATCCACTCGGCAATCACAGCTCTCAACAGCATAGTAGGCTTTTTTGTATTAGCCTCCCTTTAACAGTTTTTTAAACTGTTGTAATGGCAAAGCTAAAATTGAGTGCGGATGTATTCGGTACATCATAATTCTGATTATAATTCCTACCGAAATCCTCAAATTAAAGTTGTAAATCAAATCAGAATGTTCAAGCGGTAAAACCAATTTAACTTTAAATAACTAGGCGAATATTTTTGGATACACAAAGCCAACTAGGCATGGGAAATTATAATTTAAGACAAACACCCCGAAAGAACAAATTTGGGTCACACACAAATCCCTTTTGCAAACTTAAACAAAGTAACACAAAAAACCAGCGTTGGCGGTCTAAGATAATGCCTAACAAATTTTAATAGCAATGTTACAAAAAATAAATTTAGTGAGAATAGCAATTTCGTTTATGCACGTTATGTAGACAGTTTTTTATGAACAACCGACATATTCAATCATATAGAATCATATAGAATAGAATAGAAATATACTTTATTGTTCACCATAATCATAATATACAATGAAATAGTTTGAACATAAAATATGTTTTTTACATGATTAAGACGTGCAATGGGCGGCCATATCGCGGCTATATGACCCAAAAATAATCAATAAATAAATAATGCATGTTATTATAGTTTAGTTAATTTGTTTTAAGTTTATATCAGCGTCAGGAGAATGATGATGATGAATAATTAAAAAAATGTATTAAATTAAAAATCATAAAACAATAGTAAAGGTATAATTAGATAATCCATGAAAAAATTAAAACTATTCCGTACTAATGTTTTCAAAGGCGAAAACATCTGCCTGTGTGTCACGCTTTCACGGCTAATTCGCTTAAGCAATATAAATGAAATTAAGTAAAACTAAACCAACATATATCATAAATAATCACGTAATTTTATCAAAAAACACAAAGTACATACTATATCTATACATATTATATAACAAAGTTCTCAAAGCTGTTTGTATGTGATGGATTTCCTCAAAATCCACTGAACCAATCTTGGTGCAGTTTTTACTAAAAGGTAGTGTAATTACTCTGGATGGTTTAGCTTATATCTTTCGCTTACATCTACAGAAAACTGCTGGCGGGTTTGGCCGCGTCCACCGCGCAAATCAAGAGAGATACAGTAAAGTAATATTCTAGAGAAGTCTATATCTATTATTATTCTACAAAAAAGTCCGAAAGCATGTCTCTATCTCTTATGGTTAACTCACAATAAGTACTTTTTAATTCAAAATTTTAATTAAATACTCTGATTTCCACATGGGCCAAACCGCAGACTCAGTTACTTATTTATAAACGATAAAGATGATACTAACGTCTAAGTCAAAAGAAGTACAATTACTATCGAAACGAAATCATAGCAGCACCATGGGATTTGTCTTTCTGTCTGGTAGACACGTTTTCAAGGCTTTTCCGCTGTACCAATATTGATGAATTCTGGTTCAATTGAAGCTTATATACCGTGCCACCATAGGATAAAGACATATCCCGTTTTACCTTCGGAAGAACTTACTTAATAACTATATGATTGAGGGTTTTTAACATTAAAGTCGATGCGAACAAAAACGCGGCTTCCACTAGTTTTCAATAACTTATAAAAAAAAAAGAGTTATTTTACTCGATGATAATATATTGTTTCCAGATAAAGGATGGACTTACATCGACAAAAAGCTAGACGACTAGTCTGAAAAAATAACTAATCTTTCGGCCGTTATCCCCAGTTATCCATTCATTCACTCGCAGGCCAGCAATCCGTCTTGTTCTCGCGTCTGGCTCGCTACTGTATCGTTGGCAGCTATCCAAAATTCACGGAATAAAGACACAGTCATATTGGTTGTGGCCGATACAGACAAGAGTGTCTTTAGGTTTAATCGGACGCCTGGTTAGTGTAGGTCTATGAGGTAATCGATTCATCTGATGCTATCGATGCCCGATTAGCAGAGGGAAGAACCTGGATGTATCATTCTCTCAATACAAAGCTACTTCTAACAGGAATTGGGACAATGTGCATAAAGTTACCCTAACCTCGCTACCATTAGCATGGCCGAGTACTATCAGATTTTTGTCGGTGTGAGTCCGATATACCCACCGCTCGTCCCTTGATGGCGGCAAGGACCTTTAATGGGCTTTCCTGATATACCTCTAAATTGACAAAAAGATTGAATAAATCTGTTTAGCCAGAAATTAACTTGAAAAACATATGTCCAGCAGTGAACGCACATTATTTCAAAGTGAAAAATATTGTCAAAATGGACACAATTTCCTTATTTTTTAAACTGTATTCTGAAAAATTCTAACCCGTTAGTGTTGGGAAGTAGAAAAGAATTAAAATTATAGTAAGAATCGGGTTAGTGTTTTCCCATAGCTGGGCAAAGACCACTTTTCTCCTTGGGAGAGACGAATACCTACCACGCTAAATATAGCAGGAGGAATTCTCTAAATATAGCAGGTTTCATAACGATCGTGTCCTTTCTTAAATTATAAATATCAATGAAGGAAAATAATTTTCACAGACAATTAATAGATTCTATTCGAAGCGTTTAAATATCGAATGGAAAAACTGGAAAAGGGGACGTGTACGTGTATAAGTTACTGTTTTTTCATTACGGTTTGGGCTTAACCTAGTAGTATATCCCCATTGTTGTGTACCCATCATTAAGTTGTTTGAGCTAATTTGATCAAAAGTTTTAATTTGATTAATGATAATGTTTCGACTGGCCCGTTGGCGGAGTGGGTAGTGACCCCGCGTTTAGCTCTGCGGGTCACGGGTTCGATTCCCGCCGAGGGCCAATATTTTCAATAAATGAATTTGTTAGCCTTCGATTCTGGGTGTATATTTGTATTTACGTATGTATTCAAAAAATATATAAGTTTATATTCACCATTTGTCTATCTACCATGACAATTATTAAGTTACTTACTCTGGGAACGGACGACAGTGTGTGTAAGTTTCCCATATATTTATTTATTTATTGATTATCTTTTCAATAAATATATTATATTTTCTACAAATATGATATTATTGTAGTCTGTCGCAAGTCGTACAATATTTCTATCAATCGCAGACTCGCCCTTATACGTGACCTAGCAAAACTCTTTCAATGTTGCAAAGATCGTTTATAATTTTTTTCCATTGAGAAATTATATGCCCTTTAATAAAATATAAATCTTTATTTTATAAACATATTTATTCGGTGAGTTTCTTGAAAATAAAGGGCCCATTTTATCTGCGATCTGATTTTATGAAAGATTTTTTTGTGATAAGTACTTCGTGACCTTTAACACAGCTTTAAGAAGAGGTAAAAGTATAATAAAAGTATGTTTGTTTATTACTGTATCTTTTAGATAAATTTTAAACATAATAGATAGATTTTTTACAAATTCAGTGGACTTCTTCAGGCTTTTAGTGATAACACTGTTATGTACAATTTTCAATCGGCTATTTTTCACTCAGACAGTTATAAGTTATGTGACGTCACGCCTTATTAAATATGCTACCCTCAAAAACACAGCAGTTTTTTTGTATAGTATGACAATCAATTTCGTAATTTAAATGTTTTATTATCACTCAGATAATCTTCGATTCTATAACAAGCATTTATGATTTTAAGATATTTTCCCGCTATGTGGTATCCGGCTGAGTATAATAGACCGCCCTAATTTCTTACCGAGGTTTCGTAAAAGGTGACTAAGGTTTGAAGTATTAAATAAATGCTGTACGTACCTGTAGTTTAGAAACATAAAGGTAAGCTTCTAACGTATATGCTTTCTTGTTGGTAAGCCTTATATATAGCCTTAAACTTGTGTCTTGTTGCCCCCCCCTTAACCATTAGTAGAAGAATGTTGATTTTTACTTACCTCTAAAATCTCGTCTCCAACTTTGATAGGTGGTGAGGACTTGGCTGCCGAACCAGCTGGGTGCATGCCGCATATGAAAACCGCCATCCTACTCCTGTCCCTGTGCCCTGCCAAGCTTAGTCCAAGGCCCGCCTTCTGTGTCCTCTCCAGCTTGACCACCACAACGCTGTCTCCAAGAGATCCATACTTCTTTTTAATTTTATCTGTTGACAATAAAGACGTGTTTTATTTATTACACGCAATCGCCATCGGCTCCGCTCGGATGGAAAGATTAAAACCGTAATATAGTATTTTAATAACGGTAATAATGGTTAAAAAGGTTTAATCTTAAAAGCTAGACATATGTTGTCGTGGATTTTTATTTATAACTTTTACAGGGGACAATTTTATAATAGGTACATGATTTTTTAATATTTATTACCGTTTACTCAGCGCACGCAAGGAAAGCTTTATATTTGTATTCTCTATACTTTATATTCTCGTAATATTATTTATTGTTACTCCTCTCCTGCTGTGATGGCCTAGCGGTGCGACCGTGTGAATCTCTAGAGACGATCATGGGTTCAAACCCGGGCAGACACCAATGAGTTTTTCTATTAAAACTTATGTGTCTAACTGATAATTGTAATTTATCACACGCTTTTCGGTGAAGGAAAACATCGTGAGGAAACCTGCATATCTCTAGAGAATTCCGGGGATATGTGTAACCTACCAATCCGCATTGGAGCAGCGTGGTAGGTCTTAGCTCCAACCCTTCTCTCAAAAAATGGAGAGAGGAGGCCTATGCCCAGCAGTGGGATAGTAACAGGCCGTTACTTACTTACTTACTCCTCTCCTATTCATCATATCTTCCTCAATTAATGGACTATCTCACACTGAAAAAAAATTTCAAATCGGTCCAGTTCCTAGGATTAGCGCGTTTAAACAATCAGACAAACAAACTAAGTAATGTTTTTTACAGATATAAAACAGATGAAACTTGAAAAAAAAGAAATATAATTGGGCAGGTGGGACTCGATCCAGGGTATTTTCACGCCTCTATATTACCCCATTGAACATTTACAACTGATAGTCTTATTAGCCTATTTTTTCAAATATGCAATATTATAGCAGTGGTCAGTGCCAGAAAACAGGGATAAAACGACGCTTCACTACATATTATAAAACAAAATCACATATACCGTATGTACGCATAAAACTTTAAAACTACGCAACCGATTTTGATGCGGTTTTTTTTAATAGATAGAGTGATTCCAGAGGAAGGTTTGTACGTATAATAACATTTAATACGAAGTAGAGAAATACTGTAATTTTTGAGGTTTTTGTAAATAATTACATTTTTTTCCGCTTACATTGCAAACGCAGGCTAAACCCTACGAGATTTATCAAAATGATGTACTAAGTATTTGTAAACCTTGAAAAGGTCTACAGAAAAGTCCGCGATGGTATATATCTATCTCTTATGGATAACCCACAATAGCAGTTTTTTTCATTTACTTTTTACGAAAAATGATGCCTTATGTTCAAAGCAATTTTTATACAATACAGCATTAATCCTTATCAAATTAGATACCTTAAATAAATTGTTGATTTAATATAGATCAATATTGCCGTTTACAGCATGTAATTTAAGTGAACATTTTCGGAGATATTACAGATTTAAAATCCCGCGAGGAGGCCGCGCTTCGACCTATAAGCACTTCGAATTTAGCAGCGACCGGAGGCGCAACTAAAAATGCCCTTCTTTCAAGTTTATATTGTCTAATGATAAGAAAGCTATGAATGTTGTATGTAAAGACATTGTCTAATCAATTGTAAAAATAAATAATATCACTACATAGTATAAAACAAAGTTGCATTCTCTGTCTGTCCGTATATCCCTATGTATGCTTCAATCTTTAAAACTATGCAACAGATTTTGATGCGGTTTTTTTTAATAGATAGAGTGATTGTAGAGGAAGGTTTGCATGTCTAATAACATTCAATATGGAGCAGAGAAATACTGTAATTTTTGAAGTCTCTGTAAATAATTACATTTTTTTCCGCTTACATTGCAAACGCAGGCTAAACCCTACGAGATTTATCAAAATGATGTACTAAGTATTTGTACACCATAAAAAGGTCTACAGAAAAGTCCGCGACGGTATATGTCTATCTCTTATGGATAACCCACAATAGCAGTTTTTGTCATTTACTTTTAACGAAAAATGATGGCTTATGTTCAAAGCAATTTTTATACAATACAGCATTAATCCTTATCCAATTAAGAACCTTAAATATATTGTTTATTTAATATTGATCAATATGACTGGTGATGTAAATAAGGTTAACTTTTTCCACTACTTAAAATGATCGACAAGGAATTTAATAACAGACGTGTTTCTATATTTAATGTTTAATTGCGACTGACTTAGTATATGAACTGACTTAACACAACATACCGCCCACCAAAGGACCATAGGGGTCCTTTAAAACAACTAAATACAGAATTTCATCTAATACATAATCACATCAAAATAAGAAAGAATATTCCAATAATTACATCATGTAAATAGTTGTGGGCTTCATCATCACTACATATTATAAAACAAAGTCCCTATATCCCTATGTACGCATAAAACTTTAAAACTACGCAACAGATTTTGATGCGGTTTTTTTTAATAGATAGAGTGATTCCAGAGGAAGGTTGGTACGTATAATAACATTCAATACGGAGTAGAGAAATACTGTAATTTTTGAGGTTTCTGTAAATAATAACATTTTTTCCGCTTACAATGCAAATGCAGGCTCTACGAGATTTATCAAAATGATATACTAAGTATTTGTACATCTTGAAAAGGTCTACAGAAAAGTCCGCGATGGTATATGTCTATCTCTTATTGATAACCCACTATAGCATTTTTTGTCATTTACTTTTTACGAAAAATAATGCCATATTTTTCAAGCAATTTTTATACAATACAGCATTAATCCTTATCCAATTAAGTACCTTAAATAAATAGTTGATTTAATATAGATCAATAGGGCCGTTTACAGCATGTAATTTAAGTGAACATTTTCGGAGATATTACAGATTTAAAATGCCGTGAGGACGCCGCGCTTCGCCCTATGACACTTCGACTTTAGCAGCTATATCCCTCTTTCAAGAGTTTGTTTAAAGACATTCTGTAATTAACTGTAAAAATAAAATACATAGGGAAAATGTAAAAGTAAATAAATAAAAATGTACTATATGAATTTAGATATTCCAAAGATAGCAGGAAATCTTCTTGGTATAGGGAAAGGAAATTGTTTTTCTCCAAATTTAACGCGTGCGGGCCACGGGCAGTAATGAATAAATCAAAACTACTCGATCGATTTTAATCATTTTTTTTACACTGACTGACATGGGATATATATTTTATACCCGTGCGAAGCAGGGGCAGGCCGCTAGTTTTTAAATAAACCTATCTAAATGTTTTAAGCATGTTGTAACATGGTTCGGCTAATATTTTACGACCGGCCGCTTGCCTGACATAAACTTACCTCAGTCATATTTTACGACACCTCGGTAAGAGATGAGGGTGGTATATTCTACTCAGCGGGATACCACACGGCGGTGCCGATATACTCATGTACCTATAAATAGCAGCGATGCGAAAGTAAAACTTCCTCCAGTTATGTTTCACGTGCATCTATTACGCAAACAGGAATTTGCATAAACGCATCGAAATATACGCACGATCATCGGTTATGATCGATGCAACAATAAACAATTCGGGTACCGTTTATTTTGGCTCACGCAAGAGCTGCGGACCGCGTTCAGGAATACTGATCGCGTTTACGGATTTGCATATATGAAAATTTTGGGGATTGTCCTAATAATTGCTGCTTATATACTATTTGTAAGCTGTGATGGCCTAGCGGTGCGACCGTGTGAATCTCTAGAGACGATCATGGGTTCAAACCCGGGCAGACACCAATGAGTTTTTCTATTAAAACTTATGTGTCTAATTGATAATTGCAATTTATCACACGCTTTTCGGTGAAGGAAAACATCGTGAGGAAACCTGCATATCTCTAGAGAATTCTGGAGATATGTGTAACCTACCAATCCGCATTGGAGCAGCGTGGTAGGTCTTAGCTCCAATCCTTCTCTCCAATAACGGAGAGAAGAGGCCTATGCCCAGCAGTGGGATAGTAACCGGCCGCTACTTACTTTACTTTTTACTTACTATATACTATTTAACCGCTATTTGCTTCTTAAAGCATTCGCACACGTGCTTTTTAAAGCACACGCATCCTGAAAGTAACTTAACACGTGTAATGGGCGGCAGACAACTGGTGAATATATACATAATGCATTTACCCGCAACTTCGTTCGCGTGGTTTGTTGTCATGTAAGTAAAGTAAGTAAGTAACGGCCTGTTACTATCCCACTGCTGGGCATAGGCCTCCTCTCTCCATTTTTGGAGAGAAGGGTTGGAGCTAAGACCTACCACGCTGCTCCAATGCGGATTGGTAGGTTACACATATCCCCAGAATTCTCTGCAGGTTTCCTCACGATGTTTTCCTTCACCGAAAAGCGTGTGATAAATTGCAATTATCAATTACACACATAAGTTTTAATAGAAAAACTCATTGGTGTCTGCCCGGGTTCGAACCTGAGACCTCCTCGAAAGAGTCGCACAGTGGTACAGCTGGGCTACCACAGCTTTGTTGTTGTCATGTAATAGGTCGATATTAGACAGCGCTTTTAAATGTCATCCTATTCCTGTAGAATCAACAGGATTTGTATAGCCTGTATGTTATTCTGGTGTATGAGGAATAATTGCGGCAAATTTCATCGATATTGGTTCAGGGAATTCGCCGTGAAAGAGTTACAAACATAAATCCATACTCACAAACTTTCGCATATATAATTTTAGTGGATAGGATATAATTTTAAAAACATCATCATCCTCTTTGTGTTACTGTGTGGAAGTGTCGTAAAAGGCGACCAAGGTTAGTTGGACTACCCTGTAGTATCCGGTTGAGTAGAATACCTCTTTCTTATCGAGTTGTCGTAAAATACGACTATGTTTATTTGACGTTAGGCAGGCGGCCGGTCGTAAAATATGGAACCAAATCATGTGACAACATGTTGTGCCGACCACTTAGAATGGGATAAGGGCAGGAAGAGGGTGATGTTATAAACATGTTGTCACATGATTTGGCTACGTATTTTACAACCGGCCACCTGCCTGACGTCAACTTATTTTACTCGTATTTTACGACACTTCGATAAGAAAGAGGGTGGTCTATTCTACTTAACCGGATATCACACGGTAGGTCACCTTACCTTAGTCGCCTTTTACGACACCTCGGTACGAAAAGAGGGTGGTACTATTCTATTCTGCCGGTTACCACACGGCGATCTCTACTGAGCAACATAGGCTATATTACATTTTTAAACTTAAATGGGAATAAAGCTTTTATGTTAACAAAAATAAATCTATAGTCCGACTTAGTAGACTTTCTACTCCCATCGATATGTACGCGGGTGAAACCGCGGGATATTACTAGTTTAAAATATTTGTCGTTTATATTCATTTTTCACGCTCGCTTGCGGCTATCGATTTCATCTTCACGCCGGTGTGCAGGAAATCATATAGAGTATGCTTGACCCAGAAACACTTGGTGTTGATCAGGGACAACACTTGTGATGTACGGACCGAATGATGTATATTAGAGCTAGTAAGAAATCGTATATATTTGCGGGTACATTTATACTTCTAATACCAAATAAGTTGCCAAAATAAGGCATAGATGATGCGTGTTTCCATTACTAAGGTATAAATTCAAAATTTAATCATCAGCTTCCTGCTCTTATCCCACTCTAAGTGGGGTACGGCACAACATGATATAAATAGACAAAGCAGGAACCGACATAAGCTTGCGGCTCCTGCTTTGCGCCTTGCAAAAGTACGTAATTCGTTTGTGGGTTTTGGTATAAGATTCTATAATAAAATTCCGCAATCAATTTCAGCTTTGCCATTACAGCAGTTTAAAAACACTGTTAAAAAGATGCTGATACAGAAAGCCTACTATACTCTTGAGGATTATTTAGAAGATAAAAATGTGTGGATATAGCTCTCTTTGAGCCTGTACAAGACAGTAACGACATAATGTAAATAGTATTAAGAATTATATTTTTAAAAGAGCAACCTCCGAGTTTCTTGCTGGCTCTTCTCGGTAGGAACAGCTTTCCGAACCGGCAGTAGAGTTGACGATTCAAAAGCACTTGTTTACAAGTTTATTTGAATAAAGAATATTTTGAATTTGAAAAATATGTTGTCACATAAGGTACAGTGGGATAGTAATAAGCCGCTAATTTTAACGTGAAATAAAATTGACAATTGTACTAAAAAGTAAAAAAAACTTTCCAACCAAAAATAAAAAAATATCACTATTATTGTGAAAAATCGTGCTGCTTTGCCTTTTTTTTGTATGTATATCGGGCATTATTTTTCTCCTGACCATATCCCACTTTAAGTGGGGTCGGCACAACATTTAAATATGATTTATAGAACGTTATGAATATGTATAGGATATGGTTTATAGAACAGGCGTTACTTTGCGGAATTTCATAGTGCAGAAGTTATGTGTGTATTGTAGTGGCGGTGCTAGAGGTTTGTGGATGTTTTTAAGAATCCTGCATGTATCAGGTATGAAAACGGATGGCCCACTCTATATTTAGCATTATATATATTTTCTTTTTTACTTCATCGCGGATTATAGCAAAATAATTTTATTATTACTTTTGTATTATGGATCTCCGCAAAGTAACGCCTACTTCTATGAATTAATACAAAATAACGTAAGTGATTGTTTTGATGATAAAATATTAAACTGTTTATATTATTTCCACACGCTATTTCCAAAACGCAATTCCGCTGTGCAGAAAATAACATTAGTATGTTTAATATCTAGTGTTAAATAAACTTATTTGTTTTTACATATCTTGGAACCGGATGCAATTTTCTCTTCTTTATTTCTTACGTTAATCAATAACATTATCTATACTAATATATAAAGCTGAAGAGTTGGTTTAATTGTTTGAACTCGCTAATCTCAGGAACTACAGGACCGATTTGACAAATTCTTTGACTATAAGACAGTCTATTTATAAAGAAAGTCTATTATAGGCTAAATAACATTACGCTAAGATGAATAGGAGAGGAGCAGCAATAATTTTTTTTATGAATATAGCAAAATTTAAAGCTTTCCTTGTGTGTGCTGAGTAAACGGTGATAGTTATTCAAAAATCATCTATTACAAAATTGTTCCCCTCTAAAAGTTCTTAATAAAAGTCCGCGACAGCATGTCTAGCTTTTAAGATTAAACCTTTTTAACCATTATTACGGTTATTAAAATACTATATTACGTTTTTAAGTTTTCCACACAGGAGGTAGTATAATATAAATCCTATCCTATCCTACTAATTTTATAAATGCGGAAGTTTGTATGGATGTACATTTGTAACTCTTTCACGGCGAAACCGCTGAAGTAATATCGATGAAATTCGGCACAATTATTCCTTATACACCGGGGTAACATATAGGCTATATAAATACTATTAATTCTACAGGAATAGGATGACATTTAAATCATCATCATCATCAACATACATCTTTTATCGACCTTTCAGAAGAACAGTCCATGCGAACGAAGTCGCGGGTAAAAGTAATCCCTACTAATATTAATAATGTGCAAGTCTGTCTGTCTGGCTGTTGCGTTTTCACAGCGATTCCGTTGGACCATGAAATGATGATGTTTCCCCGGTCTATACGGAATTAGTACCTGGGTGAACGAGGCTTGCTCGGCAATTTTTAAAATGATGTAAAAAAAATTGAATTAAAAAAAAATGAAAAGAAAAATGAAAATATAATAGGGCAGGTGGGGCTCGGTCCTAGGTATTTTCACCTCTCTAGACCGCCTGTTCCCCAAGTGAACTACCATGACTTTACATTTGACAGCGAAAAATTGCATTCAACGTAAATTTCAAAAAAATTGTAAAGCCCGAAAACAGGGATAAACTAATTTTTTTAAAATAAAACTTATATAGATCGATTTTTCTCCCCAAAAACCCCTCCATGCTGAATTTCAGGAAAATCGTTAGAGCCGTTTCCGAGATTCCGAAAAAATATATATACATACAAGATTAACTCATTTAAATATTAAAGATTAAATATAAAAGATAGGTTAATAACGAGAAAAATAAACGACTCCACTATCTAAAAATATATCCAGAAAGCAGTCGGTGATCTAAAGACGAATGTCTGCTCGTTATCCGTCTTCCACTTTATATCCGTTTCTGACACGTATTTTTGCTGGTAGTTAAAAGCGTTTTGGAAATAAAAAGCTCGGCGTTATCTTATCCTTCTTTGTACAGAATGTCTCAGTTGAAATATCTTGACGTTTTTAATCTTTTGTAGACAGACAGTTAATTAGTACACGAAATTATCTTGTGCAAGATTAATTGCGATTTTTTTTTTGCACTTTGACTCCATGGCCCTAGGGTCTCGACTGCAAACGGCACAAATATATAACTCTCGATGAGAGATGCATACTTCCGCCGTTTGCCGGTTTCGGCCATTTCCGCCGCAGCTCCAGGTCCTGACGCTGTTTCCCTGATATGGGACGAGGCTAACGTCCCACATTAGGGCCCGTCTCCGTTCCCAAGGAACCAGCGTCAAGCCGTCTGGTCTCTTGCCATCATCGCGACATATCCCGGAAGGCTCGAGAAGAGCAGGAATGTCGATGGTGGCAAGTACTAGTAATACTAGCAATCGCCATCGGCTCCGTCCGCGTTTAAAGATAAAAACCGTAATGTAGTATTTTGATAACCATAAAAATTAATAAAGTGGGTTTACCTTAAAAGCTTGATATATGCTGTCGCGGACTTTTTTTTAGAACTTTTGGAGGGGAAGAATTATGTATTACATAATCATTTTCCTGCCTAGCCGTGTGGTATCCGGCTAAGTAGAATAGTACCACCCTCATATCTTACCGAGGTGTCGTAAAAGGCGACTAAGGTAAGTCGACCCGCCGTGTGTTATCCGGCTGAGTAGAATAGACCACCCTCATATCTTACCGAGGTGTCGTAAAAGGCGACTAAGGTAAGTTGACCCACCGTGTGGTATCCGGTTTAGTAGAATAGACCACCCTCCTTCTTACCGAGGTGTCGTAAAATACGACTAAGGTAAGTTGACGTCAGGCAGGCGGCCGGTCGTAAAAACGCAGCCAAATCATGTGACAGCATGTTTATAACATGTTGTGCCGACCCCACTTAGAGTGGGATAAGGGCAGGAAAATGATTATATATATCCTCCTGCCCTTATACGACACCTCGGTAAGAAATGAGGTTGGTCTATTCTACTCAGCCGGATACCACACGGCGGGTCGACTTACCTTAGTCGCCTTTTACGACACCTCGGTAAGAAAATGAGGGTGGTACTATTCTATTTAGCCGGATACCACACGGCGTAGGAATTATGTATTACATGATATTTTAAATAACTTTCACCGTTTATTTAGCTTAGAAAGCTTTATATTAGCCGTTTTCGTAATATTTTTATTGCTGCTCCTCTCCTATTTATCTTAGCGTGATGTTATGTAGTCTTCCTCGATAAATGGACTATCTTAAACTCAAAGAATTTTTCAAATCAGTGTAGTAGTTCCTGAGATTAGCGCGTTCAAAAAATCAAACAAACAAGCTCTCTTCAGCTTTATATATAAGTCTATATAGCTTTATATAAGTAAGGTAAGTCAACCCGCTGTGTGGTATCCGGCTGAGATGAATAGACCATCTTAACTTCTTACTGAGGTGTCGTAAAATACGATTAGGGTAAGACGACTTCAGGCAGGCGGCCGGTCGTAAAATACGTAGCCAAATCATGAGACAACATGTTTGTAACATGTAGGCCGACCCCTCTTAGAGTGGGATAAAGGTAAGAGGATCATGTATGACTTAATTTTTTTTTTCTATTTTCTTATGTTGGGTAAGTTTGTATTTATTCTCTATAAGTGTTTCGATTTCGTATAACTATATGAACCGTTGACCCAATATTTTATATTGACAGACAATTTAGAATCCGAGAAACTATAGAGGAAAATCGTTTTAAGGTATAATATTATCGACGATCGCTCAATTCTCTTTCTAAATAGGGTGACGATTACTAAATATCGAGGCGGCCTTTAGAAATTGCCTTTATAAATGGTAAAGAATAACAATTTGTCAGTTAATATTTCGTATTTATACTAAAAACGTTGGAATCCAGCGCCGTACGTATAGGTAATTAAAAAAAAAACAATTTAACAATTGATACGTTACGTATAAATGTTATTATTTAATAAGTTTTCTAACACGTTCCAATAAAAGTTTATAATATTTATAGAGATATTAAATACCAAAAAAAATATGAATTTTTTTATATATATGAAGTTTTTGTACTCCTTTTACTGAGCTATTTTAAAACATATTTCATGTAAGTACGGGTTATTTATTACAATTATTAAATTATGCTCTTGATAAATATTAAGAATAATAAAGGATAAATTCTTCTGATTCTCCCTAATCGATCTGATTTTTGTGATGGAGATATTTGCAGTGTTGGAGACGACGGTATGACGGTAGCTACTCCTTATTATACGGCCAAGCGAACGAAGTTGTGGGTAAAAGGTAGTCTAGTTGATAATTGTAATTTATCCCAAAAATTTGTATAATTGATAATTGTAATTTGTCACAAAAATTAGTATAATTGATAATTGTAATTTATCACAAACATTAGTATAATTGATAATTGTAATTTATCACAAAAATTAGTATAATTGATAATTGTAATTTATCACAAAAATTAGTATAATTGATAATTGTAATTTATCACAAAAATTAGTATAATTGATAATTGTAATTTATCACAAAAATTAGTATAATTGATAATTGTAATTTATCACAAACATTAGTATAATTGATAATTGTAATTTATCACAAAAATTAGTATAATTGATAATTGTAATTTATCACAAAAATTAGTATAATTGATAATTGTAATTTATCACAAAAATTAGTATAATTGATAATTGTAATTTATCACAAAAATTAGTATAATTGATAATTGTAATTTATCACAAAAATTAGTATAATTGATAATTGTAATTTATCACAAACATTAGTATAATTGATAATTGTAATTTATCACAAAAATTAGTATAATTGATAATTGTAATTTATCACAAAAATTAGTATAATTGATAATTGTAATTTATCACAAAAATTAGTATAATTGATAATTGTAATTTACAACACGCTTTACGGTGAAGGGAAACATAGTGAGCATATCTCTAGCTAGATCGATTTTTATCGCCCAAAACTCCCAACATGCTGAATTTCAGAAAAAAACGTTAGAGCCGTTGTCGAGATTCAGAAAATATACAAGATTAACATATACATACAAGACTCATTTAAATATTAAAGATAATATAAAGATATAGATAAATTTATTCTATTGGGCAGCCATTGTTATCGTCTTAGTTAACCAAGTGTTTTCTGGGTCAAGTGTACTCCAGTATGCATGTATGGCACTCCGCTGTCAAGATGAAATCGATACAACATGAATGGGGGCAAAAAGACAATTGTTTTTATTAAAAGAAATTACTTCGCTGATATTGTGCACTTTTTTAAATTATTTTTTAATATAACAACCTTTTGTAATTTTATTCTATAGCTAGCATAGAGTTTTAAAATACCCATAGATGGGTGGATTGTCACAATAAATTGTTACAACAATTTTCACTGAAGGTAGAAACTCTGTATCTTTATTTTTGAAACAGGAAAAACCCCTTATGGGTACCACCGCCCGACAGGGACAGACGACTATGTCGGACTCGCACCGACTAAAACCGATTAAAGCTCCTAGCAGTAGCTTTTTTACAACTGCGCGACCTCTTCATAATACTGTTCATAAAACCGTAATATAGTAAGTAAGTAGCGGCCTGTTACTATCCCACTGTTGAGAATAGGCCTCTTCTCTCCGTTTTTGAAAAGAAGGATTGGAGCTAAGACCTACCACGCTGCTCCAATGCGGATTGGTAGGTTACACATCTCCAGAATTCTCTAGAGATATGCAGGTTTCCTCACGATGTTTTCCTTCACCGAAAAGCGTGTGATAAATTGCAATTATCAATTAGACACATAAGTTTTAATAGAAAAACTCATTGGTGTCTGCCCGGGTTTGAACCCGTGACCTCCTCGAAAGAGTCGCACGGTGTTACCGCTGGGCTACCACAGCTTCTTAAACCGTAATATACTATTATTTATTTATTTCAACAATGGTTACAATACCTAAAATCTTAATATTATAATTCCATTTTTTTATTACAATTACATCACTAATTAAGTAATATGACATGATTTGTAGGATAAAACAGCGGTTCTAAGCTCAACTAATAAAAACTAAAACGAAAATATTAATTTAAAGTACTAAATAAAAATAATAAAAAGGTCAGAAATAAAAAATTATATAAGTAAACTTAATCTAACTGAAAAAAAATACTATTAACCTAAACCTTACGGAAAAATTGCACTATCTTATACTAAAAACCGTAAAAAAATCGGTACAATAGATTTTGAGAAAATTGAACACATACAGTCAGCATTTGGACTTTGTTTTATAATGAGTATAGGCGATTTAAAAGAAAAGTTTGAACGAGATAATTGGTCCCTCAGCCAATTTCGCTAAAGCAATCAGATATTAATCCGCTTATCCTAGAATTGCGAAATTTATTATAAGATTTTCAATTCTATCGAACCGTTCTGTCTTAAGAGGATTATGTTATTTATTATCCTTATTTATTTCTGAATCTAATGAGAGTATACTTAAATATTGACACAGAAAATTCTTAAATATATTCGTCGTAAATTAAAGATTTACACCTTAAAATATGGCAATTCTTTTAAAGCTATAAATTAAATTAAAGCTAAATATATAATCTATAGTTATTATGAAAAAAAGTTCACAAAAACTGTCTGTCTGTGATCGATTTTTTCAAAATTAACTAAACAGATTTTTGAACGGTTATCACTAGAAGATAGTATAATTCTTTCGAAAGGTTTAGGTTACCAGAACATTACGGTTTCATGTAAATTCTGTTAAAGACGCGTTGTTATAAAAAAAACTCGACTGCTGGGAGATGCTTGTCCCTGGCGTAAACCAGCAGAGATACACTAAAGTAATGTACTAGAGAATTGTAGATCTACAAAAATACTACGAAAAAGTCTGAGACAGCATGTCTCTATCTCTTATGGTTAACTCACTATAACTACTTTTGTGTTCAATATTTCAATTTAGGAAAAAAATTGTGAGTATGGATATATGTTTGTTACTCTGTCACGGCGAATCCGCTGAACTAATACCGATGAAATTTTGCACAATTATTCCTTATATACCGGAATAAGTGAAGAGCTATAGAAATCCTGTTAATTATACAGGAATATGATGACATTGAAAAGCGCCATCTATTATCAACCTATCACGCGGCAACAGTCCACGCGAACGAAGTTGCGGGTAAAAGCTAGTAATTTATATGGCAAAACAACGTTTGCCCAGTCAGCTAGTAACTATAGTTTTGTCCTTGAAGCTTTAATTTACTTGACCAAGTAATTATACGCTGTTAATAGATGAAGATATATTTTACGGTTCAGATGAATTGTCTCTTTAATTGGCCAATAAACTGAGCAATTTGCCTCTATGAACGACATTCTAGATTGTTTGCCGTCATAAAAATTCCCTACTAAATTGTTACATTGCGAAAATTATTTCCATTGCTTAAAATAATTGTTTATTTGTCGGTGAGGACGCGGAATAGTGCCAATCTATATTAATATATAAAGCTGAAGAGTTTGTTTGCTGGATTGTTTGAACGCCCTAATCTCAGAAACTACTGGAGCGATTTAAAAAATTATTTCCGGGCTGAGCACAATAGACCAACCTCATTTCTTACCGAGGTGTCGTAAAAAGCGACTAAGGTAAGTTGACCCACCGTGTGGTATCCGGTTAAGTAGAATAGACCATCCTCTTTCTTACCGAGGTGTCGCAAAATAAGACTGAGGTAAGTTGACGTCGTGAGGCAGGCGGCCGGTCGTAAAAACGCAGCCAAATCATGTGACAGCATGTTTACAACATGTTGTGCCGACCACACTTAGAGTGGGTTAGGGACAGGAAGAAGAAGATTTCAGTTTAAGGTAGTCGATTTATAAGGCTATAGGCTATATAACATCACGCTAAGATGAATAGGAGAGGAGCAGCAATAAAAAATAGTACGAATATGGCAAAATTTAAAGCTTTCCTTGCGTGCGCTTACTTGCGGTTACTATAACGGTGAAAGTTATTAAAAAATCATGTATTACAAAATTGTTGCCCTCTGAAAGTTCTAAATAAAAGTCCGTGACAGCATATATCTAGCTTTTAAGGTTAACCCACTTTAACCATTTTTATGGTTATCAAAATACTATATTACGGATTTAATCTTTCCACGTAAGGGAAGCTTTCTTAGTAAGGGTCGTGCACTCAAACCCACTAGTACGTCTTGTAAGATAAACCTTTGTATTCTGTGGAATCCCTTCAGCACTAAGTCGAAGCTGGTAAAATAAAACGTGAGCAAACATTTGATCAAGGCATAGCAAATATTTGTCGGCCTTAGAACCTTTAATAAGTAGTCCGATAGCTAACCACAGTTTGGCAAGAACGTTTTACGACGGCAAACAATCTGGAGCGATGCCATTAATCAAGTTCCATTGCTTATTGGTCACTCGAAGTGCCATATGATATTATTTTCGTCCGACACTTTTTATAACCTAAACTAGACAGTGCTTTAGATCGTTTTCCAAACTGATGGGCGTAGTATCTATGTAGATATTACGCGCCTTACTTAATTTATGAGTAAATCTATGTTTTTTATTTTATGTTTATTATTATTCTATTTCCTCTGATATTGAGGTCAGAGACTGTTTCTACTAAGGTTTATCATTTCTTTTAATTTCTTTTTACATTTGTTAAAACTATGCTTATGTACTAACACATTTTCCCTTTCGATTTCTTAGTTTACTTAATATATTATTTCTCTTTACATTACTTATAATTGCTATTTTTAAGTTGCAGTTTGTATAGGGGTATTTAAAATTTTTATTATCTTTATATACATATAGAGCTGGTATTTACTTTTTTATTTTTCTAGTTATTCTATTATCATTTAACATTTAAGTGATTTTCTTGCTTTATTTCTTAATTCGTTTAGTGCGGTTTTACCTAATATATACAATTATATATGTGAAATATCCACTTAATTTCTATTTTTCTTACAGACACTCTTGACTATATTTATGCAATAGTTTGTGAATTGGTTTATGCATTTTTTGTTACTTATTAAATAGGGTAAGATATTTCTATGTGTTAGCGCACACTATATACAATAACACGATATAATAGGAATTCCCCAATTCCCGTTCTGAGATGCAATTCTCTTGAATGACGAACAAAGACTGACTGTCACTGAAACGTTTTATCAATAGGAATACTAAACCGGAAACAACAACGGCACAGTGCTGCAACCATTTGAATCGAAAAGGGCGCAATACTCTTGTTTCATGACTTTGTTGCTATAAAATACAAAGCGGAAGTCAGTGGCGACAACATATTTATTTCTAGCTCCTGATCTAGATCTCCTTCAATTAGGAGGTATTATATATCGAACATTCAATTAGTAAATCTATGTTGGAACTTGGAAACGAAAATCGTCGTATCATTTGTTATTTCTTAATTTTTGTAGCGGCCTATAATCATCTGTGATCATACGGATGATATGGACCAATCGTAAACGTGTGGGTGACACATCCACTAGGTGCAGCATACCTATATGTCACACATGTACATGTTAAACACATCTATGCTGCACCTACACGTCACATACGTCGTTATACGTTTGAAATCTATTGTCATTATTCGCATTCAACTCATAGATTATACTCTATATAGGATAATTAAACTTGTAACACAGAATGCAACACATTGCAATCCTTTTAATTTGCAATATAATAGTTCAAGTTTCTCAAGGCTTTTAATCATCCAAACGAAGCCTCCTGTAAAGGGTTAATGCAAGCGCAAACAATTCTCAATTCTCGTTGTTCTCTGAATATGTCGGAATCGGAAAAAGTTGTATGTCATTTGTCATTCCTTAAGTTGTTAATAACAGATTTAGATTTGTGATTACAATTGTTTCTACAATTGTTATTAGCGGAAATTGTGTTTTATTTAGAATCAGAATTTAAAAGCCCAATTATTTATTGAAATCAAGTACTGTAATTGCTGATGTTGATATTTCTTTTGATTAGATGTAATATGTATGTCTGATAAGTCGAATTTAAGGGTCGGGTTAATCTAGGCTTCTCCTAATTAAATGATCTGTGCTATTTCTACACAATAACATGATAAAAAAACTTTGTTAGGTACAAACAGATTTTTCCGAGGGTTAGTGGAGTCTGGAATGAGACAGTATGGACTAGCATTACCAGACATTGATTCTCCAATCTCCAGATTTTCCAAAGTTAAATAGGTAATTAATTTTTATGGACGCTCGGCATATTTATATTTATATTTCAGGCGTTCTTTTGGGCAAGTTGTTTCCACCGAGAATTTAATAGCTGGGGAAAGTATGAGATGTAAAATTTGAAGTTAGTAACCTGGAAATCAATAGCACACAGTTGTTGAAGGTCGATGATGGGATATCCCCATGGGCGGACTGGTTATTACGTAATACGAGTTTCGTAATATCAAATAAAGCAAAGTAGGTTGGCAACATTGCCAAGTAAGAGGCCGCAGTTCGGAACATCTGACCTATATAACTTTCAACAACTTAGTTGGGCGTAAGTTCTGTGAGAAATGGTCAGGTGCTTTTCGCACTGCCGGTTGATAATTAAAATAAAGTAAGGTCAAGTTTTTTATTTTATTTTAATAAAGTCCCAGCAAAATGTGGACACTAACAGTTGAGGCAGTTCATAAGCTTTAAGTCACTCAGCGGGCTATGGAAAGAGCTATGCTCGGGGTTTCTCTGAGGGATCATATTCGCAACAAACTTATCGCAATTCGCAAGCTGAAGTGGTAATGGGCCAGTCATATTGTCGCAGAACCGATGACCGTTGGGGTAGACGTGTTCTGGAGTGGAGACCTCGAATCGGGAAACGTAGTGTAGGACACTCTGAGACTCGATGGAGTGACGATATACGTAGGACAGCGGGCAATAGATGGAAGCAGAAAGCCCAGGATCGGGCTGAGTGGTATGTCCAGCAGTGGACTAAAGTGGGCTGATAATGATGAAGTCCCAGCGGTGAGACAGTGCGACTCTTTCGAAAGATCACGGGTTTAAACCCCTGGTAGACACCAATAAGTTTTTCCCTTGAAAATTATGTGTCTTATTGATATTTTTAATTTATCACAAGCTTTTCGGTGAATGAAATAATGGTGGAAACCTGCATATCTCTAGAGAAGTCTAGAGATATTTGTAAGCCATCAATCCACTAAAACCAAACACATTCTACTAATATTAGAAACGTAACAGTAAGACACTAGGTTTGCCGAATCTTGTTTCATCTTTAGGTCTAAATAGTTTTTTTTTAATTTTGAAGAATCCATAAATATCTTGTTTTTTTAAATATAGACTTTTCTTTTCAAAGATTCCTAGTTAATGTATGGACTATACTCACTGTTATTCTATCGGGCTAGTCCGACTAGTTTCGAACCTATCCAGGGCACTCATTAGCGAGCTCTTAAAAACTATTTCATAAACTACTGTATACCCCAATAGATAAAGGCTTGATCATTTTCATAATAACAAGGATATAAAGAGGTTTTTTCTTTAATATTTCCAATACCACAGTGTGAAAGTACCCCAAACCTATGTATTTAATTCGCTTCTGTAACGAATGGTCAATTGTATGCGTAATATGTACCCGAGATAGGCTTTATGTATGCTGCCTAAGTTTATTTGTTCGTTAAGTCTAATACAATCTTGATATTGTTTTTGTTATGTACTTAAAGGCAAATATGCATGTATTGTTTCAGTTTCTTCAGAAATATAACATCTATACTAATATATAAAGCTGGAGAGTTTGTTTGTTTGATTGATTGATAGTTTGAACGTGCTTATATCTCAAGAACTCCTCAACCGATTTAAAAAATTCTTTCTGTGTAAGATAGTCCATTTATCGCGAAAGGCTAAAGGCTATATAACATCACGCTAAGATAAATAGGAGCAGCAATAAAAAATAGAACGAAAACGGGCAAAATTTAAAGCTTTCCTTGCGTGCGCTGAGCAAACGGTAATAGTTATTCAAAAATCATGTATTACAAAATTGTTCCCCTCTAAAAATTCTAAATAAAAGTCCACGACAGCATATGTCTAGCTTTTAAGGTTAACCCACTGTTACTAATTTTATGGTTATCAAGAGACTATATTATGGTTTTAAACTTTCCACGCGGGCGGAGTCGCTGACAATTGCTAGTAGTACGAGTATATACGTAGAGCGCTGTATACAAGTATCATAATATATCTTTCTAAATGTTTACTTGGCTCGGATTTGTAGTGATAAATTGAATTTGGAACTGTCTAGACTTGCCCCGGCGTAGCTTTTGTTAAAGCTCTCAACTCTGATAAAAAGTTGAGCTGCTTGTCAGAATATATTACTAGATCTTTTATAGCGAGCGAGACTGCAACGATTCGAATACGACAAATATATGTTAAAAACTAGCCATTAGTTTCATTTGCCATGCAAAAGTTATATAAGAGTATATTATGAAATATGACTTGGTATCTAACTAAACTAATCTAATTTAAACTGAGTTTTTTCGACTGCGCCCTAGTGCGCATTTACATTTTCGCTCCTAAATACAATTATTGTATACAAGCAATCGCCAGCGGCTCCGCTAAACTCCGCCAATTTATTATTTTTTAAGCCTTAACAGACATTTGTTATAAACTTTAATTTGTAATAATAAGAATGTTATTTATTTTCCGTTATGTCTGTTTGTCTTTGGACAAAAGCCTCCTCCAACTGTAACCATTTCGCTCTTTCTGCAGCAGCTCTAGTCCATTTTGGCCCTGCCATAGCCAAAATGTCATCCACCCATCTTCGGAGTGGTCTGCCTCTTTTCCTTTTCTGATGTTTTGTATACCAGAACATTATTTTTTCGACCACCTTTCATCTCCTCTTATTTTATGGCCAATCCATTTCCATTTTAACTTCCTGATGGTGCCAATTACATCTTTAGTTTTAGTGTATTTTTTTTATAGAGCATACCCTTCAACTGAAACTCCGCCAAGGGAACAAAAAATTCTTTCCTTTCATATAATATATTGAAACGCCAGATTTACTATTTTGAGTCATCATCATTCTTCTTCCTCTAAATGGGATCGGCTCAACATGATAAAAACATGTTTTAACATGATTTGGCTCAGTATTTTACGCCCGGCCCCTGCCTGACGTCATTTTCATTTAATTATTTTAAATTAAACCATTTATAGAATTAGGCGTTACTTTGCGGAGGTCCATAATACAAAAGTAATGAGAATATTATTTTGCTATATTCTCGCTCGGATTATATCGCGAATTTATCTCAAAATAATATTCTCATTACTTCAATTCAAATTCAAAATTTCCTTCATTCAAATAAACTTGTAAACAAGTTAATTAAAATAAAGCAAGGTCAATTTTTTATTTTATTTTAATTAAGTACTTATTTTTCAAATTATTCTTAATGCAATTAAACTTATAAACAAGTACTTTTGAATCGTCAATTCTACTGCTGGTTCGGAAAGCTGTTCCTACCGAGAAGAGCGTGCAACAAACTCGGCGGTTGCTCTTTTCAACATAATACTTATAACTAGTTACATTAAGTGATTACTATCTTGTACAGGGTCGGAAAGTAGCTGTATCCACGCATTATTATCGTCCAAATAATCCTCAACAGTATGAAAATATCAAATGTTAGTATAAGTACGACTAGTCGACTTAGTCTTTAAAGATCTCTTTTAAAATATATCGTATCGTATAAAAAGGGTTATCAATGTCAAACATATATAAATACATTATCCTTTTAAAGTTCAGTGACACGGAGAGTTATGACTGATGTCGCTTGCATACGCCTGAAAGGTACGCGGTGATGCATTGAGGAGGGTACTGTTGTGAATAAAAGTGTATTTGTTCCTTTTTTTAAATTATAAGTTGAAGGCTACAATCTCGTCCGACGAATAGACGGTATTACGTAACGATAAACTGGCTTATCTACTTAATTAGATCGCATAAAAAAATATAACTCTTAAAAGATGAACTTAGCACTATAAAGATAGACCAGCTACAAAACAAGTTGTGTAGGAGTAAGTCAAGGCTATAAAAAATTATAAGAAGGTTGAAGATCAGGTAAATTTATATTATGTTTAAAATATTGATCTGCACAAAAATTTATAAAAACGATTATGTAATAGACAAGTTTATTATAGCGTTCAGATTTGGCTGCGAAATCTTTGATTATTCATCAAAGGTTTCTCCATATATTCACTTAATACTGAATTTTAGAACGAACTTCAACTTATATAACTTTAACCAAAAGATTATCTGCTTAAAGACTGCTTTTGCAATGTGTCATCAATAATTTTGTTCCCAAGATAAAATATAGAGTAACAAAATATTTATAGCACTGAATATACAGTGCTATATTTTATAAATCTTTATATAAAACTAAATGTGTTTATTAAGGAACCGACATGCTACGAATTATTTATTCGTATCGTAAGAATTTTCAACCGATGCACGTTTATCTTTATCGTGTACCGCTTGGATCTACAGGTTTCTTGTGACCGTTTTGACGTCTTTAGTTCACTAAAAAGTCACCACTCTAAACTATAAGTAGAACAGCAATGTCATCATTATCATTCATCATTCTCCTGCCCTTATCCCACTCTAAGTGGGGTCGGCACAACATATTTGAATGTTGTGATGTGATTTGGCTACTTATTTACGATCGGCTGCCTTCCTGATATGAATTTACCTTATTCGCCTTTTATTACACCTCGGTAAGAAATGATGGTGATCTATTCTACTCAGCCGGATACCACACGGCTGGTAATTTACCTTAGTCACCATTTGTGACACCTATCTATTCTACTCAGCCGAATACAATAACAGTCTACATTATTAAATATGATTAAATAAACTTTCCTTGTAGACATTTTTGTACACAACTGTACCGCTTTACATCGCGTAATGGAATCACGATAAACAGAACTACGTCGATTGGCTTATCTCAATATTTGCGTTTTATGTATCAGTTTTTATAATCCAATGCATGTTTTGTAGTCAGAGGTTATTTTGGTTGCGCGGGAGGGATATTTTTATCGACGACAGGTGTTGTCATTGATTGCTTTGTAATCTGGGAATTGACGAAGCAGTGTAAGACATTTTTTTTCTAACACACTTTTACGCCCCTCAAACGAATATTAATAAAAATGACTGGCTTGTTGGCGTAGTTGTTAGCTAGGGTTGCCACCTTTTTTTTGAAGAAATATAGTATTTTTATTTTTAAATCAAAAAAATATAGTACTTTTAGGAAATTCAGAAAAAAAATAGTAGGTACTATAATACGCTGACCCGACGGATGGGGAAAAGAATACGCGCAGGTGACAGGTACAAGAGTTTAATCGTCACTTTAACATAGAGTATCGTGGACGGGTCCTTCGCAGCATTTCTTAAATGGATGTACCGGAAGATGCACCTTTTACAGTTGCGCTAGGCGTAGTGTTCCAGTAGGATGCACTGTGTAAGCTTAGGAACTGATAGGCGATGTTGATTTGATAACATAATGTATGGGGACTTCTTATATTACTATGAAAGCACTTCGATAGCGCGGAGCAAACGATCAGTGGCGCCATCTAGTTTTGAGTGCGGAATCACATGTTCCTAGTACGTTGTGTTACAAACTCCCCCTCTGTCCACGAAGGCGTCCCGACAAGTAGGACAGGATAAAAATTGTTTCCTCGGATGCCTCGACCACTTCGTATCGATGGTACTGAGTAGTTTCCTTCTGGCTTGGTCTGGTAGTGAACTCCGTTGGATATTCATTCTGTCCCTTCTTCTGGACAAAACTGCAGAAGCCTCCATGGTCAGACACAAGGTTGAATGATGCCTCTCAACCATTTCGTTAAGCGATGCAGTGGAACAGATGTAGGCGTATTGTCTTTCGTAACAGTATATCGTATCTGATGCTGATATGTTCGTTAATGTTCAATATTAATTTGGGTTTCTTAGCAATACTCGGTATTTCTCCAGTTTTTCACAAAATTTTCTTTGAGCCACTCTTCGAATGCGCATTGGTCGCTAGTTGGTAATACGACGAAGTGCAAATCACTATATACTTGGGATCGATAGCTAACTCCAGCGGATGTTTCTCTTCTCCCTCCCCCTGGACAAGAATTGCATTCAGGGTCACTCTTCGACGTCGAGTTGTGCGTCAGATTGTATGATGTAGTCAGGGCCTCTCTTCAGCTGCGAGTTTGTCGTCATATTGTACTCAGAATCGCGTTTCTGCTGCGAGTTTGTCGTCAGACTGTACTCAGGGGCGCTTTTCAGCTGCGAGTTTATCGTCAGACTGTACTCAGGGGCGCTTTTCGGCTGCGAGTTTATCGTCAGACTGTACTCAAGGTCGCTTTTCGGCCACTAGTTGGGCGCCAATTTGTAATACGCCGACCCGACGGATGGGGAAAAGAATACGCGCAGGTGACAGGTACAAGAGTTTAATCGTCACTTTAACATAGAGTATCGTGGACGGGTCCTTCGCAGCATTCCTTAAATGGATGTACCGGAAGATGTACCGTTTACAGTTGCGCTAGGCGTAGTGTTCCAGTAGGATGCACTGTGTAAGCTTAGGAACTGATAGGCGATGTTGATCTTATAACATAATGTATGAGGACTTCTTATATTACTACGAAAGCACTTCGATAGCGCGGAGCAAACGACGAGTGGCGCCATCTAGTTTTGAGTGCGGAATCAGGTGTTCCTAGTACGTTGTGTTACAGTACATTATTAATTTTCGCTGGACAATGACAAAGGAGTTAGAGTTACTAACTAACTAAGCCCTGTAAATACATGAATGAGTTTCGTTCAAACATTCCCTATGCAGTGCTGCGGGTTCCATTCACAGTTGATTAAAAAAAGCACGACAATTGAGTTATCGATAAAAATATAGTATTTTTTGTCCTATATTATTTTTCCATAATATATAGTACAATAGCCTAAAATATAGTACGATACTATATAATATAGTACGGGTGGCAACCCTATTGTTAGCCCTGCCTTCAGCTCCACGGTCATGGGTTCGATTCCCACCAAGGGCAACATTTTCTAACAAAAAATTGTTGGTTCTTCAAGCCTAGGTCTATATATGTATTTAAAATTATATAAGTATATATTTACCAGTTGTCTGTCACCCATAACACAAGTATTAGCTTTGGGAACAGATGACCGTGTGTGTAAGTCTCCAAAAACTGTAATGTAATGTGGTATTTGGCTGAGTTGAATAATACCACCCTCATTTCTTACCGAGGTGTCGTAAAGGCGACTTACGTAAGTGCCGTGTGGTATCCGGGTGTGCATATAAGATTCACCGTCATTTCTTACCGAGGTGTCGTAAAAGGCGACTAAAGTAAGTGCCGTGTGGTATCCGGCTGCGCAGAATGGACCACCCTTTTTTCTTACCGAGTTAATAGGCGACTAAGGTAAGTTGAAGTCGGGAATGCGGCCGGTCGTAAAAAATTAGCTAAACCACGTTTGGCAGGAGAATGATGATGAGGTGTTGACATTGACTGTTTTATAATATGCCAGGGGCGGAGGCAATGTAAGACTGTTTTTCCTAATGTACTCTTTTACGCCACTCAAAGAGAAGTTAACAAGGAAATGTAAAAGAAAACGATCCCATTGTAATAGTGAACTGAAAATTTTAATAATATATTAGAAAATAAATTTAAGTGTAAGTGGGCACGTGTGTTTGTTTGTGTGTGCATATGTGTGTGTGTTTGTGTGTGTGTGTATGTGTGTGTGGTTAAAGGCCATAATGCACAATATATATTACCAAGATCCAATTCGCCCTCAGCATCCTCAGAGATCGTCTCCATCACCCGTTCAGGGCATGGTTCCAGGTCGCGCAGCGAGGCACGCGCGCGCGCCGCCCGCCGCGCGCACTCAGCACACGGGTGCGTCAACTTGCCGCTTTGTGTCTTACACTACACTAAACAAAGTCCATTTTCCTCTGCACCAATTCACCTTATAACACGTCACCTTCGTTTTCCACTGTTCGCACTGCGGTTGTATTATTATGAATATCTTTTTTTGATTATACTTTTTTGCCGCCGTGTTTACGGATGTGATCAGCTTATTTATATCGCATAGATTCAAACTAAATAAAGAGAACTGTGATTGATTGTTAATATTTTTAACTACCGATGTAACCGGTGTTGTGAATTTTACGTCTGTACTAACGCAACTTCCCCGCCGTGTGTTATCCGCCTGAGTAGAATAGACCACCCTCATTTCTTACCGAGGTCTCGTAAAAGGCGACTAAGTTAAGTTGACCCACCGTGTGGTATCCGGCATAGTGGAATAGATAGAATAGATCACCATCATTTCTTACCGAGGTGTCGTATAATATAACTAAGGTAAGTTGACCAACTGTGTGGTATCCGGTTGAGTAGAATAGACTACCCTCTTTCTTACCGAGGTGTTGCAAAATATGACTAAGTAAGTTGAAGTCAGGCAGGTAACCGGTCGTGAAATGCCTGACTTGGTGGGATAAGGGTAGGAGAAAGATAATAATATTCTATTTTAAATTATAGTAACAGATAAATCTCGGTTCAAATGTTAAATCTCACTTTCTAATCACCAAGACTATCATGCCTTAGGTCATCATTATAATATTTATGAACTCCGACTTCCCAGAAACGCTGTAGTAGCTGACCTTTGACTTAAAATCGAGGCCGTATTCATTTGCAATGACAATTACTTAAGCCTCCGTATTTAAAATACAGTAGAATCAATATTTATTAATACATTAGCTTTAGGGTGTCGTAAAAGGCGACTTAGGTAAGTCGAAAATGTCGTGGTCAGCCGCTGGATCCAAACGACACAGGATTATGTGACGTGAAAAATCGTGAAGGTAGCTTTGGTCAGCAACTATCGTTTAACAGTTGAGAATGTAAATAACAAGTATTTGATAAAAGAAATATGTTTGCAACCCTTAGCCGTGTGAGATTATGAAACGTTCAGAATTAGGTGTTTTCTATGTTAAAACGTATCATTTCTAGACTTAGATCTTCACAAACTGTCGCTGTGTGAGATTATGGGACGTATCACGTTCCAAGTAGGTATTTTCTACCCTTAGCGGTGTGACTAAACGTATCACGTCTAGGATTATGCATTGAACCTGTAGCCGTGTAAAATAATGAATGAGGTTTATTCTACCCGTGGCGTCGTGAATTATGAAACGTATCACGTCTAGAATTATGTCTTCAACCCGTAGCCGTGTGAGATTATGAAACGTTCAGAATTAGGTATTTTCTATGTTAAAACGTATCACTTCTAGAATTAGATCTTTACAAACCGTAGCCGTGTGGGATTATGGGACGTATCACGTTCAGAAGTAGGTGTTTTCTACCTGTGGCGTTGTGAATGACTTAATGTATCACGTCTAGGATTATGTCTTCAACCCGTAGCCGTGTGAAATTATGAAACGTTGAGTATTAGATGTTTTCTACCCGTGGCTTTGTAAGATATTAAAACGTATTACTTCTAGACAGTGGCGTAGCTAGTATATTTGGGGCCAATTGTCACCTGGTCCCCCCCCCCTTCTAAAGAGTCTAAAAAAATTTAGATTTCAGAACGCAATGACTTTAATATATAAATTTAAATTGGTTCAAAATGATAATAACTATATATAAAATAACATTAGATTATGATAAAATTTATTTAGAAAATTTAAAAACGAACTTTCCTCGCTTTTTGAGTGGCAAAGTCCGTTGTTTCTTCACCGAGCTCTACAGCTAAGAAACTTCTTTGTGTTTATTGTAGACAATATAATCATACAAAATCAATGTGCAAAAAGTTGAATAAGACTTTTATTCAACTTTTTCTGAAATGATTTCATTATTCATCAAAAAAAAATATTATCAAGTTTGGTGCCCCCTTGCCTGTGGTGCCCTGGGCCAACCGCCCCTCTCGCCACCCCCTAGCTACGCCACTGCTCCTAGAATTATCATTACAAACCGTGGCCGTTTGAGACTATAGAACGTCCAGAATTAGGTTTTTTCTACCCGTGGCGTCGTGAATTATGAAACGTTCAGAATTAGGTGTTTTCTATGTTATAAAGTATCATTTCTAGAATTAGATCTTTACAAACTGTAGCCGTGTGAGATTATGGGACGTATGAAGTCCAGAATTAGGCTTTTTCTACCCGTGCCATGACTAGAATTATGTGTTCAACCCGTAGCCGTGTTCTATCTCAACCTGTCTATTGACTCAACCGGATACCACACGGTGGATTAACTTACCTTAGTCATATTTTACGACACCTCGGTAAGAAAGAGTGTGGTCTATTCTACTCAAACGGTTCCTACACGCTGCACAGCGGGTCGACTTTAGTGGCCTTTTACGACAACTCTTTAAAAAATGAAGAGGGTTATTCTACTCAGCCAGATACCACACGGCGGGTCGACTTACTTTAGTCATATTATACGACACCTCGGTAAGAAATGAGGGTGTTTATTCTACTCAGCCAGATACCACACGCGCGGTGGGTCTACTTACTTTAGTCATATTATAAGACAACTCGGTAAGAAATGAGGTTGGTCCATTCTACTAAACTATATGAACAGCTAACATCAAGCCGTCAGTTCGTTAAACAATTTACCACTGCGTTACGCAATATAGTAACGATATACAGAATAATGGTTTATTGCAGTGAAATATTCTCAGCCATAACATTAATTAACCTAGTTTTTTCAAGACCATCGGAGCTGTGTGATAATATAGTTAATTTTATGGCCGGTTTAATATCTATTGATCGACTTTTTATATCGTTACTTACGATCTGTGTTATCCTAGACTGAATAATAAAAGTTGAAACTCTTTCAGTTTCATATAATAATACATGGGTGACAGAACCTTGCTCGAGAATTTAAAAAAAAGACAAAAAAAAATTAGTTGGGCTCGATCCTAGGTATTTACGTTTCTCGAGGCTGCCCGTTCCCCTCAATAAGCTAAGCCGACTTGACAGTTAAAGGCGAAAATTCAATTCAATATAAATGTTAGTTTTCTTTATTGCCCAAAAACAGGGATAAAACAATCTTTTTTTACATAAAACCTAGCTTCATCGATTTTCCCCCAAAACCCCCTAGATTCCGAAAAAATATATATATACATACAAGAATAACTCATTTAATTACACTGGTCAACACTGTTTTTGTCACATGAACTTGGTGGTCATTTTTGTTTAGGTTGGCAACCCTTCATTAATAAAAACCTATAGTTTCGTTCCAGTCACGTCCAGTTTTTTAGTGACAGCTATAAATGCATTTCTAACGAGTCTAAAATAGCTACTACATAAAGACAGTGTGGCCCACGCGTGAATTACTTACACGCTATAAAAATGTCAAAAATGATCCTTAATGACATACTTTCACCACCGATGCATATAAAACATGACTTAATGAAAAATTTTGTAGAGGTTATGGCCTAAAGACGTCAATGGATTTTAATACCTAAAACAAAAATTCCCCAAACTCAGCGAGGCAAAATTACCTTCTCGTAACTTTTATATTTTGTAAATTATATTATAATATACAATTTAATTATACGGAAACTGATAAAGGATTAAGATTTTGAAAAGAAATTGAATGATCTTAAAAAAAGTTGCCTGCAAAAGTTTTGTGAAAGTTGTCCAAATTTTTTTAGGAAACTATAGAGTGAAAAATTACAGAGATTTAATAAATGAAATTCTAATGTCATATAAAGCTTTGGGATATCATGTGTCCTTAAAAATACACATGCTGCACTCTTATTTTGATTTCTTTCCTGCAAACTTGGGAACTTATGAGTGATGAAAAAGGCGAGAAGTTTCATCAGGACATTTTCTTAATGGAGAAGCACTTCCAAGGGAAATGGAGTCCACAAATGCCAGTAATTTATTGTTGGAATCTTAAAAGAGATCTACCAGAAGCTAAATATTCCCAAAAATTAAATTTATCTATTGTACATTAAACAATAACTTCTTTAAGTGTAGCTAATTTTTCTATTTACATATACAAATTAATAAATATGTCTATCACTATCACAAGGATACCTGACGTGTCATTTTTTTTCCCTTGATATATTATTGCTTGGAGGCCTTACTATATTTAAAATTTGACATCAGATTTCGTGTGACAAAAAAAAAATTAAATTTTGTCGACCAGTGTTATTAAAGATAGCGATTAGCGATGACGCCGTGTGGTATCCGGCTGAATAGAATAGTACCACCCTCATTTCTTACCGAGGTGTCGTAAAAGGCGACTAAGGTAAGTCGACCCGCCGTGTGGTATCCGGCTGAGTAGAATAGACCAACCTCATTTCTTACCGAGGTGTCGTAAAAGGCGACTAAGGTAAGTTGACCCACCGTGTGGTATCCGGTTAGTAGAATAGACCACCCTCTTTCTTACCAAGGTGTCGTAAACTACGACAGAGGTAAGTTGACGTCAGGCAGGCGGCCGGTCGTAAAAACGCAGCCAAATCATGTGACAGCATGTTTATAACATGTTGTGCCGACCCCACTTAGAGTGGGATAAGGGCAGGATGATGATGATGAGCGATTAGCGATGCATTTATAATAAGGAAATAATTGTTTAAATTAATATATAAAATGAAATTATGGTAAAAAGGTACGTGCGTCGGGAGTCGTTCGCGGGATGGGTAATTCAAAATTTGACATATATGTCAACCTCATATACGCGCACTCAAGTTAAAAAAGCCTAATATCGTTCATCATCTTCCTGTTCTTATCCCACTCCAAGTGGGGTCGGCACAACATGTTATAAACATGTGGTCACTTGATTTGGCTACGTATTTTACGACCGGCCGCCTGCCTGACGTCAACTTATGTTAGTCGTATTTTACTACACCTCGATAAGAAAAAGGGTGGTCTATTCTACTTAACCGGATACCACACGGTGAGTCAACTTACCTTAGTAGCCTTTTACAACACCTCAGTTAGAAATGAGGGTGGTAGTATTCTATTCAGCCGGATACCACACGGCGGGCTAACTTACCTTAGTCGCCTTTTACGACACCTCGGTAAGAAAAGAGGGTGGTACTATTCTATTCAGCCGGATACCACACGGATTCAAAAAGCCTAATATCGTTATATTGTAAAAATCTTATACGATGCACAATTCCTAGCCTGTTTTTAAAATCGTCGCTTGTTATATTTATGTTGAAGTCCGTATCACTAGCTCTGCCTAGCTTTACCCGCGTGGAAATCAGTGTTACAAAATAGTTCCTGAATTGAAACTTCTAAACATAAAATTAGATATCGTGCGTTAACCATAAGAGATAGAGACATGCTTCGACGGACTTTTTTGTAGTATTTTTGTAGATCTACAATTCTCTAGTACATTACTTTAGTGTATCTCTGCTAGTTTACGAGTAAAGAGTAAAGCTTCCAGCAGGTGAGATTTTGTTCGCGACTCGTTTCGGCCCGTAAGCTAAGCATCAGCAGCAAGCAAGTAGATCTAAGCTCCTATCCCTCCTCTCCAGAAACGAGAGAAAACCTATACCCAGCAGTGGGATAGAAACATGTCGTTGCTTTATTTTTTTTTACTTTTTTGAAATTACTTCATTGCGGATTTGTGTGTCGTAAAATGATACCATTGTCGAAATGTAAAAATTTTACTTATTTATGTTACCTACAAGTATCCTACTAATATTAAAAATGCGACAGTCTGTCCGTCTGTCTGTATGTTACGTTTTCACGTCCAATCCGCTGAACCAATACCGATGAAATTTGGCACAATTATTCCTTATACAAGGGAATAACATATAGGCTATAGAAATCCTGTTAATTCTATAGGAATAGGATGACATTGAAAAGCGCTATCTTTTATCAACCCATCACGCGACAACACGAACGAAGTTGCAGGTAAAAGCTAGTGTCTAATAAGTAGGTTAAGTAAATAAAAACATCTATTAATATACGTCTAGAAGAAAACAGGCACTTTGTATTTAACGAGCTCAAATATATAGCTGTTCGCATAAACTAAGTCACGTTCGATAGTTTATTATTCATAATTAAGTAACTTTGAATAGTTGGGATGGCCAGAACTAATCTAAAGTTGCATCACTCTATGCATAAGACCGTGTACTTCGTATTTGCTATGTATATGGATTATTTAGAAGATAAGAATGTGTGGATATAGCTCTCTTTGAGCCTGTACAAGAGAGTAACGACATAATGTAAATAGTAATAAGAATTATATTTTTAAAAGAGCAACCGCCGAATTTCTTGCTGGCTCTTCTCGGTAGGAACAGCTTTCCGAACCAGCAGTAGAGTTGACGATTCAAAAGCACTTGTTTACAAGTTTATTTGAATAAAGAATATTTTGAATTTGAATTTGAATTTGAATATCAATTAGCTTCTAGATTTTCTCTATGACAGGATTCATAGAAGCGAATATCCGATCCATAGGTCTTATTTTAAGGACCTCTATTGAATATAGGCCTCCTGCATTTTTACCCAAACCTCTCTTACATCTGCAACATACATCCAATTACTTCCAGTATATTTTACAATTTCATCTGACCAACGTTGTAGTGGCCTGCCCCTTTTTCTCTTTTCGTATGGACCGGATCAATTTGTTAGTATTTTTGGCCATCTATTCTTATCCGTTTGCCTTTATTCTAGCCCATGACCACTTTAATTTCTTTGAATACCTACTTAAAGAATATATTACATTTGTTTTTTTTCTTATTGTTGTACATCTTATTATATCTATACGTTTCATATTTCATAAACTTCTTGCCATGCCTCTTTGGTCTTATTGCACGTTTAATCCTTATTAATATTATAAATGCCAAAGTCTGTCTGTCTGTTACGTTTTCACGGCGAATCCGCTGGATCAATATCAATGAAATTTGGTACAATTATTCCATATACACATAACATATAGGCTATAGAAGTCCATTTAATTTTAACAGGATAACATTCAAAAACGCCATTTAGCATATTAGTAGTTTATTTATTTTTTAAAGTAACCCGTATTACTTATATTTATTATACATTGTAATAACTCGGTTAAATGTATCGGTTAAAAACTTTCTTAAAATAACTCTTTCGACGTAAGTCAAACAACTCGATATTAGAAACTTCATTAAATTACAGATTTGATTTGACTTTGACACATCGTAAATCAAAAATCTTTCATAGGTTGATAATAGATGGCGTTTTTGAATTTCATCCCATTCCTGTTGAATTAATAGGATTTGTATAGCCTAGAATTCCATCGATTCCAGTGGATTGGCTGTGAAAACGTAACAGACAGAGTTTCGCATTTATAACATTATATGGAGACGATTTATACAAACAATGAATGAATAAATGTTCATATTTATTATACCAATAAGATAAATACAAGAAGTCGGGAAAGTTTTATTGTACATGCCCGTTAAAACCTCTCCCTAAAGACCTATGTATACTTCGTCCAATTAATTGAATGTAACTCAATTTTAGCCTTATAATAAAGTTTATACGGTGTATCTATGAGAAATATTCTCAATTGATCGTTTAGTACTTTTTAAATAAATTCCGTTTTATAGAAGACTAATAATATCCCGCGGTTGCAACCGCGTAATTATTTTTTTATACCTTATTACATTTAATGGATCCCTATTTTTTTTAAATATAATATAACCTATGTTGCTCAGTAAAGATGTAGCTTTCCAATGATAAAGAATTTTTGAAATCGGTCCAGTAGTGTTTATGTGAAAACATTACAAACATACATACAAATTTTTCCTCTTTATATTAGTATAGACTAGCTGTGCCTACGATTTCGCCCGCGTGTTATAAAGCTCCTTCCACGAAGGTATATAACGTAATATTTTTAGTTGATTTTTTTTACATAAAAGTGTTATTGTGAGTTAACCGTAGGAGATAGAGACATGCTGCTGCAGACTTTATTGTAGTATTTTTATATATCTATAACTTTGTAATACATTACTATAATGTATATATGTTGGTTTACACAGAGGACGCAACTAAAGCTCCCACTAAGCGAGCTTTTTAAAAACCGCATAACCTGTACAACACTATTTATGTAAAACAGTTATGTTCTATTAACCTAAGCCTTTCGGAAGATTTGCACTATCTTTAAGTAAAAACGGTACCAAAATCCGTTCATTATACATATTTTGAGAAAATCGATCAAATATAGACAGACAGCTTTTAGGGACTTTGTTTTATAATAAGTATAGATATATATGTACATATTCTACTACAATTACTATATATCTATGCTTGCTTGGGTATGCGTTTTTTTGCGATTTTGTCGTAGAGTCTATCTCCTGATGATGCTTCGATTGCGAGGCGAAACGATTGTTGAGTTTGTGATAGTGAACGTATGTTGTTCTCGTGTAGTGTGTTGGTGGTGGTTTTCTGATACTTTTGGTAACTAATCTTGCATATATAAGGTCCTAGCAATCGCCAGCGACTCCACCCGCGTGGAGAATAAAACCGTAATAAAGTCTTTTGATAACTATAAAAATGGTTAACCTTGGTTAACCTTAAAAGCTAGACATATGCAGTCGCGGACTTTTATTAAGAACTTTTATAGGGGAACAATTTTGTAAAACATGATTTTTTAATAACTAACAGTTTACTCAGCGCACGCAAGGAAATCTTAAAATTTTGCCGTTTGCGTAATATTTTTTATTGCTGCTCCTCTCCTATTCATCTTAGCGTGATGTAATATAGTCTTCCTTGATAAATGGACTATCTAACACTGAAAGAATTTTTCAAATCGGTCCAGTAGTTTCTGAAATTAGCGCGTTTAAACAAACAAACTCTTCAGCTTTATATATTAGTATAGATTAGCACGGTTTTGCTCCCTACAATTAGCATTGCATAAATATTCTATACGCTTGAATATATTTTATAGCAAAAATTTATTATATAGCAAAATAATTACTTTTGTACTATATTTAATCAAGTATTGACAAAGAGCTCTATATTCAGCATTTGATTGTAGCGTTATTAACGCTAATCGCTGAGCTTTTAGGAGATTTAGTAATGTCTGCTTTGTATTACATTCGAAACAGTGAGCTTACAGCATTGACTATTAAAGCTTTTGCCTTTTGTATACTATCCTTTTTTTTCGGACTCCTTAAATTTACAAAATTAAAATTTTTAATATTTAAATGAGTTAATCTTGTATGTATATCATCATCATCCAGCCCTTATCTCACTCTGAGTGGGGTCGGTACAACATGTTATAAACATGTTGTCACATGATTTGACTACGTATTTTACGACCGGCCGCCTGCCTGACAACTTACCCATGTCGTATTTTACGACACCCCGGTAAGAAATGAGGGTGGTCTATTCTACTGAGACGGATACCACACGGCGGGTCCACTTAACTTAGTCGCCTTTTACGACACCTCGGTAAGAAATGAGGGTGGTACTATTCTATTCAGCCGGATACCACACGGCGATTAATCTTGTATGTATATATATTTTCGGAATCTCTGAAAAGGATTCAACTATTTTCCTGAAATTCAGCATATAGGGGATTTTGGGGGAGAAAAATCGATGTAGCAAGGTTTTATTTTAAAAAATCGTTTTATCCCTGTTTTTGGGCATAAATTATTTACATTTAAATTTAATATAAAACTCTATTTTTATCGTAAATTGTCAAGTTGAGTAGCTTATTCGGGGAACGGCCGGTCTCGAGAAATGAAAATATCTAGGATCGTGCCCCCACTCAACAATTTTTTTCTTTTTTTGTTTCCTTTATTTATTTTGTAAAAAATTAAAAAGCAACCGGTCAACCAAGTACCAAAAGTCAATAGCCATTACAAAGACATGTTTAAATTATGCTGCATTGGCTTTTTTTCGGGCAAGATCGCAGCCAGGCGCTACTTTAAAAAAATGTTCTATTGACTATGTAAATGCTCTGTTTTCCATATCGCAAAAAATATATTATTGAATTTCCAATGCGCGCTTAGCATTATCATAACAAGATGGTTTTGTCTATGGCAACATTACCTTTTATATTCTACACATCAATTACGTTTCCCGAAATTTTGGGAACAACACTCGCATTTATCTTAAACTAGGAGTCCCGCCCCAGCTTCGCACGGGTATAAAGCATATAGCCTATGTCACTCAGTGATAATCACAGTATTTCGCTACTCCATATTGAATTTTATTACATATACATATAAACCTTCCTCTTCAATCACTCTATATACTTAAAAAAAACCGCATCAAAATCTTTTGCGTAGTTTTAAAGATTTAAGCAAACATAGAGATATAAGGACAGACAGAGAAAGTTACTTTGTTTTATACTATGTAGTAACGTTTATAGCTACTACTATTTTGATAATTGTCATATTTTTACCATACTTATCCAAAGACTAAATTACGTTTAGCTGTCATTTATGTTTTGTTTTTCCATGTCATAGTCGTTTTAGCTATACCACGTTTTATAGTGACTTGACGGGATAAAAAGTATCCTATGTCCGTGTCCTGGTTCTAAGCAACATCTCCACCAATTTTCAGCCGAATTTGTTCATCCGTTCTTGAGTTATAAATAGTGTAACTAAGACCAACTTTCTTTTATATATATAGATTATGTCCTTAGCCTAAAAGGAAAGCGGTCGTATTAGTTGTAGTTTAGCCTTTTATTCTTTTATATGGGATATTTATTTCCAATAAGAAAGAAAAATACATTATTTATAGAATTAGGCGTTACTTTGCGGAAATCAGAACAGATAATCCACTCTACATTTTGCATTATATGTATTTTCTATTTTACTTTATCGGCGATTATAGCAAAAGCGTAATAACTAATTAGAAGAAAATAATATTTAGCATATTATCATTATTTATTTGGAATACCTAAACACGTATTGAAACGTACGATAAAATAGATTTTTAATTCCGATGTATGTTTTTATTATTAAGATTGAAGCCGGCATAAAAATAGCACAATGTGTGCCTAAAATACAACACATCGTGTTATCGCGGATTTAAAATTAGAACGCGCGTTATATCCCTTTTGAATTAAATATAACTTTTATTTAAATTGACGTCACGCTTGTTATTCACTGCACGGTTCCAGAACATTTCAGAACACACCTGGCACCATATTTTATTCACAAGCTCACATTATAATTTAAAAAAACACGGCACAAGAATATTTAAATTTTAAATATCGAACTAAAAACTTGCTCGCAAACGTCAAAATACGCGCGAAACGTCATAACGACCGCGTACGGGTATTTCTATCATGACACTGAAAGAAAACTTAAACACGTGCGGCAGAAAATATCCGAACGTCTTTAAAAAGAAAAAGACCTAATATTTATTTAGAAATACGCTATTAAAAACCTTATTACAAGAGAATAGGTATCAAAATATAAAAAAAAAACTAAACAGCGAGAGGAAAACAAAACAGTTCCCTCATAAAGTATTGTGATGAAAATTGAACTTTATGTCCTTAAGATAGAGACAATTTTCGAAGAACACTCTGAGAAGAGTACTTCCAACAATGGAAAACTTGGTTCGGGAGAATTCGGCACCTTTCGTGCTCGTTACGAACTGTGCTTTTGAATACAAACAAACTTCCATTTCGCGTACTAAGCAAATAATTAGATGTGAAATTGAAAATGCGACTCTATGATGTGTTAAATACGGTTTACTTTTTTAACACATATTCTATTTACATTTTGTAGTCAGCAAAGTTATTTTTGTAATGTTGTTGTAAACGACAAAATTATTTGGGTAATGATGTGCAAAAATATTCATGCACGACATAATGCGGAGAGTATTTCGTCATGGCAATTGTCACAAATTTTATGAATGAATTATACGAATTCTAAGAGAAGGCAATTTATCATTTTTTTCCTAAATATCGTTCTTTTTTGATGACTAAAGAAACAAGTAAATCGGAATTTTATGGGGCTGAGATGTTAATGTTTCGTTAAAAATCAACATGTATTTCAATATATAACAATCGAAATTTTATTTTAAGTTATAATTTACCTTTTCTATAAATTTTAAACAAAGAATATGAATATTCGATCATTAAAAAATAGCCAAGCAAAGATTGTATTGTAATAGTATCAAAATTCAATATAGCATAGAAACTTAAATTTTATATTTTTGAATGTTTGCCATATAAAGAAAATAGCTTTGTAGGATAACATTAATAACAACTCAAAATAAAAAATCTAGGATTCTAGTTTTCAGGCACTTGCGAAGGATATGTTACATCTTCAGAAAGTTCTAAAGTTTGCGGGTCTAAGTATAAGTTTCCATAACAAAAATTTCAGAAAATTTTAAATTCGTTGTTCCAAAAGTTTAGAAAATATCTTAAAGTATGCCTTTACATAAAACTTAATACGTAATTTATAGAAGTAGGCTTTACTTTGCGGAATTCCATTGTTATAATAGAATTAATTTGCTATAATACACGTTGCTTAAGAAAATTTGTGTTATGCTAAAAGTGTAGGAAGTAGAAAACGTTCACATACCTTATACATGCAAGATTGGTTACCACAAGTATCACAAAACACCGCCACCAACAATAGTGTTGTTGGTGGTGGTGTTTTGTGATACTTGTCACATTCACTATGACAATCTCAACTATCGATTAAGAGCCTTGTCTGATAATTTTTTAACAGATATAAAAATGCAAAAAATGGGTGTTAATAACTGGGATTTGATCCCAGGTATTTACACTTCTTTAGTCCGCCCGTTAACCACTAAGCTATCGCAATTTTACAAATGACAGCTAAAATACCTTATGTTCTATTCAACATTTTAGCCCTTCAGTGCCCAAAAACAAGGATAAAATAAGTTTTTTTTAAATGAAACTTAGCTTGATCCATTTTGTTTCACCAAAACCCCCTACATGATGAACTTCATGAATCGTTGGAGCCGTTTCCGAGATTAGAAATATACATACAAGATTAATTCATTTAAATATTAAAGATTTCGATTTCATTTGACATTAGCGATTGTCAAGACTATAATTACAATAAAAAAATACTGCAAACTAGCGCCTACCTATAAATTATTTTTCAGGGTGGCAACACAAGTTCGTCCACAAAAAAAAGATCATTAAAAACCAACGTTTATGGTAAAGAAGACTTTACGAGCGTAAGAAACGAGTGAATACATAAAAAATATATGAGCCCGGATAAAAAAGCATGTTTTTGTAAGCCTTTAATAAAAGAAAATGTTTCGCATATGCTTTGGTGTCTCTTTATATTTTCTTTTTATAATCAGCTACCGAATACTGTTAATATTTTTTCCCCTATTTAGTATCTATAAAGCGAATATCCCACTAATGTTATTTGCGCCTTGCAAAAGTACGTAAATCGTTTGTGGGTTTGGGTATAAGATTCTACAATAAAATTCCACAATCAATTTCAGCTGTGCCTTTACAGTAGTTTAAAACACTGTTAAAAAGAGGCTGATACAGAAAGCCTACTTTACTATTTAAGATTACCTAGAAGATAAGAATGTGTGGATATAGCTCTCTTTGACTTTTTTTTTTGTTTTTATACAGGAAAAAACCCCTTATGGGTACCGCCGCCCGACGGGGACAGGCGACGGTTATGTCGGACTCGCACCGACTAAAATAACCTGTGTGCTCCACTACGCTGCTGGTGGCGGGGATAGGGTACCTATGAAGACATTGCCCCCCATCCCCGCCAGCAGCAACTCTGTAGCCCAGAGTGCGCCACCTCTGGGTCGGGGCCTCTCTGAAAGTGGCCCCTCCCTCCGCTGGACGATGCATCGGGAGCACCAGATGCATCGAACGCCTCGGGCACCTAACTCCAGCGAGCGTCCGATTAACCCCGTTCGGATCGCTCGGAGGTCCCCGTTAGGGCGGCATGCGACGAACTTCGGCGAGTCGCCTGCGCCCCGCTCACCTGCGGTGGATTGGATCCAAGGACTCGACTTCCCGGATCCGCCCCGCCGCCTCCTTCCGCGAGCTGACGTCCTCGCAGAAGGAGGCCATCGCTGCCCACGATCGCTCCCTGTCCACCATGGCGCGAACCACAGTGGGCAGGGAGAGATCGTGCCCCACCTGTGCCACAAGTTCCGCCCGCTGAACCGCCCAAGTTGGACAGTCTGCGAGCGTGTGCAGCGCCGTGTCAAACTCGGCGCCGCACTCGTGGCACTCACCAGTCGCTTCGCGCTGGGCCACCTTCCACAGATACCACCCGAAACAACCATATCCGGAAAGCACCTGTGTCAGGCGGAAGGTGAGAACCCCATGCCTCTTGGCGAACCAGCCCTGCAGAATGGGCTGGATGGCCGATACCACACTACTCACCCGGATACCACATGGTGAGACATAAGATGTGCCTTTACACAAAAGGCTAACGTACAAAATAAAGTTTCTACAACTAAAAAGGTACATCTGATAGTAAAATATTAGTCATTAATTAGGACACGAACCTCCTCTAATTTACCTGCATGTGACGTGTTTAATTAATTGAAATCGACACTGATGTACTGAATAAATTTGTCTTTTCAACTAACGCAATGTTCCATTTTGGTACCATTATTAAATTAATAAATAAATAAATATATGGGACACTTACACACACGGTCGTCCGTCTCCAAAGTAAGTAACTTAATACTTGTGTTATGGGTGACAGATAACTGGTCAATACATACTTATATATTTTTAAATACATATTTAAATACAAATATACATTATTGGTCTTCTTCTAAGCCGTGTGGTATCCGGCTAAGTAGAATAGAACCCGTGTGGTATCCAGTTGAGTAGAATAGAGCACCTAGGTTTCGTAAAATACCATTAAGGTAGAATAGATTACCCTCTTTCTTACAGAGGTGTCGTAAAATACGACTAAGGTAGAATAGACTACTCTCTTTCTTACAGAGGTGTCGTAAAGTGCGACTAAGGTAGAATAGACTACTCTCTTTCTTACAGAGGTGTCGTAAAATACGACTAAGGTAGAATAGATTACCCTCTTTCTTACAGAGGTGTCGTAAAATAAGATTAAGGTAGAATAGATTACCCTCTTTCTTACAGAGGTGTCGTAAAATACGACTAAGGTAGAATAGACTACTCTCTTTCTTACAGAGGTGTCGTAAAAGGTGACTAAAGTAATTAACCCGCAGTGTGGTATCCGGCTGACTAGAATAGAATACCCACATTTTTTAACATCCTCATTTCTTTCCTAGGTGTCTTAAAAGGCAACTAAGGTAAGTTGACGCGCCGTGTGGTATCCGGTTGAGTAGAAAACAGCACTCTCTTTCTTACCGAGATGTCCCAAAATACGACTAAGGTAAGTTGACGTCAAGCAGGCGACTGGTCGTAAAATACGTAGCCAAATCGTGACTGTTTATAACATAAAAAAAAAAAAAAAAAAATATTTTATTTCATTTCACAATATTTTAAAATACACACGAGTTTGAGATCTCCTTTTAAGTATAAAGATACTTGTGTTAGGAGTTCTCGCTCCTCCATAACTACATACTAATTGACAATCATTTTCCTAGGTAAGGTTGTTGACATTAATTTAAAATAAAACTTAATAAATAGGAAAAATAAAAATAAACTAACAAAAATATTTAAATACTACATGTTATACTACTACATGTTATCCATGTTACATAATGTATTGCTGTGTAAATACACAGAAATGTGTGTGCGCACGCGCGTGTATGTGTGTATGTGTGTGTGTGTGTGTGATTGTGTGTGGGCGCGTGTTTGTGTATGTATGTGTGATGTGTGTGTGAAGATGCAAGCATGTCTGTTTATGGATGCGTCTGTATGTAATTAAATTGTATTTAAATTGAAGGTATATTTTTAAGTAGTAATTTTAAATAAATTTTCGACGTCTTCATAAGTAAGAGTTTTTAGCCATTCAATTAGAGCCTTTTTACAATTATGGGAATTCATTGTGTAAATGTTTAAAGTTCGATTAATTTGTTTATATAAATATATTGATTGATTTTTAAACTGCCGTTTAGCAAAAGTAGTTTTCACTATGTTAGTGGGAATTACAAAATTACGTCTTCTTCGATTAATACAATCGGGGTCATATGGTAAGTATTTATGTACTCTTGATAAAGTTTGAACTATGTATAACTTTCTAACAGTTAAAATATCATTTTTGGAATACAATTGTTCTGTTGGATACCTAAAGAGTTTAAAAAACATTGTTTTCAATAAGAAGCGTTGGGCTCTTTCGATAACTATAAATTTTGTTTTAACTGCTCCCCCCCACACTGAACATGTTGTGCCAACCCCACTTTGGGTGGGATAAGAGCAGCAGTATGATATTTTTATTATTATTCAATGCAGTGAATTTACATCTCAAAATATATCCGATCAGATATAAGCATGTAATTAAATAGCGCAACCGACAGTATAAACGTAAGTTACATCGTTAGTCACACATTAAAATAATTTATTACCTCGTAAAAATGTTCGGAATGCGTGAATTTACAACATAAACTGTACATCGTAACATATCACTTATAAATAGTATTACATTCCGATTGGTATATAACGCGGTAAAATTTACAAAAGTAATAATAAAATTATTTTGCTGTAATCCGCGATGAAGTAAAATAGAAAATATATATAATGCTAAATGTAGAGTAGAGTCGCGGGTAAAAGCTAGTTTTTTTTTCTTTGAAACTTCGTTTCTGTACCTAATGCTTTCTCTCTAATCAAACTTCGATATGGCGTATTGCTATTTTAATATTAGTACTGGTTGACAGAGCTTTTCTCAGAAATTTTTGCGAAATAAAAAAAGAAACTTAAAAAAAAGGATAAATAATTGGGGAGGGCTCGATCCTAGGTATTTTCATTTCTCGCGACACGTTCCTCGAATAAGCTACGCTGACTTGACAATTAACGGGAAAAATAGTGTTTTATATTCAAGGTAAATTTTAGTATTTTTGAATGCCCCAAAACAGGGATAAAATGATTTTTTTTTAAATAAAAACTAGCTTGATCGATTTTTCTTCCCCAAAACCTCCTGCATGCTGAATTTCAGGAAAATCGTTGGAGCCGTTTCCAAAAAAATATATAAATACATACAAGATTAACTTATTTAAATATCAAAGATTACATTCTGATTGATATATAACGCGGGTAAATTTTTAAATTCCTGTAAACAGTATTCCTGTGAACAGTCCACGCGAACGAAGTCGCGGGTAAAAGCTAGTTTTTTTTCTTCGAAATTTCTCCGTTTCTGTACCTTCTCGATATGGCGTATTGCTATTTTAATATTAGTACTTTATTTAACTCATTTATAAATATTAAAGATTGTGTTTATTTTCTTTAATTCACTGAAAGTTTTTAAAAAAAAATTGAATACGAAGTAGTTTCACAAAGCGTTCCCGCTTTCTAGTGTAATGAAGACATTTGGAATTCTAAAGAAAACTTCACAACGAAAAGAATTTTCTCGACAACCAGAATTAGAAAAATGTTTAAGTTCCGCGTTCTTATGGCTTGAAGAGTTCTATAAAGTTTTGTTTGAAAGACTTCCCTTAGAGTAAAAGTTTTAATATTTTTTACTACTATTATTTTTTACTACTTTTATATTTTTTACGCATTTGGCAGAAATAAATGTTTTGTAGGTTACAATAGACCACACTCATTTCTTATCGAGGTATCGTAAAAGGTGGGGTGCCAAAGTGGTCGGCCTCCTCTTGGCGCACCCTGGGCAAGCTTAGTCTTGGCGAGCGGACCACTTTGGGGTGGCCCATCCAGTTGTCCCTCTGATAAGCAGAGGACAATCTGGACGGGGCGGGGACTCCGGGGAGATTAGGGTGAAGTCCCTAATGAGCGACGGTCGGACGGCGGTACCCATAAGAGGTTTTTAGGGGGTTTCAGGGTTCACCTGTATTAAAAAAAAAGTAAAGTTGACTCGATGTGTGTTATCCTGTTAAGTGGAATAAACCACCCTCTTTCTTACTGAGGTGTCGTAAAAGGCGACTAAGGTAAGTTGACACAACGTGTGGTATCCGGTTTAGTAGAATAGACCACCCTCTTTCTTACCGAGGTATCCTACGACTAATGTAAGTTGACGTCAGGCAGGCCGGTCGTAAAAACGTAGCCGAATCATGTAACAACATGTATAACATGTTGTGCCGACCCCAGTTAGAGTGGGATAAGGGCAGGAGGATGATGATATATTTTCTTTTATCGCGGCTTATAGCAAAATAATATTTTCATAAATTTTGTATTATGGACCTCCGCAAAGTAACGCCTAATTCTATAATATTAGATCTTCCTTGGCTAGAATTGGACCATAGATACCATATTTAAATTCAAAATATTCTTCATTCAAATAAACTTGTAAACAAGTGCTTTTGATTCGTCAACTCTACTGCTGGTTCGGAAAGCTGTTCCTACTAAACTCGGCGGTTACTCTTTTAGAAATATAATTCTTATGACTAGTTACATTTAGTTATTACTGTCTTGTACAGGGTCTAAGCGAGCTATAACCACACATTCTTATTAGTAAGATTAGTAAAATCATCTCCACACTATGCACAGTGTTTTCTATCTATATCTAATCAACGTTTAACACCTGTTCATTGTATATATGACCTTCGCATTAAAATAGCTCGCTACCGCGTATCGATTCACCTTCGGCTTACATATTATATGATTGACTCGTCGGTCCTGTTGTGCGACTTCTTATTGATCTATTTTTATTCAATACTAGCTGTGTTTGCAGCTTTGCCCGCGTTAAAATCATAAGACCCAAAATTAGTTATTGTAAATGTATCATAAGAGATAGACACATATTATCCTGGACTTTATTGCAGTATTTTTGTAGATCTACAATTGTCTAGTACATTACTTTAGTGTATCTACGCCGTGTGGTATCAATCGGCTGAATAGAATAGTACCACCTGAATTTCTTACCGAGGTGTCGTAAAAGGCGACTAAGGTAAGTCGACCAGCCGTGTGGTATCCGGCTGAGTAGAATAGACCACCCTCATTTCTTACCGAGGTGTCGTAAAAGGCGACTTAGGTAAGTCGACCCGCCGTGTGGTATCCGGCTGAGTAGAATAGACCAACCTCATTTCATACCGAGGTGTCGTAAAAGGCGACTAAGGTAAGTCGACCCGCCGTGTGGTATCCGGCTGAGTAGAATAGACCACCCTCATTTCTTACCGAGGTGTCGTAAAAGGTGACTAAGGTAAGTCGACCCGCCGTGTGGTATCCGGCTGAGTAGAATAGACCACCCTCATTTCTTACCGAGGTGTCGCAAAAGGCGACTAAGGTAAGGCGACCCGCCGTGTGGTATCCGGTTTAGTAGAATAGATGACCCTCCCTCTTGCCGAGGTGTCGTAAAATACGACTAAGGTGCGTTGACCTCAGGCAGGTGGTCGGTCGTAAAAACACAGTCAAATCATGTTACAGCATGTTTATAACATGTTGTGCCGACCCCACTTAGAGTGGGATAAGGGCAGGAGGATATATACTAGTAATGTCCCGTGGTGTCACGTGGTTTTTTTTTATAAAGATGCAGCTTGCCAATAGTGAAAGAGTTTTTGAAATCGGTCCATTAATTTTTGTGTGAAAACACTACAAACATACAAACAGCTTTTTCCTCTTTATAATATTAGTATCGACTAGCAGTGCTTGCAGCTTCGCCCGCGTTGAAATCAATGCGGCACAAAAGACACAAAAGTAGTTATTGTAAATTTATCATAAGCGATAGACCCATGTTATCCCGGACTCTTTTGTAGTATTTTTGTAGATCTACAATTATCTAGTACAGTAATTTAATGTATCTCTGGTTTATGCAGCACACGCGACTAAAGCTCCCAGGAGGCAAGTTTTTTTGAAACAGCGCAACCTCTTCAATACTATTTTGTATATACTATTACTGTTATATACCCTACGGAAAAAAATTATTGTGTCACTAAAGACACAAAAGTATTTATTGTGAGTTAACCATAAGAAATAGAGACATGCTATTACGGACTTTTTTATAGTATTTTTGTAGATCTACAATTTTCTAGTTTATTACTTTAATGTATCTTGCTGGTTTACTGGACTTCTGTTCCCAGGAGGCGACTTTTTTATAACCATACAACCTTTTCAACACAATTTATGTACAACCGTTATTTACTATTAACTTAAACCTTCCGTAAAAGTTGGAATGTATACATATTCAAATTCAAATTCAAAATATTCTTTATTCAAATAAACTTGTAAACAAGCGCTTTTGAATCGTCAACTCTACCGCTGGTTCGGAAAGCTGTTCCTACCGAGAAGAGCCAGCAAGAAACTCGGCGGTTGCTCTTTTAAACATATGATTCTTAATACTATTTACATTCAGACGTTACTGTCTTGTACAGGTTCAAAGAGAGCTATATCCACACATTCTTATCTTCTAAATACTCTTCAATAGTATAGTAGGCTTTCTGTATCAGCCTATTTTTAACAGTGTTTTTAAACTGCTGCAATGGCAAAGTTGAAATTGATTGCGGAATTTTATTATAGAATCTTATACTAAAACCCACAAACGAGTTACGTACTTTTGCAAGGCGCAAAGCAGGAGCCGCAAGCTTTGACGCAGGCTTATAGACTCTAATCACGCCGTGTGGTATCCGGCGAAATAAATAGTACCATCCTCATTTCTTACCGAGGTGTCGTGCGACTAAGGTAAATCGACCCGCCGTGTGGTGTCCGGCTGAGTAGAATAGACCACTCTCATTCCTTACCGAGGTGTCGTAAAATACGACTATGGTAAGTTGATGTCAGGCAGGCGGCCGGTCGTAAAATACGTAACCAAATCATGTGACAACATGTTTTTAACATGTTGTGCCGACCCCACTTAGAGTGGGATAAGGGCAGGAGGATGATGATGACATATAGACTCTCATAGCACGTAATTAAGCTAGTATAAAATAATTTAAATATTGAACAAAGTTTTTTGACGAAAGTAATAAAATAAACAAAAAGTAATGTTTCAATAAAATATTTATAATACAGGAATTTCGTTTCCAATGTGCGTATCCTAAGCAATTAAACAAATAACAACCCGAAAAGCAAGTAAACAGAAGCGTTAATACAAACAATAAAATACATTATTTTTAAAAATTAAAAGCAAATATTCTTTTAATACATTGTCTTTTTTGCGATATGTCGTGTTATATATAGTAACGTAATAACGTTCATAAATAATAATAACATATAAATAATAGTAACCAAAATTACTTTTAATTTTTAATAATAAAGTGGTATAAGTAAAAAGATACATTATTAATAAAAAAACCATAAAGTAGAAAAAAAATATTTCGAAAATTGCAACAAAGGACTTTAGTTTGTTTCGTACAAAAGATTGCATCGCCGCCGTGCGTTATTCAGCTGAGTAGAATAGACCACCCTCATTTCTTACTGAGGTGTCGTAAAAGGTGACTAAGGTAAGTTAACCCGTCGTGTTGTATCCGACTGAGTAGAATAGATACCCTCATTTCTTACCAAGGAGTCGTAAAAGGCGACTAAGGTAAGTTGACCCGCCGTGTGGTATTCGGCTGAATAGAATAGACACCCTCATTTCTTACCAAGGTGTCGTAAAAGGCAACTAAGGTAATTTGACCCGCCGTGTGGTATCCGGCTGAGTAAAATAGACACCCTCATTTCTTACCAAGGTGTCGTAAAAGACGACTAAGGTACGTTGATGTCAGGTGGACGACCAATCGTAAAATACGTAACCAAATCATGTGACAACATGTGTATAACATGTTGTACCGACCCAACTTAGAGTGGGATAAAGGTAGAAGAGTGATGATGACTAAAATAATCTAGTAAATATATACTTATACATACTGTTTTTTTAAGCAATAACTTTCTAAGCAAATGTTGACCAAAGAATTTGGATTTAAAGAAATATTCAATAACTTGAATTCGATTAGAAAAACAACGCAATCCTTTTAAATTCACTTGAAAGATTACAGTGAATTCATCATGCATTTTATAGTAAATTTGCATAGCTGTAAAGTAAAATGTGCGAAGATGGAGTACTTCATTCAATTATTAAATGAGATTCAGGGTTGTTCAACCGAGTTCTGTAAAGTTTAAGGACCTCTGAGATACGAATGGAGTCGTACTTTCTAAAATATTAACGAAATTATTATTCTAGGATATGGTATAACTATAAATTGAATTCAAATTCAAAATATTCTTTATTCAAATAAACTTGTAAACAAGTGCTTTTGAATCGTCAACTCTACTGCTGGTTCGGAAAGCTGTTCCAACCGAGAAGAGTCAGCAAGAAACCCGGCGGTTGCTCTTTTAAAAATATAATTCTTAATACTATTTACATTCAGTCGTTACTGTCTTGTACAGGTTCAAAGAGAGCTATAACCACACATTCTTATCTTCTAAATAATCTTCAATAGTATAGTAGGCTTTCTGTATCAGCCTATTTTTAACAGTGTTTTTAAACTGCTGTAATGGCAAAGCTGAAATTGATTGCGGAATTTTATTATAGAATCTTATACCAAATATAACTATGAATGTGAATTGAATTATATTTTTAAAAGAGCAACCGCCGAGTTTCTTGCTGGCTGTTCTCGGTAGGAACAGCTTTCCCGCAGTAGAGTTGACGATTCAAAAGCACTTGTTTACAAGTTTATCTGAATAAAGAATATTTTGAATTTGAATTTGTGGATTGATGTATGGCTAGGGGGAGGTCGAAAAAAGATGGATGGATTGTGTGAAGAGTGGTATGCATGCCCAAAACCTCAGAACTGTAGCCCATTGTATAATATTTAAAATTTAATATTATTAATTAGGTAATACTTTTTATTAGCTAAAGCAAACAAAACGCTTATTATTTAAAATTTCATACAAAACGGTCAACTACTAGTGCATGGTCAATAACTAGTGCAATTACCTTACATTTACTTAACACTTTGAGTGGCGTATATGGAAAAGTAATGAGAATATTATTTTGCTATAATCCGCGATAAAAGAAAATATATGTAATGCTAAATGTAGAATATACTATTCGTTCTCATACCTGATACATGCAGAATTTGTAAGAACTCATGCACTACCCGACACCGATGACACAACAATACTCAAGCACTGCACACATTCGCCACCACAATCTCAGTATAACTCATCAATCGCTTGCTTGGGTGTACAAAAACAACAACAAATTGTAGTACGTAATAACCATGAGAAGAAAATAACACATTTAAATTTATTAAACTGTTAAAAAAAATTTCAACAAATTCTAGAATATAAACTCAAGATACCATAGACAACGAGAAAGTTATAAATTACAGCGACAATCCTGCCACGTGCATAAATTATTTAATCTGATCAAAATATTTCAAGAAGTTCTAGAATAAAAACTCAAGATACCATAGGCAACGAGAAAAGAATAAATTTGAACGACAATTCTGCCAGATTCTTAAATTATTTAATCTGTTAAAAATATTTAAACAACTCATAGAATACAAACTCAATTTACCACAGGCAACGAGAAAAGAATAAATATGAACGACAATTCTACCAGGTCCTTAAATTATTTAATCCATTCAAAATATTTCAACAAGTTCTAGAATAAAAACTCAAGATACCATAGGCAACAAGAAAATAATAAATTACAACGACAATTCTGCCACGTTCTTAAATTATTTAATCTGTTTAAAATATTTCAACAAGTTCTAGAATAAAAACTCAATATACCATAGACAACGAGAGTAGAATAAATTTAAACAACAATTCTGCCACGTTCCTAAATTAAATGTTGTAAAAAAAAATCAGCTGTGTTCCAAAACGCACGCGTAAAAGTAAACATGAATTAAATACAAGGAGAAATTGACGAGCGTAAATAATGTATCTTTCCACTTACTTGTCGTGTAACCGAAGTCGTCTTCTTCTTCTGGATCTGCCTCCTTTTCTTCTCTGCTACGCTTGATCGCGCCAGCAGAAGCTCGGTCGATCTACGAGATAATGTCTATACTAAAATTTTGACAGCAATTGTAGGTAAAACATTCAATCCAGTACACTGTGAAGAATAAAACAAATTGTTTCTTTTTCTTTCAATCCATAAATAACATACATAGATGCAAAAGCCTTCTCGTCTTTAAAATATCTTTTATTTATAAAATAACCGTATGAAAATAAAATAAATATATGGGACATTTACATAAACGGCCTCCATCCCCAAAGTATAATAGAATACCTGTGTTATGACTCGACAACAGGTAAATACATTAGAGCTAAAGTTGTAGCATAGAGACGTTAAGTTAGCTGTGGCGAGGTGTGGTGCGGTGCGGAGAGGGGCGGTGCGATGAGGAGAGTTACGGAGTGGTCGCGCCATTTGACGTTATCATGATTTGCGCGCAGAGTTTAGATGAAAAAGAATAAACGGGTTTATTTGAGAAAATAGTTTATAAATAGTGTATAAATACACCCAGACTCGAAGAACCAACAATTTTTTTAAAGGAAATGTTATGTAATTAATGTATTCCTTCGGCGGGAATCGAACCCGCGGCTGGAGTCGGAGAAAGGGTCACTGCAAACAGCGCCAACAGGCCAGTCAAGCTAGTAGAATTACCGAAATCATTATTCACTCTCCTAATAACATTTAACGATTCAAAAGTACTTGAAAATGTCTACTTGAATGAAGAATATTTTGAATTTGAATTAAAACCTTCAAGGTGAACTATTTTTACTATTGCGTTGAACGTTGAACCCGGCCAAACACAGAGCGATGCGACATTAAGATAAAAATTCATTCAACCGTAACTTTTTGTTAAATATCATTTCAGATATTAAAATTAAAATAAATTCATCCAAACTGAAATAACAAAACTGTTTGCTTATATAATACCTTTAAATAATCTTATCAGGAACGTATTTATTTGTGGAGTCGAGCGAAAAAATTCAATTATAAAACGAGTTTGTTTTTTATTTGAACTGATTTAGCATATTGTAAAAAAGTATGTAATTTTGGTTTAAAACAAATCGCTAGAGAAATAACAATAACGAAATGGCAATTTTATGATGTTATCTGTATTTCTATAAAAGAAATCACACAAATACCGATAATTAATCAACAATAATTTTATAACAATGACAGTAATAATTTTAATTAAGTCACGTAGTATTAGACCATTTTGAAAATGAAAGGAGTAGCGCCATATTGGAAAGAGTTGAAGAACAGTAGAAGATAATGGAAGATGAAGATATATTGCGCCGATCCTCACTATAAGTAAGCAAGTGATGATATTTTAAATACGGACGCTTAGTGTTTGTCTTTAAGATATTTACCTTAATCCGCATCAGTATATGAAACTTTAGAATGTTTGCACTCTAAAGTTTCATGTACTGTCCTTATATATTCTTTACAAACCTTATATTATAGTCCTTATAGATCTTCACATAGTTCTTGAAAATAACAACCAGTTAACAAATGCCTTTATTTGAATATTCAATACGATACGAATCATTTTTAATTTATCACTAGCAACAATATCATCTCAAACTCACCTCAACTCCCTTATCCGAGTAAGTTCTTCCTTGTAACTCTCTCTCATCTTCTCCGTCGCTGCTGTCTGAATCTGAGTAGACTACTTTAGGCGACGCAACTTCCCCGTTTACTTTTTCAGTTTTGTTTTCTTCTTCTGTTTTTGCTTCATTTGCTATGTCTTTATCTATAACAGGTTCTGTAACTGTTATCTGTGAAGAAAATTATTTTATAAAAACATGTTCGACTATTGAAAATGTATTCAAATTATCATATTGTTTGCTAGTTAGTTTTGTTTTAGTTCTATATTGTTTGCCATTAATATTTCAGCGCCTTTTTAATTAGTTCATTAATACAAATTGTCTCAAACATCAAACAGATATAAGGGACATAGAGATCATAATTTTAAAAAGTTTGTCAATCTATAAATTAACTAATGCTAATGAATCAATTTCTATTGCAATTCGACATTGACGATAAGATTTTCATAATATCCAAGTTGTAATTTCTGACCTTGATTTCATGCTGTGGTGGTTTTGGAGCAGGTGACTTTTTGGAAGCTCTTGGTGGAGACGTGGCTGGTGAAGACGCTTCAACATCTGATGAGTCTGTGTTCTAAATAGATATGTATATTTCAGATGAAGTACAATTGAATTGTCTGAAAGTAGCGCAATATGCATAAGTTCATTTGTATCTGCTGTTACTAATATAGCCATATCTATATGCAAAATAATTCTATGCGTTAAAACAGCCTAATTGTTTTTTCAAGTTAAAAAACAGCTTCTTCATTTTTCCCAAAGGATTTAATGTGATAATATAGCCTGAGTAATTGCTTTTTCTAGTTACAAATCAGCTTCTACATTTATCCAACAAGATTTAATTTAATAATATAACGCAAAAACATAGTCAGTATTTTTGGGACCATTACGCAAAGAAATAAATGAATTAAAATAGCTATTATGCACATTTATGTCATCAATATAAGTTTTGTTGTACAATTTAACATCAGATTTTACATTAATATAAAAAAAGGTATTCTAATCATTACTCACCCAAGTTATAAGGCTTTGAACGGTTAAAGTGACAGTTTCTTTGGCGGCCTTTATAAGTTCAACTGCTCGTTCGTGCTGTGCTGTTCTTACACAGACACCATCCACTTCTAAAATTCTATCACCTGTCTAGAAAAGAAGAGAAAACAAACTTTATATGATTAGCATCAACTCTGCAATACCAAAATTAATTTAGTGGCTCGTTTAATTCTTAGACTGAATTATGATTAACAAAGAATACTTACTAAAATACTTCATATGCCGTGTGGTCTCCGGTTGAGTAGAATAGGCCATCCTCGTTACTTACCGGGGTGTCGTAAGCGGCGACTAAGGTAAGTCAACCCGCTGTGTGGTATCCGGCTGAGTAGAATAGATCAACCTCATATTTTGAGGCGACTAAGGTAAGGTGCCGTGTGGTATCCCATTGAGTAGAATTGAGCACCCTCTTTCTTACCGAGGTGTTGTAAAATACGACTAAGGTAAGTCGACGTCAGGCAGGTGGCAGGTGGTACAAATAATAATTACGTTACTATGATATGTTGCCTTACTTGTAATTCACCGCAAAGCGCTGCTGGACTATTAGGTACTACATTCTTGATAAAGATTCCAAAAATTGCCTTTTCATCGCCATTTTCGCAGTTTTGATTGGCAATAATGTCCACCTGGTAAAGTAAGAAATACATTCATATTTATAGCATGAAATAAACGAGAAATAATATTTTTTTTTTACCTTTGTAAAGAACCCTTTTTTAAGTAAGTTGGCTTTTTAAAATTTATTTATTTAATAATATAAATACATAAATATGACATAATCATATTAAATGGAAGTAGTCAAATATCATCTCTTACGTTTTTAATACCGGATATACTGACAACGCGACAATCACGCGATAAAAAGAAGGGGCTTGTTTGTGATTGTATCATAAACAGGATGTCGGATGATATTATGACTAGTCATGGATACCATGACGGTTTAAAAGATTGTATTAAGTGGGGTAAATATGTTGGTAATTTGATATTTGGGTTCAGTTCATTACAAAAGTGAAAGGAATAATTTGTTAACGGAAACGCGATTTGCTTTTTAAATTATATATTATGGAGTTAATATACTCGTATGATGCGACTTATCTGCAAAGATAAGATAGATCAGATAGAAGATAGATCACAGTGTAGGGTTTTTTTAAGAAAGAGTTAGAGATCTAGCACTGTACGGAAGGACAGCAGATAATTTATGACGTCTGGCACGAGTTAGGCTTTCACAAGCAATTGGGAATCTTCAAATTGTAATGAAGCTACCACTGATTCTGAAAGGTGTTCTTATCGAGAAGCACTAACAAAATACTCTGTAATTACTTCTTCACAATTTCTTACCTTTCCTCCGACTATGCTTACTCCTAAAGGCGCACCGGGTCGCCTTTTCAAAGTAACACGGCGTTGTGGGCCCCATCGTTGTGCAGAGCCACCTTCGCGCCGTTCAGGAGATACTGTAACCGTCATTGCTGGTACGACGTGACTGTGGAAGGGGTGAATGAATAAGAGTGGGCACTAGATCCCAAATTAGTCTTAAAACTTAGATAAAATGGACGTACATTGGAATAAATGAAAAAAAAAAACAATATTAATTTCATGAAAATATTATTTTTTATTTATTTATTACCAAATATTACATAAATATTATTTAATGGAAATTTTGTATTATGGACCTTAGTATGGATTGAAGTTTCCTTTCTTCCTAACAGGTGGCGCCACTAGTATGTGAAATCACGATATAGTTTTGTAACGTTTACGTGCCTTAATTAATGAATTTAACTATTTGAACTGCATCCAAAGTGGAACGCTAGGCTTAAGTGAACCTAGAAATGGAGGATTAAATTGAAAGTCCCGAAGCTCTTTGTCTAATTAACTCTCAATAAAAATGTGCAGTAACGTGGTATTCTTTACGTGCTCCCCAGTTACAATAGTGATTATTTTAAAACTTTTTGAACTAATGCATTAAGCTAAATTGACAATGATATTTCTTTATCTGATAACTCACTATATTTGCAAACTAAATATATCAATTGACAAACATTTCTTTATTATAATCATAAAGTATTGTAGAATCTCTGAGAAAAATACTTTGCATTAAACTAAATAAATAGCAATTACGAAAAACTAGGTAGATTGATTTTTCTCCCCAAAAACCCCCTACATGATGAATATTCAGGAAAAATCGTTGAAATCAAGATCAACTCATTTAAATATTAAAGATTTTTATAACCCAGAATAAAGAAAATCAAGATATATTCTTGATTTTCTGTCAAGAATGTAACAAATCTTCGTAAAAGACACTGAATTCGTACAAGTCAGTTTAATTATGTTAAAACCGTTTCAAAAAGGACTGAAAACTTTCTTCCTTTTCTGCAACATTCAGAACCAGTGGTAGCTGAATTAAAATAATTCCCACCGAAAATATAGGCGTCCAAAAAGCGTCCTGTATGACCCTGACGATCAAATAACGATCGCAAACACACACACATAATACACGCAAACAGCGTCTTCGCCGGCGAAGACGAGGTCCTAGTTTTCTGACGTCGGTCGGCCGTGGCTTTTCGCCATACTCCCGACGCCATAATGACTAACCGTCATACTATTAGCCCTCCACTACACGTCGCTCTAAGCCGTGGTCTGGCCTCACAGGAGGCAACCTTACGACGACGTTCCCCGACGCTAGTAGAGGTTCTGCGCTCTACTCTCCGCATTTCGCAACTTGGACGATGCTTCTGCGCTCGTCCGTCCCGCCCGATGTCGCTGTAAAAGCCGTTAGTACTAACAGCATATAGTCATTTAAAAAAAAATTAAAATATTTGATAATTTTAAATTACTTACAATGGTTTATTTTTATTAGGATTGATTTGGTTTGATTGCCATAAATATGTTTTAACTAAAAGCAATATTTATATTTCATATAGACAAATAAAACCTTACCAATCCACAAACGTAACGCGTTTTCTTGGCAACATATTTTGGCTACAAATGATTAAACGCCAATTGGATTGTCCGGTCTACTAGTGTTTATACTATGACTGCGGCTGACCTCAAAACCTGTGCTTATTAGCTAAGCCTATTAGCTAAAGCTAATTAAACGGTAAGTTAATTATTCAGTTGCTGATAGATTGTCTTTTGTCATTGGTATGACAAAAATTTGTGAGCTCGAGTCGTGCGGATATGGAAAAATAAATTTGTAAAATAATAATAATAATTTATTTTAAGCATCAACCAAAAATTTTATTTATTTTATTTTAGCCCTTTATGATTTTAATAGTGAAGAAGATATCATTTGAGACTCCTAGAAAATGTTACCAGTTTCAGATGATTTATAGAATTAAGTGGTATTTTGCGTTAATTCATAATACAAAAGCAATAATAATATAATTAAAGGATTAAATAAAATTTTAAGTTAAAAGACAAATGCGGTATGTAAGATAACGTTTTTGAACGAAGGCGTGTACGAGTGAGAGAAGCAGTGTAAAAGCGAGATATGACGATGTATGCAAGATGGCGCTCTCTTTGGCCAGCGCACTTAGACGAATAAGACGCACAAGTTCAGAATAAAATAAATTAAGGCGTTTCAAAAATATTTTTCGCAAGATACCACTTTATTTTACTACGATTAACGAATTACTTTCGTGTTTTTACTTTTTGTTTTATGTTAGGTACCAGTTTTTATATATTACGGATTACCATAGGCCCTCTACTATCTGGTAGAGGTCAAACATCATTTTTTTTAATAAACCAGTACTTCGATTGTAGTTAACATTTCAACCTGTAATACAGTAGTTTTCAAGCATTCCCCAAAGTATTTAAATTAAATGGGTGATCATAGGATATTGGCTTTATAGCGTGAATCTGAATATCGATACATCGCATACACATCAATACGATTCAGCCAAATTCAATCAAAAAGAAAACAGGCATACTGGAATTTTATATGTTGCGATGTATAAAAGGTCCCATACTAAAGTAGGAGAGCCAGCCTTCAATTCAATTCAAATCCTTAAGAGCCAGCCTTAAATGTGTCCATTGAAAAAATATAAAATAAAGTCCGCAAAATCTACTGAACGCATTTTAGTACGGTTTTTACTTAAAGTGCAATTCTTTCGGAAGGTTTAGGTTAATAGGACATAACGGTTTTATATAAATTGTGTGGAACAGGTCGCGCAGTTGTAAAAAAAACTCACCTGGGAGCTTTAGTCGCGTGCGCTGCGTAACCAACAGAGATACACAAAAGTAATGTACTAGAGAATTGTAGATCTACAAAAATACTACATAAAAGTTCATGACAGCATGTCTCTATCACTTATGATTGACTCACAATAACTACTTTTATGTTCAAAATTAGAATTCCACGCAGACGAAGGCGCAGGCACAGCTATTTGCAAAAAAGAGGAAGCATATGCTATCTGTATTTTTTTTAGGTGTTATTGGACAAAGATAAGAATGTTTTTATCTTTTCTCTCTTATTATTTATTATACACTCGCACTCACAGGCCCGCTTATGTATCCCCTATCTATAGTAACTCTATGTAGGCCAGTGTCAGTAACAATCTCATTGGTAACAATGCTGTCAGTAACAAAGCTGTCACTGACAACGGCCTTGAAAACAGAACCAAATTGAAAACGCAAAACTTATTTACATTATGCATCCAAGCGTTCATACTCGAATGCGACAATTGAATACATTTGTGAGGAAAAGCGCTTTGATAATATTATTGTAGAATGGATATTTATTACATGTAATTTACTTATCTATCTACTATACTATTGAGGGTTACTTAGATGATAAGAATTCGTGGACTTAGCTGTTCTTTCACCATGTACAAGACAGTAATAACTAAATGTAACTAGTAATAAGTTATATTTTTAAAAGTGTGTACGTCAAATTTCGTGCTGGCTCTTCTCGGTAGGAACAGCTTTCCGAACTAGCAGTATAATTGACGCTTCAGAAGCACTTTTTTACAAGTTTATTTGAATAAAGAATATTTTGAATTTGAATTCGAATATATAATGAACATGTTTAAAACATGTTGTTCAGATTCTACTTAAGGCGGGTTAAGGACAGAAGAATGTTGATGATTTATCTAAATAATAAATGATGCTTAAACTAAATTGTGCCTACCGCAAAGGCTTAAGCCGGCTGCTTAAATGATAAAACCGTTAAAAAGTTCCTGAGATCCATAATACGAAAGTAATAAAAATAATTTACATACAAGGATCGAGGATAAGGATTTCAGTACTGCAAGAAACCAAAACATAAATAGCAAAAACTTCTACGGTAATAAAACAAATTATATCCCAAAGGAAGGAAAAAAAATATATGCCGAAGGGATATAAATTTTTTACAATTATATCCCTTTGTATTGCCTTTTTTGTCCCTAGAAATAAAATTTTAACTTAAGGCCCGAAAGTTTCTGTAATATGTAAAATAGAAAATGAACTGTTCATAAAGTCTAGTTCTAAAAGGCTAATTATTCCAAATGACTAAGGCGACTCAATAGGTAAAACTTCTAGCATGATACTTCTACCCCGGAGTCTTGATAGTTGTTTATTTTATTGTGGATATACCACAACGACACGGGCATTTAACATAAAGTTGCCAAAGACTACTCTGGATATTGTTTATTTTATAGAATAGGAGGACAAATGAGCATGCACCCTACCTGATACAATCACTGCTCTGACGTCTAAATGGTGGAATAACCATTGGTAAAAATGATGGAATAACCGTTTTTTGAAGATATTCATATGTACCGATCTGGGATAATCTCTGCGCACGCTTATGGCTAATCACAAACAGTTTTGCAACCTGCTCAAGTAAATGTGATTATTTTATTAAACATTTATCTGCTGGATAGTACAGGACACATACATTGCAATCACTTAACACCACGCGTTCAATAGAGCGTGCCTATTGTACACTGTCAGATGAGTAGGTATGAGATGACAGGGTTTTATTCCACCTTTGGAACTCCCAGATCTTCAATATCGATCCCGTAACCCAGGAGTCGATTTACGAGACTCTTCTCGCTAGATATATAAGCTGGATTTTTTAAAAGAGCATACCATAGTTGATTAGCTGTGCCAGAAGCTTCAGCCGAATGGATATCAGTGAAAACAAATTCTGTATCACAATCAAAATCACAATTAGTAGCGATTAGCGTTTTTGTATTTTAAATTTTAACGTCGCTAACAGAAGGATAAGAAAGTGAGTGGAAATGCCTGGCAGGCGCGTCTCACCGAGTAGTTCTGCGATGATGCGAAAACGAGCTGATGGTTATTACACTAGAGCTGCGGCGATCTTTAATTAATATATCGCTGCTTGATTAATAGCGTTCGGCTCGAAGTAGACCAATCTTCAAGTAAAAGGCGTACTTGAGTGGTTTTAACTTTAATTTGCGTTTTTACAATATTGTAGCGCAAGACGAATATACAGTTTTCCGAAACGTATTTCGTATCTGTTAAATTCGAATTTTAGTATTACAAAAACGGCGGGTTGACTTTCCGTTTTAACGTTTCACGCAGAATTGCTTGAACACCCGAATTAAAATTTTGTATATAAAAATAGTTATCGTGAGTTAATTATAAGAGATTTTTAAATAACTTTCACATTCCTGTTTTTGGGCATTAAAAAATACTAAAATTTATATTGATTTGAATTTTTTGCAAAAAAAACTGTCATGTCAGCGTAGCTTATTCGGGGAACGGGCAGTCTCGGGAAATGTAAATACCTTGGATCAATTCCCAACTACATAATTTTTTTTGTTTCTTTTTTTTATTTTGTAAAAAATTACCGAGCAAGGCTTGGTCATTTAATATTACTACAGGTACTATTCAGGTGAATTACATCCGAAAAAAAAGAGAAAAAAAATTTAAATTGGTCCAGTAGTTCCTGAGATTAGCGCATTCAAACTCTTCAGCTTTATATATTAGTATAGATATGTGAGCTAGTATACTAAAATATTTATAGTATTTCTAGTTAGCTCGCGTTTTCACAACATTATCAAATGCAAACCGTAATGAACTCGTAAATCGTAACAGGCAGTAAACTTTGATGTAGGCCGCAGCGATTCCCTCAGATCAAAATTGTGCATCCAAAGAGATTAGTGGCTGCCGGGGCAGTGAGCCGGGGAAATTACGTGCTCAGTCGAGCACACCAAACTGAATCAGAGTCCTACATATATATCGTATCGCAAGGAAATATAAAGTTATCGCTAATCTCAAATCAAAAAACGATGGTCGCCCAATGATCGAGTGAAGTGTTTTTAAGTCCTTACTTTTTAATATCACGCTGCTCTGCTATCCGCAATCAAATTTAGTTTTGCCATTACATCAGTTTAAAAACACTGTTAAAAAAAGACTGATCCAGAAAGCCTAATATACTGTTGAGGATTACTTAGAAGATAAGAATGTGTAGATATAGCTCGCTTAGACCCTGTACAAGACAGTAATGACTAAATGTAACTAGTCATAAGAATTAAATTTTTAAAAGAGCAACCGCCGAGTTTCTTGCTGGCTCTTCTCGGTAGGAACAGCTTTCCGAACCAGCAGTAGAGTTGACGATTCAAAAGCACTTGTTAACAAGTTTATTTGAATAAAGAATATTTTAAATTTGAATTTGTGAAGCTTTTTTAACCCGTGTGGTATGCTGCTGAATAGAATAGACCACCTTCATTTCTTACCGACGTGTCATAAAAGGCGACTAAGATAAGTCAACCCGCCGTGTGGTATCCGGCTGAGTAGAATAGACCATCCTCTTTCTTACCAAATTTCCGTAAAATACAACTAAAGTAAGTTGACGTCAGGCAGACGGCTGGTCGTAAAATACGTAGGCAAATCATGTTATAACATGTTTATAACATTTTGTGCCGATCCCACTTAGAGTGGGATAAGGGCAGGCGGATGATGACATGTTAATGGTAAGAGAGCTTAAACAATTACAAATACATTGAAATATTCATTTTTGAAAAAAGTGATCGCCGAGTTTCTTGCTGGTTTTTCTCGGTAAGAGCACCTTTCGGAACCAGTCGAATTTGAAGAATTATTTGAATTTGAATTTATAGAGTTACGCTTATTATACTGTAACACTAAATATGACGCGTACGAAGTCGAGCCAAATTTAGTATAATACAAAGATTTGTTCGTCGTCCGGGAGTTACAAAATGGCGGCCACTGAAAACCGATATTGGAGTCTCAGATTCGAAATGAAACCGAGTGATTACCTATTTTTCGATATACCATGCTATTGAAGATAAATTTGCTTTCTTTGATGTGTTAAAACCAAATGTTGTGGGTAGTTAATAAATTACTTGTTCTTTCTAATGCCCAAGTTCTTATCATGCTATGATGGCGGATGCTCGGATGTATCAAAAAGTTGGTAAAAAATGCTTAATTTTTTTTAGTCCTGTACTCATTCAAAATAATAATGGAAGTCTGTCTGTCTGTGCGCTTTCATGGCTAATTCGAATTTCCCGATTTTTCCTTGGAAATAGGAAAAAAACGAATAGTACAAAATTAATGGTATTTTGGTCAATTAATTTGACACGAATAAACTCGCGAGTACAAAATGTTTGATATTTTGGAAATAGCTCAAAAAACAGAGTATTGCGTACTTGACACATATAAAAGCAGGAGGCAATACAAAGTCCTCAGAAGCTGTCTGTCTGTATGTGATAGTTTTCTCAAAACCTACTGAACTGATTTTTTTACGATTTTTTGATTTATGATTCTTAAGTAGGGTTTTGGTTAATGGTATATTCTCCGAAACGGCTAAACCAATTTTGATGGGATTTCACTGGCAGATAGAGGCCATTAATTTAGTTTTTTAAAGGTTATTAGAAATTTGAATTACAAATTACTAGCAAACTTGTTAACCCCTCCAGCTAAGCTGAATGCTTGTGTTAGGAGTGGGTTCACATCGGTAGTATAATGGCCGGGATTCGAACCCACGACCTCCCGATCGCAAGTTCGTTACCCTTACCATTCTGCTACCGCCACTTCGAGCCATGGAGGAGCAAATAGGCTACTTTTGATTCTATACTTCCCGCGAGATCATTACGTAAGAAAATCTTTGTAACACACTGACTTCCACGGGGGCGAAATCGAGAGTATAGCTAGTACTATAATTTTATCATTTTTTTCACTACGCACACTTTGTCACCTTCAAACGTTCCACACTAAACACTTATTTAATTTATTAATAATAGAATCACTTACCAATAACACTACCGAAACCAAGCACAACACTACATTTCTCCGCAGTGGTGATTTTGCGTATTACAACTATCGGAATGTCAAAAAATCGTTGATTGCCGAAAATTTAAAGTAAAACGTTGACATACAACAAGATGACAGTACGTAATGGTAGCCTAAGGTCGGCTAACCATAACTCAATTACGCGTATTAGCAATTTTCTTTTAGTGATGTGCGGCGCTCGATAGACTATATGTCGATATTCTAACGATAAACTTATTGTAACCTTATCTTTATTAAAAAAATCTTTGAATTTAACATAAGCCTTTGCGTTTTTAAATAGTCGACGTGCGGTGAATCAATCTCCTGCCCGTATACAACTCTAAGTGGGGTTGTCATATGATGTAATATGTTTTAGCTAGGTATTTTACGACCAGCCGCCTGCTTGACGTCACCTAACCTTAGTTGCCTTTTAGGATACGTCGGTAAGAAATGAGGGTAGTAATATATTTGCAATAAAACAAAATATTATGCGCTGACGCTTTATTAGCTATGTAGCTAGACCATAAGTTACATCATAGATAATAGACTGTAGAATAATTAACATTGACAAATAAGTCTTGACATATTTTGTTCCACAATAAAGTAAGCAAAACCACAGACAAGATATATATAACAGGTAGTCTATTCTACTCAGAAAGATACCGCACGGCGGGCAAACTTGCCTTAGTCGACTTTTACGATAGGAAATGAGGGTGGTCTTCGATACAAAGTAAATATTTTACAAGTTTTTGTGTGTGCGCGTTATTTTCTATTTCCATGTTTAATTTCAAATTTATCTATCTCGGATATAAATCTATGAAAATATTTAAATAATTTTTTTATTTGATGTATTTTGTTTTTTACGGACGAAAATTCCACCAATATCTTTGTTATTCAACCTAAGATCACCAAATCAGCTTACTAGGGACAAATGCTGCCTGTAGGATATCAGCCAGAGAGGATCATATAAGATAGACAATAGACAGAGAAAATGATGTAAGTAGGACCTTTTTACCGGGATTTTATATCAAATTATGAATGACTAATTGCAATTATATATTTCTCTTGATTTATCAAATTTTGTTGTTACAAAATTTTGTTCCTACAATGTACATTATTTGCAAGAATAACCTTCTAAGCTAATTTCTTTGGAATTTTACTAAAGGTGCTAGGATTTTACTCGTAACTCCAGCTCTCATTACACATGACTCAATCGGTACATTCTCTTCATAATTTAACACACGAAATCGTTACAAGTACACGATAATAATGAGGCCATCACACTGCCGATATAAATAAACGTATGAATCAGATTCTACGTTTATTTATATCATCATCTATATTGTTTTTTTTTAATAATGTCGATATTTAATTTATAACATCACTATATAAAATGGACTTCGCTTTTTAATCCCAAACGTCTTTGTCGTCCGTTTCTGGATTGTGGTAGACTGTGCACTTGTCTGGATGCCAGATTCCATTTGAATCACTTTGTAGATTGTTTTTATGTGTAATAAAGAATGCTAATTTAAATCGATGATATTCAGGGTAGGTTTATGATATGGATATCTTTTCCATCATCATTTTATAAGAAGAAATATGCTTATGCGTAAAGAATATTACCCAATTTAAGATTAAACGAATGGTAAAAATTCTTGGAGTAGAAAATCCTATCGGCTTCATAAATAATTACTCTTTAATAATGTGAATTTACCCCCTACTAGATGGACTGACGACCTGAAAAAGGTCGCGGGCAGCCGCTGGATACAAGCAGCACAAAATCGTGTGTTGTGGAGATCCCATGAAGAGACCCATGTCCAGCAGTGGAAGTCCATCGGTTAAAGAAGAAGAAGAATGTGAATTGACCTCAAAAAGGTAGCTGAGAGCCGCTGGACCGGCACAAAATCGTGTGTTGTTGAGATACCGTGAAGGGACCTATGTCCGGCAGTGTACGTCCATCGGTTGACAAAGTATAAGAAGAATGTAAATTGATAATGTTCAGAAGATTGACCGCCGAGTTTCTTGCTGATTCTTCTCGGTAAGAGCAACATTCTGAATTTGTAGAAGCTTCCTTAAATCTAATTAATCCTTTACGATTCAAAAGTGCTTGCAAAAGTTTACTCGAGTAAAAGTCATTTAGATTTGATTTGATTATATATCAAAATGAATCACTATTTCCCTTGATCATTGCATCATACCAATTTCGGTAGATATTGCCAAAAAACCCAGCGATAACCTTTAAAAACTCATGGCTGGGAAAGTGGACGGTAACACATCCAGAGGTTGAAGCTCGAAAAGATGAATAGATCAGTTGACCGGGAAAAGTGGCTGCAGCTTATCCACAATAGAAGCGATTGGGATCATCAAAATGCTCAGTAATGAGCACACGACTCAAGTGCGGGGCAAATGACAATTTCTACAAATAGTTTTGGAAAAGATTGTAAAAATACTATTTAAACTTTGCGTCCTATTCTGCAGTAGTCTATCCTATATTCATTCATTAAAAATGTATCGTTAGTGGAACTAATGAGAAAAATAAAATCTATGAAAAAAAAACCCAAGCGATGGTGGCAATTACTATCATCAAGTACTAAATTAATTGACCTAGTTCAAAACTAACTTCCTTAATGGAAAATAACCACATAAAATGGCAATTGTTTAACTTTTTATTTATATCCACCGAGGGACTGTACCGTTTAACGATATTAAACTGTGGAACTAATTACGCTAAGTGATGGTGCCGCATGGGAAATAGACGGATTAAATTTTGTTAATGGAATACTTAAGTATCAAGCTAATCTAATGGTGGGATACATGACAAGGCAGCTATATCTAAAACTTTAACTAATAGATTGCTTGCCGAAATATGGACGTTAATAAATTGTACGAAGTCAAATTGTGAACTTAATAATGCAATTTCAATATTGAAAATTAATAATACTGAAAGTCCGAAAGCTGGAGCACAAAATAAATGTACCAGTGTAGCGTATTTTATTATTGCTTTTCATGAAAATGAAATAAAAAATGTTATTAAATCAATATGAATAAAAATGAATCTTTAAATTTGCCGCAAAGAACAAAGTTTAGAAAGGCTTGACGGATTTGGCTTTACTCAAATATTTGTTACAGTAGATTCTACTGAAAGGAGGAGGAAATAAAGAAAATAACGATTTAAGACCACTCCTATATAAAATATTAAATGTGTTTTTGAAAACTAAGATGTTCGCATATGACGAAGATTGCCATGCATGACAGCTAATATGAAAATAGAAGATGGATACCATAATATAACTATAAGCAGGTACTCGTAACGTTTAGGTGATAGGTTCTAAAAACTATATTAACAAGAGTGTAAATAATTTTACATTTATCATTTTTATTTGGATAATATATATTTTTAAATTAGAGTTGAATCACCTTTCTTCTATCGTCCTATTTCAAATTTTACAATTATAATTTTGAAAAAAACGAAGTAAAAGGTCTAAAAAGCACTAAGTATGAAATTGTAATAAACAGATTTCATTTAGTAAAACTTGCGAAAACCCAAACGGTCCTTTCTATGAAGGTAAAAATCAAATATCAATACGAAAGAATAAAATGCTTCAATCAATCCAAAATAAATGACCGATTTAAAAGATCAAATTCCCTAAAATTGAATGGAATAATGAAATTTTTGACCTCCCTTCATATCGCAGACTGGCAGCCATGTATTCGAAAGTACACTCTGTTTCAATTTCTATAGAATATACATTCAGTTTGGATCCAATTCATATTTCAAAGGAGGTATTATGCCAAATGAGACTATGTTAAAAGGTACTGGAATTGATATTACAATGGTCGTAATAAAGCTTAGTATCAAAGAAGTTTGTCCTTGTTGAAATGGCTTCATCGCATTACGGTTCACGTGTTCAGGAAATCTCCTGTCAATGCTCATTCGACTAATATTGAACAGACATTCAATGATTTCCAGCATTAATTTGTAATTACTTGTCACTCAAAACAATTTCAGCATTATATTTAATAGAACAGTCTGGTAATTTCTGACGGCACATTTTTTTAATTTGATTCGAGTGCCGGGCACATCAATCATTTGGATATAATCTTAATGATATCTATAATTTAAATACACCAACAGATAAAGGTAAAAAAAATGTTATATCGATCGCAGACTTCGAAGCGAATAATTGGGAAGTAGGACCACCAAAAATTCTGAGGTTGTGTCATATAATTTATATTTACGACAGCTCGCAATGCTTGGAATATTACACTTCTATCTAGTTTCAGGGAAGCCCGCTAGTGCAGGAAGGGTGGTCAGCTCCTATTTTGAACTATTCCAAGTTCCCTTTCCCCAAGTTGGAACGAGGGTTTCACTGTCCCCCTAGTGTCACCTCCTCTAATCTACCCGTTGCTCTTACGAACCTGATAATTAACCTGAAGTGGATATTTATTAGGTCCTCAACTTCAATTTCATGTACACACACACACATTATTAGTATTACACGTATACAAAGTTTAAATTAAAAGAGAACGCTTATACATAAAGCATATACTCATACAATTGAAGATTATGAGCGTGTAAACGATTAAAATGCTTACGTTCAAAATGCATTTTAGCTTCTTACAAAAGTACAGCCAAAATATGTAAATCAAAAATGTTTAAATGATTGACCGAGTTTGTTACTAGTCTAGTATAAATACTTGATGTTACGATTTCTGTTACATAGATTTTCTTTTTTTGAAATACAAAGAAGTTTCCCTCATATTTAATCACATTTCATTTAATCAAAAACATCAAAGTGTCGCTATGTATAACTTGGCATTGTTTCAACTCAAGTCGTAATCATAAAACAGTAGTTTACGAGATGAGAAATCTATTTTAAGATTATATGGTTAATTGGATCCATTAAATTATGGGCTTCCTGTATAGACTTCTCGTAACCGAATTTTTATTAACTCATAAAAAAGTACAATAAACTTACCTGAACCTGCGTGCAGGCAAAGGAAATTTCAATGGCCCGGCAGATTTTCTTCTACTCACACTAGGGACGCCTAGAATGTTCTCATCATCAGAGTCAGATCCAAGACTGTCCAGGTTAACCAGTGCAGGAGCTGATCTCCTTCTAGTTGGCTGCAATAGGGGTACTTCTAACATATCTCTTATAACTTCACAATATTTACAGGCTGTCGCTTTTTCTATGTATGCTTTAGTTATTTCGTAAGCATAACTTTCTAAAAAACATTTATGGCAGCCTGGAACATATGTTGTTTCGGGATCAGTAGAGTCTTCGCTGGGATCTTGTTGTTTGAGTTGCATTTTTTTCTCCATTGCTATTATACTTCTATTTAATATCCTCCTTTCTTCTTCCTTACTTTTCTTTTCTTCTTCTTCAAGCTTTTTTTGGCGGATCTCTTTTAAACACTCCGCTTGGTCGTTATAATATTCAACGCAACGTCGCTCGCTCTTTGATGACTTTGTAGGACTTTTTTTCTTAAATTTTTTCGGTGCTATGTTTATATTAAGTGGTTCTATTCTTAAAGATTGCATTTGTTTTATTATGTGCTCTTCTACATAGGGATAGCCATAAGACGACACTTCGTCTACGGTATTGGCAGTGTTCTGATCGTTAATACTTTTGGCACAAGCATCGTTGTCTTTGTTTTTAATAGCTATTTTATCGTGTTTACTTAACTCTTTGATCTCGTTTTCCCCGTTGATTTTAAGGCCGTTTTTTTCAAAACACCTTACAGACGATGAGTCGTCGTCCAGACACGTTTCGTAACCATCGATTTCATGGTCAATGTATAGGAGAGAATTGTTTTGCTCCTGAACGGATATTCTTGTGGTGGTATCATAAAAACTAACGGTGTCATCTTCAGGGGAATTTAGGCTTTCCTTAGGACTTTCACCATTTTTAAGCGTTTCGTTATTTGTAATCTCAGATTCTTTCCAATATTTTTCAAAACTGATTCGTTCTAAGCCGGTTGGAGTAACTGCAAAAACCATCTCATCAGATGTAGATAAATCTTTACTTTGTTGCTTAGATAAGCATCTTTCATTATCACCTCCTTTTCTGTCTGCTGATTTACTTCTTATAGTTAATTCTCTAGGCACTAGAAGTATATCATCTTCAGTTATTGTCATGTCGTCATCTTGATCATCTAATGAGTCGTCGGATTTGGAATATTTCAGCTCAGTTATTCCGTTTATCTTTTCAGTGTTGTTATTGTTTCCAATCGTCATAATATCTTTATATTCGTTGATAGTGTTATCCTTTTTAAAATCGTCGTAACTTATATCTGCTAAAGCTGATAATTCTTCATCTTTTATGGAAGACTCTTCAGGTTCTAAGCATATTTGCACAACTTCTAATCCTTCACCATATTCTTGTAAACATTCATGAAAGGAATCCATTCCAGTATGATCATCCGATGCCAGAGAATTGATACATTCCTAAGAAACAAAAAGTAGACTTTATTGATATATATGAGAATAATTATAATAACCAACGATAGTAGGGTAATAAAAAAAACTAAAATTTTATTGTAAAAACATTTATTTCGCAATCACAACAAAGCATTTTTAACAATATTTAAATCTTAAAAATCGATATTAATATCAAACATCAAAAACATTTTATATTTGCAACAATTACTTATTATAACTTAGACATAATTCGCTAATTCTAACTTCCACCGATTTTTTTTTAATTCTCGTTTTACTCTTTAAATAGTTCTTTTAAATTTTAATTGTTGAGCGTTTATTTAAATCTTACAACTTAAATATAGAATACAGAAATACTTCTGTCTTAAAAAGAAACACTTTAATTTTACTTTGTACTAAATAATTTATATTAAATTCTATTTGACTTTTAAAGTGGCCTTTTATCATAGAGTTATTATACTAGAATAGAGAAGCTAGCCTGAAATGCGCTATCTATACATATTATACAAAAAAATCTGTCTGTATGTGATCGATTTTCTTAAAATCTACTGAACGGATTTTTGTACGGTTTTTACTAAATGATAGCGAAAATCTTGAGGAAGGTTTAAGTTAATACATTACCGTTAAATTCCCGCGTAGTCAGAATTTACACGGGAAAACTTTGCTACACACAGATTTTCACTGATTAGCTGCTGACACAGCTAATATTACAATAAAGGTGAAATAAAGAGGCAGATCTATTTGTCTCTCTTTTTTATGTTATTTTAGACAAGGATGGAGTATACCAGTTTTAAAATCTCTTTCATTATTCATTATGTCCTATCACTTACAGATCAGCCTATGGTTTCTCTACTCTAGTATAAATAATCCTTAAATATTTTGAAAAGTTATGAAACTATCATGCCAACAACTAAAATAGTTAAACTATTTTATGTTCAGCGGTCAAAACCCACAAATCTTATATTTTTATTATAATTTTATTGTACATCTATTTTTGTGCTTAAATTAAACTTACTTTCTATGATATGTTTTTTGACGGCATGTAATATAAATCTACACTTGTATTTTTCTCTATTTCTTATTTATAATTATCTATTTTACTTCTGTAACCTAAATGTATTTATCTAATTTATTATTTTAACATGAATATATCAATGCTCTATACTTAGGGTAATAAAATCATATATTTGCATGTATTTGAGCACAGTTTACATAATTGTTGCTATCGAATGTACTTGGCGACTATTAACGGTATACTAAGTAAAATATATATAAGTAATAACTATGGGCCTCATAAGAAAGCTCAGAGTCGCTCAGCGGGCGATGGAGCGAGCTATGCTCGGAGTTTCTCTACGTGATCAAATCAGAAATGAGGAGATCCGTAGAAGAACCAGAGTCACCGACATAGCTCAGCGGGTCGCGAAGCTGAAGTGGCGATGGGCGGGGCACATAGTGCGGAGAACCGATGGACGTTGGGGTCTCAAAGTGTTGGAATGGCGACCCCGCACCGGAAAGCGCAGTGTTGGAAGACCCCATACTAGATGGACAGACGACCTCAAAAGGGTCGCGGGGAGCCGCTGGATACAAGCGGCACAAAATCGTGTGTTCTGGAGATCCCATAAAGAGGCCTATGTCCAGCAGTGGACGTCCATCGGTTGAAGAAGAAGAAGAAGAAGTAAAATATTATCTTTAGATATTAAAAATCATGTCAGTCAATGCCAGAGACTGTCTGGCCTCACGAAATTTGAATTCTATTTACATCATAGTATAAAAACTGTTTTTAATATATATCAAAGTAATCATTATTCAAAAAAGCTCTTTCAAGCACTTTTGAACCGCCAAGGATCAATATGATTAATGAAGCTACAACTGGTTCGGAATGTTGCTCTTATCGAGAAGAACCAGACAGAAACTTGGTGGTCAATCTTTTAAACATTTTCAATTTTACATTATTAATCCGCAGTCCTGTATGAAGCTGAAAGGATTTTCAAATCTATGCATTTTTATCATCAAATAATCTTCAATTTTGTAATATGCATTACGTATAAGTACATCTCTTATACTTAGCTTAAACCTTTCTGTAGACTGGTCTAGTATGGATTGCGGAATTTTATTGTAGAAGTGAATACCGAGACCGTCGCATGAGTTGCTAACTCTGCTTTTTTAGATTACTTGGATAATAATAATAACATGATGTTTCCTCATTAGCCAGAAATTCTTGATAGTTCCAACTCCTGCCAGACAAGCATGTAAGGTAGCTATAAGAGCGAGCAAGAGGTATACATACGGATGGAGCGAGATGAAGCATGCGCTGACAAACTTTCAGCTTTTATGAAATGACAAAGGTCTGGGATTCACGGGCACTCGCTGTATAAGTTTGATTGTTTGAGCGAATTAGCCGTGAAAGCGTAACAGACAGTCAGATAGCCTATCTAAGAATGTAAAAGTCTATTAATAATTAAATTAAACATACGTCTTAAACTTTAGTACATATCTAAATTGAAGAACAATTGACTAGTCATTTATATTAACTATGTATGCTATCGTCTTTTTGGTATTTTTTTAATTTTATAATGGAAATCTATAAGCGTTTTAACAACTTACATTTATATATAACGTTATGATAATTTTATTATGTAAATACAACACCAATACATTATCACAATTAATTGACTACGACACAAAGAAATTGCTACGATTTTTTATATAGCTATTATATACATATATATTTAGCTTCGAAATAAGCTGTTCGAAAAATTACACCATGATTATACTTACTCGTATAATAAATAAATAAATAAATAATCCTCAAATTCAAATTGTCATCATCATACAAAATGGCCTCATCATTCAAAATGTCATCATTCTCTTACCCTTATCCCACTCTAAGTATGGTTGTTTTTTCGAACTGACTCTATCGATTTAGGCTTGATTTTCATACCTCTTCGTTACATGATCATACCAACTTAAACTTATACTTCCCATCTTATCTGTAATGGGCGCTTTTTAACTTTCAGACTTCCCCTAATATACTCATTCGTATATTTTTTTTTAGCCAGACTAAACTGTGTTCATCGATAAAGAGAAAGCAAATGAGGTTTATCATCTCTCTCTTTTTAAAAAAAAATTACTTGCGTGTATGCATGTGAAGGTGGAATCTTGCAAGTTAAATTTGCCCTACTTCCTAGTGTCCGATTGAGCTGAAATATATATTGAACCAGCACCAATGACAATACATGTTTATGATAAGCATGACCTGATGCTGCTGCCAAGATTGGCTCTAGACGAAGGAATGTTTCACTGTTAATAATAAAAACATGTTTAACCCCCCAATATTTATTTTACATTGCCTTTGAACACGTATAACAAACTGCAACTCGTAACGCTTGTATGTTTGTTAATTAGTGTGTGTTGTTATGTTTAAATTTCCAGTTGCTCTAAATTATTAAATCTTAAGCTTTTGGTACAGGTGCGTAAAATTTGGAAACAATGTTCGTCAGATATTTTATGACCAATATTTCACTTTTGTATTATGGAGCTCCGCAATGTAACGGAAAATTCTATAAACTATATATGTGTGATTAGACAAAGATAAGTGTAAGAGATAAGTTTCATCTACCTCTTTTCTGTCTTATTATTTGTTGTGACACTCTCTCTTACAGACATGCCTATGGCTCCCTACTCTATGATTTATCTATGATAATAATAGTGATACAGTATTATTCCCTAACTTCCATACTGACGATGCATTTTGTCCTGGCCTCGTGTCATTTCATGGTGATCTCGGCTTTAATCTTGGGCGGCACTCTGAAGGGTGTATTGTTGTCTTGGGAACACTGAAGCTGCAGCTCCATGATGTCTCGATGGAGAGACATTATGAGGCGGAGAATTTTCGTGAAATACTCCAGTCTCTGCAATAAGTAATTGAGAACATTATTGTACTGGCTTAGGATCTAGGTGTAAAGGTTGGTATTTTTTATGTTGAATTTATATATGGATAATTTTAGTATCACTGCAAATGATTTCACTGACATGATGAGATAAAATGAGATGATGATGATGTTGAGATGAGTATAAAATAGGTAGTTTTAAAAAACAAGCTTTCCATTTAAAAAGTGTAATATAGATCATGACATACGTAGAATAAGATTAATAAAAAATATAAACGAAAAATTAATAGTGCTTAGTGCTATTTTTTTAACAATAATATAAAGTGGTCATTTTTAATCAGACATAGCGGGACAAATGGGATGGAATCAGAATAACAATTTAGCTATATATCTTATATTGTACATACATTCATATATATTAGTTGTACAAATATGTATTTATTAATAATTATTTGTGAAAGTAATAATTTGAACATTAATTTATAATCAAATTAATTTAAATTAATGATTTCTTACTCTTGTTTATTGTTCTTACATTTAAAATAAGAATTTCAAATATTTTCTTAAAAACGGGACATTTTATTGAAATCTGTGTGACGCGAGACAGTCCACTAAAAATCAGGACTGTTCTGCCAAAACGGGAACGTGTGGTCACTTAATATTAATAGGATCGTATTATTGTTTTTAGATTTTTTTAATCTGTTTATTATAGTGTTCATGTGCACTAATTTTGAATATGATTAACTAAAAACTGCTGAAAGCTGAAAGAATGAAGATATTACTTAGTATTAAGATAGATATTTAAGAAATATTTTAAAGTTGTAAGAATGAAGCATGCAATAGACTCAATTGTACACTAAAGGGAAAAGTTTTAAGCCAAAGTAAATACTACAACCAAATCAAATAACTAATTCAAAATCTTAGAGCGGTAATTCCCTTTATTGTACAAAATGCATATAAAATTATAAATGCATGCTCATAGAACTTGGTTAATAAATACTGCTCTAAGCAAGGAAAGCTTAAAAGTGAAATGCGACTTACTTTACGATTTTCCCCTCAGTGTACAATTTTAATCACAACACAAAACAGGGTAAATTTTAGCCGACTGTACTGTAAGAGTGAGACAAAGTTATAAATTTTAGTGCTGTCCTTTTCTTGCATATAGCTTTGTCTCGCTCAGTTGCACAACTCGTTGGTACGTATACACAGCATAAAATAATGATTACAAGAATCACAATTATTTTTATATATTTTTATTACTGTACTATTGAAACATTTGAATTTGTTATGAACCAACTTGTTTTTACTTATTTGCCTAAAGATTTTAGAAAGTTAAGGAGGTAGTAAAAAAAAATAGTTTATTAAAATTAAATTGGTTTTAAAATTTCGAGTCTGTTCTCGGATAAACTATTCTATATAAAAATGCAGCAACAAATTATTTTATTTGCTTACAGAATTAATTTTCTTGTATTCCTATATTTAGACAGTGATACTATTTATAGCAATAGTTGAAAATTAAATATTGTAATTAATTATTATACTAATAACGCGGACTTGGAATTTAAAATTAATTATTTATTTGATTTACACGAAAGGCGTTCGTTTATGCGGATATATCGCACGATTAATATAAAAGTGACCGAATTCAAAAAAGTTTTACCTACAAAACTCCTGAGTGTTAAAGAGACACAACTAGGAAGAGCAAGAAAACACTAGCTTTTTTTTAATAGTTCGTAGCGTAATATCATAGATAGATTGAAATAATGATTAAAATCAATTAATACTAATTTTGAATTAGGTCACTTTAATACTAAGTATGTGATATATAGATAATTTGTCCAGATCATTTCTAATTCAATTTCCTTTGTTTTTTTACAGTTAGATTGAAATAGTTTATTAGTCAATCAGTTAGCCCACCTGACTGCTTTGAATACTATGTCCGTTAGCTCGATCTCCACCAACCACTGTGCTACAGGGTAGCGGTTTAGCCACGCCTATCGTGACGGTACCTGAAACAAAGACAAGAAAAATAAAGTAATGCTGTTACTATCCCACTGCTGGGAATAGGACTCCAGTCTCCTTTTGGAGGAGCTTAGACCCACCACGCTGCTCCAAAGCGGATTGGCAGGTTACACATATCCCCAGAATTTTCACGGTGTTTACCATTACCGAAAAGCGTGCTGTAATATGCAAGTTTGAGCCCGTGACAGTATAAAGCAGTCACACTTTAATATAGAACGATTATTTGCCTGTTAAATATTGTTTGTTTATTGATCAGTTATGTAACCTATTCTCCTTACGGTTAGAGAGCATGTACCTAAACTGTTTTCTTTTTTTTCTCGTGCATTTGTGACGTGATAAAAAATGGGTGTTCAAAAGTCGTAATATAATTTTTTGACGAATTTCTTAATATGGTATAAATTTCGCTGCAGTAACGCTAAATATTTCCGTCCTAAATACCTCAGTGCCTGAAGACCAAGGTCTTCTAGTGCGTATTGCCAGTGATGATCTATGGATCCGAAAAGCGTCTCTACGAAAAGTATTTCTAAAAGTAAAAGAAATAACCAAAGTAATGAATAACTAAAGTACTGAGATAGCTCATCGTGTCGCGAAGCTGAAGTGGCGATAATATTGTATAAATGTAGCTGCAGTTAGACGCTGCGCAAAACGTTTCGATGAAGATCTTCCAGTGCATGTTGCCAGTGATGACCTATGGATCTGAAATATGGTCCCTTACTACGAGCCTCATAAGAAAGCTCAGAGTCACAGATCAAAGGAGAAATGAGGAGATCCGTAGAAGTAACTAATATAGCTCATCGTGTTGCGATGCTGAAGTGGCGGGGCACGTAATACGAGCCGATGGGCGTTTAGGTCTTAAGGTGTTGGAATGGCCACCTCGTACCGGAAAATGTAGAGTTGGCAGACCCCCATACGATGTACTCGTAGACTGACAACCTCAAAAAAATCGCCGGGAGCCTCTGGATTAAGCGGCGTGGGATGTGGAGATCCCTTAAAGTTAAATATATTCAGCAGCGGACGTCCATAGGTTGAAAAAGAAGTATAAAAAAGAGGGAGTAGCTGCAAAGGGTACTCCGGAACCAGCTAGATTTTGAGAATGGTCGTTAAAAAGGCCGGGATCCTCTAGTCTAAACTTTACCACAATCACCTTACACAAGTTTTACATGTTTAAAAAGCCAGATGTTTTAAAAGCTGTTTGTAATGTCCAATATTAAATCTACTTACATTGATCCATGACTTTTAATGTAGGTATACAGATTTTATAAATAGATAAAAAGACTCAATGGCGAAGCAAAGGGACGCGATGACTTCTTGATGGTTCTATCTCTATTAAACTGGGTATCATATAATCACAAACATCTCGATTACACATTTTATATTTGCTTCTGATAAGATAAAAATGTAGCTTACAGTAATTACATGCGCGTAAACATGCGCGCGTAATGCCAGAGATAAAAAAATGTAGAGGAACTTTTTAATAAATATTTTCAAAATTCAAATATTCAGAGAAGAGAAGAGAGAGAAGGGGGTTTTTATAACAAAATTAATAATATAATTAAGGTAAAATCTGCGATAAAAAAAATATGTAATGCTAAATGTGGAGTAACGTTTTCATACCTGATACACACAGGAATCACATAAACTTGGCACTGTGCACTTCTACCACCACAGTGCACTAGCAACGCACATATTCACTACCACAATATCCACTCGTTCGTAAACGACGCATCAGGAAATAAAGTACACGACAAATTTAAAATTTTATAAATACATAGTACTGCTGAATATTTCCGTCCAATTTTCGATGAAAACATATGTTGACGACTAGTGACTGGTCCGTTCGTACCCCTGCTTCCAGCTCTGCTGGTCACCGGTCGATTCCCGCCGACTTACAAGTTACAAGACAAGTTATACAGTTGGTTAAAAGTTACGAGTATATGACAAAACGTCAAAGCGATGAGCGCGTTTAATTTTGATTCTTATTCGTCTTACCTTTAGGTGCACTTTTGATGGCCCTAACGGCAACAGCTAACGGACTTCTAGAAACATCGAGGCCGTTGACAGAGACCAGTCTATCGCCAGGGGCCAATCGTCCATCTGCTGCGGCGGCGCCTCCACCCACCACGGACCGAACTACGATCACCGAACTGCCAGGCTCTGATGGATCCTGGACATATTTTAAAGTTTACTTTATCAGTATTCCCACTTTTTGTACAGAAACCGGCTTCACTAACGTCTTATTCTATCAGGTCAGCCGGACTAGCTTCGAGCTCTTCCGGAGCCCTTAATCATGAGCTCTCTATACAGCGTTATCGCAGCAATAACGTATAAAGACCTGTATGGTATATAGACCTATGAGGTGTCTCGTCTGGTGTTGTGGTTTTAGGAGTGGTAAATTGCAGACCACTGCTTGCCGTTGCCTTTTTAAAACTCTGTTTTTAATTTGTTATTCTGCAGATAGATGGCGCATGTTACGAGTCCGTCTCTATCAGTTGTATCAGAGATTTTGTTCGCCTTAACTTGGTTGATAAAAACCTTATATATATTTTTATACATTTTTCCAAAGAAAAAAACTATCGTTTTTCTACCTGTATTCTAAATGCTTAAAGTAGCGGCCTGTTACTATCCCACTGCTGAGAATAGGCCTCTTCTCTCCGTCCTCTTCTCTCTCTCTCTTTGGAGAAGGTTTAAGACCTACCACTCTGCTCCAGTGCGGATTGGTAGGTTACACATATCCCCAGAATTCTCTAGAGATATGCAGGTTTCCTCACGATGTTTTCCTTAACCGTAAAGCGTGTGATAAATTACAGTTATCAATTAGACACACAAGTTTTAACAGAAAAACTCATTGGTGTCTGCCCGGGTTTGCACCCATGACCTCCTCGAAAGAGTCGCACGGTGTTACCGCTGGGCTACCACAGCTTGCTAAATGCTTATATAATATTAAATGACGACTGTAGAGAGGGAATTAGGTAAAATAACATAAACATAACGCGTTCTTGGGTAAAGGAAACAGAAAAACATCACATACGTACTGCGCTTACCAGGTAATCCAAGATTGAAAAGCCGAGACCCCGGTCCTCTTTCTGCAACTCGATATATTCCACTTGGTCACTCCACATTGCCAGTCCACTCAGCGGCTCCAAAGATCTGGACCTGTTTCGCTCTAGCTCTTCTGTACAGAACTCTAGAATGGAAAACATAGCAAGTAGTAAGAAATGGCCCGTTATTATCTCACTATGCTTAGCCAGCACCTTTTATTGATAGGTTTCACATATCACCAGATTTCTTTAGAGATATCCAAGAGAAATCTATGATAAATTGATTATATTATTTAAAGGTTATTTAAAGTATAGTATATAGTAAAGTAGAACGTATGATAAATTGATTATATTATTTAAAGCTCAAGCCTCAAGCTTGTTACACGTGTTCGGGGGCAAAATAAATGGTGGAGGTTGAACTTATTAGTATATGCTTGTTGAGGTGTAACAAGTCTATCTCTTGATGATCCTTCGGTTGTGGGGCGAAACGGTTGTTAAATTCTGATAGTGAAGAGCTTATATATAGTGGTGGCGATGGTGAAGGTTTGTGCATGTGTTTTTAGAATCCTGCGTGTATTAGGTATGAGAACGGAACTCACATTCAGCATATATTTTCTATTTATTTAATCGCGGATTATAGCAAAATAATTTTATTAAACCTTTTATGTGTAATCTATACTAATATTTAAAGCTGAAGAGTTTGTTTGTTTGAAGCGCTAATCTCAGGACATACTAGGCCGATTTGAAAAATTATTTGTGTTTAAGATAGTCCATTTATCGAGGACGGCTATGAGTTATATAACATTACGCTAAGAAGAACAGGAGAGGAACAGCAATCAAAAATATTACGAAAACGGCACAATTTAAAGCTTTCCTTGCGTGCGCTAAGTAGACGAAAGTTATTCAAAAATCATATATTACAAAATTGTTCCACTGTAAAAGTTCTAAAATAAAAGTTTGCGACAGCATATGTCTATCTTTTAAGGTTAACCATTTTAACCATTTTTATGGTCAAAATACGGTTACCTTCAACCTTTACACGAAGGTGGAGCCGCCGATTGTTAGTTTATAATAATCTTCAGAACATCTTACCATCATGATCGTGGCCAGCGGACATGACGGTTGTGGCACTGCAAAGGGAAGCGACCGAACTTTCAGACTTTGCCTTTATCAGGCGCTGCGGTGGTGCCAGAAGGTCTTGAAGGCTGCCTCCAACGATGCTACTCTAAAGGAAAATTTAAAGTGCATTTAAGGCAAGGGCAGTAGTAATTGACCATGCACTAGTAGTTAACCGTTATGTATGAAAATTTTAATAATAAGTGTTTTGTTTGTTGTAGCTAATAAAAAATATTAATTAATAATTTTTTATTTTAAATATTAAACAATAGGCTACAGTTCTGAGCTTTTGGGCAGTTGTTAATAGATGGCAACAGGTAATTACAAATTTAATTTTTGTTTACTTTTAAATGCGAGGAAACGTTAAATCAACGATCGACGACACTAATGCCCAAGTATTGAAAGTTAAAACGTCATCTAAGCAATATAAAAAACTAAATCAATTTTTTTGCTATAATCATTCTCCTGCCCTTATCCCACTCTAATTGGGGTCAGCAGAACATGCTTTAAGCATAATATTACAAGATTTGACTAGGTATTTTACAACCGGCCGTCAACTTACCTTAGTCGCCTTTTACGACACCTTGGTAAGAAATGAGGGCGGTCTATTCTACTCAGTCGGATATCATATGGCGGTCAACTTACCTTAGTCGCCTTTTACGACACCTTGGTAAGAAATGAGGGCGGTCTATTCTACTCAGTCGGATATCATATGGCGGTCAACTTACCTTAGTCGCCTTTTACGACACCTTGGTAAGAAATGAGGGTGGTCTATTCTACTGAGGCGGATACCACCCGGCGAGTCAATAATACTTTAGTTGCCTTTTACGACACCTCTATAAGAGATAAGGTTGGTCTACTCTGCTACGCAATATACCACCCGATTCAATCAAACAATTTTTGCTATACTACCACATAATAATATTTGAAAGATTTTGACTGCAGCCTTGCTTGTTGGTTGTTCTTGGTGAGAGTAACATTCAGAATTCTTCAAGATAATCTTATGGATCATAGATGATAGATACGTGCTTGAACAAGCTTACTTGAAGCAAGATTATCTTTATTTGAATTGATATTATTATTACCAACCCTGGCAAAACATGGTTCCGCTCTGATGTGGGGTTCGCTTCGCTTCCTGACCACCACAAGCAGCACGGGGGACTTGACAGCCCGCAGTCTGGTCACCACTTCTACATGATGAGCTCCTAGTACTCGCCAACCGTTCACCTTGAACAATTAAAGGTACATGAAGTACCTTACTCGCTGTTCCCACGGTTTAGTTCACGTTAACTTTGTTGAACTTTCAATTCAAATTCAAATTAATATTCTTTATTCAAGTGGACTGTTTACAGTACTTTTGAATCGTCAAATGTTTTGAAGAAGCTACCACCAATAAAAATGATCCCAATAATTACAGAACCATTTCAGTATTATCAACTCTTAGTAAGATTTTTGAAAAAAATTATGTACTATGCAAATATCCTACGATCAGTTTTTTAGTCTCAAATCCTTTCCACAAAGGTTTTAAGATATTCGTTACTACAAAGCTTTGCCTGAACAAATTAGCAGAGCTCGTACTAATGAATTTAAACGAAAAGTGAAATAGTGGGTACTAAAAAATGCGATGTAATAATACACCATATAGAAAAATGAAACATCGACCTAAAGAATACAAATATCGACTTTATTAGGAAATTATTGCTTCTACACTTTCTTTTGTTACAACTGCTTCGTAATTCCTTGGAAAAATATACAAATTGTAAATATTTCAAAGCCAAAATTAGCCAAATTAGTTGAGCTGTTCTAGATTTTTAGTGACACTAACAATTATCTTAATATTTTTATGTATAGATTAGTTCACTAACCTCCAATAACTCGTCTCCAACTTTGTAAATGCCCAACTTAGACACAGGCCCGTGGGGTGCGATAGCTCTAATGTAATGACGAGCTTGTACTTCTTTGCCCGCCACTACACGGACCGTACCCTCGAGGGAGATGCCCAGTCCACTGTCCTTTTCTTTCATTATGGTACCAACCTATAAAATAAAAAATAATTAGTAACTAACAATTATGTCAAAAACATTGAAAAAGTTTAAGAACCAAAAGAATGAAAGAGCGTATATTTACAATAAACTTGTAAGCAATTACTTTGGAATGGTCAACTCTGTTTATTTAGGAAATTGCTCCTACCAAAAAGAACCAGCAAGAAACTCAGCGGTTGCATCAGTCAAAATATAATGTAATTCTTTCAAAATCTAGCTACTTTCGGTGGACGCTTGTGGCTACATTAGTACCACACTTAGGCTCAACTTTTCTGATGCGTATGGCTAAAACGTGGTCATATATACAGTTTCTCGGATGATTTACAAAATTTTTAAAACTTAGGCTACATTCGCTTTCCACCAGGCGACATTGTAGCCAGTCATTATCGTATTTAAAACAAAACCCAAAACTAGACAAATTACATTTCAAATTCTAAATTAATATATAGTCAACGTAGACTCCCGTCTCCTATGAACCCTTTAAGGTCCAACTGGGCAACTAGAAAATAAGGGTCTAAATTTAAAAATGGATTTCACTCACAATGATATCATACTGGTACTGATGTCCAGGCCAGTCCGGCTCCTCTTGTAATACATCCCGCCACTTGTCCTGTATCCTCCGGATCTCCCTCTCAGATATATCGTCGTCCCGTCCTATAACTATCTCGGCTTCATCTGACGGTGACGTCGGCGACGGCAGATGAGGCTGAATCTCAGAATCTGGCTCAGCTTCTATGACTGTTGATTCATCATACTGTAAAATTGAAAGATTATTTAATGCGTCTTTTCTTTGGAGAGAAGTTCAAGTGATGGGCGAAAGTGATCTATTAATATAAACTGACGGCCTCCTATCTCCTCTTTTTGGTTGGAGAGAAGGGTTAGATCTTAGACCCACTACTCTACTCAAAAGCGAGAATCGTTCACCTGATGTAGCTTTAGCAGAATCCTAGATGAGCTGGGCAGACAAATATCAAAAAGGTCATTTTTAAAGACGTTATATTAAAGAAATAAGATAAAATTAACAACGTTAAGCTTCTTCGCTGATCTGATGAGTACGGGAAAGTTAAAAACGTACATATATGCGGATTTTCTAAAGCTACCTCCCGTAAGGAACTATTGAAGAAATCTTATTGGATAGCTTCCAATCTGAGTCTCATGTTATGCGTGTTCTAACTACTAAGATTTTCTAACCAATTAAGACACTCATGAAATCTAGCCTTGTAGATTAGCATATTTAGAGCATTAGTTCGTAACTTCATATTAAATTTACAAATCGACCCCTAGAAATGACAAAAAAATAAGGCTTTTCTATACCCAAAATCCGTTTTCATACCCTATGTAGGCAGGATTAGTAACACGCATGCCCTACAAGTCATTATCATCATCAACTCTGTACTCTAGCAACGCAGACATTCACTATCAGAAACTCAACAATCGTTTCACCCCGTAACCAAAGCATCATCAGAAGACAGAATCCAATACAAATTTAGGATTGGAATGATGGTGCAGTGCTGGAGTAGTGTAGTGGGTGTATTAAGTATGAAAAGGAATTCTACATTCTTAAATCTAAAATCCACAACAATTTCAAAAGAACGTCGTTTATGTTAAAGTTGTTTAAGTAAGCGATTCAGCAGACAAGATCGATGACATTGGTCTTACAACGTTAAGTAATATAGGCAGTATCTATTTTACTTACCACACTAAAGCTATATTTGGCAAGAGAGGTGACAGAGGGACTTGGCGGCGCTATGGGAGACCGCCTCCCGTCTTGAGCCGCGAGCGCTTTCTGCAGACGGTCAAATCCCGCGCCGCGTAGATATCTGTAAAATTTATAAATGCCTCAACACGAAAACTCAGTTCAACAAGAAAAACTATAAAATATATATAATGCAAAATGTAGAGTGGATAATCCGTTTTCATACCTGATACATGAATTCGCAAAAACACAAGCACAAATCTCCACCACTACCACCACAATACACAATCGCAAAGCAAAATAGCTTAGCGATTTTGTTTGCAAAATAATTTTAATTTTAATAAATAGCAAAATAATTTTATTATTACTTTTGTCTAAAGAATACTTTGACAACACGGAACACATGTACAAACCTCCACCACCGCCACCACAATATACAATCACTACATACATTCACTATCACAAACTCAACAATCCACATTATCAGGAGATAGACTCCACGACAAAATCGCAAGGCTAAACGAAAAACTACTTTCCAGTCTAATTTAAGATAACGCCGTGAAAGAAAATATGAAAAGGATAAAGTAAGGTAAATGCACTAATAATTGACCATGTACTAGTAGTTGACCGTTTTGTATGAAATTTAAAACAATAAGAGTTTTGTTTGTTGCAGCTAATAAAAAACAAATTTGTCATTCCCTGTTATCATCTATTACAACTGCCCAAAACCTCAGAACTGTAGCCCATTGTTTAATATTAAAAATTTAATATTATCAGTTAATATTTTTTATAAGCTACAACAAACAAAACGCTTATTATTTAAAATTTCATACACAACGTTCAACATGGTCAATTACTAGTGCACTTACCTTACTATGTTATTTATAGAATAGAATTTAAGTATGTCCATAATAAAAAAGGGAATTTTTGCTTTAAACCGCGTTTAGATAAAATCTATTTGATTATTAGCTGTGCCCGTGGCTTTACAATCGTGAACATCAGTGGGCCATAAAGTTTTTCTTATTTCATCATTCTCCTGCCTTTATCCCACTCTAAGTGGTCAGCACAACATGTTAAAAACACGCTGTCACATGATTTGGCTGCGTTTTTACGACCGGCCGCCTATCTGACGTCAACCTACCTTAATCGTCTTTTACGACACCTCGGTAAGAAAGAGGATGGTCCATTGTACTAAACTGGATACCAGGCGACGGATCAACTTACCTCAGTCGCCTTTTATGAGAACTGGGTATGATATGAGGTGGTCAATTCTACTCAGCCGGATACCACAAAGCGGGTCAACTGACCGTAATCACCTACGACATCTCGGTAGGATATGAGGGTGGTCTATTCTACTCAGCCGGATAGCACATGGTACAAACAGACTTACATTTACGGTTTATTTATGTACGATTGATTGTTTACCTTAAAGCTTTTAATCGAACGATAGGTCCCCTCGCGTCGCGTAACAAGGCAACCGCTCTATGATTTGTGACTCCATGAAGCGACACGCCGTCAACCTGCAAGGGTAGTCAAAGCAATTTATAGAATGCCATAGAGCCTAGGGGCAATAAATAAACTGTGCTACGAATGGGGTGACTACAAAACTCTTCAATATCACGTGTTTAAATCCTGAAGGCACAAATGAGATTTTCTATTAAAACTCAATGCATCAAATTTAAATTTTTCAAATTCAAAATATTCTTTATTCAAATAAACTTGTAAACAAGTGCTTTTGAATCGTCAACTCTACTGCTGGTTCGGAAAGCTGTTTCTACCGAAAAGAGCCAGCAACAAACTCGGCGGTTAGTCTTTTAAAAATATAATTCTTAGTACTAGTTACATTTAGTCATTACTGTCTTGTACAGGGTCGAACAGTAGATATATCCACATATTCTTATCTTCTAAGTAATCCTTAACAATAAAGTAGGCTTTCTGAATCAGCCTCTTGTTAACAGTGTTTGTAAACTGCTGTCATGGCAGAGCTAAAATTGTAATAAGAATTATATTTTTAAAAGAGCAACCACCGAGTTTCTTGCTGGCTCTTCTCGGTACAGCTATCCGAACCAGGAATAGAGTTGACTATTCAAAAGCACTTGTTTACAAGTTTACTTGAATGAAGAATATTTTGAATTTGAATTCATACAGACTTCCCCTTGTATACTCGTTTCGTAATTTTATATATATAATTATAACGTAAATATTTGCTGAGTGGGTCAAAGATACTTTAAAACAGATGACCCGGCGATGTTTCTATGCTCGCTTCTGAATTAATTGGATCACGAGACAATATAAAAAAAAAATAATTGACACATTTCTCAGGAATTCTCGAAATATGCAGCTTTACGATTGTTTCCTTCAGATTTCCAAAGAGATTTTTTAGACAGTGCCCGGGGTTCGAACCTGAGACCAACAGGATCACGCAGCCTTACCATAAAGCCATCAAGGTTCCATGTAATACTTGAGTAATAAAAGATTTGCAAGGATAATATACAGCAATTATTCAACAAGCAATAAAGAGGTTACGAGGTCATCAGAAACGTGACGCCTCGTATTAATTGCAAGTACGGGTAGCAGAAAAAATGTATGAATTATTTTTCCTTATTTTATTTCATCTATCACATAACGCTTCGCATGCTTAAAATTTGTTTAGAACAGAAAGCTCAATGTATTAATTCGGCTTGGTATCATTTTTATATTATATCTTAATTAATTGCCAAGAAAAAAAAAAGTATAAAAAATATTTATTTAATATGTTTAATAAATTCTCAATTCTTTGGTCCCTTAATAAGATTCCTCTCATTTGGTGAGCAGGAAAGGACCTTAAATAAAATATCTAGAAAAAAATCAAAGGTAGCAAAATTATTTTTATTTTATTGCAATTCTTGATTCCATATTCCCAAATTCTATCTCATAGGTGGACAAAGACCTCTCTCGTATGGTATGCACCTTAGACTCACTACATATGTAGGCTTATATTATGTATATATAGTTAGCAACTCATTCGATGGTCTTGGTACTCGCTTATACAATAAAAATACGCAATCCATATAAAACTTCATCATCTTCCTGCCCTTATCCCACTATGAGTGGGGTCGGCACAACATGTTACAAACATGTTGTCACATTCCATTTGTCATTTGGCTATGTATTTTACGACCGGCCGCCTGCCTGACGTCAACTTACCTTAGTAGTATTTTACGACTCCTCGGTAAGAAAGAGGGTAGTCTATTTTACTGAACCGGATACCACACGGTGGGTCAACTTACTTTAGTCGCCTTTTACGACACCTCGGTAAGAAATGAGGTTGGTCTATTCTACTTAGCCGGATACCACACGGCGGGTCGACTTACCTTAGTCGTCTTTTATGACACCTCGGTAAGAAAGGAGGGTGGTACTATTCTATTCAGCCGGATACCACACGGCACCCATGTAAAACTTATCTACAGAAAAGTTTAAATTAAGTGTACAAACTATGCTTATACGTAAAACATATGATGAGATACGAATAAAATGCTTGGATTTTAAAATCCTTTCAGCTTCAAATTATACTTCGGTTAAATAATGTTAATTTAATGTTTAAAAGATTGGACGCCGAGTTTCTCGCTGGCTATTCTCGGTAAGAGCAACATTCCCAACCAAGTATAAAGTAAAAAGCTTCATTAAATCTAATTGATCCTTAACCATTCAAAAGTGCTTGTCAAAAGCTTACTTTAATAAAGATTAATTTGATTTGATATTATTTTATATGTAAAAAAAAATGTATGATAAAATGCAAATAGCAATTAAACATAACATATTAACAGAAAAATTCATCGACGCTTGCCGGGGGCTAGAACCTGTTATCAAGAGTCACTATCTCCGTTAGACTATCTCAACTTATACAACTAAAGTAATTTAAATATAAAAAAATAAGATTCAGGTCAACAGTTGAAAAAAAATGTTAAGAAAAACCTTTTCTACTGACTCTTCGCTCGAGGCGTAAAGTGTCAAGCGATGAAAATTGCAATGCAGAGCGCAACGTCGAGTTTTCCAAGGGTCATCGCGTGAAAAGTTTTCTATTAAAGATTTAACAAAATGTCAGTTTTAAATTACTTTTTTCTTAAGCGTCTGAACGTTGAACCTTTATCGGAGACGTCCCAGACGATATTATCTAGTTAATCTTAGATTATATCTGATAAAATATAAGCGATGTTCATTCTTTTTAATTTAATATACTGTACTAGCTCCGCCTGCGGTTTTGTATGTATGTTCAGTATGTTACATATTATGGATAGATTGATTGCGAAGCTACCCAACGCACGCATTTACTTAAGTAGATACAAATTGATACTGAAAAGAAGAAAACAGTCTCGAAAATAGCGTAATAAAATCATATTTTTAGTTGAAATTTTAAACATAACAGTAGTTATTGTGAGGTAACTATAGGAGTTAGAGACATGCTATTGCAGGATTTTTGTAGATCTATAATTCTTTAGTATGTTAGTGTATCTTTACTGGTTTACGCAGAGCACGAAACTAAGATTTCTGGATTCTTTGAACACGACGCGACTGTTGCCTCTGACAGCCGTCAGTGTAAATGTACCCTAAGATGATTTTTGAATTTGGTCATTGTATATATCTTAAATATTTAAATGAGTTAATCTTCTATGTATATATATATTCTGAATCTCGGAAACGCTCCAACGATTTTCTTGAAATTCAGTTTCAGTTTTGGGGGAGAAAAATTGATCTAGCTAGGTTTTATTTAAAAAAAAAAAATTTTATTCCTGTCTTTGGGCATGAAACAAAATGTAGAATTGAAAGCTAAGGATTTTGGTTGTCAAACGTAATGTTGCGATAGCCGATAAGTTACGGGCGGACCGAATTTTTTTAAAACCCGGATGCGAATCCCATATGTCATCGGCGCCTTTTTTCTTTTTTTTTCTTTTTTTAAAAATTACCGACGAAGACTCGGTCACCCAAGTTGTTTAGATTATCGACTCTACTACTCTCTCTCTCTCTCTCTAACTCTCTAGCTCAACTCCATTCACTCCAAATCTATCTGGACTAAAAACTCTATTTTGTTGTAATTGATTACGAATCATAACAAATTCATGTCAAATTCATATTTTAATGATGTTAAAAAATACAACCGATGCTATTTACTGATGAATATGTAACGGCGTGAAGAATTATAATTTTAAAATATTACATAAAAATACGGAAAATATATTTTATTTGCAGACGGTACAAAAGGGTGAATTTACAATGATCGAATTAAATTAACATTAAAATACAGTAACGCGTCTCGAAATCCTCTACATTAGAATTTCAAATAAAAAAATACATGAAGCTTCAATTTCTATTATTCCTTCTGAGTATAAGCTGTCGATCCCGGCACATTATATGAACAATCGTATAAAAAAAGTTATTCTACCCTCGTTTACTTTCGTTAATGGATTATGGAGATCAACGATCGCTCTATACTTATTAGTTTTCAGAAATATCGCCATTTAAAATATTTATTTCAATATATATTACCATATTTATTACTATAAATGAATGATAAGAATCTTAAATTTAAAAGTAAAAATACATATCGAACTTTCGCGGTCACGCCGTGTGATATCCGGCCGAGTAGAATAGAGAACCCTCTTTTCTTACCGAGGTGCCGTAAAAGCGACTTAGATAAGTTGACGTCAGGCCGCCGATCGTAATATACTCGTACCTAGCGGAATCATATAACAACATGTTGTGCCGACCCCACTTAAAATGGGATAAAGGAATGAGAATTGTGATCGAACTTTTGCGGTCACTTGTTTAAATCTAACTTACCTAAGTAAAACTAATTTTATAAATCATCGAAATAGAACAAAGGTCATTAAACAGTTTTTTTTATAGCAACACGATTTTTTGGTGACTATAAGATTATAATTTTTAAGCAAAAATTATGCCAAAAAGATAATGGAGTTAGACCAAAGTAGACACTCGACTAAACTATAAATAAAATATAAATATAAATATATGGGACACCAACACACACGGTCCGTCCGTCCCCAAAGTAAGTAATTTAATACTTGTGTTATGGGTGACAGACAACTGGTGAATATATATTTATTTTTAAAATACATACTTAAATACAAATACCCAGGCTCAAAGACCAACAGATTCATTTACAGAAAATGTTCGCCCTCGGCGGGAACCGAACCCGCGACCCGCGGAGCTGTAGGCAGGGTCACTACCCACTGCACCAACGGGCCAGTCAAAACTCAGTCAGTAAACTATTCAATCAACATTTACATTAACATTTATGAATATTATCATAAACTTAACGCACATCCAGCGGCCAATCCTCTAATATTTTTATTAGTAAGAGAGGCCATCGGACACCCCCTTGAAACCACAATTTGTTAAAATAATAATAACATTAAATCACTTATTTTAGAAGGAAAGTATATATAATTAAAACTTTTTTATTTTGCTAACCGTACAGAAAGTCTCCGCGTTGAACATAATTAAGATGTGTAATGATATTTCGAAATTATTATTTTCTTACTTAATAGCTCTGAAAATATTATCATTTGAGATATAAGTTGTGAAAAAAATTTAAACTCATAGTTTAATGAGAATTTTAAATTTACTCAAGAATCGTTTTATAAAATAAAAGTTAAATATAATTTCTTCTTCAATTCAAAAGCTATGAATTGTTTTAACTCTAAAAAAAGGCGAAGATTTATTTAATTAAAAACATCTTAATTAAGAATTTTCATCTGTGAAAAACATTTCTTAAAATATACATCTTAATATGACATGACCTCAGCATCCCAGAATGGAGAACTGGCATGCGAATAAATTAAATTCCGCCTGGTGATTATAATCTCATATTGCACCTTGAAGCGAAGAGAAAATTTCAACGTAAGCAAGAAAATAAAGGGTTTTTAAAATGAAATGAAATAAATTTATATATTAATGTACTTATTTAACGTTACGTTTATCAATAACTAGCGGCCTGCCCCTGCTTCGCACGGGTATAAAATATATATCCCATGTCAGTCAGTGTAACAAAAATGATTAAAATCGATCGAGTAGTTTTGATTTATTAATTACTGCCCGTTGCCCGCACGCGTTAAATTTGGAGAAAAAACAATTTCCTTTCCCTATACCAAGAAGATTTCCTGCTATCTTTGGAATATCTAAATTCATATAGTACATTTATACTTTTTTACTTTTACATTTTCCCTATGTATTTTATTTTTACAATTAATTGCAGAATGTCTTTAAACAAACTCTTGAAAGAGGGACATAGCTGCTAAAGTCGAAATGTTATAGGACGAAGCGCGGCGTCCTCACGGCATTTTAAATCTGTAATATCTCCGAAAATGTTCACTTAAATTACATGCTGTAAATGGCCATATTGATCTATATTAAATCAACTATTTATTTAAGGTACTTAATTGGATAAGGATTAATGCTGTATTGTATAAAAATTGCTTCAAAAATATGGCATTATTTTTCGTAAAAAGTAAATGACAAAAAATGCTATAGTGGGTTATCTATAAGAGATAGACATATACCATCGCAGACTTTTCTGTAGACCTTTTCAAGATGTACAAATACTTAGTACATTATTTTGATAAATCTCGTAGGGTTTAGCCTGCGTTTGCAATGTAAGCGGAAAAAAATGTAATTATTTACAGAAACCTCAAAAATTACAGTATTTCTCTACTCCGTATTGATGTTATTATACGAACAAACCTTCCTCTGGAATCACTCTATCTATTAAAAAAACTGCATCAAAATCTGTTGCGTAGTTTTAAAGTTTTATGCGTAGATAGGGATATAGGGACTTTGTTTTATAATATGTAGTGATTTTATAAAAAATATGTATATCAAGTAATATTGACGAACATCATAAGTTTATAACAGCATTCTGACTTCATTCGTTTCTTAAATTTACGAGTACCCTCCATAGTATACTTTTTTCTTAATTTTTTCCATAGTATAATTTTTCTCATTCCCTAAGGAAAAGGGTTTTTTCCTAACCTACCAAGAACAAATTGACTGGTCCGTTGGCGTAGTGGGTAGTGATCCTGTTTTCAGCTCTGCGGGCCGCGGGTTCGATTCCCGCCGAGGGCCAACATTTTCTATAAATCAATTTGTTGGTCTTCAAATCTGGGTGTATATTTGTATTTAAGTATGTATTTATTTATTAAGTTTATATTCACCAGATATATGTCTACCATAATACAAGTATTAAGTTACTTTGGGGGCGGACGACCGTGTGTGTAAGTGTCCCATATATACAAAAAAAATTAGACATAATTGAGTTTAATGTCAATCAAATAATTTCAAACATTTAGCCCAAAAATCTTTCACATTTTAGTTCCGTCCTTCTATCTTAAATAGAATATTATAGATGTTGCTTACTAGTTTTTGTATATAAGATATTAGCAATTTAATCATCATCTTCCTGCCCTTATCCCACTCTAAGTGGGGTCGGCACAACATGTTATAAACATGCTGTCACATGATTTGGCTGCGTTTTTACGACCGGCCGCCTGCCTGACGTCAACTTACCTCTGTCGTATTTTACGAAACCTCGGTAAGAAAGAGGGTGGTCTATTCTACTAAACCGGATACCACACGGTGGGTCAACTTACCTTAGTCGCCTTTTACGACACCTCGGTAAGAAATGAGGTTGGTCTATTCTACTCAGCCGGATACCACACGGCGGGTCGACTTACCTTAGTCGCCTTTTACGACACCTCGGTAAGAAATGAGGGTGGTACTATTCTATTCAGCCGGATACCACATGGCGGATATTAGCAATTTAATATGTATTAAAAATGCTTCACGTTTCGATTTTGTGCATCCAATAAAATACTTCTCAAAATTTCTTCCTTTCTTTTAATCCGAGGTACAAAAGTATGGAAGTCATTTAATACTGAGAGTTTTATATTTTTTTGCTGACAGTTCTCGAGGGTCACTGCTGAAGGACGATAGTTTTAAATTGCAATTCGCAGCGCGTTGTCCAGTTTTGTGAACGTCGACAGTTGAAATTGTGAAAGATTGAAAAACCCCGGGCAAAATGAATTTTCTTTCACAATTCAGTGCGCTGCAGTATTGTTGGGCGGCGCAATTTACGATGAAAGGGATTCATCGAGCGATATTGACAAACAAAGAGAGAAGGGGTAATTGTGAAAGAATGAAAATTTACTGCAATGATTTGTCCATTGATTTCTAGTTTTCTTAGATATATAGATATGGAATCTTTAGCTATTATATGTTTTTGTGTTTCATTTGCGATAACTTCTTAGATATTTATTTAAATTATATGGTACCAGCTCTTACTCGACGCCGTGTGTTATCCGGCTGAATAGAATAATACCAGCCTCTTTTCTTACCGAGGTGTCGTAAAAGGCGACTAAAGTAAGACGACCCGCCGTGTGGTATCCGGCTGAGTAGAATAGACTACCCCCATTTCTTACCGAGGTGTCGTAAAAGGCGACTAAGGTAAGTTGATTCACTGTGTTGTATCCGGTTAAGTAGAATAGACCACGCTATTTCTTATCAAGATATCGTAAAATACGACTAAGATAAGTTGACGTCGGGCAGGCAGTAGGTATGTTACGCGGCCTGACTGACGATTACCTTAGTCGCCTTTTGTTACACCTCGGTAAGAAATGAGGCTGGTCTATAATAATTATTAGGTATATAAAACAAACAGGTCACATCGCGATAACCTCGAGTTACTTTTGTATAAGGTTCGACGTTTCGGCAGAGTTGCATCCACCGTGGTCACGAACTGACTGACTGGTCTATACTACTAGACGGATACCGCACGGCGGCTAAATTTATTATAACTTCTTTGGGGGAATATCCCCATCATAAGTCGTCGAGTGTAAACTAAAACAACATAACAATTTATAAATAAAAAACCATATACTGACAAAACAAAAGTTGGAAACAAATATTCCTTTCCATACAATAATAATTCCCAAAGCACACATTGCTGAACAGAAGTTTAATATAAAACTCGCTGCATTCTGTTTGCAAGAGCAATTTGTGCTCCGGTATATATTTGCATTTTATTCATGTTCTATACCGCTGGGTTAAATAATTGACAAATATATGCATACTAATATTAAAGCTGTGTGGTATCCGGCTGAATAGAATAGACCAAACTCATTTCTTACCGAGGTGTCGTAAAAGGCAACTAAGTTAAGTTGACCAGCCATTTAGTATCCGGCTGAGTAGAAAAGACCAACCTCATCTCTTACCGAAGTGTCGTAAAAGACTATAAAGATAACTTGACGTCAGGCAGGTGGCTGGTCGTAAGATACTTAACTAAATAATGAGACATGTTTATAAATTCAAATTCAAATTCAAATTCATAATATTCTTTATTCAAATAAACTTGAAAACAAGTGCTTTTGAATCGTCAAAACTACTGCTGGTTCGGAAAGCTGTTCCTACCGAGAAGAGCCAGCAAGAAACTCCACGGTCACTCTTTTAAAAATAGTTACATTTAATCGCTTCTATCTTGTACAGGGTCGAAAAATATCTATATCCACGCATCCATCTTGTGGCGACTCCACTTAGAGTGGTATCCGGTCGAATAGTATTCTACTCGGGCGGCGTGTCGGCTTGCTTACCTTAGTTGCCTTTTACGACACCTCGGTAAGAAATTAGGGTGGTCTATTATAACTATTCTAAAGTTCATTGGATATGAAAGCTATATATGTCAACGACTCCGATTAAATACATTATTCAACTTTAATTACGGAAAAAACACAAAGCGCATTGTTAGAGAGTTTCATATAAAAGCGGCACATTCTATTCCATTTGTCGGAAGGCAGTAATTTGTTCGCTGCCTTTGTCTCTTTATAAAGTTTTCCTTTAGTCTATTGTTATGGAATCTATTTATCCCATTCGTCGTTGCGTCAAGAAAGATCATTACGAATATTTGAAATGAAACTTATTAAGATTAATTCAGGTATTTCCGATTAGAATAACATTGAAACGATTAAATGTAACTAGTAATAAGAATTATATTTTAAAAGATCAACCGCCGAGTTTCTTGCTGGCTCTTCTCTGTAGGAACAGCTTTCCGAACCAGCAGTAGAGTTGACGATTCAAAAGCACTTGTTTACAAGTTATTTGAATTAAGAATATTAGGTCCTTACATATGAAATTGGCGTTTTCTATGGGAGGAACATAAAGTCGTTTTTTTTTTAATGAAATATATTTAATTAATCAAAGTATGTACCATTGCTATGTATGCACTTTTGCCATCTCATAGGTAGTTCATTGATCCCCTTACTAAAAAAACCATTCGGGCGGGAATCAATAAAATCTTTGAAGGCGGTTTGGACTGCCCCATCGGAGTTGAATTTTTTTCCTTGCAAGTAGTTATCCAAATTGCGAAAAAAATGGTAATCTGTTGGAGCAAGGTCCGGAGAGTACGGTGGATGTCTAAAACATTCTAATTGAAGCTCCTCTGATTTGGTAGCCTGGTAGGTACCGGGTAGGTTGTCCTAAAGCAGCAGTGGCCTAGAGCGAATGACCAGCCTCGGTTGTTTAGCAGCTAGCTTTTCCATCATGGTTTGCAGTTGCTGACAATAGATATCTGCCGTAATCGTCTGGCCAGATTTAAGAAAGCTGTAGTGAACGACACCGGCACTAGTCCACCAAACACTTACAAGCAACTTTTTTTAGTCAATTTTCGCTTAGGGCAGGATTTGGCTGGTTCGCCAGGGTTCAGCCATTGCGATGAGTGCTTCCGATTATCGTAGAGGATCCACTTTTCATCACAGGTAATGATTCGATTTAAAATTCCTTCATTATTGTGCCGGTTGAGTAACGTAACGCAGCAGTCGACGCGCGTTTGTCGGTTTGCTTCACTCAATTCATGAGGTACCCACCTTTCAAGCTTTTTCACCTTCCCTATTTGCTTCAAGTGGATTAGAATAGTTTTATCACTAACACCGGAGCCTGCAGCTAACTCGGACGTGGTTTGCGATGGATCCGCTTCCACAATAGCCTTCAATTCTTCATTATCAACTTTGGTCTCCGGCCGTCCACGAGGCTTGTTCTGCAGGTCGAAATTTCCAGAACGAAAACGTTGGAACCAAAAACGCACTGTGTTTTCTTTTGCGACACCGTCACCATACACATCACTAATCCTTCGAGCCGTTTCTGCAGCACTGGTGCCACGGTGGAACTCATATTCGTAAATAACGCGATATTTCATGTTTTCCATTTTGTAAACAGAGTGACACAAAGAAAAAAACAAAAGAAGAAAAAACAAATGAATTAGGGGGTTTGAAACACAAATGCATGAGTAAATAGCTGTATGAATTGGAATTTGAAATTCCTAACCATAAAGGTAATATTTGAGATCAAAGTGGCCAGTACGACAAAACGCCAATTTCATATGTAAGGACCTAATATTTTGAATTTGAATTGAATTGAATAAAATCGATCTTTTGAAGTAATTTCAGTCTTAAAAGACCTATCCTACTATATTATAAATGCGAAAGTTTGTGAGTATGGATGTTGTTTGTTACTCTTTCATGACGTATCCGCTGAACTAATATCGATGAAATTTGGCACAATTATTCCTTATACACCGGGTTAACATTTAGGCTATAGAAATCCTGTTAATTCTATAGGATGACTTTTATCAATCTATCACGACAACAGTCCACGCGAACGAATTCGCGGGCAAAAGCTAATAACTAAATAATGACTGGCTTGTTGGCGCAGCTGGCAGTGACCCTGCCTTCAGCTCCTTGGGTAGCGGGTTCGATTATCGCCCAGAGCAAACATTTTCTAAATACAATTTATTGATTGTTCGAACCTAGGTGTATTAGTTTAATTTATTAGATCTGTTACTCTGTGTTCACTTGTTCTTTTTTATGTTATGTAGTATTTTTATTATTATTATTACTAGGAATACTTTCACCATATAAAAATATTACATAAATAAACCTGACTTTCTGATGAGATCATATCATATCAATAAAGGATTCGTCGTATTACATTATAGTTAAGACAGAATTTCGTAAAACTTCACTAAATTATCTTAAAAGATAAGATCTCACGTAGTTTTCCTATCTACCCAGCATTTACCTCAGCGATTGACCTCTTTTACTAAATTGGACTTACCTAATCGTGTATTCTAAGTATATCTTCTGGTCGACAATTTCCAGTGCCAAATTCTCAATAACATTGCGAAGCGAACGGCGAACTTTAGATACAACCTTTGTTTCGCTCATACTTATTTCCATATCTACCTTGTTAAGATATTTATACTCGATTTTCAGTCGGAAACTGTTCACCTTTTTTTTATACAGGAAAAACCCCTGTTCCGCCGCCCGACGTGGACAGGCGACGGTTATGTCGGGCTCACACCGACTAAAACGACCTGTGTACTCCACCACTCTCCTAGTGGTGGGAATTGCCCCTATCCTTGCCACCAGCAACTCTGAACCCCAGAGTACTTCACCTCTAGGTCTGGGCCTCTCTAAAAGTGGCTCTCCCTCTACTAGACGATGCATCGGGAACTCCAGATGCATCGACCGCCTCAAAGACCTTATAAGGTGGGCTTCCAGTAAAAAAAACTGTTCATCTTCAGAACATAGAATAAGTTCTATCTTCTTTTTACTATATCAATACTAAGAATTCTTCAGTAAAATCCAGATTTCATCGCGATGGGTCCATAAACGCGATAAATTAAAAGCATTAGTAAATTTCAAAGTTTCGCGATTCATACTTATTATTAAACAATTGTAAAGGTCACATTGCAATAAATTGAGTTACCTTTGTTTATATAAAGGTTACTAGAATCTGTAGCACATAGTACGGAGAACCGATGAACGTTGGGGTCTTAAGGTGTTGGAATGGCGACCCGCTCCTGAAAATATAGCGTCAGACTCCCTACGTGATGAACTAACGACCTCAAAAAGGTCGTAAGGAGCCGATGTATCTAAGCGGCAAGGGATCGTGTTTTATGGAGATCATGTCAAGAGACCTATGTCAAGCAGTGGGTGTCTATAGGTTGAGAAAAAAAGAATTGGACACTGAAAATCCTAAACTAAGCCAGAATGAAACGGCGCTGAGCTTAACTACTTAGTACACCATCTTTCTGCCCTTATCCCACTCTAAATGAGGGTTAGTACAACATTTTGTCACATGATTTGACTACGTATTTTATGACCGGCCGCCTGCCTGATATTAACTTACCTTAGTCGTATTTTACGATTCTTCGGTAAGAAAAAGAGTGGTCTATTCTACTCAACCGGATGCTACACGGTGGGTCAACTTACGTTAGTCGCCTTTTACGACAACTCGGTAAGAAATGAGGGTGGTGCTAATCTATTCAGCCGGATACAACACGGCGTGCTTAACTACCTTACACTTCGTAAAAAGTATGCTTTATTTTAAATTTGTTTTACCAACTCAAACTGAGATTTTAATGAAAATTCTTATAACCTTTAGCGAAGAACACAAGCAATTAGAACTTGGTCCATTTTTAGTTTGCCAGCTCGCTCATTAGCAGAGCTCTGTATGAGATGAATTAGGAAATTGCGAGAAAGGGCAATTTTAAATACAACCGACATTCCCAGCGAGATTAAAATTCATATGTTAATTGCAAGTTCTATGTTGGAAATAAAATTTTAATTAGATTTTTGGTGGACGTGAGATGAGTTTACACAAAGAATTAATTACGTGTCCAGTGTCCACTGATATGTTTTTTTTTAGATCCCCTGACATGGAAGTCAGAGACTTAACAATTCCATCATTCATAATAGCTGTTCGTATGTTTGTGGTTTAATATTTTGTGTGCTTAGTTTTTTAATTTAGTCTATCGAGTTAGCGTAACGCCAATTGGATGACGCTGAAACAACGACATCTAGTAACCGACTAAGTAAACAGCTCACCATATATGCGTCGATGGCGTATATCAGAAACACTAAATTAACATTCTACTAATTCTTTATTTTAATTGGCTTCTACAAGCACTTTTGAATGGTCAAATTTCAATAAAGCTACGACTGGCTCGGAAAGGTGCTCCTAAAGAGAAGAACCAGCTAGAAACTCGGCGGTCACTCTTTTCAAAATTAAGTATTACAATAATGTATTTTTAATTATTAACAAATTTAAAAATACAATAGAATCTAGTGGGTAGCTAGACTAAGGTTGAGCAATGCAGTGTCGCATTTTATAGATCCAATTCCACTTAACTTTGTGCGTAGTCTCTTTAGGAAAGAGACCGGAAATTGGTTATAGTCATATTTCAATTTCATAAAAGCCTCGGTGGCCAAGTGATCGACACGTACATTCCTTTAAATTCAAAACTAATTAGTGCTTACCCATATACTGAATCTGAGGCCATCCTGGAAATAGTCACATGGGCTCAAGATTTGGCAATCAGAGTTCATAATCAATTTGTTATTAAAAAATACAACGGTTCAACAGAATAAACAAGTTTTTTTATAAGGAGACAATTTCAGCCTTCGCATGTTATCACCCTACAATGCTGTAACGAAATGTTACGAATGAAAAAAGACGAGGCGGTTAATTCAGCCCAACCGAAACACGTGCGGCCCTAAAAGATTTACCTTCATTATATATTTACAAAGCTTTGGGCTTTCACGTTGATTATTTTCTATATTTAGCACTAATGGAGACGGCCTCATTAAATTTTCACGTTACAAGTTATAGGTAACGTTAAACGATAATAATTGTTATGCTATTTACGTTCTTCTTCTTCTTTGTCAACCGATGGATGTCCACTGCTGGACATAGGTCTCTTCATAGGATCTCTACACCACACGATCTTGTGCTGCTTGGACCCAGCAGCTCCCCGCGATCTTTTTGAGGTCTTCAGTCCATCTCGTGGGGAGTCTACCGGCACTGCGTTTTACGGTGCGGGGTCGCCATTTCAACACCTTGAGACCCCAACGTCCATCGGTTCTACGCACTATGTGCCCCGTCCATCGCCACTTCGCGACACGCTGTGTTATATCGGTCACTCTGGTTCTTCTACGGATCTCCTCATTGCTGATTTGATAACGTAGAAAATACCTCAAAAATAGAAAATACATCGCCCGCTGAGCGACTCTGAGCCTTCTTATGAGGTCCATAGATGGCTGGATGGCTGAAATCGTTTAGGGGCCGCTTCAGGCCACCATTTTTATAAATTTCTAGCATCCCACCCATTTTCAAAACAAAATAATACTTTTCGTAATTTTTTATTTTTTAGTTTGAGTGTGTTTTTTTACCTCTCACTCAACTAAAATAATCTGTGCTTAAGCGTTATTAACCTACAGGAATACTTTGGTCTAAATGTAGATGTATTATTTATTCAGCAGCCTAACCTACATCCAGTTAACTGAAAGCTATTTCTGCCTCGTTAATAGATTAGACGTAATATAATTGATTATTCTGTTTATATTGATGGTAAATATGGTTGATTACATGAAATATATGAAAAGCTGAGTAAGAAAAATAATAGACTAAAAAATCTATTATTTTTCCTACTCAGCTTTTCACTGGGCTATAGCTGATAGGCTGATGGGTGATAGCTGAAAGGTAAAGGTCTATTACCCTTACCCTGAGTCACCGGTTCGGTACCCGGCTAAAGAATTCTTAGGATATGTGTAGCCTATTTGCATTTGAGCAACTTGGTGAGTTTCACTTCCAACTGTTCTCTCCTTTACCCAACGGTGGTAAAACTGCTTGTAAAAAGTAAAAAAAAAGTAAAGTGAAGTAACGGCCTGTTAATATCCCACAGCTGGGCATAGACCTCTCTCCGTTTTTGAACAGAAGGATTGGAGCTAAGACCTACCACGCTGCTCCAATGCGGATTGGTTACACATATTCCTAGAATTCTCGAGAGATATCCAGGGTTCCTGACGATGTTTTCCTTCACAGAAAAGCGTGTGATATATTGTAATTATCAATTAGACACAAGTTCTAATAGAAAAACTCGTTGGTGACTACCCGGTGTTTGATAGGGCACAGTCTCACTGCTGGGCTATCACAGCTTCTGCTTGTACTGCTGCTGTACAAACTGCTTATACACAAACACATTCTAAAAACAACACACATAAACGTAAGCGCTAACTCTTAAGCGACCTCTTTAGAACGCTTCAGTTAAAAGAACATTCCTTTTACAAAGCTTTATATCCCAAAGGTTTTCATTTCAAGTCAACTGAGTAAACTTTGAGGGAGCAACTTCTACACAATTAACGTCACTCCCCTTAAATAAAATTGAGTATCTAACTTACGAGAACTTTGGAACAAACAAACTTTGTTCCTTTGTCACAAGATACTCTAAGATCTTTCAGTATACGGAAAAAGATTCATTAAAAATACCTATTGGTAACTCGGGCATTATCAAACTTTTTTTTATTACAGAAGTTATGAATTATTTTGCTATAATCCGTGTTTCTTAAGAGAATCTATATAATGTTAAGTGTATGAAACAGGTACGGTCACATAACTTATACATAGAGGACCTATATATGTTAGGCTCCACGACAAAATCGTAAGATATTACTTTTTTGTAGTAGAGCCTATCCTCCTGATGATGCTTCAGTAGAGGGGCGAAGCTATCGTGGAGTTTATCTCTTGATGATGCTTCGATTGCGGAGTGAATGTCCACTCTACATTTAGCATTACATATATTTTGTTTTTACTTAATCGCAAATTATAGCAAAATAATTTAATTATTACTTTAGTATTATGGATCTTCGCAAAGTAACGTCTAATTCTATTAATTATCTAAATAGTTGGAATAATAACACATATAAGACCAAACAATTCCAAACTAACACAACACATTCACGGACGAAGAAATCTGTTAAAGCGGCACAAAACTTTGTTGCAGGTAAATCTTAAAGAAACCGCAAATTAAGACGACAAACGATAATTCCTGCCTAAGGTTAACGATTATTGTTAAACATTAAGAGATTATAACCAGGATTGGTGACATAATTTGCTCTACGAGACACAGGGAGTATAAACTAAAGTTTGTTGGTAACGTCGCATTATGCGCCCTGACTAAAATTTCCATCAGATTTTAATTAAATAAATACTATGTGAAATGTATATTACTATGAGTATAATCTGTTAAATAAATAAATACTAATAATAATGTTAATTAAATAAATACTATGAGTATAATCTGGCAACGATCTCTATATGAAGTAGCGCTTGCTTATTGTATGAAACAGGACGTCCGCCTTTTCGGGTTTTCGGAGAAAATTATATTAGTTTAACAACCAATTCAAGAACAACCATTCCTTACCAACTGATTGACAAATATAAATGTATTTTTTCGAACATATTTTAAATTGGCTTGAGTAGGTAAATGGGAGAGGATAGACATGTTCTCGCACGATTTGCCTACGTATTTTACGACCGGCCGCCAGACGTCAACCCGCCTTAGTCGTATTATACGACACCTCGGTAAGAAAAAGGGTAGTATATTCTACTCAACCGGATACCACACGGTAGGTCAACTTATCTTAGACGCCTTTAACTACACCTCAGTAATATTAGCGCACACTATATACAATAACACTAATAGGAATACCACAATTCCCGTTCCGAGATGCACTTCTCTTGAATGACGAACAAAGACTGCCTGCAACTGAAACGTTTTAGCAATATATAGGAAGACTCCACCGGAAACAACACAACACAGTGTTACCACCATTTCAGTCAAAAGCGCGCGATACTCGTTTTATGACGGTATTGCTATAAAATATAAAGCAAAAGTCATTGGGTCAACAGTAAGAAATGAGGTTGGTCTATTCTACTCATCCGGAAACCACACGGCGGGTCAACTTACCTTAATCGCCTTTTACGATACTAATAAATGTAATAAATGAAGGTGGTCTATTCTATCATCCGAATACCACTCGGCTAAATGATGAAAATATATTCATTTATGTTCTACATTCACGGTAAAAAACTTGTTCCCTGACAACGTGGCTGACACCTAATACGTTTAGAAACAAATTAGTCAAGTTCCGTTTGCGTGTTGCGATAAATTAATTCGTTAGCTGTTTCCGATACGGGAATATTTTGGACGACGCTAAAGTTATTTCAATATAAGTTTTCCGTGCATAATTAACATCACGTAAGGTAAATAATTAATAGAAATAAATGTTAATTTGTCTAATAATACAGCTGTGTCATCAAAATTAAGTTACTTGTATTCGCGATGTAAGAAAATCTATTTGAATAGATAGAATAAAAGTAAGTAGCGGCCTGATACTCTCCCTCTGCTGAGAATAGGCCTCTTCTCTCCGTTTTTGGACAGAAGGATTGGAGCTAAGACCTACCACGCTGCTCCAATGCGGATTGGTAGGTTACACATATACCCAGAGTTCACTACGTTTCCTCACGATATTTTCCTTCACCGGAAAGCGTGTGATAAATTGCAATTATCAATTAGACACAGAAGTTTTAACAGAAGAACTCATTGGTGTCATTGGTGGTAGGTCTTAGCTCCAATCCTTCTCTCCAAAAACGGAGAGAGGAGGCCTATGCCTAGCAGTGGGATAGTAACAGGCCGTTACTTACTTAGATAGAATATAAAGAGCATTCTATTACACTATAATAAAAAGTACAAACAAAAATTCATTAACATCAAAAATTGGTACAATAATTCGCATAAAGTTAAGTCATATCAAATCAAAATAATCTTTATTTAAATAAGCTCTTTCAAGCACTTTTGAATCGTCAAGGACCAATATGATTAATGAAGCTACAACTGGTTCGGAATGTTGCTTTTACCGAGAAGAACCAAAAAGAAACTCGGCGGTCAATCTTTTAAAGATTTTTAATTTTACATTATTAAACCGCAGTCTTGTATGTAATAAATTGTATGTTATAAAGCAAGTCACAGTATCTTAATTAATAATAATCATAAGTTTTGTAAACATGTAAAAAAGACGATTATAATTAAGTTTAAGGAATCACTTGGGTAACCAAGATATTATATGTATATTATCATCATCTTCTGCCCTTATCCCACTCAAGTGTTATAAACATGCTGTCACATGGTTTGGCTGCATTTTTACGACCAGCCGCCTGCTTGACCTCAACTTACCTCTGTCGTATTTTACGACACCTCGGTAAGAAATAAGGGTGGTACTATTCTATTCAGCCGGATAACACACGGCGTCAACATAGTATATATATATATATATATATATATATATATATATATATATATATATATATATATATATATATATATATATATATATATCAATAAAATACCTCAACAATTCTGTCGTTGACTCGTATTTTCCCGCAGAGGTCCGCCGCGCTTCCAGTACTGATGCTCTTCACGAATATACCGCTCAGCTCCTCTGAAAATAATGCTTACATTAGCTTAAACTCAAAACGTAAAGAGACGTAGTGTAGCTATCATGTCATCATTCTAGCAATAGCATCTTATAAGGAATAATTGTGCCAAATTTCATCGATATCAGTTTAGCGGATTCGCCGTGAAAGAGTAACAAACATACATCCATACTCACAAAATTTAGCATTTATAATATTAGTAGGATAGGATAGGATTTATATTATACTAGTGCCAGCAGTTCCGCCCGCGTGTATAGATTAAACAGGTATTTTGATAACATAAAAATGGTTAACGTGGAATAACCTTAAAAGCTAGACATATGCTGTCGCGGACTTTTATTTAGAACTTTTAGAAGGGAACAATTTTGTAATACATGAAGAAGAAGAAGAAGAAATTTTAACTTTATTACACAAATAAAATACAGAGTGAAAAGAACAAGAGACATAGATAATAAAATATATTAATATATTAATCCTAACGTAGGATAGGATTAGAAGGATAGGATTTTTTTTATGGAATAGGATGGCAAACGAGCATGCGGTTCACCAATCAAGTAATTACCGCCGCCCACTACCTCTCGCAAAGCGAGTGCGTTGCCGTCCTATATTATGCCGTATATAGGATTTCTAGGATCAATTTTTTTAATTCTTTTGTATTAGTAAGGATGTTTAAGCTTATACAATGTAAGTAAACCACTTTAATTTCGTCTGGTCAAATAACAAGTTCCAGCAAAATAACAGAGATCTTGAAAAAGTCTAGTAATTTATACCAGAATTAGGGCAGAACCTTTTCGTTGGTTATTTTTTTGTGTTCGCACACGACAGCCAGTCGTAAGCAACGAAATTACGGCCCAGAGTATCCCTGGCATCCATTACTTAAATAGATTGGGCTTTGCTCCAAGTTATGGACGAAAGCGGTCTATCAGTATAAATAAGTAGCGGCCTGTTACTATACTACTGCTAAGAATACGCCTCTTCTTTCCGTTTTTGGAGAGAAGGATTGGAGCTGTGTCGTAAGCAGCGAAATTACGCCCCAGAGTATCCCTGGCATCCATTACTTAAATAGATAAGCTTTGCTCCAAGTTATTGTCGAAAGCGGTCTATTAGCATAAGTAAGTAGCGGACTGCTACTATCCCACTGCTAAGAATAGGCCTCTTGTCTCCGTTTTTGGAGAGAAGGATTGGAGCTAAGACCTACCACGCTGCTCTAATGCGGATTGGTAGGTTACACATATCTCCAGAATTCTCTAGAGATATGCAGATTTCTTCACGATGTTTTCCTTCACCGAATTATCAATTTTTTCCAATTATCAATTAGACACATTAATTTTATAAGAAAAACTCATTGCTGTCTGCCATGGTTTGAACCCGTGACCTCCGCGAAAGAATCGCACGGTGTTACCGCTGGGCTACCACAGCTTCTATCAGCATATTAGCGTCTTATTTCGGCTTAGTACAGGTACATCATCATCCTCCTGCCCTTACCCCACTCTAAGTGGGGTCGGCACAACATGTTATAAACATGCTGTCACATGATGAAATTTATTTATTTATTAATTTCTTTATTACGCCAACAACTTACATACAATTTGGTCCAGTAATCTATACTAATATTATAACGAGGAAAATTTGTGTGTATGTTTGTAATGTTTTCACACAAAAACTACTGGATCGATATAAAAAATTCTATAACCATTGGAAAGTTGCATTTTTACTGGTTAATATAGGTTATATTACATTTCAAAAACAATAGGGATCCGTTATAAAAATGTAATAAGGTGTAAAAAAATCAAAATTATGCGGGTGAAACCGCGGGATATTGCTAGTCATTATAAATATAAAATAAGGTTCGTATGTCCGTCCACTACTGGTATAAATATAAAACACAAACAATTTCAAGACTGTACCAATAGTAGTAAAATAGTAAAAGAAACTTACAAAAAAACAAGAAAAAAAATATGCAGTAGTTAGGGATTGATCCTAGGTATTTCGCATTTGCCCAAAAACAGGGATAATTTTTTTTACATTAAAACAAGCTAGATTGATTTTCTCCCCCAAAAGCCCCACATGATGAACTTCAGGAAAATCGTTGGAGCCGTTTGACGTTTACGAGATTCCGAAAAAATATATATACATATGTGTGTGTGTGTGTGTGTGCGTGTGTTCGTCTGTATGTGTAGATTATATGACATAAGTGTAAATTAAGTAATAGTGTGAATAAATTTTTCTGTGTCCTCATAATTCAAATTGCTGAGCCAGTTAGTTTTTTTTTTCAGCGGAAGGAGGGCCACTTTCAGAGAGGCCCCGACCCAGAGGTGGCGCACTCTGGGGTACAAAGTTGCTGCTGGCGGGGATGGAGGGCAATGTTTTCATAGGTACCCTATCCCCGCCACCAGCAGCGTAGTGGAGCACACAGGTTATTTTAGTCGGTGCGAGTCCGAAATAACAGTATCCTGTCCCCGTCGGTCGGCGGTACCCATAAGGGGTTTTTTCCTGTCTAAAAAAAATGTTAGTTTTTTACACTTAGCATTACGTATATTCTTAACAAACGCGGATAACAGCAAAAATAATTCTATTGTAACTTCTGTAGTATGGAATTCCGCAAAGTAACGCCTGCTTCTATAAATCAACATTGTTAAGGGCCTGTTTCAAGTTACCAATAAACTGTTAGTTAGCTTATTCGGAATTTTGCGCTTCTCAGGTTTCTGATAGGCTTATTCAGCACTTAAAGTCCCTAATAAGTTAACAGGTAGAACATGTGGCTTTATTTTGTTTATCTGCTGGATAGCAAATACCTATTTCAAAATGGCCGCGAATTTGTTTTTTTTATTTTTCACTTTTTACAGTCTCTTTTTAGAGACACTTACTTACACTTTTTAGATTTATCTGCTACTTAGTTTAATCGTCGGTTAACTATCTGACACTTTATCAGTAACAATACTACATCTCTCTATCTGGTTAGGACAAATATGGTTATATATATAATAAATATGGTTTATATATAGAAATATATGGTAAATTTATTATATGTATGTATGTATGTAGATATATTTATGTATTAGAATTTGTATACATTGCACCGCCTACCTTATTACCCTAAATCTAATGTCACTAGCCCAAAGGTTGCCTGGAAGAAATCACTAGTTAGCGATAAGGCCGCCTTATTGTATCTGAATTAGATTATATCGTTTTCTTAACAGTGTATATTGTAATTTTATGTGGTGCAACAAAGGATGTTCTATTCTATTCTATTCTAACTTGTGAAACAGGCCTTAAGCCTATAAGCTAACCTTGCTCGCAGACATAACCAGCAACTGTGATCCCCAGTCCCAGAGCTGAGTCCTTATTGAGGTCTACTTCATAGCTCAGCGTCTCCGGCTCGCCCGTGCCTCGTACCGCCATATCTAGTGGTAATCTGTACACGAAAAAAGTATATTCACAAATAATTTATAGAATTAGGCGTTACTTTGCGGAGATCCATAATACAAAAGTAATAATAAAATTATTTTGCTATAATCCGCGATGAAGTAAAATAGAAAATATATATAATGCTAAATGTAAGTGGACAATCGGTTATCATACCTGATACATGCAGGATTCGTAAAAACACATGCACAAACCTCCACCACCGCCACCACGATACACAAGCACTATATACGTTCACTATCAGGAGATAAACTCCACGACCAAAATCGCATTTTTTGGTTTTTGTCGATTTTGGTGGCGATTTTGGTCATGGAGTCTATCTCCTGATGGTGCTTCGGTTGCGGGGCGAAACGATTGTTGAGTTTGTGATAGTGAACGTATATAGTGCTTGTGTATTGTGGTGTCGGTGGTGGAGGTTTGTGCATGTGTTTTTACGAATCCTGTATCAGGTATGATAACCGATTGTCCACTCTACATTCAGCATTATATATATTTTCTATGTTACTTCATAACGGATTATAGAAAAATAATTTGATTTTTACTTTTATATTATGGATATCCGCAAAGTAAGGCCTAATTCCATAAAGTATATTTACAATTAACTTAATCAAAAATATCTGGATGATTGGGCTTTCAAAGTCTATGTAAAGTTTTACGTCATTACTAAAGTTAGTCGATTGATTTATTTGTTACCTATTGGATGTAAAAGTTATTTAATGATCATAAATTGATATGTAAAAGTAACCTTTTTCTAACAAGGTCGTCTTTATTTGTTATTCAGGATAACAAAATGTGTAAGAGACGATACATCTTGCTTTAGACAGATTCTATTTACGGCCAAAGCTCCTTTGGGACTGACAGATATTGAATTTAAAAGGAAAATATATCGAATCAATACACATTCGCGTTTAATGCTTACTTTTTATTTGTTTTTTCACGCTATATACACATAAAAATGGATTAACCCTAAATTGGATTAACCCTATAAGCTTTCTGGATCCAATCCAATCTACTGCTGGCGAGTCCAGGTGATAGCGACTTGCCTAAGCCCATCGTCTGCCGCCCTGTCAGGGGACCTTCGGACGTTCCGAACGGGGTATATCGGACGTTCCGAACGGGGTATATCGGACGTCTGGCTTACAAGGTCCCCGAGACGGTCGGTGCATCTGGTGCTCCCGATGCACCGGTTAGCGGAGGGGGGCTTCTCTTTCGAGGGGCCCCTACCCGGAGACGGTGTTTGTTCTCTGGGATCAGAGCTGTCGGCGGGGATGGGGGCAATATGTACAATGATACCCTGTCCTTGCCATCGGCAGCGTGGTGGAGCACACAGGTCGTTTTAGTCGGTGCGACATAGCCGCCGCTTATCCCCGTCGGGCGGCGGTACCCATAAGGGGTTTTTTCCTGTATAAAAAAACCCTAAAAGCTAGACATAAGCTGTCATGGACTTTTATTTAGAACTTTTAGAGGGGAACAATTTTGTAGTATATGATTCTTAAATAACTTTCACCGTTTACTTAGCGCACGCAAGGAAATCTTTAAATTTTGCCGTTCTCGTAATATTTTTTATTGCTACTCCTCTCCTATTCATCTTAGCGTGATGTTATATATCCTTCCCGATAAATGGACTCTCTTACACTGAATTAATTTTTCAAATCTAGTAGTTCCTGAGATTAGCGCGTTCAAACAATCAACCAATGAAACAAACAAACTCTTTAGCTTTATACATTAGTATATAATATTTCACCTCACCTCAGAGGCGGTGGCTGCGGCTCCGACGTGATGATGAGCGGTGGAGGACGTGGTGCTGGAGCGAGCGCCCCACGAGGCACCACAGCCACTATCGATGCTACTGGCTGTTGTTACAAGAACATATATTGAAATTCAAATTCATAATATTCTTTATTCAAATAAAATTTTAAACAAGTGCTTTTTGAATCGTCAAATCTACAACTCTACTGCTGGTTCGGAGAGCTATTCCTACCGAGAAGAGCCAGCAAGAAACTCGGCGGTTGCTTTTCTAAATATATAATTCTTATTACTAGTTACATTTTGTTATTACTGTCTTGTAGTCGAAGAGTAGCTACGTTCACGAATTCTTAGCATCTAAGTATTCTTCAATATTATAGTTTCTTTCTGTATTAGCCTTTTTATTAATAGTGTTGTAAAATGCATGGGCTAACCTTTTAGCTCAATACTCGCGTGCATAGGTGCGCCGGTAACGTTATATACAAGAGGTAACCACTTATACCTACCTGAAATCTTCCTACCACCACGCGCTTTTACCCTACGGGGAGGGCTGAGTTAAGCGGTTAGCCTATAATAATAAAATTATTTTTCTTCTGTTAGTATAGATTCTTGGTGGTGGTGTTTTACAATGCGTGCCATAAGTAATCATGCATGTTTAAGGTATGAGAACGGTTTTTTCTAAACTTAGGGATAAATAATACATAGGAATAAATAATAAAAATAAATATATGGGACACGTACACACACGGTCGTATGTCCCCCAAGTAACTTAATACTTGTGTCATGCTACAAAGACAACTGGTGCATATATACTTATATATTTTTTAAATACATACTTAAATTAAAATATACACCCAGACTCGAGGACCAACAAATTAATTTGTAGAAAATGTTGCCATGATGTGTGGCATCTGTCTGAATAGTACCAACCTTATTTCTTACCGAGGTGTCGTAAAAGGCGACTAAGGTAAGTCGACCCGCCGTGTGGTATCCGGCTGAGTAGAATAGACCAACCTCATTTCTTACCGAGGTTTCGTAAAAGGCGACTAAGATAAGTTGACCCACCTTGCGGTATACGGTTGAGTAAAAAAGACCACCCCCTTTCTTACCGAGGAGTCGTAAAATACGACTAAGGTAAGTTGACGTCAAGCCGGTTGTAAAATACGAAGCCAAATCATGTGATAACATGTGCCGACCCCACCTAGAACGTGATAAGGGCAGGAGAATGATGAGATTTTTCCATAACAAATATGGATTATAGCAAAATCATTACTTTTGCGTTATACAATTCCGCAAAGCAACGCCTACTTTTATAATATTAAATGCTTGAGTTAAATATTTAAGTCCCTCAATCTCATCCCATATTAAAACCCGTGTAGAACAGTTTGCGATCCTTCGTATAAGACGCTGAAATTCTTAATACGGTGAAGTCAACATCAAAGTGGAGGAAAACAAATAGCATCCCCCTTCTTATACTGAAGATTAAAAGGCGCCCAAGTTTAGAGCGTTTACGTAAATGTACCGAAATTAGAGTCTTGTTTTTCGTTTCGCAAACGAGTAGCGTCGCTTACACGTATTAATTGCAACGGAAACTAAGTTTAAATTTAAATTACGAAATTGGACATAGTTGAGATGCTGCTATGTTTAGAACCATTTGTTGCTGTTTGTGAACGAATAGTGTATAAACATGTATTTAAATCTTATTAACAAAGATAGATAAAAAACTTTATTGCACAAACACATACAACACATAAAAATAAAGGCGGACTTAAAAATAAATCTTAATAATTGGTCTTTTCATATGTAGCGTAAATTTTCATTAAAGGGAACTTTCACCGAGGATTAAAAGAGAGTAAATAAGTGTTTCGATTTTCTTTATACAAGGTACATCCGTACGACATTTAATTGACATTTTAGGTACCTATCACCTTAAAACCCTACATAAAAAATCAGTCAATTTGTCACTGAACCTTTGAAACTCACTGTCAAGTCAAGTAACTGAAGTATTTTAGCCACAGGTATTTTTTTACATTTTTAAAAAGAAACTTAATGTATAAAGATCAATGACCGTACCCTAACACGTAATTCCAAATAATGTAATACGCCATACCTTGATCTAATAATTAAGTAATAAAGTGCGAGTGAGACAAAACAAAAATGTTACTGTTTTCTCCTATAGCGCGCGACCCTAGGTCAGTAAACCATTATAATCAAAGCCAGTTTTCAAATAAATTATATTTATTTTGTTCGAATATATATTTTTAAAACTATATTTAAGAAGATAGACAGATCCGCAGATTTATTTAATGTCGTATCATTGTTACCACTTGTATAAGAAATTAATAAAAAAAATAATTACTTAAAGCAAAATAATTCTATCATAACTTCTGTAACATATAACTAACAGAACATATCTTTGATATTTAAATGAGTTAATCTTGTATGTATGTATATATAAATATATACATATGTAAATATATATATATATATATATATATATATATATATATATATATATATATATATACATGTAATTTAAGTAAAAATTTTCGCAGATACTACAGATTTAAAATGCCGTGAGTAGGCCGCGCTTCGCCCTATAGCACTTCGAATATAGCAGCTATATGTCGTTCTTTCAAGAGTTTGTTTAATGACAAGAAAGCTGTGAATGTTGTATATAAAGACATTCTGTAATTAAGTGTAAAAATAAAATACATAGGAAAAATATAAAAAAAAATAAGTAAAGTGTTGTAGGTATATGAATTTGGATATTCCAAAGATAGCAGGAAATCTTCTTGGTACAGGGGAGAGGGGAACTGATTTTCTCCCAATTTAACGCTTGCGGGCCACGGGCAGTAAGGAATAAATCTAAACTACTGGATCGATTCTAATCATTTTTTTTCACTGAGTGACATGGGCTATATATTTTATACCCGTGCGAAGCAGGGGCAGGCCGCTAGTTTATAATATAAGTAGGATAGGATTTACAAGAAATCTTAATTAATTTTACAACTTGTGGTTTCTCTGATCAAGTTATTTTAGTGTCAGTACTTACATAAGTACTTCGAAACAACGCAATAGTCCAACAATACGGTATCCAGTATTATTAGATTGCGTTTGTTTACACAAACCCACCTTGTAACAGTTATAAATCAAATTTTATTATACCCTCCCGACAGACGAATGCCCGTGTTTTGTTTATTTTTTCAAAATCTATGGACAGTGAACAAAGTACTCATCTATTGTTGGTGATTCCAGTACCAGATTACAAAACTCTGTAGTAAGTAAGTAACGGCCTGTTACTATCCCACTGCTGGGCATAGGCCTTCTCTCTCCATTTTTGGAGAGAAGGGTTGGAGCTAAGACCTACCACGCTGCTCCAGTGCGGATTGGTAGGTTACACATATCCCTAGAATTCTCTAGAGATATGCAGGTTTTCTCACGATGTTTTCCTTCACCGAAAAGCGTGTAATAAATTGCAATTATCAATTAGACACATAAGTTTTAATAGAAAAACTCATTGGTGTCTGCCCGGGTTTGAACCCATGATCGTCTCTAGAGATTCACACGGTCGCACCGCTAGGCCATCACAGCTCAGTACTTTTCAAAAAGTAATGATAATAATCCGCGATGATTGGAAAAATATGTAATAATAAACGTAGAGTGACGAGGTGTCGTAAAAGGCGACTAAGGTTAGTAGATCCGCCTTGTGGTATTCGGTGGAGTAGAACAGACCACTCTCATTTCTTATTGACATGTCGTGATAGGCGACTAAAGTAAGTTGACACACCGACAACCGCTTGAGTACAATAGACCATCCCCTTTCTTATCAAGGTGTTGTAAAATACGACTAAGATAAGACGACGTCAGGCAGGCGGCCGGTCGTAAAATACGTAGCCAAATTATGTGACAACATGTTCATAACATGTTTCATCGAGCTTTAAAAAGCAAACGTTACAAATTGCATTAGTAAAGCAACCGACGTTATGCAATTTTTTCATGCTATTGGCAATGTTTTGGTAACAAAGATAAAATTCATATAAAACTCTCTACGACTCTTCCTGACATCTTTTGACGAGTAATAACATTTTTATTTTAAATTATTTATAGAATTAGGCGTTACTTTGCGGAGATCCATAATACAAAAGTAATAATAAAATATTTTGCTATAATCCGCGAAGAAGTAAAATCGCAAAGCTTTGCGATTTTGGTCGTGGAGTCTATCTCCTGATGATGCTTCGGTTGCGGGGCGAAACGATTGTTGAGTTTGCGATAGTGAACGTATATAGTGCTTGTGTATTGTGGTGGCGGCGGTGGAGGTATGTGCATGTGTTTTTACGAATCCTGCATGTATCAGGTATGATAACCGATTTTCCACTTACATTTAGCATTATATATATTTTCTATTTTACTTCTTCGCGGATTATAGCAAAATAATTTTATTATTACTTTTGTATTTTTATTTTTATTGGGAACAACGAATTGCTTTACGACCATTGTTCATTATGTGTATTTTAACCTTTATCTTTATCTATATAAAAAAACTATATAATAATCTAATTAATCCATCTATATATATCTGGTTCTCTTTCTCAAGAGCACCGGATATGACCATCCATTTTTTTTCTTTTCTTTTTCATATTGCATCTTTATATCTTTAAAAAAATTACCAAGCAAGGCTCGGTCACCCAGATACTAATAATAAATGAATTTATAAATAAAAATATCAAAGAAAAACATCATCTTTCTGCCCTTATCCCACTGTAAGTGGGGTCGGCACAACATTTTATAAACATGCTGTCACATGATTTGGCTGCGTTTTTACGACCGGCCGCCTACCTGACGCCAACTTACCTCAGTCGTATTTTACGACACCTCGGTAAGAAAGAGGGTGGTCTATTCTACTCAGCCAGATACCACACGGCGGGTTGAAATGCCTTACTCGCATTTTACGACACCTCGGTAAGAAATGAGGGTGGTACTATTCTATTCAGCCGGATACCACACGGCGTAAAAATATCAAAGAAAAATAAATATATATAGTATAAATCACGTGACACGTATTCTTACGTAAAGGTAAGAATACGTGGGGTTAATTTTAAAATAGCAACTGAGCGCCACAATGTTACAAATTAGCGATTAATGTTGCGTGGAAGTTATATATTTAAATAGAGAAATCGATTACAATATAAAAGGTATGGACTTTAAATGGTTTATTATTCAATATTTTCAGTTTTGCAAGTTTGAAAACGCTTGCGATAATCAATCAATTTGCAATGGATGCAGCGCTATAAGGTATCAAGGCATCTTGTAGCCGCTTGAGTCTGGACACTACTAAAATCCACACTAGATTCAGACCAGATTTTACACGCTCATTAAAAATTTATTAAAAAAAGTTGGAATCACAAAATAAATAAAGGCTAGATACACCTATGAATGAATAACGAAATCACATTAATTAAGACGCAATAAAACTACTAGATTTAACCATAATAAGAAATTGCATCGATGAAGTTATAGATTTAAGCGTTACTTTACGGGGATCTACAGGACAAGTTAAATTATATTAAAGTGACCCCACAGTAGAAAAGACAATATTAATATTCTCTCTACTAGGTAAAGATTCATATGACGTTTATGTCTAGCTCTGTAAAGGATGGCAATAAGAAGCCGAATTAAAGACAAAAGCAAACTATATATATAGAAATCAATATCTCATCATCATTCTCTTACCCTTATCCCACCTAAGTGGGGTCGGCACAATATATCTTCTTCTTCCATTCTCCTCTATCATTCGTCAACTCTGGTGCCACTTCTTTAATATGCATATCATTTTTCTCACAATCCAACCATCTCTTTAGGCCTCCCTCTAGGCACATATCCATCCACATTCAAATTTAACACACGTTTGGTCACATGATTTTCATCCCACCTCATTACATGTCCATACCATCTTAATCTTGCACTTCTCGTCTTTTCTATTCTATTCCAGCTACCAATATCTATGAGTTAAAAAGTAAAAAAGGCAAAGGTGTTCCAAGGTCTATCTGTGAAAGGCATTTTAAGGCGTATTTTAAAAGACTGAGCAGCAGTCATGATTAACACGAAAAATCTTGTATTTAAAAGTTCACGTCGTGTTTACAAAGCACTGGATGCCCTCAGGGAGCTGCCTAAATACGTCCAAATGTAAATTACAAAGTAGGGCACAGTTAAAATGTTGCTTACGAGATCGTAAAACAAGAGATTTACTAATAGCCCGCCGTTTTACATCCAAAGTTGGTAACGTAAATATTGTTTTAGAACGAGCTGTGAACATGGTCTCAATTTATAAGATTGTGTATAACACTTTCTCTCTCATATTTAGGAATTTTAATAGCTGTATGAAGCAAATATTATTAGTATGTAGAAAAAGATAAGGATAGGATAGATCATCATCGTAACTGACTGACTCATCATAATGAAATATATTTACTTGTATAGTAACTTCCGAATCAGTGATTGAAAACATTTGACGATTCAAAAGAATAGAAGAAGAAAAAGAATAGAAAGAAGAGAAAAAAGAAATACTTTAAAAAAGAATGACCTTCTGCCAGAAATGAGATAACACCATATAGTGAAGATTTTATTATTCATCATTCTCCTGCCCTTATCCCACTCTAAGTGGGGTTGGAACATGTCGAGTTATGTTAACATCATCATCCTATTTATTTCGTACTATTTATTTTAGGACGTGTCTGACGTTAAATTGCCTAAGTCGTGTAACAGTCTAATCCCTACATTCGAGTTTTAAAAATAAATAATTATTAAAATTTCAATATTTTAGAAAAATCTATAAGTATAAAAATACTTGACTATCCCTCTCTTTTTATATTTTTCCAAATCGGAAGAATATAATAGATAGGAGAGAGATACCACATTGCTAAACTTCTCTACGGAGTTGTTTAAGGACTAGGTGTTAAGATCGAGTGAGTGATCTTTCTGTTGGCTATAACATATCCTATGAAGTAATAACTTAAAATATAAAACCTGTTCGTGTATCGTACACTTATATTCAATAATTATATTAATTTATGCCTGCTTTACGCCTCCAAACTGATGACAAACAACTATTTTATATTATAACAAATGATATTTGACAATGAACCTCTCTGTTGAGCAAAGTGATATAAACTACGAATGTAGGGTCTGACGGCTCGTTCTATATTAAAGAATATGATATATTGAAATATTATTATAAAACTATAATGTGATTATTATCACATTATTTTATTCTATTTAAGGTTTTATTTAACTCCTTTAGATTGATGGACACAAAGCCTCTGACGCTCTAAAAGAATTTGAGTTATTACAATCACAACGTAGTACGGGTCCTAGCCACTTAGACGAATCACGAGCCAAAATATATATTAAGAGTGCTAGCGCCTTCGGCGCGTTTTTATGCGTTACGCTGTTGTAGTGCGAGCGCTCTAGCGGTGGTTAAGAAATATAATTTATATTTTATAGACGAGTAAGGTGGATTTAGTTACAGTCGCCTTTTACAACACCACGGTAAAAAAAACTACGGTGAAGTGACGTTTTTATTATTAAAATTTAATTTAATGTAATAAAAATTAGAACTTACTCTATGATGAAGCCTTTCTTCAATGATAGTGGGCGACGGTGGCGATGGTGGCGTGGTGTCCTCGCAGAGCGCCCCAAAACCATCATGACCTGCTTCTGCCAAACCTCGCTCCAGCTCTATTGGATCAGCCAACAGCCTTGATGGTACTATCGGTGCTTGAGATGCGCCCAGCGACTGTATACAAAACATTGATATAAGTTAGTAAGTAAGAAAGAAAGCGACGTGACATGTGGGAAGCAATCCCAGGTTATGAACATTTTTGGTCCGCCCGTTACCATTACGCTATCACAGCTTTATATTTGACAGCTTTGAGCTGATCATTTGATTTCTGTTCAACTTTGCATTTTTGCATTTTTGCATTTGCATTTTTGCATGCTGTTTAGCATTTTTTCAGTGTCCAAAAACAGGGATAAAACAACATTGTTTTTAAATGAAACCTAGCTAGATCGATTTTTCGCCCCTCATCGTTGAAGTCGAGGTTTCCGAAGGAGAGAGAAAGAGAAAAAAAAAATAATAAGGCAGGTGGGGCTCGATCCTTGGTATTTTCACCTCTCTAGACCGCCCGTTCCCCAAATGAACTACTATGACTTTAAAGCGAAAAATTGTAAATGTATTCAACGTAAATTTCAAAAAATTTTAGAGCCCGAAATCAGGGTGATTTTTTTAAAATAAAACTTATCTAGATCGGTTTTTCTCCCCCACAACCCTGTACATGCTGAATTTCAGTTAAATCGTTGGAACCGTTTTCGAGATTTCGAAAATATTTATATTATAACTCATTTAGATATTAATGATAAACTGCAACCAATAAATGAAACAACAAAGACTCTGATCATAGGTTCAGAGGTAGATAGATAGATAGAAATTCTTTATTGCACACACATTACATACCACAAGGTACAAAAAGAAAGAAACTTAACTAAAGAAGCAAAAAGGCGTGCAAAGGCGGTCTTATTGCTAAAAGCAATCTCTACCAGACAACCTTTGATGAATAAAAGAAAGAAATCGTAATATAAAAATAAGATGGGTGCATCAACAATAACAATCGACATGAACAAGTATAATAACTATGAATCTAAACACACATATATATAATAAATACTATATACATACATATAGATAATAAATATACGATACGCAATACACATAAATCCGCCGCGTGGTATCCGGCTGAATAGAATAGTACCACCCTCATGTCTTACCGAGGTGTCGTAAAAGGCGACTAAGGTAAGTCGATCCGCCGTGTGGTATCCGGCTGAGTAGAATAGACCAACCTCATTTCTTACCGAGGTGTCGTAAAAGGCGACTAAGGTAAGTTGACCCACCGTGTGGTATCCGGTTTAGTAGAATAGACCACCCTCTTTCTTACCGAGGTGTCGTGAAATATGACTTAGGTAAGTTGACGTCAGGCAGGCGGCCGGTCGTAAAAACGCAGCCAAATCATGTGACAGCATGGTTATAACATGTTGTTCCGACCCCACTTAGAGTGGGATAAGGGCAGGAAGATGATGACGCAATACACATAAATAAATAAATTTATATATACACTAATATATATAATTAGTACTAGGTACCAAAAAAAACGCTTAGTGTCAAGTCATCTTAAAAAAAAATATCTTATTTGTCACGCAAAACGAATACCTTTAACGATAGTGTCGGTCATTAAAACATGACCGGCACACAAAGCGACCGATATCCGGATAATGCCAATCCACCTGTCACACCGGAAACGCCCCGTAAGCAATTACATTCCCACCGATCCAAATAAAATTGGGTACTAGTCGATAAATGGCTCTACATTATTCAGTAAACAACGTTATCTTATATTAAAATTAACGAGGTAATGTGTTCTTTTTACTTTACCATTTTATGGTATCCGGCTCAATAGAATAGATCATCCTCATTTCTTACAGAGTTGTTGTAAAAGGTGACTAAAGCAAGTTGACGTAAAGCAGGTGGCCGTAAAATACACAGCCAAATTGTGTGACAACATGTTTATAACATGATGTGTCGACCCCACTTAGAGGGGGATAATTGTAGGAGGATAAAGTAAAAAAGAACACATTACCAGAGACAAAACCAATATCCGGATAATCTGCCTTTATTACAAAACGCAAGTAATTACAATCGAGTCCGGTTAAATAAAGCCGGTCGCTTTACACTCGCAGTATTTGCGGTTAGCGGACTAACCTGACAGTGATTATTTGAACCTCATGGCTTAATAACCAAACTATTACGTATGTCTATTGTAATGTTTGAATGAAGACGAACTGTGACAGACTGAATGCGTTTATTATTCTGTTACCTACATTACACTGTTGCCTCTCTTAAAAATCTAGAAGATCATCGAATATAGCTATAACAATTATTATTTTACATACAAAACATTTTACAACATAAAAAACTTAACTATAGTGTTGGGAACATAACAAATAATCGAATATGTATATCATTCTAATATTTTAACATAATATTATAATTTTATTTAAATTTAAACATACTATTATAATTTTAAATATTTTTTCTTTATACGTGGTCTCAAAGTCATGCCATGTGCGACCTGATTTGGGCTAGACCTGGAAGGTGAATATGCTTTTTCAATTTCATTATCCAATGGTTCACATGGTACTGTTGCTGTGTCAAGAAGAGAATTCTCAGCACTTTTTACGATTTCATTGTCGTGTGCCTTTTCAATATCTATACTGGTTAAAGTATGTCTGGGTTTCCTATAGCTTTTGTTTAATATTTGATCGACATGTCTCTTACAAGTACGATCGTCGCCTGTCTTAACAGTATACGAGACCGGCCCTGTTCTTTGAAGTACCACACCATCTTTCCATTTAATCAAATTATCATTATAATTACGCCCCAGAACACGATCACCGGGGAGCATTTCACGCAGAACACCACCACGGAGTGCCTCTTGGTTAGATTGCTTACCTCGTACTACATCTCGAGTATCTGGTCTCAACAAATCCAATCTGCCTCTCAATCTATGGCCCAACAGTGCTACGGCTGGCTCCTTTTGCGTCGTGCAATGCTCGGTATTCCTGTATGTAAATAAAAATTTACACAGGACTTTGTCGAGGTTTTCGTTTTCCACGAGTGCCTTTTTCAATACTAACTTGATTGATACATTTTCAGCCGCACCGTTGCTAGACGGGTGATATGGAGCTACCAAAATTCTCTTGATACCGTTTTTATTTAAGTAAGACAAGTAATCAGACGAAGAAAAAGGTGGACCATTGTCACTGACCAAGCATTTCGGTAAACCAAAACGAGAGAATATCTTACGGAGGCATGCTATGACGGCAGCTGCTGAAGTGGTGGGTACTGGTTCCACTTCCAACCATTTGGAGTGCGCGTCCAAAATCACAAGATAATATTTGTTGCGGAATGGACCCAAAAAATCTACATTAAGTCTCACCCACGGTTGGTCCGGCCAGTCCCACGCGTGCAGCGGCGCGGGCGGCGGCTGAGCGCGCTGAGCACTGCACGCGGTGCACTCGCGGCACACACGCTCTATAGCTGCGTCTAGCCCGCTCCACCATACGTAGTTCCGAGCTAGCTGTTTCATCTTGACTACACCCATGTGCCCTGAATGCAGTTCACCTAACACAGTCTCCTGTAGGCTGGCGGGCACCACGACCCTGTAGCCCCATACCAAGCAACCCTGCTCCAAAATTAAACTATCGCGTCTTATGTAATATTGTTTAAATTTTTCATTTTCTAATTTTGTAGGCCACCCGAATTTTACAAAGCCGACTATTTTGTTCAATGTAGTATCCTTAACGGTTGCGTTTTTAATTTCATGGAATGTTACGGGTAATTTATCCTCTATGAAATGAAAATAACATTTATCTGAGCTATCCCCCCGCATCGCACTCTGACTGTCCGGTGACCGAACTAAAGGTAAACGTGACAACGCATCGGCGAAACAATTTTTCGAGGAAGAAATAAATTCTATATCAAAATCATAAGCTGCTAACCGTACAGCATACCTCTGTATTCGACTCGCTGCCGTTTGCGGGATACCTTTATTTTTGCCAAATATGTAACTTAACGCTCGGTGATCGCTGCGCAAAATAAAATGCCGACCATAAACGTAATGGTGGTGCCTACTAACGCCAAAAACTATAGCTAACGCTTCCTTATCCAACTGTGAATAATTACGTTCGGCATCGTTCAGCGTGCGCGACGCACAGCTGATCGGCCGCTCGCTGCCGTCGGGGTAGCGGTGCGCGAGCACGGCCCCCAGCCCGTACGCGCTGCTGTCCACCGACAGCAGCAGGGGCAGCCCCGCGTCGTAGTGAGCCAGCACCGGAGAACTACTCAGCAGTTTTTTAACCTTTTTAAAAGCATTTTCACATTCCAGACTCCACTCCCATTTTACCTGTTTCTTAAGTAAATCATACAAAGGTTTCAAAACAGAGCTCATATTAATACAAAACTTATTGTAAAAGTTAACGAGACCTAAAAAACTTTTTAATTGAGTGACGTCTTTTGGCGAAGGCGCTGCCAGAATAGCCTCAATCTTATTACTGTCTGTGTGAAGACCTTCTTTATCAATTCTGTAACCTAAATATGATACACTACTATCTTTAAAAAATTCACACTTGGCCCAATTTACTCGTAACCCGGCCTCTTTTAACCTAGTTAACACCGCTCGTAAGTTTTTAAAATGCGTCTCCCTATCCTTCCCAGTGATACAAATGTCATCCTGAAAAGCTACTGTAGAAGGTAATCCACTTAAAGTTTCTTCTATTAATTTTTCGAAATTTTCCGGTACACATTTTATTCCGAAAGGGAACCTTTTGTAAACAAAAGTACCTAAATGTGTAGTTATAGCTGTCATGGGCTGCGAGTCTTCCGTTAGCAATACTTGCTGATAGGCGTGGGATAAATCCAGTTTAGAAAATTGTTCTCCACCCCCTAGTGTAACAAATATATCGTCAATTCTCGGAAGAGGATAGTGAAAGTCTTTTAAAAGAGGATTAATAGTTATTTTGTAATCGCCGCATATGCGGATATCGCCATATTTTTTAATAATAGGCACGATAGGAGTACCATAATCCGACCGCTCGACTTTATAAATGACGTCATCACGTTGCAGCCGCTCCAACTCGCGCTCAACAGGCGCGCGGAGCGCGAGGGGCAACGGCCGCGCCTTCACGAACACGGGAGTTTTATCCGCGAGATGTAACTGCATTCGACTTTTATATGTCCCAAGCCCATCAGCAAAAACTTCAGGAAACTCCTTACGCAACAATTCTATAGAATGGTTAACATATTTCTCGGATAAATTATAAAAATTACTTACATCTAATTGCAAGCGTCTTATCCAGGTGCGACCCAGCAAAGGAGGACCACCATTTTTGATTACATACAACGGCAACTTTTGTGACATAGACTGATAACTTACATTAACTATAATATAGCCTAATGGTTCTATTACATTCCCCGTATATGATTTCAACCGTATATTTTTATGCTGTAATTCTATATTCCCGAAATATTTATCGTAATAATATTTAGAAATCGCGGAAATTTTACTACCAGTATCTATTTCAAATTTTACATAAGATTCTTCTACTTTTAATTTAATATAGTACGGACCATCCTTGCCCCCGCAGTCCATATTATAAAAGTCTAAGTCACTATCGTCCGATTCATTTAAAAAAAACTGACCTTTCGACTTCTTTTGTTGTACCGTATCACTGCACTTATCGACACTTTTACACATCACTTGAATATGACCTTTTTGTCCACAATTATTACACGAATAATACCTAAACCGGCACCTCGAGCCGGCATGCCCGGGGCGGCCACAGCGCGGGCAGGCGCGGGCCGCACCCTCGTCGTGCGCCGCGCCCGCCGAGCCGCCGCCGCGCTCCACGCGCCGCCGCTCCCCGCGCGGCACCGCGTTGACTCGATGCACTCCTTCCGCTGCGAGCCCGCCGCTGGCGCCGCACGCCGCCTCCGCCGCGTGCCTCTCCGCCGCCTCGAGCGCCAATGCGAGCTCGATTGCACGTTTGTAATCGATGTCCCGCTCGGCAAACAATCTCGACCTCATGTCTTCATTACGAAGGCCGGAAACAAATTGATCCCTCAAGTTGATCTCGAGAGTGTCGCGAAAATTACAGTGTTTCGCTAAATGCTTCAAACTCTGCAAATATTCACTTACAGTTTCTCCTTGTAACTGTTTTCGTTGCCGGAACATGTGTCGTTCCGCGATTTCCGACCTCTGCGGTTCTAAATGATCTTTAATTATTTTTTCAAGTTCGTCAAAAGATTTATCTTCTGGTAAATCCGGGTTGCACAAATCACACATTAACTCATAGCACGAAACACCAACATGAGTCACCAACGTGGCTACGTGCAAGTCCTCACTAATATTGTTTAAGGCAATAAATTGTTTTATTCGCCGACAATATGCATCCCAGTTATGGGAACCGACTTCAAAATTCTCAATCTTCCCGATAGGCATCTTTACGACTTTAAAATCTATAATTAAAAACACCGACTGCGCCAATGTAATGTTTGAATGAAGACGAACTGTGACAGACTGAATGCGTTTATTATTCTGTTACCTACATTACATCTATCTTTGCCAAATAAAAAATTAACGGGTAACACTCCGAAAGTACCAGCCAGTGTTGCCAGCCCTAAGAAACTAAAATACGGTACCTTACCAATAAAAAAATGGTAGTTAAAGTAAAAAAAGGCAGATTTCTTTCTTTAGACATATAATATCTACTTTTATTATTGACCAGAAGTCATAATATATTAGTGCCTAGGTAAACGAGACATGATCGGAATTTTTTTTTAATTAAAAAAAATAAGGTTGGCAAAAACAAGCACTTGATCCCAGGGATTTTTTATTGATTGTTCTCCACTGACCTAGTATAACTTTTCAAATGACAGCAAAAATAGTATTTTCTATGTCAATTTTAGCAATTTCCCAATGCCTGAAAACAGCGATGAAACGACATTTTGTTTAAATAAAACCTAGCTATACACTGTCCATTATATTAACCATCTTTTGACAGATTGACGATTTACATATTTAGTGATGTCCTAAAGATTCTCGTATGCGATACCATTCCGATTATAGTACCTACTATCATTAATCGAATTACGTACCTAAGTAATTCGATTAATGATAACCTACGTAAACTAATAACAGATATAGAAATCAACATTTTGATTTAATATTGCCTTAGTTTTTTGAAAATAAATTTTAATCCGTGTGTATTTATTATAATCATAAAAAATATATTATACATCAACTGGCAACATCAACAGACCTTCCGCTCGGCCGCCATTTTGACGTGATCTGTCACTCTCAACGAAACGCCCGTGATAGTCACACGCATTTACGTTCGCTGAGTGTTCTCTCGCATCTGTTACACCTTGAGTTAAGTAGCTTTATTCCTCGGAAAAACTTTTGTGAAACTTATATTAATTGATCGTGAAACTGCCGAAAGGACGTGTGTTGAAAGCACAATCGAGACAGTTAGTGTTAAAACTTCATGAGTATTTTGAGCAAGAAAATCAAAATGGCGGACCTCTTATACCTATCACGAAAGTCCGTGTTGCAGCCGCGTTGGGGATCAGTCTATCAACTGTGACTAAAATCACTACTGATGCCTACGGCAGGAGCGGCTTGGAGCAAAACAAACCATCTACACCAAAAAGAAAGCGCCGGGCTCATAAGGTGACAGCTGTTGATGACTTTGACGCTGACGCTATTCGTCGTCATGTATATGATTACTACTTGAGAAAAGAAATTCCAACTTTGAGAAAACTTATTGTTTCTTTGAAAAGAAGTGGTCTATTTCATGGTGAAAAATCTTCTTTGGTCAAAGTTTTGAACACAATTGGCTTTTCATATAAAAAGTTAAATAAAAGAAAATTATTAATGGAACGCACAGATATAGCTATAGCACGTTGTGATTTTTTAAGAGAGGCAAAGAAAATACAAGATTGGGCAAATATTGTTTTCACGGATGAAACATGGCTCAACGCTAACCACACACTATCTCGTTTCTGGACTGATGATACTGCTGATTCCACTTCCTCAGTACCAATGGGAAAAGGTGAGCGCCTAATCATTTGCCATGCAGGTACAGCAAAAGGATTTGTACAAGACGCACTGTTGGCATTTAAATCGAAGAAATCAAATGACTACCACGAAGAGATGAATGCAAATGTGTATGAAGAGTGGTTCAAAAAAATGCTCATTTCATTGGAAGAACCATCAATAATTTTTATTGATAATGCGCCCTACCACTCCCGTCAAATTGACAAAATGCCAACACAGGCTAATAAAAAGCATGAAATAATTAATTGGCTTCGGGACAATGGAGAAAATGTGGACGACTCAATGTTAAAAGTTGAATTAATAAAAATATTAAAAACCAAAAAGAGAGCAAAACGCTATGTAATCAATGAAATGGCAGCAGAATATGGCCATACTGTTCTTCGGATTCCTCCATACCACTGCCAGTACAACGCAATAGAACTTATATGGGCACAAGTAAAAGGGCATGCTGCGAGATGCAATACAAGCCCCCCATTCACAGCGAATAAAATGTTGCAATTGCTAAAAAATGCTTGCACCCACGTAACGGCCGAGAACTGGGCAAGTGTGGTGGAAAGAACTAAAAGAGTAATATTCTCTGATTGGGAACGTGATATTGCGTTTGATAATATATTATCTACACAAGAGCTAATAATAACTGCTACTGAAGACTCCTCATCGGAGGAGTCTAGTGTTGATTATCATTCCGACGACTCGTGCTAATAAAATAAATTAAAATATCCTGATTGTTTTATTTGTATTCATGTATTAACTAAGAAGAAAGTAAAACTTTATATAATGTTATTAAATGTCTTTTAATACTCGTAACATCGATTTCTACCGATTATTTTTAATCTGTGGCATAATCGTAGTAACTATTATGTGTGACATCACTAAGTGGGCGGTACCCATCCATAAAGTACAAATATTATTTGTATGATATTTGTACGTAAGCAATACAAAACTTAATGAGCGTGAGCTGTCAAAAGACTGATAATATGATGGACGCAGTATAGATCGATTGCCCCAAAAAACTCTGTACATACTGAGCCATTTTCGAAATTGGGAAAAAGGGGTGGCAAAAATGGGGTAGATATTACAACCTCTTTTTTGCTTTTTTAAATCTTTTTTGCATTTTTTTATTTAAAAAAAAATTACCGAACACGGTTCGGTTATCCAGATACTATTTTCTTAATAATAATTAAATTACTGAAAAATATTCAAGTGGCAAAAAAGGGCTGTCACCACCCCAGATATCACCCGATTTTGTGGTTTTTTGAAATATTTCTTTCCATTTTTTGTTTAATTACCGAGCATGGCCCGATTACCTAGGTACTATTTTCTTTTACCTTTCGACAATATTCATCTTAGAACCAAATTTAATAAGATTAAAACACTTTAAGGTAATTAATATCTCCCGAGGCTTTATTACTAGGGAAAAATACAGCAAAGGTAAATGATAACGCATTTACCGTGAGCCAAAGCAAGCAATATACGGGTAATATCAATTTACCTGTCACACCGGAAACAGGACATGTCGCAATTACACCGCATCCGATCCAACGAATCGCAAACCTTATTACGCTAATGAAATTCACAATATTTGCTATCAATTAATTGAACATGAAGTAATCAATTATCATAAAATGCGTGCCATACAATACAGCATTATTACAGTATTTTTAAAAGCTTTTATTTAATTTGCCGTGTGAATGCGAAGGTGGAATCTTGCAAGTTAAACTTACCCATTTCCCGGTGACTGATTAAGCTGAAATTTAACATATTGGTACAGTCCCGATGACAATGTATTTTTTATGTTATATGTTAAGCATGACCTTATTCTGCTATATGTTGCTATATGTATGTTATATGTTAAGCATGACCTGATTCTGCTGCTAGAATCAGCTCAACAGTTAACAGTAAAATTGTACAGTAAAAGCTTTCATTTATAAAAAGTTTATTATATTTTACTTATTAAAATATAAGTAGGAATCAGAAAAACTCAAATGTCATTTGTTGATTGTAAATCAGCAGAAATGTGATTCACAAGTGGAACGGACATATTCAAATGACATTTCTATAGTTTAATACCGGGTATACTGGCAACGCGGTCATCACGTGGCCAATAGCAAAAATAGGGACTTGTAAGATAAGACAACAACAACAAGATCCTGGTTGTTACCAAGACAAGTTATGACACGATCTAAACATGTGCGTGTTTAATAACCGTCTGAGTCAAGCTGTTTAACAAGACTTGCTATGCTATGGCTAACTGAGCTATTACTACTCACAATCAAGCCCTAATTGTTACTTTTGATCACGTGACAGCCCCGTTTCCGGCATTTTCTGTATTAAACAACTGTAGAAACGATATTCGACTATGTCTGTTTCTAACAAGTGTGATTTGCAAAAAACGCATATTCTTTTGAAATCCTACATCTTATCCTATCCTACTTCCTATAAATGCGAAAGTTTGTGAGTATGGATGTATGTTAATCTTTCACGGCGAATCCGCTGAACCAATATGAATGAAATTTGGCACAATTATTCTTTATACACTAAAATAACATCATCTTCCTACCCTTATCCCACTCTAAGTGGGGTCGGCACAACATGTTATAAACATGCTGTCACTTGATTTCGCTGCGTTTTCACGACCGGCCGCCTGTCTGACGTGAACTTACCTCAGTTGTATTTCACGACACCTCGGTCAAAAAGAGGGTGGTCTATTCTACTAAACCGGATACCACACAGTGGTTCAACTAGCCTTTGTCGCCTTTTACACTGAAATAACATATAGGGTATAAAAATCCTGTTAATTCTACAGGAATATGATGACATTGAAAATCGCCATCTATTATCGTTCTATCACACGCCAACAGTCCACGCGAACGAAGTCGCGAGTAAAAGCTAGTATAACATAAATAGTGTTTGAAACTATACCGATATGTGAAGATATTGGGCTAGTTTCAATAAGAACGTATAAGAACCGTGCAAACTTTATTACTACAAGTAAGTTGGCTCGGATACATTTCTGGGCACAATAACTTGCAGGTTACGGCTCGTCGACAAACTAAGATGGCCGCTCGCCAAAACTAGATATAAACATTTCACTCCAAAGCACTGGGAAATTGGGAATTATTATGGATATTATTCACAGTTATATATTATTGAAAGAAAGTAATTATACATAAGTTAGAAATGAAGTCTAAATTCAATTTAAGATCAATAAAAAAAAATTAACGATAGCCGTGTGGTATCCGGCTTAGTTCTAATAGTACCTCCCTCATTTCTTACCGAGGTGTCGTAAAAGCCGACTAAGGTAAGTGAACCTACCGTGTGGTATCCGGTTTGGTACAATAGATCACCCTCCTTCTTACCGAGGTGTAGTAAAATACGACTAAGTTAAGTTGACGTCGCAGGCAGGCTGCTGTCGTAAAAAGCGCAGCCAAATCATGTGACAGCATGTTTATAACATGTTGTGCCGACCCCACTTAGAGTGGGATAAGGACAGGAGGACAATAAAAAAATTAACGAGTGCGTTTAGGGAATCACGGCTGGCACCTAACTGTGCACCAACACATTTCACTATAAAATCCAAACGAAAGAATAATTTTACCACCAGTTCGGAACACTAATCCACTTGAGAAGAACTGCCAAGAAACTCAGTGGTGGCCCCCATCAGGAATAGCAATTCTTTAAGGTTAGATTCTAATAACACGAAGTACAAAAGAGGTTTCCCAAACACGTCTACCTCCTACGAATGTCGCACGCCAAAAGAGAACGAACGATTTTTTTTTCCGGACACTAACAAAGCTGTTAGTCCTAAGGCTTTTACAGCTTCACCGGGAGAGTCGGCAAGCGCAGAAGCATCGCCGGGGGTTGAGGTGTGAAAAACTGCGAGTGCGGGTCTCGAAAGAGGCCCGCAGCTGGAAGCGTCGCCTTAAGAGTGCCTCCCGGAGGCCGGACCTTGGCTTAAAGCGACGCGCTGTGAAGGACTATATCGGACTGTGGAAGAACGAATGACGTGAGCCGTTGGCATATAGGTCATTACTCCTTAGAAGATCTTTATTCCTAACAATAAGTTATTCATCATTAACCTCCTGCCCTTATCCCACTCTAAGTGGGGTCGGCACAACATGTTATAAACATGGGAACACATGATTTGGCTACGAATTTTACGACCGGCCGCCTGTCAAGTTACCTTAGTGATATTTTACGACACTTCGGTAAGAAAAAGGGTGATCTATTCTACTCACCAGATACCACATGGCGGGTTAACTTACCTTAGCCGCCTTTTACGACACCTCGGTAAGAAATGAGGGTGGTCTTTTCTACTCAACCGGATACCACATGGCAATTATTTTCACACGTAAAGCATATTAAATTTAGAAGCTTATTTGGACGATAAAAATGCCGGGAATTGAAAATACTTTCAGCTTCATAGAAGCGGTTTAATAATGTAAATTGAAAATGTTTTAAAGATTGACCGCCGAATTTCTCGCTGTTTCTTCTCGGTAAGAGCAACATTCCGAACCAGTTGTAGCTTCATTGGTCATATTGATACTTGACGATTCAAAAATGTTTGAAAGAGCTTATTTGAATAGAGATAATTTTGATTTGATTTACATGTAAAACCAATAACCGATGGCCGATTTTTTTGTTTATCATCCTATAGAACATGGATTTAGTTTTTTATTATGACTTTCATCTGTTATATCTGAAAAAGTTGATTCATACAGTATTTCTATGATGGCGAAAACTTTGATATGTAAATATCGCAATAATAAAAGATAGAAAAAATAGATCCGACTAGATTAAGATTCGGTCAACTCAGAATGGTAGAAGTTTTTACATATATGATATGAATTGTTGGAAGTAGAACGATAAATTGTCTATGAGGAATTTTTTTAAGTTTGGCCTCTATAAGATATGACATTTCTTCATTAGGCACGAAAATGTTATAATTCCACTTATTGACCCGGTATCGAAAAACCAAAATATTTATATTAAAAAAATATTCAAAAGTAATAATGAAATTATTTTGGTACAATCCGCGATAAAGTAAATAGAAAATATATATATAATGGTAAATGTAGATTGGACTATCCGTTTTCATACCCGACATAAGCAGAATTCGTAGAAACACATGCACAAACCTTCACCACCGTCACCACAATGAACAAGCATGGCACCACAATAATGAATGGATTAACAAAACGCAAATGACAGTAGAACAACAAAACATAAATGACAGGCTAAACTTAATTTTATCTTTAGTTAAGTATGGTGAAAATTTTGACAATTATCAAAATATTAGTTAAATATCACTACATAGTATAAAACAAAGTCGCTTCTATATAGGCTATATATTAACCCGTGTGAAGCAGGAGCGGGCCACTAGTTAATATATAAACAAACGGGTCACATCGCGATAATGTATACCTTTGTATAAGGTTCGACGTTTCGGCAGAGTAGCATACAGCGTGGTCACAAACTGACTGACTGTAATATATTTCTAAGCCAAAATAAATATAAATATATGGGACTCTTACACACACGGTCGTCCGTCCCCAAAGTAAGTAACTTAATACTTGTGTTATGGGTGACAGACAACTGGTGAATATATACTTATATATTTTTTAAATACATACTTAAATACAAATATACGCCCTGACTTAAAGACCAACAAATTCATTTATAGAAAATGTTGGCCCTCGGCGGGAATCGAACCCGCGACCCGTAGAGCTGAAGGCAGGGTCACTACCCACTACGCCAACGGGCCAGTCAAAATAATCATATACCTGAATTGTGGGCTGCAAGACGTTGCTGTGCGCCGGCCGTGCGACCAGTAGCCGCACGCACGCACCGCACTGCCGGAGCACGGCTGCGGCCTGCCGAGCGCACATTCCCACCACGCAAACCGCGCCGATCCGAAGCAACATGTCCCCGCTACGCAGACGGCCATCCTGGACAAATAATAATATAAGTCGTGCGTACTTACGAATCATAAAACATTATGAATGTGAAAAAGTTTTTATTTGCTTGTCTTTCCCAAAATTAAGCAACCGATTAAAGCAATTTTAGTATAGACTAGCTATTCTAAGTTTTTCCGCATGAAATCCGAATACCAAAAATAGCCTATATGTTGCTCCACAGCCTTTATAAAACGGCACCCATCCCACTTATGACTATATGCCTCTGGGTATATATCTCTGTTTTCTCTGAGAAGGTTTGGAACTGAGACCTACCATGCTGCTCAATGCGGATTGGTGGGATACATATTATATCCCCAGATATATCTAGAGATATGCAGGTTTCTTCGCGATGTTTTCCTTCATAGAAAAGCGTGTGATAAATTGCAATTATCAATTAGACACAATACAATAGTATATTTGGTAGGAAACCAAAATAAATGAAGAAACCCAACAATATTAACGAGATACGGATAAAGTTATGATTTCGATAAACTAAACTCGTGAATTCCTTGCGGAAACTTTAGTTACTATTAAAAAATAGTCTTGTTTTATTATTTCACTGTACAATTCCACTCGCATTTCTTACTTTTTCTTTAGCATTATTCAAGCAAAAGAATAATTTTAAGAAATAGCTGTTAGTGAAATTTCATAATACAAAATTTATTTTGTTTATGCGCTTTTTAAAAACGCGGATTTTTTTTACAAATTACAGAAATTTCTTTTGTCAGGAACTATATGGAATGATCTGATGATGGAATTATTTTCTATTAATTTTCTACCACAGATCATTCATCATTCTCTTACCCTTATCCCTCTCACTCTAAGTGGGGTCGGCACAATATGTCTTCTTCTTCCATTCTCCTCTATCATTCGTCAACTCTGGTGCCCCTCCTTTAACATGCATATCATTTTTCACACAATCCATTCATCTTTTTTTCGGCCTCCCCCTAGCCATACATCCATCCACATTCATATTTAAAACTCTTTTGGTCACATGATTTTCATCCCTCCTCTTTACATGACCATACCAACTTAATCTCGCACTTCTCGACTTATCTGTAATGGGCGCAACTTTCAGACTTCCCCTAATATACTCATTGCGTATTCTATCAAGTTTTGTCACACCACACATCCACCTTAACATTCTCATCTCATTCACATGACCATTTCTTTCATTCTTTTCATTTATTGCCCAACATTCTGATCCATACATTACAGCAAATATTTTCACCAAACAAAACAAAAAAAAAAAAATTGACTTTGCTTCATTTCAACGATCATTTTGTCCCGTATCCGAAACATCATCAAAATCACTATGATGCATTGCGATTTTGTCGTGGAGTGACATGCTATATGCATGTCGTATATTTAACTCCTAATGATGCTGTTTGTAAACCTGTATGTGTAAGGTATGTGAACGGTTTCTGCTTACTACAAAGATTATCTTAAACTACGGACTATAGAAAAATTCTATGATAACATTTGTTTCCTTCGAATGCTTTTCTTCGACGTGAAAAAAGAAATGAATAAAGAACGGAAATAGCTGAAAGAGAAATCAGACATGCCTGACCAGAGTTGGAAAATGTCTTCCTTTGGCAAGTATCTCTTTCACACCAATAATCCGTCATCACTAGATTTCCAATTATCCGATTAACCTAAAATCCTATTCAACCACTTAAGTAAATTAATTAATAGTTAGTATAACAAGGGGTTTAACAAGCTCTAAGTAGGTTGCGTTAAGCTACAAATCTTATATAAGCTGACTAGCTTGATTATGCCTCATTATTCCCTACATGGAGAGCAATGTCGGCTAGCAAACTGTGACCTACTTGCGAGAGAATATATCAGATAATTGCATTGTTTTAGCAGTAAGTGTCAGTGCAAATTGGCGGATGTGGCAGAATATTTTAAGTTTATATGTTTAATTAGACATATCAATGCTAAGGTAGATTTAAGAGGTATAATATTCTTTATTCAAATAAACTTGTAAACAAGTGCTTTTGAATCGTCAACTTTACTGCTGGTTCGGAAAGCTGTTCCTATCTCGAAGAGCCAGCAAGTAACTCGGTGGTTGCTCTTTTAAAAATATAATTCTTATTACTAGTTACAATTAGTTAAAACTGTCATTCAGAGTTGCTGCTGGCGGGGTCGGGGGCAATATGTAAAACGGTAGCCTGTCCCCGCCACCAACAGCGTGCTGGAGCACTGTCAGGTTTTAAGTCCCCGGGTTTGAACCCGTGACCTCCTCGAAAGAGTCGTACGGTGTTACCGCTGGGCTACCACAGCTTTATCTTACTTATAATTATTTATGACAATGTTTTGCTTAAAGATTTTCCCTGCCAAATTGCTAAGCAGTTTGTCGACAGAATGCTCTCCTTAGGTAAACTATAAATAAAAACTAGCACCTCTATATAGACAGACAGATTTTCATATTTATAATATTAATATTCATTCGTAACACTTACCGGTATATTTTACAATCGACAGAAACATAAAACAATTTCAAAACATAAACCAACATATTTTCTGATCAAAGAAAATACGCATTACGAATATGCGGTGGGTGATTTTAAAAATATCTAATATAAACAGATTCGGAGAGATTCCGAAAATTACAATAACCATGACTAATGCCTGTACATAATGAAAATAGGAAGAGAGAAACAATTTTTGAATTTAGGTTAGTTTTGATGGAGTTAAAAAACTAAAATCATAATATCGAACTAAAAAGTGAACATCATTTTCCTGCAGAACATGTTACAAACATGTTGTCACATGTCTTAGCTTCGCATTTGACGACCGACCGCCTGCCTGACGTCACCTTACCTTTGTCGTATTATAGACACCTCGGTAAGAAAGAGGGTGGATTATTCTACTCAACCGAATACCACACGGTGGGTCAACTTTCCTTAGTCGCCTTTTACGAAAACTCGATTAGAAATGAAGGTGGTCTATTCTTCTCAGCCGGATACCACACGGCGGGTTGACTTACCTTAGTCGCCTTTTACGACACCTAGGTAAGAAATGAGGGTGATCTATTCTACTCAGCTTGAACTAAAAATAAAACATACACAAAAAGTATTAGTTAGTAGTAATAGTAAAATAGTAGTTAGTAGACTGGCCACTGACCATGCTTTGGCTCCGAGGGTCGCGGGTTTGATTCCCGCTAAAGGCCAAAATTATATTATTGTATTGTAAAGGGCATTTTAACGGAAAATTTGTTCTAAATAAATCAAATATTAACTTATATTAATATTCCAAAATAAGACCTTTATAAATTTTTTTTATCCGCATACCTACCAATCCGCATTGGACCCGCGGTCCCTCCAACCCGTCTCTCCACGAACGGAGAGATTCAAATTCAAATTCAAATAATTCTTTATTCAAATTGGCCTTTACAAGCACTTTCGAATCATCAAATTACAATGAAGCTAAAGCTACCACTGGTTCGGAAAGGTGCTCTTACCGAGAAGAACCAGCAAGAAACTCGGCGGTCACTCTTTTCAAAATTGAGAGAAGGCCTTTGCCCAGCAGTGGGATTGTAACAAGCTGTTTCTTTACTTTACTTACTTATGTACTCGTACTTTTTATGTTTTAAATAGTGCAATAAAGTATTTAATGTATTAAAACCGACTTAGCCCTTATTCATGAGCTTTTTATACATCATTATTGATCGGCAACTAAATTTTTTCTTATAAATAAATATATGAGACACTTACACACACGGTCGTCCGTCCCCAAAGTAACTTAATACTTGTGTTATGGGTGACAGACAACTGGTGAAAATATAGTTATATAATTTTTAATACTTAAATACAAATATACATCCAGGCTCAAAGACCAACAAATTCATTTATAGAAAATGTTGGCCTTTGGCGGGAATCGAACCCGCGACCCGCGGAAATAAAGACATGGTCACTACCCACTGTTTATCGGACGCTCGCTGGAGTTAGGTCCCCGTGGCGTTCGATGCATCTAGTGCTCCCGAGGCATCGTCCAGCGGAGGGAGGGGCCACTGTTTAGAGAGGCCCCGACCCAGAGGTGGCGCACTCTGGGGTACAGAGTTGCTGCTAGCGGGGATGGGGGTAATGTCTTTATAGGTACCTTATCCCCGCCACCAGCAGCGTAGTGGAGCACACAGGTTATTTTAGTCTGTGCGAGTCCGACATAACCGTCGCCTGTCCCCGTCGGGCGGCGGTACCCATAAGGGGTTTATCCTGTCTAAAAAAAAAAGGGTCACTACCCACTGCTCCAACGGGCCAGTCAAAATAATGCATTTAATAATAGTATTAAAAAAGGAGGAAAGAGCCAATTACTAAAAATGACCTTTTTATTTGTGCCATAGACGCGATCTCTTTTCTTTTCTTTTGACATGTATATTGAAGTCGTTTCAGTGCTGCAGTGATTTAATTGAATGAAGTGCACTCGCAGTTTGTGATAGCGGAAACCGAACTCCATCAGATTAATGAGAACCGATATTCATGCCAACAATATTGGTGCTACGTTAATAAGATAAAAAACTGCGCTTTTAAATCATATTATTATTTTCAAATAAATAATATCTTTAATATTTAAATGGGTTAATCTTGTGTATATAATATAACGCCGTGTGAAAGTAGAATAGTACCACCCTCATTTCTTACCGAGGTGTCGTAAAAGGCGGCTAAGGTAAGTTGACTCACCGTGTGGTATCCGGTTTAGTAGAATAGACCACCCTCTTTCTTATCGAGGTGTCGTAAAATACGACTAAGATTAAGTTGACGTCAGGCAGGCGGCCGGTCGTAAAATACGTAGCCAAATCATATGACAACATGTTTATAACATGTCGTGCCGACCCCACTTAGAGTGGGATAAGGGCAGGAAGATAGGAAGATGATGAATCTTGTATATATATATATATATATATATATATATATATATATTTAAGTCCGTGTGATTCCCTGCGAGAGAAGTTTAAGGAAGTAGGTATTCTTACATTTGCTTCACAGTACATTTTAAGTCATTTAATTTTTGTACATAAAAATATAAAGAGTTATAGAACGATAGGTGATGTATATAATAAACAAAGTAGGAACCGACATAAGCTTGCGGCTCCTGCTTTGTGCCTTGCAAAGGTACGAAATTCGTTTGTGGGTTTACGTATAAGATTCTATAATAAAATTCCGCAATCAATTTTAGCTTTGCCATTACAGCAGTTTAAAACACTATTAAAGAGAGGCTAATACGAAAAACCTACTTTACTGTTAAGGATTATTTGGACGATAAGAATGCGTGGATATAGCTACTGTCCGACCCTGTACAAGATAGTTATAAGTATTATGTTGAAAAGAGCAACCGCCGAGTTTCTTGTTGGCTCTTCTCGGTAGGAACAGCTTTCCGAACCAGCAGTAGAATTGACGATTCAAAAGTACTTGTTTACAAGTTTATTTGAATAAGGAAAATTTTGAATTTGAATTTGAATTTTAGTGAATTCTCAGAATGATCTAGACGAGAATTAGAAAGCATTTGTACATAAATACTTGTATGGAATAGAGTTAAATAAAAAGTAACCAAGTAAAGATTAAATATTAACGAAAGTTAATTAGTACTGGCGTAATATGGAATTCCAGTATAAACCAATATTTGAATATTGATGTTGGTATCATAAAGTACCGTCTAAATCAACAAATACCAATATTAAGACTTACCCGATCGGCCACGCCCCCCGGCAGCACGCTCTTCACCACCACCCCCGAGGACCTGCCGCCCACGATGCCGAACGCAAGCCCAGACCCGTCGTTCACCAGCTCCACCACCTCCACTTGGGCCCACTCTCCAAAAACCTGCTGCAATATTACAAAACTATATAGCGTCTAATGTTACGTACGAAAAATACGTACGCCGTGTGGTATCCGGCTGAATAGAACAGTACCACCCTCATTTCTTACCAAGGTGTCGTAAAAGGCGACTAAGGTAAGTTTACCCACCGTGTGGTATTCGGTTGAGTGCAATAGACCACTCTAAGGTAAGATGACATCAAGCAGGCGGCCGGCGTTAAATACGTTGCTAAATCGTATGACAACATGTTTAAACATGTTGTGCCGACCCCACTTGGAGAAGGGTAATGACAGGAGGATGATGAGTTCAATTTATCCGGAAGGTTAATAGAACATTACCGTTTCATGTCAATTGTTTAAGAGAGCGAATGGTTTTAATAAAATCGCCTCCTGTAATGTTAACTCGCCTCCTGTTATGTTAACTCGCCTCCTGTAATGTTAACTCGCCTCCTGTAATGTTAACTCGCCTCCTGTAATGTTAACTCGCCTCCTGTAATGTTAACTCGCCTCCTGTAATGTTAACTCGCCTCCTGTAATGTTAACTCGCCTCCAACATAAACAAAATTGTAATAAACATATAAAATTAAATCGGAACTAATTTAAAAATGCCCTTATTCTCAATTCCTCAAACACTCCGAGGGCCTAATTCATCTCCAGACACATAAAAGTTTGCTAATGAGGAAGCTGGGAGAAAAAATTCAAACCAGACTAATTGCTTATGTTTTTTCAGCTAAAAGGCTTTGAAAATTTTAATTCTACTTAAGTTAAGTGCACTAGTTATTGACCATGCACTAGTAGTTGACCGTTTTGTATGCAATTTTAAATAATAAGCGTTTTGTTTGATGTAGCTAATGAAAAGTAGTAATTAATAATATTAAATTTTAAATATTAAACAATGGGCTACAGTTTTGAGCTTTTGGGCAGTTGTTAATAGATGGCAACAGGTAATTACAAATTTAATTTTCCTATATATCGCTAGTAAAAAAAGTAAAGTAGCGGCTTTTACTATCCCACTGCTAAGAATAGGCCTCTTCTCTCCGTTTTTGGAGAAGGATTGGAGCTAAGACCTACCACGCTTCTCCAATGCGGATTGGTAGGTTACACATATCTCCAGAGTTCTCTAGAGATATGCACGTTTCGTCACGATGTTTTCCTTCACCGCAAAGCGTGTGATAAATTTTACATATAAGTTTTTAACAGATAAACTCATTGGTGTCTGCCCGGGTTTGAACCCGTGATCTCTTCAAAAGAGTCGCACGGTGTTACCGCTGGGCTACTATAGCTTTTTATATCGCTAGAGAATAAGAGAATTAACCTGTAACAGAGCAAGAGTTTGACACCAGTAGAAATGTCAATTGGTGACGTAATACTTCGACTTGCATAATAGCGGTAGAATCCGTTAGGATTCGTTCACATAAGTTTTTCCCGCTTCGATTATACCCACGTTAGATTCTAACTGCTAAAAACTTGTGAGAACAGGCTCTATAAGCTATGGCACTTTATCGGTAATTACATTATTATTATATGTAGGAAAAATTGTTTTGTGTGATAACCTGAAACAAACCCTTGAACTCCTAATTTTATTTTAAAACCTGTATGTATATCATTCTTGCATTTAGGCAGAGGAATGCATATCTCAAATTGCCCACACATCCTTTTATATCTAATACGAATATCGGTAATCATGCGTCCAAACCAAAAATGTGTTAAATATGAATGTGGATTAATCAGTGACTAAAGGGTGGTCTAAAAAGAGATGTTTGGTGTGAAGTTTGACATATAAGAGGAGTAGCGCAGAGTTTACTAATGATAGTCGAGAATGGAAGAGAAAAAGCTTTCAATAAAAAATGTTTTAACAATTTCACGTTAATACGGTTAAACGTTAAGGAGTTCCCTCGTCTGAAGTCAATCCTGACAGCATCATCAGGTCATGCATATCATAAACATGCATTGTCATAGAGTATGGATCAGTATGTCAAATTTGAGCTCAATCGGACACTGAGTAGGTAGTCAAATTTAACTTGCAAGATTCCATCTTCACATACCAATACTAGTCAACTTTAATAAAAGAAAATACTTACCATGATGCGCCCAATAAGCCGCTTGCGTAACTTCCGCGGCTGCCCCCTCGATCAGCTAACTTTCTCCATATTCACCACGCACTTTCTTCACACACCCGAGATTCGACAGTCTCAATAGCACAGCACATCGCGCTCACTGACACATCATTGTTCACTTTTTTAAGTCACAACACATTTTGCACGCGAGAATCTGCAACAAACAATAACTACTCTTAATATAACTTGCAGATCAATAATAAAGAAAGTCTAAAGACCGGACTTTTGAGAAGTCACGAGTTCTTCAGGCATGCACCAATGAGTGTTTCTATTAAAACTTATGTGTCTAATTGGTAATTGCAATTTATCAAAAGCTTTTCGGTGAAGGAATACATCGTAAAGACACCTGTATATCTGAAGAGAATTCTAGGGATATGTGTAACCTACCAATCCGCATTGGAGCAGCATGGTAGGTCTTAGCTCCAACCCTTCTCTCAGAAAACGGAGAGAGAAAGCTTATGCCAGTAGTGGGATAGTAAGAGAGCGTTACTTTACTTTACTATTAATTTTGATGATCATCAAAATTATTAACGCTCTTCCTTAATAACTAAATAAGATATCAATGTCAAACAAAGGCGAAGTTTATTCCAGCTTGAGTTCAAAGGTGGACGACAAAACAAGCGAATTTAAATTCATTGTATCACATAGACGAATAGATAAAGAGGTCAAAATAACATGTTACACAAATTAAATGGTTTGGAAACAGTGTCAATGCTCTACAAGAAAATAGTTGAAGTATCAAAACCGTTTCCGTACTTTGGTCAATTTTCGTTCTTCTTTTTGACTCTCTCCCTCTTGTTTATAAGTATCTTTGTCATGTGCCTTTTGGATTCAACGGGTCTCTATTGCTCTTTTAACTTAACAAGTTTCAATAGCCATTGAAAGGATAAAATTTTATTAGACATAAAATTAAAGAAATAATGCGAATTCCACACCTTCATATAAACTCTTCGTGGTTTTCGAAATGTATTTATATGTTTATTTTATGTCTTAGAATTTGTATTGGAAAATAAATTTTAAAAATATCACCTGTAGCCATGAGATTACTTTTCATAGTTTTGAAAACAAAAATCGATTTATAATTTCATCACCGTAGTTTTATTTCGTTTGCGCTAGCGGTTTTGCGGGAGGAGGAAGTGCAAAGTACAGAGAAATTCAAAATCACAATCACATGCTGTATGCTTTGTTATATTTCACTGCCATAAAACTACATTTTCAGGTTTTTCAGTTTGCGTTAATACACACTCTCATTTTAGTCTTTATTTTAGTATTTTTCTAAGGTTAGTCTTTTTATCTCTATGCATGAGAGAGCCTGCTTCAAGAAGCAGAAGTGTTTCTTGAAGCAGGCTGCAACTCCAACTGTTAAGACCTTTAAGCCTGCGGTAATAAAATTGTTTACTCCAACCTAGCAAATTCCTTCCAGAAGCCGAAAATTTTACACAGGCCTTTTTACTCCTCAAGACTCCTTGTCTCGTTCGCTTGATGAACTCTTTGCTTGCATTTGATTATATTCCGGATTTTTTATTGGAACTTCAATATGTTGGTGCTTACTAATTCTATCTTGTTCCAGAAAACCTCCATTTATATTCTATCCGCATAAAATCAAATTTTAATATCTCTCGATGTATTCTAGTCACGATCCTCAGTTGGAAACCGATAAAAGTCGAATTTTCAGTGTTAAAGCCATTATCAGATTAAATTTTGAGCTGACTGTTGAATAAATTTGCTCATTCTTGAAAAGGGCAAAATTCTTAAATTTTGATACCTGAATTATTGGCACAATTTAATCAATTAGTAACAGAGACCTCTACAAGATCACGAGAAAGCTCAGTACTGAAACTGACAATGTAACGACCTAAACTTGGTTAAATCAACAAATGATGAGGTGCTTGAAACATCATAAGAAGATGATCTTTCAGTGGATAATGGAAAATTTTCCAGTGTTTACAGATTCATCAGGGTGCCCCTCTGAAAGTTATTACGCGTCTCGGGAGCAATTACACTGGTGATGTCACCCGATTGCCTGTCAACTCATGCTAATGTAAGTCGGCTTTAATATTTCCCTCGCAGATGAATTATGTAAGAGATTTTAGAGATCGTTTCGGAGATAGAATGTTTACTTTAAAAGTACACTTTAACTTTAGTAATGCCCGCAACTTTGTTCGCGTTAACTTTAACTTCAAATTCAAAACATTCTTTATTCAAGTAAACTTGAAAGTGCTTTTGAATAGTCAACTCTACTACTGGTTCGAAAAGCTGTTCCTACCGAGAAAAGACACCAAGAATCTCGGTGGTTGCTGTTTTAAAAATATAATTCTTATTACTAGTTACATTCAGTTATTAATGTATTGTACAGTCGAAGAGAAGCTATGTACACGCATTCTTATTATGTAATTAATCCTCAATTGTTATAGTAGGCTTACGTATTAGCCTTTTTAACAGTATTTTATAACTGCTGTAATGGCAAAGCTAAAATTGATTGCGGTATTTTATTATAGAATCTTATACCAAAACCCACAAACGACTTACGTACTTTTGCAAGGCGCAAAGCAGGAGCCGCAAGCTTATATCAGTTCCTACTTTGTCTATTATATACATCACCTATCGTTTTATAATTCTTTATATTTTTATGTACAAAAATTAAAATATACTGTGAAGCCAATGAAATAATACCTTTTTCCTTAAACTTCTCTCGCAGGGAATCACGCGGGCTTAATTTGGAAATACCACATATGGCTGTTTTTTGTAATACAAATTATTTTCATTATCCGTGGATTTAGACTATAGCAATACTCCATAAGTCATAATGCTATGGAAGTAAGCGAAATAAACAAGTTTTACATCGTCAATCTTTTTATAATTATATATATTCTTCATCATCATCATCTTCCTGCCCTTATCCCACTGTGAGTGGGGTCAGCACAACATGTTACAAACATGTTGTCATATGATTTGGCTACGGATTTTACGACCGGCCGCCTGCCTGACGTCAACTAATCTTAGTCGTATTTTACGACACCTTGGTAAGAAAGAGGGTTGTCTATTCTACTAAACCGGATACCGCACGGTTGGTCAACTTACCTTAGTCGCCTTTTACGACACCTCGGTAAGAATTGAGGTCGGTCTATTCTACTTAGCCGGATACCACACGGCGGGTAGACTTACCTTAGTCGCCTTTTACGACACCTCGGTAAGAAATGAGGGTGGTACTATTCTAATCCTTCTCTCCAAAAATGGAGAGAGGAGGCCTATGCCCAGCAGTGGGATAGTAGTGGGCCGTTACTTACTTTACTTTATGTACATTAAATTGAAAGCGTTTACTGATATGCAATTTCTCTTGTTTGCATATTTTTTCTAATCACAGCGATTTGAGATTCCAATTCTGAAATACAATTTAATTTTTCTGCATAAGAATATATATAATGACGCCGTGTGGTGTCCGGCGGAATAGAATAGTACCAACCTCATTTCTTACCGAGGTTTCGTAAAAGGCCACTAAAGTAAGTTGACCCACCGTGTGGTATCCGGCTGAGTAGAATAGACAACCCTCATTGCTTACCGAGGTGTCGTAAAATACGACTAAGGCAAGTTGACGTCAGGCAGGCGGCCGGTCGTATAAACGCAGCCAAATCATGTAACAGCATGTTTATAATATGTTGTGCCGACCCCACTTAGAGTGGGATAAGGGCAGGAAGATGACTAATTATTTGTGTATTATTAATTTCCAGATTATATTTCACAATTATTAATTACAGAGTATAATCTATATCCATACATTGGGATAAACAACAACTTTTCCTCAATTACATTGTTCGGATGAATATAGCCGGAAACCTATTTACTTGTGCGCCTCACAGATAATAAAAAAAACTATTATGTTGGTGTATTAAGAGATCTGAGTACCGTTTTTGATGGTTTATTTTTATTTCACTTTTATATTACTAACAATTGACAGCGGCTCCGCCCGCGTGGTAAGATTAAAACCATATTTTAGTATTTTGATAATCATAAAAATGGTTAAAGTCGGTTAACCTTAAAAGCTAGACATGTGCTGTCGCGGACTTTTATTTAGAACTTTTAGAGGGGAAAAATTTTGTAATACATGATTTTTGTATAGCTTTCACCGTTTAGCGCACGCAAGGAAAGCTTTTAATTTTGCCGTTTTCGTAATATTTTTTATTGCTGCTCCTCTCCTATTAATCTTAGCGTGATGTTATATAGCCTATAGCCTTCCTCAATAAATGGACTATCTTACACTCAAAGAATTTTTCAAATCGGTCCAGTAGTTCCCGTGATTAGCGTATTTAAATAATTAAGCAAACAAACTAACTCTTTAACTTTATATATTAGTATAAATTTCGTATGATTCCTTGTAAAAGATAAAATTTCGATATACAAAGCAAACTTTTACTTTAAATAGGTATGTTAAAATTCCGATGATTTGTCATTTATTATTTAATCTGTGTAACATTACTTAATTTATCAGCATAGCATTTAACAGCTTAAATGCTATGCTGCTAAGCTAAATCAAATTCGTATATTTATTTAAAATATATAATATATAAAATAAATGCACCAATTTAAATATAACAGATAGGAATTACATTATTTAGAATGATTTTAAAATTAGAACTAATACTTACGTTATCGATTCTATATTAACAAAAAAACGGACCCGAAAACTTAAGACACTTAAAATCACTATACTAGATATATGATTTGGGAAAATTTATTTCTACTTTGTATCTTAAAAATATTCTAAAACGAATTCCTATTTTAGATCTAGCGTCGTAATTCAGAATTGATTATTTTTGTATTTTTTGGCATAACGTGCCGCGATCGCGTAACGTGCGTGTTACAACAATGGCCGCGCGATACTACCGAAATGGCGGGAAATGTGACATGCGCTTTGGGAAATCGATGAGAAAATGGCCTGTGGTAACGCGGGCTTTTCTAAAATACACCCAGTATGGAGATTTTTTATAAGTTTTATCATACGAATATGAAAGGCCATTTTCCAATTTGCCGTATGTTCAAATCAAAACAAACCAAAATCTATCTTTAATATTTAAATGAGTTAATCTTGTATGTATTTATAAATATATTTTCTGGTCTCGGAAATGGCTCCAACGATTTTCCTGAAATTCAGCATACAAGTTTTGGGGCGAAAATCGATCTAGCTAGGTTTTATTAAAAAAAATCATTTTATCCCTTTTGGGCACTAAAAAAACAACTAAAATAGGAATATAGTATAATTAAATTTTTAGCTGTTAAATGCAAAGCTGTGACAGCCTAATGGTAACGTGCAGGCTTAAATAGGTTTGAAACCTACTTTCGATTCCCACACCCGGTGCTACTTTTTCTTTTGTTTATGGCATTGTTTTGTATCGTTTAAAAAATTACATGTTATAAAATTTTATGTATAAAACTTCAAGTAAATCCACACACTATTATTTGAGTTTTTTTGCAGCAAACATAAAAAGTAAAAAAGGAAAGTAGCGGCCTGTTACTCTCCCACTGCTGGGAATAGGCCTCTTCTCTCCGTTTTTGGATAGAAGGATTGGAGCTAAGACCTACCACGCTGCTCCAATGCGGATTGGTAGGTTACACATATCCCTAGGATTCTCTTGAGATATGCAGGTTTCCTCACGATGTTTTCCTTCATCGAAAAGCGTGTGATAAATTGCAATTATCACACATATCCTCCTGACCTTATCCCACTTTAAGTGGGGTCGGCACAACATGTTATAAACATGTTATAACATGATTTGGCTGCGTTTTTACGACCGGCCGCCTGCCTGACGTCAACTTACCTTAGTCGTATTTACGACACCTCGGTAAGAAAGAGGGTGGTCTATTTTACTCAACCGGATACCACACAGTGGGTCAACTTACCTTAGTCGCCTTTTACGACACCTCGGTAAGAAATGAGGGTGGTACGATTCTACTCAGGCGGATAACAAACGGCGGGTCGACTTACCTTAGTCGCCTTTTACGACACCTCGGTAAGAAATGAGGTGGTACTATTCTATTCAGCCGGATACCACACGGCGTGATAAATTACAATTATCAATTAGACGCATAAATTTTAACAGAAAAACTCATTGGTGTCTGCCCGGGTTTGAACCCGTGATTGTCTCTGGAGATTCACACGGTCGCACCGCTGGGCTATCACAGCTTATTACATATAACTGAGCATTTATATGCATTCCTTATGGGGCCCGCATAAGCGGTCAAAGGGCGACCCTTCTGAATAGGGTCCGCCCGCCCTTATCTTCGCTTCAATCCCTTGATGACTTTAAACACGCATTCTCACCTTCCTATTTTAAGGATAATAATCTTCTAGGAGTATACAAACTCTGGTGGTATGAGTAGAATAGACAAACCTTATATATTACCGAGGTGTCGTAAAAGACGGCTAAGGTAAATTGGCCCACCGTGTTGTATCCGGCTAAGTAGAATACACCACCCTCATTTATTACCTCATAGGTCACGAGTTCGAACCCGGGCAGACACGAATGAGTTTTTCTATTAAAACTTATGTGTCTTATTGATAATTGCAATTTATCACACGCTTTTCGGTGAAGGAAAACATCGTGAGGAAACCTGCATATCTCTAGAGAATTCTGAAGATATGTGTAACCTACCAATCCGCATTGGAGCAGCGTGGTAGGTCTTAGCTCCAAACCTTCTCTCCAAAAACGGAGAGAAGAGGCCTATTCTCAGCAGTGGGATAGTAACAGGCCGCTACTTACATTTATTACCGAGCTGTCGTAAAATGCGACTAAGGTAAGTTGATGTCAGGTTGGTCGTAAAATACGTAGCCGAATGTGACAACGGCAACATGTTGTTACATTTTATGCTATAATATAGCCTCATTTCTTACCGAGGTGTCGTAAAAGGCGACTAAGGTAAGTTGACCCGCCGTGTGGTATCCGACTGAATAGAATAGTACCACCCTCTTTATTACAGAAGTGCCGTAAAAGGCTACTAAGGTAAGCCGACCTGCCGTGTGGTATCCGGTTGAGTAGGATAGACCACCCTCATTTATTACCGAGGTGTCGTAAAGGGCGAATAAGGTAAGTCAAAAGAGTTACTTATTAACTGATTTAAAGATGCAATAAAGCATGACTTACACGATTTAAATATTGATTATTAATTACTATACATCACGAGATGTGACGTATTCCTTAGTTATTTTTATTACTCGTACGGTCATCATCTTCCTGCCCTTATCCCACTATGAGTGGGGTCGGCACAACATGTTACAAACATGTTGTCACATGATTTGGCTATGTATTTTACGACCGGCCGCCTGCCTGACGTCAACTTACCTTAGTCGTATTTTACGACTCCTCGGTAAGAAAGAGGGTGGTCTATTTTACTGAACCGGATACCACACGGTGGGTCAACTTACCTTAGTCGCCTTTTACGACACCTCGGTAAGAAATGAGGTTGGTCTATTCTACTCAGCCGGATACCACACGGCGGGTCGACTTACCTTAGTCGCCTTTTACGACACCTCGGTAAGAAAAAAGGGTGGTACTATTCTATTCTGCCGGATACCACACGGCACTTTTATTACTCGTGCGGTATAAAAATATATAAAAAAAATACTTCAGTCGCAGACAACCCTAACTTTTCCCTCAATATTGTTACAGGAAATAGCCGCACCTCAATACGCCCTAGGGATGTGCGTGACGCCGCTAAAATGTACGGCTCACAGAATGAGGTAAACAAAACACTATTTCTGTTTTCGACATTCAAAACAATATTAATGCTAGGACTTTCTGTATTTTTGTTATTCGAATGTTATTTTCATTTTATTACTATTATTACCTGTGACTTCTGCCGCGTGAACTTTTAAAATACCCTATTTTATGTACTGTTTTATCTAATTTATAGAATTAGGCGATACTTTGCGGAGATCCATAATACAAAAGTAATATTAAATTATTTTGCTATAATCTGCGATGAAGTAAAATAGAAAATATATATAATGCTAAATGTAGAGTGGACAATAGGTTATCATACTACATTTAGCATTATATATATTTTCTATTTTACTTCATCGCGGATTATAGCAAAATAATTTAATATTACTTTTGTACTGTTTTATCAGAAAAATTATTTATCTACTTTACTAACTGTGCCTGCTGCTTAGACATGTGGAAATCTGTGTATTTTATTAAAATTTTGAACATAAAAGTAGTTATTTCGAGTTAATCATAAATGATAGAAACACGCTTTCGCGTACTTTTTTGTAGTATATTTGTAGATCTACAATTCTCTAGTACATAAATGTGTTTCTGTTAGTTAATAGGAACATGCATTGCTTTTATAGTATATTTGTAGATCTACAATTCTCTAGTACATTACTTTAATGTGTCTCAGTTAGTATACGTGGCGCTCGCGACTAAAGCTTCCAGCAGGCGAGTTTTTGGTAACTCTGCGATAACTATGCGACATTTTCAACACAGTTTACATAAAACTGTAATGTACTACTAACGTAAAGTTTTTGAAAGAAACTCACTATCTTTTAGTAAAAACCATAGAAAAATCCGTTTAGTAGATTTTAAGAAAATCTATCACATACAGACAAAGAGCTTTTAGGGATTTTCTTTTATAATAAGTCAAAACTATCTAATTAGTTTTGACTTATTATATATTATTTTATATATTATTATATAAATTTTTATTGCGGATTATAACAAAATAATATTCTCATTAGTTTTGTATTAAACGTTACTTATTGAACGTTATTGAATTAGACGTTACTTTGCAGAGGTCCACTCTGCAAAGTAACGTCTAATTCTATAAATTTATAGTAAGTATTGTGTGTTAACCCGATGTACAACCTACGATTCCACTCTCGCTCGCATCTCAAAGCAAAATATATAAGCTCGGTGGCTCTTATCTTAAAACACTCGTATGTCAGGGCACTTGTATATTTAGCCACCACCACCTTGTATATTTTACCACTGTATTTTTATCCTATGTTAAACGCGGTATAAAATACCTGCGTCTGGCCGTGAGTTTTCACGGCGAACAGACATATTTTCGTATTTATAATATTAATATGGATATGATAGAAATAGTTAGGGGTGAACTACCCATTAGGATGTGTAGTGTAAGCATAAAGGTAAAACGTCTGACAATTTAAGTCTTGGTCATCATCATCCTCCTGCCCTTATCCCACTCTAAGTGGGGTCGGCACAACATGTTATAAACATGCTGTCACATGATTTGGCTGCGTTTTTACGACCAGCCGCCTGCGTGACGTCAACTTACCTCAGTTGTATTTTACGACACCTCGGTAAGAAAGAGGGTGGTCTATTCTACTAAACCGGATACCACGCGGTGGGTCAACTTACCTTAGTCGCCTTTTGCGACACCTCGGTAAGAAATGAGGTTGGTCTATTCTACTTAGCCGAATACCACACGCCGGGTCGACTTACCTTAGTCGAATTTTACGACACCTCGGTAAGAAATGAGGTTGGTACTATTCTATTCAGCCGGATACCACACGGCGGTTTAATTTATAATATTCATTTATTATTTAATTTAAGTCTTGTACGTCATTATTATTATATTAACATACGGGTCACATCGCGTTAAAATCCAATTACCTTTGTATTAGGTTAGACGTTTCGGCAGAGTTGCATTCGCCGTGGTCACGAACTGACTGAAGCGCGGCGTCTTCGTTCCCGGGCACTAGTCATTATTTTATTAATCTACCCTCACTTTAATCAACGCTGCTCCAATGCGGGTAGGTTACACATATCCCCAGAATTCTCTAGAGATATGCAGGTTTCCTCACGATGTTTTTCTTCACCGAAAAGCGTGTGATAAATAACAGTTTTTACAGAAAAACTCATAGGTATTTGGGTCGCACCCGTGACCTCCTCGAATGAGTCGCACGGTGTTACCGCTGTGCTATCACAGCTCCTAATATATCCGAATAGAATAAACTACCGTCATTTTTTAATCGAGATGTCGTAAAAAGCGACTAAGGTAAGTTTAAAGTAAGTTGTAAGTTGGTTGAAATGGCGACCCCGCACCGGAAAGCGCAGCGTCGGAAGACGACCTAGATGGACAGACGACCTCAAAAGGGTCGCGGGGAGCCGCTGGATACAAGCGGCACAAAATCGTGTTCTGGAGATCCCATGAAGAGACCTATGTCCAGCAGTGGACGTCCATCGGTTGAAGAAGAAGAAGAAGTTGAACCACCGTGTGGTATCTGGTTGAATAGAATAGACCGACCTCTTTCTTACCGAGATATCGTAAAATACGACTAAGGTAAGTTGACGTCAGGCAGGCGGCCAGTCGTAAAATACGTAGCCAAATCATGTGACGTGTTTATAATATGTGCCGACCCCACTTTAAAGGTGGATTAAAACTTGAAGGATGAAGTTTTATTTTAGACCAAATCAACATATGAAATAAAAGTCCGCGTAGATAAGTTACAGTGCGGGACAAATAAAATACACACAATTAAATCATCATTAATTTATTTATTGTTAATACGCATATGTAGCTCACAGCGACTACGACTCTAATGGAAGATAACGAATAGTATAGTCTGCGCTGCTTTTGCAAAGGTTAACATAAAAAATATCTAAACACCGATAAGTAATGCCAAATAATTAAAGTACACATATTTGCTAACAGTTTTTATAATAAGTATGTTTATTATAAAGTACATTAATATTTACGAGATACGAAAAATTTAAAATTTCATTAAAATAAAAGTAAATTAGCTATTATTCAATAGTTAAGTTCCCTAGAGGAAAACAGTGTGCTTAGTGCGAGCTTTTTTAACCTACTCATTATTAATATATAGAAACCGGCTATACTCACGTCTTATTTTATCGGATGAGCCCGACTTGTTTCAAGCGTATACGGGGCTCTTATTCATGAGCTGTTTACGTGGCCTTATCGCGGCGGGAGCTCAATGAATCGCGGGAGTGTAGCCGGTTTCTATACATTAATTATGAATAACACTCACGATAGTTTATATTAAACAAAAACCTACTCCTTACGCAAATATCTGTCGCTACAACAGCGACATCTAGTGACCGCAGTTCCAGCGTCATACAAATTGCGTTACGCTATCACGATCAAATGGGTAAAGAAATTAACACTAAGCACACAGAACAGTTTTACAGAACTGTAAATTAAATTCGCTGATTTTTTTTTTTATTAATATACATGTTCTAATATAAACAGGATATAATGTTAGATTTAAAAAATACGATGAAAATTACATCGCATGGTTATATTATTTTTTTTTAATATTTGGACATTAATTACGCAAACAAACGCAATGCAGACTATCTAATAATAAATAATTACTTACTATAATGCGATTACAATACAACAACTGTTATAGAATAGAGATAATGACCCTTATAACATAAAAACATGGTAAAACATTGGCACTCCAATTTAAGGAAACCATCGGTGGGAAATAATACACCACGGGCCATTATAACTGGTAAATTTTTATTAATTAAACATTTTATTCTTATTTATTTTATTCGTTTAATCAACAGTAATATGAAATTATTATTTAAATTAATTGCTCAATTATTATATTAAAATATGGTCACATTGGAATAAAATCCAGTTACTTTTATATAATGACTAGCTGTGCCCGCTACTTCGCCCATGTGGATATCAGTGCATTTAATTCCAATTTTGCATATACAAATATTTGTTACACGTTTCAGATACAACCTCATTAATATAGTTGATCTATTATATAAAAAAACATTGTGGCTGTCATTTTGTGTATATCAATTATTGAGAGAGTAAATGGGTTGACTTTGGAAAAATTGTTTTTTATTTATTGAATAAGTGTAAAGGAGAAATATCGTTGTTTGTTATATATTTATAGTGAGTTTACCATTAGAGATAGAGAGAGACATGCTGTCGTGGACTTAGCGTATCTATGTTGCAGGCGAGTATTTTTTAAACTGCGCGACAATATAATTCAATACAATTTACATAAATCCGTAATGTAGTATTAACCTAAGGCTTCCGGAAGAATTACCTTTAAGTTTAGAAAATTTAACTTAAAGTAAAAACAAAATGAAAATCCATTCAGTAGATTTTGACAAAATCAATCACCTACAGACAGACAGCTCTAGGGGACGTTATTTTATTAGTATTGACGTGTTGGCAAAGTTGATTACGACGGATGCAACCTTATATAAAGGTAACTCGACTTTATCGCGATGTGACGAAGTTTCTATAATAACTATGAATCGAAGTTTATAATCTATGAATTTCTCAAGTTTTCTATATGTTACATATATCTGTATATATTGTAATCACACTTACCGGTTCACGAATTTGAAATTAACACTTATCTATCACTATAATACATTTAACACCAACAGATCATTTGGTTGTCTACATAATTTCTCTATATAATTTTACATTAGTGAAACATATTTCCATGTACAAATAAATAGTGGAGTGACTATAAAACATTCAATTTGCCACTACAACTAGGTAATTTATTTTATTTAACTAACAAATAAAATTGTTCATGTATCCCTGTAAGTGGCCGACTGTTTAATCCGACATATCATAAAGGATGAAGTTTATTTATGCTTTTTAGAGGTCGAAAGGTAAAGCTGCTATAGAGAAATATTTTTAATTTTTTTTAGTAATTTCTCATTTTTATTATTCGTAACTATAAAATGTTGACATCTTACACCCACCCTTTTTTTCGCTAGATTTATTTTATTAGATAAGCTTGAAAATAAAATCGTGTAAAAAATATATGACAAATCTGGGGGTATATTCCAGAAATTCAAAAAATTTAAATCAATGAAATAAAATAAAGCTTAAGTTAAAAGCAGTCAATAATTATTGTTTGCTGTATAAATGTTTGTTTAAAATAAAAAAAATGGATGAAAAAGAATATTTATATTTATTTTAGAACCGCGTTATTTTAAAATAGTGTAAAAATAGAGTTGATTGCACTTGTCAATCGCAAATATATAAATCAATCGATATTTATCGTTGCGGATCGATTAAAAAATATTCGAACAGCTTCCAAGTATGTATTAGTATTAATTTTAAGTGAAAAATACAGTTAAATAATTAAATTTGTTGATAGTTCTAGTAATTTAATTAATGTAAAAGCTATCACCAATTTCGATCTATCGGATTATGCAATCGGCGACCGACATATCTACATATATGAGTATAACAACTGCACATAATGTTAACATAGCTTAACACTTTATTTGATTACATATATTACAGGCTAGGTTCATTTCCGAAACCGGAACGAATTTCGGATATAGTTTGTATAAGAAAACCTTTCAACAAACTGCCACTACGAAAATGTACTTTGTAGTTCAATGCGATCCAAATCAGAATGGGGCTGATCCGCCATCTTGAAATATTGTTAGCGCCATTTTACGACTTATTTTTTTAAACTCTATATACTGTTAGCTCTACAGGTTTTTCAGAATGTGAATAACAAATTATTTACCGTTTTACAAATAAATGAATTGTCCTGCCTTTTAAATAAAATCAGGATTTTTTATAGTATTAAATTAAAAAATAATCTAAAATTAAGCGTCCGGAAATTTTCTAATATTTATTTTTAAGGCGACCGCATATTCACAACTTAGCACTATTTATTAACCTTACGCGTACAGAATAAAACTGTGTGAATTTTTAGATAATATTTTTGGTTTATTTCACGTATATTTTTATATAAGTGTATTTATATAGTCGCATGATCCAAGATTTACACGATGAGGCAATCGGGAATTGACACTTTGTCTTAAGATGTTAAAACTTTGTCTATTAGTTCTATCTAGCTATAATTAGAACCAAACGCAGATTATTAGTTATTACTGTATTCAATAAATTAATTGTGAGTAGACGTCAAACAGTCCCATTCAAAATTGGAACGCATTAATAAGTAGACGAGAGTTCAAAATCGAATAACAACGTCACTATTCAAACGTACACAACAGTAAATAAAAGTACCCTGTTTAGAAGACATTGTATATTTTAAAAATTGTGTCCTCAGCCTTTTTCAATGATATTATTTGTTTCCATTTTTAATTCCCATCAGATAATAATTCGCTGCGAGTGAATTTAAAAAACTAAAAAAAAAACGCCTAATTCTATGAATTAATAAAAATAAATTATTCTATAAATAAACTGTTTAAAACTACATCAATAACTTAATATATAAAAAAACAAATTTGAATAACTGAAATAATAGGTCAAGTAAAAAGTAATCCATTATTTTTCGATCATGTCGTTAGTAATCGATAACTCGCCTTGCATAAGGCCTATCGATTTACACTAAACGGTGTCAGAAGCGTATGCTTTGGTACTAAAAGCAGACAAACAGACATTTTTGTGATTGCTTGATTGAATATTATTTGTACGTGTCAAAGATGGGCACCAAAAAGAGAAACATTTTCTTTTTTTTAGTTTTTCTTCGATAAAGGCGAAAACGCAAGCCAGGTTGTTGAAAATGTGAATAATGTCTATGGTTCTGAAACTGTATCAGCTAATGACGTGTAATTTTGAGTTCGTCGATTCCGATCCGGTAATTTTGATGTTAAAGACGCACGATGTTCCGTAGGACTAGTTGTCGAAAATGTCAATAAAATAATGAAAATTGTCAAGTGCGACCGTCATGCAATCACTTTTTCGATTGCTCAGGAGCTGAAGATTGCGCAAAAAACTTTTTAGAACCACTTTAATAGGCTGGATATAAAAAAATGCTCTATGTATGGGTACCACATGAATTTTCGCTGAAAAACCACATGGAATTAATTTCCATCTGCGAATCACTGCTGAATCGCAACAAAGCCAACCCATATCTTCAGTGGATGTTGACTGGAGATGAAAAGGGGATCACTTACGACAACGTTAAGCAAAAATGGTCGTGGTCGAACTGCGGTGTGAAGCCGCAATCGGTGGCTAAGCCAGGATTTATGGTCAAGAAAGTTCTTCTGTGTGTTTGGTGGGATTGAGTCTATTAGGAGCTGTTCTACTATGGCCAAACTCTTAATTTGGACCTGAACTGTCAATAATTGGACCATCTAAAAAAAGCAATCGCCCAGAAGCTGCCAGGTTTGGTCAATGGGAAAGGCATTATGTTTTATCAGGACAACGCTAGACCACACACTTTAATAGTGCCTCGCCAGAAGTTCCTAGAGCTTGGATGGAAAATTTCTATGCGTCCATCTTATAGTCTTAACCTAGTTCTAAGTGATTACCAACTTTTCTTGTCACTGGCAAGTGTTTTTGTTGGTGAAAAATTCGTCTCAAGAGAAGCTTGTGAAAATCGACTGTCCCAATTTTTTGCCAATAACAATGAAGATTTCTGTGTGAATGGCAAAATAAGATTACCCTAAAAAAGGCGACAAATTATCGAACAAAACGATGCATATATGAACTAAATCGGATATGTTTAACTACAGTAGATGAAGCCGTCAATATCATGCGAAAATAATGGATTACTTTTTACTACACCTAATATTTGTCTGCGTAACGAGTATGTACGAGGCGTAAAAACATTTTTAACGATGTGAATTAACAAAATGTGAATTATAACGACTTAGGCTAATAATATCTGCAAAAAAACACTAAAATTTAAGTTATTAAAATTTTAATCAAAATCTAGATTAAAAATCTCCAGAAATTAAATCATGAAAAAATAAAGCCCAACTCTATATGTTGTCTTAGACCGTCTAGCCGATTTTTGTTGTAACCATGAAAACCAAATAAAAGAACAAAAAAATATATATTCTCGCCTTTTAAACGACAACAAAAAAAATAAAGCGAAAGAAATGGTTGTACCAACCATACGACATTAACATCATAAAATTCACTTAATTTAGTGAATTTATCAAGTTTTGAATAAAAGATACATGATATAGAAGGGTGAATGACCGTACCCGTTTCCTTTCCATTTCGTATGTAATGCATAACCTTGACCAAGTGTGTGACAACAAGTGCGAAGGAGACAAAACTATAATATTATTGTTCTCTCAATCTACTGTTTTTTAAACAAGCGCGACGCGTCGGATCATTCAAACGCTACTAACAAATTTATTTTGTTCTAAAATACGTTTTTTTAAACGATATTTAAGAAGATGCTATGCCAAAGTTATCTTATACGCTTAAGTGCTCAGTAGAAATTAAGTGACGTATAGTCGGTACAACTCTGTACCAATTAAAGTGATTGTAATATTTGCAGCGAACTATTACCCGTGAAACAATATTTACTAATTTGCTAAGGGATCTATGCGATACAGGGTTTCGAAAATAATATGACGACAAAAAAATAATTCAAACATATCCGGGAATTCATAGACGGACAGTGATGATTAGTTACTTAAGACTAGGAATGGTAATTTATTTTATACATAACAATAATTAATAATCACTAACTCACTAATAGAGGCTACACTCGACCATAAATAATTGTTCCATCTATATTATAGATTATAGAGTTACTGTGACGTATTTAATCCATTTTATGACTATTTACAGAATATATAAAAAATAAGAATAAACAAATTTATATCGCGTACACATAAATAAAATATTTTATCCCATACTTAACTTAATTCTCGCCGCGACTAATTGGCGGTTAGCTTAATGATTTCAGTATATGATAGTTTTAAAATATCGAAGTGGAATTTTAAAAAATACTTTAAAAAATGTTTATATTAATATTATAATAATATTAATACTTTTATTGATCTTGAAAAAAAATTGTTTCCGTGTCTATCTTTCTTGAAATTTATTTAAGTCAATAAGCCAAAACTAGTTAGATCCAATGACATAAATTATAAACTCAATTTATTTTTAAAAATTCAGTAATTAAATTACCCGTCCATAGATTTTTTGGACTTCTAACTTTTTTATTTCTCATAATTGATACGCGATATTAATTATACTTATAAGATATAACTGTGAAATACGAATGTTATTAAAAATGGTCGCATGTAAACCCTTTGGAGACCGCGTCATCGCTAGGTAAGTAAATTAGCTCAATGTAGTTAACATATTTTGCGCTATTTTATTACCCTATTACGGATCATCAATTAACTGCCTTTCTCAGATAATTCTGTCCTTACCCTTAGACTTGGTGCGTGGTGTTTATTTGCATGAATTGAAATTTTGATTTTAAACTTTCTCGATTCATTTTTCTATCGGGAATTACATAATAATAGAAATACGTAGAGCTTCGACTTTGCACAAGATCTAAAATATAAGTAGTTATAAGAATTATATTGTCAAGACTGCCAATTTTCTTGATCGCTCTAATCGGTAAGAGTAATTTTTGTATTTAACAGTTTACGAATCATTAACATTTTGAATTTTATGGTAGTTACCCACAACTATTAATGTCTTATTACAGATATATTAGCATTTAACAACCCCATTTTAAATTAAAAAAAGATAAAAAAAAAGATTAATTGATGATCCGATAGTATGCACGCGGTCTAAACTTTAGAGTGAAAATTTTATATATTTTTTTTATTAATTCATATTTATTATCTATTCGCACAACTATTTACCTAATATATAATAATATTAAAAAAAATACGAAAAGCTAACCATCCATGTTCTGAAGTTCACTTAAATGTATCGAAGTAAAATAATATTCATAGAAATGCATTACAGATCTTGTTCCAAGGAATCATAGTTACATTAATTATAAACACTTACAATTATGTAATAATACTTAATTTTACTTAACCTCATCAAAAAGTTCAATCAGAATAGTAAAGTTAATTAACATCCCTTTTAAAGGCTAAGAATCAACGCTACGTTGAATAAAGGTTCGCGCTCACTTCAATGTAACGCTATTCGCACTCGAACGCTTATTTCTTAGTATAATGAAAACCACGAAATCATTAATATATTTTGGAAGTGATACATGTAATTTTTTAGAGAACACTATGTAACAGTTGATGCTTAGCCTACTATTTTTATATTAACACCAAGCCCGAACAAATAGTTCAGTGCTGTCACATAGAAAAAAAAATATTAATTAAGTTTAAAGTTTTAAAATCTCTAAATAATCATAACTATAGTGTAGTGATTCAGCATGTAATTTCAATGAATTGATCAAATTATTAATAGCACGGATAAATTATAAAGTCAAAATAAAATTGAATACATATTTTTGTGACGATAAAATAAATCTTACTATTTTTTGGTATATATCATACGCCTAATATTAAAGTGACTTAATTTAAAAAAAAATGTTTTGTGACAAATTGCAAGTGTAGCATAGCGCTAACAAAACTCGGGACTTTTAAAGAGACCCATAACTTGGGAGAATAAGGAAACACTAGTATTTCTAAAAGTTCGTACCGCGTTGATGAGATGGCACTGAAGTTATTATTAAAAAGTATCTAACTCAATTAAGCCTAATTTTGAAGTAGGTCACATTTATACTAAGCGTGTGATATATTTTCAACATTTTTGAGTCAGTGGATCCTTTATATCTGAACTAAACACCAGTTCAGTTAAGGTAGTTAAATAATACTATTTTTTAAGAACTGAATCATTTATCCGGGCTTGGCCTCATAACATTCGTCCTAACATCAGCAAATACGATCGCCATACAATGGCTCTAATCAATTATCATTAAGGAATAATTTATAAACACACGTATTTATAGGAGTGGCCTTATCAGGCGAAAATAGTTTTAATAACCGCACACTACACATGACCATATTAAACAATTATGTACAGAATGTGCGTAATCACAACAAAATTGAGCAGAAAAAAGTAAAGTAACGGCCTGTTACTATTTCACTGCTTGGCATAGGGCTGTTATCTCCATTTTAGAAAAGAAGGATTTGAGCTAAGACCTACCACGCTGTTCCAATACAGATTGGTAGGTTACACATATCCCTAGAATTCTCTAAAGATATGCAAGTTTCCTCGCGATATTTACCTTCACCGAAAGCGTGTAATAAATACATAAGCTTAACGACATAAGCTTGCGGTTCCTGCTTTGCGCCTTGCAAAAGTGCGTAACTCGTTTGTGGGTTTTGGTATAAGATTCTATAATAAAATTCCGCAATCAATTTCAGCACTGCCATTACAGCAGTTTAAAAACACTGTTAAAAAGAGGCTGATACAGAAAGCCTACTATACTCTTGAGGATTATTTGGAAGATAAGAATGTGTGGATATAGCTCTCTTTGAACCTGTACAAGACAGTAACGACTTATTGTAAATAATATTAAGAATTATATTTTTTAAAAGAGCAACCGCCGAGTTTCTTGCTGGCTCTTCTCGGTAGGAACAGCTTTCCGAACCAGCAGTAGAGTTGACGATTCAAAAGCACTTGTTTACAAGTTTATTTGAATAAAGAATATTTTGAATTTGAATTTGAATTTAAATAGCAATTATTAATTAGACACATAAGTTTTAATAGAAAAACTCATTGGTGCCTGACCGGGGTTAAACTCTGAACCCTCGTAAGAGTCGCAGATCCCACTGGGCTTTTAAAAAAAATGTAAGCACGTTTAAAGAAATTTCTTGGTATTAATAATGGGATAATAGTACATGTGTAGTGGGCGACAACATTTAGTCAGTATTTCTACGTGCAAACAGTTAACTATTACTAAATAGTGATTTTTGGCATGGCATCGATAGACTTTTAAAATGTAAGGTGGGTTAATTTCTTAAACATAATATAGCCACCAGGTTTGTTAACAGAAAAAATTCCGAAATTATATATATACATAAAATGTCTATATGTCCGTTACAGACTTCAAAACGGCTGCACCGATTTTAATGAAATTCAGATAATTTAGATTAACCGGATTATGTTGTAAAGTATGGTGGCAATCGGAGTATATTTAGATCAGGTAAGTCGAAAATTCAGCCACAACAACGCGTAGCCCGACCGTTCAATAACATCTATAATGAGTATTATTGTATTTACATATTTTATTGAAACGTCGGTCTGTTATAATGTAATACCAAATTACTCTAATTTCAGAATAACTAAAGTACAAAAAGCACTTGTTAAAACATGTCAAAACATTTTAGGACGTGTCGTTAAATGACACGTTTGATGGGTAAATTTGTGATGTAAGAATAAAGTCAAAACACAACAATCAACCAACATCTATAGATGTACCTAGAATATTGTAGAACACATTAAAATATTGCATTATTCTTATTTACTTTTAAATAATCATTATACTTACAACAAACTTAATATATAGTTCGATAAACTAAAAAATAAATTGTTATATATCCGATAATTTTAGCAATTACATATTAAAAAAAATCGCTTGCAATTACAAATAAGGGTTGCCATAAAAGAAAACAATAAAATAAACTTCCATCTTCTATAAAATTACGATATTTCTTTAACACCAATTAAGTTAACAGAAATCCTTTATGTTTATTATAATTTAATATATTATTACTTAAACCAGTTATATGACATTATAATTAACTTTTATAATAATTTAATTAATTGCTATTCAAATAAAATAATAATATACATGGAGTGTTCACATTTCTATAATTTCTTTAAAATCAAATAAATTATGATCTAGCACCAAATTATAATAAGAAAAATTCTTGCCCTTTATTTACTATAACCATAAATAAATTTTAAATTAAGGAAGTATTTAATTATATCGAATATATTGTTGTCGCTGGCAACATTTCTCTGGGATATTTCGGATGAAATACTGGCCACACTGAATGCGACGCCATCTTGAGTCGCCCCATTTTTGAGTCTTAATAAGGCATTTGAGATAACTCGAGCGTCATTCAGTGCTCACCAGTGGTCGTGAGACAACGTACTCAAAAGCGATTGCCATTAAAAGTATACTGAGTATAAATAAATTCGAGGACTAACGTATCTTCGATAATAATATTTAAGTTAAATAACAACTACTAATAAAAAGGTTTATAGAAAAGACGATAAAATCACTGTCGAGTTAAATAAATGTCGAGTTAAAAAATATCGAAAATCACTGGTAAATAGACGATAAATATAATTCACAGAACAATTACGTATGGGATAACGTTAATATAATATATTAATTTATAAATAATTTAAAATTGATTCAGTATTATTTGTTACGTTATGAATTAAATCGGCATTATCTCCTGATATCCAAATTATATAATTTAAAAACAAAAATCCTAATGAAAAAAATTAATAAAAGTTATTAATTGAGTAATTCTCAAAATAACAGTATTTCACACGTAATCAGGGCATACATATTATAATAATACACTTTTTCTAATTAAAAAATTACATTTCGAAAAAGAAATTTAAAACGATCTAATATTCACTATGGTTCCAAATTAAGGGCATAACGTTTCTTAATAACTCTTGCACTTTTCGATAAACACAAAAGATATCTATGATAAATCCAAGGGTGGCAAAGTTTATTATGAGTTCAAAAGATAATCATATATCGCACTTGATTAGGGCGTACCCCGGCGGGCGTTCAGGTGGGTTGGTGGTCGCTCATCGCTCTCGCAGCAGCAGTGGGAGCCGGCGGCGCGCGGGCGCGGCCGGCACTCATGTTTGCAGAGCGGTGTTTATCTCGCGGTGAATGTTTGTCTGCGATAACATAAACATCAGTTGAATTACTTAAAAATAATACTTTCAGTGCAACTGGAAATAATTAATCGCAATAATGGCACTTAATATTTTTAGTTCAACTGGAAATAATTAATCACAGCAATGGCACTTAATAATTCAGTGCAATCGGAAATAATTTATAACAACAATAACCATTAGTATTTTAGTTCGACTAGAAATAATTAATCTCAACATAGCCATTAATATTTTAGTGCAACTGGAAATTATTAAACACAACAATGGCACTTAATATTTCAATGCCGCTGGAAGTAATCAATCACAACAATAGCCATTAAATAATATTTTAGTGCAACTGGAAATAATTAAACACAACAATGTCACTTAATATATTAGTGCAACTAGAAATAATTAAACACAACAATAACCCTTAATATTTTAGTACAACTGCAATTAATTAAACACAACAATAGCACTTAATATTTTAGTGTAACTGGAAATAATTAAACACAATAATGGCATTTAAGAATTCAGTGTAACTGGAAATAATTAAACACAAATATGGCACTTAATATTTTAGTGCAATTAGAAAGAATTAAACACAACAATGGCACCTTGATTATCGAACATGTAAATGACTCTAATGCCAGCTACATTGGTTCGGAAGCAAAATAAATAGGGGTTGAACCAACTATGTAACTATGCTTGCTTGGGTCATGCGTCGCTTTGTAAATTATTTGTGGAGTTTATCTCCTGCTGGTGCTTCGGTTACGAGGGAAAAACTATTGTTGAGATTGTGATAATGAATGATTCAAGTATGAACAAGGATAGTAAACTCTACATTTAGCTTTACTTATATTTTCTTTTCTAGCGGATTAGAAAAAGTGTTACTATTATTCTAACTCGCAGCAGGTGGTATTGGCCCTGCATTCAGTCCTCAAGAGTGTTACGTCCAACCCACCAATTTACTTCCTCAAGACAATATCCCCACAATTCTTCTTGGTGGTTACACTCTTGGCAAAGCGGTCGTGGTCGTCAGTACAGGGTTGGTGGCACGCTTGACAATTCGACGCCATTCTTTTCGGATCAATTTCCATGTGATGCCTGGTCACCTACATCACCATGGTCGGTATCAGGATGCCCCGGAAGCAGGATAGCGCCGGTTGCTAAGCGGATTGCATGGTCACCGATTTATCCTTTTTTGTACCTGCATGACGACTTTCTTGGGAAAATAGTGCAGTGGTTTCCCGTTGCCTTCTGCACTAGGCATTTCAAGGGTTATTTAGAACCTTAGGCCGCTGTTGCTTCTTCCAACCGGTTTCACAGTTGGGTATGTGGTTATTCCGCCACTGATCGGTAACCAAAGTCTCTTCTGTTATCTAGCAGGGAGCACAACGGGAACCATTTGGTTGCCGTCGCCATATGGCGCGTGCAATCGAAGTTGACTTGGGGCTGGTAATATTACCAATTTCCCCCTTACTTCCCACAATACATAAGATTTAAAACCCAATTTACAAGTGTCAGTGATGGTAGAACTTACCAACTCGTCGATCTGCCTTGACAGCTGATCATTCAGCGCCTGAACGACCTGCCGCTGCCCGTCCTGCGCCGCCAGGGCGAGCTCTAGCTGACTTTGAGCCAATTTAGCTTCAGCGTCCTGAAAATTTATAAATTTTATAGCAATAGCTTTTAGCCACGACTTCGTTCGCCTGGAATGTTGTCGTGTGATAGGTCCATAATAGATCATACTAGTCCTGTAGAATTACCAGTACTTTTATAGCCTACTAGCAATCGCCAGCGGCTCCGCCCGCGTGGAAAGATTAAAACCGTAATATAGTCTTTTGATAACCATAAAAATGGTCAAAGTGGGTTAACCTTAAAAGCTAGACATATGCTGTCGCGGACTTGAGGGAAAAATTTTGTAAAACATGATTTTTTAATAACTAGTAGCGTTTACTCAGCGCACAGAAAGAAAGCTAGAAATATTTTAATAATTTTTCAAATCGGTCCAGTAGTTCCTGAGATAAGCGCGTTCAAACAATCAAACAAACAAACTTTTCATCTTTATATAATAGTATAGATGGTTAACTAATAATAATTACTTATATATTCAAAATTTCAATTCGGGAAAATTTTGTGACATACTGATTTCGACGCAGGTGAAGTCGCTGGCACAGCTAGTATTCAAATAAATTAAATTTTGGGAACATTTTATATGGTACAGAGAGATCTAACGCTTAGTTCTGTGTACACTACCTGTTCACTTTTCTTAGACTTGGTGATTTGAGTCAACTCTTCGTTTTTCTGCGCCAGCTCGGCTTCGAGTTGGGCCACGCGTTGCCGAAGCTGTTCAACTTCGTTGGCGTCGCCGCCTGCAATTTTAATTAAAATTCCAAAAGAATATTGTAAAAATTCGCCATAAGATCAATAACAAAAACTAAATATAAAGATTGAGCGAATAAAACGACTATCAATGTCAAAAAATAAAAAATTATACAGTTAAAGTTATCCAATTAATAAAAACCAAAATATATAAAAACGTTCTTAAAATAAATCTTTCGAAATAAGGCAAACAGAGTAATATAGAAACTTATTTTTAAAATTACAGATTTGACTTTATGACAGATGTGAATTGTAGAAATTTGATATGTTGATAACTTTTTATTCAACTTTGTACACTCATCAAGAACCTGTAGTATGTCTTGCGTGTCATCATTACATACACACACATTACATTCACATTACACATACATAACATTCACACTAAAAATAATTCATGTAAAATAATTCAATTCAAACAGACAAATTCATCTACAACTTTTATATATAGAATAGTTAGACACACAAGAAAATGCTAGACCATTTCGATTCTGTTATTTAATTTAATTTCATTCTCTTTCATATACTTTCATCTTTCTATTTTGCAACCTGGATAATACATAATTCTGTATAATAAACGTGGACAAGCTAGTGTGTGTGGTTTCTTTATTACTATCGCGCACCACCAATTCAAATTCAAAATATTCTTTATTCAAATAAACTTGTAAACAAGTGCTTTTGAATCGTCAACTCTACTGCTGGTTCGGAAAGCTGTTCCTACCGAGAAGAGCCAGCAAGAAACTTGGCGGTTGCTCTTTTAAAAATATAATTCTTAATACTATTTACATTATGTCGTTACTGTCTTGTACAGGCTCAAAAAGAGCTATATCCACACATTCTTATCTTCTAAATAATCTTCAAGAGTATAGTAGGCTTTCTGTATCAGCCTCTTTTTAACAGTGTTTTTAAACTGCTGTAATGGCAAAGCTGAAATTGATTGCGGAATTTTATTATAGAATCTTATATTACAACCACAACTACAAACCTATGATAATAAAATAATTTGATACATGTCTTGTTTTTTAATTACCTTTTCCCGTAGCGTAATGTCTAGCACGAGCCACTTCCTCCCTATATTGGTGGAGCTGCCGTTTCCACTCGTCAACGTTTGCAGTGCTCTCTTGGAGCGCAGCCGTAAGTCTTAGGTTGTTGCTCTTCAGTGTTGCCAGCTCGACCTCCCATTTCTTCGCATTCGCTGAACTATGGACGGTAAAAATAAGAACCATGGTAAAAATGGTTTTAATAATATCACGCAACAGAATAAAGCCGAACGTCCACTTGCCAGCTAAAACATTATATAATTACGGTGAGACTGTGCGATACTCTAGATGCGATCATGGTTTCAAAGCACGCACAGACACCGATGAGTTTTTTTATTTAAAAAAAAACTTGTCTAATTAATTATCTTTCGAGGTGGTCCAGGGTTTAAACCCCGGGCAGGCACAAATAAGTTTTCTAGTAAAACTTATGTGTCTAATTGATAATTGCAATTTATCACATGCATTTCGGTAAAGGAAAACATCGTGAGGAAACCTGCATATCTCTAGAGAATTCTGGGGATATGTGTAACCTAGGCATAGGCGCAGCGTGATAGGTCTTAGCTCCAATCCTTCTCTCCAAAAACGGAGAGAGGAGGCCTATGCCCAGCAGTGGGATAGTAACAGGCCGTTACTTAACTTATGTCTAATTGACAATTGTAATTTACCACACGCTTTTCGGTGACAGTAAACATCATGAGGAAACCTGGATATCTCTAAAGAATTCTGGGGATATGTGTAACCTACCAATCCGCATTGGAGCAGCGTGGTTGGTTTTAGGTACAATCCTTCCAAAGAAGAGGTCTATGGCCAGCAGACATCTCAGTTGAAAAAAAGGAAAAACATAAAAACAAATTAATGATTAAACGCATTTACAATATTAATTTGCAATGCACATCCAAATGGCCTAAAACATGCAAACAGCAATGACGTCGCCATAACATGTATGAAAACATCCGAAACACTTTCGATCGTAAAGCGAGAAATTCATTGCGTAATGCTTTGCTTCTTGTGCCCCGTTTACATTATATGAATACGATTTTTAATTGCAAAAAAAAATTACTTCAGATTTTGCTTGAATATTTATCTAATTGTGTAAAGTTAATGGATTGCCGTGTGGTATACAGCTAGGTAGAATAGACCACCCTCTTGCTTAAAGAGGTGTCGTAAAAGGCGACTAAGGTGGAATTAGGGCTGGAGGATGATGTGTTAAGTTAATGGTGTACCCTTATATATTCAACTGCTGGCCAAAAGCGTCAATATTTCAAGAAAGCTTATTCAGGTCAATACAAACTAAGTTCGTGTTACTTGCCATCATATTAAGTAGCAATCGAGTACAAAACTTACGAGTATATCTATTTAAAATATTTACGTACTCTAATAAAGAAAATATTTCCTGAACAAAAATATATCCTTCTTTATGTTAATTTTAATTAACTACTAAGGTTCACATATGTTTACATTTAATATAGTATGATATTTTTGTTTCACGACATCAAATTGACATCATGTAAACGCGCACCAGGAAAATTTTAAATTAAACTGAGTACTCAAAAATGAATGTTATGACAAAGTATTAAATACTAAAATAGCGTAACAATATAGTAAGCAAAATTTTCATTTCTTCAAGTCACTGATACGGTATCGATTATGCGCATCTGCGTGTTCATCTCGAATTATTTTCGCTAGTTGCTCTACTTCATTCGTATAGGCAATAGATAAACGATATGAAAAGTGCAGGTTTTACAATTTCAAGACTTTTAATATATATAGCGATGCTCTCGAGCGCGGATATAATTAAATAAATAATAAATAAATATATGGGACACTTTTCATTCTTTAATAATTTTATTTAATTACAACACTTTTCTCATCACTCCGTTGAAGTTTGTCTTATTTTTATTTATTTCTCGTTTATTGTACATGCATATTGTTAGAAAAGGAAAAAAATAGAGGCGAATTACCTAATTTCTAAAAGGATCTCGTCCAGTCAACTTTTGAGTAACTTAAGGAAAAAGACAAAAAGTGAAATACGGGTAATATAGAAATAAAGAAAAGAAGAATAATTAAAAACTATATACCTAGATTAATATTTGCATTCGAGATAACACAAAAGGAAAAAGTAAAAGAAATATTTTTTTTATTAATTTTTAATTTTAAAACAGATTTTCGAATATATTCCTATTATTAGTAACCTCATGATAAAAAAATAAATATGTTGCATAGAATTTTATTTTACACATAGGGTATTCGAACCCGCTAACTGTTGGTAACAATTTTACGCTCCGGTGCCCTCAGTCAAACACTTTTGAATCGTCAAAGATCAATTACATTTAATGAAGCTATCACTGGTTCGGAATGTTGCTCTTACCGAGAAGAACTAGCAAGAAACTTGGCTGTCAATCTTTCAAACATTGTCTATTCACATAACTAAGGTGCACGTCTTGTATGAAGCATGCAGGATTTTCAAGTCCAAGCAATTTTGTCATTAATAAACCAATTGCCGTAAAAGACGACTAAGGTAAGTTGACCCACCGTGTGGTGTCCGGCTGAGTAGAATTACCCTTTTTTCTTACCAAGGTGTTGTAAAACGCGACTAAAGTCAAAACCGCGGTGTAGTATGCGGCTGATTAGACCAGACCACTCTGTTTCCTTACCGAGGTGTAGTAAAAGGCGATTAAGGTAAGTTGACGTCATGCAGGCGATAGGTCGTAAAAACTAGCCAAAACATGTTGTGCAGACCCCACTGAGAGTGGGATAAAGGCAGGAGAATGATGATAAAACCTTTAATTGTGTAATATGCTTTAAGTGTAAGCATATTTCTTACATAATTTATAGAAATAGGCGTTACGTTGCGGAGATCCTGGAATCCTGTATTTATTTAGTTTAAAAACACTATTAAAGAGAGGCTGATACAGAAAGCCTACTATACTGTTGAGGATTATTTAGACGATAAGAATGCGTAGATATAGATATTGTTCGACCCTGTGCAAGATGGAAACGTTTAAATGTAACAAGTATTAATAATTGTATTTTGAAAAGAGCAACCGCCGAGTTCCTTGCTGGCTCTTCTCGGTAGGAACACCTTTCCGAACCAGCAGTAGAGTTGACGATTCAAAATCACTTATTTACAAGTTTATTTGAATAAAGAATATTTTGAATTTGAATATCAAGAAAACACATAGTCCACTCTAATTTTAGCAAAATATATACTTTCTATTTTACTTCATAATTTCCGCAAAATAATTTTATTATTACTTTTGTATATTCCTTATACATAGTTTAAGCAATTGTGCTTTTGCTAGGTCTACAGTGCGTACGATGTAATTGCAACGCGTTGCCCAAGCTGCGTTACGATCGATGCATATAGCGGATATTTTTATAATGAGCGTGAACGACTGATGATTTTCCACGCCTCCCTGATTGATGTTCAGATTACGGTTATGCCAGACGTCGTGCGATTTCAACCGCTACTTTTTTTAAAGGTATACAAAAATAACCATATTTTTTTACAAGTAATTTTTTGTCACCGGTTTTTGAGTAAACAAACGGTACAAAATTTGGATAAAATGTGTCCGCTTGAAGTGTGCCAAAATTGGGTTCAAAAAAGGCGGTTATATGTATATATTATATCTGTAATGTAACGGCCTGTTACTATCCCACTTCTGGGCATAGGCCTCTTCTCTCCGTTTTTTTTTTTTTTTTGGAGAGAAGGATTTGGAGCTAAGACCTACCACGCTGCTCCAATGCGGATTGGTGGGTTACACATATCCCCAGAATTCTCTAGAGGTATGCAGGTTTCCTCACGAAGTTTTCCTTCACCGAAAAGCGTGTGATAAATAGCAATTATCAATTAGACACGTAAGTTTTACTAGAAAACTCATTGGTGCCTGCCCGGGGTTTGAACCCTAGACCTCCTCGAAAGAGGCGCACAGTGTTACCGCTGGGCTACAGCTCCATTATATCTGTATGTTATATGCATGTGCTTTACTTTTGTCGCACGTGCGTAATGACCTAATACTTCGACTGACCATTGTTTCGAAATCCTGCACACGTGCGACTAAAGTCTTAGATTAAACATCTGGGAACAACTTGAGATTATTGAACATAACAATGGCACCTCATTCGCAGTGTTCGCAGTCAAAATAAATAAATGATGGGATTGAACCGATGAGTACATAACTAAACTTGTTTGGGTAATCCTTCACTTTGCAATTTTGTCGTGGAGTCTATCTCCTGGTGGTTACGGGGCGAAACGATTGTTGAGTTTGTGATAGTGAACGTGTGTAGTGCTTGTGTATTGATGTGGCGGTGGTGAATGTGTGTTTGTGCATGTGTTTTTACGAATCTTACGTGTATCAGGTATGAAAGAGGATTGTCCACTCTATATTTAGCATTGTATATATTTTCTATTTTACTTCATCGCGGATTATAGCAAAATAATTTTATTATTACTTTTGTGCAACTGTTGACTTTCGCTTATCCACAACAGGAATCGAACCCGAACATAATTAAATTACCGGAAGTGTTTAAGAATTATGTCTCATATGGAGTATAACAAAATTACATCAGAAAAGCTCGCTTTAATAACAATAAAAGTGATTACATACAAGACAATTACTGCACACTTTGATAATCCAATCACTTTCTTAGCTAATCAGTGCATAAGCAATTTTTATGCTACATTTATTCTATTATATAATTACATGAAAAGAATAATTAGGGCATATAGTTAAAACAATTTGATGGATTGGTTGATAATCACTATCCTTTTAATTAGACTTTACGAGTTAAATTTAATTCACTTCCCGGTGTCCGTTTTAGCTGAAATTTTACATACTGGTCGAGTTCCGATGACAATGCATGTTTATGATAATGACCTGATGCTGCCAGGATTGGCTCCAGGTGGAAGAACTTTTCAACGGTTAACAGTAGGGACATGAAATTTTGTTAAATCTTTAATATTTCAATGAGTTAATATTGTATGTATATATAAATATTTTCGGATTCTCAGAAACGGCTCCAACAATTTTCCTGAAAATCAGCATGTAAAGGATTTTAGGTTCGCCCTTTAGCCATCCACTTTCGTAACATTACGTTTGACAGCAAAAAAAATCATTTGCTTTCAATGCTACATTATACCATATGTTTAATACCCAAAAAAAGAGATAAAACGATTTTTTTTTTTAAGTAAAACCAAGCTTGATCGATTTTTCTCCCCCAAATCTCCGAATTTCATGAAAATCGTTGGAGCCCTTTCCGAGATTCGGAAAATATATTTATATATATATATACATACAGGATTAACTCATTTAAATATTAAAGATATATGGTATTTTAACACTTTTTTATGTCAGAAAAATCAATTATAGGTCACCAACGCCCGACGGGGACGAGCGGCGGGTATGTCGGACTCTCACCGACTAAAAACCTGACAGTGCTCCACCACGCTGCTGGTGGCGGAGACTGGATACCATTGTACACATTGCCCCCATCCCCGCCAGCAGCAACTGTGTACTCCAGAGTGCGCCACCTCTGGGTCGGGGCCTCTCTGAAAGTGGCCCCTCCCTCCGCTAATCGGTGCATCGGGAGCACCAGATGCATCGACCACCACGGGGACCTTTTCAGATGGGCGTCCGATAAACCGATGGTATTTTAACACTTGATTTGAAACTAACGAAGTCGCAGGTATAGCTGTCTCACTGTACGGGTCATAAAAAGTAACGATAGCGTGTTAAACATAGCACCACACTATCGTCATATTTCAGTCGTAATGACAATTTCCTCATTTCATTAACATGTCCACGCGGTCCAATGAAAACATAACTACCGCATATTGCAATTTTATAATAAAAACTAATACATTAATAGGCTATTTGTTACACCATTTAACTACTATGTATTATACAAAATCCGGAACCGCGTCTGTATGTTCATCACAAAATAGATATATATTTTTAACATAATGTATAAACTTGTTGTCGCGTGTTTATTTATTTTATTAAGAAGACAAACAGTTATACAATTCATAATTATAAGACAAACAAAACAAAAACATAAACCATAAAAATCTTCACAGTAAAGAAAAAACTTAAAGAATAAATGGAAATTACATACAAGTTAAATTACATGTTAATAAATAAAAATAAATATAAAAATATATAACCTTACAAACGGGCAGGGAAGAAATTCTTCGTATTACACCTCAACTTTTTAAAGAATTATTTATTTATATGTTATATCATTTAGGTTGAGAATAGATGGCGCTTTATAGTTCCATCCTATTCCTGTAGAATTAACAGTATTTCTATAGCCTACATATCAGTGTATAAGGAATAATTCTGCCAAATTTCATCGATACCTATTGTTTCAACCGATTCGCCGTGAAAGAGTAACAAACTTATGGATGTAAGTTTGTACTAACAAACTTTCGCATTTATAATATTTGTATGATATGATTCGCCCGATCTTACTGTAATTATCACTACATATTAAATGCTGCGTCTGCCTGTGTTAACGATAAATCATAAACTACTGTACAGATTATACCAATAGACAGTGATTTTTTATTTATAAAAATATCAGCAAATGTAGTATCCGGCTGAATAGAATAGACCACCCCCATTTCTTACCGAAATGTCGTTAAAGACGACTAAGATAAGATGACTCGCCGTGTGGTAAACGGATAAGTAGAATAGACCATCCTCATTTCTTACCGAGGTGTCGTAAAAGGCGACAAAGGTTAAATGACCCGCCGTGTGGTATCCGGATAAGTAGAATAGATCACCTTTATTTCTTACCGAGGTGGTGTAAAGAGTGACTAAGGTAAGTTGACGTTAAGCGGTCGTTTAATAACTAGCCTTAAGGATCTCCTCAAAGTAACGCCTACTTCTATAAATTAGCATGCAAAATACTTTAGCTATTATTTTATTTTAGTTTATTTTTAGTTAGCTATTATTATTTAATTTTCCCATTAAGACCGTCCTACTCGAACAATAAAGTCATATTTTCTATACTTATACATGGCAGATATAGCTTTATTGTTCGTGGTGTACAATAAAGCGTATAAATTTTTTTATTTATACACTTTATTGTACACCACAACGAATAAATTGGAAAGAGAAAAACAGCAATAGAAAAAAAAACATAAATTGTAACGTACAAAAGGCGGCCTTATCGTTTAGTACTAATCACTTCCAGGCGACCCTTGAACTTGAAATTGAACATCAGACTCTAATAATTAGCGGCACAAACCACTGCGCCACAGACCTTAAATACCATTATGGTTTTCTATAACTAAGAATAATTATACGAAAAATTAGAAAGATATTAATCTTTTATACGCGTCTCATTCTAGTAAACTGTAAAGTTCAGCTTTTATTCCCTTGCAATAAGGTTCAATATATCCAATACAATGTTTCATTACTTGAAGAAGAGGGGTGTGCAGAATTAACTATTTCTTGGGTATAAGTGGACACGCACATATAAAATAATTTGCATTCATCCGACGAACAACGTAGTACGCAGTTTTTTTTTGCATTCGAAAAAAAATGGAATTAATCGTGAGTAATTTTTGAATTATTGTGTGTTGACGGTGAATAGTGATAAATATTTTAGTGGAAAAATGTATAATTTATTAACATCATTTTTATAATACATCAATAATTAATAAAGGAAAATAAATATTCATATTTTGAACAAAGGTATATGCTAGAAACAATAGAATCAAATTTACTTTTATAATAAACATTTAGCAATATTAAATATTTAATTAGATTTTTATCCAAAATCAAATTAAATCTTTAAAATAAAATGAAAATCGGAACGGAAGTATTATTTATTGAAGTAATAAATAAAAATTCACAGCTTCACACTATGAAGCTGAAAGAATTTTTAAATCCAAGCATTTTTATCATTCAAATAATCTTCAATTTTGTAATATGTTTTACGTATAAGCATATTTGTTACACTTAATTTAAACTTTTCTGTAGATAAGAATAAGAAAAGAATATTATAAATAAGAATTTAAATAAATAATAATATTTAATATTAATATATTTTAACATAAAGCTGACTTTTTATTATAAAGTATGGAGGATATTCTATACGTCAGACTATAAGCTTAAATTGATATATAAGCTGACTGAGCTTTAAGCTCAGCAGTTTATCAATATTTATATCGACGATGAGCCGTAAAAGCATAATAAACAGACATACTTTCGCATCTATACATATTATAAAACAAAGTCCCCAAAAGCTTTCCGTCTGTATAACCAATTTTCTCAAAATCTACAGAAAGGATTTTAGTACGGTTCTTACGAAGTCATTCTTGGGGAAAGTTTAGGTTCACATTCTCTAGCTAAACAAATTTGATGGCACTTTTATTGAAAGATAGTGAAGGTTGTGAAGCACCCTATAGGCTAAAACAAAAGTAATAATAAAATTATTTTGCTATAATCCGCGATGAACCCTATAGGCTATTTTTATTCTAGAATTCCCACAAAAACATTGTAATACAAAGGTGAGAAAACCACTCGGACGAAGTCGCGAACCAACTAGTTTATATATTAATATGGATTAAATGTCTCTTTTCTCAAATGACCTATAATTTAGTATTAATAAAGTGATATGCGAGTGACATAAGCCTATAGTAATTACTTACGTTATTGTTTATCTAAGTCCTTAGGGGGTACTTTTCATAATGACAGACAGACAGACATGCAGACGGTGTACCCGAGGTACAGTCTTGTTTGATGCCGTCATAGCAATTACATAATTGTATCGGTGGTTATTAAATATTTCAATAGACCTGTAACTATTCCAATTCTTGATAAATACCACCCTTCTGTTCTGGGAGAAGAATTAATAAATAATAATAAATAAATATATGGGACACTTACACACACGGTCGTCCGTCCCAAAAGTAAGTAACTTAATACTTGTGTTATGGTTGACAGACAACAAGAAGACTTAGTACCTGGTTGACCGAGACTTGCTCGGTAATTTTTTTTAAATAAAGAAAAAACTTAAAAAAAGGAAAAAATAATAGGGCTCGATCCTAGGTATTTTCATTTCTCGCGACCACCCGTTCCCCGAATAAACTAAGCTGACTTAACAGTTTATGGCAAAAATTCAATTCAATGTACATAGATCTCTTCAAGGGATCTCCACACTATGATCTTGTGCTGCTTGGATCTACCGGCTCTCCGCGACCCTTTTGAGGTCGTCGGTCAACTTTAAAGGGGTTCTACGACGCTGGAGTTCCAGTGCCTGGTCGCCATTCCAGCACCTTAAGACCCCAATTCCCGTCGGTTCTCCACATGCCCCATCCATTGCCACTTCAGCTACGCTATCTCCTTATTCCTGATTTAAACGCGTATAATACTCCATACAGCTCGTTCCATCGTCCGTTGAGTAACTCTGAGATTTCTTCTTAGGCCCATAGTCAGCGACCACTTTTAAAATCCATAAATCATCAGTGGCAACACACAGTATTCAAAGACCTAAGTCTGATCTAAAGAAATCTGAATCTTTAGGTTCTCCATTGAGGTGTTTTGGACTAAAAGATGTCGCGTATCTTCCCAAACACTGCCCATCCGAGTAGGATACGACGATTGACCTCTTTCTCAAAATACAACAGTAAAAATATTATTTTGCTTTAAACCGCGATTTTGACTTGGAGTCTATCTCCTGATGATGCTTCGATTGAAGGGCGAAACGGTTGACTTTGGTCGTGAATGTGTGCAGTGCTTGTATATTGTGCTTGTGGTGATGGAGGTTTGTAGTTCATGTGTCTTTACGAATCCTGCATGTATCGGTTATGGAAACAGATAGTCCATTTAACATTTAGCATCATCTTCCTATCCTTATAACTTATCTTAGAGGGTTTTGAGGGGGGAAAATCGATTTAGCTAGGTTTTCTTCAGAATAATAGGATCTATCCCAAAAAAATCTCGTTTTTTATATAATTTATTGCATGTTTTTATTTATTTATATAAAAATTACCGAGCAAGGTTCGGTCACAGGCACTTATTATAAAATGTGCTAATTTCATTGATAAAATTAGACGGTCTATAATACAAAAAAATATGACTTGTATTGCGACTGAGTTATTATTTAAATATATTCATATACAAATTACATGATCAATTTAACTCAGACCGATCGTTTTTGCCTTTAGATTTTTCTATCGTGTAATATGAAGAGATGAATATCAGTTCTAAAGATGAATGGGGATGGTTGACTGGCCCGTTGGCGCAGTGGGTAGTTACCCTGCCTTCAGCTCCACGGGTCGCGGGTTCGATTCCCGCCGAGGGCTAACATTTTCTATAAACTAATTTGTTGGTCTTCAAGTTTATTTGTTTTTAAGTATGTATTTAATAATTATATAAGTATATATTCACCAGTCGTCAGTCTACCATAATACAAGTATTAAGTTACTTACTTTGGGGACGGACGACCGTGTGTGTAAGTGTCCCATATATTTATATTTATTTATGATTAGAGGGAGGAAAAAAATAGATAGGTGAAGTATATGTATATTCGAAAAGAGTTTTTTGCTGACTCTTCTGTTGTAGTAGCGTTGACGATTCAAAGCACTTGTTTACAAGTTTACTTGAATAAAGAATATTTTGAATTTGAATTATCATCTCAGCAAATAACAGTTATGACATCAAGTCAGTTACTCATCTAACTTTCGATCCGAAATGCTAAGAATTCCGCAAGTCATTTCTACTAATTATTGCCCAGTCATATAGATAGTTTAAAAAACTCTAAATCTAAACTAATAAATGGGATGGTCTGTCTTTCTGTCTGTTTATCTGTTACGCTTTACAGCTAATCCGCTGGATAAAGATGATGAAATTTGTTTCAATTGAGGGTTATATATCTAGGTAAAATATATAATTTACTAGTGGCCCGCTCCGGGTTTCGCACGGGTATAAAATAAATAGCCTACGTCAGTGAAAAAAATGATTAAAATCTATCCTGTAGTTTTGACCTATTCATTACCGCCCGTGGCCCGCACTCGTTAAATTTGGAGTAAAACAATTCCCCTTTCCCTATACCATGAAGATTTCCTCCTAAAGCGCGGCCTCCGACGCGCTATGCAATGGCACGCGGCGCGCTGCCGCAATCGCTGTGCCCCTGCATTTTAAATCTGTATATCTTCGAAAATGTCCATTTAAATTACATACTGCAAACGGCCATATTGATCTATATTAAACCAACAATGTATTTAAGGTACCTTATTGTATAAGGATTAATGCTGTTTTGTTTAATTTCGTATTTTTTTAACATATGCAGTCATGTCAAAATAGCATCATTATTAGCGGGTCAAACCACGCACAATGTTATTGTCACTTGTATAGATGAGTTTCCGTTACAAATTACGTATTATTAAAACCAACGTATTACAAACGCGGAAAGATAATGTCACGTACACGAATATGCAATGAAAAGGAAAGTGGTGTTTACGTTCGCACCGAAGAATCGCACTTACTCGCAATTTAGTATGGACGTATTTGAAAATTTCGCACGCTTAGAATTAAAGTGACCGAATTCAAAAAAAATGTCTTCAGGCCAAATTAAAATGAAGAGAAGCGTAGCAGCTTTAAAACAAGTGTTAAATAAAGGCCCGTAACTTAAAAGAACAACAAAATACTAGCTTTTTTTATAATTCGTAGATGATGATCTTATAGATGGCATTAAAATAAGGATTACAATGTATCTAAATCAAATTAATCCTGATTTTGAATTCTGTCAGTTTAATACTAATTGCGATATTGTGTAAGTCCGGTTACACACTAACAAATTATTGTTAGCCAAAGTTTAGATCGAAGCGGCAATTTGCCAACTTGTTCGATCGAATCGTTAGACATTCGCCCTTACACTAGCGTCTTAAACATCTTAAGAACTCTTTAAACTCAATTTCGAACCACTTAGAGAAGACAGATTTATTTCAAACTCAAAAATAGTTATTTCAAACTTCAACAAGGACGGCTGGAACCAAACAAAAAAAAAATCATTTTGGATTAGATCACTTTAATACTAAACGTATGATATGATGTAAATCAAATTCAAATCTAAACAGACCTAACAACGATTAAGGATATATAGATATAAAGTTTTCATAAAATTAAGAAGTTATCCGAGACGATGAACGAGGGAAAGCGTCGACGAACATCAAAGGGGACTTGAACACGCAACTTTTCTAATTAAGAAAGTTTATATATTATATATATATTCGCAGCCAAGACGCTGTGAATAATACGAGAACTCTCCAAATCTTCCGTACTAATATTATAATGCGAAAATCTATCTGTCTGTCTTACGCTTTCATTGCTTATTCACTGGAGCTATTTTGATGAAATTTTGTACAAATTAAACTTATATATCGCGCAAACAGACAGGATAAAAAAATCCTCTTTATTTCTTGGTAAACAGGAGAGAACAGACGACAATCGACGACATAATCGATGCTATTTCATCACTTAGACTGGCTCGTTGGCGCAGTGGGTAGTGACCCTGCCTTCGGTTCCGCGGGTCGCGGGTTCGATTCCCGCCCAGGGCCAACATTTTCTATAAATGAATTTGTTGGTCTTTGAACCTGTGTGTATATTTGTATTTAAGAATGTATTTAAAAAATATATAAGTATATATTCACCAGCTGTCTGTCTACCATAACACAAGTATTAAGTTACTTACTTTGGGGACGGACGATCGTGTGTGTAAGTGTCTCATATAATAATAATAACTTAAGTTGATGCGAAAAGATTCACAGTAACAATGGGTTTAAAATAATTTATACTAATTTACACATAATTTAAACAAAATTTATTAATTTATTTTTATTTATGTACCATAAACCCCTTAAGAAAAACATTAATAAAAAAGGTCAACTTATAATATTACATATTACTTATATTACTTATTATATACTTGTGTAAAGGTCAACTTATCTCGTGTGTACGAGATCTTACCAGCTAACCTACGAAGTGAGAAAATTTATAGTAAAGAAATTTTTTTTACGCAAATATCCTAATCAATAAATTCAAATATATGGCCAAACGTGTGCCAAATATAAATAAAAAATTGTTACAGAAATCCATACCCCTTCTACTGCTCGTCGCATCTACGTTGGCCCAATACGAAGGTTACAGCTTAGAAAGCTATGAAGGTTACCACAAACCTATCGTCCACCACCAAGCTTCTGAGGAGCAGCACAGCGAAGAATACGACCTGGACTACCATGTGAGTATTAAACACTCCGAACATACAATAGATAAATAAATAAATATATGAGACATTTACACACACGGTCGTCCGTCCCCAAAGTAAGTAACTTAATACTTGTGTTATGGTAGACAGATAACTGGTGAATATATACTTATATATTTTTAAATACATACTTAAATACAAATATACACCCAGGTTCAAAGACCAACAAATTCATTTATAGAAAATGTTCGCCCTCGGCGGGAATCGAACCCGCGACCCGCGGAGCTGAAAACACCCACTGCGCCAACGGCTGGCGCGTTAATAATTAATTATTTTGCTATGATCCGCGATTAGAGAAAATGTATGTAATGCTTAGTGTACAGTATGTCCGTTGTCATAACTTATGCTTGCAGGATTCATGTTTTTAATTTATTTACCCATAACTTAAGAGTAATTTTGTAAAAATCGCAAAATATTTCCTACTACTTACTTTAAAACAAACTGTTATATTTCGCATTTTTATGGAAAACCTTCGATTTGTAGGTCGTTAAATAATTTTCAACAAACAGCTATCAAAACGTGAAAGAATATTTATATATTGATTTCAGGCGCACCCAAAGTACTCTTTCGACTACTCAGTAAAGGATCCTCATACTGGCGATGACAAGGAGCACTGGGAGACAAGGGATGGTGACAAAGTTAAAGGTATGATATTCTTACGTAGCACTTCGGCTTTTACAATCACACGGCCAGAGCACACAGATCTCCTTATACGTATGAAGACATAAAAGGAAATTCTTCCACTCTGCTCCAATATATAACGCGAACTCCAATGCAATAATTTCTTTACACAGCATTGGTAGACCTCCTGCGAGGTCGACGAGCTCAAAAAGATCGCAAGGAGTTGTATGGGCGGTGTTGAGATCCCTTTAAGTATATATGTCCAGTAGTGGATGTCTATCGCTTGAATAAGAAGAATTTCTCACGATTTTACCGAAAAGCGTATAGTAAAAAGTAACGTTACGGCCTGTTAAAGTCCATCGCTTGCAAAGGATGAAGCTTACATATATTCCATAAATTCTCCAGATATATTCAGGATACCTTACCTTTTCCTTAGCACAATAGTATGAGATAAATTTCAAACAATAAAGCACGTAAGATTTAATAGCAAACACATTGGTAAAAGCGCACGATGAATTGTAATTAAATCAAATATTGGAGAAAAGATATACTATCCCACTCTGAGTGGGGTCGGCAAAACATGTTATAAACATGATGTGCGGTGATTTGGCTAGGTATTTTACGACATGCCGCCCGCCGTCAACTTATTTTAGTCGCCTTTTACGATAGCTCTGTAAGAAATGAGGGAGATCTATTCTACTCAGCCGGATACCACACGGTGAAGAAAAAATATACATTGTTGTATACAAAAGAGTTGGTTCGATGGAACCAAGATGAGATGATAGAAGCAAATGATCAAAACATATTGTATATTATTATACATCTTTAATTTTAAGCTATATATGTATAAATATTTTGTATCTAGGCACATATACACTAATGGAAACAGATGGAACTAAACGTGTTGTGGAATACGAAGCAGACGACAAACACGGTTTCAACGCAATCGTCCACAAAATAGGAACTCCCAAAGAACACGTCCATGAGGAATACAAAGAAGCCAAACCAGTTTATGAAAACTACCAACACGACTATCAACAGATAGATGGCTTTGTACCTATCGCTGCCACTTACGAACATTAATCTGAGAACACTTTGATTTAATCTCACACGATAGCTAATGCAGGCAGATTTCCATTCTCCATCAATTACCATTCCAATAAAATATAATACAATAAGGATCATATCACATATAAGATTTTGATAATCAAAAATCCTGTCGACGATATAGGCCACAATGTTGAAACATCAAAATAGTAATAGGCACTTTACGATAGCTCATAATAAAAATGTTTTCCAAGTTCCAGAAGATAAAATGACTACGAGTATATCTGAATGTGGTGATATTAGAGATGCAGCATTTCATAAAACTGAGATCTATGTAGACTTGTACCTGCTGGCAGATGTTTTGCAATTGATATTTTATAGTGATGCTTGGAAAGTACCAAAGGAAAGTAAGCTTTGTAATCTTGCACATTTCAAATAGTATAAAGCTATACGACTATCAGTATTAAATATAATGCCTCCTCCCAGTGTCATGCAAATTGGTACTAAGTTAAAAATTGTTAAGGCTTGATTTGCCAATAACCTTCATTCGGATAACATTGGTATTTAATAAAATAACATGACTTAATTACAACAACATTAGGTAGGGACTCAAAAAATATTGTATATTTCAAAATACGTTTAGAGTTACACAACACCCTTTTTACTGTATCCAGCCACGAAAGCGTCACTACAAGTTTCGATGTTTCTATACTCAAGTATGGAAGAACTTGTGTATTAAGGATTTGTAAAGGATTTCAATTAAAAAGTTAGACGATAAAAGAAAATTATTAGGGCATTGAGTTTGCTAACCTTAAAGATGGAAGTTGTTTCTACAAGTTCTTAACTTTGTTTTAATTGCAATTAAATTCATAGACATTTAAAAAACTAGAACTCATCTCAAGAATTTACCTTATTAAAAACTAGAAGAATTTGCAGCAAACAAAGTCGATTGTAATTTACATACGCCTACCAATCAAATTAAAATTTCGAATACCAAAATTTGGAAATAAAAAATTGAAATATTTTCCAACAAAAAGTTAGACCTATGTAAGTTATATTTCAAGATGGTTTACAATCTCTTGAGTCTAATATTGAACCAACTCATAGAGGAGGCGTAATGTTGTTAATTAAATAATAAACTTCAAATATTAATAAGAAATTCAACTTAGCACAATAATCTTTTAAATAAGTTAGGTTTGAGGACTAGTTGAATTTTAAAGGCTTTTATTTAACTTGCCTTGTATGTATTTGAAGATTGAATCTTGCAAGTTAAATTTGACCCATTTCCCGGTGTCCGATTGAGCTGAAATTTGACATACTGGTCCAATCTTGATGACAATGCATGTTTATGATAGTGGCTAGGATTGACTCCAGACAAGGGAATTCCTCAACGGTTAACAGTAGGGAGATTATATTTTGTTAAAAGCTTTTCTTAAAAGGTTGTTTTTAATTAACTTGTTTAAGATTAGTAATAAGTTTATACTTCATCTTTCTAGAAATATCTATGTGCATTAGATGATTGTTATTTTATAACTATTCAAGTAGACTCCAGTATTTTAAGTTGTGAGTAATTCTTGTTAGTATTTATTAGGTAACTGCTTTAAATAGTTAAGCTATTGTTTTTCTTGAATTCGATGAGACTGTATCACGTTATTACTTTATAGTTAAATAAGGGTTGTACAAAAATATGACATTAAATAAATTTCGTTTGATGTTTTTACTGTGGTTTTATTTGGCAATTTTATTATCTCAATAACACTACCACTAACTTAGTTTTATTCAAATTCAAAATATTCTTTTTTCAATTAAACTTGTATTAGTTCTTGGAACGAAACTGTATAACTATATAATAGCTGCATAAAGGACACATTATCACCAGATATTACTTGCGATGAGCTTTCATCATTTATAAAAAAATGTAGTAAAATTTTAACTTCAGAGTTTGAACCTTAATGTTGTTCTTTTATATTTTCATTATCCTCTTGCTTTTTTGTTTTTCTGTTATATTTATATATTTGGACGACAAGAATGCGTGGATATAGGTACTGTCCGAACCTGTACAAGATAGACTTAATGTAACTAGTAATAAGTTTTATGTTAAAAAGAGCAACCGTCGAGTTTCTTGCTGGCTCTTCTCGGTAGGAACAGCTTTCCGAACCAGCAGTAGAGTTGACGATTCAAAAGCACTTGTTTACAAGTTTATTTGAATAATGAATATTTTGAATTTGAATTTGAAAAGCGGAAGTCATTGGCGACAACAGTGAAGAATGTTTCGTTTTTTTTTTCATACTATTTGATAATTTGATTTCTTTTGACTTCGCTACCATGCCTGGTTTTCTAGTGGTAATTTTTTTTTAAATCCAACTTCCCCTGCCTTTATCAAAGCCCTTTTGAGCCGACAATATTTTTATACATTATATATTTTTGGTTTTACCCTAAATTGGTATTACAATTGTTGTTTTACTTTTTGAATTTGAATTTGAATAAAATCGAAGCATGAACCCCAAAAGTTTTAAAAACTTAATTCTTATAACAAGTCACATGCTGTTATTGTCTTGTGTGGGAGCGGAGAAAAGTCAAAATGCCTGTCTACTAACCTTTGAGCCAGTGCTAGTTTGAGCCGATCGTTCTCATACCGCAACTGCTGCTCGATGGACTCCACGTTGGCAGGCTCAGGGGGTGCCCCTGCAGAGGGGAGGGGGCCGCGGGGGGCGCGACCCACAGTGGCGTACCCACCCTGGGATAGCTTTATTGAGGACACAAAGAAAATAGGTTCATATCACATCAAATCAAATCAAATAATCTTTATTCAAATAAGCTCTTTCAAGCACTTTTGAATCGTCAAGTATCAATATGATTAATGAAGCTACAACTGGTTCGGAATGTTGCTCTTACCGAGAAGAACCAGAAAAAAAAAGTAAGTAAGTAACGGCCTGTTACTATCCCACTGCTGGGCATAGGCCTCTTCTCTCCGTTTTTGGAGAGAAGGATTGGAGCTGAGACCTACCACGCTGCTCCAATGCGGATTGGTAGGTTATACATATCCCCAGAATTCTCTAGAGATATGCAGGTTTCCTCACGATGTTTTCCTTCACTGAAACGCGTGTGATAAATTGCGATTATCAATTAGACACATAAGTTTTACTAGAAAACTCATTGGTGCCTGCCCGGGGTTTGAACCCTAGACCTTCTCAAAAGAGGCGCACGGCGATACCGCTGGGCTACCACAGCTGGTCAATCTTTTAAACATTTTCAATTTTACATAATGAAACCGCAGCCCTGAAAAGATTTTTAAATCCAGGCTTTTTTATCATCCAAATAATCTTCAATTTTGTAATATTCTTTATGCACAAGTACATCTCTTATATAATTTATAGAATTAGGCGTTACTTTGCGGAGATCCATAATACAAAAGTAATAATAAAATTATTTTGCAATAATCCGCGAAGAAGTAAAATAGAAAATATGTATAATGCTAAATGTAGAGTGGACAATCGGTTATCATACCTGATACATGCAGGATTCGTAAAAACACATGCACAAACCTCCACCACCGCCACCACAATACACAAGCACTATATACGTTCACTATCACAAACTCAACAATCGTTTCGCCCCGCAACCGAAGCATCATCAGGAGATAGACTCCACGACCAATCTCTAGTCTAGTGAATGTATATAGTGCTTGTGTATTGTGGTGGCGGTGGTGGAGGTTTGTGCATGTGTTTTTACGAATCCTGCATGTATCAGGTATGATAACCGATTGTCCACTCTACATTTAGCATTATATATATTTTCTATTTTACTTCATCGCGGATTATAACAAAATCATTTTATCATTACTTTTTTACATCTCTTATACTTAACTTAAACCTTTCTGTAGACTGGTCTAGTATGGATTGCGTGAGGTTAGTTACCTGCAGCGTGGACGAGACAGAATGCGCTCGCTGATGAAGAATCATCTCGTCGTTTTCTGCTTTTGGCTGAAATTAAATTAACAATTTTAATACTAAACTTGGTAAGAACATAAAGTAATGACAGTGGTTATTATTTTCGACAATTAATGTCATTTTATATTATATAAACTTAACTTAAAATTCGAATGGAATTGAATTGACATTTCATTAAGATTAAAGTGACATTGGATTGACATTGAATTGAGATTGAATTGACATTCAATTGAAATTGAATTGAGTAATGATATACCGGTTATTCTGTTACAGTGTGTAACAGAATAACCGGTGTAATGCATTCATACACACAATACACAAATACGCAATTTTACTAATATGTTGCGGTCGCCCTAACCTAGTCACTAACATACCAGACAAATCTCTTTGGTTTTTGCTTTATATTTTTTGTTATATTTGTTTTAAATAAATTTAATAAAATGAAATTTAATGGGGATTGAGATTGAATTTTAAATTGAGATTGAATTGTGATTGAATATTGAAATTGAATTAAGATTGATTTGAGATTGAATTGAGGTTGATTTAAGATGGATTTAAGATTGAATTAAGATGAATTTGAGATTGAATTAAAATGTATTTGAAATTGAATAAATATGGATTTGAGATTGAATTAAGATTGATTTGAGACTGAATTGAAATAGAATTGTAATAAATTGAAATAGCATTGAAATAGAATTGAAATAGAATGAGATAGAATTGAAATAGAATTGAAATCGAAATGAAACTGAATTGAAATTGAATAGAAATAAATGGTTTGTACTTTAATTTAATAAAATAATGTTACCTGTGCAGGCGAGAGGGTCGGGGGTTCGTTTTCAGCAGGGGCGCGCGCCGCCAGCAACGGGCTGGCGGTGGCGGATGCGACGGGCGTTGCAGCACCCGATCCATTGGTGGTCTTGGCCGTAGCGCCACACTGCTGGGCCTGTATCGCCTCCTTCACCTCTTGGAACTTCTCGATGAACTGACAGAACCAAAACAATACAACAATACCACTAGAAAACCAGGTATCAACGAGGGTCCACGCGACAACGACATAACCATCGATCCCCGTCGAACAGCTATAGCCTTAAGGTGTTTCCGTAATATATAAAAAAGTTGGAGTATGGTAGCGCAGAGTCAGAGAAGATAAAAAAGAAAAAAATTACAAATAGTAAAAAAAACGTAAAATTCTTCACAATAAAAGCGAATATGCGAAGCGCATATAATGGTGTAAGATTCACATACAACACCGTTTTATAGTGTCCACGACCAAAAGATGATGTATTTATCACTGCGGACATAAGTAAATGTTTTGATGTAGGGTAGATTTGTAAAAATAGAGGTTCTACCGTCGCAATGCCAAAATAGCGCGCGCCAATTACTCACTATGCCTTCTACGTCGGAGAGGAACGGACGTGCTTTCGGTGTACAGCAGAAAGCAGATATCACAAGTACAATAGTTCAATCACCTTTCCCAATTCAGCCTCTGAACCGAATCCCAAGCCATACACGGTATTCGCCCTGACGTCGCTCCACTGGCCAAACTTCTGCGAGGTCTTCGTGAAGGTCATATTAGCAGTTATGGTGCTATTGATAACCGCCTGTAACAACACATTTTGTTTTATTTAAGTTTGTTCCTGTACTATTTCATCATAGTTACAAACATGTTGTCACTTGATTTGGCTACGTATTTTACGACCGGCCGCCTGCCTTACCTTAGTCGTACGTTTACGACACCTCTGTAAGAAAGTAAGTATTCTATTTTACTGAACCGGATACCACACGGTGGGTCGACTTACCTTAGTCTCTTTTTAAGACATCTCAGTAAGAAATGAAAGTAGCACTATTATATTCAGTCAAATACCACACGGCATTGTTCCTATACTATTTAACGTCATTAAAAATGTTTGCTTTTTTAGTCGTCACATTCTCATTTCAAAGTTTTATATTTACAAAAAAATATATTTTGAAACTAACTGTTGATAAATTAACTACAGTTCGAGATTTTGCCTGCCGTGCAAAATTTTAACATTTAATTTATATCTAACAATGAAACCTATCAGAAATCCGGCTCGAAGGACTAATAATAACCAACGACGCTATAGAAAATTTCGAACTAAATGGAAATGATAATGGCTACTTACGGTTAACAAAAGAAGTTCTACAGCGTACTGTAAGTTATACACTTACATATATGTATGTATGTATAAAAATCAATGTATTTATGTAATAAAATATACTTTATTTTATATGAGCTAGTAGTATGTAGATGCAACTTTCTTTGAATATTCCTTTCGCCGCCCATGGCCTAAAAGGAAGTTAAGGATGAAATTTTTACCATGTATTACCATAGACAAAGTTTCATAGATTGATCGCCGAATAATCCATCAGTGTTATTTGTCTTTAGCAAATTGTTCCAAACGATATCAATCAGACCAAATAAAATTTATTAAGCCGCATTCACACAACTTTCTTATGTAACTATGCGGAACGTATGATCGATATGTTCTCGCGAACGTTGCAATACATCACAAATTTCACCTAAGTATGTTGCGATGTCGACATATGTGTTACTTAATTTATAGAATTAGGCGTTACTTTGCGGAGATCCATAATACAAAAGTAATAATATAAAATAATAAAAGTAATAATATAAAATAATAATAATATAAAATTATAGCAAAATAATTTTATTATTACTTTTGTACTTTTATATGTGTTACTATAAGAAATATTTCGCACGCTTAGGAACTTTGACTACTCGAATTTGTGTACTATATATCTTTAATATTGAAATGAGTTAATCTTTATGTATATATTTTTTTTTTCGGATTCTCGGAAACAGCTGCAGGAGGTATTGGGGGAAAAAATCGATCTAGCTAGGTTTTATTTTAAAAAAAAACTTATCCCTGTTTTTGGGCATTAAAAATTGCTAAAATTTACATTGAATATATAACACTATTTTTGCTATAAACAGTTATGTCAGCGTAGTTTATTCGAGGAACGGGTGGTCTCGAAAAATGAAAATACCTAGGATCGAGCCCCACCGAAAAAATAATTGGGTAAATTATTTTTTTCTTTTAAAGGCTAATTACGCTAAGCCGTGTGGTATCCGGCTAAAAAGAATAGTACCACCCTCATTTCTTACCGAGGTGTCGTAAAAGGCGACTAAGGTAAGTCGACCCGCCGTGTGGTATCCGGCTGAGTAGAATAGACCAACCTCATTTCTTATCGAGGTATCGTAAAAGGCGACTAACGTAAGTCGACCCGCCGTGTGGTATCCGGCTGAGTAGAATAGACCAACCACATTTCTTATCGAGGTGTCGTAAAAGGCGACTAAGGTAAGTTGACCAACCGCGTGGTATCCGGTTTAGTACAATAGACCACCCTCTTTCTTACCGAGGTGTCGTAAAATACGACTGAGGTAAGTTGATGTCAGGCAGGCGGCCGGTCGTAAAAACGCAGCCAAATCATGTGACAGCATGTTTATAACATATTGTGCCGACCCCACTTAGAGTGGGAAAAGGGCAGGAAGAAGAAGAAGATATATTTCGCACGCTTAGGAACTTTGACTTCTCGAATTTGTGCACTGTATATCTTTGACTTGTATATCTTTAATATTGAAATGAGTTAATCTTTATGTATATATTTTTTTTCGGATTCCCGGAAACGGCTCCAACAATTTCTGCTGCTGAAATTCAGCATGCAGGAGGTTTTGCTGAAGAAAAATCAAGAAAAAAAATCGTTTTCTCTCTGTCTTAGGGCATTAAAAATACTAAAATTTACATTGAATATATACAACACTATTTTTGCCATAAATTGTCAAGTCAGCGTAGCTTTTTCGGGGAATGGGTGGTCTCGAAAAATAGAAATACTTAGGATCTAGGCCCATCGAAAAGAAAAAAATAATTGGGTAAATTATTTTTTTTGAAATTTTTTTTTTTCGTAAAAAAATTACCGAACAAGGCTCGGTCAACTAGGTACTAATATCTGAATGTCCGAAATGGCTCGAAATTTTTTCATAAAATACTGTATGTAGGGCGTTTTTGGGTCGATAAATCGATCTAGCTATCTTTTATTTTTTTTAAAATGTCGTTTTATCCCTGTTTTAGGCATTGAAAAACTGTTAAAATATAAATTGAATACAAAAGCTAATTACGCTGTCATTTGCAAGCCATGGTAACTTATTTAGGGAACGGTCGTTAGATAAATGAAAATATCCCTACTGCCTAATTATTTTTCCTTTTTTTTTCAAGTTTGATTTTTTTTAATGATTTTTTTAAATTTAAACTATCGTGAGTAGTATTCATAGTTAATGTATAGAACCGGCTATACTATCGGGTTAGCCCGACAACTAGTCAGGCTAACCCGATAGTATAAGAGCTCATGAATAAAAGCCTAGATGGGTTCGAAACTAGTCGGGCTAACCCGATAGAATAACACGTGAGTATAGCCGGTTCTATACATGAACTTTTTTAATTTTGTAAAAAAATACCTATCAAAGCCCAGCAACCCAGGTACGTACTATAAAAATACGTTGCTCTATTTCGCTCTTTCCGTCTGGCTTGTTCCATAGTTTGCCTCTGTTATTGTTCTAAATAAACTATACAATGAACAGTTTTTCTACAATAGATGAACTAATGCTTTTCAACTTGTTCACCTTGAAAATAAATTTTTATTTCAATATAAATGAAACTCTGATAGCTTGATTTTATATTTAAGTAGCAACTGTTTTAAATGCAATAGGCTAAATAAGCAATTAGGAAGGGTTGGTGATCACTGCCGATCTAGCCACATCTATACTGTAGGTCAGAGATTTCCAACCTGTGATAAATTTCATATGCCCTAAATGATTTAGGGCATATGAAAATTTTATTGGTAATATCAAAAATATCATCATTCTCCTGCCCTTGTCCTACTCTAAGTAGGGTCGGCATAACATGTTATAAACATGCTGTCACATGATTTTGCTATTTTTACGACCGGCCGCCTGCCTAACTTCAACTTACCTTAATCGTCTTTTACGACACCTCGGTAAGAAATGAGGTTGGTACTATTCTACTCAGCCGGATACCACACGGCGCGTCGACTTACCTAAATCGCCTGTTATGATACCTCGGTAAGAAATGAGGTTAGTCTATTCTACTCAGCCGGTACCACACGGTGCGTCAACTTACTGTAGTCGCTTTTACGACATCTTGGTAAGAAATGACGGATGTCTATTCTACCCAACCGAGTACCACATGACAGGTCGACTGGTAGTGGAGGGTGGTACTATTCTATTCAACCAGATACTACACGGCGTAAAATAAAAAAACTATTTTACTACATACATATATGTAAAAATTCAAATTCAAATTATTATTTAATTAAAGAAAATTAATTTTTCTTTACTTACTATATATACTAACTCTACTGCTGGTTCGGAATACTACACAGCATTATAAAAAATCTTAGTACCCTAAGTGATAAGCATACCTTAGTCCCTTCTACGCTGATGATGCGGTACAGGTTCCGCGAGGAGTCATAGAAGAAGGAGACGGAGACCTGGGCGGAACTGGCCGACATCCACGAGCGCTTCGTCTTTGGGTCTATGTGGAACACGTGTGCCTTGCACGTGAAAATAGGCTGCTCTCTGTAAAATACAAGTATAGATTTTAGTAACTCAGTTATTTCTTAAAAAGGAGAGGAGAGAAAGAATCAAGAAGGGGATCTTTTTTTAACAAAATCCTTTAACAAAGCTTTTAACAAAATTTCCGGGTGGCATTCCCTTTTTTTTATACAGAAAAAAACTCCTTATGGGTACCGCCGCCCGACGGGGGCAGGCGGTGGTTATATCAGACTCGCACCGACTAAAACGACCTGTGTGCTCCACCACGCTGCCGATGGCAAAGACTGGGTGTCGTTGTACACATTGCCCCCATCCCCGCCGACAGCTCTGATCCCAGAGAACACCTCCTCCGGGTAGGGACCCCTCGAAAGAGAAGCCCCCCTCCAATAACTAACTTCGGGAGCACCAGATGCACCGACCGCCTCGGGGACCTGTAAGCCAGACGTCCGATATACCCCGTTCGGAACGTCCGAAGGCCCCCTGACAGGGCGGCAGACGATGGTCTTGGGCAAGTTGCTACCACCTGGACTCGCCAACAGCAGATTGGATCCAGAACAATAGTTCCCGGTTGGCATTCCCTGCTTTTAACCTACTCTAAGTGCTATCGGCACATGTTATAAACATTTTTTCACATTATTTGGCTACGTTTTTTACGACTAGCCGCCTGCCTGACGTTAATTTACCTTAGTCGCCTTTTGCGACATCTCGTTAAGAAAGAGGGTGGTCTATTCTACTCAACCGGATACCACACGGTGGGTCAACTTACCTTGGTCGCCTTTTACGACACTTCGGTAAGAAATGAGAGTGATCTATCCTACTTAGCCGGATACCACACGGCGGGTCGACTTACCTTAGACGCCTTTTACGTCACACCGCTAAGAAATGAGGGCGATACTATTATATTCAGCCGGATACCACACGGCGTTCAACTCTGTACAAGACAATAATGACTAAATGTAACTAGTTATAAGATTTTTTTTGCAAAATCAACCACCGAGTTTCTTGCTGGCTTGTCCCGGTAAGACCAGCTTTCCAAACCAGCAGTAGAGGTGACGATTCAAAATCACAAGAAGCAGAAATAAACCGTTATTGCTTTCTTATATATCACTCATTTTTGCATTGGAAGTTAAAAATAGAAATACACTTTGAATAATTTAAAACATTTTGCCGCTGTTATGAAATTATAAGTTTCAAATGCCTAACAATGAGATGTGAATTTGGTCAAGGTTGTAACGAGATTTAGGTGTCAACATACAGTCCTACAGACTGACAGGTTTTGGGGAATTTTTTTTTTTTTTTCGAATTGACAATATGCTGTTAGCCCTAACGGCTTTTACAGCGTCACCGGGCGGGACGGGCGAGCGCAAAAGCATCGCCGAGGTTGCGAAATGCGTAGAGTAGAGCGCAGAAGCTCTACTAGCGTCGAAGAACGTCGTCCTAAGGGTGCCTCCTGTGAGGCCGGACCACGGCTTAGGGCGACGTGTAGTGGAGGGCTGATGGTATGACTTTGATTAGTCAATACGACGACGGAAGGGTGGCAAGAAGCCACGACCAACCGATATCAGAAATCTGGGACCTCGTCTTCGCCGGCGAAGACGCTGTGTGTGTGTATTACGTGTTTTTGTGTTTGCGATCGTTATTTGATCGTCAGGGTCATATAGGACGCTTTTTGGACGCCTATATTTTCGATGGTCAGACCTAACTGGGATGTAGGTGGAAGCAACTGAAATTAGAGGGTTCGGGTGTACCTCGGATTTCTCGAAGTAAGACTTCGAAAAACGTTTAAAGAGGTGAGTCATAGTAGGGAGGTCGAGGTCTCTATGGAGGTCAACGTTCCGCATGAACCACGGACAACCAGTGGATGTACGCATAAATCGGTTCTGCATTCTTTGGAGCGTGAGCAATCTGACCTTTGAAACGTGCGCGAACGCAACGCTCGCATAGGACATTATTGGTCTTATGCAAGTTTTGTAGAGTGTCACTTTGTTGCGGAGTGACATTTTACTTTTCTTGCATAACATCGGATAAAGTCGTCCCATGACATACGCAGCCTTATTGCAGACTATGCCTATGTGCTCGTGGAAGGTCATGGAGGGTTGGAAGGTGACACCTAGGTACTTGACTTTCTGTTGGGTTTTGGGGAATATGTTCATGTACTACTTCGTTTACAATAATGTAACATACTTTCCTGTTTCCGAAGGAAAACGGGATTTTTTTCATCCTATAATTTACAGAATTAGGCGTTACTTTGCGGAGATCCATACAAACATACAAAAGTAATAAAAATATTTTGGTATAATCCGCGATATAGTTACTACAAAATATATACAATGCTAAATGTATAATTGAATATACGTATCATACCTGATACATGCCGAATTCGTAAAACATACACATACCTCCACCACCGCCACCACATTACACAAGCACTACACACATTCACTACGACAATCTTAAAGATCGTATCGGCATTTAACCGAAGCATCGTCAGAATAGATTCCACGACAAAATCTCCAATCTTTTTTTTCAGTTGTAGAAATTTGTACTCTTGCATGTATAAGGTATGAGAACGTTTTTGCTTCTTACACTTAACAGTACATAGATTTTCTTAACAAAAGCGGATTATAGGAAATAATATCAAAACTATGGAACTATATATTATGGAATTCCGCAAAGCAACATCTACTTCTATAAATTACAATTTACATTAATTACAGATACCTAAAGCTACCTATAATTAGTTAAAAAACGGAAATAGCTCAGTTATGTTTTCCAAAATATTAACTCACGTTTCCTCTATATGTTTATCCATTTTGAACACTGATTAGATCAATACTTTAACCCATATTGAACCAAAGATAGTAGTAATATAAGTCAAAAAAATAACATTAAAAGATAACGTTTAATATGAACATAACTAAGGTTTACACTCGAGCAAATCTAGTCGTTGTTAAAAGAGAGGTAAAGTAGAAATATGCTTAGCAAATTAATGAACATGTGATACATCTGTTGGTGAAGTGATTTCACAATGGAATTTGTTGATATGTGATAAGGTATTGAGATGAACAATTTAATGCTGTGGAGATGTAATAGATATAAATCTGCTAACCTACATGATATATACAAAAGTATATGTATATCCTCCTGCCCTTATCCCACTCTAAGTGGGGTCGGCACAACATGTTATAAACATGCTGTTATATGATTTGGCTGCGTATTTACGACCGCCTGCCTGAAATCAACTTACCTTAATCATATTTTACGACAACTCGGTAAGAAATTAGAGTCGTCTATTCTACTTAGCCGGATACCACACGGATTATAATATATACAAAAGTAATAATAAAATTATTTTGCTATAATCCGCTATGAAATCACGATGAAGATTCATCGCGGATACTTTTGTATTATGGATCTCCGCAAAGTAACGCCTAATTCTATAAATTATCTACATGATGTATAATATTAATATATAAATATATGGGACACTTACACACACGGTTGTCCATCCCCAAAGTAACTTAATACTTGTGTTATGGTAGACAGACAACTGTTGAATATATACTTATATAATTTTTAAATACATACCTAAATACAAATATACACAAAGACCAACAAATTCTTTATAGAAAAATTTTCCCTCTGCACGAATCGAATCTGCGACCCGCGGAGCGGAAGGCAGGGCCACTACCCACTGCTCCAACAGGCCAGTCGAAATATTAGTATGGATAATCCATTAGGGTAAGTAATAATGTTTGTGTAAGTTACACAGTGATTCACTTATGTGCTATATTTAGATATCTTTATACTAATAAAGGTCACATAGGCGAGGCAGCGCTATACAATACATACATAATAACCACAACACTGTAAGATATTTAGCCGTGTGGTATCCGGCTAAGTAGAATAGTACCACCCTCGTTTCTTACCGAGGTGTCGTAAAAGGCGACTAAGGTAAGTCGACCCGCCGTGTGGTATCTGGTTTAGTAGAATAGACCACCCTCCTTCTTACCGAGGTTTCGTAAAAGGCGACTAAAGTAAGTCGACCCGCCGTGTGGTATCCGGCTGAGTAGAATAGTACCACCCTCATTTCTTACCGAGGTGTCGTAAAAGGCGACTAAGGTAAGTTGACCCACCGTGTGGTATCCGGTTTAGTAGAATAAACCTCCTTTTTATTGAGGTGTCGTAAAATACTACTAAGGTAAGTTGACGTCAGGCGGGCGGCCGGTCGTTAAAACGCAGCCAAATCATGTTACATGTTTATAACTGGTTGTGCCGACCCCACTTAGAGTGGGATAAGGGCGGGAGGATAGTTAAATTAGAAATTTAATTCTTCATCAAAGTGTGATTTTTTGTATAGCAAAAGTATGTAAATTGTTTGTAGTAAAACATTCTATAATATTCACAATCAATTTTAGTTTTGCCATTAAGTTAGTTTTAATATCAGAAAGTCTACTATACTGTTGAGGATTATTTAGATGATAAGAATGTGTGGATATAGCTACTGTACCGCCACTATGATCTCAACAATTGCGCAAATCTTTATATCATACATCTTTACGTCATAGAGTCTATTTTCTGACAATGCTTCAGTTACTGGGCGAAACAGTTATTGAGATTGGTGGTAAATGTGCAGTGCTTGTGTATTCTTGTGTTATCAGTGTCGGGTAGTGCATGAGTTCTTACAAATTCTGCATGTATCAGGTGTGAAAACGAATAGTACACTCTACATTAAGCATTACATGTATTTTCTTTTATCAGTGTTTATAGCAAAATAATATTTTCATTAATTTTGCATATGCATTACACTGGGACATGCATATATTGTATTTACGATATTAAGTTAACAGAATTTTTGAAAGAGTAGAAAAAGTACAAGTAAGCAATTGGAACCTCAAACTATACAAATGGTGATCCTGCATTAAAAATAAAAAATGAGTAGTCCCTTAACTAGGTGAACAAACACACTACACAAGATTGTAGGGTGCTAAGGTACCACACCTTGGGATTATTTCACACACAGCACAGCACCAGAAATTTCTGGAAGAAATATATTCAACAGGCTGGCAGGGTTCAAAATCATCTTTAAATACCATATAAATTTTCTTTATATATATTCTAATTTCAACACTAGAAAAATCTAGAATTCCTTATAAGACTCTTACGTAGATACATAATCTATTTAAGTATTTATATTTATTGGGCAAACTGAAAATGTCAATCAAACAATATTTATATGACAGCAGATATGTTATCTGTAGCATGTCACCATATATCGTTTTGCGATTTCTTATCAGTAACAATAACAAAGCAGATAAAAAACCAACTACTAGTTATATGGTTAACTACCCTCGATTACGAGAAACATACGTGCGATACGTCAAAATTGTCGTAAAGTCTACGCATATGATCTAATTGCACTCGCCCTAAAATGAGATCCCGTCTCGTAAGCGAAAATTTAATCAAGTATGAAAATATATAAAAATAGCCGCGACCCCACGTTCCCTAACGACCTTAGAGCCGAGGTAAGCGTTCAATCGAATGCAATCAATGATAAAATTGCAAACGCTTCAACGGCTTTAAATACGTTGCGAAATGTAATATTAAAAGCAATTTTAGTAACAATTACACTAATATTAGAAGTAGAAATATTTAAATTTCGAACTAAAGTCTTTCCTACGAAGCAATATTTTCTATTTTTGAAATAAAACCCTAAAATATCGCATCGCATTGGTAAAATGCATCCCCTCCCTAAAATTCACATTTAAGGGAAACGGATTTTGCTCATCAATAACTAAATATTCAGTTAAAAGATTTAACAGACAAATAAAATATAAAATTACACGTAAAACTCACCCCATTGTTTCTTTTCCTGCTGTCATTTAAACACAGTAAATTGGAAAATATCCTACTTCATAATTCCTAATTTTTCCCACACAGCTGTCAAGCAGCGGTTTTATCATAAACTAAAGACATAAGCGGAGTTGCTATTCTAATTTCATATGAATCTTGTTGTCAATTTTATTGAAAATAATACTTAACTTTTTAATCATTAATAGATACCAATATTTTTATAATTACAATTACACTCAGGAGATTCTCTAAATTTATTTTAACTGTTTCATTGAACAATATTGATTTATTGTCAATAATGTTATGTGCTGCCATCTTTCATTTTATGCGAAAATATTCTCTTCTATTCTTCTAAAGATGGCGATAACATTAATATATCTATTCAACAGTAGATGTCTCTTATATAAGGTTATAAACTTTATAATAATATGTTTAGAGGATTTATTAAATAACATGAAAATACAAGAATATGCAATTTAGCTTTTAATTATGGATCAAATTCAATGCAGTCTACATACAGTAAGTACAATTTACGTAATATTATCCGTAATACGATGAATTAGTGACATAGCTAATTTTAAAAAATACAAAATAATGGAATTGTTTATTTGTGTGTTAATTAGAAATACATAAAATATCCATTATTACTTTGGAAATAAGTAATAAAAAAACCCTTTTGTTATACAAAAAAAAACAAATAAACTTTTATGCAATGTCCATAATATAGACTTTATAGTAGTAAGAGTGAAAGTTAGTTATATAAAAAATGTAATGTAGATCTTTGTGATTATAAGGAGAAGTCATTTTACTTTTGTTACTTTTGTTGTTTAGTTGTTTACGTTGTAAGTACTGGAAAAGCTTTCATTTCTTCACTCATTTAAATTGCTCTTTACTTCAAATGAACGTAGTGAAAATTTTAGGGATTTTTAAGAGGTCACCAAAATATTTTCTGAAATAGATTTGTTTCTTTGTAAAAAGTAGTGAAAAAAGTAAGGAAGCTAGAATTAAATAGAATGTCTTAAATATCGTAATTCGTATGACCTATGAAGCCGCATAAGTATACTGTTTTATAGGTATGTGAAAAAATAATACATTTATTTATTTAAAAAGGCCATCAACAATATAAACACCTTACATATATACAAATATACATTGTAAAGGAATTTTTATAATTAAGTGCTATATTATTTATAGATGGCAACAGCATGCGCAGATTGACAACAACTATATAAAGTGACAATGAACATAATAAGCAAGGTTATAAATTAAAAAAAAGAAATATCTAAATAGAAGATACATTTTTAAATAATTCGATTTTCTTTTGAATATCCGATTTTTAATAATTGATTTTTAAAATCGATTTTTATTTTTTCTTTTCTAAGCTTTTTTCTTGTTTTTTAAAATTAATTATGCATTGTTGGATGAAACCAATGTAGCCAAATTACGCATTTTTATTGAATTTCACAAACAGCGTATATGTTATTATTTATTGGTAGTTGTCCATTTTAATTAGCCTTTATTCATATTCATTATTATTATTGAAAAGGCAACTTTCAAACTGTCAGAAAAAATCAAATATATTTTTTATCGATTATTGTGTATCGAATTAATAAAAAAATCTTTCAAAAAATCGATTTATTTTAAAAGAAGAAATAAATAAATGTATCGATTTTTCTATTCCAAGTCAAATCCCTGCTGTATTACAGAACAATTTTTTTTTATTATATACTCAGGAGCAAATTCATATATTATATTAGTTGAAGGAAAAACAGAAATTCGCACTCATGGTCATATCGGGGAAAATAGCAATAGGTAGGAAGTGTGAAATGAAACGCTTCGTGCGTTGATTTCTAAATAATAAGAATAACTATTGTTTTTAATTCAATCTGCACATAAAGGAAACATATTGTCTGAAGGCTCCAAGTAAGATTTATAACTCAATTATGAAAGGAAATTTTTCCCAGCCATTTAATTACTTCGATTTGTAATCCTTTTAGGTATTTTAATAATATTTAACTTTCCCTGTATGTCTATTTGAATATGAATTTTTGCAAGTTAAATTTGACCCACTTCCAGGTGTCCGATTAAGCTGAAATTTTACATACGGGTCTAGGCCCAAAGACAATATATGTTTATGACCCGATGTCAGGATTGGCTCCAGACGAGGGAACTCCTTAATAGTCAACAGTACAGACATTTGATAAGCTTAAAAAAGATTTTAAGAAAGCTTTTAATACATTAAAATTAAGTAATAGCTTTCTTAAAAATCTTTTTTAAACTTATTAAGAAAACCAATGTATAGATTTAAAAATGCGAAATTGTCTATGAAACAGATATGGTATTTTTTATGTTCTATGGTATTTTAAAAATAAAGTCAATGCGAATGAAATTGTGGTTATTTCTGTTTAGTTATATTTCGTATAATGTTCATTCATCATCCTCCTGCCCTTATCCCACTCTAAGTGGGCACAACATGTGTTAGGTAACCATGTTTTGGCTAGGTAATTTACGACCGGCCGCATGCCTAAAGTCAACTTACCTTAGTCGAATTTTAAGACACCTTGATAAGAAAGTAAGCAAAGTAAAGTAAGAAGAAATATTCTACAGCGAATACCACGCAGTGGGTCAACTTATCTTAGTCGCCTTTCACGATACCTCGGTAAGACAGAGGGTGATCTATTATACTCAACCGGATACCACACGGCGGGTCGACTTACCTTACTTGCCTTTTACGACACCTCGCTAAGAAATGAGGGTGGTCTATTCTACTCAGCCGGATACCACACGGCTAAATATTGTAAGTTCCAGTTAATTGGTATTATTTATTTATTATTTTCCTTTAGGTTCAGGGAAAAAACAGAATAAACATTGCGGGTAGTTAATTCTGATTTTCTTTAAACATAATGTCGACATGAACATATTTGCGGGTACAGCGTGTATTTTTGTTTTGTTTTTTCTTTAAATAAAGTTGTAAACAATGCTTTTGAATCGTCAACTCTACTGCTGGTTCGGAAAGCTGTTTCTACCGAGAAGACCAAGCAACAAACTTGGCTGTTAAAAAAAAAACCCAAATATAATTGTTATAACAATAAAGAGGACAAAGTTCGAATAGTCGATTTATTTTTTCACCACCATTGCTAGAAAGTTCGATTTAAATATAAATGTAGTATCCTAAGTATTAACGTAGTTGTTAATGAGCTATTAGAATATAATTCTGATCCTCGTTTTGCTATCATTGTTATTCAATTGCGTATAATTGTGAATACAAGCCGCGCGGGTCACGGTCGCGTCTTCGATTCTGAGGAAGTAAAGAAATTAAAATGTTATTGTTAACATTTGATTAAGTTTATTAGTATTTATAATTTAAACCTCTGTTTTTTGGTAAACTGTGTAAATAGAATTCATGGTTTTTAATATTTAAATGAGTTAATCTTGTAATATATATATTAGTCATCTCGGTAAGGGATCCAACGATTTTCCTTAAATTCAGCATTTAGGGGAAAACAAAGGTTCTAGCTAGATTTTATTTTAAAAAAATCGTTTTATCGTGTTTTTGGGCATTAAAAAATACTAAAATTGACATTGAATATAGAACACTATTTTTGCCGTAAACTATCAAGTAGTATCAGTGTAGCTTATTCGGGGAACGGGCGGTCTTGAAAAAGAAAATACCTAGGATCGAGCCCCATCAACCCAAATATTTTTTTCCTTTTTTTGAAGGATCGGCCACCCAGGTAATTTAATATTTTAATGAGTTAATCTTGTATATAACTAATTTGTTTTTTTAAATGTCGTTTTGACCCGTGTTTTCAGGCATTGAAAAACTAAAATGGGAATAAATAAGTTTGGAGTAGAAAACAATTTTTCTCCTTACAAGCTAAAGATTTCGAATTCGAATTTACAAAATTTGATCTACAGTTATTCAGCGGTCATTTAGACATAACACAATATATCATTTCACAACACAACCGCCGTGAAATATTGAATAATTACAGTCATCCAATGCACTAGTTAATGAGGTAATTACTTAAGCGATCACTTAACCGTAACCAATTATATAACTTGCAGGCACGTGATTTGCAATCAATTACTTAAGACTCACTTATAATACATTTGTGACGAATTGATACCAATTAATTCTTTAGTTCCCAGGCCAGTGAAACAATAACTTGAGTGAGTCAGCCATTTAAACAATACTAAGGGCCTGTTTTACAAGTTACCAATAAACTGTCAGTTAGCTTATTCGGAACATAGTTGACGTCAAGTTGACGTCAAGCAGGCGAACGATCATAAAAACGCACCCAACTCAAGTGACAGCATGTTTATAACATGTTCATACATAACAGATCATGTGGCTGTTATTTTGTTTATCTGCTAGATAAGAAATACCTAATAATTATAATTTTAATTTCAAAATGGCCGCGATTTTTTTTTAATTTTTCACTTTTTAGAGTCTCTTTTAAGAAACTTAGTTTATTACACACAAGTTACTGATAAAGTGTCGAATAGTTAACCGACAAATAAACAAAGTAGCAGATAAATGTCTCTAAGAAGAGACTAAAAAGTGAAAAATTAAAAAAATATCGGATAAGATACACTAAAATAACGTACTAGAGAATTTCAAATTTACAAAAAAGTGGATAAATTTAACTGAGCTATTTTAATATATATTTCATGGAAGTCATATGCTCTAGACAAAATGATAAACCTCTTTCAGTCTTCCCGAATTGATCTCATTTTTGTGATGGAGATATTTGCAGGGTTGGAGAGTGACTGAAGCTAATGTTAATTCCAAGACTACAGTCCATGCTAACGAACCGATCTTAGTCCACAGACTGATTTAAAAAATTCTTTGAGTGTAAGATAGTCCATATATCGAGGAAGGCTGGACTATATAACATCACGCTAAGATGAATAGGACATGAGCAGGAATAAAATATATTATGAAAACGGCAATATTAAAGCTTTTCTCGCGTGCTCTAAGTAAACGTGAAAGTTATTCAAAAATCTCTTATAATTAACTTAAGATGACTAATTTTATGTTAAATGTTTTTACTCCGTGGAATTTTTTTTTGAATTTAATAAATAAATAAAGAATAATTAAATAATAATAATAAGAAAATTTCAATTCAATATTAAAATCTTTGACATAAAATAATTCATAATTTCTAAGTGTACCTATAATAATATTTGCATGTCAGCTAAATGACTAAACGTGTTGTTACTAATACTATTTTATTACACCTTTGTTACCATGTTTTTTGCAAATAAAGTAATTTGAATTTGAATTTGAATTTTTAAATTTTAATACGGGAACAAATTTGCGTGTCACTAAAATTCGTGACGAATATGTAACCCGTCTTTCCAAAAGAAGAAACGAGGCCCAACAGTGGGATGGTAACAGGTCACTGCTATAAAAACGAAGTATAATTAAGCCTCGCTTATTTATATTAAAGCTATTCACGTAGGCGCTTAATTGTTGCAAAATAAAACCCGCATGTCAAATTTGCAATACAATGGTGTGCAAATTCGTTAGTCTAATTTACATTTAATTATAATGTCAATCAAATTGGAATTAATTGTTTTAAATCTGCGGATCCGCGTTGATGTCTTCAAAACAAACTTTTTTTGCGAGCTCAGTCACGTTTTACGTAACGTATGTAGTAAATTACTAAACATAATTGCGCTTACATAAAAATAACTTTTGTTTCTGTAATAAAGTGCGATCAAAACAAACTTTTATGGTTGTCGAGATTGTTTGTTATAAAAGAAGATAAAGAATTTGTCAAGCAAATTGGCGAGTTTTCAGATAAAATAGAAAAATAAGGAATAACGGCGTGTGGTATCCGGGTGAATAGAATAAACCACTTACAGAGGTGTAGCAAAAGGTGACACCTCTAAGACAGACTAAGGTAAGTCATCCCGCCGTGTGGTATCCGGCTGAGTAGAATAGGCCCCCTTTTTTACTTACCATCATCATGTGGTGCCATCTTCAGAATGAAGTTCGGGGGTCAGCTGGAGAAAACCTTTCCGGTCTTGTGCTATCTTTTTTATTTCATAGTATCTAAGTCCCGTCCACTCTCTTATATTATCGAACCATTTAAGACGTTGCCTTCCAGGTGCTCTCTTGCCGTGCATCTTTCCTTCTAGGATCAACCTAGAAAATTGATATCGGGATCCTCTCTGCAGATGTCCGAAAAAGGCAACCTTTACTTACCGAGTAATCATAAAAGGCGACTAAGGTAAGTTGACTCACCGTATGGTATCCGGATGAGTAGAATACGCCACCTTCATTACTTACCGAGGAATTATAAAAGGCGACTACGGTAAGTTGACCCGCCGTGTGGTATGCGGTTAAGTAGCATAGACCACCCTTTTTTTACCGAGGTGTCGTAAAGTAAGACTAACGTAGGTTGACGTCAAGGAGGTGGCTAGTCGTAAAATACATGGCCAATTCATGTAACAACATGTTTATGACATGTTGTACCTACTCCACTTTGAGTGGGATAAGGTTAGGAGGATGATGATCCGTGGTTTTCGAAAGGTGTGTTAATCTCGTAAACGGTTTCGAAAGATTTCATGAAATTCAGTATGTAGGAATTTTTAGGGGAGAAAAACCGATCTATCTATATAGGTTTTATTTAAAAAAATGTCGTTTTATCCCTGTTTTCGGGCATTGAAAAAAATTCTAAAATGTTGAATAGAAAGTTAATGAAATTTTAGCTGTCAAACGTAATGCTGTGGCAACCCAATGGTTAACGGGCGGACCAAAAAAGTTCATAACCCGGGATCAAGTCCAACACATTGCCGGCGCTTTCTTTCTTTTTTTTTAAATTTGTTTTTTTTAATATTCTGGTACTGTGTTTATTATATGTCATATAAATTGTATGAAAAATAAATTAAAAAAAAAACAATTCGAGCGTAACGGCCTGTTACTATCCCAGTGCTGGGCATAGGCCTCCTCTCTCCGTTTTTGGAGAAAAGGATTGAAGCTAAGACCAACCACGCTGCTCCAATACGGATTGGTAGGTTACACATAACCTTAGGATTCTCTAGAGATATGCAGGTTTCCTCACGATGTTTTCCTTCACCAAAAAGCGACTGATAAATAGCAATTATAAATTAGAAACATAAGTTTTAATAGAAAAACTCATTGGTGTCTGCCCGGGTTTGAACCCATGATCGTCTTTGCACCGCGGGGCTATCACAGCTTGTTAATTTAATCCCTTAAAATTAAATTGAAATAATACTTAACGAATTTCACCCACGAAATACACAATAACCATGATAATTAAATTCAAATAGCCGTAATTAAAAATTGTTGTAACCTTATCAGTTATTTCAATTCTCGCTGATAGCTTGAAATCTGTTACATAATTTATTAGCATCATTACAACTGCTTTAAAATGTTTATTATTGCCATACTATCATTATATACAGGGGTTCTATTACGTAAGTAAGTAACGGCCTGTTACTATCCCACTGCTGAGAATAGGCCTACTCTCTCCGTTTCTGGTGAGAAGGATTGGAGCTAAGACCTACCACGCTGCTCCAATGCGGATTGGTAGGTTACACATAACCCCAGAATTCTCCAGAGATATGCAGGTTTCCTCACGATGTTTTCCTTCACCGAAAAGCGTGTGATAATTTGCAATTATCAATTAGACAGATAAGTTTTATTAGAAAACTTATGCCTGCCCGAGTTTAAACCCTAGACCTCCTCAAAAGAGGTGCACGGTGTTACCACTGGGCTACCACAGCTTATTATGTAGTATGTACTGGTACTTTATCCCACACTAAGTGTGGTTGGTGCAATATACCTTTTTAAAATTTTCCTTCTATTACTCAAAGGTTGTCTGAAAGAGATCCCTTTTAGGGATAAGTCCGCCTTTATACATGTGGTTTTTTTTTATTTTTCTTCCTCTTTTCTAAATATATGTATAAAAAGAAAAAAAAAAACCTTCATCTTCCACTCTCCTAGCGTTCGTCAACCATTATTCTCCTGCCCTTATCCCACTCTAAGTAGAGAAGTCGCAAAATGATATAAACTTTGTGTCACATGATTTGGCTATGTATTTTACGACCGGCCGCCTGATTATAACTTACCTTAATCGTCTTTTACGACACCTCGGTAAGAAATGAGGATGTTCTATTCTACTCAACCAGATGCCACACGGCAGACCCAACAATAGTACAGTATTAACTCATTACTGTTACTTTATAATACACGGTGGGCAGGGAGCGATGGCCTCCTTTTGTTCTGCGGAGGGAGGAGCGGTTCCGGGAACTCTTGTTCTGGATCCAATCTGCTGCTGGTGAGTCCATGTTTCCAAGCCCATCGTCTGCCCTAACAGGCGCTCCAAATGGGGTATTATCGGACGCCTAGCCCCGAGGCGGTCGGTGCATCTGGTGCTCCCGATGCACCGGTTAGCGGAGGGGGGCTTCTCTTTCGAAGGGTCCCTACCCGTAGGAGGTGTTCTCTGGGATCAGAGCTGTCGGTGGGGACGGGAGCAATATGTACAACGATACCCTGTCTTCGACACCAGGAGTGTGGTGGAGCACTCAGGTCGTTTTAGTCGGTGCGAGACCGATATAGCAGTCGCCTGTCCCCATCGGGCGGTGGTACCCATAAGGGATTTTTCTTGTATAAAAAAAAATACTTTTACTTTGTAACATATAAGTTAAAGCTAAACACAGCTTGTATACTATAAATATTTTGCTGCAAACCGGAAATATTATAAATATAAAGATGATGGCAACACGAACCTAAAATAGTTTTTAACTGCGCCATTAAGATTCTTGTTTACTATTGAAACATATTTGTATAATATATTACCAAAAACCCGGTTAATTACGATAATTGCGCGGCCCTAAGTTTCCGTAAACAGCCCACCTTGCGACAATGTTTTTACCGTTTTTGTTCAGGTTATTATGTTAATATTTGTTTTCCGTTTTTTTTTCTCTTCCTTATATTCTTTTTTTCCCGTTTATGTTACGCGTTTCGTAGCGGTTAACCTTCGTAGAGTTCGGTCAGGTTTTGCTGTGAAATAATAATACCTGAAAAAACTATAAAATACTTTGCAGAATAGTCAAAAGTTATGATAAAATTCTTCTTCTACTTCTTGGCCTTATCCCACTCCAAATGGAGTCGGCACAACATGCCATGAACATGTTAGCACATGATTTCACTACGTATTTTACGACCGGCCGCCTGCCTGACATCAACTTACCTTAATCGTATTTTACGACACCTCGGTAAAAATTAGGGTATCGAGGCTTAGGGCGAACTGTGGGGCTGGTGGTATGACTGTGACTAGTCATCACCAACTTGACTTGCCTAAGGCCTAAAGGGTACACCCCTATTAGGTTTTAATCGGTGCCAGATAGACATATCTTTCGAATCGTCCCCGTTGGACAACGGATAAAGGATTTTGCTTATAAAAAAATTTATAAAAAAAATGTATATCGAATGCACGCGAAACAAATAGATGAAGCCAGAATCAATTTAACATTCAACACTTCGGTTAATTGCCTCATCTGGTGATTAGAGGGCTGGATCCTTTTTTGCACAAAGAATCAGCTTAGCGATTCAGCGCGGAAACGCTGCCAGCATTCTTGGGACCATTCCACGTGGGCATCATTTGTATATTCCTAGCGTGTAAGTTAAGATAGATATAACTTGTACATTTTTTTATAAAACCTGTTAATATACCCTCATTTGCTTTCACATTACTTATATTTAAATTAGTTTGCAAATTATTATTTTCTGAGGGTATTTGATAACCAATAAAAGGCGTTATTAGGCCTGTATGCGCGTATGAATTCAGAGAATGTGGCAATACATGTTAAACGTTTAGAAGCTGATATCGATTTATTAATGTGATTTTTTCCATCTTTGTCATTAGAGAATTTGGGGCCCGCGCCTGGGGCCCTTGTAAGACAGGGTTGGTCGATATATTAGTACGTGAATTATTTTTTTTATTATTTTTGTTAATCTATACTCATATATAAGGCTAAAGAGTTTGTTTGTTAGAACGCGCTAATCTCAGGAACTACTAGACCGATTTGAAAAATCCTTTAAGTGTAAGATAGCCAATTTATCGAGGGAGGTTATAGGCTATATATAACAACGCTAACATGAATAGGTGAGGAGAAGCAATAAAAAAGATTGTAAAAAGGCTTGGTAAATATAAAAAATATTTTTTATAATTGTAGAAACAGAAATTATAATTTCTCGTTCAATATTCGCCAGGTAGCCAGATTAAAACAACGACGCTATAAGTTTAAGCAAGTAAGGTAAGTAAAAAAAAGCTTTTATCAAAATTTTATCTCCCTACCGTTGAGGAGTTCCCTCGTCTGGAGTCAATCCTGGCAGCATCAGGTCATGCTTATCATAAACATGCATTGTCATCGGGACTGGTATATAAAATTTCAGCTCAAACGGACACCGGGAAGTGGGTCAAATTTAACATCCAAATAAAAGCTTTTAATAACGCGCGACAATCATTCGCCTTAATGAATATTTTTAACCTGTGAAGCAACTTATCTGTCACACCGTGAGAATCGATCCGTCAAGGTGAACCGGGGTCGAAATGAACCCACTTTCCACAGCCAAGGTCGTGCTTAATTAAAAAAACGGCATTCTCTCAAAAGTTATACCAAAAAAAAATCATTATTTCAACAAGGAGGACGCAACAGATCAGTTTATTGTGCTGATAAAATTAAATCGCCAATGAAAAACAGTTATAAAAAGCAATTATTTCCTTCAATAGAAACTCGTAAGCAGCGATGCGGACGCTGCGTCTAGTTTTAATAAAAAGTGGATTAAATATATTAATATCTCAATCGTTTTTAATAAGAGGTTAATCTTCCTGCCCTTATCCCACTCTAAGTGGGGTCGGCACAACATGTTATAAATATGCTGTCACATGATTTGGCTGCGTTTTTACGACCGGCCGTCTGCCTGACATCAACTTACCTCAGTCGTATTTTACGACACAAGAGGTTAATTAAAACTATTTTTAATTATTTATTGAAGTTATGGGAGTATTAAAGTAACTTAGAATTATATTATTTTGAAAATTTTGTAGAATAAGGCGTCACTTTGCGGAGGTCCATAATACAAAAGTAATAGTAAAATTATTTTTTTATAATCCGCAATAAAAATAAAAAAGTCGATGATAAAATTTTGCAAGTACGTCTTTTGAGATTTTAATCTGTTAAAAAATTTAAAGCCATAAATGAAATGATTTAATTACAGGAAGCTTTTTGTTAATTTAAAGTTTCGAAATTAATTATATATTGGACAATAAGTTAAATAACATTATTAAACTCAGGATTTTAATTAAAAAGTGTCCCAAAATTAATGAAAAAAAATTATCGTGGTCACTTATTCTTTACAAGTTTTAATTTTTCGACATGTTTTATTTTACTTGCCATTTTCATCAGGAAATAAAAAATTTATATCAGTGACTTTTAAATCTAAGATAAAAATATATATACATACTAACTGAACTATAACTGTTAAGTAACATTTAACTTAGACAGTTGAGTGATCAAAATAAAATAAAAACTCAAGTATTATGTTGTATAATTAGCGAAAAGTTTAAGTAAACAAATTATAAGTTAATAAGAAGTGTAAAATAAATTGTGACAATTTTATAAACGGTATCTTTTAAAGGAGCTTAAAGCTAGGACAGACTGATGCGGGCAGCATCGTAAATTATACATTTAATATCATCTTATATACAAACAAAAAACATTCGTTTTTACTAGAACACGAGTGAATTCCTTTTAATTTGTCAACGAAACTCCAGAGCAATATTTGAGCATTTCTATAGGATATTTTCTATAATATAAGACCAAAATAAAGCATAAAACTTATATTACATGAAAAATGCTCCTGAAGACGTTGACAAAATAAAGGAACCTTGCCAGACTTAGCATATATCATATTCACGAAATTTCTTTATACAAATATATGATAGTGCAGTATTCTATGGCAGTTATGTTTATTATAAAAGCTACCACAGACAGATGCGTAAACGACAATGCCCGCTTCAGTGTGCATTTATGCAAATAGCAAATAAGAACTATAAAAAATAAAAACCAAGGCACACTGATGTCGATGTATCATTATTTTCTTTTGCAAATTGAACCATAAGCTCTAGAAGGATTTTCTGAGCGGATTACTTAGATTATCCGTTATATGTTAAACATGTTTTCATAATAAAGGCAGTGATGTTATTTCTTTGCATGCTAACATTCCGTAAAGTAACTTACAGAATGGTAATAAGTATTTATAGTAGTCATGACAAATAGTTATTACATAATTATTTATAATTGACAATTAGTAATCGCAATGTATATGAGTGTACACGTCCCTTAAGGGCACATTGTTATTTAGAGACGATTAGCTTAACATTTACGTCTTATGTCGACCATTTTATTACATTAATAAATCTTTACGAAATATTCCTAAGGTCATAAATGCCAAGCTTATCTTGATATTGTTAAATTGGTTTATTTTGTTTAATATGAAAACAATAAATTTCAGATAAGTTACTATAAACACCTTACTTATATAAGTAAGGAACAAGCACGACATATCGATTGAACAATTGAAGAACAAATAATACGAAAGCGATCGCTCCAAATGTAAAGTGCGCCTCTCACTATTGCGCAACGCAATTATCACAACTTAAAAATAATTATTCAAAATAAAAACCTTAAATAATTCATGACATGGCGCGACTGACTTAAATTATCTTAATTAATCTTATAAAATGTAAAAGGACGGCTGGCTCGGCGCATTGTGGCATCTCATATTACAGCGGAGCGAGCACGAAACAAAATTGCATAGATACATACGCGTTTATCGCGGTTATGTAAACGTGGAATGGGCATCCATAATTCGCAATCCAATTTACGCAACGTGCTGCGCTCGACCGTCCCTATCACCCACATCTTTACACGCCAGATGTTGAGTCTACAAACATCGCGATGTCGATTTTGCTTATTGGATTTTGTGCATACAACTCTGACATACCTCGGATGAAAACTCCCCACAGCGCGCGCCCTACCCGCAATAAATACGCGGTAATAAATAATTACGTACTAAATAATTAACATTACTTATAACTAACAAGTTTCGATCACAAAACGTCGGCGGTTCAACCGCCGACCGAACCAGGTAACTATCGCCCGGTAACAAAATCTCTACATGCATTCTTATAATAAAATTAGTACATAACACGCGAACACAAATCGTTTCCTCGTAGATTAAAAACCAGGTGGCCATAACGTGAAAGGTAGTTATCCAACGTGATTAGAAAGGTGTCACGGTTGGCGAGCGCTTTCTAGCGCGAGTACAACGCGAGGTCCGAGATTCTACGTTGGCGAGCGGCGGCGTGGAAGCCTCGCGTCCCGTCCGGAACTGCGGGCGTGCGGGGCTCGAAGCGCGGCGTGCACGACAGCCGCCTGCCGCCGCATTCTGTCCCGGTTATCGAGCACCCGGACAGCCTCCTCGCGAGCCATCCCTCCCCACTGCTAGCACTTCCGGTGCTCGCTTGAGACGCCCTTCTGGAACCGCAAAAGAACGATACTCCCGAATCAGAGCTGTGGCTGCAAGTCGAGGTCCGGCGCGGCACCCAAGTTTGTATTTCGGGAGAACGCGGCGCGAAAAAGCCACTGGAATTTCTTCTATAAAACGGTGCTGCTCCATATCTATAATCATATTCAGCTTCCGAACCGCTGCAACACGAGGAGTACTCGCATTCGTGACGTCTCGGTGCCGGCCGACGCATTGGCGCTTTCCTTTTAGGTTCCCGAGGCACCCCGTTCAGTTCGTACACTCTCATACCTTCCTCGTCGGAACTCTGCAAGCGCAGCGCACCCCTCGCGGCCTCGGATTCAGTAAACTCAACTAACGCACACACACAGTTCACCAAGCTTGGATTCTTGTTCAAGAACTGACGGACATCAGCCGGTACCGGGTTACCGGGCCTGAGTACCCTGACTAGGGCGATTTCACCACAACTTGCGAACAGTCTCGACACATTCTCAACCGAGGGGCGATCTATCGGCATCTTGACCGCCACCACGGTTCTAGACGGAGTGGTCTCATCGTAGGGAGGTAGCGGATCGATCCGACGAAGCTTCGTTCCCAGCTCGTTAATCTCCAGTTTCGTCGATCGCTTCAACGCCTCGGCTACCACTCGCCAGTCCTTGGTCAGGTGCTTGACGCGTTTGAAACTGGAAATCAGCTTGAGGGACACATACCCTTCCTTGTTGCGACGCACGTGTTTCAGAAGGAAGGCATCCTTAGTAATGTTGGCATCGGAGAAATAGAACTCCACTTGGGACACGATCCGGTTGGCCAGCTCCTCGTCCGGTGGAGTGTAGGGCGGCTCCTGAGCGTCGGGAGCGACTTCGCAGCCGGAGTCCTTCCCTCCGCCGGAGCCCGCTTCGGAGGCCGTGTCGGACAGGTCGGCGTTATCGTCGGTGGACGGGCGGCGGTCGGAGGTGATACCCTCGTCGGGCTCGGGCATGACCTGGCTGGGAGGGGTCCCCTCCATGTTTGTAGCGCGTGGGATTACCACTTTAGCATAACAGGACGTGCGACTCGCTCGGTAGCGCGGTACGACTGCGAGCGCGCGGCGCGCACTCGACCGTTTTATAATATCGGAGGGATGCGCGGTAAAAGGTGTTCGGAAACGAACGAGATGGCATTGCAGACTATGAGACGCTTTACATTAATTACTTAACATGTGTCGGCGTTTACTGTTTAGTGCGTGCTGGAGACCGCGGGTTTAGCGGTCGCTCAGAGCACCGCAATACGGCCGCGGAGATATGAATAAATTAATATACACGCGATGATCAGGCGAAACTATGTTACGGTAATAGACTGGCGTGCGCTGCTCGAGATATTATAAATTAGATAAAAATTACTGTATTTTCTACATTAATTAATTGGTTAATTAAAATAATTCTAAGCATAATTATACAAAGTATTTTATATATATTTTAACTTTCTCGAATATATTTTTTACAGTTTAAAAATGAAGCGTTATATTTTTATATAACTTCCATTTAACTATTTGCTTTATTGTAACGAGGTTTTCGTGTGGTATCCCGTTTATTAGAATAGACCACCCTCTTTATTACCGAGGTGTCGTAAAATACGACTTAAGTATCTTGACGTCAGGCAGGCGGCCATTCGTAAAAACGCAGCCAAATGTTGTGCCGACCCCTCTTAGAGTGGGATAAGGGCATGAGGATGATTATTAAAACGGATTTTTCGATGATATTGGGTGTAATATTTAAAGTTAAGTAAAGTTATATGTATTAAGTAAATGCGGGAGAATGATGACTTAGCAGTAGGTAAATAGATTTCTAAACCTATCAGTATTTTAGTACTTACTTGTTTTATAATATGTAGCGATAAGAGACAATCACGTGGCTAAAGTCGCAAAATTATAAATATAACTAAAGTTAGTATAAAATATAATTTCTGTTTATTCAACAACAAGATAAGAACAAAGTTTTCTAGATTACATCCGAACGCCGCATTCCGTGACCGCGCCGTTATCAGTTAAAGAAAAATCTGAATAAATAATACAATTAACGCCAAGTGATTCAAATATTTGCATTATCTTACATGTAGGTCATTGTTTTTATCGGTAAATCTGTTATTCAGACAATGGCGGTTGAACCAGTTATATTGTTTGGTAATATTCAACGAGCAAACGGATAGACGCGTGTCATATTGTATTTAGCACCTGGACGACCCAGCCTTGCTCGGTAATTTTTAAAAGATATAAAAAAATGCAAAAGAAAGATAAAAAAATAAAAAAAGAAAGAAAACGCCGGTATTATGATAGACTCGAACCCGAGTTTTGATCTTTTTTGGTCCATCAATTATCATTAGGCTAACACATCATTACGTTTGACAGCCAAAAATATAATTTGGATTCGGTTCTTTTTTCATTTTATTTCATTTTCATTTTTGAATTTTTTCAATGACCGCAAACAGGGATAAAACGTCATTATTATAAAATAAAACCTATCTAGATCGATTTTTCTCCCCAAAACCCCCTACTGAATTTCATGAAAATCGTTGGAGCCGTTTACGAGATTCAGATAATAAGTATAATAATTCATATAAATAATTCAATTAATATACAAAATTAACTCATTGAAATATTAAATATATTATTTTAAATTTACGTAAAAAAACAGACAGTTTAACAGCCTATGAATGAATTGGAATATATTTGAGAAACATACTAGGGAGGCAAGGGAGAGGTTATTTAACCTATAGCCTTCCTCGATAAATTGACTAATGGACTAATCGGTTCAAATCGGTCCAGTAGTTCCTGAGATAAGCGCGTTCAAACAATCAAACACACAAACTCTTCAGCTTTTTATATTAGTATAGAGTACCTGGGTGACCGAGCTTTGCTCAGTATTTATTATAAGATTAAAAAAAAAAATTAAAAAGAAAAATGAAAAAATAATAGGGCACTTGGGGCTCGAGCCTAGGTATTTTCACCTCTCTAGACAGACCGTTCCCCAAATGAACTACCATGACTTTACGTTTGACAGCGAAAAATTGTGATTTTATTCAACGTACATTTAAAAAAAAATATAGCCTGAAATCAGGGATATAACATTATTTTTTTTGTAAATAAAATAAAACCTCATCAATATCATGAATATATATATATATATATATATATATATATATATATATATATATATATATATATATATATATATACCAGATTAACTCATTTAAATATTAAAGATAAATTGAAGGCACTATACTGCGTCCATCATATTATCAGTCTTTTGACAGCTCACGCTCATTAAGTTTTGTATTGCTTACGTACAAATATCATACAAATAATATTTGTACTTTATGGATGGGTACCGCCCACTTAGTGATGTCACACATAATGGGTTACTACGATTATGCCACAGATTAAAAATAATCGGTAGAAATCGATGTTACGAGTATTAAAAGACATTTAATAACATTATATAAAGTTTTACTTTCTTCTTAGTTAATACATGAATACAAATAAAACAATCAGGATATTTTAATTTATTTTATTAGCACGAGTCGTCGGAATGATAATCAACACTAGACTCCTCCGATGAGGAGTCTTCAGTAGCAGTTATTATTAGCTCTTGTGTAGATAATATATTATCAAACGCAATATCACGTTCCCAATCAGAGAATATTACTCTTTTAGTTCTTTCCACCACACTTGCCCAGTTCTCGGCCGTTACGTGGGTGCAAGCATTTTTTAGCAATTGCAACATTTTATTCGCTGTGAATGGGGGGCTTGTATTGCATCTCGCAGCATGCCCTTTTACTTGTGCCCATATAAGTTCTATTGCGTTGTACTGGCAGTGGTATGGAGGAATCCGAAGAACAGTATGGCCATATTCTGCTGCCATTTCATTGATTACATAGCGTTTTGCTCTCTTTTTGGTTTTTAATATTTTTATTAATTCAACTTTTAACATTGAGTCGTCCACATTTTCTCCATTGTCCCGAAGCCAATTAATTATTTCATGCTTTTTATTAGCCTGTGTTGGCATTTTGTCAATTTGACGGGAGTGGTAGGGCGCATTATCAATAAAAATTATTGATGGTTCTTCCAATGAAATGAGCATTTTTTTGAACCACTCTTCATACACATTTGCATTCATCTCTTCGTGGTAGTCATTTGATTTCTTCGATTTAAATGCCAACAGTGCGTCTTGTACAAATCCTTTTGCTGTACCTGCATGGCAAATGATTAGGCGCTCACCTTTTCCCATTGGTACTGAGGAAGTGGAATCAGCAGTATCATCAGTCCAGAAACGAGATAGTGTGTGGTCAGCGTTGAGCCATGTTTCATCCGTGAAAACAATATTTGCCCAATCTTGTATTTTCTTTGCCTCTCTTAAAAAATCACAACGTGCTATAGCTATATCTGTGCGTTCCATTAATAATTTTCTTTTATTTAACTTTTTATATGAAAAGCCAATTGTGTTCAAAACTTTGACCAAAGAAGATTTTTCACCATGAAATAGACCACTTCTTTTCAAAGAAACAATAAGTTTTCTCAAAGTTGGAATTTCTTTTCTCAAGTAGTAATCTAGTTTACGTAGGTTATCATTAATCGAATTACTTAGGTACGTAATTCGATTAATGATAGTAGGTACTATAATCGGAATGGTATCGCATACGAGAATCTTTAGGACATCACTATCGTCAATCTGTCAAAAGATGGTTAATATAATGGACAGTGTATAAGCTGTGTCTCCCAAACAATTTGTATTGACTTGAAGATAATTTTACATATACCATATTAGGAATCGTTATTTTCGTACCATAATTATAATATTTCGAGTGTTCTTGATCTTTAGCTTATACTTCAAAAAAAGGTCAACGCACAATCAGCAAGGAAACAGGCAAGCAAAGATTGTTGCGATTAATTAGTCTTTATAGTATTTTGTAATGATGTAAGGTTAAATTTATAAAAATAGCCGTAACCGTGTAAGCTTAGTCTTGGCGAACGGACCACTGTGGGGTGGCCAATCCAGTTGACCCTCTGATTAGCAGAGGGCAATCTAGACGGGCCGGGGACTCCGGGGGGGTTGGGGTGGAGACCTTAATGAGTGACGGGTTCAGTTGGGCTTACTTTTAGTCTGGCTGGACATGGTTACGGCCACCGTCGCTCAAGCCCGGAAGCTCAGCAATGGGAACGGGGACATTCAAGTTGCGAGGAAGAAAACCTCTATAAAAAATTACCCGGTGGGGACGGAAACGCCCACCACAGCGTAGGGGTCCCTACTTGGGGCGCGATCTCTCCCTGTGGACCATGACGTAGCAAACACGGTGGGTGGTGGCCTCCTTTTGCTCTGCGGAGGGGGGCGGTGGAGCGGTTCTGGGAACTTTTGTTCTGGATCCAATCTACTGCTGGCGAGGTGGTAGCGACTTACCTAAGCCCATCGTCTGCCGCCCTGTCAGGGGAATTTCAGACGTTCCGAACGGGGTATATCTCTTCTGGCTTACTGGTCCCCGAGGCGGTCGGTGCATCTGGTGCTCTCGATGCATCCATTAGCGGAGGGGGACTTCTCTTTCGAGGGGTCCCTACCCGGAGGAAGTGTTCTCTGGGATAAGAGCTGTCGGCGGGGATGGGGGCAATGTGTACAACGATACCCTATCCTTGCCACCGGCAGCGTGGTGGAGCACACAGTTTTAGTCGGTGCGAGTCCGACCTAACCGCCGTCTGTCCCCGTCGGGCAATGGTACCCATAAGGGGTTTTTTCCTGTATATAAAAAAACCTTAGCCGTATCCGGCTGAGTAGTAGACCACGCTCATTCTTAAACCCAAATTGCTATTTGCTAGTAACCTTTAAAATAAACGGATGGAGGATCCCTATGTCCTGCAGTGGGATAGTAACAGGCTGTTATTTACTTTTACATATATTTAACGCCAAAAGCAAATATCCAGTAGTGTTATATAACAACTGTCTCAGTAATCATGTTAGTTAAGTTGCTCAAGAGGGTAACGTTCGCATAATCTTATTATGTGGGAGGTTTGAGGTTACCATTTCCGATATCCGTACTAACTAATATACTTAATGATATTATCGTTTATCTATTCCGCCATGTGGTACCCGGCTGAGTAGAATAGACTACCCTCATTTCTTACCGAGGTGTCGTAAAAGGCGACTAAATTAGTCGACCCGCCGTGTGGTACCCGGCTGAGTAGAATAGACTACACTCATTTCTTACCGAGGTGTCTTAAAAAGCGACTAAGGTAAGTTGACCCACCGTGTGGTATCCGGTTAAGTAAAATGCCTATTTTACTCACCCTGATACCACACGGTGGGTCGACTTACCATAGTCGCCTTTATGACACATCGGTAAGAAAGAGGGTGGCCTATTTTACTCACCCGGATACCACACGGTGGGTCGACTTACCTTAGTCGCCTTTTAAGACGACTCGGTAAGAAATGAGAGTGGTACTATTCTATTCAACCGAATACCACGGCGTAAAAAATTACAATACAATATCGTAAGTATTGTATGTATTTATGTTTTGTACAGTTTTTTTTAATAAATGTTCTTTTTTTGACTGGCTCGTTGGCGCAGTGACCCTGCCTTCGGCACCACGGGTCGCGGGTTCGATTCCCGCCGAGGGCCAACATTTTCAATAAATGAATTTGTTGGTCTTTGAGCCTGGGGTATATTTGTATTTAAGTATGTATTTCAAAATATATAAGTATATATATTCACCAGTTGTCTGTCTACCATAACACAAGTATTAAGTTACTTACTTTGGGAACGGACGACCGTGTGTGTAAGTGTTTAAAAAAAGTGTTTTAAGTGTTTTTTTCCGTTCTTTCTTATTCTAATTCACATGATTTACTAATACAAGCAAACACAAAGCCAATACTGCCGCCCAAAATCCTATTTATTAATTAGACGTCGGTACCAAATTTCGTAAGTTACGTCAACCAATATGGCTTCTGAAGTCTTATAAGAATTATTTCCGTAATATTCAAATTAACTATGTAATTGTAACAAATACTTTAATCAATATAATACAGAAATGGTGTAGAACTTATAAAAGCCGCGTGGTATCCGGCTGAGTAAGTAAGTAAGTAAGTAGTGGCCTGTTACTATCCCACTGCTGAGAATAGGCCTCTTCTCTCCGTTTTTTGTAGAGAAGGTTTGGAGCTAAGACCTACCACGCTGCTCCAGTGCGGATTGGTAGGTTACACATATCTCCAGAATTCTCTAGAGATATGCAGGTTTCCTCACGATGTTTTCCTTCATCGAAAAGCGTGTGATAAATTGCAATTATCAATTAGACACATAAGTTTTAACTCATTGGTGTCTGCCCGGTTTTGAACCCGTGACCTCCTCGAAAGAGTCGCACGGTGTTACCGCTGGGCTACCACAGCTCTCCAGCTGAGTAGAATAGACAAACCTCATTTCTTACCGAAATGTCGTAAAAGGCGAGTAAGGTAAACTGACCCGCCACGTGGTATCTGGCTGAGTAGAATATACCACCCTTATTTCTTACCGAGATGTCGTAAAAGGCGACTAAGTTAAGTTAACCCGCCGTGTGATAACCGGCTGAGTAGAATAGACCAATCTCATTTATTACCGAGGTGTCATAAAAGGCGATAAAGGTAAGTTAATCCGCCGTGTGATAACCGGCTGAGTAAAATAGACCAATCTCATTTATTACCGAGGTGTCATAAAAGGCGATTAAGGTAAGTTGACCCGCCGTGTAGTAACTGGAGAAATAGAATAGACCACCCCTTATTACCGAGGTATCGTAAAAGGCAACTGAGATAAGCTGACGTCAGGTAGGCGGCCGGCCGTAAAATAACTAGCCAAAACATGTTAAAAACATGTTGTGCGGACCCCACTTAGGTAAGGCCAATGGGGTAAGGTCAGAAGAATAAAATGATGATGTATATCTACTTTAATCACGATTTATAGCAAAATAATATTTTTATTACTTTTATATTATAGACCTCCTGAAAGAAACGCATAATTATATACATTATTTAAAGTTGCCAATGTAAAAAATTGGCAAACGTAACATACGATTCTTAATAATTTAATGTTGCCATAAAAAATGCAACCTTTAAAATGTTATTCACGATTTAAAGGTCTTAACACATTTTCTGTAACTCACTTCCTCGTTGATGATACATTTATTTTTCCGTATTTGTGTGCATACACGAGCGCGAAAGTACAAGGTAAATAAAGATTACTTTTATCAAACGTTTTAAGATTCAAGGCTCATTTATTAAATTAATTAATTAATGAATTTATTAAATTAATGAATAAATTGGCGGTTCTTAATCCAATCTGCTGCTGGCGAGTCCAGGTAGTAGCGACTTGCCTAAACCCATCGTGTGCCGCCCTGTCAGGGGACCTTCGGACGTTCCGAACGGGGTATATCGGACGTCTGGCTTACAGGTCCCCGAGGCGGTCGGTGCATCTGGTGCTCCCGATGCATTGGTTAGCGGAGGGGGACTTCTCTTTCGAGGAATCCCTGCCCGGAGGAAGTGTTGTCTGGGATCAGAGCTGTCAGCGGGGATGGGGGCAATGTGTACAACGATACCCTGTCCTTGCCATCGGCAGCGTGGTGGAGCACACAGGTCGTTTTAGTCGGTGCGAGTCCGACATAACCGCCGCCTGTCCCCGTCGGCCGGCGGGCCATAAAGGGTTTTTTCCTGTATAAAATAAAGGAGTATAATGATGAGAAGAGATTAAGGGCCTGTTTCACAAGTTATTGCTAAGGTGTTGGATAGTTAACCGACAAACAAACTAAGTAACAAATAAATGTGTCTAAAAAGAGACTCTAAAAAGGTTAAAATAAAAAAAAACTGTTTATTTGCTATCCAGCAGATAAACAAAATAAGATCCACATGATCTACCTGGTTATTTATTAGGAACTTTAAGTGCTGAATAAGCCTATCAGAAACCTGAGAAACGCAAAATTCCGAGATATGTGTCAGATATGTTCCGAATAAGCTGACAGTTTGTTAGTAACTTGTAAAACAGGCCCTAAAAAGTGAAAAATAAAAAAAAAATAAAGTCGCGGCCATTTTGAAATAGTAATTACTATCCAGCAAATAAAGAAAATAACATACACATGATCTACCTGTTAACTTATTAGAGACTTTAGGTGCTGAATAAGCCTATCAGAAACCTGAGAAACGCAAAATTCCGAGATATGTTCCGAATAAGCTAACAGATAGTTTATTGGTAACTTGTAAAACAGGCCGTTACTCATTTAAATATTAAAGAAGATTAGATAAGAAATACTAGTTAATTTAGTCAGCACAAAGTCCATTGTTTTTCCTGAGCCATGAAAGATTATGTGTGGAATATCTAACGAATAATTTAGTATTCGCCTCAATTCGCACCGAACTAAGGTCATGTGTCAAGATCTCGGCCGTTTCCGAGCACGGATCAAAACATTGTGTCATCGCTTGAATTCATTACTAAATTTAGTCGTATATAAATTGATACTAGACTAAATAATTTGAATCTCATCATCATCATCTTCCTGCCCTTATCCCACTCTAAGTGGGGTCGGCACAACATGTTATATACATGTTGTCACATGATTTGGCTACGTATTTTACGATCGGCCGCCTGCCTGACGTCAACTTATCTTAGTCGCCTTCTACGACACCTCGGTAAGAAATGAGGGTGGTACTATTCTACTCAGCCGGATACCACACGGCGGGTCGACTTACCTTAGTCGCCTTTTACGACACCTCGGTAAGAAAAGAGGGTGGTACTATTCTATTCAGCCGGATACCACACGGCGTAAATAATTTGAATCTATTTTAAGTAAATAACGCGTAAGGTGGTAAAATTAAATTGTAAAATAGTCAAAAATAGTTCGTGAGAAATGACTTTTATCGACTTTTTTTAACGGAACTAAACATTTATGGGCCTCGCCGTCGGACCGCGTATCACATTACGTATTTGAAATTTTATTTTACAAACTTACCTTAGTCGTATTTTACGACTGTTAAGAAATGAGGGTGGTATTTTACTCCGTCGGATATAACATGATAACATGGCGGGTATTACAAATATCTTTAGTTTAATTTAAATGAGTTAATCTTGTATAAATATATTCTCTGAATCTCGGAAACGGCTCCAACGATTTAACTAAACGTTTTTGTGCACTAAAAAAATTGCTAAATTAGAAAAGAAAGCAAATAATATATTCTGCTGTCAAATGTAATGCTGTGACAGCCTTATCGGTAACAAGCGGACCAAAATACCAACGGCGCTTTCATACTTTTTTATTTGCCTTTTTTTTCTTTTTTAATTGCATTTTTTATCCTTAAAAAAATTACCAAGCAAAGATCGTCACCCAGGTCCTTTAAATTAAAATATAATATTCATTGTTTACGTTTTTTCTGTCATTACCAAATATTTTGTGGTTAGTCACGCACAGATACAAAATATTGACGGATTGGACAATCCCGATTTTTTTAAATAAGCCAAAATTCGAGCGAGTTCTCACATTTTTTAACACTCCATTCCAGAAAGTCCTAATGAAACCCTAACGAAAAATGGTCACCCTAATCGTGTGTCACGAACGCGCCTTGTATTTTGATATTTGTAGACGATTTGACTGCTCACGGCCAGCAGATCTCGTTCTCATCTTATTAATCTCGAGATGACTCACTATGATCCAATATAACGCACGCTTAATATTAAGTAGCGGCCTGTTACTATCCCACTGCTGAGAATAGGCCTCTTCTCTCCGTTTTTGGAGAGAAGGATTGGAGCTAAGACCTACCACGCTGCTCCAATGCAGATTGGTAGGTTACACATATCTCCAGAATAAATAAATAAATATATATGGGACACTTAACACATACGGTCGTCCGTCCCCAAAGTAAGTAACTTATTCTTAATACTTGTGTTATGGTAGACAGACAACTGGTGAATATATACTTATATATGTTTTTAATACATACTTAAATACAAATATACACCCAGGCTCAAAGACCAACAAATTCATTTATAAAAAGTGTTGGCCCTCGGCGGGAATCGAACCCGCAACCCGCGGAGCCGAAGGCAGGGTCACTACCCACTGCGCCAACGAGCCAGTCTCTCTAAAGAAAGCCAGAATTCTCTAAAGATATGCAGGTTTCCTCACGATGATTTCCTTCACAGAAAAGCGTGTGATAAATTGCAATATTAAAGTGACCGAATTACGCTTAATTGAAGTAGATACATTGTAATCCTTATTTCGATGCAAATATATTCGATATGACATCATGTTACGAATTATAAAAAAGCTAGTGATTTCTTGCTCTTTGAACTTATTCGTCTCTTTAATACTCAAAGGTTAAGCGTTAATTGCGTGCAATTTGCTAAAAAACAACTTTTTAGATCGGTCACTTTTATATTAAGCCGATATACATGTTTAATATTTAAATGAGTTAATCTTTTATGTATATATGTATATTTTCGGAATCTCGGAAACGGCGTTAACGATTTTCCTGAAATTCAGTATGTAGCGGGTTTTGGGGGAGAAAAATCGATCTCGACAGGTTTTATTTAAAAAAAATGTTTTTGTGCTTAATGCCTAAAAATATTTTGCTAAAATTTAACAAAATACTAAAATTTATATTGAATATAAAACGCTATTTTTGCCATACACTGTCAAGTCGGCGTAGCTTATTCGGGGAAAGGGTGGTCTCTAGAAATGAAAATCCCTAGGATTAAGCCCCACCTACCCAATTAATTTTTTCTTTTTTTTGATTTTTTTTTTATTTTGTAAAAAATTACCGAGCATGGCTCGAAACCAGGTTGTTAATTTTGTTACAATATTAACATAATAACTATATAATAAAGCGTGTAAAAAACACGAAACCAACTCGCTGCCAAAAACCATACTGTTGGTATTTGCAAAAGACATTTTTTTAATACAATTATAATTTAATGAGATTTTATCTTGCTATTATCTGGATCTAGATTAAGAAAAATCGCTTGCCCCACTGGCTTACGTATATATTTTTCACATTAACTTGAGGTCAAAACTATGACCTCAGATTGAGATCGTAATCGGACATATTTAAATATTATAGACTTTTTGGAATGTTCCTTAATTTGTCTTAACATTTGTTATGTTCTGATATAAATAAAAACCGATTAGAGTTTGTAAAAAGTTATGGTAGCCCAGCGGTAACAACGTGCGACTCTTTCGAGGAGGTCACGGGTCAAACTCGGGCAGACACCAATGAATTTTTCTGTTAAAACTTATGTGTCTAATTGATAATTGCAATTTATCACACGCTTTTCGGTGAAGGAAAACATCGTGAGGAAACCTGTATATCTCAAGACAACTCTGGAGATATGTGTAACCTACCAATCCGCATTGGAGCAGCGTGGTAAGTCTTAGCTCCAAACCGTCTCTCCAAAAACGGAGTGAATAGGCCTCCTATTCTCAGCAGTGGGATAGTAATAGGCCGCTACTTACTTACTTATGTCCTAATATAAATTAAAAGCGATTACATTTTGGAAAGGGGGATATCATAAATAAACATACGTACTAATCCTTACTAATATTATAAATGCGAAAGTCTGTTTGTATGTTACGTTTTCAGGGCGAATCCGCTGAACCAATATCGATTAAATTTGGCACAATTATTCCTTATACACCGGGGTAACATATAGGATATAGAAATCCTGTTTCAACAAGAATTGGATGACATTTAAAAACGCCATCTATTATTAACCTATCGAAGTTTTTTATTTACGATGTGTCAAAGTCAAGCCAAACATGTATGTGTAATTTAAAGACATATTATATTCTTTAGCTTACATCGAAAAAGTTATTTTAAGAAAGTTTTTATATATTTCGATTTTTGTTTATTAGATAACTGACCTATTTTATGTTGTCACATGATTTGGCTACGTATTTTTCGGCGCCTGCCTGACGTCAACTTATATTATTCGTATTTTACGACACTTCGGCGCGAGAAAGAGGGTGGTATATGTTACTCAACCGGATACCATACAGTAGGTCAACTTACTTTAGTCGCCTTCTACGACACCTCGGTATGAAATGAGGGTGGTCTATTCTACTCAGCCGGATACTACACGGCGGGTTCACTTACCTTAGTCGCCTTTTACGACACCTCGGTAAGAAATGTATTATCAATAAAAAGTATGTCAGAAAAAAAATATACCTATATATATATATATATATATATATATATATATATATATATATATATATATATATATATATATATATATATATATATATATATATATATTTATTGAGGATTATTTGAACTATAAGAATGCGTGGATATAGGTACTGTCGAACCCTGTACAAGATACTAATGACTTAATGTAACTAGTTATTAGTATTATGTTGAAAAGACCAAACCAAAAGTTTATTTGAATTTTAATTTAAATAGGAGGTTATGGGTCCAAATCCCAATTAGGCCGAACTAAAAGCATACTTTAGGTAAAATGGTAAAATTATTCCCAATTACCATAAAACATCACTCGCTAATTATTACCCCGAGCGTTTCCTGCGAGCCAAGGTCCCTTCCTGCATTCAGTATGTCTAGGTCATGTATGTCACACGAGGTAAATGGGTTTTGCCTGTTTACAACGCACTACTCCAATATTCGTAACAGTTGACTTGACAAAAAATACTATTTGTTGATTTTAACTGAGGGTGGCATAGAAACGGCGTAAAAATCAAATATTAAGTTTTTTACTGGATTGGAAATAGAATCTTTCGAATTGTGGTTGTACAGGAGAATGTTAAGGATATCCTGGAGAGATAATATCCATATTAAGTAGCATAAACAAAAAAGGAGATATATTTTATATTTATTCTATATTTAGTGAAAAAAAGAAAGCTGGAGTACTTTGGCCTCATTAGAAACGCTAAATTTGAATTGCTGTAGCTTAACATACAAGGCAAAATCCAAGGAAAACGGAGTGTGGGCCGACGAAGGATATCTTGGCTAAAAAATCTACGCCATTGGTTCGGCAAAAGTACTCGTTCCTTATTCAGACGAGCGGTATCTTAAGTTAAAATTGAAAGTAACGCAGTTTAGATCGACCTCAAAAAGGGTCGCGGGGAGCCGCTGAATCCAAGCGGCACAAAATCTTGTGTTGTGGAGATCCCATGAAGAGACCTATGTCCAGCGGTGGACGTCCATTGGTTGAAGAAGAAGAAAGTAGCGGCTTGTTACTATCCTACCACTGGGCATAGGACTCCTCTCTCCGTTTTTGGATAGTAAGATTGGAGCTAATACCTACCACGCTGCTGCAATGCGGATTGTTACGATGAACATATCCCTAGAATTTTCTAGAGATATGCACATTTTCTCACGATGTTTTCCTTTACCAAAAAGCGTGTAAAAAATTGCAATTATTAATTACACATTAGCTTTATTAGAAAAACTCATTGTTCCAGGGATTGAACTCGTGACTTCCTCGAAAGAGTCGCTCGGTGTAACCTCTGGGCTATCACAGCTTAATTATTTATATATTAAAAGAATATTCCAGAAATATCCAAGTTTTCTCGTGATGAATTCCTTCATGACTGGCTCGTTGGCGCAGTGGGGAGTGACCCTGCTTTCAGCTCCGCGGGTCGCGGGTTCGATTCCCGCCGAGGGCCAACATTTTCTATAAATGAATTTGTTGGTCTTTTATTTAAGTATGTATTTAAAAATATATAATTATATATTCACCAGTTGTCTGTCTACCATAACACAAGTATTAAGTTACTTACTTTGGGGACGGACGACCATGTGTGTAAGTGTCCCATATATTTATTTAATTATTTATTCATCGAAAAGTACGCAATAAATTGACACAATCTACGACCCACATAAGATTTATAAAACTGCACTGTCGGCTATCTCAAATTTGAACCCGCAATCCCCTGATCCCCGCTCTAACTGTTAAGCTATCAGGTCTTATACATTTCAAAGTTAACAAGTCTACATACATTTACACATATCAATGATGTGGGTCAGACAAACCCGAGCAATAAATAATGCCTAAACAAGAATTCCGCTCAAATCAGGTTCCTGATTTATTCCATACACAAACCAACATACACCGTAAAAGGTATTGCTGCTGACAGTAAGCCAAGTTTACTTTTTACTTAAACTTATTGAAAGAAATTCAATCTTATGTCATTATTGTAAAGTTAATTTTACTTTAACATCACAATATATACATATAAATAATATAAGTATTACTTGTATTCGTTAATTAAAAAACCCTCGAGAATGGGAAAATACAAGTCTTTTAATTTTCAGTAAGTAGTTCCCGGAAAAATGAAAATATTAAATCTAATTCAATTTCATAAACTTATATTTGTTTAGGTGTATTGTATTGGTTTATTCGTTTTATCCCTGTTTTTGGGCATTAAAAAATACTAAAATTTATATTGAATTGAATTTTTGCTATAAACTGTCAAGTCAGCCTAACTTATTCGGGGAACGGGCAGTCTCGAGAAATGTTAATACCTAGGATCAATCCTAATTACATAAGTAAGTAGCAGCCTGTTACTATCCCACTGCTGAGAATAGGTGCTCTTCTCTCCGTTTTTGGAGAGAAGGTTTGGAGCTAAGACCTACCACGCTGTTCCAATGCGGATTGGTAGGTTACACATATCCCCAGAATTCTCTAAAGATATGCAGGTTTCCTCACGATGTTTTCCTTCACCGAAAAGCATGTGATAAATTGCAATTATCAATTAGACATACAAGTTTTAACAAAAAAACTCATTGATGTCTACGCGGGTTTAAACACGTGACCTCCTCGAAAGTATCACACGTTATTACTGCTGGGCTACCACAGCTTATATTAATTACAAAATCATGTTTTTTTTTAAGTTTCATTTTTATTTTGTAAAAAATTACCGAGCAAGGCAAATGGGACCAAGCTCCAGATATCATCACCCCTATTTTGCTCTATTTTATCCTTTGATTTGTATTTTTTCCTTAAAAAAATCATCGAGGCTCAGTCATCCTAAGTACTTTTTTTTTTTTTTTTTTTTTTTTTTTTTTCCCTAGAGGAGGGGAAATCCATTATGGACTTCCTGCGGACTGTCTCACAGGGGAGTGTCCGACTCCCACGGACTAAAACCCCTCCTCGTTTCCTCTTCCTTCTACGGCAGGACCACCTTTCGGCATTGCTTCACCGTAGTCGGTGTCTATTGATTGGCCTTTCTAGCCCGTTCCTCCGTTTCCTTTTCTCCCATTATGTCCGTGACAAAGTTAAGCATCAAGTTCCAGCTATCTCGGTCACGGAGCATAAAAGGTATAAAAGTTTCGGGTGAAAATGTCGCCTCTGTTTTATTGACTACCATTTGACGTTTTTTATCCCACCTTGCGCATTCAAAGATAGTGTGTCTAGGTGTATCTTTTGCATCACAATAGACACATCTATCAGTGATGACTTTTTTGATTCTGCACAGGTATTCCTGAAAACACCCATGCCCTGTCATCACCTGTGTCAAATGGTAGCTTATTTCACCAAAATTACGTAGTACCCATACTCTAATATCAGGTACCAGTAATTTCATCCAGCTGTCTTCTTCAGACTCCCATTGCCTTTGCCATTGGTCAAGAGTTTCATTATGTATCTCCCGCCAGTCTTTTATTTGTTTGCCTTTTATGTTAACTCTTTCTTTTGCCAGTAGCGTTATAGGTACTGTCCGAGCAAGAACCATGCTTTTAACACCCGAAATCGTTCTGTAACCTCTGCAAATCCTGATTGAGAGTCTTCTCTGAACTGATTTTAGAATGTTCTCGTATTTGGAATAGCTGAGACCTCTTATCCAAATTTCAACTGCATATAGCATTATGTTATTTGCCACAAGAGCCAAAAGTCTTCTTTTGTTTTCTCCCGCGCCTCGTGTTCTCGGCATTATTCTTATTAATGCGCTTGTTGCTTTAGCTGCTTTGTTTGCGACCCATTTTATGTGTTCTCCAAACGTCAAGTTTTTATCAATAACTACGCCTAGATATTTGATCGTTTTCTGTGGATGTACTATAACTCCTTGGACTCTAAATTTAATTTCGGTTCGGACTCTCTTTCTACCTATTAGTAATGCAGATTCAGTTTTATGGGCTGCAAGTTCTAAGTCCCTTTCCCTAATCCAGTTGGAAATATTCTCTAATGCGGTATTGGCCTTAGTCATTAAAGTTTCTTCCGTTTTTCCTCTAACAACCACGGCCAGGTCGTCTGCGTACGCAATCAAAGTAACTTCATTAGGCATAGGCAGTCTTAAGATACCGTCATACAGAATATTCCATAAAAGTGGCCCCAGAACAGACCCTTGCGGGACTCCACATGTAATAGGTGTCATTTGCCCATCTTCCTCGATCAGGTACCTATCAGAGAAATAACTCCCAATTATTGTTACTATGTAAGAGGGAATCTTTCTGTTTTTCAGTTCCTGCATTATTAAATTCCATGACGCGGAGTTAAAAGCATTCTTAATATCTATGGTAATTAAAGCACAAAATTGCCTGGTTTTGAAAGTTTTCTTTTTCTCATTATCTGCAATATCTACTACTTTCTTTACTGCGTCAATCGTGGATTTTCCTTCTCTAAATCCGTATTGGTTTTCAGATAAGTCCATGTTCAGTCGTAGCTCGCCTGTTAGTCGTTTACATATAATTTGCTCCAGTAGCTTGCCCAGTGTGTCTAGTAGACAGATGGGTCTGTAAGAGGTGGGATCTCCTTCTGGTTTACCCGGTTTAGGCAAGAGTACTAGTCGCGCTTTCTTCCATTGTATTGGGAAAACGCCTTCCCTTAAGGATTTATTGATCACTGTCAGTAGAAGGTCTGGGTGATTTTCGCCGATAACTTTTATTACTTCAGCTGGTATTAAGTCAGGTCCTGGCGCTTTCTTATTTTTCATTTTTCGACACGCTATGCGTACTTCCTCTTTTGACACTTCACTAAACCAGTTTTCTTTATACTGTTGCCAGTTCATAACAGGTTTACAAGGAAAGAGGTATTTAATGGCTAGCTTTCTAGTCTCGGTAGGAATGTTAAGTCGCCTTTGTTTTATTTTATTCATAACTATCTTGTAGGCATCTCCCCATACATCCTTTTCTATTTCTTCACATATGGTATACCAAGCCTTTTGTTTTTCTTTTTTTATTAGCCTTTGCAGGGTTTTTTTAGCGCTTTTGTAGTCATTCTTTGCTCTTTCCTTGATATCTGCTGACCTGTTTTGTCTGTTACATCTAATCATTATTCTTCGAGCATGAATGCAGGTTCTTCTTGCATATTTAATTTCTTCAGTCCACCAATATTGCGGTTTATGGTTAGGATTTCTCGATTTTCTTGGCATAGCAGCATCACACGCATTAGAGATCAGTAAAACTAAACTTTGTGCGTTAAGTTCACCCATGCTTGTCCTGTTATTTTTTAGATAGTCTATAAGTGCTTCAATATTAAGTTTTCTTAGATTCCATCCACGTTTAATAGTTGGCACATTATTAAATGACTCTTTTTGCATTCCTATGTTGAATCTGATGTATTGATGTAAGCTCAACGATTCTTCTTCCATCACGTGCCAGTCTGTTATATGTTCGCTTAATTTTTCGGAGCTAAAAGTAACATCGATAATCGATTTCTGCTCATTACGAATAAAAGTTGGTGCTTTCCCTCGATTAATTACCGTGAGGTTATTCTCCGCTAACCACTCTGCCAGTTTTCTTCCCCTTAAGTCTTCCTTTGCAGATCCCCATTCAGGAGATTTTGAATTGAAATCGCCTGCGATGACCATATTTCGTTTACTGTGGGTTTTAATTTCGGTTGTGAGAGTTGTTAGATATTCATCAAATTCTTGTATTTTATGTCATCCTAAGTACTAAATATTATTTATTAATATAGACAAAGTCACAGACGCACGTTATCACGCAGTACTGATTCATTCCATATGTAACATTGCCATTTTTAAAGCCCTCAATGCCGATCGGAAGGAAATAAGGTCGAACGAGACATGTTATCAATAAGGTTGGTAAGTGGAAATAATTATATTTTTAATATGTACTTTATATATATACTATGCGGCAGTTTGTTAAATGTTATTTGATGACCTCTATAGTAGGGCTATCCGGTTACTTAATACCAAGAGCAAAGTACAAGTGTTTTAGCGACAATTAAAGTAGTAAGTAACGGCCTGTTAATATCCTGCTGGGCATAGGCCTCTTCTCTCCGTTTTTTTTTTGGAGAGAAGGATTGAAGCTAAGACCTACCACGCTGCTCCAATGCGGATTGGTAGGTTACACATATCCCGAGAATTCTCTGGAGATATGCAGGTTTCCTCACGATGTTTTCCTTCACCGAAAAGCGTGTGATAAATTTCAATTATTAATTAGAGGATAGACCCTAAGATAACATAAGATACCTAGACCTCCTCGAAAGAGGAGGTCTAGGGTTCAAACCCCGGGCAGGCACCAATGAGTTTTCTAGTAAAACTTATGTGTCTAATTAGCGACAATTACTATACACCAATCCGTATTAGAGCAGGGTGAGTGGTTGGGGGGCGGAGAAGGGTGGTGGAGCGGTTCCGGGAACTTTTGTTCTGGATCCAATCTGCTGCTGGCGAGTCCAGGTGGTAGTGACTTGCCTAAGCCCACCGTCTGCCACCCTGTCAGGGGACCTTCGGACGTTCCGAACTGGGTATATCAGACATCTGGTTTACAGGTCCCCGAGGCGGTCGGTGCATCTGGTGCTCCCGAAGTTAGTTAGTAGAGGTCGGCTTCTCTTTCGAGGGGTCCCCACCCGGAGGAGGTCTTCTCTGGGATCAGAGCTGTCGTCAGAGGTGGGGGCAATGTGTACGACGTTACCCTGTCCTTGTCATCGGCAGCGTGGTATCGCACACAGCTTGTTTTAGTCGGAGCGAGTCCGACATATCCACCGCCTGTCCCCGTCGGGCGGCGGACCCATATGGGCTATTTCCTGTATAAAAAAAAGTTGGTGGGTCTAAGGTTCATTTCAACTAACCCTTCTTTCTTTAAAAGGAGGTCTATGCCCTGCAATGGTATAGTAACATGGGAGAACTTTACTTACCCACTTAACTTAACTTTTGTGCATAAAATACACATAACTTTAAAAAAACTTGATAAGCCGTGTGGTTTCTGACTGAGTAGAATACATCACTCTCATTTCTTATCGAAACGTCGTAAAAGGCGACCGAGGTAAGTTGAACCACCATGTGGGATCAAGTAGAGTAGAATAGACCACCCTCTTTTTTACCGAGGTGTCGTAAAATAGGACTAAAGTAAGTCGACGCCAGGCAAGCGGCCGGTCGTAAAATACAAAGCGAAATCATGTGACAACATGTTTATAACTCGTGGTGCCGGCTCAACTTAGAGTGGGATAAGGGCAGTAGGATTTTGATATAAATGATGCGATGTATATAACAGACAAAGTATGAACCGACAAAAGCTTGCGTCTCCTGCCTTGGGCTTTGCAAAAGTACGTAAGTCGTTTGTGGGCTTGGATATAAGATTCTATAATAGAATTCGGCAATCAATTTTAGCTTTGCCATTACAGCAGTTTAAAAACACTATTAATAAAAGGCTAATACAGAAAGCCTTCTATAGTATTGAGATATAATATAAGAAATATATTTTGAAAACAGCTGTCGCCGACTTTTTTTCTCTTCTCGGTAGGGACAGCTTTCCGAACCAGCAGTACATTTGACGATTCAAAAGCACTTGTTTACAAGTTCGCTTGAATATCAAATACGTGAATGGATGCTCCAAACCTAATTCTATATTTTTAGAGAGAAGTTTAAGAGATTAGATTTAGCGCTATTCGGGATTTGTAGGTAACACATATCCCAGGTATTTTCCCACGATTCACAAGTTCCTTGCGATGTTTTTTTTCACTGAAAAACATGTAAACATGTAAAAGGACAGGCACCAACAAATTTTTCTGTTAAAACTTGTGTCTAATTCGTTGGAGCAGCGTGGTAGGTCTTAGCTCTAAACCTTCTCTCCAAAAACAGAGAGAGTAGGTATATACCCAGCAGTGGGATAGTAACAGGCCGTTACTTTAATGGATAGTCAAATGTTTCTCAATAAAATCTTTAATCTTTTTTTTCTTTTAAATTTAAATGAGTTCATCTTGTATGTATATATATTCTCGGAATCTCGGAAACGGCTCCAACGATTTTCCTGAAATTCAGCATGTAGGAGGTTTTGGGGGAGAAAAATCGATCTAGCTAGGTTTTTTTAAAAAGATCGTTTTTTCCTGTTTTTGAGCATTAAAAAATACTAAAATTTATATTGAATATAAAACACTATTTTTGTCAAGTCAGCGTAGTTTATTCTGGGAACGTCTCTAGAACGGGGAAGTCTCTAGAAATGTAAATACCTAGAATCGATCTCTACCCAATCATTATATATATTTTTTTTATGGTTTTTTTTATTTATTTTGTAAAAAATTACCGAGCAAGGCTAGGTCAATCAGGTACTTGTAATAATACAACAGCTGTGGTTATAAATCATATATTTCATAAACCAAACAAATGACACATGATTTTCCAAAAACTTTATCTTAAAAGGCATCTCTAGGCCGCATCCATCACCAAATGAATCCGAAGCGACAGATCACCTCTAATTTAATGAGAACAATTAATTTCGGAGCTCACCTACAAAAGTGTATTGCACTCAGTACATTAAGATGTCGTTATTTATCCGCGGTGTATATATGTAATAGGTAGTAAATAGCTTATCTTTAATGTTTACATGAGTTAATCTTGTATATATATGAAACGGCTCTAATTAAATCTATATATATAAAAGAAAGTTGGTCTTAGTTACACTATTTATAACTCAAGGGCGGATGAACCAATTCGGCTGAAAATTGGTGTAGAGGTTGCTTAGGACCAGGAAACGGACATAGGATACTTTTTATCCCGTTCGACCGCATTTATTTTATCCCGTCAAGTCACTATAAAACGTGGTATAAGAAAAATGACTATGACATGGAATAACAAACATAAATGACAGCTATACGTAATTTTGTCTTTGGTTAAGTGTAATAAAAAGTATGGTGCGGGCCACGGGCAGTAATGAATAAAACAAAACTACTGGATAGATTTTACTCATTTTTTTCACTGAGTGACATAGGCTATATATTTTATACCCGTGCGAAGCCGGAGCGAGCCACTAGTTAAATATAAAATTAAATGTCAAATCAGCCTAGCTTATTCGGGGAACGGGGGGTCTCTAGGAATGAAAATACCTAGAATAGAATGACAGTGGATAAGCCCTACCTACCGAATTATTTTTTTCCTTTTTTTTTAAGTTTTTTTTATTTTGTAAAAAATTACCGAGAAAGTTAGGATAGACTTATTGTGCTTTAATCTGCGTTTGTTGAAAGAATCTATATAATGCTAAGTGTAGGAAGTACGCAACGTTCAAATACCTTATACATGCAGGTTTGTAAATTCCCTACACTAACACTGCATAACAATTAAGATATGAAAACGGATACTTTATTACATTTAGCATTATATATTTTTTCTACTTCATCGTGGATTATAGCAAATATATATTTTTTTACTTCTCCATATATTTATTTATATTATTTATAAGTAAGTTATGTCTGTCGCTTCCTGGCCTATCATCTCAAGTGAGAAAAAGGACCATTTATCAGCGGAACCCTAAGACTGCATGTATTAGGTATGAAAGCGGATAGTCCACTCTACATTTAGCATTATAAATATTTTCTATTTATCGTGGATTATAGAAAAAGATATATATATATTTTTACTTCTCGATATATTTATTTATATTATTTATAAGTAGGTTATGTCTGTCGCTTCCTGGCCTATCATCTCGAGTGAGAAAAAGGACCATTTATCAGCGGAACCCTAAGACCTGGCGTGTCACTCACGACTCCATTCGCGATACTTTCAATGCCAAAATATAATAAGGCCAAGATCACACCACATACTTGTGTACTTATTTCTTTAATACTCGTATGTGACCTACTTCATGAGATATTAGCGGGTGATACATATAATATACTTACCAGGGACTTCGTCCGGATCGACTTTAGTGTACAGATCCAAAAAACAACACACTAAACAATTCTTTACGTCAAAATAATAATATTATTTATAGAATTAGGCGTTACTTTGCGGAGATCCATAATACAAAAGTAATAATAACATTATTTTGCTATAATCCGCGATGAAGTAAAATAGAAAATATATATATATTGCTAAATGTAGAGTGGACAATCGGTTATCGTACCTGATACATGCAGGATTCGTAAAAACACATGCACAAACCTCCACCACCGCTACCACAATACACAAGCACTACATACGTTCACTAACACAAACTTAACAATCGTTTCGTCCCGCAACCGAAGCATCATTAGGAGATAGAGTCCACGACCAAAATCGCAAAGCGCAGCAATATTCAAAATTTCCAGATCTCATTTGCTGCATCTCCAAAATTTGCAATGATCTACCTCCATCATTCACGGCCACAAAACATGTCATGTCATGTCGTTTGTCGACATCATTAACTTTAAAAATTATATCAATTATAAAAGTACCGCACCACGTCTCCCTGCCTGTTCGCGATAAATTCAAAAAGTAACAGTAAAATTTTTATACCTTTAAATTCGTTTTCAAATAGCTACGATTTAGTTTTGACAATTTAGAAACCGCTCACCTTTTATTCAAAATCTAGTTTTTTGGAAGCAGTCGAGGTCAGGTCGATGAATGCGCGGTTTCAAGGCCTCTGTCATTGACCGCGTACAAGAGTTGAAGGTCAAGGTCGGTTTAACTGATTACGCGACTATACAAGAATATACAAAATATTCTATCGTAACAATTTCTATAACTTTTACCAAAAAGTACACCACTTTTCAATGAAAAAAATAGATAAAATTCCTTCCTCATCGAAATGACGCCAACGTTTCTAATAAAGCTTTTAAGCTTATAACTTGTACCACACCAGTATTTGTCGATACACCTGTGTCAACACACGTCGCGAACGAATTACTTGCATGATTATAAGTTTTATTGGACGTATCTGTTTGTTGAGAAAACGCAATTATTTGAAATGTTATGTCAGCAAATGTAACCTTTTGATGCGGTCGACTGGCTCCTAAAAAGGACAAAGCATTCTGTAAACACTTAAACTTAAAAGGATTGCAAAAATTCACCATTTACACACAAGGTACGATAAAATTGTTTTACTACAATCAACGGTGAATTCTTACTGAGGTGTCGTAAAAGGCGACTAAGGTAAGTCGACCCGCCGTGTGGTATCCGGTTTAGTAAAATAGACCACCCTCTTTTTTACCGAGGTGTCGTAAAAGGCGACTAAGGTAAATAGACCCACCGTGTGGTATCCGGTTTAGTAAAATAGACTACTATATATAGATATAGATACAGCACGCGTTTTGCACAAACTGATCTCCTTTTTTTATTTACAAGATAAGGAAATCAAACAGTTGGCTGCGTTACATAGTCCATTTATACCCAGCTGTGGGATATTAACGGGAGGCTGTTTAGGTTGATCCACAGTGCACCTTGACCACAACAATAATGTCCTATTTTCTAATTAACTCACCATTATCCTTTTTTTATACAGGAAAAAACCCTTTATGGGTACCGCCGCCCGACAGGGACAGGCGGCGGTTATGTCGGACTCGCACCGACTAAAACGACCTGTGTGCTCCACCACGGTACCGATGGCAAGGACAGGGTATCGTTGTACATATTGCCCCCATCCCCGCCGACAGCTCTGATCCCAGAGAACACCTCCTCCGGGTTCGGACCCCTCGAAAGAGAAGCCCCTCTCCGCTAACCGGTGCATCGGGAGCACCAGATGCACCGACCGCCTTGGGGACCTGTAAGCCAGACGTCTGATATACCCCGTTCGGAATTTAGGCAAGTCGCTAAACTTATCATTATCCTGCTTTATCCCACTCTAAGTGTGGCACATGTTTCCCTCTTTCATTCTTTCCTGTCATTCGTCAACTCTGGCGGCCTCTAGTCTATTCCCATTCGCTTAGTGTTAAAGCGAGTGCCGTGTAGTATCCGGCTGAATAGAATAGTACCACCCTTATTTCTTACCGAGGTGTCGTAAAAGGCGACTAAGGTAAGTCGACCCGCCGTGTGGTATCCGGCTGAGTAGAATAGACCACCCTCATTTCTTACCGAGGTGTCGTAAAAGGCGACTAAGGTAAGTTGACCCGCCGTGTGGTATCCGGCTGAGAAGAATAGACCACCCTCTTTCTTACCGAGGTGTCGTAAAAGGCGACTAAGATAAGTTGACCCGCCGTGTGGTATCCGGCTGAGAAGAATAGACCACCCTCTTTCTTACCGAGGTGTCGTAAAATTCGACTAAGGTAAGCTGATGTCAGGCAGGCGGCCGGTCATAAAATACGTAGCCAAATCATGTGACAACATGTTACCCACTTAGAGTGGGATAAGGACAGGAAGATGATGATGTCATACTTCACACATTACAACCATCTCTTTTTAGGCCTCTAGTCTATTACCATTCATATGGGTGTTAAAGCGAGTGTTAAACTCGTTTCGTCATATTATATTGATTGACCATTACCTTATTTTAAAGAATAATTAAACCACTGCATACGCGGTCGCCTTAATAAGTTATGTTAATACCTGTAATAATTTTGTTTATTATGTGACATACATTAATCAAGACTATAAAATACTCCTTAAAACAACAATAAAATTATTTCGGCTTATTTCATGTTTTAAGTGCTAAGTAAACAATTTTATTGTGTTTTTATATACACGCAATTAAGTTAGGCATTTGCTTACTAAACGGTAGGTGAATGTAATTTTAAACAAGTGAAGTAAACGCAATGCGTTACTTTATACCAAAAATTTCCAATAAACAATAAATGAATTCTATCAAATGTATCTTTTAAAAAAAATTCCTTATCTTGTATTATTCCTGATTAAATCTATAATAATTAAATGAGTTAATCTTGTATGTATGTAAAAGGCGACTAAGGTAAGATGACCTATCGTGTGGTATCCGGTTGAGTAGAATAGACCACCCTCTTTCTTATCGAGGTGTCGTAAAATACGATTGCGGTAAGTTGACGTCAGGCAGGCGGCCGGTCGTAAAAACGCAGCCAAATCATGTGACAGAATGTTTATAACATGTTGTGCCGACCCCACTTAGAGTGGGATAAGGGCAGGAAGATGCTGAATCTTGTATATATATATATATATATATATATATATATATATATATATATATATATATATATATATATATATATATATATATATATATATATATATTAATATTTTTCGTATCTCGGAAACGGCTTCAACGATTTTCATGAAATTCGGCATGTAGGGTGTTTTGGGGGGAAAAATTCGATTTAGCTAGGTTTCGTTTAAACAAAAAGGTCTTTTTATCCCGGTTTCAGGAAAATGCTAAAATTTACGTTGAGTTTAAAAGACAATTTTCGCAGTCGCAGGTGAAAATACCTAGGTTCTAAGTGAAAATACCTAAAGTCTATTATGGGAATCATATATAAAATATATAAAAAAATCAAACCGCCTGGCTTCCAATGGAAACGCTAAATAATCTCTTTGAAATAGACAAAATAGGGTTTATTTCATTATTTATAGGTCTACGAAAAGTCCTAAAAGTATACTATAAGGATATATATTTTAAGGAAAGCTTACTTTAGATCCATACATTATGTATCCTTCTAATTAAATACGTTTATTACCTGGCGAATATCATCATTTGCATCCCTGAAATATCTAATTAAAGTAATAACTTGGGAGTTGTCAAAATAAAAACTTACCCACGCAATAAGCGCTGTTTTTCCTAAGTAGGGACAGATTACTAGTATAACTGTTAAACGCATTATATGCTATAGCATGCTCTACGTATAAATATAATCTTAATTCCATAGTTAAGCGGCACATCCAGCCAGTATATTAGTATAGAAACGTGTTGATATAAGATAAAATTGTGTTTAAAGGACGAATCGCGCAGTCACGGCCATCCGTATGTACTTGATGTTGGTATACTTAAATCAAATTTTCAGTTTTATTTGAATTCTACGAATTTCTGAAAACAAAGGAATTATCTAAATGCACTTTTGATTAAATTTTTGACGCAATCTGCATAATGTTTTCAAAGAAATGCCTTTCCGCATTGAAAAAGTCCGTACATAAGTCGCTTGTGAGTTTGAGTATGAGATTTTATAAGAAAATTCCGGAAACAATTTTAGCTATGCCATTACAGCAGTTTAAATATTAAAATGAAGGCTGATACACAAAGCCTACTATACTGTTGAGGATTACATAAATGATAAGAATGCGTGGATATAGCTACTTTTCGACCTTTACAAGACAGTAATGAATAGATGTAACTAGTAATAAGAATTATATTTTCAAATAATTTATAGAATTAGGCGTTACTTTGCGGAGATCCATAATACAAAAGTAATAATAAAATTATTTTGCTATAATCCGCGAAGAAGTAAAATAGAAAATATATATAATGCTAAATGTAAGTGGACAATCGGTTATCATACCTGATACATGCAGGATTCGTAAAAACACATGCACAAACCTCCACCACCGCCACCACAATACACAAGCACTATATACGTTCACTATCACAAACTCAACAATCGTTTCGCCCCGCAACCGAAGCATCGTCAGGAGATAGACTCCACGACCAAAATCGCAAAATCGCAAATTATATTTTCAATAGAGCCACCTCTGAGTTTCTGGCTGGCTCTTCTCGGTTGCAACAACTTTCCGAACCGATAGCACTTATTTGCAAGTTAACTTGAATAAAGAATATTTTGAATTTGAGTCCTACGCCTTGAGACTTTTTTTTGTTTACTTTAAATGTCTTCTCAATTTCGCGGATTTTCGAAATTGATTTGCAAACGCTCCAACAATCTCGAATGATGTATATCTCATTAAATCACAAGCAAATTCGAGACATTCTCTCTCAAGGTTACATATTTCGCAGAATAAGATGCAAGTAGTAAAATCCCAGACTCAAAGGCGGTATGATAAAAATATTTGATAAAATTAAGGCTGCGATAAGGAAAACCCGTTTCCCATTCGCGAAAGCTATTGACACACATAGGCTGTGGTTTTGACAACCTTCTCCAAGTGTACGATGTATGTTTCTTAATTCTTTTAATATTGACTTAAGGGCGTAAATCAAGCTGTGGCCCAGCGATAACGCCGTGCGACTCTTTCGAGGAGGTCATGGGTTCAAATCCGGGCAGACACCAATGAGTTTTTCTGTTAAAACTTATGTGTCTAATTGATAATTGCAATTTATCACACGCTTTTCGATGAAGAAAAACATCGTGAGGAAACCTAAATATCTCTAGAGAATTCTGGAGACATGTGTAACCTAACAATCCGCACTGGAGCAGCGTGGTAAGTCTTAGCTCCAAACCTTCTCTCTAGAAACGGAGAGAAGAGGCCTATTCCCAGCAGTGGGAGAGTAATTGGCCGCTACTTAAGGGCGTAATATAATTTGCAATATATGCTTAAGGAAAAAGCACTTTTCTAATAATGGCGCAGTCTACACTCGATTCGTTTAAAATCTAGAGTGCATGATTCGCAAAATCGTTCGATTAAAATACTCGTATATGGATAATATATGGGGACGGGCGGCCGTGTGTGTAATTTCCTAGCGAGGTGTCGTAAAAGGCGACGCAGGTAAGTCAATCCACCGTGTGGTATCCAATTGAGTAGAATACATAACTCTCTTTCTTACCAAGGTGTCATAAAACGCAACTATGGTAAGTTGACCAGCTGTTTGGTATCCGGCTGAGTAAAATAGGCCATCCTATTTTTACCGAGGTGTTGTAAAAGGCAATTAAGGTTAAGCTGACCCGCCGTGTGTTATCCTTCTGAATAGAACAGAACACCGTCTTCTCTTATCGAGATGTCGTAAAAGCCATCTAAGGTAAATTGACCCGCCATATGGTATCCGGCTGAGTAGAATAGACCACCCTCATCTCTTATCTAGGTGTCGTAAAAGGCAACTATAGTATCCGGCTAAGTAGAATAGCTCTGGAACTTCTCGTAATTGCAACAAGAGCCGATATATCGGTTTCTAGCACTAAAAGTGTTAAACTTATTATAGATCCTAAAATTGATAGTATAGAGAAGTGTAATTACTTATTACAGTCCGATAAACGTGAGTTGGTATCAAGTTTGATTAGAAAGTTCAGATAAATACGTGACCGGAGTAAATAATATCTTAATGTTATATAACATTAATAGCGAAATGGCTTTGTTTGTTTAAAGTTATCTACTGTTATGACGCGGGCCATGTAAATGTTTTATATGGCAAACAAAACAATTGTAAAGTCCATACTAATATTATCGAAAAAAGTTAAAAAGTTATCGTTAAAAAATTAAAGGGTCTTTTCTACTCAGCCGGATACCACGCGGCAGTTCAACTTACATTAGTCGCCTTTTACGACACCTAGATAATATAAGAAGATGGTCTATTCTACTCAGCGGGATACCACACAGCATAAACGTATGTCAGAAAAGTTTAAGTCGGCGGTACATCGTTTGAAACAGTACCGCTTTTAGAAAGTGAAAAACAATAAAATAAAGTTGCGGAAGCAGATTAATGCTTATGATATTGCAGGAACTGCTGAGATTTCCTTCGTGTTTAGAAAGTTACGAGTCATCGTGAACAGTGTGTGCGATTACAAAGAAAATTACCCTAAAATTAAATGTTTATTTCATTATTCCATGAGATACTTGACGAATTTAGCTTTACACATGCTAAGACGTCGGCACCGACAGCTTACTGTTATACGTAAACTATTTGTGCATAAACCGCGTGGAAATCAGTGTATTTAATTTAGGATTGGCTGGATTATGGAGTAGGGAGTATGGTTGAACGAGCCTTGTTCGTAATTTTTACAAAATAAAAAAAATGAAACTTAAAAAAAAGAATAATAGGATAGGTGGGTCTCGATCCTAGATATTTCCATTTCTAGAGAATGCCCGTTACCCAAGCTACGCTGATTTGACAGTTTTCGGCAAAAATAGTGTTTTATATTCAATGTAAATTTTAATATTTTTTTAATGCTCAATAACAGGGAAAAACGATTTTTTTTAATAAAACTTAGCTATCGTTTTTTCTCCCCCAAAACCTCCTTTCATGCTGAATTTCAGTAAAATCGTTGGAACCGTGTCCGAGACTCCGAAAATATATATATACAAGATTTAACTCATTTAAATATTAAAGAATTTGAATTTGAATATAAGGATAAAATCGATCACATATATTCAGATAGCTTTTACGCCGTGTATCCGGCTGAGTAGAATAGTGCCACCCTCATTTCTTACCGAGGTGTCGTAAAAGGCGACTAAGGTTAGTCGACCCGCCGTGTGGTATCCAGCTGAGTAGAATAGACCAACCTCATTTCTTTCCGAGGTGTCGTCAAATACGACTAAGGTAAGTTGACGTGAGGCAGACGGCTGGGTGTAAAAACGCTGCCAAATCATGTGATAACATGTTGTGCCGACCCCACTTAGAGTGGGATAAGGGCAGGAGGAATGATATATTTATATAGCTTTTGGGTAAATTGATTTATAATATGGCTACTTCTAGACCAGCGAGGGCTTATCAGGCAGTAGGAATTTTCCATCAGACGGTTCTCTCTAATAAAATTACAAACCAATGCCAAACTTAAAAATACTTTTTTTGGTTACAACACATTATCTAGGCGAGAATACATGTTTTAGTGAGCAACTAGTTCATATATATTGTAAGCACATTACAATTCTTACTTATGTTGCGAAAATCTTGAAAGTCTTTTGACATATGCACCAACGCCTGTGATTCAGAAAATTGCTTAATAACAGAATCCTAAAAAAACTCCTTTCAAATAATATATTAACTAGAGGTATATGCGACTTCGTTTGCGTTTACTTTAGTGTAAAAGTACCCTGAGTTATGTTTTTCCATATTCTCGACAACTTTTTTTTATTCCATACGTCAAAAAAAATATTTTCTCTAAGCTGTGGTAGTCCCGCGGTGACACCGTGCGACTCTTTCGAGGAGGTCACAGGTTCAAACACAGGCAGACACCAATGAGTTTTACTGTTAAAACTTATGTATCTAATTGATAATTGCAATTTATCACACGCTTTTCGGTGAAGGGAAACATCGTGAGGAAACCTGCATATCTCTAGAGAATTCTGGAGATATGTGTAACCTACCAATCCGCATTGGAGCAGCGTGGTAGGTTTTAGCTCCAAACCTTCTTTCCGAAAACGGCGAGAAGAGGCCTATTCTCAGCATTGGGATAGTAACAGGCCGCTACTTACTTACTTACTAGAGGTATATGCGACTTCGTTCGTATGACTTTAGTGTTAAAGTACCTTGAGTTATGTTTTCCATATTCTCGAAGGAAAACCTTTTTTTTTATTACATACGTCAATTTTTTTTCTGTAATTGCCGTCATAGCCCATTATGCCTGCCCGGGGTTTGAACTCGTGACCCTCGATAGAGTCGCACGATCTCATCGCAGCAAGCGAGTTTTTTTTTACATACGAGTGACATCATCAACACAATTTTCATAACGATGGAACGGTTATATTCTATTAACCTAAACCTTCTAGAAGAATTGCACTATCTTCGAGTAAAAACAGTACAAAAATCCATTTAGTACATTTTGAGAAAGTCCATCACATGCAGACAGATAGTTTTGGGGACTTTGTTTAATAATAATAGATTGTTTTATTGAAAAAAATAAATTAATTATTTTATTGGTAAAAGTAGTTATAAATATATATGGGACACTTACACACACGTTATCCGTCCCCAAAGTAAGTAACTTAATACTTGCGTTATGGTAGACAGACAGCTGGTGAATATATACTTATATATTTTTTTTAATACATACTTAAATACAAATATACACCCAGGCTCGAAGACTAACAAATTCATTTATAGAAAATGGTGGCCCTCGGCGGGAACCGTGACCCGCGGAGCTAAAGGCAGGGTCACTACCCATTGCGCCAACGGGCCAGTCAAATCGTTAGTTAATTATAAGAGATTTTTGAATAACTTTCACTGTTTACTTAAGGATGAAGGAAAGCTTTTAAATTTTGTCGTTATCGCAATATTTTTCATTGCTGCTCCTCTCCTATTCATCTAAGCTTGATGTTATATTATAAATCTCTTCCTCGATAAATAGACTATCTTACGCTCAAAGAATTTTTTAAATCGATTCAGTAGTTACTGAGATTAGCGCTTTCAAACAATCAAACAAACAAACAAACTCTTCCGCTTTATATTTTACTATAGATTATTAACATAAACATAATGTGAGTATCAAACAAAGACACAGTATTAACCAAGGTCCCTAGATCGACCTAAGCTATCTATAAATAATTGCACAGATAAGGAAGCGTGTCGGAAGAACGAATGACAAGGATGAGTTAAATGTTATAAATTATTGCCAATCGTTTATGTAAAAGGAAATATGGGCAACACAGGTTTTATTTTCGCTTTAATTGAACAACGCAATGCAGGAAATTGGTTATATTGTGTTTGTAAATAAAATAGACGGTTACAATCGAAATTGCAAAAGAGATATATTATTTAATGACATAATTACAAACTTGATAGCATTTTACTTAACAGAGTTACTGATTTGGGACTTCATTTGGACATGATAAACTTATTTATTTATTTATTTTTATAAGGTAAAGCCAACAGCATGTACATAAAAAATACTTAGCAAAATAATACTAGTGTTATTTCTAATACAGTATGTCACACTACTTACAGGCCTACACAACATTTCAAAATTAATGAACAACGTTAAAAATTACAAATAGTGGTTACCTATTTAAAAGCTAACCAACAAAAATAATAAAAATATAAGAATAAAAGGTAAAATAAAGTTTAGGGGTAAATCTTAAGTATATAACTAAAAGCTAAAAATGATAAAAAATAATCTTAATTATGACGTATTATGCAGTAAATAATTTTAGAATATATTAAAGTGTCCTAAAATTAAGGTGATTTAATTGGAAGCTTGCTGCAAGGCAGCCCCTATGGAATTCTTAAATTTGTCAAACTTTTGGTAAAATATATCTATTTCTTTGTCTATAAGAGTAAGACTGTTATATATTATTTAAATAATCAAGAGAAAGAGTTTGTGGTAGACTATAGCATGGCATCAAATTCAAATTCAAATTATTCTTTATACAAATAAACTTGTAAACAAGTGCTTTTAAATCGTCAACTCTACTGCTGGTTCGGTAAGCTGTTCCTACCGAAAAGAGCCAGCAAGAAACTCGGCGGTTGTTTTTTTTTAAATATAATCTTAATACTATTTACATTAAGTCGTTACTGTCTTGTACGGGTTCAAAGAGAGCTATATCCACACATTCTTATCTTCTAAATCATCTACAAGAGTATATTAGGCTTTCTGTATCAGCGTCTTTTTAACAGTGTTTTTAAAATGCTGTAATTGCAAAGCTGAAATTGATTGCGGAATTTTATTATAGAATCTTATACCAAAACCCACAAACAACTTACGTACTTTTGCAAGGCGCAAAGCAGGAGCCGCAAGCTTATTTCGGTTCCTGCTTTGTCTGTTGTATACATCACCTATCGTTTTATAATTCTTTATATTTTTATGTAGGTACATAAATTAAATTGCTTAAAATATACTGTGAAGCATATGTAAGAATACCTGTTTCCTTAAACTTCTCTCGCATGGAATCACGCGGACTTAGATTATAAATGACACCCTCGCAGGCCTGCTTACGACAACTCTACTCTAGTATAAAAACTCTATGATTATTTTACCAGACTTCTTAGCTACGCGTACTTCTTTTTAAGTGATCATTACAACTCTGTGAGTTACCAAAATGGAAAAGGTGGAATAACGTAGATAATCTGTATCGTGGAACTAAGCACCGTACAACGTTACAGTTAAGACAAAAATCACAATAATAATTCTGTTTAAACGAATGTAAGACATTATTTTATCAATAAATATTATGAGATTATTTTACCAATAAATATTATGAGATGATTTTACCAATAAATATTCTTTGATGAGCTGTTAGTGAAATGCTATTAAAATGTGTAATTTGGCTACATTGGTTTCATCCGACAGTGCATATGTAATCTTAATGAACTAGAAAAATAGAGTGAAACGGGAAAGAGGATGACTAAAATAATCGATTTAAAAAAACGATTTTTTATGAAAAAATAATCGATTATTAAAATCGATAATTTTTTCACATCTCTAGTTTTGGGGGTTTGTACAATTCTTTCATAACAGTGACCTTCAAAGCAATTACTTAAGCCAGAAAAAAAAGTTACACAAAATAAATAAAGTTATACTTTTTCTTAATCGCGACCTTTTAATTAACATCTGACAATAATTGTATATGCAATAAGTCAGAAAACAAATAGAGTAGTGTAGGCAAAGTGTCATTGACATAAACACATTTCCTGCGCACTGGCCTCACGTAAAACAACTGCCGGTGAAAGATAAAGTGTACGGTGTGCAAAATAATTATCTATCATATAATTTCGTTGATTTACAAGCCGTGTGGTATCCAAATTCAACTTCATTTATTTTCAAAAACAATTTACATGTTATTTAAACTTAACTAGTCATTGGAAGCTCCATTTAAGCAAGTAATGCCTGTGCTTGGAGCCTCCACCCATCCATAGCTCTATATATACATGTAATGTAATAATAAAATCAAATTAATAAATAAAAATGTATAGCCTGTAAGCGTATAGTATATATTTTGTGCGTGAGTGTGTATGAGTGTGTGTGTGTGTGTGTGTGCATGTATGGTTATATTGAATGAACATGGTATGATAAAAAAATACCTATATTTTTTCTGTATCCCGTTGAATAGAATAGTATCACCCTCATTTCTTACCGAGGTACCGTAAAAGGCGACTAAGGTAAGTCAACCCGCCGTGTGGTATCCGGCTGAATAGAATAATATCACCCTCATTCCTTACCGAAGTATCGTAAAAGGCGACTAAGATAAGTCGACCCGCCGTGTGGTATCCGGCTGAGTAGAATAGACCAACTTAATTTCTTACCGAGGTGTCGTAAAATACGACTGAGGTAAGTTGACGTCAGGCAGGCGGCCGGTCGTAAAAACGCAGCCAAATCATGTGACAGCATGTTTATAACATGTTGTGCCGACCCCACTTAGAGTGGGATAAGGGTAGGAAGATGATGAAGATGAGAAATGAGGTTGGTTTATTCTACTCAGCCGGATACCACACGGCGGGTCGACTTACCTTAGTCGCCTTTTACAACACTTCTGTAAGAAATGAGGGTGGTACTATTCTATTCAACCGGATACCACACGGCGTTCGTCCGTCTCCAAAGTAAGTAACTTAATACTTGTGTTATGGGAGACAGACAACTGGTGATTATATACTTATATATTTTTTAAATATATACTTAAATACAAATATACACCCAGACTCAAAGTCCAACAAATTCATTTATAGAAAATGTTGGCCCTCGGTGGAAATCGAACCCGCGACCCGCGGAGCTGAAGGCAGGGTCACTATCCACTGCACCAACGGGCCCGTCAAATTTTATTCGTTAAAATATATGTCAAACCTCCACCATCGCCGTTATGTATAAGTGTAAGTTGGTTGGCTATTCTATATCGCCTTTATATCAGGTCAGGGGAACTCTCTTTAACCTCCAAGCTCGTTCTTTGTATTAAAAAAAAACAGGCTGATACTTACAAATATTATTTAGAAGGTACTTATACTCTCTTTTTCCAATCTGTGATATCTAAAATATTAATCATGGTGCAGACATAAGAATAGGTTCACTGAAACTCTCTCTATAAGTTAATTGGAACTAATAATGATAAATATTGACTACAATACATAATCTATAAAAGTAGAACGTGACAATTATTGTTATCTTTCCATAATAGATATCTAAAAAAAGATTGCCAAGATATTTATTTGTGTTAAAGTTTCATAAGCGAGATGTTACGTGCGAAATTGCAAAAACTGTATTAGATGTGAGCCGATAAAGCAAAAGTCTAAACAAAACTCTTATCTATAATTTAGTTAGGACTTGCGCAAGAACTTATTTGAAAATTTCAAAATATTATATAAATCTAATAATCTCAGACAACAATACATTATATTACATCACGTTTGCCCCAATTTTGTTTTTCTTATTGAATTCTTTATTTCTGCTAACCGTACGCACTTAACGCGACCTTCCCAATGTCGCATCGCGCTTTGACAATAGCGAAATGCACAACATTAAATTACATCAAAAATGTACTTTAGGTCTTTGCAATACAGCTCAAATTACTTTATATAGCCAAGTTTCAAATTTTGTTAAAAATAAACGCTTTTGAATTCAACCGTTTTATTTTGAGTTTTATTAAGCGGTGTTAAGGGTTATTGTTAGTCTTTTGGACGCATTTCCAAATTTGTTATCGTCGACCTGTGTATAAGCATTTTTAATTCGGAATTGCAATTTACTGTTATCTTTTATAATCGAAGTAATCGATACTCTGAATCTTAAAGAAACGTTTCGCCGTTACGACTTAAATAAACTAACATATACTAAGATAACTGTGACTTTGGTGGCCGAGCTTTGACGATATTTTTTTAGATGTGCTGATGTTGTTTGTTTGTGGACTTCTCTATTCATCATCTTCCTGCCCTTGTCCCACTCTAAGTGGGGTCGGCACAACTTGTTATAAACATGCTGTCACATGATTTGGCTGTGTTTTTACGACTGGCCGCCTGCCTGACGTCAACTTACCTTAGTCGTATTTTACGACACCTCGGTAAGAAATGAGGGTGGTCTATTTTACTCAACCGGGTAGTTTGTGGACTTCTCTATTGTGGAGCGAAATCAAAGTAATCCAGGTGGAGATAAATCTTTAATATTTAAATGAGTTAATCTTGTATGTATTCAGAATCTCGGAAACAACTCCAACGATTTTCCTGAAATTCAGCATGTAGGTGGTTTTGTGGGAGAAAAATCGATCTAGATAAGTTTTATTTAAAAAAATGTCGTTTTATCCCTGATTTCAGGCTCTAAAAATTTTTTGAAATTTACGTTGAATACAATCATAATTTTTCGCTGTCAAACGTAAAGTCATGGTGGTTCATTTGGGGAACGGGCGGTCTATATAGGTGAAAAAACATAGAATTGAGCCTCACCTGCCCTATTATTATTTTTTTTTATCAATATTTAAAAAAAAAAATTACATTCAACGCGCCTAATTCTCTAGTGCTGCGCGCGCGGCAGACCAATCATGTTTGAGTGGGAGAGAGACGCAAGGCATTTGCCAATCCGGCGGGCCTCTCTTTAGTTCAGTGACTCATCGTAACAGACGTGAGCGGGCGTTACACTTTTTCATGAGTGACTCCAAGCCGCAACCTAATTTAAGACGTCACGTCAATAAAATTCCATTCGGAACTTAACCTTAAGGTAGACAATAATCAAATTATTATCTGTACCCGCCTTTGTGTTGTAATTATATTGTAAGATACATCAATCACGTGTCAGTACCAGCCTTGGTTAGGTGAAAAGCAAATAAGATTTACCGTTAGATAATTCGTGACATCATATTGATTAATATGGCAGATATATCCAATTTGAGGCTATTAATATTATTGTTAGCAATCATTAACATTGAATGTCAAGGGTGTGATAAAGTAGAAATAAATAATAAGTAACTGGTTAACTGAGCTTGCTCGGTAATTTTTTACAAAATAAAAAAAAACTTCAAAAACAAAGTTAAAAAAAAATAGGGTAGGTGTGCCTCGATCCTAGGTATTTACATTTCTTCGTTCCCCGAATAAGCTACACTTGACAGTTTATTTCAAAAATAGCTTTTTATATACAAATGTTAGTATGATAGTATTTTTGAATGCCCAAAAATATGAATAAAACAATTTTTTTTTACATAAAACCTAGCTTATTCGATTTTTCTCTTACAAAACACCCTACATGCTGAATTTCAGGAAAATCGTTGGAGCCGTTTCCGAGATTCTGAAAATATATATACATACAAGATTAACTCATTTAAATATAAAAGATTCCTTAACATCAGTAGAAGTCAGTTTAGTCTAGAACTAATCTGCGTTTATAAAAACAATGTGCACGAGAAATCATGTAATTCAAATATTAAAGATTCCTTAACATAGAAGTAGTCGAGAACTAATCTGCGTTTATAATAACAATGTACACGAGAAATCATGTAATTCAAATATTAAAGATTCCTTAACATAGAAGTAGTCTAGAACTAATCCGCGTTTATAAAAACAATGTACACGAGAAATCATGTAATTTAAATATTAAAGATTCCTTAACATAGAAGTAGTCTAGAACTAATCTGCGTTTATAAAAACAAGGTACACGAGAAATCATGTAATTTAAATATTAAAGATTCCTTAACATAGAAGTAGTCTAGAACTAATCTGCGTTTATAAAAACAAGGTACACGAGAAATCATGTAATTTAAATATTAAAGATTCCTTAACATAGAAGTAGTCTAAAACTAATCTGCGTTTATAAAAACAAGGTACACAAGAAATCATGTAATTTAAATATTAAAGATTCCTTAACATAGAAGTAGTCTAGAACTAATCCGCGTTTATAAAAACAAGGTACACGAGAAATCATGTAATTTAAATATTAAAGATTCCTTAACATAGAAGTAGTCTAGAACTAATCTGCGTTTATAAAAACAAGGTACACGAGAAATCATGTAATTCAAATATTAAAGATTCCTTAACATAGAAGTAGTCGAGAACTAATCTGCGTTTATAATAACAATGTACACGAGAAATCATGTAATTCAAATATTAAAGATTCCTTAACATAGAAGTAGTCTAGAACTAATCCGCGTTTATAAAAACAATGTACACGAGAAATCATGTAATTTAAATATTAAAGATTCCTTAACATAGAAGTAGTCTAGAACTAATCTGCGTTTATAAAAACAAGGTACACGAGAAATCATGTAATTTAAATATTAAAGATTCCTTAACATAGAAGTAGTCTAGAACTAATCTGCGTTTATAAAAACAAGGTACACGAGAAATCATGTAATTTAAATATTAAAGATTCCTTAACATAGAAGTAGTCTAGAACTAATCTGCGTTTATAAAAACAAGGTACACGAGAAATCATGTAATTTAAATATTAAAGATTCCTTAACATAGAAGTAGTCTAAAACTAATCTGCGTTTATAAAAACAAGGTACACAAGAAATCATGTAATTTAAATATTAAAGATTCCTTAACATCAGTAGAAGTCAGTTAAGTCTAGAACTAATCCGCGTTTATAAAAACAAGGTACACGCTAAATCATGTACTTCGTTCAAATTATAAGCCATGATCTAGTATCGCGAACTAATTTGTAAGGCTAATGTAAATAATGAGACGAATCTAATAACTCGGTAGCAAGGTCGGCTAACGACACCACTTCCACGGATGTTTTATCACCAATATCATTTCGCGTGCCTGATGATGGATATCAGAAGGTCGTGTTCGACTTAATGAAGTACTTCTACATTGTTTATTCTATACTAGCAGGCCCGACCACGCGTTGCTGTCTATTTAAAGCCTTTTCTTCTAATTTTTGGCGCTCATTAGTTCAAATCAAAAGATTAACTTTTGATAACTTCTAAAATATTCATCATCCTCCTGCACTTATCCCCCTCTAATAGGTCGGGTCTGGGGTCGGCACAACATGTTACAAACATGTTGTCATATGAGTTGGCTACGTATTTTACGACCGGCCACCTGCCTGACGTCAACTTACCTTAGTCGTGTTTTACGACTCCTCGGCAAGAAAGAGGGTGGTTTATTTTACTAAACCGGATACCACACGGTGGGTCAACTTACCTTAGTCGCCTCTTACGACACCTCGGTGAGAAATGAGGTTGGTCTATTCTACTCAGCCGGATACCACACGGCTTTTTATAAATTCTAAGATATTCAAATTCAAAATATTCTTTATTCTTTATCTTTATTCTATTCTATATTATACATAATGCTATAGAAGTAAGCAAAATAAACAAGTTTTTCTGTTAGACGTCTGTGAATTTAAATTATAAATTATGTAATTATTTTCATTTATTTATTTCCTTTAAAATATCTGATGAACTTTTAGGTCAAATCGCAATTTAATTTTGAGACAAATTGTTAAAATATTTAAAAAAGAAATACTTCAAAATCATCATCTTCCTCCTGCCCTTATCAGCCTCTAAGTGGGGTCGGCACAACATTTTAAAAACATGCTGTCACATGATTTGGCTGCGACCGGCCAAATTACGACCGGCCGCCTGCCTGACACCAACTTACCTTAGTCTTTTTTTACGACACCTCGGTAAGAGAGAGTCTATTTTACTAAACTTTTTTACTTACCTTACTCAGTAGGTTTAGTAGAATAGACCACCCTCTTTCTTACCGAGGTGTCATAAAATACAACAGAGTTGTTAATAAGTTGACGTCAAGCAGGCGGCCGGTCGTAATAACGCAGCCAAATCATGTGACAGTTTATAACATGTTGTGCCGACCCCACTTAGAGTGGGATAAGGGCAGGAAGATGATGATGACTTCTAAATTTAGGAAATGTGTATTCAAGTTTAAAATTAGTTAGTTGTTTATATCTTTTCTTGTACAAACAGCTTTATAAAGTAGTAAATTTAACGATTCTGTCCATAAAATATTTATAGGTAATATCGATTATAATTTATTTAATTCCAATGCTTAACTCCGTATATTAATAAAGTCCGTTTAGAATAATATATCGATAGGTTATTAACACATTTATGTTTAAATATTACATTAATCTATAAATATCTCAATTAAATTATGTAACGAGTGTTTTGAAGCTTGTAAAACGGGAACTTGTTATCAAAGATTTAAATATTTTATTAACAGTTTGAAAACTTTATTCTTCTTCTTCTTCTTCAACCCATGGACTTTCACTGCTGGACATATTCCCTTCATGGGATCTCCACACCATACGATATCGCGGCGCTGCTGCGTTTTCCAGTGCGCGGACTCCATTCGAACTCCGCACTATATTCAAATTCAAATAAACTTGTAAACAAGTGCTTTTGAATCGTCAACTCTACTGCTGGTTCGGAAAACTGTTCCTACCGAGAAGAGCTAGCAAGAAACTCGGCGGTTGCTCTTTTAAAAATATAATTGCTAATACTATTTACATTAAGTCGTAACTGTCTTGTACAGGTTCAAAGAGAGCTATATCCACACATTCTTATCTTCTAAATAATCTTCAAGAGTATAGTAGGCTTTCTGTATCAGCCTCTTTTTAACAGTGTTTTTAAACTGCTGTAATGGCAATGCTGAAATTGATTGCGGAATTTTAGCATAGAATCTTATACCAAAACCCACAAACGAGTTACGCACTTTTGCAAGGCGCAAAGCAGGAGCCGCAAGCTTATGTCGGTTCCTGCTTTGTCTATTGTATACATCACCTATCGTTCTATAATTCTTTATATTTTTATGTACATAAATTAAATTGCTTAAAATATACTGTGAAGCGAATGTAAAAATACCTTAAACTTCTCTCGCCCCGCCCATCTCCACTTCAGCTTCGCAACACGCTGAGCTATGTCGATGACTTTGATTCTTCTACGGATCTCCTTATTTCTGATTTGATCATGTAGAGATACTTCAAGCATAGCTCGCTTCATCGCCCGCTGAGGGCGATTTCTTATGAGGATTTCCTATAAAACGTTATTAGAAAATGCTTAATATTAGTATAGAACATAAAAACGCGTCTGCGATGTTGTTGCGGCTCAGTCTAGCCTCGATTTGCCCTCGTAACAAAACTGTGATTGACAGTTCAAAAAATGTTTCGATCGCCACAAAATTTACATCATCATCCGTCAGGATCATCCGCTGGGTCATTTGGCTAAATATTGACAGAAAATTTCATTAAAATTGGTCCAGTTATTTCAAAGTTTATACCTAAGGAAAATAATTACAAAATTTCTCTGCGAAATGCGATTCGATATTTAGTACTTTTGGAGTAAATGTAATTAAAATTAAAATACGGTTATTTATTGCCATATCAATAAAAACATTACCTACGTATTGGGAACTTCCTTTTTCCTCCAAAACCCAAGGTACATAGGCGAGTAATTAAAAACAATATTCCAGTGAACTCGTTAACCCTGCAGTTGCCATATTGAAAAAAAAATTGCCCGCCATAATTAAAAACTCGAAATAATTCGACACAACATAGCACCCTGTGTACGTAAGATTTGCTCGAAAATTGTACTAGACAGGAATGAAAACGTAATGCGACATGGTTGTATGTTTGTTAATAAGAAGATATTTCTTTTTAAAAATCAGTGGGTGACCGTGACACAGTTTTAGTGCGTTGTCGCTACACACATGGACCATACGTGTGCGTACGGAGGGCGAAAACTGAAAACATGTCACGCTATTATAACCTTAACATAAATCAAGATAAGAGCGAAAATTGTATTAAATACGATACTGTGTTGCCCCCTGTTACATTTATAATATTGACATATGAACATTGACTTAAACGCTGGTTCAATACTACTTTCTGTTCGTAATGTGAGGTAGTGTTAACACTCAGTAAATATTCTAAAATACTCGCTAGCCTTCATGTACTCCTAGTACTTTTTTATTTATTGTTTAATCAAGATAAGACCTGTCAAAGTCGTTTCGTCAATAAAGGTTTCATATAACTGATAATGATTTTGGTTTTCCTATACATATATAAATTGAGAGCCTTGATAAACGATTTGGGTGATGTGTGACTTTTATGGATAAGGGGTACAATCCACGGGCAGGCACTAACAAATTTTTCTATTGAAACATATGATATTATCAATTTCAGCCGTGTGGTATCCAGCTGAGTAGAATAAACCACCCTCATTTATTACTGAGGTGTCGCAAAAGGTGACTAAATAGGTTGAATCCGGCAGGCATTCGGTCGTAAATTAGGAAGATGATGATCTCTAAAAAGCTGTGATGGCCTAGCGGTGCGACCGTGTGAATCTCTAGAGACGATCATGGGTTCAAACCCGGGCAGACACCAATGAGTTTTTCTATTAAAACTTATGTGTCTAATTGATAATTGCAATTTATCACACGCTTTTCGGTGAAGGAAAACATCGTGAGGAAACCTGCATATCTCTAGAGAATCCTAGGGATATGTGTAACCTACCAATCCGCATTGGAGCAGCGTGGTAGGTCTTAGCTCCAACCCTTCTCTCCAAAAATGGAGAGAGGAGGCCTATGCCCAGCAGTGGGATAGTAACAGGCCGTTACTTACTTTTATGATCTCTACTGTTAACCGTTTAGGAGTTCCCTCATTTGTCTCCAAACCTGGCAGCAGATAAGGGAACTCGTGCACATCATAAACATTCATTGTCATCGGGACTGGACCAGTATGTAAAATGTCGGCTCAAGCGGGCACCGGGAAGTGGGTCGAATTTACTTGCAAGGTTCCACCTTCACATAGAAACATACAAGGTAAATAAAAGCTTCAAAAACGTAGATTACCGCTAAATAATTGTATTCATTTTGAAAATTATCCTTATCACATAATCAATCTTTTTAAAAATCAAATCAAAGTTAGATCATCCGTCACTCATATTCGTCGTTAAAAAATCAAGGACATGCGAAATCTTTTAGTAATAAGGAAGAAATCTCTTGTACAAATACATTGAACTTTGTTCACATCCGTTTCTTTAGTTAATGTGTTATATTAGTAAATTAACAAACAAATATATAACTCAGCTATAATAACCAGTTTTTACTGGTTCTTATAGCTGAATTATGTGAATGAATATTTTAATTTAAAATTTATATATATATTTATCCGCAACTTAGTTTGCGCGGACTGTTGTGGCGTGATAGGTGGTTACATGTTTAAAGGATGGCGCTTTTCAATGTCCTCGTGTTCCTGTAGAATTAACAGGATTTCTATAGCCTATATGTTAGTCCGGTGTATAAGGGATAATTGTGCCAAATTTCATCGATATTGGTTGAGCGGATTCGCCGTGAAAGAGTAACAAACATACATCCTGGATATGTAGATTATAAAGTAAAAACGAAATTTGTTTTTAAATTTTCTAATGCTTTAAAATATATCAAACAATTTGACACTTAAAGTAAGTGTAGGTAAGGAAAAGTGTGTATAAGTTCACACTAGCCAAACTCATTGTAAATTTTATCTTAATCGATTGACTTAAAGTTTATATTACAATGAAGTGATGGGAGGTTAAGGCGCGTGCGCCGCGTAAACTAACAGAGATACACTAAAGTAATGTACTAGAGAATTGTAGATCTACAAAAATACTAAAAAAATTCGTCAGAGCTTGTCTCTTGCAAAGCTGCGGTCACATCTATATAGTTTTAAATATAATAACAATCAAATAGATTATGATAAAACGAGACGCCAAAACAAATTATTCTATTCAGTTGTTACATCGAGAAACCTCATAATACCAAACAACTTGTCAATACTGGTTTAACTAACACAAATACCATTGCATATTAAGAACGAGCCCTAATCCAATAAGTCATCCTTCCTATCGCACATGAAAAATATCACGCCATTTCACACTTACCTTTATAGTTCACACTACCCAAACTCATTGGAAAATACATCTTAAACCATTGCTTTAAAGTCTATATTACAATGAAGTTATATGCTACATTTCTTTTCAATGTGTTGAACGAAATTGAATTCTATTATGTCCGAGACAGAGTTTAATTTCGGGTGTTGAACTATTTAAATAGGGCGTATATATTACTTGCGCAATAGTTCACCCGTGTAACATATAATCCTATTGAAAATTGCGGTTAAGGCTTTACGTAGCATTTTTATATACGTGGGTGTGTAATGTATTATAAAATATTTCTATACAATGAAGTTCTAGTAAATAAAAAAGGACGATAAAAATTTTGCAAATCTATTAAAGCGAAATAAGCAAATTTATCATCATCCTTTTGCCCTTATCCCACTCTAAGTGGGGTCGGCACATCATGTTATAAACATGCTGTTTCATGATTTGGCTGCGTTTTAAAGACCGGCCGCCTGCCTGACGTCAACTTACCTTAGTCGTATTTTACGACACCTCCTTAAGACAGAGGGTGGTCTATTCTACTCAACCGGATACCACACGGTGGGTCAACTTACCTTAGTCGCCTTTTACGACACCTTGGTAAGAAATGAGTATGGTCTATTCTAGTCAGCCGGATACTACAACGCCGTAAAAACGCAGCAAAACAATGTGACAGACCTGCGGGTCGACTTACATTAGTGGCCTTTTACGACACCTCGGTAAGAAATGAGGGTGGTACTATTCAGCCGGATACCACACGGTGTAAATAAGTAAATTTATATATGACGTATTTCAAGCGATTGACGCAAACTCCAAAAACCATTGAGGGCAATCCATTAACACTTCACCATAAATAAACCTATAAAGATGGCTGCCAATTACTATTTAAAGCGCCTATTGCATATTTTAAATTAGCAAATTCTGCTGCAGAATATCAAATTGTTATAACTATTTTTTATTGTCTCCATTGCCTGTATGATTCGACCCGCCGTGTATCTCTAGCTAAGTAAAATAGATCACACTCATTTCTTACCGAGGTGTCGTAAAAAGCGACTAAGGTAAGGTGGCACGCCGTGTGGTATCCGGCTGAGTAGAATAGACCACGGTCTTTCTTAGCGAAATGTCGTTAACGTTGACTAACCTAAGTTGACGTCAAGCAGGCGGCTGGTTGTAAAATAAATAGCCAAATCATGTGACAACATGTTTATGACATGTTGTGCCGACACCACTTAGAGTGGGACTAGGCCTGTATAATGGAAATTAGACGCAAAATCTTTTATCTAAAAAGTGCTTTATTATTTAAGTAAGTAACGGCCTGTTACTATCCCACTGCTGAGAATAGGCCTCTTCTCTCGGTTTTGGAGAGAAGGATTAGAGCTAAGATCTACCACGCTGCTCCAATGCGTATTGGTAGGTTACATATATCCCTAGGATTCTCTAGAGATATGCAGGTTTCCTCACGATATTATTTATTTGGTTTAGATAATAGCGTCATTACAAGAGGATATTATTTATATGAAAAATCTTTGAACTTAATGACTTAGACTTTTCGTAAAAGGAAATGTTTTTAGCCAAATGTCCTACATTTAATGTTAAAAATAAATAATTTACATTTATTTTATAAGGTAATTTTCAAATGCAAAACAGTTAAACATGTGGTTCGCAAGTTAAATCGTTAGATTTCAAAGTATTTTTAAAATACTCGGCTTTTCAATAAAAGTCGGTGTTTATTTATCTTGCAATAATTATAATAATTATTAAGGCCTTATCTCATAACATAATTAATTATAAAAGAAAAAAAATTACAAAAATGATAATATTATTTACGAAAATAACAGGAAACTATAAAAAAATTACAAAAACAAATTTTAATTTATCACTTACCCGCGAATGATTAATTATATAAGTTTTTCTGAGTATACATACGAGTATACCAATATAGGTATATATATTTACGTGCTTGTTATGTTTTGTACCTTGATGGCCAAATGGTTAATGTAGAATTGACGATTCAAAAGTACTTGTTTACAAGTTTATTAGAATAAAGAAAAATTGGAATTTGAATTTTGAATTTGAATGTTACGCTTAACAAAGCTAAGCGGCTTCAAAACTCGGGTCCTTTTGTCTGACTTTCTATTTGTTACGGTTTCACGTATGACGTTGTAACGTCAATATTGATTCATGCGATTCAAAAAGTTCTGATTGTCCGGAATCAGAATCAAAGTTCCGTAAACAATATTCATTCCAATTGAACTTTAAGTTCCAATTTTCCGGAATTAGAATCGTAATTTCGTAACTTCCCTAATGTGAGGGTAAACCTACATTACGGCTACGTTTCGTAGACGCTCCGTAGACCGTAGCGGACGGTTATACTGTTGAATGCAAACTATAATATTTCACAACAATTTTTAATCATCATCCATAATCATCCTGCTCTTATCCCACTTTGAGTGGGGTCGGCATATAAACATGTCACATAATTTGGCTACGTATTTTACGACCAGGCAGGCGCTGACGTTTACCTTAGTTTTATTTTACGACACCTCGGCACTATTTTATGAAAGAGGGTGGTCTATTCTACTCAAGCACCACACGGCGAGCCAGCTAACCTTAGTCACCTTTTACAAGAAATTGGCAAGAAATGACAGTGGTCTATATACTCAGCCGGATAGCACTCGGCAGGTCAACTTACCTTAGTCGTCTTTTACGACACCTCGGTAAGAAATGAGGGTGGTCTATTCTACTCATATCTTATGATTCTTATCTTGTGATTCTTGTACTACGACATAGTAGTTAGCAAATCATTCGTAGACCTGGGTATTCGCATCTTTAATGGAATTCCATAAAATATATTAGACTTGCCTATACAAAGGTATAAATTAAGTGCAAGAAATGACCTTAATATTACACTGAAGAAGATTATATAAATTAAAGAAATGCTTTGATCTGCAAAGCTGCACCTAAATTATGTAAATTTAAAACGTTTAAAACATGTACGCTGAGTTTCTTGCTGGTTCTTCTCGGTGAAAGAAACATTCCGAACCAGTGGTAGCTTCATTATATATTGACGATTCAAAAGTGCTTGAAAATGCTTTTTGTATGAAGATTATTTTGATTGGACATCCCAAAAAATATTGCAGGCGAGAGGCCCTAGAGTAAAACGGAAACAGGCTCTTTGAAAAAGCCAACCCATTAAGAATTGTACTACCATAGTGTAATAAAACTTTTTATTAGAATACTTATTGACAATTACTGTTGTTCACTGGTACGGTACAAAAATCCACCATCTTCACACTTTTTCTCCTTCAGCCATTGTTTTTTTAATAATACCAACATACTATGTTTTGAGACCACAAATTATAACATAAACAATAACAGGATTACCAACATTTGAGATCTAACAATAGGAATTAAGAAGTAAGTTGATTTCCCTTAAATCATGTTTTCACGCGGATAAGTTCTAATTCTGTGGTAGGTTAGCACCAAGGTGCAACAGTGGCTGTATAGTTTAAAATGCTAGTTTAAAATGATATGAAAAATATCACAAATATAGCTCGTGTACGCAATGCATGTGTCAGAGCATATATGCAAGGCGAGCAACCGCGCCCATGTCGCCTGGCAACTAGTGATGTGCGCCGTTACTATAAAACATTTTATTACATAAATACTTTATCAACTTAAACGAAAAACAATATTACATTATTGTATTAACAATTTATGTTTTACATATATATTATTCTTATACCGCCGACCGCCGAGTTTCTTGCTGGTTCTTCTCGGTAAGAGCACCTTTCCGAACCAGTCGTAGCTTCACTGTAATTCGACGATTCTAAAGTGCTTGTAAAAGCCAATTTAAATAAAGAATTATTTGAATTTTAATTTAATAACAATTTTAAAACAACACAGAACACGTTCTCGTGACATTTGTTTTATGACCCATCATCATTCTCCTGCCCTTATTACACTCTAAATGGGCACAACATGTTATAAACATGTCATATGATTTAGTTACGTATTTGACGACCTGTCTGCCGGAATTCAACTTACCTTACTCGTATTTTACGACACCTCGGTAAGTAAGAGGGTGGTCTATTCTACTCAACCGGATACCATACAGCGCGCCAACTTACCTTAGTCGCCTTTTACGAAACCTCGGTAAGAAATAAGGGTGGTCTAATCTACTCAGCCGGATACCGCACGACTCAAGCAATTTTTTAGTATGTAATCCCATAAAGTAAGGCCTAATTCCATAAATTATGAAAATATAGATCAGTCTGGATAAATAGTCCGTATTTCTATAAATATTCTGTACCATATAAGTGAGAAGTTGCTATATGTTAAAAAACAATAGTTAACTAAAATTATATTAAAATAAAATAAACTTCACAACTTCAATATTAATTCAATTACATAACTCAAAAGTAAACATTATAACACGATTTTCAAACGTTTTTAATGCAATTAAATAGTTGTTTATTATATCGCAATATAGCCAAATTTAATGAATTTCGACAATATGTATATTAGAATATCTATGCAAAATAACCGCGACTAATTTGCGTGCTAGAGAAGTGAGTGTATCATCGACGTTTTATATTTAGTTTATTAATAAATTTACGAAATTAATTAGAAGCGTTATTTTGAGAATGTCCATAATAGATAAATAATGATAATATTATGTGGATAGAAAGTGCAAAATTTAAAGTGTAAACGACAAAATCATAAAGCATTGCGATTTTATGTAATATTTGTCACCTAATGATGCTTGGGATACAGAATGAAATGATTGTGGTTAAGTTTTAACGAAACCTGCTTTTAACAGGTAAAAGAACGGACACTTAACTATTAACGGAGTTAACATTTAGCATTACATATAATTTCCTTTACCATGGATTATAGTGGTGATGTTTTACTACCATGAAACCAGCAGTGGACGTCCATCGATTCAAAAAGAATACAGCAAAATTATATTCATTGTCATAATTTTTTCATTCAATAATCATTACTGATTTTACCCACAGCTTCGTTTGCGAGAACTGTTGTGGAGTGATAGGTCGATAATAATAGTAGATGGCGCTTTTCGATGTCATCCTATTCCGGTAGAATTTACAGATTTCTATCGTCTATATGTTATTCCAGTGTATAAGTAATAATTGTAACTTCATCGATATTGATTCAATAGATTCGACGTTAAAGAGTAACAAACATACATCCATACTCACAAACTGTCGCATTTATAATATTAAGTACGATATGGCGCAGCAGCAGATAAGTGTAGGTTAAATACTACCATTTTTTTTAAAATTTTTGTTACTTTTTTATAATCATAAAAAATAAATTTCTGAAAAGTAACGCCGAATTATATTAGACGTTAATATTTTACTTTTAGGGTATTCTTAAATAGCAATCGAGAATTTAGTTAGTGGTTTACTACATATAAATATCATATCGATATATTTAGCAACATTGTCACCGCACTATCGCCACACCGGTGACACAGCACTAGCGTGTCGAAACGCACGTGTGTGTTGCGCAACCGAACATGTTGCTAAAATAATATATGAGATTTAATGCGGACATTTACATAGAATGTAATGAGCTCTAGATTTTCCTATAGGTCAAAAAATTACAGCACTGGAATAGCACGTGCTAAATACGACTGGTTTTTGCTACGAGTTTCTATTACCAGTGGACTACTCAAACCTTTTTGGTGACGGAACCATTTTGGGAAGCTAAATACTTGATGGAACCCTAAAAGAAAACAATCGTTTTTAAAAGTGTACTCTTTATTAATAAGCATAATAAAAGTGCAATGTAACAGTTACTAATTATTACTTACTTTACCACATGGCAAATACAATAATAATAATTATTATGTGGATATGGGTAGTAAGTATTGAATAATAATAAATAATAAATAAATATATGGGACATATACACACGGTCGTCCGTCCCGAAAGTAACTTAATACTTGTGTTATGGGTGACAGACAACTGGTGAATATATACTTATATATTTTTTAAATACATACTTAAATACCAATATACACCCAGGCTCAAAGACCAACAAATTCAGTTATAGAAAATGTTGGCCCTCGGCGGGAATCGAACCCGGACCCGCGGAGCCGAAGGCAGGGTCACTACCCACTGCGCCAACGGGACAGTCAATAGAAGATATTAAAAAAGAAAAAATGTAACTAATACACCAGCTGTTGTAACACATGTTTATACAAATAACTTGAATAAACTGACTTTTATCCCTGTTTTTGGGGCTTTGGAAAAATGCTAAAATAAATAGAAAGTAAATGATATTTTAGCTGTCAAACGTTGTGATAGCTCAGCGGACCAAAAAAGTTCAAAGCCCGCGATCGAGTCCAACATGTACCGGCGCTTTTTTTTTATTTTTTTTTTGCATTTTTTTCTTTAAATTACGAATATATAATGACATACAGATTTTTTTATTTCCATAAACATACTACTTTTTTTTCTGGATATTTAGACATTTAAAGCTTTTATTTAACTTGCCTTGTCTATATGTTTGTATGCGAAAGTGAAATCTTGCAAGTTAAATATAAAGAAATGATGATGGTCTATTCTACTCAGCCGGATACCACACAACGGGTCAACTTACCTTAGTCGGCTTTTACGACACCTCGATAAAAATGGTGGTCTATTCTACTCAGCAGGATACCACAGGGCGAGTCAACTTACCTTAGTCGCCTTTTACAACTCGATACGAGTAAGTAATGTGGATATGAAAATGAATAAAAAGGATGTGGATATAAAAAAAAATTGAATGACCAATACAATAAATTACAATCAAACGTCCTTTTAGCTCAAAAGCCATATTTATATGCTAATATGATAATACCGACATATCATGGGTTTATTTATAAAACAGTACCACTGAATGTTTGGACTTCGGAACTTTCCAAATATATTTCTTAAACGTTATAATTTTGGCTCTAAAGGCTTTAAAGGCTTTTGCAACACAGAGCATTTGTCTGGGTTGAAAATGCAGTAAGTAAAGTGTATTTACTGGTGACCACTGAAAATCAGTGTTAGGGTCCCGCGACCTCAACAATAGCCGGGTGGTTTTCCAATTTGTGAAGGTACATTATCTCGCTGGGAGTTGTTGGTGAAGAAATTTAAGGTAATGTTAGGTATTAATAATTTTTTTGTTTCTTTTTTTTATTTTTAAGTAATGTATACTTTATTTTGTTTTTTATATTATTTTTTTTTGCCATCTTGTTACACTTCTTGCTGTGTTGTAATGTGCCACATAAATAAAGTCTTTCTTATTCTTATTAGTATTATTTAAAGAGCTAGTCATCGCTGACAATATATTAATAAACTAGCTATTACCTTTATCGTTTGCGTGGACTGTTGTTGCGAGATATGTTGATAATAGATAGCGCTTCTCAGTGAAATACTATTCCTGTAGAATTAACATGATTTCTATTAGGTTATTCCGGTATGCTATAAATAATTGTGCCTAATTTCATCGATATTGGTTCAGCGGATTCGCCGTGAAAGAGTAACAAACATGCATCCATAGTCACAAACTTTCACATTTATATTAGTAGGATATATTTAAAAAAGTAAAGTAACGTCCTAAAAGTAAAGTATCTTAGCAGTAAAATAATAGACGCTGCTCCAATGCGGATTAATAGGTTACACATATACCCAGAATTCTTTTGAGATATGCCTCACGATGTTTTCCTTCACTAAAAAGCGTGTGAATAATTGCAAATATCAATTAGACATACAAGTTGTAATAGAAAAACAGTGTGCTTAGAGTTTAGTTGACCCACCGTGTGGTATCCGGCTGAGAAGAATAGACTACCTCATTTCTTACTGAGTTGTCGTAAAAGGCGACTAAGGTAAGTTGACCCGTCATATGGTATCCGGCTGAGTAGAAGAGACCACCCTCGTTTCTTACCGTGGTGTTGTAAAAGGCAACTAAGGTAAGTTGACACGCCGTGTGGTATCCGGCTGAGTAGAATAGACCACCCTAATTTCTTACCGAGGTGTCGTAAAAGGCGGCTAAGGTAAGTTTACCCGCCGTGTGGTATCCGGCTGAGTAGAATAGACCACCCTCATTTCTCCAACCTCACCTGCTAAGGTGATAATAATTTTTGATACAATTGTTCATGTGGTTATCACTTAACAGTTATTTTAATCATACAGTAAAGGCGACTAAGGTAAGTAACCGTCAGAGAGGTCGTAAATAACTAGCCAAAACATGTTAAAACCTGTTTAGAGAGGAATAAGGGCAAGAGAATGATGAGTTCTTATAGGAAATTGAACCTGTCCAAGACAGTTCATAGTTAAGTTTTTGTACTATTTAATTTTTTCCAAGTTATATAGTTTCAGTGGTCGCCTGCGTACTTGTGTCCAACTAAAGAACAACAGACGTACAGAAAAAAGAATTGACACATGTATATATTTAATTCAAAGGCACTATATTGAACCTGGCTTACGGCCAACGGTGTCAGGGTCAGAAAAGTTTATTTAACACCGTATTATATCCGGAGATGATTGCCGTGAGGCTAAGTATGAGCCTACACGAGCTTACGGCTTGTGCTTTTGCGTGTTACATTAGTTAAATCTTTTGTGAGTCTTCGTATATTTTACTACACTGATACATTATTTTTTATTATACAATAATGTAGTGTATATAGTTATTACTATTAGCCATGTGGTATCCGGCTGAGTAGAACCACCCTCTTTTCTTACCGAGGTGTCGTAAAAGGCGACTAAGGTAAGTTGACCCACCGTGTGGTATCCGGTTTAGTAGAATAGACCACCCTCTTTCTTACCAAGGTGTCGTAAAATACGACAGAGGTAAGTTGACGTCAGGCAGGCGGCCGGTCGTAAAATACGTAGCCAAATCATGTGACAACATGTTTATAACATGTTGTGCCGACCCCACTTAGGGTGGGATAAGGGCAGGAAGTATATATCTATACTAATATATAAAGCTAAACAGTTTGTTTGTTTGTTTTAACGCGCTAATCTCAGAAACTACTGGACCGATTTGAAAAATTCTTTGAGTGTCCATTTATCGAGGAAGGCTATATAACATCACGCTAAGATGAATAGGATAGGAGCAACAATAAAAATTATTTCGAAAACGGCAAAATTTAAAGCTTTCCTTGCGTGCGCTGTGTAAACGATGATAGTTATTCAAAAATCATGTATTATAAAATTGACCTCCTCTAAAAGTTCTAAATAAAAGTCCGCAACAGCATGTCATTTTTAGCTTTTAAGGTTGACCCACTTCAACCATTTTTATGATAATCAAAAGACTATATTACGGTTTTAATCTTTCCAAGCGGGCGGAGCCGCCAGAATTGCTAGTACTTTTTATAAAACTAAGTCCGCAAAAGCTGTCTCTCTATTTAATCGTTTTTCTCGAAATCTACATACGGATTTAGATATTTACGGATTTTTTAACAGCTTTTACTAAAAGCTAGTGCAATTATTCCGAAAGGTTTATAGGTTTATGGAACATCGGACAGCGGACTTTTCCGTGGTATTTTTGTTGATCGTTATCATTCTCCTGCACTTATCAAACTCTAAATGACGTCGGCACATCATGTTATATTGATTATTAGGTATTTTACGACCGTCCGCCTGCCTGACATCAACTTACTTTAGTGACCTTTTGCGACACCTTGGTACAAAGAGTGGTCTATTCAAGTGGTCTATACACGTGGCAGTATATACTTATTATCAAAGTCCCCAAAGCTGTCTGTGATCGATTTTCTAGTACGACTAATGACTAAGGTAAATTGATGTCAAGCGGGCGGTCCGTCGTAAAATACGTAGCCAAATCATGTGACAACATGTTGTGCCGACTCCACTCAAAGTGGGATAAGGGAAGGAGGATGATGTTTCATAATAAGTATATAGATTATGCTATAGCATAAAAGAAAATATATTTAATGCTAAATGCAGAGTTATCCATGTTCATACTTGATACATGCAGGATACGTAAAAACTCATGCACTAAAAACCTTCACCACCGCACTACCCGACAAAAAACCATAAAAAAAATATTATGACTTTGTTTAATTTAAAAAATTAAGGATTAATTCCTTATTTTTTTTTTATTTTCCCTAATATACCTATATTATATGTATAAAGTCTGCACTTCACATAAACTTTTACAAACAATTACTGACCAATTTAAAACTGAAAAACATATAGATAAATTTTTAAAATTTTATACATTACATTCTATCAGACCGAAATTTATCAAACCCAAATACATTAACTGTATTTATATTTAAAATGTTTTTTTAATTGCCGAGGCTGTATATTGTTAATCTTCGTCTAATCTCAGAAGAATAAATCGACGACAACTGCAAGAGAATATTTGAATTTAGATCTTCGTGAACGAAGAAGCAATTTTTCCAAATTTCTTTTAAAGACAATATTATATTTTCTTAAAAATGAACGCTACAGCTTGAGCTTTCAAACTCCATCTTGACCGGATTTTTTAATTGATAAGGACAGTAGGTACTAGATTGTAGGTCACCTACATTCTGACCTTTCTGTAAATCCGCGAGTAAAAAACACTAGGTAATGTTACTATAACCTTTTATATATTACTATTAGTGAACTGCGAATTATTTGTTATCTTTAATATTTAAATGAGTTTATCTTGTATATATATATATATATTTTCTGAATCTCGAAAACGGCTCCAACGATTTTCCTGAAATTCAGCTAGTAGGAGGTTTTGGGGGAGAAAAATTGATCTAGCTAGGTTTTATGTAAAAAAAAATTGTTTTATCCCTGTTTTTGGGCATTAAAAAACACTAACTTTATATTGAATTAAATTTTCGCCATTAGCTGTCATGTCGACGCAGCATATTGGGGTAACGGGCAGCCTCGAGAAATGTAAATGCCAAGGATCGATCCCCAACTAAATAATTGTTTTTTTCTTTTTTTAAGTTTTTATTTTTTTTGCAAAAAATTACCGAGCGCAGCTCGGTCACCCCAGATATTTTTTATTAAGTGCAAAAACTATCAATTTTAAAGGTCATTAATGTTTTTGCAATTTACATCATATTAGACATATTAAAATTGGTATTAAATTTATTCATGTCCTTTTAGAACCGTCATATGAAGTCGAACGCTTAGTATTAAAGTGACCTAATTCAAAATTAGGTTTTATTGCGTTAGATACATTGTAATCCTTATTTCAATGCCGTTTATAAATCACGTTACGAGCTATTAAGAAAGCCAGTGTTTTCTTGCTCTTTCTATGTTATGGGTATGTATGTTATGGGTCTCTTTAACACTCACTCTGGGTCGGCGATAGTCACGCTTTATTGCTATATGCCATAAAACAACTTTTTGTTAATTAGGTCACTTTAATACTAAGCATTTGAAGTGACAGGTTTGGACCCGAGTTCGAGCACGTATTTTTTTATTTCAAATTTATATAAGTATTTATCATTATCCTCCCGCCCTTATCCCACTCTAAGTGGGGTCGGCACAACATATTATAACTCTGTACAAGATAGTAATAACTTCATGTAACTAGTTTACATATAAGTATTAGGTATTTTAAAAAGAGCAACCCTCGAGTTTCATGCTGGCTCTTCTCGGTAGGAACAGCTTTCCGAACCAGCAGTAGAGTTGACGATTCAAAAGCACTTGTTTACAAGTTTATTTGAATAAACAATTATATTTAAATTCGAATTTCACTTCACAATTTTTTGTGGAAAACTCATGTCCTGTCAGTGATTTGTACGTATAATGTCGCTCTCTAAACGCTAAGCTATCACGGCATATTACCCACATATAGTTTGAATAGGCAAAATGACGCGGCAATCTTACAAAATATATGACTATATGACATATCCACTTTATCATATGAATTCTATGAATTCAGAACATTTAATGGCACACAGCCTGCACACGGATCTTGTACGCAATACGCACTAATTTTACACGTACGGTCAACAAAAAAATATATATGCTACTTTCATTCACATAATTATTATTATTAGGTTGCGGTAGTCAGTGTGTAAGCGTGCGTGCGTAAGCTGTGATGGCCCAGCGGTGCGACCGTGTGAATCTCTAGAGACGATCACGGGTTCAAACCCGGGCAGACACCAATGAGTTTTTCTCTTAAAAACTTATGTGTTTAATTGATAATTGCAATTTATCACACGCTTTTCGGTGAAGGAAAACATCGTGAGGAAACCTGCATATCTGTAGAGAATTCTGGAGGTATGTGTAACCTACCAATCCGCATTGGAGCAGCGTGGTAGGTCTTAGCTCTAATCCTTCTCTCCAAAAATGGAGAGAAGAGGCCTATTCTCAGCAGTGGGATAGTAACAGGCCGCTACTTACTTTTTTAGTCAGTGTGTGTAGTGCTTTGATTGGAGTATTGGTGTTGGCGTCTTGTGATACGTGTGGCGACTTGTCCTGCATGTATGTGGTATGTGATTGTTGCCTGCTTCATTTCACTTAGCATTGCATGTATTCTCTTAACAAACGTAGATTACAGAACAAAAAAAAATTATTGTAACTTCTCTCCTATTTAGATAAATAATAAATATATGTATGAGATTATGGGACAATTATACAGAAGAATAAACAGGTAGAATAGACCACCCACTTTCTTAACGAGTTATTGTAAAATACGATGGAGGTAATCTGATATCAGAAAGGCGGCTGGTCGTAAAATACGTAGCCAAATCATGTGACAACATGTTTATAATATGTTGTGCCTACTTAGAGTGGAATAAAGGCACAAGGATGATGATGGGACAATAAAACACACTGCTGTTCATTCCTAAAATAAGTAAATAAATACTTGAGGTGACCGACAAATTATATATCTATATATATATATATATATATATATATATATATACATATATACATATATATATATATATATGTACATATATGTGTTACATGATTTGGCTACGTATTTTATGACCGGCCGCATGCTTGACGTCAACGTACCTTAGTCGCCTGTTACGACACCTCTGTAAGAAATAAGGGTGGTCTATTCTACTCAGCCGGATACGGTACAACGGAGCCTTGGAACGCACTAATTTATTGAAAATATACACTGGATATACTTATAGAGTATTTAAGATAAATATACTTCTTTAAGATATCTTCTTTAAGATTCTTTAATATATACTTCTTTCACGTCACATCCATTTACAGCGTATTATAAAAACACAGTGTTGCCAACAGTATAAGTAACGGCCTGTTACTATCCCACTGCTGGACATAGGCCTCTTCTCTCCGTTTTTTTTTTTTTTGGAGAAAAGGATTGGAGCTTAGACCTACCACGCTGCTCCAATGCGGGTTGGTAGGTTACACATATCCCCAGAATTGTCTAGAGATATGCAGGTTTCCTCACTATGTTATATGATAAATTGCAATTATCAATTAGACACAAGTTTTTACTAGAAAACTCATTGGTGTCTGCCCGGGGTTTGAACCCTAGACCTCCTCGAAAGAGGCGCACGGTGTTACCACTGGGCTACCACAGCTATGTATGAAAGACAAACAAAAGACAGCCAACAGTATGAAAGACAAAAATATGTTAAAAAAATGATGTCTAAAATACACAATCATCAAAACTTTTTTGTGAACGCTACGTGGTTTAGACAAGATTGATCTGCGAATAAATGGACGTGTGGACTGATTAGGTGAGCCTGCAAGAACAGCCTTGGGTCGGTCGGCGACCTGGCTTGCGCTAAAACACTCCCAATTCATTCCAATTCCAATTCTAATTCAAAATATTTTTTATTGCATAAAACTTGAATATAAGTGCTTTAGAATTGCCGCCTTCAATTTTTTATTTTAAAAGAGAATTTCAGAGAAAAGACACTTATAATAATTAGATGAGGAAAAATTTAGTGCAATTAGTATAAGACAGTTAGTATATTTATGTAAATGCATTTTAGTCCAAACCCGCAGAATATATTTCCAAACTGCATAAAATGTAGAGCTTGTAGCTCACAAATCTTATATCTTACTAATATTATAAATGGGAAAGTTTGTGAGTATGGATATATGTTTGTTACTCGTTCACGGCGAATCCGCTGTACCTATGTCGATGAAATTTGCCACAATTATTCCTTATACACGGTAATAACATATAGGCTGTAGAAATCCTGTTATTTCTACAGGAATAGGATGACATTGAAAAGCGCCGTCTATACCAACCTATCACGCGACAACAGTCAACGCAAATTGCGGGTAAAAGCTAATAAATTCATTGGTAAAAACTACCAAATTAAAAACAATTTGATTTAAAGGACCAATGTAACTAAAATATACAAAATTATAATCTACTTTTAAGATTTCCCCCCAATGTCAATATTATATCTCTAAGGATCTTTTTTTATGATTTTAGACTATGATAAAACTATGTTGTTTTTATAAAATATGATCTGTTTCTGCAAATAAACCTTGAATATATCAATAGTGCGTGATAACAATTTAAGCAAGTGCTAAAATGGTTTGCCGTTTAACGCATTTCTCACGTGACATTCACCCACTTCAATGAAACTATTATAGTTCAGGAGACCACCAGTTCTATATATTGACAGATGCGACATTGTCCACTATTGAAAGTGCATATTTTTGGATTTTAATAAAAAAAAAATAATAGTCTAATACTATTTATGATTATTTCTTATTTAATTTTCAATGCATTACTATTTATGAAGCTGGAGGAAAAACTAAAAATATTTTTTTTGTGTTTTTACACATACAATATAGTTATATATTTATTTAATTTAGAATATAATAGAACATTCTTTGTTGCACCACATAAAAATTACAATATATATTGTAAAGAAAACGATATAATCTTAATGCAGATACAATAAGGCGTCCTTATCGCTAATTAGGGATTTCTTCCACGCAACCTTTGGGCTAGATACATTAAATTTAGGGTAATAAGGTAGGTGGTGCAATTTATACAAATTCTAATACATAAATATATCTACATACATATGTATATATAAATTCAAAATTCAAAATATTCTTTATTCAAATAAACTTGTAAACAAGTGCTTTTGAATCATCAACTCTACTACTGGTTCGGAAAGCTGTTATATATATATATATATATATATATATATATATATATTTATATATATATATATAAACCATATTTATTATATATAACCATATGTGTCCTTACCAGATAGTGTAAAGATTAAATTCCTTTCATTATTAAAATTAATAATATACCTAAGTTATTTTTATAAAAATATAAATACTCCCCTAATATAAACATTTAATTGAGTGAATTAATTCGATATAATAGATACGCATAATATTGTTTTAATGGTAGTCTCTTACTCTATAATGACATCGTGACCTTAGAACTTTAAAGACGCTGCGATTTTTCGGCCTTTAATAAATACATGTTTAAAGTAATCTAAAAAAAGGATGATATGGCCTTAGTTAATGTATAGAAACCGGCTATATTTACGTTTTATTTTATAGGGTTAGCCCGACTGGTTTCAAGCCCATTCGGGCCCATTCATAAGTTCTTTACAATTTAGTTCCGGCCGCAATAAAGTCATTTAAAGAGCTCAAAAATAAGTTCCCCTTATGAATAAGTAATAATGTATTAATTTAATCACTCTATCTATTAAAAAAAACCGCATCAAAATCTGTTGCGTAGTTTTAAAGGTTTAAGCATACATAGGGGTATAGGGACATAGGGACAGACAGGGAAAGCGACTTTGTTTTAAAACTATGTAGTGATACTATTTAATAAACTAAACTATTTTATAAAAAAAGCATCTAAAAAAAACTTAAAATAACAAAAAAAAACTATAACAAGAATAAAAGATAAAAATTAATAAATCTATCTGGTGAATTGTATAGTGATGTAATTATTGTACGTAGGTGTGTCTAGCATTGGAGTGAGAACATGCGCCGCCCATTACCTGCGTTTAAACACCAACCTTAATGTTATCTTTATGGATAGAGGTTTATTAATTAATCCCCAACACTACTCCTGTTTTTAAAACGCAATTATAGTTATCTATGCTATTATATAAAGCTGAATAGTTTGTTTGTTTTATAAGATAGTCCATTTATCGAGGAAGGCTATAGGCAATATAAGATCACGCTAAGATGAATAGGAGAGGAACAGCAATAAAAAATTACCTGCTTTAAACACCAACCTTAATGTTATCTTGGATAGAGGTTTATTAATTGATCGCTAACACTACTCCTGTTTTTAAAACGCAATTATAGTTATCTATGCTATTATATAAAGCTGAATAGTTTGTTTGTTTTATAAGATAGTCCATTTATTGAAGAAGGCTATAGGCAATATAAAATCACGCTAAGATGAATAGGAGAGGAGCAGCAATAAAAAATTACCTGCTTTAAACACCAACCTTAATGTTATCTTGGATAGAGGTTTATTAATTGATCGCTAACACTACTCCTGTTTTTAAAACGCAATTATAGTTATCTATGCTAATATATGAAGCTGAAGAGTTCGTTTGATTGTTTTAGTATAAGATAGTCCATTTATTGAGGAAGGCTATAGGCTATTTAAAATCACGCTAAGACGAATAGGAGAGGTGCAGCAATAAAAAATTACCAGCTTTAAACACCAACCTTTATGTTATCTTTATGGGTAGAGGTTTATTTATTGATCGCTAACACTACTCCTGTTTTTCAAACGCAATTATAGTTATCTATGGTAATATATGAAGCTGAAGAGTTTGTTTGATTGTTTTAGTATAAGATAGTCCATTTATCGAGGAAGGCTATAGGCAATATAAGATCACGCTAAGATGAATAGGAGAGGAGCATCAATAAAAATTACCTGCTTTAAACACCAACCTTAATGTTATCTTGGATAGAGGTTTATTAATTGATCGCTAACACTACTCCTGTTTTTAAAACGCAATTATTGTTATCTATGCTAATATATGAAGCTGAAGAGTTTGTTTGATTGTTTTAGTATAAGATAGTCCATTTATCGAGGAAGGCTATAGGCAATATAAGATCACGCTAAGATGAATAGGAGAGGAGCAGCAATAAAAAATACCTGCTTTAAACACCAACCTTAATGTTATCTTGGATAGAGGTTTATTAATTTATCACTAACACTACTCCTGTTTTTCAAACGCAATTATAGTTATCTATGCTAATATATAAAGCTGAAGAGTTTGTTTGTTTCATTGATTGAAGCTGATCTCAGGAACTACTGGACCGATTTGAAAAATCAGTGTAAGATAGTCCATTTATCGAGGAAGGCTATAAACTATATAACATCACGCGAAGATGAAAAGGAGAGGAACAGCAATATTAGTATGACGGCAAAATTTAAAGCTTTCCTTGCGTACGCTGAGATAACGGTAATAGTTATTCAAAAATCATGTACTACAAAATTGTTCCCCTCTAAATTTTCTAAATAATGCCGTGATAGCCTAATGGTAAAGGGTGGACTAAGAAAGTTCATAACACGGGTTCGAGTCCCACATGTCACAGGCGCCATCTTTATTTTTTTATATCTTTTAAAAAATTTCCGAGCAAGGCTCCCACCTCCGGTCATCCAGTTGCTTACTTCTAAAAGAAATGGTCAAGCTTAATTCAGAAGCATATCCAACGGCTGTAACGAGTTAAACATATAAACTTATATATATTGAATGCAAACATATGTAGGTCAAGTGTAACGGCTCACACGAGCAAAGGCTATGGTAGTTTCTAGAACGACATGCACACTCATTATCATTTCAATTATTTAAACTTAAACACCTAGTGTCTTTTAACGCGGATATTTAGTATACGGTCAAAAGCAACACAAGGGTTGCCAACTTGATACCACCGGTAGGTGCTAAATGATATACTAAAAAGTGCTATATAGTCGTAAATTTCTAAAAAAAGAACTAGTTTTAGGGTATATAGGGTACATATATTGTATTTAAGTATGTATTTAAAAAATATATAAGGTTTTTTTTTTTTTTTTCATAGTAACATGTTTATTTACAGCAAAAATGTACAAGTTATATCTACCTTAAATTACTTACACGCTAGGACTATACAAATCATGCCCACGTGGAATGGTCCCAAGAATGCTGGCAGCGTTTCCGCGCTGAATCGCTAAGCTGATTCTTTGTGCGAAAAAGGAGCCAGCCCTCTTGTCACCTGAAGAGGCAATCAACCGAGGTGTCATATATAACATATATAAGTATATGTTCACCAGTTGTCTGTCTACCACAACACAAGTATTAAGTTACTTTGGGGACGGACGACCGTGTTTGTAAGCGTCCCATATATTTATTTATTTATTTACATAAAATAAATCCATATGATCAAATAATTTTCATTAGCAAATTTACATTACATGTATCTCTAGTGAAACTCATATACTTATTATATTATATATACTCATAGTATCTTTGTCTAATCACATATAAAAAAGAGAGACAGATAATTAGTGTCGTTTACTTTCTCTTTATTGTCGATGGACACATTTGAAGCTGGCTTACTTACTCTAAGTAATAACACTATGAATGTGAAAATCCCTTACTCAAGCGTGTTGCCACTATAAAACTAGTATTTTGTTAAAGACCGCTTGGTATTTTTACACTGTGTACATGTACGTTGTTAAACTGTGATGGCCTAGCGGTGCGACCGTGTGAATCTCTAGAGACGATCATGGGTTCAAACCCGGGCAGACGCCAATGAGTTTTTCTATTAAAACTTATGTGTCTAATTGATAATTGCAATTTATCACACGCTTTTCGGTGAAGGAAAACATCGTGAGGAAACCTGCATATCTCTAGAGAATTCCGGGGATATGTGTAACCTACCAATCCGCATTGGAGCAGCGTGGTAGGTCTTAGCTCCAACCCTTCTCTCCAAAAATGGAGAGAGGAGGCTTATGCCCAGCAGTGGGATAGTAACAGGCCGTTACTTACTTACATGTACGTGGTTTAATTTTTCGTAAATAAAAATCTGCATGAAGCTAATTAAGCTGTAAATAGTGCTAGGTGCTAATTCTGACGTTCCGTTTCTATAGTGGAGCCATAGACATTTTTTTTTTTTCTCCATTCGCCCGTTTCTAAACGAGCAGGTTAAGGTCGTTGACCATACCGCCTTGTCAATTGTCCATAATAATAAAATGAGTTTTCGTCTTTAGTATATTCTTCTTTCATTTTTAGGAGCCATAGAAAAACATTTAAGTGGAAGTGTCCAACAAATAATAAAAGAGATAAGAGAGACCCATATTTATCTTTGTCTAATCACACATAAAAAAGAGATTTATTTATTCTATATTGGAACACCAAGACTGCACTAAGACTAAACTAAAAAGAAAAGTAACAATAAAATTATTTTGCTATAATCCGCGATGAAGTAAAATAGAAAATATATATATTGCTAAATGTAAAGTGGACAATCAGTTTTCATACCTGATACAGGAAGGATTCGTAAAAACACATGCCCAAACCTCCACCACCGCCATCACAATACACAAGCACTACATACGTTCACTATCACAAACTCAACAATCGTTTCGCCCAGCAACCGAAGCATCATCAGGAGATAGACTCCACGACAAAATCGCAATCGCAAAGCTTTGCGGTTTTGTCATATGGGGTAAACAAGCAATCCGCATTAGAGCAGCGTGGTAGGTCTTAGCTCCAATCCTTCTTTCTAAAAAGAGAGATAGAAAAATGTAATTCGCCATTATTTTAGAGACATTAATATTAAAAATACAGCTCAATACACCTATCATTTACAGACGGAAAAAACAAATCAATTTTATAATTGCGCAGTTTCAGTTACGATAACTGAATACAGAAGGCCGTTCTGTTCAAATTGGCCGCCGGCTAACATTAGTTTTGAAAACTAATCGACGTGAGCAGATAAGGCGATAATACACGGATACTCTGTCAGGTGTAGGCCACAGATAGTTAATTATACGATTGATCATTAATATTAATATTTTTGTTAATAGTCTATATATTGTAGGCGGCTTGATTGTGGTAACTATTTCAGGTTCAATTCAAATTTCCGTTTACAGTACTTTTGAATCGTCAAATGTTTTAAAGAAGCTACCATTGATTAGAGAGTTTGCTCCTACCGGGAAGAACCAGCAAGAAACTCGGAGGATAATCGTTTATAACCACAGGTTTCAACCACTTTTTCAACTTCAAGATTTAAGGATCAAGGATCAGCTTTTCAAGGGGGTACTTTAACCTTTTTTAGGGTCTACCGACACTGATTCTTCTCATTATGTCGAAATATGAAAGAATGCGTTGAAAACAGAAGGTTTCGGGTTTTTATGCCGAGTTGAGAATGATTAAATTTATTCGAAACATAGAATAGAACATAGAAAATGTATAAATAACTCAAGAATATTTTATTTACTCGCAGTTGTAACAATTGAGACAATATGATATGATATATATATGATTATATTAAAATGCTCAGACGCATCCTTTTTTCTGTGGTGTGCGTTTATATAAATTCCTTTTTTTTTTGTTTATAGCTTTTGTTGTACCAAAAAATTCATGTTTATGTGCGTTTTGCCTCCAGCACCACATTTTTAATGCATCTATTCTGTCTTTCTCTTGATCGGAAGTCTAAGTCTACTAAGAAGTCTAAGTAAGGGAATATTAGTGCTGACTAATATTGCTTTGGTTTTATAAATTAAAAACGGCCTGTTTCTATCCCACTGCTGGGCATAGGCCTCCGCTTATCGAAGAGGTTTGTAGCTAAGACCTACCACGCTGCTCCAATGCGCATCGGTACACATTTAGAATAGAATTTTCTGGAAATATGCAGGTTTCCGCACGATATCTTCCTTCACCGAATAGCGTGTGATAAATTGCAAACTCAATTAGACACAAGTTTTAAAAGAAAAACTCATGGCTCATGGTGGCTACCTGGGGTTTCAACCCGTACTATTCTACTCAGCCGGATACCACACGACTAGTGAACTTACCTTAGTCGGCTTTTACAATACCTCAGTAAGAAATGAAGGTGGTACTAACCTATTCAACACGGCGGGATTCGGTAAATACATATTTTCATTAAATATTGCAATACAGTTCAATTTATACAATTTTATTTCTATTCACAATAATTATAGGCAAATACATATAGTTCAAGGTTTGATTTATTGAGAGATGATTACAGGGTTAACATAGGTTAGAAGTTGAAGATCATAACTTGATTTGTAAGCAACAATTGTATAGAAAAGTTTTATATATAACTAGCGTTTACCCGCAACTGCGTTTGGATGTTATTGTGTAATGGGTTGATAATAGATGGCGCTTCAATGTCATCCTATTCCTGTAAAATAACAGGATTTCTATAGTCTATGTTACCCGGACGTATAAGGAATAATTGTGCCAAATTTTATCTATATTGGTTCAGCGGATTCGTCTTGAAAGATTAACAAACATACATCCATACTCACATACTTTCGCATTTATAATACTAGCGGCCTGCCCATGCTTCGCACGGGTATAAAATATATATCCCATGTCACTCAGTGTAAAAAAATGATTAAAATCGATCCAGTAGTTTTGATTTATTTATTACTGCCCGTGGCCCGCAAGCGTTAAATTTGGAGAAAAACAATTTCCTCTCCCTATACCAAGACGATTTCCTGCTATCTTTGGAATATCAAAACTCATATAGTACATTTTTACTTATTTACTTTTACATTTTACCTATGTATTTTATTTTTACAATTAATTACAGAATGTCTTTAAACAAACTCTTAAAAGATTCGAAGTGCTATAGGGTGAAGCGCGGCGTCCTCACGGCATTTTAAATCTGTAATATCTCGGAAAATATTCACTTAAATTACATACTGTAAACGGCCATATTGACCTATATTAAATCAACAATTTATTTAAGGTACTTAATTGCATAAGGATTAATGTTGTATTGTATAAAAATTGCTTTGAACATAAGGTATTATTTTTCGTAAAAAGTATATGACAAAAAATGCTTTTGTGGGTTATCCATAAGAGATAGACATATACCATCGCGGACTTTTCTGTAGACCTTTTCAAGGCGTACAAATACTTAGTACATCATTTTGATAAATCTCGTAGGGTTTAGCCTGCGTTTGCAATGTAAGCGGACAAAAATGTAATTATTTACAGAAACCTCAAAAATTACAGTATTTCTCTACTCCGTATTGACTGTTATTATACGTACAAACCTTCCTCTGGAATCACTCTATCTATTAAAAAAAACCGCATCAAAATCGGTTGCGTAGTTTAAAGTTTTATGCGTACATACGGAAATATGGACTTTGTTTTATAATATGTAGTGATTAGTAGGATAATCCGCTTTTGTCAAGAAAATCTATGTAATGCTAAGTGTAGGAAGCAAAACCGTTAACCGTTCCCGTCGAGATTGTCGTAGTGAATGTGTAGTGTGCTTGTGGTGGTGTCTTGTTATACGCGTGGTAATTAATCCTGCATGTATAAAGTATGAGAACGGTTTTGCTTCTTACACATAGCATGACATAGATTTTCTTAACGAAAGCGGATTATAGCAAAATAATTCTATCATTGCTTTTTTACTTTCAATTATTTATCTATATAATCTATATCGTTTTTATAATTTAGTATTAGTAGGGTAGGATAATATTTTTATAATTATATATACGTTATTCCGGTGTATAAGGAATAATTGTGCCATATTTTATCGATATTGGTTCAGCGTATTCGTTGTGAAAGAGTAACAAACATACATCCATACTCACATACTTTCGCGTTTATAATATTAGTAGGATGTATACTTAAACGTTACTTTGCTGAATAAAAAGGACTACAATACAGGAATATTGTTATAGAATAATTAAATACTTACAACTATTAACACTACAAAGAGAAAAGGAGTAATTGAATTATTTTGCTGTAATCCGCGATTAAATTAAAGAAAAAGGATCTGTAGGTATATAATTTATAAAATTAGGCGTCACTTTGCGGAGATCCATAATACAAAAGTAATGATAAAATTATTTTGCTATAATCCGCGATGATAGCATCACGCGATGATAGCTCAATTTTTTTATTACTTTTGAGCTATCTGTTTTCATACCCGATACATGCAAGATTTGTAAAAACACACACCCACCACCTCAATACACAAGCACTAAACATACTCACTATCACAAACTCAACAATAGTTTCGTCCCGCAACCGAAGCATCAGGAGATAGACTCCACGACACAATCGGAAAATGATTTTGTTTATACATTGTGGTGGCGGTTTGCACATGTTTTTACGAATCCTGTATGTCATCATTCTCCTGCCGTAATCCATCTAAGTTAGGTCGGCACAACATGTTTAAAACATGTTTGACTAGGTATTTTACCGGTCGCCCGCCTGACATCAACTAAGTTGCCTTTTACGACTTTTTAATTTAATTTTATTGCGTATATTAATATACATAAAGTGTGTATTTGATTAATTTTATTCTCAGTTGTGTATTAATAAAAATTAGGTAAATAATTGACTAGCAATCGCCAGCGGCTCCGCCCGCGTGGAAAGATTAAAACCGTAATATAGCCTTTTGATAAACATAAAAATGGTAAAAGAGGGTTAACATTAAATGCTAGACATATGCTGTCGCGGACTTTTATTTAGAACTTTTAGAGGGGAACAATTTTGTAATACATGATTTTTTAATAACTATCACCGTTTACTCAGCGCACGCAATGAAAGATTTATATTTTGCCGTTTTCGTACTATTTTTTGTTGCTGCTCCTCTCCTATACATCTAAGCATGATATATATAGACTGTAACCTTTCTCGATAGATGGCCTATCTTACACTGAAAGAATTTTGAATTCGGTTCAGTTCATTAGCGCGTTCAAACAATCAAAGAAAGAAACAAACAAACTCTTCAGCTTTATATATTAGTTTAGATTAAAAAACGTTGTATACAAAGTTCTTAACGCAAAATCGATAGTGGAGTAAAAGCTTGACGCTCCCTACTCGCTACTCGCTATTACAACAATTACGTCACTGCAAATATTTTTGACGGTCAACAACCGCGCGATGACGGTCGACGTGCCCATTTTCAATACTTTCACTTTTTCTTGTTGAAGTTAAAAAATACTAATAGCAGCGCCATCTAGCGTCGAGTAGTGACATTTTTATACTACTGTTTGCGAACTAAACCAAAATTAAAGTTAAGTTAAATAAAGCTGTGAAAGTTTTGCTGTAATTCAATTTGATATTATATTTTAATGTCGAGAATTCAAAAAAATCTTAATCATTCTTTAAAAAATTCAAAAATCCATAGACAATTTTTTGAGTTAGGTACACGGACGCAGCCGCACTGAAGGTATGTTTTGAAATTCAAATGCTTGTTCCTTTTTTTGTACTTTTCGCTCTAAAATATCGATAGTTAGATTTTGTAAATTGTATTTAATTAAATTGATTTTGAAAAATCAAGATATGCAACGTAATTATTCTTGCTTGACTCGTACAAAGATAACGGCACTGTAGTACTTTTTGAAACAATATCTTTTCTTTAACATTACTGATTGTAAGCCAATTTCAGATCATAATGGATAAGATTAGCTGTATGTTGATACGAATGTTCTCGCTTTATTAATGTTACTTAGCCCATTGCTTAAAATGCTTGATGCTAATATTAAACGCTTAAGTTTTCTGTCTTACTGTTATGTTCTCGGAGAACTTTTAGACATCGTATCGTAGTAATGTCGGTTGATTCATCAACAAATGTTTTGTGTATGTATAAATAGTATGTATTAGAATTATTTCCTTCAAGCTTAAGTATAGATATAAAGAGTTTAAATTGTACATTTTCATTGTTAATAAATTAATTTTTTAAATATTTTAACACTGTTCTGTAGTTATGATTAATAATTTTAATTTTACAAAAGTTGCACAGGTCAGGATGGCCGAGCGGTCTAAGGCGCTGCGTTCAGGTCGCAGTCCACTTCTGTGGGCGTGGGTTCGAATCCCACTTCTGACATACCTTTTTTGTTTTTTTTTCTAATATAATTTTTTTTAACTAGATAGAAAAATATATTAACGTACAAAATTCATCATTATGTCTATATTTTTCCTAACTAATTTTTAGAATATTTTAAAACAATCTGAATGAATATTCCGACCGATTTCGGTCATGGCGACCACTTTGACTCCTAGTCGGAGTGGCGCTGATGCGCCCGGATATGGCTTACGTAGCCAATCTTTGCAGCAAACTCCCGTGCGCAATGTGGGCACGTGAGCTTGCCGCTGACATAATTATAGTGAATGGCAGCGGGTGGGCGAGCCTTTAACTCATCGCGCTTGTCGTCGAGCTCAGCTTTACGCTGTTCCTCGAAGTCGCGGATTTGCTTCTTCACGAGCCCGCGCCATTCAGACCGCTGTGCTGCCAAACCCTCCCATTGAGAGGGCTCAATGTTGCATCTTTTCATGTGACGCTTCTGGACATCTTTATATCTGAGGAGTTGGCCGCCATACTTACGCTTGCCCTCCTCTAGCTCACAATAAAAGATGCGCTTCGCCACTCTCTCCTCCGCCATCCTTGATACGTGACCGCACCACCGAAGCTGCCTACGCATTAAGTAGGCCTCAATGCCACCGACATTGGCTCGCCTCAATACTTCAGTATTGCGCACTCGGTCGGACCATCGGATTTTCATGATGGTACGTAGGCATTTCAGGTGGAATCGATCCAGAGTGCGTATGTGGTGGCGATACACACACCAGGTTTCGGAGGAGTAAAGAAGGTTTGGAAGCACAACCGCCATGTATATCGAGATCTTAGTGACCAGCTTAATGTCGTGCGAACAGAAGACCTTGGAACACAGCTTCCCAAAAGCTGCAGCTGCAGCACCGATCCTGCTGTTGATCTCAGCATCAAGGTCACACTTAGATGTTATAGTGTTCCCCAGATAACGGAACTTATCGACCTGTTTCAGCACATCCTCACCGAGGCTAATGGCCAGTGTCTCACGACCATGAGTGTCTAGGGACATCACCTCCGTCTTTTTGACACTGATCTTCAAGCCGAACTTGCAACATGCTTGGTGAAAAACGGACATTAGCTGTTGCAGGCCATCTGGGGATTCTGCTAAAAAGCACAGATCATCAGCATACATGATTTCCGTAATCAATGCATGTGAGACCTTAGTGCGTGCCTTAAGCCTAGCCAAGTTGAAAAGACTGCCATCTGTGCGAAAGCGGATGCGGACTCCTTCGGAAATAGTTTGCAGGACCTCCTTGATCACTACGGTAAAGTATAAGGCGAAAAGTGTGGGCGCTAAAACACACCCTTGTTTCACCCCACAGGTAACGGGGAAAAACTTTGACTGTTCGCCGTCTACGGAGACGCAGCACTGCATATCGTCATGTAGGAGTCGCAGAAGTCTCACAAACTTTTCTGTGCATCCTAGCTTTCCGAGCACCATCCAGAGAGCTTCACGAGGCACACTGTCGAATGCTTTCTCCAAGTCAACGAAGCAGAGGTACAACTGACGACCTTGTTCTCTACTCTTTTCCTGTAGTTGACGTACCGAGAAGATAGCTTCACAAGTGCCTCGGTCAGGTCGGAAGCCAAACTGTGTTTCGGGCAGGATCTTTTCTGACAAATCTTTTAGGCGGTTTAAAAGAACTCTTGCAAAGGCCTTTCCAGCGGCTGATAGTAATGAAATACCGCGATATGAGTTACAGTCACTGCGGTCACCCTTGTTCTTATAGAGGGCTCTGATGCTAGACAACTTAAAATCGTCTGGAATTCGCTCCTCCTCCCACATTCGAACAAAGAGCTTCCACACCAAACTGTGTAACTCCTCACCACCGTATTTCAGTAGTTCACCTGGTATAAGGTCAAGGCCAACCGCCCGCTTATTTTTCTGCTGTCTGATGGCAGTGACAACCTCGTCATACGACAGGGGTACGTCCAGTTCAGTGACTAAGGGAAGTTGAGGCATCATGCTGATATTATTTAGATCGGTTGATCGATCTACGTTAAGCAAAGTATCGAAATGTTCGGCCCAACGTTTTAATACAGCCTCCTTGCTGGTCAGGAGATCCATACTGTCCAAAGACCTTAAAGGTACTTTAGCTCGGTAGGAAGTACCAATCAGTTTACGTACCTCGCAGTAAAACTCCCCAAGCTGGTTAGTGTCAGCAAGCAGCTGCATCTGACGAGCTTTGTCCTGCCACCACTTGTCTTTTAATTGTCGAGACAGCTTTCGCAATTCCTGGTCACTTACTTTGACCACCTCGACACTTCCACCTCTACGATTATGCTGTCGCAAGAGCTTTCGGTGTTTGTCGAATGCCACCTTGAGATCCTCACTATTATCATCGAACCAGTCTTCGCTATGCCGGTCTTTTGTACCCAATGTAGCCGAAGCAGATTCTAAGATGTGACAAGACAAGGCTCTCCAAGTAGCATTGACATTATCTGTCTCATTTACTGGCAGCAGCATTCCAGATAAGGCTTTAGCGTACATCTCTCTAGCCCCGTTATCTAACATCAGCCTATCCACGTTCAAACGCACAGGCCCTTTCATAGTAGATCTACGTGGTCTACGGAGACGGAGTCTTAGTTTTGTGACAATAAGTCTATGGTCAGTCCAACAATGGGCACCACGCATAACGCGGGTGACTAGGACTTGACCGATGTCTCTTTGTCTTATGATAGCATAGTCTATCAAATGCCAGTGCTTGGATCGTGGGTGCATCCACGTTGTCTTGTGCTTGGCGGCAAGCCGAAACATAGTGTTCGTTATCGCAAGACCGTATTGAGCACAAAGACTTAGTAGCAACTGACCATTGCTGTTCATGTTGCCGACTCCGTGTCTTCCCAGAACTCCAGGCCAAGCCTCATAGTCCCGACCAACTCTGGCATTGAAATCGCCTAGCAATAAAATCTGCTCCTTGGCGTTTATGCTGTTAAAACATTGAGATAGATCATCATAGAATTTATCTTTAATGTCATCAGACTTGTCTAGTGTTGGAGCATAGACACTGATGACATTAAGGTAGTTGTCTTTATCCAGGTGAAGGCGCAGTGTGGTCACGCGGTCCGAGATGTGTACAGGATATTCATGGAGTTGCTTTACTAATTGATTTTTAATGGCAAATCCTACACCTGAACGACGAGGTTCCAATGAAGAGGTACCCTTCCAGAAGAAAGTGTAGCCACCTCCTTTTTCTACCAGCTCTCCTTCATCAGCAAGATGTGTTTCACTGAGCGCAGCCACATCAACATTATAGCGATGAAGTTCACGAGCTACTATTGCGGTTTTGCGTTCAGGACAGGCGTTGCCATCTCGATCAATTAGCGTTCTCACGTTCCACGCGCCAAAAGTCATGATAGATGTTTTCATGATTCTATTTTTATTTTTGTAACGTCGACCACGTATTAGAGTGATGCGATGGCAGCCGCGGTTACTACCACCTTTGATATGAGGACGAGCATTTTTTTAGGGCACCTTTTCTAGCCCCCTCCTCGGCTGAGCGAGGAAAGCAGTGCCTCCCTAAATAGGGCTGCTTTGTCACCCCAGGTGTTGCCGAAACCACATTGTCGCCCCTAATTTGCAATGTGAAAGCGACCACGGTGTGTACTCACACCCCTGGGACCGCCTATGTGCAGGAATCAGACAAAGCCTAGCTTGCATCAAACCAGACCTCTCTACTTCAACCCATCGCCATAGGACTTAAGGAAAATCGGAGTCCATTAGTCGAAAGCGGTCAATTGCGCAGGATATATTAAGGTGCGCAGACGTCCGCGCAAACGCAAGCGCACACACTCGTCCTTCCTCTCCCTGGTTCAGTGGAACGGGAAACCGCTACGACTGGAGGAGAGGTCGGATGTTGTGTCTGGCCGATAGTAACTATACGCCCTCTACTATCGCCCTAGGCCATCCACCTTGCCTTGCTGAGACGCCGATTCTGCCGAGCCCTCTTGCAATATCTGCATTGGGTCGCCATCCTCGCCGAATCAGGCTTTTTTTTGTGTTACACAGGAGGGAACTGCTTTTGTTAGACCTTGGGAAAGAATGTAGGATGGGGAACGGGAAGGAGTATGGTGACAATCACAAGGGATACAATGGGAGTGGGATACTACTGACTGAACAATAGGAAGACAAAGACAGTAGTAGCTCGGGGAGCCGGGGTCGCGTACCCGTGTACCACACCACACCTTTTGGTCCAAGAAAAGTGGGAATGGATACCCCTGACTTAAAACAATCTATACGTATTTACATAATATAATTCATATACCTTTCAAGTCTTGTAAATTGTAATAAATATTCAACACAGAATGTTAAGTTATAATGATTAATTCATTATAATAAAATATTGTATTTGTCTAAAAATATTATTTTTATTGATTTTTTTTGCAAAAATAATTACTGAATAGAGATTAATACTGTAAAGGTATTGACTATAAATAAAAACTTTTTATCAAAGATTTTTAATTGGATATCTTGATTCTTGAAGGTTATATTTGTCATTTACAAAAAGGTCATTTACATTTTGAGGTTACCTGTCATTGTTATTTGTTTTCTTTCTTTACAGGAAATTGAGTTTATAAAACTTAATGAGCGTGAGCTGTCAAAAGACTGATAATATGATGGACGCAGTATAATTTGTTTTTTTAGAAATATAATGACTACGATAAAGGTAGCAGATGAGCAGGAAATTATCAAGAAACTATCATCGTACATAGAAAAAATATCTAATGATGCTATTTTGAACCGCGGAAAGTTTTTTGTTGGTCTTTCCGGTAAGTTTTTAAAATTTATATCAATAACTTTATCATATTTTCCCTGCACTAGTATAGAAATTATAGAACTAATTAATATAATCACGTTTTACCTTACTTTAAATGTAATTCTGGGGTTTTGGTAATATTTTGGTTAATATTTGGTAATATTTGGTAGCAACTTAAATAAATTTGATTTGGGCTCGAACTGAGAATTTGTTACCTGGATAACATTTTAGACGATTTTTACAAATCATAGTGTTATTTATAGAAGTGGGCATTACTTGGCCGAATATCATAGTATCAAAGTAGAATATCTTACTGCTATCCAACTTTTTATAGCAATAATACAGATTAGGTATATAAAAATTACGCCGAGTTGTATCCGGCTGAATAGAATAGTACCACCTTGATTTCTTACCGAGGTGTCGTAAAAGGCGACTAAGGTAAATCGACGCGTTGTGTGGTATCCGGCTGAGTAGAATAGACCACCCTCTTTCTTACCGAAGTGCCGAAAAATACGACTAAGGTAAGTTGAAGTCAGGCAGGCAGCCGGTCGTAAAATACGTAGCAAAATCATGCGACAACATTTATTTATTTATTTATTGGTAAAAATCCACAGCTATTATTATGACTAAATTATTTTAGTATAAAAATATTACATAAGCCATTTAGGATTACAGTTTTTAGACTTTTATTGTATTTTATTGATTGTAGATATTGAGTCCAAACTATGTAGGTAATAAACATAATATAATTAATAAACTTAAATAGAAAAACAACAAAATTTTTAGTTGAACATACATAAAGGATATTTTTTTCTTGTTTTGTCATTTTTCTTGTTATTTTTAAATTAAATTAAAGTTAACAAATTAAGAAAAACTGAAAAACATGTTTCAAACATTTTGTGCCGACCCCACTTGAGTGGGATAAGGGCAGGAAGATAATGACAGATTATATAAGAATTCTATCATTATTTTAGATCTATAGTTTCTTAATTATAAAAACAGGTAATAATTATCTTATTTTTCCAAATATTATTATTATTTACAGGGGGCTCAGTTGTAAAATATTTAGTTGAGGGTTTACAAGAAGTAGACACAGATTGGTCAAAATGGGTGCTAGCTTTTTGTGACGAACGAGTGGTACCTGAAGAAAGCGAGGATTTCACATTTGGAACTTACAATAAACAGTTGGTACCAAAAACAAGACTGAAAAGTGAGCAGTTTATTGCTATTAAGCAAGGAGTGTCAGGTAATTACATTGTACTAAAAAATTATTGATAAGCTATATTAATGGTAACTTTATTACTATTATCAAGGAACCACAGGTTCAAATACCCAGCAGGCACTAATAAATTATTCTAAAAAAGTAGGTGTAATTGATATTTACAATTTAAAAACAAAACATTGTGAGGAAACTAGTGTATTTGAAGATATTTCTTGAGATAAGTAAAACCCATCAATCTACATTGGAGCATCTAGGTGGGTTTAAACTCAAACCCCACTCTCTTCAATAAGAAGAGGAAGCTTTTAATTAACTCCATTTAAACAACTTTCCTTACTAGGTTTTCAGTTCTGACAGCTCTTAGTACTTTTATATCATTACTTAGCTATATGCTTCTTCTACCTATTACTTAAATTCAAATTCAAAATATTCTTTATTCAAATAAACTTGTAAACAAGTGCTTTTGAATCGTCAACTCTACTGCTGGTTCGGAAAGCTGTTCCTACCGAGAAGAGCCAGCAAGAAACTCGGCGGTTGCTCTTTTGAAAATATAATTCTTAATACTATTTACATTAAGTCGTTACTGTCTTGTACAGGTTCAAAGAGAGCTATATCCACACATTCTTATCTTCCAAATAATCTTCAAGAGTATAGTAGGCTTTCTGTATCAGTATGGATGTATCTTATCTGTATGGACTTTAGTACCAAAATAATATATACAATAATTGACTGGCCTATTGGCGCAGTGGGTAGTGACCCTGCCTTCAGCTCCACAGGTCGCGGGTTTGATTCCCGCCGAGGGCCAACATTTTCTATAAATGAAAGTGTTGGTTTTCATTCGGGTGTATATTTATGTATGTATTTAAAAAAGTATATATTCACCAGTTGTCTGTCACCCATAACACAAGTATTAAGTTACTTTGGGGACAGATACCCGTGTGTGAAAGTTTAAAAAAAAAAACCTAATACAATAACTACCTCGAACACCATTTGGATATTAAAGACAGATGGTTAAAGGGAGGCTGATATAAAAAGCCTATTATACTGTTGAGCATTATTTAGATGATAACAATGAGTGGACATAGCTATACTTAGATCCTGTACAAGTCAGTACCGACTAAATGTAACTAGCGATAAGAATTATATTTTTCAAAAAGCAACCACCGATTTTCTTGCTGACTGTTCTCGTTAGAAACAGCTTTCCAAACCAACAGTAGAGTTGACGATTTGAAAAGCACTTGTTTACAAGTTTATTTGAATAAAAAATATTATAAATTTGATTTTATCAGGAGTTAGACTTCACGACAAAATCGCAAAGCGTTGCGATTTTGTCGTGGAGTCTCCTGACCATGCTTCGGTTACGGGGCGAAAAAATTGTTGAGATTGTGGTGGTGAAAGTGTGCTGTGCTTGTGTATTGTTATGTTATCGGTGTCGGGTAGTGCATGAATTCTTACAAAATCTGCATGTATCAGGTATGAGAATAGTACACTCTACATTTAGCATTACATATATTTTCTTTTATTGCAGATTATAGCAAAATAATATTCTCATTAGTTTTGTTTTACATTTATTATAATGATATTATTAAATTCCAATTATTCTGCCAACATGACAAAAATCAAACAATATTTTATTTCTCTTTTCAGCGGAAGAAGCAGCCAAAGATTATACCCAAAAACTAACTAATGCATTCCAAAGCGATGACTTCAAATTCGACCTGCTCTTATTAGGAATGGGTCCAGATGGACACACCTGTTCCTTGTTCCCGGGACACCCTCTACTTGATGAGACCACATTGAAGGTTGCACCTATCACAGATTCTCCGAAGCCACCTCCAGCGAGGGTGACACTCACTTACCCAGTTATAAATAATGCGAGGAACTGTATTTTCGCTATCAGTGGTGCTGGTAAAGCGGATATGGTGAAAGTAAGTATGACATCCTTATTAGTGAAGCAAAACCTGACAACAGTGCTCAGCCTGAATTTTCCATTCTCAAATTCAAAATTTTCTTTATTCAAGTTTATTGAATAATGAATTTTACATAATCTATATGTAAGACACGCCTCTTTCGAGGAGGTCTAGGGTTCAAACCCCGGGCAGGCACCAATGAGTTTTCTAGTAAAGCTTATGTGTCTAATTGATAATTGCAATTTATCACACGCTTTTCGGTGAAGGAAACATCGTGAGGAAACCTGCATATCTCTAGAGAATTCTGGGGATATGTGTAACCTACCAATCCGCATTGGAGCAGCGTGGTAGGTCTCAGCTCCAATCCTTCTCTCCAAAAACGGAGAGAAGAGGCCTATGCCCAGCAGTGGGATAGTAACAGGCCGGTACTTTCTATATGTAAGACATTTTTAGTTTTTAAAAAGAAAAAGTATTTTGTAATGTCAGAATCATATTTAAATACTTTAATTTCCGAATTACCAGTTTGTTTAATAAAAATTTATAGAATTTCTTACTATTTTATCAATATATAGTCATATAACTTGATAACTCTAACAAAGTTAACATGTAAACAAGTGATTTTGCATCGTCAATTCTACTGCTCATTTGGAAAGCTGTTCCTACTGAGAAGAGCCAGCAATAAACTCGGTGGTTGCTCTGTTCGAAATAATACTTATAACTAGTTACATTAATAAAATAATAATAATAAATAAATATATGGGACACTTACACACACGATCGTCCATCCCCAAAGTAAGTAACTTAATACTTGTGTCATGATAGAGAGACAACTGGTGAATATATACTTATATAATTTTTGAATACATACTTAAATACAAATATACACCCAGACTCGAAGACCAACAAATTAATTTATAGAAAATGTTGGCCCTAGGCGAGAATCGAACCCGCGACCCGCGGAGCTCAAGGCAGGGTCACTACCCACTGCGCCAACGGGCCAGTCAACAATCACAACAGTCACAATTGTTTAATATATTTGCACAATTTAGTGTATTCAAATGATATTTCATTTTCCAGCGTATTTTAAAAGACAAAGAGGACCTACCCGCGGGCAGGGTGAGGCCGGCAACGGGCTCGCTGTACTGGATAGTGGACGAAGCGGCCGCAGTGCATTTGTAATATGGGTCTAATATTATCGCATATTACAGAAAAATAATTTTATTATTATAGATATTCGCACAAGTAATGCCTTAATTATTATGGGGTCTATATATTAATAACGCCGCGTAGTATCCACCCTCATTTCTTACCGAGGTGTCGTAAAAGGCGACTAAGGTAAGTTGTCGACGACGTCAGGCACGCGGCTGGTCGTAAAATATGTAGCCAAATCATATGACAACATGTTATAAACATGTTGTGCCGACCCCACTTAGAGTGGGATAAGGGCAGGAGGACTTATTAATTATTGAAGTTTATTTTTCATTCATTATTTATTTCAAGCTTAAGCTTAGTATTTTTTTTTTTAAATATATGAGACACACACACGGTCGTCCGTCCCCAAAGTAAGTAACTTAATACTTGTGTTATGGTAGACAGACAACTGGTGAATATATACTTATATATTTTTAAATACATACTTAAATACAAATAAATAAATACAAATACACTCAGGCTCAAAGGCAAACAAATTCATTTATAGAAAATGTTGGCCCTAGGCGGGAATCGAACCCGCAACCCGCAGAGCCGAAGGCAGCATCAATACCCACTGCGCCAACGGGCCAGTCGTATTGCAGTGGTCTATCCTAAAAATAATTAATTTAATCAAATCTCTTAAAAAGGAGTTTTATATTTACAATTATTTTATTAAATAATTTTTCGAAAATAAATACAAATAACCATTTTAAAGATCTATCATAGACATCATATTAAACCTTGGTTCAGGTGAATTCTTTTTAGTTTTAGTGATTTCTTTTATTCTATACATTTATTAAGGGCACAATTAATAATGATAGCTGATAAGGTGATATGTGATATTAACTATAAAAAATATAATAAATTTTACTTTCCTTACAATTATGAGCTGTAATAAGTTTAACATCTACAATCTCACTTTTTTATGGGAGTTCAAAACAATGGATGGGAACTAATAATGTGAAGCGAGAATTTTATAAGCTAATAATGTTTAAATTATCATGTGGGTGAAAATGTTATTTTCAATAAATATCTATTTTTATGATGTTGGTTTTACTTATACTATGCAGACTAGCTATGTGTTGCTGTATCTGACTCTATATTCGATTTATCCTTAAAGATTTGGCGTGATTATATTTTTAAAGTTCTTATTGTTGTCGCCAATGACTTCCGCTTTGTATTTTATAGCAACAGTCATGAAACAAGAGTATTTTAAGGCCCTTTTTTATTAAAATGCTGGCAACACTGTGTTTCCGGTGGAGTCTTCCTATTGATAAAACGTTTCAGTGACAGTCAGTCTTTGTTCGTACGGGAATTGTGGTATTTCTATTATATCGCGTTATTGTATAGTGTGTGTGCTAACTGCTAACATTATATATTCATTTCCATTATATCGTGTAAAGGCTCTAAAATTCAAATGTTAATGTAAATGAGTAATGATGAAAGTATTTTACGTGTCTCAGAGATGTCACTGCAGCGTTAAAGTAATAATCCACTAGATGGCGCTGTCTCATAGTGACACATTTAATGAAAATCACCCAGGATGCCGAGCTTTCCCTAATATTTTTTTTTAGAAAATACAAAAGAAGCTAATTCGTCTGGAATGGTGATAGATGAACTTCATTCGGGTATACTGACTTTACTTTTGAGCCGGCCCGTTCCCAACTGAGCAATTATGATGTTACGAGTGGCAGGGTAATAAATATTTGCTTTTGTAACTACTTCTATTAATAAAAGAAGTTTTCTATATCAGTTTTATTCTTTTCATAAAAAATTATAAAATGAAATCAATGCAAACTCTCATTCGCTATCCGCGGGCTAGCTGCTAATGACAGCGGCTGTCACATCTCCCACGTCAAAATGGCGCGAAAGGCTGTGGTAAGATGTGACGTCATGGCTTGCTTGCTTGCAATAGCGACAAGACGGCGTTGTTACACTTTCTAATTATATTTTAGATTTCATTTCTAGAATTCGTTTCTAGTTAATTTGTTGTCATCGAAACCTCCATAATTTATCGCACGTTACGCCGAGCACGCCATCGGTTGTGTTTGTGGGACGCTCGGTGATAGGGAACTCTATAATTGCTTTCTGGCGTCGCGGCTAGTTCGATATTCATCAGCTCAATAATACGCATGATAAAAGCGATCACTTGTAATATCAGTTTACACTAATTTTATGTTCAGAACTGATTCGGGTTATTATGTGACACTGATTTCCACGCGGGTAAAGCCGCAGCCACAGCTAGTACATAAACCTTTGTGTACACAATTTGCACTTTATACCACTAGAGTTAAAATAAAACCACACCCTCATTGTTCCAATATGTGTATTTCCCTCATACTTTCATATGCCCGCAAGAACATCTCAGCATTCTTTCACAATAAAAAAAGACCTCGATTATATTATAAGTTTGTTACATTAAACGAACTGCGGCGTTCATTTTATTATATATAATTAATAATATGTAATTACAAAGAGTATGATAACTAAATACAAAAGTCTCAGGTCCGCATAGCGCACCCATACACTTAGATATACAATACATATTTTATATATATTAATGTAGCACTACTGTTAATTTAAAGGAAATTGTAACCTAACGGAGCGGACTTACACAATGAGACGCGTCGGGGCGAGGCGCGGCCTTAAGGGCGACACACACCGTGAGCGGTGCGACAGGAACACAAACGATTTGGCCCCATAGTGTGCGCCCGCCTTAAAAATAACCCGAATAACTAACTAACCTAATCTCGTTAGAGCGCTTTATAAAAAATGTATACTAACACGCGGCGCCCCGACGCCTAAATACACTAGGAATTTCAAATAAAACAAGTATATTAACATAGTTTTTTTTCCCCATTCAATTACCGTTCATTTTATTTTACAATATCAGTTACACGTTAAATAGATACGTACTGTCTGTTTTTTTTTTGTTTGTTTATGTATAATATATATCACGCACATAACAGAATCAAAAGGGCCGGTTTCTTACACGCTTCACTAAAAAAAAATTAAGATACAACGCACACACGAGACAAGACGTAAGTCGGCGTGCACACGCGCGTTATAACCGCGCTATATTTATACAGAGACGCGACTGATGCGCGTTACATAGTGCAAAACTTAGCTAATATTGCGGCGTTCGGTCGCGTTTGAAAATATTTTTAGTTGAGAAAATTTACAATTCGACCTATACACTAAGTTATGTTAAGAAATATTTCAATACAAATTGACACATTAGAAAAAAAAACGCGTTGGAACGCCGCGTGCGCGATTTTTACTAAACGAATACAAAAGTGTCACGATTGTCGCGCGACAGTCGCACGTGTGCGCGCCTTTCTTAAATACCGAGTCTTATTATAGTGTGGTTGTCTCGTGTGTGCGTGAGGATTTTGACATGATTACACGTGTGATTAGATGAGAGCGGACCGGCACGGGACAGGCACGGAGCGGGCCCGGAGCGTGCGCGGTCTGTCGGCGGGTGAGCTGTATGATTACCGGTCGCCGTCTATGTACACGAGTCTATCTTTTTAATGAGAGCCTGGAAATAAAATTATTATAAGTTAAATTACGTGATGGCCGAACTGTCAAAGCGCCGATTCAAGATTCAAATTGATACGAGTTTTATTTAAAAACTTGTTTATTTATAAAACTTGTTTTCTGTACTTATGTTATAATTTCTTTTTATATTATAATTATTTTGAATTATATATTTCACTAGTGTGGTATCCGGCTCAATAGAATAGTACCACCCTCATTTCTTACCGAGGTGTCGTAAAAGGCGACTAAGGTAAGTCGACCCGCCGTGTAGTATCCAGCTGAGTAGAATAGACCATCCTCATTTCTTACCGAGATGTCGTAAAAGGCGACTAAGGTAAGTTGACTCACCGTGTGGTATCCAGTTGAGTAAAATTGACCACCGTCTTTCTTAACGAGGAGTCGTAAAATACGATTAAGGTAAGTTGACGTCAGGCAGGCGGCCGGTCGTAAAATACGTAGCCAAATCATATGACAACATGTTTGTAACATGTTGTGGCCAACCCCACTTAAAATGGGATAAGGGCAGGAGGATGCATAATTCATCATTGTTTCTAATACAACCTCCTTCATAGAGTTGGTCATTAATATGAAAAAGCATTGTGGCTGTCATATTTTTATGTGTCATTCATTGAGTTGTTGCGAAAGAGTAAATGAGTTGACTTTGGGAAAATTGCTTTTTATTTATTGAATAAGAATAAAGGAGAAATATCGTCGTTTGTTATAATATAATTCATGCGTTGCTGTACCTGTCTGTTTTAGACTCCCTTCTCATCATTTAAATGATATAATGCTTTACATTATATCATCGTATTGTTAAACAAGTAATCAGTGGTGTAAATTAATATTTGGCGGCAGGAGGGGCGAAGAGGCGATACATGTCAATGGTTGCGACCCGGGGTGACGAAAATGAGGAAATATTAATATAATAAGTAAAAATGCAAACAGTTTTACCAATATATTAATATCCAAAGAGCTTTCCAAAGAAAGCTCTTTGGATATTAATATTTGGATATTACAGCATGTAATTTGAGTGAACATTTACGGAGATATTACAGATTTAAAATGCCGTGAGGAGGCCGTGCTTTACCCTATAGCACTTCGCATTTAGCAGCATTATGTCGTTCTTTCAAGAGTTTGTTTAATGACAAGAAAGCTGTGAATGTCGTATGTATATAAAGACATTCTGTAATTAATTGTAAAAATAAAATACATAGAGAAAAAATGTAAAAATAAATAAGCAAATATGTACTATATGAATTTAGATATTCCAAAGATAGCAGGAAATCTTCTTGGTATAGAGAGGGAAATTGTTTTTCTCCAAATTTAACGCATGCGGGCCACGGGCAGTAATGAATAAATCAAAACTACTGGATCGATTTTAATCATTTTTTTTTTACACTGAGTGACATGGGCTATATATTTTATACCCGTGCGAAGCAGGGGCAGGCCGCTAGTGTTATATAAAGGTATCGTACCATCGAGCAGCTGCGGGCTAGTTGGGCGTCCAGTAGGACTGCGACGAGTATGTAGGCTTGTTGGCAGTCGGCTTGGCCGCGCCCGACCGCCCGCCCGACCCGCTCTCCTGGAACAAACAGACGGATTGGAGTCAATTAACATATATGCAGCCTATAGATTTAACCATAATTTACCGGTATTATCAGTAATACCGGTAAATTATGATTAAATCTATAATTTATTGATTTTTTGTTCAAATTTTCTCTTATGGTAATTTATAGAATTAGGCATCACTTTGCAGAGATCCATATTACAAAGGTAAGATAATATTCTTTTGCTATAATCCGCAATCGTAGAAAATACATACAATGCTAAATGTAGAGTGTATTAATATTAGTTTTGCGAAAAATTAGAAGTAACGCACTTCTAATTTTCTCGTACGACGTAATTGTTGCTTAGTATTTAAGTTAGCTTTTTAAAACTTCTATCTGTTAGGCTAATCCGCTGGACCAATAATGATAAAATTTAGCACAATTAAAGCTCATATTTATATTACCCAGTAATATGAGCTTTAATTGTGCTAAATTGCATTTAAAAAATCCGTGTTTCTTTAGGCAACAGAGAAAAAACGCATATGGTAATATTTTAATTAAACAAAATTACGGGTTACACTAGTGGATATTTAATTAAAAAAACAGGGGAAGCACTATATTAATCCACAAAAAAAATCGACTTAAATAATCACTAGGCAAAACCGAGTAAAAATAATAATTTAGTTAAATATAAATTAATAGATTACATATAAATTTAAGGAAGTAAAAGCAAAACAACAGGAATCGCCGGCACATAACTAATAAATATACAAGTAAATTTGCATGCAAATCTTACAAGGCGGGCATTACTAAATACATAAAATACAATACATATAAATATAAATAAACATTGCAAACTAAACATATAGGTTAGGCTTGCCAAATGTTGATGACACCTGACTCTTAGCAGTTCGAGTACAAAATTTGTCTTTTAATAAGTCTTTTAAGTTAAGGAAACAAAATTATGTGATAAAAGAAATAACATTTTGCTATCTGTGCTAACTATAAATGTAGACCCAAAATTAAAAATCGATTTTTATATTGTCTACATGTAAAATAGTTTTTTAAATAAATTACAGGGAAATTGATAGGGAAAAATATTGTTACAATTTTGTACTTTAATACAAACTTATGGTTTATAGTCAAATCAAGATATTCGTCTTTATCAATTAGAAGTTATTTAATAATGATAACTTGCGAGTAAAAAACTAAATCAAGAAAACGTTACGAAGGCGATAAAAATTGCATACTTTGAAATAATTTTAAATTCAATTAAAATCACAATTTCAATTATGTTTTGATAGGCAGCACTCAATAATAATAATGATAAATCTTTTTTGTCTATGGTCTAATAACCATATGACGTCGTTTCGTATACGAACAACAAACTTGCAGTAGACAAATTATATAGACTATATAATACTAGTAATATACAAAACTTGATATGAATATAATATAATTTTTTGAATTTAGTATAAGTTAATAAAATTCATCAAAGTAATAAATAATATTTAATCTTTTTTGTCTACGCTTTAGTCATGTGACGTCACTTAATACATAGCTAAAACTTGAAGTAGACAAATGTATAGATAATAATATCATATTAAGGATTTACAAGCTAGTTACCTTTGCCCCACAATCGCAAAGCTCAATAAAAGTTACAATGAGTCTATGTCACTGTTATAAGAACAAATGGCAAGCCTAACTGTGAGAGTGCAAATAAACATATATGTATAACTTACCCGCCTATTATGACTACTGTTCACCCGCCCATCCATCTACAAACGAAAGCAAACTCTAAGAATATAATAATAAAAATTATAAATTACTATTAACAAAATCACATGCTATATAATATGTTATGACTTAGTGTGTATGTGTGTTTATAATGTAAAATAAAAAAGTCTCATTACATAGTCATGTACAAAGGAAAAGACCATTGAGCCAAATTGTAAAAGTTATGGCTTGAAAAAAGCGGAATATTTTTGTGTTTCAAAATATAAAAAATTAGCGCAATTTGCAATTTGGAAATAAAAAATGTGTAAGGTACAAATAAAATAAGTTACTGATTACAATAATCGATTAAACGAATAATTAAAAATACAACAAAGATGGCGTCGATCACATGACTATTTAAATATAAATAATTATTGAATAATCATATAAAATAATCTTTAATTATTTTTTTTATTATTCAATATTTCAAATAATAAAGAAGTTAAAGTTGATTCTTGTTCAGAATACGATAATACGAATTAATTGTTTGTTTCATCACTATTGTCTATTCTACTTTATCTATGCTAAAAATATGTCATACTTCAAAAATCAACTCTTAACAATGTAAGAAGTTTGTAGCCTCACTTTTACTAAGTCCTTTATAAAGCTGCTATTATATTTAAAAAATCATCCATATTTTGAGAAATAGTTAAATAATAAAAACATTAATAATTCATTTTCATCCATTTACATTTTGGGCCCAAAATTGTATGAAAGTGTATCAGTTTCCTTTTGGACACCAGCAGCTGCTACTGTAAAACTACTGAAATAATAGTTTATGTGAAAAATACGACGGTATTTTTCTGAGAGTTACTAAATGACGTCATAGCTCCGAGTATAGTGGACAAAAAAATCATTTGATATCCAAATTTCTTATTTATTCTAAATATAAAATAATCAGGGGATATCTAGTGTTATATTATTTTATGTTTGAATCAACAATGTTTTATATGTAATTATTCTTAAATAAAAGTAAAATTCTTGCAGCACTTGAATATTTTTAATAAACTTAAGATAAAAAAGCCTCTTTATCTTGGTTTTATGTATATTTATCGTGTCAATACTACTTCATTCACCAGTCAAAACGGGTATTTATTTGAAGTAAATGACAATGGATAATGTTTACTTTTCTTAATAACATTATATTTACTAAATATTAGAACTGGCAACTTTTTTTAAAATATTGTTTTGTGGGCTATCTGTACCATTACCATTTAGGAGTGGATGCTGCAACTTTAAAGCTTATAAATATATGTATTTGTTACTCTTTTTATAATAAAATTAAATAAAATATTACAAGCAAAAGCCATTTATTTCCCGACACACACACACAAGTATATATTTTGAAAGAGCGAAATAAATATAATATAGCTTTTTATATGCATAATAGAGTTAGATTGGTTTTGAAAAATAGTGTTATATAGTGCAGGGCTTCTTAAACTTTTTTATATAGCGACCCCCTTCAAGCTTAGGAAATTTTAAACGACCCCCTCCTCCATATAATGAAATATATATTAACCGTAGATGTAATATCGCACTATTTTACAATGTAAATAACAGTTTTGCATTGCCACTTTATTCAAAAAATAGTTATAAAACTACAATAGTATTTTGTATGATTTTTATTTGTATTTATATTTGTATGTAGTGTGTATACTAATTTTAAAATTTTATTTATAATTATTGTAAACTAACCAATCATAAATTTAATAAAATCTATTTAATTAAATTTAATGAAAAGGGAATGAACTTAGGAGGAGAAATATCAATAAATCTTTGTTAGAAAAGTTCTTTAAAGGACAGCTGCAGCCATGTAGTTGTATCAATAATGATTGAAAAGTATCAAATCTTTGCGACGCCTTTTGCTTTCAGTAGTCTGACTGTGGGTCGCTACCCCCAGGGGGGTCGCGACCCACAGTTTAAGAAGCCTTGTAGTAGATTATAAGTTAGTTTTGTCTGGTATGTCGGGTGGTATGTCCCGGTGTATGGTGGTGGTGATGGTGGTATCGCTGTACCTGGTGCTGCTGCGGCGCGTGGTGGTGGGGGTGGTGGTGCGGCGGCGCGGGGATGTACAGGTGGCTGCCGGCGCCGAAGGGCGGCGGCGTCCCGCTGTGGAAACCCGCTTTCTCGTAACTCTGGAAATAACATAAGAATTTGACTGGCCCGTTGGCGCAGTGGGTAGTGACCCTGACTTCAGTTCCGCGGGTCGCGGGTTCGATTCCCGCCGAGGGCCAACATTTTCTATCAATGAATTTGTTGGTCTTGAGTCTGGGTGTATATTTGTATTTAAGTATGTAATATCTGGGTGACCGAGCTTCGCTCGGTAATTTTTTACAAAAAAAACTTTAAAAAAAACAATTATTTAGTTGGGGATCGATCCTTGGCATTCACATTTCTCAAGTCTGCCCGTCACCCGAATAAGCTACGTCGACTTGACAGTTAATGGCGAAAATTCAATTCAATATAAATGTTAGTGTTTTTAATGCCCAAAAACAGGGATAAAACAATTTTTTTTTTACATAAAACCTAGCATGATCAATTTTTCTCCCCCAAAACCTCCTACATGTTGAATTTCAGGAAAATCGTTGGAGCCGTTTCCGAGATTCGGAAAATATATATACATACAAGATTAACTCATTTAAATATAAAGATTTAAAAAATATATAAGTATATATTCACCAGTTGTCTGTCTACCATAACACAAGTATTAAATTACTTACTTTGGAGACGGACGACCGTGTGTGTAAGTGTCCCATATATATATATATTATATATATTATTATTAACATAATATTTGGACATTAGGTTTAGGGTGAAAAGAACGAGAGGAGTGTTGTCGCCAATGACTTCTGCTTTGTATTTTATAGCAACACAGTCATGAAACAAGAGTATCGCGCCCATTTTGATTAAAATAGCGGCAACACTGTGATGTTGTTCCCGGTGGAGTCTTCCTATTGATAAAACGTTTCAGTGACATGTTGTTTGTTATTCAAGAGTAGTATATCCGCAGCGGTAATAGTGGTATTATATTCATCATCCTCATGCCCCTATCCCACTCTAAGTGGGGTCGGCACAACATGTTATAAACATGTTTTCATATGATTTAACTACGTATTTTACGACCGGCCGCCTGCCCGACGTCAACATACCTTAGTCGTATTTTACGACTTCTCGGTAAGAAATAGGGTGGTCTATTTTACTCAACCGGATACCACACGGTGGTTTAACTTACCTTAGTCGCCTTTTACGACACCTCGTTAAGAAATGAGGTTGGTCTATTCTACTCAGCCGGATACCACACGGCGAGTCGACTTACCTTAGTCGCCTTTTACGACACCTCGGTAAGAAATGAGTGTGGTACTATTCTATTCAGCCGGATACCACATGGCGTGGAATAGTGGTATTTTTTTATATCGTGTTATTGTTGAAAGTGTGCGTTAACAGTTGAAAGTGAAAAAAAGTCCTATTAGTACTAAAAAAAAGTCCTATTAGTACTAAAAAAAAGTACTACAAGTGCTAAAAAAAGGCCTATTAGTACTAACAAAAGTCCTATTAGTACTACAAAAAGTCCTATTAGTACTAAAAAAAGTCCTATTAGTACTAAAAAAAAGTCCTATTAGTACAAAAAAAGTCCTATTAGTACTAAAATAAAGTCCTATTAGTACGAAAAAAAGTCCTATTAGTACTAAAAAAAGTCCTATTAGTACAAAAAAAAATCCTATTAGTACTAAAAAGTCCTATTAGTACTAAAAAAAACACCTATTAGTACTAAAAAAAATCCTACAAGTAATAAAAAAAGTCCTATTAGTACTAACAAAAGTCCTATTAGTACTAAAAAAAAAGTCCTATTACTACTAAAAAAAAGTCCTATTAGTACTAACCTATAAAATGCTTGGCTCTACTAACTATCGCAGAAATTCATTTTTCTGTCGTGCATCAACAGCGTTTAATAAATTGGTACATCGTCATGAAATAGACTTGTTTACGTCTAAACCCAATGAAATAAAACAACATATGTCTGGAATGTGGTTTTACTCGATTCCTATACTTCGTTAATTTTCTTTTTTTGTTCTATTTTAATATGTTTTTTCTTTGCTCAAAAATTGTATCCGAATGGACTATTAATCAAGTAGTTTATATGTGGAAATGTATAAATAGCTTAAGCTGTTCATTTTCCAAATAAATAAAAATAAAATAAAAAAAAGTCCCATTAGTATACTCACGTTGACCTTGTTAAGCGCGACGTGTGTCTTGGCGTACATAGCCGTCGTCAGTTCGGCGGATGCACCGCCCCCAGATTTGTTAGCGTTGGGCGTGTAAGGGCCAGCTGTGTGACACATTAATTTTTTTTATTTTAATTTAATATACTTTATGCACAACAAAAACATACAGAATAAACAAAATATACGTACACTCCGTAGGTTTAGGTACTTAACTAAATGTAAACAAACAAAACCATATGACTCAGGTGTGCCAAACATTTTATTGCAATAACAAGATCTACGAATGAAATTGAAAATGCACATGTCAAATAGTTTCATTAATGAAATATTTCTTTTATAAAATCAAATGTTTGGTGAAGGCTATAGGCTGTAAAACATCACACTGAGTAGGAGAGGAACAGCAATAAAAAAATATTGCTAAAACGGTAAAATTTAAAGCTTTCCTTGCGTGCGCTAAGTAAACGGTAAAAGTTATTTAAAGATCTCTTATGAATAACTCACTATAACTACTTTTATGTTTAAAATTTCAATTCGGGAAAAAAATTGTGACACACTGATTTCAAAGCAAAGCCTTCATCGATAAATAGACTATCTTACACTACAAGAATTTTTTAAAATCGGTCCAGTAGTTCCTGAGATTAGCGCGTTCAAACAATCAAACAAACAAACTCTTCAGCTTTATATATTAGTATAGATATAACTAGATAGTGTAAAAAAAGTAATAATAAAATTATTTTGCTATAATCAGCGATGAAATAAAATAGAAAATATATTTCTTTTGTATTATGGATCTCCGCAAAGTAACGCCTAATTATATATAAATAGATGGTGTACTTCAGCTTTACTCAAAGTGTGTTCCGCGGAACCCTAGGGTTCCGCGATACCTCTGTAGGGGTTCCACAAGAATTTAGAAAAAAAAATCAAACTACTTCTCTCTGGTCTGCCATTGGTAAAGTAAGTAATAATTAATTAGTAACTGTTACATTGTACTTATTAATAAAGAATACCCTTATAAAAACAATTGTTTTCTTGTAGGGTCAAGTATTTGGCTTCCCAAAAATGTTCCGTCACCAAAAAAGTTTGAGAACCACTGGTGACTTTTGACTGGCCCGTTGGCGCAGTGGGTAGTGACCCTGCCTTCAGCTCCGCGGGTCGCAGGTTCGATTTCCGCCGAGGGCCAACATTTTCTGTAAATGAATTTGTTGGCCTTCGAGCCTGGGTGTATATTTGTATTTAAGTATGTATTTAAAAATATATAAGTATATATTCACCAGTTGTCTGTCTACCATAACACAAGTATTAAGTTACTTACTTTGGGGATGGACAACGGTGTGTGTAAGTGTCACATATATTTATTTATTAAAAAAAAATATATCAGTCGGTACCTGGTTTGTATGAGTCCTGTGCGTCGTACGGCGGCTGCTGCTGCTGCGAGTACGCCGACACCTTGCCGCCGGCCGTCACGCCCACGCCGCCCACTCCGCCCACGCCGCCCACGCCACCCACGCCGCCCACGCCGCCCACGCTCGACCCACCACCGTACTGGAGATAAAAATTTTGTTTTATAACCACCAAGCATTTTTTTTTTTTTTTTTTATGGTATAGGATGGCAAACGAGCATGCGGTTTATGTTAAAGTAATCACCGCCGCCCACGACCTCTCGCAGAGCGAGTGCGTTGCCGTCCTTTGAAAAGGTGGAAAACACGTTTTTTGAAGGTACATATGTCGTACCGATCTGGAAACACTGCCAAAGGGAGATCGTTCCATAAAATGGTGGTGCGCGGAATAAAATTACTTGAAAAACGCGCTGTGGTGGATCGCCAAGCATCAAGATGGTGAGGATGGTATTTTAACCTGTGACGTACAGTGCGGTTATGGAATTTAGCGGCAGGAATCAGCTCATGCAGTTCAGTGGAACACTCCCCGTGGAAGATGCGGTAGAAAACGCACAGTGATGATACGTTTCTACGCATCGCCAAACAGTCCAGTTGTTTGCTAACCGCCTTATCCCCAATAATACGAGCTGCTCTGCGCTGTATGCGATCGAATGGCTTAAGTTGGTACTGGGGTGCACCAGCCCAGAGATGAGAACAGTACTCCATGTGAGGCCGGACTTGTGCTTTATACAGCGCTAGTCTATGGACCGGCTTGAAGTACTGTCTGGCTCTATTGATAACACCCAATTTTTTGGAGGCCAACTTAGCCTTCCTTTCCAGGTGATCGCGATACTTGCAGCTATTGGAGATGTCGAGACCCAGTATTTCGATACTACTCGAATCACTTAAGACGGTATTCTCAAAAGAGGGTGACGCGACAAATGGAGCTGTTTTTGCAGTTAACGCGCAAACTTGTGTCTTCTGGGGGTTGAATTGAACCAAATTTAATTTACCCCATTCAGAGATCCTCTGTAAGGTGGCTTCAACAGAAGACACAAGATTTTTCCGGCACTCATCAACTTTTTCCGAAGAGAGTCCTGCACTACCGGTGTATATGGCATCCACCGTACTGTCATCAGCATAACAGTGAATGTTAGGATCATCTAACATGTCATTGATATGCAGAAGAAACAGTGTGGGGGATATCACGCAACCTTGGGGAACGCCAGCATTCACAGACTTAGGATTCGAGCAGAATCCGTCGACAACGACATGTATGCTACGGCCTGTGAGAAAGCTGGAGATCCAAAAGCGCAGACTCTCTGGAAGCCCATAAGAAGGTAGCTTCGAAAGAAGCGCCATATGCCACACACGATCAAAGGCTTTCGCCATATCCAGACTAACTGCAAGACCTTCTCCCTTGCTATCAATTGCCGCTGCCCAACGGTGAGTCAGGAAGACCAGAAGATCACCAGCCGATCGACCGTGTCGAAAACCGTATTGACGGTCGTTGATCAACTCATGATCCTCAAGGTATGACAAAAGTTGTCGATTGATAATCATCTCCATAACTTTGGAGATGAGGGAGGTAATGGCAATAGGCCTGTAGTTAGCCGGATCTGAAGCATTGCCTTTTTTAGGGATCGGATGAATCATGGCTGACTTCCATGTATCCGGGACTATGCCTTTTGAGTAGGAGAGCCGAAATAGACGCGTCAGCACAGGAGTTAGCTCTGGAGCACACATTCGGAGCACAATTGGAGAGATACCGTCAGGCCCACTCGATTTATGGATATCCAAAGACAACAGAACTCGCCGAACAGCTTTTTGGCTGAACTTAATGTCTGGCATTGAGCTTTGACACCGTGGTATAACAGGTGGCAGAAGTCCTTGGTCATCCATAGTCGAGTTCGAGGCAAATAAATTCCCCAAAAGATCGGCTTTCTCCTTTGCTGTATGAGCCAGAGCATTGTTCTCTGTGCGCAACGGTGGAAGAGAAGGTTGGTGAAAGTTACTAAGCGCCGCTTTGGAGAGTGCCCAGAACCGACGCATGGACAGACGACCTCAAAAAGGTCGTGGGGAGCCTCTGGATCAAGGCGGGTGAGGGTGAATAGGCATCTTATAGGCATGCGCGTTCCATCTTAGACTGCGTCACTGCTTACCATCAGGCATGATTGCGGTCAAGCGCTCGCCTATTAAACAATAAAAAAAAAAGGCGGCACAAGATCGTGTAGTGTGGAAGTCCATGGAAGAGACCTATGTCCAGCAGTGGACGGCTATTGGTTGATGAGAGAGAGAACCACCAAGCAAGTAACGACACGTATCCTACCCAAAGGCCTCTTTTTTTTGTGTTGTTGGGTTGGGTAAACCCAACACTCCAAAAACTACAAATTGCCTCCCCCAATACAAATTGATAGTTTTCATATAAGTCTAGAATGCAGGTATGCCAGTTGCAATGTAAACGTAACCGAAAAGCGCATAATAAATGGCAAATTATAATTAGGCACATGAATTTTATTTAAAAAAAACTCATTGGTGTATGCCCTTTGAACCTGTGACTCCCTGGAAAATCCACAGCTTTCACACCGTTCGGCAAGTTTATTTCAGTTGGCTTTTCCAAGCACTTCCGAATCGTCAATTTATATTGAAGCTACGACTGTTTCGGAAATATGATTTTATAGAAAAGAACTAGTAAGAAAACCAACGGTCAGTGTTTTCAAAACTAATAAATTAGATAATATACTATAACTAATATTATAAATGCGAAAGTTTGTTAGTATGGATGTATGTTTGCTACTCTATCACGGCGAATCCACTGAACCAATATCGATGCAATTTGGCACAATTATTCCATATACACCGGGGTAACATAAGGCTATAGAATTCCTGTTAATTCAACAGGAATACGATAACATTGAAACGCGCCATGTATTATCGACCTATCACTCGACAACAGTCCACGCAAACGAAGTTGCGGGTAAAAACAATTATGTTATCACTAAAATTTTTATAAATAAATCTTACCGAGGGGTGGTAGGATACGCCGTACTGGTATGTGGTAGGAGGTGGTTGGTAGAAATACGCGTAGCCAGGCGGTAACGCGGTGGGGACCTGTGAGGAAAATAATTTATGAAATAAAGATGGTGTAATACTTATTTATAACATTAGATATTTTGGTACCTAGGTAGGTATATTAAGATTTTATAGCCTAACATTATTCGTTAAAATCCTACCGACTGCGCCAAGTTGGGTTCATTCTTATGATTACATGTACTTCTAGCGATTTATTTTTATAATATCATTACAATATTTTTCTTAGACGTAAAAAATAATATTAATAAATATATGAGACAATTACACATAACGTCGTCCGTTCCCTAAATAGACCCACAAAATTATTTTTTTTTAGAATATGTAGGTCCGTGACGGGAATCGAATCCTTCGACTCGCGGAGCTGAAGGCCAGCTGCGCCAACGCGTATTTGCGTATTTATTTTAAGTTGTTAATAACTTTTGAAAGGAGTAGATATTCACAACTTTTTTATATAAAAAAAATAAATTATTTTTTTCCTGATTTTCGTGATTTAAAGAGAATGATTCTGCATTTATTTGTGACATAAAACACGCGGCCTAAATATAGTTGTATATAAACATAGAATAGAAATAAATATAGTTTAGTAGTAATACATATATTCACAAAACGATATACTGTGAATACAATTAAACAACAGGATATCGAATTATTTATATGATTTATAGAAGCAGGCCTTACTTTGCGGAACTACATAGTACAGAAATTACAATAAAATTATTTTGCTGTAATAATTTGGTGTTGGTAGTGGGTGTGTGTAGTGCTTGTATGGAGTGTCAGTGTTGGCGGCGTCTTGTGATACGTGTGGCGGCTTGTTCTGCATGTATGTGGTATGTGATTGTTGCCTGCTTCATACACTTAGAATTGCATGTATTCTCTTAACAAACGTCGATTACAGCAAAGTAATTTTTTTGTAACTTCTGAATTATTTATAACTATTTGTATCGGCGTACGCCGTGTGGTATCCAGCTGAATAGAATAGTACCACCCTAATTTCTGACTGAGGTGTCGTAAAAGGCGACTAAGGTAAGTTGACCCACCGTGTGGTTTCCGGTTAAGTAGAATAGAACAACCTCATTTCTTACCGAGATGTTGTAAAAGGCGACTAAGGTAAGTTGACCCACCGTGTGATATCCGGTTTAGTAGAATAGACCACCCTCTTTCTTACCGAGGTGTCGTAAAATACGACAGAGGTAAGTTGACGTCAGGCAGGCGGCCGGTCGTAGAAACGCAGCCAAATCATATGACAGCATGTTTATAACATGTTGTGCCAACCCCACTTAGAGTGGGATAAGGGCAGGAAGATGAGTGTATTTGTATCGGCGTGTCTTAAGACTCCAAAGAACTTCTGACCTGTTGCGGTGAAGCGGCGTCCGTCCTGCCGAACCTCTCGCCCGCTCCCAGTCCGAAGGTGCCCTCCCGCGCGCCGTAACCTACTTCGTAGTATCCACCCTGGAATGAGCAAGGATTAAATCAAAAATTATATTTCTTTTATGACTGGCACGTTGGCGCAGTGACCCTGCCTTCAGCTCCACGGGTCGCGGGTTCGATTTCCGCCGAAGGCCAATATTTTACCGCTACCGCTACCGTTGCTCCTCCCTATTTATCTGAGCGTGATGTTATATAGCCTATAGCCTTCCTCGATAAATAGACCAGGTCCAGTTCCTGAGATTAGCGCGTTCAAACATTCAATCAATCAATCAATCAATCAACCAAACAAACAAACAAACAAACAAACAAACTCTTCAGCTTTATATATTAGTATAGATAACTGACAAACTATTAAAAAAGTAATGTGATAGGTATGAACTCCAAAGTAAAGGAGGCCTATGCCCTATATGGTCTTAGCTTAACATTATTCCTAAATTTTGAGGATATTCTGTGATTCAAGGGCTTATCATGTTATATCTTAGGAATGATGGTAGAAGTGCTGATCAGCACTGTCTGAAGCCACGAGCTCATCCGGGCACCGGGAGCGCCAGTCATTGCACGACCACGACCGCGTCATGGTCTGTTTTCGGTTGCTAAAAGTTCCTATTTCTAAATCCAATATCCGAATTTAAAATAATATATATTCAAAATATCATCATCTTCCTGTCCTTATCTCACTCTAAGTGGGGTCGGCACAATATGTTTTATTCCTCCAATATATTCAAAATATATTTTTAAAAAAAAGGCTAAGCTTTACGTTATAACAGAGCAATTAAAAATTCAGCATTGGGTTTAGCAGGCCCGATGTAAGTGATATATCACCATGTGATGCGGCAGTCCGCCCCTCATGAGCTGCTCGTCGTAGGCGTACGCGCCGCCGTAGAGCGCGCCGCCCGCGTAGCCCGCCGCGCCCGCCGCGCCCACGCCCGCCGCCGACGACGCGCTGCCCGTCGCCGTCGCGGACGACGCGGCCGAGTTCACGGCACCGCTTACTGAACAATAAATACACAATCATCATTCTATTAACGCAGCAAGGAGGGGGTTCTATTCTTTAAGGAGCACTTTTCAGGTCACCGCGATCACCATCTCTGAACTAGTAAAATTTTTTTATCCAGAAGCTTAATAAAAGTCATCCGTTCATCATCGCTCCGTTCCCTTATCGCACTCTCTGGGTACGGCATAACAACATGTCGTCGAGTTCACGGCACCGCTTACTGCACCATAAATACTTCATTATATAATGATGCTTAGTGACTTTTTTAAACCTACTCTATCGCGTTAGCGTAACGTCAATTTGTATGAAGCTGCAACAGCGACATCTCGTGACCGCTGTTCTAACGTCTTACAAACTGCGTTACGCGATCGAGTAGGTTAAAAAACTCACACTAAGCTACAGTGTGCGTAGTGCGAGTTTTTTCAACCTACTCGATCGCGTTATCGTAACGCCAATTTGTATGACGCTACAATAGCGACATCTAGTGATTGCTATACATATTATAAATTGCGTTACGTTAACGCGATCGAGTAGGTTAAATAAACTCGCACTACGCACACTGGTCTATTTAGTCGAAGAGAGGAGATGGAGGAACATCAGTGTAATTACATCATAGCAGCACTAAGCCATACAGAGAGGTTCTTTTCTTCATTTATGTGTTACGCACAATATGTGAATGGTATACTCTCCGGGCATAGAAAGCCCTATGCTTGTATTATATGGATATTTTCAAAGCAAGTGACTAAGTCTTCTAGGCAAGCGCCTATAAAATATATATACATACGCTGCTCGAATGCGAATTAGTACATTGCACATAAAGAATTGTCAAGATATATGCAAGTTTCCTCATGATGTTTTCCTTCATTAAAAGCTTGTGAAAAATTACAATTATGAATTAGACAGATAAGTTTCAACGATAAACTTATTCGGAACGATCAGTTAATAAAGTTAAAATCATCAAATTCCTCACCACTAGTAGTCGCAACTTTGGCCGTCGACGTCTGCGTCGTGGACGTGCTCGTTAAACTGTTACTCGACGCTACTGAGTTGTCATACTGAAACATACAGACACAATCAAATTTAGCTTAGCCATTAAAGCAGCTGAAAGTACCTATTAAAAAAATTCTGATACAGAAATTATTCTGTATCAGGCGTTACTTTTCGGAATTCCATAGCACAGAAATTAAAATAGAATTATTTCGCTGTGATTCGTGTTTGTTAAGACAATATATGTAATGCTAAGTGTATGAAGCAGGCAACATTCTCATACCTTATACATGCAGGACAAGTCACCACACGTATCGCAAAATGCTGCCAACACCAACACTCCACAAGCACTACACACACTCACAACCACAATCTCGACGATCGTATCGCTCCGCAACCGAAGCATCACAAGGAGGATAGGCTCCACGACAAAATCGCAATGCGTTACGATTTTGTCCGTGACCATGATTGATCCAAATAATCTTAAATTGTGCAATATGCTTTACGGATAGGCATATTTCTTAAATTTAATTTAAACCTTTCGGTAGACTGGTCTAATATTGTAATATTCGACTAATATTATAAATGCGAAAGTTTGTGAGTATGGATGTATGTTTGTTACTCTTTTACGGAGAATCCGCTGAAACAATATTGATGAAATTATCCCTTTATATTTCCAATTATTCCTTACATACCAGAATAACAATTCTAATACGTAATTCTATTAACGCGGATTATAGCAAAATAATATTCTCATTATTTTTGTATTATAGACCTCCGCAAAGTAACGCCTAATTCTATAAGTTATTGCAATTATCAATTAGACACAGTGGCGTAGCTAGTATATTTGGGGCCCGGGGGCAATTTTCACCTGGTGACCTCCCCCTTCTAAAGAGTGTAAATAATTTTAGATTTCAGAACGCGATGACTTTAATATATAAATTTAAATTGGTTAAAATAACTATATAGAAAATAACATTAGATTATGATAAAATTTATTTAGAAGATTTAGAAACGAACTTTCCTCACTTTTTGAGTGGCAAAGTCTGTTGTTTCTTCATCGAGCTCTACAGCTAAGAAACTTTTTTGTGTTTATTGTAGACAATATAATCATACAAAATCAATGTGCAAAAAGTTGAATAAGAGTCTTATTCAACTTTTTCTGAAATTATTTCATTATTCATCAAAAAAAAAATATTATCAAGTTTGGTGCCCCCCTTGCCTGTGGTGCCCTGGGGCGACCGCCCCTCTCGCCACCCCCTACGCCACTGATTAGACACATAAGTTTTTAACATAAAAACTCATTGGCGTCTGCCCGGGTTTGAACCCGTGACCTCCTCGAAATAGTCGCACGGTGCTACCGCTGGGCTACCTGGTTAAAAATGTATCTGTATGTATATCTATAGTTATAGACTGTGTCGGTGGTATCACCTGCGGCGGCTGCGCGGCGTCCTTGTGGTGCTTGGGCGGGTGGTGGTAGGGCGCGGCGGGGTGCGAGCCGTGCGCGGGCGGCGCGGAGTACGGCGCCGCGGTGTACAGCGCGCTGCCGCCGTACGCCGCCGACACCGCCGACACGGCCGACGTCGACGACGTCTGCTGCTGACGGACACGACGACGAACTTTGATATTATAGGTGTTATGATTGACAGACAACTGGTGAATATATACTTATATATTTCTAAATACATACTTAAACACAAATATACACTCAGGCTCAAAGACCAACAAATTTATTTATAGAAAATGTTGGCCCTCGGCGGGAATCGAACCCACTGAGTTGAAGCAGGGTTACTACCCACTGCGCCAATGGGCTAGTCATTTTCTCTCTCTCTTATTATGTCTGATATAAAAATTAAGATTAAATGATTTAAATTTACATTACATGGAACCTGTAAAATATCTATTAGAATTAGAAAGCAACTTGAAATAATTTATAAAATTATGCGTTACTTTGCGGAGATCCATAATATAAAAGTAATAATAAAATTATTTTGCTATAATCCGCGATGAAGTAAAATAGAAAATATATATAATGCTAAATGTAGAGTGGACAATCGGTTATCATACCTGATACATGCAGGAGTCGTAAAAAAACACATGCGCAAACCTCCACCACCGCCACCACAATACACAAGCACTATATACGTTCACTATCACAATATCAACAATCGTTTCGCCCCGCAACCGAAGCATTATCAGGAGATAGACTCCACAACGAAAATCGCAAAACCAACCAAGGTCGTGTATAACCAAGGTCCTGCATGTATCAGGTATGATAACCGATTGTCCACTTACATTTAGCATTATATATATTTTCTATTTTACTTCTTCGCGGATTATAGCAAAATAATTTTATTATCACTTTTGTAAAGCAACTTGATTTTATTTACCTGATATGAGTTGATTATGGGCTGGTACTGTGTCAACGTGACGCTCGAAGGATAGGCGCTGGCTATCGACGCGCCAGACATGGACGCGTTCGTTGAGTTCACCTGCACGGGCAATAAAAGTAAAGTAACGGATTTTTACTATCCCACAGCTGGGCCAAAAGATCGCTACAATGTGGACCGGTTTGTTTGTTTATTGTTTGTTTAATTTTTTTATTGTACAAAAGTTTAAAAAGAACATATATGGCACAGAAATATACATAAAATAAAAATAGGTTACACACATCACAAGAATGCTCCAGAGATATGCAGGTTAAGTTATTGAAAAGTATGGGTAATTTATAGAATTAGGCGTTACTTTGCGGAGGTCTATAATACAAAAATTAATAAAAATAATTATTTTGCTATAATCCGCGATAATAGAAAATATATGTAATGCTAAATTTAGAGTGTAAATGCAGAATTTGTAAAAACAAAATCACGATTTTGTCGTATCTATCTCCTCACGATGCTTACGTTCCGGCGCGAAATTGTTGAGATTGTGGTGGTGAATGTGTACTTGTGTATTGTTGTGTTATTGGTGGCGGCTAGTGCATGAGTTTTAACAAATTCTACATGTATCAGGTATGAGAACGAATAGTACACTCAACATTTAGCATTACGTATATTTCCTTTTATCGCGGATTATAGCAAAATAATATTTTCATTAGTTTTGGAAAAGTTTGGGATAAATAACAAAAATCAATTCGGCACATAAATTTTGAAACGGCCTTGAAAGAGCCATACGGTCCAGCCGTTCTGCTATCACAGGCAAGAAAAAACAACTACGAGTTAATCAAATTCAAATTGCTTTATTTCTTTTTAAAATAGAGGTACACAGGATTTGCAATTTTAATCTGAAAGTATATTAAGGTTACTGTGGATTGACAAGCAATATGTTATTTTCCGAATATCTTTAAATAATAAAGGAAACTCTATTACTAAATACAATATATTGCAATTAATGTGTGACTCATCATAAGCACTATCCACAATGATATACGGACAGGCCAGGATAGAGCCACAGAGTTATCTAGCTCGGATGGTACACCGATCTCGACAATAGAGTCGAGTCGCTCTAGCGCCGAGCGTTAACTTAATTGTATCCGGTTCGAAGGACCATATGTTGAAAGCAACCATCGATCATACGACTGTGTCTCTCTCTTTCTCTCGCGTGCTCTATCATATCTTCACTCTCTGTCCCCCGCGTTTAAACTCTCTTTTCGACGCTCTCTCACACTATCTTTTGTATTAAACATGTTTTATATGAGATCAAAAGAACGTGACAATATGTGATAGTTTATTACAATATTAAACGTAAAATAAAATAAGTACTTTAATAAATTACAGCTATTTTAAACAAACATTTATTTCTCATTTATCTATACTAATATATAAGGCTGAAGAGTTTGTTTGTTTGTTTTAACACGCTAATCTAAGGAACTAGTGGACCGATTTGAAAAATTCTTTCAGGGTAAGATAGTCCATTTATCGAGGAAGGTTATAGGCTATATAACATCACGCTAAGACGAATAGGTGAGGAGCAGCAATAAAAATAGTACGAAAACGGCAAAATTTAAAGCTTTTATTGCGTGAGCTGAGTAAACGGTAATAGTTATTCGAAAATCACATATTAAAAAATTGTTCCCCTCTAAAAGTTCTAAAAAGTCCGCGACATCATATGTCTAGCTTTTAAGGTTAACCCACTAACCATTTTTATGGTTATCAAAATATTATATTACGGTTTTAATCTTTCCACGCGGGCGGAGCCGCTGGCGATTGCTAGTAAAATATAAAAATGAAACCTCTTGAAAAACCAAACAATTAATTAAATTGAAATAGGAGACCGTCCAAATAGAGTACCCGGTGAAAGGGACAAGATAGACATACTTTAGCATTATCAACTATACATATTACAAATCAAACAAACAGTCCGCGACAGCATGTCTCTAGCTATTATGGTTAGCGCACAATTACTTTCATGTTCAAAATTTCAATGAAATACACTGATATCAACGCAGGCGAAGCTGCAAACATAGCTAGTATTAGTATATAATTGTACACTGTGTGTTGTTACCTGCGGCGCGTACACGTTCGCTCCGTACACGGGCGGATGGTGGGACACGGCGTGGTGGGCGGCGTACATGTTCTGCTGGCTCACTGTCTGAAACACGGATTTATACAATTTAATATAGAGACAGTGTCAAATGCTCAGGAAGGGATATCAGAGGTTGCTAACTGGTTAAAAAATAATTTGCTAACCTTAAATATAACCAAGACGAAATATTTGTGCTTTCACAAGACCGCTGCCTCTGCTCCTAGCGAGCCTCAAAGTTTAAAAATACATAAATGCGATAGCACTAAAAATCCTCCTAAGACCCCGTGCAATTGTGAGGATATTGGTCTAGTGGATACTGTTAAGTATTTGGGAGTATACATCGACCACAATCTCTCGTTTAAATCCCATGTATCTTTTCTCTCAGGACGTATGCGTAGAGTGATCGGCATTATGAAAAAATTACGTAATGTTGCAGACCTATCAACTCTAAGATCCGTATATTTGGCATTATGCCAGTCTTTACTCAGCTTTAGTATCTTATCGTGGGGTGGTGCTTCCAAAACAGTACTTATTGAAGCAGAAAGAGCTCAGCGATCCGTCCTTAAAGTTATGTTGAAAAAACCTTTTAGATACTCAAGCGATCAGCTTTATCAAGACTGCAAAATGCTAACAGTGCGACAAGTATTTATTCTAAAAGCTGCATTATATAAACATAGGTCTCTATTACGATCTCCGAATATAGACTTCATTTTCGAAAAAAGAGTGCTTAAGTCTACAATACCAACAGTAAAAACATCCTTTGCAAAACGTTTTGTACCCTTCGTTGATGCACAAGTCTACAACTACGTTGCTAAATTCTGTAACTTAAAATATCTCACAATGAAACAGGCTAAACAATGTATCTCAACCTGGCTCAGAAACTTAACATACGAGGAGACTGAACATATCTTTACTGCAAACATTGCTTAAATTAGGTACATTAGCTTTCAATTTTTTATTAATTTTGTTATATATTATTATTATTATTTCTATTTTACATTATACTTATATGGCACATTTTTTATTATATAAATATAGTGTTAATTTATTTTTATAATCGTTAGGTCTTCCAGAGAAAATGTTATTCCCGCCTAGTTCACTAAGCAAAAAGAAATCTTTTCATTGGCTCCGCAATACAGGTTTACCTAGTGCGGAGTCCGCCAGTAAAATAGGTTTTTTTAAGTTTTTAGATACTTATTCATAAAATAATGTTGTTAAGTAAGACCTACTCTGTACAAAAAATGGAAATAAAATTATATTATTATATTATTATTATTATTATTAATATTAACACTAATAATTACCGACTTACTTCGTTAGTCCCCGAGGTGTCGTAAAAGGCGACTAAGGTAAGTCGACCTGCCGTGTGGAATCCGGTTGAGTAGATACTACACAACTGGATACTACACAACGGGTCGACTTACCCTTGTCGTAATTTACGATGTCTAAGTAAGAAATGAGGTTCATCTATTCTACTCAGCCGGATACCACACGACTTAACAAAATAAAAGACATATGTAGTGTTAAATGAAAAGTGTATCCGGTTTCATACTAGTGTGATAAGTGTACGAGTTTTTTAACCGACTCGATTGCATTAGCCGTCAATTTGTATGGAGCTACAACAGCGGCATCTAGTGATCACTGCTGCTGTTTTTGGTTGAATCAAACGTGAGTATAGCTGGTCTCACATGGTACATAACTTATGTATACCCACGAAAGTTAAATTAAAAAAATGCACTATATTAATGAGTTTTAAATAAGGTTAAGACATGTTTTCCTCGTTACCTTAGGCCTATGGTGCGCGTAGTGGTGGTGGGGCTGAGGCTGTGGCGTCACGTCGTTCACGCCCGTCGCCCCTGACACTCCTGACACCGCTGACACTCCCGTCACTCCTGACACTCCTAGCTGCTTCATTGACGCCGACAGCTTTTCTAGTGCTGTACAACACGTAAACCATTAATACTTTATTACTTGCGCTTATACAAATTCCAAACATTCATTATTAGTACCTGGTTGTAATATTTTACGAAATAAAAATAAACTTAAAAAAAAGAAAAAATTATTAGGTATTTGGGGCTATTTATAGCTATGACCTAACAGTTTATGGCAAAAATAGTGTTTTATATTCAATATAAATGTTATTATTTTTTAATATCAAAAACGAATAAAACGATTTTTTTACCTAAAATCTAGCTACCCGATACGTATCTAGATCGATTTTTCTCCCTCAAAACCCCATGCTGAATTTCAGGAAAAAACCGTTTTCGAGATTCCGAAAATGAAATATACATTAACATTATAGTTCTGTCTCCCTCGTAAGGAGGAATTAAAATTAGTCTGGTAACAGACTAATATAATACTATATACAATATACTACCTACATATCTTAGCAGCTTACAATAAAAAATTGCAAACAATTTAGTGAAGTAATGTAGCCACAGGGTTTTTTTTACGTTTTGAATAAAAGATACATGACATAGAAGGGTGAATGACCGTACCCCATTCCATTTAGTATGTAATGCATAACCTTGACCGAAAGACTACATACGAGGGAGACAGAACTATAATGTTACTGTTTTATCCTGTTTTTTGAACCAATTGCGCCGTGCCAGGTCAGTCAATCGTTACTAAAAACTAAGAATATGATATATAATGAATTTTATATATACAACAGGAATAGAAAAACTAAAATGCTTACACGTGCTATTAGCAACTACAGTCTCTGAAGTGGCAGGTTGGCTCGTCGGCGTCGTTTCCACCGATAAGCTTTCACTTAACTGAAACAAAATATATATTTTTTTACCTTTATTTTTCTAAGGACTTTTAGAAAACAAAATATATAAACAAATTTTGAACGTATTAACGTATTATTAAGTAACGGGTGACATTCGAGTATTCAAATCAAAAATCAAAACATTAGAAACAAAGTTAGCAAAGTAGTTTATCGTAAGCGGAAATTGTGACTCATGAGTTTGGTAATTAGTATATACCATACTGTTTCGATAAATGTAATTATTGCTAAATATTTACCATTGTTTTTGAGTTGGCGTAATTACTGCTAGATATTTATCGTAATGTTTGAGGTCGAGTAATAACTGGTATGTATTTACCATAATGTTTGAGTTGGGGAAAATAATATTAAGCATTTACAATAATACTGATTTTTACACTAATACTAAGCATTTACTATTTGAGTCGGGGTAACTATTGCTAGATATTAATCGTACTAATTTGGGGCTTATTACTGCTAGATATTAAATGTACTGTTTGATTTGGGGTAATTACTGCTGAGTAATTAGCTGTTTGAGTTGGGGTATGGTAAATACCTAGCAGTAATTGCTAGGTATTTACCATACTGTTTGAGTTGAGGTAATTAATGCCAGGTATTTATCATACAGTTTGAGTTGGGGTAATGACTGCTACGTATTTATCATACTGTTTGAGTTGGGGTAATTACTGCTAGGTATTTACCATACTGTTTAAGTTGGGGTAATTACTGCTAGGTATTTACCATACTGTTTGAGTTGGGGTAATTACTGCTAGGCGCTTCATTCGTTGTCTCGTGACTGGTGGGTACAGGCTGGGGCTCTACTTGTGATGATACTTGCTGGAATAACATTTAATTCATACTTAATCTAAGAAAATAACATTTAAGACTGTTTAGCTTTATATTATTATGAATATTAAGATATTATATCATAAAGTGAGACTAGTTAATAATTTTGGACTTATTTTATGGCAAAAAACTTGTGAGTCCTGTGTTGCAACCCTGTAAAATTAGGAAATGTATGGGCCTGGGTATGCGCTTTTGTTACAAAATTCCACAAAACATACTAGACCCGCCTACTCTAAAGCTTAAAATAATTATAAGAAATATGCTTATAAATAAAGCAAATTACACAATTGAATCTGGCTGAGTAGAATAGACTGACCCATTTCCTACCAAGATGTCATAAAAGGCGTCTCAAGGTATTTCGCTAGTAGAATAGACCACCCTCATTTTTTACCGAGATGTCGTAAAATACAACTAAGGTAAATTGACGTTAGGCAGGCGGTTGCTCGTAAAATACCTCGCCAAATCACGTTACAATATGTTTATAACATGTTGTGCCGACCCCACTTAGAGCGGAATAAATGGTCTTAATTACCTGTTTAACGGTTTGCACCGGCGTCGTAGGGGGTTGCGCAACCGTTTGCTGCACGGAATGTCCTGTGGAGTGCGTCGAGCCCGCGGAATGCGTGGGCTGCGCCGTGGGGTGTGTGGGCTGGCCCGTGGGATGCGTGGGCTGGACGGGATGCGTGGGCTGCCCCGTGGGGTGCGTGACCTGCGGCGCGGCCTCGTGTAACGCTTCCGGCTCTAGCGCGCCAAACTGAACGTCTAGGAACATGCTACCGCTGTTTTCCGTCCCGCCTGGCATTTCCACTGCTGATGATGGTATCTGATGCAAAATTTATCGATTGAGATAATGTCTAATTCTTACCACGATGATTATTTATTTATAGATCACCAACAAAATACACACTTCACGTTACAAGTATACATTGAACAACTTAAAATAAGTAGTATTTTAATTGAAGGTAATAACAACTTTCAAAGTAAGTTACGACAACTGAGAGATATAATTAACTATAGTAATTTTATATAATCGTTAAGTTAAAAGAAAAGAAAGAATTAATAGAAAAGAAAATTAATACAACCTGTAAAAAAAACTGAGATTTAAGATCAGCACTTATTAACTGATAGCCCTAAGTAAAGAAGCTTTCTTGAATACGCTTAAATCAGTTAATTAATTATAGGTCTATAAATGTATATTATTTTCAAAGCGGAAGTCAAGATAAATTCTCTACTGCCTCTTTGGAAAATTGTCTTACCGAGAAGAACTAGCAACAAAACTCAGTGTTTGGTTCTAAATATAATTCTTTTAATTACCTTAGAAGGTGGTGGAACCCTCACCCGCTGCGTCTTCCTCTGCGCCGTCATATCCGTCGTTCCGTACACACCGTAGTTACTCGTGTACACACCTGCAATGCGAAATGTGTTATAAAATACTTTTTTTAACATACATGGCTAATTCACTGGACCGATATTGATGAAATTTGGCACTATTCGAGCTTGGAAACCGTGGTAAAATATCAGATAATAAATTCCCGTATTTCTCTCGATAAAGGGGAACAAATTTACAAATCTAGGATTACAATTTAGAAAGGGTACATATTGATGGGGGTACTGGGGGGTACTTATTATACTACACATATGTTGTTATTGTATCATTTACAAAAGAATCCGGTTCAAAAGACCAATATAGGTGCGAGAATAGAGACGCTCTTCAGCTGTATATATAATATAAATATAAAGCTGAAGAGTTTGCTTGCTTGAACGCGCTAAGCTCAGGAACTACTGGACCGATTCGAAAAATTATTTCAGTTTAATACAGACCATTTACTGAGAAAAGCTATAGGATATATAACATCGCGCTAAGATAAATAGAAAAGAAGCAGCAATAAAAAGTAGTACGAAAACGGCAAGATTTAAAGCTTTCCTTAGGTACGTTGAGTAAACAGTAATAGTTATTCAAAAACCATGTATCACAAAATTGTTCCCCTCTTAAACTTCTAAATAAAAGTCCGCGACAGCATATATTTAGCTTTCAGGGTTTTTGTGTTAACCCAATATAACCATTTTTATCATTATCATCATCATCCTCCTGCCCTTATCCTACTGTAAGTGGGGTCGGTACAACATGTTATAAACATGCTGTCACATGATTTGGCTGCGTTTTTACGACCTGCCGCCTTCCTGACGTCAACTTACCTTATTCGTATTTTACGACACCTCGGTAAGAAAGATGGTGTTCTATTCTACTAGACCGGATACCACACGGTGGGTCAACTTACCTTAGTCGCCTTTTACGACACCTCGGTAAGAAATGAGATTAATCTATTCTACTCAGCCGAATACCACACGGCGGGTCGACTTACCTTAGTCGCCTTTTACGACACCTCGGTAAGAAATGAGGGTGGTACTATTCTATTCAGCCGGATACCACACGGCTATGCTAGTTTAATATAATAGTAAACTTAAAAGTCAGAATGTTATATACATACTAGCGTCGTGCCGCTGCGTCTGCTGTGTTAGTTGCGAGAGGTACTGCGACTGCGCCGCACTCAGACTGCCCGACATACCCATAGGCTGTGGAGAAACAATAACATATATGTTACAACATGTTTCAAATACAACCTCCTTTATATAGGTGGTCGATAATATGAAAAACATCGTCGCTGTCATTATGTGTCATTGAGTAGTTGAAAAAGAGATTAAATGGGTTGACTTTTGGTTGGTGATCACAGGTTCAAATCCTGGGCAAGTATCAATGTGTTTTACTGTTAAAACATGCAAAACATGCCTAATTGATGTTTACAATTGAACAAACGCTTAATGAAGGAACATCTAAAAACTAGGAAAATATCTCCAGAGAAATATCTGGAGCAGTGTGGTGGATTGAAGATCCAAAAAGGAGGCCTGTGCTCAGAAGTGGTATAGTGACATAAGTAGCGGCCAGTTACCATCCCACTGCTGAGAATAGGCATCTTCTCTCCGTTTTTGGAAAGAAGGATTGGAGCCAAGACCTACCACGCTGCTCCAATGCTGATTGGTTGGTAACACATACCTACAGAATTCTCTAGAGATATGCACGTTTCCTTATAATGTTTTCCTTCACCGAAAAGCGTATGATAAATTGCAATTATCAGACACAAGTTTTAACAGTAAACTCATTGGTGACCGCCCAGGTTCGAACCCGTGACCTCCTCGAAAGAGTCGCACGGTGTTACCGCTGGGCTAACACAGCTTCGATAGTAACATGCCGCTTACTAATTATGTTATCATAGACAATCATTTCGTGTGCGAGCTACTCCTGTTTATTGGTTTATGGCAAACCTGATGATGCTGAGGTACGTAGGGCTCCGGAGGCTCGCTCTTGGGCACGGGCGGAGCGCCGCCCGACACCGCGTTGCTAGCGTTGGACATTTGCTGTAACAAATCAACCTAATTATTAATAAACAGGACCTTGGTGACTAAGGCTCGCTTGGTAATTTTTTTTAAAGATATAAAAAAAATTGAAAAAAAATATGAACAGATGGGGATTCTACATATGGGACTTGAACCTAGGTATTTTCATCACTGTGGACCGCCCGTACCCCAAATGTGTTACCATGATTTTAAATTTGACAGCGAAAATTGTCTTTTAAATTTTCAACATAAATTTTAGCATTAAGACAATTTTTTAAATGAAACCTGAAATTTAAGAGAAGTCATTTCCAAATAACTACTGTGATAGCCCAGCGGTACGGTTAGCGTGCTAATAAATAAATAAAAAAGAGAAAGCAAATGGGTGTTCTATTTGTCTCTTTTTATGTGTGATTAGACAAATATGAAGTATACAAATTTCATCTACGCCGTATACATACAGAGCGTACATTGGTCGTTTCAAATACTCACAGGTATGTGCTGTTGAGTGTTGTGGTAGGTGTACGTCGGTATGTGCGGCTCCCGAGGACCGTTGGTCTCGTTCCCGCACTCCCAGTCTTCCTGCCAATTCAAATTCAAAATGTTTTATTCAAATAAACTGTTAGAAAACACTTTCAACATTAACATGATATAATGAAATACCACTATTCTCGCTTCGTGATACACTTCTCTTGAAAAACTAACACCGGTTCAACAGTACAACACACTCCCCCAGAAACAACAACGACACAGTGTTGCCGCTATTTTAATCAAAAAGGGCGCGATACTCTTGTTTCATGACTGTGTTGCTATAAAATACAAAGCGGAAGTTATTGGCGACAACGAAACTTCATCATCCTCCTACCCTTATCCCATTCTAAGTGGGGTCGGCACAAAATGTTACAAACATGTTATCACAAGAATTGGCTGTCTTTTTGCGACCGGCCGCCTGCCTGACTTCAACTTACCTTAGTCGCCTCTTACGACACCTCAGTAAGAAATGAGGGTGGTCTATTCTACTTAGCCGGATAACACACGGTAATAAACATGTTAACAAGTATTTTGTATTATCCATTAAACTAAACCCTCCAGCTAAGCTAAATGCTTGTGTTAGGAGTGTGTTCACGTCGGTAATATAATGGCCAGAATTCAAACCCACGACCTCTTGATCGCAAGTCCTTTACTTTAACCATTTCGCTACTACCGCTTCAAATTTCAAATTCAAAAATGAAATTTGCATATATAATATTAGTATAGATTGCCTTTGTATTATTATATTTCGCTAGGTTATAACTTATCTATGCTAATATTATAAAGAGGAAAAATTTGTATGTATGTTTGTAATGTTTTCACACAAAAACTACTGGACTGGATTTCAAAAATTCTTTCACCATTGGAAAGCTGCATTTTCACTGAGCGACATATGCTAAATTACATTTTCAAAGCAAAATATGGATCTGTTATAAAAATGTAATAAGGTGTAAAAAAAATAAAAATTACGCGGGTGAAACCGCGGGATATTACTAGTATAATTATTCTAAAGGGCGACTGAGGTAAGTCGACCCGCCGTGTGGTATCCGGCCGAGTAGAATAGACCAACCTCATTTCTTACCGAGGCGTCGCAAAAGGCGACTAAGGTGAGTTGACCCACCGTGTGTGGCATTCGCTTTAGAAGAATAGACCACCCTCTTTCTTACCGAGGCGTCTTAAAATATGACTAAGGTAAGTTGACGCCAGGTAGGCGGCCAGTCGTAAAAACGCAGCCAAATCATGTGACCCCACAAACAAATAAAACTAATACAGAAAAATCTTAATGATACCTATGAATAGTGCATAGGCGGCCTTATTTCTAATAGTAATATAATAAAATATGGGTCACATGATTTGGCTGCGTTTTTACGACTGGCCGCCTACCTGACGTCAACTTACCTTAGTTATATTTTAAGACGCATCGGTAAGAAAAAGGGTGGTCTATTCTACTAAAGCGAATGCCACACACGATGGGTCGACTCACCTTAGTCGCCTTTTGCGACGCCTCGGTAAGAAATGAGGTTGGTCTATTCTACCGGATACCACACGGCGGGTCGACTTACCTCAGTCGCCCGTTACGACAAAGATACTAGTAATATCCCGCGGTTTCACCCGCGTAATCTAATAAAATAAAATAGTCATTTAGTAAAATATATAAAATCAACTTACAGCAGAAAGAGCGGAAACCGGCTCCGAGTCGACATTGGTGTTCTGCACGCTGACACTCGGCGTGAACACCTACGAATATACTGCCATGAAACCATAGACAAGACGGGACAACGCTAATATCAATAAAATTAGTAACAAAAGAAAGCATCATAGAGTTATCTATACTAATACAGTTCTAGGAGCTAACTCCTCCTACGCTAGTTTTTGCAAAGTCGTCAACAAATGCAGTGATCATATCGATTTACATTATGACACACAGTTTTCTACGAACAGTTCGCAATCACTGCTTTTAGTTCATAGCTTTTCTAATTTATTAAATAGGTATGCATGTATATGTATGTATGTATGTATATATATATACGCTGTCAATACGCGTGTATTTATGCTTAAGGAGTTTACTTATAAGTGAATTGTTACACTTAACTTATATACTAAGCATGTTATAATTTATAGAATTAGTGTAAGCAATTTTTTAATGGACCTAAATAAATAAAATAAATAAATATAGCTGAAGAAGTTGTTTTGTTTGTTTGATTGTTTGAACTCGCTAATCTCAGGAACTGCTCGACCGATTTGAAAAATTCTTTCAGTGTTAGATAGTCCATTTATCGAGGAAGGCTATAGGTTATATAACATCACGCTAAGATGAATAGCAGAGGAGGATTAATAAAATTGAAAGCTTTCCTTGCGTGCGCTAAGTAAACGGTAATAGTTATTCAAAAATCATGTATTAAAAAATTGTTCCCCTCTCAAAGTTCTAAATAAAAGTCCGCGACAGGATATGTCTAGCTTTTAAGGTTAGCCCATTTTAAACATGTTTATGGTTATCTGAAGACGGTTTTACGTTTTTAATCTTCCACGCGGGCGGAGCCGCTGGCGATCGCTGGCATTGATATAATGAATGTATATTGTTATGTAACTAGAAGGAAGCGGAAATAGAGATGGTTGGATCGTATAAAGTGTGACATAAACAATGAATGAATGAAAAAGTTATACACCTAAACATTCCTAATGAATCACTTAGTCTATTGGATAAAACTTCATGAAAATCCGTTCAGTAGTTTTAGAGTTAACTGCATACAGACAGACACTATCTGTTTCTATGGATCTCTCCGCGCTATTTGGGCTTTTATTTCCTAATATGTAAGGATGTTAATGTATAGAACCCGATAACGTTGTGTAAAGAGCTCATGAATAAGTGCCCCAGGATGGGTTCGAAACTAGTCGGGCTAACCCGATATAATAAGACGAGAATATAGCCGGTTCTATACATTAACTGAAAACCATAAATAAGTTGTGTTAAGAGCTCATGAATAAGTGCCCCGGATGGATTCGAAACAAGTCCAGCTGACCCGATAGAATAAGACGTGAGTATAGCCGGTTTCTATACATTAACGATTAACTGGTAATCATCAAATTGTAATTATCTTTTTCGTTGAAAAGATTATCCGCCGAGTTTCTTGCTGGTTCTTCTCAGTAGAAGCACACTTCCGAATTAGTGGTAGCTTTTAAAAGTACTAATTCAAAAGTACTGTAAACAGTCGACTTGAATAAAGAATATTTTGAATTTGAATTTGATATGAATACTACTCACTGTGGTAACCCAGCGGTAGCACCGTGCGACTCTTTCGAGCAGGTCACGGGTTCAAACCCGGGCAAGATACCAATGAGTTTTTTCTGTTAAAACTTATGTGTCTAATTGACAATTGCAATATATCACACGCTTTTCGGTCTAGGTAATTCTGGCGATATGTGTAACCTATCAATCCGCACTGGAGCAGCATGGTAGGTCTTAGCTCCAATTCTTCTCTCCAAAAACGGAGAGAGGAGGCCTATTCCCAGCAGTGGGATAGTAACAGGCCGCTACTTTTACTACTCACTGTAGTTTAAATTTAAATACCTAAGGATGTTTAGATCACTAGTAAATATATTTAGAAAAAAATACTAAAAATTTACGAACTGATATATGATCTGTCACCTTAGTGTCTGACAGAGAGCCCGACCACTCTTCGTTGTCCCAATCCTCTGTGGCTGGGAACGAGTCAATGTTACCACCTGGAACACAACATTTTTTATACAAAACTAGGAGTCCCGCCCCAGCTTCGCACGGGTATAAAGCATACAGTATTTCTCTACTCCATATTGAATTTTATTATACATATAAACCTTCCTCTTCAATCATTCTATATATTAAAAAAAAACCGCATCAAAATCTGTTGCGTAGTTTTAAAGATTTAAGCAAACATAGAGATATAAGGACAGACAGAGAAAGCGACTTTGTTTTATACTATGTAGTAACTTTTATAGCTACTACTATTTTGATGATTGTCAAATTTTTACCATACTTACCAAAAGACAAAATTACGTTTAGCTGTCATTTATGTTTTGTTTTTCCATGTCATAGTCGTTTTTGCTATACCACGTTTTATAGTGACTTGACGGGATAAAATAAATGCGGTCGAACGGGATAAAAAGTATCCTATGTCCGTCTCCTGGTTCTAAGCAACCTCTCCACCAATTTTCAGCCGAATTGGTTCATCCGTTCTTGAGTTATAAATAGTGTAACTAAGACCAACTTTCTTTTATATATATAAGATTAAGATTATAATATATCTTGTCTAGTAGTGTACTAGTTAAGTAGTTGATATAAATGCGTGAGTGCTGTTTATAAAGACATGTTGTATCTGTGAGAGTTATCAAATGTTTGGTGATTTACGATGTGTTTGCGAACGTCGTGGTCGACTAGTCGCGTGATAAATCTGGAAACTCTATATATGAAGTAGTGAGCTTATATCGAGAAACCCGTTCCTTAGCAAAGTCCTTTGTCCTTACTAACTGATTGACCAGTACAAGTGTATTTTTATGTGCGTTTTGGTACATCAAGTCTGCTTGAGTGGAATACGAGAGGGTCGCGCCATTTTAGCTTAGACTAGCTTTATTTTGCAGAGATCTATGATAGCAGTAACCGCATTTTGAACAATATAGCCCATAAGTATGATAGACCTCTGGTGTGGAAACTCATTCAGGGGACTAGGTCATTTTTAGTTATTAAGTATTAACATAGTCATTTAGTAGTATTACTAACATCATATATGGACTAAGATGTCTGTCTTAAATTTAAATAAATAAATAATATAATAGTAATGATATTATCATGTATACAACGTATATGTGTAATATGAAACTCGATTATACCTGTCGGTTGTACATGTACAGTTAACCAACCAAGTTGTACAGCAAACCCTAACGTGTATGGTTAGGGTTGCCACCTTTTTTTTTAGAAATATAGTATTTTTATTTAAATGGAAAAAAAATATAGTACTTTGAGAAATTCAGAAAAAAAAATAGTACACATCTATTTTCAATCATTATTTATTTTTCCATGACCTTTTTTGAAGTCTTGTCTTTCTTTCTTCTTGGGAGGCCTGCAAGAAGCATCATTACTCTCCATGTTTTTGTCGTAATTTTAATCCGATATTGAACAGTCGAAAATAATCTCAATGTGCGTTCGCATAACATTAATTGAGAAAGTGACGTTGACATGTGACAATGGCGTTGGAAATGCTACCAACTAACTAAGCCTGTACGTAAATGAATTAGTTTCGTTAAAAAATTCCGTATGCAGCGCTGCGGGTATGTTCCATTCACAGTCAATTAAAAAAAAGCGGGACAGTAGATGAGCGATAAAAATATAGTATTTTTCGTCCTATATTGTTTTTCTATATATAGTACAACTGACTATAATATAGTACGATACTATATAGTGCTACTATAACGCGCTCCGAGTCCAATACAATGACGCCTTCAGAGGTGATGTTGCGGTTACCGCGCTATTGTAGCGCGTCTGCGATGTTTGCACACGCGCATACTAATGATTTTGTTTCTGTCAGGCGCAAACGAATTGCATCGCTGTTGCGCAGAGTGCGCGAGAGCTCTAACATCATGCTGAGGGTAATTAGTGATAAACCGGATTGTCCCATATTCAGGCACTGGATACTGACCCATATACATATACCGAGTGCTCCGCTTAGAAGCGGAAAATATTTAAATTAAGTTTTTTTTTTTTAGAATTAAGTTTTACTAATATAGTTTATAAGTATAATTGTTACTAATACAACACATGGATCTTATTCTGAAATAAATATTATTATTATATAGTATAGTACGGGTGGCAACGCTATGTATGGTCTCCATTACGCATACGTACCGGTGTCGGGCGCGTGCGGCCAGTCGGCGTCGTTGCGCTGCGCGTGCGGGCGCGAGGTGCCGCCGCGCCGCGCGCCCCGGCCCGCCCCGCGCCCGCCGCGCGCCCCGCCCCGGCCCCGGCCCGAGCCGCGGCCCCGCGTCGCGCCCTCGCTGTCGCCGCGACCTGTACCACATTCACCGTTACTATCAAATTCAAATTCAAATTCAAAATATTCTTTATTCAAATAAACTTGTCAACAAGTGCTTTTGAATAAAATTTATTTATGTACCATAAAAGAAAACATACAAAAATACAGTTAAATGAAAAACAAGTACAAAGGACAACTTATCTCTATAAGAGATCTCTGCCAGCAACCCTTGGTGGTTGGAAAACTAAAAGAAACGTAGTATAGGTACATTAAAGTTAATAAAACACTATAAAACAAAACAATAAATTATATATTGATAAATATATAAATAAACTTACATTCTAATAATCATAAAATAAAATAAATATATACAATACTAATACTATATATAATGGTAATATACTAATACTGATACAAAGTGTAATAAACAATATTCATCTTCTCACTTCTACTTTTCTCACATACACAATCATTCAGACTTTGTATCATTTTTCTTTGTTTGTTTCCTAATTTTAATTATATATATTTTTTACTGTTACTTATAATATTATTACTTACTTAGAGATACTGAAGTACGCCAAAACAAAAAAAAGTGGCCTCCCGTTTACGTCTCTGTTAGACCGACTTACCGAAAATATACGCGTCCACAAACCGTCCTGTTATCTTTAATATTTAAATAAGCTAATCTTGTATATATATAATCTGGTGGGTATTATTTAAAAAAGAATTTTTAGTTTTATCCGTTTTTGGGAATTAAAAAAATGGTAATATGTAGAATTGAAAGCGAAAGATTTTTTTAAGTTAATAATGTAATGTTGCGATAGCCGATGAGTAACGGGTGGAATGAAGATGTTCAAAACCTGGGTTCGAATCTCACAAGCCATCGTTGATTTCTCCCTCTTTTATTTTAATTTTTTATATATATTTAAAAAAAAATAGCGAGCAAGGCTAGATAACCCATGTACTAATATGAACACGTATATATCGTCTGTAAAATAGTGGTAGGTTAGTACTAAAGTTTCTATTTCTTTATAATGTGTACATACGCGTGCGCGGTCCGGAGCGGCTGCGCGGCGCGTCCCGCGGCGCCTCCACGTCCCCGTTGCCGGCGGGCGCGGGCGGCTTCTTTTTCTTCTTCTCTTTGGTGGTTTGCCATTCGCCCTGAGCAATTTTATATTCAAATTCAATTTTAAAATATTCTTTATTCAAGTCGGACTTTTTACAGTACTCTTGAATCAAATGTTTTAAAGAAGCTACCACTGATTCGGAAGTGTGGTCCTACCCAGAAAACCAGCAAGAAACTCGGTGGATAATCTCTTCAACAAAAAAAATATAGTTAATATAAAATCACTTGTAATAAGATTTGACAAGGACAATTTTGATGACATCATCTCCTACCGGCATAACATGTTTTGCTCTTCCATTCTCTCCTATCATTCGTCAACTCAGGCCCTTTTATATGCAAGTCATACTTCATACAATACAACCATCATTTTTTTTGTTCTGGATGCCTTAGCAAAAGCTGAGCGGTCATCATTTTCGGTGTCAATTCATTAGTAGTTTATTTTGCTTACTTCCATTGCATTGTCTTATGGAATATTGCTGTGGGGTAAATGCGCTGATATTGAAAAGCATTATGTCTTAAGGAATATTGCTATGGGAATAGATATTCTTACATTTGCTTCACAGTATATTTTAGGTAATTTAATTTTTGCACATAAATATATAAAGAATTATAAACAATAGGTGATGTATATAATAGAGTAAGTAGGAATCGACATAAGCTTGTGCTTTGCAAAAGTACGTAATTCGTTTGTGTCTTGGGGTATCAGATTCTATAATAAAATTTCGCACTCAATTTTAGCGTTGCTATTACAATAGTTTAAAAACACTGTTAAAGGGAGGCGAACACAGAAAGTCTACTATACTGTTGATACTATACTGTTGTTGTATAATGATTTTGAGGACTTTATTTTCCAAAAAAAAACAGAAGTGGGATTTCTAATATGACATAGCAAGTATAGACCGTAGACTAGTCACACACCTTTATTTGTTGGCTCTTCTCGAAGAGCAGATCTGCATGTGCATCAAAGATAGCATAACAATTCTTTTTGGTACTTAATTTTGACCTAAAAAATCAGAAGTGGGATCTATGACTAATAGTAAGTATAACACTGTAGACCATAGTCACACAATTGTATCCACTGGCTTTCATCAACGAGCAGATTTGTAGGTGCATAAAAGATAGCATTACATAATGATTTTTGGGACTTAATTTCGACCTTAAAAAATCAGAAGCGGGATCTCTAATATGACCGATAATAGGTATAATACTGTAGATTATAGTCACACACCTGTATCCGCTGGCTCTCCTCGAAGAGTAGATTGCATGCGGCCATCATGTCGTTGTTGGTGTCGTGAAGAGCCGAGCAGACCTCCTCCTCAGTACGACGGGTCATATCCATCAGTTCGGTCACCTTAAATCAGGGGTAAGCAGCTTTTTTAATCAACGAACCAATTAAAATATTAATCTATGTATATAAGTAAGTAGCGGCCTGTTACTATCCCACTGCTGGGCATAGGCCTCTTCTCTCCGTTTTTGGAGAGAAGGATTGGAACTGAGACCTACCACGCTGCTCCAATGCGAATTGGTAGGTTACACATATCCCCCCAATATTCTCTAGAGATATGCAGGTTTCCTCACGATGTTTTCCTTCACCGAAAAGCGTGTGATAAATTGCAATTATCAATTAGACACATGTTTTACTAGAAACTCATTGGTGCCAGCCCGGGGTTTGAACCTTAGACCTCCTCGAAAGAGGCGCACGGTGTTACCGCTGGGCTACCATAGCTTCCTTTTACTTTAATCAAATATAAATATACTGCTTACTTGGTTCGCGACACAAAAACAAATGCGACTAAATAGTCGGTACCTTTACTTTTATATACTTTCATTTGACATACAGCTGTGATAGCTCAGCGGTGAGACCGTGCGACTCTCTAGAGATGATCACGGGTTCAAAACCCGGGCAGGCACCACTGAGTTTATCTTTTAAAACTTATGTGTGTTAACAAAAATAAATAAATAAATAAAAATAATCGCAATTTATCGTGAGGAAACCTGTATATCTCTAGAGTATTCTGGGGAAATGAGTAACCTACCAGCATCATGGTAAATCTTAGCTCCAATCCTTCTCTCCAAAAACGGAGATAGGATGCTTCGGTTGCGGGGCGAAACGTTTGAGTTTGTGACAGTGAACGTGTGTAGTGCTTGTGTAATTTGGTGGCGGTGTTGGAGGTTTGTGCATGTTTTTATGAATCCTGCATGTATCGGGTGTCTATTTATTTTATCGCGGATTATAGCAAAATAATTTTATTATTACTCATGTATTATAGATCTACGCAAAGTAACGCCTAATTCTGTAAATTACTATAAGTTACTAACACTTGTACATACTTGAAGAGTAACTTTCGGTCTTTGTATTAAACATTATGTATTAAACATTATTCAGAAATACTGTCCATTGAGGCCAAAACTGTATGAGATATTTGCACATCTCTTTTAATTGCTTACATTTGATATGGTAAAAGTGTATTGTAAAGTAGTTACTGGGTTTGATTTTACTCGTAATTAATTATTTATTTATTTATATTATACTCGCACATTTTACCAAAATAAAGGTCACTTACCATTCGCCGTACGTCGGAAGCGTCCTCGCTTTTACAGTCGATCATATTTGCCATACGAAGTTGTTCTGTAGTGGCCTGCAAAATAAATTTCTACAAGTTAGTATAGTGAATAGCTGTGACAGCCCAGTGGTGAGATTGTGAGACTCTATCGAGAAGGTCACGAGTTCAAATCCCGGACAAGCTTGACCAATAACTTTTCTGTAAAAACTTAAGTGTCTAATTGACAATTACCATTTATCAAACGCTTTTCGTTACAGGAAAACATAAATATACATTATCCCGCCATTATCCCTCTCTAAGCGAGGTCGGCACAATATGATATAAACATGTCAAAGGATTTGGCTAAGTAATTCCCGAACGGCCCCCTGCCTGACATCTTTTACGACACCTCAGTAAGAAATGAGGGTGGTGTATAATATTTAGCCGGGTACCACACGCCGGGTCAACTTACGTAAGCACCTTTTACGACAACTCAGTAAGGAATGAGAGTTGTCTATTCTACTCAGCCGGATACCACACGGTGGTTCAACTTACCTAGGCACCTTTTACGACAACTCAGTAAGGAATGAGAGTGGTCTATTCTACTCACATTACGACAACTCAGTAAGGAATGAGAGTGGTCTATTCTACTCAGCCGGATACCACACGCCGGATCAACTTACGTAAGCACCTTTTACGACAACTCAGTAAGGAACGAGAGTGGTCTATTCTACTCAGCCGGATACCACACGGCGGGACAGCTTACCTAGGCACCTTTTACGCCACATCGGTAAAAATAAGGGTGGTCTATTCTACTCAGTTGGATACCACACGCCGGGTTAACTTACTTTAGCCGCCTTTTACACCTCGGTAAGAAATGAGAGTAATCGATTTTACTCAGCCGGAGTATAGTAGGCTTCACGGCGGAGTATAGTAGGCTTTCTGTATTAGCGTTTATAATAGCGTTTTTATACTACTGCAATAAGACGTGAGTATATCCGGTTTCTATACACAAACTACGAAATACTGTTGCTAACCTGTGGCTTTATCTTCTCCTTGGGTTGGGGCTTGTCTGTGGTCTTCCCTTTCTCCTGCTTGCCGTCCTTCTTCGCACCACCCTTGGTGGCGCGCGCACCCAGACTCATCTTAAACTGCCTAAATATTTACAGCCTCTATTTACAAGCAGCTGCAACAAACATAACCTTTTTTTATTTGTTACAAGCGGCCTGCCCCTGCTTCGCACGGGTATAAAATATATATCCCATGTCAGTCAGTGTAAAAAAAATGATTAAAATCGATCCAGTAGTATTGATTTATTCATGACTGCCCGTGGCCCGCAAGCGTTAAATGTGGACAAAAACAATTTCCTCTCCCTATACCAAGAAGATTTCCTACTATCTTTGGAATATCTGAATTCATATAGTACATTTTTACTTATTTACTTTTACATTTTCCCTATGTAAATAGTTTACAATGTAAGCGGAAAAAAATGTAATTATTTACAGAAACCTCAAAAATTACAGTATTTCTCTACTCCGTATTGAATGTTATTATGCATACAAACCTTCCTCTTGAATCACTCTATCTATTAAAAAAAACCGCATCAAAATCTGTTGCGTAGTTTTAAAGTTTTATGCATACATAGGGATATATGGACAAACAAAGAATGCAACTTTGTTTTATACTATGTAGTGAAGGCAAGTGTTTACTATCCCGCCTGATGGAAAGCAATAAATACAGCCTAAGGTAGACCACTCTTTGTAAAGGTGGTGTATGCTTGCCTTGGAGTAGATATGTAGGTAAGGTACTGTTGGGCATAGGCCTCTTCTCTATTGGAGAGAAGGTTTGGAGCTAACACCTACCACGCTGCTCCAATGCGGATTGGTAGGTTACACATATCCCAGAATTCTCTAGAGATATGCAGGTTTCCTCACGATGTATTCCTTCACCGAAAACCGTGTGATAAATTGCAATTATCAATTAGACACATAAGTTTTAACAGAAAATTCATTGGCCCAGGTTTGAAACCGTACCTCCTCGAAAGAGTCGCACGGTGTTACCGCTGGGCTACCACACTGTAAAAGGCGACTAAGGAACTTTCCTTAGTCGCCTTTTACAGTGTTTTACAATACCTCGGTAAGAACTGAGGGTAGTCCATTCTACACAACCGGATACCGCGAGGCACTTACCTTAGTCAACTTTTACGTTACCTCGTTAATTGAAGGTGGTCTATTCTACTCAGCCGGATACCACACGGCGGTGTTAGGTTACGCATAATCCCACGTATCTTTCAGAGAAATGCAGGTTTCCTTTATAAATAAGACATATTAGTTTTTATAGAAAAATTCTTTGGTATCTCACCACGGTTTGAACGCCTAACATTTCAATAATAAATAAATAAATAAATAAATAAATAAATAAATATATGGGACACTAACACACACGGTCGTCCGTCCCCAAAGTAAGTAACTTAATACTTGTGTTATGGTAGACAGACAAAGGGTGAATATATACTTATATATTTTCTAAATACATACTTAAATACAAATAAACACCCAGTCTCAAAGACCAACAAATTCATTTTTTATAGAAAATGTTGGCCCATGCGGGAATCGAACCCAAGACCCGCGGAGCTGAAGGCATCCACTACCCACTACGCCAACGGGCCAGTCAAATAAGAACCACATGGTCATTATTTACGTAAACATAAACAAAAAACATAGATTTGCTTCTCCAAACAAATCTTATAGAGCGGAAATGTCTTTGACAATCGACTTAACTACAGACTATAAAACTTCTCAGAATACAGATAAGAATCAAGTAACAGTGTAACTGGAATTGTAAGAGGAGTTCAAAATACTGGATGTTAATCTTCATTCTATAGTAAAAAACAAAAAATATTTAAAAAAAATGATTTTGTGGTAGTCAAGCGGTAACCGTGCGAATCACTCGAGGAGGTCACGGGTTCAGACCCGGGCAGACACCAATGAGTTTTTCTGTTAAAACTTATGTGTCTAATTGATAATTGCAATTTATCACACGCTTTTCGGTGAAGGAAAACATCGTGAGGAAACCTGCATATCTCTAGAGAACTTCGGAGATATGTGTAACCTACCAATCCGCATTGGAGCAGCGTGGTAGGTCTTAGCTCCAAAACTTCTCTCCAAAAATAAAAAGGGGGAGAAGAGGCCTATTTTCAACAGTGGGATAGTAACAGGCCGCTGCTAATGAAAAAAAACCATCATTTGTCTGCCCAAAAGGACTCTAACTGGAGTCGGTAAAAAAGTAAATAGGTAGAATAGAATAGAAATATACTTTACAGCAATTTCTAGAATAAGACGTAAGTTTGCGGAGATCCATAATACAAAAATAATAATAAAACTATTTTGGTATAATCCGCGATAAAATAAATAAAAAAATATGTAGTTCAATGCTAAATGTAGAGTGGACTATCCGTTTTACGTTCCCGATACATGTAGGTTGCGCAAAACGCACTACAGACATTCACTATCACAAACTCAAGAATCATATCGCCCCGCAAACGAAGCATCATCAGACAGACTTCAGATTTTGATGTTTTCTATTTACTTTACAACCTGTACCCGAAAATTCGTTCAGGTCCACTTAAATGTTAAAATACCCTCAATTAGTTAATATGTGTTTTTGTCCTGTTTAGAACGTAAAAACTCTTTTAAAGGACTACAGAATCCACAATGGAGCAGTGTGGTAGATCTTAGTTCCAATACTTCTCTCCAAAAACGGAGAGGGGAGGCTTAGCGGGGATATAGTAACAGCTGTGAATTTGTTACTTTACTAACCGAAATTTTAAATGATATCATACATTTGAGTACAAAACAATGCACCAAAAGTATTAACAAGTTCACTAATTATATAATTAAAATGTTTAAGGCCATATTGTATTCTTAGTAACTGACTCAAAACAATCACTACAAAGTGCTGATTATTCAAACTTTAACCTTTTGCATTCATAATAACATATGCAAAACTTGATATGATTAATTCTGCTAAGTTAGAGATATGATGCTGTAATGAATATAATACTATAAACATAGTATAGAAGCGAACAAAATTAATTAAAAATCAAAAATCAGATTAATATACATTATAAATTTTAATCGCAATTACAAGATATAGAAACTGTGTGGTATCTGGTTGAGTAGAATAGACAACCCTCATTACTCACCGAGGTGTCGTAAAAAGCGACTAAGGTAAGTTGATTTGCCGTATGGTATCTGGCTTAGTAGAATAGATCACCCTTTTACAACACAGAAAAGTACCACACAGTTTCCATATCTTGTAATTACAATTAAAATTTATAATGTATATTAATCTTTTAAAGTAATTCAACTCCTTTGTAAGAAACGAAGATGGTCAATTCAAGAGTGTAAGTCTCAAAGACTAAAAAATTGCAGAAATACATCAGTCAAAAGGAATATATAATAACTTTTCACCTCTTCAAAAAATTATAACATAACTGTACTTATTAATATAGCTAATACAAGTGCTAAGCATCTACTGAGCTACTTAATTAATTAATGCAACTTGAATATCAAATTAAGTTTTGCACAGTTTCTTTCCAAAAAATAATGCAAATAAATTATTTTAAGTGTTTCAATATTAAATTTTTTTGCAGTATGCTTTACATTTAATAAATTTTACTCATCTTCCTGCCCTTTTCCCACTCTAAGTGGGGTGGACATAACATGTTATAAACATGCTGTCACATTATTTAGCTGCGTTTTTATGACCAACCGCCTGCCTGACGTCAACTTACCTAAGTCGTTTTTAACGACACCTGGGTAAGAGGGTGGTCTATTCTACTAAACCAGATACCACATGGTGGGTCAACTTACCTTAGTCGCCTTTTAGGACACCTCGGTAAGAAATGAGGGTGGTCTATTCTAGTCAGCCGGATACCAAAAGGCTATGTAATAAATTTTATTGTAGGAACAATATTCCTCTAAATAAATGGGAAACAGTTAAAATCACTATACCACGGATGGGTATATGATATGGTGATGCCTCCTATCTCATTTTGGACAAAAGAATAGCTTTGATTTAGCATGCTACTCCAATGTGAAATGGCAGGTCATACAAATTACAGGAATAATTCAGATATGCAGGTTACCTCACAAAAGTTCACTTCACTGAAGGATAGTATATGTATGTAAATAACAATAAATCGCAAAAGTTATTATAATTCAAATTCAAATATTCTTTATTCAAGTAAACTTGTAAACAAGTGCTTTTAAATCATCAACTATATTCAAAACTTATTGATGCCTACCTAGGGTTTCAACCGACAATCCCTCTAAAAGTTATCTATTTTAAAAATATGTAAGTATTGTTTGTAGTTTTCATATGCACAAAATAGTTTCGAAAATTCACAAAACTGACTATCAATATTTAAGCGAATCTATTATTTATTTTAAAAGGTATCACTCAATAGAAGAAAGGTAAAAATTGTTCTTTAATTTGAACTATACAAATATCCGAATATATTCAATTATTCTTGTTATTGAATAAGGAAAACATTCGGTGAAACAAACTAACTGTAAATCTATAAGCATTGAACTATTGGTTTACTTGGTATAAAAACATTTTAAAAATCCAATTAAACGGGAGGAATACGTTTATTATAATACGGCTTATCATTTATTATATGATACGGAAGGAACTGCTAATCAGCGATATTAACTGTAATCGGAAAATAAGTAAACAAACACTTGGGCGGAAAAATAACTGTATAACCAAATAATTATGCGAAAAATTCACTGGACCTACGATTCTTAGTTCCAATATGATCTTTGATGGAAATGAAACAATTTTTTGCATTAATTTTCGCAGAAATCGGGACAATGAATCATTAAACTACAAGGGCGATACCAATTTGAAAATATGTTTTGCGACGAATTTTAACAGCGAACCGTTAAGATTTGCGCGTCTATACCTTCACAGGCGTTAAGAGAGCTCACGTCATCAATTTCTAAAATTCCCAACGAAGACGAAATTCAATAGGCGGCACATGTGGGGGACGCCATTCTTGAAGCACCTTTCTTGGTATCAAAATGACAGTCTTTGTTGACGAAATAACTGTACACGACACCAATTCACACCTCGTATAAGCACTCATCAACACAATTTCCACCCCAAACTCATGAATTTACCTTAGAGCTATAGATTTATCCGTAATACAACGCGATTTCTAATAAAATTTACGAATTTCCATACCTGTGAATGCGCTCTCAAAACGCAAGCTGGTCACGTGACTTGCTAGTGTTGTACTATCTTAAAAACTGCGATTCAATAATTAATGGCCAGGTTTTAATTTTAGCTAATAATGTCAAAAATTATCAAACTTTCGTACATAAACCATAAACCAAGAGAAATGCCATTCGCTCTAAGAATAATTTACATTATGAAAAACAATTTACTAATTTTCACTGTTACATATGTTAAAACTTGACAGTTAAGATTCTTAATTAGCATACAAGATGACAATACCACACATTATTAACGTGCACATTTATTTAGCTGTTTTGTAAAAGCAAACCGCTGAACTAAAATCTTTTCTCTTCTGGGATAGAAGGATATGAAGCTTATACTCATCAGGGTATTCTAACGCCGATTCAATAGTTATATAGCTAAAATTCTTTCAACATAATTGGATTTGATCAACATACCTAATTTCTTTAGCATGAAGCTGTGCCAAGAAACATGATACGAATTGTATGATGAATTACGTCCGATAAGCGAACAACGTTCTTTTTCAACAATAATTCATAGATAAATATCAAATCAAATCAAACTAAAAAAAAATAAGCGCATTCAAGCACTTTTGAATCGTTAAGGATCTATATGATTAATGAACCTGCTACTGGTTCGAAATGTTATACCGAAAAGAACCATCAAGAAACTCGGCGGTCAATCTTTCGTAAATTTTTAATTTTACATTATTAAACCGCAGTCTTGTATGAAGCTGAAAGGATTGTCAAATCTAAGCATTTTTATCATCCAAATAATCTTGAATTTTCTAATATGCTTCCGTATAAGAATATCTCTTAATCGTCATCTTTTGTTCAATTTACACAAAACTTTTATTTTATTATTACAGACTGCAGTCTGCATGAAAATCCGTTCTGCATTAAAAGTTTTTAAGTTCATCGCGAGCAGACAGACAGACAGATGCAGCGGAAGGTCGATACACATATTTTAAAATTTAATATTTCATTGGTAATAGATTAACAATTCACACTTCCGAAATATAAATAGATTTAAAGGCATGAACAGTTAGAAATCGCAATCACATTAAAATGAGGAAAAAATATGTAATATATATTATTACATTCATATTAATTCATGATAGTAAATAGTCTTCATGATGTTTTTTATGTAATTTCTTAGTAATCCGGTGTAAAATAATCATTGACAAAGTGTAAAAATTACATTCTGCTGTAATTATATATAAAATTAATAATATTATTAAAATTTTATAAAAATCACGCATCACGCATATTATATATGCGGGCTAACAGATAAGATAAATAATTTATAAAATGGAATCTATAGGATAAAAAAATTCTTAGGAAACAAGTAAAGTGGCATAATTAGGAATATCACACTAAATAATCAAAGGTATTTAAACAATTGTAGCAACCCAAGTATTTCGGGGAAGTCCGCACGTTATTTAGATTAGTACAGAGTTGTTTAATCTTTCCCGCCTCACGGATACATCTTTGAATTCGAGCCAGACTACGCCTGCGCGGAGGCGATGATACAAGTCTTTAGTCTCATTTTGTATAACGTTTCGGTTAAGTTTCGGTATTGTTGTTTAAAGTTAGTTATAGTCACTGTTTTATGTTTGTAGTGTAATAGTTTTGTTTTAGTCAACGCATAGTATACGAAGTTCTGCCCAAACTATTTCTTTTATTTCGGGAAACCGAACCCATTATTTTGTCACCCACCAACGTGTTATTGGAGCCCATCGTGACTGATATTAGCGCTCCACCGTGCCATTGACACCCACCGTAATACAATTCTATACTCTTAAATATTTTTTTAAACATATCTTTTTAATCAGAGATATGTAGAGAACATAAATTTAAAAAAAACGTATATAAATTATCACTAAATAGTCTGTGGTATACGATTTTAATCTGTGAAGTATCAGATCTAAAATAAATATAGATTATTGCCATGAAAAAAAAGGCGGGAACCTTCGTATGAAAAAGGCGCGTTGCAAAACTATAATTTTTATATTGTACTTTTAACTACTTCAATTATTTCTAATCAGTGTATTTTCAAAATTATAAGTTGCTATAAAGTTGGAAAAACTGTTTTGACTCTTCCCCAAAATGGGGAAGGGTGCTAAAAGACGCAAGCAGGATTTGCCAGCGTCAGAAGCTGAGCCGCCCGATTCATCGGATTCGGAATCTTCAGAACAAAATAGAAGAGATGCAGCCGACAAATATAAAATCTTCAAGATGCCTGGATATTCCAGAAAATATCCTGAAAATTCAGATAAGAAAGAATTTATAGTATTCCTTGCACACACTGACGATAAAACACCATTCTCGGACAAAGATAGACTAGCTCTTTCCAAAGCTTTGCGGGATCATTGCGTATCGGGTATCATGCATTTGAGGCCCATCAACCGCTTTAAAGTTGGTATTACATTCGATGTTTCTAATAATGCCAATGTATTTCTTACAAATATTAATCTTCAAAATGAGCTTTCTTTAAAAGCATCAATTCCAGCGGCTGACACCGAGGTAACTGGAGTACTTACTTCAGTTCCCGTAGAGCTGTCAAATAAAACCATATTCTCTTTAATTGGTAGTTCTAGAAATGTTATACAAGTAAGGCGATTCATGCGCAGAGTAAGAGGTGAAGGTGGTGAGATCTCTTTTCAACCAACTCAAACTGTAGCAGTAACTTTTGCTTCCACACAGCTCCCAGAGCATGTATATTTGGATTCATGGCGACATGAAGTTAATGTTTATATACCACCAGTCAAACAATGTTTAAAATGTTTACGTTATGGTCACATTGCAAAATTTTGTCGCAATGCTGATGTTTGCTCAATCTGTACAGAAAATCATAATTTTAAAATTTGTAACAAGGACAAAAATGCTCCAAAATGTGCAAATTGTCAAGGAAATCACATTGCCATTTCATCTACATGCCCAATTAAAAAACAAAAAATTGAAGAAAACAAAATTAAGTCCCACTCTGTTAAATATTCAGATCTTTTTAACAATGCAGCCTTTCCTTATATTAATTCTAAGGGTATAGAGGTTCAATTAAGTAAACTATGTAAATCTGATATTTTTATGAATTTATTGGTAGAGGCATTAACAAAAATAGTAAGTAATAAAAACAATATTCCCATAAATTCAGGATCCATTCGAGAAATTATTCAGCAAACCATAAATAAGAAACAAACTTCTAGTAATCATTAATTTATGGATAATTTAAATATTTTTCAATGGAACGCACAGAGTATTTTAAGTAATAAGCTTAGTTTAACTCGTTTTTTATATGCTTCCCAAAAATATGCTTTTTAATAGCTTATGCCAAAATGCTTCAAAAATATCACAAAAGCCTTTCTTCTTATTACTAGAATTTCCTAGCATAATTCTTCTTTTTAAAAACCTTAATATTTTTCGATTAAATGCAGTTTTACCTTGTTATCAAGGTAGTTTTATAAGTAAATTCCCTTCTATGAATATTGTCATAGATCACACCTTATCTACAAAAGAACATGTTTATGTTAAACTTTCACACTGGCATGATCACAAGTTTATTTATACTGATGGTTCTAAGAACTCAGACTCTTCTTCATTTGCTATATATGACTCATCTCAAAATAATGGGTTTGGTTACAGACTAGAAAAACATGCAAGTATTTTTACAGCTGAAGCAGCTGCTATTCTGTTTGCTCTTAAGTACATAAAAAAATCATATCCTTCATCTAATAAATGGGTTATAGTTAGTGATAGCATGAGTGTACTTAAAAATTTACAAAACAACAAGTTGCATGCTAACACTAATTATCTTATTTACAGTATAAAAGAAATATGGATTGAGCTTACACAGTTAGACATTCAAATTACTTTTATTTGGATACCATCTCATGTTGGAGTTGTTGGAAATGAAAGAGTAGATTATTTAGCTAAAGCAATTGTTAATTCTATAAATGTTACTACAGATTCGGAAATTAGTGATAATAGTATTACTTTGCCGTTTACAGACATTGTCTATAATTTAAAACAGCGTATGTGTAAGAAATGGGCTAAACATTGGTATAATTTTTCTGAAGTTTTAAATAAGGGCCGCTGGTATGCTTCTCTAGACATCAAAGTCAATAGTTCTCCTTGGTTTTACAAAACTCGAAATTATTCTAATAGAAAATTCTATGCAATCATGAGTAGATTGCGTTTTGGTCATTGTCGTCTTAACTTCCATCTTCACCGCATAAAATTATCGAACTCATCGCTGTGTGATTATTGCGGAACTCATACAAACTATACAACACATCTTCTTCGAATGCCCATCTTTCGGCATTCAGCGCCTTGTGCTGATCGATGAGCTTATTCAATCTTATGGTACTAGTGACTTGGTCCCGCGTCATATAACGGATTTATTAATGAATCCATCGGTTTATTATTACCTTTATAGGTTTATTTCATGCACTGTAAAAGACTTGTAAATATAGTGTATAATCATATTATATTCTATGATCTATCATCTATGGTTGTAAAACATCTTCAGAAACTGAAGATATACCCGTTCTGAGCTTTGACTTTAATTACTGACCATGACAATTTACAAGGACAGAGGACATTCAAGGATAATGAGAACATGCAAGGATAATGAGAACATGATAATTTACTACGTGAATTAAACTAATGAAGAATATTATAACCAATTTGAAGACAAATACAATATAAAAATAAGGAAAAATAATTATTTACGCAAGACAAAATTATTGGATATGACTTCAAAGATTTAATAAGTGAATATGAAAAAGTTAAAAATGAAAGAAGAATATACTAAAGACGAAAACTCATTTTATTATTATGGACAATTGACAAGGCGGTATGGTCAACGACCTTAGCCTGCTCGTTTAGAAACGGGCGAGTGGAAAAAAAAAAAAAAAAAAAAAAGATTATTGCCATATGTTTGTCAATTGCAATTTGCCGCCAAAAACCAAATAAGTGTCAACATTCAACTGTCAATTTACATTTTACAAAAATATGTCCCTCCGCGAATTAAATATAACCAAAGTTTTACTTTTATAGTATTTTACTGGTTATATAAACTTTTCCACTAACTTATGTACTATCATTAGTTGATATTATTGTCATATTTTTATAAACTTAATTAATATGTCGCTTCTTGAAGATATATTTTTGCAAGATGAGGCAAACGAGGCCCAGGAGTTAGAAAGGATTATAGAAGGCGATGAATACGACGAAAGAGTTAATCCGCGTTCAGATAGTGACAATAATAGTGAACGGGAAAATGAAGCAGGTTGTTAATACATTCATTTATAAATTATTAGCTTATTGAGCGAAATGGATTACTACAATGTTTTCCCGTTGAAATCTGGATTGCATGCATAAAATTTTGGTATATTTCTTTGGGCTCGACCTTGGAATCAAACTCAAATATTTTTTATATAATTCTTTTTACTTTTATCTCTGCTGTACAGTAATGTTTTTTTAAAACGTATCTTAAGAAAGCGCATAATAGCACTGTTTTTGAGTTAAGGTGGAGGCAAACGCGCCTTTTCAAGGATATGCCAGTAAAAACAGGCATCAATTGGTTTATATTTAATAAGGTTATACTGCCCTATCTGGAGAATAAAGTTACATTTCCTGTGCTTATTCATGGTACATGTGCTTTACAGTGTAAAGCTGTCCTGCAAGCTCACCCCTGTAAGTGACGTGCTAAAAGCTATAAGTGCTAACAAAACATTTTTGAAAAAAATTACCAATCATGTCCACTGAGTAACATCATCATCTTCCTGCCCTTATCCCACTCTAAGTGGGGTCGGCACAACATGTTATAAACATACTGTCACATGATTTGGCTGCATTTTTACGACCGACCGTCTGCCTGACGTCAACTTACCTCAGTGGTATTTTACGACACCTCAGTAAGAAGGGTGGTCTATTCCACTAAACCGGATACCACACGGTGGGTCAACTTACCTTAGCCGCCTTATAAAACACCTTGGTAAGAAATGAGGGTGGTCTATTCTACTCAGCCGGATACCACACTGCGTCATGTTCACTGAGTAACCACATATCTTTATGGTTCTTATCACATGTAATTACTTTTTACATTTACTGTTTGCTTTAGAGGAAGACAAAAGGAGGGTAGATCCCACATCAGCTAAAACCAGACGGGTGATTAAAAATCCTAGATTCATATTGAATCCAGCTAGATTAACTGGACCCAGAGGAATTCAGGTGATACCAGAACATTTCAAGGATTTCAAGTTTAGAGGTGAGCAATTTATTTGAGGAAGCACATATTATATCTCAGAATTTATATAATAATAACATCACCTGAAATCCACCATTTTTGGCAATTAAATTTCATTTTGAGACTGTAAATGAAAATTCCTTGAAGAGTCCTATTTTCTGTATCCCACACTTAATCACCTTTGCTATCATTTTGTGTGGAGATAGAAGGGCTGGTTACTAGAACCTTCTTCCATATGCTGTGAGCACTACATGGGTTCCTCAACGTTCACCAGAACCCACTTATAACAGTGGCTTCCACTTACATCCCTGTTAGGTCGACTCACCGAAAACATAAGCGTCCAAAAAGCGTCCTGTATGACGCTGACGATCAATTAACGATTGCAAACACACATATAATACACGCAAACAGCGTCTTCGCCGGCGAAGACGAGGTCCTAGTTTTCTGACGTCGGTCGGCCGTGGCTTCTCGCTTCACACTCCCGACACCATAATGACTAATCGTCATTCTTTTAGCCCTCCACTACACATCACTAAGCCGTGCCTCACAGGAGGCACCCTTAGGACGACGATCCCCGACGCTAGTAGAGCCTCTGCGCTCTACTCTCCGCATTTCGCAACTTCGGCGATGCTTCTGCGCTCACCCGTCCCGCCCGGTGACGCTGTAAAAGCCGTTAGGGCTAACAGCATATAGTCAATTTCGAAAGAAAAAAAACGGTTCCACAAGGCAATTAAAAAAATTTCAACAAAGGCAGTCCTTCAATTGAAGTCTTTATGTTAAAAAAGAGGAAAATATTTTTATTAAAAGATTTAAACTATCATATCAATTTTTTTAAGCTAATATTATAAATGAGAAGGCTGACTTTCTGACTGTGACACTTTCATGACTAATGCGTTAGACTAATATTGATTAAATTTATTCAGTTTATATACCATATTAACATATGGAACAAACTTTTTCTTCGAAACTACGAATAAAATAATAATGATATTACTGAAGGTATTTTAACACTAAATTTGATGTGAATGAGCTCGGTGGTACCACTTATATGCTATAATTACAGGCAAAGGCCACGAAAAGGAGGACTTAAATTTGGTTTTAAAGAAGCTGGAGCATTGGGCGTACAGATTATATCCTAAGTTTCAGTTTGAAGACTGTCTTAAGAAGATAGAAACACTTGGCAAGAAGAGGCCTGTTATGGTAAGAGGACAAATTTATATTTTAAGTTAAGACTGTTGAAAGCCTGTGGACGATTATATGAACTTTAAATATATGTGGATTTTATTACCACACTAGAAAGTAAGTAGGTGTGATAATTATTTTAATAAAATGGTAAAGATTAATTGTTAAAATTCAAGCTTAACTATTCAATGTTATTAAATAAAGTTTTGGTTTTAATATAAATATCTGGGTGACAGAGCCTTGCTTGGTAATTTTTTTCAAAAACAAACTTTAAAAAAATATATAATTATTTAATTGGGGATCGATCCTATTTATATACATTTCTCGAGGCTGCCCGTTCCCCGAATAAGCTATGTTGACTTGACAGTTCATGACAAAAATTCAATCCAATATAAATTTTAGTATTTTTTATGACCAAAAACAGGGATAAAACGAATTGTTTTAAAAATAAAACCTAGCTACTTCGATTTTTCTCTCCCACATGCTGAAAAACGTTAAAACCGCTATCGAGATTTCGAAAATATATATATATATATATATATATATACATACAAGATACTCTTATACCCAGAATTCTCTAGAGATATGGAGGTTTCCCCACAATGTTTTCACCGAAAAGTGTGTGATTAATTGCAATTATCAATTACACAAGTTTGAACAGAAAAATTCATTAATGCCTGCCTGGGGTATGAACCCTTAAAAGAGTAGCAAGGTCTCACCGATGAGCTATCACAGCTTGGTGTCATTAGTAAATTATTTACAGGTGCATCTACAGAAGATCCGGACAGATCAATACCTGTCAGAAGATGTTGTAGTACAGAAGGATTCAAGTGACGATGACCTTCCAACAGAAGATGCACCTCCTGAAGACGAGTTTGACAAGTTATTGCAGCAACAGATTGAGTTAGTGCGCTCCACTCCAGCACCGAGCTCTGTCAAAAAGGGAATGGACAGTGCTAGAAAGGAAAACTTGTAAGACAATACCAATATATTTGAATACATACATCGTTCTGCCCTTATTCCTAAGTGGAGTCAGTACATCATGTGATAAACATGTCACATGATTTACTATGTATTTTACAACCAGCCACCTGCCTGACGTCAACTTGCCTTTTGTATCTCACGACACCTCGGCAAGAAAGAGGGTAGTTTATTCTACTCAACCGGTTACCACAAGGTGTGTAAACTTACCTTAGTCGTCTTTTACGACATCTTGGTTATTGAGAGTGGTCTATTCTACTAAGCCGATTACACATGGTGGGTCGACTTACCTTAGTCGCCTTTTACAACACCTCGGTTAATGAGGGTGGTCTATTATATTCAGGCAGGATACCACACGACTTACTAATATATTTGTATATAATATAATAATATTAGTTGCATTTATAGGGCTTTGTGAAGGTAGATAATGCAAAAGCAATGATAACATTTTTTTCCTATAATCTTCAATATAATTTATTTATTTGATTCTTTACTCTCCATCTGTTTGAATTTGAACAACTATTTCATAAATATTATAATATGTAGTTAAACTTAATTTTATTTTCCAGAACACTATTGCCTAAAGCGACATCCTCGCCATCTATTAGTGAGGAACAAAGAGAAAGGATTCTGAAAAGCAGAAAGCTTGCAGAAGAAAGAAGAATTGCTAGGCTGAAAAATTCTAAATTTAATATTCCCACATTACAAAATTGTGATACTATAACAAATACAATAAATGATAATTCAAAATCTGTTAAAGTGTCTGATGAAGAAGGTCTTAGCGGTAAAGGACTAAAAAGAGTAAATAGAACAACTGTTATTGAAAGCTCTGATGAGGAAGAAATTGTATTGAATGAACCTATAACAGTAGATGTTCATAAAAATCTTAGTAATGCTAACAATCAGACGAATTTTACAAGAAAAGACTAAATTGATAATAAAAATACAAATAATGATATAGAAAATATAAAAGACTTGGAAGAAATTAAAGGTAGTGAAGACATAAGGATTATTTCAACGGAAAATAATGCTAAGGAAATTGACAATTCAGAAAATATTTGTGAAGAAAATGATAATATAGAAATTATTGTAACTGATAATGAAAAAAACAATTATGAAGTTTTTCAAGGAATAACGGATAAAGGTTCTCTTGATAGTGGTGTTGAAAAAATTGCTGATGAAAATCTAACTGAAGTACATATTGTAGATAAAGACCTTGAGAAAACTGATGATGCAGTAGATATAATCGAAAAAGAAGTTGATAAGGACATTGATGATTTGATGGATGTTGATTTTAATGATGATTTTTAATGTGTGTGTAAAAGAGAATTTCTGCTTTTTTATTGTGTAACATCCTCCTGCCCTTATCCCACTCTTAAGTGGGGTCGCAACATGTTATAAACATGATGATGTTATGAACATGTTGTTACATGATTTGGCTGCGTTTTTACGACCGGCCGCTTGCCTGACGTCAACTTACCTTAGTCGTATTTTACGACACCTCGGTAAGAAAGAGGGTGGTCTATTCTACTAAACCAGATACCACACGGTGGGTCAACTTACCTTAGTCGCCTTTTACGACACCTCGGTAAGAAATGAGGTTGGTTTATTCTACTCAGCCGGATACCACACGGCGGGTCGTCTTACCTTAGTCGCCTTTTACGACACCTCTGTAAGAAACGAGGGTTGTACTATTCTATTCAGCCGGATACCACACGGTGTTTTTTATTATTATTGTGTAACAATGTTAAATTAAATTTCGTCATTCATATACCTATTCGCCTTATGAATATGATTTTACTACAATTTATAAAACAAAGTTCCCGTAGAGCATACGCGTAAGCATAGCCGTGATAATTTCGCTTATATCCCTAGAATTCTCCAGATATGCAGGTTTCCTCACAATTTTTTCCATCGTCAAAAAGCGTATGATAAATTACAAATATAAGTTTATATAGAAAAACCTGACTATCTGGAGCTTAAATACGTGACCTCCACTCCAAAGAGTCACAAGGTGTCATCACTCAGTTCGGAATTGCTTTTACTGATAGAAGTTACCATTAAACGCTGCTTTTCAAAATACTATTTTTATAACTTATTTATTTACTTATTTACATTTTCTCATTGCTATCTTGATCAGGGTTGGGGTGTTATTAAATCAATGCTGTAAGGGCGAAAATGTTGAATATATTTAAACATAATTTTGAAACCAAACTTTTTGTGTTAATCTTAAGTATAGCCAACGCAAAAATGTATAAAACAATAAAACTCTCGTTAAATATGTATAATTTATTCACAAGAATGCAAACAAAACCAAAACCTATCACAGTACAATGATTTCATCCAGCATGGTCTGCTATAAACTATTTAACCACACCAAGTGTTACAAAATGCAAAATTTGTATGGCTTATCTATGACCCGAGTGAGTCGATTGATGGCATACGAGAAACTAGACTTGTTTGTCTATGGTTCACTTAGCTGACAGCTCTTAATCTTTAGCCATCTTTCTTTATCATTGAAGAAAGGCTTCGCTTGTTTATTTCTTTTTTAATTCCTGTCTAAGTTTCCAAGTGATAGTTTAGGACACAAGCAGATAATGATTGACGTATCTGTATTTATAACTAATAAAAACCAAATTAATTTGTATTTTTTTTAATATTTAACTTGGTATCCCATAAACTTTTGTTATACAAGCCTGTGATTGTGAAATAACGATATTTAAGTCTATTCATATAATTGTCATGAGTGTCAGTTGAGCAAAGTATTAAAATACAAAAAAATACCATAGAATTATCATACTAAAGAAGGGAAGTCAGCCTAAAGTGTGCCATATTACAATAAATATAAATAAGGAGAAAGCAAAAGTAATAATAAAACTATTTTGCTATAATCCGCAATGAAGTAAAATAGAATGTTATATAATGCTAAGTGAAGAGTGTACATCCGTTTTCATACCTGATACGTGCAGGATTCGTGAAAACACATGCACAAACCTCCACCACCGCCACGAATACATAAGCACGTCCACGACAAAATCGCAAATCGCTTGCGATTTTGTCTTGGAGTCTAGATAGACTCCATCATCATCAGGAGATCCTGATGATGCTTCGGTGAAGCATATTAATTATATAATAGCATTAATAATAACCAATTTATGAGCCATAGACAGCCCTAACTGAGTGTCGCAATAAATAATAATAGAGAGAAGATATACTTTGCCTAATCCCATAAAAAAACAGAAGATAAGTCTTGTTTATCTCTTTTGTCTATGGACACATTTTAGGGTTGCTCCTCTATATATAACTATGAAAAATACTCCCGATAAATTTCATCGTCGATAAAAAATTTACTAATTGTTGAATTAAAAAGCATTCTTTAAGTTTCCCGTAGTTAAAAATATATCTATCATTATTAATTTAATTATGACTAATTTCTTTTAAAGAAAAAATGCTAAAAGTTAAGAAAATTAGAGTTGAACGTTTAAAATCCGTTTTTATAAAAAGCCCAACTATAAGAACGTATAACGATTGAGAATAATAGTGTTGATTGTTTCTTTAGAAGCGTAACGACCAATAATATATTTACATTATAAAACATTTCTCTATACATTTTTGTATCAAGCAACAATTTGTTGAAACACTACACAAAAAACTAGTTGTAGCGAAATAAAACTAATACAAAATTAAGGCATCAGTTAAATCGTATTTTTTATAATTAAAAGCCTAAGAGACATTAAAACATAACATTTCAAAAAGTACATTATTTAAGCTTTAATTTTTTTGACTGTTACATTGTGCATTCTATATTACAAAATACTTGTTTAACTGGCAAAAAGTATTTATAACAAGTATTTATTTGGTAATTAATAATCCAATTCGAACAGGTTAATTTCTTTAAAACAAATTTCAATAAGATTTACTTGTTTATGGTATATTTTAAATTTTATAAGATTTATATGTCTATGGTTGTAAATTTCTCTATGGTACATAAATCCCCAAATAAAGCATCGAATATTAAAGTATTTTATAATTTTGTGATTTCGATCAATATAAAGACACTATCGATTATTTTAGATAGTTTTCGTGTGCTGTGTAATGTTTTGTGTAGTGTTTCGGGTAAAACCTTCAACTCAAACTCAAAACACGAACTTATACTGTCCGGACTAACTGGTGGTAAAATTGCTTGTTATTATTAACTATAACAAATAAACGTAGTAACGTTACATTGTAGGTAACAGGATTTCTTTCCCACACGCCGTAGACCAGAAATTTTGGGTATCGACTTTTTCTTGTTACCCGTTACTTTCTACTACTAAACTTTCCGTTACTAAGCGCTTTAATATAGCTTAGACCTCTTAGGATTTAGAGGTCCGCATTCTTAAAAGGTGTATTAAAAAATGTATTCAAACACGAGTCTAAAATGATAATACTGCTCAGTCGACATTTCGCATTGGGATGTGACTTGGAGTAAAGAAATTAATTTTTAAATTAATCGATTTTGTCCTTTATAATAAATCGATGTAAAAAATCGGTTAATTCGTATCAAAATAATCGATTAATAATAATCGGTTTTTTTTACTGAGTCTTTGAAAAGTTGCCGTTTTCTAATATTAATTAGAATAAAGGCTAATAAAAGTGGACAACTAACGATAAATAATAACAGATGCGCTGTTTGTGAAATTAGATTAAAATGTGTAGTTTGGCTACATTGATTTCATCCAATGCCATCTAATCTTGAAAAACAAGAAAAAAGAGTAAAAAAAGAAAAAGAGGACGATTAAAATAATCGATTTTAAAAAATCCATTTTTATGTAAAAAAAAATTGATTAATATAAAAATCGATTATTTTTAACATCGCTAATTTCGCGGTTATCAAGGATATATTAAAACGATCACTAGATGGCGTCTTGACTTGCTTCTAAAATATAAAACGGTACCACCAGTCAGTTCGGATAAAACCATAATATCAGTGCATCCGTTAATCTAAACTATCACAAAATAAATTATATACAAATAATATTTGGTTTAGCATCAGTACATTCACTCAATGGCGGCTCATTTGGCGAACACAAACTGTCCATTTCATTAAGTTTCAACGGGCGACTGTCCATTACATCAACATTCTTATAAAAAAAAAACTTCCCGTTAAATATTTCCGCTATAACAACAAATATGCGAACCCGGCTATCGATATTAAAAACATTTTCCTTAACATTTCAAAAATGTTGCAAGTAAAGGGAAATTGGCTTATTTGAAGGGAGTTTCCCACTTCTTATATTTAAATATCACTTTTTCACCAAACTCAATGGGAATATCAAATAACATAATTTAATATTCATATTTTGTAACGATAATTAATAATGTAATGTTATCTACATATCCCGCATGAATAATTTATTCTTTAACAAGATTTCCTTTACAACTTAAACGATTTATATAGATTCCGATATTAACTATCACGTAACTAATAATGTAAAAAATAGCCGTTACTTCCATAATACAACAGTAATGACCATATATTTATTATTTATTTACCTTTTGTATTATATAACGTTAAAATCCTTATCACCTGATAATATTATTTTCCCGTATTAATTTTATATCACGTAATAATAAAATAATTTATTAGAAACAATGATTCGGTTACAATTTTAACCATCATTAAGGTTGCCACTGTTAATAGCGACGACACATTAAATCCGTTATAAGTGACGATAATTTTTTGTAAAAAAATGATAATTCCATTGTAACTTTTCCATTATTGCATTATAATCAATCTCGTAACGTTAAATTACCTGACTGATTAATAAAATATTGATTGATGATAATTTATTATCTGTAAAAGATATACGTCAAAATAGACGCCAAATCAGCCGCCATTATTTAATACGCATCAATTACCAAAATAATTTTAAAACCCATTAAAATTTCAATACCTCACCACGATTTTCAGACTACCCTCGCCGTATTATAAATAATGTTGCTATTTATCATTGCTATAACCACAATAACTACAATCATATTCATTGTTGCCACTTTATGATATATTTTACCCCATTTTTAGGGTAGTCTTGCCTCAATAGTGGCAACATATCCAATGTTGCCACTTTACGATATAATTATTGTACCCCATTTTTAGGGTAGTCTTGCCAAGATTAAAATCACACTGGGTTAAATATAGCTATATTATATTTAAATTAATTTAATATGGATTCAAAAATAACCTAATTATCTATACTGGTCTGAAGATCACAAAGCGTTACTTTTAGTTAGTTTCCGGTATTAACGACGCGAAAAACGATGTGAATATCATCCAAGTGACTGCAAATAACGATTGCTGGTTTTCGTTATCGTTGTTTAACGGCTCGTTGTTCGGCCTTGCGGTCTCGCTATTCTGGTTTTCGTTGTTTTGTGGCTCGTCGCGACGGACGTTGCGTTGCTGTTGATTGTTGCCAAGATTCAATTGGAGGTCGCGGAAGAAACCGATTTGATATCTGGAATGGATAAAAAATATAAAAAATTATATAATTATATAATTAAAATAAATAATAGCTTTATTTTGTAATGAAAATACGTTTATTGCAATATCTTCTTGAAATATATACTTCCAAATTAATTTGAGAAAATATTTCAAATTTTAAATCTGATTTAAAATTAAAAAAAAACAGTTAACTTTCTGTAAAAAAAACATTTCATTTATTATTTTATAATAATGCCGCCGTCAACTTAACTTAGTCGCCTTTTACGACGCCTCGGTAAGAAATGAGGGTGGTCTATTCTACTGAAGAAAGACACCAAAGAAAATGATATACTATTATGTATAGTGATATACTATTATGTAAAATGATATACTATTATATATATATTAGAAAATGATAACTTAACTTTTTACCTTGATTGTAATAATTTATATTATTTTTTTTATAATGCAATATTTTGTATTTTTTTTAATAAGGTCACTATTTATTTATTTAATCGTATCCCACTATGTCGGAAAAAAAAAGTTCTATCAATGAATAATAATAAGAATGTCAAATACAATATAATATATTAATGTTCATAGATTTTTATGTCAAAATTGGGAATTAATTAAATATTTTTTTATTTATTAATCAATGTTCAAGTTTTTCAATCAGTTGGTGAACGACGATAAGTTCACTATAAAGGTATATGAATTAAAAATGTTTGATACTTACAGATAACCTGCTGCAGCTACCAGCATGACCACTAGCAACCTCGCCGGGCTCCCGTATAACCAGAACAATGACATCAGTATACCGAACCGCGAGGCAGCATACAGATGGTCGAGCCAGTCCCGCGGCTGGCCCTCCTCGGCTTCCGCTTCCGGCGGCTGGGCGGGCGGCTGAGGCGGCGCTTCCACTGGGGGCGGGGTTACTGGGGTCTCAGCCAGGGTTTGTCTCCTGGAAACCACGATACCGAAGTGTTATTAGCTAGCATATATATAGCATAGCTAGAATATGGCATATACTGGGGTAGCATGTGATATATAATAATAAATAATAATAAATAAATATATGGGACACTTACACACACGGTTGTCCGTCTCCAAAGTAAGTAACTTAATACTTGTGTTATGGTAGACAGACAACTGGTGAATATATACTTATATAGTTTTTAAATACATACTTAGATACATATATACACCCAGGCTCAAAGACCAACAAATTCATTTATAGAAAATGTTGGCCCTAGGCGGGAATCGAACCCGCGACCCGCGAAGCTGAAGGCAGGATCACTACCCACTGCGCCAACGGGCCAGTCGATATACCGGGGTAGCATGTAGCATATACAGGCCTAGCATGTGGCATATACCGGGTAAGCATGCGACATATACCGAGCTAACATGAAGCATTTACCGGGCTAAAATATAGCATATACCGGGGTAACACGTGGCATATATCGGGCTAACATGTGGCATATACCGAGCTAACATGTGGCATACACCGGGGTAGTATGTGGCATACATCTGCCTAGCATGTGGCATACGTATATACCGGAATAGCATGTGGCTCATCTCGGGCTAGCATACTGGATATACCGGACTAACATGTGGCATATACCGAGCTAGAATGTGGCATATACCGAACTAGCATGTGGCATACATCTGGCTGTTCTTCGACAGACAGACAACTTTTGGTGACTTCCTACTAATATCATAAATGCGAAATTTTGTGAGTATACATAAAAAAAATAAATAAATAAATAAAATAAAATAAAATAAAAATATAAAGAATTATAAAACGATAGGTGATGTATACAATAGACAAAGCAGGAACCGACATAAGCTTGCGGCTCCTGCTTTGCGCCTTGCAAAAGTGCGTAACTCGTTTGTGGGTTTTGGTATAAGATTCTATAATAAAATTCCGCAATCAATTTCAGCACTGCCATTACAGCAGTTTAAAAACACTGTTAAAAAGAGGTTGATACATAAAGCCTACTATACTCTTGAAGATTATTTAGAAGATAAGAATGTGTGGATATAGCTCTCTTTGAACCTGTACAAGACAGTAACGACTGAATGTAAATAATATTAAGAATTATATTTTTAAAAGAGCAACCGCCGAGTTTCTTGCTGGCTCTTCTCGGTAGGAACAGCTTTCCGAACCAGCAGTAGAGTTGACGATTCAAAAGCACTTGTTTACAAGTTTATTTGAATAAAGAATATTTTGAATTTTGATTTTTTTTTGAATTTTATGGAATGTATGTTTGTCACTCTTTCACGACAAATCCGCCGAACCAATATCGATGAAATATGGCACAATTATTCCTTATACATCGGAATAACATATAGGCTATAGAAATCCTGTTAATTCTACAGGAATAGGATGACATTGGAAAGCGCTATCCATATCCGCTATCTATTGGAAAGTCCACGCGAACAAATTCACGGGTAAAAGCTAGTTGTTTTATAATAACTATAGATGGTGTGGAATGTTAGGAAGATCTTTATTTCATCATCTTCCTGCTCTTATCGCACTCTAAGTGGGGTCGGCACAACATGTTATAAATATGTTACATGATTTAGCTGCGTTTTTACGACCGGCCGCCTGCCTGACATCAACTTACTTTAGTCGTATTTTACGACACCTCGGTAAGAGAGAGCGTGGTCTATTTTGCTAAACCGGATACCACACGGTGGGTCAATTTACTTTAGTCGCCTTTTACGACACCTCGGTAAGAAATGAGGTTGGTCTATTCTACTCAGCCGGATACCAGAACGCGGGTCGTCTTGCCTTAGTCGCCTTTTATGACACCTCGGTAAGAAATGAGGGTGGTACTATTCTATTCAGTCGGATACCACACGGCATATAGGCAGATCTTTATTTATAAAAAAGAAATGCATGTAGAGCAAATACCTATATATATCACGTTTAAGATTTTCTCGAACATTCGAGCCTCAGTAATTGTCATGTACATTGTAATAACAATGTTATCGCTATGACGCTACCATATATTTATCAGAGGCATTGAGCGTAGTGACTATAGATTAAATTCTGCTCCGATTGAATCTATGTTAGTCGATGTAGCGATTTCATTTATATTACTACACCTTTATGTATATACTAGCAATCGCCAGCGGTTCCGCCCGCGTGGAAAGATTGCAACCGTATTTTGATAGATTTTAACCTTAAAAGCTAGACATGCTGTCGCGGACTTTTATTTAGAACTTTTATAGGGGAACAATTTTGTAATACATGATTTTTTAATAACTATCACCGTTTACTCAGAACACGCAAGGAAAGCTTTAAATTTTGCGGTTTTCGTAATATTTTTATTGCTGCTCTTCTCTTATTAATCTTAGCGTGATGTTATATAGCCTATAGCCTTCCTCAGTAAATGGACTATATTACAATGAAAGAATTATTCAAATCGTTCCTGAGATTAACGTTCAAACTCTTCAGCTTTTTATATTAGTATAGATTTATAATTTTACTTTTTTCAAATTTTCTCTTTTGGCATATCATAGAATTAGACGTTACGTTGCGGAGATCTATATAAAAAAGAAATGATAATATTATTTTACTATAATCTGTAATGTTAGCGTGATGTTATATATATCCTATAGCCTTCCTCGATAAATGGACTATATTACACTGAAAGAATTTTTCAAATCGGTCCAGTAGTTCCTGAGATTACGCGTCCAAACAAACAAACTCTTCAGCTTTATATATTAGTATAGATATACAAGATTAACTAATTTGAATATTAAAGAGATATCGGGAGAGAAACTCACATATTGTTGTAATGTTGCATATACTGTATATACGCCTGTTGGACCATCAACACATGGTTGGCCATGGATGCTGGATCGTTGGGCACAGGGAGGTAAGGTTGGCCAACATTGAAATTGGGATAAGGCGGAACCCTCCCATAGTTCAGGTAAGAATTCAAGTAATTCTGCATCTCAACTGTGTGGTTCTGATCGTTCTGCCGCGTTTCCGGCCGTGACGCAGTTTCCGGACGCTGGACCGCCTCTGCGACGTTCCTTTGCCTGAGCCCATCTGTTTTTGGCATCTCTTGTTTGTTCTGCATTTTGTTAGAACAAACCAAGTGCATAGTATGCGCTATTTGACTCTCGTAGTTCCTTAGAACATCCTTCAGTATTGTGTTGTCGTCTAAAAGTTGGCCGGAATATATTATTTTTTGATCGTCTTCGCTCTGAAACAAATAAATATATGGGACAATTAAACGGCCGTACGTCCCCGAGCCGCGTACATAGCGAGACGTGCGTCGCGAATAGTTCGACACACATGAGGCATGTGCGATGAACCATGTAATAAGTAAAACAAAAGTAATAATAAAATTATTTTGCTATAATCCGCGATGAAGTAAAATAGAAAATATATATAATGCTAAATGTAGAGTGGACAATCGGTTATCATGCCTGATACATGCAGGATACGTAAAAACACATGCACAAACCTCCACCACCCCCAACACAATACACAAGCACTACATAGGTTCACTATCACAAATTCAACAATCTTGAAACAAGCTTGTTGTACACTTGTTTGCAGGCAAAATAAAATAAATGGTGGGGTTGAACCGATTAGTATATAAATAAGCTTATTTGGGTATTGCTTCGCTTTGCGATTTTGGTCGTGGAGTCTATCTCCTGATGATGCTTCGGTTGCGGGGCGAAACGATTGTTGAGTTTGTGATAGTGAACGTATATAGTGCTTGTGTATTGTGGTGGCGGTGGTGGAGGTTTGTGCATGTGTTTTTACGAATCCTGCATGTATCAGGTATGATAACCGATTGTCCACTCTACATTTAGCATTATATATATTTTCTATTTTACTTCATCGCGGATTATAGCAAAATAATTTTATTATTACTTTTGTATTATGGATCTCAGCAAAGTAACACCTTATTCTATAAATCATGTTAAAAACTAAAAACAAAGTTTTAATTTTTGTAAAATTATATACAATAAAATGATACAACTACAACTTAATATTGGTAAAAAATAGTTCTTTTTAATTGAAAACTAATCGTTAACACTGACCTAAACTGTTATTAATGGGAAATATATAACTAAATTGTGCCATTGTTTCTTTAACGGCCAATTAAATAAGTTCGAGATATCGATCGTCATAAAATCTATACTAATATATAAAGGTGAAGAGTTTGTTTGTTTGAACGGGCTAATCTCAGGAACTACTGGACTGATTTAAAGTTCAATTCTTTGAGTGTAAGAGAGTCCATTTATCGAGGAAGGCTATAGGCTATAGCCTATATATACATAAATCATTTTACGCAATTGAAGATTATTTGAATGATAAAAATAAATAAAAAATATATGGGACACATACACACACGGTCATCCATCCCCAAAGTAAGTAACTCAATACTTGTGTTATGGTAGACAGACAACTGGTGAATATATACTTATATATTTTTTAAATACATATTTGAACACAAATATACACCCAGGCTCAAAGACCAACAAATTAATTTATAGAAAATGTTGGCCTTCGGCGGTAATCGAATCCGCGACCCGTGGAGCTAAAGACAGGGTCACTACCCACTGCGCCAACGGGCTAATCGTAAAATGCTGGGATTTGAAAATTCTTTCAGCTTCATACAAGACTGAAGAATGTAAATTGAAAATGTTTAAAAGATTGACCACCGAGTTTATTGCTGGTTCTTCTCGGTAAGAGCAACATTACAAACCAGTCATAGCTTCGTTAAATGATCCTTGAAGATATAAAAGTGCTTGTAATAAACCAGGTATATAGGCTTTAATTGAAATTATTTCCATCATTATTGCTGGAGCAGATTAGCTGTGAAGGGTGACAGACAAACATATCTTTGGCTGTCAAATATAGTGGTATCACATTCATAATAAACAACATTATATTACTGTTAAATAACACACAAAAATTCTTACAATATCATTATAATTATTAGCAAATAACTGATCAATGTTTATACAATTGTTTTCAACTAGTAAATTTTTATATTGTATATTAATTTCACTTAAGTATGCCATTGCAATATTTAAATAATATAGTGATATCCGGCTGAATAGAATAGTGCCACCCTCATTTCTTACCGAGGTATCGTAAAATACGACTGAGGTAAGTTGTCGTCAGGCAGGCGGCCGGTCGTAAAAACGCAGCTAAATCATGTGACAGCATGTTTATAACATGTTGTGCTGACCCCACTTAGAGTGGGATAAGGGCAGGAAGATGATGAATAAATAACATTATATTACCATTAAATAACACACAAAAATTCTTACAATATCATTATAATTATTGGCAAATAACTGATCAATGTTTACACAATTGTTTTCAACTAGTAAATTTTTATATTGTATAATAATTTGACTTAAGTATGCGATTGCAAAATTAAAATAATATATAGTAGTAGATATTACTTCTATATAGGACTTTTTTGTTTGTTTGCAAGCAGTAGATTAGTCTTTAAACAGTGCATGTTGGCAGAATAAATGATAACTTATGGTTACTATGGCATATAATTTGATAACGTTGGTGACTACAGGCATTATAAAAGAACCAAAAGTCACTTAGCAGTAGATAGAGTGATTTATGTGATAAAATCCTTATAATCCTCATAAAAAACCTACTTAAAATGCAACTCCTGTTAAGTAGGTTTAGAGAAAACATACAAACAGAGAACTTTTAGAGAGTTTGTTTTATAATATGTATAAAATCTGGGTGACCAAGCCTTGCTCAGTAATTTTTTACAAAATAAAAAAAAGAGACCAAAAAAAAATGATGGAGTGGCTCGATCCTAGATATTTTCATTTCTCGCGACCACCTGGTCCCAAATTAGCTACACTGACTTGAAAGCTTTGGCAAAAATTCAATTCAATATAAATTTTAATATTTTGAATGCTCAAAAATATGGATAATTTTTTTTTATAAATAACACCTAGCTAGATCGATTTTTCTCCCCTAAAATCACCTACATACTGAATTTCAAGAAAATCAAAGCTGTTTCCGAGATTCCGAAAAAAAAAAATATATATATATATATATTATATACATACAAGATTAACTCATTTATATTAAAGATAGATAAGATAACATTTCTACTATCTACTCTGTATATTGCATAAACATTTTTTGATAACAAAAAACAAGAATTTTTGTTTATAAGAACTGAATGTTATCAGTTTTATCATTATTTAAAATTAAAACATTATTTGTATTTATTTAAATTGATAGACTGAGGTAATTGAAATGTGTTTTGTTAAAATATTAATATTTACTTTCGTCTTTGTTTGTCCTAAGCAAATCATAAATTATTCATATTGTTTAAATATGAATAAGGATAAGAATTTAAGATAAAGATTTTTATAGTTGCAAGCAGGAAAATTAGAACGTAAATTGGCGATCATATTATATTTCATAAAAAGTGTAATCTTTATAATTGGTACGCAATAGCAACGTAGTTAAATTGTAATGAAAAAATTTACCGGGTTGCTTGGATAAACTTCTGAAAGATGTCCTTTAAGCTGTCGAACCGTCCAAGACGTCTGGCACTCGATATTTTGGTCCTCAATCTGCTGATTCGGGGCCTTAACAATCAGTGTCACGTTATCTGCTATCATTTTGGATCATTCAATTATTAAGCGAGGGCGTTAGATAACAATACACAATTATGACGCACAATTTCAATACACCGTTAATGATGTAACAAATATAAAATAAAAAACGCGATGAAAACTCTTATCGGGACTTGCAATAACCGAATATAGATCCAATTACACATTAAATGTAAATAAATACTTCATAAAATAATAAAATACCCCCCGCGCACTTGTCAATTTACCACAAAATTATCTGTTCGTTTTCTATTGGTCCAGCGAGATATGTATACACAAGAATATATGTTCTCGTTGACATAAGGATATTATTGCTATTGGTCGAAGCAAGATGAGAAAAAACGTTTGTATAATATGATTCGTCAATTTTGTGAAATATCCAGTTTTCAATATATTTTGTTTATTATAAAGAACGAAAACTGAATTTATTAATAACTTTGAAATTTCATTATAAATCTTTAAGTTGCTTATCGTTATTGAATATTAAATATTAGTTTATAATGGTTGATGTGATTAAAGGCAAGGTTATTGCTAAAATTACCTTGGAAACGTTTGGTATAGAATGGCAACAATACAACCACAGACGTCTCAAAAATTTGACATTTTTTTGTTATTGTTGTAGATTACTTATTACTGACAAAATTTATTTGTATTTAACTATTTATGTATGTAAATGAATATTGTTCATTGTAGTTTAACTGTCGTGATATGTAAATAAATGTTTGTATAAATGTAAATTATCATAATTTGTTATTTATACATAACCTTTTAGAAGTAACTTGATTAAGAGGTCCTTTTATATTAGCATAAAAATGGGTGTCACAGTGTAAGTTTTTTAAAATACATAGATTTATTAAAAAAATTAAGCCGGATGATAACTTTTTTTATAGTTTACAGCAATATCCAGTTCCTGAAAACAAAACTGGTACCTATGTTATAGAACTGCTCATGAAAAGATTGGTTGCACTTGGTGCAACTCAACAGGGTCAATTCTTGGTTGATTGTGAGAGCTACTTGTCCCTTCCTCAAATGGGTAAGTGCATCAGATGAAATGTTCATTTAATTTCTTTATAATAAAATTAGTAAGAAATTACTTTTTATGTTAATATAATAAACTATCCTTAATATAATGGTAGGAATTTTTATTATTATTATTATACACTCTGTTTATTACTTAATGTTTTATAGTTATGACTGTAATAAATATTTTATATAACTAGGTCCTACTACAAGCCTATTATCCTTTGCCTCATTGAAATACAGTCTTAAAAATGTATTAATGGCTAGTGTTATCCAAAATTATTTTATTTTCTTTATTTTTTAGTCATTCGATACATACTACAAAGTATATATCACACGCTTAGTATTAAAGTGACCTAATTCAAAAAGTTTTGTAATTTGAAAAATTGTTTTGTAAGAAAATTAAGGGCAACACTGCGCCTTAAAAAACTTGCAGGTGCTAAAGAGACCCATAACTTTGAAGAGCAAGAAAACAATTTTTTTTGCTACTACATATGTAGTGCTTGTGTATTGTGGTGGCGGTCGTGTAGGTTTGTGCATGTGTTATTACGAATCCCGCATGTATCAGGTATGAAAACTGATTGTCCACTCTACATTTAGCATTATATATATTTTCTATTTTACTTGGATCTTTTTATCGTGGATTATAGCAAAATAATTTTATTATTACTTTTGTATTATGGATCTCCGCAAAGTAACACCTAATTCTATAAATTATTTATATATGGTTGATTTTATTTTAAGCGACAACAAAAACTGTGCACGTTCTACACAATTCAGAACAGCCTGCTTCTGTATTCTCAATACTTGAGAGTGGTACAAAAAACATACATGTAGTCGCTGATAGCTTGTTTGATCTGCTGATGATGAAGCTGAACAATATATGTACGTCTAAGAAGCAGACTAAGATGGAGAGTAAGGGACCCAGGTTCGAGTTGGGAGATTTTTGTGTCAAAATTGGATCTGTTACAATGAATCAGAATTTCAAAGGAGTTCTTATTGAGGTTTGTTAAACTGTTTTCATATTAATAAGTACAATATTATTAGTTGTTGGAAGAAGCAGTGTTTCTGTTCCAGTTTCGTAACATTTGATTCCCGTCGAAAATTTCTGAAAAAAAAAATGTATTTTTGAAATAAATAAATAATTTTATTTAGATCAGGCTTTGTTAGCAATGGTTGGTAAACATGGTATGGCGCTTGTTCAAAAAATAGGAGAAATCAATAACATTATAGGTTTGTCTCCTTCGCACTTATATTTAGACTTTGACTAAAGGTTATGCATTTCATACTAAATGGAATGGAATGGGGTACAGTCATTCACCCTTCTATATCATGTATCTTTTATTCAAAATGTAAAATAATTCCTTAGGCTAAATTACTTCACTAAATCAACTTTTTTTTATGTAGGCTGCTAAGGTGTATGGGTGCCTACTCGTAGAATTAAAATTAATGTCGTATGATCGGTACCGTAGCCATAGTGTTGTATCCAGCTGTAGCTTACCGTAAGTTGACGTCAGGCAGGCAGTTGGTCGTAAGAACGCAGCCAAATCATGTGACAGATGTTTATAACATGTTGTGGCGACCCCACTTAGAGTGGGATAAGGGCAGGAGGATGATGATGGTTTTATTTCAGGTCGAGTACCGTCCTTGCGTTATGGCTAACGCAGTATGGGGTCTCCTGCGAGAGTTCCTCCAGGGCCTCCTCGGACCCTCGGTGCCTGTTCAGCCTCCGCAGCATTTCTTGGGCAGGATGAACGAAATCTACACACCGATCGACACTATATACCAGTATTTAGAACACTTTAGTGCTTTCAGAAAAATAACTGGATTACGAGGTGGTTGATGTTTTTCTATTGTCTAAGGTGTATAAAAGACTTTTAGAACAAAGACTTTTCTTTTTTTTGTTGATACTAATTTTAGCTTAATAAAAAAATAATAAAGTAAAATAAAAATAAATAAATAAATTAAATATATGGGGCACTTACACACACGGTAGTCCATCTCCAAAGTAAGTAACTTAATACTTGCAAATAACTCCATCCCAAAAATCAGGTAAATCCTTTAAATTGCAACTTTTTTGTTGTTGTAAATAACCCGTTTTGCTTACAATAATTATAGATTGTAAGAGCGCAGTAAAATTTAAACAAAAACCAAAATATATATAAAAACTTTCTTAAAATAAACTTTTTTGATGTAAGCTAAACACCGTGATATAGAATCTACTTCTTAATCGTGACAATTTCATCGATATTGGTTTAGCGGATTCGTCGTGTAAATGTAACAGACAGCTTTTGAATTTATATTAGTAAGGATGTACCTGTAGTGAAATAAATTAAGCATAAGTAAAATATATTGAAAACATTTATATATTTTGTTTTATTTTCATTCCCAACATAACATCCCACTTACAAGATGTGATATAAACAAAGATCGTTTACATATTCATAATAAACAACATTTTTTGATGCTGTGTCCAAATTTAGTCAGATAACTCAGTGAAGATTTAAAACTCATCATGAAAGTACATTATTTCTGTATTTAACTTTGTTATTTAGTTATAAAATGTGTCATAAGTTAGTTGTTATTTTAGTTGCAAAAGGTAAGTGTAATAAAAGAATTATTAGCTTTTGTTCTGTATGTATAAAACAAGTTCATGTCATATATACCGATTATTTTTTAAAATAATTAATCATTTATTTTAATTATTCTCTTTTTCTTTATAACTTTATTCTTGTTTGTTAAGATTAGATATGCGTTATTGATGAAATCAAGCTGTAGTAGCCCAGCGGTTACACCGTGCGCCTCTTTACGAGGAGGTCTAGGGTTCATACCCAGGGCAGGCACCAATGAGTTTTCTAGTAAAACTTATGTGTCTAATTGATAATTGCAATTTATCACACGCTTTTCGGTGAAGGAAAACATCGTGAGGAAACCTGCATATCTCTAGAGAATTCTGGGGATATACCTACCAATCCGCATTGGAGCAGCATGGTAGGTCTTAGCTCCAATCCTTCTCTCCAAAAAACGGAGAGGAGGCCTATGCCCAGCAGTGGGTAGTAACAGGCCGATACTTACTTTTTTTTTAACTTTTATTGATGAAATCAATGTAGCCTACATGTTTATAAAATTTTACAAACAGCGCATCTATAATTATTTATTTATTTTATTATTTTAGTTGTCCATTTTAATTAGCCTTTATTCTAATTAATTATTAATGTTGAAAAGACGACTTCTGAAATAGTAAAAAAAACGATAAATATGATACGAATTAATCAACTTTTTAAAAATCGATTAACTTTTTAAAAAATATATAAAAAAAGAAAACATAATTTTTTGAGGACAAAATAAAAGGCTATAAATTTTTTTGATTAATTTCCTCCATTTATTAAAAGCTTTTATTCAAATTGTAATGTATGTATGTAAAGATGGAAACTTGCAAGTTAAATTTGACCTACATTCCGGTGACCGACTTAGCTGAAATTTTACATACTGCCTCAAAGATATTCATGACTTAAGCTATTGCTAGGATTAACTCAACGGTTAACAGTAGGACATTTAGTTTAAAGCTTTTTTAAAAGCCTTTTAAACTTGACTTGTTATTTTAGTCTTACAGGCGCTTTCAGTAGAGCTTGATGTGATAGACTGCGGTATAGATAACGAATTGGACGTGACGGAAGGTGACGTCGAGATATCGCAGTATCCATGGCTTGGAGTTTTATATTATACTTTCCGTAAGGCTTATTTTAAAATAGTTCTAAGTTGCTCTTTCTTTCTTTGTGGACGTTGCTATGTCATTGCTAAACAACGCAAAAACGACCAGTAGTACCTTTAGTATGTGGTATGTTAAATGTATATTTTTCTTTAATATTTAAATGAGTTGTATGTATATATATATTTTTCCGAATCTCGGAAACGACTCCAACGATATTCCTGAAATTCAGCATGTAGGGGATTTTGGGGGAGAAAAATCGATCTAGATAAGTTTTATTTAAAAAAAACGTCGTTTTATCCCTGATTTCGGGCTCTAAAATTTTTTGAAATTTACTTTGAATACAATCACAATTTTTCGCTGTCAAATGTAAAGTCATGGTATTCATTTGGGGAACGGGCAGTCTAAAGAGGTGAAAATACCTAGGATCGAGCCCCACCTGCCCTATTATTTTTTAATTTTAATTTTCTATTTTTTTTACATCATTTTAAAAATTACCGAGCAAGACTGTCACCAAGGTACTGTAGTATTAATGACACAAATGTAATGATATAATTATTCAGGGTTTTAGGTTGTATAAAATTTTATCGTTACTTGTGTACTATAGAAACCCGCAAATCTAGAAATAGACGCAGTGGTGTCCGGCTGAATAGAATAGTACCACCGAGGTGTCGTAAAAGGCGTCTAAGGTAAGTTGACGTCAGGCAGGTGGCCGGTCGTAAAACGCAGCCAAATCATTTGTCAGCATGTTTATAACATGTTGTGCCGACCCCACTTAGAGTGGGATAAGGGCAGGAGGATGATGAGACGCATGAAGGGGGCATAATGATTTTTGCTTCCATGATTAATTTTATAGATGGCGACACTGGGGAAGCGCGTGCGGTCACCACTGTAGCTTTGATACAAGCGGAGTTTGTGATCGCGTCGGCAGCAGATATAGGACCTATGCCAAAGCGAGACTTTAGGTATTTTGTTTGTTTTTTAAACACAGTTAAAAAGAGGCTGATACAGAAATTATACTCTTGAATATTACTTAGAAGATAAGAATGTGTGGATATAGCTCTCTTTGAACCTGTACATAGGGTTGCCACCTTTTTGTTGAAGAAAATTAGTATTTTTATTGTTAAATCAAAAAAATATAGTACTTTTAGGAAATTCAAGAAAAAAAATAGTACAACTTAATTTTTTAATCATTATTTATTTCTTATGCAGCGCTGCGGCTGCGTTCCGTTCAGAGTTAATTTAAAAAAAGCGCTACAATTGATTTAGCGATAAAAATATAGTATTTTTTGTCCTATATTGTTTTTCTATAATATATAGTACAATTGACTAAAATATAGAACGGGTGGCGTTCTATATTTTAGTCAATTGTACTATATTCAATATTGAATATTTTGAATATTGAATATTGAATATAGTACAATTGACTAAAATATAGAACGGGTGGCAGCCCTACCTGTACAAGACAGTAACGATTTAATGCAAATAGTAGGTATTAAGAATTATATTTTTAAAAGAGCATCCGCCGAGTTTCTTGCTGGCTCTCGGTAGGAACAGCTTTCCGAACCAGCAGTAGAGTTGACGATTCAAAAGCACTTGTTTACAAGTTTATTTGAATAAAGAATAATTTGAATTTGAAATTTAATTATATAAATAACAAAATTAGTATGAATATCTATACTAAAATACTTGCAAATTAAACTCACGTGAAAAAGGTTAAAACCTTTTTTTTTTAATTTTAAAAAACTTAGTCAAAAAATTTCCAGAGCTAATACGCGTGTTCTACTCGGTGAAAAGTGGAATCACGGCGGTCTTCGGGTTCGGAATTATGTATTGCACCCAGAATACGGCGAAACGTACAACACGGTCGCGTTGGTACAACTCGGTACGCCTGTTAGGAGCGGTGAGGTTTATATTTGAAAATATGCTTTGTGTTTGTGTGTCAGCTGTGTGGAATCCGGCTGAGTAGAATAGACTACCTTCATTTCTTACTGAGGTGTCGTAAAAACCAACCAAGGTAAGGTAAACCCGCCGTGTGGTATCCAGATGAGTAGAATAGACCACCCTCATTTCTTACCGATTTGTCGTAAAAAGCGACTAAGGTAAGTATGTCTGCCGTGTGGTATCCGGATGAGTAGAGTAGACCACCCTCATTTCTTACTGATTTGTCGTAAAAAGCGACTAAGGTAAGTATGTCTGCCGTGTGGTATCCGGCTGAGTAGAATAGACTACCCTCATTTCTTAAGGTATCGTAAAATACAACTAAGGTAAGTTCACGTCAGGCAGGCGGTCATAAAATACCTATTCAAATTATGTGACAGCATGTTTATAGCACGTTGTGCCGACCCAACTTAGAGTGGGATAAGGGCAGGAGGATGATGTTTTTTTTGTGTTTTCAGAAAAATTAAGACCTTTATGTCCACCGCCAGAAAGACTAAGGAATCCCGAACTGTATGTTGTCAAATTTAAAGACGGTGATGGTACGTAAAGTACAAAATTTGAAAAATTAAGTGGGATAGTAACGGTCTGTTACTATTTTTTGTATATATATATTTTAATATACTAATTATAAAGAGGAAAAATTTGTATGTATGTTTGTAATGTTTTCACACAAAAACTGCTGGACCGATTTTAAAAATTCTTTCACCAATGAAAAGCTGCATCTTTACTGAGCAACATACGCTATATTACATTAAAAAAATGAGGGATCCGTATAAAAGTGTTATAAGGTGTAAAAAATCATAAATATCTGTCATCGCAAGCGCTGCGGAAACTATTGATTTAACATAAATAAATCTATAGTCCGACTTAGTAGACTTTCCACTGCCATGAAATCGGTATGTACGCGGGTGAAACCGCGAGATATTACTAGTATTTTTATATAAGTGATTCCCCTTATATATATTATTCCTATTACTATTTAGAAAGTTTGGTTGGATATTTTCTTTCACGGAAAATGTGTGGAAAATTACAAACATTGATTTGGCACAATTCTCAAAGTTGGATATTTTCTTTCACGGATTTTTGTGGAAAATTGCAAACATTGATTTGGCACAGAAGTTATAAGACAAACTCATTGATACTTGCTCGGTTGGTTAAATTCGTAAACTTATTTTTTATTTTTATTTGGGAGACAAACAGTACAAATTGAACATAAATAAGTAACGGCCTGTTACTATCCCACTGCTGGGCATAGGCCTCCTCTCTCCATTTTTGGAGAGAAGGGTTGGAGCTAAGACCTACCACGCTGCTCCAGTGCGGATTGGTAGGATACTCATATCCCCGGAATTTTCTAGAGATATGCAGGTTTCCTCACGATGTTTTCCTTCACCGAAAAGCGTGTGATAAAGTGCAATTATCAATTAGACACATAAGTTTTAATAGAAAAACTCATTGGTGTCTGCCCGGGTTTGAACCCATGATCGTCTCTAGAGATTCACACAAATTGAACATAAATATAGTAAATTATTACTATGAATTAGTAATAAATTACTAAATTTATGTTCAATTTGTACTGTTACATACCAAAATTAGTTTCCATTTATTACTAATACACAGACAGTGAAAAGGTATATATAATGAGAAATAAAAAAGAATTAAAAAAATTGACTACAACATAATACAATCAATTTTTTTTTTAAATTTAACTTCTGACTTTATACCTACTAAGCTAATTGTTCTTTGTCGATTTCCAGATTATAATGTTCTACAAAAACAAGTACTTCCCGTGACACATATACCTTCAGGTCTATGTCGGGAATTTTATCTTCGTGCTAACGTGTGTATATTTTTGCAAACGCTTTATATTATTATTAGCAGTATTTTATTTTATTTTTTATTTATATACTTTATTATACACCATAGATAAAAAATACAGAAAAGAAAAAAAAACAGCAATAAAAAAATCAACAAAATGTAACGTATAAAGGGCGATCTTATCCCTTAGTAGCGATTTTTTCCAGACGACCTCAGGGTTAATGAGAGCTGAAAATATTATGTGGGTGGAAAATAGTATGTATGTAACAAATTTGTGTATTGCTTAATAGTGTTTGGGATTGTTATGAGATCGGTGTCAATTGGCAGCGCCTAAACTCCTCTATGGATTTGTCTAGAAACCATAAGCATAATTTCATGGTACAGAATTTAGTGGTATAATTGGATGGGAAGGATAAGGCATGTGGCGGGGCTTGATTGCATGAGTAGACTTATGGAGGGGCGGAAAGGGGAGTTTAAGAGAATCAAAAAGAGTCGAAAAGAGAAAGAAATAAAGAAAAAACATATATTTTTACTTCCTGTGGTACGCAGCACACTTATACCTAATACAATCATTAATACCTTAAAACTTTAACGAACCTAATAAATAAATATTATACTAATAAAATAAATACATACTAAAAATAAAATAAAAGATGACAGTATTACATAATACCTAATTTATAAATACTTTAATTAACAATATTGATAAATATATTATATTCTACTTTTAATAAATAAACAGAAAATGCTTTTTAATATACTTTTTTTATAATGATAAATAATTATTAATAGGCAAAAATGTGTACATCTAAAAATAAATATATTAAGTATATTCAGTGGTATACTGGTCGTATAACATTTGGATGTGTAGCAAAAAATATTTTTAATTTCTTATTAAAATTGCTAATAATCCTCAGATCATTTAAGAGAATAACTAATACACTTTTCACTCACTTTACTTCACTTTTTAATTCGAAAGCGTGTTTTTTAGTTTTTTTTTAACTCCATTCATTCAATAAACTGGGACAATGTCGCTATAATACATTCTTTGTTTGGTATACAGTTGTACGCTAAGAAAATGCGTCCACCGCACGTCGCGTGTGCGGTGTCGCTCGAGGACGACCGCGTGTGCGTTTGGAATGCGGGCGCGGCGCTTGTATCGCGCGACGTGTGGGGAAGGTGGCAGCTCGTATGTACTTCCTTTAACATCTCCTAAAGTAACAAAGTAACAGACCGTTACTTTTGCAAGTTCAACATCCGCGACGGTTTAACTTGTATATTGTTAGTTTACTTATTAAATAATAATAATATATTTATTAGGAAATAAAATAGGAAATAAATTTAATAGGAAACGGCCAAGAAGTACGACTCATCATTTTTTCTTAGTTTTAGTTACCGAAATTTTCTTTTATTTTTATTACAAAATTATAGTATTCTATATTTAAATGGGCTTTAAGAGTAATTTATAGAATTAGGCGTTACTTTGCGGAGATCCATAATAAAAAAGTAATAATAAAATTATTTTGCTATAATCCGCGAAGAAGTAAAATAGAAAATATATATAATGCTAAATGTAAGTGGACAATCGGTTATCATACCTGATACATGCAGGATTCGTAAAAACACATGCACAAAAAACTCAACAATCGTTTCGCCCCGCAACCGAAACATCATCAGGAGATAGACTCTACGACCAAAATCGCAAAGCGAAGCAATACCCAAAAAGCTTAGTTAAATACTAATCGGTTCAACCCCACCCTTTATTTTATTTTGCCTGCGAACAAGTGTAACAAGCTTGAACTAGAAACATTTATCTGATCGTTAATGAGGGCTAAAGAGCTTTTTGTAATTACATAATAATCAGAAGCTATCAGAAGCTATCATAAGTATATATTGCAGAATCTTTCTTCCAGCTAGGAATGTCAGTCCGTGGGCCGGGCTGCGGCGCGCCGTCCCGATATCTGGACATGATGAGCTACTATCCTTGGGTGGAGGCCAGCCTTGACAAGTTCAGAAGGATCAGCATCTCCAAGATATCCAATCAGAAATATATTTTGCGAGGTAGGTTTCAAAACGATATCAAAACTGATACTTGGAAATGCTATATTATTCGTGGATTTGAAGGACTACCGGTGACTCCTTTGGAAACTTTATTTTAGGTCATCATTTTCCTGCCCTTATCCATCTCCAAGTAGGGTCAGCACATGTTATAAAGATGTTAAATGATTTGGCTTGTTATATTACGGCCTGCCTGACGCTTTGCCATGACAAAATCGCAAAGCTTTGCTTCGCTCGTTCGCAAAGCGATTTTGTCGTGGAGTCTATCTCCTGATGATGCTTCGGTTGCGGGGCGAAATGATTGTGGAGTTTTTGATAGTGAACGTGTGTAGTGCTTGTGTATTGTAGTGGCGATGGTAGAGGTTTGTGCATGTTCTTTTATCCTGTATGTCTCGGGTATGAAAACGGATAGACCACTCTACATTTAGTATTATATATATTTTCTATTTACTTTATCGCGGATGCAGCGACTTTTAAATGAGCAAAAAAAGGTTCTTTTTATTTCAGGCGGAAGTCACGCGTACCAAAGGTTCGGCAATTGTGACGAGGAAGAGAAAATCAACCTGATATACCGCGAGGTGATAGTGCTACGGACAGACAACAATCAATACCAGTTTCTGACGTACAATGTGAGTATTGCTTGGTTTGGGATATTAGTATTAATAGTTAATAGAAACCATCCATATCTGCCTTTATCCTACTCTAAGTGGGGTCAGCACATGTTATAATCATGTTGTCATTATCATCCTGCCCTTATCCCACTTTAAGTGGGATCGGCACATGTTATTAACATGTCACATGATTTGGCTACGTATTTTACGAGCCTGCCTGACCTGTCAACTTACCTTAGTTGTCTTTTACGACGATTCAGTAAAAAATAGGGAGGTCTACTCTACTCAGCCGGATACCACGCTTATCGAGGTGTAGTAGTATAAGGTGACTAATGTAAGTTGATCCACCGTGTGGTATCCAGTTGAGTAAAATAGACCACCCTCTTTCTTACAGAAGTGTTGTAAATACGACAAGATAAATTAACGTAAGCCAAGCAACCGGTTGTGAAATACATAGCTAAATGATGTGACATGTTTGTAATATGTTGTTATTGCCAACTTGGTCGGTTGCGTTGAAAATGTATGTAACCTAGATATTTACAATTTAACACTCAAGTATAACATCTTTTTTTCATATCTCTGAATAGAACCTTGATTGACTGCCCACCTTTAGCTCTGCGGATCGCGGGTTCGATTTCCGCCGAGGGCCAAGATTTTCTATACTTAATGAAATAGTTGGTTCTTCGAGCCTGGGTGTATATTTGTATTTAAGTATGTATTTAAACATTATATAAGTATATATTCACCAGTTATCTGCCACCCATAACACAAGTATTAAGTTACTTTGGGGACGGACGACTGTGTGTTTAAGTGTACCATATATTTATTTATTTCGTTTATATATACCAGATTAACTCATTTGAATATGAAACCATAAGAAAAAAATATATAAAAAAATGTTTTATCTTCCATTCTTTCCTATCATTTGTCAACTTGGTCGGTTTCGTTGATAATGTATGTACCTAGATATTTACAATATAACTGAAGTATAACATCGTTTTTGCATATCTCTGAATAGAACTAAAGTAACGGCCTAAATTAATAATATTCCAGATGTCAATCTACGAGAATGTAGAGTTCTCGTGCCTGACGCTGGAGCTGGTGAACGCGTCTGCCACTTCGGAAATGAGGATCAAGCACTACTGCGCGAGGAAGGGGTACGGCGTGCCGTGCTATCACTACAAAGGTAACTCAGATTATACTTAGCCTAGCCTTAGCCCAGTGATTCTCAACCACTGTGCCGCCAAATTTCAAAAATGTGGCGCCAAATTTTGCAAATATATATTAATGTGTCTATTCTGTAAATAATTTATAGAATTAGCCGTTACTTTGCGGAGATCCATAATACAAGAGTAATAATAAAATAATTTTGCTATAATCCGCGATGGAGTAAAATAGAAAATATATATAATGCTAAATGTAGAGTGGACAATGTGTTATCATACCCGATACATGCAGGATTCGTAAAAAACACACATGCACAAACCTCCTCCACCGCCACCACAATACACAAGCACTACATACGTTCACTATCACAAACTCAACTATCGTTTCGCCCCGCTACCGAAGCATCATCAGGAAATAGACTCCACGACCAAAATCGCAAAGCCAACCAAGGTTGAATCCCGCATGTATCAGGTATGATAACCGATTGTCCACTCTACATTTAGCACTATATATATTTTTTATTTTACTTCATCGCGGATTATAGCAAAATTATTTTATTATTACTTTTGTGTCTATTCTACTCAGCTGAATACCACAAGGCATTTTCTTTTTTCAACTTTTTGGCAAGAACAGTAGTTATCATTATTTTATATTGTACCTACAAGTTAGATCTTATATAAAAAGATTATCTAAGTTTTGTAATTACCTTTGTTTATTAATACAAAAATTTCTATACTTAAACCATTTGGATACAATGACAGTGGCTTAGCTAGTATATTTGGGGCCCGGCGCCAATTGTCACCTGGTGCTTATCTAAAGAGTCTAAATAATTTTAGATTTCAGAACTCAATGACTTAAATATATAAATTTAAATTGGTTCAAAATGATAATAACTATATATAAAATAACATTAGATTATGATAAAATTTATATAGAAAATTTAAAAACGAACTTTCTTCGCTTTTTGAGTGGCAAAGTCCGTTGTTTCTTCATCGAGCTCTACAGCTAAGAAACTTTTTTGTGTTTATTGTAGAAAATATAATCATACAAAATCAATGTGCAAAAACTTGAATAAGAGTCTTATTCAACTTTTTCTAAAATGATTTCATTATTCATCAAAAAAAAATATATTATCAAGTTTGGTGCCCCCCTTGCCTGTGGTACCCTGGGGCGACCGCCCCTCTTGCCACCCCTTAGCTACGCCACTGTACAATGATATGATTACAATGACAATTAATGATATGATTTATGTAGTCTGAAATTTGGTAATATGCTTTGCGCATAAGCATATTTCTCGCACTTAATTTAAACCTCTATACAGTATATTTAAATTCCAGGGTCGCTCTTCGAAATATCCGTGTACTTAATATTTTCCGACACTTGCCGCTTCGAGATGTTCGCGTGGGGATGGAAGAAGAACATGACCCTGCTGGACATCCAGGAGTGGAAGTGGGAGGAGGGCACCTACTACGAGGACTTCTCACTCTCTGCTGTGGAATACAGGGGACCCTCTCACGAGACCGAGTTCGGCTTCGAACCATTAGATGAGCAAATATGGGTGCCGGAGTACGACGTTTGGTCCACCACTGAGCCAAGCGATTCGAATGGTACCACCTCGAAGTATGGAGCAAAGGAAGGTGAGTGGAACTTGCGTTTTGAAAATAATCCATTTTCATATACAGAGAAGTTTACGAGTAGTGAAATTAGTACAAGAGTATAAACTCTCGTGAAAAAAGGGATATGTAACACAACGTACTAGGAACACGTGATTCCGCACTCAAAAGTACATGGCGCCACTCGTCGTTTGCGTTAGGAATATAAGATAAGTTAGGAATATGGGGACTCCCATATAAAATGTTATTAGTCCGACATCGCTATCAATTACTAAGCTTCCACAGTGCATCCTACTGGAACACTACGTCTTAGCGCAATTCTAAACGGTGCATCTTTCGGTACATACAAACTCGGAATGCCGTGAAGGACCCGTCTGCGATACCGACTCTCTGTAAAAGTGACGCTTAAACTCTTGTACCTGTCACCTGTACACATTCTTTTCCCCATCCGTCGGGTCACCGTATTACAGATATAGATAAATCTTCATGGCTAGAAAATGTGTAGCATTGTAGTACAAGTAGGGTCGAATGGAGGCGCATTCCGTCGCACATGGGTGGTCTAATTCACGCGATAAACCTTTTGTCATCCCGGGACTTGTTGCAAGTAACCAGGATTCTTTTAACGGTTTCGGCGCTATCCTAAACTCCTGTATATTCCAGAGCGGCCTCCAGATGAGATAGGCGACCTAAAGTTGTACGTGCCAACCGAGAGCACGGTACACCCGGACACGAGGTTGGTTGCGTGGATGACGGGGCAGCCCGATGAGATGGACAGGTACCAACGCGTCACCACCGTCGCTACCAAGAAGAAGAAGAAGAAGAGGCCCAAGAAGAAGAAAGAGTAGAAAATAGTAGATTATGATACTGTCGCATAATAAGGGTTCTTATAACACGAGCGTTATAAGACCAAGTTATGTACAGTGTCATACACTACTTTATCTACTCTCATACTATAATACGTAAAACAATATTAATAAATATCAAACTTTGTTTAAATATTGAAAAGATTTTTTAAATGTCAAATATTAGCGCCAAGGCGCAAACATCGATTGCGCATGCGTGTTGCGTCGCTGCGGACTCGTTCATTGAAACCTTTTTTTTTTTTAAGGTTCAACCTCCTCGGTCCAGCTGGAGGTTGTATAGGTGTATCGTTATGATTAAAAAGTTACATTATGATACAGGTGTCCATACAAGACCTGTATCGTAATAAAACTTTTTATTTTTTTATTTTTGTCCTGTACGTAATGTTTGTCATAAGAATTTTAGTTTCAGTTTTATAATCTTTGTATTATAGTATCAGAGTAGATAAATATTTACGTAGCCATCAGTCATTTCCAACTAACATACATTTAAGGAGCGGTATATCGGTTATTACAGTATGTAGGAAAAAATTGCTTAGCCACACGAAATAAAACAGCGTTTGCTGGTTGTACTGAACTTATTCTTGGTGCGAGAAATTATGATAAAATTAATAAAAATCTTAATATTTTTGGCCTTTCAGTTACTGAGTGTATTATAAAGCTTACGTCATAGTACTTTTTACTTTTTTCTCTTAGGACTATTATATCAAGTTACGACTGTTAATCTATCAAACAGGACTATTATATCAAGTTACGACTGTTAATCTTTCAAACAGGACTATTATATCAAGTTGCGACTGTTAATCTATCAAACAGGACTATTATATCAAGTTACGACTGTTAATCTTTCAAACAGGACTATTATATCAAGTTGCGACTGTTAATCTATCAAACAGGACTATTATATCAAGTTACGACTGTTAATCTTTCAAACAGGACTATTATATCAAGTTGCGACTGTTAATCTATCAAACAGGACTATTATATCAAGTTACGACTGTTAATCTATCAAACAGGACTATTATATCAAGTTACGACTGTTAATCTATCAAACAGGACTATTATATCAAGTTACGACTGTTAATCTTTCAAACAGGACTATTATATCAAGTTGCGACTGTTAATCTATCAAACAGGACTATTATATCAAGTTACGACTGTTAATCTATCAAACAGGACTATTATATCAAGTTACGACTGTTAATCTATCAAACAGGACTATTATATCAAGTTACGACTGTTAATCTATCAAACAGGACTATTATATCAAGTTGCGACTGTTAATCTATCAAACTAACCAATAATTACGTATAGCTTTCGGCAGAGTAGGTAGTGTGTAAGCCTTAAAATGGAATTTGATTTGGCAAATGATGATTTATTTGTATCTATATTTTGTTTACATTCAATATTTTTGGGTTAATAAAGTTATTATAATAAATTATTATGTTTTAATCTATCTATACTTATGATAAAACAAAGTCCCAAAAAGCTGCCTGACTGTATTTGATCGATTTTCTGAAAATTTGAAGGGATACTTGTACCTTTTCTACTAAAAGATAATCTATATTGTATAGTTATATAGTAATTGTAGTAGAATATCTATACTAATATTATAAATAGGAAAAAATTTGTAGGTATGTATGTTTGTAATGTTTTCACACAAAAACTACTGGACCGATTTAAAAAATTCTTGGAAAGCTGCATCTTTACTGAGCAACATAAGCTATATTACATTTCAAAAAAATAGGGATCCGTTATAAAAATGTGATAAGGAGTAAAAAAATAAATATTACGCGGGTGAAACCGCGGGATATTACTAGTCTACATAAATATCTATATCAATACTTATTATAAATCCAATCCCCAAAGCTGTCTGCCTGTATATGATCGATTTCTATCACATCGGATCGGATTTTTGTGTGGTTTTTAATAAAAGGTATTTTTTTGGAAAGTATAGGTTATTAGTACATTACGGTTTCAAATAAATTGTGTTAAAGAGATCGCGCGGAGATAAATACTAGATAACAAATACATCCAGACGCAGGTACCTCCTTATTATATATAGCCGTTGTCGACGCAGTGTTTAATATTGTTAGCCTCCCTTAGTCTTCCCTCTTTGGTCTTGAACGACGGTATCGGACAGAAATCTACCATGTTCATTTTTTGGTCACCCTGGAATCAAAAGTTTATTTAATACGATTATTACACTGTTAAATATGAAGCTAGATAGATATGTGACTTAAGTTGGCTAAAAAAAGACGTATAAATTGTGTAAAGTATGCATATAGTCACTTAGGAAATACTTGCTAACGCTTGACTATACTGCTAGTGAAGACCTATTAATAATAAAAAGTAAATAACACACACACACACACACACACACACACACACACACACACACACCCCCCCAAACACACACTTCACACTTACTAACATATTCTCTTACAGAGACTTATACTTGCATGGAATTGCGATAAATTTTGTCTGCTTGTTTTGTTTTTGTATTTCTTATTTTTGCCTAATTTATAACTCTTAACTTTAATTATTACTTTTAAATAACTCTTTATCAAAATGTAACTTGTGACGATTGGGAAGGTGTCAACACTTGTAACACAGGTATTCCCTAGCACAAGTGTTGACAAACCCTTTTCCGAATTACTCTGTGATTAATAATTATATTATTAGCATAGGGAAATTGTATCTATATCTTACATTTTTTGTAAACAAATAAATAAAATATAAAAGGAATATTGCTAAAGTTAGGAGAGAATTGAAAAGAAAAACATGTTTTGAGTGGGATAAGGGCAGGAGGATGATGAACTCTTTGACTTTATTAACGTTAACTTCACACGAAGTTATGCATTTGAGTCCAGTTGGGTCCCAAATTGCTTTTCCATAAACCCACAGTTAAAATAATCCCCTTAGTCGTATTTTAGGACACCTCGGTAAGACTGGTCCATTCTACACGACCGGATACCACTCGGTGGGTCGATTTACCTTAGTCCCTTTTTATGACACCTCGTTAAGAAATAAGGGTGGTTTCTAATCAGCCGGTTACCACACGGCTTGATACAGTCAAAGAGTAATGGAAAATAATTAAAAACTCAAAATATACTTACCTCTATTTCCATATCAACAGCGTCTTCAGGTGCCAAAACGATAAACGGCGTTGATTCAAAACTCATTGCCAATCCAAAATAGGAGTACTTCCTCACTTCATACATAAAAGTATCCCAAGAATACACCTTATTGGGATCACTGCCCAACTCTCTAATTCGTCCAGAAAGTTCCTCGTAGTAATACTTTAGTAATTCATCATAATATTTGTCCCTTAACTCCTGCTCTGTGCATGCGTAGATGAAAAACGATATATCCAAGACCGGACTAGCGCATCTTGTGAATTGGAAATCAATAATTTTCGCTGCCACAGGCCTGCCATTTATATACTTATACAGAAAATTGCTAGTCCAAGAATCTCCATGGGACATAACAGCGTTAGTTTTATCTCTTACAGCTCTAATCATACGTTCGTAGGTTTCAGGAACAGCAAATTGTTTGACTTTCTCCACGTAGACTGTGTTGGGATATTCAGTTTCTACAGCGTTAATGGCAATCTCGCAAAGTCTACTCCAGAATCTTGCGTACCAATCTTTAAGTCGTGGATCGAAGTATGTATCGAAAACTGCATCGCTCATTTTTTCAAACGTTACCAGATCTTGGTCTCTAATAGCGAAGGACATTGCATGCATTTGGGCTAAAGTTTTCAGTGTTACTTTGCTATGTTCGAAGTCAACTCCCTTTTGACGTGACGGGTGTATTTCAAAATGCTCCAAACTCGCATCTTCAAGGCACAATACATCATCACACCCATCTGTGTACGCGAGAAATACTTTTGCGAAACTTGTAAAGGGATCTACAATATTTTTACTCGATTGGAACTTTAGGAGTTTTGGGATGACTTTTTGGTAGAAATTTATTTCGTTTTTGAAAAAGTCCTCTATGTTATATGTGAGACGCCTGCATATATTATCGGGGATAGTTTTAAGGATAACTTGCACGTGTTTGGGAGTACCATTCGCGTTGCCTTGAATCTTTATTCGGATTGTATCGCCCATATAAGAATCACCCTTTCTTGTGTTGCCAGCATACTGCAATGTAAAATAATCAGACTTTCACCATTTTAATCTCATTGATAAAAATTTAACGTACTATAGGTTATTAATCCATCTGAATTGTAAAGTTTACATTTACTGATAGAAAAATAAATAAGGTTAAAAACACCTTTGGATGTTTAAATTAACACTACACTACAAGTCTACTTAATTTATTAGCCCTGTAATATATTACAGTTAATGCAAAATTAAGGATTTCAACTTATATCAGTAAATATAGAATTAGGCGTTACTTTGTACAGTTCCATATTACATCTACAAAACGGATTTTTACTAAATGGTAGTGTAATTTAAAGGTTTAGGGTAATTCCATTACGATTTTATGTAAATGGTGTTGAACATGTCACGCAGTTGTAATTAAAATCTTCGCCTTCTGGGAGCTTTAAGCCCAACAGAGTTACACTAAAGTAATGTACTAGAGATCTGTAGATCTACAAAAATCCTACAAAAAAGTCCGCGACAGCTTGTCTCTATCTCTTATAGTTAACTCACAATAACTACTTATATGTTTAAAACTTTCAATTAAATACACTGATTTCCGCGCGGATGAAACCGCAGACTCATTTAGTTGATGATAAGATTCGCGGATAATAGTAATGTAATATAATCGTTATATTTGTATTAAGTTCAACATAAATCTATAAAACTAAAATTAATTTATTTATTTAAAATTCTTATTAAAAGCTGATATAAACTTGCTTAGCAAAATTTATCTTAAATAAAAATCGCATTAAAGGAAGGGAGAAGAAAGAAAGAAGGGAAAGGAACAAAATTTAACGATACTACGTTAGTAGAGACGACATATAAAAAAAGCTAAGGTGGGTAACAAAAACATTTATTAGAAGAAAATAAAAATAACAATATTTCAATATAAATCATTTATTCGTAATAATAGGTCGATTGGTCTATTAGAATTTAAAAAAAAATACATTATTTTGTATAACATAAGATTATAAAATAAAAATAGTCAATATAAAGATGTAAAAAAAATATTGTAAAGCACAATGGCGTAAAATAAATCTCCGCAGGGGGCGAGCTATAGATGTAATGGCACAGCCCGGGATGATGATAAATGAGGAAATATAAAATTAGTAAAAGAGCAGTCTGATTTCACCATGAAGTTAGTTAGTACATATAAATATATGGGACACTTACACACACGGTCATCCGTCCCCAAAGTAAGTAACTTAATACTTGTGTTATGGGTGATAGACAACTGGTGAATATATACTTATATATATTTTTAAACACATACTTAAATACAAATATACACCCAGGCTCAAATACCAACAAATTCATTTTATAGAAAATGTTGGCCCTCGGCGGGAATCGAACCCACGACCCGCGGAGCTGAATGCAGGGTCACTACCCACTGCGCCAACGGGCCAGTCAAATAAAATAAAAAGCTACGAGCATTTCGCTATGCTGCGTTGGAGGGGAGGGGAACTCTATCTAGCTACGCTATTGGCAATCCTTGTATTACCCCTTTCCTAAGAAAAGGTCTACTCTATTCTCGATAAGAAAGATGAAAACCAATCCAGACACTCCACGGTCCAGCTTAAATACAATGTTCTAGAGCAGGGCTTCTTAAACTGTGGGTCGCGAGACTACTGAAAGGGGCGTCGCAAAGATCTGATACTTTTCAATCATTATTGATACAACTACAAAATTAGTAATTAAAATTTTAAAATTAGTATACACAATACGTACAAATATAAATACAAATAAAAATCATACAAAATACTATTGTAGTTTTATTATAACTATTTTTTGAAAAATATTTATATGGAGGAGGGGGTCGTTTAAAATTTCCTAAGATTGAAGGGGGTCGCTATATAAAAAAGTTTAAGAAGCCCTGTTCTAGACAACCCTGTACTATATAATATCATTCTCCTGACCTTATCCCACTAAGTGCGGTCGAAATATTTTTTCTTCCATTCTCTCCTACCATTCGTCGACTCTAGCGCTACTCCTTTTATATACAAGTCTTCACACAATCCAACCATCTTTTTTTAGGCCTTCTTCTAATAAAATATCTTTAGTATATAATACTATCTACATACTTCATAGCAGAATACTGAAGGATTGTTTCTACAGAGTAATATTATAATAAATATATAAGACTATTAATATCCGCGAATAAGTTCAAATAAATTTTATTGTTAAAATAAAATCAATTACTCTTTCTTTTTCCGAAGAAAAATCATCACGAGATTGTGTTACGTGGAAATCTTACAAACAACAGAAGTGATAGCCCACTTCTGATTTGTAAGGGATTTCCACATAACTAGGTTCCACATAACACATAATAGGTTAAAAAGAAACAAAAATTAAAATATTCACCATACATACGCCAAAAAGGGCGATAAAAATCAAATATACTCACTATTGATTACGTGGAATGGGATTTAAAAATGCTAGAAATTTTATACTTAACCTACAAAAGTACGCGTTACTTAGCTCAATTCTATAGGTCAAAAGTACTAATAGAACTAATTTGCTATAATCCGCGTTTTTACTTACATCATTAAAAACATGGACCATGGCAAAATAATTATATCACCACTTCTATACTGAATATGGAGTCATATAGCGAGCAAAGTTAACTACGGCTATATGTAATCATAGTTTATATGTAACCATTGTCCACGCAGTGCACAACGTTGTTTGCTTCTCTCAATCGACCCTCCTTAGTCCTGAATGGTGGTATTTGCCAAAAGTCTTCGATGTTTAACTTCTTGTCACCCTGAAATACCATTTAAGATTTATTAACTCTTTACTAATCGAAGTCTCTTATCAAGCGCAATAATTTTGTCAAAACATTGAGAAATTACATCAAAATAAATGATTCAATCAATTTTTTTTAAGTACTCTGAACCTATTTAAGGTCTAGGGAACAATAAGATTAATGAAGCTACCACTAGTTTGCAGCTATCGATGTAGCTCTTACAGAGAAGAACCAGCAATAAAATCGTCTGTCAATGGTTTTAACATCCGTATATTTAATTTGTACTAGGAATACGAAAACATCAGCATCAGCAGATATATTTTGTGAAATAGATATAATATCAAAACTGTTCGAAAACTATGGTCTTCAATTGCTGAGGCGTTCTTGACCAGGTTAAGTATAAAATATTTAACTGGCTCTTACTATATCTATAAAAACATATGAACATTCCGATGAATGTTAGGACTCAGATACATATGTCAACACTGTTCGAGACTAAGGTCTCAAAGCGCTGAGGGATTCTTGACCAAGTTTAGTATCAAATATTCAACTACTAAAGACGTATGGGCAGTCCGATGAATGGTAGAAATCATATACATATGTCAACATTGTTAAAAAAATAAGGTTTAGTATCAAATATACAACTGGGTGTCACTAAATGGATACTGAAAATGTATGGGCATTTCAATGAATGGTAGGAATCATATACATATGTCAACATTGTTCCAAAACTAAGGTCTTGAAACGCTTTAGGAATTTTTGACCTGGTTTAGTACAAAATACTAAACTAGCTCTACGAATACTAAAATGTAAAATGTAGGGATCTATCTGTCTACATTAACAACACGCAGTGTTAGAAACACAAAAATTCTCAATAGCTTGATACTTAAGAATCTTAGACGAAAATATCTAAAATAACTTCTTCAAAGCTACCCGTCTTAAATGGATATCGATATACACGCGTATATCGTGATGGTATTATTGCCCTGATAACATTGACAGCACCACTTTGTTCTTATCGTAAGTATCTATGACCCATTAAGATAAAGATACAGAATAATGTCTCGGTTTTATATACCAACTAAGTTATCCGATGAAAGATATTAATAATCGTTGTCTAGCAGACATTACGTGGATTGCAGTTCTAATTTTATATTGATAGCATTGCTGTATAATTAGTAATATTTAGTTCAGCAGGAACAAATAGTTATATACAATTAGAGACAAAAGTACGAAATAAGAGGACTAAAACAGCAGAAAAAAAGAAGCCAATAGATTCAAGTAGCACAAAATCATAAAGCATGGAAATCCTGTGAGAACAGTAGTGTAATACAAACCATAAAGGAAGCCTTAAGGGAAGTTAATAATAATAGTACGAACCTCCATGTTCATATCGACAGCGTCTTCCGGAGCCAGGACAATAAACGGCGTTGATTCAAAGCTAAAAGCCAACCCGAAGTATGAATACTTCTTGACTTCTTGCATAAACGTGTCCCAAGAGTACACTTTATTCGGATCACTGCCAAGCTCTTTGATTTGTTTAGACAGCACTTCATAGTAGTACTTCAACAGCTCAGTATAATGCTTCTTCCTTAGTTCCTGATCGGTGCAAGCATAAATAAAGAAAGCAACGTCTAAAACTGGACTAGCGCGTCTGGTTAGTTGGAAGTCAATGATTTTAGCGTCAATGGGAGCATTATTTTCATATTTATACAAGAAATTATTTGTCCAAGAATCACCGTGTAACATAACTCCATTAGTTTGGTCTCTCACAGCCCTGATCATATGCTCGTACCGTTCGGGCACAGCGAACTCCTTAACTTTGGTTACATAAATCGAGTCAGGGTATTCTCTTTCGACAGCGTCGATCGCGATGCCGCAGATCCTTCGCCAAAACCTTTTGTACCAGTCCCAAAGTCTGGGATCGTAGTACGTCTCGAAAATTGCATCGCTTATTCTATTCAACGCTTCGGGATCCTGATCTTTAAGAGCGAACGACAGGGCGTGGAATTTGGCGAAAGTTTTCATAGTTATTTTGCAATGTTCAACATCAATACCTTCCTGTCGTCCGCTGTAGCTGCCAAAGTTTTCCAAATTTGCGTCCTCGAGACATATGACGTCGTTCAACCCGTCGCTGTACGCAAGAAATAGTTTCGTGAAAGACGTGAACGGGTCGGTGACGTTTTTAGTGGATTGGAATTCGAGTAACGCGGGTATGACTTTTTTGTAGAAATTGATCTCATTCCTGAAGAACTCCTCGGATCTGTACGTGAGGCGTCTGCACACATTTTTGGGAATATTTTTGAGAACGACTTGCACATACATTGAGGTATCACTAGCGTCACCGTGAATCTTTATTCGAATCACTTCGCTCAAATAAGAGTCGCCTTTTCCTGTATCGCCAACGTACTGCAATGCAAAATACGTGAATCACTACAATTTTTTATAAAAAAAGACACGAATAGCAACTAGCCACGTGGTAATATCATCTATTTCGTTTTCATTTATGTAGGCGACCTTGAAATTTACCGCTTAACAAGGCAATACACATGCTTTTTATAATACTTGGAATGAATTAAAAAACGATTTTAGCGAACTTTAACTTTGTAAGTTCCGAAAATAAATATTCTTCTTTCAATGAAATTTGGACTTAGATATTTAAACGTAATACGCTGAATATGAACTAAACGAATGAATGTATGTGGTGATGTAAGATAAAACTTTCTAAATAGAATTTAAAGCAGCGAAATTAATGCAAATAATTATAAACTGCACACCGTTAAGTATAAAAATAAGTATAAACAGCACTGCCGTTTGGTATCGGGTTGAGTACATTTTTTTTTTTCGATTTTAAGTGGGTCGTTGGGCTGAGTAGAATAGAATACCTCATTTCTTACAGAGGTCTCGTAAAGGGCGACCAAGGTAAGTTGACTTGCCGTTTCGTGTCTGGCTAAGTAGAAAAGAGCACCCTCATTTCTTACCAAGGTGTCGTAAACTGTCGGGACTAAGGTAAGTTGAAGACAGACAGACGGCCAGTTGTAAAATATCTAGCCAAAACATGTTACATATTTTAAACATGTTGTACCGATCCCACTTAGAGTGGGATAAAGGCAGTGGAATAATAATATTTTTATTTAATATGAACTCATTATCAAAGGAGACGTACTTTTTTTTACATTTTAACACATTATCAAAGGAGACGTACTGGGATTTCAAAATTTTTGCCGCCCATTGTATTTAGTGCAAGTTTTTTTTAAACTTATTTGTATGGTGGTATTTGTATGGTACGCAATTTGTATGGCGCTAGCTGTTGCACGTCATACAAATAGTGCTGAGGAAATGTACTCTTCACAGAAATCAAGAAATAGACTAAAAAATTAAACATAGCTTTGATGAAACTAAAGTATAATAAACCGCGTAACCTTCAGACATTTTCATCAGGAGTCTTTAAATCAAAACGTCACGTGATGTTTGCTTTAACAGAGAACCCAACTGAACCAGTAATTGAATACAATTTATATTTTACTAGCAATCGCAAGCTATCGCGTTGAAATATTAATACGTAATATAGTCTTTTGATCGCTATAAAAATGGTAAAGTGGGTTAACCTAAAAAGTTTGTTCCATATGCCGTATTTGTTTGTAATTCATGATTTTTGAATAACTTTCACCGTTTACTTAGCGTACGCAAGGAAAGCTTTAAATTTTGCCGTTTTCGCAATATATTTTATTGCTGCTCCTATTCATCTTAGCGTGATATTATATAGCCAGAAAGTGTGTGATGAATTTTAGATACTGGTTATAAACATGACTTATATACACACAAAATCCTGAACAGGATTTGAACCTACAACCCTGTAGACAACGTTCAGTCACCATCACTATACATACAATATATCCAATCAAAAGTAATAATTATATTATTTTGTTATAAAAATAATCGCTGATCATAGCAAAGTAATATTTTTGTTTGTTTTATGTATATGTCTGTCCCCTATACGGAAAGAGAAAAAGGGGCAGACCACTACAACGTTGGTCAGATGCAATTGTAAAAAATGCTGGAAGTAATTTGATGTATGTTAAGATGTAAGAGAGGTTTGAAAAACAATGGAGGCCTATACTCAATAGAGGTCCTTAAAATAAATAAAAAATATACATTTTACTTTTAAGAACTGACATTTTTTTTACATAAAGTAGCAGCCTGTTCTATCCCACTGCTGGGCATAGGCCTCCTCTCTTTGTTTTTGGAGAGAAGGATTGGAGCTAAGACCTACCATGCTGCTCCAATGCGGATTGGTAGGTTACACAATATCCCTAGGATTCTTTAGAGATAAGCAGGTTTCCTGACGATGTTTTCCTTCACCGAAAAGTGTGTGATAAATTGCAATTATCAATTAGACACATAAGTTTTAATAGAAAAACTCATTGTTGTCAGCTCGGGTTTGAACCCCTGATCGCCTCTAGAGATTCACACGGTCGCACCCCTGGGTTATCACAGCTTTTTTTTACATATAATTTTATAATAATTGACATAATTATACTACTATAATAAACTATTAATAAATTAAAAAACAATATTAATAAAATTAAAAATAATTATAAAAAAAGCAAACAATCAATTTGTTAAGGCTAAAATAAAATAAAAGGCCTAAAAAAAATGTCTGTCCCCAAAGAGTGTTATTTAATCTTATGGTAAATATGTACATAGTTTAAATATCTAGTTAAATACATATATATGCCCATACTTGAGGCTCCAACTAAATTTTTATAGCCCTTCACAGGAATCAAACTAGCGACCTATGAGTTGAAGGCAGGGTCACTGCCAAATGTGTCAGTGAATCTTTTATATAACACATTTAATTGTTTAAAGCTTTATAGTTCTTACAAGGTAAAGTTAAGATAAATAATTTGCATACTAAATACCTCCCAATGTGTAAATATCACAGGTTCCTTAAACCATTCTGTTAGAGCCTCGCTGAGTAACTCGTTTGTGAGAACTGGAGAAACATGTAGTAATGACTTGAAATCTTCTGTTGCCATAATTTTCAACAGGTCTACCTAGTCTGAAATAAAATAATAATGCTTTTTATTATGGTTTTTGCACATCTAAAATATAATTATTTGCTAAAATAAAGTGAAATTTGTTATATATTGAGAATATTCTTTTCTAATATATTGACTGGCCTGTTGGCGTAGTGGGTAGTGACTTTGCCTTTTTCTACAAATGAATTTGTTGGTCTTTGAGCCTAGGTGTATATTTGTATTTTAGTATGTATTTAAAAAATATATAAGTATATATTCACCAGTTGTCTGTCTACCATAACACAAGTATTAAATTACTTACTTTGGGGACGGACAACTGTGTGTGTAAGTGTCCCATATATGTAAAAAAAATATATATATTGACCTAGATTAGATTTTACTAGGAAATGGTAGCAGTTTAATAGCTCCGCGTTTAGTGGGCGTGTGTAATATGAGTCAATTAAATAAACATTATCTGTATGCTATTTTCTTTTCAAAGAAATCTTAGCAATGACTCAAAGGTTTAAGGACTCTAGAATGTTATGTTTATAGGTATTCAGAATGTTTATAAATGCAAAAGACTTAGTTGTAATAACTATTTTGTAGTTTATGGCGATTGTGTAAATATCTAAAATAAATAAAGAAGGCTGTATAAATCACTGTCTTAAGACTAAATACAATATTAGATGTATACTTACATAGATGCAAATGGTTTTGTTACGGTTTGCTTTTTGCAAACGTGACTAATTCCAAACATATAATTACCGCTACAAATCAGAATGTTCCACTATTAAATACAGTATGTCGCATAATCATATGTATAAATCACAAGCACAAATGTTTAAATTATTGTTATTAAAATACGTCTTCCTAAAAATTCAATAACCAAATCGTAACACTCTCCCTCGCGTTACTAAAATCAACTGATTCAAATGTCAAAGCCAAAGTTATATATGCTGTAAATCTACACTATGTACATGTAGGTATTTCGTCTGACATTTTCATTCAATTAGGTACATATCTTTCGTATTTAGTTGCTTTCAAACGTATACGTCAGAATAGATAAGTTAAACTTCCGGCAAAAATAACTTTGTATTGTTTCGTTATTGAATTAAATTTCGTTATTGAAATTAAATTTTAACCTTTTTTCAAGCCTGAAACTATAGTAAGCTGACTCTGCTCGGACCTGTTTTAATTATAAATTTAAATGAAGAAACTATTTATTTTTGGCTTCATTTTTTAAAACGAAATATTAGAATACCATAGAACTGCAAACAGTTTCTATTAAATATGCCTATGAAAATAGCTCTTATTAATTTTATCTAATATCTATAAATATCTCTATAAATAAATTAGGTAATTGACGTTTTTAGTTTAAGTTTAAGAAAAGAAAATAAATTTTATGAAAAAAAGAAATTTAATAATAAAATAAATAATAACATGAATAAAAGAATACAGAGATATTTAATTTATTTAGAAATTTTATAGGATTAAAGTAGGAGTAAGCCGTGTGGTATCCTGCTGGGTAGAATAGACCACCCTCATTTCTTGCCAAGGTGTTGTAAAAGGCGACTAATGTAAGTCGACCCGCCGTGTGGTGTGAGTGAAATAGACCGCCCTCTTTCTTACCGAGGTGTCGTAAAAAACGACTTAAGTAAGTTGATCTCAAAAAGCAGCCGATACTAAAATATGAAGCTAAATCATGTGACAGCATGTTTATAATATGTTATGGCGATTGGCGACCCCACTTAGAATGGGATAAGGGTGGGATGATGATATAATTCTTATAGTATTTTATCACACGATACAAAAATGGGGTGAAGTAAATAGACATGTGTGTCTGTTATTAATTAAATACTCCATTTCGAAATTGCCTTTATGGCTCTGACCGCTCAATCTTGATCAAACTAGTAAACCGATTTAAGTCAGTGTTGAGTCTTAGTGCTTTTTTAAACCTATTCGATCGCGTAACGCAATTTTCATGACGTTGAAACTGCGCTCACTAGATCGCTGTTGCAGCGTTTCTAGAAAAGTTTTTTAATTCCGTGGCTTCCTGACTCAGAATCTGTCTGTATATATCAAATTGCGTAGATTAGAAAGCAGTAGATTCTTTTTCAAACTAGTTCTAAGTTCAAATCTTAGAAACAGATTCAAAAAATATAATGCGGGCAAAAGAAAAAATAATTAATTATACGTCATTTTATAAAAAGAATTCTTTATTCAAAATATTCATAATATGTTTACCAAAAATAAGGAAATTCGTTGTAATTAATTGTAATAGTACAATTATCATATGATGTTATCATCAGCACTAATTTAATTATTTTATTTGCTTTGATAATTGTCTGAATTAGATCAGGGATCGGCATCCTGCGGCGCTTTCGATAAGGTTGCAGCTTTTCAATTCTGTACGCTTAAAAAATATTTTGTAATAAAAACTCTTTCGTCACAAAGCATGGGGAACATGGTCCCGTTGATATTGATGTCAATAGTGTAAAGTCATAATTGCTCAATTAATAGCTCAATAGTAATCACAAATAAAATCTTTTTTTCTTTTATATTGCATTTTTTTAATTTATTTATAAAAAAAATTACCGAGCAGGGTTCGATCACTCAGGTAGTTCTATATAATGTCGAGTCCATTTTAGAATTCAACAATCAAATCGCTTCCTGTGGGGCGTGGGCTTCACGTTGGGAAACATATAGAAGAAAGCTGTCGGAAACAAGGAGATATTATATAAAAAATTCGCTATTATATACAATAAATCCGATAATTGCTTTATATTGATTAAATCGATTGAGTTTATGGTATATTAGATATTTTTGTATATCAGATGTTGTAAATATTTTTATAACATTCTCAGACGTGGCAACTTAAAAAAATAGTAGTAAGAGCCCGTGGTTCTTTTTTGAGAAATCCTAAATTCTGATCCCGAAGCTTCCTTCAACTATAACTAATTTATCATAAAGAATCAACATACGACAATATAAACAGGTACATAATTCAGTATTTTTTTTATTTTAGACGTTTGTTAACATAAAAATCGAGACTGATAGCGACAAAAAGCGGTTTTATTAAGTGTAGAGTATCTTGCTGGTACATTTAAACTGTTATGGCGAGGTGTCGTAAAAGGCGACCCGCCGTGTGGTATCCGGCTGAGTAGAATAGACCACCCTCATTTCTTACCGAGGTGTCGTAAAAGGCGAATAAGGTATGTCGACCCGCCGTGGTATCCGGCTGAGTAGAATAGACCACCCTCATTTCTTACAGAGGTGTCGTAAAAGGCGAATAAGGTATGTCGACCCGCCGCGGTATCCGGCTGAGTAGAATAGACCACCCTCATTTCTTACCGAGATGTCGTAAAAGGCGACTAAGTCGGCCCGCCGTGTGGTATCCGGCTGAGTAGAATAGACCACCCTCCTTCTTACCGAGGTGTCGTAAAATGCGAGTAGGTAAGTTGACGTCAGGCATGCGGCCGGTCATAAAAACGCAGCTAATTCATGTTACAACATGTTGTGCCGACCCTACTTAGAATGGGATAAGGGCAGGAGGATATATTATATAATATGTTTAAACTGGTACTGGATATTTCGTAAAAAGAATAGAGTAACGGAAGTCTATGGAACGTACAAACGTACTTGGCACGTTGTTTTTTATTTATATTGAAGCACAGATTATCACAGTATTGTCTGACTGTAGATATAATATATGATCGTCTATGATAATAAATTTTAATGCGAATGCAATTAAATATTACTTTAATGTACACCGCCAAGATAGGAGAGATTGTAAATTTTTGAGAATTTACGTGTGTAATCGAAAATGGGGGGCCTTGCTGAAGTTTAATGTATTTGAAAAAGATATAAGAACCTGATTATGATGTTACTTTGATAAATTTATAAATATATTTAAACATGTATAAATAACATGGTTTTATTTTTAGAAATGCGTATCAATTAAATTTTTAATCTCCATTATTTATAAAATATAACCATTATTATATTTCAATTTCTTATCTATACTTATATTATAAAGAGGAAAAATTTGTATGTATTTGATAACATTATCACACAAAACCTACTGGACCGATTTCAAAAGTTGTTTTACCATTGGAAAGCTGCATCTTTACTGAGACACTTAGGCTATATACCATATATTACACAAAAAAATTAGGGATCCGTTATAAAAATGGAATAAGGTGTAAAAAAATAAAAATTACGCGGGTGAAACCGTTGGATATTACTAGCAATTCGTAAAGGATAAAGGCCAGTTGTTCTAACCTATATATTTGTACTAGCTTTTATCCGCGTCTTTGTTCGCGTGAAATGTAACTGTATTCCTGTAAAATTAACAGGATTTCTATAGCCTATATGTTATTCCGGTGTATTAGTAATTATTGTCAAATTTCACCGATATTCGTTCAGCGGATTCGCCGTAAAAGAGTAACAAACGTACAGCTTCAATTGCACCAAATTTTTTTTTAATCCAGCAGTTTAATCGTAAAAGCGTAACACACAGATAGACTTAAGTATTCGTAATAATAATATAGACCCTTTTTATTACAATTAATGATTGAATTGTGTTTTGCATTAATTCAAATCTCTGTATTCAACAAAGGTGGGTGTATATTTGTATTTATGTTATATAAGTATACATATATTCAATTATATTATATTGTTACTAAACTACTTGTGTTAATAAAAGAAGTATTCTAAATCAGTTTTATTCTTTTCATAAAAATTGCAAAAATAAAATCAAAGCAAACTCTCATTCGCTATCCGCGGGCTAGCTGCTAATGACAGCGGCGGTCACATCTTCCACGTCAAAATGGCGCGAAAGGCTGTGGCGAGATGTGACGTCATGGCTTGCTTGTAATAACGATAAGGCGGCGTTGTTACAATATTTAAAATTATATCAGTTACTTACTTTGGTCATGGACGACCATGTGTGTAAGTGTTCAATCTTTACATATAATAAAATCGTTGAGATGTCAAATCATCTATGCATTTGTTTCCACTAATTTTGGAAACGGCTGATCTGATTTGGACGTTGTTTCCACTAATATGTAGTAAATAAACCTCACTTAACATATAGGGTATGTTTTATTTGAATCGGTCAGAAAATAAAAAAGAAGTGTCAATTTTAAGTTGAACGGTCGTCTAATATGATACTGGTACTTGCATTTTTTCGTTTTTCGCCACTCCTTTTAGAGGATTTCTTTTGTAGACTCATTACGGTCTATTATTAGAAACGGCCTATTTTAATGAAATTTTAAACTACCTTTAAAATGATCCAACGAATAATATTGCAAAGTTTGGTGGCGATCGGAGCATATTTTTAATAACTGTAATTAATATTTTTAATATATCCTTAAATTCAGCACGGCGAAGTGGGTTGGACATACAAGTAAAAAATAAAAAAAAAATTTGTGTATAAGAAAATCTAAGCTTAAAACTATGGACAAAGAAATAGCAACACCTAACGGGACTTCCTTTCACAATCACTCTTTTGTACAAAGAAACAATTATTATTTTACAAGTAAAATTGCTTGACATTTAAATTAGCACTTTATTTCTTTACATTATGGTTCACAATAACATGGATGTGGTTTTAAAGGTGATGTTTCATATGTTGTCGTCTTGAAAGCAGACGTCATATTGCCTGTAGGCGCGAATCACGAATTTCGTGCGTCGTTTCTCAGCAAAGCGACTCTTTTCCGCCATCTTGCCGGAACTTTGGCAAAGGACTCTTTCAAGTTTTGCGTACAAAGCGACATTATTCTTTGTATTGTTTCCTTTAATATTTAGTACATTGAAATATTGTATATGAGGTTGTGTTTTTGAGACTGTATTTTTTGGAAAATGCAGTAAATGACAAATTTCTATGTTTTAGTTAAATAATAGATCTATGTATTGTCTGTTTCTATTTATTATAAATTTACATTGGCATAGTAATTTTTACACATTTACTTTTGAATCTGTGGATGCGACGTAGCTTAGACTAATAACTAAATAATTTTGTTTTAGTAGTCTATGGAATTCAGTATATATAGCTTGTTTACTAGGGATGTAACTTGGACTGGAAAATTGAATTAAAAAAAAACGATTTTTCATCTTTATAGGTATGTATTTGTAAAAAAATACGATTGATAATGTTTAGAAAATCAATCATTAAATATAATAATAAAATAATCGATTAATTTAAAAACCTTCGACATCCCTACGCCACCTGTGTTTGTCTTTTTAATTGTTCGCTGGTAAATTAAAATTAATCAATGAACGTTAATTTAAATATCAAGCTTTTGTGTAATTGGATGGAATATTAAAAATTAATAAAAATACGTAATACGTATTAAGTTAATGTAATACGTAAACACATAGAATTCATATGTTTCTTTTTAATTAAACGTAATACGTATAAATGTATTGTAATACTAATACGTAAATACATAGAATCCCATTCAGTATAAAACAATACACAATCCAATGGCCACAATAATTGTATTCCAATTCCAAATTGGCTGTATAGCCGAGTGGCCATTCAATTATTTCGCACAGAATAGTCTACTAGTTTAGAACTTGTATAGCACTTTAAAGCAAAGTCGTTTAAAATGCAGTACCTAGGTGACCGGGCCTTACTCGGCAATTTTATGAAAAGACTAGCAATCGCCAGCGGCTTTTCCCTCGTGGAAAGTATAGAATCTTAATAGTCTTTTAATAACCATAAAAAAATTTCAATTTAAACTATCGTGAGTGGTATTCATAATTAATGTATAGAAACCGGCTATACTCACGTGTTATTTTATCGGATGAGCCCGACTAGTTTCAAGCCCATACGGGACTCTTATCCATGAGCTCTTTACGCGGCGTTATCGCGGCGGGAGCTGAAACTAGTCGGGCTCATCCGATAAAAAAACACGCGAGTATAGCCGGTTTCTATACATTAACCATAAAAATGGTTAAAGGCGGTTAACCTTAAAAGCTAGACATATTCTGTCGCGGACTTTTATTTAGAACTTTTAGAGGGGAACATGATTTTTGGATTTATAACCATTTACTCAGCGCACGCAAGGAAAGCTTTAAATTTTGCCGTTTTCGTAATATTTTTTATTGCTGCTCCTCTCCTATTCATCTTAGTGTGATGTTAATTTGAATTTTTCAAATCGGTCCAGAAGTTCCTGAGATTAGCGCGTTCAAATAATCAAAACAAACTCTTCAGCTTTATATATTAACCCTCAGTAACAAATGAGGGTGGTATATACTCAGCCAGATACCACACGGCGGATTATATCGTCCAAGTTTCGTATCACATTAGTGCAAAGAATTTTCATTAATTTTTTATGCAAAAGCAAATTATTTTGCTGTAATCCGCGTTTGTTAACGAATATATGTAATGCTAAATGTAAGAAGCAGGTAACATTCACATACCACATACATGCAGGACAAGTCGTCATCACAAAACACCGCCAACAAAATTAAAAAGGTATTACGATTTTGTTCGTGGAGACTGGAGCCTATCCTTCTGATGATGCTTCGGTTTCGGGGCGAAACGATCGTAGAGGTTGTGGTAGTGAGTGTGTGTAGTGCTTGTGTGGAGTGTTGGTGTTCGAACGACGAACGGTGAGCGACTGCTTCTATAAATAATTCCCATTTTTATTGCGAAAGCAAATATTTAGGTATGCGAATATATTTTTTAACATCGCTATTATACGGTGCACCGTAATTTTAAAGGCCGGGTTTCAACAAACCATCGTCCAACGATACAATCACGTCCGCATTCACAATTGGCAGTATAACTGCGATTCAATTATTTCGTTTCGAAAGCTTTGAATTTACTTTTGTTCTTTCTGTGTCGATTCGTTTATAAAAGTAAAAAAAAGTAACTGTAAAAGGCCTCTCCTGTTGCTTTCAATTCATTCATTCACTCAGTCGCTCTTTTTGATATTTAACTTTTAAGTTATATGAAAACAGCTGGCCATGAAGGTAGGTAGAAGACCCCCATGAAGACCCCCTACTAGATGGACAGACGACCTCAAAAGGGTCGCGGGGAGCCGCTGGATACAAGCGGCACAAAATCGTGTGTTCTGGGGATCCCATGAGGCCTATGTCCAGCAGTGGACGTCCATCGGTTGAAGAAGAAAAAGAAAACAGCTACATAGACTTTCTGTGCTTTTCCATCATTCTGCCCTTATCCCACTCTACGTGGGGTTGTCAAAACATGTTATAAATATGTTGTTACATGATTTGGCTAGGTATTTTACGACCGCTTGACGTCAATTTACCTTAGTCTTATTTTACGACACCTCAGTAAGAAATAGGGTGGTCTATTCTACTCAGCCAGATACCACGCGGCGGGTAACCTTACCTTAGTCACGTTTTACGAAACTTCGATAAGAACTGAGGGTGGTCTATTCCACTCAGCCTCATAACACACGTAGGGTCAACTTACCTGTGTTGTTTTTTACGACACCTCGTTAAGATATGAGGGTGATCTATTCTAATCCGCCGTATCCCACACGACACAAGTATTATGAATACATATATTTATTCATTTAAGTTGTAATTTATCTATTCGCAACCGCCCTAATCCTTAACGTGCCAATTTTTTTTACTCTTATTTTGTACGCTTTTCAGTAATTGTACTTACTAGGGATGTCACTTGGAGTAGTAAAAATCAATCATTAATAATCAATTATATTTCCCTTTAAAATAAAACGATTTAAAAAAATTTAACAATAATCGAATTTTTCTGACTTTTTGAAAAGTTCCTATTTTCCTGAAATTCAATATGTTTTGGGGGAGAAAAATCGATCTAAAAAAAACCTTTTTTTTAAATTCATATTATCCCTGTTTTTGGGCATTAAAAAATACTAAAATGTACGAGTGAATTGAATTTTTGCTATCAATTGTCAAGTCAGTGTAGCTTATTCGAGGGAACGGGTGGTCGCGAGAAATGTAAAAACCTAGGATCGAGCCTCACCTACCCTATTTTTTCTTTTTTTTTAAGTTCCTTTTTTTTTTTGAAAAAAATTACCGAGCAAGGCCGGTCACCCAGATATGATTAACTCATTTCAATAGATATTAAAGATTATACTGACCATGATTAATCGGAGAACCTCAAAATTAGTCAAATCAAATCAAAATAATCTTTATTCAAATAAGCTCTTACGAGCACTTTTGAATCGTCAAGGTTCAATATGATTAATGAAGCTAAAACTGGTTCGGAATGTTGCTCTTACCGAGAAGAACCAGAAAGAAACTTGGCGGTCAATCTTTTAAACATTTTCAATTTTACATAATCAAACCGCAGTCCTGTATGAAGCTGAAAAGTCCAGTCTTTTTATCATCCAAATAATCTTCAATTGTGTAATATGCTTTACGCACAAGTACATCTCTTATACTTAACTTAAACCTTTCTGTAGACTGGTCTAGTATTGATTGCGGAATTTTATTGTAAAAGCGAATACCGAGACCATCGAATGAGTTGCCAACTCTGCTGAGTCGCGACACAGGTATCATAAGCTTTTTGTGACCTCTCGTATGTCTATGATATACATTTGGTCTTGTACATATGGACATTTTTGCGTACGAATAGAATATTACTATATTTATATTATATATTATCAAATATCATCATGTCAGTGACAAAACAATACTGCAGAGTTCCTAATTACATTGTGAAACGTCCTAACTCCAAGCAATTGAATCTGGTCACAGAGCAACACAATCTTGATATTGCAGATTGCAATACGAAGACCATTGGGTTGTGAGATAATCAAATCTTGCTTGTATATTGGTTTGAAATCAATTTGGGTTTCTATAAACGGTTTAGACGTGAAGGATTTTATCGCATGCTCAAAGGGCATGAAATAATATGGATCAAATTAAAATACAATTTCTAAATATTGTTTATTCAATTAAAGATGTTGATCAAGTGATTTAGCGAACAAACGAGCGAACTATGCCTTGTGTCAACTTACTTAAAGTAGAAAAGACCTTCATTTCTTCATTTCTTACCGAGGTGTCGCTAAATCATGTGATAACATGTTTATAAAATGTTGTACTGAACCCAGAGAGAGTGGGATAAGGCCACTGTAGAGTGGGATAAGGGCAGGAGAACGATGAATAGATTCAACTTACGTCATAAAAATAAATGGCGGTAAAGTTCGCTTACACCAAAAATAAATTAAAAAATAATTACAACCATAATTAAGGTTTCGCTGCCATTACACGATAAAAAATATTATTAAGGACCCTAATGACTCAGGGGAATGGGATATCCGCTTGCTAAATTCATCAAATTCAACTTTCGTATCTAATTTTATACTATTACACGGGGGCCACTGTATCAAATCGTCCTATCTTAAACAGACGCTTATTGCTGCAGATATAAAGTTGATAAACCGGCAAAATTAAATTGGCCCACATTGAGTTCAGCGGCCCGGCGAATTTGTACGAATCTGTTCCATTTTCACCTAGTCGTTGTCACCTCCGCTCGTTCTGTACCAGTGCTACCAACCTCTATATATTTTTTGATCCTGATATATAGATCTGATATCTTTAATATTTAAATGAGTTAATCTTGTATATATATATATATATATATATATATATATATATATATATATATATATATATATATATATATATATATTTTCCGAATCTCGGAAACGGCTCCAACGATTTTTCTAAAATTCAGCATGTAGGAGGTTTTGGGGGAGAAAAATTGATCTAGCTAGGTTTTATGTGAAAAAAATATTGTTTTATCCCTGTTTTTGGCCATTAAAAAACACTAACATTTATATTGAATTGAATTTTCGCCATTAACTGTCAAGTCGACCTAGCTTATTCAGGTAAAGGGCAGCCTCGAGAAATGTGAATGCGAAGGATCGATCCCCAACTCTATAATTGTTTTTTTTTTAAGTTCTTTTTTTTTGCAAAAAATTACCGAGCGAAGCTCGGTCACCCAGGTATTATAGATTAAATAATCTATATATATAAGACTAAATAGTCTTTCTAGATTAGATAGACCTGATATATAGATTTAGTCTTTCCATGGAATGTTCGTTACGAACGATGCATCCGAAATATTTGAGTATTCTTATCTGCGCCGTCGAGGATAATCTCGTTAAATCAATCAAATAAATCAAATAAATAAATTTAACTAAACTATTTATGAGTCTTAAGTAAGTTCTAAAGATAAGGAATCTTAAGTTTTTTTGAGTAAAAATACTTAAGATGCCTTATCTTTAGAATGAGAGAGGAAAATAATTTTAATTTAAGTTTTGTTTTCAATCATCAATATATTAATATTTTGTGACTCCTGTTAAAAAATAAAAGATGATTGTTTATGTTATCATCATGATCATTTTCCTGCCATTATCCCACTTTAAGTGAGATCGGCACAACATTTTTAAACGTGACATGATTTTGCTACGTATTTTACGACAGACAACCTGCCTGACGTCAACTTACCTTAGAAGTATTTTACGACAACTCGGTAAGATAGAAGGTCTATTCTATTCAGTCGGATATTACACGGCGTGAACTTACCTCAGTCGCCTTTTACAACAAGAAATGACGGTAGTCTATTCTATTCAGCCGGACACCACACGGCGTATTATTATTTATATTATATGAGAACAATATAAAATCAGTCTTTTTTACTTTATCTACCTAATGCTACTGTTTTTTTTAAATTGCTCAGCTGGTGTTCTTTAGTTTCTTGAGGTTGGCAGCACTGTTCTGTACGTTCATTTATTATTCATTCACTCTCTCACGACCTGAGTCGACATCAGAGTTTAAACCCCATTGGAGGATACGTCTATAATGCTACTAAATTGTAAATGACCATTCCGACTTTGAGAACTTCGAATTTGGTGGTGCTTTAATTATTCATCTTAAATTGGCTGCGTGCCATACGGCTGTGGTTTCATGAATAATTTACGGTTAAGAAGCGTTAAAGGTGTTTCTTGGCTTAATTTTATTTTCACGTGATAAAAATTTATTTACTTGATGTAATTTTAGTACTTCAATGAAAAGAAATATTCTTACAGTTCTTGCCTTAGTATATTGTAAATGTTTTTGTAGTCTCTGGTACAGTTTTTTTAAGATCAATAATATTGTCTTTACTTGGATAGGTAAAGTAAAAATCTAAAACTATCGGTTGTAATAGTACTGTTAAGGTTACTTTTTAAATTTTATATAAGTAACTATACAAAGAAAAGACAATAACCTAATCTAAATAAATTAGTCCATGTTTTATGTATTAAATTCTAGTCTATGGTATGTAAAAAGCAGAGTTTGCATAATTCTAGAAAACTGTCTATGCAGTGCGGAGAGGCTATTACAATAATTTTTGAAATAAGAATTTCAGTGCAGTCTGTATTTTCTTAATTATTTGAGCTTATTAATTTAGCTATCTGTGAAACAGATAAAGAATGTGTTTAAAATTTATAATTGTTATTGAGTAAAATCGGTTTTTACGCTGTGTGGTATCCGGCTGAGTAGAATAGACCAACCTCATTTCTTACCGAGGTGTCGTAAAAGGCGACTAAGGTAATTTGACCCACTGTGTGGTATCCGGTTTAGTAGAATATACCACCCTCTTTCTTACCGAGGTGTCGTAAAATACGACAGAGGTAAGTTGACGTCAGGCAGGCGGCCGGTCGTAAAAACGCAGCCAAATCATGTGACATCATGTTTATAACATTGTGCCGACCCCACTTAGAGTGGGATAAGGGCAGGAAGATGATGTTGAGTAAAATCGATTTTATACATATCGTTTTGACACGTAAAAAAAAGCTGTGATGGCCTAGCGGTGCGACCGTGTGAATCTCTAGAGACGATCATGGGTTCAAACCCGGGCAGACACCAATGAGTTTTTCTATTAAAACTTGTGTCTTATTGATAATTGCAATTTATCACACGCTTTTCGGTGAAGGAAAACGTCGTGAGGAAACCTGCATATCTCTAGAGAATTCTAGGGATATGTGTAACCTACCAATACGCACTGGAGCAGCGTGGTAGGTCTTAGCTCCAACCCTTCTCTCCAAAAATGGAGAGAGGAGGCCTATGCCCAGCAGTGGGATAGTAACAGGCCGTTACTTAGCAACGCTATATTGGACGAGAAAAAAAGTTCCAGCCATGCACAGCCTCGGTGGAAGGAAATCGATACTGATCAATAGACAATAACTAAAGCTGGACTGAACACAGCCTATTCATTGTTTTGTACGAATATTCGATTACTTAACATGGGCTTAGTGATGTTGGCTATTGTTAGGGCGACCACATTATCTTGATTAACGGTATTCGGTACAGGTCCTAAAACATCGGAGATATGATTTACGATATGATTGTCAATTGTCTATGGATATATATAGATAAGGAATATTAAAAGTATCGGCCTGCTATTATCTCGCTGCTGGGTAAAGAACCCCTCTCTTCGTTTTTGAAGAGAAAGGTTGGAGCTAAGAACTACCACGCTCCAATGCGGATTGGTAGGTTACACATATCCCCAGATTTCTCTAGATGTAGGTTTCCTCACGATGTTTTCCTTCACCGAAAAGCGTGTGATAAATTGCAATTATCAATTAGCCACAAGTTTTAATAGAAAAACACATTGGTGCATGCTCTGATATATGAATCTTCAACCCTGTACAAGACAGTAATGACTAAATGTAATAGTAATAAGAATTGTATTTTGCAAAGAGCAACCGCCGTTTTTTGCTTGCTTTTCTCGGTAGGAACAGCTTTCCAAACCGTCAGTAAGGATAACGATTTAAAAGCACTTATATACACGGTTATTTTATGAAATTATATTTTGAATTTCAATTTAGTAGTAATGACTAACCTAGTTTATAACTGTATTTTAAAAAGAGCAAGCGCCGAGTTTTATTTTGGTACTTCTCGTTTTTGGGCAATTTTTTCCAGTGAAGGTAATCGGGGCTTGCTTCTGAGGAGGCGCGGGTAGGTGTCTAATAAATAAAAGTTTATTAATCTGCATATATATTTTATTTATGTTTACGGCATTTGTCAAATGTCGGGGTTCCTTTTTATTTGTATTGGTTGTTTGTGTCTTTTTTAATTTTATACTGTTATTGTTATCCTATATAGTGTATTATCTATGGTTATTGTGTTAAGGTGTGTTAAAGAATAAATAAATAATTAATGTCACAAATAAAAGAAAAAGGATCGGTCGGCCGCGCAAGACTGTGCGCGGTGCTCGTTGTGAATTATAATAAATATTGGTTTTCGGTGGATTTTCGTGTTAATATATACGAAATATAAAGGATAATTCGGTGGTTGTATACACGAACAATATCAAAGAACAATTAAATTGGTGATTGCAATGGTGAACTGCAAGCTGAAGATACGCAGTAAGCGCTAACTCCTCGGTAGGAACAGTTTTCCAAATTAGCAGTTGACGATTCAAAAGCTCTTGTTTACAAGTTTATTTGAATAAAGAATAGTACCTGAATGACCGAGCCTTGCTCGGTAATTTTTTAAAAGATATAAAAAAAGAAGCTTAAAAAAAAGAAAATAATTGGGTAGGTGGGGCTCGATCTTAGATATTTTAATTTCTGGAGAACGCCCGTGTTTCCCGAATACGCTACGCTGACTTGACAATTTACGGCAAAAAGTGTTTTAAATTGTTCAAATTCAATGTAAATTTTAGTATTTTTTGATGTCCAAAAACAGGAATAAAACGATATTTTTGTTAAAAACCTCCCTACATACTGAATTTCAGGAAAATATAAGTTATACCATCCATTTTATGTGTTATAATCTTTAATAATTTATATATATATATATATATATATATATATATATATATATATATATATATATATATATATATATATATAAATTAACTCATTGAATTATTAAAGATTTTGAAAATTAATCGAACTAAGCCTATATATGACAATAGATTTGTTAGAAGTAACCTAAATTTTTCTTTATCCCCGGTTACACATAAATATGGCCGCTATACCAGTTGCTAGAGTGATCTAAATGTGATGTATTCGACTTAATGTAATTGAAATGCCGGTTGTACTACGCTGTTATTACTTTGATTAAAAGCCAGCCATCGCCGTCTTGGATAGTGAATTATGCTCGTTTGGAAAAGTGTTGTTACTTTACTTTCTAAGAGCCCTTATGTTACATCGGTTATAACGCGTGCCTTTTTATAATTAAATTCAAATTCAAAGTGTTCTGTATTCATAATTAATGTACAGAAACCGCCTATACTCACGTGTTATTTTATCGGATGAGCGAGCGAGCTGTTACATGCAGTTCCCGCCGCAATAACACCGCGTAAAGAGCTCATGAATAAGAGTCCCGTATGGGCTTGAAACTAGTCGGGCTCATCCAATAAAATAACACGTGATTATAGCCGGTTTCTATACATTAATTATGAATAGGCCTCCAATCTCCGTTTTTGGAAAGAAGGATTGGAGCTAAGACCTACTAGGCTGTTCCAATGCGGATTGGTAGGTTACACATATCCCCAGAATTCTCTAGAGATATGCGGGTTTCCTCAGGATGTTTGCCTTCACCGAAAAGCGTGTGATAAATTGCAATTATCGATTAGACACATAAGTTTTACTAGAAAACTCCTGCCTGCCCGGGGTTTGAACCCTAGACCTCCTCGAAATAGGCGCACAGTGTTACCGCTGGGCTACCACAGCTTTTAAAATAAGTGAAGTAAAATAAATAAATATTTTGGGCGATTGTTTATATTGTTTACTTATGAAAGGGCTGTGATAAAATAAGTGGAATAAGTAAATTTATTTTATTTATTTATTTATTTATTCTTATATCTCATAAACTATTACAAATTTTACTCCTTATACTACAATATCTATTTTAAAAAATACAGTTACAGATATATAAAAAAAAGAGTGCTGTGGCGCTCGCACTAGGATAACCTGTACTACGAACGCCATCGTCTTCCTTAGGACCCATTCTTAATATTTATAACTTATACAGTTATACCTATATATATTAGTTAGTTATACCTATTTGTGTAAATAAATAATTCTGGGGAAAAAATTGTGATATCTGGCAACACTAGCTCCAACGCAGCAGTAACAGGTGTAATTGTGAAATATCTGTATACACCGTGGAACCGATAAGCCAGATTAATGTCGACACGTCCAAACCGAATCTTTATTTATGTTATCGCTTTTAAGCTTTTTTTGTAAATGAGAAAATTGTTACTGCAATGTGAGATAGTGAAGTATGGAATATCGCTACTTCGTTTTATTCAACTTGTAAAATAAAAAACCTACATATCTGACTGGCCCGTTGGCGTAGTGGGTAATGATCCTGCCTTCAGCTGATTCCCGCTGAGGGCCAGTATTTTCTATAAATCAATTTGTTGGTCTTCGAGTCTGGGTGTATATTTGTATTTAAGTATGTATTTAAAAAAAAAATTAAGTATATATTCACCAGTTGTCTGACTTCCATAACACAAGTATTAAGTTACTTACTTTGGGAGACGGACGACCGTGTATGTTTATTTTTTATCTATATCTCTGAATAATTTTTAGGATATATAGTTAAGTAAAGTAAAGTAACGATCTGTTACTATCTTGGGCTGAGTTGGCTGGGCATAGGACTCCTCTCTACCTTTTTGGAGAGAAGGATTGGAGCTAAGACCTACTATGCTGCTCCAATGCGGATTGGTAGGTTACACATATCTGAAGGATTCAATGGAGACGTTGATTTCCTTCACCGAGAAGCGTGTGATAAATTGCAATTATCAATTAGACACATAAGTTTCAATTGAAAAAGTCATAAGTGACCTTCGATTACATAAATTACGTGAAGGCGAGGTCCCAATATATCGGAAAAGTTAAGTTGGCAGAAAATCATAATAGGTTCGTCAATAAACCTCTTCCAAACCTTACCTTACCTTACCTTATCTGAACCATAGTAATACAGGCACAGAAACGCGTCTACGAGCGTTAATACACGCTCCCAAGCATACACGCATGTACACTGGTCATCGGAACCAAAACAAGCCACGTATGCGTTATTGGAGGATTTGATATGTCTCCATCTATTTAGCAATTGAAGAGCTAAAGTAGTAAAACACACACTCAGTCACAAACACACACACTAATGACTTTTATTCAAAAGTAATATGTAATAAAATTATTTTGCTATAATCTGCGAAGAAGTAAAATAGAATATATATATAATGCTAAATGTAAGTGGACAATCGGTTATCATACCTGATACATGCAGGATTCGTAAAAACACATGCACAAACCTCCACCACCGCCACCACAATACACAAGCACTATATACGTTCACTATCACAATTTTGTGATAGTGAACGTATATATTATTCGCGAATTTTATTATTACTTTTGTATTATGGATCTCCGCAAAGTAACGCCTAATTCTATAAAAGACTTTTATTCACTTCATAAATGTGCATGGTTATATATACGAATATCATATATTTGAATAACGTATAATGTTAATTGGGAATGCTACGCTAATCTGATTGGGAATATGATCAATTAAACTTATTTGAATGTTATTAGTCAAATAAATAATGTACCCGGTTCAAATCATAACATAATTATCTCGGTATTAAAGCCAAGGCTTTGTAATTATTATAATCATCCAATACCTGCACACGGCGTTAAATTGCACTGAACGGTTTTAAAGTCGTCGCGGTAATTATTATTTGTTGAAATCTTTAAGAGCGCTAAAGTGGAAGCGTTTGAGAATGGAACTAATCTATTGGAAATGTCCTCACTTCAGGTTTAACCTTTGGCTTAGGGATGTTCACTATCCAGCCACTAAAGTTATCGATAGAAAAATTTATACATATAATCCTATTATATCCTACTAATATTATATATGCGAAAGTTTGTGAGTATGGATGTATGTTTGTTACTTTATCACGTCCGAATAACCAATATCGATGAAATTTGGCACAATTATTCCCTTTATACCGGAATAACGTATAGGCTATAGAAATCCCGTTAATTTTAAAGGAATACAATGACACTTAAGAGCGCCATCTATTATCGACACGACAACAGTACATACGAACGAAGTCGCGAGTAAAACCTAGTATTATAAATGCGAATATTTGTGAGTATGGGTGTATGTTTGTTATTTTTTAATTGAGAATTCCCTGAACCAATATCGATGAAATTCGGCACAATTATTCCTTTTATACCGGGGTATCATGTAGGCTATAGAAATTCTGTTAATTCTACAGGAATAGGATACATTGAGAAGCACGATCTCTTATCGACCTATTACGCGACAATAGTCCACGCAAACATGTTGTGGTTAAAATAGTAGTTTAGCTAGTATTATAAATGCGAAAGTTTGTGAGTATGTTGTTACTTTTTTATGCAGAATCCGCTGAACCAGTATCGATGAAATTCGGCACAATTATTCCTTTTATGGCGGGGTATCATATAGGCTATAAAATCCTGTTAATTCTACAGGAATAGGATGACATTGAAAAGCGCTACCTATTATCAACCTATCATGCGACAATAGTCCACGCGAACGAAGTTGGGGGTAAAAGCTAGTATTTATATAAGTAACTAAATTAACTTTTATTTCGTTATGAGTGTAAAATAATATGATGAAACCATACTAGACTTGATTACACAGGTTAAATTAAATTAAATGAATATACTTTTACGTAAAGTATAATATACAATTGAATTTTGTTTTTGCTATAATCTGCGATAAATTATAACATAATTTTATTATTACTTTTGTATTATGGATCTCCGCAAAGTAACGCCTAATTCTGTTAATTAATTGAATGAGGAAATGATGATATATGATGATAAAAATAAAACGATTCAAAAGTTTACTTCTAGGTTAGGTGAGGTTACTTCTTAGTAACCTTCATATTTCAAAAGAATTTAAGATATGTAAGATTACATTATAAAACGAATAATTTGCAGCTGATTAGATTACTGGATCTAAACTTTTAATTTTTTACTGTCGCTACTAATTTAGGCTAAATTAAGCAAGTTACTTAATAACTCAACAAAGCAACAAAATTAAAGATGAAAATAAATAAAAAAAATTTTTGTCGATATAAATCGATCGTCACTATTCCTTATAACGACCATCTAAAAGCTAAAGAAAGAGAATTTTCATTTTATCTCAAAATAATTTAGTTATCGATAAAACCCAACCGTCCCTTTTATAAGCAGGATAGCTCTAGCGACAGAGCCAGTCCACGTTTTATTCAACCTAGTTAAGTTTAAATAGTTTTTTTTTCCCAATCTAGATAAAATGTTCATGAAAATCAGGGAATATTCTGTTTAGATTTCTTTTAACGCTTCGTATTCGGAATAATGATACAATAAGATAAACGCCGTGTGGTATCCGGCGGAATAGAATAGTACCACCCTCATTTCATACTGAGGTGTCGTAATAGGTGACTAAGGTAAGTCAACCCGCCGTGTGGTATCCGGCTGAGTAGAATAGACCACCCTCATTTCTTACCGAGGTGTCGTAAAAGGCGACTAAGGTAAGTCGACCTGCCGTGTGGAATCCGGTTGAGTGAAATAGACCACCCTCTTTCTTACCGAGGTTTTGTAAAATACGACTAAGGTAAGTTGATGTCAGGCAGGCGGCCGGTCGTAAAATACGTAGCCAAATCATGTGTCAACATGTTTATAACATGTGCCGACCCTACTTAGAGTGGGATAAGGACAGAATGATGATGATGATAAAATAAAATATTTTACTTTAATCTTCTGTGTATTTGCTGTTAACAATTACGTAGTATTATATGTTTATACATCGCAAATAATATAACAATACAAAGTTAAATCAATACACATGTAATGTACATATAAATTACACGTAATTACACGCTGTAATAGAAATCGTAACAATTATTTAATTTTGTAAATTTAAAAATGTATACTTACAAACTAGGCAGTTTATAACCTTTTGATTATTTATATAATTGCGTACGCCACACCCGTGTGGTATTCGACTGAGTACAATAGACCACCTTCATTTCTTACCAAGGTGTCGTAAAAGACGACTAAGGTAACTCCGACTAATGCCTAAATTGTAAAATTATATTAATAATAATAATATATGGGACACTTACACACACGGTCGTCCGTGCCCAAAGTAAGTAACTTAATACTTGTGTTATGGTAGACAGACAACTGGTGAATATATACTTATATATTTTTTAAATACATACTTAAAAATATACACCAAGGCTCAAAGACCAACAAATTCATTTATATAAAATGTTGGCCCTCGGCGGGAATCGAACCCGCGACCCGCGGAGCTGAAGGCAAAGTCACTACCCACTGCGCCAACGGGCCAGTCAATATTAAGAGATTACCAGAATATGTTGATCTCTTAATGAAAATAAATATTAAAATATCAGTCATATTTTTTTGCAACTTTAAGAGAGTTGAAATTATTAATCATTTTAAATTTTCTTCTTATTTTAGGACTGTGAGTTCTCTACACTTTAAGTAATATATAAAATACGAATAAGACGTCAAATTTCAGTATGCCTTTAGTAAATATCTGAAAGGAGGGAAAATGTTTAAGAAAATCCTGTTTTTCTTTCCGCCTACGGAGCGATAAATACGTCTTGATTAGGTTGTCAATGTTCCTTTTGAGCAGCTTATAAAACGCTTGTTAAGAAAGTGTAAGAGAGACTGAAATGAAAGTATTTTCTTAGTAACGGCCTGTTACTATCCCACAGCTGGGCATAGGACTCCTCTCCGTTTCTGGAGAGAAGAAACGTTTTGTCGTGGAGTCTATCTCCTGACGATGCTTCGGTTACGGGGCGAAACAATTGTTGAAATTGTGGTGGTGAATTTGTATTGTTGTGTTATCGGTGTCGGGTAGTGCATGAGTTCTTACAAATTATGCATTTATCAGGTATGAGAACGAATAGTACACTATATATTTAGCATTGCATATATTTTCTTTTATCACAGATTATAGCAAAATAATATTCTCATTACTTTTGTATAAATACAAATCATGATTCTCCTGCCCTTATCCCTCTCTAAGTAGGATCAGTACAACATGCTTTCAACATGTTGTTACTTGATTTGTCTAGTTAGTTGACAACCGGCCGCCTGCCTGACGTCAAATTATCTTTTCGCCTACCTGGTCGCCTTTTACGAACCCTCAGTAAGAAATGAGGGTGGTCTAATCTACTCAGCCGGATACCACACGGCATAAAAATAATTATTATTTAATTAAAATAACAAGAAACAATATTAGAAAATTCCCTTCCAAAATTTAAAATAACAATATATTTAATATAAATTCTGAGATATTTCGTTTTCTTGCGTTCTGGAGATCCCATGAAGAGACCCATGTCCAGCAGTGGACGTCCATTGGTTGAAGAAGAAGAAGAGCGGCAATAATAAACTAAGATCTTAAATACACTTCTACATGTGGCTTCTTTGAATTCACATGTCTCATCAGCTTTTTCATATCGATAACCTTAACTTCTTTACCATAAGCCAGAACTTGGTATGTGATTGTTTCTTTAAAGTATATCTCAATGGCAAAATCTATTTGCAGGAATTGGAATGAAGAGCAAATAGGTTTCGGCGATAAGCACCATCGCTTGAGACGTATATATGGTATGTCTTTAATCCATCTTGGTCTCTTCGGGACGAAAGACCGGAACACAACGCAGGAATATTCCAAATTTGCGAAGATTGTGAACTGGAATTTTAATAATATTCTATGTAACTAATAGGTAAAAATATTTTCCTGAAAATTTATATCGGGACTTATTTATTAACTAGCAATCGTCAGTGGCTCCACCCGCGTAGAAAGATTAAAACCGTAATGTAGTATTATGATAACCATAAAAATGGTTAAAGTGGGTTAACCTTAAAAGCTAGACATATGCTTGCGGACTTTTATTTAGAACTTTTAGAGTGGAACAATTTTGTAATACATGATATATGAATAACTATTACCGTTTACTCAGTGTACGCAAGGAAAGCTTTAAATTTTGCCGTTTTCGTATTTTTTTATTGCTGCTCCTCTCCTATTCACCTTAGCGTGATGTTATATAGCCTATAGCCTATAGCCTTTTTTGATAAATGGATTATCTTACATTTATCAAATCGGTCCAGTAGTTTCTGAGATTAACGCGCTCAAACAATCAAAGAAACTCTTCAGCTTTATATATTAGTATAGATATAAGCTGATAAAACAAATAATTAGATGATAAGAATGCGTGGACATAGCTGCCTCTTCGACTCTGTACAAGACAGTAATCATAATTTTTTTTAGTAATAAGAATTATATTTTAAAAAGAGTAACCGCCAAGTTTCTTGCTGGCTCTTCTCGGAACAGCTTTCCGAACCGACAGTAGAGTTGACGAAACAAAAGCACTTGTTTACAAGACTTACTTGAATAAAGAATGTTTTGAACTTGAATTTGAATTTGAAATTCGTTTCGACAGTTATAAATGTTTATCCTTCTAAACCAACGCGAAAATACATTCTTAGGACCATTTCACCCAGACTTGATTTGTATAGTACTGATTTGTAAGTAATTCACCATTTATGTAATAATAAGTAGATATTACTTTGCCAAATTTCATAGTATAAAAGTAATGATAGAATAATTAAGCTGTGACCCGCGTTTCTTGACAGAAAAAATCAATTTATCTATAACAGTAGAAAGCACATTCTTCATGCCTTATACCTTAATTACCGCACGTACCATGGTTTATGAACCATCACTACAATATTATACAAGCATTGTACAAATCCACTGCGAAAATTGCGACGATAGTTTTGCTCAATTTCGTTGATCATCAGGAGATAGGCTCCACAAATCGCAAAGCTAGTTTAAGATGAATTGAGATAAATACATACATTGTAACTGACTCGTTGTTTTTTGTATGTCGGGCGCCGTGTGACTGTTGTTCTGTCAGTAAAGAGTTCAGCCCTTATTTCTTCAGGATCGCAGGGACCGTACCTTTGGACGTTTGAGAGACCTGCAAAATATAAAAGAAACATTTAATACATTTGTTACCTCTGATACACGACGTACATAAAGCGTGGTGGGTAGATGTAAGTTTATTTTATACGTGTGTGTAAGTGTCCCATATTTTTTTCTACTCCTACAAGTTTCTAATATAAAAAAAGTAAAGTAACGGCCTGTTACAATCTCACTGCTGGGCATAGGCCTCCTCTCTTCGTTCCTGGAAAGAAGGGTTGGAGCTAAGACCTACCACGCGGCTCCAATGCGGATTGGTAGGTTACACATATCCCCAGATTTCTTTAGATGTAGGTTTCCTTACTATGTTTTCCTTTACCGAAAAGCGTGTGATAAATTGCAATTATCAATCAGACACATAAGTTTTAATAGAAAAACTTTTGGTGTCTGCCAGGGTTTGAACTCGTGACCCTCTCGAAATATTTGCGCAGTCACACCGCTGGACTGTCACAAGTTTCTAATATAAAAGGTTTAAACTAGGCAAGGGTGATATTGCTTTTGTTTCAACTGTGAAAGCACCTTCGTAGGACAATAGCAAAAATATCAAAACAATAAATAGAATTAGTAGTACAAAGAGCTCATGAATAAGGGCACCGGATGGGCTTAAATAAGTCACCGATAGGAACCTTAGTTCAGGAACTTTAGTTCACCCGATATAATAAGATTTCAGTATTGCTGGATTCTATATATTAACTATGAGTACTCACGAAAGTCTAAATTCAAAAAATCCAATTGCTTAAAATTGCCTACGCCTTACCACTTCGCACAATAGAACTAGTTAACTCCTCTCCCACGTTTTACTATAAGGGCGAGTTTACTCGTTTCCCGCCAAGAATGAGTAAGAAATGCTTTATGATTAGGCTTACTTCGTCTTAATATGATGTGGTTTGGTGCGATGCGTGTGACGGTTGGCCTTCCTATTCTCGCAACGCTGCTGCGTACCCAGGGTCTGTAACGGGCGTAGTCAAGGAATCTGGATGGAGCGCTGCATCCTGGTCCGTAGATGCCGAATCCAATCTGATTCAGCATATAGCAGTAAGGCAACTTGTCGCTGTGATAACGATATAGGATTCCAATGGATTCTTTCAACGAAAAGGATGTGTCAAATTGCAATTAGTGATTTGACGCATGAGTTTTAACAGAAAAACTTATTTGTGTTTCGTAATTTGGGGTTTGATCAAGCTCATCTCGGGAGAGTTAAACGGTTAATGCTATCATAGCATATAATCAAAATATTCAAATTAAAAATAGTCTTTATTCAAGTAAACTTTTAAACAAATGCTTTTGAATCGTCAACTCTACAGCTGGAAAGCTGTCCCTACCGAGAAGAGCTAGCAACAAACTTTTCAAAATAATTCGTTAGTTACAATTATTTATTATTGTTTTGTACAGGGTAGAATCCACACATTCTTATCATCTAATTAATCCTCAACAGTATAACAGGCTTTAATATATATATATATATTTATAACCTCTTTTTAACAGTGTTTTTAAACAGATGTAATGACAAAGCTAAAGTTAATGCTATACTGATAGTGTCCAATATAATTTATCGTTGATTTTGATGATTTCTATGTATTTAATTTGTCCATACCAAATGCCATCTATTATTTTGTCGCATGACTAATACTGCTCCGCTGTTCCAAACGCATTCAGGCCCGGACAAAGCTTTTGCACAGATTGTATGGGTTGGCCACATTTTTTCCACATCCAGCTGAAAGGAGATACCATATAAGCTACTGCCATCCGCTTAGACTGTGTAGACTTCAGAGTATTTCTATACCAAAAATCTTATACATCTATTGCATGGTCGGAGAATATATAACGATAAAAACTTTCTTATTTATATGTAGAAATGATTGCAGTCTATTCCTGGGACTGTAATATGACAAGCAACATTGCATTTCATAAAGATATATAACTCAAATAAATATACCCGAGACTACGTTCGCTTTAACTTTAGTGTAGCAATACCTCAATTAAGTATTTATTGGTTTTTTGAAGTACAAGTTGTACAGGTACCGACCATAGGATATTAATTTTAGTCCCAGATACCTACACATTTTAACAGTGTACATAAAAAAATCAGTTAATTTAGTGAAGTAATTTAGCCACAGAAATTAATTTGTGTTGAATGAAAGATACATGATGTAGAAAGGTGATAGACCGTACCCCAATTCGTTCAATTTGGTATGTAATGCATAACCTTGACCAAGAGACTAACATGTGTGACAAGTGCGAAGGAGACAAAATTATAATGTTTTTTTTTTCTCCAGTTTTTTGAACACCATTACTAAAAAGCGAGTTCTCATACTTATTTATATACATACATACTTATTTTTGTTCGAAAACACAACGATTCTTTTACAACAACACAATTTTTTATGATATTTAAGAAGATTGAATTGACTGACAAAATCAACATTTTAATGTTGAAAAAATGATATCATTAGCTGTCAAATGCAAAGCTGCAATAGCCTAATGGTAACGCGTGGACTAAAAAATTTTATATATTATATACAATTTTTTACAAAATTACCGACCAAGGCCCGGTCATCAAAGTACTGTAATAAGATATATATAATTCTTGTTTATTTATTCTTGGTATAAATAAATAAAATAAAGATTACCAGATTACCTCAGATTTCCTGTAGTAAACCTGACATTGGTCCAAATCAACGTAGGCCATTTTGTGTATTGTTATAATGGAACTTTTGCAGTCTGGAAATAAGCGTTTCTTTTCTCTTAGAAATAAAGTATTCTTTAACCAGATATTGTCCAGTGATAAATTAATTAAGTCATTACTATCTTGTACAGGGTCGAAGAGCTATCTAGCTATACCCACGCATTCTTATCATATATATAATCCTCAATAGTACAGTAGGTTTACTGTATCAACTTACTTTTAATAGTTGTTTTAAACTGCTGTAATAGCAACGCTAAAATTGATTACAGACTTAAAAACTTTATATTGTCCTACAGCCCCTTAGAGATGATCATGGGTTCAAACCCGGGCAGACACCAATGAGTTTTTCTATTAAAAACTTATGTGTCTAATTGATAATTGCAATTTATCACACGCTTTTCGGTGAAGGAAAACATCGTGAGGAAACCTGCATATCTCTAGAGAATCCTAAGGATATGTGTAACCTACCAATCCGCATTGGAGCAGCGTGGTAGGTCTTAGCTCCAACCCTTCTCTCCAAAAATGGAGAGAGGAGGCCTATGCCCAGCAGTGGGATAGTAACAGGCCGTTACTTACTTACAGCCCCTTCTATCTTCCAATGACATTTCCATCAAAAATTGTATTATCTTTTAGTAAAAACCTTACATAAATCCATTAATTAGATATTAAGAAAATCTCATACAGATTTGGGGATTTTGTTTATAATATGCATAGGTTAAATTTAAATAATGCCTTTGGAAGCGCCTGTATCAATTTTAAGAGCAATATACATACATACAGTTGCTATAGTTGTTTTCTCATTACGCGACAATTAGTTTGATTGATATGATTGTAATAGCATAGTATTTTTGCTCTTTGTCGCTGTATAATTACACGTCACATATCGAAGCTTTTAATTTTTATTATTTCTGCGAGATATTTGAAAGTTAACAAAAATAAATTATGAACTCAATATGGCATCCTTAGAGATACGGCATTTATATATAATACTAGCGGCCTACCCCTGCTTCGCACGGGTATAAAATATATATCCCATGTCACTTAGTGTAAAAAAAATGATTAAAATCGATCCAGTAGTTTTGATTTACTCATAACTGTCTGTGGCCCGCAAGCGTTAAATTTGGAGAAAAACAATTTCCTTTCCCTATACCAAGAAGACTTCCTGCTATCTTTGGAATATCTAAATTCATATAGTACATTTTTACTTATTTACTTTTACATTTTCCCTATGTATTTTATTTTTACAATTAATTACAGAATGTCTTTAAACAAACTCTTGAAAGAGCGACATAGCTGCTAAAGTCGAAGTGTTATAGGGCGAAGCGCGGCGTCCTCACGGCATTTTAAATCTGTAATATCTCCGAAAATGTTCACTTAAATTACATGCTGTAAACGGCGATATTGATCTATATTAAATCAACAATTTATTTAAGGTACTTAATTGGATAAGGATTAATACTGTAGTGTATAAAAATTGCTTCAAAAATAAGGCATTATTTTTCGTATAAAGTAAATAAATGCTATTGTGGGTTATTCATAAGAGATAGACATATACCATCGCGGACTTTTCTGTAGACCTTTTCAAGGTGTACAAATACTCAGTACATCATTTTGATAAATCTCGTAGGGTTTAGCCTGCGTTTGCAATGTAAGCGGAAAAAAATGTAATTATTTACAGAAACCTCAAAAATTACAGTATTTCTCTACTCCGTATTGAATGTTATTATACGTGCAAACCTTCCTCTGGAATCACTCTATCTTTTAAAAAAAACCGCATCAAAATCTGTTGCGTAGTTTTAAAGTTTTATGCATACATAGGGATATATGGACAAAGAATGCGACTTTGTTTTATAATATGTAGTGATATAGTTACCATCACCCTGAGCTATGACGTAGAACTGAGGTTTCGTATATTGGTCGGGCGCGGGCGGCGCACATATCGGATTTAAATCTGCAAATTAAAATTCACTGCGTAGTAAATAACTTCATTATGTCAACGGTCGTTTTCAGCAACGTGGTGGTAACGAGCTGTTGGAGAAATTAATATATTTCAATGAACACGTTTTAAAATTTTCACGTTAAAGCAAATGTAATTTGGGTCAAACCGCTATATAGCTTGGTTACGTTTTTATTAAACTCGATTCCACACGAGTATTTATGAAAGAAAGAAAGAACTTTATTTGTGACCAAGCACTTTACAGAGGACATTACTTACTACTATGCTATACTACATAATACATTTTAATTAAATGAGTAATAGTTGTCGGTCGGCTAAGCATTCCCGGATTATGTACCGATTTATATATGTACGAGGTGTTTTTTTTAGCTTAAGTTATTAATCCAAGAATAATTCAACTGTAACAATAATTTCCTGTATTTATGTACAAATGCTTTCTAATTCTCGTCTAGAGCATTCTGAGGATTCGCTTAAATTCAAATTCAAATTCAAAATATTCTTTATTCAAATAAACTTGTAAACATGTACTTTTGAATCATCAATTCTACGGCTGGTTCGAAAAGCTGTTCCTACCGAGAAGAGCCAGCAAGAAACTCGGCGGTTGCTCTATTCAACATAAAACTTAAAACTAGTTACATTAAGTCATTACTATCTTGTACAGGATCGGCCAGTAATCCACGCATTCGTCCAAATAATCCTCAACAGTGTAGTAGGCTTTTTGTCTAACTCAGCTAACCAATGTGTTACTTTTGAATCCACATTATATCGGCAATGTGGGTACCATTGAATGCGGATAACATATCCCAGAAATACTCCAGGAATAAATAAGCTACATTGCCGGATAAATAAGTTAAACATATTAAAAGCTTTTAAAAATATTTGATTTCATTACTGTTAACGTTGAGGAGATCCCTCGCCTGGAGCCAATCCTATAGCAGCATCAGGCTATGCATAAACATGCATTGTCATCGGGATTAGACCAGTATGTAAAATTTCAGCTCAATTGGACACCAGGAATTGGATCAAATTTAACTTGCAAGATTCCACCTTCACATACATACACGTCAAGTTAAATAGAAACCTTTAAAATATCTTGCTGTTATAATTTTGGAATATACCTCTTATCCAATTGTTATTTAATCCAAATTCCAGCTGCACCAGTGCTAAAGCACTGTACGTAGCTCGGTTAAAGTCTGGGTGGTAGCTGTAGTCTTTGACCCGAATACCCGGGTTACTGCAGTTGCGGCCGAGAACAACCCGGGAATGACTTCTGAGAATGAGTTTATCACAGCGTAAAGCTAACGGTTTTTGAACAAATAATTACCAATTATCCTCTTATTAATATTATAAATGCGAAAGTGAGTTTGTGTATGTTTATTAATCTTTCACGGCGAATCCCCTGCACCAATATCGATGAAATTTGGCACAATTATTACTTATACACTGGGATAACATATAGGCTATAGAAGTCCAGTTAATTCAGCAGGAACAGGATGACATTGAAAAGCGCCATCTATTATCGACCTATCACACCAATATCGATGCAATTTGGCACGATTATTCTCTAAGTCTCGTGCGTACGCGCGCAGTGAACGGACGCGTATTGTTTATGTGAACGTTATCGCTGCGCGTATCGTGTGAGACGCAAAGTTCGCCAGTTTCGGTTAACGCCCCTGCACCCCTGCCCCGGCGCCAGTTGTACTCGCCGCGACCCGTGTTGCGGCTCGAGGAAGCGGTCGGCAGCGCATCGCGTGCACCTGCTCCGCCGAAGCTGCCCGGACGCAGCGATCTGCACCGCCTTTCGTTGCAAAGACGTATGCAGACGTGCCCTCAGTGAAACCACCGTTCATAATCCCATTGTGTTTGTAGTCTCCGCCCCCGCTCGCGGGCGCCTAGCTGGGCCTCCCCCAGGGGTCTCACCCGGCTGGGTTGCACGCGCCGAGGGTGCGCGGAGCTGCACTCGCACAGGAGCGGCTCACTGAACACCTCTGCCGCTACTCTCAAAAGTAGCACAACTCGCACGCGCAAGACTGCGCGATCATGTCCGGTCGGGGGGAGCCCCCCCCGAGGGACCCACGTATTAGGGGGGAGCGCCCCGCGTTCCCCCGCGCTGTAGTGCGGCGCGACATGCGGGACAACACCGTCCCGTTTACGCCGATCGCACCCGCAGCAGCGACACCATCACCGCCAGCGCCTCCACCATTGCCACGCTTCCGGATTCCATCCGGCGAGCGAAAGTCGCCAGACTCCGCGCCTTTGTTCTCCGCCGATGTAGCTGAGCTTACACCGGGCGGCGAAGCACCGAAGCGTCCGCGGGCTGCCGACTCTTCGCCCGAATCCCTCGAGGGAGACGACAAGCGTCCGAAGACGGACCAGTCGCCGGCCACCTCACTGACAACGTCGTCGTCATTCGACGTACAGCTAACAGCCGAGCAAAGGACTCGGCCCACTCCACCGCCGGCCTCCTCGCCTCGGGACGTGCGACCGCTTGCAGAGAGCGCGTCGCAGGGATCCGCCTCGTGGCCTCGAGACTCGACGAGCTACGCCGGATTCACCTCGTTGCCGTCTCCAATGGCGACGTCCCGCCCCCCTACCCCTCAGGCCGGGCCATCCGGCTACGCCGCCGCCGCCGCCGCGCCGCCGTCACCCCGCGCGCTCCAGCAGCGCCAGGAAGAGCTGCAGCGCCAGCAAAAACCGCAGGCCACTACCGGAGCGAAGACAGCGCGCTCCGAATACCCTCCCATCACCGTGGAGTGCCTCCCCAACTGGACGAGACACTTCACCGCGGTCCGAGAAAAGCTCGGACACGCTCCTAACGCCCGCCCGATGGGGAAGGGTGTCAGATTCCTCCCAAAGTCGGCGGAGGAATTTCGGGTGCTACAGAAGTACCTCCTCGACGCCGCTAAACAGGACCCCAACATCGCGTGGTTCTGTTATAGCCCAGCGTCGAGCCTGCCCAGCAAGGTAGCCATCAGAGGGCTACCACAGGACACCCCACCAGAGGAGGTCATCGCGGCGCTGCGATCCCTTGGGTATCCGGCGACCCAGGCGAGGGCCATACCACCGGTCAGAGGGCGGCACGGCTGCACATACTACGTGCAGCTGGAGCACCTGACCTTCGAAGAGCTCGGTCACCTGTACAGAGAGACCGAGCTCCTGTCGATGCCGGGCCTCACCATCGAGGCCTGGAAGGGCGGACGTGGCCCACCCCAGTGTCACAGGTGCCAGCAGTTTGGCCATTCATCGGCCAACTGCCACCGGCCGCCTAAATGTGTCCGCTGCGCAGGCGGGCACCTGGCCCAGGACTGCGACAGGCCCCAGGAAGACGCGCCCAAGTGCGCGAATTGTGGTAAAGCGCACGTGGCGCGCGACCGAAGATGCCCAGTCTTTCGCCGCGAGGCGCGGAAGCGCGGAATCGATGTCGCGCCGCCGCGCCCGGACGGGCAGGCGAAGAAGAGGGCAGGGAGGGGTGAGCAAGTTCCCCCCCCAACCGCAACACCCGCCGCCGCCATACGAGTCGCCGCAGCAGCCCCCGCCATCCCCGCAGTACGTCCCGCGGTAGCCGTACGCGCCGCCCCTGCCCCCGCGGCACGGCCCGCAGTGGCCGTACTTGCCGCCCCCGCCCGACCCGCACTGAGTAGCGCCCCGCCGACGCCCGGCGTGTCCATTCAAGCTACTCGACGGGGGGAAGCGGGAGGGGCTAACATAGTCCAAGAGCCGGCGACCAAACAACCGCCGGCCTATATCCCGACCGCCCTAGCTACTCGACGGGGGGAAGCGGGCGGGGTTACCATAGACCAGGAGCCGGCGACTCTGCAACCGCCGGCAAACGACCCGACAGGCAGGGGGGAGCCCCTGCGTCGGAAGAGAAACCGGCGCAGGCGCAGGCAGCCGAGGCCAGCAGATGCTGAGCCCGCCGCCGCGTCCACACCGCACCCCAGGCCGCCAACATCAACATCGTTGGCGGCGATACCCGAAACTGCCGAGGCGCCGAGAAGCCGCGGCCACCGACTGGCCACAGAAGAGGCGGAGCTGCGAGCTCCGCAATATCCTACGTTCCTCCCGCCACCCCTCGCGCAGGACTCGGGCATTAATAATATTGTCCGGGTCCTTATCGAGGCGCTTATGGCGGCACTCACTCACTATTTGAGCAACAGGGACGTAGTCGGCGCCATCACGGCAGCAATTACCCAGTTTGGGAGGTCGTATCAATGACCTCCCTACGAATCCTATACTGGAACCCGGGCGGCATCAGAGGTCACGTCCGTGAGTTAACACTACTCGTCCAGTCGCAGGATATCCACGTCATCCTCCTGGGCGAAACTAAACTCACGGACAGCGTCGAGCTCCGCGTGCCCAACTACTTCGTGTATCGCCGCGATGAAGTCTCTCCCCGGGGCCGCCCGTACAGAGGTACGGCCGCTCTGGTGCGGAGGGACATCATACACGAAGAGCTGGAGCACACCCCGTTCACTAGCACCCGCACACAGGGGGTGCGAGTCAACGTGGGCAACCAGGAGCTCCGCATCTATGCCGCCTACAAACCACCCGGACTGACTTTCTGCAGCACTGATGTCGAGGCAATCTTCGGGCAGCAGGGACCTGCAGTGATCGTGGGCGATCTCAACGCGAAACATCACGCGTGGGGATCGCGAATCATCACTGCGGTCGGGAGGCACCTGCACGAAGATAGCGTGAGGAGCGGGTACGGTGTGGTGGGGCCGGGAGCGCCGACCCACATACCCACCGACAGCCGCTCCCAGCCAGACGTCATAGACATAGTGCTGCACCATGGACTGGACAACCCCTTTGATGTCGAGGTACTCTACGACCTCGACACGCAACACCTTCCGGTTCTGGTCACCCTAGCCACCCAGGGAGGCTTCTTAGTGCCTCGCCCGCCGCGGACGCGGACGAACTGGGAGCGCTACACCGCAGAGCTTGCCGGGCTTGAGCTAGCAGGCCCGATCACTACACCTTCGGGAGTCGACGATGCTGCTGCGTTCATCGCGGAGGCGATCATCGTCGCCAAGGCAGCAGCCACCACCATCACGTCGACTTCACCGGATACCAATCGAAGGAAGGACCTGCCGAGCTCGCTCCGCAATATGCTTAAGCGGAAGCGCACCCTGCGCCGCCTATGGGCCCGCACTCGTTGCCCCAGGGTGAAGACTGACCTGAACCGGCTTGCAGAGAGGATCGCGCGTGCCGTAGTCGCTCTCGACGAGGCGCGATGGGAGGATACCGTCGATCGAGCGACAGAACACGACACAGCGCTGTACTCCCTCTGCAAGAAACTCACCGGACAAGACACCCCCGTTTACCCGCTGCTCGATGCCGCGGGTAAACGCACCTATGCCGCCAAGGATCGTGCTGAGATTCTGGCGGCACACCTGGAACAGACATTTACGCCCAACGCCCCCAACACCTCCAACCTCCATGTCATCCGTCATCACGCGGCTGTCCAGGACAAGCTGGAAAGGTTCCTGTCGGCCCCTACACCGCCGCTCCGGGGAGAGGACTTCATCTCCCTGTCAGAGCTGCGGTCGGTCGCTGCTCGCCTTGATAAGCGAAAAGCGCCAGGCCCCGACGGAATCACTAACGCCGCGCTGATGCTGCTGCCCCGAACAGGTCTCGTAGCGCTCACGAGACTGTTCAACGGAGTACTCTGCACCGGCCACTTCCCAGAGGCGTGGAAGACCGGGAAGATCATTGTTCTTCCCAAGCCGGGGAAGGACCGCCGCCTGCCTGGAAGCTACCGGCCGATCACCCTGCTCTCGCACATAGCCAAGCTGTTCGAGCGTCTGCTGCTGCGTCGAGTCACGCCCCATCTGCCCCTGCGCGAGGAGCAGTTTGGATTCCGCAGCGGCCACTCGACGACGCTCCAGCTGGCGAGGGTAATAAACCACCTGACCAGTGAGCGGAACAACGGGCGCTACACCGTGGGGGTCTTTCTCGACATCGAGAAGGCCTTCGATCGTGTGTGGCACGCCGGGCTCCTGGTCAAAATACTGGAAACCACCATGCCGCCTGCTTATGTGCGAGTGCTGGCATCATTTCTACACGGCCGTAGCTTTTACGTGGCAGTGGATGGTGCCGAATCCCAGCCACGCACCATCCAAGCCGGAGTACCCCAGGGCAGTTGTATATCGCCGCGCTTATACGCGGCGTATACGGATGACATCCCCACCCTGCGCCACCATCTGCGGGAAGGGGAGGAGGACGTGCTGTTGTCGCTCTTCGCCGACGACAGCGCGTATTTCGCGTCGTCCTACCATCAGATCGTCGCCACCAACCGCATGCAGCGTATGCTGGACTTGTTGCCGGAATGGCTGGACAAGTGGAGGATGGCCGTCAACGTCGGGAAGACGGCCGCTCTGCTCACCAGCCGCTCCAAGCCGCTACGTCAGCTGACTCTACGAGGCCAGGACGTAGAGTGGAAGACCACAGTAAGGTTTTTGGGGTGTGAGTTGGACCGCAGCCTGTGCATGATCCCCACGGTGAATCACGTCGTGGGTCGAGCTGCCGCTGCCAGGTCCAAGCTTCACGCGCTTTTCACATCCCATCTACCTATGAACACCAAACTGCGGGTCTACGGTGCCTACGTCCGCTCGCGCTTGACGTATGCGGCACCCGCCTGGTACGCGCTATGTTCGGCGTACCAGAAGCGAAGACTGCAAGTCCAGCAGAACCGCTGCCTGCGACTGATCGTAGGAGCCCCGAGGTATGTGCGGAACGACGTCGTGCATCGGGATACCAAAATGCCGACCGTGGAGGAGTATGTCCGTCGCCTTGCGCGCCGGATGTTCGCGCGTGCGGACCACAGCGCGCACGTACACCTCCACGGCATCGCGCCACTCCATGCGCGACCACCCGAGGGACGTTCCCTGCCTCGCGAGCTCCTGCGATCACCGTCTCCGCGGCCCGATGCGGATGACGACGGCGACGACGAGGACGACGCGACGGGCGAGAGGGCGAAACCACCGGACGAGACAAGACCACCGATTACGACACCACCACCGGACTTAACAATTCCTGACGAAGACTACGAGGTCTGGGAGCTACCATTCCCAGACCTCCCCACCGAACCAGACATCCTTTAGGTCACCTAGGTGACCTGGGCTCACGGCCCGAATACCGACAACCCTTAGGTCACGTAGGTGACCTCGGCCTACGGCCGGAACATGGACCAGGCAGAATGCCTGCGAGGAAATGCCCGGGCAAAGAGGTACGCCTCGAGGCCCGTACCCCGCCTACCCCCCAACCGGGGAGGAAGCGAGATGACCCTGCTGCTGGCACGATTATTCCTTATACACCGGGGTTTCTATAACTACAGAATTTCTATAGCTTATATGTTATAAGCTATAGAAATTCTGTTAATTCTACAGGAATAGGATAACATTGAAAAGTGCCATCTATTATTAACCTAGAAGAAGAAGACAGGCGGGGAAGAAACTTGGCGAAGAAGAAAGAAGTTTGTGGGGTAAGTCATTCCATAGAAATGATGGAAGGTAAGACAGTAATCTCTTGGAAATACTGGGTGTAGTAGTGAACAGTGAACATGGAGAAAATATATTATTGTAAACGGAATTCTAGTGTCTTAATACAGGAGCACTTTAAGATTACCTTATTAAACATTATATTCGGGCAATATTTTCCACCGAGGTTAGTCGGGGCTTGCTGCACCCGAGGCGGTGCGGGTAGGTGACTAATTAATGTCACACAAAAAAGATCGGTCGCCCGCGCAACACGGTGCACGGAACTCTGAGTGAATTATAATAAATATCGGTGTTTGGTGGATATTCGTGTTAATATATACGAAATATAAAGGATAATTCGGTGGTTGTGTACCTGAACAATATCAAAGAACAATCAAATTTGTGATTGCACGGATATAAGTGGATTTAGTTATTTAGTGGTACTCCGGCCGGAGCGGCGTGGACGCCATAAAAAAAGAAGCCTCTAAGTTAAAGGTCAGTATCCTTGATTATTCGGGGTGGAGAAATTGCCTTTTTATTATCCTACCTATGCTTACTAATTGCAGCTATTGAAGGCACGCATCAGTCGCGAGCACATTGTTTTAACATTTATGTTTTTGTTTTTGACTCTTGAATTGTTTTTTTTCGTCTATTTCACCTTATTTATTACCTGAAATCAATTTTGGGCAGTTTGTCGATGTCCATCGCGGAGCCGATTACAATCTGCTTTGTCACCAATACGACTGAAGTCGAAAACTGCTTGTCACCTGGACGATATGATGTAATTTTTTTTATTGTTGTATTGAACATTCTTATACACTATTTCTAACCGACCGCTCTTTATTTATATATACCAAACCATGTTAACTCATATTTTTATTATTGACCGCGGCCTTGAAATGCATGTACGGTGACCTTGAGTGCTTGCTGATAATTTGTTTAAATTTTGACTTTTGCAAGGGTGTAGTTAGGAACTTAAAGTCTAAGCTAAGAGATTTGAAAACTTTGTTGGTTTTGAAAATGGAACGATTATTTTTGGTAAACATTTTTATTTATTATTTACTGCCGTGTGGCATCCGGCTGAGCAGAATAGACCAGTCTCATTTCTTACTAAAGTTTCGTGAAAGGCGACTAAAGTAAGTTGTCGTCAGGCACGCGGCGGTAAAATACCTAGCCAAATCATGTTATAACGTGTTTATAACATGTTGAGTCGTCTATGCTTATAGTGGGATAAGAGCAGGAGAATGATGATGATTTATTGTTTATTTATAACTGTCGCTTATTATAAACTCTCGCATATCATTCGGGCCTGGTTCCAATTAACACATTTGTGAGGTCCCTTGAATTTTTTTTATATAAGTAATATAAGGGCACTAGTAATTGACCATGTACCTACTAGTAGTTGACCGTTTTGTATGAAATTTTAAATAATAAGCGTTTTAAATAATATTAAATTTAAATATTAAACAATGAACGACAGCTCTGAGCTTTTGGTCAGTTGTTAATAGATGGCAATAGGTAATTATAAATTTATTTTTTATTAGCTAAAACAAACAAAACGCTTATTTAAATTTTCATACAAAACGGTCAAATACTAGGACATGGTCAATTACTAGTGCACTTATTTAATTCTTACGTGTGGTATAATAGAGAACTCCGAGCCACGAGTAAGTTTCTACTCTCCCGTATCCCTCGTACACCATAGTTGTAGACGACATGTCGGCACCGCATTGTCCAACTCTAAATTGTCGTGATGTGGAATTGCTTGGTACATCATCTTAAAAAAGAAACAAATTGTAGCAACCACCAATAAATCCACGGGCAAACTCGGGGCGGTCGACCGGGCGCGCAAACTTAATCGTTGTACTGTACAAGATGTTTAGATGCGCGGGCGCAGAACTTGATGCGCCTTGCGTGCCCGGCCGTCCGCCAGTCGAGTGTCGACCCCGTGTCCTCACGGCGAATGCTTGTGTCGCTGTTAGTTGCTGTTATTGTACTCGAATTTGCACGAATAAAATATAGTTCTCGATCGGGTGTTTTTATTAGTAGCAGTACATAGGGCAGGCCATAAAATCTATACTATTATTTAAAGCTGAAGAGTTTGTTTTACGACACTTACGCGTTAATGCGCGACGAACAAACAAACAGTTCAGTTCAATTCAGTAGTTCCTGAGATTACTCAGAAACTACTGAATTGATTTGAAAAATTCTTTCAATGTAAGATAGTCCATTTATCGAGGAAGGCTAAAGGATATATAACATCACGCTAAGACGAATAGGAGAGGAGCAGCAGTAAAAAATATTAACGAAAACGGCAAAATTTAAAGATTTCCTTGCGTGCGCTGAGTAAACGGTGATATTTATTTAAAAATCATGTATTACAAAATTGATCCCCTCTAAAAGTTCTAAATAAAAGTACGCGACAGCATATATCTAGCTTTAAGGTTAACCAATTCTAACGATTTTTTATTGTTGTCAAAATACTATATAACGTTTTTAACGCTGGCGATTGCTAGATTTATAAAAAACTGTCCTTTGACACAGTTTTCCGCCGTGTGATATCCGACAGAGTAGAAAAGACCACCCTCGTTTCTTAACGAGGTGTCGTAAGAGGAGATTAAGGTAAATTGACCTGCCGTGTGTTATCCGGCTGAGTAGTATAGATTACTCTCATTTCTTAACGGTGTGTCGTAAAACGAGATTTAGGTGAGTTGATATCAGGCAGGCGGCCGATCGTAAAATACTAGCCAAATCATATCACAACATGTTTATAACATATCCAAATTGTGGTTCCATTGTAATGTTATATATTAATATGAGTAAACTTACCACCTGTAGTGAATCCAAGAAATCCAAGTAATTTAGCAAACAATTTCACGAATTGCATCTTTTTGTATATACATTTGATCTCGGCACCTCGATTGAGTAGCTATGTTTAAGTTTAAGGAAACAGGTATTCTTACATTTGCTTCACAGTATATTTTAAGCAATTTAATTTATGTACATAAAAATATAAAGAATTATAAAACGATAGGTGATGTATACAATAGACAAAGCAGGAACCGCCATAAGCTTGCGGCTCCTGCTTTGCGCCTTGCAAAAGTGCGTAACTCGTTTGTGGGTTTTGGTATAAGATTCTATAATAAAATTCCGCAATCAATTTCAGCACTGCCATAACAGCAGTTTAAAAACACTTTAACAGTGTTTTTAAACTGCTGATATAGAAAGCCTACTATACTCTTGAAGATTATTTAGAAAATAAGAATGTGTGGATATAGCTCTCTTTGAACCTGTACAAGACAGTAACGACTTAATGTAAATAATATTAAGAATTGTATTTTTAAAAGAGCAACCGTCGAGTTTCTTGCTGGCTCTTCTCGGTAGGAACAGCTTTCCGAACCAGCAGTAGAGTTGACGATTCAGAAACACTTGTTTACAAGTTTATTTGAATAAAGAATATTTTGAATTTGAATTTGAAATATGTGTATTTTAGAATTTCATAGCCAATGATTCCCATAGTGGTCTATATCGACCCCCAGGGTTCGCTTAAGAACTGCAAGGGGTCTACGTGGGCGTAAAAAAATCGGGGGTCTATAAAATGAAAATGAGGGTCAATGGCCAGAAATTGCCAAATACGTATTATTAATATAATTTTGACAATAAATTTTTTTTAAAATATAATATCATTATTGACTGGCCCGTTGGCGCAGTGGGTTCGCGGGTTCGATTCCCGCCGAGGGCCAACATTAACATAAATGATTTTGTTGGCCTTTGAGCCTGGGTGTATATTTGTATTTAAGTATGTATTTAAAAAATATATAAGTATATATTCACCAGTTGTCTGTCACCCATAACACAAGTATTAAGTTACTTTGGGGACGGACGACCGTGTGTGTAAGTGTCCCATATATTTATTATTTATTTATTTCTTCCAATTTCTTCGTATTTTCTGGCCTTATAAACATTTCATGGACTTCTATTAAATTATATTTAACATATACAGATAATGCTACAATGTGATACAAATTTAATAACCAACGTACACTGTTTGATGAACAACACCGACAGACGGGGCAAATATTGAATTGTGTTTATCATTATGAGTTTGGACACGAAATGAAACATTGTTTGTAAACATTCAGTGCCTGTTTTTGATTAATGCCGGCTGTTGACTTTATTGTGTACAGGAAGGATGCGTAAATTGTTATTTACAAAGCTATATTCGGTAACAATGTTTACAATCGGATTACGGGATAAAAGGTAATATTGTTTTTAGAATCTCAGTTATTTGGGATTTTTTTTATCCATCACTAACGAATAGACCACCTTCATTTCTTACCGAGGTGTCGTAAAAGGCAACTAAGGTAAGTTGACCCACCGTGTGGTATCCGGTTGAGTAGAATAGACCTTATTTCTTACCGAGGTGTCGTAAAAGCCGACTAAGGTAAGTTGACCCACTGTGTGGTATCCGGTTCAGTAGAATAGACCTCATTTCTTACCGAGGTGTCGTAAAAGCCGACTAAGGTAAGTTGACCCACTGAGTGGTATCCGGTTCAGTAGAATAGACCAACTCATTTCTTACCGAGGTGTCGTAAATGGCGACTAAGGTAAGTTGACCCACCGTATGGTATCCGGCTGAGTAGAAAAGACCACCCTCATTTCTTATCGAGCTGTCGTAAAAAGGTGACTAAGGTAAGTTGACCCACCATGTCGAGAAATACGACTGAGGTAAGTTGATGTCAGGCAGGCGGTCTCTCGTAAAATACGTAGCCAAATCATATGACAGCATGTTTATAACATGTTGTGCCGACCCCACTTAGAGTGGGATAAGGGCAGGAAGATGACATGTTACTTTTATTTATACCGTCGTAATATTGCCATTAGAAGTTTTCTTCCTTTACCAAGTATGTCGGTTAAGTATCAACGTACAGACAGACGTATCTGATGGCGAATTTCCGTTACGGCACGTTGCAGATAATAGATAACATTCAAGCGATCAAGTGTCCTTTTTGTATGAAGATTATGTGTAGTATTCTAAGATATTATAAAAGAAAAACCTATTGTACAAGTTATTTGCAGCCTTTTTATTGAGATAAATTAAAAAAATAATTATAAAATGTAAAGTAACGCCCTGTTACTCCCTAGTCGTGTGGTATCCGGCTGAGTAGAATAGACCACCCTCATTTCTTACCGAGGTGTCGTAAAAGGCGACGAAGGTAAATTAACCCGCCGTGTGGTATCCGGCTGAGTAGAATAGACCACCCGCATTTATTACCGAGATGTCGTAAAAGGCGACTAAGGTAAGTTGACCCACCGTGTGATAACCGGATACGGTTGAGTAAAATAGACCACCCTCTTTCTTACCGAGGTATCCTAAAACACGACTAATATAAGTTATGAACCAAATTCGTTGTAAATAACGTAGCCAAATCGTGTGACAATATGTTCATAGCATGTTGTGCCGACCCCACTTAGAGTGGGATAAGGGCAGGAAGATAATATAAAAAAAGGCCTGTTACTCCCATTGCAGGGCATGCTTTCTACTTTTTTGAGAGAAAGGTTGGGGCTTTCCACGTTCTTCAGTGCAGATTTTTAGGTTACATACATCCCCAGAACTATTTTAAAATATGTAGATGTCCCAATGATGTTTTCCTTTACCGAAAAGCGTCAAATAAATTAATAATTTGAAAAACGTACATGAGTTTTAATCTTAAATGTCATTGTGCCCGGGGTTTGAACCCGTGACTTGAAGACAAGGGTCACATGATCTCACCGTTTTATTATCACAGCTTAAATTAAAAATTTAAAGAATTAACTCATTGAATTGCATTTGACATTTTAGTCACTGCTTTTTCCTTTAAATCGATATTCCACTATTTTGTATATATTTTAAATATAAGTTTTACTTCCGAAATATATTTCCTAAATGTCATTGAAAAAGTTTAACAAAAACATTTAACAGTTAAGCTGTGGTAAGTAAAGAAATAATAGTTTATGGTACAGGAAATATAAAATAGCTCAGTGTACTTGTTATCCAGTGCACGCGCACTTGACATAAAAATCTAAAGAGCGCGAGTACTGTTCTTAAGTACGACATTTAGTTCCGATGTAACTGCGAAGTCGGAGGCATAAAGTTTCCCAAAGCCCACACTGGCATTGCAATATCAACCTTAATATTTGTCGTGTAGATATTAAGTTTGTTACTTGATTTCATCAGTTTTATTCTCAATCATATATGTGGAGTGTTATTGCAAATCTGCCTTTATGCGAAGCCATATAGAGTGCACGTGAAATGTATGACCAGTGTTCGTCAAAGAGTTTTATAACAAGGCGCGGAGAAGCGTCTGAGTGTTTCCCAAACTGTCGCTGCGTAAACGAAGCCAACTGAATATAGGGTTGTCAAAACACAAGAATTGGAAAAATGATCTTTCAATGATTATTAAAGAAGGAACAATATTCTTGTCATTTCATGTTACTAAATCATCGACTATGGGACTGGTAACGAATATAGTCAATCTATGCCTAAAAAAGTTTAATTAAAAAGTGATTCGTTAGACCGGCTGCCTGTTTCACGTCAGCTTACCTTAGTTGCCTTTTACGACGTCTCGGTAAAAAATGAGGTTGGTGTATTATGAGGATACACCAACCTCATTTTCCTAGGTATCCGGCGGTTTACCGATTTTTTCGTTTATTCAGCTTGTGACAACCCTATTTCCATATAAGCGCTAAAAGCCTTCGATAGTTTTGGTAACGATGCTCGGCCTGGCGCTATATATAGATTGACTTTAGCTAAAAATGTATTTTTTAATCCTTGAACTGAACAAATTATTGTCGCTTTATATGTATTATATTATTATAGCCGCCTGGTATCCGGCTGAGTAGAATAGATGACCCTCTTTCGTACCGAGTTGTGATAAAAGGCGACTAGGCTAAGTTGACCCGCCGTGTGATATCCAGCTGAGTAGAATAAATCACCCTCTTTCGTACCGCGGTGTGGTAAAAGGTGACTAAGTTGACATCAGACAGGCGGCCGGACGTAAAATACGAAGCGAAATAATTTGATAACATGTTGTGCGGATCCCACTTAGAGTGGGATGAGGGCAGCAGAATCATGTGTATTGCATTACTACACGTTCGAGCAGCGTGATGGGTTTAAATGCTAATTTTTCTTAACTTAAGTAAGCTGTGGTAGCCCAGCGGTAACACCGCGTGACTCTTTCGAGGAGGTCACAGGTTCAAACCCGGGCAGACACCAATGAGTTTTCCTGTTAAAACTTACGTGTCTAATTGATAATTGCAATTTATCACACGCTTTTCGGTGAAGGAAAACATCGTGAGGAAACCTGCATATCTCTAGAGAATTCTGGAGATATGTGTAACCTACCAATCCGCATTGGAGCAGCGTGGTAGGTCTTAGCTCCAAACCTTCTCTCCAAAAACGGAGACAAGAGGCCTATTCTCAGCAGTGGGATAGTAACAGGCCGCTACTTACTTACCTAAGTAACAAATATCTCTTTTTCATGTCCGCCTTGTACAGAAGTATATTTAAGGTAAGATACGCTAATAATTGGCCATGTATTAAATTTTAAATAATAAGCGTTTTCTTTGTTGTAGCTAATAAAAAATAATAATTAATAATAATAATAATTAAAGAATGGGATACAGTTATGAGGTATTCGGCAGTTGTTAATAGATGGCAACAGGTAATTAAAAACAAACAAAACGCTTATTATTTAAAATTTCATACAAAACGGTCAACTGCTAGTACATGGTCAATTACTGGTGCTTTACCTTATTTATTACTATACATGAGTGACAACCCTATTCCAGTATCATTATAGCTGAAAGCTTCCAATAGTTCATGTTAACGATCGCCGTGGGCCATCAAAAGCATTGATTTTTACTTATACGAGAAACTTATAGAAGGTCAGAAGTTTGTCAGTAGCGCGATACAGAAGTTACATATCAGAAGTAACGAGATATGTTTTTCTTTCAAACGAGTAGACCTAAAAGTCGAAGCACCAAGCATAGGCATAAACAAAAAAATATAACAAAAAAATCACTGTTAAATTTATATCTAGCATTTTCTCGCAGCTTTGTTTTCGTGGACTGTTGACGCATCACAGATTGATAATAGATAGCGCTTTTCAATGTCATTCTACTCCTGTCGAATTAACGGGATTTCTATAGTCTATTTGTAATCCTGGTGTGTAAGGAATAAATGTGCGAAATGTCAATGATATTGGTTCAGCGGATTCGCCAAGAGAGAGTAACACACATATATCCATACTCACAAACTTTCGCATTTATATATTACTAGCGGCCTGCCCCTGCTTCGCACGGGTATAAAATATATATCCCATGTCAGTCAGTGTAAAAAAAATGATTAAAATCGATCGAGTAGTTTTGATTTATTCATTACTGCCCGTGGCCCGCACGCGTTAAATTTGGAGAAAAACAATTTCCTTTCCCTATACTAAGAAGATTTCCTGCTATCTTTGGAATATCTAAATTCATATAGTACATTTTTACTTATTTACTTTTACATTTTCCCTATGTATTTTATTTTTACAATTAATTACAGAATGTCTTTAAACAAACTCTTGAAAGAAGACATAGCTGCTAAAGTCGAAGTGTTATAGGGCGAAGCGCGGCGTCCTCACGGCATTTTAAATCTGTAATATCTCCGAAAATGTTCACTTAAATTACATACTGTAAACGGCCATATTGATCTATATTAAATCAACAATTTATTTAAGGTACTTAATTGGATAAGGATTAATACTGTATTGTATAAAAATTGCTTCAAAAATAAGGCATTATTTTTCGTATAAAGTAAATGACAAAAAATGCTAGTGTGGGTTATTCATAAGAGATAGACATATACCATCGCGGACTTTTCTGTAGACCATTTCAAGGTGTACAAATACTTAGTACATCATTTTAATAAATCTCGTAGGGTTTAGCTTGCGTTTGCAATGTAAGCGGAAAAAAATGTAATTATTTACAGAAACCTCAAAAATTACAGTATTTCTCTACTCCGTATTGAATGTTATTATACGTACACACCTTCCTCTGGAATCACTCTATCTATTAAAAAAAACCGCATCAAAATCTGTCGCGTAGTTTTAAAGTTTTATGCGTACATAGGGATATAGGGACTTTGTTTTATAATATGTAGTGATTATTAATTTAATTAGTAGGTTATATATCTGTACTTATTATAAAACAAAGTCCCTAAAAGTTGGCTATATGTATGTGATCGATTTTCTCAGAATCTAAAGAAAGGATTCTTGAATTGTTTTTACTATAATATACTACAATTCCTTCAGGAGTTTAGGTTAATAGCAAATCACAGTGTTAACGTTAATTGTGTTTAAGAGGTTCGCATGGTTGTAAAACTCGTTTCCTGGGAGACTTAGTAGCGTGCATGTAAACCTGCAGAGATACACTGAAGTAATGTACTAGAGATTTGTAGACGTACAAAAATACCACAAAAAAGTCCCTAATAGGATGTGTCTATATCTTATGGTTAACTCAGAATATCTACTTTTGTGTAACACTGTCTCTGTTGTGTAACTCGTGGGCTAAGCCGCAACCACAACTAGTACATAATAAGTTAAAACTTTGAAGAAGGTAAGGTCAAAATGCAAGTTACGTCGATTGTGGTTACGTAAAACATTGTTATGAAATAAATTCACTCCTAGTTGTAGAATTGGAGCTTCGAAGAATTTCCTAAACAAATTCTATATAAGAGCGGCTTTATATTGCTGCGTTATCGGATAAAGGCGATTCTACACGACACACTCCTTTTCAGTCGAATTATGGTACTTTTAACAATGATTGGAAGAAAAGAAAGGCAAAATTCCTACACTATATTAATATTCTTCTTCTCCTCAACGTACCATCTTCCCGCGAATTTCGGCGATCATTATGGCAATTTTAACTTTAGATACCGCTGCTCTGGATAGGAAACGAGTACTTTTCTGGACCAAAGGCGCAGATATTTAGCCAAGATATCCTTCGTCGGCCCACACTCTGTTTTCCTTGGATTTTGCCTTGTTAGCGTTTCTCATGAGGCCAAAGTATTCGATACCTATGCCTTACAGTGGCATATTAACAGGCTGTTAATCTTATTTTATATATACTTGTCTACAGTTTTTATTGCTAATTACTCAATAATATCTGGCGTATTAAAGATCGTTGTTCTTAGGCGTTAAAAACTATGTAAGGACAAATCTTGCGTTCCTTTCTTTTTAAGTTTTACCTGTTAATAATAGTTTGATCGCTTCAATAGTTTGTACAAAATTTTACGTTTTACGAATACATTAGTAGCCAAGTATTTATGATTCTTCTTCTTCATCGTTTCCTCACTGCTGAGGATCGTGACTCCATCCAAATCAGGCCGCCAGCTGCCTCCATTGGTTACGCTCCGCTGCCTGGTGAAATGCGTAACTGAGAAGTACCTTCACCTGTTCAGCAACCTGGCCTGACCATCTCTTGGGACTACGACCTCGAGGCCTTTTCCCCTCAAACTTCCCAGTAATCATTAGACGTTCCAGATTATCAGTACCTCTGCGTGCAACGTGGCCAAAGTATCGTATAACACGTTGCAAGCAGGTAGAAGACAGGCGCTGTGCTTTGTCTAATTTTAGTTCTTTTAAAATTGAGACATTAGTGTGGTGGGCTGTCCATAGAATCCTGAGCATTTATGATTATTTGCAGTAAAATATTACGAGAATGTACATACCCCCTAAAGAAATACGACATAACTTTATAGTGTGGAAAGTCTTGCATAGAATTGAAAACACAGCGTACGTGCCATTGGGGAAACTCAATTCCTATTGCATTGGAAAACAACTTATATTCCGCATCTTGTCTGAATAAACTTTTGATATAATAGGGTCGAATATGTGTTAGGCATAGTCGTTTTGTTATTATTTTACACAGTTCGAGTTCCGCGGTTTCATCCGCAGTGCAGAAGTAATTTAAAAAATACAGACATATATGAGATACTTACAACTTTTTGTTTTTAATACCATATTAGGAAATTGAAAGTAATATAATTACTGAGTACCTGGTTGACCGAGCCTTGCCCGGTGATTTTTTACAAAAAAAAAAAAAAGAAAATTTTTGTAGCTGAGACCGATTCTAGGTATTTACATTTCTGGAGAGTGCCCGTTCCCCGAATAAGCTACGCTGACTTGATAGTTTATGACAAAAATTCAATTCAATATAAATTTTAGAATCCCTAATGTCCAAAAACACGGATAAAACGAAGTTTTTTTACGTAAAACCTAGCTAGATCGAATTTTCTCCCTCAAAACCCCTTACATGCTGAATTTCAGGAAAAACGTTCCGAGATTCCGAAAAAAAAAATATACATACAAGATTAACTCATTTATCAATATTTATCGTTATTTGGAAACACTGTGGAACGCTTATATTTATTTCTTTTTATACGCTCGTTCTTAAAGTGTCAATAATTGGGCGTTTTACCCTATACAATGAATGCCATGGAATGTGTAAATTTTGTACACATTCGTTAAAGCATTTTCGCGTCAAAAGCTATACGCGTCACAAACTTTAGCTTTACTTATACTAGATTATTGGCACCTGGGTGATCGAACCTTGCTCGGTAATTTTTTTAAAGATATTGATGGTTGAACCAGCGGGGCGGTTCCGCGATCCTAATGCAACAAGAAGTCAAAGCACTTATCTTAGCGGTTGTGGACTGTAAGGTGGTAGCCTGCTCCAGATCTCTCGGGATCCGAAGAAGGCGCGGCGCTGTTGACCGTTGCGGTACAAAAACGGCGGTATCTTCTCGGTAGAAATAGCTTTCTGAACTAGCAGTAGAGTCGATTCAAAAGCACTTGAATAAAGAATATTTTGAATTTGATATGCCCCTCTAGGTGTAACTACCCATTGATGAGGGTTAAAATAGGATTCAGTAGCTTTCCCTACACTATGCATCAAGGTGGGACATCCTGACATTATAGTCAGTAAGAGTCCAGTGTGACGCCATAACTTTCCCCGCAGATTAGAGTACGAATAGAAAGTTTTTTTTAAGTAACAAAAAACGATTGCCTACCAATATAAAGATACTATAATACCGATGGAATAAATCTATAAAAAGTATTATGAAAATGGAGTAGACTATCCTATCCATCTTATTTCTGCGTACCTTCAAGTTGCGCTTGTTTTTTGAATAGTGATGCACTCGTCAGTATATCGATAATTTTTATTTTAAGTATTTATGACACACTTTGAAACACAGATTAAAAGTCTCACTAATTTACTGCTATTATTAAAGCTTATTGTTGCTTAGAAATTTAGTTATGTTTTATTTATAAAAAACATTTTGCCCTTATAAAAAAAATATATATATTGACAAACTATACTAAGTTCAAGGTGTTATGCCAAAATTGAACCTAGTTCTAGTTAGAATATCTAAAATTAGAAAGATTTTCTTTGAAGTTTTTATAATCTATAAATTTTAACTTTTTAAACGTGGCAGCAGTGTGTCTAACGTATCATTGTATAAACACAAGCGCAGAAGGCAGAAAAAAACAACCATAATGTAAAAATGCAAAATAAAATATAATTCACTTTGAAACTAAACCCGTGTAAAGTAGGACTAAAGACATTAGTGGAAATTAAATAAAAGACAGATGGATAATGATAATATTTTTGAACAAATATTTATTAAAAAAATGTCGATGATAAAGATTACAAAAAGAAAGCAAGCGCGCTGTGGTTCATCATTTCTTATAGAAGTACATACGGCCAAAGCGAATTCCCTTACTGTATCCATTTTTCGGAAAGTTTACAAATTAAAATAAAATGAGTTAAACATATTAAAAGCTTTTAATAAATTAAACATTTTTAAAGACAAAATTTCGTGTTCCTACTGTTAACCAATCCTGGACCCAATCCTCTCAGCAGTAATCAGGTCATGCTTATCACAAACATGCATTGTCATCGGAACTGGACCAGTATGTAAAATTTGAGCTCAATCGGACACCGGGAAGTGGATTAAACTTACAAGATTCCATTTCACATACAAACACTATAAGTTAAATCAAAGCTTTTAAAAAATACGCACTACACAGTCAAGCGCGGTCGACCTTAGGTTGCATTTTTGCCATTCAGCTAGGCGAGATAGTAGCCAGGCGGTAACAAATAAATAAAATAAAAAGCCTTTTATTTTTTGCTAGATGTACAAAAGTAATGCAAGCCAGGCGTTATCATTTTTTTAATAAAAACATATATCGATAAGTTGAGATAATCAATTGAGGAACATCACTATTGATGAGGACGAAATAGCCGCGGAGGATATCCTGTTTCACTTAAAACAAAATCAATTACCGAGCTCGGGCGAAACGGGGAAACGTAATGTTGTTGCTTTTACTTTAAAATGCACAATTAGTCCTATAAAACTTAGGTAAGCTTTCACGGATGTTTCTTATGACGCTACTATTAACAAACTTTTTTTTTCTTAAGCTTGAGCTTTTATTTTCTGCTATCGTATTGAAGGTAAAGATTCTGTCGTGTGGTATCCGGCTGTGTAGACCTCCCTCATTTCTTACCGAGGTGCCATAAAAGTCAACTAAGGTAAAGTTGACCCGCCGTGTGGTATCCGGCTGAGTAGAATAGACCATCCTCATTTCTTACCGGGGTGTCGTAAAAGGCGACATAGCTAAGTGGACCCGCCGTGTGGTATCAGGCTGTGTAGAATAGACTACCGTCATTTCTTATCGGGATGCTGTAAAAGTCGACTAAGGTAAGTTGACCCGCCGTGTGGTTTCCGGCTGAGTAGAATAGACCATCCTCATTTCTTACCGGGGTGTCGTAAAAGGCGACATAGCTAAGTGGACCCGCCGTGTGGTATCCGGCTGTGTAGAATAGACTACCGTCATTTCTTATCGGGATGCTGTAAAAGTCGACTAAGGTAAGTTGACCCGCCGTGTGGTTTCCGGCTGAGTAGAATAGACCATCCTCATTTCTTACCGGGGTGTCGTAAAAGGCGACATAGTTAAGTGGACCCGCCGTGTGGTATCCGGCTGTGTAGAATAGACTACGGTCATTTCTTATCGGGATGCTGTAAAAGTCGACTAAGGTAAATTGACCCGCCGTGTGGTATCCGGCTGAGTAAAATAGACCACCCTCATTCCTTACCGAGATGTCGTGCAAGGCGACTTAACTAAGTTGACGGCAGGCATGCAGCCGATCAAAAATACCTAACCAAATCATACTGCAACATGTTTATAACATGTCTGACCCCACTTAGAATGGGATAAGAGCCGGATAAAAATATTCATGCTTATAAAGAAAACTATATTTAAAAATGATTCTACTTGGTGATAGTGAAAACTTATCTAAAATTCTGTTCAAGTGAGTCACTCTAAAAGTAATCTATATTAAATATTCTTTTATAAAATATTTTGTAGTTTCATCCAAACGTACACATGCAGAATGACCTGAAACTCTTTGCTGACTTTATCTATTGAGAATACATATCACCACTTATAAAATTTCAAACTGAGTTGTAGTACAAGTTATAAGCGAACATGCCGAACGGGGTTTATCGGACGCCCACCTGAAAAGGTCCCCGAGGCAATGCATCTGGTGCTTCCGATGCATCGTCTAGCAGAGGGAAGGGCCACTGTTTAGAGAGACCCCGACCCAGAGGTGGCGCACTCTGGGGTCAGAGTTGCTGCTGGCGGGGATGGGGGCAATGTGTACAACGGTACCCAGTCCCCACCACCAGGAGCATGGTGGAGCACTGTCAGGTTTTAAGTCGGTGATCGCGGGCCACCGCTGCCTGCGATCGCTCCCTGCCCACCGTGTTTGCTATGTCACGGTCGACAGGGAGAGACCGCGCCCAAAGTAGGGACTCCTACGCCATTTTGGGCGTTACTACCCCCACCGGGTAATTTTTTATAGAGGTTTTCTTCCTCGCAACCCGATGGTCCCCGTTCCCATTGCTGAGCTTCCGGGCTTGACCGACGGTGGCCGAAACCATGTCCAGCCAGACTTAAAGTAAGCCCAACTGAACCCGTCGCTCATTAGAGACTCCACCCTTAACCTCCCCGGAGTCCCCGGCCCGTCCAGATTGCCCTCTGCTAATCAGAGGAACAACTGGATTGGCCACTCCACAGTGGTCCGTTCGCCAAGACTAAGCTTGCCCAGGGTGCGCCACGAGGAGGCCGACCAGTTTGGCAACCCAAGGAAAATATACCTACAAACAGCTGTGATAGACTAGCGGTAACACAGTGCGACTTTGTCGAAAAGGTCACGGGTTGTAACCTTGACAGACACCAATGAGTCTTTCTGCTGAAACTCATGTGTCTAACTGATAATATAATAGCAAATTATCACACGCTTTTAGGTGAAGGACAACATCGTGAGGAAACCTGCATATCTCTAGAGAATTATGGAGATATGTGTAACCTTCCAATTCGCATTGGAGCAGCGCGGTAGGTCTTAGCTCCAATCCTTCTTTCCAAATACGGAGAAAAGAGGCATTTTCTCACTAGTGGGAGGGTAATAGGTCGCTACTTTACTTTTTTTATACCTACAAATAAGAAAAAAAAAATCGCTTTCTCTTACGCCACACGTATCTTTATACGGTCGTATTATGATTTTACTAGAAAACGCTTATTGAGTCCGCATGCACTCTTCTATTTTTCCCGTGTACGGTTAGCAAAGAAAAAAAGTAAATACGTATACTGCAAGGCGTATATTTTTCTCTTTATGTGAAAAAGTTAAGTATTGATTGAAATCAACATGGCAATGTACTTTTGAATCAAAATGTAATTATTTTATTTATTTAAATTTAAACTATCGTGAGTGGTATTCATAATTAATGTATAGAAACCGGCTATACTCACGTCTTATTTTATCGGATGAGCCCGACTCTTATTCATGAGCTCTTTACGCTCTTTTAGCTTGAAACTAGTCGGGCTTATCCGATAAAATAAGACGTGAGTATAGCCGATTTTTATACATGATTAATTTATTTATTATGACAAGCCAATAGCATTTTACACATACTTGTTAATACACTTTTTCATAAGGCAAGTTCTAGAATCTAGGTAAATCACTTTTTAAGGCAAGTACATTATCGTAAGAAGTTAGGTTCAAAATTATTTATATTAATAAAAAAAAAGACAAATTATACTTACACTTACCCGTGATTTCTGTCATGACATTTTAATTGTTCATATACTCTCATATATACAGTTAGAAAGGTTTATTATTGTCCTTCCAAATATATAAAATTATTTTGCTATAATCCGTGATAAAGTGAATAGAAAATATATATAATGCTAAATAGCAAAGTGATTTTATTGTGGAGTCTCCAGATGATGCATTGATTATTGAGTTTGTGGCAGTGAATGTGTGTGGTGAGTGGTATTGTGGGGGCGGTGGCGGAGGATTATATTGCCTGTGTTTTTACGAAATACGTATGTATCAGGCATGAAAACGAATAGTCCATTCTACATGTAGCATTATAGATTTTTTCTATTTACTTTATCGCAAATTATAGACAAATAAATTTATTATTTTTTACCAATGGTTTTTACCAAAATTAGCTATAATTTTGGCAAATTTCACTAATATTGTTTTAGCATTGAAAGCGTAATAGACATTATCGACAGACAGGCAGACTTACGCAATTTTTATATTTTGATTTTTTTTCTTAACTGCTTTATTTTTTTGCTATCCCTATTTACTATTTCGTTCGGTCCAGTCCGTTGTATGCAGCCTTTTGTGTGTCCATGACAACTGTCTTCGCTTCTGTGTACGACGTCTAAACAGCTGTTTGAGGATAAAAGGACAAATAATTATGATGCCAATTGAGTTTATCTATTACAATAGTTTTATATTTTATTTATTAACAAATTTACAACATTCTCCTACCCTTATTCCACTCTAAGTGGGGTCGGCACAACCATAGTCATATTTTACGACACCTCAGTAAGAATGAGGGTGATCTGTTCTACTCAACCGGATACCACACGGTAGGTTAACTTACCTTAGTCGCCTTTTATGACACCTCGGTAAGAAATAAGGGTGGTCTATTCGATTCATCCGAATACCACATGGCGGGTCGACTTACCTTAGTCGCCTTTTACGACACTTCGGTAAGAAAAAGGGTAATATTACTCAACTTAGACGGATAACGGTTTTTTTTTGTAAAAAAAAATTTTTTTTACTTTGTTAACTTTAATTAATTTAAAAATAATAAGAGTGAATCTTTCTTACTTATTCACTTTAAAATATTGTTTTTCTTTATTAATAATTAATAAACATAGTTTGACTCAGTCTACAATGTTTGGTTTAAATAATGAAATCCTAATTGGCTTGAGTTAAAAATTTTATATTCAAAGTTGACTATACATAATAATTTTAGCCATGGATTTTTTGAAAAATAAATTAATAAATAATTAAATTTATTACTCTATATGGTTATTCGGTATATAAACTTTAATTGCACCGTAAAAAATAAGTTAAGTAAATAGCGGCCTGTTACTATCCCACTGCTGAGAATAGGCCTTTTCTCTCCGTTTTTTTTTGGATTGCACCGTAATGTTAGTTAATTATTTTACTTGGGTTGGGCTTTGCTTAGTGGAAAATTAAGTTCGAACGCATTGATATACAAACCATAGATGCACAATCACGAAGAAACTTCGCCCAAAAAATGTCCGAACTTTACTATACGTACCTATAAACATCGTTATATTTTTAAAATAAAACTAGTCACATAAATTAAGACGTAACTCTTTAGATATAAAATTGAAAGTCATTTGTATATACACACACTTATTATCAAAAGCAAATCTCGAATTATTTACACGTAGATCAGTTTTCAAGCCGGAACATAGAAAGCAGTGGAGTTGGGACGTGGATATGTAGGAACTAAAGAAAACTTAAATAAACCATTTTTTACAAGTTTATAATTAACTTGACTGGTTTGATAATTTATGTTCACCATAAAAATTAGTACAAGGAAATGATGTTTATAAAAAAATATAAATTATTTATTACTGCCATATAATTACTCTGGAATAATGCGAATTTATTATATAACAGTCTTAAACAGAAATGAGAAAGACAGTAAGTTTTATCAGTCTCTTTTTTGCATGTGATGTGATGAAATCTTAAGTAAAGATGTCTCACGTATTTGTTAAAATTTGTGCTCACATTTTATGTTTGTAATAAACATAAAATGTGAGCACAAATTTCCATACGCCGTGTGGATATTTAGCTAATGATTATTTTTTCTTTTTATATTTTTAAGATAAAGATTAACGTTTCTGTAACTTCTATATTGTCGGATAATTCGGTAATTAAGACATATCCATTCCATTCCTTTGAAGAATCAACATTCCTTTTTTCTATGTTTTTTAAATACCTAAGCCTTTTATTCTCTTTCTGCATTGTCTATTGATCTGTTTGATTTTTCTGAATTATTTTTTCACATAAGTTTAGCCTTCTTTTCAATTCAGTATTTTTTGGGTGTGTCTAAAATAGATCCTATATTAAAAGAAGAGGTAGGAGTTTTCTCATTTTTTTCTATCTTATCTTATTAATTTTCTTCGATAGTAAGCTTATTTTTTAATAATAAAGTTCGTACTTTTACCAATGACATTATTTGATTAACCAGAAACTAATCATTCATATTGACGCCATATTTGTTAATAATCTGGAAGAAAAATTAACTTTAAAAATATTTTCATTATTAATATATTATAATATAAATTACACCCAGTACAAAACTAATAATAAAATGAAAATTAAGCGCTCCATTGTCGTAGCGTATCGACTCTGTTCTAGGTGAATTTGAAGAGCGTAACCGTAGATAAAACCAGAAACAATGCTTGTACTCTTTCTACTCTACAGCGTTAGGTGCATGAGAAAAAGAGATAGGCGCGTATGGAACACTTCCAAAGCCGTGCTGTTATTTTTTATTTAAATGCTGAAATTAATTAAAAAACCCCTTTAAAGAGACAAATATTTGTAAAAATTGATATTGAAAAAATTGTACTTAATTAAAATACGATATTCCATCCTTTTTTTGTACGCTTTGTGTATAATTTACACTTTTTTGCTGCACAGTTTGGGATGTTTCTTCATAGACGAGCAAAACAGTACTAACTTAAAAGTCAACACATTTGATGAAATGTGTTGAGTTTTGCCGCGGACACTTTTTGTGCGTATTTGTGAATCTAGAGAGATTGTATATCAATGTTCGAACGTCAAACAATACGCCGTAAACAATTGAAAATCAATTCCATCGAATTTAACTCGAACAAAGGATCGAATATATTCTACCGATTTGTTGTTCAACTTCCTTAACCTATGGTCTAAGTTTGCCAATATATTAACCATAGAGTTATAGAGAAAGCATATGAGATTTATTTGTCTCTTTTTATGTTTGACAAGCTGTGCCCGGTAAGAAGAGGGTGGTCTATTCTACTTAGTCGGATACCACATGGTGGGTCAACTTACTTTAGTCGATGTTACGACACCTTAATAAGAAATAAGCAAGTAAGAATCTACTCAGCGGGATACCACATGGTGGTTCAACTTACCTTAGTTGCCTTTTACGACACCACGGTAAATAAGAGGGTGGTCTATTTTACTCAGCTGGATACCACACCGTATATACATTGAATATGTAATAACGAGTAATACCTAGTATTTTTTTACAAAATAAAATAAAACCTCAAAATAAAGAAAAAAACGGTTAGGTAGGTTGGGCTCGATCCTAGGTATTTTATTTCTAGAGACCACCTGTTCCCCGAAAAAGCTACATTGACTTGATAGTTTTCGGCAAAAATAGTGTTTTATATATTCAATGTAAATTTTAGTATTTTTTTAATGCCTAAAAACAGCGATAAAACGAATTTTATAGTAAATAAAACCTAGATAGATTTTTCCCCGCCCAAAACCTCCTACATGTTGAATTTCAGGAAAATCGTTGGTTCCGAAAATATACATACAAGATTAGCTCATTGAAATCATCATCTTCCTGCCCTTATTCCACTCTAAGTGGGGTTGGCACAACATGTTATAAATATGCTGTCACATGATTTGGCTGCGTTTTCACGACCGGCCTGCCTGCGTCAACTTACCTCTGTCGTATTTTACGTACACCTTGGTAAGAAATATCGTTGTCTATTCTACTTAACCGGATATTACATGGTGGGTCAACTTACCTTAGTCACCTTTTTACGACAGCTCGATAAGAAATGAGGGTGATCTTTTCTACTCAGCCGGATACCATACGGTGGGTCAACTTACCTTAGTCACCTTTTTACAACACCTCGGTAAGAAATGAGGTTGGTCTATTCTACTATTAACCCATTCTAAGTGGGGTTGGCACAACATGTTATAAACATGCTGTCACATGATTTGGCTGCGTTTTCACGACCGGCCGCCTGCCTGACGTCAACTTACCTCTGTCGTATTTTACGTACACCTCGGTAAGAAATAGCGTTGTCTATTCTACTTAACCGGATATTACATGGTGGGTCAACTTACCTTAGTCACCTTTTTACGACAGCTCGATAAGAAATGAGGGTGGTCTTTTCTACTCAGCCGGATACCATACGGTGGGTCAACTTACCTTAGTCACCTTTTTACAACACCTCGGTAAGAAATGAGGTTGGTCTATTCTACTATTAACCCATTCTAAGTGGGGTTGGCACAACATGTTATAAACATGTAGTCACATAATTTGGCTACGTATTTTACAACCGGCCGCCTGCCTGCGTCAACTTACCTCTGTCGTATTTTACGTACACCTCGGTAAGAAATAGCGTTGTCTATTCTACTTAACCGGATATTACATGGTGGGTCAACTTACCTTAGTCGCCTTTTACGACACCTCGGTAAGAAATGAGGTTGGTCTATTCTACTCAGCCGGATACCATACGGTGGGTCAACTTACCTTAGTCGCCTTTTACGACACCTCGGTAAGAAATGAAGTTGGTCTATTCTACTCAGCCGGATACCACACGGCGGGTCGTCTTACCTTAGTCGCCTTTTATTTTTTAAGTGGTTATCTGTGGGTATTTTATTTACCACTGGCGAGAAACGCCCAAACTCGTCATAGGGCAGGGGGTGACGATTTCCGCTATTGGATACGTCCACCGCCACCCCGCCTATTTGAATAATGAACTCTGAACTTATTCTACTATTTACATAAAAATAATATAATAAACGGCCGAAATAATATAAAATAACAAAAATAACTTAAAATCCTCTGCTAGTCTTATCATAGTTTATACATAAATTAATTAAATTCAGCTGGATACCACACGGCTAGATTAGCTCATTTAAATATTAAACATAATTCTTATCAACAGTAAATACAGATCAATAATGCCTTTGTACTTTAGCAGTACATCAGATAGTACAAAGGACATGAGCATTAATAAATTATAGAATTTGATCTGAATCGACGCGTAATTTGCTAATTACATAGCCAGATGTAATCATGTTAATAGTTTAAGAGATGTTGACCTAAAGTAACCAGAAACAGTTTTTAGAAATTACATCGGACTGTGGAATCTTTAATATTGAAATGAGTTACATAATCTTGTATGTATAAAAATATATTTTCTGAATTCCAGAAACGGCCCCAACGATTTTTCTTAAACTCAGCATGTAGGGGGTTTTGAGGGAGAAAAATCGATATAGCTAGGTTTTATTTTAAAAAAATCGTTTTATCCCCGTTTTTGGGCATTAAAAAAATTGTATAACGTACAATTGAAAGCAAAAGATTTTTTTAGTTGTCAATGTAATGTTGCGTTAGCGGATGGGTAACAGGTGGACCGAAAATGTTCAAAACACGGGATCGAATCCCATAAGTCAATGGCGCCTTTAAAAAAAATATATATATCTTTTAAAAAATTATCGAGCAAGGCGTGGTCAACCAGGTACCAGACAATAAAATGACTTCTTACGTTAAAATCAAAACAAATAAACTAAGTAGCAGATAAATGTCTTTAAAAAGAGATTCTTAAAAGTGAAAAATTAAAAAAATATCGCGGCCATTTTGAAATAGGTATTTACTATCCAGCAGATAAACAAATATAATAGACACATGATCTACCTGTTAACTTATTAGGGACTTTAAGCGCTGAATAATAGTCTGATTCAGCACTTAAAGTCCCTAAGTCAGAAACCTGAGATACACAAAATTCCGAGATATGCGTCAGATATGTTGCGAATAAGCTAACTGACAGTTTATTACTCGTGAAACACAGGCCCTTAGAGTTTAAAATATAGTTTCCATATAAATACCTATTTCAGTGTGTTGCTAAAATGAGAAGAATTGTACCAGTATTTGACAGAGTCTTTGCCGCATGGACTTTCAGCTGCTTAAAAGCAAATCTTAGAAAGGTACATTGCTCTTAGACTATAAAGTGTTATTGGGTTAGTTAAACGCAGCCATTCGCTCGACATTTGCTAATTCACCAATTTCATGCGATTCATAATTCATTTTAAATCTTGTACACTTTGATAGTTACAATTACATAGGTAAATTGAATATGTTGTCATTAATTTAATAGTTAGTACCCGGTTGACCGAGCGTTGCACGGTAAATTTTTGAAAAATAATAAAAAAAACTTAAAAAAAAGAAAAAAGAATTGGTAGGTGTGTCTCGATCCTAGGTATTTTCTTTTCTCGCGACCGCCCGTTCCCCAAGCTACGCTGACTTGACAGTTAACGGCAACAATAGTGTTTTATATATTCAGTTTAAATTTTTGGATTTTTTTAATGCCCAAAAAATGGGATAAACTTTTTTTTTAATAAATCCTAGCTAGGTCGATTTTTAAAGTTAACCCACTTTTTATGGTTATCAAAATACTTTATTATTGGGCTGAGCCCAGTAGTAGTAATTAATAAATGAGTACATGTTCAAACATGAATATTTAAGTCTAAATTTTGTTTTTCATGAATTATATATTGTTAAGCATATCACGTAACAATTATTACCATGCGTTCAGATATTTCGGATTTCGCCCAATTTCCCACGAATAGTAGTAGTTTAATTTAAATTTAAATTAGGTTATAGTATGCGAATTTCAGTTGTATATTAAATAAACGTTTCCGAATATGTGTGCTTGTTATAGAAATTTCGAGATTCTCCTACGGTTCGGTTAAATGAATTGTAAGGCAAAAATCAAATAAACGCTAAGCTATATTAGGAATAAAGTAGATTTAGAGCTCTTTTTCTAATTAATATTTGAATTCTTACTAATATTATAAATACGAAAGTCTGTCTGTAATAGGGTTGCCACCTTTTTTTTTTATAAGAAAAATAGTATTTTTCTTTTAAATCAAAAAAATATAGTACTTTTAGGAAATTGAGGAAAAAAAATAGTGTGTACTATTTTTTTAAAATAGTGTGTTCTATTTAAAATCATTATTTATTTTTGCATGATTATTTATTATTACTGTTCGCTGGACAATGACAAAGGAGTTAGAGTTACTAACTAACTAAGCCCTGTAAAAACATGAATGAGTTTCGTTCAAACATTCCCTATGCAGTGCTGCGGGTGCATTCCATTCATAGTTGATTCAAAAAAAGCGCGACAATTGAATTAGCGATAAAAATATAGTATTTTTCGTCCTATATTGTTTATCTATAATATATAGTACATTATTGACTAAAATATAGTACGGGTTCCGTTAAACCAATATTTATGAAAATTGACACAATTATTCCTTATGCACTAACATATAGGCTATAGAAATACTGTTAATTCAACAGGAATAGGATTACATTGAGAAACGCCATCTTTAATTTATTCACGGCTAGTTATATCCCGCGGTTTCACCCGCGTAATTTTTGTTTTTAAACACCTTATTACATTTTTAATAACGGATCCGGAACGGATTTTTTTAAATGTAATATAGCCTATGTTGCTCAGTAAAAATGCAGCTTTTCAATGGTGAAAGAATTTTTAAAATGGTCTAGTAGTTTTTGTGTGAAAACATTACAACAATACATTCAAAATTTTCTTCTTTATAATATTAGTATAGATGTGTTAAAGTTAAGTAAAATCTGTAATTAATAGAAGGTTTTATATTAAGTTGTTTGACTTGGTTAACCAACGTCGTAAGCGTTATTTTAGGAAAGTTTTAATATATTATGATTTTTGTATTATTTTTTATACATAAGTATAATATACAATTTTTATAATAGCTTTATTGAGACTGTTGGCTGTTCTGCATACCAGAATAGTCGTTGAGAAGATCTCTGTGCGTCGAGAGGGGTTTCCAAGACAATATCTGCTTTTGTGTCTTTTGTGTTACTTTTCCACACGGGCGAAGTCCCATGTATAACTAGTTTGGTATAATTGAAGCTTATATCACAGGGTTACATATCTATACTAAAATATAAAGCTGAAGAGTGTTTGTTTGTTTGTATGATTATTTTGAACGCGCCAACCTCAGGAACTACTGGACCGATTTGTTATTGTTGATTAAAAGTTAATTGAGTGTAAGATAGTCCATTTATCGAGGAAGGCTATAGTATATATAGCATCACGCTGAGATGAGTAGGAGAGGAGCAGCAATAAAAATAGTACGAAAACTGCAAAATTTAAAGTTTACCTTGCGTGCGCTGAGTAAACGGTAATAGTTATTCAAAAATTGTTCTCTTCTAAAAGTTCTAAATAAAAGTTCGCGACAGCATATGTCTAGCTTTTAAGGTTGACCCACTTTTATGGTTATCTAAAGACGGTTATTACGGTTTTAATCTTTACACGCTGGCGGAGTCGATGGCGATTGCTAGTAAAACATAAAAACCCGTTCTGGCTTCGGGAGTAGGAAAAATTTTAATAATACATAATTAAGGGTATTTTAACACTGAATTAGACGCGATTGAAATTGAAGGTACCATCACTCACATATACCTCCAGCTAGCTCGACTTCAGTCTGTAGGTGCGTTAATAACGCTTGAGGAATCTACAGAAAGGCGCTGCAAAAGCATATTTTTTGTATATATTAAAGCATTCATAGCTTTATAGAGGGCCTTAGCTGTTCATCGTACCAGAATAGTCGTTGAGTGGATCTCGGTAGGTCGAGGGGTTCCCGAGAGTCTTTGTTTTCTTTTAGCCGGTAGTCTGAGTTTTTCTACGTGTTGTTTTTTTAATCGCTTGGATAATTCTAGTATTAACGATAATATATCACCCTATCCGAAGAATAAAGTTACATCTATACTAATATATAAAGCTGAAAATATTAAAAATTAAAAAAAGTAAAAGGTGTCTATATAAAAGTAAGGCCTGTCTATCCTGACTATCCCACTGCTGGGCATAGGCCTCTTCTCTCCGTTGTTTTTTTTTTGGAGAGAAGGATTGGAGCTAAGACCTACCACGCTGCTCCAATGCGGATTGGTAAGTTACACATATCTCCAGAGTTCTCTAGAGATATGCAGGTTTCCTCACGATGTTTTCTTTCACCGAAAAGCGTGTGATAAGTTGCAATTATCAATTAGACACATAAGTTTTTACTAGAAAACTTATTAATGCCAGCCCGGAGTTTAAACCCTAGACCTCCTCGAAAGAGGCACACGGTGTTACCGCTGGGCTACCACAGCTTGTGTGTCTATATATTTTTCTATATTTGCGTCCCATTACGTCCCAACCTGGAAAATATGTAATATATTTAAAATGCTAATAAATTTATAAATTTCTAAGTCAGAGTCTTAAGGCTCCCCTAAGCCCCGGGGGCCCGAGCCACTGCCCCGCCTAACCCTTCGGTAGGTACGCCACTGAGCTTCATTTTATTAAAACAGGAAAAACTCCCTTATGGGTAACGCCACCCGATGAGTACAGGCGACGGTTATGTCGGACTAGCATCGATTAAAACAACCTATGTGCTCCACCACGCTGCTGGTGGCGTGGACAGGGTACCGTTGTACACATTGCCCCATCCCCGCCAGCAGCAAATCTGGACCCCAGAGTGCGCCACCTCTGAGTAGGGGCTTCTCTTAAAGTAGCCCCACCCTCCGTTAGACGATGTATAAGGAGCACCAGATGGATCGACCGCCTTGGGGACTATATATGGCGGGCGTCCGATAAACCCTGTTGGGAACATCCAGAAGAGCCCCGTTAGGATGGAACATGATGGTCTTGAGCGAGTCGTCTGCGCCCTGCTCGTCTGCGGCGGATCGGATCCAAGAACTCGACTTCACGGAACCGCTTCGCCGCCTCCTTCCGCGAGATAACGTCCTAGCAGAAGGGAGCATCGCAGTCCACGATCTCTCCCTGTCCACCATGGCAAGAATCATGATGGGCAAGAAGAACGGCACTGAGCTGCACTTAGCACTGACATGAGAGTACATTGCAAGAGTTGTTGTTACCAATTAGTGGTAGATACCACGCTCACGTATCAGAACGGGTATCGAGTCGCACCAATCAGTGTCGCGATGGAAACTCTACCTAATACCGCTCGCTTGTAGCGTCCGCAGAACAAGGGGTTACAGGTTTTTGTTTTCAATACCATGTACGGGCTAACATTTATATATAAATAAATAAATAAATATATATATATGGGACACTTACACACACGGTCGTCCATCCCCAAAGTAAGTAACTTAATACTTGTGTCATGGTAGACAGACAACTGGTTAATATATACTTATATATATTTTTTAAATACATACTTAAATACAACTATACACCCAGGCTCAAAGACCAACAAATTCATTTATAGAAAATGTTGGCCCTCAGCGGGAATCGAAGCCGCGACCCGCGGAGCTGAAGGCAGGGTCACTACCCACTGCTCCAACGGGCCAGTATATTTGTAACATCGGCATTTACGTCATATTTTTATAATCGTATCAATTGAAAATCAGTACGACGTCAGCGGCCGCGCGTGCTAAACCTGTTACGAGTAAAGCTAATATCAAAATCATTATCATATATATCATGTAATTATGACTGGCCCGTTAGAGCATTAGGTAGTAACTCTGCCTTCAGCTCCGCGGGTCGCGGGTTCGATTCCTGCCGAGGGCCAACATTTTCTATAAATGAATTTGTTGGTCTTTGAGCCTGGGTGTTTATTTGTATTTAAGTATGTATTTAAAAAATATATAAGTATATATTCACCAGTTGTTTGTCACTTATAACACAAGTATTAAGTTACTTACTTTGGGAACGGAAGACCGTGTGTGTAAGTGTCCCATTTATTTATTTATTTATAATAAATAAATAAATGGGACATTTATTTATAATAAATAAATAAATCTATAAAACCTCAGACCAGTAGCAGCCCGTACATGTCATTTGTTGAGGGTTTCACCGTGTGGTATCTGGCTGAGTGGAACAGATCACCCTGTTTCTTAGCAAAGAGCCGTAAAATGCGACTAAGGTAAGTTGACACGCCGTGTGGTATCCGGACGATTAGAATAGACCACTCTCATTTCTTGCCGAGGTGTCGTAAAAGGCGACTAAGGTAATGTGGTAAGAAAAATAAAAGAAAAAGAAAGATGTTCTATTTTACTTAACCGGATACCACACAGTGGTTCAACTTACCTTAGCCGTCTTTCACGACACTTCTGTAACAAATGAGTGTGGTCTATTCTACTCAGCCGGTTACCACACGGCTTATAATTAAATATTTCAATACCGTTAAATATTTTGATGTTTCTGTCGGTACCAGCTCATCAATATTCGTCGACGTCGCCTTGACGTGGCGCGAGATTTATTATTCTCTCTTACATTACTCACGTAGGCACACCCTGGACTCTTTCCTATATGTACAAAAAGTTGCTTTATAACTGACTAGCATTTTTCTGTAAATGTTAATATATTTGTATGGTAACAATTTGGCTTAGAAAGTTGTATGCCAAGGAACATTACTTCAGAGCACCTTTGAACCTTTTAAAAAATATTATAATAAATACTTAATATCATAAGATATATTTGCCTGCATGAAAATCATTATGTCACAAAATACACATAAAAGTAGCTAACGTCGGTTAATTTTCAATAATTTTCACCGTTTACTTAACGCACGCAAGGAAAGTTTCAAATTTTGCCGTTTCATCTTCTATTCATCTTTGCGTAATGCTATATAGCATGTAGCCTTCCTCAAGATGGACTACCTTACACTTAAAGAAATTTTTAAATCGGTCCAGTAGTTCCTGAGATTAGCGCGTTCAAACAATCAAACAGACAAACTCTTCAGCTTTATATATTACTAGCAATCTTCAGCGGCTCCGACCGCGTGGAGTGATAAAAACCGTAATATAGTCTTTTGGTAACCATAAAAATAGTTAAAAGTGGGTCAACCTTAAAAGCTAGACATATGCTGTCGCGGATTTTTATTTAGAACTTTTAGAGGGGAACAATTTTGTAATATAGTTAATGTATAGAACCGGCTATACTCACGTCTTATTCTATCGGGTTAGCCCGACTAGTTTCGAACCCATCCGGGGCACTTATTCATGAGCTCTTTACACGACGTAATCGCGGCGGAAACTGCGTCCAGCAGCTCGCTGGGCGCGACTCGTGGGCTAACCCGATAGAATAAGACGTGAGTATAGCCGGTTCTATACATTAACTATGAATACTACTCACGATAGTCTAAATTTAAAAATTTTGTAATACATGATTTTTGAATAACTATTACCATTTACTCATCGCTCGCCAGGAAAGCTTTAAATTTTGCATCGTACTATTTTTATTGCTGCTCCTCTCCTACTCATCTCAGCGTGATGCTATATATACATTAGCCTTCCTCTATAAATGGACTATCTTACACTCAATTAACTTTTCAAATCGGTCCAGTAGTTCCTAAGATTAGAGCGTTCAAAACAATCAAACAAACTCTTCAGCTTTATATATTAGTACAGACTATAGATAGCCCGTACGGCTTTTTTTTTAAATATAAATCTTTTTCTATATATTTTCTACACTACACACGCTACACGAATCATATACCAAGCGAACCTCAGGCTTAAATCATGGGCTGCATAACTCACATGACACGCTATGATAGGGGCGATAAATTGACCGTCTGTATTGAATGTCATAAGCAGGATATGTGCTTCATCGTGTTCCTGTGAATATAATGATGTTATTACACGATATCTCAGTTGGGAAAGATAATAGCTTTAATTTAATCAAAGCTGTTAATGAAAAACTGTCTGAATCTGTCCGAACTAGATGCTGCTCTTACTCTATCCACCCACTCAACTTTCGTTTAAAAAATCTTATGCCTTTTAAAAGTAAGGACTCACTTTGTCTTAAACGCTCTGGTCTTGGAGAGAGCTAAATGCAAGCGGATGCTGATGAAAACTGTCATGCAAAGAAAGGTTGGTTTTTTCGGACATCTACAGAGAGGATCCCGGTATCAATTTTCTAGGTTGATCCTAGAAGGAACGATGCACGGCAAGTGAGCACCTGGAAGGCAACGTCTTAAATGATGAATAAAAAGAGTGGACGGAACTTAGATACTATGAAATAAAAAAGATGGAACACGATTGGAAAAGTTTTCTCCTGCTGAACTCCGAATATCTTTCTGAAGATGGCAGCAGATGATGATGAGGGATATATGCAACCTACCAACCCACTCTGAAGCAGCGTGGTAGGTCTTAGTTCATATCCAAAAAGGAGAGAGGAGACCTATACCCAGCAGTGGGATAGTAACAAGCCGGCGACGTAGCTCGACAATATTTTTAGTTGCGTTTAGTTTTAGGAGAATATAGGTTTCGATTCAATTTAGAAGAACGAGCATAAGGGTGAAAAAAAATTCCGCTTTCCTTCAGGAATATGACAAAAAAAGGGTTTTTAACCAATGACGTTGTGCAAACAAAGTCGCCGATATAGTTTATAAAAAAAATGATTAATAAGCACTTTTTATTCTTCCAACATAGGTATATTACAATGTCAGGTAATTTCATTTTCCCGCAGTGCCCCGGGCTTCGACTGTAGGATACTGTGGTTTGGTATGAAATTATAAACGAAGGATACTTTGTTTTCCTTTTAAATCATAACTTTACGATTATATAAAATTACTATAGTTATATAATATAAAGTTACTATAGTTACTATACTCAGTTGTCGTAACTTAGTTTGAAAGTTGTTATTAACTTTACTTAAAATACTACTTATTTTAAGTGGTTCAATGTATTAGAGTAATGTGAAGTGTGTATTTTGTTGGTGATCTATAAATTAGTAAACAAATAAAGGTACTTGCGAATTTATTCGCGTCAGCTTAATACTGAAATGCTCGTACTCCCAAATATGTTTTTTCTCCTGTTTCCAACGGAAAAGGGGAAGTTTTTTATACTGTAGCATATAGGCCTGTTCTATATAGTATGCATCGTATCAAATTTTGATCAACTAGAGAGTTGTGCAGCCATTAATATATTGTTAGAAATTAAGTCAAATTCAATTTAAAATAAACAATAAAAATAAACAAATGCGTTTAGGGAATGACGCGACAGTTTTCACTTCGAAATCTAACGAAAGAATGATTCTACCACCAGTTCGGAAGAAAAACTGGCAAGAAACTCAGTGGTCGCTCTGATCACGAATAGTGATTATTTGAGGTTAGATTCTTATAACGTGAAATACAATAGAGGTCTCCCAAACACGTGTACCTCCTACGAATGCCAAACCATCATGTGCCGTTGGTTAGTATTGAATGGAATTGGTAGAACATTGATCTTACATTGATTTCTTATTTACAAGTAGCTTTGACTGGACTTGTTATGGATGAGTATTGACTATGCGAGATGATTAACCATAAAACCCCCTAGATGAACTATCTCTGAGCATTACAGGTAGGTTCCTATATCTCCAATGAACCACACTGGTGCCTCTCTGCTTCCCGTTGACAGTTTGCGACAGTATGAAGGTGCTATCAGGGTTGCCAACTCGACAACACTGGTGGGTGTTAAATGACGAGCTAAAAAGTGCTAGATAGTCATTAATTTTCAAAAATAGTGCTAGCCTTATGGAAGATGAAATGAACCCATTTATTCAATAAATTTTCATTACCAAATTTACATATGAATGTGGGAATTCCTTGCTCAAGCGTGTTGCTACACTATAAAACTAGTATTTTGTTGTAGTCTGCTTGGTATTTTTACACTGTTTACATGTACGTGTTTCTGTTTTTCGTAGAAAATAAAAATCTTCAAGAAGCCAATAAAGTGCTAGTTCATCAGGGACGTGCTGGACTCCTCTTAATAGTGCTAAATCTAGCAACAAAGGTGCTAAGTTGGAAGCACTAGTTGCATTCTGCACTGGTCCCCAAATATGATCAGCCAGAGCCAACCTCACCCCATTTCCACATAATATTTAATGACCCAATTCAGAACAATATAACTCACATGCCAATGTTTCAGCGGACATATTGGCTCGTCGAATTTCGACATAACGTAAACACAGGCCGCCGGATACATTACGAGCTCGAACGAGGTCCGATTATAAATCATTCTGACAGGAATATGGATCCCAATAATGAGCGATGACAGCTCGAGTCGGCCGTAAAACAATATGGACTTAGGCAATCAATTATTTGTTGGTAAATTATGTTAGCCTCACACACTTTACTAACTCAATACTTTAGGACGTATTAACTTCTCGATGGTTAGAATTGGAATGCCTAAAACTGTTGAATGTTGTTAGAGAACAAAACTGGTGTTACAATTACATTCATTCGTTCGGTCCCACCAAATGACACAGAACATATTATTGTAGATAAAATACTTCCTCATTATCATTCTATTCATAATAACGTATCTATTTATATTTTATAATTTATATCTGATTATTATAATTATGTCTAACAATTATAAAAATTATATCGAGTATTAGTACTCGTACCTAACAGAATTTAACAATTGGGTCCCTACTTGGGGCGCGGTCTCTCCCTGTCGACCGTGACATAACAAACACGAACGAGGTACATCGGACGTCTGGCTTACCGGTCCCCGAGGCGATCGGTGCATCTGGTGCTCCCGATGCACCGGTTAGCGGTGGGGGCTTTTCTTTCGAGGGACCCCTACCAGGAGAAGGTGTTTGTTCTCTGGAATCAGAGCTGCCGGCGGGGACGGGGACAATATGTACAATGATACCCTGTTCTTGCCATCGGCAGCGTGGTGGAGCACACAGGTCGTTTTAGTCGGTGCGAGTCCGACATAACCCCAACCCCCGTTGGGGGGTTAGGGGTACCCATAAGGGGTTTTTTTCCTGTATAAAAAAAAAGTTGCTTATTAGCCTTAAGACTAGATTGTGACTACAATAAACTACCTCCATTGTGATGTATTTTATAATAGGAATAAAAAGCTTCTCATAAAATACCAGTGAATTATATATATAAGGTTCGAAAATATTAAGGCGTTCATTCTACACTTCGTGAATTAGATTCAATAAACCGGTTCAGGGTTTGAAATTTCAATATATCCGTTTTGTTGGATACCGCGATGAAATCCTGATGTGTCCTCACACAATTTACAAACTGTCACGAGCAACACTACATTGCACTGTGGATGTGATTTAAAACGTACATTAATCAAATTGCACATCGGGTAGTGCCAGTGCTAAGATATTTAACAGACTATATTTAGTTTAGACAGATAGACCGGAATTAAACTGTAAAAAAATAGGGGCTTAATATTTGAGATGCTAAACATGCTAAATTGGATTTTTCTTTTCATGGGAACATAGTACACACAGTATTTATGCGGTTTTCCTAACATTTACGTCACTGCATAATTTCGCAGTTTTTGTTTTTATTAGCATTTACTAATCTTTCTTTATTAGCATTTACTATTCATTCTTTATTAGCATTTACTATTCGTTCTTTATTAGCATTTACTAATTTTGGTTAAAGACTTTGTTATCCACATCCTCCTACCCATATCCCACTCTAAGTCTCGGCTCATCATGTTATAAATATGATGTCACATGATTTGGCTAGGTATTTAACGACCGGCCGCCTGCCTTACTTCAACTCTATCTAAGTGGGGTCGTCACAACGTATTTTAAACATATTCTTAAATGTTTTGACTAGGTTTTTTATGACTGGACTGATGTCAACTTATCTTAGTCGCCTTAACGACACCTCAGTAAGAAATTAGGATGGTCTATGCTACTCAACCACACGGCGGAAGCTGAATTATAGTATACTTAAATTTTATTTATTATAGGTAACCATTTTTATAAATGATTGTGTAGTTTTTTCTTATATAATTTATGTTTATATTAGCTAAAGTAAAATTAATCGGAAGTTGTTCACTTTAGTTAGATACGTTTGATCCTCAAAATTAGACTTTAGAGTCTATTAGAGTTTATGTGGTAAAATTTATTATTGCTATCGTTTTCATTTTAAGATTGAAAGTGTGTATGGTAAGTGCACTAGTAATTGACCATGCACTAGTAGTTGACCGTTTTGAACGAAATTTTAAATAATAAGCGTTTTGTTTGTTGTAGCTAATGAAAAATAAATTTGTAATTACCTGTTGCCATCTATTAACAACTGTCTAAAAGCTCAGAACTGTAGCCCATTGTTTAATATTTAAAACTAGTGGCCCGCTCCGGCTTGGCACGGGTATAAAATATATAAACTATGTCACTCAGTGATAAAAATGATTAAAATCTATCCAGTGGTTTTGTTTTATTCATTACTGCCCGTGGCCCGCACGTGTTAAATTGGGAGTTAAACAATTCCCCTTACCCTATACCATGAACATTCCCTGCTATCTTTAGAATATCTAAACTCATATACTACATTTTTACTTATTTACTTTTACATTTATGTTATTGTTTATGTTTTGTTATTTCACTGTCATAGTCGTTTTTGTTATACCACGTTTTATAGTGACTTGACGGGATAAAATAAATGCGGTCGAACGGGATAAAAAGTATCCTATGTCCGTCTCCTGGTTCTAAGCAGCCTCTCCACCAATTTTCAGCCGAATTGGTTCATCCGTTCTTGAGTTATAAATAGTGTAACTAAGACCAACTTTCTTTTATATATATAGATTTAATATTATTAATTAATACTTTTATTAGCTACAACAAACAAAACGTTTATTATTTAAAGTTTCATACAAAGCGGTCAATTACTAGTACATGATCAATTACCAGTGCACTTACCTTTTACTCTGTTGTTATAAAAGTAACGGAAACAACAACAAAGTGCAAACACTTTGTTGTTATTTCCGTTCAGGTGGAAAATGTTTTTGCCCTAAATGAAATTTCTTTGAAGGAAAGTCATGTTTAATTAACAAATTGCACGACAGCAAAGATAAGATAAATAGAGGGTGTAAAATGAAAATGTTTTAATGATATTTACAAACCAAACTCTTGAGACCTGAGCATTTGTCCTTTTGCTTATTGAGCTGTGTTTATAGAATTATTATATAATTAGGCGTTATTTTGAGTTCCATAATACAAAAGTAGTAAGTAAGTAGCGGCCTGTTACTCTCCCACTGCTGGGAATAGGCCTCTACTCTCCGTTTTTTGGAGAGAAGGATTGAAGCCACCTGCCACGCTGCTCCAATGCGGATTGGTAGGTTACACATATCTCCAGAATTCTCTAGAGATATGCAGGTTTCCTCACGATGTTTTCCTTCACAGAAAAGCGTGTGATAAATTGCAATTATTAATTAGACACATAAGTTTTAACAGAAAAACTCATTGGTGTCTATCCGCGTCTGAACCCGAGATCTCCTCGAAAGAGTCACACGGTGTTACCGTTGGGCTATCACAGCTTATATACAAAACTAATTAAAGTATTATTTCGCTTTAATCCGCGATTAGATAAAATAAAAAATACTTTAAACTGAAAAGGAGTTTTACGATATTATCGTGGAGCTTATCTCCTGATTATGCTCCAGCTACGGACGGATCGATTATTGAGATTGTCGTAGTGAATATGTGTAGTGCTTCTGTAGTATGTTGTTAGTGGTGGTGTTTTGTTAATACGATGTAAATGTATAAGGTATGAGAACGGGTCTGTTTCCTACACTTAGCATAACATAGATTTTCTTGAGATTGTGGTGGTGAATGTGTGTAGCGCTAGTAGTCTAGTGTAGTGCGGTGTTGCAAGTATAAGGTATGAATACCTGTAATGAAATCTACTTTTAGCATTACATAGATTTTCTCAAATCGTGGATTATAGCAAAATAATACTATCACTCCTTTGTATTAATTTATTGTTAACTTTATTTTTTTAAATTAATTTATTATATATTAACTCCAATTCTACTGCAAACGTTTTTCCGAAGTCGCAGGTAAGATATGTATAGGAAACTTTCACTATTCTCAAAAACCCTGATAAATGTACAAAAATATATCAAAACGACCACCGAGGCATAAAACTCGTAAAACTTGCGAACTTAACGACTGTGAGGAACATGTGTAAGAATTTTTACCAATTTGTTACTGTTGAAAAGCTTTGAGGGTATAGTACAAGAGCTGACCGATTTCGTTGCACTATCGGGAAAACCACCCCTCCAACTTATCTTTTATGCAGTTCTTATTAAAGAAACGTTACAGAAATTAAATATCCCTTATATGTAATTAAACGACAAATATTTCGTTGGCAAACCTAAGGTGTTCTGCTTAAGATTAAGACAATAAGACATCTTTCATTAGTTTTAAAGATGTCAATAATTTTTATCCTGTGTACAAAAAATGATATTTTTCACCTTTGGCTAAAGCTCAATTATAACTCTACAAAAGAGACGAATAAATAATCCAGCAAAAGTTAAATTTGTAACAGTTTCACAAATGGACTAATTAAAATTAAATTAAGCACAAGTGAATACAAATTTAAAATATTCTTTATTCCATTAAACTTGTAAACAACTTGAATCGTCAACCCCACTATTGGTTCAGAAAGTTGTTTCTACTAAGAAGAGCCAGCAAGAAACTCGGCAGTTGCTTTTTTCAAAATATAATTCTTATTAGTTGCATTTAGTCACTTTCTTGTCGCAGAATAGCTATATCCACGCATTTAAACAATCCTCAACAGTATAGAATCCTCAGAGTATAGAAAGTTTCCTGTATCAGCCTCCTTTTAATAGTTATTTTAGCCGCCGTAACTGCAAATCCAAAATTGATTGTGGAATTTAATTTACAAGCTTATATACCTAATTAACATGTAGCTATTGTTGTATGTTATATAGAAAAAAACGGAAAGAGAAAAAGGGATAGACCATTTTTACGTTGGTCCGAAGGAATAGTAAAATATGCTAGACTTAACTGGATGTATGTTGTAGATGTAGAGGACTGGCAATTGACATTATTAATTTAGACATATTTTATAAAATATGACAAATCCAAAAAAATACTACGAACAATAAATTTATTTACACATCAATGTGGTAAATAAAAGTGTTCATTCATTCATTAACCACTGTATAGAAACTAAATAAATAATGTTTTGTTGTTAAGCTCTAAGACTATACAAAACGAGTCGAAACCCAATGGGCGAGCTCATACCGACCCGCGAGACTTACATCTATTCTGACAAATGCGACTTTTTACTTACTTCTCACCACATTACTTATGGAATGCCCGTTTAGGTGATTTTCATGTATCTTTTACGTTTTAAACTACATAATATGTTCCTAGTTTTGTTAAAAATACACGTAATTCATTTTATCCCTGTTTTTGGGTATTTAAATACTAAAATTTATATTGAATCTAAAACACTATTTCTGTCATAAACTGTCAAGCGCAGCTTATTCGGGGACCTTGGATCAATCCTCAACTACCTAATTATTCTTTCTTTTTTTTTAAAGTAAGTTTAATTTTTTTATTTTGGTAAAAAATTACCGATCAAGGCTCGGTCATCCAGAGACTTTTCTATTAAAAGAAAAATAATTTTATTGTAAATTTGTGATAACATACAGAATTAAGAAATTCCAATTTTTCTTAATGAAGTAGGTAGAATCTTTAATATTATTCATAAGTTAACGTGAAGTCGCAGGCAAAGGTAGTAAATCTCATCGACTCAACCGTGTCTCCCATATTTTAGAGTTTAAGCCTACAAATATAGGAACATCGCAGTACCCTATATCAAATTGTACCTCGCGCGATGGGAACTCGGGCTAATGAATTTTCAGGATATAGAACAAAGGAAACAGGGCATGGTCTATTAAACAGTATGCAAATCGAATATCTGATCGGCATTTTAACGCCAAACAGGAGTTTTATTTATTTATTTATTTTTATATATATAGTTAGAAAAGAGAAAGAAAAAGTAAAAAAGCACATGTATAAAGGCGGATTTATCCGTAAAAGGGATCTCTTCCAGTCAACCTTTAAGTAACAGAAGGAAAAGGACAAGAAGTGAAAAAGAAAGAGAATACGGGGTATATAGAGAAAAACGAAAAGTTTATATAAATTTAACTATTTAATTTATTAATTTTGGTAAAATAAATAGAATTAGATAAAAAATTAAGGGACCAATAACCAAACGATCCCTAAATATGAGTGTGGATTTCACTAGACGGAGGCCTGAAAAGAAATAGTTGGATTGCTTGATGTGTGATGTGGATATAAAGTAAATGAAAATAATGCTGATGCAGAGAGCCTATTATACTACTGAATTATTATACTATTGTAGATTTTTGGAGCTTGCTAAAAATAAATAGATTCCTTTCGGTAGAAGCAGTTTTCTGAATCAGTGCATTTGTTTCGTTAACTCCATCAAATGACGTGTCAAAAGCTGTTTACAAGTTTCTTATGAAAAAATAATATTTGAATATGTATTTATGTGCTAGCAACACAAAAGGACAGACTAAATAGCTTGATCACGGCGGCAAAGTTTGAGCGCCTTCGACTGGCCGCGCTTTGCATAAACTGCACGAGGAATATTGATGATCGAGGTGGGACTATTCTACGGACGATATCAAAACGATATAACTAAAATTTAAAAAAGATTAACATCTGATAATATTTTACAAGCACTATTGTTTCTTCAATTGTATGTTCGTCACTGATAAATATAAGCGATAATAAATATATCCGCGACTTCGTTCGGTTCCCGAAAGAAAAGTATCCTATTTTTTTGGTAGCCCGTTATATATATGAGCTTTAACTGTATCAAATTTCATTAGTATTACTCGAGCGGATTAACTATTAAAGCGTAACAGACAGCCATACATACTTCCGCATTAAAAAAGTATGAATTCACGAATTTCCGTCCTTTTTGTCACCTCATCGCACACTTTCAATTTAATAGTTATATATAAATTAACCTGAGATTGATCACAATAGCCTTCAACAGACGATTTTGGTTCAATTCGACGCAAGGCTTATATAAAACTATATAGTTTGCCAAATGTTTTTCGAATTTGAGCCTTGTGCTTCAAGCAATATATTTATCTCATTTCATTGAATTGAAATTACAAATAATTGCCGAATTTTTAACGTTTCAGCTGCTTAATAAGCGAATGAAATATAATAATAATAATGTCATGAATCGATTTAAGTCCACAAAGAGTCGTCTTATTTATAGTTTATTCATTGCAAACAATAAAATTCCATTGCTAAATCAAACTTATCATCCGTAAGGTAACATTTCACAAACACTTCGCATCATTTGTAATCGCAGTGTTAATTTTATCGGATGTTAAATCAAAACGGCTCATTCTAAAGGAAATAAAAAGGTCAACTCTTTCCTTGTGTTCTCATCATTAAAAGGACGTTAATTTTTTTGCGGTCTAGTACTCTAGCATTAAAAAAAGCAAAAAGGTTAAAGGGCAAGAGAGAAAAAAACCAGATATAAATATCTTTATAATTTGCTTTTATTTTATTCCTTAAAAATACAATACACATTTTTGAATAAGTTTAATGTCATGCTATTTGATATCAACACAGATTCAACTAAAAACTTTTAAATACTAAAGTTAATTTTAAAAATTTTGAAAAGAGAAAAGACGTTAAAATTAGAGAAATTCGTATGCATTTTCACGCCTAGAACACGAATAATATCGTTATATACTATTTCTTTAATTGTGAAATATTTATTATTTGTAAATAGTTTAATCAGTTGACAAAGTTTTATATATTTCGCTTAATATCGTCTCACAAAATACCACGTTTGCGCATATGTCGTGGCCCTGATACACGCTTGCAACACGAATAATATCATTTTAAAATATTTTTTTAATATTCAAACACTATTCTTCAGTGAATAGTGTAAAGAGTAAATTTTATTTATTTCGTTTATTATCGTCCCTCAGAATAACCACTCGCCACGGTTGCGCATATTTCGTGGTCCTCTATTGAATTTTAACTATACCGGCATTTAGGAGCGCGTGGCATCGGGCCAATAACTTACTGGATCTAGATTAGAACAGCTATGTTCCCTACTTTATGGGACTCGAGCCCGATGTTTTGAAACTTAATCCTAATTCTGAATAGAGAACAGAGTTATACGGATATTCATTATTAAAACTTACCTTAATCGCTTTTTATGCCACCTCTGTAAGAAATGATGGTGGTTTATTCTACGCAGCCTGATACCACACTGCGGGTCAACTTACCTTAGTTGCCTTTTTCGACATCTCGGCAAGAGAGGGTGGTCTATTCAAGACAAGGCAAGTAAAAATCCATACTAAAATTATAGAATTCCGTTAAGCTTTGACAGCTGAACTGCTGGAGTAATATTGTCCAAAGTTGGTGCAATTAAACCACATACTAGAGCAAAATATGGGAAAAAAAATTCCCATTTCTCTTAAGCAAATTGAAAAAAAAAAACAATTTAAAATTGCAAGTACTTTAAGACTAAAGTTAGCAAGACGCGAGTGCACCCAGATAAGTACTCCTTGTATTTGCATGTCATACTTCATACAATTCAACCATCTCTTTTTAAGCCTCCCTCTTTACATATCCATCCACATTCATATTTAACACTCGTTTGGTCACATGTTAACGAATTAACGTATGGCGCCGAGACGTGGACACTGACGGCGGGACTAGTCCACAAGTTTAAAGTCGCTCAGCGTGCTATGGACCGAGCTATGCTCGGAGTGTCTCTCAAGGATAAAATCAGAAATGAGATTATCCGCGAGAGAACCAGAGTAACCGACATAGCTAGCAGAATAAGCAAGCTGAAGTGGCAGTGGGCCGGTCACGTCTGTCGCAAGACTGATGGCCGTTGGAGTCCTGGAGTGGAGACCGCGTCTTGGCAAACGCAGTGTAGGGCGCCCACCGTCTCGCTGGACCGACGACATCAGGAAGGTCGTTGGGGCCAGGTGGATGCGCATTGCGGAGAACCGGGATGTCTGGCGCAGACATGGGGAGGCCTATGTCCAGCAGTGGACTGCGATAGGCTGATGGATGGATGGATGGATGGATGGTCACATGATTTTCATCCCTTCCTAACATGTCAATACCATCTAAATCTTGTATTTCTCGTCTTTTCTATAACGGACGCAATCTAAATACTAAGCTTGAGATATATACATTAAATTTCTTACTTAACTGACCGGTTGTCATGTTTGTGATTATAAACGGAACAAGCGCTTTACTTGCTCTGAAACATCAAGGGAAACAGGGTAACGACCTGTATTAGATTAATTTACTTCACGGTACATCAAAAGCGGATAATGACTGAAGGTCAAGTGAAAGGCATTTTCGGCCTTTTGAGCGACATCTGTGGATGTGTTTTACGAATATAGAAAATAATACTACACGACTAAGTTCGCTTTAATGTTAATATAACCTTAATTATGTGCTTTATTTTTAAAAGCTTTTATTCAATATTCAATATTTTATTTAATATAAAAGCTTTCGTTCAATTTGTATTATATGTATGTGAAGGTGGAATCCTGCAAGTTAAATTGAACCCACTTCCCGGTGTCCGAACGGATAAACTCTACATTTAGCATAACATATATTTTTCTTTATCTAGAGTTATAGAAAAATAATATTTTCATTACTTTTGTATTATGGACGCCCCGAAGTAACGCCTAATAAAAAAAAAAAAATTTGAAATTTCGAAGCAGTGTGTCAATGCAGTGTACAAGCAGTGTATCAAGTGAAGCAGTGTATCAATATATTTTCATTACGTCTGTATTATGGACGCCTGAAAAGTAACGCCTAATTCTAGAAATAAACGACTAATTAAAAAAAAACAATTAAAATATCGAAGCAGTGTATCAATGCAGTGTATCAAGAATTGTATCAAGTGTAGAAGTGTATCAAACAGTGTATCAATATAATATTTTCATTACTTTTGTATTATAGAAGAAGCCCGCAAAATATCGCCTAATTCTATAAATATACGACTAATAAAAAAAAACAATTTTAAAATTTCGAAGCAGTGTATCAAGTATCGTACTAAGCACTGTAAGAAGTGTATCAAACAATGTATCAAAATAATATTTTCGTTACTTTTGTATTATAGACACCAGCAAAATAATGCCTATAAATATACGACTAATTAAAAAAACAATAAAATTTCGAAGCAGTGTATCAAGCATTGTATTAAGCACTGTAACGAGTATATCAAACAGTGTACCCAAATAATATTTTCATTACTTTTGTATTATGGACACCAGCAAAATAACGCCTATAAATATACGACTAATTAAAAAAAACTAAAAAAAAATCGAAGCAGTGTATCAAGCATTGTATTAAGCACTGTAACGAATATATCAAACAATGTATCCAAATAATATTTTCGTTACTTTTGTATTATAGACACAAGCAAATTGACATCAATAAATATGCGACTAATTTTTTTAACCAATTAATCGAAATTTAAAATTTCGAAGCAGTGTATCAATGTTTCCCGCTAAAATCGGTCCATCTAGAAAAAGGTTTTACCCAATCTCTTTTATCCACATATTGTTTAATAGACCGCGCGGCCCGTCCTTTGTTCATCAAAAATTCATTAGTACGATATCCTATTACGGGACAGGAAATTTGAGAAAACTTTCCAACCAACTCTTACGTCCATAATATTAAAGTCCAAAATGCGCGCTCATTTACATTTTCAGGCATACGCGATTGAATTCACCGTTTTGGAAAAACAGTGCGAAGTGAATAGTGGCTATGACAAAGCGGACAAAGGAGATTGGAAAACATATTTATCGTTCGAATATCTCGCTTTGATTACGGAACACAACAGAACACGTGTTTCTATTTTCGAAACTGTAAATTGGGAATGAGATTCTTAAATTTGAATATCTAATTTTAGCGTTTGTGTCGTTTTTTTTAAATTGATTTATAAGATGGGTTATTATTTCCCTCCTTTCTTACTGTGTTGTAATATGCGACTAAGGTATATTGACCCGCCTTGTGGTATCCGGCTGATCAGAATAGACAACCCCCATCCTTACCGAGATATCGTAAAAGGCGACTAAGAGAAGTTGACGTCAGTCAGGCGACCGGTCGTAGAATAACTAGCGAAATCATAGTTAAAACATGTTGTGCCGCCCCCTAAGTGGGTTAAAGGTAACAGAAACATGGTTCTATTTTCTTATTTTTATTCATAGTTAATTGGAGACTTCGTTAAAATGAATGTCTTCAATAATAAATATGCGAAAACTATTTGCGACTTAATACCTTGAAATGACGCGAAAGGAACGAAAACAAATATATTTATTAGCAAGGAAGAGGAAAATTTGGCAGAAGGTTCGAGTAGACGGAAGACGTCAAAGCGCCAGTTGATTTAGCAAGTATTTCGCATTCAGCTAATTTGACTTCACTCTTCGGTGGATGTACGAATTGCGTTACCTTTATTGTCTTGGATGTGGTATAATTTGTATAATGTATTTTTAAAATAAATATAAATATATGGGACACTAACACACACGGTCCTTCGTGCTTGGTTTCACGTAAAAAAAAACGTTTTATCCCTGTTTTGGGCATTAAAAAATACTAATATACAAATACTATTTATATTGAATGTAAAACATTATTTTTGCCATAAACTGTCAAGTCAGCGTAGCTTATTCGGAGAACGGGCAGTCTCGAGAAATGTAAATACCTAGGATCGATCCCAATTACCAAATAATTTTTCTTTTGTTTCTTTTTTATTTTTGTAAAAAATTACCGAGCAAGGTTCGGTCAACCAGGTACTGTGAGTAATGTAAGGAATGGGAGTGGTACTCTAAACTTATTCTAATCCTTATATTTAAATGAGTTAATCTTGTATATATATATATTTTCTGAATCTCGGAAACGGCTCCAACGCTTTTCCCGAAATTCAGCATGTAGGAGGTTTTGGGGGAGAAAAATTGATCTAGCTAGGTTTTATATATGTTTTTAGGCATTAAAAACACTAACATTTACATTGAATTGAATTTTCGCCATTAGCTGTCAAGTCGACGTAGCTTATTCGGGTAACGGGCAGCCTCGAGAAATGTGAATGCCAAGGATCGGTCCCCCCAACTAAATAATTGTTTTTTCTTTTTTTTTAAGTTTTTTTTTGTAAAAAATCACCCAGATATTGATAATGATAAACGATAAATTAATGCTATGTTGATATAAACTAATGCTCACTAATGTAAGCCGTGTGGTATCCGGCTGGGTAGAATAGACCAACCTCTTTTATTACCGAGGTGACGTAAAAGGCGACTAAGGTAAGTTGACACGCCGTAGAGTATCCGGTTGAGTAGAAAAAGCCACTCTCATTTATTACCGAGGTTTCATAAAAGGCAAATAAGGTAAGTGCTGTGTGATATCCGGCTGAGTAGAGTAGTACACCCTCATGTCTTACCGAGGTATCGTAAAAGGTGAGTAAGGTAAGTTAACGTCAGGCAGGCGGTCGGTCGTAAAATAACAGGCGAGATCATGTAACATGTTTAAAACATGTTGTGCTAACCTCACTTAGAGTTCAGTAACTCTCTGGCTGACCGCGCTGTCAGGTACCCGACGGCTGGGGGTGGGTGGAAGGAGCGGAGGATGTCGTGCGGTGTTCCACAGGGGTCGGTTCTAGGTCCCCTCCTGTGGAACATCGGCTACGACAGGGTGCTGCGCGGGCAAATGCTTACAGGGGTGCGTCTGTTCTGTTACGCATACGACACCCTCGTGACTGCCCGCGCGAGCACCCACCGGGAAGCCCGAGTGCTGGCGACCGCCGCCACGGCTCACGTTGTGGCCCGGATTCACCGGCTGGGACTGGAGGTGGCCTTGGAGAAATCCGAGGCCATTTGCTTCCACAGGCAGCGTGGAGCACACAGGTTATTTTAGTCGGTGCGAGTCCGACATAACCGTCGCCTGTCCCCGTCGGGCGGCGGTACCCATAAGGGGTTTTTTCCTGTTAAAAAAAAACCTCACTTAGAGTAGGCTAAGGCTAGTAGTAGGCTCAGGAGGACGATGAGAATGATGATTCTATATTCTCATTAGAATTCATAGAAAATTGGAGATTTGATGGGACATAGGCTCTCGACTATCTGCCTGAAACGAGCTCTTGAGTAATTTAAAAAATTAGGCGTTACTTTGCGGAGATCCATAATACAAAAGTAATAATTAAATTATTATGATATAATCCGCAATAAAGTAAAATAAAAAATATATATCTGAATCTTAATTGCAAAGCCCAAAATACGGTTGCGGGGTGAAAAGATTGTTGATTTTGTGATAGTGAATGTGTGTAGTGCTTGTGTATGTGGTTGCGGTGGTGATGGTTTGTGCATGTGTTTTTACGAATCCTTCATGCATCAGGTATGAAAACAGATTTTCCACACTACATGTAGCATTATATATACTTTCTATTTTACTTCATCGCGGATTATCAAAATAATTTTATTATTACTTTTGTATTATGGATCTCTGCATCATCATCTTCCTGCCCTTATCCCACTCTAAGTGGGGTTGGCACAACATGTTACAAACATGCTGTCACATGATTTGGCAGTGTTTTACGACCGGCCGCCTGCCTGACTTCAACCTTCGCCTGTCAACTTACCTCTGTCGTATTTTACGACACCTCGGTAAGAAAGAGGGTGGTCTATTCTACTAAACCGGATACCACACGGTGGGTCAACTTACCTTAGTCGCCTTTTACGACACCTCGGTAAGAAATGAGGGTGGTCTATTCTACTCAGCCGGATACCACACGGCGGGTCGACTTACCTAAGTCGCCTTTTACGACACCTCGGTAAGAAATGAGGGTGGTACTATTCTATTCCGCCGGATACCACACGGCGAATTATGGATCTCTGCATAGTAACGCCTAATTCTATAAATTAGGAATAGAACATTTAAGGCATATTCATTTACATTTCGCACATCTCAGTCGGGGCGCACAGTCGCCGCCTCGTCTGATTGCCGTCTCGAATATTTATTAAATAAATATTGAACCGTTTCATTCGTTGAATTTTGCGGCGCAAACTGTCAAAGCTTTAAGACGTGTTTACTTTTACCGAAAAACAATTGCGGGCCATTCAAATGGAATCGAATGGATTATTTAAGGGTAATTATTGTAGAATGTACATTCATTAGACGTGAATTACCTGGTATTGTTATTACAATGAAATTTGATGTATTTCATAGACATACGGTCACAAAAAGCTTGCGATACCTGTGTCGCGACTTAGCAGAGTTAGTTAATTCATTCGATGGTCTCGGTATTCGCTTCTACAATAAAATTCCGCAATCCGTAATAGACTATTCTATAGAAAAGTTTATACGTAAGTTTATAAAATGCCTGGATTTGAAAATCATTTCAGCTTCATACAAGACTGCGGTTTAAAAATGTTAAATTGAAAATGTTTAAAAGAATGACTGCCAAGTTTCTTGCTTGTTGTAGCTTCATTCAATTTTGTAAAAATAAATAAATAAATAAATAATCATATTGATTCTTGACGACTCAAAAGTGCTTGAAAGAGCATATTTGACCAATGATTTTGATTTGATTTAATACTGTATTCATGATGCAAAGCTCTACAAGAATCATGCGTCAGGGACTAAAGTCTTATTAATTTAAAGGCTTATTAATTTTTAAGTAATTAACAGAAGCAGGCGTTACTTTGCGAAAATCTATGGTATAAAAGCTATGAATTATTTTGCTATAATCCGCGTTTGTTAAGAAAATCTATGTATTCACACGTAGTGAGTGTATTTAGTGTGTTCTTAGTGGCGGCGTTTTGTGATACGTATATAGACTAGTCCTGCATGTATAAGGTATGTGAACGTTGCCTGCACCCTACACTTAGCATTACATATATTTTCTTAACAAACGCGAATTATAGCAAAATAAGAAATTGAGAGCTAATTTCTAGTCTTCCACCGCTTAGCAGAAATGAAAGTGGCTTGCCAAAGGATATATGTTTTTTAGTTAAACATTCCGATTGGTTTCTATAGCACATAATCTTGTTTAAAAGCTTAATCTTTTTATGGTAAAATATTGCGTCGTCAAAAAAAATAGAATTTGTCGTTACAACTCCGGTAAAATATCAATAAAGGAGAAAGCCATTGGTACAACGTCGTTGCCGCCATTTTCTTTTCAATTTGTTTTCCCGTTAGTAGTTATATTACGTCTATGCCTTTATGCGTTTCTTAAAAGGTTTTTACTAAACGCTCGGCGGGAATTAGATGATTTTTCGTTCAAAGTGTTTTCGGAAAATAATATTTCTCCAGATTTTTTCATTTAATAGTCATTTAGGTTTACCCCGACTATACTTGCGGTCGCAATATTGCTCATTTAAATATTAAAGATTATCTTTCTTGAATTATCTTTTATATGTGATCTTGTATATATATATTTTTATGAAATTTGGAATCGGCTTCAACGATTTTTATGAAATTCAGCATGTAGAGGCTTTTAGGGGAAAATCGATCTAGCTAGGTTTTATTGGCAAGCTGTGGTAGCCTAGCGGTAACACCGTGTGACTCTTTCTAGGAGGTCACGGGTTCAAACCCGGGCAGACTTCAATGAGTTTTTCTGTGAAAACTTATGTGTCTAATTGATAATTGCAATTTATCACACGCTTTTCGGTGAAGGAAAACATCGTGAGGAAACCTGCATAATTCTAGAGAATTCTGGAGATATGTGTAACCTACCAATCCGCATTGGAGCAGCGTGGTAGGTCTAAGCTCCAAACCTTCTCTCCAAAAACGGAGAGAAGAGGCCTATTCTCAGCAGTGGGATAGTAACAGGCCGCTACTTACTTACTACTTTAGGTTTCATTAAAAAAAACTGTTTTATCCCTGTTTTCGGACACTAAAATAACTGTTACAATTTTATGAGAAAGCAAACGTTAGTTATGCTGTCACTTTCAAAGTCATTATAGCTCAATTGAGTGACAGTCGGTCTCAAATTCATAATACCAGGATCGATTCCAAGTAACATAATGTTTTTTTAATTTTTTTTAACATTAAAAAAAATTACCAAGCAAAGCTCAGCCACTAGGGACTATTTATTATATGCGTTATCATTATATATATTATATTATATATTCTTTAAGAAATATTGCTATAAGGTAAATACGCGGACAGAGAAAAAAATTTTGAATCACAATAAAGAGCCATACGTCATTTACAATTAAAGATCGCGTGATTCCCTGCGAGAGAAGTTTAAGGTAATAGGTATTCTTACACATTTTTGCAATTTTATATTTGCACCGACATATACATATAAAGAATTATAAAACAAAGTGCGATGTATATAATAGACAAAGTAGGAACCGACATAAGCTCCCTGCTTTGCGCTTTGCAAAAGTACGTAATTCGTTTGTGGGTTTGGGTATAATATTCTATAATAATTACGCAATCAATTTTAGCCGTTATACCAGTTTTAAAAACCGTCAAAGGGATTCTGATACAGAAAGCCGATAACAATGCGTGGATAAGATAGTAATGACTAAATATAACTAGTTATAACAGTTAATAAATAGTTTCTTGTGACCATACCGACTATATTGGACTCATTGAAAATTTCAACAAATTGTTAAATTGTTACTTTTTGTTTCACATTCAATTACGCAATATTATCAGGGGATTGAAATTTGAGTGTACATCGGCTGACTCTTTCACTCGTATTGCGAAGCTCTATCGCTGTCCCGCTCTATAATTAAGCTCTACCTGTCAGTTTGTATTGAAGGATACTCGATGTTGCCGCAAAATGACCGACAATTTGATGTTTAATGGCGGCTATTGTGACGACGAATTGTACTTCAACTATATTAGCTGCCAGTTTGAGTAAATTAAAATTGCCTTTTTCACAAGTTACTGATAAAGTAATAAATGTCTCTAAAAAGAGACTTAAAAAAATTTATAAAATTAAATCGCGACCATTTTGGAATAGGTATTTGCTATTCAGCAGATAAACAAAATAACTGCCACATGATCTACCTGTTAACTTATTAAAGTACTGACACTTTAAGTACTGAATAAGCCTATAAGCCATACTACTATAATAATAGTATATATAATATAATAGTATGACGATTAGCCATCATGGCGTCGGGAGTATGGCAAGAAGCCATGGCCGACCGACGTCAGAAAACTAGGACCTCGGCGAAGACGCTGTTTGCGTGTATTATATGTGTGAGTGTTTGCGACCGTTATATGATTGTCAGGGTCATACAGGACGCTTTTTGGACGCCTATATTTTCGGTGAGCCGACCTAACAAGGATGTAAGTTTAAGCCACTGTTATTGTGTTCTGGTGAAGCTCACTTACAGGCCTATAGCTCTTACACTCTCGTATAATAACTATGAATTCACTTCGCTTGAATTTACGTTCGATGCAGTATCGTTAAGAGAAGCGAGTCTGTAATAATTAACTATGTCTATGTTCAGTACAGCCCTTCACTCAGCCCACAGAGTAATGACGTCATAACACTGAAATATCAGCTCTTAGTTATTCATAGCCTCTGTTTTACGGCCCTCTGTAGAATGGCAGTCTATATCGCTGTTTATAATGCGTAATTTATGAAAATAGTATTATTATTGGGATAAGGTTTTTTTATGCGTTTATTAATGCCGATATAATCATTTGTAGTCATCATTGAGGTGACTGGTCCACCTTCATAATTTGATCACTCTCTCTCTGGTTTAGGGTTGCCACCCGTACTATATTATATAGTATCGTACTATATTTTAGTCAATTGTACTATATATTATAGAAAAATAATATAGGACAAAAAATACTATATTTTTATCACTAACTCAATTGTCGCGCTTTTTTTAATCAACTGTGAATGGAACGCACCCGCAGCACTGCATAGGGAATGTTTGAACGAAACTCATTCATGTATTTACAGGGCTTAGTTAGTAACTCTAACTCCTTTGTCATTGTCCAGCGAAAATTAATAAAAAATAATAATGATTGAAAATAGAAGTGTACTTTTTTTTCCTGAATTTCCTTAAAGTACTATATTTTTTTGAATTGAAAATAAAAATACTATTTTTCTTCAAAAAAAATGTGGCAACCCTACTCTGGTCGTTTCATAAGAGCCTTCTATAAGTTTTCAAAATATGTCAGTATAAGTAATGTGGTCTTTTTATTAACGATGTGTTGAAGTCAAGTCAAGGCTGTAAATTAATTTTCTTTATCATTCTCCTAATATCCTCCTCTAAGTGGGGTAAGGGTTCCTTTCGCGTCATTTCAAGGTATTATGTTGCAAATAGTTTTCGCATATTTATTATTGAAGACATTAATTTTAACAGTCTCCAATTATCTATGACTAAAAATAAGAAAATAGAATCATTTTTCTCCTGCCTTTATCCCACCCTTAGTATGGTGGCACAACATGTTTTAAACATATTAAATGATTTGGCTAGTTATTGTACGATTTATCGCCTGACTGACGTCAACTTTTCTTAGTCGCCTTTTACGACACCTCAGTAAGAAATGAGGATGGTCTATTCTACTCAGCGAGATACCACACGGTGGGTCAACTTACCGTAGTCACCTTTTACGACACCTCAGTAAGAAATGGGGATGATCTATTCCACTCAGCCGGATACCACACGGAAGTTCTTATGAAAGACAAATTGTAAGTTTAACGGAAATTAAGAAAGCTCTCTGACTTAAATAATTAAGACAGGAGAAAGTCTGTCGGGTCAGCTAGTCAATTATAAATTTGTAAGAAATTCGGTCTAGTAAAATCACAAGCATACGATACATTACGATATACAAATTCGACTAGATAAATATTTCTCGTCCGCAAATACAATGTTCGACCGTGTTTTGTTTTCTTATCGAGAATTTATGTTCGAGCTTTTATCGGCGACAGCGTTTCACCATGTTTATTTATTGGTTTATTTTTGACCATTTTCATACGGATTTCTTCATTTTCCTTCTTTAGTCAACCCATAGATATTGCCAATGAAACTTCCATCAACTGCTAGAAGTATTCTTGGCTTTTAGTGTCGACAGAGGAGTAGAGGGGAAGTCTGAAAGTTGCGCCTATAAGTTGCGAGTCTAAGTTGGTATGGTCATGTAATGAGGAGGGATAAAAATTATGTGACCAAAAGAGTTTTAAATATGAATGTGGATGGATGTATGGCTAGGCGAAGGCCGAAAAAAAGATGGATGGATTTGTGTGATATGCATGTTAAAGGAGTGGCACCAGAGTTGACGAATGATAGGAGAATCGAAGAAGAAGACATATTGTGTCGACCCCACTTAGACTGGGATAAGGGTAAGAGAATGATGAGAGGAGTAGAGTCCAGAACTTATGTTAATGCGTAGAGCGAGCCTCGGGTAAGACTCGAAGCATCCTTAATTAAACGATGTTGTTTCTACTCTCTCTTATCAACCAATAGCCGTCTACTGTTGGACATAGGTTTCTTCCATGGACTTCCACGCTCACACGCGTGGAACCAGTGGCTCCCCGCGACCTTTTTGAGGTCATCTGGTGGGGGGTCTGCCTACACTACGTTTTCCGGTGCTGGGTCGCCACTCTAGCACCTTTAGACCCTAACGTCCATAAGTTCTTCAAACTATGTGCCCCGCCCATTGCCATTTCAGCTTTGCAACCCGTTGAACTATGTCCGTCACTTTGGTTCTTCTACAGATCTACTCATTTCCGATTTGATCACGTAGAGATGCTCTGAACATAGTTCTTTCCATAGCCCGTTGAGCAACTCTGAGGCTTCTTATGGGGCCCATAGTTAGCTACCATGTTTCAGATCCATATGTCATCACTGACAACACGCACTGTTCGAAGACTTTAGTCTTCAGAAGAGATATAAAAAATAATCGATTATTATAAAAATCGATTATTATTCTTTCTTTTTTTAATAATCGATTATTTTTTCATAAAAAATCGTTTTACTCTTTCTACTTTTTTAAAGATTACATATGCACAGTTGGATGAAACCAATGTAGCCAAATTACACATTTTAATAGAATTTCACAAACAGCTCATCTGTTATTATTTATTCGATGTCCATTTTATTAAGCCTTTGTTCTTATTAATTATTTATATTAAAAAAGGCAACTTTTCATATAGTTAGAAAAAAATCGATTATCAATATTCAATAATCGATTATTTTTAAAGGGAAAATATCGATTATTTATTAATTGATTTTTTCTACTCCAAGCCACATCTCTAGTCTTCAGGCACTGAGGAATATTGGACGAAAAGATATCAAGCAACTTCCCGAACGCTGCCCATCCGAGTTGGTTTCGGCGATTGACCTCTTTCTGTCTCTTATCGTAGGTAAAATACCAAATAATACCGCGTAGCAAGCGACTAGTGCTGCCATCTATTATCAAGTGCCAACAACTCTGAAATATAGTTATATGATATTGCGCTGCAGTTTAATTTCCAAGCGCCATTTTATGTCCCACGCGGTTTCCGCGCTAGAATATTCATAATTTCCAAGCAAATAGAACCAATTATCAGAACAATGGGACTGTGAATGAATTATTTCAGTTTGGGGTATTCCCGTGTTCAAATTAGCTGTTATATTATAATTAGTACCCATATTGTTAGAAGATATACTTAGATACGAATTACATGCGTGGATATAGGGCTTGCAAAAAGTTTTCTCACAAAAGAAGGAACTTGAATAAAAATTTACTAGACACATCTGGAATCGAACTGGGATCTTCGGGTTTTGCGACCGCATTACTACCTGAGTGTTGTCGCCATTGACTTCCGCTTTGTATTTTATAGCAACAGTCATGAAACAAGAGTATCGCGCCCTTTTTGACTGAAATGGTGGCAACACTGTGCCGTTATTGTTTCCGGTAGAGCCTTTCTATTGATAAAACGTTTCAGTTACATTCAGTCCAAAGATTACAGTGTACATAAATTCAGTCTTTGTTCGTCATTCAAGAGAAGTGCATCTCGGAACGGGAATTGTGGTATTCCTATTATATCGTGTTAATGTATATAGTGTGCGTTAACATGAGCTATAATAGCCTCGCAAATGGTGGCGATATTTACCTTTGTATTTTAATGATATTGTAGCAGTCATTCATTGCCTGAAAACACGAATGAAAGGACGTTTTCTCAAATTTTAACCTAGCTATATCGATTTATTGTACCAAAACCGCCTGCTTACTAAATTTCATTTAAAATTCTTTCTGCTTTATACAAGACTGCAGTTTAAAAAATTGACCGCCATGTTTCTGTCTGGTTCTTCTCGTTAAGAGCAATATTCCGAACCAGTTGTAGCTTCATTAATCATACCTATTGATTTTTGACGATTCAAAAGTGCTTGAAAGAGCTTATTTGAATAAAGATTATTTTGATTTAATATGATCCAAGGATTGTTCAGCTCATATCAGTTCAGTATAATTTTTTTCGCTAACGAATCAAACGGTTGTAGCAATGTTGGTGGCCATTTCACGTGGGCAAAGTAGTGTATATGTAATTAAGGATGATCTATCGTTTTGAATAAAATATGGTATAGATTCATACTTATGTCTGGGGTTAAACCCACAGTCGTTTTATATACACATGGCCTAACCGTTTTCCCTTTTTTTTTACAAAGTTTTACATTTCCTCAAAAACTAATTATCTCGCCAAACTAATTAAGTTTACTGGCGAGTACACGTTCAGCTATCATCATCTTCCTGCCCTTATCCCACTCTAAGAGGGGTCGGCACAACATGTTATAAACATGTTGTCACATGATTTGGCTACGTATTTTACGACCGGCCGCCTGCCTGACATCAACTTAACTTAGTCGCTTTTTACGACACCTCGGTAAGAAAGCGGGTGGTGTATTTTACTCAACCGGGTACCACACGGCGGGTCAACTTATCTTAGTCGTATTTTGCGACACCTCGGTAAGAAAGAGGGTGGTACTATTCTATTCAGCCGGATACCACGCTCAACTATAAAAAATCTATATTATCTATAACTATAGAACAAAAAAATAGTAGAACAAAAAGTAAATCAGTAATAGTAACATTCGCAAAACCGGATAATAAGCATTCCTAAATAACGACGAACTGTGTTTATATTAAGCACATGATACATTATGTAAATGTAGACAATAAACGCAAATTTGTAAATATTTGCCCGCCAAATACACGGGAGTAAGCTGCTTACATGAAATTTCAACATAAATGAAACAGTACTTTTCATGTCGTCAAAATTTTTAATACTTTTCCAATATAATTCTGTCTGCGACCATATTGATGAACAGCAGGGTCTTCTTGTCTTGACTGTCTTGACTGACTCGTTGGCGCAGTGGGTAGTGACCCTGCCTTCGGCACCACAGGTCGCGGGGGTTGATTCCCGCCGAGGGCCAACATTTTCAATAAATGAATTTGTTGGTCTTTGAGCCTGGGTGTATATTTTTATTTAAGTATGTATTTAAAAAATATATAAGTATATATTCACCAGTTGTCTGTCACCCATAACACAAGTATTAAGTTACTTACTTTGGGGACGGACGACCGTGTGTGTAAGTGTCCCATATATTTATTTATTTATTATTTATTTATTATTATTATTCTTGCTTACTCCCCAGGTGGGGGTAAACGGGGTGCGGGTCTCGAGGAAATCCTCTCTACCCGGGTATCTCCTCAATTAAGCGCGGAATAATCCGGCTGTGGGCAGAGGTCACCTAGGTGACCTAAAAGTGTCCGTATTTGAACCGTAAGCCCAGGTCACCTAGGTGACCTAATGGATGTCTTGTTCGGTGGGGAGGTCTGGGAACGGTAGCTCTCAGACCTCAAAGTCCTCTTCTGGTAGTCCTCGTTCGGGTGATGTCAATCGGTGGTGACGTGTCCGGTGTTTTCGCCCTTTCGCCCGTCGCGTCGTCCTCGTCGTATTTATGAATATAGGCAATAAAATGTAGTTTTAGAGCGTTAACTAGATAGCGCTGTTTCTTATTAAGCCATGCTATTAAAAACTACTATGTCAAAAATTTTCCCCTGAGACTCATCCTCTCACTCTTATCCCACTCCAAGTGGGGTCGGCACAACATGTTATAAACATGCTGTAACAAGATTTTGCTGCGTTTTTGCTACCGGCCTTACGTCAACTTACCTTAGTGGTATTTAACGAAACCTCGGTGAAGAAAGAGGGTGATCTATTCTACTCAACACGATACCACACAGTGGGTCGACTTATTTTAGTCGCCTTTTACGACACCTCGGTTAGATATGAGGTTGGTCTATTCTACTCAACCGGATACCACACAGCAAGTTGACTTACCTTAGTCGCCTTTTACGACACCTCGTTAAGAAATGAGGGTGGTATATTCTACTCAACCGGATACCACAAGGCGTAATAGATCCATAAATCTAAAAACCTTGATTATACAAGTGAGGCTACAGTTTATCGCTAAATCTTAACTTCCATAATATATGAATCTACAACTTACATATAGTGGAATAATTTCTTATTTCGCAAACCCTGTTCATCATAGAATAAAGATATGCAGACCCTTCTCTTTATTTTTATTTGTCTTTGCCTACGGCTTTTGCTAAGTCCTTTAAATAATCTATAGAATTAGGCGTTAATTTGCGGAGATTCATAATTTGTATTATGAAACTTTTGTAAGTAATCGCGGATTATAGACAAATAATTTAATTATTACTTTTGTATTCATTACTTTAATTATTTAATAATTTTTTTTCACATTAACATATTATTATGAATTTTATCCCTTTCCCGAATAAAGAACGGGAATTTTAGTTTTACCTATACTATTATATACTACAGATAGCATATATATACATATTGTGAAACAAAATCCCCAATAGTTGTCTGTCTGTATGTGATCGTTTTTTTCTAAATTTACTGCACGTATTTTTGTACGGTTTTAAAAGATAGAGAAATTCTTGACGAAGGTTATAGTAATAGGTATAGTTTAGGTTAGTGTATATTGGTTAAATCCAGGGTGGTGAGGACTTACGCGGGAAAAACTTTGTAATACATTGATTTACATGCGGGTGATGCCAGCGCGGAAATCGCTAGTCAGTTAATAAAATAGTATATTGATACTATATTCAAATTTACGTTAATCTCAAAAATCACTTATAATTTAGTGATATTACAGTTTATAGAATTAAGCGTTACTTTGCGGAGGTCCATAATACAAAAGTAATGAGGATATTATTTTGCTATAATCCGCGATAAAAGGAAATATACGTAATGCTAAATGTAGAGTGTACTATTCGTTCTCATACCTGATACATGCAGAATTTGTAAGAACTCTTTAATTTGAATTGATATGGTAATTATAGTGAAGATATATTTTTTAATAAAATTTAAATAAATAGAGTTTAAGAAATTAAAATGTTTTTAGTTTATTTTTTGCTTTCGAACTTAAAAGTGAAAAATAACTTAAGTAATAGTTTTTTTACTCGATTTATTTTCCACTTTTTAGTTGGTAGCAGTTGGCTGTACAAAATTAATTTTTTTATTTTTATGTAATAATAAATATTTTCATGTTATTTATTTTATAGTAATGTCATCGACTATTAATAACTATACATGTGTGTTGTAATTAATTTTTTACGCTCAATGTAGGTCAAAATTGAGTTCAAGTAAGTCGATTACACAAATAAAACATACATACTGATCATCATCTTCCTGCCCTCATCGCACTTTAAGTGGGGACGGCACAACATGTTATAAACATCTGTCACATGATTTGGCTGTGTTTTTACGACCGGCCGCCTGTCTGACGTCAACTAACCTCTGTCGTATTTTAAGACACCTCGGTAAGAAAGAGGGTGGTCTTTTCTACTAAACCGGATACCACACGGTGGGTCAACTTACCTTAGTTGCCTTATACGACACCTCGGTACGTAATGAGGTTGGTTTATTCTACTCAGCCGGATACCACACGGTTGGTAATGTTATCGACTATTAATAAGTGTACAAAGGTACACTTTTTTTCCGCTCAATGTAGGTCATAATTGAGTTCAAATAAGTCGATAACATGCATAAATATACATACTGATATAGAGCGTATAAAAATACTTTTATTTTACTTATTGTTACTCTTTATTTAATCTATGACACGAGGCGCCTATGTGTCGGCAATTTCTGAGATCAGTGTCACACTCTATTGGCGATGTTTCACACAAGATGAGCATAATCTATATATTTCTATTAAATATATTAAGTACAAACTGAGAATATACATTTTTTGTTGTACCAACTTTATTTACATCTAGAAAGCGTGAACTACCATAAACTATTATTGTATTTTTTTCTATTTCTGAAGGAAAAACGGTCATCTTCTTAGCTCCTTATCCTGTTATAAGCTTTAGTAATTCCCAATTTCATTGGTACATTGGTAATAGAGGTGACGTGAAGGGCGACTAAGGTAAGTCGGCCCGCCGTGAGGTATCCGGCTGAGTAAAATAGACCAACCTCATTTCTTACCGAGGTGTCGTAAAAGGCGATTCAGGTAAATCGACCCGCCCTGTGGTATCCTGTTCAGTAGAATAGCCACCCTCTTTCATACCGAGGCGCTGCAAAGGGCGATTAAGGTAAGTTAACGTCGGGCAAGCGACTGGTCGTATAAACGCAGCCAAATCATGTGGCAGCATGTTTATAACATGTTGTCCCGACCCCATTTAAAGTGGGATATGGGCAGGATGATTGGTACATTGGTTATAATACATTAGTTCAAAGTATAGACGCAAAGGCGTAACAGATGATCAAATTCTCGCATTTGGAATATTAATATGGATTAGCTGTTTCGACTAGTTATATAAGATTCTGTTCTCGGTCGAGAAAGATTTTTACTTTTTATTTAGTTTGAACATGTGAATATTTATTAAAATACTAGTGTAGTAATATAAAAAATATGTATTTATTTATTTATTTGTTGCCTAGATTGTGTTAACATTTAAATGTTAGATATATAATACAGTATCATCAATCTGCCTAATAAAGACATGCAACTTACTAATTATACTTATCTATTATTGTCTATTAAAGCTGTTATTAATAATTGTTATATTAATTAAATATTAAATAAGCTTCAATGCAATAAAACCTTTAACTATCTTATTAAATAATTATTAATAAAAGTCATACATAGTGATATTATACATCTGATAAGAATTCATTAAGTGAATAATATCTTTTTAGTAACAAAAATTCTTTAATTCTATTTTTAAATATTTTAACATTTAAGTTCCGGTCAGCCAATGAGGGCGGTAACTTATTGTAAATCTGCCAGGCCATATTGATTACACTTTTGCCAAATAGTTATACATATACAATATTTACCAAGGCATATTTAGGTTTATATTTATTGTACAATTTACTCACCAACTAAAACTTAAATTAAAACTAATTAAATAATAACTAAAAAATAAAAATTTATAAATATAAATATATTTACATTAAATATATTTATATTTATAAATATATTTAACTAAAATAATGGAAAAATATATTCAAAAACCAAGTGGTTTTATTTGCAAGTATTTCCTTTACCATTTTATAAAAGTAAAAAAAGGTCTTGATATTTTGAAAGTGTGTGACTCGGCCTTTTAATATGAGATGAGATTTCACAAAAATCTTTTCGCTCTTGCCGCTTCTTGTTTTTCGATAAGATGAATTAAGACGTGACCTACAAGTAATTACGGCGGAATTGGCTATTACGACAAAACATAAAATTACGGCTATCCTGAAATGATATTTCATATATTAATAGGAGACAAACATTTTCGTCGAATCCAGAAAACGATATGGGATAGTATATGGAATATATTGGAGGTGTCGTAAAAGGCGATTAAGGTCATTTGACTCGCCGTGTGGTATACGGTTGAGTAGAATACACCATCATCTTTCTTACCGTGGTGTCATAACATACGGCTAAGGTAAGTTGACGTCAGGCAGGTGGCCGACCCAAAAAACGTAGCCAAATCATGTAACAACATTATAACATATTGTGCCGACCCCACTAAGAGTGGGATAAGGGCAGGAGGATGATGATTTATGTACGATCTTTCAATAATTCAAATTTAAAATAAATTTTAGCTTTGCCATTTAAAAACACTTAAAAAGAGGCTACTAGAAAGCCTACTATACTGTTGAGGATTGTCGATAAGAATGTGTGGATATAGCTCTCGGACCTGTACAAGACAGTAGTGACGAAATGTAACTAGTGTTAAGTATTATATTTTTAAAAGAGCAACCGCCGAGTTTTTTGCTGGTTCTTCTCGGTAAGAACAGCTTTTCGCAGCAGTTGAGTTGACGATTTAATAGCACTTGTTTACATGTTTATTTGAATGAAGAATATTTTGAATTTGAATTTGAATAATAAAAAAATTATATACAGGAAAAGTGTACAAGTTATATGTTATTTAAATTACTCACACGCTAGGACTATACAAATCATACCCACGTGGAATGGTCCCAAGAATGCTGGCAGCGTTTCCGCGCTGAATTGCTAAGCTGATTCTTTGTGCGGAAAAGGAGCCAGCTCTTTTGTCACCTAAAGAGGCGATTAACCGAGGTGTTAAAACGGATAAATTTTTAGTCTCGACTCGAATTTGTATTGTCTTTTCATTTTTAAATTGCTTAATTTGGTAAAGAATTTATATCAAAATGTTCATTTATTGATGCAATCGAATACTGAACTTTGAAATTAACGTCTGAACAATCGCGAAGGGTTCAATTAAAGCGTCTGATTGGATCGTGTGTCAATGTCTCTCGAGCTTCTGCTGTTTGCAACGTAAAATGAATCGTACGACTATGACATAAAGTAGGTTTTGGTACGACATTTTATGTGCTAATTTAAAAGTGACACGTGCAAAATTAGTTAAGTATAATTGGTTCTTATAGCTGGGTGTTTTCCAATAAGGGTATATGGCATTTTACTTTTTGTATTACAGAAATAAAATGCGGTGTGTAAATCCTTTTTTTTATCTTAATCTATTTTTATAAGTAATCCTACAGCACAATAAAATCCTAATACAAAAGTTATAATGAAATGCTTGGGAAACTACGCGAGATCTTTTCGTCCAATATTCCTCAGTGTCTGAAGACTAAAGTCTTCGAACAGTGCGTGTTGCCAGTGATGACCTATGGCTCTGAATCTTGGTCGCTGACTATGGGCCTCATAAGAAAGCTCAGAGTCGCTCAGCGGGCGATGGAGCGAGCTATGCTCGGAGTTTCTCTACGTGATCAAATCAGAAATGAGGAGATCCGTAGAAGAACCAGAGTCACCGATATAGCTCAGCGGGTCGCGAAGCTGAAGTGGCGATGGGCGGGGCACATAGTGCGGAGAACCGATGGACGTTGGGGTCTCAAAGTGTTGGAATGGCGACCCCGCACAGGAAAGCGCAGTGTTGGAAGACCCCCTGCTAGATGGACAGACGACCTCAAAAGGGTCGCGGGGAGCCGCTGGATACAAGCGGCACAAAATTGTGTGTTCTGGAGATCCCATGAAGAGACCTATGTCCAGCAGTGGACGTCCATCGGTTGAAGAAGAAGAAGAAGAATGAAATGCTATAATCCGTGATTAATTGCAGATTAATTTGAATTATGGATCTCTGCCAAGTAACGCTTTATTCTATGAATTAATAAAATCCTGTATTGTGTAAAAAATCTTTTTTCAAGTAAACTTATTAAGTGCTTTTGAATCATCAACTCTACTGGTAGTTAGGAAAGCTGTTCCTACTGAGAAGAGAAAATCGGTGGTTGCTCTTATAAAAATACTAGCGGCCTGCCCCTGCTTCGCACGGGTATAAAATATATATTCCATGTCAGTCAGTGTAAAAAAATGATTAAAATCGATCCAGTAGTTTTCAATTATTCATTACAGCCCGTGACCCGCAAGCGTTAAATTTGGAGAAAAACAATTTCCTTTCCCTATACCAAGAAGATTTCCTGCTATATCTAATATCTAAATTCATATAGGTACTACATATTTTCATTTTTCCCCTATGTATTTTATTTTTAAAATTAATTACAGAATGTCCTTATATACTAAATTCACAGCTTTCTTGTCATTAAACAAACTCTTGAAACAGCGACATATAGCTGTTAACACGAAGTGCTATAGGTCGAAGCGCGGCCTCCTCGCGGGATTTTAAATCTGTAATATCTCCGAAAATGTTCACTTAAATTACATGCTGTAAACGGCAATATTGATCTATATTAAATCAACAATTTATTTAAGGTACCTAATTGGATAAGGATTAATGCTGTATTGTATAAAAATTGCTTTGAACATAAGGCATCATTTTTCGTAAAAAGTGAATGAAAAAAACTGCTATTGTGGGTTATCCATATGAGATAGACATATATTTTCATGGTTTACAAATACTTAGTACATCATTTTGATAAATCTCGTAGGGTTTAGCCTGCGTTTGCAATGTAAGCGGAAAAAAATGTAATTATTTACAGAAACCTCAAAAATTACAGTATTTCTCTACTTCGTATTAAATGTTATTATACGTACAAACCTTCCTTTTGAATCACTCTATCTATTAAAAAAAACCGCATCAAAATCGGTTGCGTAGTTTTAAAGTTTTATGCGTACATACGATATATGTGACTTTGTTTTATAATATGCAGTGATAATCCTTATTACTAGTTACATATAGTCTTGTACAGGGTCGAGTCGAGTCGAGTCTATATCTACGCATCCTTATAATCTAAATAATCCTCAATAGTAATGTAGGCTTTCAGTATAAGCGTTTTATTAATAGTTTTTTTAAACTACTGTAATGGCAAAACCAAAATTGATTGCATCAATTCAATTGATTCAAATTTATAATATTCTTTATTCAAATAAACTTTTAAGCAAGAGCTTTTGATTCGTTTACAGTATCAATACAACAACGATGTCATTTATGAAGTGATAAGAATCATAGCTGTAATAATTTATGACCTCAGTATTGATAGTGGAATAAATAATAAAGGCGGAAATCCCGGGGAGTATTCGTATTTTGGCGAAAATTTCGTATTCGCTATCCAACGAGTTGATACGTACAGAGCGACCACATAAACAATGAAGTTTTCTTTTAACAATATTTATTTATTTATTTAAGCCGTGTGGTATCCGACTGAATAGGATAGACCACCCTCATTTCTTACTAGGGGTCGTAAAAAGCAACTAAGGTAAGTTGACCCGCTGTTCAGCATTCGGCTGAGTACAATAGATCACTCTAATTTCTTACTAGGCGTCGTAAAAGGCGACTAAGGTAAGTTGACGCGCCGTGTGGTATCCGGTTAAGTAGAATAGACCACTCTCTTTGTGTTCGAGGTGTCGTATAATATGACTAAGGTAATTTGACGTCGTCAACGACGGTCGTAAAATACGTAGCCAAATCATATGACAACAGGTCATAACATATCGTCCCCCTAACGCTGTGACCCCATTTATAGTGGGATAAGGATGATGACGATGATGATGATGCTGCCTGGTGGTAGCGGTAACGGGGTATTGTTGGACACATTGCCCCCATACCCGTCATACTCTGAAACCCAGAGTGCGCCACTTCTGGGTTGGGGGCTCTCTAAATGTGGCCCCTCCCTACGCTAGACGATGCATCGGGCTCACCAGATGCATCCACGACCTCAGGGACCTTTTCAAAGCAGCGTCCGATGTAAATCAAATCGAACAAATCAAATCAAACAGCATTTATTCACATACAACACTTTCATGCACATAAACAATTTAATCTTATAACAAAGAAAAAAAAAGTAATAAAAAAAAATAAATAACAAAGTGAAATTGAAAATTGATAAAAATTTCTTACCGAGGTGTCGTAAAAGGCGACTAAGGTAAGTTGACCCACCGTATGGTATGCGGTTAACTAGAATAGACTACCCTCTTTCTTACCGAGGTGTCGTAAAATACTACAGAGGTGAGTTGACGTCAGGCAGGCGGTCGTAAAAACACAGCCAAATCATGTGACAGCATGTTTATAACATTTTGTGCCGACCCCACTTAGAGTGGGATAAGGACAGGAAGATGATGAACAAAGAGAAATTGAAAGGGGGAAACCCCGTTACTACCGTACCCCGTTCGGCACGTCCAGAGTCCCGGTTATGATAAAAATTATCCTAACTCCAAACTTTCTGCAGTATGCCCGTAGCTGTCGATATCAGGTGTAAACTTTCACCCGTCACGGGAGCCCGCCGGGACGTGCGGAACCCGACGCCGTGTTTAGGACTCCGCCAAATGGAATATAAAAACCTTCGACCGGCGAATTTCCTCGAGTCTGATGGAAAACGGCTGCCTATTTTCGAGATGAACTTTCGATGAATTGTTCTGTATAGCTTTTAAGGGATAGGGTCTGTTCACATTTGTGCGATAGATTTTGCGTTCGGAAATATAAAGTAATTTTCATGTATAGAAACAATGTATAGGGTTAACCCGATTACTTTCGAATCCATCCTGGGCATTTATTCATGAGCTTGTCTTTTGGGGGAGACTGTAGCAGCGGTTGCTTGTCTTTAGTGTTCCCTACAACTCTGGTCTTCGTTCACGTTTGTGCGATAGATTTTGCGTTCGGGAAAATAAAGAAATTGTCATGTATAGAAACCGGTCTATTCACATATTATTCTATCAAGTTTTTTTATGTCAGGAAAACCCATTATGGGTCGTCACCATCCGACGGGGACGAGCGGCGGGTATGTCTGACACTTACCGAACTAAAAACCTGACAGTGCTCCACCATGCTGCTGGTGGCAGGGACAGGGAACCGCTGTACACATTACCCCCATCCCCGCCAGCAGCAGCTCTGAACTCCAGAGTGCGCGTCCTCTGGGTCGGGGCCTCTCTAAAAGTAGCCCCTCCCTCCGCTAAACGATACATCGGAGCACCAGATGCATCGAACGCCTCGGGGACCTCTTCAGACGGGCGTCCGTTAAACCACCCTATCAGGTTAGTCCGACTCATTTCAAACCCATCCGGGGCATTTATTCATTATAACCTTCGACCGGCGAATTTACTCGAGTCTGATGGAAAACGGCTGCTTATTTTCGAGATGAACTTTCGATTAATTGTTCTGTATAGCTTTTAAGGGTTAGGGTCTGTTCACATTTGTGCGATAGATTTTGCGTTCGGGAATATAAAGAAATTGTCATGTATAGAAACCGGCGTACTCACGTCTTATTCTTCGGTCTATACAGGGGATCCCCACACCATTATGTGTAAGGTGTAAGAGGGAGACTCGTCCTAGTCAGTTTCTTTAATTGCCAACCTCACAAGACTCTGGCGTCCGATTAATGGCGGTAAACCATTCCTGTACCTGGCCAAAATACTACCAGACCGACAATGGGCAGCAGCATTGTCGGTGTGACATAGTCACCACTGCGATCACCAACCCACATGCTAAGCGTGGTGATTATTAGCAAAACCTTCATTGTTTCAGGGAATTCATATATATAAATATTTATTAACTACATGTTAGCCAAGGATTCCTATATATTAGTAAAAACAGCATTCAAACCGGATCAGCGGTTTCTAGATTCATGGATTGCGGCACACAAACAGACAAAAATACAGACACGCCGTGTGGTATCCGGTTGAATAGAATATACCACCCTCATTTTATACCCAGATGTCGTAAAAGGTAAATAAGGTAAGTGGACCCGCCGTGTGGTATCCGGCTGAATCGAATAGACCACCCTTATTTCTTACCGAGGTGTCATAAAAGGCGAATAAGATAAGTTGACCCACCGTGTGCTATCAGGCTGAGTAGAATAGATCAACGTCATTTCTTACCGAGGTGTCGTAAAATGCGACTAAAGTAAGTTTATATCAGGCAGGCGGCGGCTGACATGTTGTGACAACCCCACTTATAGTGGAATAAGGGCAGGAGGATGATGAAATGGACACACATACACATTAATAGATGACAAGAAAAACACAAAGTAATTGAGAGTATTTTAAAACTAAGGTTCATGTGAGGAATTCGCGTATATAAATAGTGTTTAATACACTATAATATTTCTAAAGAGAAAAGCGTAAAAATCTGAGACGACTCTAAATCTTTAAGTATCTAATGTCCCGAGTGGATTTCTTAATTCACCTCCATTTTTCTCCAGGCGTCCAGGCAAAACGCTCCCCGGGGAGTTAATAATTCATATAAAATACAGTGAAGAACTAAATTTATTGTGATACTCCAAAATAATTCTTAAGGCGCAGACATAGAAGCAATTATTTGTTGGAAATAGAAGTGAATGAACCAGTATACATCAGATACAAAGCTGCATCTGACTAATCAATTATACAGTGGACTTTATGCATGCATATAATTGTAATATTTAATTAACGTTAGAGTTAGACTATGTTTAGAGGTGATATATTGGCGAATATCCCTGAGAGAAGTTTAAGGAAATGTTTACCTTATCTTCACGGTATATTGTTAGCAACGGTAGCAACAGCCAGCGGATCCGCTTGCGTGGAAAGTTTAAAATTATAATATAGTATATTGAAAAAAAAATGGTTAAAGTGGTTTAACCTTAAAAGATAGACTTAGACGTTTACTTAGCGCACGCAAAGAAAGATTTAAATATTGCCGTGATATTTTTTATTGCTGTGCCTCTCTTATTCATCTTAGTGTAATGTTATATAGCTTATAGCCTTCCCAATAATTGGACTCTGTTACACTGAAATAATTTTTATAATCGGTTTAGTAGTTCCTGAGATTAGCGCGTTCAAACAATTAAACAAATATAATATATAATTGTAGGTTAGCTGGCAGAGATCTCTGTCATAGGGATAAGTTGACCTTTATACACTATTTTACCAATAATTTTTTTTTCCAACCTTTTTTATGGCACATAAATAAATAAATAAATAAACAAACAAACGCTTCTGCTTTATACATTAGTAGAGATGTTACAAATACAACCTGTTTCAAATAATTAGGTCAATAATATAATCAACACTGTCACCGTAAATGTGACATTTGTGCGGTTTTTGGCTCTCGGTTATTCTATGCTAACGAACGCACGGCCGTTACATAATCTTCTTTTTCTAACTTTATCACAATTTTCACAGATATAAAGGTTGAATTAAAAAGGCAGTTAATGGATCTGTTGCGGGTTCAATTTATTTCGACGCACAGGCAGCGAGTCAAGGAAGCGGGGCCCTTTGCAAATCTTTAGTGTGAAAGCAAAATCTGATCTAAGGAAGCCGTCGAGCAACGAGCTCTTGCATTAATTTGCACAGAGCAATAACGATGTAGAGCTTATGACAAATGTATCTTTAATATTTAAATGAGTTAATCTTGTATAAAAGTAATGAGAATATTACTTTTGTATTTTGGACCTCCGCAAAGTAACGCCTAATTCTATACATTATTTAATCTTGTATATAATTGAATCGGGGGGGTTTGGGCGAAATCGATCTAGATAAGTTTTATTTAAAAAAAATGTCGTTCTATACCTGTTTTCAGGCTGTATATTTTTTTTGAAATTTACGTTGAATACAATCACAATTTTTCGTTGTCAAACGTAAAGTCATGGTAGCACATTTGGGTAACGGGCGTTGTAAAGAGATGAAAATACCTAGGATCGAGCCCAACCTGCCCTATTATTTTATCATTTTTTTTTTAATTTTTTTAGATCATTTTCAAAATTACCGATTAAGGCTCGGTCACCCAGGTACTACTTATTATAAAGCAAAGTCCCCCAAAAGCTGTCTTTTTGTATGTGAATTTTCTCAAAATCTACTGAATACATGTTTGTATAGTTTTTACTAAAAGATATTGCAGTTCTTCGGAAGGTTTTTTTTATTTAATTTTTTATTCCATAGGACTATCAACAGAAAACTTTCAAAGGACGGCAACGCACTCACTCCGCGAGAGGTCGTGTGCGGCGGTGATTACTTAAGGTAAACCGAATGCTCTTTTGTCATCCTATACCATAAAAAAAAGAAATACATGTGTAACATGGTTATATTTCCTAGGGTTTTATTAGCATAACATATAATTCTAATACAAGGTAGCCACAGCGTGTTTAAAAGGTAACAAACGTACGTATTATAAGTAAAATTTTTTTTTTTTATATAATATGAAAACAAAAGTAATAATCAAATTATTTAGCTATAATCCGCAATGAAGTAAAATAGAAAATATATATAATGCTAAATGTAGAGTGGACAATCGGTTATCATACCTGATACATGCAGGATTCGTAAAAAACACATGCACAAATCCTTCATCACCGCCACCATAATACACAAGCACTACATAAGTCCACGACTCACAAAGCTTTACGATTTTGCCAGGTAGGAAAATGGAAATCGCAAAGCTTTGTATAATTGTTTTTTGAAAAAATCTAATTTATCACTAATATCTATTGAGGTATTCTTACTGACAAATTTTTTCAATTGCCAGCACATCCTGGGTAACAAGGAGTAATGTCCTTAGTTTGTTTTGTACATTTTATGGGTAATAACGGGTATGGGATGTTGTGGCAGGCGAGAGGGAATCTTAATCAATATCTGACTTAATAGTTCTGGGTTGTCAATTAATCCATTTAAAAGCTTATATAAGAACATCGTGTCATTAATTATTCGTCTGCCTGATAAGAAATTGAACATAAACATATTCTTTTCATCACATATGGTAATGGTGACACCTTCATAAGTTGTACATGTTAATTTTTTTTTTGTGTCTATTATTATTATACGTAAGTTTTATATATAGCAACTACTAGATGTCCTAATAAATAAATAATATATGTATAGATATCATAAAAAAATCTTTTGTTCGATCCTATCAAGTACAGTTGCGTAAATTTCCGTTGGATACTTTCTAACGGTATATAAGGTTTAAGTTAATATAATAGTATATTGCGGTTTAATGTAAATAGTGTTGAATAGGTAATAGGAAATAGGTCACGCGGTTATAAAGTATAAACTGTACAGGATAAATTTATAATCTTTAAACATTAATGCTTCTGTTCCCACATTACTCTGTACCGTCTTTCACGTTTTAAAGTGAATAGGTGGGCGCGCTTTGTGCAAGAAAACGAGGTTCCATTCAAAACGAACCGCCGCCATGTTTTATTTTAAATTATTAATGAAATATTATTAATGTCGCGCGTGAATTTTTTGTACTTTATGCGAAAATAAACATTAGTCGGAAACTCAATTTTTCTACGTCAAATATTGAATGTAAAGACATGTTTTTTAACAAGGTCTTGTAAGGCGTTAATGTTAAGGTCGCGCGGTTATAAAATATCTCACTAGCAGAGATACACTGAAGTATTGTAAAAGAGAATTGTAGATCTATAAAATACTACAAAAAAGTTCGCAATAACAAGTCTCTATCTCTTATGGTGAACTCACAATAACAACTTTACGTCTTTTGTGACACATTGATTTCCACGCGGGGAAGCCTAAGCTAGTAGTATATAAATACAATCATCTAGTATAACTACCCTGTACACTAGGGATGTGACTTGGAGTACAAAAAATAATCGTTTTTTTCCACTTTTAAATAAATTGTTTATTAAAAAATCGATTATATTGCATCAAAATAATCGATTTTTATAAGATAATTTGAACATATGCCTTTTTTTAATACCTATTAATAATTGATTACAATAAAGGCTAATTAAAGTGGACACCTACCAAAAAATAATATCAGATGCGCTGTTTGCGAAATTTGTTTAAAAATGTATAGTTTGGCTACATTAGTTTCATCCAACAATGCATAACTTATTTTAAAAAACAAGAAAAAGAGTAAAAAAGGAAAAAGGAGATCCTAAAAATATCGATTTTTAAAAAATTGATCTTTGAATAAAAAATAACCGATTATTAAAAATCACTTATAGGCAACATGATAAAAAAAATGACAAATAAAGAATGACTTTATTTAATAATTTACAGAATTAGGCGTTATTTTGCGGAGGTCCATAATACAAAAGTAATGAGAATATTATTTTGCTATAATCCGCGATAATTTTATTATAGCAAAATAATATTCTCATTACTTTTGAATGACTTTATTGTTACATTTTTTTTACATATACTAATAAATAGAAAAAATAGCAAAAATTTACTTATGTAATACGAATTCAGAAAACTTTGGAATTTAACCGGTTTATTTTTTATTTGGCTTTTGAAAATACTTGTATACTGCCACTGCGTATTTCGCTTCGTCGTACATAACCCATTATCACAAGTTTGGAGCACTTATTACCAGTTTAGTTTACGGAACGCAGGTTCGATTTCCGATAATAAGATGTCAGGTACAAGCCTGCAAACTTCTGATATTAATCATTGACGTGATATGATTTTGCTCTAGACAAGCGGTTATATAACTTTAGGATAACCAAACGTTATCCCAAACGCTGTGACGTCAGAATTTACCTGATTTATAATTACACGGTGTACCCACGACTATGTTTGTGTCAACTTAAGTGTTAATATACACTCAATTATTTATAACTATATTATATAATCTGGTTTCGGTAGCCGTGTGGTATCAGGCTGAATAGAATAGTACCACCCTCATTTCTTACAGAGGTGTTGTAAAAGGCGACTAAGGTAAGTTGACGTCAGGCAGGCGGCCGGTCGTAAAAACGCAGCTGAATCATGTGACATTATGTTTATAACATGTTGTGCAGACCCCACTTAGAGTGGGATAAGGGCAGGAAGATGATGATGCTATTATAATAAGTTTGTGACTTTTCCGCGTGATCAGTGAAATTTAGAACATAACGTAGTTATTGTGAGTTAACCATAAGAGATTGAGATATGCTATTCCGGACTTTTTGTAGTATATTTGTAGATCTACAATTCCCTAGTATATTACTTGAGCGTATCTCTGCTGGTTTATCGATCATCCATTCTTCTAGCTTTTCGCCTTCGCCCGCGTTGAAATTTGTGTGTCACAAAAGACACAAAAGTATTTATTGTAAATTTACCATAAGAGATAGACACATATTATCCTGGACTTTTTTGTAGTATTTTTGTACATCTACAATTCTCTAGTACATTACTTAAGTGTATCTCTGTTAGTTTACGCGGCGCACGCAACTAAAGCTCTCAGCAGTTAGATTTGAACAAGTGCGCGACTTTTTTAATACAATAAATGGTAATGGAGTATTAACCTAAACTTTCCGGAAAGATTGCACTACCTTTTAGTAAAAACCGTACAAAAATCAGTTCAGTAGATTATGGGAAAATGGATTACATACAGACAGACAGCTTTTGTGTACTTTGTTTTATAATAAGCATAGATATACATATCAGCATTCTCGCCACGTGCGCAACCTCATATACAGTAAGTTACAAAGTGTATTACGTATTTTAGCTACCTTTTTCCGTTTTTTCCATTCTAATAAGAGAAAGGAAAATTATTAACGTAATATTTTCTCATCGAATTTTTCTAGGTCTTTCGAAATTGGAAAACGATTTCCATATCTATACTAATATATAAAGCTGAAGAGTTTATTTGTTTGAAGGCGCTAATCTCAGGAACTACTGGATTGATATGAAAAATTCTTTCAGTATAAGATAGTCCATTTATCGAGGAAGGCTATAAGGTATATAACATTACGCTGAGATAAATAGGAGAGGAGCAGCAACAAACAATATTACAAAAACGGCTTAATTTAAAGCTTTCCTTGCATGCGCTTAGTAAACGATGAAAGTTATTCAAAATTCTTTTATAATTAATACACGATAACTACTTTTATAAGCTGTGGTAGCCCAGCGGTAACACCGTGCGACTCTTTCGAGGAGGTCACGGGTTCAAATCCGGGCAGATACCAATGAGTTTTTCTGTTGAAACTTATGTGTCTAATTGATAAATGCAATTTATCACACGCTTTTCGGTGAAGGAAAACATCGTGAGGAAACCTGTATATCTCTAGAGAATTCTGGAGATATGTGTAACCTACCAATCCACATTGGAGCAGCGTGGTAGGTCTTAGCTCCAACCCTTCTCTCCAAAAACGGAGAGAAGAGGTCTATTCTCAGCAGTGGGATAGTAGCAGGCCGCTACTTACTTTTACTTACTTTTTTAACTACTTTTATGTTCAATTTCAATTTGGGAAAAAGATTGTGACACACATATTTCCATGCGGGCGAAGTTGCTGGCATAGCTAGTAAAAAATAAAGATACTTAAAGAAAATAAAGATAAAAATAAAGATACTGCAAAACAACGGCACCTACTACAGAAGTATTAACAAAGAAATACAAAACTTTCATTCCCTTGACTAATTTTGGTCATACTTACAACTTGTTACGAGAGACGTTGCGAAAACAAAAATATTTTCCTATTTTCCATTCGCATGGTTTCTACATGCATATTTATGAGCATCATCATCTTCCTGCCCTAATCACACATGTTATAAACATGCTGTCACATGAATCGGCTGCGTTTTTACGACCGGCCGCCTGCCAGACGTCAACTTACCTCAGTCGTATTTTACGACACCTCGGTAAGAAAACGGGTGGTCTATTCTACTGAACCGGATACCACACGGTGGGTATCCGGTATACACACATACCTTAGTCGCCTTTTACGACACCTCGGTAAGAAATGCGGTTGGTCTATTCTACTCAGCCGGATACCACACGGCGGGTCGACTTACCTTAGTCGCCTTTTACGACACCTCGGTAAGAAATGAGGGTGGTACAATTCAGCCGGATACCACACGGCGTATGCATATTTATGAGCATAAACATAATTTATGAACTCAACGCAAGCGTCGCCGCGAGCGTTGCGCGCTGAGCTAAAATTATAACTAATGGGGCGATAGCCCGAAATACAGAAATGTTTTGCGGGCTTTTTAGTTTAGCGAACCAAATAATTTATAGAATTAGGCGTTACTTTGCAGAGGTCCATAATACAAAAGTAATGAGAATATTATTTTGCTATAATCCGCGATAAAACAATATATGTAATGCTAAATATAGAGTGTACTATTCGTTCTTATACCTGATACATGCAGAATTTGTAAGAACACATGCACTACCCGACACCGATGGCACAACAATACCCAAGCAATGCACACATTCACCACCACAATCTCAACAATTGTTTCGCCCCGTAACCGAAGCATCGTCAGTAGATAGACTCCACGACAAAGCGTAAAGCGAAGCATAACCTAAGCAAGCTGAGTTATATAGTCACAAATTAAACCCCCCACCATTTAGTTGACTTTATCTTTAAACACGTGTAGCAAACTGGCACTTGTAACGTTTATCTGTCCGTTAATTAGAGTGCCGTTGTTATGTTTTATTATTTCCAGCTGCTCTTATTTATTTAATTTTAGACTTTTGGGCAAATATGTAAAATTTGAAAACAATGGTCGTCAGACATTAATATTTACACCCTACATTTAGCATTAGATATATTTTCTTTTATCGCGGATTATAGCAAAATAATATTCTCATTATTTTCGAACCAATTAATTAATTAATCATAATATCAGTATGATAATGGCTACAATGCTGTATTGAAGGTCTGAGTAAAGGTGTCCCGTGCAGACAATACGATAAACTACTTCATACGGCTCGATATCTGTATACAAAGGACGTTTGTGTTCTAAAACAAGCAATTTCTAACTGACGTTTGATACAAGTCATGACAGCTAGCGATTTGTTTAATTAGAATTATCAAAATACAAAAGTAATAATAAAATTATTTTGCTATAATCCGCAATGAAGTAAAATAGAAAATATATATAATGCTAAATGTAGAGTGGACAATCCGTTTTTAATACATGCAGGATTCGTAAAAACACATGCACAAACCTCCACCACCGCCACCACAATACACAAGCACTTCATACGTTCACTATCAAAAACATAATAATCGTTTCGCCCCGCAACCGAAGCATCATCAGGAGATCGACTCCATGATAAAGTCGCAAAGCATATTGTGATAGTAAACGTACGTAGTGCTTGTGTATTGTGGTGGCGGTGGTGGAGGTTTGTGCATGTGTTTTTACGCATCCGGCATATATCAGGTATGAAATCGGATTATTCACTCTACATTTAGCATTATATATATTTTCTATTTTACTTCATCGCGGATTACAGCAAAATAATTTTATTATTATTACTACTGTAAAGCTAATTTAGTTCTTTTTGTATAAGTTCTTCAGTTCATCCCAAACTACAACCGCTTTAACTTGTGACTTACACTGTTTCTAATACAATGCGATGGCCTTTGCAGGCTGCAGATCTGTTCGGTGTAAGGGCCTCGTTTCTCCTAAACCTAATTCCCATATTCCGTTCGATGATTTGTTGCTCATTTTAGTCAAATTTCAGCTCAATTTTACCTTATATTGGGTACAAATATTTTACGTGAAATAATTCAAAATATTGTTTATTGTTGGAATCTTATTGTGGTATCTTGCTGAGTAGATTAGATCACACAGGCAGCCGTAAAAACGCAACCAAATCATGTGACAGCATGTTTATAACATGTTGTGCCAACCCCACTTAGAGTGGGATAAGGGCAGGAGGATGATAATTAACTCATTAAAATATTAAAAATTATAAATGTTCAGAAGCATATTATAAGTATTTTTCAAAAGAGAAACAAAAGTTCTTCAAGAGATTACAAGAATAAATAGACCCTGACGTAATATTGAGTCAGCTAGTTCGAAGAATTTATACGAGCGAACATCGAACAAGCACTAGCCGTCTGAATCGATATTGTCTCCCTTTTATCACGAATATGGCCTCATAACTTTGCTCATACACTAGTTTCAAGACCTGGCTCGTAATAAAGTTGATGAATGATTTTTATAGGAATATCTGGACCCTAGAAATTCTTTTTTTTACTTTTCTTTATGATACGTCATCAGGTATAAATTTAGTTTTTATAAGCAATGAAAAAATTGTGGCCAATTGCTATATCAAGTCTGGCCAAATCCCTCTTCTCTCTTTTTTATGTTGTGAAGAGTTTCAGTAATTTTATTATAGAAAGAAAAGACCATAAGATGTCGCTATGTGACTTACTTACCCTAGCTTGTATAGTTTTATCATTTCCCACTCCCAGGATAGAAATAATTACATAATAGTACAGTATTATAATGGCCGAGTTTCAAACCCTCGATAGCGAGTCCGTTACTCTAACCATTTTGCTACCAACGCTTCGATTGACATGTGGGTATTAAATATTCCGTCTCCATACCCAAAAGATTTACGTATTAGTGTATAAATTAAGAATATTATTTATACACGATATTTTAGTCGACAAGATATTTTTCCATAACATTTCACGACATTTGATTGTAAATATCTGGATGCCGGTTCGGCCTAAATTAGGTATTAAATCATACTTTTTAATTGCGGATTGATTATATGAATATTTAAGCAGAAGTAAGCCTCTTTAGTCGCAGAGTTTAAGAGCTCAGTTGCTCAAGCTATTAAAAAAGCAATCAATTAATTCGTTCGCTAAACTAAAAAGCATACAAAAACATTTCTGTATTTCGGGCTATCGCCCCATTAGTTATAATTTTAGCTCAGCGCGCAACGCTCGCGGCGACGCTTGCGTTGAGTTCATAAATTATGTTTATGCTCATAAATATGCATGTAGAAACCATGCGAAAGGAAAATAGGAAAATATTTTTGTTTTCGCAACGTCTCTCGTATCTAGTTATTGAGTTGTAAGTATGACCAAAATTAGTCTGGAGAGTGAAACTTTTGTGTTTCTTTGTTAATAAAGTTACTAAAATAAACTAACTGTAACCTTTTTGTTAAATTTTGTCCCCAACTTACAATGTACATTGATAGAATTGAAGATAATTAATAGAATTAGGCGTTACTTTGCGGAGGTGCATAATACAAAACTAATGAAAATATTATTATGCTATAATCCTCGATAAAAGAAAATATATGTAATGCTAAATGCAGAGTGTACTATTCGTTCTCATACCTGATACATGCATTTGTAAAAACTCATGCACTACCCGCCACCGATAATACAACAATACAGAAGCACTTCACACATTCACCGCCACAATCTCAACAATTGTTTCGCCCCGTAACCGAAGTATCGTCAGGAGATAGAGTATAAATAAATATAAAAATAAATAATTATAGTAGATGCCGTTGTTTTGTAAACGCAATATGCAAAATTTATTTTTAATCTTTGGGACAGAAACAATTATAGTATAATTAATTCAAACTTGTGGGGTTGACAGAATGTCCTAACAATTTTACCATTCCGCAGGTTCAATACTACAAACAGTAATAGGTAAAATTTCAATTGAAACTTCGAAAGTATATCAAGTGACAATATTTGTTCCAATACAAAGCATACAGCTCCACTTCAGCCGACATGTATGAGATAAGTTTGCTTTATCCCCAGAGCGAAAGCCGCTGAAAATAGCTTAGCAAGTTCTGACGCGTCGCAAGAAAACTTTCATCTCATATTTTAAAGTTAATTCACATTGAGGAATATTAGCGCCGTGTGGTATCCGGCTGAATAGAATAGTACCCTCATTTATTACCGAGGTGTCGTAAAAGGCGACTAAGGTAAGTCAACCCGCCGTGTGGTATCCGGCTGAATAGAATAGTACCACCCTCATTTCTTACAGAGGTGTCGTAAAAGGCGACTAAGGTAAGTTGACCCACCGTGTGGTATCCGGTTTAGTAGAATAGACCACCCTCTTTTTACCGAGGTGTCGTAAAATACTACAGAGGTAAGTTGACGTCAGGCAGGCGGCCCGTCGTAAAAATGCAGCCAAATCATGTGACAGCATGTTTATAACATGTTGTGCTGACCCCACTTAGAGTGGGATAAGGGCAAGAAGATGATGATGACACATTGATGACATATTACGGTTTGTTGGTGGTAAAAAAATAAATAATAAATAAATAAATATATGGGACACTTACACACACGGTCGTCCGTCCCCAAAGTAAGTAACTTAATACTTGTGTTATGGTAGACAGACAACTGGTGAATATATACTTATATATTTTTTAAATATATACTTAAATACAAATATACACCCAGGCTCAAAGACCGACAAATTCATTTTAAAGAAAATGTTGGTCCTCGGCGGGAATCGAACCCGCGACCCGTGGAGCCGAAGGCAGGGTCACTACCCACTGCTCCAACGAGCCAGTCAATTATAGCTATTTTTTAATAATAATAACTTTATTTGACCAAAAAGCCTAATAAATGGGTTTCTAAGCTTATTAAATATATTCTATAATTTTTTGGCTTATTATTAACATGTTAACAAATAGTGACCCTGACTTTCAAGCGAAGATAAACCTGTGTTTTGAATGTCATAGGCGTCATTAGGCGTTACTTCGCGGAGATCCATAATACAAAAGTAATAATACAACGAGGCTTTGTGATTTTGTAGTGGAGTCTATCTCCTGATGATGCTTCGGATGCGGGGCGAAACGATTGTTGAGTCTGTGATAGTGAACGTATGTAGTGCTTGTGTATTGTGGTGGCAGTGGTGGAGGTTTGTGCATGTGTTTTCACGAATCCTGCATGTATCAGATATTAAAACGGATTGTCCACTCTACATTTAGCATTATATATATTTTTTATTTCACTTCATCACGGATTATAGCAAAATAATTTTATTATTACTTTTGTATACGTAAGTCTTTTGTGTGTTTTGGGTATAAGATTCTATAATAAAATTCCGCAATTAGCTTTGCCATTACAGCAGTTTAAAAACACTATTAAAGAGAGGCTGATACAGAACGCCTCCTATACGGTTGAGGATTACTTACATGATAAGAATGCGTGGATATAGACATTGTTCGACCCTGTACAAGATAGAAATGACTAAATGTTGTAAGTATTATTTTGAAAAAAGCAACCGCCGAGTTTCTGGCTCTTCTCGGTAGGAACAGCTTTCCGAACCAGCATTAGAGTTGACGATTCAAAAGCTATTGTTTACGAGTTTATTTGAATAAAAAAAAAATTGAATTTGAATATATAACAGCGCAGTCCATATTTAAGCTGCGATAGCTCAGCGGAAAGACGGTGCTATTTTTTCGATTGGGTCTCGAGTTCAAACCCCGCGTAGACACCAATGAGTTTTCTGTTAAAACTTATGTGTATAATTGATATAGATTTCTAGGGATATGTGTAACCTACCAATCCGCATTGGAGCAGCGTGGTAGGTCTTAGCTCCAATCTTTGTATCCTAAAACGGGGAGAGGACGGTCTATGCCCAGCAGTGGAATAGTAACAGGCCCTTTGCGAGGCGCAAAGCAGGAGTCGCAAGCTTATATCTTAAGTTTATTTGAATAAAGAATATTGTGAATTTGAATGAACTTTTAAGTAAATCTTTTTTGTTGCTAGTTGTTTGAAAAATAAATTTTAGCATACAGAGTTCAGTAAATAGACCTTATATTTTGGAGGTTGGCGTTGGATGTAAATCTAACGGCGCAGTGGATTGTGAATGCAGCCGTTCAGTCTGCCTATAGCGTAATCACAAGTTGCTGATACAACACCTAAAAGATTTTGCGACAAGCTTAATCTATCTTTAATATTTAAGATAAGTGCACCAGTAATTGACCATGCACTAGTAGTTGACCGTTTTGTATGAAATTTTAAATAATAAGCGTTTTGTTTGTTGCTGCGATCCGCGTTTGTTAAGTGAATATATGTGATGCTATGTGTATGAAGCAGGGAACAATCACATACCCCATTCATGTAGGACTAATCAGCAGCCATTTCTTTGTTTTTTTTTTTATTTGTTTATATGCATTTTTTATATCTCTCTATATAAAAAATACAGTTTCTGTCTATCAGGTTCTGTCCTTAAGCTTCTCGCGCAGGGAATCACGTGGACCTAAAAATAATATAATATAAGGTGATATCTGTACTAATATATAAAGCTGAAGAGTTTGTTTGATTGTTTGAACGCGCTAATCTCAGGAACTATTGTACTGATTTGAAAAATTATTTCAGTGTAAGATAGTCCATTTATTGAGGAAGGATTATTTGAAACAGGTTGTATTTGTAAGATCTCTACTACCTAATGTATAAAGCTGAAGAGTTTGTTTGTTTGAACGCGCTAATCTCAGGAACTACTAAACCGATTTCAAGAATTATTTCAGTGTAACATAATCCATTTATTGAGGAAGGCTATAAGCTATAACATCACGCTAAAATGAAGATGAGAGGAGCAGCAAAAAAAAAATAGAAAACGGCAATATTTAAACCTTTCCTTTCGTGAGCCGAGTATACTGTAATAGTTATTCAAAAAATGATTTATTACAAAATTGTTCTCCTCTAAATGTTCTAAATAAAAGTCCGCGACAGCATATGTAGATTGCTTTTAAGGTTAACCTACTTAAACCATTTTTATGGTTATCAAAAGATGGTTTAATCTTTCCACGCGGGCGGAGCCGCTGGCGATTGCTAGTATAAAATATAAGACACACAACATAGAAACAAACTGGAATAGTTTGTAGCTTAGTAAGGAAACAGGTATAAAAAGCGTTGTAGGATGTCGGAGAGCCAGTCTTCTCCAGGAAAAATCTGTGGCCAACCACAAATTTGATCATCCGTTCCACTTCTTAACGTGTAGAGACACGTATCCTGTCGTTATGGTGTCCCTCCATTACTACATGGGTTGAGTTAACCCAAATACAACTTTATGACCTTATTGATTCCACATATAAGTTATCCGTGCGTAACGCCTTCGATGTTATTTAATGGCATGCTTAAATGTCTCTGAACACTTGAGATACGCTTCATAAACTACTTACAGAGTGTATATTTTATTTTTATTGCTCTACCTTTTCGTTAACTGGCGGTTATGATGTTAAGAGCCTATTTCACAAGTTACTGATAAAGTGTCGGATAGTTAACCGACAACTAAACTAAGTAGCAGATAAATGTCTCTAAAAAGATAAAAAGTGAAAAAAAAAATCGCGGCCATTTTGAAATAGGTATTTGCTATCTAGCAGATAAACAAAATAACAGCCACATGGTCTACCTGTTAACTTATTAGGGACTTTAAGTACTGAATAAGCCTATCAGAAACCTGAGAAACGCAAAATTCCGAGATATGTGTCAGATATGTTCCGAATAAGCTAACTGACAGTTAGCTTATTCGATCGGCTTATTGGTAACTTGTGAAACAGGCTCTCAAATTTATATCCGCCCAAAGTACTGCTTGATTTATGTTGGGGTTACTGTAAACATTTTCTCTTACACCTTTTCAAAAATAGTACATGGGTGATTTTATTAAAAAAATCTTTAAAAAAAAGAAAGAACGGATCAAGAAAAAGGGATCACCAGCCCTGGTGATATCTGACTTGATTCTAGGTGTTCTGGTTTCTTCTATCCACCCATTCTCTACTCAGCTATTGCAACTTACAAATTAAAGTATAAATAACTTTATATTCCATTTACATTTTGGCAGTTTGTCAATGCCTGGAAATAGGGAAAAATTACGTTTTTTTAAATAAGACTTAGCTAGATCGAATAATCGCCCCTGAAACTCCCGAAATACCCTAATTATATACTATAGCTTGCGTTATCTATATTATATCCTCATATATACTACATTCTATTTTAATTTATATAAAAGAAAAACTCAACTCTAGTAGGATCCAACTGAATATTCTATTTGGCGTGCAGTAAGAATATGCCGAGAGTGCGCCCCTTGTGTTACAGACCATTTGTTACTAAAACGAATAACAATCATTTCATTGGGCCAATTAATTTTCTACATTTAGAGTTTTAATAAACAAATAACAAATGGGGTATAATTAATCTAAGTTGTGATGGCTTAAGCTATGAAATAACTATAAATTATTTAAAAAAGGAAATAATTAACGGCCTGCCACTGTCCCACGGTTGGGAATAGTCCTTCGTTTTTCTTCTTTAGAGTGATGGGTAGAAGTTTAGACCTACCGTCTGCTCCAATGCGAATTGGTAGGTTACATATAACTCAGGAATTTTCCAGAGAATTGCAAGTTTCTTCACGATGTTTCCCTTCACAGGAAAGCGTGAAATTGCAAATATTAAATGGGCGCAAAAGTTGTAACACAATTTTTTTTATACTAAATTACAGAATTAGTGACTAGGTATAGATATTAGCCTTTTTGCGACTTTTAAGTGGAAAAGACCACGCTAAAACTGAAATAATCTTAATTTCTTTTAAAACACATTTCCCCGCTCATTAACTTAGTATACCTGAACTTTGTATAATTTTACTCTTTCACGATGTTTCTGCGCTTGTCCATTCCATTCAGTGACGCTGTTAAAGCCATTAGGGCTAACAGCATACATCCAGATAAAAAACTAATTCTTTAAAAAATATTTTCGAGCGCCTGTACTAAATAAGCAGCAATTATGCGGCAATTATACATTAGTATAGCAAAATACATTATTTTCCATGTCAATTACACTTTAATATGGAAGATATATGTATTTTTAACCTGTTTGTACATTTGGCAATTACCTTTTCTTCCAGTCTTTCACTGCAGAGGTTGGTATTTAGTTCCTCTAGTTTGGGTGAGGTTTATTTAAAAATATATATGTATATTTGTCTGTCCGTCAACCTTAACATAAGTTTAAGTTACTTTGCGGACGGACGACTGCGCGTTAATTGTTCCATATATTTATTTACTTATTTATATATTGTTGTCTACAACATTATCATTGAAAAGAATATCTTATTAGGAGCATTAGTTTGTTGTAATATCTGTTGATCCTCGTTGCATTAATATAATTGTTAACGCCACTATATTATTTCATACATTAGATTACTATGACAATAATTTGTGGTGCAATTAATATTAATCTATTTACTTATTTATATATTTTTGTCGACAGCATTGTCATTGAAAAAAATATCATATTAAAAGTATTATCTTGTTCCAAAATAATATAAATTGTTATTGCCACTATTTCATTTCATTCTTTATATTTTACTATGAAATTTTACAGTGGCGCAATTAAGATTAATCTATTTATTTATTTATATATTTTTGTCTACAGCATAGTCATTGTAAAAAAAATTATATTACAAGCATTCTCTCGTTACAAAATAACATAAATTGTTATTGCCACTATATCATTTCATTCTTTACATTTTACTATGACATTTTACAATGGTGCAATTAAGATTAATCTATTGCCACTTATGATCAAAAGTTAGGATGGTAAAATATGACGCGTCTGCTGATTTGTGTCCTGTGACACTATTTACTGATAAACAGGGCTGGGATAAAACTGGGGACATGCCAGGTCTAAGAATATTGTTGGCGAATAGATATTTCGGAGCTTACACTATCGCGCGTGACAAGAATCGGCAAAGTGCGGTCAATGCGGCGAAATTGTTTGGAACGATGACAACGCAATTTATCTCAACTAGAGGAAGGTATCTAGTGCAGAGATTTTCAGGTGGAATTTTTGGATTTACTACTAAACAAGAAATTCTCTTGTAAGGCCTCGGGTAGGGATGTGACATAAAAAAATCGATGAATAAATAATCGATTTTTTTTCCTTATAAAAATATTCGATATTTAAAAAATCGATTATTACTTATCAAAATAATCGATTTTTTAAAAATCGTTTTTTTTCTATTTGTAATTTTTTTTTTTTTTAATAATTAATTACAATAAAAATTATTTAAGTGGACAAACCAAGAAATGATAATACATGTGCTATTTGTGAAAGTCGAATAAAATACACATTTTATTGGCCACATAGTTTGGCTACATAAGTTTCATCCAACAACCAATCCAAACCAAACATCCAATAAAAAAAACAAGAAAAAAGTTATAAAGAAATAGAGAATAATTGAAATATTCGATTTTTTAAAAATTTATTTTTGATGAAATAATCGATTATTAAAAATCGATTATTTTTTAACTTCCCTAGCCCCGGATACACAAATTTCACGAGTGAAATCAATAAGGCTTTAAACATAAAATTGTTACAGTTTCCTGTATTATTCTAGAGAATTCTAGCGTGGTGAGTCTTAGCGCCAATCCTTTTTCCCAAATAGAGAGGAGGCCTAGGCATTTTCTTTTTTTGTGAAGGAAAAAATCGTGAGGAAACCATCATATCTTTAGAGAACTTTACGGATATGTGCAACCTACCAACCCGCTTTGGAGCAGCGTGGTAGCTCATATCCAAAAAGGAGAGAGGAGGCCTATACCTAGCAGTGGGATAGTAACATGCTGTTACTTTAAGACTCAGGAAAATCTGTTATGTGTGTGGATTTAATTTAATAAAACAAGTGTTTCAGTAACTTATCCATATATTTTTATATTTGAAAATTCTCGATACAATGTACATTTTCGGACTTAATGTTACCACAGTCGAAATTAAAATACTTCATTTTCGATTATAGGATAATAAAAATAAATTATATTGATGTTGTATTGAAATATTTATTGAAGCGTACAAAATTATTTTATTAATTTATCAATTATTATTTGAGTTCATGTATTGAAGCAGGGCATTAATGATATAATAACAAAGAAAAAAATTATATCGCAGTAATTTGCGACAAATATTATTTTTACAACGACATTGCAACAAAACATATTTAAATAAATTTTTAGATAGCCTAATATTAGATGATTAGATTGATGATAATGAATGAATTAAACCTCATCACCGAGCAAATTGGGCGAGCATCGAAAAATCGTCGAGGGCACAAAATATGTATAGCAGAGCGCAGAAACCGTTTGAAAAAAGTTCTTCCTTACACAGTATATTCACTTATGTTCAGATGAATTATAAAGCGAAAACCGTAATATAAATAAACTATGTACTATCTATGTATTTTATAAATGCAACTGCTAATAGCATTTTGTAAATGGTCAAATATGTTAATTGATTTAAAATTTAGTTTTTAGTTCTACTAACGTAATTAATATATTTCAATACAACATTAAAAATTTCATAGATTTTGACTTTTTAGGCAGTATAACAGCGCGTATATTCAGTGACAAAAGTGTTAAACTTTTAATGGCAGTTCATGAAGATATGAAAGTTTACTTACAAAAACCAATACATATATATTTTTTTTGTATTCATTAAGATAAAAGTAATAATTTAGCAGTACGAAACGAGCGTAAGCACTTCTTCAATATATTTGTTATTAATCACAAGAGAAATGAATGTTGCTATACTTTAAGATATAGGTTATATACTTTTTCTATGAAAAATGATTGTTTTATTGTATAAAATGTACTTTTAATATATATGATTGTGGATAGGTTGATGGCATATATTATATTGTGTTTGGAAAGTTAGATTGCAAGACGCCATTATAAGCCAATAAAGCTTAGCTTTTTAGAGGACAAATAGTACGCCACTATATATTTTTAAATTTAATTTAACGATATTTAATTTAGGACTTTAAATAATATATTTGTATATAGAAACTGAAATTTATTTAAAAGAAATTCACCCTAAACTTATGCGTATTACAGTTAACTCTAATTAGATTCAGATGGATCAACTCTTTATTAGAATAACAATTTAAAATAAGTGAAATCTGTTAATAATACGAGCTGCTTTCTAAATACAAATAATATTTTTTGATACAAGAAATTATTTAATACTAATACGAACATATATAACCGCTTTCTAAATACAAATAATATTTTTTGATAAAGGAAATTATATAATATATATAATTATCTATATTTTGTATAAACAGTAATTGTAATGCATAAAATTGACATTAAACTTTCGAACAACTAAAATTAATACTGTCATTTGCCTATTTTTACAAATAATATGTTTAGCATAAACGATAAAATATTTCTTTCTAACTAAATGGTCGATAATATTAAACATTACTAGTTCCCGTTCCATGAATGGGACGTAACAAACACACAGTACAATTATTTATATACACGTTTTTAAGCGATATCATATTGCTTTCAATAATTAGAAGTGACTTCATATTAGTATACTTTTAATGATAGTTAATTAATATACACTTTTCAATATAATATAATGCCCTATTTAAACTATCTACCTAAAGCCGCGAGTCGATTTTTGAGCCGTCAACACACAAAATAAATATATTTCTAATATATTTTGTCTTTAACACGAACGATCTAAAATCGACCCGTCACAATAAATAATGAATATTTTCACTAATTCTTTTTTAAGTAAACACTTTGACCGCGAGTGTACTTTTTATACATTTGGCAAATTTCACTAATATCATTTCTATACATTGATTGCATATCTAAATTTTTTTTGTGCAAATCGTAATTTCTTATATTTTGTTTATAATTAAGCGTAGCGATTATGCTTATTTATTCTATTTACAAATGCTATCATTAATATAGTACAAAACATTTTTTTTACTAAATATTTTGTCTTATATGTAAATAAAATTTTATCTATATTCCGAAATAATTTAAATTTTAATTTCGTAGTTTGTTTTAGGTTGCGAGATGTCAATCCGTATTAGTAAAGTTGTGTAAAGTAAATGGAACATTAAATTATTCAAAATATAATATATATATAAACAAGAACAAAGGGGGTTTTTGTGAATTTAATTTTAATGAAATATAGAAATATATATTTATATTATTAATTTTTTTTTATTATTAATTTTTATGATTTATATTATTATATAATAGACAAAAATATAATAGTATATAATAGACAAAGTAGGAACCGACATAAGCTAGCGGCCCCTGCTTTGCGCCTTGAAAAAGTACGTAAGTCGTTTGTGGGTTTGGGTATAAGATTCTATAATAAAATTCCACAATCAATTTTAACTTTGCCATTACAGCAGTTTAAAAACACTATTAAGGAGAGGCTGATACAGAAAGCCTACTATACTGTTGAGGATTATTTAGACGATATAAATGCGTGGATATAAATATTGTTCGACCCTGTACAAGATAGAAACATTAAATGTAACTAGCATTAAGAATTGTATTTTTTTAAAAAGAGCAACCGCCGAGTTTCTTGCTGGCTCTTCTCGGTAGGAACAGCTTTCCGAACCAGCAGTAGAGTTGACGATTCAAAAGCACTTGTTTACAAGTTTATTTGAATAAAGAATATTTTGAATTGAATTGAATTGAATTAATTTTTATTTACTCAAACTAAGCATTTAATGTAAAATTTAATAAATAATTATAACTTTCTTGCGCCTCGACTTGCGGTATATATGTATTAGAAAGACTAAATAAAAAAAGTGTCCATTAAATTCACAAAAATTTACTAATAAAGATATTAATATTCATTTATACCAAGTAATTTACGATTTTATTTTCAAAATCGATAAAGGACTGTCCGTGATCTTGTTCAATAACTTATGGTGCTACGACTAGAAACTATTTCGTGCTTGTAACATTCTTCACAATACATATCATTTCATATTATATCAAGCACACATTGTCACAGTTATTTTAAACTAAAACACATTATTACCCGTCAAACCTTAAAAATATGTAAGACTAAAAAATAAACCTTACAATTATGCATTTGGAATTGAAATGATGGCACATAAAATAATTATAAGCTATCTGTTTATTTAAATATTATGTCTCAATCAAGTATTCCAAATTCTAGCTGTAAAGACCGAAATAAAAAATGGTTTAACGATCTACCTATAGAAAATCAACAATAGTTAACAAAAGTCGTGCTATGTTCAAAATTTTCATATATATTTTTAGTTAATGTATAGAACCGGCTATACTCACGTCTTATTTTATCGGGTTAGCCCGACTAGTTTCGAACCCAACCGGGGTTCTCCCTTGACATACGTTAAATAACCACGTTCGTTTAGCACAGAACAGAAAATCGCGAAGATCGGTAGAAGCAGCGCGGTCGCCTGCTTATTTAACGTATGTCAAGGGAGTGACGGATAAGATAGGCTACTATCTTCGTCGTAAGTACAATATCAAGACGATATTCCGTCCTCCTGGTCAAATACGTAGCCTGCTGCGCTCACCGAAAGATCCGGACCCATTTAGCGTACCTGGTGTTTATAGGATTCCTTGCGGCTGTGGGAGGAATTATATAGGCGAAACTCGTCGCAACATCAGTACGAGGATATCGGAGCACATTCGTAGTGTCAAGAATATGGACACCAATGGTTCGGCCATAGCGGAGCATATCCACGATTCGGGTACTAACCACTACATCAGGTTCGACAAGGCTTCCGTATTATCCAGGGAAAAATTTCTAGTACCTAGAAAAATACGAGAAGCCATTGAAATTGGCCGGTACCCGGATTTTAACAGAGACGGTGGATGGACACTACCTCCGGCGTGGAAACCGATTTTTGACACTACTGGTTCATATAAAGACCGCTTTGAACCCGACACCGTAAGCGTCGCGTGCACAAACTTCATCCGTGCATGCGATGACGAAGACCAGAGCGACAGGGAACACTTGGAAGAGGTGCGGTCACCGCCGCCACCGTGTCCCCCCGCACCCCCGCCACCCACGAGTCGCGCCCAGCGAGCTGCGGGACGCAGTTCCCGCCGCGATAACGTCGTGTAAAGAGCTCATGAATAAGAACCCCGGTTGGGTTCGAAACTAGTCGGGCTAACCCGATAAAATAAGACGTGAGTATAGCCGGTTCTATACATTAACTATGAATACTACTCACGATAGTTTAAATTCAAAAATATTTTTAGTTCTCAAATATTGATTATTTTCATATCGTTATTTTCAATTTTCACTCTCCAATTAAGTTTTAAATTTTTAAATATTGTTTTATACGTTTTAAAGGTTATTTGTGACGTCAACAAATTGAATTTGAAAATACTTAAATGTTGGCATTTGGCCACTTTAAAATAGCAAATTATGTATTTTTTTTCAAAATTTTGAAATTGAATGATTAAAAAGATAATAATTTATAGAATTAGGCGTAACTTTGTGGAGGTCCAGAATAAAAAACTAATGAGAATATTATTTTGCTATAATCCGCGATAAAAATCTATTTTATCGCGAATTATAGTAAGATAATATTGTCATTAGTTTTGTAAAAAGATAATTTTAAAAGTGTACATATTTATTTTATAAAAATTATACATATTTCTTTGAGAGCGAATTTAAATAACGAAAAAAGCACCTACAATTGACACACATATATTCACTCATTCTACGCAATCTCATTTGTTTTTTTTGTCCATGTAATTATTATTTAATTAATTTAATCTTCACAAGTCTTGCAACATTGTTCCTTGTAACGTCGAAGTGCGCACATGTTCATTGCGCGCACGTTTTCGCAGTATCGAGAGGCATCTTTGCAAACGCCATCTGTTGGCCAAATATATCCAAACGAATATATTAAATGTGCCAGTCTGTCTTTGCACTTAAGAGTGACACAGACCAGACGTTTAATAGCTAAGCCGATGGACTCTTTTTGGTTAAATTCGTCACAATTAAAGCTTATATACAGAGGCATAATATTTACAAAATATCCTGTTTTTATTTCGCGTATAGGGAAAAACACATAAAGAATTATTGAAGGTACTAATAATGTAAAAATTATTGTAATTAATGAGATAATTTGAGAAAAATCCGATGAAACTATGAGCGAATATATAAAAACTTGTGTGTTACTATGAAAATGGCGAAACATTCTGAGGTACAAAAACCATATTTAAAGACTCTTACTTTCTCAAGCTATGGATAAAAAATTTAAGCAAAAGGGGAAGTTATCACTGAATTATTATCGTCCAAATAATCTTTGCGTTGTATGAGAAAGAGATTATGACGTCAATGGAGAAAATAATTACTTTTTTGGGGACCTATTAATGCCTTAGCTTACTCCATTCCTGTCTAATGTCTATATACCTTTGATACAACTTGTCTGTCGGCATTCCCTTACAACGTTAGGCCGCGGGTGCGCACACGCGGCTGCTGGCCGCTCGCGTCGCCGCACCGCACGTCGCGCCGCACGCCAAACGCACCGCAGGACGCGGTGTTGGCGACCATGGCCACAAGGACCTTTACACTACAGAATAAAATGCTTTGATTTAGAGTTAAATATGAATTTGGTGAAAAACTAAAGATATTAGATTATTCTAAGATATGTGAATTAAGACTTTAGAGCGCAAAATATGCGTAAATGTGGAAGTGAATATCATTATATGGGGGCTTTGTTTTGTTTGTTGGTATGGTTGCTTTTTTAAGGAAAAATGTAATGTAATAATAAAGCACGCAAAAATATTTCACCACAAATAGCACTAATAATAAATTTAAAAAATGTGCCGCCAAAAATGATGAGAACTCAAATAAGTTTATATTTATTGTATACGTCATTTGGAAAATGAAAGCTGCCAGACCAAGTGGCAAAAATGAATATATAATAGTAATATCCGCCTTGTCGCTCCTTATCTTCAATAGAAGTGGCAATGGTAATGGCTATCTGTCCCTCGTTTTTAAATGTGAGTAGGAGGTCTTTCATTTTCTCTTTCTTATTATTTGTCGTAAGCACTCCCAAGACTGCCTATGGCTAACTTACTCTACGTATAATAACTCTATTTCTCACCTCCCGCGATTTAACTTCAGTATATAAAAATATAAAATGCATATTCTTTAAGCGAAACAGTTTCATGTTGCCAATATTACTTTGCTTGCTGCCAAGAAATTTACATATAACATGACACCGTAGCGTAGGGGCGTAGCGCGCGCCGTAGCACACCCGTAGACGCTATTTGAGTTTTCGTGTTTATTCGTAGACGTTGTAGCGAACTAGTAACGGCGTACATTCTACTAACGCGGATTCAGTGTTAAGTAGGCTTGCCAAGTATTAAATGTAGCCTAGGACATTCGCAGTACTTTTTGTACATTTAAGCCTGCAGAAAAGCGTTGTTTGTGAATTGCTTTGTAGACTTGAGCTTATGAATCTAACAAGCCCGGCTTGTTAGATTCATAGCTATAGTATATATAGTAGATTTAAATTTGTACAAAATAAGATTTAAACGTAAAAAAACTAAGCATACGGTTGCTATCCCCATAATATGATGGTTTCTGTTTCACGTATTGTTTAAATCATATGAGAAAACAAGTTTAACGATCTAATAAAAATTATTAATATATAATTTATTTCATATATAGTAAAGTATTTTGCTAGAATATTTTTAAAGATAAATTTAATATAAAGAAATACTTTTATCAGTAAAAAAAGATATCTAAAAAGAATTGCTATTTTACTGATGGTTTCAAAGTAAGTAAGCTCACGAAGTTCTAAGTTAAATTTCTGTTTCGATTTTATTATATCATTAACATAATATTGTTTAAAATCGGATCGGAGAATGACTCATCAATAATAATAGTTTGATTTATTGTGACTTATCTTATTACTACATAGTTGAATTAAAATTCTCGTCTTATAAACATTTATATATGTAAATAATAATGAAATCATTAGATTAATGATAGAATTATTTTGATATTATGCTCGTTTTTTAGTTCATTAAAGGAACTGGAATTCCATAAAAAAACGCCTACTTCTATAACGAAACTAAATTATGATGAGATCACAAACTAATACCTCTCTAAAGCAGGACTTTCCGGCAAATTCGTAGAAGTTGGAGTTCTTAGTAAGAAGCTAAGTTGAGAGTGCACTGGTTACATATTAATGCGATGTTAAATGTAACCCGTAACCGCTAAACAGATCTAGTTATTGGAGCAAAATAGAGTGTATGGGGCAATATATAACCTTCATATAGAGTCAACCACTACTAAGTTTATAACGATATACGTTAAAGCAAATATCACGGAGTGACGGTGAAACGAAGGTAGCAACTGTGACGTGAGATTATTGCCAGGGTTTAATTCAAATCAAAAACCCTGTTATTAATAATGTCACGGTATGCAGGATTCGTAAAACACATGCACAAACCTCCACCAACGCCACCACAATACACAAGCACTACACACGTTCACTATCACAAACTCAACTATCGTTTTGTCCCGCAACCGAAGCATCATCAGGAGATAGACATCACAAAATAGTAAATGATATTTACATTTTATTACGCACTTTACGATGATAAACGTATTTTAAAAACCGGCAAGTGAATTTGTGGGATATCTAAAATTTAACAATCTGCATCATAGCAGCGTGATGTCTTAAATCAAACCTCTAAAAAGGAAGGCGATGCTTTTGCCCAGTTGTGGGATAGTAAAAGGCAGATATTTACTTACCTTGCTCCAAGGTCCCACGGCCCATACTGGTTTACAGTGTTCCGATTCACGTCTGGTTTTCTCTGGTTGCCTGCTGTACACGCACCACACGTCTGACAGGACTGTCCCGTTCTCAGCCACACATTCCACCCGGCGACGTACTATGGCTATGAGAATAACGGTAAAGATAACTAGGATATAATATAATCCTTTAAGAACTTATTTAACCTTTATTCTACCTTTACAAGAAGGTTTTATATTTAATTCTCAACTTCTTGTTAGCAATAAAAGTATTGTAGGTGTTTGATATTCATATTTATTATTACGAACGTTTGTCTGTTACGCTTTCGGGTATAATTAACCAGAGAAATACTGATCAAATTTGGTAATATTGAGGCTTATATATGAAAAAAAAATCCTAAAAACGTTTTTTTCCTTTAAGAAAGGAAAATACATATGGTACATATATAAATGTATTTTAAAGTATTTTTATTAAAGGTCTAAGTCTGTCTAAGTCTGTCGGTTACGTTTTAATGTCTAATTCGCTTTAACAATATCGATAAACGTTGATATAATTGAAGTATTAACCTAAAATACATGAAGTAAACGGCGGCATTTCAAGCGGCAGCAGCGGAATGGTAAGGTAAACGACGGAATCGAGAGGTCGCGGGTTCGATTTCCACCCATTATACTACCAATCACAAGCCGAACTCACTCCTAACATAAGCGCTTGCTTAGCCGGAGAGGTTAACAAGTTTACTAGTAAAATTCCTACTACTCTTTTGAAAAAAAAAATAATTCCCTTTTATTTAATGAAAAGGAAAAACAGAAATAATCATTGAAGGTATATAGACTAAAATCGACGCGAAGAATACTAGTTAAATGTGAAGTCATCATACCAGCACCACTCGGTAAGCACCGTGGCACCGACCAGGCAGACATCCTCCAAGTCGCGCAACCGTCACTAGAACAGTCCCGAAGTACAGCAGGAGCTTCAAGTCCTCTGGATATACACTCATCAGTTTCCACTGTAGTTGTTTGGTTAAACAATTTGTGCTAGCGATAAAAAACAAAACAAATTTTATAAAAAGGGACTTTCCGGAAAATTCATAATAGTTGGTAACCCTAATAAAAAGTTAAGTTCAGAGTACACTGGTAATATATTAATGCAATGTTAAATATAACTTTTAACCGCTAATCTCTACTTTTCCAACAGCTGTATCAAAGGAAGATAGAGGAAGCGAAAGTGCTATGTCTATACATACTACTTTACGTCATGTATATGTCTTGTTTTTGGTGAACAAATTAAAAAATACGATATCCGTAGAAGAGTCATAGTGACCGACATATTTTTTTTTTATATATATAGCTAGAAAAGAGAAAAAAAGTAAAAAAGCACATGTATAAAGGCGGATTTATCCATAAAACGGATTTCTTCCTTTGAGTAACAGAAGGAAAAGGACAAGAATGGAAGAAGAAAGAGAATACGGGTAATATAGAGAAAAAAAGAAGTTTATATAAATTTTATTATTTAATCTAGTATAATCATTTTGGTAAAATAAATACATAAAAAGATGCTACTAATATATAATTACTTAAGATACATATTTTCTAGTCTGTAACTTAAATACATAGGTCAATTGGTTGCGAAATTAAATTGTTAATGAACATTGGGCATATAGCATTCATTTATAAACCGATTGACGTTGGGTCCTAATTATAAGAAAAAAAGAAAATCTTTATTTAGACGCAGATAAAATAGATAATTGAAATAGTCTCCTAACAAAAAAATCCATCCATATTTAGTTAAGGAATGTCAATGTATGCTTGAAGAACATGCTTCTAGAACATGTGCTCTAAAAGCACGATGTATTTACAGAATTAGGCGTTAATTTGCAGAGATCCATAATACAATTATTTTGCTATAATACGCGAAGTAAAAAGAAAACATATGCTAAATGCTAAATGTAGAATGGACGCTTTTATACCTGACAAAATCGCAAAGCTTTGCGAGTCGTGAAGTCTATCTCCTGATGATGCTTCGCTTGCGGGACGAAGCGATTGTTGAGTTTGTGATAGTGAATATATCTAGTGCTTGTGTATTGTGGTGGCGGTGGTGGAGGTTTGTGCATGTGTTTTTTACGAATCCTGCATGTATCAGGTATGATAACCGATTGTCCACTCTACATTTAGCATTATATATATTTTCAATTTTACTTCATCGCGGATTATAGCAAAATAATTTTATTATTACTTTTGTATTATGGATATCCGGAAAGTAACGCCTAATTATATAAACTATAAATTATATATTTTTCCATTTACTTAATCGCAGATTAGAGCAAGATAATTTCGTTATTACTTTTGCACGATGTATTGAAAAATACCGAACCAAGTATTAATAATTAACTCCGGCGTATAATAATTAAAATTTCATATTCGTGTAATATTGGAAAAGTTCGCCGGCTCTTGGTGCAAATAGTTTCGCAAAGTTTCTCGAGTTGGAAATTTCTATTCATTAAATTCAAATCTGAATCGGCTTTGAGTAAGAGGCGTACCGAAAGACGTAGACCGAATATAAGAATATTTTTCTATTTGGAAACTGGGTTAAATTTGAAGCTAAAGGTAAATATGTTAAAGGGAAAACAAATTGACTCCATTTTTATCCCGTAGCAATTAATAGAATATATATTCTATTACTAGCATTTATTAGAATATATATTCTTTTACATACTAGCAATCAATAAAATATGTATTCTATTAATTGCTTTTATTAATTTAGAATATAATGAAAATTTATAGACAGTTATTTATGAGAGTTTAGTATTGAATTATACATATTTCTATACATTATCTTTAATATTTAAATGAGTTAATCTTGTATATATATATATTTTCCGAATCTCGGAAACGGCTCCAACGATTTTCCTGAAATTCAACATGTAGGAGGTTTGGGGAAGAAAAATTGATCTAGCTAGGTTTTATGTAAAAAAAAATTTGTTTTATCCCTGTTTTTAGGCATCAAAAAACACTAACATTTATATTGAATTGAATTTTCGCCATTAACTGTCAAGTCGACGTAGCTTATTCGGGTAACGGACAGACTCGAGAAATGTGAATGCCAAGGATCGATTCCCAACTAAATAATTGTTTTTTTAAGTTTTTTTTATTGTAAAAAATTACCGAGCGAAGCTCGGTCACCCAGATATTATACATGATATAACGTATGTCCTAAAGATGCTAATAAACATAGTTTTACCTACAATAAATAGAAAAAATATTCAAATTCAAAATATTCTTTATTCAAGTAGACTGTTTACATGTTGTCGCCATTGAACTTCCGCTTTGTATTTTATAGCAACACAGTCATGAAACAAGAGTATCGCGCCCTTTTTGATTAAAATAGTACCAACACTGTGACGTGTTGTTTCCGGTTGAGTCTTCCTATTGATAAAACGTTTCAGTGACAGTCAGTCTTAGTTCGTCATTCAAGAGAAGGGCATCTCGGAACGGGAATAGTGGTATTCCTATTATATCGTGTTATTGTATGTAGTGTGCGTTAACATACAGTACTTTTGAATCGCCAACGATTTTGTTTGAGTGAGATCAAAGTTGGATTCGCAGTAATACTATGTGACATGTGCATATTATAAATACGAAAGTATATTTGGCGTCCTATTACGCCTTCACTGATAGATAGCCGGACAAATTTGATTTAATTGAAATGTTTATATTAGTCTAGCTTTAAGAAATACAAATTTTATCGTTTTATTTTTCAAGAATTGGAAAAAACACTTAGTCATACATTGAGAGTCTGTTTACAATAAAATTGCATCAAGTTAAAACAAAGCAACTTTCGAACTAACATGTTTCATTTTTTTTAAGGAATCGTTAAACTTAATATAGGACTGAAAGGTTTGACAAATTATCCACCTTTAAACCGACATAAATAAATCCCTTTTTTAAAAATCTTTCTGCTTCTTTGTTCATTGAACATGATGTTAATAAAAAAAGGAAATGAGGAATCGTTACACAAGCACAATCGACTTTAGAGCACATGTAGTATTTTCATTCGGACAATCAATCACTAAAATAAAAAGAAATTATTATATCTACTTACTTGACAAACAGCACCCCTTATTTGGTGGCCTGATTGACCACATTGGGCACTACACGCCGACCAATCCGTGGTCATCCATATATAATCATGTGCGTCAATTGATGGTGTCCTGAGAAAACATGTGGAAATTTTAAATATAAAAAAACCTTCAAAGCAAATTGATCATCATCATCATCATCTTCCTGCCTATATCCCACCCTAAGTGGGGTCGGCACAACATGTTACAAACATGTTGTCACATAATTTGGCTAGGTATTTTATGACCAACCCCCAGCCGGACGTCAACTTAACTTATTCGCATTTTACGACACCTAAGTAAGCAAGAGGGTGGTCTTTTCTACTCAGCAGGATACAACACGGCAAGTCAACTTACTTTAGTTGACTTTTATGATACCTTGGTAAGAAATGAGGGTGGTATATTCTACTCAACTGGATAGACACAGCGGCTCAACTTCCCTTAGTCGCCTTTTACGACATTTTGAAATACAAAATCATTTTGCAAAAGGCAATATAATTAAAAACAATTTAAATACTAGAGCAGCTTAGATTATTTTAATGCTATTACCATAATTTGAAAAGACTTTTACCTTTTTTCTAAAATCCCCGTTGTCGTTTCAACTAAATCACTAATACCTTCTTTGAAACTTTCAAGCTTACTTTCTTCAATCGTATTTCTATTATAATCTTCATTAACAATTATGATATCAGAATCGTCATCTTCAGGAAATACTATTTGTTTATCTTGGAGATTTACAATTTGGGCTTGTATTGGACTGCCATAGTTTTGATACATAATCACTGGATCGACCATCCTTTGGCCTCTTGAATTGCCAATGCTCTGAAAATTGAAAAACATCTAAACATATCAATGAAAAATGTTCTAAATAGAGCCGGCAAAGGATTAAATAACAATTTGAAAACCCAAACATAACCATACACAAGAAATGAAATTGATTAAGTGCTAAAAGTTACCAATGATAATAGTGATTCTAATTTGCAACATTAAGATTGAAATTGCATTCAAACTGCAACAAAGAAAAATCACTGACGTTATTGTATAAATGCACCAATTAAACTCAAGAATTTTCACTGATGTTATAATGAAATTGCACCTTCTAGACTCAAGAATAATCACTGATGTTGTTATGAAATTGCACTTATTATTTTCAAGAATAATCATTGATGTTATTGTGAAATTGTACTTATTAGACTCAAGACTAATCAATGAATCTATTATGAAATTGCACCAATTAGACTCAAGAATAATCACTGATGATATTATGAAATTGCACCAATTTGACTCAAGAATAATCACTGATGTTATAATGAAATTGCACCAATTAGACTCAAGAATAATCACTGATGTTATAATGGAATTGCACCAATTAGACTCAAGAATAATCATTGATGTTATTATGAAATTGCACCTATTAGACTCAACATTAATCAATAATGCTATTATAAAATTGCACCTATTAGACCCAAAAATAATCACTGATTATATATTGTAACGATTTTAACAGTTATAATTTGTTACATGATAATAACCTTTTTGACCAATTATTTACAGTCCCCAAAAATATTATTAGAAAACCAAATAATCAATCTATATGAATAGTAATGGAATGCTAAATTGAGAAGAAATATGTAGTTATCCTTTAAGAGTGATTTAAATGGAAAACAATTTGTCCCTTTTTACCCAAATTAAAAAGGCGGAGTTGTTACCAAACCGTTCACTGAAGACTGAAACTAAAACCATAAGGATAGCCATGCTATGAGTGAACTACTGAAAATTTCCTCTGCGTTTGTAAATCCCACGAGCCATGCTCTATTTTGGTAACTTCTCACCTGAATTTGCATTACTATATAATGCAGGCACGGCAAAAGCCGGGAGGCACTGCTCCGTTTTGGCGGTAGCATTTGAGATGACACAGCTGTCTTCTACAGATATCCGTGGCAGCGTGGGAAAATGGCATATTTTAAAAAGATATACCAACTTAAATTACATTTTATCTTATACTAACTGTTTTTGTGGTTGCCCGCGTGCTAATCAGTGTATTTAATTTAAATTTTGCACATAAAAGTAGTTACTGTGACTTAACCATAAGAGATAGAGACATGCAGTTTTGGACTTTTTTGTAGTATTTTTGTAGATACCTATACGTTTCTTTGTTACATTACTTTAGTGTGTCTCTGATTGCTTACGCGGCGCATACGAATAAAGCTCCCAGCAGACGAGTTTTTTTTAAAACTACGCAAGCTTTCTACACAATTTACATAAAACAGAAATGTTCTATTAACCCTAATCTTTCGGAAGAATTGCACTATATGGCCATAGCATCAGGTTATGCTTATCGTAAACATGCATTGTCATCGGGTCTAGAGCAGTACTTAAAATTATATATTATTATTTATTTATTATATTGTAACATACAAAAACAGTACATAGTAGAGATGGATAGCTCGCGAGCTTAAGACAAGAAAGAAATATATCTTTGCAAAAGATATAATCAATCTCTAGCTCGCATGTGTTATAATAATTATATCTCTATATCTTTACACTTAAGAGTCGATTTTCGTAATGAGTTACGGCTCCTTCAGAGTAAGAGTGAAAGAGATGGGCTTATATACTATGTAAGCACATCTCTTTCACTCATATACACGTAAAAGAGAGAGATGGATAGCTATAGCATGTATGTATTAAAAGAGCCGAACATATAAAGGATATTGTTAGTCTTAGCTGCCTTACTGAGTCATACTGAGCTAAATGAGTTAAAGTTATAAAAGAGTGACGAATATCTCATGATGGAAAAAATATAAATCACTCTTTTCTTGTCAGGGATACATTTTGCCCATCTCTAGTACATAGCTTTGTGCCATATAATGATTTGCTATCTTCAGTTATCAGGCTAAGTTCAACAATAAAATGGCAGTAAACTTTATAGCCGTCTTTACGATCCCATAAAATTATTATTGAATGTACATTACACACACTAGGGAGCATTAAAGAAAAGGTCGGGCCCTTAAAAGGATAAAGGCTGGAATTTGATTTTATTACGGCCTGCACGTAATCATCATCCTCCTGCATTTATCCCAATTTAAGTGGGATCAGTACATGTTGTAAACATGTTGTCACATGATTTGGCTACGTATTTTACGACCGGCCGCCTGCCTGACCTCAACTTACCTTATAGTCTTTGATAACAATAAAAACGGTTAGAGTTAACCTTAAAAGCTAGACATATGCTGTCGCGGACTTTTATTTAGAACAGGAAACAATTTTGTAGTACATGATTTTTAAATAACTATTATTGTTTACTCAGTGCGCACAAGGTCAGCTTTGAATTATGCCGTTTTCCTACTATTTCTTATTGCTGCTCCTCTCCTATTCATCTTAGCGTGATGTTATATATAACCTTCCTCGATAAATGGATTAACTTACACTAAAATAATTTTTCAAATCGGTCCAGTAGTTCCTGAGATTAGCTCGTTCAAACAATCAAACAAACAAACTCTTTAGCTTTATATATTAGTATAGATTTAAAATTTTAATTTAAAAATTAGCACTTTATATGTGCCATAAAGATTACGTCGAGATTTCCTTGGCATTTCGTTTCAAGAATAATAAGAAAGTGCAGACTGAATCAGTAAAATCTCTCCAGACCTCACAGCACCGGGCATGCTTTCCAACTTATTCTATATTCATTCCTCGTAAAAGAGATTTACTATTTTCATTTGTGTCACAGTTAAAATATTTCGTTTCCAATATTACGTGCGGCTATGATAATTTTTATAGTCGCAATTTATTGTCAATTTGGTGAGCTAGACCGGTTTTATTGGATGGATCTTTTGTTATGAAAATGTGGTTTAATATTGGCGGTATTGGATTTATACGATTCAGTACGCGAAATTGGTATTGAACCGGTTTTCAAAAGCAATTAATGTTTTACAAAAGTGTGTATCAATCAAAACGAAAATATGAAATTACTAGCTTTTACCCGCAACTTTGGACTGTAATAAACAGTAGCTTCTGTTACTCTCAAACCCCGGAAATATCTCCATCACAAAAATCAGATCTATCTCGGAAATCTGAGAGACATTTATAGTTTTCTCGAGAGCATAGTTTAATTATTGCAGTAAAATATAATCTCAGTTAAATTTATCCAATAAACAAAAACCGAAATATATAAAACCTTTTTAAAATAATTTTCAGCGTAAGGCAAACTGCGTAATATAGATTCTATTTTGTTTTTATTTACTGATTTTAATTTTGTTACACAGTGAATAAAAAAAACCTTGATATATTGATAATAGGCGGCGTATCCCAATTTCCTGATTTTCCCGTAGAAAAAACAAGATTTTTATAATCTATATATTACCCATTAATTGTGCTAAATTTCATCTCTATAGGTTTAGCGAATTTGCCATGAAAACGGACAGAAAGACTTTCATATTTATATTATTAGTAAGGATTATCAGCAACCAGTTCTAAAAATCATATTTATTTTACCGTGGATTATAGTAAAAGTTCATTACTTATGTATTAAGGATCTCCGCCAAGTGATGCGTAGTTCTCTAAATTGCATAACGAATTGTTTATATTCTTGGCTGTAATAACGATACGGTATCAGTACAATTTGATCCGAAACTATTCCTCTACGCGTAAGAATTTGCTCGTCGGGTTTTCCTCTCCCTGTATAATATAAATCTATACGTATTATAAAACAAAGTCCTCAAGAGCTGTCTGTATATGATCGATTTTTTCAAAATGTACTGAACAGATTTTTGTGCGGCTTTTATTAAAAGGTAGTGCAATTCTTCCGCATGTTCAAATCAATAGTACATAATGTTTTATATGTAAATTATTTTGAAGAGACCGCGCAGTTGTAAAAAAACTGCCGGAAACTTAAGTCGCGTGTGCTGCGTAAACCAAGAGAGATACACTAAAGTAATGTACTAGAGAATTGTAGATCTATAAAAATACTACAAAAAAGTCGTTAACAGTCTGTCATTATCTCTTATAGATAACTCACAGTAACTACTTTTATGATCAAAATTTCAATTAATTATACTGATTTCCACGTGAGCGTAGGCGCAGGCACAGCTAGTGTAGTATATACTACACTTAGTTGGTACATTTAATGAGTTTCAATCCAGGGTCTTATTATATTAAATTTCTCAAATCTTGCAAATCTTATCCCAAATAGCTTCTGTACTATCATTTCTTCTATGAACATTTGCTTCCTATTTGTTTTATACAGATTATATATTATAATGTTCTATTGCAAAAAGTTGACATAACGAGATTTGTAATATTGATTTTTCGATTAATCACCTGAGATTAACGCACATAAAAGAGGTACTATGATATGGGTAGTCTGTTATATATAAATTAAGTTTTTACAAAAATCTTTATTTTTAAACCGCATTTTATTTAAGTTAGACGAATTATTTTATTTTTTTATTTATTTGGAAAATGAACAGCTTAAGCTATTTATACATTTTCACATATAAACTACTTAATTAATAGTCTATTCGGATACAATACAAAGAAAGAACAGAGATTGAAGTAGAACAAAAAAAATAAAATAAATTAGGAAAAAAAATTAACGAAGTATGGGAATCGAGTCAAACCACATTTCAGATATATGTTGTTTTACTTTATTGGGCTTAGACGTAAACAAGTCTATTTCATGACGATTGGCCAATTTATTGAACGCTGCTGGTGCACGACAGAAAAATGAATTTCTGCGATAGTTAGCAGAGCCAAGCGTTACAAATAGGTTTTCAGAGGGCCGTCTTGAAATAAGCTTTTTAGGCACGTTATGTATAGAATTTTTTATTTTCTAGATAACTAGAAAACATTAGAATTTTGATTTATCAATGCTTGTTTTAATAGCATCAAATAAAAATCTTGACTAGGAAAAAAAAGTTAAGGATCTGTTGTTTCCCACTTGTGGGCAAAGAAATTTGCTGTTTTGTAGATGGATAAGTTGTTATGTACACATATCCCAGTATTTATAAAGAGACATGCAATAACAATGATTTCCGTCACCGAAAAGCGCGTATTTAATTTATCACATAAATTTTATATTATTGAAATCTCATTAGTTAGGTTTCGGTTTATATCGAAAACCCCAATAAGAATCACATACTTTAGGCTGTCATATTTTTTTTATATAAAAAATAGCGCCAAATCTCACCTCATTTTCGTCGTAGATATCTCGAGCCTGAGAGTTAAAACTCGGTGATGCTTTGGTGCTTGAAGTAGGGCTTCCGTAGAGAGCGTCCCGGACTTTGTCAATTTTCCCTGGTCAATAAAAGGTAAGTTAGGATAACATTATTTCACAAGTAACCGGTTCTCTTCCCCGGAGTCGGGTATGTTCCGAAGATTTCCCTGGCGTAATAAAAAAAGATTACGTTAGGTTAGTTAGTAAGTGGGTCAGCGAGAAAATAGTTTGGGAACCGCTGCGATAATCGATTACACTGCATCGTACCGTAACTGTTATATTTTATGTTGTGTTTTTATTTTTATACGTATTTTTTAGCTGTCAAACGTAATATTGCGATAGCCGATGGGTAACGGGCGGACCAAAAATGTTCAAAAGCCGGGTTCGATTTCCATATGTCGTCGGCGCCTTCTTTATTTTTTATTTTTTTTATTTATCTTTAAAAAATTACCGAGCAAGGCTTGGTCACCTACCATAGATTAACAGCATTTTGATTATGGATTAATAGTATGTGGAATATCTGTTTCGGAAAAATGTATAAGTTGTACACACTATACAATTTTCTGGACCCCTTTTCACACACATACAAAAGTATGTAAATGAAGGTTGATCACTCATGTCAACTCTTATCAACGTAGGTGATGATCACCATCACCTACGTTGATAAGAGTTGATGAGATTCAAATTACCTTTCTGGCGACTTTTACTTTTCTTCTGATCTGGTGGACGTTGTTCGTGTGACTGGTCATCGGAACGTCCGCTGATCATAGCGCGATATCGCCCATCAGCTCTGTTGACGAAATGATTACTATGGTATAAATGTACAACGCCTGTTACCATTCCACTGCTGGGAATAAGGCTCCTCTCTCCATTTTGGAGAGAAGGATTGGAACTATGACCTACTACGCTGTTCCAATGCGGATTGTTAGGTTATAGATATGCTGGCTTCTTTACAATGTTTAGTTTTCATATAAATATAAATGCCTCAAAATTTAAGCAAGATGATAAACATGTCTAAGTTATATATTTTACTCCAAGTGGTTATAGTTAAGAATTCACCACAGCGAAAATAATCGGCACATATATTAAGACTAACTTGTTTACCTACCTGTCAGCCAATGGAGAAGACGGCTCATCCAAAGCCTTATGTCGTTCGATCTCTTCGCTGGATGGAAACTCTCCAGGCCTTGGCTTTACGAGCAAAGTCAGGTTGGCGCTGGATCTGCCAGCCACGCAAGTGTACACGCCGTGATCTCGTAGAGAGAGTGCAGTAATTCGTAATGCTCCCTGAGTAAAAGGAAAGAGGGTAAAGTGAAATGAAAAAGAAATATACGCTTAGAACCTTTCCTTATTATAATCTCCCTGAGCAAAATGAAAGAGGGTAAAGTGAAATGTAAAAGAGATATACGCTTAGCACCTTTCGCTATTATAATCACCCTGGCGAAAATGAAAGAGGGTAAAGTGAAATGTAAAAAGAGATATAGGGTGAAGGCCCTTCCTTATTATAATTTCACTGACAGATGGCCAAATATTCAGAACTAATTTATGCATTGCTGAATCCATGAAATGCCAATACGTTAAATTCCTCCAAAATATTCCAAATGCCAATGATAAGAGGCGACTTAAGCATCGCATACCTAGGACCCAGATTTGTCAAAAATGCATCAGTAAAAGAAAAATTCAGACGCTCTATACCTATGGAGCATGTCTTATTTAAGGACCAGATGAAAAAGGATTGCTCTTGAAAATTGATATTAAAAAGAATGATTCCCAGACTATGAAGTAACAATTGTATCTTAGAACGGGCTATTTCCTAAAGGAAAGGACAGCTAGCTGAATTTAGCGACCACCCAAATTTTAGCCAAGTCTGGTAATGATATTCTAAAAATATACCTGGCAAAATGTACTAGCAATTTCTGTTTTCGCCGATAGTAGCGATTGCATTTTCAGGAAACAAAATACAATGGATGTGAAATAAAAATAATAGGAGCATATTCTATTTATAAATTTTAATAAGGAACCGACATACCTTCTTAGAAATCTTGTATTTTTTCGACTTCGTAATAATCTGATGGTCCTTCGCCCACTGGATTTTCGTCCTATTATATCCTTTCACGGGGCATTTGATTTTCACTTGCGTGCCGTAGAATATTGTGGCCGAACCACCGACCTTTACTGTGACCTTTATATGTAAAAAACTATTAATATCCTACTCTCACTTTCTCTTACACTATTTGTCTTTTCAACCAATGGACGTTAACAGTTAAACATAATCTCTTTAAAAAAATTCCCGCCAAACAGCGGTCTGCCATGCATTTTTAAAGTTGTCAGACTATCATATGGAGGACTTAATTATATTTTGTAATCCAACTAATATTATACATGCGAAAGTTTGTGAGTATGAATATGTTTGTTGCTCTGTCACAGCGAACCCGTTGAACTAATTTCGATGAAATTTGGCACAATTATTCCTTATACACCGGGGTAACATAGACTATAGAAATCCTGTTAATTGTACAGGAATAGCATGACGTTAAAAAGCGTCATCTATTATCAACGTATTGCGCGAGAATAGTCCATGCGAATGAAGTTGCGGGTAAAGCTAGTAATATTATAAATTTGAAAGTCTGTCTGTCTGTCTGTTACGTTTTTAGGGTGAATCCACTGAACCAATGTCGATGGAATTTGGTAAAATTATTTTTTATATTCAAATTCAAATTCAAAATATTTTTTATTCAAATAAACTTGTAAACAAGTGCTTTTGAATCGTCAACTCTACTGCTGGTTCGGAAAGCTGTTCCTACCGAGAAGAGTCAGCAAGAAACTCGGCGGTTGCTCTTTTAAAAATATAATTCTTAATACAAATATAATTCTTATACACCGCGGTAACATATAAACATATAGTCTTTAGAAATCCTGTTAATTCTACAGGAATAGGATGAAATATAGATAATAGTCATTATTAACTAGCTTTATTTAACTAGTTCAATAATAATAGTTCTATAATTGCTTCTTTAGGTGACAAGAGGGCTGGCATCTTTTTCAAGAATCAGCTTAGCGATTCAGCGCGGTAACGCTGCCAGCATTCTTGGAAACATTCCAAGTGGGTATGATTCCTAGCATTTAAGTAATTTAAGATAGATATAATTTGTACATTTTTGTTGTAAATAAAAAAAACTAGTTCAATTAATTTGAAACTTAGTTAATGATCAATATTAGTAAATAATAAAGTTAAATCAGGACTTCTTAAACTGTGGGTCGCGACCCCCAGGGGGCCAAAGATCTGATACTTTTCAATCATTATTGATACAACTACACGGCTGCAGCTGTCCTTTAAAGAACTTTTCTAACAAAGATTTATTGATATTTCTCCTCCTAAGTTCCTTTATTACCCCTTTTCATTAAATTTAATTAAATAGATTTTATTAAATTTCTGATTGGTTAGTTTACAACAACTATAAATAAAATTTTAAAATTAGTATACACACTACGTACAAATATAAATACAAATAAAAATCATACAAAATACTATTGTAGTTTTATTATAACTATTTTTTGAAAAAAGTGGCAATGCAAAACTGTTATTTACATTGTAAAATAGTGCGATATTACATCTACGTTAATATATATTTCATTATATGGAGGAAGGGGTCGTTTAAAATTTCCTAAGCTTGAAGGGGGTCGCTATATAAAAAAGTTTAAGAAGCCCTAAGTTAAATGATTACGTGCCTTTTTCTTTTTAGGATCATGCTGTATATACGAGGAGTTGGCTAAAGATATCTCCGGCGCAGACGTGTCCAACAGACAGGGGCGGCCGTTGCAGGATTTGGTGGTGGCGGGCCGTGGTGAGTTACACTGCGACGGTGGACGCTCCACCACGTGGGACTGCGCCATTATTTGTTTGCAAACCACCTGTTAATTAAAAAAAGTAAAGTAATGACCTGTTATAAGCCCACTGCTGGGCATAGGCCTTCTTTCTCCGTTCTTGGAAAGCAGTATTTCGACTACGACTGACCACGCGCATGTGTGTATATTACATATAAAGCTTTCCAGAATACGTTTTGATATATATTAACTGGTGTTTATTCCGCAGGGAGTGTTTGTTTAACTTGTCCTAGTTTATTTCTCCGATTAGTAGTAGTCCGTTTTTGGAGAGAAAGATCGGAGCTACCTACCACGCGCTGCTCTAATGCGGATTGGTAGGTTACTCATGTCGCCAGAATTCTCTTGAGATATGTAGGTTTCCTCACGATGTTTTCCTTTGCCGAAAGTAACATAAGTTTTAACTGAAAAATCCATTGTTTTCTGTCCGGAGTTTAAACCCGTGATTCTCACTAAAGAGTCCATGGTCTCATTGCTGGGATACCACAGTTTATTTTAAGAAATTGTTGATAACACTAAGAATAACAGCAGTATAAAATAACCGTCAAAAGAAAGCTGGAACAGAAGAATTATCATACTACTGAGGATTAATCTTACATCCCTTAAAGATTTTTTTATAAACAAAAATAAATATATGGGACACTTACACACACGGTCGTCCATCCTCAAAGTAAGTAACTTAATACTTGTGTTATTTGTGACAGACAACTGGCGAATATGTACTTATATATATATATTTTTTAAATACATCCTTAAATACAAATATACACCCATTGGCCCTCGGCGGGAATCTAACCCGCGACCCGCAGAACTGAAGGCAGAATCACTACCCTCTGCGCCAACGGGTCAGTCAAACTTTTGAAATAGAATCTGTACTTATGTACTTTATACCTCTCGTTGCTTCATCCCTCCACCACAAGTTTTGGAGCATTTAGACCATTCTCCAGTATGCCACCTGACCGGGCAGTCCAGCACGTTGCAATACTGCCTATCAGGTGGTGGCGGTTGAGGACACATGCTGTTGGGCACCACGACTGTGTTAGTGCCACCACGCGTAACCTGGTTTAGCAGGAAAAACAAGAGTTTAATTATAGCTTACGTATAGAAACTGGCTGAACTCACTTCTTATTTTCCCTATTCTATCGGATCAGCCCGATTAGTCACTGATTAGGACCACCCAGGGCCCTTATTCAAACGGCGTTATCGAAACTGGTACTTCGTACAAAGCGCAAAACCATATTAAGAGCTCATGAATAAGGGCCTCGTATGGGCTTAAAACTAGCCTGGCTAACTTTGACTAAGACCAAAACCGGTCTCTATATATAAAAAAATATATTACTCACAATAGTTCAAGTTAAAAAATAATTAAATTATTTCAACAGCTCGTTTTTATAACGAGTGTAGCTGTATATGGATCAAAAAATTCGCGAATTATGGACCTCAAAAACAAGCTCAAGGATGTTGTTCGTGCAATATTAAATATATTTTTCTTTCATTGCGTAATAGTTTAAGAAGACTAGTTTTCGAAAAACGTCGTGCTCATGTCGTGACATAGGAATCCGGAACTTTAGAAACTTTGTCGCTGACTATGGGCCTCGTGAGAAAGCTCATAGTCACTCAGTAGAGCTACGCTTGAAGTATCGCGACGTGATAGTATCAGAAATAAGTAAATCCCTAAGTCTTTGTAAGACGTCCATTCAATCGTCTATTCAATCTATCTGATCTTCACACCACCATGATAATGTGCTACTTAGATTAGACGGTAGCCCACTATTTTTTTTTAATCCGTCAAAAGTCCGTTACGAATCCTGCATGTACGAGTATCAGGTATGAAAACGGATTGTTAACTCTACATTTAGCATTGTATATTTTTTTCGCGGATAATATCAGAATAATTTTATAGATTAAACAGTTTTTCATAAAGTGGGAAATTTGACATATGTAAATTATACAATAAATGTGAAGATACGTCCGAAGATATAAAGGTTTTACCTCGTGTATACACGTTACTTCCCGCGTCTGTATGCCGATTCCGCACGACTTGGTGCATTGTGAGAACTCCGTGTAGTTCCAACTGCAACAAAAAGTTATTATACAACTTTTTTTCTACTTAAACGCGTTCTTAGGCGTGACTTTGTGCGAAGTACTTTGCGACTTAGCGTGTATTACGATGCTTCACGCCATGTGGTATCTGAATAAAATAGTAGCACCCTCATTTCTTACCGAGATGTCGTAGAAGGCGTGTAAGGTATGTCGACCCGCCGTGTGGTATCCGGCTGAGCAGAATAGACCACCCTCATTTCTTACCGAGGTGTCGTAAAAGGCGACTAAGGTAAGTCAATCCGTCGTGTAGTATCCGGCTGAGTAGAATCCACACACACATCTAAAAACGGAGAGTAGGATTCTACTACTAATCGGAGAAATAAACTAGGAAGACTTAAACAAACACTCCCTTCGGAATAAACAATAGTTAATATAACTAGGTTTTTACTAACATATCTCAAAATAAACTAAACCATATTAAGCCATAACAGTTTCAACGCAATGCACTGGTTAAAACGTATTCTGGAAAGCTTTATATGTAATATATGGTTATTCCCACGCGTAGTAAAGTGCACTAAAAATTGATCTTTATCCTAATATTGATACGGTCTAAAATGTGTTGAATGTGCTTTAGTAAGCAATTTCAGGGCTGCCACTCTTTAATTTTCTTGTACAAATCGGTTATACTTATATCAAAATGATCGTCTTTATCTGATATTAACGTCTATTTTCTGATATTAATGTATTTTAGTTATAAATTCTTTACAACATTTTATAACATTGTCACCTAGATAAATTTAAAAAGGAACTAGCCAAATCCCTAACTCACTGACGAAATGAATGAAATGTAGCGGGATTGCTAAGACATTATTTATATATTATCTAAATGATAAATCTCGACGAAAAAAGAGATACGGTTCTGAGAAACACAATTGAAAGAGGTTCATTGTAGAAGTCATTAATATATAATTATTATACACCTGGGTGACCGAGCTAATTTCGGTAATTTATTTTTAATTTAAAAAGAGGAAAGGCAAAAAAAGGTTGTCAATAACAGAGAATCCCGGGCATTTTTACTTCTTCTTTAGTCCGCCCGTTCACCATGAAGCTATCACGAATAACTTTACGAATGACAGCTAAAATTTCATTTACATTCTTATTCTACATTATTTCAATGCCCAAAAATAGGGGTAAAAACGACATTTTATTTGTACTGAAATCTAGCTAGATCCCCCACCACCCTACAAGCTAAATTTAATGAAAATCGTTAGAGCCGTTTTCGGGATTCAGAATATATATACTTACAAGATTAACTCATTTGAATATTAAAGATAAAAGATCTTTATTTTCCGAAGGTGACAACCCTGCACCAACATAATGCAGTGAAAACGTGTTAAAATATAAATTAAGCTAGTTTTAAGTTTACTCGTGCAGTAATGTATTAAAAATAACAACATTATATGACATGAAATATCGTGTCGGGTCGGGTAATATATAAAATCTCTGTTTAATTATAATAATACATGCTTCGTTAAAAAGTGCTATAATGTACGCTGCAAGTGATATAGATTTTTCTAAAGACAAAGCAAAGCTTGGAAAGTGATGACTATTTTTACCTAATGTACTTTTTAACTTTCTGTACAATCAATGTAATTCAATTAAAATCAATTCAACATTTTTTTAGTCAACTCCGCCGTGTGAGTAGAATATACCATCTTCATTTCTTACCAAGACATCGTCAAAGGCGACTAATATAAGTTGACGTCAGACAGGTAATCGGTTGAAATATAACTTAGCCAAAACATGTAAGTAAGTAGTAAGTAACCGCCTGTTACTATCCCACTGTTGGGCATAGGCCTCCTCTCTCCATTTTTGGAGAGAAGGGTTAGAGCTTAGACCTACCACGCTGCTCCAATGCGGATTGGTTGGTTACACATATCCCTAGGATTCTCTAGAGATATGCAGATTTCCTCACGATATTTTCCTTCACCGAAAAGCGTGTGATAAATTGCAATTATCAATTAGACATATAAGTTTTTATAGAAATACTCATTGGTGTCTGCCCGGGTTTGAACCCATGATCGTCTCTAGAGATTCACACGGTCGCACCGCTAGGCCATTACACCAAAACATGTAACATGTTTAAAACATACTGTGCCGACCCCCACTTAAAGTGGGATAAGGGTAGGAGACTGATGATATTTTCAACATCATCGATACATCGTATTGCTTCCACCAAAAAAGAGCCAGCAAGAAATGCGGCGGTTGCTCTTTATAAAATATAAAACAAGCAAGTAAGGTCCAAGAGTAACTAAATTCACGCATTTTTTATAATTTATGTAATCCTCAATAATATAGTATATAATATAGTAATTATTATAATAAGGCCTTTCTGAATCTGCCTTATTTTAATAATTGTAAATAGTTGTAATGACAAAAGCATAATTGATTTTATAATTTAGACTTGCCTAAACAAAGGTTTAAATTAATGAATGTATACAGTAAGTGTGTGACCGAGCCCAGGCTATATTATTATACATTTTTTCAAATTTATAAAAAATTCAATTTTTTTTTATCTGGAATCGATCCTGGTATTCAGAATTGAAGATCGCCAATTAAGCTATCATGACTTTGTAATTGTAAGCGTAATTATTCTTTGCTTCCTCATAAAATATATAGCAGTTTTTTTAGTGCCCAAAACCAGGGATAAAAAGACATTTTTTTAATAAAACCTAGCTAGATCGATTTTCCCCTCCAAAACAAACTGCATGCTGAATTTCATAAAATTAGTTGGAGCCGTTTCCGAAATTCAGAAAATATACATATATATTATATAAAAGATTAACTCATTTAAATATTAAAGATTAAAGATAAAGCATATTACATACAACACATCTTCACAGCTTTGTGCAACACTGCAGCTATTTTATTAAAAATATTTAAAAAAGAAAAGAAATTTTTGTTTTGAGTATATTATCGTTATAAAGAATGCAATAAAGAATTTCTACCTATCTTATTATCTTATCACTGCTGATAAAATAAATAATAAAATAAATATATGGGACACTTACACACACGGTCATCCGTCCCCAAAATAAGTAACATAATACTTGTGTTATGGGTGACAGACAATTGACAATTGTGAATATATAGTTATATATTTTTTAAATACATACTTAAATAAAAATACACACCCAGGCTCAAAGACCAACAAATTCATTTATAGAAATGTCCCGTATATTTATTTATTTATTTACCCACTGCGCCAACGGGCCAGTCAAATAGCTGATAGGAGTTCGGTTCAAGCAGAGGAAGGCAGAACTGTTATTAGGTGGTTATAATGCAGATTTACTCACCGAGGTGGACATGGGTGGTCGTTGCACGTCCGCACTCTGTTCTCTGGCTTTGTTAGAGGATCGCACATGTACGGTGAGGCATTTTTACCATCTTCATCTCTGACACATTGTATTATAAGTTCCTGTTTAAAAAAATAGATCAATGCTTATCGAAGTGGGTTTTTGGGGACATTTGGCGATTGGTGAGTGAAAAGTATTAATAATAATTTTTGATTCAAATGTCATCGCGGATTATAGCAAAATATTTTATCATTACTTTTGTATTATTGTTCTTTGCAAAGTAATGGTTAATTTTGTAAATTATGGACAATTAGTTGTTAAACTAATTAATTTCTTCTTAAAGTAATAAGAGGACTGGCTCCTTTCTTGCCACTTGCCACACGCTGCCAGCATTCTTGAGACCATTTAACGTGGGCATGATTTGTATTGTATATATACTATAAATAACTTAGCTGCTCAATTTCTATACTTTGTGTTAAGTACGGACATACTTCTAATATTTCGTAATGAGGATATTTAAGATCTATAAGGTACGAACAAAAAGAGATATAAATTATATTCGCACTATCTAAGATAAAACAATTTCATACTGCATACACACATGTACATCTTTATCATGGATTATGGCAATGTATTAGGTTAGAAATGTTATCATGTACGTAAATTTTACATAATTTACGTAAAATTGTAAATTACGTAAATTTTACGTAATTTACAATTTCACATAACTGCAGAATTTTCTAGGCATATTTACCTTGCCATATGTGATAAAAAGCAAATATATAAGTTCTAACAGAAAAACTCAATAGTGCTTTTCCGGGGTTTGAACCCATCATCTTGAAAGAACCGTACGATCTCACCGCTGGGATATCATATTTATATTCATGTCAACATCTTCCTGCCCTTATCACACTCTAAGTGGGGTCGGCACAACATGTTATAAACATGTTGTTACATGATTTGGCTGCGTTTTTACGACCGGCCGCTTGCCTGACATCAACTTACCTTAGTCGTATTTCACGACACCTCGGTAAGAGAGGGGGTGGTCTATTCTACTAAACCGGATACCACACGGTGGGTCAACTTACCTTAGTCACCTTTCACGACACCTCGGTAAGAAATGAGGTTGGTCTATTCTACTCAGCCGGATACCACGCGGCGTTCATATTTATATTCGTGTACCTAAAAGATATGATAATAGTAGAGGAGACTTTATTTAGCTGCGTCCAGCTGAGTCCAGCTTGTATTGCTTACCTGAACACCGCTTAAACAAGAAGCGCTGCAACTTGTATATCCTTTTTCTTTCCAAGAGTAAGACTTCCCTGGAGACCCTGGTGCTACTCTGATGTTACTGGATGTACCGAATATTAGGGACCTACTGGGAATATAGGCAAGTTTAATCTCTGATATATGGTGATACAGGAAAGTCGACGATTCAATAGAACTTATTTCCAAGTTTACTTGAATAAAGAATATTTTGAAATTGAATACCTATCTGCTACCTACTTAATTACATGGTTTTATGTATTCCCGAAGGGAAATGAGATTATTTAAATTTCATATATTTGTCCGGTATATAAGCTTTAATTGCACCAAATTTCGTCAAAAACGCTCTAGCCAATTAGCCATAAAAGATTAACAGACAAATAGATAGACTTTTGCAGTTATAATAATACTATAAAATATATCAAATACCTTAATTTAAGTCAAAAGTTTTCAAAAAACAATTTTATAAATAAGTTTAATAAATTTATTTATAGTACACATTTAAAAAAATTCTATATTCTATTTTAAGAGATAGAAAACTCATGGTTCATTTTGTTTCTACAATTAAAGATTGTTGAATAAATTTGCGGCATGTTTCTAATTCCGAAATGATTTTTTTATTTAAAAAAATAATTTCAAATTAATAAATGTTATATTGTTGGAATAATTAGCAGTCTTTTAGAATTTACTGATGAATGAATTAATATATGGCATAGTAAATCATAATTTAATTAATAACTGAATTTTTTAGTTTAGTGTTAGTTTTGTCTGTAATCTCTATATAATGGACGATGAAAGAGCAAAATTAATGTTTCATATAACATTTTCTTACCATACTTAATTCACGTACGAAATATTATTTTATTATCACATTGTAATAATGTGAAAAAACATCGATATCATTCGTAAGAGATAGTGAATTGTAAATATTTACTTTCCATCGTAAATTGTATTGATAGCATATCGTTTTTATCATTACCATTATCAGCAGAGGTATTTTCAATGAATTTATTTTAGTCACTGACAGTGCGTCAGTCTGATAAAAATGTCGCTCGACGTTAATATTAGTGAACCTGATGAATTTAATTGCATGGAGTTACATAATTGTATAAAAAGTGTTGCAGAACTTAAAAATTTAGGTGAATTCACATACCACGTTGACATAGTTTCCGGGAAAGGTGAAAATTATATTGCTAACGTTTTCAGAGTGACTATTTTAGAAACGGAAAGTGATCAAAATTTCAGTGTTATAGTGAAAACTTTAGTTAACACTAACAGACAAGAACTGTTTAACGAATTACATAAAAGAGAGGTGCTTGCCTATAAAGAAGTAATAGAAAAATTTGTTATGCTACAAAATGATATTGCTATTGATAACCGAATAGTTTTACCCGGTTGTATATTTTCTAGTGCAGAAAAAAACAATGAAGTGATAGTATTAGAAGATTTGCTGTTAAGTGATTTTATGGTTGACAGTAAAATATCAAAATTAGAAAAAATAAACTATCCTCAAGTACATTTAATAATAACAGAGTTAGCAAAATTTCATGGATTGTCATTTGTGTTTGAAAAAAAGGACGAAAATTTTACAAGTATAAGAAATAATTTTGAAGATTTAATTTTTAAAGACAGTTTCCTAAATAAAACGAAGTTAAATAATTATTTCGTAGATTCGTTCAAAATGTCAGTAAATCTCATAGCAAATGAGTATGTTGAAGTGAGGAAATTATTGGAACGGAAGATAGAAAAAATGTTTGAACTTATAAAGACGTACACAAAACCGAGAAAATATAATGTTTTTTGTCATGGTGACTGCTGGATTAACAACATTCTTTTCAAAGAAGTACGTATTGTTTTTACATTCAACTGATTAAGTAATTTCTCTGTGTAACCTAATAAAATATATTGTTTTTAGAACGACGAAAAGGCGATTTGTTTCTTGGATTTTCAAGCGATGCGGTACGCAAGCCCTGTGACGGATATACTCTATTTTTTATACATTTGCACGGATTCCGAATTCCGATCTAAATATTTCAATGAACTCATACACGCCTATTATGAAAGTTTAAGATCGTTCCTACGTATTTATGAAATACAAGCCTGTAATGTTTACCCTGAAGATGAATTTACAAAAGAAGTTGAAGAAATGCTACCATTTGGACTGCTAGTAGCTTTAATGGAATTAAGAATAGTAACGACACCTGAAGATGATGTTAATGATAATGCAAATGATTCAGATGTTGAAGAAAACATAGGAGAACGAGGGGAGGAAAGTTTTTATACACTGCGTGTGAATGATGTCATAAAAGAATCTATTGGTAACGGAGTACTAGATCAAGTTTTTAATTTAATAAATTAAAGAACTACGTTTAATTTTGTTTTAAAAGGTAAAATGCAAAGTACTTACCTATCACCACCGTTATAAGATGGCGCGCTAGAATCACCAAAAGAAGTACCATAAGCCATAGAACAAGGTTCCATAACACATCGTTCGGTTTCCTCTGTAGGTTTTGGTCCCATGCATTTGTTGTCTGGCAATTTTGCTATTGTCCGGCTGAACTCCAGAAATATCTTGCAATGGACTTCCTTTTTCCTCCATCCCTCACCACACGTTACACTACACGGTCCCCATTCTTCATCTTTGATGTAGCTATAAATTTGTTAATATCAGTAGGGAAACTTTAATTTTAATATCATTTCAATGAAAAATATACCATAACTAATTTAGAAGACAGTCCACGTGCAAAATGATTGCTGAATGCGTAAATCTATGACTAAATAAATACAATTTATATTCATCTAATACATCAAACTTCACTAAACCTATTTCTGGTAACTATACTTTGATTTCATTTTCTATGAAATTTTAATTACCTATATTTAACATTTGTGCCTTAAAACATGGTGAACGAAAAATTCTATATTCATATATCTAAGGGATTATCCACACACAGTCTTTCATGCTTGGTGCGCGGGGTTTGAAAAGTATATTAAAACTACCATCCTAAACGAATTCTGGCTGGTATATGTAGAAGTATGTGCACCAGTGTTTGTCTGTGTGTATTCACCAATTGGACCTGTAATATTTGATATATAACTGTCATAATATTGCGATAAGCAAATAAGATCTCTACAATAGTCACTGTGAATGAAAGTTACAAAGAAAAAATAGCCTTGTTGTCGTCAGTGCATAGATGTATAGTATCTTAGAGTATTGGAAAAGTGTTTCGAAGCGAAACAAAAAGTAGACAAACTTTAGATAGTGTTATATGTGCGAGGTATAACAAACTTTACTGTGCAGTGCATAGAGTTGAAAAAAGATTGAACGTAGAGAAAGCAATGGTCCGTGACACGTAATGAACTGAAGGGTTCTTGTGGAATAATCGAAGATAGTGCATACGAAATTGACCAGTACAGAAGTTACAACGTTAAGTGATTTAAGGTCGACTTTTCTTTGCATAAATCTTACAGTGTTATCTATCTTCTAGGCTATCTCGAAACACGAAACATTACACGGTTCTGAAGTCGAAATGGAGGGGACAATAAAACTGATAATAATTATTCATCGATCGTTCTTAACCCATTACAATTGTAAGATGGGTTGAGGACGATTTTTTTATATATAAGCTGGGAACAAAAGGTAACAACAGCCATTGGACACGTGTATGGGGTGAGGAGGTAATGTAATTAACTGTAAAAAATGTGATGTTGTTTTGAATTCAAAAGTGAAACCTTGAATTAATACTGGTTAAGGTACAATACCTTACATACAACCAGCCACACGCAAAGAATATTTTGTAATTGCTGAAAACAACAACAAAATACTCTGAGCTATTTGAAAAGATAACAATAGTATAAAAAGGAATATTTAAGAAGATTTTTATATAAAAAATAATTTTTCAATAGGATCTTTAAATATCTGTAACATCCTAAAAGAGAACACCAAATAAAACTATCGTCAAATTTACTTTAATCTTATATTTATTAAAATAGACACAAATGCCTCAAACAAATAATTGCTAGGTAAATTTGATATTTACTGGAGGCGAAGAAAAGATTATAAATTTCAAAAAGTAGGTATCATACAAACCTAATAACTATATTTTAGATAGATTATATATTTTGAAAATTATTATTAATTTGTATAAAAATAAATTCACAAAACTTACATTTAAAAAAAAAGATCATGCAAATTCGTATAAGATATGGATATATAATGATGTGTTAATTACTTTGGCTGTAGACATTTTAATATACCAAATATATTAGAATAATTAAGAATTAAAAAAAAAAATTAATATCTTAATTTAATATTTGACAATCATCTTATTCTTGATTTATCCCGAAATATTGAATCATATAGTCTACTAATGACAACATTAACATGGCTGTTATGACCGTTTCTTTGAGGCAATAAATATCATATGTATTTATACTTATTTTCACAAAATCTACTTAATATATTTTTGTATTGTTCTTACTAAGAGGTAGGTCAATCTTTCCGAATGGTTTATATTAATAGTACATCACGGTTTTATGTAAATTGTGTTAAAGAGATCGCGCAGTTGAATAAAACTCGCCAACTGGGAGCTTTACTCGCATTAGCCGCGTATGCAAACGGGGAAACACTAACTTATGTAGTAACGAATTGTAGATCTACAAAAATACTACAAAATTGTTTGCAACAGCATGTCTCTATCTTTTATGATTAACTCATATTAAATACTTTTGTTCAAAATTTTCACACTATAAAATTAAAAATTTTACGTAATTTTCGAGACTGTTTTCTTCAGAATAAAACGACGGGATTTAAGCGGGAAAAACTCATTTCAACACGGTACACAATATTTTGAATTGAATTGCAATGGAATGGATTGTTTGCTTGTCTTTGTAAAATAGCTTTGTTTAGTTTGGTAAATAGTTTACATAGTAGATATTATATAGTATTAAATGTATTATATTACAATTCTAGGATTTAAATTTGGAACAAAGAATTTAGTATCAATCCATAGACTATTTTTTGAATTATTTTGCCGTGATTATGTTGTTACGATTTTACATCTCCGATAATGTCTGCAGCCAAAATAATGAACAATGATATTTATACTGGATCATACTTACGTGGCTTCGACGGGTATATCCGGTTCACCGATAAGCTGTTCAGCTTTAGCTTGAGGTGGTGGATACGGCTGTATCAGAGGCTGAGTATGGTAGACTACACCAGGAAGAATTTCTTCAATATCGTCCTAAGAGATGGGAAAAATTTTCGTCGCATAAAAAAAAGTACTGAGGTGAGCGAGCTTTGCTCGATTAAAATATTTGAATGATCACAGTATTACGTTTGACAGCCAAAAATATCATTTGGATTCAATTCTACATTTTAGCAATTTTTCAATGCCCGAAAACAGGGACAAAACGTCATTTTTTTTTAAATGAAACGTAGCTAGATAGATTTTCCTCCCCCCCCCCCCAAAACCATGCTTAATTTTATGAAAATTGTTGGAGCCGTTTCCGAGATTCAGGAAAAAATATATATATACTAGATTAAGTTATTTAAATATTAAGGATAGAGAATTTGAGTTTTAAATAATTTATAAAATTCGGAGTTAATTTGCAAAAGTTTTAAAGTAATAATATATAATGTTAAATGTAGAGTGAACTATCCCTTTTTATAAGTGCAGGACTCGTAAATAAAAGTATTGAAGGTAACCCCTACCACGCTGCTCCAATGCGGATTGGTAGGTTACACATATCTCCAGAATACTCTAAAAATATACAGGTATCCTCACGATGTTTTCCTTCACCAAAAATCGTGTGATAAATTCTAATTATCAATTAGAAACATAAGTTTTAACAGACAAACTCATTAGTGTCTGCCCGGGTTCGAACCCGTGACCTCCTCGAAAGAGTCACACGTTGCTACCGCTGGGTTATCACAGATGGGCCATGCATTGTAATAACCCTTAAAACAGAGTTTAATAGATGTCCTCACCTCGGATTCCTCAGCTTCCCTATAAACTGGACAGCTGATTCCCGTCGAACAAGGCCTGGAGATCTCTGGCCTGGTGCCGGGGTCACAACCACCTCCAACTGGCGTGCATTCCACACCCCTAACTTGGACGCCTTCGCCACAGGACACAGAGCACTGTAGGAAAATAAACAACAGTTAGGGTCTGTAACTCTCTCACAGGTGGGCATAAATAAATATATATGGGACACTTACACACACGGTCGTCCGTCCCCAAAGTAAGTAACTTAATACTAGTGTTATGGGTGACAGACAACTGGTGAATATATACTTATATATTTTTAGTCAGTCGCTAATATATATATATATATATATATATATATATATATATATAATAAATATGCAAACTTGTAAGACGTATCGTAATAAATATATCTCCATCTGCATTACTTTGATTTCGCCCCACAATAGAGAAGTCCACAAGCAATTCCACTTTAAGTGGGGTCAGCACAATATGTTATAAACATGCTGTCACGTGATTTGGCTGCGTTTTTACGACCGGCCGCCTGCCTGACGGCAACTAACCTCCTTTCAGCTTCAAACGAGACTGCGGTTAAATAATGTAAATTTAACATTTTTGAGGTTAGCAATTGCAATGCCGATTCTATCAAACACTTCATGCTGTCTATTTGCATTAAAAATCAAATTAAAATGAACGAAATACGCTTTGCAAGCACTTTCGTATCATAAATAAAGCAACCACTGGAAAGAACGAAATAAAAGAAAAGAAGAAAAAAAACCAGCAAAGAATATTTATTGACATAAGCTTACAATATTAATAAATCCCATCTTTAGCTCATTGAAATTCAAAATCGAAGCTTTCATGTTATTAATATAATTTTTAATAGTTTAATAAACTTTATAGAATTAGGCGTTACTTTGCGGAGGTCCATAATACAAAAGTAATAATTTTGCTATAATCCGCGATAAAAGAAAATATGTGTAATACTAAATGTAGAGTGTTCGTTCTCATACCTGATACATGCAGAATCTTAAAGGCTTTACGATTTTGTCGTGGAGTCTATCTCCTGACGATGCTTCGGTTATGGGGCGAAACAATTGTTGAGATTGTGGTGGTGAATGTGTGCAGTGCTTGTGTATTGTTGTGCCATCGGTGTCGGGTAGTGAATGAGTTCTTTCAAATTCTGCATGTATCAGGTATGAAAACGAATAGTACACTCTACATTTAGTATTACACATATTTTCTTTTATCGCGGATTATAGCAAAATAATATTCTCATTATTTTAGTTTAATAAACTTTGTTAGCAATTGAATATTTAAGTGCACAGTTTTGAAATTCTGAGACATAATGTCGACGTTAAATTATGTTGTTTTTTTATTTTTATTTTTGTTATTATTAATGCAATAAAGAGATAACAAACAAACAATAACGTCATTATAAGAACTGTGATTTTAGTTGCCAGGTCACGTAATGTCCTATATACTGTCCAAACGATGAAAATTTCATTAGTAGAGCTTTTCCGGTGTAGAGTGCCTTGTTGTGTTTACTTAAACAAGTTCAGGAACTGAGAGGTTAATAGTTGACTGATGAATTGAGGACAGACCTGTAGTTTCTAAAGTAACTCAGACTAACTAGAACATTGGAATTTACCACATGTGCCATTCTGGAGGAAAAAATATATAAAATACCGTAGTAAGCCTAACTTCCAGAACATATAATAACTCCAATGCAGTATTATTTTGAAAAAAAAAATTGAAACAGCAATAAAAAAAACAGATAAACAAAAAGATACATCATCATTCTCCTGTTTTTATTTCACTCTAAGTATGGTCAACACAACATGCTATAAACATGTGGTCACATGAATTGGCTAGGTATTTTACGACCGGACGCCTATCTCACGCCAACTTAACATAGTCACCTTTTGCGACACCTTTGTAAGAAATGAGGGTAGTTTATTCTACTCAGCTGGATACCACACGGCGGTTCGGCTTATCTTAGTCGCCTCGGTAACGACACCTAATTAAGTAATGAGAGTGGTCTATCTACTCAGCCAGATACAACACGGTGAGCGTATTTACCTTAGTCGTCTTTTACGACACCTCGGTAAGAAGTGAGGGTGGTCTATACCACTCAACCAGATACCACACGACGTATCAACATAGCTTACTCGCCTCTTACGACACCTTGGTTAGAAGTGAGGGTGGTATATTCACTGTATATCTGATATGTATGTATGATAACCGATTGTCCACTCTACATTTAGCATTATAATTTTAGTATTACTTTTGTATTATGGATCTCCGCAAAGTAACGCCTAATTCTATAAATTACTTAACTATTGCTTCTTTTACGAATTATGTTGTATTAAGTAAAACACAAAGCTTTCATTTGACGTCCTTTGAGCTCGTCGTGTCTTGTTGCACACTAGTTTACTTAGTAACGACTTTCAGAAGTGGGAGGTTGGTGAGATGACTTTACCGACAGTTTCGGGCGGTTACTAAACTAATTGTCTTCGAGCTTTAGAAACAATTTTGTTCAGTAGTCTGAAAGCAGCTAAGTGATTTATAGAACTAGATTTTACCCCCGACTTCTTTCATGTGATAGGTTGATAATAGATGCCGCACTTCAATTCAAATTCATAATTTTCTTTATTCAAATAAACTTGTAAACAAGTACTTTTGAATCGTCAATTTTACTGCTGGTTCGGAAAGCTGTTCCTACCGAGAAGGGCCAGCAAGAAACTCGGCGGTTGCTCTTTTGAATAAATAATATAACTAGTTACATTAAATCATTACTATCTTGTGAAAGGTCGGACAGTAGCTACATCCACACATTCTTATCATCTAAATAATCCTCAACAGTATAGTAGGCTTTCTGTATCAGCCTCTCTTTAATAGTGTTTTTAAACTGCTGTAATGGTAAAGCTAATATTGATTGCGGAATTTTATTATAGAACCTAATACCTAAACCGGCAAACGACTTATGTACCTTTACCAAGGCGCTAAGCATCCTTTTCCTATAGAATTAACAGAATTTCTATAGCCTATATGTTACCCCGATGTAAAAGGAATAATTATGCAAAATTTCATCGATATTTGTTCAGCGGATTCGCCGTGAAACATACATCCATACTTACAAACTATCGCATTTATAATACTAGTAGGACGAAAATTTTTGTCGTTTTTACCTACAGCATATATGCCAAGAATCAGTAAGAGGTACATTGTTTTTAACACTATATATTCAAATAAGAAATAAAGAAATAAAGAAATAAGGGGGGTCTATTCTACTCAGCCGGATACCACACGGCGGAGTGATTTTCATTGTTAACTTTAAAAAACTTATCCGCCCTTCCTGCGTTTCTTTAACAATGCATTCAACTTGAATCTTTTAATTAGTTTCAAGTTCAGTTTATCTACTCGTAGTTAGTACTACGAGTAACTTTAACTTTAACTTGTTCAAAGTACTGCGAACATTAAAATTTAGGTGCTCATTAACAGTTCCGAGTATTCTATTCATTGCATCTCGTAGATTCGGGGAGTAAATTTTCACCAACTTCAGCTTGTTTGGCTTAACTAGACTTTGTTCGAGTTTTTTTATTTCAATTGCTAGTATTTTTTACTTTAATTAGAGTTTTAAATCTTAGTACTTGAGTGTTTTTTTTAAGATAATAAAATGCAATTACAAAAAAAAAGAAAGTGCTGCTGATATTTTAAGCAATTTAATTTATGTACATAAAAATATAAAGAATTATAAAACGATAGATGATGTATACAATAGACAAAGCAGGAACCGACATAAGCTTGCGGCTCCTACTTTGCGCCTTGCAAAAGTGCGTAACTCGTTTGTGGGTTTTGGTATAAGATTCTATAATAAAATTCCGCAATCAATTTCAGCACTGCCATTACAGCAGTTTAAAAACACTGTTAAAAAGAGGCTGATACAGAAAGCCTACTATACTCTTGAAGATTATTTAGAAGATAAGAATGTGTGGATATAGCTCTCTTTGAACCTGTACAAGACAGTAACGACTTAATGTAAATAATATTAAGAATTATATTTTTAAAAGAGCAACCGCCGAGTTTCTTCCTGGCTCTTTTCGGTAGGAACAGCTTTCCGAACCAGCAGTAGAGTTGACGATTCAAAAGCACTTGTTTACAAGTTTATTTGAATAAAGAATATTTTGAATTTGAATTTGAATTTGATATCTGGAACTTGATGCCGAGTATTTTCACGTCTATATATAACGGCTATACAACATTGTAAATGACAGCAAAATTGACTTCTGAATTCTATTTATATTTTTGGAGTTTTTAATGCTTGAAAACAAGGATAGCACGACGATAATATAATCTGAATTTCGGAAACCAAATTCTATTAATATTGCTGCAATGAACTAGTGGTGATAGCGTAGACAGACATACTTTCAAATTTGTGATTGATATTTATAATAATAATAAATGTATGGGACACCTACACACACGGCTGTCCGTCCCCAAAGTAACTCAATACTTGTGCTATGGGTGATAGACATCTGGTAAATAAAGTACTTATATAATTTTAAATATTTACTTAAATACAAATATACACTCAGGCTCGAAGAACCAACATATTATTTATAGAAAATGTTGGCCCTCGGCGGGATTCGAACCCGCCACCCGCGGAGCTAAAGGCAGGATCACTACCAACTGCGCCAACAGGCCCGTCAAACAAAAACTCAAAACTTAATTGAAAACTTTCGAATATATATCTTCCTGCCCTTATCCCACGCTAAGTGGGGTCGGCACAACATGTTATAAACATGTTGTAACATGATTTGGCTGCGTTTTTACGACCGGCCGCCTGCCTGACGTCAACTTACCTTAGTCGTATTTTACGACACCTCGGTAAGAAGGAGGGTGGTCTATTCTACTAAACCGGATACCACACGTTGGGTCAACTTACCTTAGTCGCCTTTTACGACACCTCGGTAAGAAATGAGGGTGGTCTATTGTACTCAGCCGGATACCACACGGCGGGTCGACTTAACTTAGTCGCCTTTTACGACACCTCGGTAAGAAAAGAGGGTGGTTCTACTTAGCCGGATACCACACGGCTATGATTGAATACAAACAAAGTAATTCACAGGAAAATATATGAAAGCTCAAAATTTAGATCTATTTCATGTTGTCTATGCGATATACTATAACACTTCTTATCTAGAACTTATATGTTATATATATACAATAGCTTATGTCTTAAGATAACTAAATGTCTCGTCCGGTCGTCCGTCAATGTCTTCTGGACAATAGTTTGTCATCCTTTATCTAACCCTTTATCTTTGGACGTATCAATGTTCCGGACAACGTCGAAGCCTATTTATCCACAAGTTTAGAGATCTCTGAACTAGTGAAGTTGCCGCAGTAGATTAACTAACTGGGTAAACTTAAGGATGAGTAGGACAACGATACTATATCATCAAAATCTGGGACATTTCTGTTATTGTTATAAAGTTATTGACTGACTATTGACTGACTCATCATCTTCCTGCCCTTATCCCACTCTAAGTGGGGTCGGCACAACATATTACAAACATGTTGTCACATGATTTGGCTACGTATTTGACGACCGGCCGCCTGCCTGACGTCAACTTATCTTAGGTAGTCGTATTTTACGACACCTCGATAAGAAAGAGGGTGGTCTATTCTACTTAACCGGATACAACACGGTGAGTCAACTTACCTTAGTCGCCTTTGACGACACCTCGGTAAGACATGAGGGTGGCTATTCTACTCAGCCGGATACCGCACGGCGGGTTGACTTACCTTAATCACCTTTTACGACACCTCGGTAAGAAAAAAGGGTGATACTATTCTATTCAGCCGGATACCACACGGCGGTGACTATTGACTGACTATGGATCTCATAAGAAGGCTCAGAGTCGCTCAGCGGGCGATGGAGCGAGCTATACTCGGAGTATCTCTACGTGATCAAATCAGAAATGAGGAGATCCGTAGAAGACCCAGAGTTACCGGCATAGCACAGCGGGTCGCGAAGCTTAAGTGGCGATGGGCGGGGCACATAGTACGGAGAACCGATGGGCGTTTGGGTCTCAATGATGGACCTGGGTCCAAGTGGCACAAGATGGAGTGGTATGGAGATCTCATGCAGAGGCCTATGTCCAGCAGTGGACGTCCATCGGTTGACAAAGAAGAAGAATCAAGACATTTATATTTTTATTTAAATGAGTTAATCTTGTATGTATATATATAAATATATTTTCTGACTCTCGGAAACGGTTCCAACGATTTTCCTGAAATTCAGCATGTAGGGGTTTTGGGGAGAAAAACGATCTAGCTAGGTTTTATTTGAAAAAATCTCGTTGTATCCATAAATAATTCGTTTTATCCATAAACTGTCGGCGTAGCTTATTCGGGGAACGGGTGGTCTAAAGAAATGAAAATACCTAGGATCGAGTCCCACCTACCCTAATGTTTTTTTTTTTTTGTAAAAAATTACCGAGCAAGGCTCGTTCAACCAGGTACTGATTCATGATTCATAAATTATTTTAGTAATACAATACTTATAAACTAATGTTAGTTAACTATACTATTTATTATAAATGTACTCGATGTGAATCCTACAGCAGCGGTTCACATATGGACAGTCTAGCTCAGTGATTCTCAACCACTGTGCTGCGGCACTTTTGTGTGCCGCCTTTTGTGTGTGTTTGTGTAGAAATGAAAATATCTAGGATCGAGCCCCACCCCCCCACAAATTAGTTTTTTTTTACTTTTGAAGGTTTTTTTTTTTTAGAAAATTTTCAAGCAAGGCTCTTTTATCATCATTTATCAACCAGGTTCTTTTATCATCATCATTTTCCTGCCCTTATCCCATTCTCAGTGGGGTCGGTAAACATGTTATAAACATGTTGTCACATGATTTGGCTACGCATTTTACGACCGGCCGCCTGCCTGATATCAACTTACCACAGTCTTATTTTACAACACCTCGGTAAGAAAAAGGGTGGTATATTCTACTTAACCGGATACCACACGGTGGGTCAAATTACCTTAGTCGCCTTTTACGACACCTCGGTAAGAAATGAGGGTGGTACTATTCTACTCAGCCGGACACCACACGACGGGTCGACTTACCTTAGTCGCCTTTTACGATACCTCGGTAAGAAATGAGGGTGGTACTATTCTATTCCACCGGATACCACACGGCGTTGAAGAAAATTTCCGAGCAAGGCTCGGTTCACCAGGTTCTTTTATAAATATTAAAATTTTTTTTTAAAAACATCTCAAAGCCACCGTATTTATGGTCATCCTACATGGTTGGGAAGTAAAGATTGTTTCAAATGACTTTGTTGCTTAGTACTTGAACCTGTTAATAGTTTTTCTAACATGTACCAGTAAAAGTTTATTAAAGTTTCGACCAGTATTTTTAGTGCAATCTATATTTACTATCAAATCAAATCAAAATATCTTTATTAAAATAAGCTCTTTCAAGCACTTTTGAATCGTCAAGGACCAATATGATTGTTAAAGCTACAACTGGTTCGGAATGTTGCTCTTACCGAGAAGAACCAGAAAGAAACTCGACGGTCAATCTTTTAAACATTTTCAATTTTACATTATTAAACCGCAGTTTTGTATGAAGCTGAAAGAATTTTGAAATGCAGACATTTTTTTCATCACAATAGTCTTCGTATCTTTATATATTCAAATTCAAATTCAAAATATTCTTTATTCAAATAAACTTGTAAACAAGTGCTTTTGAATCGTCAACTCTACTGCTGGTTCGGAAAGCTGTTCCTACCGAGAAGAGCCAGCAAGAAACTCGGCGGTTGCTCTTTTAAAATATAATTCTTAATATTATTTACATTAAGTCGTTACTGTCTTGTACAGGTTCAAAGAGAGCTATATCCACACATTCTTATCTTCTAAATAATCTTCAAGAGTATAGTAGGCTTTCTGTATCAGCCTCTTTTTAACAGTGTTTTTAAACTGCTGTAATGGCAGTGCTGAAATTGATTGCGGAATTTTATTATAGAATCTTATACCAAAACCCATAAACGGGTTACGCACTTTTGCAAGGCGCAAAGCAGGAACCGCAAGCTTATGTCGGTTCCTGCTTTGTCTATTGTATAAGATTGCAAGCTTGATTATGTTTAAATGTTTAAAAGTTTGAGCGCCAAGTTTCTTGCTGGTTCTTCTCGGTAAGAGCAACATTCCGAACTAGTTGTAGCTTCATTAATATTATTGATCCTTGATGATTCGAAAGTGTTTGAATAAAGTTATTTAAATAAAGATTATTTGATTATGTCGCTGAAAGGATTAACTAGATTGCGTGTTCTATTTTTATTAAATTTGTTTGTTGTTGATTTGTGTATTAATTAATGTTTAGGTACTCGTAAAACTTACGAGTACCTATACTTTTTTGAGATCTGAATAAATAAATAAAAAATAAGTACATAAATATAGCTGAACGGATTTAGATGAAATTTGGCGCATTGATACTTTACGATCTAGATTTACGTAATGACGTCATTTACTTAAAGTCGCGGGCAAAAGCCAGTATTTAATAAATATTATAATACCAATATACCCACGTAAATTTTTGAATATGAGTTCTTTAAAATATGAAAGAAAAATTTCAAAAAGTACTCATTACATTTACTAACTTTTTTGTTTAAGTAAAGTAGCTACAAGTATCTACCACAAAAGTAATGTAATTCGTAATTGTTAAGAAAATCTATATTATGCTATGTTTAGGAAGGAAAAACGATTCTCATACCTTATACATGCAGGATTAATTATTACAAAACACCACTACAAACAACAAACTACGCAAACTAAGACACAATGACAATCCCAACGAAAGCATCGTCAGAAGATAGGCGTCACAAAAAACGCATCATCTAAATCCACAGTACTAAATACTAATAGTTCAACCTCCAACATTGATTTCGCTTTCAAACACGTGTAGCAAAATGGAGTTCAAAACGTTTACTTCTAGTATTTTTGACATCTGAACGTGACATTTACTAAAGTCTTATAGAAAGTTTTATGCTTCTTTATATATTCAAAATATTTCAATTTTCTATAGCAGCAAACATAAAATAAAAGGAGGAATGATAAAATTTTAATATAACGCGAACGTAAAATGCGCTACGAAGCTGCTACGCGACATCGTAGCAATGACAACACAGCTCTACGATATATACCGCTACGCCATTGTTATTTATTTAACGTGGCATTTTTTCTTTATAGGTTAAGGTTATACCGTTGGCTTTTATTTAACATGTACTTTTAGGCGTATATTTTTCCACAACTATTACATTTGTGAGGGTGAACGAATTTTTAACATTAATTTTTAGATCGTGTTATTTACTATATATTAATTATACGTATTGATTTGAATATCATTTTCTTTATTATATAATTCCCCATTAAATACAATTAATTATTTTATAATAATAAATTACATTTTATTGTTGGTGATGAAAACATTTAGATTTTTTAATATTTTCTTTGTGCACATGGTGCTTATTTAGGCTTGAGGGGTTAATGAATAACGAAATATATCGTTAACAGAATCTGTTTCACACAAGTGTAGAAAGACAATTAAAAATACGCTTATTGACAAACTTATTATAACATGAATGACTTACATTCATTAATCACCTAAATAGTAGTACCAAAGTTAAAATATAATTATTTTTCTATTGCTGTCCGTTACGGTGGCTGCGTATTGTAATACGTGTGGTGACTTGTCCTGCATATATAAGGTATGTGAACATTGTCTGCTTAATACACTTAGCATTACATATATTCTCTTAACAAACGCGGATTATGTATATATAAAAAAAATTCTTTTGTAACTTCAGTACTATGGAATTTCGCAAAGTAACGCCTTCTGTAAATCATGTTGTAATATATCTCTGATGTACTTATACGTAAAGCATATTACAAAATTGAAGATTATTTGGATGATAAAAAAAGCCTGGATTTAAAAATCCTTTCAGCTTCATGCAAGACTGCGGTTTAATAATATAAAATTGACAATATTTTAAAGATTGACCGCCGAGTTTCTTTCTGGTTCTTCTCGGTAAGAGCAACATTCCGAACCAGTTGTAGCTTCATTAATTATAGTGATCCTTGACGATTCAAAAGTGCTTGAAAGAGCTTATTTGAATAAAGATTATTTTCATTTAATTTGATTTGATTCACTCTTTAGTAAGAAATTGAGAAAAAAAAGTTTGGAGATCCATTCTAGTTTTATAATATTGAAATAAAAGTAAATCGATTCCGTTCCTTCCATCTTCGTTCAAGTGATGCGGAAAATGATTTAGTATATTAGACTTAGTGCCTAGACGTCGGTCCCTCGTCAGAATTGGAAACAGGCCTACTGGCATCTCACCGCATCTAGTTACAACCACAGATTGACATTGATGGTTGAAAAGCACTGAACTTTGGTAAATATAAATAATAATAATAAATATATGGGTCACTTACACAAACGGTCGTCCGTCCCCAAAGTAATTTAATACTTGTGTTATGGTAGACAGACAACTGGTGAATATATACTTATATATTTTTTAAATACACTTAAATACAAATATACACCCAGGCTCAAAGACCAACAAATTCATTTTGAGAAAATGTTTGCCCTCGGCGGGAATCGAATCCGCGGCACGCGGAGTTGAAGGCAGGGTCACTACCCACTGCGCCAACGGGCCAGTCAAAAACAAAAATAAAACTAATGAACTATGAAATTTGGTAAAGCAATGTCTACTTTTTTTAAACAACTACCTGTTCCAGCATCCCACTTTAGGTGGGGTCGGCAAAACATGTTATAAACATGTTGTCACATGGCTAAGTATTTTACGACCGGCCGCCTGCCTGACGTCAACTTATCTTAGTCGTATTTTACGACACCTCAGTAATAAAGAGGGTGGTCTATTTTACTCAAGCGGATACCACACGGTGGGTCAACTTACCTTAGTCGCCTTTTACGACACCTCGGTAAGAACTAAGGGTGGTCTATTAGACTCAACCGGATACCACACGGTGAGTCACTTACCTTAGTCGCCTTTTACGACACCTCGGTAAGAAATGAGGGTGGTACTATTCTACTAAGCCGGATACCACACGGCTACAAGTTTTACCTTAGTGTGGTTTAAATTTATTCTTTTTGTATTTAGATATTTATAAATTATAAGTATATATTTATAAAGTATAAATTATAATAAGATATTTATAATTTCTCTCGTTTAGTCGACTCGAACCGACTTTGCCGTTGCGCCCATAGAAATTTTCACATCATAAAATGTTACTTACCCCTGACCATAGTCCAGCTACCCATGTAGGACAGTTGTGCTCGTTACATGATTGTGACGATCTTGGTGCAGGCGATATGCAGCCCGGTTCGGAACTTGTTTCTAAACAAATATTTAAAAAAATAGTATCAATTAATAAAAATATCAATTAATAATAATATCAATTAATAATAATATCAATTAATAATAATATCAATTAATAATAATTACCTGGTTGACAGTTAATTTTTTACAAAATAAATAAAGAAACAAAAAATATGGTAGTTGGGAATCTATATGTCATTACAGCAGTTTAAAAACACTGTTAAAAATACGCTGATACAGAAAGCCTACTATACTCTTGAAGATTATTTAAAAGATAAGAATGTGTGGATATAGCTCTCTTTGAACCTGCACAAGACAGTAACAACTTAATGTAAATAGTATTAAGAATTATATTTTTAAAAAAGCAACCGCCGAGTTTCTTGCTGGCTCTTCTCGGTAGGAACAGCTTTCCGAACCAGCAGGAGAGTTGACGATTCAAAAGCACTTGTTTACAAGTTTATTTGAATAAAGAATATTTTGAATTTGAATTTGAATTTAATAATTACCTGGTTACCGGTAATTTTTTTAGAAAAAAAAAGAAACAAAAAAATTGTTAGTTGGGAATCGATACTAGGTATTTACATTTCTCGAGACTGCCTGTTCCCCGAATAAGCTACTCTGACTTGACAGGTAATGGCAAAAATAGTGTATTAACATAAATTTTAGTATTTTTTAATGCCCAAAAACAGGGATAAACGTTTTTTTTAACGTAAAACATAGCTAGATCAATTTTTCTAAGCCAAAACCCCTACATGCTGAAATTCAGGAAAATCGTTGGAGCCGTTTCCGATATTCCTAAAATATATATGTATATACATACAAGATTAACTCATTTAAATATTAAATATATCAAAAATATTCTTTTTTAATTTAGCTCGTAGATGGTTCTTCTAAATATTTTATATATAAAACGCTACAAGGTTTTTTTGCCGCGTAAACAAATTGGATGTTTACACTACAGTTTATTAAAACGAAAAATTCACATTAGAAATAATTAAGTGTCTGTACATTATTTTTATTTGGAATGATACAACAGGTAAAGATTAATATGTTTTATAAAAATTATACCCTGTTGCTAAAAACTTTTTATAACTATAATTTGTGATTTTATTTATATTTTTATTATATTATATAAACACGAAACGTAAATTCAGTTAAAGCAAAAGAAGTAAATGAATCAGCAGATCATGTTAACGCATTATAAATGCAGGCGATATATGATATAAAAAATCCAAATTCCGGTCCCTGATGGGTTTGAATAATAGAGCTAACCTGATATTAACAATGTGATTATACGCAGTTACTGTAACTGCTATATATATGGAAGAAGAAGTATTTATGTATGTTCCTCTTCCCCCCGGACCTCCGTAAGGAGCGAAAGTGTCATAAATCTGTGTTAAATTTTTGTTTAAAATAGGCATCAAAATTTGGCTAATTTAATTGTCGATTAAAAATAGGAGTGCATAAACTGCAGGAGATCGACAACGCGTGAGTACAAATACCTCTTTGTACTCATTTACGCCTGGTACTAGACAGCTTAACGACGGCCATTGCTAACTTAGCTGCGCCATATTTGTGGTAACGTCAATGGTAGGAAACACCACAATTTGATTGGCTGACTGAAGTCCCTCCCTCCAGATGGACAACTCCCAATTACGTAATTGTATCCACCCCTAAGCGCATAATTGGTTGCATATTAATTGAATAAAACCAATAATAACTCATTGAGTTGTGCGCTAGCGCAGCCATATTAGTATATTATCTACCTAAGTGCGCTATTATATTTGAAGCCAGGCGCCATTTGTCATCGCAGCAACTGTGGTTATACCTCCTCAATATTGCTATTTCCCTAGTACTCAAAGATGGATAATGTACTTAATAAATCAGCATCCACCTCAGAAATTAATTTACTTTCCCGCGATGATATTACACCACCGAATTACGTTGCGTTTCGTAGCAAAAGAGGAAGAGAGACGGACTTTAATGTGGAGTTTGACGATTTCAAAACTGAAATTAAGAATATGATAAGTTCTTATTTCTCGACGCAGGCAGACGAGCTGCGTAAAATCGTTTCTTCCCAGAGAGAAATACAGCAAACGAACCTCAACATCGAAAGTTCCGTTACTTTCCTTGCTGCGCAAAATGAAGAGTTTAAGAAGAAAATTGAAAGCTTAGAGGGGAAAATCAGGCAAGATAGAGATTACATAACCATATTAGAGGACAGAATTGAAGACTTACAGAGATATAGCCGAAAAACTAATTTTGAAATCAAGAATGTTCCTAAACAGAGTAACGAAACCAAAGAAGATCTAATAAACATGGTTACGTGTTTATCGACCAATGTCGGTGGCAAGATAACAAAAAACGATATAAGAGATATATACAGAACGCGTGGAAAAAGAGAAAACATAGCAAACCCCCCAATTATTGTCGAAACTTCATCCACCTACTTGAAGACAGACCTCATCAAATTGTGTAAGACATTCAATATAAGACATAAATCAAAACTATGTGCTAAGCATCTCGGTTTTCGTACGAAAGAAGAAACCCCCGTTTTTATTTCTGAGCAGTTGACAGCTAAAGCTTCACGTCTGTATTTTTTAGCGCGTGATGTAGCCAAAACCAAATCATATCGCTTTTGCTGGACTGCATATGGAAAAGTTTATTTGCGAAAGGACGAAAATACACCCATCATTACTATTAACAGTGAACCCCAAATACAACAACTACAAAAGTGACTACTTGTACCTTACTTTATATGTTCACTAGTGCTTCTTAGAATATATTTTGTCCAAAGACTGTATAGTTTAACGATACTATTATTTTATTATGTAAAAGTTTGTATTTTAAATCATAGCGTATTACATTCACACACACTTTTGCTACTTCTGTCATACTTAATGCTTATATATACACATTTACCAACTTTACACATATATATCCATCTTCACCTTTACTCACTCATACTTCATAACTACAGATACCTACGAAAGTTAAATAAGTACATTATGACATCATATATTTACATTAATAAAGTAATATATTGCAAAGATATTGCCCTAATCATAGATAAATTCAGAAAAATGTATGTAACGAAAATCTACCAGTGGAATAATGTAATACATAATTTTGTTACTGAACTACATTCAATCTCTATAACAAATAATGGTTAGTTTTCTAAATAATTTACATGATATAGATAACACGGAGGTAGCGCGCTCCTTTCAGTGCGATATTGAGGATCTAACAAAACATATAACATTAAAAAAACAGGACTTAACTATCTTATGTCAAAATATTCGAAGTATTTATAAAAACATCGACGACTTACTAGTAACTACGGCTAAACTACGCTTTGATACGGACATAATTATTTTAACAGAATGTCGACTGAGCTCTAATAAACCTATTCCGTCACTTTATACTTACAGAACGTTCGCGACATCTAATCATTTGAACCAAAACGATGGTGTTGTAGTATATATTAAGGAAACAATCACAGCTCACGTTAACGAAATAAAAATTACTCATGCATCGTGCTTGCAAATAGAACTTGATAACTGTATAATACTTGGTATCTACCGCTCCCCGTCAAACTCTAACCCTGAATTGTTTATTAACTCATTAAGTGATCACTTGGATACCATTAAAACGCGGAAAAATCTTGTTTTGACCGGAGATATTAATATCAATATTAGGACAAAGTTAACGGAATCTTCTAATGTTTATATAGACTCAACGGAACGAAATCACGCATCTAGGTATTTAAATTCTTTATCAATATATGGCTTGCTACCGGGACATTGGTTTCCGACGAGGGAAAATAACTGTTTGGATCACTTTCTGCTGAAACTTGATAAAAAACTCTACTCCGCTGACATAGGTGTAATAAACACTTCTGTTACAGATCACTTAATGATACTACTTAACATAAGAAACATAAAACCTAAATACACTATTACAAAAACTAAAACTGTAATAAACTTTAAAATGGCACTGGAGACTTTGGCTACGAAAAATCTATCTAGTTTACTATACAATGACAATCCCAATGTTATATTAGAACTACTACTGAGTAAAATAACAGAATCTCTTCAAGAAAATACTAAGTTAGTATCAGTTCCTCACAGCAAACGTAATATCAAGCCATGGATAACACCAGGTATACTTAGGTGTATAAAAACTAGAAACAAAATGCAACAGAAATTAAGATCCGAGCCGCATAATGAAATTTTAAAAATTACTTTCAAAAGATATCGCAATTACTGTAATAAAATTATTAAAAAATTAAAATATAATTATGAAAAGAACCAATTAATTAAATCAAGCAAAAATACAAAAACACTCTGGAAAAACATTAAAAGCATAACATTTACAACAGAAACTAAAACTAAAAACATTGAATTGCTTAAAAATAGTACATGTCCTTCAGAAACTGTAAACTCTATTAATGAGTACTTTGCAAATATAGGCAAAAATCTTGCTGAAAACATAACATTAAAATATACAACGCAGCACTACAACAATGCACTTAAAAAAAATAACTCCCATTATACATCTTTTGTGCTTCTAGACACTGATAACCTGGAAGTCCAGGACATACTTAAAAATCTTAAATCTGACAGTGCTCCAGGCTGGGATAATATTCCCCCAAAATTCTTGAAACTTGCTCATTTTGAGCTTACTCCTATAATATGTCATATGAGCAACTTATGTTTTTGTTATGGTATCTTCCCATCTCAATTGAAGAGAGCAGTTATTACTCCTGTGCACAAGAAGGGCGACAGACATGAAGTGAATAATTATAGACCTATCTCTGTGCTTCCTGCAATCTCGAAAGTTTTGGAAAAGTTGATCAACAATAGGCTAATCAAATACCTTAATAAGTTTAGCATCGTATCTGAGCAACAATATGGGTTTAGACATGGTAAATCGACGGAAGATGCGGTTATAGCATTAACCTCGCTTGTTGTTGATCAACTTGACCAAAGAAACAAATGCATTTGCGTTTTCTTAGACCTCAAAAAAGCCTTTGATACGGTTTCTGTCCCCCTTCTTGTGCAGAAGCTAAACGACATTGGCATAAGAGGTACAGCCTTAAACTTACTTCGCGACTACTTAAGTGAAAGGAAGCAGAAAGTTAAAGTAGAGCAATTTATTAGTGAGGAGGCAAATATACACTATGGCGTACCGCAAGGCAGTGTATTAGGGCCGACCTTATTCACGATCTACATCAACGAGCTATGTAACTTAAAACTGCAAAATGGTACCGTCTACTCTTATGCTGATGATACAGCTATCGTTTTCACTGGTGCTTCCTGGGATGAGGTTCGTAGTAACACCGAATTGGGACTTGCATGCGTTTTAGATTGGCTTAAAATTAATCTTCTTACATTAAATACGGACAAAACTAATTACATCTGTTTCTCTGTTTACAATAATACTCAACCAGATATAAATTTCAACATAAAACTTCATGAGTGCGGTAACTCTATCAGCCTTAACTGTACATGCCGCAGCATTACCAAAGTGCCAATAACAAAATACCTCGGTGTCATGATTGACCAAAATTTAGCATGGCACGCACATATTGAACTGGTGGCAAGCAGAGTTAGGAAACTTACATATCTATTTAAAGTATTACGTTATGTAGCCCCCAATGAACTACTTAGTAAAATATATGTCGCTCTTGTACAGTCAGTGATCTCTTACTGCATTCCTGTGTGGGGTGGAGCGTATAAAACTAAGTTTATTGAAGTGGAAAGGGCTCAACGTTTTTTACTTAAAGTTATGCTCTTTAAAGCATTCAGATTTCCTACTGACGAGCTATACTCTACGTGTAAGATCCTATCTGTTAGGAAATTATATATTCTAAACACTATACTGCGGTTACACAAAAAACTACAGTTTAAATTGCCTATTCTAAATAAAAGAAGAATAAAAAATGTTGCTCCCTTTGTTAAAACTAAAACAGCTTTTGCTGGCCGTCAGTACAATAAACAAGCGTCACACTTATACGATATAATAAATAAAAAATTAAATATATATATAATGACTTACCATAACTGCAAACATACTCTATCTTATTGGCTAAAAACATTAAGTTATGAAGACACGGAAGTTCTACTAGAATATACATCTTAAATACATAGATCTACATGCACACACACTCACACACACACACACACACCCACCCACACACGCCTCATACACATACGCTATAACTAAATAACTTAAAAATTACTTACCTTTTTAATAATTGACTAACTTACCTTTGTTATGGAAGAGCGAGACCTTCTGACACAAGTATTTCTAATACTTACTAGAAGGTCTCAATCTGTATTTTTTATAATGTATTTTTGAAAAGAAATAAATATTTTTGTATTTTGTATTGTATTTTGTTCTTGATAGACTCCGAAATGGTTTAACCGATTTTAATGAAATTTTCGGTTAATATTTAGGTTGACACGTAATAATACACCTGATATAGTGTTAGTAGACCAGTTAGCGCGCCGTGCAATTATTGTTGATGTCAGCATTCCGCATGACGATAATCTCATAAAAGCCGAAAAAGAAAAATTAACTAAATATTTAGACCTTTCATATGAGTTAACCGCCATGTGGAATGTTGACTCAACAATAATTGTTCCTATTGTTGTGTCGGTTAACGGTCTGATTGCGAAGAGCCTCGACCAACATCTTAAGAGGCTTTCGCTTAACAGTTGGATCAAGAGACGGATTCAGAAGGCAGTATTGCTTGAAACGGCGCGCATTGTGAGGAAGTTCTTCACTGTAGATCCCTAACCACCCGCAGCTAGGAATATTGCCCCGCTCCCGGCGGATAACAATTTTTTAAATTTTAAATGATTTTTTAATTATTTTGTTTTTATAATTAAAAATATTTAAAAATGTAAGGGATTAGGATTAAAAAAAATAAAGAGAATAATCATCATCTTCCTGCCGTTATCCCATTCTAAGTGGGGTCGGCACAACATGTTATAAACATACTGTCACATGATTTGGTTGCGTTTTTACGACCGGCCGCCTGCCTGACGTCAACTTACCTCTGTCGTATTTTACGACACCTCGGTAAGAAAGAGGGTGGTCTATTCTACTAAACCGGATACCACACGGTGTGTCAACTTACCTTAGTCGCCTTTTACGAGACCTCGGTAAGAAATGAGGTTGGTACTATAATAAAGAGAATAATATTAATAATTTTTATTTCTACAAAATAAAAATGCTTCTTACCAGGGTCATAAGTGTCAGTTCTTGTGATATTCGCTGATCTCGCGCATAAAACTCGGCGCGTGCGCACACCGCCACCGCACGTCGCAGAACACGTGGACCACTCTCCTACATACCATCTGAAAAAGGTGTATTCTTTTCAATACAAATATTATAAATAAATAAAATAAATAAATAAATATATGGGACACACACACGGTCGTTCGTCCCTAAGTAACTGTTAAACGTAGCGGCCTGTTACTATCCCACTGTTAAGAATAGGCTTCTTCTCTCCGTTTTTGAATAGAAGGATTGGAGCTAAGACCTACCACGCTGCTCCAGTGCGGATTGGTAGGTTACGCATATCTCTAGAATTCTCTAGAGATATGCTGATTTCCTCACGATGTTTTCCTTTACCGAAATTTTATTGTGATAAATTGCAATTATCAATTAGACACATAAGTTTTAACAGAAAAACTCATTGGTGTCTGCCCGGGTTTGACCTCCTCGAAAGAGTCACAGGTGTTACCACTGTAGTCTACGGTTAATCAAATAGACTATAACACAGCAAGTTAAAAAGCTTTTAAAGGCGCTTTTAACAAAATTTCATGTCCTTACTGTTCAGTTTCCTCGTTTATAGCCAATCCTGGTAGCAGCATCAGGTCATGTTTATTATAAACATGCATTGTCATCAAGAGCCTTTACTTACTTAAACGGGCACGGGTGGGTGTTGCAGCGTACAACAGCTGAGGCCGGCTTGCTGGAACCATCGCAGAGTTCCTCAGGCGCGTCCAAGCCTGTTAACCGGTCGCGGCATACGGCCAGCGACATTTTGTATCCTGATGAAGTGTAATTTTTAGTGAGGGGAGGCCCTTATCTCTTGGGGTAACTAATTAAAAAACGCAAAGATCAATGAAGTGAACTTTAAACATAGCTGTTATGAGGCCTATGGTAGACATCAAGGTAAAACCGTTAGCTTATTACAAGCAATAAGCATTGGATCTCTTTTAATTATGTGAGACTTTAAGCATACAATTTAACTACATCCTTAACTAATCCTACTATTAATATAACTTTCACGGCGTATCCGCAGAACCGATATCGACGAAATCTGGCACAATCATTCCTTATACACCGGAATAATATAGACTATAGAAATCTTATTAATTCTACAGGAATAGGATGACATTAGAAAGCGAAATCTATTATTGACCTATCCATCACACGACAACAGTCCACACGACCGTAATTGCGGGTAAAAGCCAGTAATTTTTTTTATTAAACTTCCCACAAACACAAGTAATATATTAATATATTACTTGTGTTATTAAGTAATATATTAATATATTACTTGTGTAATATATTTGTTTTTACGATAGCTTCAGCTGTAATCAGCTATCGTAAAAACAAAACTTTTTCCAAATTAACTACAAGTTTTAAACAGCACAAATTGCACTTTAGTACACTCAAAGTTTAACCCCAAAACAAATATGCAGCCAAAATGAATTCTCTTTATAAAAACTACGAAAAGAACAAAGGAGTTTTTAAAAACATCTCGCTTTTGCAGCAGTACTTTAGAAATGGCATCGTTTTGATAATAATGAAAAAAGAATTGGCTAAAATCTGCAGTGTTTAAATAGCCATTAGTCGAAGCTCCTGGTTACAGAATCACAGAACGCGAATATAAAACTGCTAGATGTGGCAGCTTAAATAACGACGATTGAAATAAAGGAAGAGCGATGTCTCTGAAGACAATTCTGTTCACTACTATTAAAAGTAAAACAACCTGTAATAGCCAAATGGTAGACTGTGCGACTCTTTCGAGGGGGTCACGAGTTCAAACCCCGGCAGGCACCAATGAGTTTTCTATTAAAACTCATGCGTCTAATTGATAATTGCAATTTATGACACGCTTTTCGGTGAAGGAAATATCGTGAGGAAACCTGCATATCTGTAGAGAAATCTGGGGTACGTGTAACCTACCAATCCGCATTGGAGCAGCGTGGTAGGTCTTGGCTCCAACACCTCTCTTTAGAAATGGAGAGAAGAGGCCTATGCCCAGCAGTGGGATTGTAACACTATTCGTTCTTAGATTGAATTGTTAAAAGTTAATTTGGGATCAGACTAGTTGCCCCGTACCAGATATAGTAGGTTTTTTTACGCGAGTTCTCTAAGCATATAATAGGTTTCATATAAAGCTATGTTGAACTACTAGACCAATTTTGATGGAAATTGGCACAATTAAAGCTTATACACCGAGGTAAGATATGTATAAAAAATCCAATTTTCTTAGGGAACTAGGAAAAAACACATATTGCATTATTGAGGGCACTTAAACGCTTAAGTTGGCACATTTTTTTACTTTTAAAAGAAAACAATTGTTTTGTTACTTTGCGGAGATCCATAATACAAAAATAATAATAAAAAATATATTATTATTTTTGAATTGTTATGTTTTAAGTTTTTGGAAAACATTTCTTTGCTGACATTGTGAAAAGAATAATATTTATAACATCGCATACTAGTTCTATACTAGCTTATTACGTAAATAAGGATGCGAAAAATGGACAATTCAAGTCTCATCTAGTGAATCAACATCAATAACGTAATGTAATAAAGTTATAACAAATGTACTTTGAAAAAGCCACCGTAGTTTTTTGCTGCTCTTCTCAGTGAGAGCAATGTTCTGAACCAATAATAAATTCGTTATTTCATGATTCTAAAGTGCTTGTAAAAGTGTATAAAATGTAATTTTTCATTATATCATTTAAAAACGTATTGGAGATAAGTACCCGCGATTTAAATCGCGTAAGTTTGAATATTAATATACCTTTCAATTATGTAATATATCGTTTCCTATTCCAAAGAAAATCGCAATTTCTATTATCCTATATATTAACCTGGTATATAAGCTTCAATTTCACTAATTTTAATCAATATAACAACAACACTTTAGCCGTGAAAGCTTAACAGACAGACAGACTTTTAACATTTATAAATATTGGAATGGATTTGTTGTGACACTAAATACAAAAAATCCTTTCATCAAAACTTTTTTCACGGTTTTTACTAAAATATATTTAAATTCGTGCCGGTCCCAAGCCTGGATGAAAAAGGAGGAGGGTTGGTTAGGAAGTGACAAAGACCAAGCGTAAAACAGTCAACGCCGAGCATCAGGCGACGGGAAAAAACCTGTGACTTCGCAACCTACCCATGGGTGCGAGCGGCTTCCAGTGACCCTGAGGTACTAAATCGCCTCAAAAAGACTGGCGCAGAAGGATCTGGGAAACCACTGCTTCTATTTTCCCAAGAAAACCTCAACATGAAAATGATCCGTGGAAAAGGTCACGATCCTCAGCACTGAGGAAAACGACACAAGGAGAGGAGGAAATCACGCTTTGATGTAAACTTTAGAAGAGATCACGCTGGTGTAAAAAAAACTCGCCTGCTCTAATCACGTGTGTATGTAAACTAGCAGATATACACTAAAATAGTGTTCTTAAGAATAGTAGATCTACAAGAAAAACTACAAAAAATCTGTGACAACATGTCTCTATCTCTTACGGTTAACTCACAATAACTACTTTTATGTTCAAAATTTCAAATAAATACGCTAATTCCGCGCGCACAGCTACGAGTACAAAGATAAATAGAAAAGTATTTGAATTCAGTACAATGCCCACGTGTATGTCACTTCTAGTTGATAATGATCCATTACTTTCAGTCATGGTAATGAGCGATTAACAAGGCACAGAGACGCAACTTTTGAATACATAAATATGTAAATAAAGATAACTTAATTTACCTTCAGATTTTGAATACAAAATTCTAACTAACGATTCCGCGGCTATTTTCTTCGTATTGAAGCACTTTGTAAAATTAAAATTGCGGCGTTTGTATTCCAAAGTTTTAAGTCCTTTAGAGAATTTATTTCTTGTTTTTTGGATGGCAATTTAAATGGTGTTTGTTTTGACTTTAAATGAATGAATAAATGAATGTATTTGTTGAAAGTTGCCGATGAATTTTAATGTTAAATATGAAATATTGCTAACGAATTTGCCTGTATATTTGTAATTTTCAATTCATTGTGACTTTTTAATATTATTTATGAATAATAATACTGCTTAAATAAGTATTTTAAAGAGTTGTAGTGCTAAATAAAATTAAAATATTTATTCCTGCCGTTTATTCCACAGTCCAATGAATACCATATAATTCTGTTTCCTTTGATGAGGAATAATTTCATTAAATCTATGTCCTAATTATGTTTTGTGACGAAATAATCGTTGAGTTAGTGTTAATTAATGTGTTCATTGATGGTGATGGCGGTAGTGAGTTGCATGCTTGTATAAGGTATGAAAAAGTATAAAAACTTATAGGTAAATAACGACGCCCATGCAGCTCCCTATACGACTCTGATAACTTAAAATCATTCGAGAACATCATCATCTTCCTGTCCTTATCCCACTCTAAGAGGGGTCGGCACATGTTATAAACATGTTGTCACATGATTTGGCTACGTATTTTACGACCGGCAGCCTGCCTGACGTCAACTTATCTTAGTCGTATTTTAAGACGGCTCGATAAGAGGGTGGTCTATTCTACTTAACCAGATACCACATGGTGAGTCAACTTACCTTAGTCGCCTTTTACGGCACCTCGGTAAGAAATGAGGGTGGTCTATTCTACTCAGCCGGATACCAAAAATCAGGACATATACACACATAACACAGACACAAAGTGTCTTTAGTGGTGGAGGTGAATTCCAATTTTTTTTAATGTTGGTCGTTCGAAACCTCTCACCAAACTTAGTAGGTAATTACTAATGACAGTTATAACACCTACTCTACGTTATTGCGGATAAGATTCACTTTAGTCAGTTTCGCACCCTCAACGTAGCTTCTACGCTCGCCCGAGCCAGTTGAGGATGTTGTAAAAATCATAAGGGCTGAGTTCGAAAAAAAGTATATTTTTGATAGTGTATTTTGTAATAACTCCTCCAATAAAATCGCTCAAACTCTTTATTCTAATTATACCGGTTAATGAAAAATTCAAGATTTCGCAAACTATCCAATAAATCTGCATAACTAGGTCGTGTACTTAAGCATACCAGATACAAAGTCTTGCGTCTAAAAATTTGCTATGAAAATGTTTAGGAAAATTTTAAAAACAGGGAAATGCAGTAAGGGAAATTTTACCAAAAAAAAATGCTGACCGGCTGAGTAGAATAGACCACCCTCATATCTTACCGAGGTGCCGTAAAAGGCGACCAAGGTAAGTCGATACGCCTGCCGTATGGTACCTGGTTGAGTAGAATAGAACAAATTCGTTTTTTACGGAGATGTCGTAACAGGCGACTAAGGTAAGTCGAACCGCCGTATGGTATCCGGCTGAGTAGAATAGACCACCCTCATATCTTATCGAGGTGTCATAAAAGGCAACTAAGGTAAGTTGGCCGGTCGCGTGGTATCTGGCTGAGTAGAATAGAATATCCTCATTTCTAATCGAGGTGTCGTAAAGGGCGACTAAGGTAAATTGACGTCAGTTGAGAATAAGTTTATAACTTGTTGTGCCAATTCCACTTAGAGTGGGATAAGGGCAGAAAAATGATTATATATTACAATAGTGGAATAATGTATTTTAATTTCCCGCATAGATATCAAAAATACCCCCGAAAACAATTAACCCTTGCCCTTAGCAAAAAATATTAGTTACCAAGAAACATTAAGGCAGAAATCAACCCTCCAGCGTCATTTATCATTGTCCCGGCACCTAATTAACAATTGAAACGTCTGAGGGGTCACTTGGACCGGAGATAATATAACAAAGGTATTCGTGGTTATTTGCGGTTGTGGTTCGTTGCCGTGTACATAACCCTGTATACGAGCCGCGTATGTTGCATCTAATTATATTGACTTTGAGACTTCCTGCTTTGTAATGACAAAATGCCGCAAACAAAGTCGGCGCCAATCGTGTGCTGCTAACTGTAACTAACTCCACCTTATTCGTCTATAAAATATAATTTATAATAATCAACCACCGCTAGAGCGCTCGCACTCCAACAGCGAAATGCATAAAAACGCGCCGAAGGCGCTAGCACTCTTAATATATATTGGCACATGATTCGTCTAAGTGGCTAGGACCCGTACTACGTTGTGTTTTGTAATAACTCAAATTCTTTTAGAGCGTCAGAGGCTATGTGTCCATCAATCTAAAGGAGTCAAATAAACCCTTAAATAGAATAAAATAATGTGATAATAATCACATTATAGTTTTATAATAATATTTCAATATATCGTATTCTTTAATATAAATAGAGCCGTCAACCCTACATTCGTAGTTTATATCACTTTGCTCAACAGAGAGGTTCATTATCAAATATCATTTGTTATAATATAAAACAGTTGTTTGTCATCACTGTACGATACTCGAACAGGTTTTATATTTATCTAATACAAGAACAGATTTTACTTGTACTCTACATGAACAGACTTTATATGTCCAACAGATATATATTCGTTACACGAACAGATTCTTATATGGTTAATACATGAACGGGTTACTATAAAATTTGATAAAAAAATGCGAGACATTCAGATAGTTGAATGTCTCGCGAATGTCTTATGTTACTTAATAGGATATGTTATAGCCAACAGAAAGATCACTCACTCGATCTTAATACCTAGCCCTTAAACAACTCCGTAGAGAAGTTTATATAATGTGGTATCTCTCTCCCATCTATTATATTCTTCCTATTTGGAAAAATATAAAAAGAGAGTGATAGTCAGTAGCTCCGCACCCGCTACCAACGGTGAGCTCCGTCCATAGGATATGAGCCCCCCCCCCAAGGGGTACCTGTTTATAGTGCGCCTGCGGCGTATGATTATGGGATAAACCCATTATTGTCGGGAGTCAACAAAACCACAGTTGACATATTAGGCATGAGTGCCTGGGTGTATAATAGAGGACCGAAGCCCTTATAATAAATAGCCGGAGCTATAAAATATGGCATTAGCCAAAGGCACAAGGCCTGGCAAACTTTGATAATAAATTACCAATTCTTATATTCAGTAAGGCGCATGTCGCCTGCACACGTCGTAACGGTGCGTTCTATGGTAAAAACCACATACAGTATAATACGTATAATACGTATAAAGTCCACAAAGTGGAAACCCATCGAGATGGCAAACATGTTGCAAAGCAACTTGATTAGTTATAATATATACACCATATAGGTGTGTGTCCACCGAAGTGGATAGTATGTGTCCACCGAAGTGGAAGATGTGTATTGCAGAGCATTACATGAATGCCAATCACCCCCTATTCACCCAATACCATATAATGGAGTCACACATAGTGCACTCGCTTACGGTATGCGCCAAGCTCAACACGCCACCTCATACAACAAAAGGTAATTTATGTTTAACGCGGCAAGCCACGTAAGATGTATATGTATATGTGAAGATAAGGGAAATGCAGGCCACACTGTCTAAAGCTAGTCCGCAGTCTTATTAACAAAGACCCGACCAGCGGCTCTTATGCAATAATGCCATGCTATAATGGTCATTCGTGGTATCATTAACTAAGCTAAAGGGACGTCCTAAAAAGGACGAAACACCACACCCATCCGCTACTATGAACAGAGTCCATAGCGATCCATCACTGCCGCGGCGTATCACTTCAGCAACATAAAGTTAACTTCCGCAACGCCCAGCAACATTCAGCTGTGGTACCGTCACTATTGAGAGACTACAAACAACGTTTAGATGTCCGTTCGTCAAACAATAACATTTCAGCCACCACTGTACCGGCACTACTTCAAGCGGCCTATGCGTCCAAAGGTCGAGCAAGGCACACGGCAATGACCGAAATCACCACCGGCCTAACTAAACCCGTATCACAAAGGCACACGCCCAAAGTAACTCTGGTTGCGTCAAACCAAAGCCGAATAAAGGCACGCCGCAGCAACCGAAGTTAACTACGGGCCTATGTCCAGCCCTAATAAGATGCAGCCTAGTGTAGCCTTTTGGGCCAGGCACACAGCAATGACCGAAATCACTGCCGGCCTAAACCTCAAGTCTCCCACCAGTACCCGCCAGAGCATGTTCGGTAGAGTGCCAACCACTACTCAGCAAAGTTGCCTTTACCAAGTATCATTCTGACACTTTAATCGTTCGAGGTGAGCTAAGCGATGTAACCATCGCTACACTCTTAATGGTCAAGTCACATTCACAGCCTTTCCAAAGATCGGCACGATCTTGCATCTTGAACCATTATACGAGAGCGGGCCTAGATGTGTATTTATTATTAATTATTATTAAAAATAGTCGAGTTAAAACTCAATTAATATCTTGTATCGCCCCAGTACACATCTACAATATCATTATAACAACATTTCATAAGCGACCTAACAGATCACTTCTGCGCTCTACGCTCCGCCCGCTCTCTCCCACTGTAGTACGGCGGATAACGTGACATTCGGTCAATATGACGAAAATTATACTTTTCTGAATTTGATGTTTTATGAATAGAGCATCAATTATAGATGCGAAAAAACATTACTGCGTGACAAACAAACATTTATTTTTATACTTATAGATTTTTCTAAAATATTGAAATTTTAATAATTATTTATTTTTAAAACTCGAATGTAGGGATGAGACTGTTACATAACGCTTTGGGGATTCAGGTTATTTTGAATTCAAATTCAATTCAGTTCTTTATTCAATTTGGCTTTTACAAGCACAATGAAACTACGACTAGTTCAGAAAGGTGCTCTTACCGAGAAGAGTCAGCAATCGCTCTTGTTAAAAATAATTATTTCAATAATATAAAACGTCTGAGGGGTCACTTGGACCGGAGATAATATAACAAAGGTATTCGTGGTTATTTGCGGTTGTGGTTCGTTGCCGTGTACATAACCCTGTATACGAGCCGCGTATGTTGCATCTAATTATATTGACTTTGGGACTTCCTGCTTTGTAATGACAAGATGCTGCACACAAAGTCGGCACTAATCGAGTGCTGCTAATGCTTTGGGCGTTATTTTGAATTCAAATTCAAATAATTCTTTGTTCAAATTTGGCTTTTACATGCACTTTTTATCGTCAAATTACAATGAAGCTACGATTAGTTCGGAAAAGTGCTCGTATATTGTATTAATTTTTACAATATTCCATATTTTAATATAAACTTTTACAATATATCGATTTATCTGAAATTTTCGATTTATCTATTTTAATTTATTACCACAAATATTTGATCAAACATTGCATCAAACTTGCCAATCTTTATGACCCATGGTTATCGTTAAAATTAACCAAAGACACTGCCGCTGTTAATTCTTATCGGAGCCTTCATCTTTCACGGCTTTCTTAATTAGAAATAGCTTTCAGAATCTGCTTGGGATAATGTTAGTAGACTTGCGTTTTTTCTGTCTTTGCATAATATATAATACAATATATTTATTTATTATTCATTCCGTGTGGTATCCGGCTTAGTAGAATAGACCACCCTCATTAATCAGGAAATGGTACCTGGTTCACCGTGCCTTGCTCGGTAATTTTTTACAAAATAAAAAAAAAACTCATTTCTAGAGACCACCCGTCCCGAATTAGCTAAGCTGACGACAGATTTCGGCAAAAAAAGTGTTTTATATATTCAATGTAAATTTTGTATTTTTTTAATTTCCAAAAACAGGGATAAAACGATTTTTTATAAATCAGGAAAATCGTTGGAGCCGTTTCCGAGATTCCGAAAAAATACATATAGATAAGTTTAATTTTGTTAAAGTATGTTGGTGTAATAACAGCGACGATTTTAAAACCTTTTGCTTAACTGTTTACATTGAATCTGCTCCGCTGAACCGATTATAGAGTATATTTTCTCACGATGTTTTCTTTTAGAGAGAAGGGAAAAATTTATTACAAATATCCTTTAAATTGTACATTAATTACAGTATCCATGTTTTATGTTATAAATGTTTTCGCGTCAATTCCGCTGAAACAATATTGATAAAATTTGGCATCTTCTTTTTCTTCGTCAACCGATGGACGTCTACTGCTGGGCATTGATCTCACGGGATCTTCACACCATCACGATCCATCTCGTAGGGGATCTCATCGACGCTGGCCGGTGGTTTAAGTCCCCAAGGCCTATCGGTTCTCTGTACTATATGTCACCCAACACCAAAAATTAGAGACACACTGGGCTATATTTGTGACTTTGGTTCATCTACAGATCGCATTCTAATTTAATCACGAACGTTTTTTATTTCATAAAAACGCATTATGGGTCATCACCACCCGACGGGGATGAGAGGCGGGTATGTCGGACTAAAAACATGACAGTGCTCCACCACGCTGTTGGAGACGGGGTCAGGGTACCGTTGTACACATTGGCGCCATTCCCGCCAGCAGCAACTCTGAACCCCAGAGTGAGCCTCCTCTGGGTAGGGGCCTCTCTAGAAGTGGCCCCTCTCTCTGCTCATCGATGCATCGGGACTAACGCCTCAAGGATCTATTAAGATGGGCCTCCAATAAACCCGGTTCGGAACGTCCAAAGGTTGCCGTTAGGGCGGAATACGACAGGCTTCGGCGATTCAAAAATAGAGAGAGCGAGAGAGAGAGCGTAACAAACAGATAAACAAACAAAGTTCCGCATTCATCATATTAATAAGATTTACATAGATTTAATTTAAATTGTGTGAACAGCAAAATAACTAGATCATTACATTTGTACTAAAGACTTGCATAAAGTAACGCCTACTTCCAATAAGTTAAAAACATTATTTGTCAAACAGGCTTAAGAGCCGGTGTTTCTCACGATAAATTCGTCGCGCCGATAAAACGTGAAAAGGCATTTACTTGTCGGCAATTAAATGTAAAATATTGTTTTAATTAACAAATTCACCCGCTCACTACTCGTGCTAATTGCGCTTTTTACTGCCGACTTGATTGAGGTAAACCCAGCTTGATTCAGATATTGGGCTCGGATTTTTGGTAATGTTTGCTTGCAAAAATAATTTTTTAATTATTTTCTATCTATAATCTATACTAATAATATAAAGAGGAAAAATTTGTATGTATGTTTGTAATGTTTTCAAACAAATACTACAGGACCGATTTCAAAAATTATTTTACCGTTATAAAAATGTAATAAGGTGTAAAAAAATAAAAATTACGCGGGTGAAACCGCGGGATATTACTAGTAATATATAAAGCTGAAGAGTTTGTTTGTTTGATTGATTGTTTTAACGCGCTAATCTCAGGAACTACTAATCCGGTTTAAAAAATTCTTTGAGTGTTGGATAGTCCTTTTGTCGAGTAATATAGTATATAGGCTATATAATATTACGCTAAGATGAATAGGAGAGGGGCAGCAATATAACGAAAACGGCAAAATTTAAAGCTTTCCTTGCGTGCGTTAAGTAAACGGCAAAAGTTATCCAAAAATCATGTATTACAAAATTGTTGCCCTGACAGCGTTCCGAACTGGTGGTAGGATCGTCCTGGCGTGATAATTAAAAATTATTAATAACTTAACAAGAGTTGAAGCTAAGAAATCGCTCCGGCTATGCGGATTGGTAGGTTACACATATCCCTAGAATTCTTTAGATACATGCAAGTTTTTAACGATGTTTTCCTTCTCCGAAAAACGATAAATTGCAATTGTCAATTAGACACATTCTCATCACATTCAATTAGACACAGACACTTTTAGTGAAAAACTTGCTTTGAACCGGTTGTTTTGATCCGGGCTTTGAACCCATGATGATCTCTAGAGAGCCGTACGGTCTTACAGCTAGGCTATCACAGCTTGTAGTTAACTCCAAAAGAACTATCTTTTCTTAGTGCAAGGTTTAGGACAACCGTAAGCTAACAACTTATACTGAAATAACCTAATTAACAATAATTTATAGAAGTAGCGTTACTTTGCGGAATTTCGTAGTACAAAAGTAATGTTACACTTTGTGCAATGCTAGTGTAGTTTGGTGTTGGTTTTAATGATTTGAACACTTGAAGTAAATAAGGCACTAAGTACCTAAAAATTAAAATTCGAACTAAGTATGCAATTTGGTTCTTTTTTTCAAAAGTCAATACTTGTTTGGCCTGTTCCATATATTATACCTGTGCGTTTATCTTTTGTTGACGAATTATTATGTAACATTTTGTATGTTAGAACGCTAAAATCATAAGTGAAATTCCTGTCATCTCTAAGAACATCTATAGATATAGATGTTATTTTTCACCTTTTTTGTATCAGTCTGTGAAAGTTCTAAAAGCGGGTACGGTTTCAAACTACGTTTGCGAGTTCAAGCTCCATATGCAAATTAATTTGTTAACGGAAAGTGGACGTAAAACTTTGAAAAAGCGGCCGAAAAGACCGGTACAGAATCAAACAAACTCGCAATACGAGTCAGTTAGGAAAAAACATTTGAAATGCATTTTTCATGTACAAATTTGTTACGTGCGTTCTTTTTTCCCTTTTACGGATCAAACAAATACTGGAGTAGTTAAACAATGCAAATTTCAGCGCAGAGTTACCGGTATAACGGTTCTCTATCCTAATGTTTAAAACATGTTGTGCCAATCCCACTTATAGTGGGATAGGGGCAGGAGAATGAATTAATTAATGACTTTATTCTATATCACTAATATTACAAATGTAATAATAAAATTATTTTGCTATAATCCGCGATGAAGTATAATAGAAAATATAGTGTGGACAATCCGTTTTCATACCTGATACATGCAGGATTCGTAAAAACACATGCACAAACCTCCACCACCGCCTCCACAACTATCCATGAGTCCAGTCTATTTCCTAAGGATGCTTCGGTTGCAGGGCGAAACAATTGTTGAGTTTGTGATAGTGGATGTATGTAGTGCTTGTGTATTGTGGAACATGTGTTTTGACGAATCCTGCATGTATAGTTCAAATATTAAGTAAACCTAATATTTGAACTATACTTACTAAATATCATATCAGGTCATATTTGAATCATGCTGTAACATATATGAATAGGGTCTAGATATAAAATAACCGACAACTTACCCCCACCACAAGTCGCTGAACAAAGTGACCCTGGCGTGGAGAGCCAGTGGTATCTGGGTCTTGAACACGACGAACCATCTCCGCCACACACCCCGCACTCGTCGACACGACGGGTGGACCCCACGCGAAGGTCACAGCCGACTCTCTGGTACGAAAGAAATTTCAATGTATAAATTTTTCAACTCTCTGGTAAGAAAGAAACAAAAATTAATATTTTCCATGTAATGGTAGTATTTAAACTTTCACGATTCATACCGTGGTAACGCCATCTGTAGGTGGACGTGCTTCATTTATTCATTATGATATTGCATCCGGCTTATGGTATCCGGCTAAATAGAATAATACCACCCCCTTTCTTACCAAGGTGTCGTAAAAGGCGACTAAAGTTAGTTGACCCGCCGTGTGGTACCCGGTTGAATAAAAATTCCACCCTTTTTCTTACCGAAGTGTCGTAAAAGGCGACTAAGGTAATTTGAACCGCCAAGTGGTATTCGGCTGAATAGAATAGACCACACACATTTCTTACCAAGGTGTCGTAAAAGGCGACTAAAGTTAGTTAACCCGCCGTGTGGTTCCCGGTTGAATAGAATAAACCACCCTTTTTCTTACCGAAGTGTCGTAAAAGGCGACTAATGTAATTTGAACCACCAAGTGGTATTCGGCTGAATAGAATACACCACCCTCTTTCTTACCAAGGTGTCGTTAAAGGCGACTAAAGTTAGTTGACACGCCGTGTGGTACCCGGTTGAATAGAATAAACCACCCTTTTTCTTACCAAAGTGTAGTAAAAGGCGACTAATGTAATTTGAACCGCCGAGTGGTATTCGGCTGAATAGAATAGACCACCCTCTTTCTTACCAAGGTGTCGTAAAAGGCAACTAAAGTTAGTTGACCCGCCGTGTGGTACCCGGTTGAATAGAATAAACCACCCTATTTCTTACCGAAGTGTCGTAAAAGGCGACTAATAAAATTTGAACCGCCAAGTGGTATTCAGCTGAATAGAATAGACCACCCCCTATCTTACCAAGGTATCGTAAAAGGCGACAAAAGTTAGTTGACCCGCCGTGTGGTACCCGGTTGAATAGAATAAACCACCCTTATTCTTACCTAAGTGTCGTAAAAGGCGACTAATGTAATTTGAACCGCCAAGTGGTATTCGGCTGAATAGAATAGACCACACACATTTCTTACCGAGGTGTCGTAAAAGGCGACTAAGATAAGTCAACCCGCCGTGGTATTAACTGAGTACAATAGACCACTCTCATTTCTTACTGAGGTGTCGCAAAGGGCGCCTAAGGTAATTTGAACTGCCAAGTGGTATTCTTTTCATTTCTTACTGAAGTGTCATAAAAGGCGACTAAGGTTAGTTGACCCGCCATGTGGTATCCAGCTGAATAGAATAGACCACCCTTTTTCTTACTAAAGTGTCGTAAAGGGCGACTAAGGTAAGTTGGGCCGCCGTGTGGTGTCCGGCTAAGAAGAATAGACTTCATATCTTACCGAGGTGCCGTAAAAGGCGACTAAGGTCAATTGACGTCAGGCAGGCGGCCGGTTGTAATATAACTAGAATAATAATGTAACAACATGTTTATAATATGTAGCGCCAACCCGTTTTAGAGTGGAATAAGAGCAGGATTAATGATGGTGAAGTTTAAATTTAAAATTCATTGTTGCCTGTCCTAGATCTGAACCTGTGATCCTCTTAAAAGAGTCCCACGTTCTCTCCGCTGGGCCATTACAGCTTTTAAAGTCCATTAACGTCTTTTCTTAATTAAATACCCTCTTGAGGAAAATTTGGACTGTTTTCTTTAACCAGATATTCCCTAGCCGTGTTCTTCAACGTTCCTAATGGATAATGGCAGGGAGCATAGTTGTTTGAAAACAATTGTTATTTCCAGCTTAAAAAACAGACCTTTACCGTTATTCAGTTACTTTGTTACCTGCTCGAGACTTTGGTCCAATTAAACGTAACTCAAAGGAATAATGAAAGCAAATGTTTTAAGTGTTATTTATATTTGAACTAATTTAGATGTTTTAATGCTTCTATTAAAATATGTATATCTGTATTTTGTTAGTACTTAGGCGACCGATTCTTAGTAATTCAGTAATTTAAAAAAAATCATTAAAAAAAATTGAATGAAATCGCCGAGTGACATGTGGGAATCGAACCCAGATTTAGAACTATTTTGGTTCCGTTGTTTTTTTTTTGGAACCGTTACCATTAGGCTATCACAGCATTGCATTTGATAGCTCAAAAATCATTTACATTCAATTCTGCATTCTCTTTAATGCCCGAAAACAGGTGTAAGACGACATTTTTTTAAATAAAACCCAGGTAGATTGATATTTCCTCCACTCCTACATGCTGAATTTCATGAAAATCGTTGGAGCCGTTTCCGAGATTCAGAATATATACCAGATTAACTCATTTTGAATATCAAAGTTTTTTTTAGTAAAATAATATAAAGTGTTATTGTATACATTGATGTAAAATACAGTAGTGGCCATTTCTATAGGGCTACTAAAAAATGTCCCCTGATTTCTTTGAAAAGAAAGATCAGCGTATATATGTAGTTGCTGAAATACAATGCAATGTTTATTGTTTGTTTAATAAGAAATAAATAATATTTTGTTGAAAAAATGTGCAGATTCTATATTATAGAAAAAAATTATATCTAAAATTTACGTCATCGCTCGTCATCTGTATTTAATATTTACAAGTTATTCTTTGTCTTTGATTATATTTTAATTAAATGACATTAATATTAATAAATTGATTGTTTAAAATGGTTTGAAGCAAATCATCATTCTCCTGCCTTTATCCCACTCTAAGTGGGGTCGGCGCAACATGTAATAAACATATTGGCACATGATTTTGCTACGTATTTTATGACCAGTCCCGTGCTTGACGTCAACTTCTTCTTCTCCTTCTTCTTCAACCGATGGACGTCCACTGCTGGACAAAGGCTTCTTCATGGGATCTCCAGAACACACGATTTTGTGCCGCTTGTATCCAGCGGCTCCCCGCGACCCTTTTGAGGTCGTCTGTCCATCTAGTAGGGGGTCTTCCAACACTGCGCTTTCCGGTGCGGGGTCGCCATTCCAACACTTTGAGACCCCAACGTCCATCGGTTCTCCGCACTATGTGCCCCGCCCATCGCCACTTCATCGCCACACCTTGGTCAGAAATGAGGGTACTCATTTCTGACCAAGGTGTCATAAAAGGCGACTAAGGCAAGTCAAACCACTGTGCGGTATCCGGCTGTGTAAAAAATACTACCCTCATTTCTTACCAAGGTGTCGTAAAAGGCGACTAAGGTAAGTCGACCCGCCGTGTGGTATCCGGTCGAGTAGAATAGACCACCTTCATTTCTTATTTATTGTAATATGGCACATTTCAGGCTAACTTCCCTACTCTATGTACTAAATTGACACATCTCATTTAGTTTAATATCCCTTTCAATTTGTACCGGACACTGTGTTAAACATGTCAAATGGAGGGGGTAAACTATTCCGGCATTTAGTATTCGCTTTTACGTTTAAACTATAATAATATCTTAGACTTTCTTTAGTACGTCCCCTTGTTTACTTAAACCTAATTTCTTTACGGACAAACGAAACAGCTAATAAAATACCAGTTAAACAAAGCGTTAATTATGGACTTTCCAACAAGCTGAACATCGCCGAAGTTGGTAATTGTAATCAAATTCGCTGTTGTCGCCAACCCAGTATGCAAATCCGGTAACTCCCCGTCTTAAATAGAAGTGGTGAATTTAATTTTTCGTTTGTGGCAACATTTATTGTGTTTTTAATTAGGAACTGAAGAACTTGCTGACTCGGCGTAAATTAAAAGCGTGTTTTTATAGCTAAAATTCTTCCGTCTGGAGGCGCTACAGTCGCATCTAAAATAACAAATATACCCTAACATGATATGCAATGGCCCTGACTGGCCCGTTGGCACAGTGGGTAGTGCATGCCTTTAGCTCCGCTGGTCGCGGGTTCGATTCCCGCCGAGGGCCAACATTTTCTATAAAATGAATTTGTTGTTCTTTGAGCCTGGGTGTATATTTGAATTTAAGTATGTATTTAAAATACATATAAGTATATATTCACCAGTTGTCTGTCTACCATAACACAAGTATTAAGTTACTTACTTAATTTAAAAAAAATCAAATAAACGCTTATTTAATCAATCTTTAATATTTAAATGAGTTAATTTTGTATGTATATATATTTTGGGAATCTCGGAAACGGCTCCAACGATTTTCCTGAAATTCAGCACGCCATGTTTTGGGCGAGAAAAAATTATCTAGCTAGGTTTAAAAATAAATCGTTTTATCTGTTATTGGACATTTAAAAAAAATTCAAATTTACATTGTACATATAAAAACACTATTATTGCCATTAAATATCAAGTCAGCGTAGCTTATTTGGGGAACGGGTGGTCACAAGAAATGAAAATACTTAGGATCGAGCCCCACCTACCCTATTACTATAATTTTTTTCAGTTTCTTTTTTTTTAGTAAAAATTACCGAGCAACCAGGTACTTTATTTAAAAAACACGTCCTCACCCTCTTGCCATTATCCCAGACTATGTGGGGTCGGCACAACATGTTATAAACATGTTGTCTCATGATTTGGTTACGTATTTTACGACCCGCCGCCTGCCTGACGATAACTTACTTAAGTCGCGTTTTACGACACCTCGGTAAGTAACGAGGGTAGTCTATTCTACTCAGCTGGATACCATACAGTCGACTTATCTGCATTTTGTGTGACTTGTTCTGCATGTATAAGATATGTGAATGTTGCCTGCTTCATACACTTAGCAAAACATAGATTCTCTTAACAAACGCAGATTATAGCAAAATAATTCTATTCTAATTTCTATATTTTGCACTAGTAGTATGTCCAGCCCGCTCCGCCCTGCCTAATTTATTCATTAATTACAGTTACCTATATGAAAATGCTCCGATCGCCACCAAATAACAGTATCATTTGCTGAGTCATTTTAAAGATGGTCTGACAATTTCATTAAAATTGGTCCAGCCGTTTCGGAGTCAAACAAACATTGTATATTAGGAATATATATATATATATATATATATATATATATATATATATATATATATATATATATATATATATATATATATATATATATATATATATATATATATATATATATATATTAAGAAGGCGAAGTATCCCACCTGTGGGATAGTAACAGGCCGTTACTTTACGAACGATATTATAACTTGATTAGACGAAATCCTCTAAAAGCATAGTAGTACATAGTATAGAACTTTTTAACTTAAAATTGTCATATATTTTGTATTTGTTGACCGATTGAAATAAGGCTAAGTGTAAGGTTTCCAAGATTAGCGGGAACAAACGCACAGAGATTTGACATTTCAACGATTTTATTATATGTATAGAATAGAAGACAGATAGAAGATATAGATAGATAGATAGATATTGATAGATTTGAATTTACAGCGTACGCTATATAGCATATTAAGTAAAATATTTCTCGTATGCGCGACGCTCATGCATTTCTGCCCATTCACGCATGAGAGCTAAATTAAAATTTCACCCGAAGTAATTAAATCTGGTTACAGTGACTGCGAATTGCTGTAATAAAATTGCGCGCAAATATTGTCCCCATCTCGCTCACTCACGTTTACAACGGGTTAGTTGGAAAAGGACAAACGCCGCTACTTTAATATGATAATCGGAAAATTCGGAACATTTGTGTGAAAAGGCAGCACTCGACTCGATTTCGCAGCGTTGAATAAATGATAAGGTGTCATTGTTACATGTCAGTAATTTATATTTAGAACGAGATAGAAACTGATTTTGAAGCTTCTGTTACCGCACGAGTAATATGAGGCTAAGGAATACGTCACATCTAGTGATTTATAATAATGCTTAAACAATATTTATATCATAAGTGCTAGTTATGACTTATCTTTAATATTTAAATGAGTTAATCTTATCGTTGCCTATACTGATTCCTCGCAAAGTCCTACTCCTAGGGTGTTACTGAAAATCAGAGTTATGGCGAGATCCAGTAAACGAATAAAATAAAATAAAATATAAATACTCTTTAAAGATAACTCTTTTGACGTGAGCCGAAAAACTTGGAATCTAAATACTTCTGTAAATACAGATTTGACTTGATTTTGACACATTGTAAATAAAAATTAGTTCCATAGGTTTATTCTAGATGGCGTTTGGAATGTTATCGTATTTAATTCCTCCTGAATTTAATTCCTGTTGAATTAACAGGATTTATACAGCCTGTATGTTACCCCGGTATATAAGGAATATTTATGCCAAATTTCATCGATATTGGTTCAGCGGATTGGCCGTGAAAACCGACAGACAGACAGACAGACAGACTTTCACATTTATAATATTAGTAAGTATTATACCCTTATTAATTACTTTTAGTTATGTAGTTAGTTAGATTAGTCCATAAATATATTATTTATGCATATGTATATCTATGGACTAATACATTTTTTGTAATAGTAATGGTTTTAATTTGTATTGTATTTGTTTTTTTTTTTCTACTTTTTGTTTGTATTAATTAAGTGGTGTTAAAAATAAAGAGAATAAATAAATAAATAAGTAAAAAAATATGTATATGTAAATATATAAAATCAAATGTCATCTCTTTAGTTATTTAATACAAAAAACCAAGCAAAGAAGGGGTTTGAAAATCATCTATAAAATATCCGAGCTTGCCATAGCGAAAGAGTCTTGCTGTAAAGTTTAACTAGAACGGTTATTATAATGTTACGCTGCTGGATCGTGACATCATTGTACGAGTATTAAACACCCACGTGTCTTAAGTCACGTTACAACATGTTTGAGGGAGTTCTGTTGCTGAGGTTAAGCCGAGCTAGTGTTTAGTATTGGACCTCGCGTTTCTTCCTCTTTTACACATCTAAATTATTCTAACATCACGTTTACAACCAGGAAATAGTTTAAAATAGCACCGATTTGCAGTAAAGATTGCAATAACAGTATGTCCTATTATTTCTTGCTATGTATCTGTTCTAAAAGCTATGTATTTGTTTCTCTGTTATTTGGAAGAGGAATATTCTGCAAGTCAGATGAGATAGGTTGAACGTATAAATGGTTTTGAGTTCCTATAGTTGATACCAGCCGTCTGTACTAAATCAGATTTCAAAAAGTTGTTAGATACTTTTACATCTTAGCGTAGAATAATCGATCTTGCTAGGTTTCATTCAGTCAGTCTTCTTAACCCTGTTTTCAGGCACTTAAAAATGCTAAAAGTAGAATAAAATTCCAATGATATTTTAGCTGTTATTTGTAAATTGTAATAGCTTAATGGTAAACGGGTAGAGTATATATATCCAAATATCGGATCGAGCCCCACACACCCATTTATCTTTTCATTTTTTTCAAGTTTCATCTTTTTTATATCTTTTTATACATGACCGATGATGTACTGGCAAAGCTAAACTTGATTGCGGAATTTTCTTCTATATATATATATATATATATATATATATATATATATATATATATATATATATAATAGAATCTTATACCCAAAACCCACTAAAACAGAGAACATCCAATTAAAGTCGAGGTAATATAAACTATTGTTAATAATTTAGTCTAAATTCAATTAAAAATTAATAATAAAAAAAATACGAATGCGTTTAGAGAATCACGCCGGGCACCAACACTTTCACTACAAAATGCAACGACAGAACGATTCTACCACCAGTTTGGAACACTAATCTACTTGAGAAGAACTGGCAAGAAACTCAGTAGTTAGCAATCTTTTCATTATATCAACCTCAATTATTTGAGGTTAGATTCTAATAACACGAAATAAAAAAGAGATCCACCAAACACGTCTAACTCCTACGAATTCCGAACGCCAAATGAGAGCAGAGCGAATGACGTAAGCTGTTGTCTTATATAGATTGTCACAGCTTAGAAATCTGGATTCCTAACACTATGATAAATTATACAAATTGAGACGTGTCACAAAACACAAACCCAAAAAGGCGTAACATTAAAATAATCACTACTTACGCGAGAACAATCTCTAAAGGCCCTTTCAAGCAAACAGTCCTTTATGGCGGCTGAACAAAAAATGTGGATTGAAACCTCGTGACACAATGCCGGATGCGACCTGACATCATCAGGGAATGGGGCTGCGAAATAATAAGGCTTGGAGCTGCCGTAGGTTGTAAGCGGTAGCGAGTCGCTATTCGAAAATAATAAATTCAAACAGAAATTAAATAACAAATATTTTTTGATTCACTAACAAACTCAGTCATCAAATTAAAAATAGAATAAAAATATAAAAAATAAATCAAATAGAAAAAAATAAAATAAAAGAGTTACACACAAAGATGAGAATTATGAATTTTTTTTTCGCTTTCATATTTATGAATTACCCGAAGAAAACTAACTAATGTGGAGCAAATAATATGCTGAAATCATTCTCCTGCCCTTATCCCACTCTAAATGGGCATGTTATACGCATTTTTCCACATAATATTTTACGACCGGCCGCTTGCCTGACGTCAACTTACCTTATTCGTATTTTACAACACTTTGTTACGAAATTAGGGTGGTCTATTCTACTCAGCTGGATATGCGGCGTTTCTATGTTTTTGAGGTATTTTTTCTAATTTTTATTTTAATTAGACACTAATATTTCCAGCTCGCTTTGCAGGGCCTAATTCAAAAATATACTAGTATGAATTACATTAATAAAATTTTCCGATCGCCACCAAGCTTTACAGGTTTATCAGGGTCAATGGTTATCTGAAAATTTAATTGAAATAATTTCAGCCATTTCGTAGTCTATAAAGAACATACAGACAAACATTCACTTTCATACATATAGACGAAGATGTCGCATGTAAGTCCTCTCTTATACTCGCGATATCCTATGACTTATGCCACACCCCATCAGTTATGCCGGGTCGCCTTTGTCTAGGTACAGTGTTTGCTCCCGTTTCTAAAATTAAAACTATGTGGACTGGAATGCTGAGCTCGTAATATTTCGTTTGCCCGAATATGCTCCTTTTGAAAATAATATAAGCAGGTATCGCTCTTTCGTCCATTATGTAAGCCGTATTGTAAGACGGAGGAAATGTTTGAAGATTTAAACATGAATACATATTTATCCGGCTCTGAGGACCAATTTCACAGACGATTCCGACTTTATTTGTTTAGCCATTCGTTAGGTGAATGGTGAATAAATAATGTTTTTATATATAACTAGCTGTTTCACCCGTGTGGAAATCTGTGTGTGACAAAGTTTTTCCCGCGTTATATTTCAGTCAATTTACATAAAACTGTAACATACTATTTACTTAAACCTTCATCAAAAATTGCGCTATTTTTTGGTAAAAACTGTACAAAAATCCGTTTAGTAGATTTTGAGAAAATCGATCACATACAAATTTTGAGGACATTGTTTTATAATAAGTATAAATAATTCATTGAACTAACTTTCAAAAATAAATGTATTGGAGTTGTCTACATTCATGAATTGATGAATTCCAAAATAACTCTTTATTTCAAATTGAAGAGTGGAATAGACCGGCCTCATTTCTTACCGAGGCGACGTAAAGGCGACTTAGGTAAGTTGACGTAAGGCGGCCTGTCATAAAAAATCTAGCCAAATCATCTAACATGTTAAAAACATGTTGTGCTGTACCCACTTAGAGTGGGATAAGCAGGAGATGAATTATTGAAAATTTTAACATAAAAGTAGTTATTGTAAGTTAACCTTAATAGATAGAGACATATCATCGCGGCCTTTTTTCGGACGGACTTTTTAAAAAAGAAGGTCAGATATGTTTTAATTTAATCGCTTACATTAAAAATAGATATTGACTTCAAAAATGAGCCTTAAAATTTTATACAAATAAATATATTTGTTCACAAATTATTTTATACTTGAGTACTTAGTTTTCCATGACAATGAAATATTAATAATTTCTACCTGACCCAATAATGTCTCACTTAATGAGACCTTTACAACTGTCAGTACATTTTCAGTATAAACTAGACATTAAGTTTCAAATAGACCGTATTTCTCTTGTAGTATGAACCTTGAAAATATAATTACGAGGTTCGATATTACCAGCCGAAACACGCCCATTATTGTCTAAAATATTGAAGACAGTGGTAAAATACCCTTAATTATTTCTGTTTTCAAAGGAAATAATAATTTTAATATTTAAATGAGTTAATCTTTTATATTGTATCTTCGCCCGCGTGCAAATCAGAGTATTTCATTTAAATTATGTAAAGTGTAGTTATTGTGAGATAACCATAATAGAGAGAGACATGCTGTTGCGGACTTTTTTGCAGTATTTTTGTAGATCCACAATTTTCTAGTACATTATTTTAGTGTAATGCTGCTGGTTTCGCTGCGCATGCGACTTAAGCTCCAGGTAAGTTTTTATATAACTGCGCGACGTTTTTAACACAACTGACATAAAACCGTAATATACTATTAACTTAAACCTTCTGGAAGAATTTTCTTTTAGTAAAAATCTTTAAAAAAACCCGTTCATTATGGTGTACGGTCCTTGATCTCTATAAATCGTGCTTTTATTTCAAAATATAAAATATTTTCCTTGGCTAAAATACTTCACTGAATTAATTAATTAGTTTTTGTTATTTTCTTTTGTGTTATCCGGCTAATTAGAATAGAACCGCCCTTATTTCATACCGAGGTGTCGCAAAAGGCGACTAAAGTAAATGGACGTCAGGCAGGCGGCCGGTCGTAAAATACCTGGCCAAATCATGTGACCACATGCTTAAACATGTTGTGCTGACCCCACTTATAGTGGGGAAGGAATAGGGAAGGGCAGGAGAATGATGATGTTTTTGTTATTTTAGTTCCCTGTCTCTCTTTACGTATGTCCAAACCTTGACTGGAATAAGAAAGCTCAACGCATTAAGTCCGCCTTTTTTTTTAGGTACAATTAAGTTTATAAAAAAGCTCTCTCACAAAAGCTGATGGGGCAGTACCGTGCCAAAAGTTTCTCCACTTCCAGCAGCCGAATGGCCGATTCAATATTTTATGCCCAATTAGCGAACGTCACGTCTTCACTGAGAACTTGTTCAAGGAGTCCGAAAAGTCATATAACTTTTCACTCTACAGTTCTTTCAGCGTATTTTGCATAATTTCATATATTATTTAAGTGGGAACTTTGCTCTGGTTTGCATAATCTTATACGCTCCCAAAGAATACTAATTTAGAAGAACTTGGATGGGCCAGTGAGTTTTACGTTTCTATATTTCTACTGTTACTGTTTTTTTTTAAATGAAATATTTAAATTTGTCCAAGGTGCCGTGTGGTAGACTGAGTGGAATAGACCACCCTCATTTCCTAACGAGGTGTCATAAAAGGCGACTAAGGTAAGTTAACTCGCTGAGTTTTTTTTACGTTTATTTGTTCAATATAAATTTAACAATCTAGTTTTTTTTATACATAAGACTCGTTATAAAAATCTGTAAGGTTTAAACATTCCCCGCAGAATTTATGTGTCTTATTTATATACAGAATACTAAAGTGTCCCTAAATAATATAACTAATATAAATAATATATACTTGACCATATGTTTACATTTTTTGTTTTTCATTAACTTATTTACTTTAAAGTCTGTAATTTTATTGAGAATATCAGGCAACATATATTCCCATGTTCTTTTAACATAGTTGTTTTTGGTTTGAGGCAACCTGTACCTCGGTTAATTTACTAATTGCCTCAATCCGCTTAGTCTTAAATTTTGTTCTAGTAAATTTTTATTATTGTATCCGAGTGGTATTCGGCTGAGTAGAATAGACCACCCTATTTCATATCAAGGTGTCGTAAAAGGTGACTAAGGTCGTCAACGAAAAAAAATCATCGTAAAATACCTAGCCAAATCACATCACAGCACTTAGAGTGGGATAAGTCCAAGAAAATGATGATTTAAATTTGTCACAGACTAATTTAAGTTTTACATAGAATGGCGTTATTCTTAAAGTACGATTTTCTTATGACTTACTGTTAAGTAAAAAGAATAACACTAATCAATAGTTAGTAGCATCGCAATATTCTATTCGTACGCAAAAATATCCATATGTACAAGACCAAATTCGACGTATATCATAGACATACGAGAGGTCACAAAAAGCTTATGATACCTGTGTCGCGACTTAGCAGAGTTAGCAACTCTCGGTCTCAGTATTCGCTTCTACATTAAAATTCCTCAATCCCTACTAGACCAGTCTACAGAAAGGTTTAAGTTAAGTATAAGAGATGTACTTATACGTAAAGCATATTAAAAAATTGAAGATTATTTGGATGATAAGAAAGCCTCGATTTGAAAATCCTTTCAGCTTCATACAGGACTGCGGTTTAATAATGTAAAATTAAAAATGTTTAAAAGACTGACAGCTGAGTTTCTATCCGAGTTGTAGCTTCATTAATCATATTGATCCTTGACAATTCAAAAGTGCTTGAAAGAGCTTAAAGATTATTTTGATTTTATTAAGTGTTTAAATTTAATTAAGACTTAGGTAATGTTCAAGCATGTATTTGCAATATATCCAAAACTATTTACGTGAATACACTTTTGCGCACTAAATTTCGCTAAGCCCTCACAAATAGCACCTGTACAAAGCGGTACAATATTCAAGCCGAACACGGTTCCACCATTATCCCTTCAGTGTCTGGCGAAATATACCTATCGCTACCAAATTATTCAAGACGAAATTAAGTAGGGTTAATGTTACGAGAAATACGCTGCTTTGAAACGCTACGAAATACCTTGAGAATTTTTTTTAGCAAAAAGAATCATTTAAGCCCCACGTCATCTATCAGCTATTCTGAACTTAATTATTAACCACGAACAATTTTTTTAATAAGATTCTCGCGGCTTTATTTTTGGAGGCAAAATAAATGGTGGGGGTTGAACTAATCAGTATATACACAAGTTACAATAAAACTAGTTTGCTGCAATGTAATGTAAGTGTATGAAGCAGGCAACAATCATATACATGCAAGTCACCACACTATGAACAAAATCGTAATGCAAAAAAATTATTACGACTTAGTTCGTTCATCTGATGATGCTTCGGTTTCAGGGCGAAACGATCGTAGAGATTGTGGAGGTGAGTGTGTGTAGTGCTTGTGTGGAGTGTAGGTGTTGGCGGCGTTTTGTGATGCGTGTGGTGACTTGTCCTATATATATATATATACTTTTTTTTCGGAATATCGGAAACGGCTCCAACGATTTTCCTTTTTATTAAAAAAAAAACATTTTATTCCTGTTTTTGGGCACTAAAAAATACTGAAATTTATATTGAATTGAATTTTTGCCATTAACTATCAAATAAGCGTTGCTTATTCGGGGAACGGGTGGTCGCGACAAATAAAAATACCTAGGATCGAGCCCCACTTACCCTATTATTATTTTTTTTTAAGTTTTTTTTTTATTTTTTAAAAAATTTCGGAGCAAGGCTCGGTCACCCAGATATAATATATTATAGCAAAACAATTTCATTGCACAAGAAGTTTGACTCATTTCCACTAATGCACCACAAGTGTACAAGTGTACAATATTGTAAATATCCGTACTTAACTATAGAAAATGTAAACTTACAGACGCATGTTAAATTATAACTGGATTAACCAATTATCATCAATAAGTATTCGTAAATGGGCCGAGTCAGTTAGCAGTTTTCTGAATTTTCTAACGAAGGTATGCCGTGTTAATGGATTTACATGCAGTTACTAACTTTATTAACAATGATTATTGCGATATATTATTATAAGTTAACTTTAAGGGATAGAGACATGCTGTCACGGGGATTTTTGTAGTATTTTTGTTGATCTACAATTTGTAGTATGTATCTTTAATATTAAAATGAGTTAATCTTGTATGTAAGTAAGTAACGGCCTGTTACTATCCCACTGCTGGGCATAGGCCTCCTCTCTCCATTTTTGGAGAGAAGGGTTGGAGCTAAGACCTACCACGCTGCTCCAATGCGGATTGGTAGGTTACACATATCCCTAGGATTCTCTCGAGATATGCAGGTTTCCTCACGATGTTTTCCTTCACCGAAAAGCGTGTGATAAATTGCAATTATCAATTAGACACATAAGTTTTACTAGAAAACTCATTGGTGCCTGCCCGGGGTTTGAACCCTAGACCTCCTCGAAAGAGGCGCACGGTGTTACCGCTGGGATACCACAGCTTATGTCTTGTATGTATATAAATATATTTATCTCGGAAACGGCTTCAACGATTTACCTAAAATTCGTCATTACAAAAAAATGACATTTAACCCTGTTTTAGGGCACAATTTTTTTTTTAATTCACTTTGAATACAAAACAATTTTTCGTTGTTAAATGTAAAGTCATGGTAGCACATTTGGGGAACGTGCGGTCTAGAGAGGTGAAAATACGTAGGATCGAGCCCCCACCTGCTCGATTATTTTTTTTAATTTTAGCTAGCATTGGATTATACTTTACTTACTATACCTTCCTTCTTACCTACTACCTACACTTTATAACTAACTATACCTATACTGTGTGTATAAGCTGTGGTAGCCCAGCGGTAACACCGCGCGCCTCTTTCGAGGAGGTCTAGGGTTCAAACCCCTGGCAGGCACCAATGAGTTTTCTAGTAAAGCTTATGTGTCTAATTGATAATTGCAATTTATCACACGCTTTTCGGTGAAGGAAAACATCGTGAGGAAACCTGCATATCTCTAGAGAATTCTGGGGATATGTGTAACCTACCAATCCGCATTGGAGCAGCGTGGTAGGTCTCAGCTCCAATCCTTCTCTCCAAAAACGGAGAGAAGAGGCGTATGCCCAGCAGTGGGATAGTAACAGGCCGGTACTTAGACTTAGATACCTATACTTTATTACTATACTAACGGTTATTATTTTTTCCTCAAGATATTCTGGTTGTCTGGAAGTGATTGCTATGTTGGTATAAGCCCACTCTTGATTATTGAACGTTAAGAGTACGCGTTTCATAATTAAGTTTTTGTTCTACGTCTAAGAGTATAAAAGAACAACAACTAATTTTTATTAAATAAAATAGGTGCTTGAAAATGTTTAGAACATGCGCCCCTGCAGTAAAAGGTCGTATCTCCCTGATCAGCCATCATTGATATATAAGTAAAGTAAGTAGCGGCCTGTTACTATCCCACTGCTGGGCATAGGCCTCTTCTCTCCGTTATTGGAGAGAAGGATTGGAGCTAAGACCTACCACGCTGCTCCAATGCGGATTGGTAGGTTTCACATATCTCCAGAATTCTCTAGAGATATGCAGGTTTCCTCACGATGTTTTCCTTCACCGAAAAGCGTGTGATAAATTGCAATTATCAATTAGAGACATAAATTTTAATAGAAAAACTCATTGGTGTCTGCCCGGGTTTGAACCCATGATCGTCTCTAGAGATTCACACGGTCGCACCGCTAGGCCATCACAGCTTTAACCATTGATATATAATATTAGTATTATTCAAAATTGCTTTAGCAACATTAAATCTGTTTACTTGTCGGAATATTGTTTACGAAAATAGAGTATACATTCATCTTACCAAAGATAATTAATTAATGCCAATCGCAGTGTATTTCGCGCCTTCATTTACGTACAAACAAAAGACCACTCCGGCCGTAGTCAATACAGATCACAACCATTGCGATGGAGGCTTTAGAAGTACAGCTTTAGTATAGAAAGTGAACAAGCGAGTTGTGTTTGGACACACCGCTTAGTAGTTAGTTCAACAAATTACTTATTTTTTTCTGTTTGCACCTAGTGCGGACGGCGCCTAATTGTGTGACAATAGTCTATGGACTTTTTCAAATTTAAAATCACGGTAAATAACGAACTACTTTTGACAGCTGCTAGAGAGGCAACAACTTGCTGCCGCAATTTTAACCAAATTGTATTAAACCTGTAATCATTCAAATAAAGGATATTAGAAGAATAGTCTTTTTCTACTATCATCGAATTTATGTTTGAAATATCGAACGTTTTCCATACACTTGTACATGAGAATTGTTTGTTTCTATGATAGGTACATATCGCATATATCTTTAATATTTAAATAATTTAGTTAATCTTGTATATATATATATATATATATATTTTCCGAATCTCGGAAACGGCTCCAACGATTTTCCTAAAATTCAGTATGTAGGAGGTTTTGGGGAGAAAAGTTTTTTATGTAAAAAAAATATTGTTTTATCCCTGTTTTTGGGCATTAAAAAACACTAACATTTATATTGAATTGAATTTTCGCAATTAACTGTCAAGTCGACCGAGCTTATTCGGGTATCGGGCAGCCTCGAGAAACGTGAATGCCAAGGATCGATCCCCAACTCAATAATTGTTTTTTTCTTTTTTAAAAGTTTTTTTTTTGTAAAAAATTACCGAGCGAAGCTCGGTCATCCAGATATTTGTATTAAAGTGACTTCACATAGTTTTTATAACAAACAAGGAAAGATTTAAATTTTGCCGTTTTCGTATTATTTTTACTGCTGCTCTCCTCCTATTCATCTTAGCATGATATTGTATAGCCTATAGCTTTCCTCGATAAATGGACTATCTTACACTGAAAGAATTTGTAAAATCGGTTCAGTAGTTCCTGAGATTAGCGTGTTCAAACAAACAAACTCTTCAGCTTTATATATTAGTATAGATTGAAAAGAAGGCGCCTACAAGACTCGTGTGTTAAAGAGGCCCATAATTCAAAAAGTAAGTTCACTGAAATAAGAATTGCAAGACATCTAACTTAATTAAACCTGACTTTGAATGCGGTAACTTTAATTCTAAGCATGTGATATAACTGAGAGACTTATAAAAGGAAAAATAAGAAGACAACAAAACTAGACATTTATTCAATCATTATTCGATTTATTCAAGTAAAATACAGACTAAAATAGAAATTAAATTGAATTAAACTTTATTTCATACTCAAAATAATTGCTACGAGTATATGTTGAATTTAACACAGGTGATGAAATTTATTATATAAGTTATAGCTGCACTCTTATTTAATAAAAGTTATGCCCTCATTATGTATGTATCGTGTAATGAATCAAAAATTATTTTACCACTGTTTAGTACTTCCATTTATTCGAAATTTCTACCATTCGATCAGGGGATTAATCGGCAACACAAGCCTCATCCCAATGACAGTTGCACTCAACGTCATTCGGTTACTGTCACTGCGCTTAAACGGTAACGGTCGAATTCTTTCTACTCGCACGACTCCGAGCTCCCTTGTTAATAGACATTTAACGTGAAAGAGAAGTGAAGTTAAGTGAAACAAGCCAAAATATAGTAAATGCACCTGTGGACATCAGCAGACGGGGCCCCGCAACGCGTGACTGTTCTGGATGCTGGTAAGTGTTTGCTTAATTACTCCCCTGAGAGATCGAAGGAACTAAATATTCACAACATCTACTCTTCGAGCCGGATATACCGCATTATATTTGGTTATTTTGATTTAACTTCGCGTATTTTAATTAATTTTGCAATAACATTTTCAAAATTAATTAGTTTTCGTCATATAAAGTTGTTGCTTAGCGCGGGTTCAACCGCCGGCCATCAAACTTTAGATTCAAATTACAAGCATTTAGCGTGTTATTTTACGATAATACCGATGTGTACAGTTTAATCTCGACGTGTACTTTCTAATTATATATAGATTTGTAGTTAAATACGCAAATTTGGTGAAATTACATTTCATCATTTTTTCGAATTGTAACGTAGGTAGGTTATTTAATCTTACGCTCGGGCTTCGGAGTCTCGGCATACGCCGGCGAATAAAATAAGGCTAGTCACATACTACGCTTTTATTATTTTTGTACAACGTACATAAAATATTTGTACTTAGTATTTTCGTACTAAGCTACGATATTAGGTTTAGGTATTACGTACCAAACCTATTTTCGCGGTAATTGTATTTTCGTACTTTACCCATCTAGCTGTTCATGTATTTTCGTACTGGACACATACTACATCATTGCATTTAACACAACGTGTTAAATATACATATATTTTTTTTGTGACTTTCCTTATATAGTTTTCCTTGAACATTTTTCTTTTAACGTTAACTTTTTACATTTAAATTTTAATTTGTATACATTTATATTTAATTTTATATAACGGTTACTTAGTGACAATGGAACTAGAACAATTAATTTTCGAACGTGATCTTGCCTTAAACAGTATGCAACGCATAGTAGATTGTTCTAATAATCCAACGGAGTTTCGTGTTCGTTCCAAGGAATTAAATGCGATTAAGAAAACATTCTTTCAAGTTCAAGCTAAAATAGAAAAACTTTCCGTTAAATTTGAAAATTTCTCCAAAGAAGAGCATTTAGCCATTCGCAATGAATTTGATTCTTTATACTTTCAAGTTCAAGTAACATTAGATACTATGAAGGAGACTCGTAAACAAAGTATCGCTAGTGTGTCGCCTGCCTGTGCCCTCGACGGCCACGCACACTGCAGCCGCTCGCAGCAACACATACGCCTGCCGCAGATATCATTACAAACGTTTGACGGTAAACTAACCGAATGGAATGCTTTCTATGCCTTGTATAAATCGCTCGTACACGATAATGAATCCTTAACAAATGTCAAACGGTTTCGTTATTTGTTGTTATTTTTAAAGGACGAACCTTATAATCTAATTAAATCGATACCGGTCACTGAATCGAATTACGAAAATGCCTTACAGGTTTTGATCAATCGTTACGAAAACAAAAGAATTATCTCGACAAAACATTTAGATAATATTTTTGATGTCGAACCGGTGAACGACAAAAACGTCGAACCTAGTTTGCGTCGTTTGCTTAATACCTATCATGAAAATATAACGGCATTAAATTCGTTAGGTTTTCCAGTTTCTAGCTGGAGTTTTATCCTTTTAAATATTTTGTTACGCAAAATAACGCCTAGTATACGGAGGCGTTTCGAATTATCTTTACGTTCGTCAAGTGAAGTTCCCGCCGTTAGCGAATTACTTGACTTTCTCGATAAAGAGTTATCGGCGTCCGAGGTCATGTCGGCGACCGCGCGCCCCGCGAGCGCGCTCGCTGCGGCGGTCCGGGCGGCGGCGGCTGGCTCGGCCGGCGGCTCGGCCGGCGCGCCTTCTGCGGTGATGTCATCACGCCACGCGCAGGCGGCGAGCCGCGCGTTATCTTTTACTCGCTCGCGCTCCGACGCACAATACACTGCGCCGCGCGCGTATAATTATTATACTTCGCCGCGTTCGACGCGATCTATGAGTGTTCATGCTACAACTGCGGTCGATTTACTTAATAAAATGAAATGCGCATACTGCAAGGATAATTCGCATCCATTATACAAATGTGACAACTTTCAAAGGCTAACTTTAAATGAGCGTAAACATTTTATTAAAGAAAATAAAATTTGTCACAATTGTCTGTTCATCGGTCACGATACTAAAGACTGTAAATCGCGCCACAGTTGTCGCGTTTGCGCTCAGCGGCATCACTCTTCATTACATGAAGATGTGCCCGTACAAAACGTCACGCTGACGTCGGAATATTTTTCTTCCCCCGAGTTACACTCGGCAGCGGAAATTTCAGCGCCCACTCCTTCATGCGGAGCTACGGGGCTCTCAAATAAACAGAACTGTACGGTTTTGCTTACTACCGCGTTAGTAAACGTCCGTCGCACGGATCACGGACCTTACTTTCCGCGTTCGGTGCGTGCCCTCATCGACCAGGGCTCGCAGGCCACGCTCATTACTGAGTCGTGTGTCCAACGCCTCGGCCTGCCGCGGTACCCCGCGCAGACGAGCACCACTGTTACGGGCATAGGTGATAGCAACGCGCAACCGCGTGGGTATGTATTGTGCGAGGTTACACCCCACAATAAGCCGGAACCTAAGCTGATCATCGAAGCTCTTATACTCTCAAAAATAACTAGTTACCTTCCGAATATACCGAAATCATTCGAACAAATTCCGCATCTTAAAGGCCTCACTTTGGCGGACCCAGAATTGCGTTCTGCGCGTCCCGTTGAGCTTCTTTTAGGGTCGGACTACAGTGATAGCATACTGCTGCACGACAACATCAAGGGCCCGCAGGGAACCCCTGTGGCTATCAACAGCATTTTTGGCTACCTATTGAACGGTAGAATATCTCATTCTATTCCTGGACAGATTTGCACTAATCTTAGTACTTGTCAATTAGACATCCAACTTCAAAGGTTCTGGGAACTAGAGTCAGTACCTGACACCACGCATCTTTCTAAAGATGAACTCCGCTGTGAGTCGATTTTCGTTCGTACACAGTTCGAAACACACAAACGCGATTTAAGCGGGAAAAATACGGTTTCCCTTCCCTTTAAAGAGAACGCTTCCCCTCTTGGCGAATCACGTGCTATTGCCCTCTCTCGTTTAAATAAACTGGAGGTCAGGTTGTCACGTGACCCTGCTTTACGAGTAGATTACAATAGGTGTCTCCAAGAGTACCTAGACTTGGGACACATGGAGCCTGTCACTGCTTCTGCGAACAGCGACACGCTTCCGTACTACATTCCTCATCACTGCGTGATCAAAAAATGTGCTGCTACCACTAAACTTAGGGTAGTTTTCGATGCCTCATGTAAGACGACATCGGGTCGTTCGCTGAACGACAACTTACTGACGGGTCAGAAACTACATCAGGACATTACCGATGTTCTTCTCAAATACAGATTACACAAGATAGTCTTCACTGCAGACATCAAAATGATGTATCGTTTCATTGATCTGTGTAAAGAGCATCGAGACTTCCAACGGATACTCTGGCGATTCTCTCCTCTTGATCCTGTGCAGGAATTTCGTTTATGCACAGTGACCTTCGGTGTTGCATCAGCACCATTTTTAGCTCTGCGGACACTTCGTCAGTTAGCGATTGACGAGGCCACTTCTTTTCCACGTGCTGCACAAGTGCTTCTCAACGAAGTATTCGTTGACGACATTGTTACTGGTGCCGATACCCTCGAAGATGCTGTAGCTCTGCAACGGCAGCTTACAAACATTTGTAAGGCGGGTACATTCGAACTCCGTAAATGGACCAGTAACAGTGCTGAGTTCTTAACTCATCTGAACAAGCCAGATTCACATGGCAACGATGCACTCATACTTTCGGCGCTAGACACAGATACTTCCGTGAAGGTCTTAGGGCTCAAATGGCATCCTAACCCTGCAGACCCAGTCTCACGGGGTGTGCTACCATCCCAGCTGAATCACCAACAGTGGTTGGTGGAGCGATTTTCTTCTTTGCCAAAAATGTCGCGCATAGTTTCAATTATCTTTCGATTTTACCACAAATGTCGAAAAACTAAAGCTTATCCGACAAGCTATGTTATGGTTCCAGAGATAAAGCATGCGCTCAATCGAATCATTCTCCTTGTTCAAGCTGAACATTTTTCAGAGGACCTTTCGCGTCTTAAGGATGATGATAGGTGTACCAAGCGTCTACAAAGGCTCAAGCCATTCCTGGATGATACGGGTTTACTCAGGGTCGGCGGCAGAATAAACTGTGCTAACGTCCCTTATGATGCCAAGCATCAAATTCTTTTACCCAAGAAGCATCACTTCACCAATCTACTTATAGATTTTTACCACACTACTAATATGCATATCGGTCCGCAAACTTTACAGTATACACTCGCTCAGAGGTACTGGATATTAAGCGCCCGCGATGCAGTGCGTATGCGAACACATCGCTGTGTCCCCTGCGCTCGCGCTCGTCCTATCGCGCCGCAGCCGGTAATGGCTCCGCTGCCTGCAGTTAGAGTCCGTTCTCTTCGTCCATTTCTGCACGTAGGGGTAGATTTCGCTGGACACTTCTATCTAAAATCAAGTCGTTTTAGAAATGCGAAAATATTCAAATCTTACGTGTGCGTTTTCGTGTGCATGTCAACGAAAGCAATCCATTTAGAGCTAGTACCCGACTTATCCACAGAATCATTTGTTAATACGTTACGGAGGTTCATATCCCGCCGCGGTTTATGTACCGATATTTATTCCGATTGTGGTCGCAATTTTGTCGGATGCGATCGTTATCTTTCTGAACTTTACTTGTTTCTACGAGACGAGTCAAATCAGTGTTATGTAAACAAAAAATTGTCTGATCTTTCCATTACATGGCATTTCAATCCTCCTTACGCTTCTCACTTTGGAGGAATTTTCGAAGCAGCGGTAAAGAGCATGAAAACTCACCTTTATCGCGTCATAGGTAAGCTTACACTTACACATGACGAATTTCAGACATTACTTTGTCAAATTGAGGCGGTTCTCAATTCTAGACCGCTCTGTACACTTAGTAGTGATCCCGGGGATCCACTACCACTTACGCCCGGTCATTTTCTCATCGGGGAACCATTAACCGCGCTACCGGAATTCGACTTATCGAATGATAACCCAAACCGCCTTGTTCGATGGCAGGTTATTCAGCAAGCTGTCCAACATTTTTGGAAACGCTGGAGTGTTGAATATCTCCACCAACTCCAACCACGCGGTAAATGGTTCCATGATACTCAAAATACAACCCTTAGCGAGGGTTCTGTAGTCGTGTTGGTCGACAACACGTTGCCGCCATTGCAATGGCGCTTAGCGCGCGTGCATCAGCTGCACCCCGGTGCCGACGGCGTTACTCGTGTCGTAACTGTACGCATCGGTAATACGTTCACCAAGCGACCTGTAGTTAAGGTTTGCCCTCTGCCTGTTCAGTAGGCAGTACTTTTTTTAGTATATTTTAGTTTTACTCGTAGTTTAGTTTAGATTCTTATAAAATAAAAGATTATTTTATGGCCGGCGGCATGTTTAGTACTTCCATTTATTCGAAATTTCTACCATTCGATCAGGGGATTAATCGGCAACACAAGCCTCATCCCAATGACAGTTGCACTCAACGTCATTCGGTTACTGTCACTGCGCTTAAACGGTAACGGTCGAATTCTTTCTACTCGCACGACTCCGAGCTCCCTTGTTAATAGACATTTAACGTGAAAGAGAAGTGAAGTTAAGTGAAACAAGCCAAAATATAGTAAATGCACCTGTGGACATCAGCAGACGGGGCCCCGCAACGCGTGACTGTTCTGGATGCTGGTAAGTGTTTGCTTAATTACTCCCCTGAGAGATCGAAGGAACTAAATATTCACAACAACCACAAAATTAAAAGAAATATCTTTTTTGAATACAGTATAAAAAGGCTAACTGAGACTATCTGAGACTGAGCAGTTCCGATAGAAAAATTACAATATACACAAATCAAAGAATACAATATTTTTTTCTGTGAAATGCGACAATTTAATGTTTTGAAGAATTTCCCATCCCGTTTTTTTTGGGACTATTTTGTTGTTCATAAAAATAGTAGCAAGTAAAGTAAGTAACGGCCTGTTACTATCCCACTGCTGGGCATAGGCCTCTTCTCTTCGTTTTTTTTTTTTTGGAGAGAAGGATTGGAGCTAAGATCTACCACGCTGCTCCAATGCGGATTGGTAGGTTACACATATCCCCAGAATTCTCTAGAGATATGCAGGTTTCCTCACAATGTTTTCCTTCACCGAAAAGCGTGTGATAAATTGCAATTATCAATTAGACACATAAGTTTTACTAGAAAACTCATTGGTGCCTGCCCGGGGTTTGAACCCTAGACCTCCTCGAAAGAGGCGCACGGTGATACCGTTGGACTACCACAGCTTCAGTTCATAAAAATATTTGCTTGAAAATCACAAGGTCTGTGTGTATATTAAAATTCTTTGAGAATCTGCTTGAGTGAATCGAGCGGTTTCAAAAGACGCTCTCAAAGTAGGTAGATTGAATTAAAACCTTCGATGAGGTTGCAAATATTATAATTTCGCGTTTCAATTTGAAATTTTCTTTTACCAAGTGCCTCTCTTCTAAATATAATAGATCTCCAAAGTATAATAGACGATATAACCAAAGGTTTCTAAATTATATTATATTAATTCAAAAATATGTTCGCAGACACAAGTCCACTGGTCGGGTCAACTTAAATATTCAAATACCCCATTATGAATTACTAGCTGTCGTTCCGACTTTACCCGCGTGGAAATCGGTTAATTTAATTAATGTTTTGAACATAAAATTAGCTTTTGTATGTTAACCATTTAGAGTTAAGGCTGAACTCTACGAGATTTATCAAAATAATGTACTAAGTATTTGTACACCTTGAAAAGGTCTACGATAACTCCGCTATGTAATATGTCTATCTCTTATGGATAACCTACAATAGCATTTTTTTTGTCATTTTTTTTTACGAAATATAATGCCTTATTTTCAAAGTTTATATAGACCAGAGTATACACTAAGTTATAAAACTTACTAACTTACTACATTAATATAATGGGGATTGTTATATTTATCTTTGTTGTTTTGTTTACTTCTGTATTATATTAGAGCAAAGTATAAAAGTTAAGATTTACCACGTTACTACTACGGGATTGTGTTTAACATAAATAGTTTATTATTGCTCGATACATATACCGCCTTGTGGTATCCGGCTGAGTAGAATAGACCACCCTCATTTCTTACCAAGGTGTCGTAAAGGGCGACTAAAGTAAGTTGACCCGCCGTGTGGTATCCGGCTGCGAAGAATACACCACCTTTATTTCTAACCGAGGTGTCGTAGCAGGTGACAGAGGTAAGTTAATTCACCGTGTGGTATCCGACTGACTAGAATAGACCACCTACATTTTTGAATGAGGTGTCTAGTCTAAAATACCTAGCCAAATCATTAAACAGCATGTTTATAACATTTTGCGCCGGCCCCACTTAGAGTGGGATAAGGGCAGGAGAAAGATATTGCCCGATATATATACAAAAAGATGGCAAAGCGAAGCGATTTTTCACAGTAATAGTGATATTTTTTAATTTTTGGTTTGAATTCATGTATAATTTAATTTCAAGTTAAAATTATCGGCTTATTACCGTCCCACTGTACCTTATGTGACAACATGTTTATATCATGTTGTGCCGTACCCCACTTAGAGTGGGATGAGGGCAGGAGAATGATGATGATTAAATTTTCAACCAGCAACCTCAGTTATGGAAACATGCATCATCTATGCCTCATTTTGGCTTTTTTTGGTACTAGAAGGATAAATGTACCCGCCAATATCGCCAATAGAAAGTGTTTTTTTTTACTTTTTACTACAATTAATTGTTAAATTTTATTTTAAGTTAAAACTAGCGGCCTATTGCTATCCCATTGCTGGGAGAAGGACTTCTTATTCCTACTGGTGTGAAGATATAATATTAGTAGGGATTGTTCTATCTCAATAAATTCCTAGGTACCTTATACCTTCTTTTGGGCCGTTCACGAAACAAGAACGGGTCGCTTATGTAAATTTAGTATTGTATTTACATAGAGGACTCACGATTTGGGGTAAATAGGAGATAAAGGGCATATTGTATTGAGATTCGATCGTTGGTTTTATTAGGTACAGCTTGGTGATAGTCTCGAATAAATAGATGTGTCATTGAACTTTGGGTTGTTCATAATGATATTGTAAATGACAAGATGTGATTTATAGAACTAGGCGTTACCTTGTGTAGGTACCAATACATATATATACTTACATATATGGCTCCAACGATGTTCATGAAATTCGGCATGTAGGGGGTTTTTCATATTCGATCTAGCTAGGTTTCTTTAAAAAAAAATGTCTTTTTAGCCCTGTTTTCGGGTAAATGCTAAAATTTACGTTGAATTCAAAATACAAATCATCATTTTCCTGTCCTTATCCCACTCTAAGCGGGGTCGGCACAACATGTTATAAACATGCTGTTACATGATTTGGCTGCGTTTTCACGACCGGCTGCCTGCCTGACGTCAACTTACCTCAGTCGTATTTTACGACGCCTCGGTAAGAAAGAGGGTGGTCTATTCTACTAAACCGGATACCACACGGTGGGTCAACTTACCTTAGTCGCCTTTTACGACACCTCGGTAAGAAATGAGGTTGGTCAATTCTACTCAGCCGGATCCCACACGGCGGGTCGACTTACCTTAGTCGCCTTTTACGACACCTCGGTAAGAAATGAGGGTGGCACTATTCTACTTAGCCGGATACCACACGGCTAGAATTCAAAATACAAATATCGTTGTCAAATGTAAAGACATGGTAGCTCATTAGGGGAAACAAGTGGTCTAGAGAGGTGAAAATACCAAATATCAAGCCCCACCTTGCCAACTATTTTTTTTATTTTTTTTTTCAATTTTATTTTCATTTTTTAATTTTTTTTTATCTTTTAAATAAATACCAAGCAAGGCGCGGTCATCCAGGTACTTATAAATCATTTGATTTTATCTTTTTAATTTGAGCAAAATAATTATATATTGCCGTTATAAAACAACCTAAAAATACAGGTTTGTAACCATATCTTTACAAATGAACCATTGAATTGAATTGAATTGAATTTGTATTAAGATTTTTTTTTCTCATGTAAAAATTTTAAACTCAGTGAATTTAAAGTGAATGCATTCTCGAATTGGATAAAACCCATTCCAGAGATTAGCGGAAAGCCACAACGGTTATATCAGTGCTTAAGGATCTCGTGGAATTGTCTGGAAGGAATCCAAAAAGTATTGCAAGAGGGGCAAAAAGTGTAGGCAATGGCAGAAACGAGCTAGCGCTGAACGCTCATTTGCTCGAAGCATACTAAAAGTGTTTACGTACTTAAGTACTATTCATTTTTGATAATATTATATTACAATATAATAATATTAGCTAGCTGTGCCTGCATGTAAATCAGTGTGTCATAATTTTTTTCCCAAATAAATTTTTTAATTGATATTTAGATTGAATTTAGACCGTTTACTTAGGGCACGCAATTTTGCCGTTTTCGCAATATTTTTTGCTACTCTTCTGTTCATATAAGCGTGATTTTATATAGTGTATAGCCTTTCTAAAATCGATCAAGTAGTTGCTGAGATTAGCGCGTGCAAATATACAAAATGTTCAACTTTATATGTATAATAGCAATCGCTAATTCTATAAATTACTAGCAATTGACAGCGGCACCGCCCGCGTGGAAATATTAGAACCGTAATATAACCATAAAAATGGTTTTCGTCTTTTGATAACCATAAAAATGGTTAAAGTGGGTTAACCTTAAAAGCTAGACCTATGCTGTCGTGGACTTTTATTTAGAGGGGAATAATTTTGTTATATATGATTTTTGAATAACTATAACTTTACTTAGCGCACGCAAGGAAAGCTTTAAATTTTGCCGTGTTTTTACTATTTTTTATTGCTGCTCCTCTCCTATTCATCTTAGCGTGATGTTATATAGCCTATACCTACAGCCTTCCTCGATAAATGGACTATCTTACACTACACAAAGAATTTTTCAAATCAGTACAGTAGTTCCTGAGAATAGCGCATTCAAATAATCAAACAAACTAACTTTTCAGCTATATTCATAAGTATAGATATTTATTAATGTGTAATTGTCTTATTTACATTGGATACTGTATTAAAACAAAATGTTCACAGATTAGCATTTCAAAATTCCTTTGAGACACGATTACATTCTAATAACCTGAGTATACACAAAACAGAGCACAAAATACAGCCCTAATCCGCACAAATAAGCACAACAATTCCCCTTTATTTACACCCACATTAACGGGCGGGCCTCGAGTGTTTTCCTATTTTCCTCAAAAATTCTGTACGTCGCGTTTGGGAAAATCAGTCTTGTTTACCAAACGTTCGATAAAACCCAATAAACATTGTACATTGCTTATTCGTAATTCATCAGATATGAGACTGCGATATCTTAAAAACGATTCAGCGTTGTATCCGGCTGATTAGAATGGACCACCCTCATTTTTTGCAGATGTCTTAAAAGGCTACGAAGATAAGATGACGTCAGGCAGGTATCCTGTCGTAAAATACCTAGCCGCCTTCTCACAATAACCAATTTTAATTTCAATTATAAACATTACTTTATTTACGCGGTAAAAATTTTGTGACGCACTGATTTTCACGAAGCACGGCTTGTACATACGTAAAAATAGTATTATAAAACAAAGTCTTCAAAAACTGTCTGTCTGTATGCGATTGATTTTCTTAAAAACAACTCACAGGATTTTTGACTAAAAGACAATGCAATTCTTGAGGAAGATTTAGGCTAATAATACATTCTATAGAACTGATTTTGATGAGGCTTTCATTGGCCGATACAAATTAGGATAGGCAAAATCTTTGTCACACTGATTTTCACACGGCTAATGCCACGGGCACAGCTAGTATAATATAAATTACTGGTTTAAAAAAGTCCTACCATGTGGTATCCGGCTGAGTAGAATAGACCACCCTTATTTCTTACCGAGATGTCTTAAAACACAACTAAGGTAAGCTAACATCAGGCAGGCGGCAGGTTGTAAAATACCTAGCCAAGTCAAATAACAACATGTTTAAAACCTGTTGTGCCGACCCAACTTAGAGTGGGATAAAGGTAGAAGAATGATGATGGTTCAAAAAAGGCACGATTGCTTGTTATTTATTTGCTGCTTTACAACATACTTAAGTGAGAAAAACCGAGTACAAAAGCTAGCAAATCATATAATAAACGATACATAAAACTTTTGCCTATAAACAAAGGGAACAATTCTTTTATATTCCCATTCGTATTAACGGGAAGACTCCAGAGTATTTTCCTATTTCAAAAATTCCTTTTGCACGCCTCCGCGGTAAAATCGGCCGTGTTTACCGCACTGTTTGCTATACGAGCGAATAAACAAGCAACTTTGGCACCCCAACATAACTTATTCCGGTTGAAACGCGTATTTTGTATTAAAGTTTCATCTCTTTGTGCTAAAATTTGCATGAATATTTGCAAATTTCATGACATAGCCATGAGCAATGAATTTTATAACCGAAAAGCTACATCGTTCAACAATGTTATTTATACCTATGTTTAACAATACCTAATTATGAATTACTAGCTTTTAGCCGCCACTTCGTTTGCGTGGACTATTGTCGCATGCTAGAATGGTAATACGCGTTACGCTGTGTGTTATCCGGCTGAATAGAATAGTACCACCCTTATTTCTTACCGAGGTGTCGTAAAAGGCCACTAAGGTAAGTCGACCCGCCGTGTGGTATCCGGCTGAGTAGAATAGACCAACCTCATTTCTTACCGAGGTGTCGTAAAAGGCGACTAAGGTAAGTTGACTCACCGTGTGGTATCCGGTTAAGTAGAATAGACCACCCTCTCTCTTACCGAGGTGTTGTAAAATACGACTGAGGTAAGTTGACGTCAGGCTGGCGGCCGGTCGTAAAAACGCAGCCAAATCATGTGACAGCATGTTTATAACATGTTGTGCCGACCTCGCCTAGAGTGGGATAAGGGCAGGGAGAATGAGAATGGTAATAGATAGCGCTTTTCAATGTTTTTTTAATTCTTATTGTTTTCTTTTTAATCTTTCAAGATTTCCTGGCGTCTTTGAAAGTTACATTATCCATATTAACTGTGTAACGTGACTGACATGTAATGGCAGCTGTACACTCTCGCTCGAGAACACTTGTTGTGTCTCGCCCGAGATGCCTCTGCCGGGATGAGAAAGCCTAGAGTGACCATGTACACTCTCGAAAGTGAACAGCGATGCACTCGCCGATTGAGCAAGGTGGTGCGAGTTCCTTTGGGCAAAAAAACCGACACAGAAGGAGCAAGTGACACACTCCGATACATACCAACGGCAGGCGAGAGCTACCCTGTAAACTCTCGCACTCGACATATCCGGAGCGAACATGTACACTCTCGAGATTGACCAGCGAAAACTGGCCGATTGTGCGAGGCGGTGAGAAACCCTTTGACTCGGGCACAAAAACAGACACAGAAGGAGCGGGCGAGACACCTCGAGACATAACGACTACCCTGAGAGCTACCCTATAAACTCTCGCACTCGGCATGTCTCAGGATGCCTCGTTGAGAGTGTACAGCCACCATAACAATCATAATTTTTTACATTTTCTTTGATTTCCAGAACTCGCCAAAAGTCAACTGATGCTTAGTTGACAGAACCATTATACCAATCTCAGTAATAACAAAGCAAATATTTGCTACGTCCTCGGTCATATTAGTTACAATATTGTTTTTCCTCGCTGTCGATAAAAAATAATCCGGATTAGGAATTATGCTGAGCTGACAATATATTATCTAAGATAAGGGTTGCCACCTTACTTTATATCATCATCCTCCTACCCTTATCCCACTCAAAGTGGAGTGTTATAAACATACTGTCACATGATTTGGCTGCGTTTTTACGACCGGCCGCCTGCCTGACGTCAACTTACCTTAGTCGTACCTTACGACACCTCGGTAAGAAAGAGGGTGGCCTATTTTACTAAACCCGATTCTACACGGTAGTCAACTTACCTTAGTCGCCTTTTACGACACCTCGGTAAGAAATGATGTTGGTCTATTCTGCTCAGTCGGATACCACACGGCTAACTTTATAATTTGCCACCTTACTTTATAATTTATCTTAACATTTAAATGTATTAATCTTGTATATTTATAACGATTTTCATGAAATTCAGCATGTAAGTGGCTTTAGGGGAAAAATCGATGAAGTTAGGTTTTATTTAAAAAAATTAAGTTTTATCCCTGTTTTCAGGCATTGAAAAAAAAAGAAAATGTAGAATTTAATGCAAATGATATTTTTGGCTTTCAAACGTAATGGTGTGATAGCCTAATGGTAACGGGGGACCAAAAATGTTCTAAACCTGGATTCGAGTCCCACAAGTCACCGCCGCTTTCCTTCTTTTTTTATTTGCATTTTTTTAATATTTTTTAAGAAATTACCTAGCCAAGGTTACCCTGGTACTAATCAATGTATTTAATACTAACCTGACATCTTCCATCAATGCACATATCGAGGCTGCCTGGTCTGCAGCGAGTACCATCTGATACTCTTGCAGCTAGCACCGCCACCACTACCCTTTCATCTTCGTCCAAGGATGCTGTCTGTAGGAGAGAAACCACTGATTAAGGCAAATGTTATTTTTCAGAAGTTATCCATATTGATATAAATCGAAGTATGTATATGTATTATATATATTATATGCCTTTTAGGCTCGGCTAAATACGGAAATATTGGTCCGGATAAACCGTTAAAACGTAACAGACATACAGACATTTCGCATTTATAATATCACTTTCCAATCATGCGTTGCTGTAGCTCAGTCTGGTTTTGAATTCCCTTCAAAACAAAACTAAACAGTTAAAAAAACATTATCCGATCGCCACCCAAACTTTAGAGGTGGGAATGCGGATGACCGCTGGGTCATTCTAAAAATTGTCTGTAATTTCATTAAAATAGGTCCAGCCGTTTCGGCGTCTATAAATTACATACAAACATTTCTTTTTATAATAGTATATTAGATTATGAACGTATAATATAAATACATGGCACAACCCTAATATGGTTAACATGCAGTAGCTCGTCGAAGCAATGCCTAAAATATAAAATTTTTATGTATATTTGACTGTCCCGTTAGCGCAGGTAGCAGCAACCGCTTTCAGCTCCGGAGGTTGCAAGTTCGATTCCCGCCGATGGCCATATTTTCCAAAAATAATTTGACGGTTCTTACACTTAGTCTTGTATTATGGACCTCCGCAAATCAACACCTAATTCTATAAGAGGCTGATACAGAAAGCCTACTATACTCTTGAAGATTATTTAGAAGATAAGAATGTGTGGATATAGCTCTCTTTGAGCCTGTACAAGACAGTAACGACATAATGTAAATAGTATTAAGAATTATATTTTTAAAAGAGCAACCGCCGAGTTTCTTGCTGGCTCTTCTCGGTAGGAACAGCTTTCCGAACCAGCAGTAGAGTTGACGATTCAAAAGCACTTGTTTAAAAGTTTATTTGAATAAAGAATATTTTGAATTTGAATTTGAATTTGAATATAAATTTTAATCATAGCCTTTTACTGACATTGTTTTTCAAGCTAAAACCCTATCTCACTTCAGTTCTTAAACTATACATACTAAATAGCACATCGAAACGTTGCGGACATAAAAGAAAGAAATTCGCATTTGTTACATTAATAAGTATTTTAATGAAAATATATTAAGTTCAAAGAACGCGAAGGTCGTCTTTATAGAATCGGCGTTTCTTTGATATTTGGCAAAATATTTAGATACTTATTTTCATTCGTGTTCGGCGAAATTTTTTAGACCGACCATTTCTAATAAAACTTTACATAACAACATCTTCCAAAGTAATTTATATACTCTGATTCTCTCTTGCGTTTAATTTTCGTAGTTCTATATTTGAGAAATCGTGATAAAGAGAAAGAATTTATAGAAGTATGCGTTACTTTGCGGAGATCCATGATACAAAAATAATAATAAAATTTGCTTTAATCCGCGATGAATTAAAATATAAATAATGCTAAATGTAGGATGGACAAAACCGTTATCATACCTGATACATGCAGGACCAAAAATGCAAAACAGGCTTTTTGTCGTGAGGTCTCTTCTGATGATGCTTTGTTTGCGGGGCGAAACAATTGTTGAGTTTGTGGTAGTGAACGTGTGTGCTTGTGTATTGTGGTGGCGGTGGTGGAGGTTTATGCATGTGTTTTGCCCAATCCTGCATGTATCAGCCACATTGTCATCTTTTTACATCTTGGGCTCAAAATTGTTCGAAAGTGTATCAGTTTCCTTTTCCAAGTTATACTTACTGGTTCAGGACTTTGTCCCGAATGCTGCGGCATTCCTCTGCAGGTGAGGGCGCAGGGTTCGTCGTCATCTCTATGAGCTCGCCAGTGGAAGAGCTCTCCACCGTAAGGAGTGTTATCGTGTGCGCTGCACTGCTGCTCCCGCCAGATGTCCTCTTCTAACAGAGAGACGTTCCCACGGCATGGCTATGGACGAAAACTTGTATTACTATCTTAAAGAGTTTTTGCCTGAGAGACATGAGAGGTATATAATTAGTTGTGCGTTACACCTCTACTTGATCTCCACTTGTACTTGTATCTCCATGTTATTTTTATAACAATTGACTCTTTCTAATTTTTAAAGGCCCTTAATCTTGACGAAAGTCAGTTATCCCAAGCTGGTCTTATTTAGCAGTCAAATAGATGTGACTCACAGTGTGCTGAAGCATTGATTAGCAGAGGGAAGGGCTTCTTATAGAGAGGCTCTGACCTGAGGGTGGTGCACTGTGAGGTTCAGAGTTGGTGCTAGCGGGGATGGGAGCAATTTTTACAACGAACCCTATCCCCGCCACCAGCAGCGGCGACGACCCATAAGGGATCTTTCCTGATAAAAAAAATATTCCATACTGTCGTAGCTAGATTATATCCTTCTGAGCTCTAAGTTATTTTTTTATTAGCTTTGCAGATAAGCAAGTAACACTTATATTTAAAAATTTTTAAGGCAAGTGGAATTTATGGCAATATTATCCTGCAAGGTTAAGTGTATCAAATACATAAAGTGAAGCCACAAAATCAGCTAAGCGAAAACACTGACAGCATTCTTGGGGCAATTCCACGGGAAAATGAGTAATTATAGCTTGTAAATAATTGATGATAGATATAACTTGTATATTTTCGTTGACAATAAAAAAAAACATTAAATTATGTCACTTGTATTATCCAATCATAGTTTATCAAATTCTATTCAGTAACAGAAAACAAGAAGATATTTTGCAGCAAACATTTTAGATTAAGAATACCTAGCGACATTTTCGGTCAACAGAATTTCAGTAAGCATGTACAAGAGAATTCAGGATCGAAAATAATTTCGATAGACAAATTTCTTTAAGTCTTCGTAATAAAATGGACAATGCGGTACAAAGTGTTTGAAATAATTTGAATCTATATGTATAATTATTATAAAACAAGGTCAAAAGCTGTCTGTCTGACTGATATCCTCGAAATCTTCTAATTCAAATTTACAATTAAAAATATTACGTTATTTACGCGGGAAAAACTTGATTATCCATGCGGGCGAAGCTGCAGCAGCACAGCTAGTATATTATACGTACGTTATTACATTACAATGATTAAAATAGTTATATGTACTCAAGTATTTCTGTAAGTAAATTAGTAACTATGCGTGGATATTAGTGTATTTAATTGAACTCTTGAAAAAAAATAATGAAAATATTATTTTGCTATAATCCGCTACAAATTATCGCGGATTATAGTAAAATAATATTTTCATGACTTTTCTGTAATGGACCTCCGCAAAGTAACGCCTAATTCTATAAATGAACTTTTGAAGATAAAAGTAGTTATTGTGAGTGAACTATAAGAGATAGAGACATGCTATTATGGACTTTTTTTAGATCTTTATTTCCTTACTACATTACTTTTAGTATCTCCGCTGGATTACGCAGCCCACGAAAATAAAGCTCCCAGCAGTGAATTTTTTTTAATAGCGCGGTAATTTGTATTGAGAGTCGCATATATAATATAATTAACATATAGTAATATAGTATTTATTTAAACCTTCCAAAAGGATTGCACCGCCTTGCAGTTAAAACCGCACAAAAATTCGTTTAGTAGATTTTGAGAAAATTTGTTACATACAGACAGCTTTTGGTGACTTTTAAATCAAATGAAATCAAAATAATCTTTATTCAAATAAGCTCTTTCAAGCACTTTTGAATTGTCAAGGATCAATATGTTTAATGAAGCTACGACTGGTTCGGAATGTTGTTTTTACCGAGAAGAACCAGAAAGAAACTCGGCGGTCAATCTTTAAAACATTTTCAATCTTCAACTTTAAGTTTAACTTTAAGTATAGAAATAGATTTAATTGATTTAAAAAACTTTGAATCGCACCGTTCATTTTATTAGCAGTACCTAGCGGAATTTGGGACAGAAAGCTTATGGTGACTATGTTTTACGATATGTATAGATTACAAAATCATCGAGTGAACAACAGGCATTAGGTTAATAATCGCCGATAATAACCAAATATTTTTACAATAACTTACGAAATTAAAAGCAAATGACAAAGAAATATTACATAACTGTCTAATATCTCGTAGAATCGACAAAATTATTAAATTCATTCGATTCCCGCACCGTCTAGTCGAATATTTCCAATAAAAGTCAAGCGGCTGGCATGTAAGCCTACGCTTAAACAAAGTGGCTTTGCGCGCGGAATGACAATAAGAATTGTTATTTGCCTCCACTTTATTGACTGCTGACGCTTTCAAATCTGATTGGCGCATGCTTTGTTTGTCTAAAGAGATTTCTTTGTTGGTCATATTGCTTGGAACGTTTTTCTCTAGCCTCTGTGTAACTACCTAATTTACGAAGATTTATAAATCAACAAAAATATAGTGGTGCTAAAAGCATCATATATCTTTAATATTAAATGAGTTAATCTTGTATGTATATTTATATATTTTCGGAATCTCGGACACGGCTCAAACGATTTTCCTGAAATTCAGCATGCAGCAGGTTTTGGGCAAGAATAATCGATCTAGTTAGGTTTTATTTAAAAAAAATGATTTTAACCTCTGTTTTTGGGCATTAAAAAAATATTAAAATTTACATTTAATATATATAACAAATTTACGCCGTGTGGTATCCGGCTGAATAGAATAGTACCACCCTCATTTCTTACCGAGGTGTCGTAAAAGGCGACTAAGGTAAGTTGATCCACCGTGTGGTATCCGGTTAAGTAAAATAGACCACCCTCTTTCTTATCGAGGAGTCGTAAAATACGACTAAGGTAAGTTGACGTCAGGCAGGCGGCCGGTCGTAAAATACGTAGCCAAATCATATGACAACATGTTTGTAACACGTTGTGCCGACCCCACTTAGAGTGAGATAAGGGCAGGAGGATGATGATATATAACAAATTTCTTATTCTTATTCTATATAGCTTTATAGAAATCCTGATAATTTTACAGGAATAAGATGACCAACCTATCAAGCAAAAACATTTCACAAGAACAAAGTTGCTGGTAAAACCTAGTACTTTATAAAGAGACATTATATTAACAAGGAAGAAGTGACAAAGGGATGTCAGCAGGGTAAAGTTATGAATATAACAGTATGATTCTCAATAAAACAAGTTCGAGCGAACTTGCCTAAGTTATATTGGACATGGCCTCAATTACATAGCAGCGTAATATTTAAGATAGAGCTGTTCGCTACTATATTTTATTGATGATTCCTTTTATTTTAATACAGTTTCCCATATATTAAAATGTTCCTCTATAGTATAGATATAATATAGATATAGAGTTTATATACTTATAGTTAGTATATAGATTTTCTACTACAAAAGTAAATAATGAAATTATTTATATAATCCGCCATAAAGTAAATAGAAAATATATATTAATATATTATCCGTTTTTATAACTTATACATGCAGTATTCATAAAAATACACGCACAAACCTCCACTACCATACACAAGCTATATATATTTTCTATTTACCCAGTCGCAGATTATAACAAAATAATTTTATTATTACTTTTAATTAATTACTTTGTATTATGTAACTTCGCAAAGTGACACCTAATCCTATAAATTAGTTTTTCTACTCTCTTTATTTGTCAATATCAATATTTGCGACAAACACAACGTATTGCAAAACGTAAATTATGCAAACATAATGTCATTTAAAAAATATTATAATTTCGCTATATTTTTAAGTCTCTCATAACGTACTTAAATATTAGTGCCTGGTTGACCGAGGCTTGCTCGGTAATTTGTCACAAAATAAAAATAAACTTAAAAAAAATGGGTAGGTAGGGCTCGATACTAGGTGTTTTCTAGAGACCACCCATTTCCCGAATAAACTTAGCGTAGTTTCTTCAGGAACTTGACAGTTTGTGTGCAAAAATTCAATTCAATATAAATTTTAGTATTTGTTTAATGCCCAAAAACAGGGATAAAACGATTTTTCTTTACATAAAACCTAGCTAGATCGAATTTTCTCCCCTAAAACCCCCTACATGCTGAATTTCAGGAAAATCGTTGAAGCCGTTTCCGAGATTCCGAATATATACATATACATACAAGACTAACTTATTTATTTATTAAAGATTTTAGCAAAGATTTTCCTTTTAATATAAAAGAAAAATTATTTACAAAAGTCTTCACACTACTGAAAGTTACGCGTGTAAATGGTCCCTAACGTTAATATTACATGAATTATTGTCTCGATACACTTCGGTGTAACAGACGCCGCAACTTCTGTAAAGGCTCACTATTAATCACAGGGCATTTCTGTTGGTTGAAAGCCAAGTTTGCACCTCGTTTGCGACCGACTATAACTTCAAATTTGTTTACTATTGATAGCGGGAACTTTAACATCGGTAAGGTAGGGCTTACGAATCGTTTTAGAACTTTAGACCTTTAGTCTGATAACTGGTTAGTAATTGGTTTACAGAACTACCTGGTAAAATATTGAATTACCTTAAAGTAAAGTAATTTAACCCGCTCCATCGCCGGAGTGACTCTGAGCTTTCTTATACGGGTGGATACATAGATGATTACTCATCATCCTCCTGCCCTTATCCAACTCTAAGTGGGGTCGGCACAACATGTTATAAACATGCTGTCACATGATTTGGCTGCGTTTTTACGACCGGTCGCCTGCCTGACGTCAACTTACATTAGTTGTATTTTACGACACCTCGGTAAGAAAGAGGGTGGTCAATTCTACTAAACCGGATACCCCACGGTGGGTCAACTTACCTTAGTCGTATTTTACGTCCCTACGGTAAGAAAGAGGGTGGTCTATTGTAGTAAACCAGATACCATACGGTAGGTCAACTTACCTTACCTTTTACGACAACACAGTAAGTTATGAGGTAGCTCTATTCCACTCAGCCGGATACCACACGGCGGACATAGATAATAAAAAAAACCTTAGTCGTCTTTTACGACACCTCGGTAAGAAATGAGGTTGATCTATTCTACTCAGCTGGATACCACACGGTGGAGACAGATGATTACTATACAATAAAAAATAGAGATGAAGCGTGTAAGCTTTTCATGGAAAGCTTAAAGCACTTCTAACTTGCCGTGGCGTCTCGACGCGAGATTAACCGGCATTATTGTTATCCTAGATGGACGCTTTGTACAAATATTGTATATACGCAAACCTGAAAACTAGTGGATGATTAAATTTCCCAGCAAATTGTTTGTCGGAGGAAAACGTTATATAAGATACTCCAAGTTCGAAAATTTCAGTTCCAGAAAATTCCGCTTGTCAAAGGAGCTTTTAGAAGTTTTCATTTATTTTAAAAGGGAAGTTGGTGATATTTTTTGATGAATTGAGAGTTTTTTTTATTGGTAATGTGCGATGATAGCCGAACGGAAAACGCCTTAGGGGCTATTTTTCTATCAAAAACTTATGTCTTATTGATCATCACTATCCTGCCCATATCGCGTTCTAAGTGAGATCGGCAGAACATGTTATAGACATGTCACATGATTTGGCTAGATATTTTACGACTTGCCGCCTGCCTGACCTCTGACTTACCTTAGTCGCCTTTTGCAACACGTCGTTAAGGAAAGAGGTTGGTCTATTCTACTCAGCCGGATGCCACACGGCGGGTCGTCTTACCTTAGTCGCCTTTTACGACTCCACGGTAAGAAATGAGGGTGGTACTATTCCATTCAGCCAGATACCACACGGCGTACATTCTTACAACTTTATCGTCTTAATAATCAACTTAATATTATATAATATTAATTTCACATATTCACCTACATACATACACAAGTTAAATAGAAGCTTTTGAAAAACATTTTGGTGTTCCACACACAGTTAACGAGTTCCAACTCATTTCGCAGTAGGAGGAGTTGTAAATCAAGGTTTAATAGCTGAAAATAGCCATTTACTGGTCCGGAGAAAATTAAATGTAAACGAAACTAAATAGGTTTTCCTTGGTTCATAAATAACTTTTACAACTATACGTTGATTCTGCTTTTACCTACACAAAATAACTTTACTGTCTTCTTCTTCTTCTTCTTCTTCAACCGATGGACGTCCACTGCTGGACATAGGCCTCTTCATGGGATCTCCAGAACACACGATTTTGTGCCGCTTGTATCCAGCGGCTCCCCGCGACCCTTTTGAGGTCGTCTGTCCATATAGTAGGAGGTCTTCCAACACTGCGCTTTCCGGTGCGGGGTCGCCATTCCAACACTTTGAGACCCCAACGCCCATCGGTTCTCCGCACTATGTGCCCCGCCCATCGCCACTTCAGCTTCGCGACCCGCTGAGCTATGTCGGTGACTCTGGTTCTTCTACGGATCTCCTCATTTCTGATTTGATCACGTAGAGAAACTCCGAGCATAGCTCGCTTCATCGCCCGCTGAGCGACTCTGAGCTTTCTTATGAGGCCCATAGTCAGCGACCAAGATTTAGAGCCATAGGTCATCACTGGCAACACGCACTTTACTCATATTGTTAATATTCGCGGGTTCGGTTCATGTGGCGGGTAACATATTCTTAAGAACAATTTATTGTGATTGTGCCTTTTCTGACGGTGTAGGGCGTCCAGCGTCTCGCTGGACCGACGACATCAGAAAGGTTGTTGGGACCAAGTGGTGGGATGTCTCGCGCAGACATGGGGAGGCCTATGTCCAGCAGTGGACTGCGATACGCTGATGGATGGATGGATGGATGGATAGATAATGCCTTTTCTGTACCTGATTTTATATCCATTTTGGCTTGCCCGCTAAGTAAAGGTGCAAGAAATATTTACAAATTGTGTAATGCTTATTTTAGATGTAGGAAATGAGCATTACACAATTTGTAACATCCTACGCCGTGTGGTATCCGGCTGAATAGAATAGTACCACCCTCATTTCTTACCGAGGTGTCGTAAAAGGCGACTAAGGTAAGTCGACCCGCCGTGTGGTATCCGGCTGAATAGAATAATACCACCCTCATTTCTTACCGAGGTGTCGTAAAAGGCGACTAAGGTAAGTTGACCCGCCGTGTGGTATCCGGCTGAGTAAAAAAGACCACCCTCTTTCTTACCGAGTTGTCGTAAAATACGACTAAGGTAAGTTGACGTCAGGCTGGCGGCCGGTCATAAAAACGCAGCCAAATCAAGTGACAGCATGTTTATGACATGTTGTGCCGACCCCACTTAGAGTGGGATAAGGGCAGGAGGATGATGAATAAGAATACCCGCGCGTTATCTGTACCTAGACTTTGTAAGAAGAAGACACTTTAAATGAATTTAGGAAAAAGTATTAAAATCTTGGAGATCTTAGTGACTTTAGGGAACACGGTTTTATTTGTATTTTTCTATATATTTTCTACACTTAGGTTAAGATTTGTATTGTTTTTTAGTTTTTTCGCTTTTAACTGTTTTTAATATGTAAGCTTCTTTTATGATAAATGCGGTGTTTACTTTTAAATAACTAATACATTTATAATGAAATTCTAGTAAATAAGAAATTGTAAATGCTTCAATGTATGTTTTTGTTAGTAAACCTTTTAAATAAATAAATGAATTAATGAATGAATGAATGAATGTACGAACGAATGAACGAATGAATGAAAAAATGGAAGAATGAATGAATAAATAAATAAATAATAGTAATAGCAAAACAACATATTAGCAATGTTCTTACCTGCATGTTGCATATCTTGTATCTCACAGGCTCTCCTCGACATCCCGCTGGTGAGGAACAGGTCCTCAGTTGTCGTGACACGCCACCATCGCATGTCCGGGAACAAAGTGACCACTCGCTCCATTGCGACCAACCTCCACGTTCCTGTACAAACAAAAATAAGAAACCTTTAGTAAATATTATAGAAGTAGTCGTTACTTTGCAGAATTTTATAGTACATTAGTTATCAAATGAAATCCAATATAATTGAACTAGACCTAATCAAAAAATTCACAATCGAATTGAGTCGAAATTAATCGAATATAACATGAAATAAATTTTTTCAAACACTTAAGAATCATCAAGGATCAGGGGGATTAATAAAGCTTGTAGCTTTATTAATATGTTTAATGAAGCTACAACTGGTTCGGAATGTTGCTCTTACCGAGAAGAACCAGTAAAAAACCAGGCAATCAATCTTTTACACATTTTTGGGATGTTTCTTCTACCGAGAAGGAGCAGTATTAAAACCGCCGGTCAATTATTTAAACATAACCAAGTTTGCAATCTATATTATTATTCTATACTAATATAAATATTAGTTAACTAAATTAGGCGGTCACCAAAAGACCTACTCGTTAAATGGTTTTAATTTTCGTTTGACTGTAAATGTTTTAGTTATACTAGATTTTTTATTACTCATTGTTTTTCTTAAACTTTTATTCTTTGTTTTTCAAATATGTATTTTGCGAGAAGTGTTTATATATATAGGATAGGATAGGATAGGATATAGGACAAACATCCATAGTAGTTAACGCGAAGTTCCAGGTACAATTAATTGTAAGTAAGTAAGTAAGTAGACCTGTGGTAGCCCAGCGGTAGCAACGTACAACTCTTTCGGGGAGGTCACGGGTTCAAACCCGGGCAGACACCAATGAGTTTTTCTGTTAAAACTTATGTGTCTAATTGATAATTGCAATTTATCACACGCTTTTCGGTGAAGGAAAAAATCGTGAGGAAACCTGCATATCTCTAGAAAATTCTAGAGATATGTGTAACCTACCAATCCGCATTGGAGCAGCGTGGTAGGTCTTAGCTCCAAACCTTCTCTCCAAAAACGGAGAGCGGAGGCCTATTCTCAGCAGTGGGATGGTAACAAGCCGCTACTTAAGTAACTAAGTAAGTAAGTAGCGGCCTGTTACTAGGAAAGGCCTCTTCTCTCCGTTCCTGGAGAGAAGGATTGGACGCTGCTCCAATGCGGATTGGTTGGTTTCACATATCTCCAGAATATTCTAGAGATATGCAGGTTTTCTCACGATGTTTACCTTCACTGAAAAGCGTGTGATAAACTGCAATTATCAATTACATACCTAAGCATGCCCGGGTTTGAACCCGTGACCTCCTCGAAAGATTAGCACGGTGTTACCGCTGGGCTATCACAGCTTATTACAATTAATAGTAACTAGAATAAATAATTATATCCTTATCTTTATAATATTAAACATTATCTTATCTAATTGTGGTTATGTTATTTTCGTCTACCCAAGGCAGGTTATCTCGTTAATATCAAACCGCAGTTTCAAATATCTGGATCTATTTCGCAACAATTTAGAGTCTCGATACGCCGGAGACCGCATCTTATAATCCGACCCGCCTCTGTACATTATATAAATTTACATATCGTGCTAGAAATACTTTATAACATACTAGCTTTTGCTCGGGACATCGTCTGCGCGAGATAAATAATGAGATTAAACGTGAAAAACAAGTGATAAAAAAAGATATAACGGTTTTCTTATGCACGATGTGTGAAAGTCATGTCAAATCTGTATTTTAACAAGTAGGTTCTAGATAACATTGTTTAGCTTAAGTCAAAAAAGGTAGCTTATATTTTTTTATATATTTTGGTTTCTGTTTACTGAATAAACTTAGATAAGTATATTCAGTCGTCTATTCTACTTAGCCGGATACCACCCGGAATATCGATTTCAAATAATATATATTTTTTTTATATATTTATTAATAATGTCGATGGATGTATGACTAGGGAGAGGCCGAAAAAAAGATGGATGGATTGCGTGAAAAATAAAATGCACGTTAAAGGAGTGGCACCAGAGTTGACGAATGATAGAGGAGAATGGAAGAAGAAGACATATTGTGCCAAACCCACTTAGAGTGGAATAAGGTTAAGAGAATGATAAAATGATGATGTTTATTTATAAATTGTCTGTCACCCATAACACAAGTATTAACTTACTATGGGGCATGGAAGACTGTTTGTAATTCAAAATAGTCAAATATATTTATTATTATTAAAGTGGTCGTTATTTTGAGAATAAACACTATATACACCCTTTAAAACTCGAAACCGCAAACTAATCTAGTTCTCCCTAATCTTAGTGAATCCGAGACATAATCTAGTATTAGAGACGTAACCTAGATCTTTGCAGTGTAAGGGAACACCCAGATAATACTACTATAGTTGGCGGACACCCAAGAGATGGCTTTTGTTGACAGTATTTAAGATTAGCGAAGGTAGAGATTATTTTGCTATAAACCGCGGTAAAGTAAATAGTAAATATTGTTAGAAATTAAGTCTAAATTCTATTTAAAATGAATCAATAAACGAATGCGTTTAGAGAATCACGCCGGGCACCTGTGCACCAACACTTTTCACTACAAAACCCAACGACAAAATGAATCTACCAGTTATTAACACCAATCCACTTGAGAAGAACTGCCAAGAAACTCAGTGGTCGCTCTTATCACTAATATTGATTATTTGAGGTTAGATTGTAACAATATTAAATACAAAAGAGGTCACTCAAACACGTCTACCTCCTACGAAGTCTCCTTCTTTAAGATTTTGCGCGTACATTTAGTATTTACTTTATCGCGGGTAAAATAATTTTATTATTACTTTAGTATTATGGTCGCGAATCTAAAGTGGCAATGGGCGGGGCGCATAGTGCGGAGAACCGATGGACGTTGGGGTCTCAAAGTGTTGGAACGGCGACCCCGCACCGGAAAGCGCAGTGTCGGAAGACCCCCTACTAGATGGACAGACGACCTCAAAAGGGTCGCCGCTGGATACAAGCGGCACAAAATCGTGTGTTCTGGAGATCCCATGAAGAGACCTATGTCCAGCAGTGGACGTTCATCGGTTGAAGAAGAAGATTATGGATCTCCGTAAAGACACGCTTAATTAAAGTTTTTTTTGGGCTCGGTCAATCAGGTACTTTAAATAATACCGTACATGTATGTGGCGTGTGTGGATATATGTTGTGCGTTTTAGTATCGTTGTATTGTGTATTTCAATAAAGAATATATTTGAATTTGAATTTAGAACATATTCTCTAAATTTCTATACGCATTTCCAATATGATTCCCATAAATCCTTTTTGGTCCTTATTCGATTCACAATATCAATCTGCGTTAAATCCACTTTACTATAAACTTATTTATGCTCTCCGATACCAATATTAAAGGCATTTTGATCACGTGCCGTTTTTACATATCGCCGGTCGGAATAACAATTATTCGCTAAGCTATATAGGGTTGATGGTTGTATGTACACTATATTTAACCCAATCACGTTGTGATAAGGTTTTTTTTTGTATAAATTCAAATGTAAACTTGTCTAACGTTCAATTAATCTTGACAGGACATAGATAACCTTCATTTTGAAGACTATTATCTGTTGTCAGGTTATTTTGCTACGCTGAAATATGTCAGAGTGTCTATTTATACCTATTCATCTTTCGCAGGTTTGGATTACGTAATTAGAAATATATATTACACGTAACATACTCATAAACACAATGTACATCATCCTCCTTTTTTTATACAGGAAAAACTCCTTATGGGTATCGCCGCCTGACGGGAACAGGCGGCGGTTATGTCGGAATCGCACCGACTAAAACGATCTGTGTGCTCCACCACGCTGCCGATGGCAAGGACAGGGTATCGTTGTACACATTGCCCCCATGCCCGCCGATTCCAGAGAATATCTCCTCCGGGTAGGGACCTCTCGAAAGAGAAGCCCCTCTTCGCTAACCGGAACATCGGGAGCACCAGATGCACCGGCCGCCTCCGGGACGTCTGGCTTACGTCCGATATACCCCGTCCCCCCCCGAGGTAGACATACCACCTCAAAAAAGGTCACGAGAATCCAACCAATCCAATGTGGTTTGGACATCCCGTGAAGAGACCTATGTTCAGACGTGGAGGTCCATCTATTGACAAAGAAGAAGAAAAGAAGTATACTTTAAATGTGACAAACCTATATTTATTATAAAACAAAGTCCCCCAAAGCTGGCTGTCTGTATTTGATCGAATTTTTCATAATCTACTGAACGGATTTTTGTACGGTTTTTACTAAAATATGGTACAATATTTCCGTAAGGTTTAAGTTAATAAAACTTTAACATTTTATGTAAATCTAGTTGAAGAGTAAAAAAACTTGCTTACTGGGAGCTGTAGTCGCCTGCGCCGCGTAAACCAGCAGAGATACACTTAAGGTGTACTAGATAATTGTATATTTACAAAAATATTACGTATTATTGCTTATTTCTGTAATAAAATTCCGCTTTCAATTTTAGCTTTGCCAATACAGCAATTAAAAACACTATTAATAAAAGGCTAATACAGAAAGCCTACTATACTACTGAGGAATACGATAAAAATGCCTGGACGTAGCTTCTTTTCAACTCTGTACAAGACAGTAATAACTTATGTAACTAGTAATAATATAAGAATTATATTTTTAAAAGAGCAACCTCCTAGGTTCTTGCTAGCTTTTCTTTTTTTAGGAACAGCTTTCCATACCAGCAGTAGAGTTGACAATTCAAAAGCACTCGTTTACAAGTTTATTTGAATAAAGAATATTTTGAATTTGAATTTGAATTCATGGTTAAGTCACAATAACTACTTTTGTTTTTTCTTGACACACTAATTTCCACGCGGACAAAGCTTCAAGCACAGCTAGAAAGCGCACAAACAATAGAAGTTTCGATATATTTCAACGGGTATGCAATGAGATATAAGCGTGATGTTAACCCTTGTTAGACGTATAAAGATAGTCAATTCCACCGACAAAAGCCACGTAATCCTGAGTGTAGCCAACACAAACAACCTGTCTCTGTATTATCATTGTCTCTAAACAAGGCCGTAATAAAAACACAGCTCAGGCGGGAATTTACAATCAAAACGAACGCCGTCAAAGGGTTGAAGAGTGGCCCAAGTGATGAGCGGCTTAAATGTATTTTTTAATAATTCCTGCCCACAACTTGAAAATAATTATTTTTCTATATTTTGACCTTTTCTTGGTTAACTTTTATTATAAACAAGTACCTGCGTGACCGAGCAATGGTCAGTAGTTTTTATTTAAATTAGAAAAAAATGAAAAAATATAATAAAAAAAGCAATAATGGGGTGGTAATAACATTAGCTTGATCCCAGATATTTTCACTTCTTTAGTCCGCCCGTTACCCACTGAGCTATCACAACCTTACAAATGACAGAAAATATATAGTTTAAATTCTATTCAACATTTTAGCATTTTTTGAGTTCCCAAAAACACGGAGGCGGATTCGGAATATATATGGATTCATCGTCATGGATTAATTGTGACGCGCATTAGTTTTTATTTTGCGGTTACTTCTTAGATATTAATTTAGAGTATATAGCGTTAGGGATAAAAATTTAAATTTAATTTAACGTAGAGAAATAATGCGAATTCCACACCTTCATATAAACCCTGCGTGGTTTTCGTAAAGTGTCTTTATATATGTTTATTTTATGTCTCATTGTATTGGACAATAATATTGGATAATAAATTCATCATCATCTTCCTGCCCTTATTCCACTCTAAGTGGGGTCAGTACAACATGTTATAAACATGCTGTCACATGATTTGGCTGCGTTTTTACGACCGGCCGCCTGCCTAACGTCAACTTACCTGAGTCGTATTTTACGACACCTCGGTAAGAAATGAGGTTGATCTATTCTACTCAGCCGGATACCACACGGCGGGTCGACTTACCTTAGTCGCCTTTTACGATACCTCGGTAAGAAATGAGGTTGGTCTATTCTACTCAGCCGGATACCACACGGCAGGTCGACTTACCTTAGTCGCCTTTTACGACACCTCGGTAAGAAATGATTGTGGTACTATTCTATTCAGCCGGATACCACACGACGTGGATAATAAATTAAAAAAAAAAAATAACGAGAAAGAGATTTGGATAAACTTACTAATATAAATTCCTCACTCTATGACCAAGGCTGCAGAAACTGGTTTGAACTAAATTTTTTTTTAATAAAAAAATCAAATTAAAAATTACCGCCGTCTCTTATCTTCTGGACCACAAGCGAACGGCATGATTCGAAACAGCGGTGGCATATGCAAATTCTGCAAGAGCTGCCTTCAATTTGTCAGTCCTGCCTGCCTATAAAGCCTTCTAATGCTGTGTTTTAATAAAAGCTTTAGTAGCACTTCATTATAGCTGGCCATTCAAAGCCTACTAGGATATTAAAAACCAGCTCATTAAAAAACCTTTACAGCTTAATTTTATTAAGAATGGAACATTGTATTATCCAGTCTGTGATATATCTTTAATATTTCAATGACTTAATCTTGTATATACATATATTTATTTTATATACGATTTTCCTGAATCTCAGCATGTAGGGGGTTTTGGGAGAGAAAAATCGATCTAGCAAGGGTTTATGTAAAAAAAAATCTCGATTTATACCTGTTTTTGGGCATTCAAAAATACTAAATCTATATTGAATACAAAACATTAATTGTGGCATAAACTGTCAAGTAATAGCGTAGCTTATTCGGGGAACGGGTAGTTTCGAGAAATGTAAATACCTAGGATCGATCCCCAACTACCTAATTATTATTATTGTTTTTTAAGTTTCTTTTTTTATTTTGTAAAAAATGGCTCGGTAACCAGTATAATACAGTGAAGAAACGACTTGTAGTAACAAGTCGTTTCTTCCCGCTGCTGGGCATAGGCCTCCTCTCTACGTTTTTGGTGAGGATGATTGAAGCTAAGACATACCACGCTGCTCCAATGCGGATTGGTAGGTTACACATATCCCTAGAATTCTATAGAGATATGCAGGTTTCCTCACAATATTTCCTTTAACGAACCTTGGTTGATAAATTAAATTGATATATGTGTTGGGATATGAAATATAAATATAAATAAATAATAATATAAATAATAAAGTTTGAAAGTCTGAAAGATGTGCCCATTACAGAAAAGATGAGAAGTGCGAGACTAAGTTGGTATGGTCATGTAATGAGGAGGGATGAAATACATGTGACCAAAAGAGTTTTAAATATGAATGTGGATAGATGTATGACTAGGGGGAGGCCGAAAAAAAGATGGATTGTTTAAAAAATGATATGCATATTAGTGTAGTAGTAAAGGAGTGGCACCAGAGTTGATGAATAATAGAGGAGAATGGAAATAGAAGATATATTGTACCGACCCTTCTTAGAGTGGGATAAGGGTAAGAGAATGATAACGAAAGTTTACATCAGACATCTGTCGTCATGGCTTACCTTTCCATGATGTGTGGTGTTGTCATGGTGGTTTTCTATCACTTCCGGAAACTCCGTAGATATGTCATGGCCATGTCTGTGGGCGCAGCGACCGGAAATCTGCAACAAAAATTACGGAAGTTAGTTTTTTTTACTATTACACATACGATGATCCGTTCCCAAAGTAAATACTCTTACTTATTACCAGAAATGAAACAGAAATCAATACATATTATAACCCAAAAACTGTCTGTCTGTATGGATAATTTTTTTTCAAAAACTACTGAAAGGATTTTTGTACGGTTTTTATAAAATAATTTTTGAGGAAGGTTTAATTTTTGAATCGAAATTATCATGAGTAGCATTTATAATTAATGTATAGAAACCAGTTACACTCACGTGTTCTTTTATCGGATGAGTCCAACTAGTTTCAAGCCCATACGGGGCTCTTTTTCATGAGCTCTTTACGCGGCGGGAACTCAAATTAACTCGTGTAGTAGTAAATAAGAGCCCCGTATGGGCTTGAAACTATTCGGGTCATCCGAAAAATAAAACGTGAGTATAGCCAGTTTCTATACATTAATTATTTAGGAAGGTAAAAGTGAATTGTACATTACGGTTTTATGTGAAGTGACTGAAATATTAAAAAACAATGTCCCCAATTTTTTAATCCCATTGATGAGACTTTCACATGGACATAGAGGAGGCTGTGGAGGCAACATATACCTACTTTGTATCCTGGAAGTCCCGCGGGGTCGGGAGTAACGCGGGAAAATAAATAAATAATAAATTTTATTTGTGACACATATTGCAATGCGAGTGAAGCTACGGGCACGGCTAGTGTAATATAAATCAATAATTTGATGTATTTTTAAAATAAGGTCGAAGCGAACGAAATTGAAAAAAAAGTATGCATAGTGTCTTTTCTGACGAAACTTATCACCATAGAAACAATATTCATGACGTGACCATGGTGACGGTTAAATTGATCAATATTTGAAAGTCCATGAAATAGAGTGCTACGTTTTAATAAAAGTTACGATAAAATCAAAATGGTAATTCTTCACGTCAAAAGAGGTGACGAAAGTCAATTTTTGTACGAAACAAGCGTTAATAAATCAGTAGACGAAGTCGTTAAAGATATAGTGGCTATATTTAACGGCAGGCTAAAGGTAATGAGGATTTGTTACGAAATGGAAGAATTACAAAAGCATGGGACGTGTCTACCTCCTGAAATGCAGGGATTAACTGAGGACCAGGTAACAATTGTGTATTAAAAGTAAATTAAGTTAAGCTTTGTAACGAATAAATTGACTACATAAGAATGCTCAGAGTCATTTAGCGAGCAATGGAACGATCTATGCTAGGAGTATCTATACGTGATCAAATCAGAAATGAGGAGATCCGTAGAAGAACCAAAGTCACCGACCAAGCTCAGCCTCTTGAAGCTGAAATGGCGATGGGTAAGGCACATTGTGCGGAGAACAAATGGGCGTTGGGTCTTATGGTGTCTTTTCCTCTTCCTGGCATCCTTTTCCTTTCCGTTATTACATTTACTATCGCTCTAGCTTATTTTGCCTGCTGTGTCGTGTTGAGTAGACGTATAATGTTGGTGCTCGTTTTGTGGGGAGCAACATGGAGCAATGGAAGAACAAAATCTAGAGCAACACGTTGCGATCAGATTTAGCGCCATATTAGGCGAAACAGCTTCGGAAACTTGTGCTAAAATTGTAAAAGGGCTCTTAATTGTGCTCAAGTATTTCGCTGATATAAAGAGTTTAAGGAGTATCTATTCGCCTTTTAAACAAGCCATATCAATTGATTTATAAATATTATACCCTCGTGTTTCAACTTATGATACAAATTCTTTTTTTCTTCTTTACATAGATAAAGGAATTGGAACTACTGTTTTTAACTTATGATAAAATATCTTCTTTTTCTATACATAGATAAAAGAATTAAAACTGGAAGATCCTTGGGCACAACGGTGCGCGCCAGCGGGCCATGTATTTGCTAAAGACGAGATGGGACGTCGTTGCGGTTTGGCACCGCCGCCTAATCTGCAAGAAGTGCTCAAGAAAGCAGCTGAAACAGCTAGAGAATACATCAGTAAGAAACACGTAAGGAATCTTGGTATCTTATCTTTGCTTTCTGAATTATACAACAGAGTTTTAAGAGCTTCTCGGAGTCATACTTCGAGAAAGCTGAGGTATATCCGAAACCACTTATAATAATGACTGGTACATATATTGAACATTCTTATTTTAAATACTAATATCTGGGTGACCGAGCGTTGCTCGGTAATTTTTTTCAAAATAAAAAAAAGAAACTTAAAAAAAATAATAAAAATAATATAGTTGGGGATCAATCCTAGGTATTTACATTTCTCGAGACTGTCCATTCCCCGAATATAGCTTATTCGAATTATCTTATCCGGAATTAGCTGAATTGACAGTTTATGGTAAAAATTCAATTCAAGCTAAAAGCTGAGATATAACGAAATGTTTGTTACATAAAACCTAGCTAGATCGATTTTTCTCTCCCATAACCACCTACACGCTGAATTTCAGGAAAATTGTTGGAGCCGATTCTGAGATTTCGAAAATATACATATATATACATACAAGATTAACTCATTTAAATATTAAATACTATAACAAAGTACCTTTGTAATAGTTTGTTTATTGAAAAAAAAACTTATGATCTTTGTGCTAAGCTGTTTAAGTATTTGTTCTGTAATTTTCTTTCTCCGTAAATTTAGGTTTTAAAGCCAAAATCAAGCATGCATACATTTAAATTCAGTTTAATCATCAATATTGGATACAAATGTACGCACACACCAAACTCACACATTCCACTCATTTATATCATACTCTCTCTCGTTCTCTCTCTCTCGCTCACACACACACCCTACACGCACAACCTCTCAATCTCTCTTTTTATTCATATTTTAGTTTTCTTATTATTATTTTCATATCATTGTTTTTGTTTATGTTTAAAGACTGCGGGTATAGTATTTGCTGCATTTTATATTATTGCAATGCAATCCTCAGAAAACGAGATTTTAATATCAAAATAAATATTGTTTATCGAGCTTTAATATATCTTTTTTTTCAATCCGAGTACAAAAAAAAATTAATGGCAGGTTATTTCAGAAATTCATTTCAGAGCTGACATCGAATCCAATTGCATTTATGGAGTTATTGAAATGTGTAGTAGATGACAAAATACACAGTCCAGATTATTTAAGCACGGGTAGTTCTTTACATTTCATTGAATATTCGAAATAACCAAATCAAATTGGGGAATATTAAAATACTGTTTTCAGATAAATTTGTATTGTATTTAAATGCTTCAAAAATGTATGAACAATGGAAAGCTTTTATTTAATTTAAGCTGTACTCACTTCATTCTCATCAACTTGGGTAAAATATCCTCAATTATACAAAAGCAATAAATATTGTTATAATCTGCGATACGACTAATATAAGTTGACGTCAGGCAGGCGGCCGGTTGTAAAAACGCAGCCAAATCATGTGACAGCATGTTTATAACATGTTGTGCCGACCCCACTTAGAGTGGGATAAGGGTAGGAAGATGATGAATCTGCGATAAAATAACAAAAAGCGTACTTTGTATTTGTCATAAAGTTTAACTCCTGATGATGCTTCGGTTGCGGGGCGAAACGATTGTTGAGTTTGTGATAGTGAACCTATGTAGTTTTTGTATATTATGGTGGCAGTGGTGGAGGTTTGTGCATGTATTTTTACGAAACCTGCATGTATCAGGTATGGAAAAGGATTGTCCGCTCTACATTAATCATTATATATATTTTCTATTTTACTTCATCGCGGATTATAGCAAAATAATCTTATTATTACTTTTGTATTATGGATCTCCGCAAAGTAAGGCCTACTTCTTTAAATTATTTGATTTGTTATATTATTGACCTAAATTTTTGAAGCAGGTTGTAAGTGAAACATGTTGTAACAACATGTCGTACAACTGCGACGTTAAACCGCATTCGCCACACGATCTTGCATTAACTCATCCAGTTGAACCAATAGAAAACTGTTTCTTCCTTCGTGTATTTTAAACGGGAAATTTCCTTCAATTATTTAACTGTTCGAACGGAAACTTGCGTTGTTATAAATCTTGCCAACTTTCATTTCGCACGATTCGGTTAGACTATGCAATTTCTTTGCGAAGTTATGCCTGGCGTTTGCCAAATATCTGACAAATATCGTTGATGTAATAAAACTTATTAGTAAAAAGTAACGATTTGTTATTATCCAACTGCTGGGCATTAGCCTCCTCTCTCTAATTTTTGTGAAGAGAAGGATTGAATGGATTTTCTTAACAAACTCAGATTATAGCAAAATGATTCTTTAACAACTTCTGTGCTGAGGAATATCGCAATATAACGCTGCTTCTATAAATGAAAAATAACATTATTTTTATATTGTCCTTTTATATCTTAATCACGCGTGATACATTAAAAATACCGTCTACTTAATTCAATTCTTAAAATACTTTTATTATATCAGTTCCATTAACTCTCAAACCAATGGGATCAAATGAAAATAATCTTTATTTAAATGAGCTCTTTCAAGTACTTTTGAATCGTCAAGGATCAATATAATCAATAAAGCTACAACTGGTTCGGAATGGTGCTTTTACCGAGAACACGCAGAAAGAAACTCGACGGTCAATCTTTTAAACATTTTCAATTTTACATTATTAATCCGCAGTCTTGTATGAAGCTGAAAGGATTTTCAAATCCAGGCATATTTATCATTCAAATGATCTTCAAATTTTTAATATACGTATAAGCATATCTCTTATTTAATTTTTGTATAATATAACAGCTAGCTTTTACCCGCAATTTCGTTCGCGTGGACTGTTGTCCCATGATAGGTTGATAATAGATGGCGCTTTTCAATGTCCTATTTCGGTAGAATCAGGATTTCTATAGCTCATATATTACCCCGGTATATACAGAATGATTGTGCCAAATTCCATCGATATTGGTTCAGCGGATTCACCGTGAAAGAGTAACAAACATACATCCATACTCAGAAACTTTCACATTTATAATATTGCCTCTATGTTACCCCCGTGTATAGAGAATAATTGTCCAAAATTCCATCAATATTGGTTCAACGGATTCGCCGTGAAAAAGTAACAAACTAGATCCATACTCACAAACTTTCGCATTTATAATATTAGTAGAATAATATTAATCTCAAACCTTAAGGTTTGGATGTTATAACATCCATCAGGAACAAATAAACAATAGCGTATATATCAGTGAACGCTGCACAATATACAATATTCTTGCAAGGAAATCCCTTATAGGTGGATCTACGCAAGTGCTTGACACAAAAAGACGTGTCGAAAGCCCTTGACGAGCTTCGAGGAGCTACTAAGATCGTCTTCCCCGCTGGGCTGCCCCCCCACGACCCTGTCCGAATGGAGCTAGACAATGTTGAGGACTTATCCGGGACTCAGGCGTCTAAGGAGGTCATTGATCCCTCTAGGGCGTGCCTCTGGGCTTGCGGGAAAAAGATTCTCAACAGCAACCGGTTGAGTGATCATCTTGGTAAGTTTTTTCTGTTATTCCGCTCATATGAGTATTGTTTAATGATTCATCTTGACTAAGTATATTTTTTTGGGTTTAAAATTAATTCAAATTCAATTTTTTTTTATTCAAATAAACTTGTTAACAAGTAATTTTGAATCGTCAATTCTAGTGCTGGTTCGGATACAGATTTTACAGATATTTAATTGCATCTACTGTAAATGTTATTGATCTTGGATCAATATATCTGAATATCATATGAAAATAGCGTAAGAAAATAGCGTTTTAACTATTATATCAAACTTGTGGTCCGATTACGCATTGCTGTGACTTAATCTCTTTTCAACAAGGACCAAGACTGGTACAAGACTATTATGCCTAATTGTATTTATTATTTAAAATTACATTTTAAAAGGGCAACCGCCGAGTTCCTTGCTGGCTCTTCTCGATAAGAACAGCTTTCCGAACCAGCAGTAGAGTTGACGATTCAACTCTACTGCTTCTTCAAAAGCACTTGTTTAAAAGTTTACCGGAATAAAGAATATTTTGAATTTGAATTTGAAGTTCGACTTTCCCTTGAAACAAAACTGTAATTGACAGTCCATTATTGCACTAAATGCAGTTTGAACTTTAAAGGATTACCCGCTGGGTCAATCTAAAGAATGTCTGCAAACTTCATTAAAATGGGTCTAGCCATTCGACTAGCCCTTCTCTTCTATATTTTTATAAGTGTATTGTAAGTGTGTTTTATATATATACTTTTTTATAAGTAACTAACTATGGTTTTTAGGTAATAATGACAAATCCAGAGTGACAGTCAAACTTTGCTCCTCATCTGAGGGTGCTCCGGGGAGAGAACCGATTCTATCTGAAGATGAGAGAAAGCAACTCATGCTCCAAGCTTACAGGAAACAAGAGGAGTGGAAGAAGTTGGAACAGGATGACGATGACAACTATCTGGATTCCAAGTGGGCTGACGGGCAGAATTTAAAACGAGAATTTCATGGCTTGAACAATATATCTTGGAAACCCACGATGCGAAAGTAAAGTTTTTTTGGTAACTGTATGAGGGAATACAGACACATGTCCGCAAAGTTTTGTAATAAATAATTTTTATAAAACTACAATATATAATGGAATACCTTTGCCTGTGGTTATCACCAGACTTTTAGAAAAAATAAAACTTTACTTAAACGTTTATTAAATCTTACTGCACCAAAGTTTGTAGCGTACCCACTGTTATATTCGTAAATATTTAAAATATGGTCCAAGACATAAAAAAACAACATTATTACATTAAACTTATGTCGTACATAAATTACATACTTTTTACATTAAATTTACGTCATAGCTTCAGGAATCGAGGAAATGCAGTTTTAGGTGTTCTATTATTATTGGATATATTATAGTAGGACGTATAAAAAGTAATGAATCAAAATATATTTGATCAATTTTCTGTTAAGTTTTTCTTTCCCTATAAATATATATATTTATAGGTAGCCATCCAGCCATCATTATAAACTTTCAAAATAATAAATGAACGCTGCATATTGTTTTGAAATTTAGATTTTTTTTAAATTTAGCAAGTAACAAATTCATAAAATTGCAAATTGAGACTATCAAGTGTGATGTGTACCAAAAAGTAAACTAAATTGTTTTTTATTTATGCTTGACAGTATTATAATAATTAGTATGAAATTAATTGCAATGAAAGGAGCAATAAAAAATAAGACAAAATCGTAATGCATTACGAGTGGTGACTTCTCCTGATTGTATAAGGTATGTGATTGTTGCTTACTTCATACACTTAGCATTACATAGATTCTCTTAACAAACGCGGATTGCAGCAAAATAATTCTAATATAACTTCTGTAGTATGGAATTCCGCAAAGTAACGTTTGCATCTATAAATCATTTAATATTATTATTACTATTTACTAAATCTTAAAAAAAGCAGGGTTTGATAAATTTGAGCTAATCTATACTAATATTATAAAGAGGAAAAATTTGTATGTATGTTTGTAATATTTTCACACAAATACTACTGGGACCGATTTCAAAAATTCTTTCACCATTAGAAAGCTGCATCTTAACTGAGCAACATAGGCTGTAATAAAAATGTAATAGGGTGTAAAAAATTAATCATAAAAATCTGTAATGGCATGCGCTGCGGAAACTATTGATGATATATTTAACAAAAATAAATGTATATTCCGACTTAGTAGACTTTCCATTGCCATGAGATCGGTATGTACGCGGGTGAAACCGCGGGATATTACTAGTGATTTGTTAAATCGATTATAACAAACGACAATATTTCGCCTTTATACTTATTCAATAAATAAAAAGCAATTTTCCCAAAGTCCACCCATTTACTCTTTCTCAACAACTCAATGACACATAATGTCAGACACAATGCTTTTTCATATTAATTACCAACTCTATGAAGAAGGTTGTATTAGAAATGCGTTGTAACACGATATGTACTGTATTTGTTGACGACTATACAAAATCTAGCATAGGGGGATTTAGCTTCTATATTATAATAACTCTGCATATGATTTTATTGAAGGAAACTTTAAATTGGTAGGAGGTAACTGAATCCGATGCATCCGATTATAACAACATTCAGCTTCAGATGATTCAAACAAAATGAAATATACACTGTTTATATTAATTTTTGCATCGATGCGCCGTAAAACAATAAGGCGATAGTAAATCGATGCATTCATTCCACTCGCCGGACGCGATTTATATGCGAAATATGCATCGTTAATTTAAATATTACTGAGTGATATTTAACGATAGTCTGGGGTGTGAGCAGGGAGCTGGTCTCAGTCTGCAGTATAAACTGCGCTTCTTTCTGTGCTGCACTGTTATCCATTGCGGTGAATATTGACAGTAGTTTGTCAATAAGTAGTTGTTTTAGTTTTAAAATAAACTCCTATGTATTATATCTTTTTTGCTGTTCACGAAAGAAAAACGGGGATTATTTTAGTGAATTCAAAATTAAGTTAATATTGCTCTAGCACTAGCCATATCTACGTTCCCAAAAATATAATTTGTTTTTTAACAATTGATTGCACTTATAATTGTAAAAAAGGTATGATTAGACTAATTAAAAAAGGGGTGGATAACCTATCTCTTAGGGGGTACGAAAAATAATGGTTGATTCTCAGACCTACTATAATATGCACTAATTTTATAAAAATCGGTAACATTGTGATACGAGAATTTTATATATAAGATTTATTAATATCAAAGTTTTAACAAGTTCCAATACCATACAATTTAGTTAGACTAAAAAACATGCTTTAGAGTATATCAAACTAAAAACTGAAAAATATTTTTAATACAGGTAGAATAAAAATAATGAGCAAAAATATTAATATTTTTCGTTAAGTTAACTGAGCTGTATACAATTTGGCGTAATTAACCGCAATTCAGTTTTGTTGTCATGCGAGTTGTTCATCCCCGACGCAATATTTAAGCAGTTAACCTCAATTTTAATATGAATAATATTTTCATAAGCTTCGCGCATTCTACATCGTCACTGAAACATTGAATTATAGATACTAGATGCGTCATGCGTCTACCTACCGCTTTGAAGTATGAAAACTTTTGTAACGTAAAATTTTGTACTCGTGGTGTTATCTATTTTGGCCTGACAAAACACACGCCATCTCTACACTGCACATTAGCCCCGACAGGTTAGCTTACCCACGACCTAGATAATAATAGTCGCTCGAGTCTCGATAAGAGACCGTCTCTGTGACAACCTACTAGAAAACGTATAGGACGCAAGTGAATACAAGGTCAGTAGATGCAACCGTGCCTTCGTTAGTATAGAATAATCGAGAGAGCCCAAATACGCACAAATGTCATATTGACGGTGACAATGTTTTTTTTATATTATTAATCTAATTATTTGACGCAAGTTGTATATAAATCATGTTGTAAAACGTTTTTATTGACAAGTTGAAAACTAGTAAGAAAATTTTAATTTTTTTTTATATGGAAGCGCATACCTGGAACATAATTTTTGAGTTTTTTACGCAGTGTCACCTGAACACTAAATTATTTGTCAGACCAAACTAATGATGAAAATTTTGAAAATATAAATGAAATTAAGATATATAAAATAGCACACTAATCATAGAGTCACGAAGGTCGTTAAGTTGAAAAATATCGATTAAATAAAAACTCCATATACAAAATAGTACACCAATCACACAATCACGGAGGTCGTTTATTTAAGCGACTGTAAAACAGTTATTTTTTTTCAAATTACACAATTTTCCTTATCTACATATAAACAACTGTCTCTTCCAGCGATTCGTGATCCACGTTCGTTTATTTGACGGTTTCATAATTACGTTCCTCATTAGCGGTGAAATGTATCCGGACACATCCGGGTGTAACCGCTTGTGGTTGATTACAGGTATTACTGTTGTAATCCCGTGATGAATGTAGCGTACGACGTGTAATACACGGAACGAGGTGAGGCTTACAAACGGATTACATGGAAACTTATATTTGCACTTATTTGTAATATACGATTAAGCATAATTTGAAACAAATTAACTCCTATATAATATAATATAAAACTCCTAATATAATAGTTTATAGAATTAAGCGTTATTTTACGGATATCCAAAACAAAAAATAATGAAAATATTATTTTTCTATAATCCGCAATAAAAGAAAATATATGTAAAGCTAATAACGCTAACGTAAATAAATATAATGCAAAATAATGTTCATCATCTTCTAAGTGCGGGCGGCACAACATGTTATAAACATGCTGCCACATGATTTGGCTGCGTTTATACGATCGGCCGCCTGCTTGACGTCAACTTACCTTAGTCGTATTTTACGACTCCTCGGTAAGAAATGAGGTTGGTCTATTCTACTCGGCCGGATACCACACGGCGGGTCGACTTACCTTAGTCGCCTTTTACGACATCTCTGTAAGAAATGAGGTTGGTCTATTTTATTCGGCCGGATACCACACTGGTAAGATATAAAAATTTATATATTCTGCTCTAATTCGTAAATAACCGAACTAAAAGATATAGCTAAATAATGTTGTTTATAACTTACGTTAAAGAAAATAAAGAAATTTGAATCATAAAATATTTAAAAGTGTGTTTAAAAAAATATTAGTATAGAATAAACTCACATTAAATGGTTGGACTCGCACACGTAAAATACTGTGTAAACAAAACCAACATTAACTTGCCTGCAAAATTCTTGCTCCATACGAGGACTGTGAAATTCCGACGTTGCATTTTCTCTCGCTAAATAATTATATTTATACACTGAACTAAAATTCGTGAATATTTTTAGTTTGTTTGTTTAATATGCTAGTGCTACATTGTGAAGTTGTTTTCTGTTGTTATTAAAAAATAACAACAGAAAACAACTTCACAATACTACAGATGGGATTAAATGCAACAACTTAAAAAAGTTGTTGCATTTAATCCCATCTGTAGTAAGTACTTGTTAATATGAAAGATTTTTGTTTTATTCTCACGCAAAAATAATAAATAATAAAATTTAAAATATTTTCCAAACCTGGATAATATGTAAATGTTTTTATTATGGTCTTTTTAATAAATGGCATAAAGGGAGTTATATGTTATGTAATTCTTTAAAGTATACTATCGTATAGTATTATATATAATCCTGCTGTCCATATCCCACTCTAAGTGGGGTCGGCACCACATGTTATAAACATGTTGTCACATTATTTCACTACGTATTTTACGACCGACCAGTTGTAGTTTCATTAATCTTATTTATCCTTAACGATTCAGAAGTGCTTAAAATAACCTATTTGAATAAAGATTTTTTATTTGTTCTGTTTTATTTGTATTCGAGTGGAGATTTGTAGTGTTTGTAATTTTGCGAATTCTTCAATCAAGATAGCACACTAGCATTTAGCTTTACATACATTATTTTTTATCGCGGATTATGGCAAAATAATTTTATTATTACTATATATCCACAGTGTAAAATATGCTTCATTCACATTTAATGTTCATCACTTTATACTCCCGGCTACTTCCACTTTAGAGAAGTTCCAAAGTGCGAAGTTAAAGAAAATTAAAACATAATAATTTCTTTTGCGCCATCCATTTAAACTTTCCGCAACGCTTGACAAGTTGCTGCTCTTTGCGTTTGTATTTTGGCAAAACTAGCCATTTTAGTGGGAATGTTTCAAACTTACTTTATATATTTTTTCTTTTATTATTTACTAGCAATTGCCAGCGACTTGGAAAGATTAAAACCGTTATACGAGGTGTGTTCAAAAAGTATCGCGAATTTTGTGTATTTTCAAAAACTATTTATTTATTCGTGATTATTTATTTTGTCCCCTTCAAAGTAGTCCCCCAGGGATATTATACACTTGTGCCAACGTTTTTTCCAATCTTCGAAGCACTTCAAAAAATCATTTTTTTGTATCTTGTTCAGCTCCTCCTTCGATGCCATCTTTATCTCGTCAGTCCTTTCATGGGCCTTTTGGATTTCGGGAACAAGAAAAAGTCACAGGGGGCCAGATCTGGGGAATAAGGTGGCTGCGGTATCATTAGTGTGTTGTTTTTGGCCAAGAAGTCGCGTACAAGCAGCGATGTGTGAGCAGGGGCGTTATCGTGGTCCATTTTTTTGAATAAGTAAAAATCGAAGACGAACCAAAACACGTGCAAGCAAAACAGCTGTCAACAATTAACTGAAAATTCAAATAGGCCAAACTTGTCAGCATAAGTGAGGGACAAATGTACCAACATAACGCTACAAAAAAACAAAATTCGAATATACGTAACCCGAGAAAATTCAAAATTCGCGATACTTTTTGAACACACCTCGTATATTATTTTGAAAACCATAAAAATGTTTAAAGTGGGTTAAGCTTAAGAGCTAGACATATAAAAAAGTAATGAGAATATTATGTTGATGTAATCCGCGATGAAAATTTTTATCGCAGATTATAGCAAAATAATATTCTCATTACTTTTGTATTATGGACCTCCGCAAAGTAACGCCTAATTCTATGAATTAGCTAGACATATTATGCTATCGCGGAGTTTTATTTAGAACTTTAAGAGGGGAACAATTTTGTAATATATGATTTTTTAATAACTCACCGTTTACTTAGCGTACGCAAGGAAAGCTTTTAATTTTGCCGTTTTGGAAATATTTTTCATTGCAGCTCCTCTCTCATTCATCTTCGTGATGTTATGTTCGTGCCTTCCTCGAAAAATGGACTATCTTACACTCAAAGACTTTTCGGACAGTAGTTCCTGATTAACGCGTTCAATCAAACAAACTCTTCAGCTTTATATATTAATATACAGATATAGATATAGATTTTTTATCGTGAAGGTTTTTAGAACAGTTACCGTTTCCTTCAGGGCTTATAATCTTCGGCGTGGATTATTACCTAATTTCTCTATAACACTAACCTAAAGAGCTCCGATTACTGAAGATTTCCCCTAAAAAGAGGTCATCACGATGATTTTCTTCATCGGAATATGCATGAAAGTAACAGCCTGTTACTATCCCACTGCTGGACATAGCCCTCCTCTCTGTGTTTTTTTGGAGAGAAGGATCGGAGCTAAGACCTACCACGCTGCTCCAACGCGGATTGGTAGGTTACGCATATCCTCAGAATCTTTTAGACATATGCAGACCATCTGGATGCTTGGCGATCCACCACAGTGCGTTTTTCAAATAATTTTATTCCGCCCACCACCATTTTATGGAACGATCTCCCTTTGGCAGTGTTTCCAGATCGGTACGACATAAGCACCTTCAAAAAACGTGTTTTCCACTTTTTCAAAGGACGGCAACGCACTCGCTCTGCGAGAGGTCGTGGGCGGCGGCACGTTTGCCATCCTATACCATATCTAAAATAAAAGATATTTTCCTTCACCAATAAGCGTGCGATACCAATGAATTGTACTGTTAAAACTCTGATAAATAAAATAAAAAAGTGTCCCATATATTTATTTATTTTATTTATTTAATTATTATCTTCCTACTATAATCCCACTTCCAGTGGGATAGCCGCACAACATGTTATATGATTTGGCTACGTTTTTTACTACCGGCGGCCTGCCTGACGTCAACTTACCTTAGTCGTATTAAACGACATCTCGGTAAGAAATGAAGGTAGTCTATACCACTCAGAAGGATACCAAACGGTAGGTAAACTAACCTTAGGCGGCTTTTACGACGCCTCGGTAAGAAATGCTGTCGGTCTATTTTACTCAGCCGGATACCATACGGTAGGTCAACTTACTTTCGTTGCGTTTTACGATACCTCGATGGAAAAAAGAGGGGTCTTTTATACTGAGCTTGATACCACACGTTAGGTCAACTTTCCTAAGTCGTATTTTGCGACACCTCGGTAAGGAATTAAGGGTCTATGCTACTCAGCCGGTCCATTATCGCCAACCCTGTTTGCTTACCTCAAAGCATAGATAATACACTATATAGGATACCTCAAACATTGGTCATTTACAGTGATAGTTCGTGACGCCCAAGCTTTTACCTAACTGACGTTGTCTGAGCCCTTTTTTAATTTTATTAACGGCTAACGACGAGAACTCTTAGCAAACTATTCCAAATTAAATATCAGGTAGATGCGGTAAATTCGATTCAGCGAATACTAATTATATCACAGTAAGTGAGGGTACGTGATGGAAGCTTCGTGCCAAGGCGGCGTGGAGCGTTCACTTGGGACAGTCACTTGTGCGACTTTAACGAGCCAAAAATTTATGCTTATAATATCAATAAATCATTTATATTACAACAACAATAAGATAGAATATAATGAAATAACAAAGTTACATATTGTATATTTGGCATATATTTAGTTGACTTGACATTGAGATTTGTATATTTTCATATTCTGATAAATAGTGAAAATGAAACTAAAAATTTAATTTTAAACAGTCATATTTATCGTATTAGAATTAATGTAGTAATCAGATATTATGTACTTATATAACCTACTTGATATACAAAGATATATATTCCTTTAAATGTACTCAATAAATCAGAAAATATCATCCTCTTGCCCTTATCCAACTTTAAGTGGGGTCAGCACAACAGTTTATAAACATGTTGTCACATAATTTGACGTCAACTTACTTTAGTCGTATTTTACGACACCTCGGTAAGAAAGAAGGTGGTCTATTCTACTCAACCGGATGCCACACGGTGTATCAACTTACCTCAGTTGCCTTTTACCTCACCTCGGTAACAAATGAGTGAGGCCTATTCTCAGTCGGATACCACACGGCTTTAATAAATCAGAAATTATTTTCTAAAAAAACAATCACTTTTTTAACAACTTATCAATTAACCGCACAAATTACGGCTACGTCAAATAGTGCAACCACTTTCCTCTCCATATCTCTCCTCTCCGCGCCGCACCGTACGTCACCGCATGTCACCACACCTCGCCACAGCTACACGTCTATATCCTATGAAATGAGGGTGGTCTATACTCAGCCGGATACCACACGGCGCTAACTAAGAATATTTATGACATAACAATAAAAATACTATTTTCTATGACGATTATATATAACGAATATCATATATTATGACATAATCCATCCATCTAAGGCACAGGTGTTAAGTTAATGTGGTATTTTCCGGTGGAAATGTTTTCCATGTTGTCATCAATCTAGCGTGGGACTACTCTAATAATTATGAAAGTAATTTACTAAATAGACTTACTAATTCGTCGTTATTAAATTAAGGTGACCCTTGGCTTTCTAAGTTTGAGCCATTATACTGAATCACAAATGACTACGATTTTACAAAAATGACTTTAGTATAAAATCTTGTTATCTATATAATATATAAAATTTATCTACCGATACAAAATAAACCTTATGACACTGTTAAGCTATACTTTAACATAATATAAGTGTGGGTTTTAGTTACATATATTACAGAGGTGCGGTGAGGAGAGTTGCGGAGAGGAGAGTGGTAGTACTATTTGACGTAGGCGTGATTCGTGCGTGGAATTGGCAAGTTGTTAAAAAATAATTAATTAATTGACTTTTGAATTCGCTTCTTATTTATTGAATAAAAGCTTGAAAATTGATTTAATTGTAATTGTAATAATATAATTATAATTTCAATGCTGTGATAGGTCAGCGGTGAGACCGTGTGACTTTCTAAAGAAGACCATGGATTCCAACCTCGAGCAGGCACCAATGAGTTTTTCGATTAAAACTTATGTGTCTAATTGACATTTGCTATTTATCACACGCTTTTTAGTGAAGGAAAACACTGTGAGCAAACCTGCATATCTCTAGAGAATTCTAGTGTTGCCAACAAATCCGGTATTGGAGCAGCGTGGTAGGACTTAGCGCCAATTCTTCTCTCCAAAACCCAAGAAAGAGGCCTTTGCCCATCAGTGAGATAGTAACAGGCCGTTACTTTACTTAATTTTAGACTTGCTTAGGTACTTTTTGGTAAAGAAGCGGCCTGTTACTATCCTACTGCTGAAAATAGGCCTCTTCTCTCCGTTTTTGAAGAGAAAGATTGGAGCTAAGATCTACCACGCTGCGGATTAGTAGGTAACACATATCTCCAGAATTCTCTAGAGATATTTAGGTTTCCTCACGATGTTTGCCTTCGCCGAAAAGCGTGTGATAAATTGCAAATATAAATTAGACACAAAAGTTTTAACTGAAAAACCGGGTTTGAACCCGTTACCTCGTCGAAAGTGTCGCACGGTGTTACCGCTGGGCTACAACACAGCATGTCGTACGTACGTACTTTTATATAGAGATCAAATCAAGCCAAGTTACTTGCACAGTTAAACGCAGCATTATATCGGTTATTGGAATCACGTGCGCTTTGCTGACTTCAGATTCTTCTTACCCCAGATATTAGTGATTCACCGCGACCCGACGCGGACAATATTAAAAGCCGATCTATAAACGAAATACAATTATAAAACCTCAAGAAATAGTTTTATTTTAATTTAAAGTAGATTACAAAAGTAATAATAACATTATTTTGCTATAACCCGCGAATGGCGTCAGGCAGGTGGTCAGTCGACAAAAGTAAGCTTAAAACAAAATATCATAGTTTATTTTATTAAATTTTTAACTTTGTACATACTTTAATTAAACTTAGCTTTTAACCAACTACACAAATCACGATATTCTATTTCCGATCCCGACATACTTTTCTAATAAACCTTCATTTCCATATTCCACTTAAGTAAAAAACGAGTGTATGGATAGCTGGTGCTAATGAAGTAAAAATGCTTGTCAGTAACAAATTTATCCATCATTCTTCCAGTAATTTTGGGAATATAACAATATTTGGATACCCATTGCGTGAACACAAGAAGGCTTTCATTTGAGCGCATTATATACAAAATTGGCGCTCACCCCTGACCTGACAACATAATGATATGCCCTGATACATCAGTCGAATGACGGAGTCAATGAATATGGATGGGGGCATTATCAAAAATATCTATACCGGCTACCTGTTTTATTTATTTTGAAAGAATTTTTATTAAAGCATATCTTAAAAGGTAAAAATATACTTTATTCAAGTAAACGTGTAAACAAGTTCTTTGAACGTATTTGTCGTTTCTCGACGGGAATTGAACACGTTCAATTTATTTATTTATTTATTTATTTATTTATTAGGAAGCCAACGTGATATACAATATGGTTTATTTAAAACTTATATAAATTTCTAAATTACCTATAGTTTTCTATTATATATCCCACTTAAAGGCTAACTCAGCATGCATAATTAAATAAAAAGCTAAATAACGTTCTGCTCACTAAATACAAAAAAAAAATAGTAAAAGAAAGAAGAAAAAAAGAGTTATTACAATAAATAAAATAAAAAACAAACTAGTCTACTTTAACAATTAAAATATGGGGGAAATATTAAAAATAAAAACAGTAATATTAAAAACATTATTGAACATTAAACATAGAAAAATATATTATTATGAAGTACATAAGTATTTCAATTATACCAATATATAATTTTTGCGACACCTCGGTAAGAAAGAAGGTGGTCTATTCTACTCAACCGGATACGACATGGTGGGTCAACTTACCTTAGTCGCTCTTTTACGTTTACTCGGTAAGAAATGAGGGTGGTCTATTCTACCCAGCCAGATACCTACATATTTTCTTTTTGCTTTATCGCGAATTATAGAAAAATAATACCATTATTACTTTTGTATTATGGATCAGGATAAAAGCACACGTTTACTGTAACGAAATCAATAACCATTTCCTCCCAAAATTGAAGCTTCATCAGTAGATAGATTCCACCACAATACGCGAAGTGCGTCACTTTGCGTCAACCAAGCATATCATCATCCTCCTGCCCTTATCCCACTCTAAGTGGGGTCGGCACAACATGTTACAAACATGTTGTCATATGATTTGACTACGTATTTTACGACCAGCCGCCTACCTGACGTCAACTTACCTTAATCGTATTTTACGACTCCTCGGTAAGAAAGAGGGTGGTCTATTCTACTAAACCGGATACCACACGGTGGGTCAACTTACCTTAGTCGCCTTTTACGACACCTCGGTAAGAAAAGAAATTGGTCTATTCTACTCAGCCGGATACCACACGGCGGGTCGACTTACCTTAGTCGCCTTTTACGACACCTCGGTAAGAAAAGAGGGTGCTACTATTCTACTCAGCCGGATACCACACGGCAATGCGTCAACCAAGCATAGTTAATAGTAATTAGTTTAACCTCCACCATTTATTCTGCCTATATTAAAATGGATTGATAAGCTAGTTAGCAATAGACAATCAATTAAACTTCATATAAAGTTGTTAGACTAACGTACATGTAGATTTAAGCTAAACACGTTCCCGCCGTGACAAATTTGCATCGCAAAGCTGTGCCAGTTTCCTACATAATGTATTACCGCGAAGTTCAATTAAAAGCTCGACCATCGAATGGAATTCTAAAAAAGCCGTTATCACTGATTGAACTAATTCTACTAATATTACAAAAGTAATAATAAAATTATTTTGCTATAATCCGCGATGAAGTAAAATAGAAAATATATATAATGCTAAATGTAGAGTGGACAATCGGTTATCATACCTGATACATGCAGGAGTCGTAAAAAACACATGCACAAACCTCCACCACCGCCACCACGATACACAAGCACTATATACGTTTATATATTACACAAGCATTATATATATTTTCTATTTTACTTCATCGCGGATTATAGCAAAATAATTTTATTATTACTTTTGTATTATGGATCTCCGCAAAGTAACACCTAATTCTATAAATTATCTACTAATATTATAAATGCGAAAGTTTGTGCGTGTGTTTATTACTCTTTCATGGCGAATCCGCTGAGTCAATATCGATGAAATTTGGAACAATTATCACTTATATACTGGGGTAACATATAGGCTATAGAAATCCTGTTAATTCTAGAGGAATAAGATGATATTCATTATCTTCCTGCCCTTATTCCACTCTAATTGGAGTTGGCACGACATGTTATAAACATGGTAATCACATGATTTTTTTTCACACATGATTTGGCTGCGTTTTTAGGATCGGCCTGCCTGACGTCAACTTACCTCAGTCGCCTTTTACGATACCTCGGTAAGAAATGAGGGTGGTATTCTATTCAGCCGGATACCACACGGCTAACACTCTACATTTAGCATTATATATTTTTTCTATTTGCTTTATCACGTTAACGTTATTATTTTCGTCTGATATATACTAAAAATAGCCTCGTTCAAAACCCTATTCGCCCATACAATCTTTGTCCAGCGTATAATACACATTCCGCACCCCTCATTTATAACTAAGCGAATAAACTTGTACCAGAGGGTGCCACAAAAGCCCGCCCGCCATTGTGCAGAAGACACTAAATCAATGTCAAAAACATGTGACAACCCGACAAGAACTCGCCTATTCCGAGTACAAACAATTAAAACGGGAAAGTTCTTAAACGACGAAACAGTGATACAGAAATACAGTCATGGAACGCGGATACCAAATTCTGAGTGGCTCAATTTCAGAAAATTGACGCGACAAAATCTATGGATGGTTTTATGCAAAAGTAATGTATGAGGAGAAATATTAAAATAATGTGTAAAAAAATCATCACCATCATCCTCCTGCCGTTATCCCACTCTAAGTAGAGTCGGCACAACATTTATTTTATTATATTTTATTTGGGAAACAAACAATGGTTCTATTACTAAATAAATATTTAAATAAAAATATATCACACATCAATAAAGTTTCAACAGACCACATGTTACAAACATGTTGTCAGATGATTTGGCTACGTATTTTACGACGTGCCTGCCTGACGTCAACTTACCTTAGTCGTATTTTACGACTTCTCGGCAAGAAAGAGGGTGGTCTATTTTACTGAACCGGATACTACACGGTGGGTTAACTTACCTTGGTCGCCTTTTACGACACCTCGGTAAGAAATGAATGTGGTCTATTCTACTCTGCCGGATACCACACGGCGGGTCGACTTACCTTAGTCGCCTTTTACGACACCTCAGTAAGAAATGAGGGTGGTACTATTCTATTCAGCCGGATACCACAGGGCGTATAATGTGTAAAAAAAATATACTCGTAGTAAGAAAAGTAACGGCCTTGCCGTGCTCCAATGCAGATTGCATGGTTTCATATATGCCTTCACCGAAAAGCGGGTAGTAAATTGCAAATATCAATTAGAGACATAGGTTAACAGAAAAACTCTTTGGTCCTGTCCAGGATTTGAAATCATAAAACTGCTGGGCTGTCATAGCTGTGTTATTTCGTATGTATGTGTTAATATTAACGTTTATGGCATTTCTAAGCCATTACTCTATCTGTTGATATCATGTTTCGAAAACACCACATTTATGGTATATTTCCATAAAGACATTTCAGCTTGGACGTTGAATATAATAATTAACGTAGGAGGTTTCGGGGGAATAAATCGATCTAGCTAGCTTAAAAAAATTCTCGTTTTATCCCTTTTTTGGGGCATTGAAAACTGTTACAATATTACTAGAAATTAAAGGCTAATGACGCTGTCACATGCAAAGTTATTACAAATTTAAAAGTGAAAATACCCCGGATCAAATCTTACATGTATATGACTTTTCTTTTTTTTCTTATTACATCTCTTTATATCTTTTAAAATATTACTTAGCAAGGCTCGGTTACCTAGACTGACAAAATATTCAACGGTTTACGTCTATTAGATGATAAGATGTACTTTCGATAATTTTATAGAGATATTTTCATTTCATAAATTTTTGAAAACTTTTTGAGTCGAAAAAAATGTTAACAACTTTTTAAAATTATAATTTAATATTTTCATTAACCTTATTTTTCCTTCTATAATATAATAACTGAATACAAAACATTTCTTTTCGAGAATGAAAATTTATTTATAATAAATATTCAAGGTAATTTGAAACCGTGCTGTTACAAAAAATATTATAAAAACTTCAATTTGCACGTACAAATTTGGTGCCTGATATTAAAAATAAATTGATATGGGTAGCTTACTTTATGAGTTTATTGATTAAAATTCACTACAAAAGAAACACAAATGTAAATTAATACCTGTTCTAGCGTAAAAATGAATAAAATATATTGAAACGTAATTTTAATTGAATCCGAGTAAATATGTAGCTTGAAGATACATTAGAGTTTCATAATTAAACAATGTGAAAGAGGTGTCACTCTGTTGACTAACTGATTTGACTTTATTATTTAACATTTCAAAAAAATAATTTTCTGTTATAAAAATGTAATAAGGTGTAAAAAAAATTAGTTGGGCGAAACCGCGGGATATTACTAGTATAATATAAAATTCAAAAACCAATTTGACGGATACAGTATTAATTCTCATTAACTTATTATGATCATTTACATTATATAATTGAAATTAATATCTTAGAAAATATCGCAAAACTAAAATATTGCGCGCCAATAATTTGATAGCGGAAGGCGAATAATGGCATAGCAAATCGTGTCTGCTAGTTTTATTAATACACTTTTCGTTTAATATTTATAAAAATACTTCGATGTTGCATATACGTCTCCAAAGTCGTTCACCACGTCCACAATACGATGAGCTTTAAGGCGATTCCCTGGACATACCAATATCCTTTGCTCGCTATAAATAACGAGGCCGCGGTAAATATTATATCGACGGAGCAATCTACTCGGAACATAACATTAAGTGTTATTGCCTTTAGGTCGGATACGATTTGGGGTGTGGCGAAATTACATAATGCAGGGGCCGTGTAAGGATTGGTTATATTTGGACGTGTTTATGTAATCTGTTATAGCCTTTTATTTAGCTTTATATAAATAACCAATTATTTATTTCATCATGTTTTCTAAATAAATAATAGAATCAGGCGTTGTTTTGCGGAAGTATGTAATGCAAAAATAATAAATTATTTTGATTTTATCCGTAATTAGAGGAATCTATGTAGTGCTAAAAAGGCAAAATAAGTGTTTGTTTGATAAGACCCATTATCATTATAAACGGAGAATAGGGAATACTTTATAAATCGGAATCCGTGAGAGACCTTCCTCCCATTAGGACACTAAATCATCCAATTCGGTAGCCGCAGTTCCCATTAAAGGCTTATGTGAAATAATAATTAATAAACATATGAAAAAATTACATTATTCTATGTTTTTTAGTTATTTTACGACAAGTCGCCTGCCTGACGTCAACTTACTGAGTCGCCATTTTGACTGGGGGACATTTAGGGGTGAGGGGCATTTTCGAAATAGGGTGGTATATTCTACTCAGCCGGATATCAAACGGCGGGTCAACTTATTTAGTCGTCTTTGAAAACACCGTGGTAAGAAATGGGGTGGTCTATTCTACTCAGCCGGATATCACACGGCGAGTCAAATTACCTTAGTCGCCGTTTGCGACACCTCGGTCTATACTCTAATGTATATACACCCAGAATCATGATCCAACAAATTGTATTTTACAAAATTCTGGATTCGGATACGCGAACCGCGGAATTGAAGGCTCGTTGCCATCTGGATTAACATGTCAGTCAATATAGTCAGTTAATATATAGTTAATCTTGTATGTTTATATATAAATATATTTTCTGAGTCTCGGCAACAGCTTCAACGATTTTCCTAACATTCACCATGTAGGGGTTTTAGGGTAGAAAAATCGATTTAGCTAGGTTTTATTTAAAAAAAAATCTTGATATATTTCTGTTTATGGGGTACAAAAAAACTACCAAAATAGGAATAGACAGCAACTTATAATTTGAACTGTCAGATGCGCAAAGCTATGACAGCCAAATGGTAACTCGCGGACCAAAAAAGGTTCGAAACCTAGGTTCGATTCCCACACCCGGTGTTTTTTTTTATTTATTTTTTATTCATCATCTTCCTACCCTTATCCCACTCTAAGTGGGGTCGGCACAACATGTTATAAACATGTTGTCACATGACTTGGCCGCTTGTTTACGACCGGCCGCCTGCCTGACGTCAACTTACCTCTGTCGTATTTTACGACACCTCGGTAAGAAAGATGTTGGTCTATTCTACTCAGCTGAATACCACACGGCGGGTCGACTTACCTTAGTCGCCTTTTACGACACCTCGGTAAGAAATGAGGGTGGTACTATTCTATTCAGCCGGTTACCACACGATAATGGGACAATTTTGAAATGGGATGGTCTCAGCCGGATATCACACGGCGAGTACACTTACTTAGTCACCGTTTGTGACACCTCGGTCTATATACGGTAGGGTATATATACAGCCAGAATCGTAGAATCAATAAATTGTATTTTACAACATTCTGGAATCGAATCCACGAACCGCGGATCTAAAGGCTCATTGTCATCTGGACTAACGTATCAGTTAATATTAACCCCAAATCATAATCGATGATTAAAAACTTTACCTCACTAACTAAACATTAACTTCACCTCGCCTCGAAACTGTAACAAGTTTCATACGATATTAATACAAAATTCGCCGAACCCGTTCAAATTTTCACACCTTGTTTTCGTGTCGCGAAATTTAAATTTCCATTTAACACGTGTAAATAAACGATAACGATATTGAAGTGTGGAGAAACTTTTAATTAACACCCCACAGTGTTTTTGAGTTTGCAGTTTTTCAAGCGAGACGACTGGAAAAACCGGTTCGCTTTGTGAAATATTAATTAGTTAAAATAACTAGATTACAACTTAGCACTTTTTTAATATATTATTATAGCCTTTATTTCCTTAAATAAATACATACATTTTTTACATATATTATCATGTCAAACATTTCTATAGATTTTTGAATTATTAATACAATTTTTAAAATAAATTTATTTATGTCATTTTTGTTATTATTATATTTAGGACCTCTCTCGAGTAAAGGTCTCCCCCATATGACTCCAAGAATCTCATTATATAGTATCATTTTTAATATAATTTAGGAATAAATGGTTTAATTTTCCTCTGCCTAGCTACCATAAGTTATTTGTTTAATGAGGTAATATTGTTAGGATCAATTACTTATTGTAACATATTTCCAAATTATATGGATGGAGTTTGAATTATAAAAACAGTATTTGACTACTAGCGCCATTGACATTACTTCCGGACAAATGTTGTAACATAAATCAACTAAATAATGTTATTGGAGTGTTTTGTTAGTAGTTATAGTGATATAATTACTTGATTATTAAAATAATGTTATTAATGTTAAAATATATATTGGTAATTATGATATAATATATATCATAATTACTAAGAATCTGTCTTGGTTGCATGTATTTCCGTTCGCGGGATATTGTAAAGATGGCGGGTCTAGGAAAAATGACATCGGGATTGAGATGTGAACGAAAAAGCGAGAAAGACGACTTTAGTAAGCGGATTGATTAGTAAATAAAGTGAATTTATAAAGTACAAGTGTTTGTCTTCTATAGTTCACAAGTGGGATCGAAAAGGATATACAAAATTTCCTTTCACGCCTACCAAAATGTAAGTAAAATGGATATTATTAATATTTATTTGGTCTATTGTGATAACTTGGCGCTAATGTTTGACTAATTGGACTGGTTTTTTTTGAACTGGCTATGACTACAGGAACGATTTTATTAGTTTTTTTTTTAATAGATCTTGGATATCTGTTTATTTTAGTTAATTTGGTAAATGGATTCACAAATTTACTTAATTTAACTGTTTACGTATTAGGTAGATTTTGTCATTTCTGTCCTAATTCAGATTTTTACTTTTATTTTTCTTTGTTTTATTTCTCCTTTCTTTTAAGATCTTTGTGACGCTAATTCTAAAATGCATTGCCTCGTTTATATCACTTTTAATTGTATTAATTTATTTCCTTTCTTGACAACTATTACTTCCCAAAATAATTATAAATAATTTAATTACTATTCAGTATAATTGCTTTTGATAAACTGAATATTGGATATAGATCAACTAAAAGTTTGGCGTATTCAGGAATATTAAGCTGTTGTGTTTGAGTTTCAGGGACATGGAGAAGCATAATGCCCGAGGCGAAGGGCTAAGGTTAGATACTGCTCAAGGTCAAGAGCTATTGACGAATGATGCCCGAGGTCAAGGGCTAATTGAAGATAATGCTCGAGGTCTAGAGCTAACCACGAATTTTGCCTCAGGTCGAGGACTAAGTACAAGTGATACCCGAGGTCAAGGGTTAAATGTAAATGATACCCGAGGTCAAGGGTTAAATGTAAATGATACCCGAGGTCAAGGGTTAAATGTAAATGATACCCCAGGTAAAGGGTTAAATGTAAATGATACCCGAGGTCAAGGGTTAAATTTAAATGATGCCCGAGGGAAAGGGTTAAGTATGTATGATACCCGAGGTCAAGGGTTAAGTACGTATGATACCCGAGGTCAAGGGTTAAGTACGAATGACGCCCGAGGTCAAGGGCAAGTGTCTGATGGTCGAGGTCAAGACCAATACATTGATGATTCCCGAGGTCAAGGGATTTTGGAAAGACATGGGCGTGTCAGACGTTTGTTTGGCACACCAGGACCATCAAGGATTCATTTGAGTGGAGAGCGAGGCTATCGCAATGAAGGTGGCTCACGTCATCGAGCAAGGGAATCTTCCTCTGAAGGATCCAGTGATGGGGATCATAGGAAAAAACGAAGACGTAATAGACGTCAACCGAGATCAAAGCGCAGCCGTAGGAATTCAAATACTTCTACAGAATCATCAGGCAAGTCCGTTAAAGCTCATTCAAAGTCTAAACGTATAAATAATTTTAAAGGGGACACTAACGCTGTACTAGATAAATTTTTATCTATTATTAAAGATGTAAGGAATTCGGAAAAGCCAAAGCTATCTTACAATAATAATGTGATTCCCGATTTTGATCCTATGACTAAAGAACAGACTGTATTGACGTGGATAAACAAAATAGAGGAATGCGCTGAAATATATAATTGGGACGAACGGGAAATTATACACTATTCCTTGCCTAAATTATGTGGTGTAGCTAAGGCATGGTACCAAGGTCTACCGACACTATTATATAGTTGGGCCGAATGGAAGAAAAAGCTCTTGGAATCTTTTCCTAGTCGCGAAGATTACGCTGAACTTCTTATGGAAATGTTAAATAAGAGAGTTCGTTATGGTGAATCACTTGAACATTATTATTATATAAAAATCAATCTTTTGAACCGTTGTAAAATAACTGGCAGGCAAGCCGTGGATTGCTTACTACATGGTTTAGACGACCGCGCGATTAAAGTAGGTGCACAGGCGGCCCAATTTTCTGAACCCGAACAAGTCCTAAAATATTTTAGATCCGTAAAAGTAGGAATCGTTAGGGAGAGCCAGGATGCGAAAAGGAATAAAATTGAGAAAACTTTTGTAAACAAACCGATTAGTTCAAAATATTTAGGTAATAATACTAATATTAGATGTTTTAACTGCAGTCAAGTAGGACATCCCAGTTTCAAGTGTGACAAGCCTTTAGTTAAATGCACAAAATGCGATAGGTTTGGACATCAAACCGCGAATTGCTACAGGAATAAAATAAATGAAATCTCTAATCAGCCGAACGTAGGTAAAGGGGAAAAACAAGTATCTGAAGTTAGTGTTGACGACAGAACGAATGAAAAGTATATAATGAATGTGAAAATAAATGATATTCCTTTTAAATGTCACTTAGATTTAGGAAGCCAGTGCTCGCTTATCAGAAAAAGTGATAGCCGTCTACTAAATCTGAAATTAATAACTGATGTAGACCTACCAATGTTAAGGGGTATTGGTGCAAATCTTGTCCAACCGTTGGGTTTGATAGCTGTTGCAATAGAGGTCCAGAATATTAAAGAAAATGTGAACTTGTATGTAGTAGATGACTACGTATTAAAATATCCCGTACTATTAGGTCATTCGTTTACGGAAAGACCCAATCTTATTATAACGAAAACCCCAGATAAAGTCATATTCACAAAGACTGAAGACAAGGTATACCTTATGACTCAGGAATCTGTTCTGGTTCCAGTTAATAGTTTAGTTAGCGTACCTGTACACTCTGAATGTAATAGTGCCGGAAGGGTTTACGTTCGTGGATCCATTCGAGGCCCCAATAGTCAACAATTATTTCTTCTACCTGGGGAATATAGTGTTATCAATAACAAATGTGCTTTATTAATTCATAATGTGTCTAACTCCAACGTTAATTTAGAAAAAAATTGTTTAGTAACTCGGGCGATACCGTTGCATAGTACAGCAGATGTTTGCCAAATATCTGTTAGTACAACTGAAGTAGTTGATAAAATAATTTGTAATCCCTCTTTAACAACTGAACAAAAATTAGCACTACAAGACACATTAGTAGATTATAAAGAATGTTTTTCTAGTAGTTTAAAGGATCTAGGCTTTACTAATGTAACCGAAATGAAGATTGAACTGCAAGATTCTGAACCTGTTGTTTATAGACCCTACCGTATGTCTTATGCAGAAAAGAGTCAAGTTAGAGACATGGTTAATGATATGCTAGAAAGTGGTATTATCAGGGAATCTTCTTCACCATATGCCAGCCCGATTATTCTAGTGAAAAAAAAGACTGGCGATATGAGATTATGCGTAGATTATAGGGCGCTAAATCGTAAAACTAAGAAGGAACATTATCCATTACCGCGTATAGAGGACCAATTGGATTTGCTTTCTGGTAATAACATGTTTACATCATTGGATTTAGCATCCGGTTATTATCAAATACCCATTCACGAAAACTCTCGTTTCAAAACGGCATTCGTGACTCCGGATGGTCAATTTGAATATAACCGTATGCCATTCGGACTTGTTAATGCACCTTCAATCTTTCAGAGAACTATTAATAAAATTTTATTAGAAGCTAAAATAAAATACGCACTCGTTTACATGGACGATATTTTAATACCGTCTAGGAATTTTGAAGAAGGGTTAGTGAGGCTAAAGGAAGTTCTTAATTTGTTAAGAAAAGGAGGTCTTACATTGAAAATGAGTAAATGTAGTTTTTTCCTTGATAAAGTAGACTTTCTTGGATTCGAAGTAGGTGCTGATGGTATTAAACCGGGATCGAGAAAGAGTGATGCAATTATGAAATTCCCAAGACCTTCTAATCAACACGAACTACGTCAATTTCTGGGACTATCAGGATTCTTTAGAAGATTTATAAAAGATTATGCCTTACTGGCATCTGCTTTGACAGATTTATTAAAGAAGAATAGGGATTGGGTATGGGGAGATGAACAAGAGAAGTCATTTGATAACATAAAGAAATTACTTTCTGAAAGACCGCTACTTGCATTATATGACCCAAAAGCTGAGACTCAACTACACACTGACGCAAGCAAGAATGGTCTCGCGGGTATATTGCTTCAACGTAATCGGAATGGTGCGCTGCAACCGATATCCTATTTTAGCCGAAAGACCACAAACGAGGAACAAAGATACCATTCCTTTGAGCTTGAGACGCTTGCCGTTGTCGCATCCCTGCAAAGGTTTAGAGTGTATCTCATAGGTATTCAATTTGTCATACAAACTGATTGTAGTGCCCTTAGGTCGACATTAATCAAAAGAGACTTAGTTCCACGGATTGCTCGTTGGTGGATCCAGCTTCAAGAATATGACTGTATCATAGAATACAGACCGGGAACGAAGATGTCTCACGTAGATGCTCTTAGCCGCAATCCCGTGGACATACAGCCAGATGAGTCACATATTCTTGATGTTTTATCATTGGAATCTGAACAAGATTGGATTACGACTGTACAATCCGCAGATGACGAAATCGTCAGAATTAAAAATACCCTTGGTGATCCAAATACTGAGCAAGTAGCTGATGTTCATAACAATTATAAATTGAAAAATGGTCGTGTATTTCGCGTAGTAGGAGATGAATTAAAATGGGTGGTACCAAACGGGGTAAAATGGCAAATTCTTAAAAGAAACCATGATGATGTGGGCCATTACGGCTATGAAAAAACCTTAGAACGAATAAAGAAACATTATTGGTTTAAACGCATGAGGCGATTTATAAAGAAGTACGTTTCGTCTTGTTTGGAATGTGCCCACCATAAGGCACCAGGAGGGAAGCGTGAGGGCGAACTACACCCAATAGAAAAGATCAGTATACCGTTCCACACCATTCATTCCGATCATCTTGGTCCATTTATCAAAAGCAAAACTGGCAATTGTTATCTATTAGTAATAATCGACAGCTTCACTAAATTTATTAATATCACGCCAGTTAAAAATACAAAATCATTAACGACTATAAAAATTTTAAAAGATCACATAAGTTTCTTTGGAGTTCCGACTCGTCTAATAACTGATAGAGGATCAGGCTTCACTAGCAAAAAGTTTAAAGATTTTACCAGTGAGTACGGCATAAAACATATTCTTAATGCAGTTGCGACGCCGAGGGCTAATGGCCAAGTTGAAAGGTTCAATAGAACTATTACTGAAGCATTAGCTACATCAAGTCATGGTAAAGATGAAAAAGTTTGGGATGAGCATATTCAGGACATACAAATTGGGATGAATACTACAGTCCATAAAACTACACAAAAATCTCCATCGGAGCTATTATTCGGATTCGTTATAAATCATAAAACACAGGGAATATTAAATACTGTTATAAATGAAACTACTAACTTGATGTCCCCAGAAGAGATAGAAACTGTACGAGAAGAAACTTCTGAGCGTATTAAAATACAACAGGGGAAAGATGCTGAGCGATACAATAAACATAGGAAACAAAGTAAAAAGTATGAAGTAGGAGATCTAGTTCGAATCGAAAGACAGGTTCCGCATGATGGTAAGTCGCAAAAATTGGTAGTCAAATATCAAGGCCCCTATCGTATTCTTAAAGTACTTCCGAATGATAGATTTATAGTTGAGGACACCCCTTTATCGCGTAAAAATAGTCGCAGGTATGAAGGAACAGTGGCTATAGATAAAATTCAACCCTGGATGAGCTTTGATAGGAATTTTGATGATTCTAACAATGATGATACTAATTCTAATAAGGTTAATAGTGATAATGAAATTGTTAATAGTGAGAATGATAATTGTATATGAATCTAAGTAAATTATGGATTATTCAATTGAATAATGCATCCATAACCAGGAAGGTCAAGAGATTAGTTTACGATTCCATGATAATATAAATAATGAATTAAGGATATACTCATAAGATTATGAGAAATATTATTGCAAGTTTGAATGAATGTAATTAATGAATTAATTTAATGACAGCTTGAATTTACCATTGAAATAATATGCAAATGTTTACTTATTTTAGTTATTTATTACTTATATTTGTTTTGATTTGTGATTATTATAACTTATTAATTTATTATTATATTGTCAAATTTTTCATATACAAAATAATATCGTTATGAACATAGCAGACGATAACAATTCAAATGTATTTAATGCAGTGTCATGTACTTCTTCTTTCTTTTCTTTTTCTTTTTTTTTTTATATTTTTATTCTGAAAGTTTTTAATCGCAATTATTTATCGCGAAGGGACTCGCGCTTAGCAGGAAGGCCGAGCTGTTAGGATCAATTACTTATTGTAACATATTTCCAAATTATATGGATGGAGTTTGAATTATAAAAACAGTATTTGACTACTAGCGCCATTGACATTACTTCCGGACAAATGTTGTAACATAAATCAACTAAATAATGTTATTGGAGTGTTTTGTTAGTAGTTATAGTGATATAATTACTTGATTATTAAAATAATGTTATTAATGTTAAAATATATATTGGTAATTATGATATAATATATATCATAATTACTAAGAATCTGTCTTGGTTGCATGTATTTCCGTTCGCGGGATATTGTAAAGATGGCGGGTCTAGGAAAAATGACATCGGGATTGAGATGTGAACGAAAAAGCGAGAAAGACGACTTTAGTAAGCGGATTGATTAGTAAATAAAGTGAATTTATAAAGTACAAGTGTTTGTCTTCTATAATATAATGTATGTAATTTTTTAAAAGATAATTTTTTAAAAATATAATTTAAAAAAGAAAACAAAAGCGCTGGTGACATGTGGATCCCGGGCTTAGCACTTTTTTCGTCCGCCCGTTAACCATTAGGCTATCACAGCTTGCGTTTGACAACAAAAATTTCGTTTACTTTCATTTTATTTTAGCATTTTTTTCAGTGCCCAAAAACAGGAATAAAACGACATTTTTTAATGAAACCTACCTAAATCGATTTTTCTCCCCCAAAACCTCGTACCTGCTTAATTTCTTAAAAATCATTGAAGCCGATTCCGAGATTCGGAAAATTTACTAAATGTTTTGGCTACTTATTTTACGTCTGGCCGCATGCCTGACAACTTATCTTAGTCCCCTTTTACGACACCTCAATGAGAAATGAGGATAGTCTATTCTATTCAGCCGGATACCACTCGGCACTTACCTTAGTCGCATTGTACGACACCTCGGTAAGAAATAAGGGTGGTGCATTCCACTCAGTCAGATACCACTCGGCACTTACTTTAGTCGCATTTTACGACACCTCGGTAAGAAATGAGGGTGGTCCATTCTAGTCAGCCAAATACCATACATCATCATCATCATCATCCTCCTGCCCTTATCCCACTCTAAGTGGGGTCGGTACAACATGTTATAAACATGCTGTGACATGATTCGGCTGCGTTTTTACGACCGGCCGCCTGCTTGACGTCAACTTACGTCTGTCGTATTTTACGACACCTCGGTAAGAAAAGAGGTTGGTCTATTTTACTCAGCCGGATACCACACGGCAGGTCGACTTACCTTAGTCACCTTTTACGACAACTCGGTAAGAAATAAGGGTGGTACTATTCTATTCAGCCGGATACCACACGGCAGGTCGACTTACCTTAGTCGCCTTATACGACACCTCGGTAAGAAATGAGGGTGGTCCATTCTACTCAACCGGATACCATATATAAATCATTACAGTCTTATTATTTTACATTTTCATAGTAACTGCTTTCGTGTACAACATCAGAGAACAATTAAATACATCCATTTTCATCTATAGCCTCCAAATATAAATATCATCATCATCCTCCCGCCCTTATCCCACTCTTAAGTGGGGTCGGAACAACATGTTATAAACATGCTGCCATATGATTTGGCTGCGTTTTAACGACCGGCCGCCTGCCTGACGTCAACTTACCTTAGTCGTATTTTACGACACCTCGGTAAGAAATGAGGTTGGTCTATTCCACTCAGTCAGATACCACACGACAGGTCGACTTACCTTAGTCGCCTTTTACGACACCTCGGTAAGAAATGAGGTTGGTACATTCCACTCAGTCAGATACCACACGGCAGGTCGACTAACCTTAGTCACCTTTTACGACACTTCGGTAAGAAATGAGGGTGGTACTATTCTATTCAGCCGGAAACCACACGGCGGTCAGCTGAATACCATACATAAACCATTATTATTCTTATTATTTCACATTTTCATAGTACCTGCTTTCGTGTAAAACATCAGAGAATAATTAAATACACCCATTTTCATCTATAGCCCCCAAATATAAATATCTAATAAATATTTTTGTTTCATCATAAAGCAATATCCGTTTCATAGGCCCGATCAAAAGATAAATATCTCTTGTCAAAATCAAGACGTTTCAAAGGATATGTCATAAACGTCAAATTATCGACTCCACGGCCTTACGGACTCTCCAAGTTTGTACAATAAATCAATATTTGATAGTGATGGCGGTTTGATTATCGATAATATTTGGCTTGGGACGGTATAAAACTACTTGACATCGGCGAAACCTCGTTATATAAACGTTTATCGATGCCCTTAAATGATCTTGAGATTTTATAGAGAGGCCACTTCGTTTATTTAGGTTATACTAATTTTTGGCGTAATAAGAAAATATGAGGAAAGTGATTTTTTGCAATACGCGTGAACACCAGCAATTACAATTGACAACGTGAGCTTAGTTAAATATTGAAATTATTTTTAATTAGATTTATAACTTTTATATTTTTATTATTATATTTTTATACTTATTTATATTTTTTTATATCAGAACTATAATGTACTAAAATATATAAATAAATGAATAAATAAAATAAAAAAAATAATAATAAATATTTGGTCTAGTTGTAATATGCTGCGGGGTGGTATCTGATTGAGTAGAATTGACAACCATCATTGCTTGCCAAGGTGTCGTAAAAGGCGACTAAGGGAAGTTGACCCACCGTATGGTATCCCGCAGAGTAGGCACCCTACCGAGATGTCTTAAAAGGCGACTAAAATAAGTTGAAATCAGGCAGGCGGCTGGTTGTGAAATATCTAGCCAAAACATGTAACAATACGTTTAAAACATGTGTCGATCCTACTTAGAGTGGGATAGGGGCAAGAGAATGATGACTCAGTATGTTGGTAATATCAACATTAATTAAATAATTATTATATTTTAAATTAATTAAATAATTAGAGCAACCAAGATAAAGTTTGATAAATATTTGTAATATATAAATAACAAAATGTAAAAAAAATACATGTATCATCATATTTTAAGCAATTTAATTTATGTACATAAAAATATAAAGAATTATAAAACGATAGGTGATGTATACAATAGACAAAGCAGGAACCGACATAAGCTTGCGGCTCCTGCTTTGCGCCTTGCAAAAGTACGTAATTCGTTTTTGGGTTTTGGTATAAGATTCTATAATAAAATTCCGCAATCAATTTCAGCTTTACCATTACAGCAGTTTAAAAACACTGTTAAAAAGAGGCTGATACAGAAAGCCTACTATACTCTTGAGGATTATTTAGAAGATAAGAATGTGTGGATATAGCTCTCTTTGAGCCTGTACAAGACAGTAACGACATAATGTGAATAGTATTAAGAATTATATTTTTAAAAGAGCAACCGCCGAGTTTCTTGCTGGCTCTTCTCGGTAGGAACAGCTTTCCGAACCAGCAGTAGAGTTGACGATTCAAAAGCACTTGTTTACAAGTTTATTTGAATAAAGAATATTTTGAATTTGAATTTGAATTCACACTTGTTGTATTATATTGTTTTAAAGTAAATCATTACTCGTATTTATTATTCTAATATCGTACGGGTAATGATGCAACCGGAAAAAATAAAATTCGAAGAGCAATCGTTCAAAAATCAATAAAATAAAAACTATCGATAAACTTTAAGTAAACGATAGCGGCCACAACACTAACATTTATTTTATGTTTTCAGTTCGCTGCATTCAAAGACCGTTGAATCTATTTGACATAGAATTTTCAATTTTCTTTGAAAAGTCTGTAGTTTGGGTTTGCAGTCAAAAAGGTAAAAGATAGAATGCTTCATAGGTTAAAGAAAAATGTTAAACTATATAATATTAAATTAATGTTCTAAAAAAAAATTTACATAATAAAAAGCTTTTGATTTTTTCCGTCGTCATGTAGATGTATTTATTATTAAAGTAATGATAATAATATTTTGCTACAATCTGCGATTGGTAACAGTAGTTTAATGTTACTAAACAGTAAATAAAACATTATGAAAAAATATGGAATTATATAATACTCTCATACCCGTCGCATTTCGTTATAACGGTTTTCTTTAATTTGCTACGATACGTTTTATATTTACGGCCTAAAATATTTATCTAAGTATATATAAATAATTCAAATAATCTCTTTCAAGAACTTGGAATCGCCAAGGATCAATATAATTAATGAAGCTACAATTGGTTCGGAATGTTGCTCTTACCGAGAAGACGCAGAAAAAAACTTGGCGGCCAATCTTTTAAACATTTTTAATTTTACATTATTAAACCGCAGTCTCGTATGAAGCTGAAAGGATTTTCAAATCCTGGCAGTTTTATGCATTTGTAACAATTATTTTATGTTTTATATGCCCAGGAATATGCCCAGCAGTGGGATAGTATATGTAAAAATGTACTCACCGCCGCCAAAACGACCAACAGGAGGACGTGACCGCGCTCCATTTTGTCAAGGGGTGTGTGCAGAAGTCATAATATATCACGGCATCGTTCCCTGAAACAATACATACAGTATATTAATTTTGTGAGTATGGATGTATGTTTGTTACTCTTTCACGGCGAATCCACTGCATCAATATCGATGAAATTTGGCATAATTATTCCTTATACTCCGAAATAACATATAAGCTATAAAAATCCTGTTAATTCTACAGGAATAGGATGACATTGAATAGCACTATCTATTATCGACCTATCACACGACACCAGTCCACACGAACGAAGTTGCGTGTAAGAGCAAGTTATTAATAAATCAAAGATTTTTTTGTCAAAATGTGTTTTTAAATTAAAAAAAGATTCTATATTACGTTGTATGCCTTACTTCGATAAAGTTATTTTTTTAAAAATTATGTATTTAGATTTTCCTTTAGGTATTGTATAAATTTAACTGAGCTATATATTTTTCACGTAAGTCATACGGGTTATTCACTACAATAGTTAAAGTATGCTCTCGAGATAACGATAAATTTCTCTCAGTCTTCCCAGCTCAATCTGAGTTTTGTGATGGAGATATTTGCAGAGTTGGAGAGTAACAGAAGCTACTGTTTATTCCAAGACTACAGTCCACGTGAACGATGCGGGTAAAAGCTAGTATCTATAGTAATATATAAAGCTGAAGAGATTATTTGTTTGATTGTTTGCGCTAATGTCAGGAACTACTGGACCGATTTGGAAATTATTTGCGCGTAAGGTAGTTTATTTATCGAGGAAGCCTATATAATATCACGCTAAGATGAATAGGAGAGGAGCAGTAATAAAAAATGTTACGAAAACGGCAAAATTTAAAGCTTTCCTTGAGTGCACTGAGTAAACGGTGAAAGTTTAAAAAAAATCATGTAGTACAAAATTGTTCCCCTCTAAAAGTTCTAAATAAAAGTCCGTGACAGCATATGTCTAGCTTTTAAGGTTAACCCACTTTAACCATTTTTAGGGTTATTAAAATACTATATTACGATTTTAATCTTTGGTAGTGATGATTGCTAGTATAATATACATGTAAAGTTCAGGCTTCAAATTTGTATCAAAAGTTTCCAAATATAAACACTGCAGCGGCACGATATGGTCGACACGTCACTAGTGATAAATGGCTGTTTTGAAAATACGCTTTTAAATGATATGTTAGTTTTTAACAGAGTTACCCAGAATTGTTATTGGTCAAGTCTACATACTAAATTCAAAATATTCTTTATTTAAGTAAATTTTGACACAAGTATTTTAGAATCGTCAACTCTACTAATGGTTCGGAAAGCTGTTCCGATCGAAATTATTCGACTAACGTAAGTTTACCCGCCGTGTTGTATCTGGCTGAGTAGAATAGATCACCCTCATTTCTTACAGAGTTGTCGTAAAAGGCGACTAAGGTATGTTGACCCGCCGTATGGTATCCGGCTGAGAAAAATAGACCACCCTCTTTTCTAACCGAGGTGTCACAAAAGGCGATAAGTTGACGACAGGCCGGTCGTAGAATACTTTGCCAAATCATGTTAGAACATGTTCAAAACATGTCATGTCGACCTCACTGAGAGTGAGATAAGGGCAGGAGGATGATGAATGATGATGACTGTTTATACGCTCTTAGTAAATTTACTTTATAAAAATTTGAAGATGAAATGAAAAAATATAACAAAACTTTATTTTAATATAAAATTAAAAAAAAATATTAGAATAATAATATTTAGATAATATTATGTTAATATTGTTACAAAATATTTACAATAAACTAAAAATTTGATTTAACAAAATTAATTTCAATGCCGTTCCTGTACATTTCTTTCTAGTCTTATCCGTAAAAATAAAACGCTTCTTGCCTATGAATGCAATATTTACTACTCAAGCGAGCAAACTTAATCGCCGCCATTTTGTGCGACTACAAAATATACTAGAGATAATCACGAAATTGTGTAACTTGTGAAATATAAAAACGACGATATACACAACAAATTTAGGAATTTTCTTTATATTAAAAGTTGGAAAAAACCACAATCTATGCCAAATACCATGAAAAACGATGCGCTGTTTACTTGTATAATAAAAAAAGTTCCCTGACAATGTAACGTACAGAATTCGGGTATTTGCTTTCCGGTGAAATATTGCCAGAAGTTTCGTGATAGATTGCGCTCTGTAAATATTAGCATTCTGTATAAATATTCCGCGTAAAGGGATTGGGGATTTACTTTAAACATATTATGATTTACAAAGACAAAAGGATCTTTGGGCAATAATTTATTAAGTTGTTATTTAGATGGGAAACATCTGCCGAAGTCAAATGAGTGATTGATCTCTCTTTGGCGTCCATTGCTGGATTTACAAATTTTAAACCTCAAAAACTGTATGGAATTGATGTAAGAAGTTTATAGACCAACGTCTTTCTTACCGAGGTGTACACTTCACATTTAGCATTACATATATTTTCTTTTATTGCGGATTATAGCAAAATAATATTTGTGGTATCCGGCTGAATAGAATAGTACCACCCTCATTTTTTAACGAGGTATCGTAAAAGGCGACTAAGGTAAGTCGACCCGCTATGTTATATATGGCTGAGTAGAATAGATCACCCTCATTTCTTACAGAATTGTCTTTAAATTCGACTAAGGAAAGTTGACCCGCCGTGTTGTATCTGGCTGAGTAGAATAGACCACCCTCTTTTCTTACCGAGGTGTCATATAAGCCACTAAGGTAACTAACCGCCGTGTGGTTTCCGGCTGTGTAGAATAGACCACCGTCTTTCTTATCGAGGTGTCGTAAAAAGCGACTAAGGTATGTTGACCCGCCGTGTAGTATCTGGCTGAGTAGAATAGACCACCCTCTTTTCTTACCGAGGTGTCGTCTAAAGCGACTAAGGTAACTTAACCACCGTCTGGTATCCGGCTGTGCAGAATAGACCACCGTCTTTCTTATCGAGGTGTCGTAAAAGGCGACTAAGAAAAGTTGACACGCCGTGTTGTATCTGGCTGAGTAGAATAGACCACTCTCTTTTCTTACCGAGGTGTCATATAAGCCACTAAGGTAACTAACCGCCGTGTGGTATCCGGCTGTGTAGAATAGACCACCGTTTTTCTTACCGAGGTGTCGTAAAAGGCGACTAAGGTATGTTGATGTCAGACACAGTCGAGCGTAAAAAACTAACCAAAACATGTAACAACATGCTTATAACATGTTGTGCCGATTCCACTTAGAGTGGGATAAGGGCAGAAGGATATATCACTACATATTATAAAACAAAGTCCCTATATCCCTATGTACGCATAAAACTTTAAAACTACGCAACAGATTTTGATGCGGTTTTTTTTAATAGATAGAGTGATTCCAGAGGAAGGTTTGTACGTATAATAACATTCAATACGGAGTAGAGAAATACTGTAATTTGTCATTTACTTTTTACGAAAAATAATGCCAGATTTTTGAAGCAATTTTTATACAATACAGCATTAATCCTTATCCAATTAAGTACCTTAAATAAATAGTTGATTTAATATAGATCAATATGGCCGTTTACGGTATGTAATTTAAGTGAACATTTTCGGAGATATTACAGATTTAAAATGCCGTGAGGACGCCACGCTTCGCCCTTTAACACTTCGACTTAGCAGCTATGTCCCTCTTTCAAGAGTTTGTTTAAAGACATTCTGTAATTAATTGTAAAAATAAAATACATAGGGAAAATGTAAAAGTAAATAAGTAAAAATGTACTATATGAATTTAGATATTCCAAAGATAGCAGGAAATCTTCTTGGTATAGGGAATGGAAATTGTTTTTCTCCAAATTTAACGCGTGCGGGCCACGGGCAGTAATGAATAAATCAAAACTACTCGATCGATTGTAATAATTTTTTTTACACTGACTGACATGGGATATATATTTTATACCCGTGCGAAGCAGGGGCAGGCCGCTAGTAAGTTGTATATAAAACACACGTCCGTGGTTATGTAACAATGCAATCCATGAAAGCTTTGCGTGCGAGAACAAAATCATAGGATCGCGCGTGTCCCTAGCCACGATATTGAACGCAAATAACTCTTTGTTCATACAATATTCGTTTTGTATTCTATGTATCGTGCATAGACTAAAAATATGTGAAAGCGATACGAACGTATATTTTTTTATTACGTAATAGCCTCGTGCTCGCAATATGCTCGCCTCAACTATGTTTTAAATGCATTTATCGAATATGCAAATCTGTATTTAATATAAAGCTGAAGAGTTTGTTTTTTTTTGTTTGATCGTTTGAATGCACTAATCTCAGGAACTACTGGACCGATTTGGAAAATTCTTGGAGTGTTAGACAATTCATTTATCGAGGAAGACTATAGGCTATATAACATCACGTTAAGATGATTAGGAGAGGAGCAGCAATAAAAAATATTACGAAAACAAAATTTAAAATCGATCAACATCCTACTGCCCTGCCCTTATCCCACTCTAAGTGGGGTCGCCACAACATGTTATAAATATGCTGTCATGTTATGATTAGGCTGCGTTTTTACGACCGGCGGCCTGCCTGACGTCAATTTACCTTAGTCGTATTTTACGACACCTCGGTAAGAAATGAGGTTGGTCCATTCTACTCAGCCGGACACTACATGGCGGGTCGACTTACCTTAATCGCCTTTTACGACACCTCGGTGAGAAATGAGGGTGGTATTCTATTCAGCCAGATACCACACGGCGTAAAACAAAATTTAAATAATAAAAATAATTGTAATATAATAATGTATTATACGTAAGAAAAGGAAGGTATCGACAAGTTATTCCCGATTTAGTTCCAAGGAAAAATAAATGCTCTTACCCTACACACGGTCACGCGAACTTAACACGCTACCAGCATACTTACAAATGTTCTGAATACTATATTTTTACTGTTTTACGCGCATATGTAGAAAGACCAGAAAATTATTAATTATAAATAATGGATTACCATTCTATTATTATAAAAGTAAGAAACAGACATAAGTATGCTTTCACCGTTAATCTGCTGGATTAATGTGGATGTAATTTCTCATTCAAGTTTTTTTGCTAACATTTTTTTTTCACTGTAGTAAGTATCGGCCTGATACTCTCCCACTGCTGGGAATAAGCGACTTCTATCCGTTTTTAGAGAGAAGGATTGGAGCTAAGACTTACTACGCTGCTCCAATGTGGATTGGTAGGTTACACATATCTCCAGAATTCTCTAGAGATATGCGGGTTACCTCACGATGTTTTCCTTCACCGACAAGCGTGTAATAAATTGCAATTATCAATTAGACACATAAGTTTTAACAGAAAAACTCATTTGTGTCTGACCGGGTTTGAACCCGTGACCTCCTCGAAAGAGTCGCACGGTTTTACCGCTGGGCTATCACAGCTTTTTTTACTCTATAAAAAACTGGTATTTCTTTCATGCACAAGAAAAATCCATAAAATACATAACTGAGGGTATTTTAACGTGTTTATTGACGTGAAGGTCGCGGATACAGTTTTTTTATAAAAACGAATATTCTGAATTTCATAATGGCGAACGTAGTGACGGAACCTACATATTTCTACGGAATTTACACATTTATGTTTCAACCCGTATTAAATCGGTGTAATGAGTCCAAGCACAAATTCTGGATATTAATCAAGTTTTTATATTTATAATTAAAATAAACACAAAAATCTTAATAAATGTTGGAAATAGTAAAAGCGGTGGAATCATTTCAGCAGGATTTGGTTCACTCTAAAACTTTGTCAAGTTTGCAGACTCGTATAGAATGAAGTCAAGCGATTCAGGCATCTACCAGAACTTTCTACGTTAATAATTAGTACGGTATAGCTTTCTAGCACTTTTACAGTTATCCATATTTTTAAATGGTTAGCTGGAGAATCAACAAGCTAAGAGTTATACCAAAAGTATGGTACTTGACCGAATATTTTTGAAGCATATTCTAAATCTTTGTATTTACACCGTATGGTATCCGGCTCAAAAGAATAGACAACCCTCATTTCTTACCGAAGTGTCGTAAAAGGTGACTAAGGTAAATTGACCCGCCGTGTGGTATCCGGTTGAGTAGAATAGACTAACCTCATTTCTTACCAAGGTGTCGTAAAAGTCGACTAAGATAAATTCAAAATATTCAAATTCAAAATATTCTTTATTCAAATAAACTTGTAAACAAGTGCTTTTGAATCGTCAACTCTACTGCTGGTTCGGAAAGCTGTTCCTACCGAGAAGAGCCAGCAAGAAACTCGGCGGTTGCTCTTTTAAAAATATAATTCTTAATAATATTTACATTAAGTCGTTACTGTCTTGTACAGGTTCAAAGAGAGCTATATCCACACATTCTTATCTTCTAAATAATCTTCAAGAGTATAGTAGGCTTTCTGTATCAGCCTCTTTTTAACAGTGTTTTTAAACTGCTGTAATAAATCGACCCTCCTCCTTTCCGAAGTATCGTAATGTAGTGTTTATAAGTTAATGTTGTATGAATACAGCACAGGCTCAAACACGCACAAACAAGTAACAACATATCACTTCACGACCACTCTCACCAAGGGCTCTCGTGTTACTGTCGTGGTGCATCCTGAGACCGTGTATGTACTAGTGTGAGTTGGTGTGACTATGTTCTTGTATATATTACATTTATGTGTCTTGTATATAAATGTACAAAGTACGTTACACACGTCTCAACCCGCAGACAATACAGTATATATTATACTATTTATTTTGCTCATAGTCAGCGACCAACATCTTGGTCGCTGACTATGGGCCTCATAAGAAAGCTCAGAGTCGCTCAGCGGGCGATGGAGCGAGCTATGCTCGGAGTTTCTCTACGTGATCAAATCAGAAATGAGGTGATCCGTAGAAGAACCAGAGTTACCGACATAGCTCAGCGGGTCGCGAAGCTGAAGTGGCGATGGGCGGGGCACATAGTGCGGAGAACCGATGGACGTTGGAGTCTCAAAGTGTTGGAATGGCGACCCCGCACCGGAAAGCGCAGTGTCGGAAGACCCCCTACTAGATGGACAGACGACCTCAAAAGGGTCGCGGGGAGCCGCTGGATACAAGCGGCACAAAATCGTTTGTTCTGGAGATCCCATGAAGAGATCTATGTCCAGCAGTGGACGTCCATCGGTTGAAGAAAAAGAAGAAGAAGATTTTGCTCATATAAAATTGATGGTTGCTTATTATACTATTAATTATATACTCGTATATAATAAATAGTATAATAAGTAACCATAACCATGATAAATTAACATTGTTGCGTTATTTCCCATTAAATCCTATCACTTTAGAGTGCTCAAATACTTGACACCAAATCAAGTAATATAACGAACATAAAATTGCACTTTCATATCAAGTTTTTACGAGGGTAGATAATGTAGCTTCAATTTGTATTTGCGAATGATATGACGTGATGTTATAATGGCGAAACATGATTTTGATGTTAATAGCATATGTGTTTCATGATTATCTGTGTTTATCTATGATAAGCCTGACATAACTGAGTTGACTAATGTAACGACCCGTCGCGTGTTATCCGACTTAGTAGAATAGACCACCCTCATTTCTTACCGAGGTTTCGTAAAAGGGGACCAAGGTAAGTTGACCCGCCGTGTGTTATTCAGTTGAGTGGAATAGACAACCTCATTTCTAACCGAGGTTTCGCAAAAGGGGACTAAGGTAAGTTGACCCGCCGTGTGGTATCCGGTTGACTAGAATAAACCTCCCTCTTTCTTACTGAGTCGTATAATACGAAACCAAATCATGTGACAACATGTTTATAACATATTGTGCCGACCCCAGTTAAACTTATGTATCTAATTGATACTTGCAATTTATGACACGCTTTTCAGTAAAGGAAAATCGTGAGGAAACCTGCATATCTCTAGAGAATTCTAGGGATGTGTGTTACAACATTGTTTTGCAAAAACGTAAAGAGGACTACCCTATGCTCAGCTGTAGGTTAGTAACATCCCGTTACTTTACTATTCGAAAAACATCCTAAAGATCTTCATTAAATTTCATTAATTCTAAAGACTTTGGATGTATAGTTCTCTATTTACAAGTGTTATGGTAATCAATCATCATATGAGTCCATTTAAATAGAACTCAAAGTATTCTGAGTCCTTTGGATAACAATATGCCTTGAAGGAGATCTGCAATAAGTTGACGGTAATAACACGATGGGCAGGGAGCAATCGCAGGTAGCGGTGGCCTCCTTCTGCTCTGCGTAAGGGCGAGGGTGGAGCGGTTCCGGAAACTTTTGTTCTGGATTCAATCTGCTGCTGGCGAGTCCAGATGGTAGCGATTTACCTAAGCCCATCGTCTGCTACCCTATCAGGGGACCTTTGGACGTCCCGAACGGGGTAAATCGGACGTTTGGCTTACCGACCCCCAGGCGGTCGGTGCATCTGGTGCGCCCAATACACCGGTTAGCGGAGGGCGGCTTCTATTTCGAGGGGTCCCTACCCGGAGGAGGTGTTAGCTGCTATCGTCGTGGATGGGGGCAATGTGTACAACGATACCCTGTCCTTGCCATCGGCAGCGTGGTTGAGCACACAGGTCGTTTTAGTGCGAGTCCGACATAACCGCCGCCTGTCCCCGTCGGTCGGCGGTACCCATAAGGTATTATTCCTATATATAAAAAATACAGCAAAACCGGTGATGTGGTCTTTTAATCTTTATCTATAGACTAGAAGTAATATTAAAGACAAATGAAAAAGCAATTTGCAATATCGAAATTCTGCTCTCTAATAGAAGCTATCTGGTATAACTACTGAAAGCAATTAAACGCGCCATTACGATATTATTTTAATGCAAATGTATTGTAACTGTTATGTTAGGGGACCGTTAAAACTGATATTGCGAGGTTTGTTAGTGTAGTTTTATTGCTACTATATCCGGGTAGTCGATTGTTGCCAAATCGCTTGGCACGAAGAAAGCTGTTACGAATTATCAAAGCACATAAGAATAAGTTTATTTTGCTTTCGCATTTTTCTATCTGGTAATGCAAAGGTGAGTTTTATATTACATAGATTTTCTTTAATCCAATTCTCATTTCTTATTGACGTGCCGTATAAGGCGACTAATGTTAGTTGAAACACTGTGTGATATCCGGCTGTGTAGAATAGGCCACCCTCATTTCTTGACGAAATTGTGAAAATATCATTATATCCAGGTTTAACCAAATTCTTTCTTAACTTGAGGAAACGATAATTGAACTGCAATATATTCCATAGTAACTTTAATAATAATTTTGCATGTAACAAACTTATATGTTTCTGAATCAGCAATGAAAATCATAACCAACATCATCCTCCTGCCCTTATCCCACTCTAAGTGGGATCGGCATAACATGCTATAAACATGTTGCTGCATGATTTGGCTTCGTATTTTAGGACCGGCCGCTTATCTGACGTCAACTTAGTTTATTCGTATTTTACGAAACCTCGGTAAGAAATGAGGGCCGTCTATTCTAATCAGCGGGATACTACATGGCGGGTCGACTTACCTTAGTCGCCTTTTACGACACTTCGGTAAGAATTGAGGGTAGTCTATTCTACTTAGGCGGGGCACGGCGGCAATGAAAATCATAACGAACGTTAGGTTCAAAACGTATCAATGAAGAAAAATTTAAATATAAAGCTAGTTAACACATTTCAAAGAGTTATTTGTAATAGTAAAGTAAATAATAAAATTCTATACAAAAAATCTTCAAAGGAAAACATTATAATAGCGTACACAGGTTTATAATGAACGAACAAACCAAAGAGAGAAAACAAATTGAACTGCACTCTAAAACTCTTTGAAATAACGAACGAAATAATTAAATGGCTGAAAGGTATCGAAACGGAATAACAATTTTATATTTAGCAACGAGGCCAATAGAATCGTTTTAAAAGAACTCCTAGTAACAAAAATAAACGACTCTTTTTCAATATAAATTCTTTGTACCTTTGACCTACCCACGGATATTGTTAGCCGCATCTAATTCCTATTTTCAAATTGCTGTTTCCTTGTGAGTTTACGTAGTATTATTAGTTTAGTAATTACAGCATATAAAAATTATATCATTTTTTACAAAAATGTATCATAATAAAAAAGCTAGTAATAAAAAGGAAGAAGTCATTATAGGAAACAAAAATAAAAACAAACCAGAATAGAGAGACCAGGATAGAAAGGAAGGAATCTATACTAATATATAAAGCTGAAGAATTTGTTTGTTTGATTGATCGTTTGAACGCGCTAATCTCAAGAACTACTGGACCGATTTGAAAAATTCTTTCAGTGTAGGACAGTCCATTTATTAAGGCTATTTAACATCACGCTAAAATGAATAGGAGAGGAGCAGCAATAAAAAATAGTACGAAAGCAAAATTTAAAGCACTTTAACCATTTTTATGGTTATCAAAAGACTATATTACGGTTTTAATCTTTCCACGCGGGCCGAGCCGCTGGCAATTGCTAGGAGGTAATAAATATATATACAGATATGACCAAAAGTACTAGTACAAATAAGAATTATTTGAAAGAAATTAAAATTATATTTAGAGAAAGGTTAAATATAAATAGCATTACAAAGGATGGGACAATGCAAAACATAAATGGGATAGAATGTAAAAATAAGGAATTTATACAATGATGATGATAAACAAATTTATTTTACTCCAATCCGAGTTTTAAGAAAATCTATGCAATGCTAAATATAGGGAGCTATAATCCTATATGAAAAATCCGAAAGTTTGTGAGTATGGATGTAATCATATCTTTGTTACTCTTTCACGGCGAATCCGCAGAACCAATATTGATGTTATTTGGCACAATTATTCCTTATACACCGGGGTTAGAAGATGCTATAGAAATCCTGTTAATTCTAAAGGAATAGGATGTCCGGTACCTGCCCGGGGTTTGAACCCATGATCTTCTTCTAGAGAGTCACAAGGTCTTACAGCTGGGCTATCACAGCTTAAACTTGTATATCATAGGTAAACCTACAACGCGCGCTAGATTAGTGTGGTCTAAGTACCAATCCTTCTTTTTAAACAAAGGCGACCTATTCTCAGAAGTGGGATAGTAACAAATTATTTTACCCCCATATATCTTATCCAAGCTTTGATTAGTGGAAGAAAAACAAGGATACAAGGATCTTAAAGCCATTAATTTACACTAAATCCCTTCGCAGCTCGCGACATCGCTGTTTTAGGTATTAACAAGGCAATTAATTTAACGGCTTTTACATAACACTGGTGAAAAACATTATTTGCCCGAAAGAAAGACTTAAATACAATTCTTAAAAATTTAACTTTAAAACGCCGCGTGGTATCCTGCTGAATAGAATAGTACCACCCTCATTTCTTACCAAGGTGTCGTAAAAGGCGACTTAGGTAGGTTGACCCACCGTATGGTATACAGTTGAGTAAAATAGACCATCCTGTTTCTTACCGAAGTGTCCCAAAATACGACTAAGGTAAGTTGACGTCAGGCAGACGGTCTGTAGTAAAATACGTAGCCAAATCATGAGACAACATGCTTGAACATGTTGTGCCGACTCCACTTAGAGTAGGATAAGGGCAGAAGGATGATGAAAATTTCACTTTAAAGCAAGCCATAAAGCTTAGATAATATTATAGAAATTTGTCTTTACCTATAAGTAACGTAACGGCCTGTTTTTATCCCACTGCTGGGCTTGGCCAATCCATTTTTAGACAAGGGTACATGCTGCTCCAATGCGGATTGGTAGGTTACACATATCCCTAGAAATCTCTAAGGATGTGAAAGTATCCATGACCGAAAAGCGTATGATAAATCGTACTTTTCGATTAGACACTTAACAGGAGAACTCATTGGTGCCTCCACGGGATTTGAACCCGTGACCCCTAGAAAGAGTCTCATGGTCAGACCGCTGAGCTACTCACTTGTGAAAAACAAAGAGTAATAGATATTAAACTCGGTTGTTTGAAGTAATTGAATAAATACAAAAATATTGCAAAATGCAAACTCCATTTCAATTCAGTGTTAGTATTTGTATAACAAACCAGAAACACAATCAATGTTAAAATAATTTCATTAGTTTAATCACCGATTCCCCATCTCGGATGTTTCCGGGATATTACGCTCAATTAATTATATTGATTCCGAGGCTAATTACGTAAACACTCGATGTCGCAATCAGAATTGAAAACGATCCTTGATGCAAAATCAAATTTAGATAAAAGTAACGGCCTCTATTTATTCCGTCGATGGGCTTAGCATTTCTCTTTCCGTTTTTGTAAAAAAGGGTTGGGATTACCTACTACGCTGCTCCAATGCGGATTGATAGGTTACACCTGTCCCAGAATGTTTTATAGATACGCAGCTTCTTCACGATGTTTTTGATCATCGAAAACTATGCGATACATTGCAAATATCAACAAGACAAAAAGTTTTAACATTCAGTCTCAAAATTTACAGTCTCACCGATGAGCTATCTATAGCTTGCAAATATAGAAATTATTATAATTATTTATTTGATTGATCGTTCCTCATTCTCCTGCCCATCATCACTTTAAGTGGGACACAATATTTTTTTCTTCATTCATATCTTCTATCTAATCATATCTTCTTCATTATTTTCTATGATTTCTCAACTCTGGCGCTACTGCTTTCTATGTATATCTTTCTTCATACAATTTACACATTTTTTGGCGTCCCTCTGTCATATGTTCAACCTCACACATATTTAAAATTCTTTTGGTCAAATGTTTTTCATTCATTCTCAAAAGAATTAAGACATTAGTTGCAATAAATAATACTTTTGTAGGAAAATTTCAAGAATGTTTAATGCGCGCAAGTGACTAATCCATCAGTTAAAAAAAATATAAAGAAATATATACAAATTAGCGTTTATCTAGTTGCTTCGGGTATAGCTTTCGACACAGTTAAGCTTTGATTAAGATGATGGTCACAATTACTAATTTTACGTATTCGTTTAATATTAACACCATATGCTTTAACGCTGTTTGGCCTTAATTAGGGCTGTGTTTGGTCATATCCTATTACTTACTGCATCATCAATACTTTGATTCTTTGCAATGAGAAATTGTCACTCTATAAACTTTAATTTCATTTCACTTCACATCAATTAAATTCATTCAATATTAATGAAATTTCAAGCAAATTTCAAAAGTGATCTTAATATTCAATCAAATTGTATCAGCAAATAAATACGTTACGTAATGTATCACTTTGATGCATTTGCTTTATTGAATACTAAGGATTTATCCCGGCTTTGCGCAGGTATACATTAATAATGTGTCAGCATTGCTTTATTAATGTATAGCCTTGCTTGTTATTTATTCTTGTTAATAATTCCGTATTCAGGATTGTCATAAATATCATTTATAATTAATTCTCATTCTTGTCGTAAATGGTGAAAAGGCTTTCACCAATTTGTGGCAATGATATAGACCACCACTTAAATTACCTTACATAACCTTTATGTATCTCTGCTGTAAGAAACTGAATCATCATCCTCTTGCCCTTATCCTACTCAAAGTGGTGGTCGGCACAACATGTTGTAAACATGTTTTGATATAAAAGTAAAAAAAATATTTTCGTCTGTTTTATTGTGCAATAAATTTTGTTTATTTTGTAATATATAGTTTTGGAAAACATAAAAAACCCATTTGCCTCACAAAAATTACTAGTTCGCAAAAGTGATATAAATTTCAAACCATAGATAAGCTGAACGGCCAATTGCGAGTCTGGATGGCAGCCAAAGTGCAACGCCATCTGTTATCGAGACCCCGTGATTGATATAGCCGATGTCCCGCCGTGATGTTACAATGGCACCTTATTAGTGCTTTAGTGTCTAACAAAGTGACATCAAGCTCCTAGCACTAATGTAACCAATATTGGCTGAGTTTGCCAAATCCCTTGCAACAAACATTATCTGTGGCTCAGCTACTCACTGATTTGTTTTAATCTTGTATGTCCTTATAAAGCTCACTCCTTAATTTCTTAAATGTGCGTTAAGTTCTTAACTTAACTTTCTGTTACCGCACGATTAATAGGAGAATAAGGAATACGTCACATCTAGTGATGTATAAATATTAATAATCAATTTTTATATCAAGTGCTTTAGACTTATTGCATCTTTAAATAAGTAAATTAGATACTTTTTTGACATAATTATTTAGGCGCCAGTGATTGGGGCGCCACCTTAAAGTTGTTAAAAATGGAAATAGTCAAATGTCATCTCTTTAGTTATTTAATACCAAAAACGCTGTAAGGGCTTGACAATCGTCTATGAAATAGTCGAGCTTGCCGTAGCGAAAGAGTCTGTCTGTAATATTTAACTAGAACGGTTATTATACTGTTACGCTGCTGGATCGTGTCATCATTGTAGGATTATTAAATACCCACATGTCTAGATCGTGTTACAACAAGTTTGAGGGGGTTCTGTTTCTGACATTAAACAGTGGCTAGTGTTTAGTATTGGACCCTCGCTTTTCTTTTTCTTTTACATTTCTTAACTTCTTATTTTCTTTTGAAAAAGAAATGTAATGCTTCAACTTAGCACAACAGTTCATCGAAATCAAATTCGAATTCGAAATATTCTTCACTCGAACAAACTTGTGAATTGCGTATAAATCACTTGAGGAAGCTTTACCTAACCAGTGGCAAATTCATAGCGTGAAATTTCATAACTTCCTGTCAAAGTCTCCTTCAATAACGTGCAATTTGAACATGATACAGACATCTTGTACGTGCGCCCAATATACGTTAATGGTTCTGACATTATTTCATGGTACGTCGTCAAAAGAGCTGTATGTAAAATTGTACAGTTCCCCCGCTTACTTTATGATGAGATCGTGACTTGGCAACCGGTAACAAAGATATCAGGTCGCCTTCCCACACTTGACGGAAGCGTGTCGCGGAATTCGGGTATCTTATTTGGATAAGGTATTGTACACGGCTACACTTTACAATTAACATTTAAAATTATTGTATACTAGCTTTGCCAGCGGCTTTGCCTACGTAGAAATCAGTTGGTCACAAAGTTTTCTTATGTAAATTTACATTAAACCGTTGTCTATTATTAACTTAAATCTTCCTCAAGATTTGGACTCCCTTTAGTGAAAACCTTAGAAAAATTTGTTCGGAAGTTTTTGAGAAAATCTGGAGTTTATTTTATAATATGTATAGATAGCAACACTCATAGAATGATTATATTTCATCATCTTCGTCTTGCCCTTATCCCACTCTAAATGGAGTAGGCACAACATGTCAAATGATTTGGCTACGTATTTAATGACCGGACACCTGTCTGACGTCAACTTACCTAAGTCGTATTTTACAACACCTCGGTAAGAAAGAGAATGGTCTATTTAACTCAACCGAATACCTCGCGGTGGGTCAATTTACCGTAGTCGCTTTTTAGACGTGTCGGTAAGAAATGTGGGTGGTCTATTATACTTAGCCGAATACCACACGGCTAGTCGACTCTTCTTAGTCCCCTTTTACGACACTTCGATAAGCAAGAGGGTGGTCTACGCATCCGGATACCTCACGGGGGTTAAATATTAAAAATATAGTGTTCACATATTTTTTCTTTTTGTTTTAAACAATGGCCCTAATTAATTTTTTTTATTCTTTATGTTCTTGTTTGAAACTAATAAATCTGTTAATAAGTTTGCCAATTTTTTTTTAATTAAAATTGACACTAACGAAGTCCTATATAATAAGCTTTTTGATGATCGTGACAAATCGCCTTTTAGCCAATTTAAGAAGAAACTTTTTAATTATCTTTTAGAGCGATTTATAATTAATAAACGCTTAGGTAATTTTAAGGGTTTATTCTTTCGATTATTTTTAGTAGGTATATTACGACTAAATTATTTTTCTAGAGGAACAACGGTAGATAGACAAACTTTCGCATTTATAATAAGCATAGATAATAGTTGATGTATAGAATAGAATCGTACAGCCCTTATTTCTTACAGAGGTGTCGTAAAAGGCGACTAAGGTAAATTGATGTTAGGCAGGCGGTCGATCGTCGGATACGCAGCAAAATCATGTGACAACATGTTTATAACATGTTGTGATGACCTCACTTTTAGTTGTATAAAGGCAGGAAGATGTATAGAAACCGGTTATAGTCACATCTTGTTCTATCGAGTATCTTATTACATAAAACGCCGCATAAAGAATTCATGAATAAGACGGACGGACTTCAAACTAAACACCCGATAAAATATAATGTGAGTATAGACAGTTTCTATACATTAACTTCGAAAAAACTTACGATAGTCTCAATTTTTTAAAAGTATGGACAGTGCGTCAATGAAATATAAACCGCTTCCGCTCATGCCTAAAACACCTACCCAAGCCAAAGGTAACCCGCAAACTGCCATAAACTCCATCAATCATAGAGCTCATTACTTATTTCATACAACATTCTTTAATATCATTGTTATGTTTTAGGTATCTTTCTTGTGTTACAGAAAAAATAAGCATTGTATTTATAGCGTAAAATAAATAACATTGAGGTAAAACCACTTTTCTTTTTAAATATTGATTAGCAAAAGTTCAGTACAATTAAATAAATAAATAAATGTATGGGACACTTACACACACGGTCGTCCGTCCCCAAGGTAAGTAACTTAATACTTGTGTTATGGGTGACAGACAACTGGTGAAAACATACTTATATATTTTTAAATACATACTTAAATACAAATATACACCCAGGCTCGAAGGCCAACAAATTCTATTATAGAAAATGTTGGCCCTCGGCGGGAATCGAACCCGCGACCCATGGTGCTGAAGGCAGGGTTACTACCCACTACACCAACGGGCCAGTCAGTAACATTTTCCTTTCTTTGATTTTGCAGTACCAAATTGGCATGTATTAAATACCTCATGCCTGGTCAGCACCTGTAATCCAGCGATCAACTTCTCCACGCTATCTTGTATAACATTGCTCTAGTAAAAACTAAATTAAAAAATTTATTCCCTAGTCCAAACTTTTTCCTTCTGACAACATGCTAAGGGGACTGAGCGACATATTATCTTGTGATATTGCCAAATCTTGAAAAGAGAAAAAGATTATAACAATCAGTCAAAGCGTAGCAGTGGATCGAAACCTTTGTACTGTCGTTAAGACAAATTTCTCACGGAGACGAATCTATTGGCCAATATAGGTCTCAAATACAATCCAATATGATCACTAGTGACCCCTAGTTCAAATCGTGAAGGTTGTCTGAAGAGCCTTTGTTACTTTACTTCACTAAGCCATTGTTAGCGTAATATCCTCTGACAATACTTTATTAGAGAGAAAACTACACATTTTCGACGCGACACATAAAGCTTAGTTGTAATCTTCTATATTTTAGTACGTGTTAACTTAGATCATTAAAATGAAACATATTTTCAGCTTAGTATTTCACAGATTTTTAGTACTAGGGAAATGGATTACGTGATTACCTTGGGGATCCTTAATTGGGGATATTTTAACACCTAAGTTAAAGCGAAGGAAGTCGCAGTTAAAGCTTATCGTATATATATTATAAGAACAAACACTTTTTAATGTCATATTATGTAAGGCAAGAACAATTTTAGTGGATACGATCTTTCAATCACATTATCATATTCCTGCCCTTATCCCACTCTAAGTGGAGTCAGCACAATGTTATAAACATATTGTCACATGATTTGGCTACATATTTTACGACCGGCCGCCTGCCTGACGTCAACTTATCTTAGCCGTATTTTACGACACCTCGATAAGAAAGAGGGTGGTCCATTTTACTTAACCGGATACCACACGGTGAGCCAACTTACCTTATTTTTTGGATTGGCCAATGGGAATCGGCCATTTCAGTACAGCGCCATCTAGTGGTTTATTGCGGTAACGTTGCAGTGACATCTCTGAGATGGAATGTAACATATTTTCCATTAATTACTTGACTTATAGGTATGTATTGAATATAATGTAATAGTGTATTTCTATGCGTGCCTTCGTGATCCCAGAATAATCGAAAAAGCCAAAACACGCATATATGTCACATTTAAAGTGACAGTGTTGTCTTTTATTTTAAGCAGGTTGTATTTGTAACATCTGACAATTTAGTTAAACAATTGTTTCACATTTTTAATTATTTGAATTATAAAAATATTTTAATTCGTTTGTTCAATATTAACAGAAAATACTAATAACCAAACCGCTTATTTAACGCCAAAATAAAACAAAGTAGAAATTTTAAACCCCTTCCGTAACCCGTCTTTTGGAACATAAATAAAATTATTCTGAAAAAAATCGGGTTCGTGGCAAAGCTAAACAATGGCGAGCGGACACCGTCGCCGCGAGCTTCCGGTGTTTCAAACAAACAGACGGTATTATGTTGAAAATATTGTACGCGATGAGAAATCCGATATTTACAATGTAGCGTTTAAATTGTATTCTTCTCCCAGAAAAATTCTTTATAAAAGTACTGTTGCAACGACTGAATGTTACATTGTATTAAAAAATATATACTGTAATGTAAAAATCATATTTAGCTTCCTCCTGCCCTTATCCCACTCTAAGTGGGGTCGGCACAATATGTATAAACCATGTTGGCACTAAGTTATGCTAGATAGTTTACGACCGGCTGAATGCCTGACAAATTTGCTTAGTCGTATTTTACGGCAGCTCGATAAGAAAGAGGGTGGTCTATTCTACTCAGCTGGATACAGCATTGCGGGTCAACTTACCTTAGTCGCCTTTTACTACACCTCGGTAAGTAATTAGGGTGGTCTATTCTACTAAGCCAGATACCACACGGCGGGTCAACTTACCTTAGTCGCCTTTTACGACACCTCTGTAAAAAATGAGTTGACGTTAGGCAGACGGCATAAATAAGTAGCCTAATCATGTGACAACATGTTTATAACATGTTGTGCCGACCTAACTTAGAGTGTAATAAGGGCAGGAAAATGATGATGTACATAGTACAATAGCGTAGCGCCAAATCATACCGCATGTATCATAAGACACCAGCACCAACAGCACTACACTCATTCACTACGACAATCTCAGCGATCGTTTCGGTCCACGTTAACGCCGATGTACTGTTAGCACCAACAATATGCATTTTCTTTTACGCTTTGGCTAAATTAGCGGGCTGCGGCGATTTATGTGGCCAGGTACATCGTTACAACGCGATTTATTAGGGCGCAGACGATGTAGCATCGGGCCACAGTCGGTAAACTGGCGCGCATCAAAGAGATTTGTCGCGACAATTCGCTTGAGTGGCCACACTTTGAAGTGCGACGACAGACGCATAAGACTTAACGACGAATATTCGAAGTAGGCCGCTTTACGAATCTTCGCCCGCTAATGTAGACAAGATGGCCGACATACGATGTTTTGCGCGCCAACGCGCCACGAATCTTCGGGCGCTAATGTGGCCCCGGGATTAGAATTATTTGCTTTAACTAGATTCTATTTAGTTTCCATAGATACGTAGACTAATGTGTCTGAGTGAGGTCATTACAAGTTATCTAGACCCGCTCCGCTCTCTGCCAAACGGCTTACAGTTAAAGCCGCGACCGAGGCCTAGTTGTTAGTGAGAAACTATTAAAGTTTCTGTATTCCAATTATCCCAAGCTTAAGGACTTGAGTCTTTTTGTTCGACTGGCAAATTCAAATTCTTTTCAACGGACAAAAACTTTAAATTCAAAATTAATTTACGGCGTTTTAATTTTGATGAAAATTTTAATGAGTTTAAGTGTAATAAAGCTGTGGTAATATAGCGGTGACATCGTGCAACTCTTTTGAGGGGGTCACGGTTACAAACCCTGTGTTTCACCAATGAGTTGTTCTATTAAAACTCATGCGTCTAATATATTCGTATCCGGCTAATAGTGTACGGCTCAATAAAATAGACTTCTCTCAATTCTTACCGAGGTGTCGTAAAATGCGACTGAGTTAAGGTGACCCATCATGTGGTATCGGGCTGTGCAGAATAGACCACTCTTTTTCTTACCAAGGTGTTGTAAATGGCGACTAACGTAAGTCGACCCGGTGCGTGGTATCCGGCTGAGTAGAATAGACCACTCCTTTCATACCGAGGTATCGTAAAATGGGACCAAGGTAAGTTAACCCATCGTGTAGTATCGAGCTGAGTAGACCGCCCTCTATCTTACCGAGGTGTCGTAAAAGGCAACTAAGGCAAGTTCACGTTAGGCAGGCGGTCGATCGTAAAATAAACACCCAAATCATTGAACAACATGTTTATACTATGTTTTGCCGACCCCACTTAGAGTGGGATAAGGACAGGAGAATGATAATATTTATTATTATTATTTCAAAATGTTTAAACCAACTCTTTGTTAAAACTAAACACATACTATTTCCGAAGCCAGAGCTCTAATATAAACAAAGATAAATTTAATTATGTGCAAAATGCAATATATTATAGAACGTTTGGCTGCATAGCATGAAAATTAATTTTCCGATACAATATTAACATACCATGGAATTTATTGCAAACAATAAATCGGTTTAATATGTGACGATTATTAAATTATTTATTGGTTCAACACACGCTCATTTCATAGGCCACTATCGTTAGGTATTTTCACATTGCATACATTATTAAAAGCTTATATTTTAACTTGCCGGGTATGTGACCGCGTGATTCCCTGCGAGAGAAGTTTAAGGAAACAGGTATTCTTACATTTGCTTCACGGTATATTTTAAGCAATTTAATTTATGTACATAAAAATATAAAGAATTATAAAACGATAGGTGATGTATACAATAGACAAAGCAGGAACCGACATAAGCTTGCGGCTCCTGCTTTGCGCCTTGCAAAAGTGCGTAACTCGTTTGTGGGTTTTGGTATAAGATTCTATAATAAAATTCCGCAATCAATTTCAGCACTGCCATTACAGCAGTTTAAAAACACTGTTAAAAAGAGGCTGATACAGAAAGCCTACTTTACTCTTGAAGATTATTTAGAATATAAGAATGTGTGGATATAGCTCTCTTTGAACCTGTACAAGACAGTAACGACTTAATGTAAATAATATTAAGAATTATATTTTTAAAAGAGCAACCGCCGAGTTTCTTGCTGGCTCTTCTCGGTAGGAACAGCTTTCCGAACCAGCAGTAGAGTTGACGATTCAAAAGCACTTGTTTACAAGTTTATTTGAATAAAGAATATTTTGAATTTGAATTTGAATTTGTGAAGGTGGAATCTTGCAAGTTAAATTTAACCCACTTCCCGGTGTCCGATTGAGCTAAAATTATACATACTGGTAGAGTCCCAATGACATTGCGTCTCTATAATAAGCATGACCTGATACTGCAGTCAGGATTATCTCATGAAGAGGAAACTGTTGAACGGTTTACATTTGGGACACGAAATTTTGGTTAAAAGTTTTTTAAAAAGCTTCTTTGACTTGTATTATTATTAGAGACTGCTTGTAACATCTTTAATGAACGTATGTAGCCAAGAATTAAAAAAAAATACTTTATAAACAGAAAACTGAATAAATTATGTCATTAACATAGGGTTTTAGATATTAATAAACGTTACAATAACTCTTTACCGACCGTAGCATGGGGGCGTCGAATCGATATCGCTCGAAGAATCTACCAATTAAATTGAAAGGAGTAACGAGCTTCTATAGACTTAAGAATGACTAGAGCGGCATTTGTAATGTGTTTACCTAATTATTAGGATTATATATTTCTTGTACTTATATATAAATTCTTTATGGGGTTTTGGGGAAGAAAAGTCGATCCAACTAGGCTTTATGTAAAAAAAATCGTTTAACGCTATTTTTGCCGTAAATTGTGAAGTCAGCGCAGCTTATTCGGGAAACCGGCGCTCTCGAGAAATGTAAATACCTAGGATCGAGCCCCGTCATCATTTATACATCGATTAATTGAAAAATGTCAATTGATTTAAAATATACATTCCTTAAAAGGAGTTATTCATACAAAAGTGAAATTATGATCAGAACAAACTTCAGAATTGCTGCGCATTTTTAGGGAAGATAACTATGTTTCACTAATTTACTATCTAGAAAGATTTAAAAAAAATTTTTGCTTACTTAAAATCGGTTACTAAAATATGTACTTGTTTTTATATGAATTCAAAGCTTATAAAATAGTCTAAATCTAGGTCTAATTTAGATGAATTTTAATTAATATTCTCAGATTATATTTTCAAAGACGAATACAAAGAAAAATAATAAAAAAGACGATTACGGTTAACTTCAGTCCTTCTTATTTGTGCGGACCTTCGTTTTTTAGTCATTCGTTAAGTCATTGTTATTATTTTGAAGTAAGCTTTTTTAAATTCTTAAGTATACTTTTCGAATTTAATATAATTGATGTTGAAAATTATATTCCTATCATACGCAATAAACTATTTTTCCGTGATCGTTTATTGTGTATTATAGCAAAATAATTTAACTATTGCTTTTGTACTATGGATTTCCGCAAAGTAATTTCGTATTACATCAAATCAAATCAAAATAATCTTTTTTCAAGTAAGCTTTTTAGCTTTTTACAAGCACTTCTGAACCATCAAGAATCAATTTATAAATGAAGTTAGAACTTGTTCTGAATGTTGCTCTTACTAAGAAGAACCAGACAAAAACGCGGTGGTCAATCTTTTAATTATTATTAAACCATCCATTATTATCCATCTACAAATTATATAAATGATGTTTCTTTAGTCTAGATAAATATATATATTTTCATGTTGACACATCTAAAAATGTTTAGCACTATGGCATCTATACATCAAATGTAGGCACAATCGAAGCGACTAATTAAAATAGACGACCCGTTTACATACTTACTGAGATTTAGTACGGTCCCATTTGTAAACGAGGCAAAGAGTGTTCGAACAATTTGGTGCCAGGGCTGCTGGCACAAGAATTATTGTCCCATTTTAAAGAAAATACTTGGCCCACTTCAAATCTTAGCTGTGATTTTATTTTAAGGTAACCCTCAGCCTTTATATTGCTTGGTAGTAAAAGTAGCACAAACATATTATGCGTTGTATAACACATCATATAATATGACCTATTGTATAACCATTAATTTATCAAAGTATCTACTTAGTACATGGAGGGTCTGGAAGGTGATTATTCTGTCTTCAGAAATTGTAAAACTGCTGCAATATTATTAGAAACCAAAGGCTAAGGCTTAAGCTGTAATTTTCTAAGTTATAATAGCTCACTTGGGAACGGGCGAAGCAAGTTGAAAGCATTTTTTATACATCGCAAAGCAAAATGGCTTTGCGATTTTGTCGTGGAGTCTATCTCCTGATGATGCTTCGGTTGCGGGGCGAAACGATTGCTGAGTTTGTGATAGTGAACGTATTTAGTGTTTATGTATTGTGGTGGCGGTGGTGGAGCTTCTTGCATGTGTTTTTACGAATCTTGCATGTATCAGGTATGAAAACGGAATGAACGAAGGTATGTCCACTCTACATAGTGCATTATATATATTTTCTATCTTACTTAATCGCGGATTATAGCAAAATAATTTTATTATTACTTTTGTATTAAGGATCTCCGCAAAGTAACGCCTAATTCTATAAATGATTTTTTTAGTTGCGCCACTATTGTAGCCGACATATTATTTTAGGTCTTAAAAAAATCTGGTATTCGAACTATGTGCGATGGTCTAAAATGGGCGACTTTCAAAACGCCAAGTTCTCGTTGCTCGAGCCACACGTTACTTTTTCTAATATTATTGATGGCAGGTTTTTCAGTTGACAGGAAGGATAAGTTGATTAATTAAAACTGTTAGCTACAAAGGATCCCGTTCAACACGGTTTGGATAACGAATAGACTTGGACAGTTTAATTATAATGATTGAGAAGACGCTGTTTTTTAAACTCCAACCACCTCCACTTATGTATTGTTAATTTGTCTTTGAAAATTATACGCATCGTGGACATTGGTTTTAATCGAAATTAGTCCCTAATTTAAATATATCCGATTCTTACATTAAAAATCTGTTTGTCTATCTGTCTGTAACAATTACACGTCTATTCCGCTGGAGCAATAGTGATAAAATTTAGTGCAATTGAAATTTATACACCGGGATAACGGTAAGGATAACAGAATAAATAATTTATAGAAGTAGGTGTTACTTAGCAGAGATCCATAATACTAAAGTAATAATAAAATTATTTTGCTATAATCCGATATAGATTTATCGTGGATTATAGGAAAATAATTTTATTATTACCTTTGTACAGGATAACAAAATCCCATTTTTCCTTCAGGGAACGGGAAAATACTATATAGTGCTCGTATATAGCACGTATTTTAACACTTAAGTTGATGGGAACGAAGTCATGGGTATTAATTACTAGTATAAAACATTTTTTGGAACTTAGAACTGTTTTTGTCCGATACATCTTCATCCAAAATACCTCAAAATACTTTAAAATTCTAGAAGATTTGAACAACGCGTGGTGTCAATCACTTATGGCTATAATCTTGGTCACTAAATCATCATCCTCCTGCCCTTATCCCACTCTAAGTGGGGTCGGCACAACATGTTACAAACATGCTGTCACATGATTTGGCTTCCTTTTTTACGACCGGCCGCCTGCCTGACTTCAACTTACCTTATTCGTATTTTACGACACTTCGGTAAGAAAGAGGGTGGTCTATTTTACTCAACCGGATACCACACAGTGGGTCAACTTACCTTAGTCGCCTTTTACGACACCTCGGTAAGAAATGAGGGTGGTACTATTCTATTCAGCCGGATACCACACGGCGGGCAATCTTGGTCACTAAATATGGGCCTCATAAGGACGTCCACTGAGTGGATGATGTAACTAGGAGCATCTATGTGACCAAATAAAAAATAAGAAGATCCTTACAAGAAAAATAATATAGCTCGTCATGTCAGTTAGAAATACAAGAACCAATTAAGTATTTTCAACGAAAACCTTTTTAAACGCTTTAAGTTAATTAGGCGTGAACTGTTTTGACACTTGACAAGCACTGATCGCGCCGCCATTATTTTCCATGCGATTATATTATGGTGCGCATACATTGTAATAACAAATGAGGGGAATAACATCATGGCTTTTAAATACCATAGGGTTGATTTCTTTTCGAAGGAATTATTAAAATTATGTTTTCTTAGTGTAAATATGCCGTGTGGTATCCGGCTGAGTAGAATAGACCAACCTCATTTCTTACCGAGGTGTCGTAAAAGGCGACTAAGGTAAGTTGACCCACCGTGTGGTATCCGGTTTAGTGGAATAGTCGAACCTCATTTCTTACTGAGTTGTCTAAAAAGCGACTAAGGTAAGTCGACCCGCTGTATGGTATCCGGCTGAGTGGAATAGTCCAACCTCATTTCTTACCGAGGTGTCGTAAAATACGACAAAGGCAAGTTGATGTCAGGCAGGCGGCCGGTCGTAAAATACGTAGCCAAGTCATGTGACAACATGTTTATGACACGTTGTGCCGACCCCACTTAGAGTGGGATAAGGGCAGGAAGATGATGATGATTAAGTTGCCGTGTATGTATGTGAAGGTGGAATCTTGCAAGTTTCAAGATTTTTCTTCAAGATTTTTTGATAAAAGCTTTTTTAACTTGTTGTTGTTGATTTGACTTGCTTAAGGATCAGTCAGGAATGGCATTCACTGAGAACTATTTTCGTCATTAAAAGCTATAATAGCAAGGCATTACTAGGATAAACTCTATCAAGAAACATCCAGTATATATCACTTGTTATTAAGTAGGTAGTAAACGAAATGCAAAAAAGCTGTGATGGCCTAGCGATGCGACCGTGTGAATCTCTAGAGACGATTATGGGTTCAAACCCGTAGAGACACCAATGAGTTTTTCTATTAAAAACTTATGTGTCTAATTGATAATTGCAATTTATCACACGCTTTTCGGTGACGGAAAACATAGTGAGGAAACCTGCATATCTCTAGAGAATTCTAGGGATATGTGTAACCTACCAATCCGCATTGGATCAGCGTGGTAGGTCTTAGCTACAACCCTTCTCTCCAAAAATGGAGAAAGGGAGGCCTATGCCCAGCAGTGGGATAGTAACAGGCCATTACTTACTTTTTACTTACTTAAACGAAATGCGACTAAAAGCTACTCAGATATAAATAAAGAATCTTGCATGAAACATTTCCCGCTTTCGCAATCCAAAAAGAAAGACTCCTGCTCAAATTGCTTTCAGTTCATGCATTGTTATATCTAATTGGATTCTGGAGGTAATTTTAAATGGAACTTGCTTATTGCTTCGCAACAAGAATTAATTAAAGTAATGGGCCATGGAATAAATACGTCATTCGTTGTATTTACGAGGCCGTGGCGTAAATTTTGCAAAATTAACTGTCAGCCCTTTTAAAGGTGGCGAATTTACATGTGAAAAAGACAATATTCATTTAAAATAATGCAGTTTATGCTTTGTCGTGTTCAATATTTCAAAAAATATTAAGAAATATTTAAATTTTTAAAATATTTAGCCGTGTGGTATCCGGTAAGAAAAATAGTATCACCCTAATTTCTTACCGAGGTGTCGTAAAAGGCGACTAAGGAAAGTTAGCCCAACGTGTGGTATCCGGTTTAGTAGAATAGACCACCCTCCTTCTTACTGAGGTGTCGTAAAATACGACTAAGGTTAGTTGACCCACCGTGTGGTATCCGGTATAGTAGAATAGACCACCCTCCTTCTTACCGAGGTGTCGTAAGATACGACTAAGGTAAGTTGACATCAGGCAGGTAGCCGTCGTAAAAACGCAGCCAAATCATGTTACAGCATGTTTATAATATGTTGTGCCAACCCCACTTAGAGTGGGATAAGGGCAGGAGGATAAAAAAATATTAAGAAATATTTGAAGGCATACAATATAGAAATAAAAAAGACAATGTTTAGACTAAAAAATAACTAATGAAATAAGAATGCAAGAGAATCAAATTATTTTCATGTCATATAACACTTAGCACAATTGTACAATAGTTTCTACTATAACAAACAACAATTCAAGTATCAATAAAACGTTCTCTCGCTGCAAATATCTAAAGAAATAGCAACGAACAGCGAATTAAATATGAAATGGGATGCCGGGAAGAAATATCGGACGATCTACCATTATTTATTGAAGCGGATCATTCAATCGAGATGTTGTAAATTGTTTGGAAAAGAGCGATTTTCGATACAGCAACAAGTATTACAAATGGGGTAGGTTTATTTTGTGAAGATCTATCTCGTTGTAAATAAGAATTTACTACGGTAAATAAAAATAGGAGTAACGCGAGCGATTTGTATGAGGTTATTGGTAATTATTTGCATTCATGTATTAATTTTCAAAATTTATTTCATATTATCATTTTTCAATATATTATGCTCTGAATGAGACCTACCATTGATTTAAGAAATTTTATTTATCTATATAAAAATATAAAGAATCATAAAACAATAGGTGATGTATATAATAGATAAAGTGGAACCGACATAAGCTTGCGGCTCCTGCTTTGCGCCTTGCAAAAGTACGTAAGTCGTTGATAGGTTTGGGTATAAGATTCTATAATAAAATTCTACAATCAATTTTAGCTTTGTCACTACAGTTTAAAAACACTATTAATAAAAGGTTAATACAGAGAGCCTACTATACTATTGAGGATTACTTAGATGATAAGAATGCGTGGACGTAGCTACTCTTCGAAGACAGTAATAACTAAATGTGACTCGTAATAAGAATTATATCTTAAAAAGAGCAACCGCCGAGTTTCTTGCTGGCTCTTCTTGGTAGGAACATCTTTCCGAACCAGCAGTAGAGTTGACGATTTAAAAGCACTTACAAGTTTATTTCAATAAAGAATATTTTGAATTTGTATATCTTAATATTTTAATTCTTATAGAAGGTGATTGGTCAAATATTAAACCAAAAAATGTCTCAATTCTTAGTTCTGTGTTTAGTACATACATACGTTTTTTTATTGACATAAAACAGAAGACTAAGCAAACCTTTATCGAATATCGCAAATACAAGTTCGAAGATAAACAACATTAAGGGAGAACTTTTTTGTGCAAATACGTCTATTCGTAGAGCTGAAATCGAACATTCGAGATGTTAGAGGAAAAAAGTTCTTTATTTTCAGGAGGAAATGACGTAGTAGATGCGTTTTGAAATTGGATGCCGTTCTATCAGAAACGTTACGTTTCAAGCCAATTTAAGACAAAATGAGGGTATTGTACTGATTTATAGCATTCCTTATAGATTTTGCTTTGTTTGGATTTGAGTGTGACAAAATATGCTATTTGAATAAAGCTACTTTTAAATGCAAGCTTTTACATAGGGTTCTTTGGGGGAATTGCATGATTTGTAGATTTTAGAAAATTCAAGTTCCATTCGATTTATTTCACTATCTACTCTACTCAGCCGGATACCACACGACGGGTCAACTTACCTTAGTCTCCTTTTACAACACCTCCGTAAGAAATAAGAGTGATCTATTCTACTCAGCCGGATACCACACGGCGGGTCAACTTACCTTAGTCTCCTTTTACGACACCTCCGTAAGAAATGAGAGTGATCTATTCTACTCAGCCGGATATCACACGGCGGGTCAACATACCTTAGTCTCCTTTTACGACACCTCCGTAAGAAATGAGAGTGATCTATTCTACTCAGCCGGATATCACACGGCGGATCAACTTACCTTAGTAGCCTTTAACGACAACTCTGTAAGAAATGAGTGGTCTAATATACTCAGCCGGATACCACACGGCGGATCAATTTACCTTAGTCTCCTTTTACGACACCTCCGTAAGAAATGAGAGTGGTCTATTCTACTCAGGCGGATACCACACGGCGGGTCAACTTACCTTAGTCTCCTTTTACAACACCTCCGTAAGAAATGAGAGTGATCTATTCTACTCAGCCGGATACCACACGGCGGGTCAACATACCTTAGTCTCCTTTTACGACACCTCCGTAAGAAATGAGAGTAATCTATTTTACTCAGCCGGATACCACACGGCGGATCAACTTACCTTAGTAGCCTTTAACTCGGTAATAAACGGGGTTGGTCTATTCCACCCAGCCGGATACCACACGGCATAAATACAAGTACATACTAATGATCTGTATTCTGTATTTAACCAAGTAAATTTTGTTTTTGCTAGCATAATCTTTATAAAACTAGCTTTTACCCGCAACTTCGTTCGCATGGACTGTTGTCGCGTCTTAGGTTGATAATAGATGGCGCTTTTCAATGTCATCCTTTTTTTATAGAATTAACAGCATTTCTATAGACTTTATGTTACCTCGGTGTATAAAGAATAATTTTGCCGAATTTCATCGATATTGGTTCGTGGTTTCACCGTGTAAGAGTAACAAACATACATCCATACTTACAAACTTTTGCATTTATAATATTAATAAATAGTGGGATTGTGGACGCGAATTGTGTTAAAAATAACAACATCGTCCCATTAACACTGTATATTTACACTTGCCAAATCGTCCGTACCCAGTTAGAGTGAAAGCCTCGATGGTAGCGGTTCTGAGGTTCCGTGCCTAAAACAATACCGCAAATGTGAGTCGGTCACGCGATCGTAACATTTGCCAGCTTTGAACGGTCGTTTATTCGGCGATTTGTACTTTGTTCTGAGATTTGTGTCGAGTATTGTTCTTTTAAGCGGTCACGTGAGTGCTCTGTTAGAATTTTAAGGGTTGAAGAGTTATTTTCTCTCTTATTTTGTAAAATTTTTGCTGTTATATTGACTGGGGATGTCCATTATTGGTATGGACATCTCATCATCCTCCTGCCCTTATCCCACTCTAAGTGGGGTCGGCACAACATGTTATAAACATGTTGTCATATGATTTGGCTACGTATTTTAAGACCGGCCGCCTGCCTGACGTCAACTTATCTTAGTCGTATTTTACGACACCTCGATAAGAAAGAGGGTGGTCTATTCTACTTAACCGGATACCACACGGTGTGTCAAGTTACCTTAGTCGCCTTTTACGACACCTCTGTAAGAAAAAAGGATGGTACTATTCTATGCAGCCGGATACCGCACGGCGTATTTTCTCTGTTATTTCGTTAAACTTTTGCTGTTATATTGACTGGGGATGTCCACTATTGGTATGGACATTTATTCACAGGAAAATCATTAGAACTATCTTAATGTATGGATCAGAATGTTTGGCAATAAAAAAGACGAAAGAAGAGTTCATGCTAATGAAATGAGAATGTTGAGGCGGATGTGCATTGTAACAAGCTTTGATAAAATACGAAATGACTGCTATAGCAGTAGATTGTAGAAGAAGTGATTGAGAGGGAGAATTATTAAGAAATGGATGGATTATGTGTAGTATGACATGCATATAAAAGAAGTAATGTCAGAGTAGACGGGTAATAGGAGAGAATGAAAGAAGAACATGTTGGGCCGATCCCACTTAGGACTGTAGGATAAGAGCAGGAGAGTGATTTGATCGACTATTAGGTACATCTAATAGCGGTCCATTATGTTTGTTACTCTTTTCTCGGTACTCTTTTCTCTTTCACGGTAAATCTGCTGAACCAATATCGATGAAATTTGGCACAATTATTCCTTATACACCGGAATAACATGTAGGCTATCCAAATCTTGTAAATTCTACAGGAATAAGGATGAAATTAAAAAGCGCCATCTATTGGTAAACTATCACGCGACAACAATCCAAGGTAACGAAATTGCGGGTAGGTCTTATTCAAATACGACGACGAATATATAGAAACTCGCCTTAATCACCAGTAAAGTTGAACTTCCTTATTAAGCATGCTTCTAGAATTTAAGACACCCTGCCCACTCTGCCTATGCCAATGGTAACTGCTCTCACCGGCTAATGCTGAATAGGGTAGTGAGTTTGGTCGCCTATGAGGTTTTGAGGCTTTAGCCTGGAATTGAACTCCCTCCCCCACAAGTGGAGAAATTTTTACCCATTACGGGATTCCTCATGTAAAAATAAGGTAACTCCCATAGATAACAGTAATCTTTGTTACGATGTTATTTTCACATAACAAATATTTACAAATCACACAAGCAGAAGTTCGCATGAAACATGGACATTAACTCAAACGATTCACATTGTATGTGATACGGTTCACGCAAATAACTTCGCTAACGTTTACTTTGAGCTTTATCTAGGAAGTCTTTTGTTTCTGTATTGTGTATATACATGTAATGCATATATTTACCGAATACATATAATTGACGGCATAAGACTTTAATTCGTTCAGTAACTTGTACCATTTCTTTAATTTCTAGACTTTGTAGATTGCACACAGAGTATTGTTGTCGCCAATGACTTCCGCTTTGTATTTTATAGCAATACAGTCATGAAATAAGAGTATCGCGCTATTTATGTTTAAAATGGTGGCACCACTGTGCCGTTATTGTGTCCGTTAAGGAAGAAAGAAGATTTATCTCCTCATCTTTAATACACAGGTAATTACAAAAACAGAAACCATAATTTTAGGGCCCGTTTCACAAGTTACCAATAAACTGTCAGTTAGCCTATTCGGAACATATCTGACACATATCTTGGAATTTTGCGTTTCTCAGGTTTCTGATAGGCTTATTCAGCACTTAAAGTACCTAGTAAGTTAACATGCAGATCATGTGCTGCTATTTTGTTTATCTGCTGGATAGCAAATACCTATTTCAAAATGGCCGCGATATTTTTTTTGAATTTTTCACTTTTTAGTCTCTTTTTAGAGACATTTATCTGCAACTTAGTTTATTTGTCGGTTAACTATCCAACACTTTATCAGTAAGTTGTGAAACAGGCCCTTAATATAATAATGTCAATAGGAATTTTAAGAATTAAATTGATGCGATAATTTTAAGAATACTCTCATCGTTTCACACGCTATGTTATCGCAACTTTTTGCATTGCAACAAGACGTCCATTTCAAGTATCCACCCACGGAAAAGATAGGCGATAAGGAGCAGTAATTATGGGGCAGGCTACTTTGATATATCGGATTGTTGTTTACATTCGTTGTACTTCGCTGAATAGTATAGATCATAGTCACAAAATTCCACGTATTAGAATTGGTTCATGCATTAGCATTGATTGCATTTTAAAGTATGTCTTTATTGCATTCGCCAGAGTATTAACAATATAATTGATATAATATTTTATTTTGTAATAAATTTAAATAGGTAATGTACGCGTCCCTGTTACATGCCGTGGTAACCTATAATTAAGGCTCAATTTAATTGAATAATTTGTAGAGTATTATATAATATTAATAATGTAAGTATAGTTTGTTATCCCAATAAATAAAAATAAAATGTAGCTTCTTGTCGTATCTAATGTTACCAACTCTGCTGTTCAACAGTACATTTGCTGTTTTAACAGTACAATGCTGCTTTCACATTGGCGCTTCTTATTTTCTGTTTGTTTCCTAATTTTTAATGTTTAACATGTTCAGCATCATCTGTTGTTACTATGCAAATGTTTTCTGATTACCAATATATGTTAACTTGTGGTACATTCATAAAAATAAAATAAACATATTTCAGCCCTATTGAAACATTTTTTACAACGGTACAGAAATATCGTTTGAAGCCACAGACAGGTATATCAATGAATAATTCCACAAAATATATTTATAATTTTAACAAAAAAAAATCATCTTTAGAATGAAATTGGAAAATAATTTCGTTTAAATTTTTGTTTTTTTAATATATTTTTATCAATATAATAATTCAGGAGTTATAAACTCCTGGTCAATAATAAAAGTAGATATTACATGAGAAAGTATGAAAACTGACTTTTTATTTTACTTGCTGTTTTCTTATTGATGAGCTGTTGTTTTTTTTAGTTGCTTAAAGTTGGCAACATTAGTCGTATCCGACAACGGCTACCCTCGTCATTTCTTACTCGATCTCGGATGCAGCTGGCAAAACCAATCTTGTGCTTGAACGTGCGGTCACTAGATGGGCAGTAGAGTTTACCAGCACTATTATAATTATATCTTTAATATTTAAATCAGTTAATCTTGTAAATATATGTAAAATCTAAATTTCGGAAACGGCTCCAACGATCCATTCTTCCATTCCATGAAACTTCACCAATTTTCGTCTTTAACTAGATATCTATATGTTATGTGTGGTATCCGGGTGAGTAGAATAGACCACCCTATATCTTACTGAGGTATCCTAGAAGGCGACTAAGGTAATTTGACGTCAGGCAACTGCCGATCGTTATATACCTACCCGAATAAAGTGACAGCCTGTTTATAACGAGAGCTGTGATGGCCTAGCGGTGCGACCGTGTGAATCTCTAGAGACGATCATGGGTTCAAACCCGGGCAGACACCAATGAGTTTTTCTATTAAAACTTATGTGTCTAATTGATAATTACAATTTATCACACGCTTTTCGGTGAAGGAAAACATCGTGAGGAAACCTGCATATCTCTAGAGTATCCTAGGGATATGTGTAACCTACCAATCCGCATTGGAGCAGCGTGGTAGCTCCAACCCTTCTCTCCAAAAATGGAGAGAGGAGGCCTATGCCCAGCAGTGGGATAATAACAGGCCGCTACTACTACTACTACTGTTTATAACATGTTGTGCCGTACACCACTTAGAGTGGGATAAGATCAGAAGGATGATGATGTTTACATTCGCTGTACTTCTCACATTTAGTTCCTTTCAATAGTTTGTTCTGCATTCACATAACCTAATTCTTTATTTTTGGTGTAATAAGCTCAAATCTCAAAGACTTTAACTACATAAGGTTTACTAACTGAAATATTAAAACAAATCCTTAGCTAACCAATATTTGTAGAAGTAGGCGTTACTGGAACAATTTCAATGATCGTTTCGCCCTTAACCGAAGCATCGGTTTTATTAGTGGATTCCCTTTGATGGAAGCATCCTTTGTTCTAGTGAATGTGTGCAGTGTTTATGTTCTGGTGGTGGTCATTTGTGGTACTTGTACTTACTAATACTGTAAGTATATGAGATTCATAGATTTAGCGGTTTCGAAGAAAATCTTTATTATAAAGATTTTTTTTAAAACCGCGGATTATAGCAAAATATTTTTATCATTACTTATTTCTTACTGTTACATTACTTATTACTTTTAATCTACTCTAATCTATAAGTGACAAGTACTGATCTTAGGTTTCTTATTCTTAGGTTCAGATTTCTTTATTGGTTGTATGAATTTTCTTTTTTATTAATTCTCTCTTTTAATTTAACGATCACATAAAATTATTATAGTTAAATTATATCTCTCAGTTGTCGTAACTTAATTTGTAAGTTGTTATTACCTATAATTAAAATACTACTTATTTTAAGTTGTTCGATGTATAATTTTATTGTGAAGTATGTATTTTGTTGGTGATCTATTAATAAAGAAATAAATATATCTAACCACTGCGTCGAAACACACTGCACATTAATGTGAAGTGTGTATTTTGTTGGTGATCTACTAATAAAGAAATAAATAAATACACTTAACCACTGTGATGGCCTAGCGGTGCGACCGTGTGAATCTCTAGAGACGATCATGGGTTCAAACCCGGGCAGACACCAATGAGTTTTTCTATTAAAACTTTGTGTCTAATTTATAATTGCAATTTATCACACGCTTTTCGGTGAAGGAAAACATCGTGAGGAAACCTGTATATCTCTAGAGAATTCTGGAGATATGTGTAACCTACCAATACGCATTGGAGCAGCGTGGTAGGTCTTAGCTCCAATCCTTCTCTCCAATAACGGAGAGAAGAGGCCTATGCCCAGCAGTGGGATAGTAACAGGCCGCTACTTTACTTAACCACTGCGTCTAAACGGCACACAAAAGCTACAATTTCAATATTCAAATCACGCGAGTCATAACACTAGTACTAAATAAACCGGCCGTCTATTAACCTGGTGCGCCGGTCAATATTTATATCCGGGTCGGGTGAAAGAACTGATTTCGGGACAAAATATTAGCATATTTCGTGAATTCCCATAGGATTGTAGAAGCCGGACTATGTATACGGTCTACTTAGAGAATAAACATTATCTTCTAATTATTTAATTACTACCCGATTACTTTTTGGCACACACGGACAGTAAAACATGTAGAAACACGTAGAAATTGATAAATATTTATCCTAAGTAATTATATATTAGTAGCATCTGTTCGTCTATTTATTTTACCAAAATTAATTAATAGATTAAATAGTTAAATGTATATGAACTTTTTCTTTTTCTCTATATTACCAGAATTCTCTTTCTTCTTCAATTCTTGTCCTTTTCCTTCTGTTACTCAAAGGTTGACTGGAAGAGATCCCTTTTACGGATAAGTCCGCCTTTACAGCTTTTTTTACTTTTTCTTTCTCTTTTCTAAGTATATGTATAAAAAGAAAGAAATAAATAAAATAAATTGATTAATTTTCTATCGAGTAAGGTTGCCTAACTTTAATGATATAAATGCAATTAATAATTTATATAAAAATATGCAATATAAAAGAAAAAGTATGTATTTATCTTCCGCTGCTCTGCCGGCTGGATCGATTTCAATGAAATTTTCAAAAAATCGTTAGTTTGACCCAGCGGTTAATTTTGTAAAGTTTGGTGACGATCGGATCAATTTTTTGATTTTTTTGATTTGTTTCGTGGGGAAGTCAAAACCAGATTGAACTACCAAAAATATTGTAAAAATTTGCCAAAATTTATACCAGAAACTTAATAAAGCAATAATATTCAGTTTTCCTTCGAGAATAGGTAAAAACTTTTTGAGTTTATTTATACATAATTACACTATTAATAAATACCCTGATAGGTATAATACGTAATAAAGATACCTAGATTATGTAAAAACTTAGGTTGATACAAACAGTTAATATTTTTTTAAACTATAGCCTCCAAATTGTACTAGATGTTAAGATAATCATCTTGAGCTAAATCTTTAAAAAACTGTATGTAATTAATTTCCTATTATACTTTCATTATCTCTTCCACGCCGTGTGGTGTCCGGCTGAATAGAACAGTACCACCCTCATTTCTTACCGAGGTGTCGTAAAAGGCGACTAAGGTAAGTCGACCCGCCGTGTGGTATCCGGCTGAGTAGAATGGACCAACCTCATTTCTTACCGAGGTGTCGTAAAAGGCGACTAAGGTAAGTTGACCCACCGTGTGGTATCCGGTTTAATAAAATAGACCACCCTCATTCTTACCGAGGAGTCGTAAGATACGACTAAGGTAAGTTGACGTCAGGCGGGCGGCCGGTCGTAAAATACGTAGCCAAATCATATGACAACATGTTTGTAACATGTTGTGCCGACCCCACTTAGAGTGGGATAAGGGCAGGAGGATGATGACTTTCATTATCTCTTCCATATAATATCCGCAAAGTAACGTCTAATTCTATAAATTAACTAAATCGTAAAGAAATCGATATTAATTCACAAAGCTCATAATATATTTGAAATCTCAGAAACAAATAAAAAAAAGGATATCGAATCCTTGAAACAGCGGGTGGTATAACACCGATTCATAATCATCAAATATATCAAGCTAAACAAGTGCTTATTTGTATGATATTTAGGCGATAAAATCGTATGTGCCAATTGTGTATCGAGCCGATGTATTCGCACAGCAGGGGCTCACACTTGTAGGTGTTGAAAAAAACAAATTAGCCCCTAGGAGGGGTCCTAAATTGGTTGTAACGTGGAGGTCATTTGCGCTGCGAGATAAAGAGAATTAATGGTGGAATTATACGGAATTATCTTCGAGTGAAACGGCAATTATGAATTCGATGTATCTGTGCCTACCAATACAAGTTAAAAGGTTTTTTTTATTTATTTATTTTATTTAAGCCATCTTATCCGTACATACTTATATATCAAGCAGCCCACGCTTTTTCTACAATAATATTAATATATCTCGCTATCTTTCTAGTTTTTTTAGTTTTAATTTCTTAATTTAAGTAATTTTTTTAATTTTTTTTTAAGTTATGAAGTTTAAGTTATAAAATTGAGTTGAAAGAAGTCGGTTACGTACATACATATAAAATATCTCAATGCCTGAAGACCAAAGTCTTCGTACAATGCACCAGTGATCAATTACACATCCGAATCTGTTGACTATGGGCCTTATAAAAAGCTCAGAGTCGCTTAGCGGGCGATGAAGCAAGCTATGCTTGGAGTGATCTACGATTGTGGAAAAACTGAAATGACTGATATAGCTCAGCATATGAAGCTGAAGTAGTAATAGGCGGAACATGTAGTACAAAGTTATGTTCGCAATATATAGCCACCCTACACTGGATAACGCAGTGTAGATAGATCCCCCCTATTAAAACAGATTACCTCAAAAAAGATTTGACAAAATACCATAGCGAATGACCTGTAGTAGCGTCCGTGAGTTAAGAAAGAAGAAGAATATATAATAAACGTAAACTAGTTGGTATTTGGTAATCGTGGTCGTCTTATGGCCTCATAAGAAAGCTCACTCAGTGGGAGATGGAGCGAGCTATGCTCGGAATATCTCTACGCGATCAAATATGAGGAGATCCGTAGTCCAAAGTAACCGACATAGCTCCGCGTGGTTCGAAGCTAAAGTGACAATTTGCGCGGCACATAATGCGGAGAAGCGATGGGCTTTGGGGTCTCAAGGAGTTGGAATAGCGACCCCGCACAGAAAAAAGCAGCGTCGGTAGACCTCCTACCAGTATACTGGCGACCTTAAAAAAGTGGCTAGGATCCCATGGATATAAGCGGCACAAGATTATGGGGTGTGGAGATCCCACAAAGAGACCTATATCCATCAGAGGACGTTCGTAGGTTAAAGAAAAAGAAGAAGCTAGTTATCCAGTTTTAACATCATTTTAAACATATTTTCCATATACGGATAGCTTTAATATTGGTTTAATATTCATTTGCTCTTTAGATTAGTTCCATAACGAAAATGAACACTATAATACGAAATTCTCAGACGTACATTATCTTCGTTCATATTAGATCAACGATTCAGCGATATCTACAGCATTATACTCGTTTGATAGCTTGTATCGAATTATGGCACGTTCGCAAATTGTATGACCATGCGGTTGCCAAAGTGTGATCGATAACCTATTTTATATTCTTCAAGTAATTATTGTTTTTTAAGACTCTGTCATTCTGTTAATTCATACTAATATTAAAAATGTGAAAGTTTATCTGTCTGTCCTTCATAATTTCCGCCTGAGCAATATTGATGAAATTTGGAACTAATGAAGTTTACGTAACGGGTCAATTAAATAATTTTCTTCGGGAACGGAAAATAAATTAAAGAGTAGAATTTGAGCATTTTTTTACATTAAAATTTACACTTGAAGCCAAAAGTAGTGGTTACTACTAACTTATACCTATATTTTTCTAAATAAGTGCATTCACCGGTTTTAACGATTCACAGGATCGAGTGGTTATATAATAAATAAATAAGTAAATATATGGGACACTTACACAAACGGTCATCTTTCCCCAAAGTAAGTAACTTAATACTTGTTTTATGGGTGACATACAACTGGTAAATATACACATATATAATTTGAAATACATACTTAAATACAAATATACAGCAAGGCTCGAAGAACGAACTAATTGTTAATAGAAAATGTTAGCCCTTGGCGGGAAATAAACCCGCGAGCGAAGCTGAAGGCAGGGCGCTACAAACTGCGCCAACGGGCTAGACAAAAGACAAAAATGCAGTTTTAATAATTACCATTATAGTTAGTGTAGTCTGATCTATAATATTATGTGTTGCCTGGTGAAGGTCCATAATACAAAAGTAATGATGCATGCAGTATAAATTGCACACATTTATTGCCACCATCCCAACAATCGTTACGCCCCGTAACCGAAATATCATCGGGTGATATACTCCACGACAAAATCGCAATGCGACGCATCACCTAAGCAAACAAGGTTATATAGTAATTGGTTCAACCCTACCATTAATTTTGCCTTCAAACAAGTATAAAAAGTAAAGTAAGTAACGGCCTGTTACTAACCCACTGCTGGGCATAGGCCTCTTACCTCCGTTTTTTGTTTGGAGAGAAGGATTGGAGCTAAGACCTACCTCGCTGCTCCAATGCAGATTGGTAGGTGTTACACATATCCCCAGAATTCTCTAGAGATATACAGGTTTCCTCACGATGTTTTCCTTTCTCCGAAAAGCGTGTGATAAATTGCAATTATTAATTAGACACATAAGTTATACTAGAAAACTCTTTGGTGAATGCCCGGGGCTTGAACCCTAGAGCCCAAACAAGTATAGCCAATTGAAACTAGAAACGTTCTACCGTCTGATTTTTACTGGCCCCACAAGATGAGAGTAAGGTCATTATTCCTGTTCTAGATATTCCATTCCATTTATCGTAATATATTGTTAGGGTAAGTCCGTGTGTTCCAACATTCAAATTTAATAATTAACAAAGGTTGGGAAGCCCTGCCGAATAGCTATCGTCGACAAAATCATAACAATATGTGTGACATACATACATGATACACAAATGCAGTGTTCATCCGGCTACAGTAATAATAACATCGCGTAAGCATTGTACTCGAATACAAAATGGCGGATTGTTATTTTCTGTGTGCATTATTTGTGTTTTTGCATATAGTTGGAGGAACTCCGCACATAAAAGGTCAGCAGGTGTAACTAATAAGCATGTACTTTTATACCTTTCCAGTTTTAATTTGATCTATTTCATCCTTTTTTGATATTAAATCAAAGGCAGCGATCTTTCTTTTTAACTTTTGAGAGAGCTGAAATGAATATATGTGTTCAATTTGTAAATGTTGTGAAATACAATTAATTAAGTCTGTAACAATGTCGTGTGGTATCTATAAGTTGAATAGACCACCCCCATTTCTTACTGAGGTGTCGTAAAAGGCGACTAAGGTAAGTCGACCTGCCGTGTGGTATTCGGCAAGCCGGTCGTATACTACGTAACCAAATCATATGACATGTTTATAGCATGTTGTGCCGACCCCACTCAATACGGGATAAGGGCAGGAGGATTATTATGATGATGAATCTTTGTATGAATAATATTTAGTCTTACACCTTCACATTCAAATATTTACCACACCTTTGTATTTACTGTACATATTTTTCTTTCCAGGGCTGTACTGTCAAGATCCAGACACTCATAAACTTTACCCAATTAATTCAACATGGCCGTCTGAAACTTTTTGCGGCAATTACACTTGCAAACTTAGAAAGAAAAACATTACTCAGACCGAATACGCGCCTTTGAAAAAGATAAATATTACTGCAGTAAATAAGAAAGACGAAACTTTAACGAGCGACATGGCTACGAGTCCAAGTGAACATGCTTTTGTAGTAATTAATCAACATGAACCTACAAAACAACCTGTGTACAACAAAGAAGCGATAAATAAAGTAAGTGCTTTAGCAGACAATGACAATAACGAATCGGGTGATCAAGATCGGTACCTAACGGAGTCCGAAATAAAAACAATAACAGAAATACTACATACAGTAAAGAAGAGCGACTTGGATGCAATAGTAGAAATATATAATATTGCTCATGATATTTACAAAGAAATGGATACCGTTACAACAGAAAAAATCGTTAAAGACATTGTGAACACTAAACAGTCTGATAAAAATGAATTGACTAAGAAATCAAGAAGTGGAAAAGAATCGGTATCCTATTGGTATGAACCACTGCAACATAGCAGTACAAAGAATAAGCCCAAAGATTCTAAACCTGATGGAACTGACACAGTACCTACGACAAAAAGCTATACATATCCGGCTACATACTTTAAAGGAGTGCTAACGGAAAAAGATTTTAGAAAACTGCCTTATTATTATCCAATGTCTAATTTCCAGAGGATGTCGTCATATTTACATAATAAAATGCCGTATAACATTCCAGAAAATATACCACGACAGCATAGACCGTGCAAGTACAAACAAGCCAATTATTTACCACCTTGGAGAAACAATCCTACTAAACCTAGAAACGTTGTACCTGAACACACGAGACACCAAAATGTACAATCAATGCTACTGCCATACCCTTTTTCTTATATAAATCATAACTTTAGTACATATCCTGGCAATTTCTATTATAACAACTACCCATGGACACAACCAGATGTATATAATACATATAAAAATTATCCATATCAGTACGTCAATAAGAACTTTAATCCCATCCCAACAACTGAAGTAGCCGCTAATGTAGAAGAATTAGAGCATAAATACGAGGATCACGTTAGTAATAATGATGATACAGAAACTATAACTAATAAAGAAGAAGGTCGCTTGTATGAATGGCAAACAGATGAACTCTCAGATACAGTTCTAAAAGATATAAAGGCAAACATTTTGGAAAATTCCAAACTACTAAAGCCTATGTCTTTAAGAAAAAATATAAAATTAGAAAAGGTGGGAAAAGTTATTAAGTTAGACGAATTAACGAGGACCAAAAGAAATATCAGCGATACATTGAATGAGCAATACGAGCCATATATCGAAAGGACTACGTAAGTTTAAAATTTATATAAATTATTTAAACTGAAATAAAAGTATTCTTGTCTCAAAAAATAAGTTCGTATTATAAATGAGGAATATCAAAATCTCCAGATCTCCAACATTACCAACCCTCGACTTAAAAAAGTTGACAAATTAGCGCCAAAAAAAATGTTGGAATGCCGACCCTTTGTCTTGACAGATGTTCCTTGGAGTATTTTATCATTTGTTTTTTTTAAACTTATGGAACAAAAAACAAAAAAGAAGTGGTGTAAGATGCCGTGTGAAGTCGGAACATATTTTTTTATATAAATTCACTCGCATCGATAAAACATTCGTACCATTTTATCACTAACTTTGACTTCTTATTGATATTGGCTTAGGTATAATTCTCCTGCCCTTATCCCACTCTAAGTAGGGTCGGCACAAAATGTTATAAAGATGTTGTCACATGATTCGGCTGCGTTTTTATGACCGGCCGCCTGCCTGACGTCAACTTACCTTAGTCGTATTTTACGACACCTCGGTAAGAAAGAGGGTTGTCTATTTTACTCAACCGGATACCACACGGTGGGTCAACTTACCTTAGTCGCCTTTTACGACACCTCGGTAAGAAAGAGGTTGGTCTATTCTACTCAGCCGGACACCGCACGGCGGGTCGTCTTACTTTAGTCGCCTTTTACGACACCTCGGTAAGAAATGAGGGTGGTTTATTCTATTCAGCCGGATACCACATGGCATGGCTTACATATTTTATGATATCATTAGCAAAAATATTTTATTAAGTAGCATTTAGCATGTAATTATAGATTTAAATTTCTGCATTCAGAATTTTATCTATAGTTTGTAATTAATGTTACAAAATCAATTGACTAATCATAATTTTAATTTTACTTCATATTTCTTAAGAAATTTTAGTTGGGGAAACCTATTATTCATAAAAGAAATGACGTTTTATCATGCATTGCCTGTTTTCAGGCATTGAAAAAATGCTAAAATGTATAATTGAATGCAAATGATATTTTTATGTGTCAAACGTAACGGGCGGTCCAAAAAACTTCAAAAACCTGGTTCAAATCCCACATGTTACCGTCGCTTACTTACTTTTAGTATTTTTTTTTGCATTTTTATATGCGTTTTTTTAGGTGCGTCTGAAAATTAGTATAGTCATATTATTTTACAGCATTTTGCTGCAATAATCATATTATTGCAGCAACATGCTGAGACGCATCCTTTTTTCTGTGGTGTGCTTTAATAAAGATTCCTTTTTTATTTTATTTTTTTGACTAAAGAATAAAAGTTTGTTATCGGTATTATTATTTGTCACCGAGGTTCCATACATAATATAATGACAATATTATTACATATTGCAGCTGTGAATCGAGCACCGAACTTGGTTTCTTCCGTATGGGGAATTTAACTGAACCGTACCCAGCTTGCTGCCCTCAGAAGATAAGAAGTTTATAACAATATAAACACAAATTGGTTAAGTTCATCGTCCCTTATGAGTGTGGCTAAGGCGTGGAATTCTCTTCAAGCATCTATCTTCCTGCATTACAGTTTGAATACCTTTAAAAAAAGTCATTATATTGGCAAGCGCGGTCCATCTTACGCTGACCTTTTCCTTCAAGCAAAATCGTAACCAGACGCTAGCATTATTGTTTTAAAAAAAACCTATTTTATTGACATCTTAACATATTTCGGTCTATCCGAAAAATACAGTCACATGTCCCATGCATAAGCATAGGAAATGTGGCTTTATCTTTCGGATAAGTCGGTTTATTCATTTATCGTTTTATTATAGCCACGAATGCGCTATAGTTGTTACGACAATCCGAATCGCTCCATATTTGTTAAAACTTATTACTCTACGAAATATGTTACGACATTAATATGTAAGATGAACTCGCCTATGATGCATCATTTTGCGAAGGTGCTTGTGTGGCAGTCCTGATGTTTTTATTTGACTAGTAACATTTTTTAAATCTAATTTAAACTATATTTTTGACGTGACAACGTCTTAAATTAGGTTGCGGCTTGGAGTCACTCATGAAAAAGTGTAACACCCGCTCACGTCTGTTACGATGAGTCACAGAACGAAAGAGAGGCCCGCCGGACTGGTGAATGCCTTGCGTCTCTCTCCCACTCCAATCCATCACATTTAAAAAGACGTTGTCACGTAAAATCTTTGCCCGTAAAACCGACTTGACAGGCAACCGTTTTTTTATAATTATTTTTTTCCTTTTAAAAATTTTGACGAAATTGTATTACTAACAAAGTGAACCCTGGTTCCCTGGTGGAAAGTCGATGTCTTTTTAATAATTAAAAAAAAATATAATATAATTAAAATATACATATTTATTCGGTATAAGTATATAGTAAATTACAACCAAAATAAATAAGTCGCTCAAGTCATATAAAACAAGATTAAATAATTAACGCTTTTTGTGCAATATTTTTTTCGATGTAAGCAAACCAGTATTAGTAATGATTAAAATAATTTATTAATATTATTTATTATTAAGATTTCGATTGTAAATAATACATGGTGCAATATTTTTTATAACTACAATCTATTTTATTTTTTACTTACCTATTTCATTTTTTTTGAAATATAAAACTGTTTAATAAACTGTTATCTTTTTATTTTAAATTAAAATTCTAATTTTATGTTTATAAATTCTCGATCTATCCATTTTTATGTTTTCAATTTCCGCTTTGAAATATTACAAAAACGAACAATAGACCGAAAAATTAATTGTTAATTTTATTTTTACTTTAATTTTACGTTAAAGTAGAAATACAAATTAATAAAAAAAAACCAGTCGTTTGCCTTTTGTTTGTTTGATTAAAATAAAACCAACCACAACAGACGTATTCTTAGCAGGTAACATTGCATATTTATTCCTTCCTTAATTCCCGGATTATATTCGGGGACCAAAATAACAAATTAACCAGCCTATCTCCAATACACTAATAAGAGAGGACGTTTGTTAAAACCCCATTAGTCAATCCACGGGCCCTCCTAAACCCGGCTCCCATAGATAACGCCTAATTTAAAATTATACACAAAAAAGACCTATAAATCAGTTCGGAAACCTTGCCCCCACATGGAGGTATTTTTGATATCATTTTATTCGAAAATAACCTTAAATGCAATGTAATACGGGTTAAAAACTCGATAGTGGTTACGCCCTTTTTCTATTGACTTTATTAAGGTATTTATTGTTTGTTTGTTGTTTCTAATTAATGTATTGACTATTGAACAACAGATGTAATATACTGCAAGTTATTAATAAAACAATTTTTCTGCAGTGTATATATGCAGTATGTGCTAACCTATGGTAGGGATGTGACATGGAGCATAAAAAATCGATTTTTTTTCCGATTATTTTGATACGAAATAATCGTTTTTTTAAACATCGATTTTTTTCTGATAAATAAGATGCAATTTTCTCAAAAATCAACCAATTTATTCTTTTTCAACAACTTGTCACTAGGGATGTGACGTGAGTACAAACAATCGATTAATAAATAATCGATTTTTTCTATTTGAAAAGTTGCCATTTCAAAATTAATAATTAATTACACAAAGGCCAATTAAAGGGGACTACTACCTAGAAATAATAACAGATGCGATGTTTGAGAAATTGGATCAAAATATGTAGTTTAGCTACATTGGTTTCATCCAACAATGCATATCTTATATAAAAAACAAGAAAAAGAGTTGAAAAACAAAAAGAGAATAGTTAAAAAATCGTTTGTTGAATAATCGATTTTTGATGAAAAAAATAATCGATTATTAAAAATCTAATTATATGATTATATTTATAGATAATTTTTTCACATCGCTAGCCTATGGAGCGAAAGGCGAGTGAAAATCATCGAAACTTGTTTATATAAATTCGTCCAAAAAAATCTTTAATGTAATTGACTGTTGAACAACGTATACTGTAGCTTATTAATAAAACAATTTTCGATAAAATTGACAATATTCATTACTGAGAACCGTAAGTTGAAGCGAGTAATAAATTAGCAAAACCCATTAAAGTATTTTTAACATAAATTCGTCCAAAAATCTTATCTTAATCTTATAGTAGTCAAAAACAAAGGTTAATTATTTGTCAAGACTCAGTTTAATTTATTTAAATATAAGTTGAAAACAAGCTCAGGAATTAAACATTACGTTTTACTACGCGATCCTAATTTTCAGCTTGTTCCCAATAAGAAACAAAATTTCGTGCCCTAAAAATCAACGTTTTCAAAACAATCCCATAAAACAAGGCAATGTCCATTCCGAGTCGAAATTCATCGCTCAATTTTACAATAAAGACCATTCCAGCTAATGGAGTGGGGCCATAATGTCCTTACATAACATTTTCTTTAAAAAAAAACTCGAACGTAACTCGACTACGGGTTCACTTAAAAAGGCATTTACCCTTCGAGCCCGAGTGACTTATTGTGTGCCGAAGAAAAGAGACGTAACTATTAATATCGTATTGGGTAAGAGGAGAGAGGAGATGCGTCAGTAATATTTAAATTAAGTCCTCCCTTAATGTGGGACATTATTTTTTTATCGGTACGTCCAAATGAAGATATGGCGGGGATTTTGTAGAGAAAACGTTATCGTGAAAGAAAAAATGTTTGAAATACACCCCCCGGTATGAATTTATACTAATATATAAAGCTGAAGAGTGTTTGACTGTTTGTTTATTTAATTATTTGAATGCGCTAATCTCAGGAACAACTGGACCGATTTGAAAAATTATTTCAGTGTAAGATATTCCATTTATCGAGGAAGGGTATATAGACAATAAAAAATATTACGAAAAAGGCAAAATTTAAAGCTTTTTTTGCGTGCGCTGAGTAAACGGCAAAAGTAATTAAAAAAATCATGTATTACAAAAGAGTTCCCCTTTAAATGTTCTAAATAAAAGTCCGCGACAGCATATGTTTAGCTTTTAAGGTTAACCTACTTTAACCATTTATTAGGTTATCATTACACTCATCATCTTCCTGCCCTTATCCCACTCTAAGTGGGGTCGGCACAACATGATATATACATGCTGTCACATGGTTTGGCTGCGTTTTTACGACCGGCCGCCTGCCTGACGTCAACTTACCTCAGTCGTATTTTACGACACCCCGGTAAGAAAGAGGGTGGTCTATTCTACTCAGCCAGATATCACACGGCGGGTCGACTTACATTACTCGCCTTTTACGACACCTCGGTAAGAAATGAGGGGGTGCTATTTTATTTCGGATACCACACGGCGTTTTTTAAGGTTATCGTTATACTATTACGGTTTTAATCTTTCGTGGGCAGAACCGCTAGGCGTTGCTAGTAAATAATAAAACAGTAGAAGGGTTAGCGCCATAGATTATATTTGTCTTGATAACGGTTTATCTGAGCTGGGAAAACGTGTAAAACAATTTATAATGGGGCACTTATATCGCTTGTTGGTGTTTGAATAACTCATAACTTTGGACGGTGATAGTGTAGGGTAATCTCATTAGGTTTTATTTAAATATCCTGTGTGATTTGTGCACTAAGGCTTTTAAGGGAAAGCTCAGGGGTAATCGATGAACTCTGTCTTCAAATAATTTATAGAATTAGGCGTTACTTTGCGTAGATCCATAATACAAAATCATCTTCCTGCCCTTATCCCACTCTAAGTGGGGTCGGCACAACATGCTGTCACATGATTTGGCTGCGTTTTTACGACCGGCCGCCTGCCTGACGTCAACTTACCTTAGTCGCCTTTTACGACACCTCGGTGAAGAAATGAGGGTGGTCTATTCTACTCAGCCGGATACCACACGGCGGAGATCCATAAAACAAAATTAATTCTAAAATTATTTTGCTAAAATTATCATATTTTGCGATGATATCATTGCGGATTATAGCAAAATAATTTTATTATTACTTTTGAACTCTGTCCTCATTACGTTAAGTAATGCTATAATATAGATATTTACAATCTTACCGTGTGGTATCCGGCTGAGTAGAATAGGCCACGCTAATTTCTTACCGAGGTGTCGAGAAGGCGACTAAGGTAAGTTGACCCGCCGCGTGGTATCCGGCTGAGTAGACTACACCACCCTCTTTCTCACCGTAAAATACGACTAAGGTAAGTTGACGTCAGGCAGGCGGCCAGTCGTAAAATACGTAGCCAAATCTGTGACATGTTTAGAACATGTTGTGCCGACCCCACTTAGAGTGGGATAAGGGCAGGAGGATGAAGATATTTACTATCTTAAACATTCCTGGATGTACATATGTGTACGTCAAATATAATTTTGTTGTTTTTATATAACATTTTTTTATGAGGAAAAACTCCTGAATTTGAATCCTGCATATATCAGGTATGAAAACGGATAGTTCACTCTACATTTAACATTATATATTTTCATTATATATATTTTACTTAATCGCGAATTATAGAAAAATAATTTAATTATTACTTTTGAATGACTTCAATCAAATATTAAGTAAAGATCTTAAATATTTCTATGAAGATAAGTTACTTTATACTGATTAAAAAGTCCTGACTTTTCCAATGACTTAATTCAAAATTAGTTGAACTGTTTCAAAGATTAACTCGGGCTGACAGTAACTTTAATTATTATGAATTAATTAAATCCGAAATTAATTGATAACTAGTGACAGTGCCATCTAGTTTTACAAAAGAAAATTTTTTAATTAAATTATATTTAACTACCCTCTGACCGAGTATTTCAATTGATTAATTTTGCGCTCGATTTAGTTTTTATTTTGGGATTATTTCTAAGATATGATTATAAATTTAATGATTTAATTTATAGAATAAGGCGTTACTTTGCAGAGATCCATAATACAAAAGTAATATTAAAATTATTTTGATACAATCCGCGATGAAGTATAATAGAGTGGACAATCCATTTTCATACCTGATACATGTAGGATTCGTAAAAACGCATGCACAAACCTCCACCACCGTCACCACAATACACAAGCACTACACACGTTCACTATCACAAACTCATCAATTGTTTCGCCCCGCAACCGAAACATCATCAGGAGATAGATTCCACTAGTGGTCCAACAGTGGAGTCTATCTCCTGCCGATGCTACGGTTATGAAACAATTGTTTAGTTTGTGGTGGTGAATGTGTGCAGTGCTTGTGTATTGTTATGTTATCGGTGGCGGGTAGGGCATGAGTTTTTACCAATTCTGCATGTATCAGGTATGAGAACGAACATTACACTCCAAATTTAGCATTACGTATATATTCTATTGACTGGCCCGTTGGAGTAGTGGGTAGTGATCCTGCCTCCAGCTCCGAGGGTCGCGGGTTCCTATCCCGCCGAGGGCCAACATTTTTCTATAAATGAATTTGTTGGTCTTTGAGCCTGGGTGTATATTTGTATTTAAGTATGTATTTAAAATATATATATGTATATATTAAAAAAAAATCTTTTATCGCGGATTATAGCAAAATAATATTTTCATTAGTTTTGAATTATAAACGTCCTCCAAGTAACGCCTAAATCTATTTTTTTTAATCTAAAAAAAATTTACTCAGCAAGTCTCGGTCACTAAAGTACGTGTAATATAGGAACTGGCAGCTATATGACGGTACAAAGCGCGTCGCGGCAACAATAGGCCAATTAACTCAGCCGTCACTTGATCTTAGTCTGGAAACTATGTAGTTACGCTTGTCTTGACATCAAGGATCACGAACAGGCCATTACAAAGCCCTAATTCGCAAACTATGAACCTAACGCTCGTCTTAGACTCCGTGCGGGGCAAAGTTTATGATGATGACATATAAATAGGCAGCGATACTACAGACTTTAAAGTTATATTATAAGAGATTGAACTCTTGTCAAAATGGCTACTTGGTTTAAATTATGATGAGACAAAAGCATTGATATAAACTCAAATTCGCAACCATTCATACATATATATGAATGCACACACTCTCGCACACAAAAAAACATTCGCAACAAACGCACGAACACACACACTACACACACACACACACTACACTCACACACACTGTTCACTCACACACACACAGTTCACTCACAGAAGCTCTTGCGCATACAAAATACACGCACGTTCTATTTCCCATTATGTATGTAATGTTATGGAAGAGCGGGGTCTCCTGTCACAAGTACTAGTAGAAACACTAGTAACTTACTAGGATGGTCCCAGATTCTGTTAATTATTATGTAAGAATTTTAAAGGAAATAAATATTTTTTGATTTTGATTTTGATTTTGAAGAGATAGAAGAAACGAGTCAAGTTTAAAAAGGCTTTTAAAATAGGTTTAAAACAAAATTCCATGTCACTACTGTTAACAGTTAAGGAGTTTCCTCGTCTAGAGCCTATCCTGGCAGCTTCATCAGGTCATAGTTGTCATAAGCATGCATTGCCATCAAGAATGGATCAGTGTGTAAAATTTCAGCTCAATAGAGAAGTGGGTCGTTACACGCTAAGATGAATAGGAGAGGAGCGACAATAACAAATATTGCGTAAACGGCAAAATTTAAAGCTTTCATTGGGTAAAAAAAAAAATAATATTAAAGATTTATTGAAAGACGTTATAATTACTGTATTTATAACGAATTAATTTCAATTTCTGTTATAATTGAATTATTCCATCAAACTTGAGTCTCGGGAAGGTTCCAGGAATATTTTGGCGTTTATTAAATGGTGAAGGTTATTCAACAATCTCTTATAAATAACTTACGATAAATACTTTTATGTTAAAAATAAAAAAAAATAATTAAAAAAATAATTGTGACACTGTTTTCCATGCGGGTATAGGTGCTGGCACAGGTAGTATTTTAAAGCTCTAATTAATCTGTACAGCTTTCAGAATAAACTTAAGATCGTTAAAATAATTCAATTAGCAAAAGAATAGAAATAATTTCTTTTGACAATAGCAAGGACAATTTCTTAAAAACGTCTCTCAATTAAATGGAGTCATTTTTCTTTAATAACTTTTTATTAACCTTCGTATTTCGGTAATTATTTATTAAGTTGTAAAAAGTAAAATATTTAAACAACGTATTACAATATTCTCCTTTGAAACAATATTTGGAATTTACATTGCAGCATTACAAATATGATTGCGTGATTAACCACCGTGTGGTATTCGGCTGAATAGAATACACCAGCCTCATTTATTCCCGAGGTGTCGTAAAAGGCGACTAAGGTAAGTTAACTTGCCGTGTGGTATCCGGCTGAATTGAAAACACCACCCTCATTTATTCCCGAGGTTTCGCAAGAGGCGACTAAAGTATGTTGACCCGCCGTGTACTATCCAGCTGAATTGAATACACCACCCTCATTTATTCCCGAGGTATCGCAAAAGGCGACTGAGGTAAGTTGAGGTCAGGCAGGTGGCTGGTCGTAAAATACCTAGCCAAATCATATGACAATTTGTTCATAACAACAACAACAAATACACTTTGTTGCACACAGACAAATCTTAAACGAAAAACAAAAAAAAAAAAGCATAGCAAATAAGATAACGTACACGATATACAAAAAAAAAGCCTAGTAAATGAGTCTATGTACAAAAGGCGGCCTTATCGTAGCATAACGTGTTGTACCGACCCCACTTAGAGTGGGATAAGGGCAGGAGAATGGGTTTTATTATAAAAGAAATAAGTATGGCATACGCCTCTTCTCTCCGTTTTTGGAGAGAAGAATTGGAGCTCAGAACTACCACGCTGCTCCAATGCAGACTGGTAGGTTACACATATCCCTAGAATACTTTAGAAATATGCAGGTTTCCTCAAGATGTTTTCCTTCACCTAAAAGCGTGTGATAAATTCCAATTATCAATTAGACACATAAGTTTTAATAGAAAAACTCATTGGTGTCTGCCCGGGTCCGAACCTGTGATGAAGAGTCGCACGGTTTCACCGCTGAGCCATCACAGCTTATCATAACTTATGTTTAATAATACAACTACTACTAATACATTAATACTAATAATAAAATACTAATTAAAACGTAATTTACTTACAAAACCCCGTAGACGTTTCTGTACGATTCTATATTTTTCCTCTGTCATTTGGAATTCTAAAGAAGTTTCTGCGGAATTAATTCAGTCCTTCGCTTACAAAAATAGTGCTTGGAAATACGTTCCTAGGTTGAACATTTAAACGTTGCAAATTTAATAAGCGCCAAAATATTCCTGGAACATTCACGAGACTCAAGGTTGATGGAATAATTAAATTATAACAGGAATAGAAATTAATTCGTTATCAATACAGTAATTATGACTATAACGTCTTTCAATAAATCTTTAATATTAAATGAGTATATATTAATATAGGTTTTTTTCCTTATACATTAATAATCTTGTTATATTGTGTGGTATCTGGCTGAATAGAATAGTACCACCCTCATTTCTTACCGAGGTGTCGTAAAAGGCGACTAAGGTAAGTCGACCTGCTGTGTGGTATCCGGCTGAGTAGAACAGACCGACCTTATTTCTTACCGAGGTGTCGTAAAACGCGAATAAGGTGAGTTGAGCCACCGTGTGGTATCCGGTTAAGTAGAATAGACCACCCTCTTTCTTACCGAGGTGTCGTAAAATACACACAGTGACAGCATATTTATAACATGTGCCGACCCCATTTAGAGTGGGATAAGGGCAGGAGGATGATGATATAATCCTCAACAGTATAGTATAGGCGTTCTGTATTATCCTCATTTTAACAGTGTTTTTAAACTGTGACAAACCTACAGACTGCATAACCAAAACGTTATTGACTTCCGTCTCCGCGATGTTTGCATACGTTTAGTTTGGATACCGAACGAAATTTCCCAGAAGAGATTTATAAAAGTTAAATATTCTATCTTAAAGCAATATTTGTTTGAAAATTTAATCTTATTTTACTTAATCTTATACTCCCGATGTTTTAGTTGAGACTGAGATACATTGTTGGGATGTATATTTTAGAAATTTCCCAGAAATTCTCACTTCGTTGTTGCAAGTGTTTATTATAATCATGATGAGTTTAATGTTGATGTTTAGGAAAAGAGGATAAAATTATGTTTGTTGTACTTTAGTTGTTAAAAAGGAAAGATGTGTTGTCTGAGAAAGATTGTTGTCTTGTATAGTGGTAGTAGTATGTACTAGTCCCGCTCTAAACGACTGACTGACTGCATAAATTGTTAACTGTTTCACACATGCAAGTACGCGCACACACTCGCACCCATACATAATATAAACTAGACAGCAACATTTTTAATCAGTGTTTTAATTTATTATTGCTAGCAACACTTCATAATTACCTCTCATCTAGAGTATAAAAGTGGTCAGGTCAAGAACAGAGGTCTCTTTTACGATCGGTACTTGCGTGCGAAAGCTCTGTTACTTAATCTGTTCAATTCAGCCATTTTGTTTGTTTGGTTACAAATGTATTAATTTTGTTCTCTTTTTATAAATTCTACTTTGGATCCTAACAATACCTATATTCAAATTCAAAATATTATTTATTCAAATAATTTTATAAACAAGTGACGCTGTGTGGTATCCGGCTGAATAGAACAGTACCACCCTCATTTCTTACCAAGGTGTCTTAAAATACGACTGAGGTAAGTTGAAGTCAGGCAGGCGGCCGGTCGTAAAAACGCAGCCAAATCATGCGACAGCATGTTCATAACATGTTATGCCGACCCCACTTAGAGTGGGATAAGGGCAGGAAGATGATGAAACTAGTAATCACGTGCTTTTGAATTGTCAACTCTACTGATGGTAGGAATGATTAAATGTAACTAGTATTGAGAATTACATTCTTAAAAGAGCAACCGAGATTCTTGCTAGCTCTTCTCGGTAGGAACAGCTTTCCGAACCAGCAGTAGAGCACTTGTTTACAAGTTTATTTGAATAAAGAAAATTTTGAATTTGAATATACGGTACATACGATTATATGTATCATTCAGTGATTCATTTTATTGCGTGTCAAAAAAACCGCCAATTAACGGATTGTATGCGATAATAATGTTGATTGGCGACTACAGCTGAGCACTCGTAATCATTTATAATCGCTGATTATGATGTGGAGCTATAAACGTAAATCAGTATCAATTGGTAACCATTTTTTATATACAGGAAAAAACCCCTTATGGGTATCACCGCCCGACGGGGACAGGCGACGGTTATGTCGGACTCGCAGTGACTAAAACGACCTGTGTGCTCCACCACGCTGCCGATGGTAAAGGTCATCGTATCGTTGTGCACATTGCCACCATCCCCGCCTACAGCCGCTCTGATCCCAGAGACACCACCTCCAGGTGGGGACTTCTCAAAAGAGAAGTCCCCCTCCGCTAACCAATGCATCGGGAGCACCAGATGCACCGACCGCCTCGCCCTGTAAGCCAGGCGTCCGATATACATCAATTGGTAACCCTTACGTCAACAATAATCAGTACTTGTCATAAAGCTGTCGATACACCGAGCTCGGATACCAAATTTGTTACAATCGGACCAGATAGATAAAGCTGAGTGACGACATGAGCATTCCAAACTATTTATCTCATATGCGTTTGGAATTTCAACATGATTCATATTTAATGTTACAATACGTTATAAGTGTCATAATATTTTAATATTAACTGTGCCAGTAGCTTCGCCTGCATGGTAATAAGTAACACAAACTTTTCCCTAATTTAAGTTTTTAAAATAAAAGTAATTATCGTGAGTTAATTTATTTATGAGAGATATTATTTGCCTTCTACATGCCGTACACACTAAAATTTGTGAAAATCGTTGGAGCCGTTTCCGAAATTCAGATTATATACGAGATTAACTAATTTAACTACAAAAGATAGAAATAAAACTCAAAAAAAAGCTTATAAGTTGGTGACAAAAATAATAAAAGTAACTAAACTTAACTTAATAATAAAGAAAAGTAACTTTGCTTAAGAAAACCTACACAGCCATCGTAATTTCCGATACAATAAAATTGTTTATGATTTCGATGAATTATTCATATTATAGATCTATCGCATACATTTTACGGTTTTCATTGCATTGCTTTACTTTTAAAACTTCACAATTCATTCAATCACATAATGCAATATATAAAAATATTAATTTATAGAATTAGGCGTTACTTCGCGGAGGTCTATAATACAAAAGTATATTATTTTTCTAAATATAACAAAATATATAGCAAAATTTTATCGCGGATTATAGTAAAATAATATTCTCATTACTTTTGTATAAAAATATTACTATTATTAGTAGGTAAAACTGCAGGGTGCAATTAGTATAACAAACATAATATTAATGACATTCTAACCGCGCCTCTTAGAAATTTATAATAAGATAACACTCACAATATACAATTATTTTTAATTCGTACATAAATAGGGAATTGGAAAAAGGTTTAGTGTAAAAAGCTTTAAGCATAAATTATGGATTGTAAGCCATCTGTAAGAAATGCTTTTACAATATTAAGGTAATAAATTAACTCGCAGTTACGTCTGCGAGATTTATTGGAATATAAATTCTATGGTGTTTTGTTTATGTTTTGAGTTCTACCTAATTACACATTATTGGATTCGATGGCCATGAAATGCGATTTCATGACATCATATCCTATTAATATTATAAATGCGAAAGTTTGTACGTATGTTTGTTACTCTTTCACGGCGAATCCGCTGAGCTAATATCGATAAAATTTGGCACGATTATTCCTTGTACACTGGTGTAACATATAGGCTATAGAAATCCTGTTGATTCTACAGGAAGAGGATGACATTGAAAAGCGTCATCTATTATCGACAGAGAACAGTTCACGAAAACGAAGTTGCAGGTAAAAGCTAGTTAGTAGGATACAATTATCACTAAATATTAGTGAAAATCAAGGGAAAGTTTTCAGTAGTGTTCCACTATTTGCGAACTAGGTCGTTAGTGGTAAATTATTTCTCATATTACATGAAAAATAGCAAGCGAAGCGTGCAAAGTGTAAAGAGAATTTTAATTGTATGGCCATTAGAAAGGAGTCTTTTTTTAATTACCTCAAGATTGTAAATGAAATATTTTTATTTTTTATTTAATAGTTTACAATAAAAAAGTCAAAAACATACGTATATATAGTAATATAGTAGTCAAAAAGAATCCCCACCCTTCTATTGGTCACGTGATTATCACGTTGTCAGTATATCCGGTACTTAAATTCAAAGAGATGACCGCAGGCACTATAAACCACTAGCGCCTACACTGCACTACACTAGTAACAGTCCACACTATCACTAGTAAAATCTCAAATTCAAATTCAGAATATTCATTATTAAGGTAAACTTGTAAAATAAGTGATTTTGAATCGTCAACTTTACTGGGTTCGGAAAGCTGTTCCCACCGAGAAGTACCAGCAAGAAACTCAGCGGTTTTTCTTTTTAAAATATAATTCTTATTACTACTTACATTTAGTTATTGTCTTGTACAGGGTGGAAGAGTAGCTATATTCAAACATTCCTATCATTTAAGTAATCCTCAACAGTATTCTTCAGTCGGTTTCACTGCTGTCCCGACAGTGTCACCTGCTCTAATCTACGCATTGCTCTTACGAATCTGATAATATCCCTGAAGGGAATATTAGTCAGGCCCTCAACTTCAATTTCATCTTTACGTAGTGTCTCCGATATTACAAGCGAGTAAATATGCCACTCAGTCATAAGGTGAAGACTTGTTTCTTCATCATGTTACATATGTTGGTTGGGCAATGCTTGTTTCGATTACATAAGTAAGAAGCGGCCTGTTACTATCCCACTGCTGCTCCAATGCGGATTGGTAGGTTTTACATATCTCCAGAATTCTCTAGAGATATGCAGGTTTCCTCACGATGTTTTCCTTCACTGAAAAGCGTGTGATAAATTGTAATTATCAATTAGACACATAAGTTTCAACAGAAAAACTCATTGGTGTCTGCCCGGGTTCGAACATGTGACCTCCTCGAAAGAGTGATACCGCTGGGCTACCACAGCTTCTACGCTTACATATTAAAAGGTAATAACTTTTGCACCCTCTGGTTTCGTGGCTTCACAGTAAGCCGTTAATGAGCAGGCGGCGCGGCTTTACACACTGTGTGGAGAGCAAGTTTCCAGGTCACCCCATGTCTTTATTCTATGTATTGGCGCAGTACTACAGAACTTTTGGCGGCATTTACAAACGGTAACCGAACAAAAAGTCACTTTGGAATATTTTTATAGGTTTTTGTTATTTTATTTTTTACTTTTTAGTATACCTAACTAAAATAAATAATAAATATATGGAACATATATAGTCATACTGCTGTCCATCTCCAAATTATGTAACTTAATGCTTGTGTGATAGGTAACTGGCAACAGGTAAATCTTTAATAAATTGTTTAGGGGTTTTGGGAGGGAAAAATCGAACTAGCTAGGTTTCATTTTTTTTTTAAAGTAAGTCGTTTTATCTCTGTTTTCGGGCACTGAAAAAATGATAAAATATTGAATTGGAATGAAATGAAATTTTAGCTGTTAACAGCTAAAATTTCATTTCATCAATCAAAGCATTGAGTTTAAACTCAATGCTTTGATAGCCTCACGGCGGACCAAACATATTCAAAACCTGGGATCGATTATCACATATCACCCAGCACTTTCTTTCTTTTTTATTGTTTTTATTTTTTTTATTGCATTTTTTTATCATTTAAAAAATTAACGAGCCAGGCTCAGTTACCCAGGTACTACTTATATAATTTAAAATACATAGTACCTGTGTGACCGAGCCTTGCTCCGTAATTTTTGTAATGATATAAAAAATCCAATAAAAAAAAGAAAAAAGTGCTGGTGATATCTGGAACTTGATCCCTGGTATTTTAATTTCTCTGGGCCACCCGTTCCTCACTGAGCTATTAAAACTTTATAAGTGACAGCTAAATTAACCTTTGCATTCTATTCTATATTTTAGCATTTTTTTAGTGCCCGAAAACAGGGAATTTATGAAAATAGTTTATTTATGTGTAAAAAAAATCTCCGAACACAAAACACCGGAATGAGGTTAACAAAATATTCAAGCACGAAACATTTCTAAAGTTTCTCCTCATAATAGGACAAGAAACTACGTATTCAAGATGGCGGCTGTCCCGGCGGGCTGTCAAGTTCCGTGACGTCATATCAAAAATTCATACCCGGGCTAATGTTACCTGCCTCGCGTGTTACAATATTAATTAGACCAGAAGTTCAACGGTGTATTTTTGACTTGATTTTTAACATGTGTTGAAACGCGATCAAATATTTATGGCTTTAAAGCGGATAAAATTATTTTTTCTCTTTTCATATACTCGCAATTTCATTCCCGTTATTACTACATCTTATAAAACAAAGTCGCATTCTTTGTTTGTCCATGTATCCCTATGTAAAAGTGAAAATGTAAAAATGTAAAAGTATGTGAAAATGTAAAAGTAAATAAGTAAAAATGTACTATATGAATTTAGATATTCCAAAGATAGCAGGAAATCTTCTTGGTACAGGGAGAGGAAATTGTTTTTTTTTTCAAATTTAACGCTTGCGGGCCACGAGCAGTAATGAATAAATCAAAACTACTGGATCGATTTTAATCATTTTTTTTACACTGAGTGACATGGGATATATATTGTATACCCGTGCGAAGCAGGAACAGGCCGCTAGTAATTTAATAATAGGTAATTTTATTATCGATACTACACTATAATTGAGTCATTTATTACCTTAGTTGCCATTTACGACACCTTGGTAAGAAATGATTCTACTCAGCCAGACACCACGCGGCGGGTCAACTTACCTTAGTCGCCTTTTACGACACCTCGGTAAGAATTGAGGGTGGTTTATTCCATTAAGTCAGAGACCACACGGCGGGTCAACTTACCTTAGTCGCCTTTTACAACACCTCGGTAAGAATTGAGTGTTTTATTCTACTCAGCCGGATACCACACGGCGGGTCAACTTACCTTAGTCACCTTTTACGACACCTCGGTAAAAAATGAGGGTGGTCTATTCTACGCAACCAGATACCACACGGCAGTTTTCCCTATCTTCTATTAAATAAGAAAATAGCATACTTACATTAAACCTCTCAAGAATTTTCGTCCAGTTTTAGTTCACGTCTGAAACAAGAGAAAGCACAATTAAATAACCTTTAAGTAACAATTTGTGGAAAGAAAATTCACAAAGGATTCATTTATAATATAAATGTACCCAAGAGTTAATATTATATTATATTTAAGGGTGACACTGGTGTCGTGCTTTTAATCTGAAATTATTTCCGTAAAATTAAATCCATCAAAGTTTTAAGGTTTACTATAATTGTATAGACTATTCGCGAAATCTTAAGTATTGTATTTTTAAGTAAAACAATTCTTGTACATAGCCTATGTAATTTAATCTAAACTTTGTCTATGTAAAGAAGTTATTTATATATTAGAAGTTGAGAGAATAATGTAATGCTAATTGTAGTTAGCAAAGTTAAATTAATTTGACCCGCCGTGTGGTATCCAGCTGAATAGAATAGACCACCCTCATTTTTTACCAAGGTGTCGTAAAAGACGATTAAGGAGAGTTGACGTCAGGCAGGCGGTCGGTTGTAAATTACCTAGCCATATCATGTTTATAATATGTTCGACCCGACCCGAGAGTGTGATAAAGGCAGGAGAATGAAGTGTTTAGCAAAACCGATCTTATGCATGCAGGATTAATTATCGCACGTATCACAAAAACCCCCAACAGCACACTACATAAGCACTACACACTTTCACTACGACAATCTCTTTACGATTGTTTCGTCCCATAACCGAAACATCATCAGGATGATAGACTGATCATGCTTCTGATGATGAACGTAATACATTAGGTATTTGTCGTGGAGCCTATCCTCCTGATTTGGTTACAGGGCGAAACCATCGCAGAGATGCCGGAGTGAATGTGTGTAGTGCATTGTTCATGACGGCGTTTTGTGATACATGTGGTGACTTGTACTGCGTGTATAAGGTATGTGAAAGGTTGCATTAAGCATTACATAGATTCTCTTAACAAACACGGATTATAGAAAAAAAAATTGATAACTTCTGTACTATGTTAAAGTACACTTTCTATTAACGAGGATTATAGCAAAATAATATTTTCATTACTTGTGTATTAGCTAATAAAATTATTTACGTTGATCCACTTTCTTTTTTCGTTTCTAATCTCATATTAAAAGATAAAGGTCTTTATTACAATGAAAAAAGAAAGGCTGTTTGCGAAGAGAAAAATATCTTTATTAAATTCAACTTCAACCGACATTTTGACCTTTTGCTCCTTTCGCCGAATGAAATATCGATATTCAAGTATAAACTATCTTAGAATAAACCATATTAATCCGTACCAATATTATTTACGTCAAAGTATAGGCAAAAAAATTAGATTAATTATAAATAAGCGCTGATGTGTATACATAATGTTATTATTATTATTTTTATATATATTAATATCTCACTTATATTACAGTCAAATTGGGTAACTTTGAATAACTTTTTCAGTTTTTTCAGAATATAAAAAAATTGGATGACCTTATTTAAGGTTTTGATCAATAATGAGTGTTCTTTTATGCCGAGCTTTAGAATAACTAACTGTATTACTAAGTAACTAGAAAGGAAATGGAAAAAAAATAGCGTGTTCAAAGTTACCTTGAGTTTGGGTAACTTTGAACCGAATTATTTCGGAATCTAAAAATCCTTGAATTTAGAGGATTTTCGTAACATTGGTTAGATTACACTTATGTTCTGAATGAATGAAAGATAGATCTGTCAAATAAAGTCAAATTGTCATAGTTAACAGCCTACCGTTTACTTAAAATATCCATTTACTAAATATTAGCAACATATGGGTAGAATTTTTTTTTGTAACGAATACATATTTATTTGTAATAGTCAATATTTATTAAAAATCAAACCTAATCAATAAATTCTATAATCAATTACCATTCAAATGAGATCAAAACATTAATGGTTGGCAAGAGAATTTAAAAATTATTCACCCCATTCCATTAACAAGATGTCATCTTCAATGTATATTTTATCATTTTTTTTGTTATTTGATGCTTTTTTAAAAATAGAAACATATTGAACTACAGAAAATTTTGAAAAAGTGTCAAAATTTGTTTAAAAACTATACATTTTTAATGACATTTGACAACTAGAATAGTATTTCCATTTCACTCAGTTATCAGTTATAAATCAGGTTACAAAATATTTAAAAAAATAATAAGAATTAGTTTAGTCGTTTTATTCAATGTTACCCGAAAATTCAAAGTTACCCAATTTGACTGTAACTCATCTGTTTAATTTTTTTTTTAATCTATTATATTTACATTTATATTTTATTTTTTCATCTCGTTACAATACGATCTAATTAGTTCTTATTGTAACGAGGTATTAGGCATAGATAGTGGTAATTGTTCATCCATACAAATGTTGTACTAACTTTTAAAGGTGTTTTACACATATTTAGAGTATATTACATATCAATTATGTTTTTGTTAAATTATGTATTGTAAAATGCTACGCCGTGTGGTATCCGACTGAATAGAATATTACCACCCTCATTTCTTACCGAGGTGTTTGTAAAAGGCGACTACGGTAAGTCGACCCGCCGTGTGGTATCCGGCTGCGTAGAATAGACCAACCTCATTTCTTACCGAGGTGTCGTAAAAGGCGAATAAGGTAAGTTGGCCCACCGTGTGGTATCCGGTTTAGTAGAATAGGCCACCCTCTTTCTTACAGAGATGTCGTAAAATACTACTGAGGTAAGTTGACGTCAGGCAGGCGGCCGGTCGTAAAACGCAGCTAAATCATGTGACAGCATGTTTATAACATGTTGTGCCGACCCCACTTAGAGTGGGATAAGGACAGGAAGATGATATGTATTGTAAAATGCTATTAGTTGGACTAATAAAAAAAAATTAAAATAAAATAAGTCTATCTGTCTGTTACGCTTTCACGGCTATTTGAGTATATTTGAACATTAATTTGATGCTTACTAATTCGCGGATACAACTTTTATCTAGCTATACTTATTATATACCTAACAATGTCCCCAAAATATGTTTGTGATCGGATTTCTCTAAATATACTGAACACGTAACACCATTTCATTTAATTGATAAAAATTCTGTATTTTGTTAATTTTAGGGTATGTTTATAAGCTTTATCACTATTTTTCGTTTGATAATTTGTAATTTTCTGGTTAATTATTTGATCATTTAATTTGTCTGTGTGTAAATTCTTTTAGTCATGGTGGGCGGTTAGTTTTTAATTTTTCGGAAAGGTTTTATATGTGTTTGTTGATTATGGACATTCTGTCCATGGCGGGCGGTATGTTAAACGCTAAATAATATATTTTGTTTTACATAACATTGTTCACTAACGACTACTCAACCCTAGATGGCGCTGCACGGAGTAATATTAAATTGAAATCGCGCTAAGGAGATTCTTTGTCTCAGACATAGGTAGGACTATGAGGCGTTAATTAAATCGAGATTTGTATTCTTGCGATTGTAGTTTCATTTCTCCTAACGGTTCAAGTGTGGGTGAGTTCACACGTTTCTTTACTAAACGATGTAATTTTTCTGGAAGGTTACGGTTAATATTACATTACGGTTAATAATATTACCTTTAAGATATTTAGGTATTTTGCGTCACAAGGTGCCTAAAACACACTGAAACCAGTGAGCAATCTCCTATAGTAAAGTTATAAAAAGCTAAGTTTTGAAAACAGATAGCACACTCTACATTTCAAATCAAATTACCATTATTATATGAGGGTGGTATATTCTACTTAGCCGTATACCACACGGCATAGTCTAGTACAGGGCTTCTTAAACTTTTTTATATAGCGACCCCCTTCAAGCTTAGGAAATTTTAAACGACCCCCTACTCCATATAATGAAATATATATTAACCGTAGATGTAATATCGCACTATTTTCAATGTAAATAACAGTTTTGCATTGCCACTTTTTTCAAAAAATAGTTATAATATTAAGTATTTTGTATGATTTTTATTTGTATTTATATTTTAAAATTTTATTTATAATTGTTGTAAACTAACAAATCATAAATTTAATAAAATCTATTTAATTAAATTTAATGAAAAGGGGTAATGAAGGAACTTAAGAGGAGAAATATCAATAAATATTTGTTAGAAAAGTTCTTTAAAGGACAGCTGCAGCCATGTAGTTGTATCAATAATGATTGAAAAGTATCAGATCTTTGCGACGCCTTTTGCTTTCAGTAGTCTCCCACACACCCACAGTTTAAGAAGCCCTGGTCTAGTACGTCACTTAGGCTTCGATATATGATGTAAAACTGAACAGAAATTGAGGGTAACATCAAAAACTCTTACCAATATTCATGGCCGTCAAATATTAGCATAAATTTATTTTTTCGGCCCCAATACAGCGAAGATGTAGTGAAATTAGAACTACGAATCGCTTATTTATCATAATGCGCGGCCTCCCGCGGCTTTTCTCGCATAAATATGAAATAATGGGGCTCCTCTCTGGAATTTATTAATATTTTGCTGGTTGATGGCCTTTTATCAGTATCTAAATATTTATGGCACTTTTGCCTGCCCTTCTAACAGTGTCATCGTGACAGAGTCTGTGTAATATAACTTAAAATATTCGCGTTTTCAATGTAAATTAATACATTAAATAAAAAATTTTATATTTTCACGCTTTCAACTGCCGTGTCGTAAAATACGACTAAGGTAAGTTGACATAAGTTGACACCATGCTTATAACATGTTGTGCCAACCCCACTTGGAGTGGAATAAAGGCAGTTGCAGGGGATATATAAGCGTTGTTATATTTATTTATTTATTATGACAAGCCAATAGCATTTTACACATACTTATGAATACACTTTTGTATATGGCAAGTTCTAGGTAATTTAGGGATAGGGAGTTTCGGGGGAGAAAAATCGATCTAGCTAGGTTTTATTTAAATAAAATCGTATTATCCTTGTTTTTGGGCATTATGAAATACTAACATAAATAATATAAAACACTATTTTTGCCGTAAAATGTCAAGTCAGCGTAGCTCATTCGGGGAACGGGCGGTTTCGAGAAATAAAAATACCTAGGATTGAGATTCCCACCTACCCAATATTTTTCTTTTTTTAATAAATTACCGAGCAAGGCTCGGTCGACCAGTTATTATTAATAAAAGAAGAAAAATTGAATTGGTCTTTATTCTAATTACTTATTAAAATAACAAAATAAAAAATTTGAAATAGCATAAAATCGATTATTTATTAATCGATTTTTACACCCCTAAATGTTACATCCCTAGTTGAGGCGAACGAAGTCACAAGTTCAGCTTGTGTTTTACAAAGTTTATTTCCTCTCACAGAACACGCGCCGTAGATATTAATGTCCAGAAATGGCGGTCGAAATTCCCCAGCAAGGGTTTAATTATTGCCCATCACAAGTCCCCATGAAAAGGGCATTCGGCCCCACGCACGATCGGCCCCGTAATAAAGGACCCCTTGACCCCAAACGGACTTCAAATTACAAATTTAATTGAACTCATGTTACAACAATTTACCTTGAAGTCTTTATGAAGCACCTTCGATTCCTGTTTATTTTTTTTTCGAGAATTTACCTTGTTTAGAATAGACTAGCGGTCCGGCCACACGTTGCTGTGGCTTATTTAGGTTTTGATTTCCTTTCCCATCTTAAACTATCATTGACAGTAAACCATTCTCCGATCGCCACCAAACTTTAGGATTATCGCTTATATATGAATATATATGAATATATATATATATATATATATATATATATATATATATATATTTCATACATCATGCATAATTTAAAAATAATGATATAGATTCAAATAACATCCATCATGTTATAAACATGTTGTCGCCAGGAAGCATGGGGTCCTCACCTTCCGCCTGACACACGTGCTTTCCGGACATGGTTGTTTCGGGAGGTATGTGGCGGGTGGACCGGCGCGAAGCGACCGGTGAGTGCCACGAGTGCGACGCCGAATTCGACACGGCGCTGCACACGCTCGCAGACTGTCCAGCTTGGGCGGTTCAACGGGCAGAACTCGTGGCACAGGTGGGGCACGATCTCTCCCTACCCACTGTGGTTCGCGCCATGGTGGACAGGGAGCGATCGTGGGCAGCGATGGCTTGCGAGGACGTTATCTCGCGGAAGGAGACGGCGGGGCGGATCCGGGAAGTCGAGTCTTTGGATCCGATCCGCCGCAGGCGAGTCGCTCAAGACCATCGCGTGCTGCCCTAACGGGGACCTTCCGAGCGTTCCGAACGGGGTTTAATACGACGCCCACCCTATAAGGTCCCTGAGGCGTTCGACGCATCGTCCAGCGGATGGAGGGGCCACTCTCAGAGATGCCCCGACCCAGAGGTGACGCACTCTGGGATACAGAGTTGCTGCTGGCGGGGATGGGGGTAATGTCTTTATAGGTACCCTATCCCCGCCACCAGCAGCGTAGTGGAGCACACAGGTTATTTTAGTCGGTGCGAGTCCGACAGTCCAGAGTTGTATTTTATGTCACCTCAGTAACAAAGGTTGTCCAAACAAAGGTGGTCTATTCTAAACAACCGGATACCATACGGCGGCTCAACTTATCTTAGTTGCCTTTTACGATCCTTCGGTAAGAAATAAAGGTGGTCTATTCTACTCCGCCGGCTACCACACGGCGGGTCGACTTACTTTAGTCGCCTTTTATGACACTTCATTAAAAAATAAGGGTGGTCTATTCTACTCAGCCGTACCACTACTCTTGTTTAAATAATAATTTTTACATCAGAAGTGGGATTCAGACTGAACTCCATAAATTAATTTGTCTTATTCGTTTTTCATTTTTAATTATTTTAAAGCATTATAAAACAAAATAGTTTGATAGCTTCGCGGTATAACAAAGGGGCGTTATAATTAAAAGTTACCACCGTTTAATTTCGTCACCATACAAAAATTAATTCTGCGTGAATTCAATTTTTGTCCGCGCGGAGTACTTTGTCAAATTACTTGACACGCGTTAAAATAATAAAAAAATAACGAGCGTTTTAATTAGCGGGCCCCTGCTAGGGCTTATCTTTCATTGTTTTTTAATTAATATTCCCATTGAATGTGACTGGAAGCGAGGGAAATTGTGTTGGCGTCTTATTAAATATTTTTCAATGAAAACAAATTTTTGTTTTGACTAAAAATATCGAACATATTTTTTATTTCAAAATGGCGCATTATTATCAGTACCTGGGTGATCGAGCTATGCTGATTTTTTTAAGTTATATAACTTTAACAAAAACATTCATAAGTTAAATGATTAATTGTTAATTTTTTTTTTAAGTTAGCTTTACGTTAAGTTAGAATAGCATTAGTAATCATTTAGGCTTAGTATTATTATAAGTTTGGATCCGCCGTGTGGTATCCGGCTGAGTAGAATAGACCAACCTCATTTCTTACCGAGGTGTCGTAAAAGGCGACTAAGGTAAGTTGACTCACCGTGTGGTATCCGGTTTAGTAGAATAGACCACCCTCTTTCTTACCGAGGTGTCGTAAAATACGACAGAAGTAAGTTGATGTCAGGCAGGCGGCCGGTCGTAAAAACGCAGCCAAATCATGTGACAGCATGTTTATAACATGTTGTGCCGACCCCACTTAGAGTGGGATAAGGGCAGGAAGATGATGATTATTATAAGTTTGGAGTGGACAACAATTCTACTCCTTACATTAGCTATCTGCCTTTAAGTCTTTTAAACTGCTGTAATGGTAAAGCTAAAATTGATTATGGAATATTATTGTATAATTTTACACCCCAACCTACTCAAGACGTATATACGTAATTTTGATCAGATGTGTGATAAATAAAACAGTACCAAACACCTTCAAATTATGACGAAAGTATCCCCAGAAATAGTACTTTATGATATAAATGTCAAATCGTCCCTATAAGTTTCGTATAACTTTAAAAGTCATAATAACAATGTCCCCAAAACCGAGTCACGTTTCCGCCATCTTGGCCCGCCATATTTCTTTTTCGCCAACGACCTGTCAACCAGTTGACCCTACATTTGTCAGTGGCCCTTGGCCGTTTTAGTGATTTCGTAACGCTATATCCTAACTTACAAATATTATGAATGCGAAAGTTTGTGTATATGGATGTATTATTACTCTTTCACGGCGAATCCGCTGGACCAATATCGATGGAATTTAGCACAATTATTCCGTATACACCGGAATAAAATATAGGCTATAAAAATCCTGTTAATTCTACAGGAATAGGATGACATTAAAAAGCGCTATCTATTATCGATCACACGACAACAGTTCACGCGAACGAAGTCGCGGATAAAAGCTAGTATTCTAAATGCGAAAGTTTGTGAGTATGGTTGTATGTTTATTACTCTTTCACTGAACCAATATCGATGAAATTTCGTACAATTATTCCTTATGCACGAGGGTAACATATGGACTATAGAAATCCTGGTAATTCTACAGGTTAAGGATGATAATAAAAAGCGCAATCTGTTGTCGCGCGACAACAGTCCACGCGAACGAAGGTGCGGGTAAAAGCTGACGATGACTACGAGGGCTGGGAGCTACCATTCCCAGACCTCCCCACCGAACCAGACATCCTCTAGGTCACTTAGGTGACCTGGGCTCACGGCCCGAATACCAACAACCCTTAGGTCACCTAGGTGATCTCGGCCTACGGCCGGAACATAGTCCAGGCAGAATGCCTGCGAGGAAATGCCCGGGCAAAGAGGTACGCCTCGAGGCCCGTACCCCGCCTACCCCCCACCCGGGGAGTAAGCGAGATGACCCTTTTGTGCTGTGGGTAAAAGCTAGTCAATATATATTATTAAACATAGTCCTCCAGCGTATCTGTTTGTTTGGGGTAAATTCAACAACTGAATTTTATGCAGTTTTATTTAATCGACAGAGTATTTTATAAAAAAAATATCCGGCTGAGTATAGTGACCACCCCCATTTCTCACCAAGGAGTCGTAAAAGGTGACTAAAGTAAGTTTACTCGCCGTGTGGTATCCGACTGAGTAGAATTGACCACCCTCTTTCTTACCGAGGTGTCGCAAATGGCGACTAAGGTAAGTTGACCCGCGTGTGGTATCCGGCTGAGTAGAATAGACCACCCTCTTTCTTACCGAGGTGTCGCAAATGGCGACTATGGTAAGTTGACCCGCGTGTGGTATCCGGCTGAGTAGAATAGACCACCCTTTTCCATACCGAGGTGTCGTAACAGGCGACTAAGGTAAGTTGACCCGCCGTGTGGTATCCGTCTGAGTAGAATAGACCGCTCTCTTTCTTATCGAGGTGTCGTATAAGGCGACTAAGGTAAGTTGACGTCAGGTAGGCGGCCGAATGTTAAGTCCGGTAACACCTCAGTAGCAAATGAAGATAATCTATTCTACTCAAATAGATACCACACGGTGGGTCAACTTACCTTAGTCTCCTTTTAAGACACTTCAGTAAGAAATGAGGGTGGTCTATTCTACTCAGCCGAATACAACACTGTTGGTCAACTTACCTTAGTCTCCTTTTAAGACACCTCAGTAAGAAATGTGGGTGATCTATTCAAACTGAAGTTTTATTGGTCTTGGCAAAAATTATTATTCAACGCTGAGAGCTTAGATAGCATCGATATCGGCAATCTTATACAGCAAGTGACCCCTCTCATGGGGTTAGATGATATAACCCACATTAGAAGTGGCAGCTTAACCCGTTTCGCGTCCAAGCAGGTCACGATAAGGCCCTTTTGGCGCCAAGCGGGTGTTTTATACCCCTTTTTTCATATACAGCATTGTTCTAATGCAGCCGACGAAAAAATAAGCTTAGAAAGCTGTACAAGGTTTTATTCGGATTGGCTTAATGGCTTATAGATAAAGGGACAGGCGAGCGTAAAAACATCGCTCTCGCTTTGAAATTCGGAGGATAGAAAGCTACCATCAAATGTGGGTTTGGGTATAGGATTCTATAACAAAATTCCGCAATCAATTTTAGCTTTGCCATTACAGCAGTTTAAAAACACTTTAAATAAAAGGCTTATACAGAAAGCCTACTATACTATTGAGGAATACTTAGATGATAAAAATGCCTGGACGTAACTCTTCAACTCTGTACAAGACAGTAATAACTAATGTAACTAGTAATAATATAAGAATTATACTTTTAAAAGAGCATCCATCGAGATTTTTGGCTCTTCTCGGTAGGAACAGCTTTCCGAACCAGCAGTAGAGTTGACGATTCAAAAGCACTTGTTTACAAGTTTATTTGAATGAAGAATATTTTGAATTTGAATTTAAATATATTAAAAAAGAAAAACTGAGTTAATTTACCCTGAATATATATAAAGTAAAGAAGTTGTTAATTTGGACCTAGATAGTATTTGAGTTCGACATCCCTGTTTTGTTAAATATTAAAAAATTGTTTAATAAATTGCACTTTTATTAATTAATAAATATTTTTGTTTGTTTGTTTGTAATCTCTTTATTGCACCAATAAATACAAAAATTATAAAAAAAGCAACATAATATTCAATGGTGGGCTTATTCCGGAATCGGAATCTCTTCCAACCAGCCAACCAGTTTAAAATTAAAAAATAAAAACAAAAAACAAGTTTCTTTCTTTATTTTAAAATAAATTTATGTCAATACGTACATGGTATAATTCTCGATAGTTCGCATCAACCACCTAAGTCCCTGAAGGACTGTGAAACGGAATTGGATCGTCCATTTTAGAATACGCCAATTCTATTGTAAAATGCTGAGTGTACTGCACTCAGCATTTTACTATAGAAAGGACGCGAACGATCAGCGTACTTTTATGGTCAACAATACATATAATAAGATCGTAGACATGCTGAATCTATATTTAATATATTTAAGAAAAACTTAGTATTTCCATAAATAGACACGCTTTTATGTATAAAAAATAGTTTTTATCAAATTTGTTTGTTCTATTTTATCTTTTTGTCTGCTTTTTATTTTTTATCTGTTTGGCTATGCGTTTGTGCGCTAATTTTAAAACCGCTGATCTAATATTAATGCTGTTTTCACTGAATTTTAGTTTTATCACTATCTGTTTCATTTGGATTTCAATTCTCATTGACCGAGCTCATTTTTTACCGAGGTGTCGTAAAAGGCGACTAAGGTCAGTCGACCCGTCGTGTGGTATCCGGCTGACTAAAATAGACAAAGCTCATTTTTAACCAAGGTGTCGTAAAATATCACTAAGTTAAGTTGACGTCAGGCAGGCGGCCGGTCCTGAAAACGCAGCCAAATCATGTGACAGCATGTTTATAACATGTTTTGCCGACCCCACTTCGAGTGGGATAAGGACAGGAGGATGATGATCGATACTGTGCACTCTACAATTGTAAAAAGGCATGCAAAATGAAATTAGGTTGCCTACAGACCGACTTCATTGTAAAATGTTGCGTGTCAAGTGCGATAAAGGGACGGCCAATTCTACTTCATTGTACAATTTCTGCGATTCATAAAGTGGGAACACTTTTTATCATTGACCTAAATGTTTTTTATGAGCTAATAGCTGTGCCAGCAAATCAGTGTTCACAATTTTTTTCCCGAATCGAAATTTTGAAAATAAAAGTAGTTAACGTGAGTTAATTATAAGAGATTTTTGAATAACTTTCACCATTTACTTGGCGCACGTCAGAAAGGCTTTAAATTTTACCATTATTGCAATATTTTTAATATTGCTCCTCTCCTATTCATCTAAGCGTCATGATATATAGCCTATATATAGCCATCCTCGATAAATAGATTATCTTACACTAAAAAAAAATTAAATCGGTCCAGTAGTTCTTGAGATTAGCGCGTCCAAACAATCAATGAAACAAACTCTTCAGCTTTATATATTAGTATTGATATGTATATAAGGCTTATCATCATTCTCCTGCTCTTATGAAAGTAGTATATTGGCCTTTTATTATCCCACGGCTGGGCAAAACACTCTGTTTTTGGAGTGAAGGATTAGAGTTTGGAGGATTAGACGACCTGACCTAATTTGAATGAAAGCAACGAACGCAAGATATTATTAGTAATCCTACCCTACTAATATTAAAAATGCGAAAGTTTGTAAGTAAGGATGTATGGTTGTTACTCTTTCAAGGCCAATCCGCTGAACCAATATCGTTTAAATTAATAATATATAGGCTACATATATCAATCTTGTTTATTCTACAGGAATAGGATCACACTAAGATGCCCTATCTATTATCAATATATCACGCTACAACAGTTCACGCGAACGAAGTCGCAGGTAAAAGCCAGCGTATTAATATTACTATCGGGAACGGATGTAGTCAAATATCATCTCTTTGGGTTTTAATACCGGATGTACTTGCAACGCGATAATCACAATAGAAAGGTGGGGGCTCGTTTGTGGCTGCTATAAATTGCTGAGCTTACCATGGTGAAGCAAGACTTGTTTCAAAACTCGACTCATACGTAGACGCTTCTGCGGCTGGATCATTTACCCACGCGTTTAGAACGTGTTACAACTTGTCAGAATTTAACAAGCAGGTTTAATTAGTATTACTGGTGTCTTCTAATATTATGTATTTAATTTATTCCGCTATAGATTTAATTTGATATTTGAGTTCAGTTCATTTCAAAAAGTGAAAGGCATAAAGTTTTTGTATTCAGTCAATAACGAAAAAAATGTTATGCATGTATGAGGGTACTAAAAAAAACATGGCTGCCATAAAACAACCCATCATTTTTTATGACACATGTTCATTTACTGAACGCGGTAAGCGAATATATAATATTACTTTACAACAGCTGAAAAAGGGTTCAGCTCTGGTATCCCGTGATGGGTTTAAAGTTTGAAGTAAAATAGATACCATCAATTTAACATAATCTTTATTCTAATAAGCTTTTTAAGACATAAGATAAGATTGTCGCTCATCTACCGTCAAATGAGGTCATCATCTGCCTTTATCCTGGTCCTGGTCCTGCCTTTATCCTCCTCTAAGTGGGGTCAGCACAACATGTTATAAACATGTTGTCACGTGATTTGACTACGTATTTTACGACCGGCCGCCTGCCTGACAACAACTTACCTTAGTCACCTTTTAGGACACCTTGGTAAGAAAAAGGGTGGCCTATTCTACTTATCCAAATACCACACGGCAGCTTAACTTACTTTAGTCACCTTTTACGACACCTCGGTAAGAAAAGAGGTTGGTATATTCTACTCAACCGGATACCACACGGCAGCTCAACTTACCTTAGTCGCCTTTTACGTCACATCAGTAACAAATGAGGGTGGTTTATTATACTCCGCCGGATACCACATGGCTTGTATTCAATTCACTATTCTTATCAATTAGTGATTGCGGAGCTGAACTTTTCGCACCGATAATGTGAAAGGCCTGTAAAAGGTTGTGTAGTCTGTTGTGAACTGTTGTTGTCTGTTGTGTGTTGTGTGGTGTGATTGTTGTTTTCACGATTAGGTAGGCGAAATAGAGACCAATCGTGTAATGTCAATAAACATAAACACAAACAAGATAATTTATAGAATTAGGCGTTACTTTGCGGAGATCCATAATACAAAAGTAATAATAAAATTATTTTGCTATAATCCGCGAAGAAGTAAAATAGAAAATATATATAATGCTAAATGTAGAGTGGACAATCGGTTATCATACCTGATATATGCAGGAGTCGTAAAAAACACATGCACAAACCTCCACCACCGCCACCACGATACACAAGCACTATATACGTTCACTATCACAAACTCAACAATCGTTTCGCCCCGCAACCGAAGCATCTTCAGGAGATAGACTCCACGACCAAAATCGCAAAGCTTGCGATTTTGGTCGTGGAAATGTGATTTTGAGTTTGTGATAGTGAACGTATATAGTGCTTGTGTATCGTGGTGGCGGTGGTGGAGGTTTGTGCATGTGTTTTTGACTCCTGCATATATCAGGTATGATAACCGATTGTCCACTCTACATTTAGCATTATATATATTTTCTATTTTACTTCATCGCGGATTATAGCAAAATAATTTTATTATTACTTTTGTACAAACAAGATACTCCAATAGAACTGGTATATGATTTATAACATCCAACCGCTATTGTGAAACTGATCGCCATTTGATCTGTATTCAACCGCCGATCAATGCGATGCGTGCTGGGTAATATAATCTAGATTGAAATGACAAATGACATTGCCGTGTATTAACACAATTGTCGTATTAGCGGCAAGGATATGTTTATCGATGTTTACTATCAAGGAATCCTGCTTACGTTATTAAAATAATAATAAATATATGGGACAATTAAACACACGGCCGTCCCCAAAGTAAGAAACTTAATACTTTTGTTAATGTAGACAGACAACTGGTGAATATATACTTATATAATTTTTTTTAACTTAAATACAAATATACAGCCAGACTCGAAGACCAACAAATTCATTTATAGAAAATGTTGGCCCTCTGCGGGAATCGAACCCGCGACCCGTGGAGCTGAAGGGTCACAATGCGCCAACGGGCCAGTCGGAAACATGACGTAGCTTATTGCCGAAATAACAATTTTGCTTACACCTTATATCACAAAAATTTTAAACTCAAAATCTTGTATGTATGTATGTATGTATGTGTATATATATATATATATATATATATATATATATATATATATATATATATATATACGATTTTCCTGAAATTCAGCATGTAGGGGGTTTTGGGGGAGAAAAATCGATCTAGCTAGGTTTTATGTAACCCTGTTTTTGGGCATAAAAAATTTATATTGACTATAAAATATATAGTGGATGCAGCGTTCCGAACTGATGGTAGAATCGTCCTGGCATAACAATTCCAAATTACCCTTAACTTAACCGGTCAATACTTTATAACGTGTTATCTGCTGATGATGTATTATTTCGTAGCCTTTTTTTACGTGAAATCACTAAAATCGTAAGTGCAATTCCTGACATAGTTAATATCTCTCACTGAGAGGAACCAGCAAGAAACTCAGCGCAATATCTTTTTTATTTATTTATTTATTAAGGAACATCAACAGCACACGTATTAAACATTGATTAGACTAAATACAAAAATAAGAAAACATCTGATACATGCACCAATTATAGATGTACACAGCATTGTCTGGACGGTTCACTGTCTACTATTAATTACAATAAATACAAAAACTTAACATTAAGAAAAAAAAAACAAAGGAATTACTGTCTTATCTAAAGAGTTAAAATTAAAAGTATTTAAAAAAAATATATATATAAGAAATTTAAGTAAAAAAAAAAAAAAAATATATTAGTAATCCTAAACAGGATAAACTTAAAAATTTAAAATACGCAGGATCTAGTCCCAAACGTTACCGGCCGTTTCTTTATTTTTTATCTTCGGCACAACATGTTATAAACATGCTGTCACATGATTTGGCTGCGTTTTTACAACCGGCCGCCTGCCTGACGTCAACTTACCTTAGTCGTATTTTACGACATCTCGGTAAGAAATGAGGTTGGTCTATTCTACTCAGCCGTATACCACAAGACTTGTCGACTTACCTTAGTCGCCTTTTACGACACCTCGGTAAGAGATGAGGGTGGTACTATTCTATTCAGCCGAATACCCCACGGCGTTTAATTGCATTTTTTTCATATAAAAAATCGACTTAGGTTCGGTCACCCAAGTACCTTCATTTATACAGTTTAGATCAATCTACCCGCGTCTTATAACTTAACGCACAACTAACTAACCTTTAATTTGTTACCCCATCAATATATCTTAACTAATTGATCTATATTATCTTATTTCTAAAGGCGGTAACAATAGTTCTTAACTGAACAATAGAGTCGCTATTTGAAGCGGATTCAATAGAAATTGTTGCGCAGACTAAAATCAATATCACTAGACTAGCTTACGCCTGTGACTGTCCACGTATAATATAGTCCAAAAGCGCGACGATCATCGCGGATTATAGCAAAATAATTTTATTATTACTTTTGTATTATGGACCTCCGCAAAGTAACGCCTAATTCTATAAATTATATAATATAGTCATAAAAGCTAGTGTGCCTATCTCAAATATGTAGGCATTTTAAAAAGATCCTATTAAAAGAAACTCCCAATACTTGGAACTAGTTTATTTAAACACCCAGATTTAAACACACATTTGAACAAATCGACTAGCTCGAGTGCCCGCAGCGTTCCGAATGCCCGTACAAAAATATCTTCGTCTTACATCCTTCTTTTTATTATTATCCAAAAGCTAACACTATAGGTTTCTAATGATCAACCGCCATGTGGTATCCGGCTGAGTAGAATAGACTACCCTTATTTCTTACCGAAGTGTCATAAAATGCGTCTAAGGTAAGTTGACCCGCCATGTGCTATCCAGCTGAGTAGAATAGACCCCCTCATTTCTGACCGAGGTGTTGTAAAAGGCGACTAAGGTAAGTTGACCCGCCGTGTAGTATCCGGCTGAGTAGAATAGACCACCGTCATTTTTAGCTAGATGTCGTTAAAGGTGACTAAGGTAAGTCAACACGCCGTGTCGTATCCTGCTGAGTAGAATTTACCACCCTCATTTCATACCGAGGTGTCGTAAAAGGCGACTAAGGTAAGTTGACCGGCCGTGTATCTTAGCTGTGTAGAATGAACCGCCCTCATTTCTTACCAAGGTGTCGTAAAAGGCAACTTAAGTTAAGTTGACAGGCAGGCAGGCCGGTCGTAAAATATCTAACCAAATCTGTAGAAACATGTTTAAAACATGTCGTACCGACTCCACTTAGAGTGGGATAGGGACAGGATGATGATTAATAACTTATTTAAATAATAAAGATTGATAGTACTTTCACAGGATCTGAATAAGGGTACCTACAAAGTTTGAATTAAATTTATCCTTTCAAAATTATTCAAAATCGAATTCATACGGGGTGAAATTAATGTAAATGATGTAAAAAAGTCCCATTAAGATGCATTTACTAAAACATGTTGTAGCCATTAACTTCCGCTTCGTATTTTATAGCAACACAGTCATGAAACAAGAGTATCGCGCCCTTTTTGATTAAAATGGTGGCAACACTGTGACGTATTGTTTCCGGTGGAGTCTTCCTATTGATAAAATGTTTCAGTGACATTCAGTCTTTGTTCGTCATTCAAGAGAAGTGCATCTCGGAACAGAATTGTGGTATTCCTATTATATCGTGTTATTGTATATAGTGTGCGCTAACAAACATAATCTTTGCTTAAAACTCTTTACAAATACGATAGAGAATTTGATTTAATTATTCTATAAAAGCATCACTCTTCATGACATCGCTTGCGAACATTCGGCGTGTTCAGATAAAGCCATAATATTTTAATATTAACATGTTTTGCAAAAGACTCGCGAAAAAAGCGAGGGTAGTAGAATAAATAAATAATTCACGTTTGTTTTTTACGTGATATATTTAATGCCGTACCATCAAAGGAGTTTTTGCTTTCTAAATTCCTGCTCTGTCTGAATGATTTATACACATTCACTTTGAGCTTTTTAAAGTCGTTTATACCAATTATTACTGCTTTTTAAGTACTTTTTTAGGGTATAATTTTTTTTTATATGTACAGTTATATTCTACATTTAATAATTATACATTCAATAATATTAAATATATTTAACTTTGAATAATCCGGCTGAGTAGAATAGACTACCCTCATTTCTTACTGATGTGTCGTAAAAGGTGACTAAGGTAAGTACACCCCCGTGTGATATCCGGCTGAGTAGAATAAAGCACCTTCATTTCTTACTCAGGTGTTGTAAAAGGCGACTAAGTAAGAGACCCGACGTGTGGTATTCGGCTGAGTAAAATAGACTAATCACATTTCTTACCGAGGTGTCGTAAAAGTCGACTAAGGTAAGTTGAGTCGCCATGTGGTATCCGGCTTAAAAGAATAGACCACCTTCTTTCTTACCGATGTATCGTAAAATACGACTAAGGTAAATTGACATCAAACAGGCGGCCGATCTTAAAATACGTAGCCAAATCATGTGACGACATGTTTAAAACATTTAGTGTTAACCCCACTTAGTTTGGGATAAGGGTAGGAGAATGAATCATAATTTGTTATGTCTATTTTCCTAAATAGGACTACTTATAAATATAAATAAATAAATATATAGGACACTTACACACACGGTCGTCCGTCCTAAAAGTAAGTAACTTAATACTTGTGTTATGGTAGACAGACAACTGGTGAATATATACTTATATATTTTTAAATACATACTTAAATACAAATATACACCCAGGCTCAAAGGCCAACAAATTCTTTTTATAGAAAATGTTGGCCCTCGGCGGGAATCAAACCCACGACCCGCGGAGCTGAAGGCAGGATCACTACCCACTGCGCCAACGAGCCAGTTATAGAAAATGACTGCATTTTCTAAATTATGCTATCATTTTAATCATAGAGTATAAAAATTGTAAACCTATCAGCGTTGAGGTAGTAAGTTATATTCACATTGAAGCAACTATAAATAGTGTAAAGGTAAGGAAAAAGTTCCAGTCAGCTTTTCATATGATTTGTGGACTTCGCAACAAAATTATCTATCACAGGAAATCACTGACCCTATTACCCGATCAGGTTGAATGAGGAAATTATACCGAACATCTGGGAGGACATTAATAAGACCAGATGTGCGATATGGAACCGGAATACTAATTACTATTGATAGAATAAACGAATCGATTTATTATTGAGATTAGATAAAGAAGTTTCTCAGAATAGGCGAAATGTTGTAAAGGAGATAATTCATCAAATTCAAATTCAAAATATTCTTTATTCAAATAAACTTGTAAACAAGTGCTTTTGAATCGTCAACTCTACTGCTGGTTCGGAAAGCTGTTCCTACCGAGAAGAGCCAGCAAGAAACTCGGCGGTTGCTATATATAAAGGCAATATATAAAGCTGAAGAGTTTGTTTGATTGTTTTAACGCGCTAACATCAGGAACTACTGGACCGATTTGAATATAACATCACACTAAGATGAATAGGACAACGCCGTGTGATATCCGGCCAAATAGAATAGTACCACCCTCATTTCTTACCGAGGTTTCGTAAAAGGCGACTAAGGTAAAGTCGACCCACCGTGTGGTATCCGGCTGAGTAGAATAGTATCACCCTCAATTCTTACCAAGGTGTCGTAAAAGCCGACTAAGGTAAGTTGACCCAACGTGTGTTATCCGGTTAAGTAGAATAGACCATACTCTTTCTTACCGAGGTGTCGTTAAATACGACTAAGGTAAGTTGATGTCAGGTAGGCGGCCGGTCGTAAAATACGTAGCCAAATCATGTGACACATGTTTATAACATGTTGTGCCGCCCTACTTAGAGTGGGATAAGGGCAGGAAGATGTAAACTAAGATGAATAGGAGAGGAGCAGCAATAAAAAATATTGCGAAAACGGAAAAAAAAAAAAATTATATTAAAAAAAAAATCATTTTTTTCGTATTTATACTATAAACGTTGGAATCCAGCGCTGTTGTCTATACGTAATTAAAAAACTAACAAGTTAACAATTGATACGTTATGCATAAATGTTATTATTAAATAAGTTTTCTTGCACGTTCTCATTAATAGTTTATAATTTTTATAGTGATATTTAATACCAGAAATCATTAAGAATATTATGATGCATATGAAGTTTTTGTAATACTTTTTTTTACTTTTTAATAAATATTTCATCTAAGTCATCATCATCATCATCAACCTGTGTCTGTCCACTGTTGGACATAGGTCTCTCCATTTGCATGCCACTGAGCTCGGTCTTCAGCTCTCTGTTTCCAGCCAATACCAGCCACTCTGCGGATGTCGTCGCTCCACCTAGCCGGGCTCATCTAAGTACGGGTTATAAACTAAAATTATCAAATTATGCTCTTGATAAAACGATAAATACTTCTGAGTCTTTCTGGATCGATCTGATTTTTGTGATGGAGATATTTGCAGGGTTGGAGAGTGACAGAAGGTACTGTTAATACAAGACAACAGTCCACGCGAACGAAGTCCCGGATAAAAGCTAGTAATCTACTAATAATATAAACGCGAAGTTCGTGAGTATGGATCTATGTTTATTACTCTCTAACGGGGAATTCCCTGAACCGATATCGATGAAATTTGGCACAATTATTCCTTTTACACTAGAGTAACATATAGGCTAGAAATACTGTTAAATCTACAACATTGAAAAGCGCCATCTATTATCAACCTATCGCGACAAGAGTCCACACGAACGAAGTTGCATAAAAGCTAGTATCAAATTAAATTAAATTTATGATTCACAATTTTGATCACAGTCGTCCACATAAAAGGTAGATATATATTGTTGAATGAAGTTGAAGTTGCGGGTAAATGCTAGTATAAGATACAGGGTAAATAAATGAGTTAATTGGAAAATCGCCTTGTTTAGCCTTAGAATCCCAATGCAGAAAATTAATTCTAACACCTTCGGGAAAACTGAGAACTCCTTATTAGCTACAATTTACTACCAAGTAAATATGCACCTTATCTTAACGCAATAAGGTACATTTCAGTAAATTTACCAAACGAGACATACATTCCAGTAATTTATTCTGCATTAATTACGAAAGAACTTATCTCTACAACTTACAGGGTAAAGTCAACTTTAAACATAGGGCACTAAAGCTCGTTTTTGATTAGGGATATATTTGTTTAGATTTTGTATGAGAAATAAATTCAAGATAGAAACATGTGGGTCGCATTCAGATTGAGGGTAAACACTTAATAAGACCGCTTGTTAAAGAATTCGTCGGGTCGTAATCATTTTTCGTATTTGATTGTAATTATGTTCTTACAACCTGTACTTGTAAATGCCGTGTGGTATCCGGCTAAGTAGAATAGACCACTTTCTTTCTTAATAACGAATAAATAATAAATTTGTAAAACCTCAGAGCTGTAGCCCATTCTTTAATATTTCAAATTTAATATTATTAATATATATATTTAACACGGTCGTCCGTCCCCAAAGTAAGTAACTTAATATTTGTGTTATGGGTGACATATACTTATATATTTTTAAATTATACTTAAATACAAATATACACCCAGGCTTAAAGACCAACCAATTCATTATATAAAAAGTTAGCCCTTGGCGGGAATCGAACCCGCGATTAGCTGCAACAAACAGTACATGGTCAATTACTAGTGCCCTTACCATTAAAACCCTTACCAAAAAAAATTTAAAGCACAAATAAGCTTTGACAGCCCAGCGAGAGACCGTGCGACTCCAACAATGGGCAATTTAAATATGTCGCACGCTTGGAGATGAAGGAAAACTCGTGAGGAAACCTGTATATCCCTTTATAATTCTAGTGATATGTGTAACCTACCAATCCGCATTGAAGCAGTGGAGAGAAGGATGGAGAGGAGGAAGGAGAGAAGGAGCTAAGCTCCAATCCTTCTCTCCTAAATGGGGAGCCGAGGCTAATGCCCAGCTTCTTCTTCTTCAACCGATGGACGTCCACTGCTGGATATAGGTCTCTTCATGGGATCTTCTCAACAAACGATCTTGTGCCGCTTGGACCCAGCGGCTCCCCACGACCTTTTTGAGGTCGTCAGTCCATCTCGTAGGGGGTCTTCCGACACTGCGTTTTCCGGTGCGGGGTCGCCACTCCAACGCCTTGAGACCCCAACGCTCATCAGTTCTACGCACTATGTGCCCTGCCCATCGCCACTTCAGCTTCGCGGCACGCTGAGCTATGTCGTTAACTCTGGTTCTTCTACGGATCTCCTCATTTCTGATTTGATCGCTCGTTGAGCGACTCTGAGCCTTCTTATTAGGCCCATAGTCAGCGACCACGTTCCGCATCCGTATGTCATTACTGACAACACGCACTTTTCAGACTTTTCTTCAGGCACCGGGCTGTCTTACACTCAAAAAATCGATCCGGTAGTTCCTGGGATTAGCGCGTTGAAACATTCAAACAAACGAACTCTAGCTTAATATATTACTATAGATAGAAATGACGATAATATTGACGAAGTAAACAGTGTTTTGTCGCAAGTAGCTCATCGGTTCATGCTGAATGAATAATAAAACGAAATGTATATAGCATTTGCATTGTCTAAAACAGCAAATAAGCTCTTCATAAATAATGTACCACTAAAAACAGATGATACAACTGTATTTTTGGGGAGCGACCTTGGATACAAAACTCCAATGGAACACTCACATAAAAACTCTTCAGGTTTGTATATTGCCCAGCTGTGGGATAGTAATAGACCATTACTGTCAACCCTCTTAATTTAAGAATTTCTTGACTCTTCTCATGAAACCTCAACAAGCCTCAGAAAAGCCACCAGCATTTCCTATACAGTAATGAATTGCACGTCAAAAACAGCCGCTTGGCTATTACTCCGCTGAAATTAATTTCTTCCCAACGTCGCCGTTTTGTTTTTCTTTTGTTATCATAATTGGTCGAACCCCTTCGATAGTAAACATATTTATTTACTTAAAATATCTTGAAAGCGGAGGTATGCTTAATTTTAAGTGGAAAATATATTTTCAGTTATAAATATTTCCTTTTAATTAACTCAGCTGTTTATGTTAGTATCTTTTATTATAAGTTTGTGTAAGTAGTATCACAATTTTTACCCGAATTGAAATTTTGAGCATAAAAGTGATTATCGTGAGTCACTACATATTATAAAACAAAGTCGCATATATCCTATGTACGCATAAAACTTTAAAACTACGCTACAGATTTTGATGCGGTTTTTTTTTATAGATAGAGTGATTCCAGGGGAAGGTTTGTACGTATAATAACATTCAATACGGAGTAGAAAAATACTGTAATTTTTGAGGTTTCTTTAATAATTACATTTTTTTCCGCTTACATTGCAAACCCTACGAGATTTATCAAAATGATGTACTAAGTATTTTATACAGAAAAGTCCGCGATGGTATTTGTCTATCTCTTATGGATAATCCACAATAGCATTTTTTGTCATTTACTTTTTACGAAAAATAATGCCTTTTGTTCAAAGCAATTTTTATACAATACAGCATTAATCCTTATCCAATTAAGTACCTTAAATAAATTGTTGATTTAATATAGATCAATATGTTTACCGTTTACAGCATGTAATTTAAGGTAACATTTTCGGAGATATTACAGATTTAAAATGCCGTGAGGACGCCGCGCTTCACCCTATAGCACTTCGAATCTTTTAATAGTCTGTTTAAAGACATTTTGTAATTAATTGTAAAAATAAAATACATAGGTAAAATATAAAAGTAAATAAGTAAAAATGTACTATATGAGTTTAGATATTCCAAAGATAGCAGGAAATCGTCTTGGTATAGGGAGAGGAAATTGTTTTTCTCCAAATTTAACGCTACGGCCACGGGCAGTAATGACTAAATCAAAACTACTGGATCAATTTTAATCATTTTTTTTACACAGACTGACATGGGATATATATTTTATACCCGTGCGAAGCAGGGGCAGGCCGCTAGTTTATTATAAGAGATTTTTGAAAAACTTTCACCGTTTACTGGAAGGAAAGCTTTAAATTTTTCCGTTTTTGCAATATTTTTATTGCTGCTCTTCTCCTATTCATCTTAGCGTGATGTTATAAAGTCCATAGCTTTTCTCGATAAGTGGACTATCTTAAACTCAACGAATTTTTCAAATTATTAGTATATTCCGCCTGCCCGACGTCAACTTTAGTCGTATTTTACGACATCGCGTTAAGAAATGAGAGTGGTCTGTTCTACTCAGCCGGATACCACACGGTGGGTCAACCTTAGTCGTATTTTACGACACCTCGGTAAGAATTATGGCTGGTCTATTCTATTCAAATACTCAGCCGGAAACCACACGGTGGAGTCAATACTAATAAGCATAAGTAGATTTTCATTCCAAGGTCAAGGTTTAATTTAATATGCGCCGCCATTACTGCTATACGGGGACTTTGTTTACGAAATAATATGTAAATAGTATACCTTTTTACCCCAATTTACATATTCCATTTACGCTAATCGCAGCAGACCTTCTATACCTAATAAAAAATCCAATAGGGTGTTGTAAACTCTATGCTATGTCTTAAAAAAAGAGTTTTACACGGAGATTATTGGTAAAAATACCCTTTTCCACTGAGATTGCAAATGTAGGGTTGGTAGAAAAAATAACAATCAAAACTTTTGTCAGGTAAATTTAAAAAATTGAATTGATTTTTGTTCTATTTCAAATTAACTAGGATAAGTGTGAAAGCTGTGATGGCCTAGCGGTGCGACCGTGTGAATCTCTAGAGACGATCATGGGTTCAAACCCGGGCGGACACCAATGAGTTTTTCTAGTAAAACTTATGTGTCTAATTGATAATTGTAATTTATCACACGCTTTTCGGTGAAGGAAAAAATCGTGAGGAAACCTGCATATCTCTAGAAAATTCTAGAGATATGTGTAAACTACCAATCCGCATTGGAGCAGCGTGGTAGGTCTTAGCTCCAACCCTTCTCTCCAAAAATGGAGAGAGGAGGCCTATGCCCAGCAGTGGGGTAGTAACAGGCCATTACTAGGATAAGTGCAACTCACCATACCACATAAAATCAGTAATCTGAAATGATATTCACATAAATGTACACAAATTATCCAGATTTTTTCTAGAAAACTAGTACCTCAGAATTATTATATAGGAGTGATTTTCACATACTTTAATGTATTAGACATAAATACAGATATCCTCGTATACAGCTTTTAAGATTAAATCATAATTTGAGAGAGATAGAGATAAAGGGAGCGAAAGAGACAGACGCATACAAAGACTACTAATGTCGCAGCTGAGATCCCAATCTTTTGATATTAGATTTTCCTTATAATTTAACGAATTAGGCGTTACTTAGCGGAGAACCATAATACAAAAGTAATAATAAAATTATTTCGCTGTAATTCGCGATACATTTTATTTGTTTATTGCGGATTATAGCCTGCTACAATCCCACTGCTAGGCATAAGCCTTTCTCCGTTTTTGGAGAGAAGGATTGAAGCTAAGACCTACCACGCTACTCCAACGCGGATTGGTAGTTTACACATATCTCCAGAATTCTCTAGAGATATGCAAGTTTTCGCACGATGTTTAACTTCACTAAAAAGCGTATGATATAGTGCAAATATAATTAAATACGTATGTTTTAATAGAAAAAGTCATTGGTGCCTGCACGAAGTTCGAACCCATGCTCGTCTCTAAAGAGTCGCACTGCCTTGGCTATCCTTTATTTCCTTATAAGATTCAACTAACCGTTCAACGACGCTGCCGGAATCTCTGGATTTCTCTGAATTTTGTACTCTTAACAATGCATCTGTGTTTGACTGGCCCTTTTAAATGATATGATGGATATTCCAAGGTCTCACAATATAATATATCTACGCTCCACTCTATGAATTTGTACCTGAATGATGCGACCTTGCTTTCCTAACTCTTTGAACGTCGTTGGTGAACGAATTTTTACATTCGTTTTTAGATCATGTTATATATATAATAAATATACTTGTGATTTGTATACCATTTTCTTTGTTATAAAATTTCCCATTGAATGCGATAAATCATTCATCTCCCTGCCCTTATTCCACTCTAACTGGGGTCGGCACAAAATGTTACAAACATGTTGTTACATGATTTGGCTACGTAATTTACGACCGGCCGCCTGCCTGACGTCAACTTATCTAAGTCGTATTTTACAACAACCCGGTAAGAAAGGGGGTGGTCTATTTTACTCAACCGGATAGCACACGGCGGGTCAACTTACCTTAATCTCCTTTTACGACACCTCGATAAGAAATGGGGGTGGTCTATTCTACTCAGCCAGATACAACACGGCGGGTCGACTTACCTTAGTCGCCTTAATAATGCGATTAATCATTACATAATAATAACACACTTACATCTATTGTTGGCTACAAAAACATATGGATTTTTCAGAATTGAATTTGTGCTCATGATTCTCATTAGACATTAGAGGGGTTAAGCCATAAAAGTTAAACGCCTATCGACAATTCGGAAAAAGAGAATCAAATAAACATAACACTGTGCTATATATATCTCATCATTAATGTATAGAAACCGGCTATACTCACATGTTATTTTATCGGATGAACCCAACTAGTTTCAAGCCCATACGGGGCTCTTATTCATGAGCTCTTTACGCGGCGTTATCGCGGTGGGAACTGAAATGGGCTTGAAACTAGTCGGGCTCATCCGATAAAATAACACGTGAGTATAGCCGGTTTCTATACATTAATTATGAATTCCACTCACGATAGTTTAAATTCAAAAATATATCTCATTTTTTAAATTTACTACAAAAAAATGTACACTTTCAGAACATCTTAAACTTAACAAAGAATAAGGAAAAGCTACCCCCATTCTCTATAACTGAATTCGACAAACGATAAATTTGACATAGGACCGTTGTCACCAGTAATAAGTAAGTCGAAAAAAAATCTCATAAATTGGTGTAGTCATTTCATTTTCTGTCTGTACCCCGAGGGCGAGGCAATCAGGGTAGGGATATAAAGGGATAGCTCCATCCTCGTAAACTGTCCTACGCTCAGATTATTTGAGATTTGTATCGTAAGATGTTCTTTTTTTATTTATTTGTATACGCTTCGAATTTTTGTTAAGGACTCTTTGATAAATAGGTCTAGTGTTGGATGAAGAAAGATCTTTTTGATAAATACTAACATAATGATGTGATATGTGTGTATACTCGATATACATCTTTTTAATAAGAAATAATAAAAATAAATAATAATAATAATAAGTAATATTAATAATAGGCAAACTAGGAACCGAAATATATTAATAATACCCAGGATGTGGCTTCAGAAAGTTCGTAGATCATTTGTGAGCTTCGGTATACATTTTTATAATAAAATTCCACAATCTATTTTAGACTTGCCTTTACACAAGTTCAAAAAACAATTAAAAAGACACTTATTCATAAAGCTTATTATACTGTTGAGGACTATGTTGATGATAAGAAAGCTTGGATTTAAATTGCGACCAGCTACGCACTGGATTATTTTGTAATTTTTTATTTGTTATTAGTTAAAAATTCATTATTGTAATATTTACTTAATTTGAAAAGGGTGACCGCCGAGTTTCTCGCTGGTTCTTCTCGGTAAGAGCACCTTTCCGAACCAGTCGTAGCTTCATTGTAATTTGACGATTCGAAAGTGCTTGTAAAAGCCAATTCGAATAAAGAATTTAATCAATCAATTACACACAAAGGTTTTAATAGAAAAACTCATTGGTGCCTACCCAGGATTTGAACCTGTGACCTCGAAAGTCACACGGTGTCACCGCTTAGCTATCACAGCTTTCAGGTGTAAGATATGGAAAAGGATATAACACTCTACATTTATCTACACTAATGTATGAAGCTGAAAAGTTTGTTTGTTTGATTTTTTAAATGCGCCAATCATATGAACTACTGGACCTATTTGAAAAATTATTTCAGTGTAAGATAGTCCATTTATCGAGGAAGGCTATAATAGGCTATATAACATCACATCAGATGAATATGAGAGGAGCATGAGTAAAAAATATTTCGAAAACGGCAAAATTTAAAGCTTTCCTTGCGTGCGCTGAGTAAACGGTGACAGTTATTAAGAAATCGTGTATTACAAAATTGTTCCCCTCTAAAAGTTCTAAATAATAGTCGGCGACAGCGTATGTCTACCTTTAAAGGTTAACCCACTTTAACCATTTTTATGGTTATCAAAAGACTATATTACGGTTCTAATCTTATCACGCGGGCGGAGCCGCTGGCGATTGCTAGTGCATTATATAGGTTAACTTTCATAGATTAAAGCAAAATATTTTTTGTACCAGCGTTTAATTAGGACAGTTAATTTTGATGGCTTCCCTCATACATCCTAATTATATAAATTTTGTCCTTCACAATATGGAAGCCTTATAAAATGTAATATAGTCGCTGCTAAATTGTGTGGGAATATCCGAATATAATGTGAAACCTTAACATACAAAGTTTACCATAAATTTGAACATAATAGTAGTTATTATGAGTTAACCATAAGAGACGCATGCTATCGCGGACTTTATTGTAATCCCATGTAGGATATTGCGACGGGCCCAATCATCATCTTCCTTCCCTTATCCCAGTCTAAGTGGGGTCAGCACAACATATTATAAACATGCTGTCACATGATTTGGCTGCGTTTTTAGGACCGGCCGCCTGCCTGACGTCAACTTATCTTAGTCGTATTTTACGACACCTCGGTAAGAGAGAGGGTGGTCTATTCTACTAAACCGGATACCACACGGTGGGTCAACTTACCTTAGTTGCCTTTTACGACACCTCGATAAGAAATGAGGTTGGTCTATTCTACTCAGCCGGATACCACACAGCGGGTCGACTTACCTTAGTCGCCTTTTACGACACCTCGGTAAGAAATGAGGGTGGTACTATTCTATTCAGCCGGATACCACACGGCGTTCATTAAAGTTTCCAATGTTCTAAAATAAATAATAATAATAGGTGGGGCTCGATCCTAGGTATTTTCATTTCTCGCGACCACCAGTTCCCCGAATAAGCTACGCTGACTTGACAATTTACGGCAAAAATAGTGTTTTATATTCAATGTAAATTTTAGTATTTTTTGATGCCCAAAAACAGGGAACAAACTTTTTTTTTAAATAAAACCTAGTTATATCGATTAAAGATAGAATAGAAGGTTAGATATTATAAACTATACAATGACATAAAACATCGATATATTGTGTTACTGTTTAATTATTAAAGTTGCCAAAGTTCTTTAAAATTAAAATATGAAAGTTTCAGCTCATTTAATTAACATTCAATTGCTGATACGCACAATAGGCTATAGTACCTCGGATTGATTATTAAAGACCTCTCTGAAATTTCTAATCCAAAATTAATAATGGCACTCGAGTCGACCCCTTTTTAGAACAATAAGGGTCTTAAAATATAAGAAAAGAATCGCCCTTGCAACCGAGATTTATTCTCCATTGAGTCATCGATTTTATCAAATTTAAACTCTCATTAGAGATTTTTTTTGTTAGGAAAATCCATTATGGGTCGTCACTACACGACGGGGACGAGCGGCGGGTATGTCGGACTCTCACCGACTAAAAACCTGATAGTGCTCCACCACGCTGCTGGTGGCGGGGACAGGGTACCGTTGTACACATTGCCCCCATCCCCGCCAGCAGCAACTCTGAACCTCAGAGTGCGCCACCTCTGGGTCAGGGCCTCTCAAAAAGTGGCCCATCCCTCCGCTAAACGATGCATCGGGAGCACCAGATGCATTGACCGCCTTGAGGACCTTTTCCGATGGGCGTCCGATAAACCACGTTCGGAACGCCCAGAGGTCCTCGTTATAGGCTTGGGTATGATTGCTATATAAGAATCATATTCGTTCCACGATATGATCGATTTTAATCACGTGATCATACCTGCTACTGCTAATGCTATTGGAATACAAACAAATGTATTCTTTATGTCGTATGCAGTGTATAGGACATAAAGACTACATTTGTTTGCATAAGACATGCTAATGCTGCTAATGCTATTGGAGTACAAACAAATGTATTCTTTATGTCGTATGCAGTGTATAGGACATAAAGACTACATTTGCTCGTATAAGCAATCATTTAGTCCATTAACGTAAATAATATAATAGCGGATAGCGTTTTTGCTAATCAATAGTAATTTTTCCCATTAATATTGATTAGCAAAAACGCTATCCGCTATTATATTATTCAGCTATTCGCTATAATATTATTACTTGATAAAGCGATTGCTATTACAAACAAATGTATTTTTTAAATAATATTCAATACGGTCGATATTTCTAGGATATAGTTTCAGTTGGAATAACGTAAAAGTGCTTTCTTCTCCGTAAATAAATTTAAATCTTCCCGAATTATCGACCGAATTATATGAGATATAAGAATGAAATATACATTTGTTTGTATTAACAATAATTTTGCTCAATATCAGTGAGTTAGTCTCAGTATTAATTTATTATTTTACTTTTTCATAGAATACCTATCCATAATTTTGTATAGCAGTATAGCAGTTACTCTAAAACTCATTAGCAGATGATGCTATATGAAAAGTTTTTCATATCATGATCATTAAGTGATTGGTGATTCTGTCCATGCAAACCCCGTTAGGGCGGCATACGACGGGCTTCGGTGAGTGGTCTGCGCCCTGCAAAAAATTTTACATGAATATATAAAACACTTATTTTTATTTCAAGATTTTTTTTGTAAAAAACTACCGAGCAAGGCCCGGTCAACCAGGTACTAAGTATTTATAGTATTTTAGCCCGGTTATATTAATTTGCAAGCACGAGTAACGCAAATCATCCTTTTTAAAAGTCAATTTACATACATATACGCGACGGGCGCGGCGCGGGGAGGCGCGAAGCATTTGAAAAGCATGGTGTAAGAGGAAATCAGGATGATATCAATGGTTTTGTATTCCAAAAATCCATCGTATTAACACAGAACGATTTGGATTCTACGTAAATTCCTAAGATTAAATAAAATAAGTGAATTAATTTTGACTGAACAAATTCTCGAAATAATCGAAAATACTCGAAAAAATTTCACCATATAGGTACGAGATATTTGTTACGGTGTAAACGGCTCAGTAGAATAGACCACCCTCATTTCTTACCAAGGTTTCGTAAAAGGCGACTAAGGTATGTTGATCAACCGTGCGGTATCGAACTGAGTAGAATAGACCACCCTCGTTTTTAACCGAGGTGTCGTAAAAGGCGACTAAGGTTAGTTGACTCGCCGTGTGTTATCCGGATGAGTAGAATAGACCACCCTGTTTCCTTACCAAGGTGTCGTAAAAGGCGACTAAGGTAAGTTAACCCACCGTGTGGTATCCAGCTGAGTAGAATAGACCATCCTCGTTTCTTACCGAGGTGTCGTAAAAGGCAACTAAGGTAAGTTGACCCACTGTGTGCTATCCGGCTAAGAAGAATAGACCACCCTCATTTCTTACCGAGGTGTCGTAAAATAATAGATATCATAAAATAGAATAGACAACTGTATTTCGTTTGGGAAAATAGAGTATATTTTAATATTTAAGTTGACGTTAAAAAGTCGCGATTCAACTCGTAATGCATAAAACTAGTGAAACCTAACCAAATATCTTACTACAATTCCCTTTGCCCTTTCATTTTTTATTGTATTAGGGGAAAGGGAATTCTATAAAATCGTTTAATTTTAATATTTAAGTTGACGTTATAAAGTCGCGAGTCAACTTGCAATGCATAAAACTAGTCAGACCTAATCAAATATCTTACTAAAATTTCGTTAGCCCTTTCACGTTTTATTGTATCAGGGGAAAGGGAATCTATAAAATCGTTTAATTTTAATATTTAAGTTGACGTTAAAAAGTCGCGAGTCAACTTGCAATGCATAAAACTAGTCAAACCTAATCAAATATCTTACTAAAATTTCCTTAGCCCTTTCATGTTTTATTGTATCAGGGGAAAATGAAAGGGAATTCTATGAAATCGTTTCAGCAATATTCATATCTCGTCTGAACTTGTCGAATATGATTTATACGTCTTATTACGAATACATTCGGGAGTAACGCACGCGATCACGAATACAATGCAGTCACGAAGAGAATCGAGGCACAAATATACGGTGAATTTTAATAACCATTATGCCTGTTAGAATGTTTTACACACTTAAACAAAATACTCAGTGTATTACAAATTCAAATTCAATTCAAATTCAAAATATTCTTTATTCAAGTGGACTGTTTACAGTACTTTTGAATCGTCAAATGTTTTAAAGAAGCTACCACTGATTCGGAAGTTTGCTCCTACCGAGAAGAATCAGCAAGAAACTCGGCGGCTAATCTTTTAAAAAATTATTACAATTTGATGGTTACAAGATAATCGTTGCAGCTGGATGCGTAGCTGACTGCAGTTAAGATAAGCGATCACTCAAATAATCCTCAATAGTATAGTAAGCTTTATGTAGCAACATCGTTTTGAGATAATTTCTAAACTTGTGTAAAGGCAAGTCTAGATAATGTTGAGGAATTTTGTTATAAAAACGTGTACCGAGACCGACAAATGATTTTCGGACCTTTTGGAGGCGTAATCTAGGAGTCATTAGTTTATGTCTGTTTCTTGTATGTCTGTCATACCTATCACTATTTTTACTATACAAGTGAATATTTTTACGTACAAATAGTATATTACTGTAGATGTATTGTGAAGCACGGACATGTTAACATGTTAATTATCCATCCTAATATGATCTTACTAATATTATAAATGCAAAAGTTTGTGACCATGGATGTATGTTTGTTATTCTTTCACGGCGATTTCGTTGAACCAATATCTATGAAATTTGGTACAATTATTTCTTATACACCGAAATAACATATAGGCTATAGAAATCCTGTTAATTCTACAAGAATATGTTGACATTGAAAACCGCCATCAATTATCGACGTACCATACGACATTATATACCGAAATAACATATCTCGGTGTTTAAGGAATAATTGTGCCAAATTTTATCGATATTGGTTGAGCGGATTCGCCGTGAAAGAGTTACAAATATACATCCATACTCAAAAGCCTTCGCATTTATAATATTAGTAAGAAAGAAGGAAGACAACATACGCTAGTCGCTTTAAACTTGGTCCACATTCACTGTTATAATTTATTGTGTATTTAGTGTCGGTTAAAATACAAACCATACCGATATTTAACGTTTAGAGCGATAATCACCCGGAAAGGTCACATTTTTCATCATTAAAAGCCTATTATAGTTCGGGTATCGGCCTACAGATCGACTAACTATTCAGAAACTAAAAATATAAATTGATCGAAAATATGTTTTTGTTTAAAGTTAATGTTAAAGGAGTATGAGCTTTAGCCGAATGAGTGAAGCAATTTGTATGTTGGAAAATGCATAAATACGAAAAATTCTCTAGAGAAAAGCAGGGTTTGTCACGATGTTTTCAAAAAGAGCAAGAAATAAATCTTTTATAGAAAACTTATTGGTTCCTACCCAGAGCCTGAACCTGTGATCCTCTGGTAAGAATCATGCGGGCTCACATTTCGGCTCTTACGGCGTATTGTTTACTTGCAATCGCCAGCGGTTCCGCCCGCGTGAAAAGATTAAAACCGTAATATAGACTTTTAATAACTATAAAAATGGTTAAAGTGGGTCAACCTTAAAAACTAGACATATGTTGTCGCGAACTATTATTTAGAACTTTTAGAGTGGAACAATTTTGTAATACATGATTTTTGAATAACTTTTATTTATTGAGACAATGTGAAACTCTGACTGGAGTTTCACTGTTCCCTATAAATGTAATTGTTTGTTCCAATAATTGACAAATCAAAAAGTTTTTTATAGACTATTTGCATAAATCAGGTGTTTTGAATTACCAAGAAAATCTATTTACCATCTGCCGTTTACCAACGACATTGGTAAGCCACCCTTAACAAAAACAAAGGGGAAGTGTGAAAAATTATCACCAAATGTAAATACCGGCAAAGGAAACCGACCTGTTTGATTGCGCATTTAAAAAATTATATTGCCCGTCTTCTTCGCATGATAACAATGGTAATGAGTGCGAAAGAGACATCTATAATATCGGGGCCATAAAGCAGGTAGAGTTGTACCGCGATGCCATAATAAAGATCCTTGTTGTCATAAAAAATAAATATGGCGTCGTATAAAAAGAGACGGGCGGTGATTTTTCTGTGGCGCCAAATACTTTGATTTGTTGAGTCGATTTGTTCGCTTGTCTACGTGATCTAATTTTGGTTTGCGGATTTTTTTATTTATTCCATTTTTGTACATACATATTATTAGAGAAAAGAAAAAAAGAACATTTACAAAGGCGAAAAGCCTGGAGTAACAGAACATAACAGATAAGAAGGGAAATACGTAATAAAGAACGAAAAAAAAGAAAAACTATGTACCTAGTAAGGAATTTGCACTCGAGATAACATAAAAAAGAAAAAGTTAAAAAAAAATATGCAATATAAAAATAAAGCCTTGTGGTATCCGGTTAAGTAAAATATATCACCCTCATTTCTTACCTCATTTCGCCTTTATCCCACTCTAAGTGGGGTCGGCATAATTTGTTATAAAAATATAACTTGGTTTGGCTTTGTATTTTACGACCGGCCGCCTACCTGACATCAACTTACCTTAGTCCTATTTTACGACACCTCGGTAAGATAGAGGGTGGTTTATTCTACTCAACCGGATACCACACGGTGAGTCAACTTTCCTAAGTCGCCTTTTACGACACCTCGGTAAGAAATGAGGATGGTCTATTCTACTCAGCCGGATACCACACGGCGGGTCAACTTACCTTAATCGCCTTTTATGACACCTCGGTAAGAAATGAGGATGGTATTATTTTATTCAGCCGGATACCACACGGCGGGTCGACTTACCTTAGTCGCCTCTTACAACACCTCTGTAAGTAATGAGGGTGGTCTATAATAGCCGTAATAGCCGTGATAACGTCACAGACTAACAAACAGTGTATCGTATATACATATATTACTATAGTAAGTACAGAATGTATAACTTGAATCTCATATATCTAAATGATTAGCAGAATCATGAACCCTTGAACTTTATAAAGAAAAAAGTGCCTTTTCATTTTCATTCAATCTACTAATTTTTCTCGCAACTTAAGTGAAATCCTAACGCCAGCAATTTCGCAGGCCCTTTGAGAAATTCGTCCAGAAATCGGACAAAGGTGTGACAAATCACGAAAACGAGTCCAATGAACACCGAGCATTCACTAAGAGGTCTTTTTTTAATAAATCTTGGACTTCAAGGCATATTTCTATGCCTGCCATATTGAACTTTAGTTTTATGAAATTTTTCATTTCACTTAAGAAACCGATCGACTTTTTTTATGTCTAATTACATGTTTTAATACCCTTATTTTTGTATTATAATAATAATAAATGATCTTTATTTAAGACCTTTATTGAAGCCTGTGTTCTTCTTCTTCTTCTTCTTCATCAACCGATGGACGTCCACTGCTGGACATAGGTCTCTTCATGGGATCTCCACTTGTGCCGCTTGGACCCAGCGGCTCCCCGCGACCTTTTTGAGATCGTCAGTCCATCTCGTGGGGGGTCTGCCGACACTGCGTTTTCCGGTGCGGGGTCGCCATTCCAGCACCTTGAGACCCCAACGCCCATCGGTTCTACGCACTATGTGCCCCGCCCATCGCCACTTCAGCCTCGCGACACGCTGAGCTACGTCGGTGACAGTAAATACAATTTAAATTTAACTTATAATTACCTAATGCTACTGTTACCTAATAATCGTTCGAACAAAATGAGCAAACAATTTGTTGTCCATTTTGTTCGACAATACTTTTAATAATATTTTTATATAATTTTTTACTTTTTTTTTTATCGTTAATGTTGGCTCGATATGTATTCCTCAATTGTAATTGTGGTGTTCACTTGTATTGTATTAATATATACTAATGTTATATGTTATATTTTTTATATTTGTTGTAACTTGCGGCGAAAATCATCCTGTATTAGCATGTAATCATTTTATTTGTAACAAGGTAGACTCATATAAACTCGACACTTTTGTCAACAATATTTTATTAAGCCTACCTTATTAATTTCATAATCTTTAATAGTAGTATAATTAGTAGTATTATAGTCTTAAATAGTATGTATACTGTATAAGAAATTAATATATTGTTTTTTTTTTTGCTACACTATCTGTCGACTGACTCTGGTGTGCGGTAAAACTTGAATAAGTTTATGTTCACACCTATTTATGTATCTTTAATATTGTGTATGAACAAATAAATAAATAAATAAATAAATAAATGAATATAGCACAGCCTCAAACACGAACTAACAAGTAACATAATATCACTACACGTCCACTCTCACCAAGGGTTCTCAAGTTACTGACTTGTGTGCGTTTGAGACTTTGAGACAGTGTTATGTTTCCTTTATAGTTTGTACATTAGTATTAGTGTGAGTATATTCATATATGCATTACACGTATGCGTCTTGTATATAAATATATAAGATACACTTTTCTCAACCCTCATACATTACAGAAACAATTTTTAATAATATTACTTCAAATTAGCTATATAGCGGAACAGATAAACAGAAAGATTTTGATTCTCTTTAATCATTCTAAGATGCTTTTAAAACTTTTTGCCATCCTTCGATTATTTTCTTTCATCTTACGTATAAAAAATATAATCAGCGACCAAAATAAATAAATTTATTATTATTATGATTATATCATTATTTATTGAGATTGATTTATGAAGCTAAAAATTATAGTAAAGATTTGATAAGGTCTCTATTCTAAAGATTTACAAGAAGGTAGATAAAGAAGATCTAAACAAATCTGTTTTAAATACGCCCACCGTTTGACCAATGTAACGATTTGAACTGCTGATAAGGAATAAAGCTGTGGATCCACTATTGAAGCTAAGCGAATGATCGCTTTTATCGATAACAAAGACTTTTGAAATTGGGGCTCAATTTAAGACCATGTTTTTTACTTTTTATACGAATGTTATTTTAACTTTTAAACTTAAGCGCCATTATTGACAAGATATTAATAGAAATACCAACTTAAACTTAGTGTTTATCGCTGGAAACATTCATTTGGATATCCGACAATATTTCGAAAGATCTTAAAGCACTTAACACTCTTTAAGATACTCATTATATTATAATTAATTATATACGTCACATTATAAAATCTAAAGTATATTGCACAAAAAGTCTAAATGATAAAGGTCTAAATCTATTTCAGATTTTTTAAGGAAATCTTTAACAAACCTTAAAGAAATTGAAAGTCCTTAAAGAAAATTATTTAATGCTTTAATATCATTTGAAGTAAAATCACAAAATCCATAGTATGTTTTAGACGAGAAAATCTCGTAATACCGACGGACAATCTTTAAGCAGTACACTGAAGAAAATAACAAATGTTCTTAGAAATTTTCAAAAGACATTATCTTGATAGATGTAAAAGATCTCTCAAATATATTTACAAGAAAAGGAAGCCTAGAAAATGACTTTCCTAAAATATTTACTATCCTATTTGAGTAATTACTTTCACGATACTAAATAACCTGATAGAACTAAAAGAAACAGCCATTCTACTTTCATTATTCCTCGTAATAGTGGTCACAAAATAGGCTATATTTCTTGATCTCTTCTACTTTATTGAGATAAACTGTGACAAAGTTATTAAGAAGACATATTCCCCAGTTGTGTATAAGGGAAAAGAAACAAATTTATCGTATTCTTGATATAGTGAAATTGATCATGAATAGAAACATTGTTAAAGATTATAAACATGTAGTTTAAGTCCCTCAAATGACTTTCAAAGACTTTATGGACATATTTCTAGATAAATAATTTGTAGTTTATTGTAAGGTAAGTTGTCCCACCGTGTGGTAGCCGGCCGAGTAGAATAAACCACCCTCATTTCTTACCGAGGTGTCGTAAAAGGCTTCTAAGGTATTTAGAACTGCCTTGTGGTATCCGGCTGACTAGAATAGACTACTTTTATTTCTTACCAAGGATCGGATAAGACCACTAAGGTACGAGTAAGTTACTGTCAGGCGGGCGGTCGTGATAAAATACCTAACCAAAATCCCTCACTTATAGAGTGGGATAAAGACTGGAGAATGATGTTCTTTGGAAACAATCATCATGAACTACCTGCCCTTATCCCAATCTAAGTGGGGTCGGCACAACATGTTATAAACATGCTGTCACATGATTTGGCTGCGTTTTTACGACCGGCCGCCTGCCTGATGTCAACTTACCTCTGTTGTATTTTACGACACCTCGGTAAGAAATAGGGTGGTCTAGTCTACTAAACCGGATACCACACGGTGGGTCCACTTAACTTAGTCGCCTTTGACGACACCTCGGTAAGAAATGAGGGTGGTCTATTATACTCAGCTGGATACCACACGTTGGGTCGACTTACCTTAGTCGCCTTTTACGATACCTCGGTAAGAAAGGAGGGTGGTACTATTCTATTCAGCCGGATACCACACGGCGTGTTCATAGGAAACTATACATTTCAATAATAATTTTCAATTTAAATTTCATTTGAATAAGCAGGCATTACTTGTAAGTCCACAATACAAATGTTATGATTATTTTGCTATAATTCGCGTTTTTTAAGAAAATCTAATAAAGTAAAAAAAATAAAGTTTTAAAGTATAATGCTCAGTGTAGGAAGCAGAAATCGTATAATTCGGTTGAAAAATAAGAAGTTCTTTATTGTCTCTCGACGTGGATGACGTACCTAATCGCGTGCTAAGATAGAATCACTACGGCCTACACCCAATCCGATGCTTCATTCGTAAACTAATCACTTCACACTGGGGTAACAACAGGCCATCGTATATCCGATGGCCTGTTGTTACCCCAACTCAATGAAGGGAGCATTACGTATTCAGTAGCATTTATACATCAAAAAATTCTTAATTCTCTATCCATACTATTTCGTATTCTCTATCTATACGATATCGTCTCTATCTATATTAATATATATAGCTGAAGAGTTTGTTTGTTTGAACGCGCTAATCTCAGGAACTACTGGACTGATTTGAAAAATTCTTTGAGTGTAAGATAGTCCAAGCTGTGATGGCCTAGCGGTGCGACCGTGTGAATCTCTAGAGACGATCATGGGTTCAAACCCGAGCAGACACCAATGAGTTTTTCTATTAAAACTTATGTGTCTAATTGATAATTGCAATTTATCACACGCTTTTCGGTGAAGGAAAACATCGTGAGGAAACCTGCATATCTCTAGAGAATTCCGGGGATATGTGTAACCTACCAATCCACATTGGAGCAGCGTGGTAGGTCTTAGCTCCAATCCTTCTCTCCAAAAATGGAGAGAGGAGGCCTATGCCCAGCAGTGGGATAGTAACAGGCCGTTACTTAAGATAGTCCATTAATATAAGAAAGCTTTAGGCTATATATAACACACGCTAATGCTAATTACAAAAACGGCAAAATTGAAAGCTTTCCTTGCGTTTGCTAAGTAAACGGTGAAAGTTTAACAAAAATCATGTATTACAAAATTGTTCCCGTCTAAAAGTTTTTAAATAAAAGTCTGCAACAGCATATGTCTAGTTTTTAAGTTATACCCACTTGAACCATTTTAATGGTTATTAAAATACAAATTACATGCATGATGCAAAATACATGATTTAGCTTGTTATTTTACGACTGGCTATCTGCCTGACGTCAATTTACCATAGTCACCTTTTACGACACCTCAGTAAGAAATGAAGGTCTATTAAGAAATAAGGGTGGTCTATTCTACTCAGCCAGATACCACACTACTGATAATAACAATCACTAGTCTGGTAATGGTATGAACAGTACAATCACAATCCATTACTTATTTAGCTGAAGATTTTTTACCAAAATTATCAATATATTTGTATCCACTGGGATTAACTTAAACCCCAAAATATTAAAAATTCAATACAATTGTTATTTCAATTGAAACTAAATTCAAGGTTAACTTTTATAAAATATTAATTCAAAACAAACTCAAACATACCGTTTATAAAATAATGGCACAGTTTTATTTAAATAGAATGTACAATTATTATTGTAGAACTGTTTCTATAACAAAGTTTTTACCTTGACTTTCATAAAATAATGTTACTTTTGTGAAATACTTCTATTTTAAATTCGACAATGAACCTATTGTTTTTTAAGTAACTAATTTTCTTGTTGTTAAAAGTTTTCTTATACACAGATTTAAAAGTCACGAAATTCTTGTAACTTATCCCTCATTTCTTACCGAGGTGTTGTAAAAGGCGACTAAGGTAATTCAACCCGCCGTGTGTTTACCGGCTGAGTAGAATAGACCACCCTCTTTTCTTACCGAGGTGTCGTAAAGGCGACTAAGGTAAGTTGACCTATCCAGTTGCCATATGATTTGCCTACGTATTTTACGATCGACCTCCTTCCTGACGTAGCTTAGTCGCCTTTTGCGACACCTCAGTAAGAAATGAGGGTGGTCTATTTTACTCAACCGTATACCACACAGCTGGTCAACTTACCATAGTTGCCTTATACGACACCTCGGTAAGAAATGAGAGTGGTCTATTCTACTCAGCCGGAAACCACACGGCGGGTCGACTTACCTTAGTCGCCTTTTACGACACCTCGGTAAGAAATGAGGGTGGTACTATTTGGTACTATTGGAGGCTTTCTGTATTAGCCATTTTAAGTGTTTTTAAACTGCTTTAATAGCATAGCTAAAATTGCGTAATTGTTTTATAGAATCTTATACCAAAACCCACAGTACAATAACGATAATAATTGTAATAAAAATAATATACCTCAACCTTGTAAGTATAAGTGAATATTACGCGCATCAGAAGTGGGATTCCAAGTCACGCCCACAAGTGTTACCCCGTAAAGCGATGAAAGCAATATTAAGTAGCTATAGCCATTACCGGAATGTTCGCAGTAGTTAGGTGTGCCGGGAATCACGGTAATAACATTCAATCCGGTAAAAGCGATGAAAGCAGGCGCGGTATAAGATATGAACGGATAGCGTTATCTTAATTACCCTTTGAATATTCATACCTTTTCTTTTGTTACACCGTTAAAGCGGTGCGATCTTTTACAACAGCTGATTGCATTGTTTATGCAAATCTGATCTATTTACTCTCCGTGCTTAGAGTTTAAAGTTTGAGTACTAATTATCAAGTTGTACGCCGTATGGTATGCGGCGGAATAGAAGAGACCACCTTCATTTCTTATCGAGGTGTCGTAAAAAGCGACTAAAGTAAGTTGACGCACTGTGTTGTATTCAGTTGAGTGCAATACACCACCCTCATTTCCTACCGAGGTGTCGTAAAAGGCGACTAAGGTAAGTTGTTCCACTGTGTTCTACCCAGTTGAGTGGAATAGACCACCCTCTTTCTTACAGAGGTGTAATGAAATACGACTAAGGGAAGTGGATGTCAGTCAGGCGATCAGTCGTAAACTACGAAGCCATATCATGTGACAACCTGTTTATACATGTTGTGCCGACTTCACTTAGAGTGAGGTCGGCACAACATGTATAAACAGGCTATTATGACTAATTATAAAGTTGTATCTACACTTGGGTGCAAATAAACGGAGCCACTACCGTTTTAAACATTTCTTGATAAATATTATTTGTTACAACTATGTTATTAATTTTCAACATATGCCATATGAAAGTTTATTTAATTACTTTTAAAATGAGGCTATTTTTTTGAAAAATTAATCATTTTTATAAACGTTTTAGAAGATACTTTCAAACTAATGCTGTTTACTTGTTTGTACCATTTTTGTTGTGCTCCGTTTAAAAACGGTAATGGCTCCGTTTATTTGCACCCAAGTGTAATAAAACATAAGCTGTGATAGCCTAGTATTGAGACCATGCGACTCTTTCGAGGGGTTAACGGTTTCAAACCCAGAGCAGACACCAATAAGTTATTCTGTTAAAAAATTACATGTCTAATTGATATTTACAATTTATCACACGCTTTTCTGTCAAGGAAAATATCGAGAGAAACCCTCCATATCTCAAGAGAATTCCGTGCATATGTGTAACTTAACAATCGACGTTCGAGCAGCGTGGTAGATCTTAGCTCCAAGCCTACTCTCCCAAAATGGAGAGATGCATATGCCAAGCAGTGGGATGATCACGACCCGTTACTTCTAAGCAGTAATAGGAGAAATGAAAATGTCTTTTTATGTTGTCATTTTACAGATTCAAACCTTGTACCACACGCATACGGAGCAATCCGCCAAATTTTTACAACCCGCGCCGGTGAGAATGACCGCGCGAGTTATTTTCCTCTGCAGTAATAATGATTCCTTCTATACTTCTGGCTAGGCTTTGTGAAAATTGCCAGACGCATCTCTACCTGATCAATTAAAAGGATCGAGAACTCTTAGCTTATCTTAGTTAATAACTTACAAGCTCTATCTCCTGTGTATTTAAATTATTTTAAATTAAAGTAAGGGCACTATTGTTTGACCATGTACAATAGTTGACCGTAAAACGCTTATTATTTAAAATTTCATAAAAAACCGTCAACTAATAGTATATGGTCAATTACTAGTGTAATTATTTACTAGACCTTTTTCAATTCAATTTAAGGTAAGGACCTTAAATCGAATTGAAAAAGGTCAAAGATTCGTGGATACTCTAGTCGTTAAATAGTGAAATGGTTTATAAAAGCACGCGTTAATTTGCGGAATTCCATAGTAAAGAAGTTCCTATAAAATTATTTTGCTGTAATCCGCGTTTGTTGGGAGAATATATGTAATAATGCTGAATGTATGAAACAGGCTACAATAAGATACCCGATATATGCAGGACAAGTCACCACACGTATCATAAAACGCCTTCAACACCAACACTCCACACAAGCACTACACACACTCATTACCACAACCTCTATGATCGTTTCGAAACCGAAGCATCATCGGGAGGATAGGCTCCACGAACAAAATATTAATCCGTCGCATCGGCCATGCAAGCAGTCTTATATTAATTCAACCCCCACCATTGATGTCTCCTCCAAACAGTACAGTGATACGGCTGAGTAGAATTGACCACCCTGATTTCTTATCACTGTCGTAAAAGGAGACTTAGATAAGTTGACATAAAGCAGAAGGTCGGTGGTAAAATACGTAGTGAAATCATGTAACAACAAGTTTATAACTTGCTGTGCCGACCACGTTTAGAGTGAGATCCTCCTGGTGTCGTACTCCTCAATGCTGAGGGTCGTGATCTTTACGTAACACTTTACTTCGGACTATTTTTCGCCACTTGGTTCTGTCCTTTGCGGCGTGGATTGCGTCACTGATACTGGAGTCGAGTGTTGAGCAAATTTGGTCGGTCCAACGCATGGAGCTCCGTCCTCTGGGCCTCTTTTCTTCCACCTTGCCCGTGACAAGCAACTTTTCAAGGTTGTCGCCGCTCTTTCGCGCAACGTGCCCAAAGAACTCTAAAATCCTGCGGAGACATATGGTGGAAAGTCTGGTCTTGATTTGGAGTTCCTTAATTATCGATGCGTTGGTCCGATGTTCCGTCCAAGAAATGCTCAACATCCTTCTCCAGCACCACATTTCACACGCATCTATGCGGTTGCGATCAGCCTGTTTTAGGGTCCAAGTCTCCACGCCGTATAAGAAAATCGAGAACACCAGGCTCGTCACAAGCTTTTGTTTGAGTTTAAGTTTAGAGTGTGATAATGGCAGGAGAATAATTAATGTATCTAGCTCAATTAAGTTTAATTTTGAATTAGGTCACTTTAATACTAAACGTGCGATACATACAAAGTAAAACTAATACCGATCGATATACAGCCTTGATATGAAACAGAAAACTCTCACAAAGCTTTGTAGTTATTTTCGTGAAGGACATTATTTGCCTGTATGTGATTAATCAAACGAAAAACCCTTTTGCCTTTTAGGCTATAACGAATACGCTTGTAAATAAAAATACACCTTATTATGTTGTAATAAAACATGTTTTTGTTCGTAGAAAGTATTCATAAAGAATGTCTCGAGCGCTCTAAGAAAAATAGGTCAGATATGTGAAATGCGAATTTGTATGTACGCAGTTCTTACATAATGCAGTTCTTTAAATGTCAAGTACTAGCCTACTAATAATATAAAGGCGGAGGTATCCAGCTGAGTAGACTTGATCACCCTCATTTCTTCCCGAGGCATCGTAAAAGGTGTCAAAGGTAAGTTGACCCTCCGTGTGGTAATCTGCTAAGTAGAATAGACCGCCGTCGTTTCTTACTGAGGTATCGTAAAAGACGACTAAGGTAAGTTGACCCGCAGTGTGGTATCCGGCTGATTAGCATAGACCGTCCTCATTTCTTACCAAGGTGTTGTAAAAGGCGACTGAGGTAAGTTGAGGTCAGTTGGCGTTAGTTTAAAACATATGCCGACCTCACTTAAAGTGGGATAAGGGAAGAAGAATGATTGATATGAGATCCCTGTATGCATTTATTCACTGACATTCGTGAGGTGAGGCGTCACTGCTCCAGATTGTTCAACTACCCGCACTGACTTACAATAGAATTATTTTCCTCTAATCCACGTTTATTGAGATAATCCATGTTTATATATAACATACCTTATGAGGCGAGAGCTATCCTGTACACTCTCGCACTAGGCATATCTAGCGGTGTCTCGCAGAGAGTGTACAGCCGCAGTAAAAATGGAATATTTGTAACCATAAATGCAACAATTAAAACATATTTTACCCCTTTATCTAAAGGGAACTTAAAACTAAACCGCAATACGTATCATCCTACTGCCCTTATCCCACTCTAAGTAGGGTCGGCACAACATGTTACAAACATGTTGTCATATGATTTGGCTACGTATTTTACGACCGGCTGCCTGCCTGACGTCAATTTACCTTAGTCATATTTTACGACTCCTCGGTAAGAAAGAGGGTGGTCTATTCTAGTCAGCAGGATACCACACGGTGCTTCAACTTACCTTAGTCACCTTTTACGACACCTCGGTAAGAAATGAGGTTGGTCTTTTTATTCTACTCAGCCGGATACCACACCGCGGGTCGAATTACCTTAGTCGCCTTTTACGAAATCTCGGTAAGAAATGAGGGTGGTACTATTCTATTCAGCCGGATACCACACGGCGTTAAGTCGCAATATGTACAAGACGTATATTCACACTTAATTACATAAAAGCATTATAAGTGCATAACCGCATTTTCGTGCCAAATTATTCAATGGGCGTGTTAAACAAACTAACATACACCCGTTTTAAAGTAACGCAAAAATGGTAAAAATTTTATTTCTATGTGCTTAAAACAGTTGTCGTGAGCAAAATATTTATACGGATAAATGCATTTTCGGATTACCTTATATTACTTTTGCTTTAAAACAATAAAATATACTTTTGTAGAGGTCAATTTTGCTCTATAACACATCTCAACGAGAACATCATCTTCCTGTCCTTATCTCACTCTAAGTGGGGTCGGCACAACATGTTCTAAACATGTTGTCACATGATTTGGCTACGTACGACCAGCCGCCTGCCTGACGTCAACTTATCTTAGTCGTTTTTTACACCTCGATAAGAAAGAGGGTGGTCTATTCTACTTAACCGGATACCACACAGTGAGTCTACTTACCTTAGTCGCCTTTTACAACACCTCGGTAAGACATGAGGGTTGGTCTATTCTACTCAGCCGGATACCACACGGCGGGTCGTCTTACCTTAGTCGCCTTTTACAACACCTCGGTAAGACATGAGGGTTGTCTATTCTACTCAGCCGGATACCACACGGCGGGTCGTCTTACCTTAGTCGCCTTTTACAACACCTCGGTAAGACATGAGGGTTATCTATTCTACTCAGCCGGATACCACACGGCGGGTCGTCTTACCTTAGTCGCCTTTTACGACACCTCGGTAAGAAAAGAGGGTGGTACAATAATATTCAGCCAGATACCACACGGCAGTTGAGATATCAACGAGAACAATAAAAATAAATATAAGGGACATTACACACACTGTTGTCCGTCCCCAAAGTAATTTAATACTTGTGTTATGGGTGACAGACGACTGACTGGTAAATATTTGAAATCTATACTTTTTATATAAAGCTGAAGAGTTTGTTTGTGTGTTATGCGCTAATCTCAGGAACTATGGACCGATTTGAAAAATTATTTGAGTGTTAAATAATCCATTTATCGAGGAAGGTAGGCTATGTAACACGCTAAGATGAATAGGAGAGGAGCAGCAATAAAAAATATTGCGAAAACGGCGCAATATAAAGCTTTCCTTGCGTGCGCTAAGTAAACCGTGAAAGTTATTCAAAAATCATGTATTTCGTGAAAGTCATTGAAAGAAAATTGTTCCCCTCTTAAAGTACTAATAAAATCCGCGACAGCACATATATAGAAAAAATATATAATGCTACATTTAGCATTATATATATTTTATATTTTATTTCATCCCGGATTATAGCAAAATAATTTTATTCTTACTTAGTTATACAAAACTACTTTTTTTACTATATATTTTATTTCAAATGTCCTTTTTACAAGACAACAAAATCATTAATGGATTTGGGCCATTTATGATTTTCTTGTATTGTAAAAAAGATTAGTTAATGATAAAAATCACATAAACACTGTAATATTTAAAACCGTACCAGTATATTTACATGAATACATTTAAATAGTTTAATATAGATTGTAGTTCCGGTATTGAAAATAGAACTGCCATCACTTTGAATGCTTTGACAAGTATATCGTATCTAAGTTTGGATAAAACAAATATCCACTGCAAGCAGAAAGCTAACATTCTGTAGAACTAAACAATTCTACGAGAGAGAGGCTGAAAGGAGAATTCACTTGGGCTGGGCAGCATTTGGCAAATTTCGTCGAGTCTTCACGTCCGAGATTCCGCAATGCCTGAAGACCAAAGTCTTCGACCAATGCGTCCTACCTGTGGTAACGTATGGCGCCGAGACGTGGACACTGACGACGGGACTAGTCCATAAGTTTAAAGTCGCTCAGCGTGCTATGGAGCGAGCTATGCTCGGAGTGTCTCTCAAGGATAAAATCAGAAATGAGATTATCCGCGAGAGAACCGGAGTAACCGACATAGCTAGCAGAATAAGCAAGCTGAAGTGGCAGTGGGCTGGTCACGTCAGTCGCAGGACTGATGGCCGTTGGAGCAAACGCAGTGTGGGGCGCCCACCGTCTTGCTGGACCGACGATATCCGGAAGGTTGTTGGGGCCAGGTGGATGCGCATTGCGGAGAACCGGGATGTCTGGCGCAGACATGGGGAGGCCTATGTCCAGCAGTGGACTGCGATAGGCTAATGGATGGATGGAAACAATTCTACAAAAAAAAACTCGGCTGGTCCTTGTAGGCTTAAATACCAATATTATCCATCTTGAACTATTCTTCTTTTTGCGGCGAGCACGAAATTATACAACAGTAAGGATAGAATTAATTTGCTATAATCTGCGGTCTATAGTATAAAATAATTCTTTTAATAATTTGTCACTAAGGAATTCCGCAAAGTAAAACCTATTTCAATAAATTATTTACAAAATTATTATACTCGTATAATATGGGTTTACTTATAGAAAAAATGTTAGCTAAATTAACGAAAAATGTTGTTGACAAGACAGTTCCTGTCTCGATAATGCTTGAAAGTGATAATAAAGTATATCATGCAGTGGAAAACAGGCGTTATATGTCACCATTATGTATGCAAGGTAGGTACAGTTGAGCAAACAATTATTTTTGGAGCGAAATTCGTGTGTGGGCGAAGTGTCTACTGAGCAAATACTACTACTTTATAGAGTTGGATATTGACTGAATTGCTTTAGGAAATTCACCTTTTTGGCACTTGACATTCTTTTTAAACAGACGGTAGCTTGAGTACTACGTCACGAGATGTACCACGTGATTTTACCGCAAAGTTTACATTAAGAGTTACCTAGTTATAGAGGCAACATTAAAGGAAGCTAATTATCATCCTCCTGCCCGTATCCCACTCTAAGTGGGGTCGGCACAACATGTTATAAACATGGCACATGATTTGGCTACGTATTTTAACCGGCTGCCTACCTGATATTAACTTATTTTAATCTTCTTTTATGACACCTCGGTAAGAAAGAAGGTGGTCTATTCTACTCAGCCGTATACCACGCGTCGGGTCAACTTATCTTAGTCGCCTTTTACGACACATCCGTAAGTAATGAGGATGGTCTATTCTACTCAGCCGGATACCACACGGCGGGTCGAATTACCTTAGTCGCCTTCCACGACTACACAATAAGAAATGAGGGTGGTCTATTGTACTCTACCGGAAAGTATACGGCATATTAAAGGAAACTAATTTTCCGGCTATATCAAAAGAAATCCCAAATATAGTAAGTAAAAAAGTAAGTAACGCCCTCTTATTATCCCACTGCTGGGCATAGGCCTCCTCTCTCCGTTTTTAGAGAGAAGAATTGGAGCATGACCCACCACGCTCCTAAAATTCCGATTGCTGCACATATCTCCCGAATTCTCTAAAGATATGCAGGTTTTCTCACGATGTTTCCCTTCACCTGTTAAAAGCTTGTGATAAGTTGACGCCAGGCAGGCGGCCGATCGTAAAATACTTAGCCAAATCATGTTTATAACATATCGTGCCGACCCCTCTTAGAGCGGGATAAAGAGCAGCAGGATAATAACATTTGTATTATGGATCGCAAAATAATATGTAATTCTATAAATTATCTCCAAATTTTATACATCATAAGCTTTGTAGACAAACTAGCAAACAAAGTTATTAGTAATCAAATTCTGCGCAAATTCACAGGCAACAAATGGTCTCAGTAATTCACTAATGCAAATGATGTTAATCACTTAACGAAATACAGGCACGTACGTCCGCCATTTAATACAGGAAATCTAGTTACATCAGTTAACACGGTGTCAGTTAATTGGGTATAATTGTAACTAATTTGATCTCACCTCAGATTTGCTTGATTTCGCTTATTAGTTTCCTTACTCATGCATAGAAATCAGTACCTGCAACAAAGTTTAAATTCAAATTTTAAATTCGTAATATTCTGAATTCTGAATAAACTTGTAAACAAGTCATTGTCAACAAGTGAAATTGTTAATTATAGTACTGATATTTTTTATACTGCTCCTCTCCTATTCATCTTAGCGTGATGTTATATAGCCTATAGCTTTCCTAGATAAATGGACTATCTTACACTGAAAGAAGTTTTCAAATCGGTCCAGTAATTCCTGAGATAAGCGCGTTGAAACAATCAATCAATCAAACAAACAAACTCTTCAGCTTTATATATTACTTACTATATATGTAATCCTCAACAGTATAGTAGGCTTACTGTAAGTAAGTAAGTAAGTAAGTAACGGCCTGTTACTATCCCACTGCTGGGCATAGGCCTCTTCTCTCCATTTTTGAAGAGAAGGATTGGAGCTGAGACCTACCACGCTGCTCCAATGCGGATTGGTAGGTTACACATATCACCAGAATTCTCTAGAGATATGCAGGTTTCCTCACGATGTTTTCCTCACCGAAAAGCGTGTGATAAATTGCAATTATCAATTAGACACATAAGTTTTACTAGAAAACTCATTGGTGCCTGCCCCGGGTTTGAACCCTAGACCTCCTCAAAAGAGGCGCACGGTGTTACCGCTGGGCTACCACAGCTTTTTTTTTTTGAGGCTTACTGTACCGGCCTCATTTTAACAGTGTTTTTAAACTACTGTCATGGCAAAGCTAAATAGAATGCAATGTATAGAAACGAATAAAACTGAAATATGGAACAGAATTCAAAAATATTGCTAAAATGGAAGCGAATCAATAATTCCATTAGTAACAAACAGTTCTATTTAAAGTCAACACGAAAAACCCGTTGGCAATTTTGTAAAAATGAATTCCCATCGCTTTATTCGTTGTTCGGGTCGCCATATTCTATGTGAAATATTTGATCAATTTTTTTTTGTATTTGATCTAAAACGAAGTTAAATTTTGATCGAGATTATTTCACGTGATTGTAAAAATGTTAAAAAGATATTTTTATGATTTACGACTACGATTTTGTGTCTATCCTCTTGATGATGCTTTGGTTTCGGGGCGAAACGATCGTAGAGATGCTTATTATAAAACAAAGTCCCCAAAAACTGTCTGTCTGTATGTGATGGATTTGCTCAAAATCAAGTGAACGGAGTTTGTGCGGTTTTTACTAAAAGATAGTAAAATTCTTCCGGAAGGTTAATAGTACATTATGGTTTTACGTCAATTTTGTTAAATTCCTCTTTCTTCTTCAATTCTTGTCCTTTTCCTTCTATTACTCAAAGGTTGACTGGAAGAGATCCCTTTTAGGGATAAGTCCGCCTTTATACATGTGTTTTTTTTATTTTTACTTTTTCTTTCTCTTTTCTAAATATATGTGTAAAAAGAAAAATAAATACATAAATAAATAAAAGAGGCCTGCTCGGATATTTACTTGCGTGCGCCGCGTAAACTAGCAAAGATATACAGAATTAATGTATTAGAGAATTGTAGATCTACAAATATACTACAAAAAAGTCCGCGACAGCATGTCTCTATCTCTTCTGGTTAACTCACATTAACTACTTTTGTGTCTTTTGTGACACACTGATTTCCACATGGGCGAAACCGCAAGAACAGTTAGTGAGAAATACAAACTAAGACTATCTCTCCTATTTACACTCCATTGCAATCAATAGCTCTATGTAAAGTCAGCCACGTGTGCTATACCATTTCAATACAATAACAATGCTATGTCAATATGTGTGTATGGAATTTGTGGCGTCATCCAGAAATTCCACTGCTATGTTTGTACAGTCGCACCCAAAAGCTTTTAGGATTATTTTTTTAAGAAATTTATTATTAGCTACTATGTGGTGTCCTGCTGACTAGAATAGACCACCCTCATTTCTTACCAAGGTGCCGTAAAAGGCGACTAAGGTAAGTACCGTGTGGTATCAGGTGAGTATAATAGGTGACCCTCATTTCTGATCGAGTTGGCGTAAAAGCGACTAAGTTAAGCTGACGTCAGGCAGGCAGCTGGTCGTAAAAATAGCCAAATCATGTAAAAACATGTTTAAAACATGTTGTGCCGACGCCACTTAGGATTAAGACAGTAGAATGATTATATATTTTTTATTAAGACCCTGTTTGTTGTTAAACAATATCAGTTAAGATATAGCTAAACTAATCTCCTTTGCAAGTGTAAATGGATGTCTCTGTAAAATATATGTTACAATCTTGCAGAAATAATCCTTATTACTTATAATTTGGAGTTTGTATTCACTTGAAGTTATCACTCCTGACATACATCCTGACAACACAACTGACATTTGATGTATCTGGAAATTTTCTTCTGTATACATACAATCCAATACTAAACAAATAAATAATGGAACATTCTAGCTAAATTTAAAACGCCGTGTGGTATCCGGCTGAATAAAATAGTACAACCCTCATTTCTTACCGAAGTTTCGTAAAATATGACTAAGGTAAGTGGCCGTCAGGAAGGTAGCCGGTCGTAAAATACGTAGCCATGTCACATGATTATGTGACAACAGGTTTGTAACATGTTGTGCCGACCCCACCTATAGTGGGATAAGGGCAGGAGGATGTATGGCTAGCTAAATTTAAATACAACAGACCTAGCATAGTGGCTGCATACAGCGCCTCGGAGATTTAGTATTCGAATAGATATCAGTGAAGAACTTGGAAGAAGCAAGCAATAGCTAAGTTAACTTTGCTTCGTTAGTAGACTACAACAGAAAGTATCTACGTGAAGTATGGACCTGCTCTGAGATTGTAATTACTCAAACTGAAAAGCTATAATAAAGTTAAAAACAAATCCGTCAAAAACAATGTTCCAAATAAAATATGTCACTAAACTTAAGGTTTTTTTCTGTGATTGTACGTAATGCATGTTAGTCTTTAAGCTGAGTTGAAAACATTTTTTTACAGTAAGTATGTCTGTAAATATGTTCTTCTTTCTCAACCGATGAACGAAAAAAAAAAAACTAAGGAGATGACGTTTGACTATTTCCATTTCTAACAACTTTAAGATGGCGCCACAATCGCTGGCGCCCAAATAATAATGTCAAAAGAGTTACTTATTTACTGATTTAAAGATGCAATAAATCATAACTGTAGTAGCCTAGCGGTAACACCGTGCGACTCTTTCGAGACGGTCACGGATTCAAACCCGGGTAGACACCAATGAGTTTTTCTGTTAACACTTATGTGTCTAGTTAATGTACTTATGTGTCTGTAACTTATGTGTCTAATTGATAATTGCAATTTATCACACGCTTTTCGGTGTAGAAAAACATCGTGAGGAAACCTGCATATCTCTAGAGAATTCTGGAGATATGTATAACCTACCAATCCGCACTTGAGCAGCGTGGTAGGTCTTAGCTCCAAACCTTCTCGCCAAAAACGGAGAGAAGAGCCCTATTCTCAGCAGTGGGATAGTAACAAGCCGCTACTTACTTACTAAATCATGACTTACTCTATAACTCTTAATATAAATATTGATTATTAATTACTATACATTACGAGATGTGACGTTTTCCTTAGTCTCCTATTACTCGTGCGGTAACATGTACTTAGGCGATCTCTCTCTTACAGAGATCTCTTACAGATTACCTTTGGTGAACGGAAATGCGAAAGAAAAACTGATGAGTAAAACTAAGTAAAGTTTTTATTGTTAAATTAGGAAATTATTAGTAGGTAATTCTAATTCATAATCTTTAATATTTGCGTACCAACATTTTTATGGTACATAAATAAATAAATAAATAAATAAATAATAAAGTACCAGCCTTTTATTATCCCACTGCTGGGCGTAAGCCTCCTTTAAATGTATATAAATATATGTACATACTACTGTTTGGTGAATAATATTAAGACATTCTAGTATTTGGTTCGTGTATAGTAAACTGAAACGCCGGAACGGAATTTCATTACGTCATGTTAAGTTAGTCTATGCCAGAGGTTGGAAACCTTTTAAGACAGCCCTATCAATACATATACATCCCTAAATGAAAATTTACACCACTAAAAATGTATAAATGATTAGGTACATAGATAGCTTTTGCTTTATTTGATTATAATAGAAAAAAGACACAAAACAATATTCATATAAAAAAATACATTCCGTTTTATCACTAAACATATCCTTGTATAACCTTGCATTAGATAAATAGAAGTGAGATAAGTAAATTAAAGAAATAGTTTTCATAACAAAATATTTTCTTTAAACGATATACATCTCATGAGAAAGGTTGACGATCCCTGATTTATACCAACTTCGGGATTGCAACATAATCAAATCTCATTCGGTATTTAGGATGTTTAAGTTAGTCTTGATTAATGCTATGGTATTTGGTTAGTAAATATTTGAATTTTCGAAAAAAACAAGGATTTAAAAAATAATAGTATAGTGTGGTGGTAGTAGTTTTTGGAACGACCATTATTCGAACGTACCTCCATGTATAAGGTATGAAAATTGTGCATCATAAATTTCGCATAAAATAGTTTTTTTAATCACGGATCCTAACAAAATAAATTTATATATTTTGAGTATCTACAACTCATCGATCCTGTAGAAGATAGTAATGACTCAATGCTAGTTATAAGAATTAAATTTTGAAAAGAGCAACCGCTTTCTTGCTGGTTCTTCTCGGTAAGAATAGCTTTTCATTCCAGCAGTAGAATTAAAGATTCAAAAGCACTTGTTCACAAGTTTACTTCAATAACGAATATTTAGAATTTGAATTAAATTTGAAAATGGAATTAGAAACCAATTTTTATATTTAAAACACAAATTGCTACAAACATCTTGAGAACACAACGTTACGCTCCATGTTTACATATCGCCTTTTAAGTATAATTACGTTTCACATCTCTTTTATGTGTATTTTTTCGCAATTACCGCGCGTAAATTGTTTGCTTATCAAAATAAATAAGGATTATTCCATCAAAATACGTAGAACTCCGAAATGAGCACGTAAAATTGTTCAGACACATTAATTTATTCAGCGCTCCCGCCGAGTCGTAAATGTGGCCGAAATAAATAAAGCGATGTAGCCAATTTCCGAGTGTGCACGGCGGCAATGAAATTGTTTTGTTACTACGCTGCATTAAATTTAAAATTCTGCTACATCTTCTTTTTTGCTACTTCTCTTTTAAGATCAAAGAAGTAGACATTTATTGATGTTAAAATGAAGAAGATGGAGAAACTAGTTTATTATCAATGGATATTTAATCTATGTAAAATGAAATGGACATCCCTTGTAATAAAGAAGACGAAGAAGCAGAAGGAAAATTCATTAGAACATCAATGGATGTTTACTTAATACGTAAAACTTTTAATACGTAAAACTCTTGTATTATGGATCTCCGCAAAATAACGCCTTTTATTTTACCAACGCTTAAATTTATAACGCGCTGTTCGGCGGATGAAAAGTTAAAGTTTCTTAAATATGTCATCATCTTCCTGCCCTTATCCCACTCCAAGTGGGGTCAGCACAACATGTTATAAACATGTTGTCATATGATTTGGCTACGTATTTTACGACCGGCCGCCTGCCTGACGTCAACTTATCTTAGTCGTATTTTACGACACCTCGATAAGATAGAGGGTGGTATATTCTACTTAACCGGATACCACACGGTGAGTCAACTTGCCTTAGTCGCCTTTTACGACACCTCGGTAAGAAATGAGGTTGGTCTATTCTACTCAGCCGGATACCACACGGCGGGTCGACTTACCTTAGTCGCCTTTTACGACACCTCGGTAAGGAAAGAGGGTGGTACTATTCTATTCAGCCGGATACCACGGCGTAGTTTCTTAAATATGTAACCTGTATGAAAAGGCTTGGTGAAATGAAATTTGTTATAGGAACTTTACATTTGAACATACAGTGCCTGTCTTTGTCAAAATCTTCGAATTTTTTTATTATTTTTTCACAATACTTTTCAACACACACACTATCTAATCACATCTTGAATCAAACCCGGGTAACAGTATACTCTCAGTAGAATACTGCCAACAAATTGTAGGGCCCCAACTCTAGTGGGCGGTATATTTGCAAATAAAGTACTACAGCTGTCAGAAGCCCCCATTTCGAGAGTTGATTTATATTCGAGCCCTTTGCCCTTCGCAGTCGAGACATAAATAGGGAAATTAGTTACAATAAGAAATAATCATGTTATTTCTCTCGTAGTTAGTTTAACTTTTTACCGTAACATTTATAACGTCGCTCTCTAACCTTTACAAGATTTTTTTCCTCTTTACGTTAGTTCTCTTTTCAGTAAATAGATCTCTGAGAATCATTTGAGCCATAAGCTTGGTAAAACTTATAACAGAGTTGGGTGGTGACTTTCGCTATAGGATACGTCCATCACTACCCGACTGTTTAGAAATAATTTACACTATTTGGTACTAAACTACTACTAGCTATAAATCTAATTGTACAAGATAGTAATGATTAAATATAACTAGTAATAAGAATTATTTTTTCGAAACGAGCAACTGTCGAGTTTCTTGCTGGCCTTTCTCGGTAGGAACGGCTTTCCGAACCAGCAGTAGAATTGACAATTTAAAAGTCATTGTTTACAAGTTTACTTGAATTTTTTGAATCTCAGCATATGGTTGGTTTCAGGCGAAAATCGTCCTTTTAAAAAACTGCTATAATCTTATAAAAAAGCGAAAGATAATTACGCTGTCAATTACAAAGTCATGATAGCTCAATTGAGTAACGGGCGATCTCGACCTTTGAATACCAGGATCGATTCCTGATAAATTAAAAACAAAATGACAATCATTTTGTTTTTAATTTATTAATTGCATTTTTTATATATTTAAAAAATATCGATTTTTGCACGGTCACCCAGGTACTTTAAATTAAACATAAAACGGATATAAAAAAGGTAAAATGTTTCCAACATTCAGTAAAATAATAGCAACATTGGATAAAAAAAACATTAAAAGCGTCCGTGAGTGAAGTTGTAAAGTAATCTCATTTCTGCAGAATGAACTCGCAAATTGCTTGCAACGCTTGATTTATATTGCCAATATTTATGACCTGCCAATAAATTGTCACCCTACTCCAATTTCGAGAACTTTCCTGGAACGCCATGATTGTTTGAGGCTAATTAAGGAAGATTGTCATCAAAAATATCATCATTCTCCTGCCCTCACACCACTCTAAGTGGGGTCGGCACAACATGTTATAAACATTTTGTTACATGATTTGAATTGATTCAAAATACGTAGCCAAATCGTGCGTATAGGTATGCGTAGTGATATAGGTGTCGTAAAATACGACTAAGGTAAGTTGACGCTAACGTCAACTTACCTTAGTCACGTGATTTTTCTACGTATTTTTTGACAAGCCGCCTGCCTGACGTTAACTTACCTGTCGTATTTTACGACACCTTGGTAAGATGTGAGAGTGGTCTATTCTACTCAGCCGGATACCATACGGCGGGTAGACTTAAGTCATTCGCCTTTTACAACATATCGGTAAGATATGAAGGTGGTCTATTCTACTCCACCGGATACTACACGGCGGCGACTTACCTTAGTCGCCTTTAACGACACCTCGGTAAGTAAGAGGCTGGTCAATCCTACTCCACCGGATACTACACGGCGGGTCGACTTACCTTAGTCGCCTTTAACGATACCTCGGTAAGTAATAGGCTGGTCTATCCTACTCAACCGGATACCACGCTCCGGGTCAACTTACCTCAGTCGCCTTTTACGACACCTCGGTAAGAAATAAGGGTGGTCTATTTAGCTGGATACCACACAGGAAGTATATCAAAATATGACCGTTATATTTGTAAGTAAGTAGCGGCCTGTTACTCTCCCACTGCTGGGAATAGGCCTCTTCTCTCCGTTTTTGGAGAGAAGGATTGGAGCTTAGACCTACCACGCTGCTCCAATGCGGATAGGTAGGTTACACATATCTCCAGAATTCTCTAGAGATATGCAGGTTTCCTCACGATGTTTTCCTTCACCGAAAAGCGTGTCATAAATTGCAATTATCACTTAGACACATAAGTTTTAACAGAAAAACTCATATAATGTGTCGCACGGTTACCGCTGGGCTATCACAGCTTTTTTATATTTGTAACAGAAAATAATTTAATATTAGTCGTCCCCTTGATTTTCCGGAAGGTTTTTTCACTTAAGTATACTCGGAACATGAATATCATTACGGAGTTATTATACGTAATCGGCTTCAAGTCATTACCAGTGAGTGAACTTGCAAAATAATCTCATTGCTGCCAAACGGATCCGGAAATTGCCTACAACGTCTTATTTATTTTGCGCCTGTTTACTGCTCCGTCTTCGATAAATTGCCTCTCTTTTTAAAATATAAACATTTTGTGATTTTAATTAACCATATCATCATCTTCCTGCCCTTATCCCACTCTAAGTGGGGTCGGCGCAACATGTTATAAACATGTTGTTACATGATTTGACTGCGTTTTTACGATCGGCCGCCTGCCTGACATCAACTTACCTTAGTCGAATTTCACACCTCGGTAAGAGAGAGGGTGGTCTATTCTACTAAACCGGATACCCCACGGTGGGGCAACTTACCTTAGTCGCCTTTTACGACACCTCGGTAAGAAATGAGGGTGGTACTATTCTATTCAGCCGGATACCACACGGCGTATTTTAATTAATCATATATTGAAAGTCATTTATTAACGCAGATTAAAAAAAGAACCAAACCTAACCTAAAAAAACCGTACTTAAAAAAAATTGTATCTATAAAAGTTTTAATTTATAGAATTAGGCGTTACTTTGCGGAGATCCAAAATACAAAAAGTAATAATAAAATTGTTTGTATTAAGTTAAATAGAAAATATCATCATCATTCCCCTGCCCTTATCCCACTCTATGTGGGATGTCACATAATTTGGCTAGGTAATTTACGACCGGCCGCCTGCCTGACATCAACTTACTTTAGTCGTCTTTTACGACACGTCAGTAACATAGAGGGTGGTCTATTCTACTCAGCCGAATACTACACGGCGGGTCAACTTACCTAAGTCGATATTCACGACACCTGGGTAAGCAATGAACGTGGTCTATTCTACTCAGCCGAATACCACACGGTGGGTTAATTTAGTCACTAAGGTCACTTAGTCGCCTTTTACGAAACCTGGGTAAGAAATAAGGGTGGTCTATTCTACTCAGCCGGATATAGGATAACAACATTGAATAACTTATATATATTTTCAAAAAAAGATGTAGAGCCCGAAATCAAGGATAAAACGACATTTTTTTTTAATAAAACTTATCTAGATCGACTTTTCTCCCCCAAAACCCTCTACATGCTGAATTTCAGTAAAATCGTTGGAGCCGTTTCCGAGATTCCGAATATATATATATATATATATATATATATATATATATATATATATATATATATATCCACCTCCTTGCGTCGTTCTCCTCAGTGCTGAGGGCTTTTCCACGGATCAAAATATATATATATATATATACATATACATACAAGATTAACTCCTTTAAATATTAAAGATATGTTCAGTCAAACTGAAATCTCTTATCACTAAAAAGCACAAGTCTCAAATAATTCTATTAACGCCGAACGATCTCACAAATTGCTCACATAGCCTTATTTATTTGCCCCATATTTACGGGCCGCTCTCAAATAAATCGGCACTCTGTAACAATTTCAAACGTTTTATTAGTTTCATTAAGGGTGCTATAAATTTCTACGATGTTTCTGATTTCTTTATAATCCTCGAAGTCGCAATTTAGTAGCAGAACGTATTAAAATATATAGTTAAACATAAGGAGCATATTTATACGTACATAGTTCTACTAAAGTATGGTTAATGTATTAAAACAAAAAAGATGAAATAAAAAGAAAACTGTTTATTTATTCTCCATGTGGAATGAACACATGCACATAATCTAAATAATTCTAAATCTAATTCTAAGATCAAAAATGGGTAAGGGGAAGATTGCTACTTCAAACACCATATAAGTAAATAAATAAATATATAAATAATAAATATATGGGACACTTACACACAAGGTCATCCGTCCCCAAAGTAAGTAACTTAATACTTGTGTTATGGTAGACAGACAACTGGTGAATATATACTTATATATTTTTTAAATACATATTTAAATACAAATATACACCCAGGCTCAAAGACCGACAAATTCATTTTAAAGAAAATGTTGGTCCTCGGCAGGAATCGAACCCGCGACCCGTGGAGCCGAAGGCAGGGTCACTACCCACTGCTCCAACGAGCCAGTCAGATTAATGGTAGTTCCAACGTTGTTAACTGACGTTGAATAAATATTCATATTTATTTAATAACTTAGACCAAATTTATTTATTCTCATACCTAAGGATTTTCCCGCCATGTGGTATCCGGCTGAGTAGAATAAACCATTCCTTATATCTTACCGAAGTGTCGTAAAAGGATTTTGGATTGGATTGGAAGGATTTTGAAGGACGACAAAATTTTTTCTAATAACACGTGCGTACAAAACAAGTGGTACGCCGTGTGGTATCCGGCTGAATAGAATAGTACCACCATCATTTCTTACCGAGGTGTCGTAAAAGTTGACTAAGGTAAGTAGACCCACCGTGTGGTATATGGCTGAGTAGAATAGACAACACTCATTTCTTACCTAGGTTCGTAAAATGGGACTAAGGTAAGTTGACGTCAGGCAGGCGGCCGTTCGTAAAATAACTAGCCAAAACATGTTACAATATGTTTAAAACATGTTTTACCGGCTGCGATTAGATTGCACAAGGGCAGGAGAATGACGTACGTAATGATTTTAATGAAAGAGGTTATTAATTCAGGATAATTATACAAAATAATTAGACTAACATAGATATTTAAAAATACAATTATGCGGTACCAAATGGTATAAAATAATATTACATTTACATAATAATATTTTAATTATCAAAATATATTGATAAAATATAATATTATTTCTTCCTAATAATATTGGATTCACAAAATAATGTTACAATCACCAATCATAATATTCCAAAATTAATATTACATTATGGAATATTGCAATAACCAAATATAACAGTCACCGAATATCATTAATCCACCAAATCAATACAGCTGTGATAGCCTAGAAACCATGTCACTCTTTCTAAAGGTCACGAGTTCAAACCTCTGGCAGACATCAAAGAGTTTTTCTGTTAAAATCTATATGTCTAATTGGTAAATTGCAATTTATCAAACCCTTTTCATTGAAGGAAAACATCGTGACGAAACTTGCATATCTCTAAAGAATTCTAGGGATATGTGTAACCTACCAATCCGTATTGGAGCAGCGTGGTAGGTCTTAGCTCCAATCCTTCTCTCCGAAAACGGAGACACGAGACCTATGCCCAGTAGTGGGATAGTAACAGGCCGTTACTTTTACCAAATCAACCAATATTAACACAGTAATACGTATTACGCAAAACATTATCTAATGGTACTAAATCAACAATCAATTTAATATTCCAAGTGTACAAAATTAGCAAGCACATATAGCGCGACCAAGCCAGTTATCGCAGTTCGCTATGTTATCACAAACGACATTACCAAGCTATGCTATTTCTATAAGCGAATTTGTACCGCAATCTAATTGCAAACTGCTTCAAGCATCAAGCTAGCTATCAAGCATAAAATATTGAAAATAATAATAAAATTATTTTACTAGAATCCGCAATAATATATAATGCTATATATAGAGTGGACTATTCGTTTTCATACCTGATACATTATCGCTGATTACATGAACATAATTTCATTATTACTTTTGTATTATGGATCTCCGTAAATTATTATCCTCCTGCCCTAAGTGGGGTCGATACAACATGTTGTCACATGATTTGGCTACGTATTTTACGACTGGCCGCCTGCCTGACGTCAACTTACCTTAGTCATATTTTACGGCTCTTCGGTAAAAAAGTTGGTGGTCTTATTCTATTCAGCCGGATATCACACGGTGGGTCAACTTACCTTAGTCTAAATTAATAATAGTAATAAGTTACCTTAGTCTAAATTAGTAATAAATTGAGGGTGGTCTATTCTACTCAGCCGGATACTACACGACGGGTCAACTGATCTTGGTCGCCTTTTACGACACCTCGGTAAAAATTAGGGTGGTCTATTCTACTCAGCCGAATACTACACAGCGGGTCAACTTATCTTATAACTTCTAATTATCTAAGTTATCTTATCTAAGTTGCCTTTTACAACACTTCGCTAAGAAATGAGAGTGGTTTATTCTATTCAGCCGGATACCACACGGCGTATAGATCTCCGCAAAGTAACGCCTATTTCTATAAATTATTTAATAAATACTGTTGTTGCATATTATAGTAACTACTATAGTACCTATATCCCGTTCTAATCCATTTTTATGAATACATTCGTTAATCTAACTTACAAAATAGAAAGCTAAGTAAAAAACCGTTTGTTTGAACAAGTCCGAACTACAATATATGCGGTAGTTACTCTAAGCTTCATAAACATATTTCACAATGTAAAAGTTTACTAACGGTTCCAAGGAAGTGATAAAGTAAGCTGGAATTCACATTAGAGTTAGAGGTGCTGGGCTAACGAACTTGTGGCAGCGCAGACGAGCGGCTAGCCAAAATAACCACGTTTTACTTTTACAATAATTTAGAAATAAACCGAACCCAAGATTGTATCGTAGGGCTGAGCAGGTGCCAGTGGTGCTGGTTGTTATTATAATAGCTAATTTAGTTTACTGAATGAGAGCATATTGCCGACAAACTGATTAGCAGTTTGGTAGATAAAATATTTAAGGAAAACTGTTTATTAATAAAGAAAGATATACCTATAAATAAAAAATAAAAAAGTAATGTACTAGACAATTGTAGATCTATAAAAATAATACAAAAATGCCCCCGACAGCATGTCTCTATCTCTCATCGCTAACTCACAATAACTACATATATGTTCAAAATTTCAATAAAATACACTGATCTCCAGCAGGGGGAAGCCACATGTCTAGTTACTGTATATTTTAAAATGATAATTTATAGAAGTAGGCGTTTAGCATAGGCGTACTTTGCGGAGATACATAATACAAAAGTAATAATAAAATTATTTTATTACTTTGCGATTTTGTTGCGTAGTCTATCTCCTGATGATGCTTCGGTTTCGAGGCGTTGTAGTGCGTGTATTTTGGTGGCGGTGGTGGTAATTTTTGCATGTGTTTTTACCAATCTACAAATCCACTCTACATTTAGCATTTTATATATTTTATATTTTCCTTCATCGCGGATTATAGCAAAATAATTTTATTATTACATGTGTTTTTTTAACGCTCGTCTGCGCCATCAATTTAACGAGACCACGTTATTTGTAAATGAGCGTAGTGTCCAAATGTTTACTGTCGATAGAAGAAATGTGGTGTTTGTCCGTCTGTTTGACTACAATATCAGAAGACCTTGAAACGGTCTTTCTTATTAGTTAGCTTAGAAAAAGAAATAAAAATCATACTTGACTAAGAATATTTACTTTGAAATAAGACGTACTTTAAAGTTACCTTTCTAAATGGTTTTGGAAATTGTATTACAAATTGTCTAAGCGCTGGAAATATATAAAAGTGATATTTTAGAAATGCTTTAGTGATTATTTAATTAGGCGTTACTTTGCAGAGGTCCTTAATACAAAAGTAATGAAAATATTAATTTGCTATTATTATCCGCGATAAAACAATATATATGTAATGCTAAATGTAGAGTGTTTTATCCGTTCTCATACCTCATATATGCAGACTTTGTAAAAACTCATGCTATACCCGCCACCAATAACAACTGCACATATTCACCACCACAATGTCAACAAGCGTTTCGCCCCATTCCAGAAGCATCGACAGGAGATAGATTCTACGTCAGAAAAGCTGGCAAAATGACACAATGGCAATTTCTTCCCTTAAAAGAAGGAAAAATTAAGTAACCTTCAATAGTTTTCAAAATTATCATTCTTCTACCCTTATCCCACCCTAAGTGGTTTGGACAATATATTTTAACCACTAGTTTGCACTCTCGGTAAGAAATGAGGTTGGTATATTCTACTCAGCCGTCTACCACACGGCTATAAGTAATATGAAATTTTGCGAATTTCTTTAATTATTTGCATGTAATCCTACTCATCGCTAATGAAGTGATAAGAGGAATTGCCGTGTGGTTTTGTATTGTAAATTCATGGCGCATTCTACGGTTGTGGTCCATGGTAAAAACGTAACCGCAACCGCAGCGAGCTCACGCCAATGTTTTATTAACAAAGGTACGGGGTAGAGTAGGATTTGTATTTTTAAACAATTCCCATACATTTTTGCTTGTGTTAACCCCTTTTTTTCAACGGTCATTTTACTTTATATACTTTAGGATTTTTTACAAGCATTCAGAATGAGGAGAAAATTAAGATGATAATATTATAATTGCAAAATTCTATCTGCCTGTATATTACATTTGCTCGGCTTACTCCCTGGATCAATATTTGTGACGAATTAATGAAAATATAATAATAATATTTTCATTACTTTTGTATTTGACAATACCTGATAATAACTGGGTGTACGAGCCTTGCTCGGCAATTTTTTACAAAATTAAAAAAAGAAACTTTTAAAGGTTAGGTGGGGCTATTTTCATTTGTCGCGATCACTCGTTCCCCTGAAAAAGCCACGCTGACTTGACAATTAATGGTAAAAATTCAAATCAATGTAAATATTAGTATTTTTTAATGCCCAAAAACAGTGATAAAACGAATTGTATGTACTCCTTACAAACTGAATTTCAGGAAAATTGTTAGAGCCGTTTCCAAGATTCCAAAAATATATATAGATATATTATATATACATACAAGATTAACTCATTTAAATATTAAAGATAAATAAATAAGTAATGGCCTCTTACTATCACATAAGTGGGCATAGGCGTCCTCTCTTTTCTTTAGGAGAGAAGGCTTGGAGCCAAGACTAGAGATATGCAAGTCCTCACGATGTTTTCCTTCACCGAAAAGCGTGTGATATATTGCAATTATCAATGAAACACAGAAGTTCTACTTTAAAAGTATTTGTTTTTTTACCGTTGTTTAAACTCATGACTCCATCGCTGGCTCATGGCATCTCTCATGGTCCAACACGCTGGTCTATCACAATTAAAGTTTGAATTCTGAGATGCAGAGTTTAATTTTGATATCAACTTACGATGTTCGTAATTTCTGTTAGTTTTCTAATAACTTAAGCATGAAGTGAATAAAAAATGCACCAAACTAATCCAATCCGACCGAGTGTAGTGGGTCGTTTACCCGCAACAAACTCATAAACTGGCGCTGAGATCCTCTTATTTGGATAGCTTATCTTCGCGCGCAGGAATGAGCCAAAGATTAAGCTGCGGTGAGAATGTTTACTCTCTTAATTAAGAGAAATATTGAGTGTTGTTTTTACTTGGAAACGACATAAGCAGGATTGCTTTATTAGAAAAATATGAATTGTATAAAAGTAATGAAATTATTTTGCTATAATCGCTAATTTTGTCGTGGAGTCTATCTCCTGATGATGCTTCGGCGAAACGATTGTTGAGTTTGTGATAGTGAACGTATGTAGTGCTTGTGTATTGTGGTGGCGGTAGTGGAGGTTTGTGCATTTGTTTTTACGAATCCTACGAGTATAAGGTATGAAAATAGATTGTCCACTCTACATTTAGCATTATATATATTTTCTATTTTACTTCATCGTGGATTATAGAAAAATAATTTTATTATTACTTTTGTATTATGGATCTCCGCAAAGTAACACCTAATTCTATAAATTATTAATTGTATATTAACTGAACCCTCGACTTCACTCGCGACTTCTTAGATGGTAAAATATGTTTTTGGGCTGTTTTTACTTGTTACTGAAAATTATACAGGATTTTCCTTAGCGTTGTTGGTAATGTTAGCTATCTATGATTATTCAAAATTTTATCACTACTGGTCACTACAGTAGATTAAACAGATACATGACTGTGAATTATTTTTTTTAGGCAAAAGATTTCTAGTACAGAATTTGGGAGACCTATTTCGACTTCACCTTGTATTTTGGTGTGCAAAAGTCTTAAAAAGAGCTTAAAAATTATCCTCTACTCAGTTATTCTGATCAATTGACGACGCTCCAAGTTTTATGTGCAATTTATCACATACTTTTCAGTGACCCAAAACATTTTAAGGAAACCGGCATATCTCTGATGAATTCTGGGGATATGTGTAACCTAACAATCCACATGGGTGGATCTTAGCTTCAAGCCTTCTCTTCGAAAGCGGAAAGAGGAGAGGACGCCTCATTGAATTCAGAGTAAACAACATTTCTGAAGACTTTTTATGATATTTATGATATTAAGACTTATTAGTGCCTATACGGGATATAAATATAAATACAACGCTTTAATCACTTAGAACACCCCTAAAGTTGTAGCCTGATTGATAGTAGCAGTACGGAACTGCGTCACAGCTGGTATCCGGTACAAGTTAGTGCATCTGAGAAATAATCTATGACGTCAGTGTATTGGACGTGACGAAATATATTAATGTAAAAAACTACGACTCCAACGGTGATATGTTTATTCCATCTGCGAATTAATCTTTGACGACAGTGTTATGTTTCCTTCAAATGATACAAATGTAAAAAACTGTCACAATAATACTTAAGTCTATAATAATTGGTCGCGTCAAATTATCATATAGTTATTATACTAAATTAAGGGAGCCATAGGCAGATAAGTGAGATGTCGCAACAAATTATAAGAGAGTAAAAATGAAACATACTTATCTTTGTCTAATCACACATAAAAAAGAGAAATATATAACATGTATACACTATATTCAAATTCAAATTCATTTTTTTTTAATTCAAATAAACTTGTAAACAAGTGCTTTTGAGTCGTCAATTCTACTGCTGGTTCAGAAAGCTGTCCCTACCGAGAAGAGCCAGCAAGAAACTCGGCGGTTGCTCTTTTCAACATAATACTTATAACTAGTTACATTAAGTGATTACTATCTTGTACAGGGTCGGACAGTAGCTATATCCACGCATTCTTATCGTCCAAATTTCTATAGGCTTGCTTCCCTGATCTAGAACTTTACAATAAATAACAAAACTACGTCACAGTCGGGTTCACTTACTCTTTATCGTATCTGCGAGTTAATCTTTGACAAATGTCTCGGTCGCGTTAAATTAAACCAATGTACAAAACAACATCACAGTTTGTGTCCGTTACGTGTTTATCGCATCTGCGAACTTATCTTTGACAAGTGTATCGCGTCATATTATACAAATCTTGAAGTTATGACAATATTTGTATTGACAATGTTTAGTAGTACTTAGCTACTGAAAGCCTATTCGAATGGGCCTCTAATAAGATATTCACGATTTTTGTATAAAAATATATTTAAAATGATGTATTGTAGATAGCTTACATAGGTAAGCTGTGATGGCCCAGCGGTGCGACCGTGAGAATCTCTAGAGACGATCACGGGTTCAAACCCGGGCAGACACCAATGAGTTTTTCTATTAAAAACTTATGTGTCTAATTGATAATTGCAATTTATCACACGCTTTTCGGTGAAGGAAAACATCGTGAGGAAACCTGCATATCTGTAGAGAATTCTGGAGGTATGTGTAACCTACCAATCCGCATTGGAGCAGCGTGGTAGGTCTTAGCTCCAATCCTTCTCTCCAAAAATGGAGAGAAGAGGGTTATTCTCAGCAGTGGGATAGTAACAGGCCGTTACTTACTTACTTTACTTTTATTGTAGATAGCAAGATTTTAATCAGTGTTTTAATTTATTGTTGCTAGCAACATTTCATAATTCCCTTTCATCCAGGAGAATAAAAGTGGTCAGGTCAAGAACAGAAGCCCTTTTTACGATCAGTTTTGAGTTCAAGATAGTCCATTTATTGATGAAAGCTATAGGCTATATAATATCACGCTAAGATGAATAGGAGAGGAGAAGCAATAAAAAATATTACGCAAACGTCATAATATAAAGCTTCCCTTGCGTGCAAGTAAACGGTGAAAGTTACTCAAAAATCATGTATTACAAAATTGTTCCACTCTAAAAGTTCTAAATAAAAGTCTGCGACAGCATATGTCTAATTTTAAGGTTAACCTACTTTGACCATTTTTAAAGTTATCAAAATCATATTACGGTTTTAATCTTTCAACGCGGGCAGAGCCGCTGGCAATTGCTAGATTCAATGCTTTGCGATTTTGTCGTGGAGTCTATCGATGCTTCGGTTACGAGGCGAAACAATTGTTGAGATTGTGGTGGTAAATGTGTGCAGTGCTTGTGTATTGTTGTCATCGGTGTCGGATAGTGCATGAGTTCTTACAAATTCTGCATGTTATCAGGTATGAGAACGAATAGTACACTCTACATTTAGCATTACATATATTTTCTTTTATCGCGGATTATAGCAAAATAATATTCTCATTACTTTTGTTTTTGTGCTAGTTTCAAAGAAAATTGCGTTTTTTATGCATACATCGTTATGTTTGTATAAAACATATTAACCTAGTGCAAGCTTAATAACCCAATTATCTTACCTACGTATTACAGTAACCTAAATTCCGAATAAACGGATCGATACTCGACAGACTGTTATAGAATACTTGTTAAAAGGAGATTTTATAAATAAAAAAAGTTGTGACCTATTTCTATACCAACGCTGGGTAATAAACCTTCCCGTAGAAAATAAGATGGTATCTGGCTGAGTAGAATAGATCACCCTCTTTTTTTACCGAGGTGTCGTAAAAGGCGACTAAGGTAAGTCGACCCACCGTCTGGTATGCCGTTTAGTAGAATAGCCCACCCTTTTTCTTACCGAGGCGTCGTAAAAATCGACTTTGGTCGAATTCGAGAATTCGACATATATGTACAAAAATTGAATTGCTAAAAATATACTGTGAAGCCAATACATACCATACATATCTTTAATATTAAAATGAGTTAATCTTGTATTTATATATATATTTGGAATCTAGGAAACGGCTCCAACGATTTTCCTGAAATTCAGCATGCAGGAGGTTTTGAGGTAGAAAAATCGATATAGCTAGGTTTTATGTAAAAAAAAGTTCGTTCCTGTTTTGGGGCATTAAAATACTAAAATTTACATTTAATATATAAAACACTGTTTTTGCCAAAAATTGACAAATCAGCGTAGCTTATTCTTGGAACGGGTGGTCTCGAGAAATGAAAATACTTAGGATCGAGCCCCATCTACCCAATAATGTTTTTCTTTTTTTTTTGTAAACAATTACCGAGCAAGGTTAAGTCAACTAGGTACTTAAATTTAATACAGTTAGTCACATCTGTCTCTGCTTTCTCTTTGCCGCGGAGAAGCGTCGCAAGAGTGTCAATTTAAACAAATCAGGAGTTATGATAATATTTGTTCCCGACGCCGTTGCCTCGAGCCGATCCGAATGGATTTACATTTACATGTTACCCCACACAAAGTAACAGAGTGATATGACTTTGTTACTTTAATTATTTTTTTCTTTAGATTATACTGCGGCTTCACCCTCCTGGAAATCAGTGTTTTTTCTGCGAAAATCCCTTTCTTTTATTCCGCGTTAAATTGTTGCTGAGTTTATATATAATTGAACATAAAAGTAGTGATTGTGAATTAACCATAAAAGATGGGGGCATGCTGTCGCAAATTTTTTTATTGTATTTTTGTAAATCTACAATTCTTATGTACATTATTTTAGTGTATCTCTCTTTGTTTACGCGACGCACGTAAAACCGAGCTCAGAAGTTCTTGGTGCGAAACATCTTAACTTTCTCACTATTAAACTCCTATTAATTCGCTATTTACTTTCACCTCGACTAACCTATCGACTACACCTCACGTCAAGTTTCACTATTTAAGACAATCCCCACTCACATAAAAAGATAAAAAAGGGTAGGGATACCCTCGCTATTGATTACTGAAAAACCTCGCTTCCAGTATTCCAACAACACAGACTTTCATTTGACTGATTCCTATTACAACATTTTTAGTGTCTGTTACACACGCGGCTAAAGCTCCCAGCTCCCAAGCTCCAAACTCATAGTTGGCTAAAGCCAACAGGCGAGTTTTTATGCAACTGCGCGACCTTGCAAAAACAACTTATATAAAATCGTAATGTTATATTAATTTAAACCTTCTGAAAAAACTATACTATCTTTTAGTAAAAACCGTACAATATTTTTTAAGAAATCGATCACATACATACAGCTTTTATCGGTGTTTCTATAGTTGTTATCCCAAAAAAATCGTTTGTTTAATCTCATAATTTGAAATACCCTCAATTATGAAGTAAGTAAAAGTTCTTGTTTGTTAGGTATTAAAAAGTTTTAGTTAAGTTAAAAGTTAGGTATTAAAAAAATATTTTCCGAAGTAACAAATAACTATTTAAAAACTTTTTATAAAGTTAGAGGTATTATAATGAAAAAAGTAGTATGCTTTAAAAAAAAGTCTTATAACATTTAACGTTTCGGTATTTTAAAAGAGATTTCAAGCATATGTTACCTTAAAATAGTATATATCTTTAAAAAAATACTAAAGAAACATTTATATCACACTTAACGCTTCGATATTTTAAAAGGGAGCAAAAATTCGAGAATATGTTACCTTAAAAGAGTAAAGTCCTCGCTCAAGGCAAGACAATAAATTGCGAAACGATAAATTCCGACGTACTCGTATCTACCCGGACATATCTACTAAGAATTATACACCCGGAGAATCTAGAGAATATATGACCTTTTAAATGTCAGCTTGTTGCCTATGACTTTCGCTTTGTATTTTATAGCAACACCGTCATTAAACGGGTATCGCGCCCATTTGACTGAAATTGTGGCAACACTGTCGTGTTGTTTCTGGTGGAGTCTGCTTGCTAAAACGTTTCAGTTGCATGCAGTCTTTGTTCGTCATTCAAGAGAAGTGCATCTCGGAACGGGAATTGTGGTATCCCTATTATATCGTGTTATTGAATATAAGTGTGCGCTAACCAGCTCCATAGAAATAGATAACACTGATGATCCATACTAATTTATCATCATTAATATTTAAATGAGTTAATCTTGTATATATATATATATATATATATATATATATATATATATATATATATATATATATATATATATATTTTCCGAATCTCGGAAACGGCTCCAACGATTTTCCTGAAATTCAGCATGCAGGAGGTTTTGGAGGAGAAAAATCGATCTAACTAGGTTGTATTCAAAAAAAAAATCGTTTTTGGGCATTAAAAAAATACTTAATTTGCATTGAATATATAACTATGTTAAATGTCAAGTCAGCGCAGCTTATTCGGGGAAAGGGTGGTCGCGAGAAATGAAAATACCTAGGATCAAGCCCCACCTACCCTATTTTTATTTTATTTAGTAAAAAATTACCGAGGTCTTTGCTTGTTGTCTAATTGCTTGGTCAACCAGTTACTACTTATTATAAAACAAAATCTCTAAAAGCTGTCTGTATGTAATCGATTTTCTTAAAATCTACTAAACGGATTTTTATACACGTTTTACTAATAGGTAGTGCAATTTTTCCGGAAGGCTTAGGTTAATAGTACACTCTCCGGAACGGCTGAATCGATTTCTATAATACATTAGGGTTTTGTGTGAACTGTGTTGAGGAGGTTGCGCGGATGTAAAAAAACTCGCCAGCTAGGATCTTTACTCGCATGCGCTGCATATACTAACAGAGATACATTAAAAAAATGTGCTAGACAATTATAGATCTACAAAAGTATTATAAAAAAGTCTGCCACAGCTTGTCTCTGTCTCTTATGGTTAAATCACAATGACTACTTTTATGATCAAAATTTCACAAAAGTAATAATAAAATTATTTTGCTATAATCCGCGATGAATGAGAAATCAATTTATCGCGGATTATAGCAAAATAATTTTATTATAACTTTTGTATTATGGATCTCCGCAAAGTAACGCCTAATTCTATAAATTATTTCAAAATTTCAGTTACTTATACTGGTTTCCACGCATTTGAAGACGCAGGCAAACCTAGTAAAGAATAAATATCTATGAAAGTTCAAAATATCTCATGTCGCACAAACGAAACGCGTTTCCAGTTACAAGAAATAAATCACATTATTCATTTCGATCATTTTTCAAAGTTTATCCAATAATTCAGCCATGTGACTTCGCATTCATCACACGAATCCCCGCTCAACATTAATTTGCGTCAGGTTCAGCAAAAAAAGGACATTTTCCCGAAGAACTTGTACCACAAATCTCTTTGCTTAATCGCTGAACAAATTCAGAGTTTTCCTCCCCATAAAAACTGCTTACAGTATGATCGCAACTTCTTATGTAGTAAAGTCCATTACAATTTTGTTACAGCAATTTTTAGGTAGAAACAAATTGGTTTGGCTCTTAGTTTAGCGGGGGAATATAGGTATAAACAAGTCAAGTTAAAAAAACTTTTAACAAACTTTCCTTACTGTTAACTGCTGAGGAGTTTCCTCGTCTGGAGCCAATCCAATCCTGGCAGCAGGCAGCAGCAACTAAATGACATTTATTTTAATTGCAGGTACTGACACAACTTAGCAGCCTACATAAAAAAACACTTTAGCGAAGTAAATTAGCCCCAAAAATTATTTAACTTTTTGGATAAAAGATACATGATATAATAGGGTGAATGACCGTCCCCATTCATTCCACTTTGTATGTAATGCATAACCTTGTACGGGAGACTACATACAAGTGCGAGGGAGACATAACTATAATGTTATTGATTTATCCTGTTTTTTTAAAAAGCCACGCCATTTGTTAATCATTACTTGTTTGTCGGATCTCAATTAAATTATATTTATTTTAAGAAGGTTGAATTATGCCAAAGTTTTCTTATGCGTCGTCGGTACCACTTTGTATAAAATACCTCTGTACCAGAAGATCAAAGTCTTCTAATAATGCATGCTGTTAGTGATGACATAAGGATTTGAAACGCGGTCGCAGACTATGGGCCTCATAAGTCAACTTAAGTTAAGTCACTGCTGGCAATTAAGCAAGCTACACTTGGAGTATCTCTACGTGATCAAATAAAAAATGGGGAGATTCATTGGAAGTACGAAAGTCATATACTGAAACTCTTAATTACTTGAATAGTTAAGACAAGAAAAAGTCTGTCGGGTTGGCTAGTTGGTTAATAAAATCTAAACATGCAACTTTTGTTTTAAATGTAAGCAGATTTGACTTAGTATTTTGACGTGACAACGTCTTAAATTAGGTACCGGCTTGGAGTCACTCATGAAAAAGTGTAACGCCCGCTCACGTCTGTTACGATGAGTCACCGAACGAAAGAGAGGCCCACCGGACTGGCGAATGCCTTGCGTCTCTCTCCCACTCAAACATGAAACATGAACTATATTTCTATAGTCAAAATTTGTGCAATTCTTATTTTTATTCAGTTCCTATTTTGCAATTTAATAATATTCATATCAATAAATATTCTACTGAAAAAAAGACGTTGTCACGTAAAATCTTTGCCCGTAAAACCGACTTTACAGGCAACCGTTTTTTTTACAAAAAATTTTAAGGGCGACAGTTAGTTAAAACTATATAAAAACTAAAATATGTATTTTATTTATAAAATTGTAGTGGCAACATAGCGTATAATGTTTAAAGATGGCGGTAACAAACGAGGCACCAACTCTAAGTGGATGAAGATTAAAGCTAACTCAAATGAAGAGCGATGTGTACACTCGCTCGCTGTTGACTAAACACTATTATCTAAAGCTGTTACGAAGTGCTAGGTCATAGTTATAATGTGAACGCGACATTTTTACTTTTATCAACGATTCTTTGTTACCATTTTGTTTGCTGGACGCCATTTTGAAATAATCAGACAAAGATCTATTATTCAGAGAAATGAGAATGAGAAACTTATTTAATGTTAAAATAAATTATAATACCAATCCGACATTAATTACAACAGAATAATGTCAAAATAAGTAGAGTTTTCCACTGTATAATCACAATTTCAGTCTCAACGATGTTTCTATCCTTCCGATCCGTAAAGATATAAAAGAATAGGAACAGTTGAAGAGACAATCATTCCTTTTCGTGAAATAAGCCGCGTGGTATCCGGAGTAGAATAGACCATCCTCGTTTCTTACCGAAGTGTCGTAAAATACGACTAAGGCAAGTTTACGTCAGGCAGGCGGCCGGTCGTAAAATACATAGCCAAATCATTTGACAACATGTTTATAACATGTTGTGCCGACCCAACATGGTATGGGATAAGGGCAGGTGGATGATCATAATTCCTTTAGGTGAAATGAAATCCTGACGTCACTCAAATTGTCACTTATACACGGACCATCAGGACATTTAAATAAAAAAATACATCACTAATTTAGTTCGGTAACTGGGACCTTTGCCAAAAAGATATGTATGTACCATAAATATATTCGGTGTAGAAAAATTATAAGCAATTTTTCACATAAACGAGTCGTCTCTTGTTCACGGCGTGAAAAAGCCAACAATACGTCATTTTAGGGTTCTGTATTTGTTTCTTCTATTTGTTGCCATTAGCTATCACAGTTATAGAGTCACGGTTAGCAATTTGTTTATTAACTAGTAATATCCCGCGGTTACACCCGCGTAATTTCTATTTTTTTATACTTTCTTACATTTTTATAACGGATCCCTATTTGTTTGAATGTAATATAGCCTATGTTATTCAGTAAAGATACAGCTTTCCAATGATGAAACAATTTTTGTAATCGGTCCAGTAGTTTTTGTGTGAAAACATTACAAACATACGTACAAATTTTTCCTCCTTGTAATATTAGTATAGATATAGTACAAAATAAAATTGAAATAAATCAAAGAAGTTTTTAGTACTAATAAAGCTTCTGTTTCTTAAAATAATAAACTTATATTTCAGTTTTGGTTTGGAGATGAAGATATTTATTGAATTTATAACTGATGCGGTTCAAATAGGTTAATATTTTAATAATATGACTATAAGCACCAACAATCGATGAACATATATTGTTAAATCTTTTACTGTAATTAATTAAAAACTATTATTATAGGGTGGTCTATTCTACTTAACCGGATACCACGCGGTGGGTCATCATACCTTAGTCGCCTCTTACGACACCTCGGTAAGAAATACGGGTGGTCTATTCTACTCAGCCGGTTACCACACGGCTATAGTAAGTAAGTAACTAGCGGCCTGTTACTATCCCACTGCTGAGAATAGACCTCCTCTCTCCGTTTTTGGAGAGAAGGATTGGAGCTAAGACCTACCACGCTGCTCCAATGCGGATTGGTAGGTTACACATATCTCCAGAATTCTCTAGAGATATGCATGTTTCCTCACGATGCTTTCCTTCGCCGAAAAGCGTGTGATAAATTGCATTATCAATCAATTAGACTCATAAGTAAGTTTTAACTGAAAATGTCATCGGTGTCTCTCCGGGTTTGAACCCGTGACCTCTTCGAAAGACGCACATTGTTACCGCTGGGCTACCACAGCTTAACACGGCTATAATTACTGAAAAAAATAAATCGAAATGTATCCCATTTTTTATTATAATGTGGTCACACTACATCTACCGCAGTTGGCATATCGCGCAGATTATGACAGTTAACGGATTTGCCAAAACCCATGACTGATGTCTGTTTCAAATTTCGAGTTGACAGTAAAATGTGAGCATTTACAGTATCAGAACATCTGTACTTAATAACATATCTAAGAGTAAATAGTACATTTTATAAAAACAAAGGCCTCACAACCTGTATGTATGTGATCGATTTTCTTGAAAAATATTGATTGGATTTTTTTACGGTTTCTACTAAAAGATTGTGCAATTTTTGAGGAAGGTTTATCTATACTAATATATAAAGCTGAAGACTTTGTTTGTTTGAACGCGCTAATCTCAGGAACTAATACACCAATTTGAAAAATTCTTTGAGTGTAAGATAATCCATTTATCGAAGAAGGGTATTGGCTACATAGTATATAACATCACGCTAAGATGAATAGGAGAGGAGCAGCAATAAAAAATATTGCAAAAACGCCAAAATTTAGAGCTATCCTTGCGCTTTCTATATAAACGGTGAAAATGATTAAAAATTCATATATTACAAAATTGTTCCCCTCTAAGAGATTTTAAATTGCTGTAATGGTAAAGCTAAAATTGAGTGCGGAATTTTATTATAGAATTTTATACCCAAACCCACAAATGACTTACGTACTTTTGCAAGCAAAAAAGTAGCCGCAAGCTTATGTCGGATAATTGCAGGAGAACTATAATAATAAATAAAAAAAATAAAAAAAAAATAATAAATATATTAACTATTATATTATATAATAATTATTTGAACATTTAAATATGAGGGACACTTACACACACGGTCGTCCATCCCCAAAGTAAGTTACTTAATACTTGTGTCATAGGTGACAGACAACTGGTAAATATACATATACTTATATAATTTTAAATACATATATATACCCAGGCTCGAAGAACCAACAAATCAGGGTCACTAGCAACTGCGCCAAAGGGCCAGTCTAGTGATGTATTGATTTGAATAATTTATTTCTGCGGTTTCCATAGCTGATAAATTATCATCATCTGCCTGCCCTTATCCCACTCTAACTGGGGTCGGCACAACATGTTATAAACATGTTGTCACATGATTTGGCTACGTATTTTACGACCGGCCGCCTGCCTGACGTCAACTTATCTTAGTCGTATTTTACAACACCTCAATAAGAAAGAGGGTGGTCTATTCTACTCCACACGGTGATTCAACTTACCATAGTCGCCACGACACCTCGGTAATAAATGAGGGTGGTAATATTCTATTCAGCCGGATACCACACGGCGTATAGCTGATAAAAAGTTCTTAATATATCGTAAATTATAAATCCGCTCTCCACCAATGCCTTAAGCCATATGACAGGTCTGATGGCTCAAAAGAGAATTCAAGTGAGATTGCCTTGCGCCTACGAGACGAAAATGTCTCGTAATACGAACTCCAGCACGTTCGTGTGTAGTGAAATGCAGAATTTTTCGCAGTCAACCAGAGAGCTTTTCGTGTCACAGATTACGTCGCTCTTTTGTACGTTAAGATTAGCAGTTGTACATTTTGGTGTGGTGTTTTATAATACGTATTTTGGATTTTTTTGTTATATATGTGTAATACCAAGTCGCAGTTTTGATTTTCATTCTATCGCTTTGTTATTTATATTCAATTTAGTTCGTATGTGTCTTGCAATATTATATGTCTAATATTAAAATGTCAAATATTAAATGTCTAATATTAAAATGTCTTATATTAAATTTCTAATATTAAAATGTCCAATATTAAATGTCATATATTATATTTAATATTGGACATTTTAATATTAGACATTTAATATGAGCCATTTATATTAAATGTCTAATATTAAAATGTCCAATATTAAGGTGTCAAATATTAAATGGCTCATATTAAATGTCTAATATTAAAATGTCCAATATTAAAGTGTCATATATTAAATGGCTTATATTAAATGGCTTATATTAAATGGCTCATATTAAATGGCTTATATTAAATGTCTAACATTAAAATGAATTTCAAACTGTGATAGACAAACCGCAATACCGTGTTATTCTTGCCAATGGGTCGCGTGTTCAATCCTGGGCAGGCATGAATCAGTATTTGTATTAAAACTTATTGAAGTTTGCAATTTATAACAAGCTTTTGTGTGAACGTATTTGTATTATTTCTTTCCCTTTACATCTCGAAACAAGAATGCAAAACAGATAGCAAAATATCCTAACTTTTGTACTATTGAATTCCGCAAAATAACGCCTATTTCTATAAATCCTTTTAGAATGGTAAAATTCAGAGCTATATAGATGATTTGAGAGATTTTATGTTATAAAAAATTTATCATCAAAACATAGTAACGTTTTGCAACGTTGCAATACCTCTTTTCATACTTGAATAGATAAGTGCTTGAGCACTTGAAAGGAACTGCGCAATTAAGTCTGGGGTCAGCGGATGCTGGGGAGGCAGTCCCCGGAGTGCGTCTGAGTGGACGAGACTCCCCTTGTTTGTGAACTTGTCTTGACAACACCTATTATAAATGCACGGAATTTTTAAATATCCTACTAATATTATAAATGCGAAAGTTTGTGAGTGTGGATGTATGTTTTTTACTCTTCAACGGCGAACCGATATCGATAAAATTTGGCACAATTATTCCTTATACACCGGGGTAACATAAAAATTCCGTTTCATCATCATCTTCCTGCCCTTATCCCACTATAAATGGGGTCGGCACAACATGATATAAATATGTTGTCACACGATTCGGCCACGCATTTTACGACCGGCCGCCTGACTGACATCAATTACCATAGTCGCCTTTCACGACACCTCGGTAAGAAATGAGGGTGATCGATTCTACTCAGCTGGACACCACAAGCCGTAACATAAAAATTCCGTTTATTCTACAGGAATAGGATGACATTGATAAGCGCTATCTATTCTCAAGTTAGACAACAGTCCACGCGAACGAAGTTGCGGGACTGGGAAAAAGCTAGTAGAGATAGATAGCTAGAGAGAGTGGCTTCTTTCACTTGGTCAGACCATCGTGTTGGCCTCGTGGCCTTTTGCCTTCTGTGTTGCCAACAATGACCAGCTTTTCCAGATTGCCATCTCATCTTCGCATTATGGTTACACACATTAGGTTACACATATTTCTAGAATTATTTAGAGACATGCAGGTTCCTTCACGATGTTTTCCTTCACCGGAAAACGTGTGATAAATTGCAATTATCAATCAGACACATAATTTTTTAACAGAAACTTATTGGTCCTGCCGAGGTTTGAACCCGTGACCCCTGGAAATAGACTGACGATTTCACCGCTTGGCTATCACACCTCTATATATTTCGCTCTATGATGATATATCTATTATGATGATACCATGATATTATACATTTATCATTTTAAATACATAAATACACCCAGACTCGGAGAATTAATAGATTGTTTTATTTAGGGAATGTTGGCCCTCACCAGAAATCTAATCCACGATCCCCGGAGCTGAAGGCAGGGTCCCTGTCACTACATCAATAGGCCAGTCATGTCAATGAAAATACGACCATGGCATAAAAGGTCTATTTGCTGCGATTTCCTTCGCGATATAACATTTAAAATAATTTCAATATATCCTATTTTAGATTGAAAAAAGATAGAGTTTACTGATATTGTACCTTTATTTTGGGTTGAAATAGTAATTCACTCTTATCTTAATAAATATTAAAGTTGTTATTCCGACAAACCGAATCAAAACACGACCCCTTCTAGAGTCCCATCCAATCGTTTACTCCGCCATCAAAATCAATACGATCCCCCAAACAACATATTAATAATTAATAAAGGTCTGTAATAACGGCCTGTACAAACTAAGGATGCCGGTTTGACTCCCAGCGGGATCAACTTTGCTCAACAGCAGCCGGCGAGGAATTATTCAAATCATTTGTGGGCCGCCGCAAGCTGTTTGGGGCATCTCCGGGAATGTCCGCGATTATCGGGATCATGGTCACGTTGTACAAATAATAGGCGCCAGGCTTTTGCTTTTGGTAAACAAGAGATAACGGATAAATAACATATAAGAAAAATATAACCAGACGTAATTTTTGTGCCGTGTGGTATCCGGCTGAGTAGAATAGACCACCCTTATTTCTTACCGAGGTGTCGTAAAGGGCGAATATGGAAAGTTTACAATACCTAGCCGAACCATGTGACATGTTTATAACATGTTGTGCCAACCCCACTTAGAGTGGGATTAGGGCAAGAGAATGATGTAAATACCTAAGACTAAGGTTGTGATGACATATGAATCTGAAACTTGGTCGCTGACTATAGGCCTCATAAAAAGGCTCAAAGTCATTCGGCGGGACATGGAACGAACTATTCTCGGAGTATCTTTACGTGATCAAATCAGAAATGAGGAGATCCGTAGAAAAACTAGAGCCAGCGATATAGCTCAACGTGCCGCAACGTGGCAATAGGCGGGGCACATAGTAAGAAGAAGCGATAGGCGTTGGGGTCTCAAGGTTGATAGAATGGCGACCCCACACTGTAGAACGCAATGTCGGTAGAACCCCCACGAGATGGACTGACGACCTCAAAATGGGCCCGAGGAGCCACTGGATCCAACCGGCACAAAATCGTGTGTTATGGAGATCCCACAAAAAGATCTATGTCTAATAGTGGAACATCCATTGTGGACAAAGAAAACGAGATGGACTGACGACCTCAAAAAGGTCGCGGGCAACCATTGGGTGTAAGCAGCACAAGATTGTGTGTTGTGGAGATCCCATGAAGAGACCTATGTCCAGCAGTGAACGTCCATTGGTTGAGAAAGAAGAAGGTTTAATCTTGCAAGTTGGTAAACATGACACGTGCTTACTTCCAAGCTATCAGTGTGTAGCCGAGAAAATGCCGGTTCACCGAGCATTAGCTATTTCGCAGCAAGGTAAGCACATCAATCACCGGGGCATGTCACCCAGTCACTCGACAGTTTTGCTCGTAACGTTTTTGCCTACAATTAATGGGGAGAAATTAAGAACACTTGCTACGATACCCGAGTTGTTAAGCATCCCGGATTAATCCGGGTCGGCAATTCCTGAGCGTGAAAGTAACATATTATACTGTGGCCGGGATAATATGTTATTTTGGCGGAGCTAAGCATTGTATTTTTTTTAAGCATAACGTTGAATTCAACTGATTAAATGATAATCAAAATTCAAATTAGTGACACATATTCAAAATATTCCTTATTCAAGTGAACTTGTAAACAAGTGCTTTTGAAATGTCAACTCTACTGCTGGTTTTGAAAGCTGTTCCTACCGAGAAGAACCAGTAAGAAACTCGGCGGTTGCTCTTTAAAAAATATAATTCTTATTACTAGTTACATTTAGTCAGTACTGTAAAGGGTTAAAGAGTAAATATATCCACACATTCTAATCATCTAAGTAAGTGAGTTGACGAAATATAATTATAATATTACATTATAATTATTAATGGACGAGAAAAACATAATGTGGCGACCACACTTAGAGTGAGATAAGGATAGGAGAATGATGGTAAGGGTTTTAACACTAAAGTCAAACAAATTTATGTATTACTAGCTTTGTAGCGGCTTTGCCCGCGTGCAAAGTATATAAGGACCTTGTTTTATAATATGTATAGATAAACTAGAAATTCTATAATCAATTATAGGGTAGCTATTTGTTGGATACTGTTTAGTTTAATTTGTAAAATACATCCCACCCACCTACAACTACAACAGCTACAACCCACCGCAAGGGCTACAGTTGATTGGTATAGTTTATCAAAGCAAATATTCAATACTTATTCAGGCGTTAAGTCCTTTGATATTAGATCAAACTCATCAACGAGTAGGTCGCTATTTCACTAACCACAAGTGCCAAAGGAGACTCTACAGACTCCAGTAACATATACCACTTAATGCTCGCTTTATCTTTAATATTTAAATATACTAATCTTGTATGTATTCTTGTAATATTAATGTTCATATATGCATTCAGATTTCAGATGCTACAATTTTCATGAAATTCATGTAGGATAAATTAATCTATCCATCGAACAAAAACTGAAATATATAAAAACTTTCTTAAAATAACTTTTGCGACGTTAATCAAACAACTTGATATAGAACTTTCTTTAAATTATAGATTTGAGTAGATTTTGACACTGAAATAGAAAACTTCTCACTATCATCCTATTCCTGCTAAATTAACAGGATTTCTTTAGCGTATATGTTACCCGAAGGAATAATTTTGCTATATTATCGATCTCGTATTTAGAGACATCGCTTGAGTGGATTTGCCGTCAAAACGTAAGAGACAGACAGACTTTCGCATTTATAATATTAGTATCGATGTATACATGTCGCCACCGTGTGGTATCCGGCTGAGTGGAATAGGCCACCCTCTTTGTTAACTAGGTGTCGTAAAAGGCGACTAAGGTAAGTTAACCCGCCGTGTGGTATCCGGCTGAGTAGAAATATCACCCTCTTTCTAACCGAAGTGTCGCAAAAGGCGACTAAGGTAAGTTGTCGTCAGGCGGCCGGTCGTAAAATATCATGCCGAATAATGTGACAACATGTTTATAACATGTTGTGCCGATCCAACTTAGAGTGGGATAAAGGCAGGAGAATGATGACTTACATTTCAATTAATATAATGTAACACATAATCGTCCTGAATACACCCACAGCTTTTCCTATTTAAGCAAAGCACTCTACAATAGCGTAATTCGATTCAAAGCGTATGTTTTATACAATTATATATACACGATAAAACAGTCTCTATATCTAACTTACCAAAGACTTAAATAGCATAGACAATGTCAATAGTAATATGAAACTAGGGTTGCGGATTGTGCGCCCGTAATGATGTTTGCTAGACATAGCGTTTTAATTAATTATACATTCAAATTAATCCGTATTTATGGGATAATTAACTAGATCATGGCGTCAATACATATCGTAGGCGAGGTGTTTGGAATGAGATACGGCTGTGCAAATTCCCACGGATCACGTACAACGACTACTACCTGTGTCACAGCTTTACTCGGTATTGTTTTAAGAATAGTACTCGAGTGAACGAGCCTTGTTTGATAATATTTTGAAACATGTAAAAATAAATTTAAAAGAAAAATTAAAAAATAATAGGGCAGGTGGGGTTCGGTCCTAGGTATTTTCACCTCACCAGACCGCCCGTTCCCCAAATGAACTACCATGACTTTACGTTTGCAAGCGAAAAATTTTGATTGTATTAAACGTAAATTTAAAAAATTTTAGAGCCCGAAACAGGGATAAAACGACATTTTTTTTTAATCAAACTTATCTAGATAGATTTTTCTCCCCCAAAACCCCCTACATGCTGAATTTCAGGAAAATCGTTGAAGCCGTTTCCGAAAAATCGTTGAAGCCGTTTCCGAAATTCCGAATATATACTATATATATATACATACAAGATTATACAAGATACAAGATTATAGAAAAGTCGAGAAGTGCAAGATTGAGATGGTATGGACATGTAATGAGGAGGGATGAAAATCATGTGACCAAACGTGTGTTAAATTTGAATGTGTATGGATATGTGCCTAGAGGGAGGCCTAAACAGAGATGGTTGGATTGTGTGAAGTATGATATGCATATAAAAGGAGTGGCGCCAGAGTTGACGAAAGATAGGACAGAATGGAAGAGAAAAACATGTTGTGCCGACCCCACTTAGAGTGGGATAAGGACAGGATGATATATACATACAAGACTAACTCATTTAAATATTAAAAATATATATTTTATCGTAAACGTAAATTTTTAAATTTAAAATTTACGTTTAATACAATCACAGTTTTTCGCTGTAAAGTCATAGTAGTTCATTTGTGGAACGGGCGGTCTAGAGAGTTGAAAATACCTAGGATCGAGCCCCATCTGCCCTATTATTTTTAAATTTTTCTTTTCAATTTTTTTATTTTTTATTTTTTTACATCATTTTAAAAATTACCTAACAACGCTCGGTCACCCAGGTTCTACTAATAATGTAATAATAATATAATTACCACACGATGGGTCAACTTACCTTAGTCGCCTTTCACGACACCTTGGCAAGAAATGAGGGTTGCCTATTCTGCTAAGCCAGATACCACACGGCTAATCATGTGATGCTATCTCAGACGAGTATATAAGTGACAAATCCAAATTAACAGAGCGTCTTCGGTTCAAACTCTCATCCCGTTTATAGGCGGGCATAAAATTTCTGTCGCCCTTACACCTCATTACCTGTTGCAGTTGTTACATTAATTGCACCGTATAAATACGTCTTGTTAATGTCTTCGATGAAGACGTTTTAAGTACCTTCCCACGATTGACGAGTTATAACGTGGATAGGTGATAAATGTTGTTCAACAATTTCATCTAACCACGGCTTTGAACTGGTTCCAAATATATATTTGGTTAAAAATCAAAAGAGGTATTTTTCATGTAAGCTGGTTGGTCTGTATTCGGCTTAGTAGAATAGACCACCCTTATTCCTTACCGAGGTGTCGTAAAAGGCGACTAAGGTAAGGCAACCCACCGTGTGATATCCGGCTGAGTAGAATAGACCACACTCATTTCTTACTGAGGTGTCGTAAATGGCTACTAAGGTAAGTTGATCCGCCATGTGGTATCCGGCTGAGTAGAATAGACCACCCTCATTTCTTAACGAGGTGTCGTAAAAGGCATCTAAGATAAGTCGACCCGCTGTGTGGTATCCATCCAGCTGAGTATAATAGACCACCCTCATTACTTATCGAGGTATCATAAAAAGTGACTGTGCAAGGAGCGCCGGGGGTGTCAGAGGGAGAACTTGCGGAGGCGGTGAGTCGCATGAAAGCGAAAAACACCGCCCCCGGTCCTGATGGCATTCCTGGACGCGCCTGGGCGTTTGCCCTGGGCCCACTGGAGTCACAGCTCAGGGCAACTTACAGTGCCTGCCTCGAGCAGGGACTGTTTCCCCGTAGGTGGAAAACGGGCAGACTAGTCCTGCTCAGGAAGGAGGGAAAACCGGCCGACACAACCTCCGCGTATCGGCCGAATGTTTTGCTGGACGAGGCGGGAAAGCTGCTTGAGCGTATCGTAGCTTCCCGCATTGTCCAGCACCTCCAGGAGGTAGGGCCTGATCTCAGTCGCCTCCAGTGCGGATTTCGCCGGGGTAAGTCCACCCTCGACTGTATCGAGGGTGTGAGAGTCCTGGCGGAGGAGGCGACAGCCGAGCGCAAGGTGGTGTTGGCAGTGTCATTGGATATTGCCAATGCATTCAATACCTTGCCTTGGAGCGTGATCAAGGAGGCCCTACGCTTCCACCGTATCCCCTTGTACCTGCAGCGCGTTGTCGGCGACTATTTGGCCGACCGCGTTGTCAGGTACCCGACGGCTGGGGGTAGGTGGAAGGAGCGGAGAATGTCGTACGGTGTTCCACAGGGGTCGGTCTTAGGCCCCCTCCTGTGGAACATCGGCTACGACTGGGTGCTGCGTGGACAAATGCTCCCGGGAGTTCGTCTGTTCTGTTACGCAGACGACACTCTCGTGACTGCCCGCGCGGGCACCCACTGGGAGGCCCGTCTACTGGCGACCGCGGCCACAGCTCACGTCGTGGCCCGGATTCGTCGGTTAGGTCTAGGGGTGGCCTTGGAGAAATCCGAGGCCATTTGTTTCCACAGGCCTCGGATGGCACCCCCAGTGGGCTCCCGGTTGATGGTGGGAGGGACGTCTGTCGGAATCTCAGGTACTTTACAGTACCTGGGATTAACTCTCGACAGCCGATGGACGTTTGAGGCCCACTTCCGGCGGCTCGCCCCAAGATTGAAGGCGACCGCCGGAGCCCTGAGCAGGCTCCTCTCGAATGTGGGGGGGCCGAATGCAGGCTGCCGGCGCCTTTACGCTGGAGTGGTCCGGTCAATGGCCCTGTACGGCGCTCCCGTATGGGCGGAGCGGCTGACTGCCAAATCCCTGCCCCTTTTGCGCGGGGCGCAGAAGATTTTGGCAGTCAGACTTGTGCGGGGCTACCGGACTATCTCCGGCGAGGCGGCCTGCGCCTTGGCCGGGTCCCCTCCATGGGATCTAGAGGCCAAGGTGCTTGCTCAGGCCTACCGCCGCAAAGTTGAAGCCCGTTCATCGGGGGAAAACTCTGCGGCGGTTGTAGTGGATTGGCGGCGTGAAGCTCAGCAGGAGCTCCTCCGCCAATGGGGGCGGCGGCTAGAATCGCCCAGTGCTGGATTCTGGACGATTTCAGCTATCCAGCCCATTCTCCAGGGCTGGGTCGCCAGGAGGCATGGGGTCCTCACCTTCCGCCTGACACAGGTGCTTTCCGGATATGGTTGCTTCGGGAGGTATCTGTGGCGGGTGGCCCGGTGCGAACCGACCGGTGAGTGCCACGAGTGCGGCGCCGAATTCGACACGGCGCTGCACATGCTCGCGGACTGTCCAGCTTGGGCGGTTCAGCAGGCGGAACTCGTGGCACAGGTGGGGCACGATCTCTCCCTGCCCACTGTGGTTCGTGCCATGGTGGACAGGGAGCGATCGTGGGCAGCGATGGCCTCCTTCTGCGAGGACGTTATCTCGCGGAAGGAGGCGGCGGGGCGGATCAGGGAAGTCGAGTCCTTGGATCCAATCCGCCGCAGGCGAGCGGGGCGCAGGCGACTCGCCGAAGTCCGTGGCATGCCGCCCTAACGGGGACCTCCGAGCGATCCGAACGGGGTTTTATCGGACGCTCGCTGGAGTTAGGTCCCCGAGGCGGTCGATGCATCTGGTGCTCCCGATGCATCGATTAGCCGAGGAAGGGGCCACTATTAGAGAGGCCCCGACCCAGAGCTGGCGCACTCTGGGGTTTAGAGTTGCTGCTGCCGGGGATGGGAGGCAATGTTTACATAGGTACCCTGTCCCCGCCACCAGCAGCGTGGAGCACTGTCAGGTTTTTAGTTGGTGAGAGTCCGACATACCCGCCGCTCGTCCCCGTCGGGCGGTGATGACCCATAATGGGTTTTCCTGACATAAAAAAAAAAAAAAAAAAAAATCATAAAAAGTGACTAAGGTAAGTAACCCCACCCTGTGGTATCCGGTCGAGTACAATATACCACCCTCTTTCCTATTGATGTCTTAAAGTAAGTTGACATCAGGCAGGCTGCCGGTCGTAAAATACGTAGCCAAATCATCTGACAACATGTTATAACATGTTGTGCCGATCCCACTCGGAGTGGGATAAGGGCAGGATGATGATGATTATTTAAATGAATTATACGCTATATCCTCCTGCCCATATCCCACTTCAAGTGGGGTCGGCACAACATGTATTAACCATGTTGTTTTATGACACACATTCTGAATTATTTCCAAGTCCCCAAAAGACACTAAGACTAACTTTTGAGATGTGGTGCCTTTGAGATGTGGTGCTGGCGTAAAATGTTGGGCGTATCTTGGACTGAGCACAGGACCAATGCATCGATACTCAAAGCTATAGGAGTAACCACCAGGCTCTCAACTACGTGTCTCCGCAGAGTCCTTGAATTTTTCGGACATATCGCTAGGAAGACTGGAGACAACCTGGAAAAGCTAATGATCACTGGTTCGGTAGAAGGAAAAAGAGCAAGAGGCCGCAGTCCAACTCGATGGTCCGACCAGATCACTCATTCACTCTCCATTCAAGTCCACGAAGCCTTAAAAGCAGCAAGTGATCGCAAAACCTGGCGATCAGTGATCCGTAAAAAGTGATCCGTGGTAAAGGTCACGACCCTCAGCACTGAGGAAAATGACGCAAGGAGGAAAAGACACTAAACTGTTTGTGTAGTGTAAATATAAAACACACACGACGCACAAACCGGCGATCCCCCAAATCTACGTTAATCCGGCGATCAAATGCTAATCTCTTAAGACGTGAGAGGAAACTTGATATTTTAATCAGTGGAGCAACTTCCAGACGCGATAAAATAATCTAATTAGAGGGAAAGAGGCATTAATGTATTAAAGAATTTTATGTTTTTATTAACAACATTCTAAATTCCATAAGTAAGTAAGTAACGGCCTGTTACTATCCCACTGCTGGGCATAGGCCTCTTCTCTCCGTTTTTGGAGAGAAGGATTGGAGCTGAGACCTACCACGCTGCTCCAATGCGGATTGGTAGGTTACACATATCCCCAGAATTCTCTAGAGATATGCAGGTTTCCTCACGATGTTTTCCTTCACCGAAAAGCGTGTGATAAATTGCAATTATCAATTAGACACATAAGTTTTACTAGAAAACTCATTGGTGCCTGCCCGGGGTTTGAACCCTAGACCTCTTCGAAAGAGGCGCACGGTGTTACCGCTGGGCTACCACATCTTCTAAATTCCATAGAGTAACCTATATATACTCTTATCCCGCCGTAAGTGGTGTCGGCACAATATGTTATAAACATGTTGTCACATGATTTGGCTACATATTTTTCGACCAGCCGCCTGACGTTAACTTACTTTAGTTGTATTTAACTACTCTAAGAAATAAGGGTGGTCTATTCCACTCAGCCAGATATCACACAGCGGGTCGATCTACCTTAGTTGCCTCTTATGACAACTCGGTAAGAAATGAGGGTGATCTATTGTTTTCAACCGGATACCACACGGAATTATCAGTTTACTATTCCTCTAGAATTAACAGCTATTTCTATAGACTATATATTATCTCAGAGTATAAATAATAAATGTGTCAAATTTCATCGATATTGGTTCAGCGGATTAGCCGTGAAAGAGTAACAAACATACATCCATACTCACAAACTTTCGCATTTATAATACCTAGTATTATTATTAGAATATGGTTTTTAAAATCGTTTCCGTCAAGTACACACGTTTCAATAAACAAGTTAAAATTGAGTGGGCACAAAACCCAGGAGGTCTTTAAATAATAAGTAACGACCGATATATGGGTAATATAAATTAAATTATATTTGTTACTGTTTTTAAACTTTACTAGCGACAATGTGGGTGTTTATGATTGTAAGATGTCGGCGATATAAATAAAATGAAGATTTATGAGATCAATATATATTTGCCGACATTTTTATCGATTCAAAAGCGATTACTTTTCTAGAAAAAGTTAACTTATTATTATTGGAATGGAATGAAATTTAGCATCACATATAGTTTCTAACATCGCGGACTATAGCAAAATAATATGTTCATTAGTTCTCCTTCCCCCTATCCCACTCTGAGTGGGGTCGGCACAACATGTTACAAACATGTTGTCCCATGATTTGGCTACGTATTTTAAGACCGGCCGCCGGACGTCAACTTACCTTAGTCATATTTTACGACTCCTCGGTAAGAAATGAGGGTGGTCTATTCTACTCAGCCGGATACCACACGGCGTATGTTCATTAGTTCTGTAATTTTTTTTTCAAAGATGAACTTCGGTTACGTCTTTGTCGGACTTAACTGCAGTACATTAAATAGATTTTATTTTAGCACAATATTGTATAGATTTAATAATTATGTTATGCAATCATCATTTTCCTGCCCTTATCCCACTCTAAGCGGAACAATTTTGTAATACATGATTTTTGAATAACTTTCACCCTTTAAATAATTTATAGAATTAGGCGTTACTTTGCGGAGATCCATAATACAAAAGTAATAATAAAATTATTTTGCTATAATCCGCGAATTATAGCAAAATCAAAGCAATTTCTTCGCGGATTATTGCAAAATAATTTTATTATTACTTTTGTTTCACCCTTTACTTAGCGCACGCAAAGAAGCTTCAAATTTTGCCGTTTGCGTAAAATTTTAATTGTTGCTCTTCTCCTATTCATCTAAGCGTGATGTTATATAGTCTATAGCCTTCCTCAATAAATAGACTATCTTACATTAAAATAATTTTTTGAATCGGTTCAGATTTATATAGTACTATAGATTGATCCTTTTACAAGTGGAGTCGGCACAACATGTTATAAACATGTTATCACATGATTTGGCAACGTATTTAACAACCGGCCGCCAGCCTGACATCAACTTACCTTAGTGGTATTTAACGACACCTCGGTACGAAAGAGGGAGGTCTATTTTACTTAACCGAATACCACACGATGGTCAACTTACCTTAGTCGCCTTTTACGACCCCTCGGTAAGAATTATGTAATGTTTGAACAATACGTTTTACTAGTACATATAAATTCAAATAAATATTATTATTTGCGATCTAAATTCTTTTACTTAGACATTTTCAAACAAGTCTCAAATATACTGGCTTTATGTGACGTCTAGACCACTGTCTAGACATGAGTAATACGAGACTGTAAATAGCTCTAAAACAGCAACGAAGTCAAAACAAAATTGGACATTATTCATTTATAGGCTATCACAGACAATGACCCTGTGAGGTTAAGAAAAAATTCAAAGTCATAGAAAAGGGGAGCCATAGACACTGGTGGAGCAATGTCAGGTTTTTAGTCGGTGAGAGTCCGACGATAAAAACCTGACGATAGTTTGTCTTTCTTGTCTGACATTTTAGCTTGGATGGACCTCTACTTTAGAATAATAAATCTATGGTGAAAATAGTGTGACTTTTTGAAGCGCTGAAAATTCACGACGAATTTTGAAAAAAAAACATTTAATTTAAGTAGTGGCCGGTTACCATCCTCTTCTCTCCGTTTATGGAGAGAAAGTTTTGGAGCTAAGACCTACCACGCTGCTCCAATATGGATTGGTAGAACACATATCTCCGGAATTCGTGTGATAAATTGCAATTATCAATTAAACACATAAGTTTTAACAGAAAAACTCATTGGTGTCTGCCCGGGTTTGAACCCGTGACCTCCTCGAAAGAGTCGCACGGTGTTACAGCTGGGCTACCAAAGCTTACATTCTAATTTAATTCCATTATATTATATAAAATTTCTCATTTTTACACTAATTTTGGAGCTTTCCCGTATTTTGTTCATCACTGACGTACACACACTTTTCCTCAAAATTACATAAAAGTAACCCGTACGAGCTGTATTAAAAAATCAATAAAAACTTCGTGTTTTTGTTGAAAAGCACTTATTTTTGTTAATATAACTAATGGTAAATATAAAGAAATAAAAAAATCTTATGAAAGCATCTCGCGTTAAACCAGAGAGAATTTTAATTAAGAATTTCACCCTCTTCCGCGCTATGAAAAGAGTATTTAATGTTGGATAAAATACACAATTTTTACTACGTAGCATGCGACGCAAACTGTCGATACTAAAGCAATTTAATATTGAAGATATAACACGCTGCAGTATTAATAAAAACTAAGAAAATGTGATTAAAAAGCGAGAGTGCTTTATACCACACAACTGAAGTGCAATTTCTTTAGCTGTATATATATATATATATATATAAGCTGTATATATAAGCTGTGGTAGCCCAGCGGTATCACCGTGCGCCTCTTTCGAGGAGGTCTAGGGTTCAAACCCCGGGCAGGCACCAATGAGTTTTCTAGTAAAACTTATGTGTCTAATTGATAATTGCAATTTATCACACGCTTTTCGGTGAAGGAAAACATCGTGAGGAAACCTGCGTATGTCCAGAGAATTCTGGGGATAAGTGTAACCTACCAATCCGCGTTGGAGCAGCGTGGTAGGTCTTAGCTCCAATCCTTCTCTCCAAAAAAAGCGGAGAGAAGGGGCCTATGCCCAGCAGTGGGATAGAACAGGCCGTTACTTACTTACTTATATGCATGTATTGATTATTATATTCTTCAATATTTATTTGAGTTAATCTTGTATGTATATATATTTTCGGAATCTCGGTAACGGCTCCAACGATTTTCCTTTCAGAAAGAGAAATTCAGCATTTAGGGGATTTTGGGGAAGAAAAATCGATCTAGCTAAGTTTTATGTAAAAAATAATGTGTTTTATCCCTGTTTTTGGGCATTAAAAAATACTAAAAGAATTTTTTCCATAAACTGTCAAGTCAGCGTAGCTTATTCGGGTAACGGGTAGTCTCTAGAAATGAAAATACCTAGGATCGAACACCTACCCAAATATTTTTTTATTTTTTTTGTTTATTTTTTTATTTTTTTATTACCGAGCAAGGCCCGGTCAACCTGGTACTATCTATAATATATATTTTACACCTGAGTGAGCGAGTCTAACTCAGTAACTTTTTAAAAGATATAATAAAAGAAAGAGCGGAACCTTTCTATACAATGCAAAAAAAGCCGAAATGCTTGTGATAGTTTTGTATTATTTAAACAATTACTTATGCAAAATCATAACAAGTTGTTTACTAAAGTGTTCATCAAGAGTCACTTCACATGTTAAAGTTAATTCGAAACCGGCTACACTCACGTCTTATTATATAGGGTGAACCTGACTAATTTAACCCCTACCGGAGCCCTTCATGAGCTCTTTATACAGCAAAATTAAATGCAGTATGTAAAATGTAATAAATCGATCTAGATAGATTCAAAAAATGTAGTTTTTGTTTTTAGGCATTTAAAAACTTTTGAACTTTTTCATTGAAACCAGAAAATCGTAACAGGCGGCAAAAAATTAAATTAAACCTACCGTTTCAAAGACTCACTTTATTTCAAAAAAATTCTTATTGTATGGCTGTAACAATATATAACAAACTGTCTGACAACGTCAAAAATATGACAGTTCTTAATTTTAAGAAAACTCTATTTCATTACTTATTAGATAAACTTTATTCTAACATCGATGAATTTCTGACAGATTGTAATTTATGACATGACATTTTTTTATATAACTAATCTGACTATTTTTAAATTTAAATTTATTTAATTTGACTTTCTTTTTTTATATAATGTAATTTGTTGTAATGTATTAATTTGATAATAATTTACTGTTTGCACGCCTGCAAGGCAGAATATGTAAGACACGCTATATTTTAAGAACTTTGTACTGATATTCCGCAAATAAAGAAAGAATACTAATAACTGTTTAAATTTAAATAGTGTCCAAAAGTTAATTACGCTGTCTTTCAAATTTATAGTAGGGAACGTGCATAGTTTATGGTTACAGAATGACCAAGTATATTATATTTTTGTGAACACCTGATGTTCCCTTGCACGAGTTTTCTCAAGGTGCAAGATAATTTTAAATCTTAATTTTAAAAGCCTCATTAAAAACCATTCCAGATGCCCTTTTGATACCGCGAGGGCATATATATGTTAATTTTATGAACTTAATTAAGAATTTTGATACGATGGCGAATTAATTAACAGCTCATGATTATAAGCCATTGGTTGGGGGCCTTTGATCGCATATATCACACTGCGGAGGCCGTTACCACCATGGAATTATGAATATGTTTTTTTTAACCATGAGGAAATCTGTCCCGGTAAATGTACTGTTCACATTTCTCACCTCATTGCCTAGTATCGCCCTACAGACAGACAGATGAAAATATTATTTTGCTATAATCCGCGATAAAAGATAATATATGTCCTATTAATATTATAAATGCGAAAGTTTGTGAGTATGGACGTATGTTTGTTACTCTTTCACGGCGAATCCACTGAAGCGATATCGATAAAATTTGGCATATTGGCTGTTCCGTAGAATTAGCACAAACTACTTTTCTTTTCATTTGCAATATAATATAATATAATATATAAAGCGTAGCTCCCTACGTTCAACAAGCGCCATCTAGCACGCAACACCAGTTGCCTCCGATCTCTCAAGAGGGAAGTGCTACCAGGCGGACGCGCACGCATTTTACATAAAGCAATATTCGATAATTCAGCACAAAGCTTAAAATCACTAAAAGCCTATGGAAATATACATATAAAAAAGGGGATCCCCGAGGAAGATAATTCTGGAATAATAAAGGTGAGTTACGCTTTATCTTCCTTCACTCATTATTCATTATTCAATTTCTCATACATAATCTTTTTTCTTCGAGCCGGATCATTTTTACCACGGTTTTTAAGTATTTTGTGCTAAAATCTATTTATATACAGTCCACATATTAATATTTATTCACTATCATCATTTTAAATCGTATTCAATAACTTTTCTTTGTTCTCAAGTTGTTAAAAGTTTGTTCAATCTACCTACACACTTGTCATATTTTTATAAATACGTATTAATGTTCGTAATAATTGTACGTACAGTGTTTACTTTTCGTATATTATTCAATTAAAACACGATTCGATATAAATATAACATATTATATTTATAAATTTCATTAACTTTTGCAAACGCGTCTCCGCCAGTGCAGTGTGCTAGGTTGAGACCACACGAATAATAAACTATTCTATTCACATACATACATTTTTACTACATTTTTATTCTTACACATATAACCAACTATTTACGCATATTCGTGTTAAATATTGGTTATTCTATTCGCGGTTTGTCTTTGTTTTTCGAACGAGACAAGTAGCATTTCCGTGCTATAATCCGTATTCCATACTTTACTTTGTTTTTTCGAACAGGGTAATAAACATAGCATTTTCGTGCTTACTTACGTTTTGTTTTTATTTTTCCGAACAAAGCAAGCAGTATTTTCGTACTGTAATACGTACTACACACATCTCACATTCATATTCACACATATTCATACATATTATTCGTACCTTTATTCTACTACATTTGTATTTTCGTACAAATAAAGAATTATTTACGCATTTTCGTGCTAAATATTATTACAATATCGTGTTCTCAGATCATTATTTTGTTTACTTTTGTTTTCTATTCTTATTCTTAAAATGGAGTTAGAACAATTAACGTTCGAAAGAGATATTGCCTTAAGTAAATTACAGCGTATGGCTGATTGTACTGAAAACGAATCAGAATTTCGTATTCGATCTAGGGACATAAATATTATTAAAAAACAGTTTTATACAGTTCAAGGTAAAATAGAAAAACTTTTGGCAAAAACAGAAGAATTTAATAAAGATGAGCAGTTAGCTATTCGAGATAAATTTGATTGCTTATACTATGTTGTTCAAGTTGCATTAGATAATTTAAAAACAACTATTAGAAGAAATAGCTCGGCTAGTGTGTCGCAAGCATTAGGTCATAATCAGCCGGCGACGACTTCGAGAATCAACTTACCTACAATTTCTTTACCTTTATTCAGCGGCAATGTTACCGAGTGGAATGCATTTTATGATTTATACAAATCTTTAGTTCATGATAATGAACAGTTAACCGATGTCGAGCGTTTTCGTTACTTGTTATTGTCGTTGCGTAACGAACCTTATAATCTCATTAAATCTTTTCCAATTACCGATTTAAATTATCAAAATGCTTTACAGCTTTTAACTAATCGATATGATAATAAGAGAATTATTGCAACCAAACACTTTGATAAAATTTTCGATGTTCAACCATTATGTGATAAAAACTTAGAACATGGTTTAAGAAATATTCTAAATATTTGTCACGAAAACTTAACCGCCCTGCGGTCGTTAGGTTTACCGGTGTCACGTTGGAGTTTTGTACTTTTAAACATTTTATTACGTAAAATTACTCCCAATATTCGAAGACGGTTCGAACTATCGTTAAAATCTTCCAGCGACATTCCCGATGTCAATGAATTATTAGATTTCCTTGACAAGGAACTATCCGCTTTAGAAGTGATGTCGTCCGCGTCGGAGCGGACGCAGCACGCGCTCGCTCGGCAGCCCGCCGCCGCAGCCCGCGCGCCAGCCGGCTCGGCCCGCGCGGCGCTTGCCGCTCGCGATGAATCATCGACTCGACAGAATGCAGCGGTGTCTCGCGCGCATTCTGACTTTAATAACTCGCAATTTAAAGCAAACTACAATACAATTTCTATGCGTCCCGCGCGTAAGGTTACCTTTCATAGTTCTACAAATAATAAACCTAAATATACATGTTGTTATTGTAATGAACATACACACTTATTAAACCGATGTGATTTATTTAATAAATTAAACATATCTCAGCGTAAAAGTTTCATATTAGAAAATAATATTTGTTCGAATTGTTTATTTATCGGGCATGAATTTAAAGCTTGTCAATCGCGATACAGTTGTCGTATCTGTTCTCAGCGTCATCATACTTCTATGCATGAAGATTCTTCTTCATTGGAAAATAAACCTTCTACGCATAACTTAGTTGCGGAAATACCTCAGTGCTCTGAAAATACGTATAACAATTCTACGGTTTTACTCACCACGGCGCTCTTGAATATTAATTCAACAAATTCGAATTCTCGTTGTTCTCAAAACATTATTCGCGCTTTAGTCGATCAAGGATCGCAAGCTACACTCATAACAGAGTCTTGTGTTCAGCGACTCGGTCTTCAACGATTCCATACATCTCTCAGCACCACGATCACCGGCGTAGGTGACAAGGATAATCAGCCTCGAGGCTACGTAACTTGCGTGGTCACTCCGTATAATAAGTCGGAACCTAAACTTTATATCGAAGCACTTATTTTACCGAAAATCACCAGTTACATTCCTACAATTCCTAGTTCTTTCGATAACATTTCTCATTTACAAAACCTACCGCTAGCAGATCCTGACCTGCGTTCTTCCCGACCTATTGAATTATTGTTAGGCTCGGACTACACCGATCGTATTCTTCTTCACAACAATATCAAGGGCCCATTAGGCACACCTGTTGCTATAAACAGTATTTTTGGATATTTACTAAACGGCAAAATAACTAATTTTCCTTCACAAGTTTGCGTCAACGTTAGTACCTATCAACTTGATCTACAACTACTGAAATTCTGGGAGCATGAGTCGATGCCTGAATCGAAATCCCTCACGCATGATGAAGTTCGTTGTGAATCCATTTTTGTTAATACTCATACTAGAGACCCAACCGGGAAATACATAGTTTCGCTTCCATTTAAGGAGTTTCCACCGATATTAGGTGACTCCTATGCAATCGCCTTTTCACGTCTTAAAAAACTTGAGACAAAGCTCTCGTGTAACTCTGTTTTACGAACAGAATATATTCAATGTCTTCAAGAATATTTAGACTTGGGACATATGGAGCTTGTTCAATTTCCTTCAAATTATAATACAACTCCATACTATATTCCACATCACGCCGTTGTTAAGAGTTCTTCTACTACAACGAAGGTCAGAGTAGTCTTTGACGCTTCTTGTAAAACCACTTCCGGTCATTCATTAAACGATAATTTATTAATTGGTCAAAAATTACAGCAAGATATAACTCAAGTTCTTTTAAAATATCGACTGCATAACATCGTTTTTACAGCAGACATTAAAATGATGTATCGATATATTGAAATTCGTACCGAAGATCGGGATTTTCAACGTATTCTTTGGAGATTTTCTCCTAACGATCCTGTGCAAGTTTACCGCTTGCGCACCGTTACTTTTGGTGTTTCCTCAGCACCTTTCCTAGCCTTACGAACGCTTCGCCAGCTGGCATTAGATGAGGAATCAACTTTTCCACTTGCATCGCAAGTATTATTAAATGATGTTTTCGTAGATGACATTGTGTCTGGAGCTGCTACTCTGGATGATGCTTTGACATTGCAGCGTGAGCTTACAGCTCTCTGCAAATCTGGTACATTTGAACTTCGCAAATGGACTTCTAACAATCATGAGTTCTTATCGGCTATCAGTAAAGATGATCGTAGTCATGACAACACACTTCTTCTTTCTGGTCTTGATAATGATACGTCAGTCAAGATTTTGGGACTTCAATGGAATCCAAAAACAGATACCTTTTCATATCACGTAGATACACCGTCTCATAAATGCACAAAACGAATAATGCTGTCTGAAATTTCAAAAATTTATGATCCGCTAGGTTTTCTTAGTCCGATAATATTACTTGTTAAACATTTGATTCAACTTCTTTGGAGTTCTGGTGTTGGGTGGGATGAAAAACCCCCTAAAACTATTTGTGACTTGTGGTCTTCATTTATTTCTGAACTTCCTCAGTTAAAAGATATTTCGCTACCGCGGCATGTACTCCCTTCTTACAAGGAAATACAGTTGCATGGCTTTTCTGATGCCTCAGAAAAGGCCTATGCTGGTTGTGTCTATTTGCGTGTAACAGATCAAACAGATCATATTCATTTATTTCTTATTATTGCTAAAACCAAAGTTTCTCCTTTGAAAAGAATTTCTCTGCCACGTCTAGAGCTATGCGGTGCTCTTCTATTATCTAAACTTATTGAAAAGGTTCTTCGTACCTACGATAAAATTATATCTATCGATAATGTCTATGCATGGAGCGATTCTTCAATCACACTCGCCTGGCTTCGATCTCCTTCTCACGAGTGGCGTACTTATGTAGCCAATCGGGTTACAGAAATAACCAGCCGTGTACCAGCATCACATTGGCGTCATGTTCGCTCAGCAGATAATCCTGCGGATTTAGCTTCTCGCGGTGTTTTACCTTCACAGCTAAATCAAGAGCAATGGTTCACTGGTCCATCGTGGCTTATAACTCCACAGCATGAGTGGCCTATTTCTAGTATAGATTCACGGACAAATGAGGAACGGCGAAAACATACTTTGTTTACACAAAGTCAAGAAGAACCTGTAGATTTACAATTCTTACAACGGTTTTCATCGTTACCACGTTTACTTCGCGTAATTTCATTAATGTTTCGGTTTTATCATAAATGTCGTAAAACAAAATCATATTCGTCAAATCAAGTTACTATTCATGAAACTAAATTCGTTCTTAATCGAATTATTATTCTCGTTCAAAATGAAAACTTTAATACAGATATTCTACGTATCAAGAATAATCAAAACTGTTCTATTCGTTTACAAAAACTTAAACCTTTTCTTGATCCCATTGGACTTGTCAGGGTCGGCGGGCGTATACAAAATGCTAAAATATCTTACGATGCTAAACATCAAATATTATTACCCAAAAAACATTTCTTTACAGATTTACTTATCGATTATTACCATAAAATTAATTTACATGTCGGACCACAGACATTACAATATATAATTTCTCAGATTTACTGGATTTTATCAGCCAGAGACGCTATCCGTATGCGTACACGTCGTTGCGTTCGTTGCTTTCGTACTCGACCGACCGCTTTTCAGCCAATCATGGGTCAGCTTCCAGCCGCAAGAGTTTCCGCTCTTCGGCCTTTTCTACATGTAGCTGTAGATTTTGCAGGACCTTTTTATTTAAAATCGAGTCCATTTCGTAAAGCGAAAGTTTATAAATCGTATGTGTCAGTCTTTGTGTGTATGTCCACTAAGGCAATACATTTGGAAGTTGTTCCTGATCTTTCGACCGATTCATTCCTTAACGCATTGCGCAGATTCATTTCTCGACGCGGTCTATGCTCGGATATCTATTCGGACTGCGGACGTAACTTTGTCGGATGTGATAGATATTTGAAGGAACTATACAGGTTTTTTCAAATCGATTCAAATCAACAATATATTCAAAATAAACTCACAGACCTTTCCATAACTTGGCATTTTCAGCCTCCGTATGCTAGTCATTTTGGCGGTATATTCGAAGCCGCTGTTAAAAGCATGAAGACTCATCTTTACAGAGTCATCGGTTCTCATACGTTAACACACGACGAGTTCAATACACTTTTAACACAGATTGAGGCAATACTCAATTCGAGACCTCTTTGTATTCAAAGTAATGATCCTACAGATCCATTACCACTAACACCTGCACATTTTCTCATTGGGGGACCATTGACTTCTTTGCCTGAAATAGACATCTCTTCATGTCAGAGCAACCGCCTTACTAGGTGGCAATTGTTACAACAGGCAGTTCAGCACTTTTGGAAACGCTGGAGTATTGAATACTTGCACCAGCAACAGCAGAGAAGTAAGTGGTTTCGGGACACAAAACACTCGCCTCTAACAGAGGGTTCTGTAGTGGTGATCATGGACAACATGCTACCACCACTGCAATGGCGTCTGGCTCGTGTGCACAAATTACACCCAGGTGCTGACGGTATAACTCGTGTTGTCACTGTGCGCATTGGCAACACGTACACCAAAAGACCTGTTGTAAAGGTCTGTCCCTTACCCACGGATTAAGTTTATTTATTTATTTTTATTATTCTATTTTTCTTTATTAATATTCTTACTTTATACATTTATCATTACTATAGTTTTATATTTGTATTATTTTCAAATCGTTAAAATAAGCCAGTTATTTTAAGGTCGGCGGCATGTTCCGTAGAATTAGCACAAACTACTTTTCTTTTCATTTGCAATATAATATAATATAATATATAAAGCGTAGCTCCCTACGTTCAACAAGCGCCATCTAGCACGCAACACCAGTTGCCTCCGATCTCTCAAGAGGGAAGTGCTACCAGGCGGACGCGCACGCATTTTACATAAAGCAATATTCGATAATTCAGCACAAAGCTTAAAATCACTAAAAGCCTATGGAAATATACATATAAAAAAGGGGATCCCCGAGGAAGATAATTCTGGAATAATAAAGGTGAGTTACGCTTTATCTTCCTTCACTCATTATTCATTATTCAATTTCTCATACATTGGCAAATATTCCTCATACCTTATACTTGCAGAATTTGTAAAAACTCATGCACTACCCCCACCAATAACACAACAATACACAAGAACTGCACACATTCACTACGGCATAGCAATTTTGTGATTTATTCGATCTTTGCGGTTTTGCGATAACTGATATTTGCTTTTATCGTGGATTATAGCAAAATAATATTTTCATTACTTTTTGTACTACGGATCTCCGCAAAGTAACGCCTCATTATATTAATTATTGTAGACAGACAGATTATTTAGTATATATAAGCAATATTTACAGTAATTTTAGTCTCGGTACAACTTATGCCTGTTAATAAAGGGTTGTTTCTTTAAACTTTAATGACTGTACATGAAAATAGTTTTTTTTTGTAATGTGCAAGTATCTAAAGAATAAAGCCCAAAATAATTCAGTTTTTTTTATGCAGATAGTTTATTCGGAAAAAGCTTACGTTAAGAGTTTCATCCCTCAGCTTACCTGTAACAAAGAATAATTAACACCATATATAAGATAAATTTAAGCATGTGGTATCCGGTTGAGTAGAATAGACCATCCTCCTTACCAAGGTGTCGTAAAATATGACTAAGTTGACGTCAGGCAGGCGGCAGCCAAATCATGTGAAAGCATGTTTATGACATGTTGTGCCGACCCCACTTAGAGTGGGATAAGGGCAGGAGGACCTATATAAGATAAATTTAAATATGATCAATATGATTAATGTGACAGGAATGAACAAAAAACACCGTGATTAATCTTTTGTAACATAATGTTAATTAAATAACAAAATAAAATAACTAATAGAAGGGTTTTCAATAAACTGATTATTCAAATTAATTAGAACAATAATACAAAAATATAAATCCATTTTTAATATTACGAAATGGACCATTCAATATGACCAAAATATTTCACCCGCAGATATTTTTATAAAGGACTCCGCAAATTGCAAGCTTTTTACACAGATCCCGATCCCAATAACACAAAAGTTTATTATTATCCAAAGGGATAAAGGTAGGCTGTAAAATACCCAATTTGTCAAAAGGGACATAAAAAATATAATTTGTACTATCTGGCGACATCAAAGGGCTTGTGACACACGGAGCGAAATTACAAACAATTATTATTTTGGTTGATATTTTTATCATGTAATAAATGATGTAATTCATTCAGCCTGTATTCCACTGGGAATAGTCTCCTGTCTGGTTTTGAAAAGATGGGTTGAGAGCTTTGACATACCACGCTGCCGCAATTTAGATTCGTATGTCACAATGTGTTATGTACGTTGTAGCTTCATTAATCATATTGATCCTTGAAGATTCAAAAGTGCTTGAAAAGTGCTTATTTGATAAAGATTATTTTCATTTGATTTGATTTGATTGATAAGTCTCCCACTATACATCGTAAACTATGACCTTATATGAGACGCTTTTAGAACGATGTTTTCAACCCTAGTACTATTGCACTTTACTCTTCGCGTTTTATTATTCGCACAATATCGACATTTCTGCCTTTGCTGTTAAGAACTCTTGATGCCATTGCATCTAATATTTAATCGTATTGACGCCATGGTGAACTATGTAAAATGATATAAATATTGGTTGATAATGTATGGAGAATTTATCAAAGTGGATGATGGAGTATTTATTTATTTATTTATTTATTTAATAAATATATTTATTTATTTATTTAATAAATAAATAAATAAATTATAAATAAGTAATTAATTTATACTTAACTGGAAAAATAAATAAATACTATTTATATTTATCTAAATATTATAAAAAGAAACAAGGTTTTACCGAGTACATAATAAGTAACCAAAAGATGAATATTAAAAATACATCGCACAATTAGAACTAAAGTGACCAAATTCAAAATACTAAAACTAAATTGCGTTAGATACATTATAATCCTTATTTTAATGCCATCTTTAATATCACGAACTATTAAAAAAAGCTAGTGATTTTTTGCTATCTTAGTTATGGGTCTCTTATACAATGCAGACGCTGCGCTACGCTTCATTCCAATTTAGCACAAAATGACTTTTTTTTAATTGGTTATTTTAACACTGAGCATGCGATATATTTAAAAAAAGGTTTTAATAAAATTTCATGTCCCTACTTTTAACCGTTCAGGAGTTCCCTCACCTGGAGCTAATACCTGGCAGCAGCATTAGTCATCATCGTCATGAGGGCGGGACAAGTATGTAAAATTTCAGCACAGTCGGACTCCGGGAATTGGGTCAAATTTAACTTGCAAGATTCCACCTTAACATACACGGCAAGTTGAAAAAAAGTTTTCAAAAATATTTATTTGAAAACATTATTTAAGGCGGAGTGTCTAAATTGCGAAAGTTAAAGTATTGCCCCAGTGTGAACGCGCCCACGGCTCACTGAGAGACGAAAGATGTCTATCGCCTCCCGCTGGGCGACACGGGCCAATAAAATCCGCCGATTTTGTTTTAATCGGTCCCGCCATAAATTTGGTATCGATTAAATTATCGATTTTGTAACCCACAACGCTATAGGACTCTAGTAAACTCCAATTATAGCCAACACTAGCTTTAACCCGTGGATCCGTACGCGAACCAATTTTTAAAAGCTTTCATTCAACTTACTTATGTGAAGGTGGAATCTCGCAAGTTAAATGTGACCCATTTCCCGATGACAATGCACGTTTATGATAAGCTGATGCTCCTACCAGGTTTTGCTCAAACAAGGAGTTCCCTTGTCCCTCAACGGTTAACAGTAGGGACATTGAATTTTGTTAAAAGCGTTTTTAAGAGCTTTTTTAACTTGACTTGTTAAATATTCAAACATAAAAAAATCACATCCACCTGTAACTAAATTCACGCATTCACTATGACAATCTCAACGATCGTTTCGCCCCGTTACCGAAGCATTATCAGCAGAAAGGCTTGCCAACGAAGTCTTTAAAACCTTTTCGATTTTGTGTGTATTGTTAATTTTTATGTAGTGTTGTTAATGGCGTTGTTTTGTGATACGTATAAGGTATGAGAACGGTTTCTGCTTCCTACACCTGGCATTTTTACATTTTTTAACGAAAGCGGATTATGCCAAAATAATTTTATCATAACTTTTGTTCAATGGAATTGCGCAAAGTAACCCCTACTTCTATAAATTATATAGAAAACTAACAAGAATTCGGTTTTCTTATATTTCTGTACACATAACAATTAAATATATATTTTCTTAAGGCAATTTGTAATATAATATTTACATAGAAAGGTATTAATTAAAAATAATATAATAATAATATATTACATAGTCAAACCGTTTCCAAAACTTGATATTAGATTAAACCTTAATTTCACGAATAAGCGAAAGCTATTCTTCATAGCCAAAATGAGAAATGTTTAAAAAAAATAGTTTCTTTATAATATAATTTATTTTTATAATTCTTTCGTAAAATATAAAAATTAAATTAAAAAACCTAATATTAATCTTGGAACCAAATGACGCTTTTTCACTTCTATGTGAAATAACCATTTCCTTAATAGTTTCATAAAGGTTGTAACACACATAGTATCATGAATATCGCGAATGTTGTAAAAATGTATATGTATTTAAGTAAAGAGTAGTCAAAATTTTATGTTAAACATTTACTAATCATTAATTATACAATATTTTTGTATCATAAACAATTTACTTTTTTGTATTAATATGATAAAAATAAAGACTTAATTTCAAAAGTTTTTAGATAAAAAAACAGCCTTCGCCGTTTTGCTTTGCTGAAAAAGTTTTGTGCTTTGTTATTTAATTTAATTGAGAGACGAAATGAAATACAATACGGCATCTGTGCGAAATATTGTTTTACCCCCAATAATTAATTCTAATTTAAATAGATATCAAATGCCAACAAAACTTTTTGGAGAATGCTTAGAAAAGACTAAACTTATAAATGTAAATGTATATGTAACAATATTATAAAACAAAGTCCCCAAAATCTGTCTGTCTCTATGTGATCGATTTTGTCAAAATCTACTGAATTGATTGTTGAGTTTGTGATAGTGAACGTGTGTAGTGCTTGTGTATTGTGGTGGCGGTGGTGGAGGTTTGTGCATGTGTTTTTACGAATCCTGCATTTATCAGGTATGACAACGGATTGTCCACTCTACGTTTAGCAATATATATATTTTCTATTTTACTTCATCGTGGATTATAGCAAAATAATTTTATTATTAATTTGTATTATGGATCCCCGCAAAGTAATGCCTAATTATATAAATGATATACACTAATTTCTTGTATATTTATATATGTATATTTGTATTTAAGTATGTATTTAAAAATTATATAAGCATATATTCACCAGTTGTCTGTCACCCATAACACAAGTATTAAGTTACTTCCTTTGGGGACGGACGACCGTGTCTGTAAGTGTCCCTTATATTTATTTATTTATTACTTTTGTATTATGAACTTCCGCAAAGTAACGCCTTATGCTGTAAATGATATACACTAATTTCCTAATTGAATTACTTATAATTGTATTTTTTTGTTTAAACATTTTCCAGTGTGTACCACACCTTAACCATCATGGTGGCACAAATAAATATATCGTTATGGAATTTTATATGGCGACTGACAGCATGGGTTCCATGCCATAGATCATGTGATATACATTATACATGAGATGCAGATTGTATTAATTGAAGTAATAAAATAAATTGCGTGGAAAACTTGACAAATCTAAACACCGTCAGGTTTTTAGAATTATCTTGTTTGTCTGAAGGTTTGTATGTGAAAGCCACTATATTTTACTAGCCCATTGCTGGTCCAAGGCTACCCTTAGATTTCTCTTCATAACCTACGATTACAAACGGTCAAGCGCGAATACGATCGTGTAGGGAACATATTTAGCTGTACTCGCTTATACTCTACTCTAGGATGGCAATCCTAGAATAGAATAGAATCTAGCAGACTGTAGGCATACAATCTTCTAAAACTCAGGAATTGTCGGTCTTTCGGACACTCATCAAAGGTAATTTCTGAATTATACGTATGACCGCATGTCATCATTAGCCTTTATCCTACTCTAAGTGGGGTTGGCACAACATGCTTCGTACATGTTGTCACATGATTTGGCTGCATATTTTACGACTGGCCGCCTGCCTGACGTTAACTTACCTTTATCGTATTTTACAACACCTCGGCAAGAAATGAGGGTGTTCTATTCTACTCAACCGGATACCACACGGCGGGTCAACTTACATTGGTCACCCTTTACAATACCTTGGTAAGAAATAAGGGTGGTCTAATCTACTCAATTGGATACCACACGGCCAGTAGGAATCAAAAATAAGTTAACATAGATAATAGATATAAAAATTTACAGAAGCTCCATACTATTAATAAACTATTAATTAAATTTAATATTAAGGAATTTAATTTACCTATTAATAAATATCCGAAAACTATAACTGACTACTTCATTTATTTTTCATTCCAGCTGCGTGATAACACGTTTATAATGACGTATGTAGTTCGTATATTAAGGAATATTGTTCTTTATTTCGTGATAAATAAGATCGGAAATAATTTTTAAATGAAAGGTACATATAAATTAAAAAAAGTTAAAGCGCATCTTATAGTGAATTCATTAAATCACCATGCAGTAGAAAGTTCGGCGAAATTTATGAATGTGAGGCCAAAGGGGACTTTGTATATTATAACGTTATGGTTTTAAACCTAAAATACTGGTTCTTTATGTTTACGTTATAGCTGATGTCGTTTATTATTTGTTGAAGAATAAAATGATTGATGTAAGTTCGTTGATAAGCTGTGGTAGCCCAGCGGTAACACAGTGCGCCTCTTTCGAGGAGGTCTAGGGTTCAAACCCCGGGCAGGCACCAATGAGTTTTCTAGTAATAACTTATGTGTCTAATTGATAATTGAAATTTATCACACGCTTTTCGGTGAAGGAAAACATCGTGAGGAAACCTGCATATCTCTAGAGAATTCTGGGGATATGTGTAACCTACCAATCCGCATTGGAGCATCGTGATAGGTCTTAGCTCCAATCCTTCTCTCCAAAAAAAAAAACGGAGAGAAGAGGCCTATGCCCAGCAGTGGGATAGTAACAGGCCGCTACTAATAAACATCGTTGAAGAAATTACATTTCAATTGGTTTCGTATCTATTTCGCATAATGCTACACTTCCACGAGCGATTAATGATAAAGTTTTCTTAAAATATCTTCCGTCATTTCTTACCGAGGTGTCGTAAAAGGCGACTGAGGTAAGTTGACTCACGGTGTTATTCCTGTTAAGTAGAATAGAACAACCCTCTTTCTTGCTGAGGTGTCGTAAAATACGACTAAGGTAAGTTGATGTCAGGCAGTTCAGTTTTTCAGTTTTCTAGCACATTCCCATTAAAAGTTTATAACATTTATAGCGATATTTAATACCTAGCCGTGTGGTATCCGGCTAAGTAAAATAGTACCACCCTCATTTCTTACCAAGGTGTCGTAAAAGGCGACTAAGGTAAGTTGACGTCAGGCGGGCGGCCGGTCGTAGAAACGCAGCAAAATCATGTTACAGCATGTTAATAACATGTTGTGCCGACCCCACTTAGAGTGGGTTAAGGACAGGAGGAGATATATATATATATATATATATATATATATATATGTTATATATATATATATATATATATATATATATATATATATATATATAGTGATATTTAATACCAGAAAAAAAATTAAGTATTTGGGTTTTTTATAACAGTATAGAGCCAATTTTGGCAGTCTCCTTTAACCGTGCTATTTTAATATATATTTCATGGTCATACTGGTTATTTACTAAAATTATCAAACTATGGTCTGATAGAAAGATTTCCAAATTGATCTCATTGTTGTGATGGAGATATTTGCAGGGTTAGAGAGTGACAGACAGAGAGGTGAACAGAACTGTTAATTCCAAGAAACAGTCCACGCGAACTAAGTTACGAGTAAAAGCTAGCATTATATTTACTTGAAATGTAGCAGTATTTTAAAATAACTCTTATTCACCTCACGTGCCAATGGAAAGTTCTTAAAACGACCTTTAGGTATTGTGCAGTTAATAATAGCAGCCCTGTATCGATTGAACTCTATTGTTGGACGATGAAAATAAAATAAACTTTGTTACGCCATTGTACGGCTTTTAATGTTAATTTTAACAGCAGTGGTCGCATAGACTACTTGTTTGTTGAAATAAGCACGCTGTTAATGTAAAAACAATAACAAATGAAAACATACGGTAGATGTAGACACTTATATAAAGGCTATGTATGTTACAAGGAGAAAAGGGAAACAAAAAAAAACACACACACACACACAGACGCACACTCTTTCTCAAAAGCTTTTATTTAACTTGCCCTGTATGTGTGTATGTGAAGGTGGAATCTTGCTAGTTAAATTTGACCCACTTCCCGGTGTCCTATTGAGCTGAAATTTTACATACTGATCCAATCCCGATAACAATGTTTATGATTGTTAACGCACACTATATACAATAACACGATATAATAGGAATACCACAATTCCCGTTCGAAGATGCACTCCTCTTGAATGACAAACAAAGACTGACTTCCACTGAAACGTTTTATCAATAGGAAGCCTCCACCGGAAAGAACAACAGCACAGTGTTGCCACCATTTCAATCAAAAAGGGCGCGAAACTCTTGTATAATGACTGTGTTGCTATAAAATACAAAGCGGAAGTCATTGGCGACAACATGATAAACATGACCTGATGCTGCTGCTAGGATTGGCTCCAGAGGGAACTCCTCAACGGTTAACAGTAGGGATATAACATTTTTTTAAACTTTCTATATTTTTTATTCGAATTTTAGTTTCATTTTTTCATTATTATTACCATTTCATTGTTTTTATGACTGTCAGGATCATATGTACAGTTTATACTATTACAGTGCAATCCTTGTAAAATGATGGAATCTTATGTATCAAATCAAATGAAATCAAAATAATCTTTATTTAAATAAGCTCTTTCAAGCACTCTTGAATTGTCAACAGTCAATATGATTAATAAAGCTACTGGTTCGGAATGTTGCTCTTACCGAGAAGAACCAGAAATAAACTCAGCGGTCAATCTTTTAAACATTTTCAATTTTACATTATTAAACCGCAGTCTTGTATGAAGCTGAAAGAATTTTCAAAATCCAGGCATTTTTATCATCGAAATAATTTTTCAATTTTGTAATATGCTTTACGTATAAGCCTATTTCTCACACTTCTATATCCAAATCTATACTTAATATAAAACAAAGTCTCCAAAAGCTCCAAAAGCTGTCTGTCTGTATGTGATGGATTTTCACAAAATCTATTCAACGGGATTTTATGCGGTGTTTACTAAAAGTCAGTGCAATTCTTTCAGGAGGTTTTTAATAATAGTAAATACCGTTTTATGTAAGTGATGTTAAAAAGGTCGCGCAGTTGTAAAAAAAAACTTGCCTGCTGGGAGCTTTACTCGCGTGCGCCGCGTTAACCAGCAGAGATACACTAAAGTTATATATTAGAAAATTATCTATATATATAAAAGAAAGTTGGTCTTGGTTACACTATTTATAACTCAAGAACGGATGAACAAATTCGGCTGAAAATTGGTGGAGAGGTTGCTTAGAACCAGGAGACGGAAATAGGATACTTTTTATCCCGTTCGACCGTATTTATTTTATCCCGTCAAGTCACTATAAAACGTCGTATAGCAAAAACGACTATGACATGGAAAAACAAAACATAAATGACAGCTAAACGTAATTTAGTCTTTGGATAAGTATGGTAAAAATATGACAATTATTAAAATAGTAGTAGCTATAAACGTTACTACATAGTATAAAACAAAGTCACTTTCTCTGTCCTGTCCTTATATCTCTATGTTTGCTTAAATCTTTAAAACTACGCAAAAGATTTTGATGCGGTTTTTTTAAGTATATAGAATTGAAGAGGAAGGTTTATATGTATAATAAAATTCAATATGGAGTAGCGAAATACTGTGATTATCACTGAGTGACATAGGCTACATGCTTTATACCCGTGCGAAGCTGGGGCGGGACTCCTAGTAGATTTATAAAAATACTACTAAAAGTGCGCGACAGCATATCTTTATCTCTTACGGTTAACTCGCTATAACTATTTTTATGTTAAAAAAAATTTTAATCGGGAAAAATTTTGTGATACAAATTACCACGCGGGCGAAGTCACTGGCATAGCTAGTATTATAAACTTGAGATAAATAAACAAATATATAAATCAAGGCTTTAAATTGTTTATTTAAATTTAAGTTTATTGCGCCGTCAAAACTTTATAATTTGTCCTATTTTTTGTTAATATTCTCTTAGGGACCTAAAAGTTTCAATATTTAAATGCTCTAACCCCCAACTCGCACACACACATTACCTTTTATCGGTGCTTAGAATAACTGTAAAAGTTTTGACGACCGAAAGTCATATTTGTTGGCTAATAAGTTTAGATGCTTTTTCTGCTACCTAAAAAAAGAGGGATTATTAACACAGAAATAAGCTAATAAGCAGAATAAGCTGTGGTAGTCCAGCGGTAACACCGTGCGCCTCTTTCAAGGAGGTCTAGGGTTCAAACCCCGGGCAGGCACCAATGAGTTTTCTAGTAAAAAACTTATGTGTCTAATTGATAATTGCAATTTATCACACGCTTTTCGGTGAAGGAAAACATCGTGAGGAAACCTGCATATCTCTAGAGAATTCTGGGGATATGTATAACCTACCAACCCGCATTGGAGCAGCGTGGTAGGTCTTAGCTCCAATCCTTCTCTCCAAAAAAAAAAAAAACGGAGAGAAGAGGCCTATGCCCAGCAGTGGGATAGTAACAGGCCGTTACTTACTTATTAACACAGATATTTTAGTTTCTTATAGAATTCTACGTTTTACTAGCCCAGCACCATTATTCTCCTGCCCTTATCCCCACTCTAAGTAGGGTCGGTACATTATAAACATGTTGTTACATGATTTGGCTAGTTATTTTACGACTGGCCACCTCCTTGACGTTATCTTATCACTTTACTTAACTTTAACTTACCGTTTAACTTGACCTTAGTCGCTATTTAGAAAACCTCAGTTAGAGACGAGGGTGGTCTATTCTACTCAGCCGAATACAACACGGCGGGTCAAATTACCTTAGTCGCCTTTTACGACACCTCGGTAAGAAATGACGTAGAATAGACCACCCTCATTTCTTACCAAGGTGTCGTAATAGGCGACTAAGGTAAGTGCAGTGTGGTATCTGGACGAGTAGAATAGGTCACCCTCATTTCTTACCGAGGTGTCGTAAAAGCCTACTAAAGTAAGTTATCAGGGAAGTGGCCGGTCGTAAAATAACTAGCCAAAACATGTAAGCACATGTTTAAAACATTTTGTGCTGATCCTACGTAGAGTGGGATAAGGGCAGAAGAATGATAAATGACGAAATGTTTGTACATTTTCTCGGTAGAAGCAATTTTCCGAACCAGAAGTGGATTCACGATTCAAACGAACTTGTTTACAAGTTTATTTGATTGAAGAATATTATGAATTTGAATTTGAATTGTACCATTTCGGCATGTTTGTTACAATTTCTGTACAACTTCGGACAAATATTTCCATAAAGTAATCGTCCTAAAAGTTTCGTCCGTCGCGTCCTTCCCCGTTAACCCTTCCCGTAATTGTTAAAGTTCTGACACACCGATCTCTGTTGACGGACGGACAAATTGCTTGATGTTTTTATTAATAAGATTAAAAATATTATATGTAATATACAACGTGAAAAACCATTGATAGTATAAAATAAATTAAAAAGCAGAAACAAAAAAGTTTGAAATAAAAGCGAAAAAAGTGAAAAGTAAAAGCGAAAGGAAAGCGAAAGGAAAGCAAAAAAAGCGGTTAGTGCTTTGCGACATCTTATTCCTACGATATAAAAAAAATTCAATTTATATTTAAATAATTTCGAAGTTATATACTTATTTGACTGTATTATCAACAATGAAAAATAAAAATAAAAACGAAAAAAAGTGAAAAAAGCGGTAGAGCATCTACCGCTTTGCGCCATCTTTTACCATATTTTTTTCACTTTTTGTATATAAATAATTTGTAAGTTATATACTAATATCATTGTATTGTCGACAGTTTCGAACGATCTACCTTTTATGATTACTTATGTAATTAAAAAGATTTGATTATTTTTCATTATATTATATTAATATGATAATTTGCTTTTAATTACTGTTAATGAATTAATTTAAATGCTACGTTTAAGGTTGTTATAAAAGATTTACTATTTATTAAATTTGAATCAACAAAATTAATTAAATATTTTAACGACTTTGAGATATCGAGAAATTCTGTAAATATGTTTATTTTTTTAATTAAACTAACATCGCATACTAAATTATGTTTATATATTGATTTAAATGCTGTGTTAAATCGATTAAAATGCGATGTTGAATCGATTTAAAATTCGATGTTACATGAATAATTATACTTGACAAGAGCAATTATTCAAATATTCGTTAATTATTTAAATTCTGGATTCGATAGTTTTTATCGCACTTCAATTTAATTTGCGCTTTTAAGCAATAGTAGTAGTAGCTTTTCTCTGTATTTTTTTGAAGATATAAAAAAGGGGGAATGGGTGACTCAGTAATTTTTTAAAAGATTATATAGATAAATACAATAAAAAAAGCGCCGGGTGACATATGGTGATCAATCCCAGGTTTTAAACTTTGTTGATCCGCGCGTTACCATTAGGCTATTACCTTGCATTTGATAGCTCAAATATCTATTGCTTTCTGTTCCTATTTTAGTAGTTTTTTAGTGCCCAAAAACGGGGATAAAACAATATTTATTGAAATAAAATCTAGCTAGATCGATTTTTCTATCCCAAAAGCCCCTACATGCCGAATTTTAGGAAACTAGAAAAAAAGTTGAAAATTAATGGCAGGTGTTTCTCAATCCGGGACTAGGGTCCCGGATTGAGAAACACCACCATGGAGTCAAAGTGCAAAAAAAATTTTATCCGTTTTAACACCCCGGTTGATTGCCTCTTCAGGTGACAAGAGGGCTGGCTCCTTTTTCGCACAAAGAATCAGCTTAGCGATTCAGCGCGGAAACGCTGCCAGCATTCTTGGGACCATTCCACGTGGGCATGATTTGTATAGTCCTAGCGTGTAAGAAATTTAAGATAGATATAACTTGTACATTTTTGCTGTAAAAAAAAAAAAAAATTAATTTATCCGGGGTATGTTCAAAAAATGTTAAAAAATACCGAACAGGATCACTTACCTAGGTAATACATTTAAAACGAGTAGAACTTATGAATTTATATATCAACAAGTTTTACCCATAGAGATGAACGAAATTTCTAGAACTTGTATATATGTACATCCATTTAACATTCCTATGGTTCGATATCGATAAAGTTAAAGCTTGAGATGTCATTCTAATGTATAGTTTAACCTACAAGCGATACGTTTAGGCAATAACGATCACCAAAATGTTAATTTAATACTACACAAGAAAGCACGTCGTAGTATTATACTGATAGTTTTAATAGACACTTTAAGTTAAACATCTATAAGTATTAATTCTGAATTAAAACATCAGCAGTACGTACTTCTTGAAGAACTGCTAGTATTTCTTCTTTATGTTGCTTTAGAACACACTTACACTTCCCTTTATAAGGTACTAGCTGTGCATTCGCCTTTGCCCGTGTGGTAATCAGTGTATTTAATTGAAATTTTGATCATGAAAGAAGTAATTGTGAATTAACCATATTCAAATTCAAATTCAAAATATTCTTTATTCAAATAAACTTGTAAACAAGTGCTTTTGAATCGTCAACTCTACTGCTGGTTCGGAAAGCTGTTCCTACCGAGAAGAGCCAGCAAGAAACTCGGCGGTTGCTCTTTAAAAAATATAATTCTTAATACTATTTACATTAGGTCGTTACTGTCTTGTACAGGTTCAAAGAGAGCTATATCCACACATTCTTATCTTCATAAGAAATAGACACATGCTGTCCGCGCATTTTTTGTAGTATATTTATAAATCTACAATTCTCTAGTGCATTACTTTACTATATCTCTGTTGTTATTTACGCAGTGCACGCGATTTTCTCAAAATCTCCGAGAAGGCGAATTTTTTACAACTGCGCGACCTTATCAAGACAATTTACATAAAACCTTAATGCGCGATTTACCTAAACCTTCTGGAAGAATTGCACTACATTTTAGTAAAAACCGTATAAAAATTTAAAAACACTATTTAAAATGGCTGATATAGAAAGCCTACTACTATTACCTACTATTGAAATTACTTAGATTATATGGATATGGCTATTTCTCGACCCTGTATAAGACTCTACAAGTAATCACTATATGTAACTAGTGATAAGAATTAAAAGAGCAACGCCGAGTTTCTTGCTGGCTCTTCTCGGTAGGAACAGCTTTCAAAACTAGCAGTAGGGTAGACGATTCAAAAGTTTACAAGTTTACTTGAATAAAGAATATTTTGAATTTGAATTGGAATTTAAAGAGAACTAAGAACATTTAGTGCTTCACAACACCATGCTTTGAGTTAATTTAGGTAGACAACACAATCAGCTCTCAAAATATACACAGCGTAATCTATGGAAACACATTTACCTTAATTAAGGTAATGTAAACAAATCGGCATTAAATATCAGCACATCAAAGGGAGAAGCATTAAAACTAGAACAAATAAGCATTACTCCATAATAGAAACCTAAATAAACATATTGTAGATGATTAATCCATCAATACCTCTATAATAAGCTGTGATGGCCTAGCGGTGCGACCGTGTGAATCTCTAGAGACGATCATGGGTTCAAACCCGGGCAGACACCAATGAGTTTTTCTATTAAAACTTATGTGTCTAATTGATAATTGCAATTTATCACACGCTTTTCGGTGAAGGAAAACATCGTGAGGAAACCTGCATATCTGTAGAGAATCCTAGGGATATGTGTAACCTACCAATCCGCATTGGAGCAGCGTGGTAGGTCTTAGCTCCAACCCTTCTCTCCAAAAATGGAGAGAGTAGGCCTATGCCCAGCAGTGGGATAGTAACAGGCCGTTACTTACTTACTTTACCTCTATAATAAGGTATTTCAAATCGTCAAATAGCATTAGCTGTTAATTTCATTAAACCGAGACGGGTTTCTCAAGCCATCATCATTCTCCTGCCTTCATCCCACTATAAGTGGAGTGGGCACGACATATAAACATGTTGTTACATGATTTAGCTAGGTACTTTACTGCCTCAACGTCAACTCTTAGTCGTATTTTTCGACACCTAAATAATAAAGAAGGTGTTCTATTCTACTCAGCCGGATACCACACGGCGGGTCAACTTACCTTAGTAGCCTTTGACGACACCTAGGTAAGAAATAAGGCTGGTCTATTCTACTCAGCCGGATATAGGATAATTACATTGAATAATCATCATCATCCTGCTATTATTCCACTCTAAGTGGGGTCGGCACAAAATGTTATAAACATGCTGTCACATGATTTGACTGCGTTTTTACGACCGGCCGCCTGCCTGACGTCAACTTACCTTTGTCGTATTTTACAACACCTTGGTAAGCTAGAGGGTTGTCTATTCTACCAAACCGGATACCACACGGTAAACTTACCTTAGTCGCCTTTTACGACACCTCGTTAAGTAATGAAGGTGGTCAAGTCTACTCAGCCGCATACCACACGGCGGGTCGACCCTTTTACAACACTTCGGTAAGAAATAAGGGTGGTCTATTCTACTCAGCCGGATATACGATAATAACATTGATTAACTTATTTATATTTTATCAAGGCTTGATCAAGAATCCATCGATATTCTGAAATATGATAATTTCAATCATGAAGTAGTTTTTAAATTGGCAAGTATTCGCAATCGATGATTTGAAATTCAAATGAGATTTAACAAATCAAAAGGTTTGAGTGATATAGTAGAAGACACGAAAGTGGAAAGGTATAAAATACCTTTCTACTTTCCGATTACGATTATATTTCTATTATTATTGCAGCAAATCCTACTAATATTATAAATACGAAAGTTTGCGAGTATGGATGTGATTCACCGTGAAAGAGTAAAAAACATTTTTTACTCTTTCACGGTGAATCCGCTGAACCAATATCGATTAAAATTGGCACAATTAGTCCTTATACACCGGAATAACATACAGGCTACTGAAATCCTGTTAGATATACAGGAATAGGATAACATTAAAAAGCGCCATCTAATATCGACCTATCACACGACAACAGACACGCGAACGAAGTCGCGGGTAGAAGCTAGTATTATAAATGCGAAAGTTTGTGAGTATGGATGTATGTTTGTTACTCTTTCACAGAGAATCCGCTGAACCAATATCGATGGAATTTGGCACAATAATTCCGTATACACCAGAATAACATATAGGCTATAGAAATGCTGTTAATTCTAGAGAAGTAGGATGTTACTAAAAAGCACCATCTATTGTCAACCTATCACGCGACAACATTTCACGCGAAGTCGCGGGTAAAACCTAGTCTTCAGTATAACTATGTTGCGTGCTCTTTTCTGATATAGATCCGATATATTTGCCGGATAGACAGTTTTTAGATGACTAAAAACTGACTATCTGGCAACTTGTCTCGAGAAATACTTGTCACAATTGTCTGTGTCAAGTACATAGTTTTGTTACAAGTAAGATATTTTTCAAACATGCAAACCAAAAACAACTTTTAAATCAAAATAATATTTATTCAAATAAGCTCTTTCAAGCACTTTTGAATCGTCAAGAATCAATATGATTAATGAAGCTACAACTGGTTCGGAATGTTGCTCTTACCGAGAAGAACCAGAAAGAAAATAGACGGTCAATCTTTTAAACATTTTCAATTTTACATTATCAAACCGCAGTTCTGTATGAAGCTGAAAGAATTTTCAAATCCAGGCTTTTTTATCATAATTTTTAATATGCTTTACGTATAAGTACAACTCTTATACTTAACTTAAACCTTTCTGTAGACTGGTCTAGTATGGTCGGTGGTCTAATATAGTTTACCTATTTAACAGTACTGCATAAATTGCAACTGATTGAGTTATATTTTACTACCTTTATATTAACTACTAGTATTGTCGCCAATGACTTCCGCTTTGTATTTTATGGAAACACAGTCATAAAATAAGAGTTTCGCGCCCTTTTTGATTAAAATGATGGCAGCACTGTGCCGTTGTTGTTTCCAGTGGAGTCTCCCTATTGATAAAACGTTTCAGTGCGGATGCGGACGGGCGAAAGGGCGAATACACCGGACATGACACACCTACCTGATCAGGACACTACCGAACGTGACACCACCGAAATTGACCCCGAGGTCTGGGAGCTACCATTCCCAGACCTCCCCACCGAACAAGACATCCATTAGGTCACCTAGGTGACCTGGACTTACGGCCCAAATACCGACACCTTTAGGTCACCTAGGTGATCTCGGCCTACGGCCGGAACACATACCGGGCTTAAGTGCCCGCGAGGAGATGCCCGGGTAAAGAGGAATTCCTCGAGGCCCGCACCCCGTTTACCCCCACCCGGGGAGTAAACGAGAAGACCCTGCTGCTACGTTTCAGTGTCATTCGGTCTTTGTTCGTCATTCAAGAGAAGTGTATCTCGCAGCCGGAATAGTGGTATTCTATTATATCGTGTTATTGTATATAGTGTGCGCTTACACTAGTATAACCAGATTAACCTTACAGTCAACTAAAAATTTAGAAGCACTTGTTTAGAGTCTGAAATATTATAGGCAACGCAATCAATATCACCAAGGTCGCAATGAGAATAACCTACCGTTTTTGCCAAATCACGCTCTTTGCTACCGAATTATTTATCGCGATCGCTTCCATTGCTTTTAATTCCTGAAAGTGGATTGCTACTTCATGAGAATGTTTTTTTATCGACTTTTTTTCGCTTAGTAAAAGATTTACTTAAAGAGACCCTTGGGTATTTGATGATTTATGAGAATTTTATAAAATCATTGCTGTTTAAAGTTGTGTCGTCAACAAAAAAATTAGATTTTGCTTAAATCTCGTGATCGACATCCGGTTATGGAGTGCTGAAGGTTTTTGCCCACTTGGAACCTTTTCTCCACAGTCCCCGTTAGAGATGAGAAAAATAATCGATTTTTATAATAATCGATTATTATAAAAAATCGATTATATCTTTTGATCAAAAATCGATTTTTTTAATCGATTATTTTATTCTTCCTCTTTCTCTTTTTCACTCTTTTATCTTTTTTTTAAAGATTACATATACATTGTCGGATGAAACCAATATAGCCAAAATACACATTTTAATAGAATTTCGCAAACAGCGCATCTGTTATTATTCATTGATAGTTGTCCAATTTAATTAGCTTGTATTCAAATTAATTATTAATATTAAAAAATATAACTTTCATTACTATTATTATCTTTTATCATTACTAATCCATTATTTTGAATAATTGATTTTGTTTTTAAAAATTAAAAAATCAATTATTTTTAAAGGGAAAAAAAATGATTTTTTCTTCTCCAAGTCACATTCCTAGTTCCCATATGTCGGAGACAAGATTATACCTCTGTACTAGACCACAGATAAGTTACATAATAGATGTACAAACACTGTATCTCTAATCCATACAGTTGGAGGCGCAGATAAATCAATCGTAAACAGATTATATTTAGCTAATAGTGATGAAACTGAAGAAATAAATTAATGCCTTCTTTTAAATAAAAATAACATAATTTTGCTTTAATTCGTGATTTATATCTTAGAACTTCATTACGTTATCACTACAAATAAAAAAAATGAAATTGATGACATTACATGACAGGTAATAGGAAATAAGTCATAATTAAATAATTAGTTTTCCGTCTTTATCATTTAATTCTAGACTAAATGCTAGTTATAAATATTTTTTTAATCATTGCTTTTATCTTAGATCCACTTCAATCTACGAATTAAGGTCACACGGGACTCTGTAATGCAATTTATACTTTTATCTGTTAGATTTGCTACTGTAAAGGCCTTCATTAGTAAGGGATCAAAGTTCAGTATTAGAAAATAGGTTTCATTTAGTTTAAAGATAAACACGTGCCGTATAAGTTAAATTATCAGTTTATTGCTAATGCATTTAGAAATACGTAATTATATTAAACCCCTCGTTTTGCCTTCTCCCTGAAATTATAAACATAGATATCATCATCATCATCTTGCCCTTATCCCACTCTAAGTGGCGTCGTTACAAACATGTTGTCACATGAGTTAGCTTCGTATTTTACGACCAGTTGCCTGCCTGACTTCAATTTACCTTAGTCGTCTTTTACGACACCTCGGTAAGGAAAAGGTAGGTCTATTTTCCTCAACCGAATACCACACGTTTGGTCAAATTACCTTAGGCGCCTTTTACGACACCTCGGTAAGAAATGAGGTAGGTCTATTCTACTCAACCGGATACCACACGGCGGTCCGACTTACCTTAGTCGCTGGTTACGACACCTCAGTAAGAAACGAGTGATATAATTCAATTCAACCGGATACCACACGGCGTAATGATTGACATATATTTTAGCATTAGCAAATAAAATGTCTTAAAAACTTCTGAATCAATTAGACAAATATTATTCTCAAATGATCGTTCTACTGCTGTACTTTAAATATAATTAAAAAATAACATAGAATAGAACGACTCAATATAAAGTAAGATAAGGAAATTTAAACTTTTACGCTCACTCTAACTTTCTTTAAGTTAACGCAACGTATACATTAACCCAAAACTTTGACGGAGCCCTTGATTAAAAGCCAGATCTTTTATATAAAACGTGACTTTTATGTATCGTGCAAAATTCGTGTAAATTTTTTGATAGTCCATCTTTTTCAATTTCAAAGACAATATCGCTCAGACTTTCCCTCTCCAGAAGATATATATGGTCTCTGAAATTGCTAAAAGCTGGTGGAAATGGGCAGGACATGTGGCTCGCATGGATAATACTAGGTGGACCAAATGTGTTCCGAAATGGAGCCCAAGTGCTAACAACAGATCACGTGGCCGTCCTCCCAAGAGATGGGCAGGCGACATCAAACGATATGCGGGTCGAGACTCCAAAAGAGTCCAATAAGTTGTAGAATTAGGGGGTAACTTTGTGGGGATCCATAATACAAAAGTATGACCGCTTTAAAGATATCATAAACTACCCAATAACCATAGTTTCGAAATTCTGCACACCTGTAACAAAAGCCTACTAACATTTTAGTGCAACTTAAGATTATTCAAAATAACAATGGCCCCCTCATTAACGATCAAATAAAAGTTGCTAGTTTAAATTTGTTACACATGTTTGGAGATAAAATAATTGGTGTGGGTTGAACCAATTAGTATATAACTATGATTGCGTGGGTCATCGTTAATTTTATTTTTTTAATTTCTTTTATTTTTTTCGGCTCGAACGATTTTCCTGAAATTCAGCATGCAGGAGGTTTTGGGGAGGAAAAAATCGATTTAGCTATTTAAAAAAAAATTATCATTTATCCCTGTCTTTGGACATTAAAAATTTACAGTGAATATTTTACGAATAGTGAACGCTATTTTTGCCGACACTTCCACTAACACTATTTTTTAAAATGTCAAGTCATCGTGGCTTATTCGGGAAACGGGTCACTAGAAATGAAAATACCTAGGCTCGAGCCCCACCACCCAATTATTTTTTATTTATTTTTTGTAGTTTTTTTTTATTTTATAAGAAATTACCGAGCAAGTCTCAGTTAACCGATACTAAAGTTTTAGTTAAACCTATACACCGCCGCCAAATGCTTTGTAATTCGATACGGAAAACGATACTTCCGCGATCCATTAATTATTGCAATAATTGGCCAGAGCAAACTCGGCGTGGGTCGCTAAGTGATTTTGTCGTGAAACTAATGGGGTACGGCTAACTTTCTTAGACTTGCTTGTCGTTCCTTGTTAATACTGATCAAAACTACTGTCACAGTCAAGTCTTATCTTTGTTATCAATGTAATACAATATTGAAGCGCCTAAACTATCATTTTTGTTACGTCTACCCTACTAATATAATAAATGCGAAAGTTTGTGAGTATAGGTGATTTTAGTCTTTTACGGCGAATCCGCTGATTCAATATCGATAAAATACGGCACACTTATTCCTTATACAACGGGGTAACATATAGGTTACAGAAATCCTGTTAATTCAACAGGAATAGGATGACATTGAGAAGCGCCATCTATTATAAATGGCTTGTTGTTCTTGTATTATCAAGCTATCACGCGACAACAGTCCACGCGAACGAAGTTGCGGATAAAATCTAATACTTATTATAACACAAAGTCCTTGGATTCAATCCGCGGGGCGCAGGCGACTCGCCGAAGTCCATCACATGCCGCCCTAAACGGGACCTCCGAGCGGTCCGAACGGGGTTTATCGGAAGGTCGCTGGAGTTAGGTCCCCGAGGCGTTCGATGCATCTGGTGCTCCCGATGCATCGTCCAGCGGAGGGAGGGGCCACTTTCAGAGAGGCCCCGACCCAGAGGCGCACTCTGGGCTACAGAGTTGCTGCTGGCGGGGATGGGGGCAATGTCTTCATAGGTACTCTATCCCCGCCACCATCAGCGTAGTGGAGCACACAGGTTATTTTAGTCGGTGCGAGTCCGACATAACCGTCGCCTGTCCCCGTCGGGCGGCGGTACCCAAAAGGGGTTTTTCCTGTTAAAAAAAAAGTCCCCAAAAGCTGCGTCTGTATGTCAACGATCTTCTCAAAATCTTCTTAACGGATTTTTGTACGGCTTTTACTCAAAGATTTCAATTCTTCCAAAAGGCCAAACTTAATAGTTTACCGTTTCCCGTAAATTATGTTTAAGATGTGGCGCGATTGTAAGAAATTCGCCTGCTGGAAGCTTTACGCGTGTGCCACGTAAACTAGCAAAGATAAACTACTAGAAAATGGTGGATCTACAAAAATACTACAAAAAAGTCCTTGAAAGCATGTCTCTATCTGTTATGGTTAACTCACAATAAATAATTTATAGAATTAGGCGTTACTTTGCGGAGATCCATAATACAAAAGTAATAATAAAATTATTTTGCTATAATCCGCGATGAAGTAAAATAGTAAATATATATAATGCTAAATGTAGAGTGGACAATCGGTTATCATACCTGATACATGCAGGAGTCGTAAAAAACACATGCACAAACCTCCACCACCGCCACCGTGATACACAAGCACTATATACGTTCACTATCACAAACTCAACAATCGTTTCGCCCCGCAACCGAAGCATCGTCAGGAGATAGACTCCACGACCAAAATCGCAAAGCGAAGCAATACCCAAATAAGTTTAGTTATATACTAATCGGTTCAACCCCACCCTTTATTTTATTTTGCCTGCAAACAAGTGTAACAAGCTTGAACTAGAAACATTTGTTTGCTCGTTAATGAGAGTGCCATTGTTATGTTTAATAATCTCAAGGTTTTCCAATAGGCTCAGCTTAAGTCCTTTATTTGAACACGTGTGCAATACTTCGAAACTATGGTCATTAGGAAGTCTATGACCGCTTTCTATCAAATGTTTGGCGAAATGTGAATTTTGTGGTTTATTATTCCTGAAAGCTGCCATATGTTCTTTAAAACGGGTTTCAAAATTACGACCAGTCTGACCCACATATGTATCATTGCATTCAGGACATTTTATTTTATAAACACCACACTTTTTCGCGCTTTCTAATTTGTCTTTATTATTGCAAAGAATCTTCTTTAAAGAGTTACTACTTTTAAAACCTAATTTTATATTTGATTTTGATTTAAATATAGTTGAAATTCGTTCTGACAATGCTCCAAAATAGGTCAGACTGGCTTTGTACTTATTATCTTTGTAATGTGGCACCGCGTACAAATGTTTTGTCAATTGCAATTTCTGTTTATTTTTTAATATATTATGTACTAATTGCTTATCATAGCCATTGGAATGCGCCATCTGGTTGATTATTTGAAGTTCTTTGTTAAAATTCTTCTCACAAAGGGGGACGGATAAGAGTCTATGTATATGACTGTGAAAGGCGGCAAGTTTGTGTTGCCATGGGTGAAAGGAAGAAGCAGGTATGATCGTATCCGTATAGGTTGGTTTGCGAAAGATCTCAAATGTATGTTTCGCAAACCAACCTATACGGATACGATCATACCTGCTTCTTCCTTTCACCCATGGCAACACAAACTTGCCGCCTTTCACAGTCATATACATAGACTCTTATCCGTCCCCCTTTGTGAGAAGAATTTTAACAAAGAACTTCAAATAATCAACCAGATGGCGCATTCCAATGGCTATGATAAGCAATTAGTACATAATATATTAAAAAATAAACAGAAATTGCAATTGACAAAACATTTGTACGCGGTGCCACATTACAAAGATAATAAGTACAAAGCCAGTCTGACCTATTTTGGAGCATTGTCAGAACGAATTTCAACTATATTTAAATCAAAATCAAATATAAAATTAGGTTTTAAAAGTAGTAACTCTTTAAAGAAGATTCTTTGCAATAATAAAGACAAATTAGAAAGCGCGAAAAAGTGTGGTGTTTATAAAATAAAATGTCCTGAATGCAATGATACATATGTGGGTCAGACTGGTCGTAATTTTGAAACCCGTTTTAAAGAACATATGGCAGCTTTCAGGAATAATAAACCACAAAATTCACATTTCGCCAAACATTTGATAGAAAGCGGTCATAGAGTTCCTAATGACCATAGTTTCGAAGTATTGCACACGTGTTCAAATAAAGGACTTAAGCTGAGCCTATTGGAAAACCTTGAGATTATTAAACATAACAATGGCACTCTCATTAACGAGCAAACAAATGTTTCTAGTTCAAGCTTGTTACACTTGTTTGCAGGCAAAATAAAATAAAGGGTGGGGTTGAACCGATTAGTATATAACTAAACTTATTTGGGTATTGCTTCGCTTTGCGATTTTGGTCGTGGAGTCTATCTCCTGACGATGCTTCGGTTGCGGGGCGAAACGATTGTTGAGTTTGTGATAGTGAACGTATATAGTGCTTGTGTATCACGGTGGCGGTGGTGGAGGTTTGTGCATGTGTTTTTTACGACTCCTGCATGTATCAGGTATGATAACCGATTGTCCACTCTACATTTAGCATTATATATATTTACTATTTTACTTCATCGCGGATTATAGCAAAATAATTTTATTATTACTTTTCACAATAAATACTTTTATGATCAAAATTTTTCAATTATACACACTAATTTTTACGCGGTTGAAGCCGCAGACTTGGCTAGTGAAATATAAATTACGAGTTATATCCCCCAAATTAAGCCTTGCGGTATCCGAGCTGAGATATAGACCACCTTCATTTCTTACCGAGGTGTCGTAAAAGGCGACTAAGGTAAGTCAACCCGCAATGTGGTATCCGGCTGAGTAGAATAGACCACTCTCTTTCTTATCGAGGTGTCGTAAAATACGAATTAGGTAAGTTGACGTCAGACAGACTGTAGATCGGGCGGATTGTAAAATATGTAACACGACACGTACGTCGGCACAACATGTTGATTACATGTTGTGCAGACCCCTCTTCGAGTATGAGATAACGGAAGAAGGATGAGGAACAAAAATTACCAAAAACATAAAAAATTACCAAAAATACAAAAAATTTGAGCAGTAAACAATTACCACTTATATCAATATGCCTAAGACAAACATTGACAATAAAACAACGGCAAAGCATCCAATAGTCATACTAAATTAATATTCATAATAGTACTGTCTTCTATACGCATAATTCAGTTTTCATCTCGAAATATCGAGCAATAATATTCCAGAAAGTACCAAAAGTTAATAAACCAAGTCGTATTCTCAGTCATCTGAAAGATTAACAAAAATGCCAACGGAAATGAATGTAAGTAATAACGAAAAAGATTTGATCATTGGTTGCGAAATTCTAAAAGTCTCAGGCATTTTTCAATTCGCAACATGGAAAATTTGTATCGTACAAATGAGCGAAGTTCCCACTTTAAAACGCACATTTCGCTTCTCGCTCTCAAACTTTCGCAATAAAATTTTGAGGTGCGGCCTTAGTGTCTGATTAAGTCACAAGCGACAAGCGATTAAAGAATAAAGACCTAAATAGAATCTTAGAGAATATTTAAGAATGGCTGTTTATTTATGTATAGTTATAATACACCCACGTATAACAAACTAGCTTTTAGCCGCAACTTCGTTTGCAATAATAGATGGCGGATGGAACAGGATTTCTATATGTTATCCAATAATAATTAATATTCAACAGCATAGTAAGCTTTCTGTATCAATGTTTAGTAAGTATAGTAATTATTAAATAAAGGGTGACCTAGCCTTGCTCGGTAATTTTTTTTAAAGATATAAAATATTAAAAATTAAAATTAAAAAAAAAATAGTTGGGGCTAGTAGGGCTCATTCAAAATAAATTTCAGCATTTTCCCAAAAAGACATTTTTTTTATAATGAAACCTAGCTAGATCAAATTTTCCCCCAAAACACTACATGCAGAATTTCACGAAAATCGTTGGAACCATTTCCCTTTTTGTTTTATTTGCGTACCAAAACTGCTTTACTATAAATTGTCTCACTTCGTAGATTAGCTGGCAGAGATCTCTGTCAAAGGGATAAGTTTATCTTTGTAACCTTTTCTATTAATAATATTTTGCTAACGTTTTCCATCAATAAATCTTCATAAAACAGTTTTACCAACTGCTGTTAATGCAATAAGCATTAACTATTGGACATAGATCCATACGGATTTTCTATTTTAAGTAGATAAAAATTAGAAAGAATAAAAATTGTAATATTTTGAGTGAGCCATAAATAAAAAATATAAGGGTGTTCATGTAATTCTTAAAGTGAGCTATAAGAAAAGAAATATGTGTTCATTCCGCTATAAAAAGCACCACTCACTTTGAACACGTTTCGCTAACATAGATCTGAGTTGCTGAGGGATGGTTGTTATTTGTTACAAACCAATACGTGTCTACAGAAGCTCGACGGACTGTAGCATTAACATGGGAAAATTAATTCTAATACGTTATTAACTTACATTTAGTACAAGGCCGCTCGTAGGGTATAACACGCCATTTTTATTTAATAAACAAGGTTAATTACAATGATTTATATACTTGTACATACTAAATATACCCGCGACTTCGTTCACGTTAAATTTAGTGTTAAAATACCCTTTATAATTTATATAATTAGGCGTTACTTTGCGGTGGTCCATAATACAAAATGTAATGAAAATATTATTTTGCTATAATACGCGATAAAAATTAATTAAATTACTAATTATTTTATCGCGAATTATATCATAATAATATTTACATTACTGTTAGTTAAAATACCCTCAATCGTGTACTTTGCATTAAAGATTAGATATGTAAAATATAGACGAAATTTTTTTAAATTTCCTTATGTTCCGCTTATAGTAAAAAAAATTATAAGAACCATCTTCTGGAAATAATGATCAGAACAAAAAAGCTTAGCGAATTTATATACATATATAATTTATAAGCGAAATTGTCACGACCAAACATGTAACAACCAAAATAGAATTTCATATACCTATAGATATTTTAAATCATGTGACCCAAAGAGTTTTAAATATGAATGTGGATGGACGTATGGCTAGGGGGAGGCCGAAAAAAAGATGAATGGATTGTGTGAAAAATGATATGCATGTTAAAGGAGTGGCACCAGAGTTGATGAATGATAGAGGAGAATGAAAGACATATTGTGCCAACTCCACTTAGAGTGGGATAGGGGTGAGAGAATGATGATGATAAGTTCTAATTTAACTTAATTTTATTTTAATAACACTTCTGCGGATAATCAGTTAAAACATAATAAACAGACAGACTTTCATATTTATCAACTTAGTATTATTATGTTTTACTATTTTTTTAAATTTAAACTATCGTGAGTAGTATTCATAGTTATTGTATAGAACCGGCTATACTCACGTCTTATTCTATCGGGTCAGCCCGACAAGTTTCGAACCCATTCGGGGCACTTATTCATGAGCTCTTTACACGACGTTATCGCGGCGGGAACTGCGTCCCGCAGCTCGCTGGGCTACTATTTCTCTGGCCTTACTTACGTACTTATTTCAATTAGCCATTATATTGTGTCAGGTATACCATTAACAACGTGAATAAAGTCAATATATAGCCGTCGCATGACTTTAGGCATCGTATAATTTTAATTTGCTATAAATACGTTCAAGGTTTGAGGTTAAATTTGAATGTGGGACGGTCTAATTAAAGCAGAAGAAACATACGATTGCGTGGGCTAAGTAAGGTAATAAGCCTTAAGGTTTAACTATGTAAATTGAATATGTTTAAAAGATTGACCGCCGAGTTTGTTTTTGGTTCTTCTCGGTAAGAGCAACATTCTGTACCAATGGGAGTTTTATCAAATTGATTCTTGATTATTAAATAATAATAAGCTGTGGTAGCCCAGCGGTAATACCGTCCGCCTCTTTCGAGGAGGTCTAGGGTTCAAACCCCGGGCAGGCACCAATGGGTTTTCTAGTAAAACTTATGTGTCTAATTGATAATTGCAATTTATCACATGCTTCTTGGTGAAGAGAAAACATCGTGAGGAAACCTGCATGTCTCTAGAGAATTCTGGGGATATGTGTAACCTACCAATCCGCATTGGAGCAACGTGGGTAGGTCTTTGCTCCAATCCTTCTCTCCAAAAACGGAAAGAAGAGGCCTATGCCCAGCAGTGGGATAGTAACAGGCCGTTACTTACTACTTTACTTACTATTAAAAAGTGCATTCAAAAGTGCAGAAGCTTATCTTTATAAGCTTTTGCACGCACGTTGACTTCATTTGTATAAAACAAATTCTTTCGAGAAAAATGAAAATGAGACAAAGCAAAACACATAAAAACAGATATACTTTATACTACTCTACTTATAATATTAGTATGACTAAAGTAGTAATAAAAATATTGAGCTGAAATCCGCAATAAATCGCAAATCTTTGCGATTTTGTCGTAGAGTCAATCACCTGTATTTTTTTTATTTATTTGTTTACAAAAAATGTAAGATATAGATATAATTTCCTTATGCTAATAATAAAATTATCTATCACAGAGTTATTCGGAAAAGGGTTTGTCAACACTTGTGCTAGGGAATACCTGTGTTACAAGTGCTGACACCTTCCCAATCATCACAAGTTACATTCTGATAAGGAGTTATTTCATAGTAATAATTAAAGTTAAGAGTTATAATTTAGGCACGAATAAAAAATACAAAAACAAAACAAGCAGACAAAATTTATCGCAATACCGTATATCAGCTTCGGTTGCGGGGCGAAACAGTTGTTGAGTTTGTTGTAGTAAAGGTGTGTAGTGCTTATGTATTGTGGTGGTGGTGGTGGAAGTTTTTTAATATATAAAAAAATTAAAAAACAAAATAGGGGTGGCGATATCTGGGGATTTATATCGGGTATTTCAACTTTTTTTAGTCCACCCGTTAGGTGCCAAGTCCACCCGTCCATAGGTCTATTACAACTTTACAAATGACAGCAAAGAAAGTCTTCTGTATTCTGTAAAAAGGGATAAAACGACATTTTTTTAAATAAAATCTAGCTATATCGATTCGCCCCTTCCTCCCAAACGTGTAGGGGATATGTTGAATTCCATGAAAATCGTTAGAGCCGTTTCCGTAATTCGGAAAATATAAATATAACATTAACTCATTTAAATATTAAAGATTTATCCGAATGGCACGACCGCGTGCCTTTCTTTTCAAATTCAATTCAAAATATTCTTTATTCAAATAAACTTGTAAACAAGTGCTTTTGAATCGTCAACTCTACTGCTGGTTCAGAAAGCTGTTCCTACCGAGAAGAGCCAGCAAGAAACTCGGCGGTTGCTCTTTTAAAAATATAATTCTTAATACTATTTACATTATGTCGTTACTGTCTTCTACAGGTTCAAAGAGAGCTATATCCACACATTCTTATCTTCTAAATAATCATCAAGAGTATAGTAGGCCTTCTGTATCAGCCTCTTTTTAACAGTGTTTTTAAACTGCTGTAATGGCAGTGCTGAAATTGATTGCGGAATTTTATTATAGAATCTTATACCAAAACCCACAAACGAGTTACGCACTTTTGCAAGACGCAAAGCAGGAACCGCAAGCTTATGTCGGTTCCTGCTTTGTCTATTGTATACATCACCTATCGTTTTATAATTCTTTATATTTTTATGTACATAAATTAAATTGCTTAAAATATACTGTGAAGCAAATGTAAGAATACCTGTTTCCTTAAACTTCTCTCGCAGGGAATCACGCGGTTTTAAATTATAAATGCCACGTATAGCTCTTTTTTGTAAAACAAAAATTTTTTCACTATCCGCGCATTTACCCCATAGCAATATTCCATAAGACATAATGCTATGGAAGTAGGCAAAATAAACAAGTTTTGCTGTTTCGACGTCTGTGAATTGTCTTATTTTTCGAACAGCGTAGGCCACTGAACTCAGTTTCCCTGCAAGAGTTGTTATGTGTGTGCTCCATTGGAGTTTTGTATCCAAGGATACTCCCAAAAATACAGTTGAATTTTCTGTTTTTAGTGGTACATTATTTAAAGAGAGTCTATTTGCTGTTTTTGCAGCATTAGGTAATGCAAATTCAATACATTTAGTTTTATTCGAGTTCAGTACCAAGTTATTTAGCCTGAACCAATGAGCTACTTGCGATAAACCCCTGTTTACTTCGTCAATATTATTGTCATTTCTATTTACTTTAAAAATTAATGATGTATCATCCGCAAACAGTACAATATCGCAAATATTATGAATGAAATATGGCAAATCATTTATATAAACTAAAAACAGAAACGGACCAAGGATTGATCCTTGAGGCACACCCATAACTAAGGCCGTTCCGGATGACTGCACATCATTAATGCACACTCTTTGAATCCGGCTGTGAAGATACGATGCAACGAGACGAAGTGCATTGTCTTTAATGCCATAATAGCCAAGCTTTAGCAATAAAATTTCGTGTTGAACGCAATCAAATGCTTTGGACAAGTCACAAAATACCCCTATGGCATTTTGTGAGTTCTCCCACGCATCGTAGACATGCTTCAACAACTTCACACCCGCATCCGTTGTAGACCGACCCTTAGTAAACCCATACTGCTCAGGATGAAGTAAATTATTTAAATTAAAATGCTGGAGCAGCTGCTTTAAAATGATTTTCTCAAAAATCTTGCTTAGAGTTGGCAAGACCGAAATGGGTCTATAGTTCTGAGGGTCGCTCTTATCACCGGACTTAAAAAGGGGGATCAATTTACTATGTTTCATTAAATTGGGAAATATCCCTGTGTCTACAGATTTGTTAAAGATCTTGGCCATAATCGGGGCGATAATATCAATAATATTATTAATTAATTTTAGAGTCAACTTTAGAGTCATGGGTACAATCCCCGGGCAGGCTATATACCTAATTGATATTTGCAATATATCACATGATTTCGGTGACAGCCGTGTGGTATCCGGCTGAATAGAATAGTACCACCCTCATTTCTTACCGAGGTGTCGTAAAAGGCGACTAAGGTAAGTCGACCCGCCGTGTGGTATCCGGCTGAGTAGAATAGACCACCCTCATTTCTTACCGAGGTGTCGTAAAAGGCGACTAAGGTAAGTTGACCCACCGTGTGGTATCCGGTTTAGTAGAATAGACCACCCTCTTTCTTACCGAGGTGTCGTAAAATACGACTGAGGTAAGTTGACGTCAGGCAGGCTGTCGGTCGTAAAAACGCACCCAAATCATGTGACAGCATGTTTATAACATGTTGTGCCGACCCCACTTAGAGTGGGATAAGGGCAGGAAAATGATGAAGATGATGATGATCACATGATTTCGGTGAAACATCGTGAGGAAACCTGCATATCTCTTGAGGATTCCTGCGTTATGTATAACCTACAAATCCACACTGGAGAAGCGTGGTAGGTCTATACTTCAACCCTTCTCTCTAAAAGGAGAAAGAAGCTATGCCCAGCAATAGTATATTAACAGGCCGTTACTATAAATATTTCGTCGCAAAACTTGTTAAAGGTATAATTAACTTTCCCCTGTATATCAAAGTGTGAATAATTAAGATGCCATCGATACAGTAAACGCATTTGACCCTCATTAGCACAAAAACGTACGTTTATTTACCCACCACTAACCTGTATACGGTCTATTACGTCGATCCAAACGGCCCCCACTTTCGGTCGCGGTTGGACATCAAAGGGTTGCGATGTACCGGCCAGGCTCAAAGGTGTACATACATAAAGAACAGATTGTTTTGTTTATGTTAAAAGTGTATTATCGGCTTGCGATACAAATCTTGAATATTTAAATGAGTTGTATGTAATAGTATCACCCTCATTTCTTACCGAGATGTCGTAAAAGGCGACTAAGGTAAGTTGACCCACCGTGTGGTATCCGGTTAATAGAATAGACCACCCTCTCTCTTACCGAGGTGTCGTAAAAGGCGACTAAGGTAAGTTGACCCACCATGTGGTATCCGGTTAAGTAGGATAGACCACCCTCTCACTTACCGAGGTGTCGTAAAAGGCGACTAAGGTAAGTTGACCCACTGTGTGGTATCCGATTAATAGAATAGACCACCCTCTCTCTTACCGAGGTGTCGTAAAAGGCGACTAAGGTAAGTTGACCCACCGTGTGGTATCCGGTTAAGAGAATAGACCACCCTCTCTCTTACCGAGGTGTCGTAAAAGGCGACTAAGGTAAGTTGACCCACCGTGTGGTATCCGGCTAAGAGAATAGACCACCCTTTCTCTTACCGAGGTATCGTAAAAGGCGACTAAGGTAAGTTGACCCACCGTGTGGTATCCGGTTAAGAGAATAGACCACCCTCTCTCTTACCGAGGTGTCGTAAAAGGCGACTAAGGTAAGTTGACCCACCGTGTGGTATCCGATTAAGAGAATAGACCACCCTCTCTCTTACCGAGGTGTCGTAAAATACGACTAGGTAAGTTGACGTCAGGCAGGCGGCCGGTCGTAAAAACACAGCTAAATCATGTGACAGAATGTTTATAACATGTTGTGCCGACCCCACCTAGAGTGGGATGGGCAGAGAGATGATGTTGATTTATTCTTGTATGTATGTACATATTTTCGGAATCTCGGAAACGACTCCAACAGTTTTCCTGAATTCATCATGGAGGTTTTGGGGTAGAAAAATCGATCCAGCTAGGTTTTATGTAAAAAAAAATTAGTTTTATCCCTGTTTTTGAGCATTAAAAAATATTAAAATTTATAGTGATTATAAAACACTGTTTTTCGCATAATGTGTCAATTATTAACATCTATATATCCTACTGCACGATTTATAGAATGACTAGCTTTTACCCGCGACTTCGTTTGCGTGGATTGTTGTCGTGTGATAGATAATAGATGGCGCTTTTCAATGTCATCCTATTCCTGTAGAATTAACAGTATTTCTATAGCCCATGTGTTGTTCCGATGTTTAAAGAATTTTCTCTTCTTCTTCTTTCTCAACCGGTGGACGTCCACTGCTGAACATAGGTCTCCTTAAGGGATCGATCGTTTAAGGAATAATTGTGCCAAATGTCATCGATATTGGTTCAGCGGATTCGCCGTGAAAGAGTAACAAACATACATCCATACTCACAAACTTTCGTATTTATAACATTAGTAAGATACTTACTACGTAGCGTTACTTTCCGGAATTCCATTGTAAAATAATAAAATAGTAACAATATAATGTCTGTAAAATTTTTGGAGATTCATTTAATCTACTAATCAGTACTCAAACAACAAAATGGCATGACTAATTATTAATAAAATGCTACATTCTCAGAAGTGACCAGTATGTACCGACAAAAATTGGTCCATAAATAATTCTAGAAAGATTAACTTGGTTGTCGTATATTCAACACTGTATGCATGGCCGAGGAAGCGACGTTAATACAGACATATTTATTTTTTAACACCCTCATTAGCAGCGGGTATAAACTTCAGCATGTTTGTCCACCGCCAATCCCCGCACGGTCGATTATGTCCGTCTGAACGGCCTTATTTAGGTCGTGGCTACACATCAAAGACCAGCAAACCAGCGATTAGATAAAATACCATCTTTATTTACTACCTTGAATTAGTTACGCTGACCTATCTCTTTCTCTCTTTCTCACACACAAGAGATAATGAGTGTTAAATACATTGACCACGACCTAATAAAAATGTTGTAATATCAGTTCTTGAAAATAGCCATCCTATGTTCTGTTCTCGGTCTGTCATCACTGACATATTTATTTTTGCCAATAAATCTGATATAGATATTTTAAGATAATACGCTGCTAAATTATTACGCCGTGTGGTATCCGGCTGAGAGAATAGAACCACCATCATGTCGTACCGAGATGTCGTAAAAGGCGACTAAGGTAAGTGTAGCCACCGTGAGGTATCCGGCTGAGTAGAATAGACCAACCTCATTTCTTACCGAGGTATCGTAAAAGGTTACTAAGGTAAGTTGACACATTGTGTGGTATCCGGTGTAGTAGAATAGACCACCCTCTTTCTTACAGAGGAGTCGTAAAATACGACTAAAGTAACTTGACGTCAGGCAGGCCGGTCGTAAAAATGCAGCCAAATCATTTGACAGCATGCTTATAACATGTTGTGCCGACCCACTTAGATAAGGATAATGGCAGGAGAATGATGATGAAGTTTACCTTTTTTATTTAACGTGCCATTTTTAATGTTATATATTACACATGGCTTGAAATATCCTTTACCTTTTCCTCGTTTAAACTGATTTCTCTCATCCGTACATCACGGCCATTTGACGTGTAGCCGCGGCCTAAAGTGGGGTCCTTTCAGACCCACGTAATCGACCGTGCGGCAATCGGCGGCGAATACATATGCGGATGTTTTTACTGGCTGCTAATGAAATGGGGAAGATGGGTGTTTAATACGTTAACCCAGCAATAAATAATTTTGCTACTATAATTATAAAATTAATAAATATAATCATAAATTTTTTAAAGGAAACTTAAACACTTTCATGCAATTATGGGCAACAGAATGTAAAAAGATGACAATGGGGCAATAGCTTTTTTTATTAACTATTACAGAAAAGTTGGTTAATTTTGTCAATCTAATTCAAATATGAAAGATTTTGTAAAGAGGTTATGAAGTTTTATGTTAAACTTCCAATTTTTGAAGTATGGCATATTTTTAGCATAATAAAAGTAAGTAACGGCCTATTACTATCCCACTGCTGAGAATAGGCCTCTTCTCTCCATTTTTGGAGAGAAGGATTGGAGCTAAGACCTACCACGCTGCTCCAATGCGGATTGGTAGGTTACACATACCTCCAGAATTCTCTAGAGATATGCAGGTTTCCTCACGATATTTTCCTTTACCGAAAAGCGTGTGATAAATTGCAATTATCAATTAGACACATAAGTTTTAAGAGAAAAACTCATTGATGTCTGCCCGGGTTTGAACCCGTGATCGTCTCTAGAGATTCACACGGTCGCACCGCTGGGCCATCACAGCTTTTAGCATAGGTAGGCAGTAATTATCACTCTACATTTAGCATTATATATATTTCCTATTTACTTTATCGTGTATTATAGCAATATGATTTTATTATTACTTTTTTGTATTATGGATCTCCGCAAAGTAACGCCTAATTCTATAAATTATCCTCTGGAATCTCTTTGTGGTTCACCTAATAAAGGAGAATAGAAACATTATTGGATCCCAATTATCTATCAACACGAAACATGTTAAAATCACCACAATCCACAATACTAAAACTGATCTATAAACGAAACTCACCCGAACATAACATAACTCCGGTATAAGTAATTAAAGTTAGTGAACTTGGAGTTTTGTATCAGCGCCCGAGGCCTTACATTTCTGACTGCCCGTGTTTTTGGGTAGCCGATACTTCGAGCTATGGTATATTGGATGTTACGGTTAGTTCGGTCTAGTTAGGATCAGGCTTGCGGGTGTTTTCTCAAAAGTTTTCCGTCGAAACATAATTAACTTTCTTTACAAAAAAAAACATCCATTCTGCTGCCCCATCCCATCTGCTTATCCCACTCTAAGTGGGTTTTTTTTCAGACACTAACTAATGCTGTTAGCCCTGAAAGCTTTTACAGCATTACCGAGAGAGTGATCATAGCATCGCCGCAGTGAAAAACTGGGAAAGCGAGTCTCGAGCGAGACTCGCAGCATCCTGGGAGCGTCGCCTTAAGGATGCCTACTGTGATGCCGGACCTCGGCTTTAGACGACGCACTGTTAAGGACTGTATCGGACTTGGCACTCTAAGTGGGGTTGGCACAATATGTTATTAACACGTCAGATGATTTGGCGAGGTATTTTACGACCCGCCGCTTGCACGACATCATCTTACCTTAGTCGCCTTTTACGACACATCGGTAAGAAAGAGGGTGGTCTATTCTACTCAGCTGGATACCATAAGGCGGGTGATCTTACCTTAGTCGCCTTTCACGACTCCCGAGGTGAGAAAGGAAGATGGTCTATTCTACTCAATCGCATACCATACGGCGAGTTAACTTACCTTAGTCGCCTTCTACGACACCTTGGTAAGAAATGAGGTTGGTCTATTCTACTCAGCTGGATACCACTTTTAGCAAAAACCTTACGGAAATTAGTTCAGTGGATTCTGAGAAAATCATTTTTTGAACAGCGTTTGGAGACTTTATTTTATAATATGTGTGGATATATCCTATCCTGGTCTCCGCCGTGTGGTATCCAGCTGGGTAGAAAATACCACCCTCATTTCTTACCGAGAAGTTGTAAAAGGCGACTAAGGTAAGTTATAACATGTTATGCCGACTGTATTTAAAGTGAGATAAGGGCAGGAAAATGATGATATTCTAATCAGGTCTATTTTAGTGTAAATTAATGTATTTATACTAATATACAACGCTGAAGAGTTTGAAGAAGAAGAAGAAGAATACTCTTTATTGTACACACAGAACAGAAAAAAAATATTTTTTTTGTTGTTTGTTTGAACGCGCTAATCTCAGGAACTACTTGAAAAATCCTTTCAGTGTATGATAGTACATTTATTGAGGAAGGCTATAGGCTATATAACATCACGCTAAGACGAATAAGAGAGGAACAGCAATAAAAAATATTACGTAAATGGCAAAATTTAAAGCTTTTCTTGCATGCGCTGAGTCATCTGTAATAGTTATTCAAAAATCATGTATTATAAAATTGTTCCCCTCTAAAAGTTCTAAGTAAAAGTCCACGACAGTATATGTCTAGCTTTAAAGGTTAACTCACTTTAACCATTTTTATAGTTATCAAAAAACTATATTACGGTTTTAATCTTTCCACGCGGGCGGAGCAGCTAGCGATTACTAGTATTTACTAAAAATTCTTAATTTATGATTTTATTTGTTGTATAATGTTTTTAACAACTTTTCTGCATAGTTTCCGCGCAGTTTTAAGTTTCTTATTATGATTCTACTAGTTTGAGAAGATGCAAAATTCGGGTAATATTTTATGGAATAATGCAAAGAAATCTGTCAGTGGCAAAACTTGGAAACTTCAAGCGAAGAATAGAAGTACCGCCTGATTGTCGGTGAGTCACTGGGAATTTCCGTCTGAAAGTTTTCCAATAAAAACTCCTGTGGCATGAAGATGGTTCAATATTTGATATCATTTTTGATGTATTTTCGATTAAATTATCGATACTAAAAATTAAAAGCGCGAGACTGTTTGTCGTTTTGTCATGTCCAAAAGCATGAATTAATAAAATAGATTTTATATTTGAGATAGATTGAATCTCTAAAAATTGATTTGGTAGCAAAATGATTTAAATCAAATCAAAATAATCTTTATTCAAATAACCTCTTACAAGCACTTTTGAAGCGTCAAGGATCAATATGATTAATGAAGCTACAACTGGTTCGGAATGTTGCTCTTACCGAGAAGAACCAGAAAGAAACTCGGCAGTCAATCTTTTAAACATTTTCAAATTTACATAATGAAACCGCAGTCCTGTATAGAAGCAGGCGTTACTTTGCGGAACTCCATAGTACAGAAGTTATAATAAAATTACTTTGCTGTAATCCGCGTTTGTTAAGAGAATACATGCAATGCTAAATGTATGAAGCAGGCAACAATCACATACATACATGCAGGACAAGTCACCACACGTATCACAAGACGCCGCCAACACCAACACTCCATACAAGCACTACACACACTCACTACGTAATATAGTATTTTGATAACCATAGAAATGGTTAAAGTGAGTTAACCTTAAAAGCTAGACATATGCTGTCGCGGACTTTTATTTAGAACTTTAGGTGAGAACATTTTTGTCATAAATAATTGCGCAGGCAAGCTTTAAATTTTGCCGTTTACGCAATATTATTTATTGCTGCCCCTCTCTTATATATTAGCGTGATGTTATATAGTCTATAGTCTTCCTCGATAAATGGACTATCTTACACTGAAAGAATTTTTCTAATCGGTCCAGTAGTTCCTGAGATAAGCGCGTTCAAACAATCAAATAAACAAACTCTTCAGCTTTATATATTAGTATAATTAAGTAAATTTTGATTAAGATAGATTAAAGCAAGCACCAATGAGTTTTTCTGTTAAAAATTTATGTGTCAATGTGCAATTTATCACACGCTTTTCGGTGAAGGAAAACATCGTGAGGAAACCTGCATATCTCAAGAGAATCCTAGGGATAAGTGTACCCTACAAACCGCATTGGAGCAACGTGGTAGGTCTAAGCTCCAATCCTTCTCTCCAAAAGCGGAGAGAGGAGGCCTAAGCAAGTTTTGACAAGGCACAACGCCTATCTGGCAACTAGTTAAAATGGTCAACGTCAGATAGTATAATGTGCAAGGCTACCGTCAGTAAGGCGTAACATAAAGGGTAACGAATAACGATTCAGCGTTGGATCATCACGAACGCCATTATCGGAGTTTTTATTGGAAAAGTTTTCTACGCAAATTCCCGTTGACTGAGTTACAATCGTGCGGAACTTTCTTTAAGAAAGTATTGCCAAAAATATGAGACAAAGAAATAATTTACTCCAGAATGTCGACTGGCTCGTTGGTGCAGTGGGTAGTGCCTTCAGCTCCGCGAGTCGCGGGTTCGATTCCCGCCGAGGGCCAACATATTCTTTAAATAAATTTGTTGGTCTTTGAGCCTAGGTATATATTTGTATTTAATTATGTATTTAAAAATATATAAGTATATATTTACCAGTTGTCTGTCTACCATACCAAAGTATTACGTTACTTACTTTGGGGACGGACGACCGTGTGTGTAAGTGTCCCATATATAAAAAAATGTATGTTTTCATTTACTAACTAGCTGTGCCTGCTGATTCGCCTTGGAATTTTGAATATAAATGTAATTATTATGAGTTAACCATAAGAGATAGAGACATGCTATTGATACCAAACCATAATGATACCAAACAATTGCATACAAAATCGCAAAGCGTTTGTCGTGCAGTGCTTGTGTATTGTTGTGTTATCGGTGTCGGGTAGTGCATGAGTTCTTACAAATTCTGCATGTATCAGGTATGAGAACGAAAAGTATACTCTACATTTAGCACTACATATATTTTCTTTTATCGCGGATTGTAGCAAAATAATATTCTCATGTTAACGCACACACTATATACAATAACACGATATAATAGGAATACCACAATTCCCGTTCCGAGATGCACTTCCCTTGAAGGACGAATAAAGACTGAACGCCACTGCAACGTTTTATCAATAGGAAGACTCCACCGGAAACAACACGACACAGCGTTGCCAACAATATCATGTCAAAAGGGCGCGAAACTCTTGTTTTGTGACAGTGTTGCTATAAATTACAAAACGAAAGTCATTGGCGACAACACTCATTAGTTTTGTATTATGGACCTCCGCAAAGTAACGCCTAATTCTATAAATTATGTGATTAACGGGCTATTACAATACTATCGACTCTCAATTTATTCAATAAAAACAACCCTTCAATTTGCCGTAACTCACTCCTTTATCTCACATACAAATCCCCTTTCACTATTACATCCCTTCATAAAACACGATCAAGGACTGAAAGAGTACATTCTTCAAGAAACCCTTACTGCAATATCAGAATTACGACTGATGTTAATCAATTTTGAGCCATAGTAACATTGTAGTAAAGTTCAAATTTAATTATCTAACATCTTATATATACAAAGGGTGGCGAATTAAGGATTCCTTAAGCCCCTATTTAAGAAAGTACTATCAAGAGGCGATTGATTTTCACTTGCCACCGTTTTATTGCATACCCACGTTTTCGAGTAGGTTTACTTAGTAAAGGTTACAGAGCAAAGTATAACGTACCCAAAATTAAACTCTAATCCTCAAGAAATAAGGTATATTGTGCAGTAATAAGTGACGCTGCCGATATATTTGACAAGTCAGCAAAACAAAATAAAATTGCTGATGTGCTCTAAATTGAAGTGATCTTACTGATGAGCCGTGAAGTTTTGTAACGTTTGAACTTTTGAAGCTGAAAATTTTCAGCCGCCAACACAACCATTACGATTTTGTTCGTGGAGCCTAGCCTCCTGATGATGCTTTGGTTTCGGGGCGAAACGATCCTAGAGGTTGTAGTAGTGAGTGTGTGTTATGCTTGTGTGGGCGGCGTCTTGCATGTATGTATGTGATTGTTGTCAACTTCATACACTTAGCATTGTATAAGTAACGGCCAGTTACTATCCCACTGCTGGGCATAGGCCTCCTCTCTCCATTTTTGGAGAGAAGGGTTGGAGCTAAGACCTACCACGCTGTTCCAATGCGGATTGTTAGGTTACACATATCCCTAGGATTCTCTAGAGATATGCAGGTTTCCTCACGATGTTTTCCTTCACCGAAAAGCGTGTGATAAATTGCATTTATCAATTAGACACATAAGTTTTAATAGAAAAACTCATTGGTGTCTGCCCGGGTTTGAACCCATGATCGTCTCTAGAGATTCACACGGTCGCACCGCTAGGCCATCACAGCTTTGCATTGCATATATTCTCTTAACAAACGCGGATTACAGCAAAATAATTTTATTGTAACTTCTTTACTATGGAGTTCCGCAAAGTAACGCCTGCTTCTATAAATCATCGTCATATTGTTAATGTAAAATTTTATTTGCCTTACGTAGAACCGATCAAAATATTACCAAGAAGCTTAAAGATGGGAATATAATTAAGTAAAGCAAATTGCCATGAAAGTAGGTCAACGAAAATTACTTAGTCGTAGCTGAAACACTATAATTAAGAACTTTGTCAACTAGTTTAGACAATGTCAACGTCTTAGTAAATATATGGAAAGCAATTTCTTCACGGAAATTAAATGTCAATGATTACATACCGAAAATCGTTGATAAAATTCTTCAAACAGAGTTACTAAAGCTTTTAAATTCACGCGATACAGTATTATTGTACTAAAGCTCTAGAAAGTCATGGAATCAAACCCCATCTAGAAACCAATGAGTTTTTCTATATAAAGTAATGTTTCTAATTGATAATTGCTCAATTATCAATTATCAATCCGCCGTGTGGTATCCGGTTTAGTAGAATAGACCACCCTCTTTCTTACCGAGGTGTCGTAAAAGGCGACTGAGGTAAGTCGACCCGCCGTGTGGTATCCGGCTGAACAAAAAGTACCACCCTCATTTCTTACCAAAGTGTCGTAACACATATTATATACGTTACGTATTATAAAACAAAGTCCTCAAAAGCTGTCTGTCTGTATGTGACCGATTTTCTTAAAATCTACTGAACGGATTTTTTTACAGTTCTAACTAAACGATAGTGCGATTCTTCGCGGAAAAATATTTGTACACTGATTTCCACGGAGGTAATACCGCGGGCACAACTAGTTAAGAATAATTTTCCACTTTTTAGTTCAATATGTTCTAAAAAAGCGTTATATTTTCAAACAATATTTATAATTTCATTGAATAGCCTCATTTCTGACGGAGGTGTCGTAAAAGGTGACTAAGATAAGTAGACCTACCATGTGGTATCCGTTTGAGTAGAATAGACCACCCTCTTTCTTACCGAGGTGTCATAAAATACGACGAAGGTCAGTTGACGTCGGGCAGGCGGCCGGTAGTAAAATACTTAGCCAAATCATTGACAACATGTTTATAACATGTGCCGACCCACTTAAGAGTGGGATGAGGATGAGGATTTATAATCATTGATTTTATTTATTTACATACATAGTTTATTTTAGAGTCTGTTTATATAATTTGGCCACCACGATACAGGTGTTCCTAGTGTGGTGGCCGCCAGATACATCGAATAACTCAATAATGTAATATTATTAATAATTAACAAAAAATGTATTATTTAAACTAGTTAATGTATGTAGTGTATTTTTTATATATAATTTTTTTTTTGTTTAAACTTTTACTTATTGTATAGTAAGCTTATAGTGAGGAAAATAAGAATTATTATAATATTATTATTTTACGAGAACTCACTCGCGCCCAAGTTATATATATTTTATACATATATATATACTAATCTAAATATATAAAATAGGGTAAATATACTTGATATATACATATATAATAGAAGATATATAAAGAAATAAATAAATAAGGATGGGCGGAGGATTATACCCCGGCAGGGGAGACCAAACGGCCGGGGGTCAGGGCGATAGGTTGAGAAACCGTCGAACTATTCTGGCCGAGTCCAGCAATACTGCCTTCTGCATCTTTGCTGCGAGCGAACTGCCACGGAAACCAAGCTGCCTCAGATGGTAAGCGAGGCTAGCTGGGATTAGTCCGTTCGCAGATAGGACGATCGGTATGATTTGAGTGGACGCCATGCCCCAAATTGCGGTAACCTCGTGTGCCAGGTCTAGATATTTACGTTTCTTCTCAGTTTCGGCTTTCACGAGGTTTTCGTCAAACGGGATCGTTATGTCCACTAAATACACCCGCGATTGTGCTCGGTCCGCTACCACTATGTCAGGCTTATTCGCCAAAATAGTTTTGTCCGTAATGACCGACCGGTCCCAGTATAGTCGGATACCGTCGCGTTCGAGTACCGGCACCGGTTTGTACTTGTAGTAAGGTAAGGTAGGTAGTAAGTAATATTATTATTATTATTAATTTTATTAATAGTTTGTTCTAGAATCATTTTAAATTACCGCCGTTAAGTCGGCGAGCTAAATGTTTTCACGTGAGAGCACTAAGTTAGTGCTAAAAATAATATTATCGAGGCCATGACAAGCTTTTACACGCTTCATTAGACCGAGCACTTATGTGGAAATTACGGCACTGGGAAATTTTGCATGAAATTGGACGTTGTTCAGCAGGAAGGTCTTAATCTGGAAAATCACTGCTGAAATATCAAAGCTCAAAGTTTAGCCTTGGAATTTTCACTGATTTTACACTTAGAAATTTTTATTTATTTATTTAATATATTTTATTGCACAACAAAAATTTCAGAGTACAAAAAAAAAACTTATATCTAGAAGACATGTACAAAGAGGCGGTCTTATCGCTTAGCAGCGATTTCTACCAGACAACCACGGAGAAATAAAATTATATTATAAAGAGTCGGGTAGGAGGTACATAAACTTACATACTAATATTTAATTAAAATACATAAATAGTTACTTACTATACAAAATTCAATACATATAGACAAATAAATAGTAGATAGATAAAAATAATAATAAAAAATAAACATACATAAATAATAAAGTGAATAAAATGATCAACATCATCCATAGCAAAGCGAAAGATAAAAATCCTTGACTTCAAGTTTGAATTGTATTTTCTATAGACAAAACTACTCTGATACTGAAAATACAAGGGAAAAGTTAAGTGAAATTTTTAAATAATATCTGGGTGAACGAGCCTTGCTCGGTAATTATTTACAAAATAAAAAAAACTTCAAAAAAAAAAGAGAAAATAATAGAGTAGGTGGAGCTCGATCCTAGGTATTTTCATTTTCGTAACCGCCCGTTCCCTGAATAAGCTACGCTGACTTTACAGTTACTACAGAAAAATTATATTCAATATAACTTTAGGGATTTTTTAATGCCCAAAAACAGGGATTTTTTTTTTAAATAAAACCTAGCTAGATCGATTTTTCTCTCCAAAAACCCCAACATGCTGAATTTCAGGAAAATAGTTGGAGCCGTTTCCGAGATTCCGAAAATATATATACATACAAGATTAACTCGATTTAAATATTAAAACTTACATATATGTTTTGTTAGGAATCCATATCTCTAAGCTGTGTTATTCGTTCTTTTGGCGTGTGGCATTTGTAGGAGGTAGACATGTTTGGGAGACTTGTTTATTTCGTGTTATTAGAATCTAACCGCAAATATTTCCTATTCATGATAAGAGCGACCACTAATCTTGCCAGTTCTTCTCAAGTGGATTAGTGTTACTAACTGGTGGTAGAATCATTCTGTCGTTGGATTTTGTAGTAAAAAGTGTTAGCGTGATTCCCTAAACGCAATCATTTATTTTTTTTTATTCATTTTAAATTGAATTTAAACTTAATTTCTAATAGTGTTTACAATTTTCACGACAAATATAATTGTATGGTAAAAGAAAAACTTTTTTACTTTTCTTTTTCATATAACATCTACGCCGTGTGGTTTCCGGCTACCGGAATAGTACCACACTCATTTCTTACCGAGGTGTCGTAAAAGGCGACTAAGGTAAGTCGACCCGCCGTGTGGTATCCGGTCGAGTAGAATTGATCACCCTCATTTCTTACCGAGGTGTCGTTAAAGGCGACTAAGGTAAGTTGACCCACCGTGTGGTATCCGGTTTAGTAGAATTAGACCACCCTCCTTCTTACCGAGGTGTCGTAAAATACGACTGAGGTAAGTTGACGTCAGGCAGGCGACCGGTCGTAAAAACGCAGCCAAATCATGTGACAGCATGTTTATAACATGTTGTGCCAACCCCGCTTAGAGTGGGATAAGGGCAGGAAGATGATGATGATTTTTCATATTGCATCTTTTTTTATATCTTTTAAAAAATTTATGTCAAGACTTGGTCACCCAAGCACTAAACTATAAATACCACTCACAATAGTCTAAACTCGAGACAAAGTACCCTCTTATTGAGAATTATCCCCTTACATTTACGTATTAAGTTAAACATTAATTACACATGTAGTCAGAGAAAATTTGATTACCGCCGTAATTTTACGTGAATCAGGTAAATAAATGAAAGTTTCCTGCTTTAGTAGATACATAAAACCCTAATAAGGGAAAAGTAGGAGACTTCCAGAGAGTCCCGTCAATGTCACCCGTAATTAGATGTGTCCACGTCGAGTTAGATTGGATTACGTGATTAGTTACTATTGTGATCCAAGAAATAGTATCCTGGAGATCTGGATTGTGGAAATCATCCTATCCTGTCATACTAATATTATAAATGCGAAAGTCTGTCTGCCTGTTACGTTTTCACGGCCAATCCGTTGAACCAATATCGATGAAATTTGGTACAATTATTCCTTATACGGCGGGGTAACATATAGGCTATAGAAATCCTGTTAATTCTACAGGAATAGGATGGCAATGAAAATCGCCATCTAATATCAACATATCACACAACAACAGTCCATACGAACAAAGTCGCGGGTAAAAGCTAGTACTAGATAAATGTAATAAAACCATCCCAGTTTCACTTCTGTCTACAAGTCTAGCTTTACAGATAATCTCCAAGAGGTGACACGATCCAGCAGCGTAACAGTCTATGACCGTACTAGTTAAATTTTACAGCAAAACTATGGCAAGCTCAGCCTATTTATAGTCGCAACCTTTCAGATGAGAGTCCGATAAACCCTGACTACGTTAGCACACTAGCACTAGAGTCAACTAGATTAATTAAAAAGGTGGATCCGAGAAGTCGACTCCTAGGAACCGAATCGCTTAAGCTTGGCACAAGCGACTCGCTTAAGACATGACGCTCTAACGGGGACCTTCTGGTCTCATCTATTGCTCCCGATGCATACAGCAGATGTGGCGCGTTCTGGGGTTCAGAGTTGCTGTTTGTGGGGATGGGGGCAATGTGTCAAAACGGTACCCTGTCTACGCCATTAGCGTGGTGGAGCACTGTCAGGTTTTTAGTCGGTAAGAGTCCGTCACACACGCCGCTCGTCGCCGTTGGGCGGTGACGACCCATAATGGCTTTTCCTGACATAAAAAAAATTAAATCACCTTCAAAAATATAAGGGTGTTCAACCACATACAATATTCTAGCACAAACTATGCACGCTCATAACGTTAGGTGTGACAAAGTAATTGCGAGTGCCCCCTCGTGACGAATAATGTAACTTATGAGCCAAGTTTGTTATTATTCCCTCCAGTGAGGTAAAGACAATGTCAAGAAAAGACGATGCTGTTACATGTTCTTATAGAGATTGGGTATAAACTAAATTCATTAAGTTAAAAGTTATCGCATTAATAACCGTGTGGTATCCGGCTGAGTAGAATAGACCGCCTTCATTTCTTACCGAGGTGTCGTAAAAGGCGATTAAGGTAAGTTGAGCCGCCTTGTGGTATCCGGCTGAGTAGAATAGGTCACCCCAATTTCTTATCAAGGTGTCGTAAAACGCGACTTAGGTAAGTTGACGTCAGGCAGGCGGTTGGTCGAAAAATACCACTTAGGGTGGAATGAGGACAGAAGGATGATAATGTAGCAGCTTTACCTTCCATTCCAAATTCGTCATCATTAACCGTATAGTAAATAAACTTAGGTAAATAAAACACCGAATTTAAATAATAGCCACTAAATCTGTTACCAGCTAAAAAGCTAAACGTTTTCGTACATATCAATATATTCAGAATTAAGGATTCAAATGCATTTAGTTAAGAAAGTTATATTTTAATAACGATTTATAAAATCCAATTAAAATGTCGAAATTTGCTTCAACAGTTAGTTCGTTAATTAAATCAGTAATAACTGACTTCAAATCATAATTCAAAGAAAGTTACAAATATGAGCACCAGAGACAGACCCGTAAGATTCAGAATTAAAAAAAATCAAAGTCAAAAAATATTGTAAATATACACATAAATATTCAAGGTAATATATCAAAAAGGTTTTACCTTACCCAATATATCAATATTACACGTTAAATGTAAATAAAATGTAACGAACACACAAATTATTCCGCACCGGCGTACATAATCCAGACCAAGGTCGGGATATGGGAACCTTATTTATTTTTTATCCCGGGCGCGTATGAAAAAATACTCCCTTGCCGAAGATAAATTTAAAAATCATTGGTCGAGAGGAAATCTGGTTGAATCATGAATATTTTCATATTTGCTCAGGCATAGAGTATTTATATGTACAGAGGCTGCAAATATTTTACACAGTCACTTTCTACTATCATCATCCTCCTGCTCTTATCCCACTCTAAGTGGGGTCGGCACAACATGTTATAAACATGCTGTGACATGATTTGGCTGCTGTTTTACGACCGGCCGCCTGCCTGATGTCAACTTACCATAGTCGTATTTTATGACACCTCGGTAAGAAAGAGGGTGGTCTATTCTACTAAACCGGATACCATACGGTGGGTCAACTTACCTTAGTCGCCTTTTACGACGCCTCGGTAAAAAATGAGGTCGGTCTATTCTACTCAGCCGGATACCACACGGCGGGTCGACTTACCTTAGTCGTCTTTTACGACACCTCAGTAAGAAATGAGAGTGGTTTATTCGCTTCTACAATAAAATTCCGCAATCCATACTAGACCAGTCTACAGAAAGATTTAAATGAAGTATATGAGATATGTATATAAGTAATGAACGTGAATCATATTACAAAATTGAAGATTATTTGCATTGATAAAAACACCTGGTATAAGTTGGTTGGATTTGTAAAATTACTTCCCATTTATGTCAATAAGGAACCTATTTAAGTTATATTTATTATAGTTTTACACTATTCACAACATTGTAGCATGAAACACTCATAACACGGTCAAAAACAAAAGCTATTTTGATGCCGTAATCCTCAAACAAAATTAAAGCCAGCGTGCACAATTGCTCCGTTTAAACTTTGCAACGAAACTTTAGTAAACTTCGTCCCCACAAGTGTACGCTTGCTGCAATATTTGGTTGTCAAAAACCGTCGCTTTAGTCGTTCTGCTAAAATGTAATAATAATAACTTGTATCTGTCAATAAGCTTTAATTAAAAAAAGTAAAGTTACTATCACAGCTTTATTGCCTAAACTAAAAGCTTTTACCTGCAACTTATTTTTCTGTGGACTGTTGTCGTGTGATAGATTGATATGGCGCTTTAATAGATGGCGCTTTTCAATGTCATTCTATTGCTGTTGAATTAAAAGGATTTCTATGTCGTCTTCCTATATGTTGCCCCGTCGTATAAGGAATAATTAAGCCGAAAATAATGTCAAGCAAGACAAGGTTAGTTATTTCGCGATGTAGACCTGTAATTGACATCCAAAAGAAACATACAAAGAGCCAAAGGTAATGACAGTAAACATCAGTATATCTGAGTGTTGCTCCGTTTTTCGTTGTTAGAAATGATGTTGACAGCAAACTGGCAATCTTCTTTAATTTGTTACTTAATTTATTGTTTAATTTATAACTCAATTTATCGTTTAATTTGTATTGCAATTTATTGTTTAATTTGTATTGCAATTTATTGTTTAATTTGTATTGCAATTTCTTGTTTAATTTGTATTTCAATTTATTGTTTTTCAATGTCATCGTATTCCTGTAGAATTAACAGGATTTCTACAGCCTATATGTTACCCTAGTGTATAACAAATAATTATGCCAAATTTCATCGATATTGGTTCAGCGGATTCGCGGTGAAACAGTAACAAACTCACAAACTAACGGAATTATAATATTAGTAGTGTAAGAAATGAGGTCTAAATACATTTTAAAATGAACAATAAAAAGTAAACGAATCCGTTTAGAGAATCATGCCGGGAAACTTACTGTGCACCAATACTTTTCACTACAAAATCCAACGACAGAATGATTCTACCACCAGTTCGGAACACTAATTCACTTGAGAAGAACTGGTAAGAAACTCAATGGTCGCTTTTATCATGAATAGCGATTATTTGAGGTTAGATTCTGATAACACGAAATTCAAAACAGGTCACACAAACACGTCTACCTCCTACGAACTTTGTATAGGTTGTCACTGTTTATAAATCTCGATTCCTAACAGTAGGATATCTGAATCTTTTAGGTACCAAAGTACCAAGCTATATTTTTAAAGGTGTTACAAAATCTCTGTCTGTAAAGTAATCTGTGGGCATATGAAAAGCCAATCCGTGGGGGTACTCAAATATACGCTACCGCAAAAGTTGAATTGACTGATCAGATATTTACGTAAATATGTTGATGCATTCTTAAATTATTAACGAGTGAGCATAAACAGAGAGTTTTCTGACAACATGTCGATATATTTAATATTTAAATGAGTTAATCTTGTATATATTTCTCAATTTTTTGAAACGCCTCGAACGATTTTCATGAAATTCAGCATGTAGAGGGTTTTGGGGGAGAAAAGCCTGCGCCTAGCTAGTTTTTATTAAGAAAAAAATATTCGGTTTCGGGCACTGAATAAAACTGCTATAATTTTATGAGAGAGCAAAGGATAATTTCAATGTAAATCGCAAAGCCATGATAGCTCAATTGGGTAACGGGCGGTGTCGAATGTAGAATAGTACGATTATGCCAGATAAAATCTTCTATTTTATATTTTTAACATCATTTTTTTATATGTTTAAAAAAATTACCGAGCAAGGCTCGGTCATCCAGGGACTTTTATATTATTTATGAAAAGCGGAAAACGAAAGCGGTAACATATACTAATTCTTTTTTTTTATGTTAGGAAAACCCATTATGGGTTGTCACCGCCCGACGGTGACGAGCGGCGGGTATGTCAGACTCGCACCGACTAAAAACCTGACAGTGCTCTACCACGCTGCTGGTGGCGGGTATAGGGTAGCCATGACGACATTGCCCCCATCCCCGCCAGCAGCAACTCTGTACCCCAGAGTGCGCCACCTCTGGGTCGGGGCCTATCTAAAAGTGGCCCCTCCCTCCGCTGGAACATATACTAATTCTAGCTTTATAACTATTCACAATTAAATCAAAGTAACTAAGTTTTGAGTATTCCATACGTAATAAAATCAGCAATGATAAGATTCGTAGAAAGTTACATATTTACCGACATAGCCCAGAGTGTAGCAAAGCACCTGAAGAATTTCATTATTTTTGAAATCTAATTTATTAAGAAATGTTTTCTTTTATACTTAGCGATTTTATGATGAAATATCTAACTGCATGTTCGTGGGAAAATAAATTATTCAAATTTCCAATATCAATTATAATATTCAAATAAATAAATGTTTGTGTGACCTCTACTCGTGGACCAATAAAGAGATTTATGAAATATTGACACTTATAACGACGTGAATGATATACAGGTGTCATAACTAATTTAGTCAGATATATGTTGTAACAAACTACTATAAACTTTAAGGTAGAATTATTTTGCTATAATCCGTTAATCAAGAATATTTATGTAATGCTAAATGTAGAGCACAATGCGTTCTGATCCAAATGCATACTCGTCATAATTCTCCTACCTTTATCCCACTCTAAGTGGGGTTGGAACATGTTTAAACATCTTGTCACATGATTTTCCTGGGTATTTTACGACTGGCCACCTGCTTGACGTCAACTTACCTTTGTCGTATTTTATGACCCGAAAAAAGAGGGTGGTCTATTCTACTCAACCGAACCACACAATGGGTTGACTTACCTTAGTTTTGCTTTTATGACACCTCGGTAAGGAATAAAGGTGAACTATTCTTGTCAGCCAAAATGGGTTGTGTGTTATGTTATCAACTCAAAATACGACATACACAGTTATAAAACTAATGAGAATAAATTTAAAATTAAATAATAAAATTTAGCTATAATCCGCGATAAAATAAATTATATGTAATGCTAAATGTAGAGTGTACTTTTCGTTTTCATGTAATACCCGACACCGATAACCAACAATACACAAGCACTGCACACATTCACCACAACAATCTCAAAAATTGTTTCGCCTCGTAACCGAAGCATCGTCAGGAGATAGACTCCACGACAAACGCTTTGCAATTTTGTCGTGGAGTCTATCTCCTGCATGTATCAGGTATGAGAACAAATAGTACACTCTACATTTAGCATTACATATAATTTATTTTATCGCAGATTATATCAAAATAATATTCTCATTACTTTTGTATTATGGACCTCCGCAAAGTAACGCCTAATTCCATAAATAAAATATACAGTTATAATAAACGCTAGGAATGTCCGTCCGTAACGTTCCAATCATCTTTGATAGTCCGACAACACATTAGAGAAAAAGCTGAACGCTTACACTCGTACAAAGAGCTTAAGAAAAAATATCTGACGCAAAAAAGGCGAAAACACGAAAAAAACACAAGTGGCCGTACACTTGTTTGTGTCAGAAAATGAGGCGCCGGAGAAAAAATAACGGGGCCGGTTTAGGATCCGTTAGAGAACCCGCCATAGGCCTAATCAATGTTAACTTATACTGCTGAATATGTAATAGAAGTAACGCCTACTTATATCTATACTAATCTATATCTATAAAAATAAGTAAGTAGCAGCCTGTTACTCTCCCACTGCTGGGAATAGGCCTCTTCTCTCCGTTTTTGGAGTGAAGGTTTGGAGCTAAGACTTACCACGCTGCTCCAATGCGGGTTGGTAGGTTACACATATCTGCAGAATTCTCTAGAGATATGCAGGTTTCCTCACGATGTTTTCTTTCACCGAAAAGCGTGTGATAAATTGCAGTTATCAATTAGACACATAAGTTTTAACAGAAAACTCATTGGTGTCTGCCCGGGTTTGAACCCGTGACCTCCTCGAAAAAGTCTATATATAAATAAATAAATATATGGGACACTTACACACACGGACGTCCCGTCCCCAAAGTAAGTAACTTAATACATGTGTTATGGGTGACAGACAACTGGTGAATATATACTTATATATATTTTTAAATACATACTTAAATACAAATATACAGCCAGGCTCAAAGACCAACAAATTCATTTATAGAAAATGTTAGCCCTCAGCGGGAATTGAAACTGGAGCTGAAGGCAGGGTCACTACCCACTGCTGCAACGGGCCCGTCAGTCAGTATAAAGCTGAAGAGTTTGTTTGTTTGATTGATTGTTGGATTGGTTGATTGTTTGAACGCGCTAATCTCAGGAACTACCAGACCGATTTGAAAAATTTTTTCAGTGTATGGTTGTCCATTTATTGATAGGTTATAGGCTATATAGCATCACGCTTAAACGAATAGGAGAGGAGCTGCATTAAAAAATAGTACGAAAACGGCAAAATTTAAAGCTTTCCTTACGTGCGCTGAGTAAACGGTGAACATTAGATTAGATTAGAGACCACCCGTATCATAGTTTGCAAAGCGAATTACTTTTCGATTTTGTTGTGGAGCCTATCTTTTGATGATGCTTTGGTCACCCCGCAACAACTAGGGATGTCAAAAAATAATCGATTTAGTGACAAAATTCGGAAAAATATATACGGAACTAAGGGTCTACAACGGCGTCAGGTTCTTGGAATATTACGTAGTACGTCAAGCGCGAGTTGGTTGTTAGGTGTCATTTGTTTCATCGGAATTCACACTCAAGGGCTGTAGACGTTTCGGAAGGTCGTTATATTGAAGTGTTATTCTTTTGAAAAATTTATTTGACTTCTTTCGTACATTTTATCGAATACTTTTATCAGGAAAATGGTTCAATGGTTTTTGTCAAAATGATTCCGAGTATTTTTAAAGCGAAATAGATTTGGTATTTTTGTGATTTAGTAATATTTAAATAACGATTTTTTTTTTGTTTGAGGCGAATATTACAAAACTTTTATATTTAAACGAGTTAATATTATAATTTCGGAAACGACTTCAACGATTTTCATGAAATTCAGTATGTAGGGGCGATAAATCGATCTAGTTAGGTATTGTTTAAAAAAAGGCGTTTTATTCCTGGTTTCAGGCATTGAAAAACTGCTAAAATATAAATTTTATAGAAAAGGTATTTTTTGCTGTCATTTGGAAAGTTGTAATAAATCCGGCTGAGTAGAATAGACCACTATCATTTTTTTACCAAAGGATCGTAAAAGGTGACTAAGGTAAGTTGACCCGCCATGTGGTACCCGACGAGTAGAATAGAACACCCTCTTTCTTACTGAGGTGTCGGATAAGACAGCTAAGGTAAGGTTATCCACTGACTGTCATCCGGCTGAGTAGAATAGAGCAACCTCATTTCTTACTGACGTGTTGTAAAAGTTGACTAAGGTAAGTTGACCCGCCTTGTAGTATCCGGCTGAGTAGAAAAGACCACCTTCTTTCTTTCTGAAGTGTCGTAAAAGGCGACTAAGGTAAGTTGACGTTGAAGTAAGTTGACTTACCTTTAGTAAGTTGATATCAGGCATGCGACCTGTCGTATAACACTAAGCCGAATCATGTGACAACATGTTGTGCCGACCCTACTTAGAATGAGATAAGGATGATGATGTAGCCAAAATAAAACAAGTTTTGTATATAAATATGTCGGACTTCGATACGAAATCAGAAAACATCTTTCTCGTAAATTAGGTCAAAGCTTCAGTTCGCAGAAAACGGTCGCCATAAGCGCATGCAGTGGCTTGGGGGTATAATGTAATTTGGGGGATATATCCCATAGTCCCCGGGGCGCCATAAATGCTCGAAAATCAACGCCGAATTGTTGACGGAAGATATCAAGAAATATACGGTCAATGTACGGTATAATACGGAAATATTTCCTATGCTATGTGTAAAAATATGCGATTATTTTATTGTTATAATCGATTTATTAAACACTAGTAATATCCCGCAGTACGCCGTGTGGTATCCGGCTGAGTAGAAAAGACTAAGCTCATTTCTTACCGAGGTGACTAAGGTAAGTTGACCCACCGTGTGGTATCCGGTTTAGTAGAATAGACCACCCTTTTTCTTACAGAGGTGTCGTAAAATACGACTAAGGTAAGTTGACGTCAGGCAGGCGGCCGGTCGTAAAAACGCAGCCAAATCATGTAACAACATGTTTATTACATGTTGTACCGACCCCACTTAGAGTGTGGGATAAAGGCAGGAGGATGATGATAGTAATATCCCGCGGTCTCACCCGCGTAATTTTTATTTTTTTATACCTTATTACAAATAACGGATCCCAATTTTTTTGAAAATGTAATACAGCCTATATTGCTCAGTAAAGATGCATCTTTCTAATAGTTAAGAATTTTTGAAATCAGTCCAGTAATTTTTGTGTAAAAACATTACAAACATACATACAAATCTTTATAATATTAGTATAGATTAAAAATCGTTTGATATTTATTAAGTTATTTTATAAATAGGTTTTTCCTATCTTTTAAACTAAGATATGCGTTGTTGGATGAAACCAATGTAGCTAAACTACAAATTTTAATCGAATTGCGCCAACCGCGCATCTATGCCTATTACTTTTTATTCTTCACTTTAGTTAGTCATTATTTATTAAATAATTATTATTATGAAATAACCAACTTTTCAAATATAGCCGTGTGGTATCCGGCTGAGTAGAATACACTACTCTCATTCCTTACCGAGGTGACGTAAAAGGCGACTAAGGTAAGTTGACATCAGGCAGGCAGTTGTAAAATACGAAGTCAAATCATGTGACAACATGTTTGTAACATGTTGGGCCGACACTAATTAGAGTGGGATAAGGACAGGAAGATGAACAAATTTTTCAATCATCATCTTCCTGCCCTTATCCCACTCTAAGTAGGGTCGGCACAACATGTTATAAACATGCTGTCACATGATTTGGCTGCGTTTTTACGACCGGCCGCCTGCCTGACGTCAACTTACCTCAGTCGTATTTTACGACACCTCGGTAAGAAAGAGGGTGGTCTATTCTACTAAACCGGATACCACACGGTGGGTCAACTTACCTTAGTCGCCTTTTACGACACCTCGGTAAGAAATGAGGGTGGTCTATTCTACTCAGCCGGATACCACACGGCGGGTCGACTTACCTTAGTCGCCTTTTACGACACCTCGGTAAGAAGAGAGGGTGGTACTATTCTATTCAGCCGGATACCACACGGCGTATGAACAAATTTTTCAAATAGTCGGATTTCAATGTGAGAAAAATCAGTTCAATAGATTTTGAGAAAATCGATCACATACAGACAGACAGCATTTGAAGATTTATTATAGATTATAGAGATAAGTGGCTACTAATAATTTAAGTTATTTTTAGTAAAAAAAACCTCAAATATAAATCTATAATTTTTTATAGAAATTATAATTCAAAATTATCTTTATTTAAATTGGCTTTTACAAGCGTTTGAATCGTCAAATTATAAAGAGGGCTGCACGATGCAATTTTCTTCCTTTTGGGGGTCTTTCAAATATCGATTCAACTAAACCAATTTCAAAAGTTTTTCAACTCTTCGAACTGAGATCATTTTATCTTCCAGCTGGGCATTAGCACTTTTTCACTGGCAAAATCTTGAGTAATATAGTGTCTAAAGTTGATCTATTTGAACTTTGAAATAGAAGAAGCGGTATGTTCCGAGCTACTCGCAGTTAAAAAAGGCTTTAACAAATCCAGCATCTCATAAGCCTTAAATTGGTAGTAATATGTACTAAAGAAATAATAGTAAAGAAATTCCCCAATTGAAATTTTGAATAGATATTGTGAGTTAACCATAAGAGACAGAGAAATGCTATCGCAGACTTTTTTGTAGTGTTTTTGTAGATCTACAATTCTCTAGTATATTACTATAATATATCTTTGCTGGTTTGCGCGACGCACGCGACTAAAGCTCGCAGTGAGTTTTTTACAACCGAGCGACCTGTTTAAAACATTTTACATAAAACCGTAATTAACTATTAACCTAAACCTTTTTTTTGGGATTTTGTTGAATGAAATGTATAGATTTTTTTTCTGTTTCTGTTGGAAAAACGGAATTTCATTGTAGTCAAAGCCATTGGCACAGCTAGTCCTACTAATCTTACTAATATTATAAATACGAAAGTTTGTGAGTATGGATGTATGTTTTTTACTCTTTCATGGCAAATCCGCTGAATCAATATCCATGAAATTTGGCAAAATTATTCCTTATACACCGGGTTAACATATAGACTATAGGAATCCTGTTATTTCTACAGGAATATAATGACATTGAAAAGCGCCATCTATTATCAACCTATTACGCGACAACAGTCCACGTAAACGAAGTTGCAGGTAAAAGCTAGTATTACACAATTCAGTGTTTTTAATTTCACACAAACAATGTCACGAGTACAACTTGTATACATAGATAATTAATTTTAACTGTTACAGTTACGCCAGTGGTAAAGCAAACGGTACACGCTACCATTAACTGTCATACATCGCCAGCTTGCTGTAACTATGTTAATAAGCTATTCCTTATTACGCAATAATAACACGCGCCAACACTATAATATCTGCCATTTTGGCACATGTTACTGTCCGTGTGAATCAGCTATAAAATCACTGAGCTACTTTTCAAGCTATATACAAATTCTAGCTGTTAGATATGACAAAACAACGTAATAGACGATCGATCTACCACGTAGTGATGTGAAAGAAAATACTGTTAAAAACATAATAAACTAGTAATATCCCGCGGTTTCACCCGCGTACATACCAGTCTCATTGATAGTGGAAAGTCTACTAAGTCACTATAGATTTATTTTTGTTAAATATACCATCAATAGTTTCCGCAGCGCATGCGATGACAGATTTTAAGACTATTTTTTTACACCTTATTATATTGTCATAACGGATCCCTATTTTTTAATATAGCTTATGATGCTCAGTAAAGATGCAGCTTTCCAATGGTGAAAGAATTTTTGAAATCGGTCCAGTAGTTTTTGTGTGAAAACGTTATAAATATACATATAAATTTTTCCTCTTTATAATATTAGTATAGATGTAAGATCTTATTGAGAATGGGAGTTATCAAATATCATATCTTTGGGTTTTAATACCGGATGTACTGACAACGGGAAAATCACGTGCCGATAGAAGGGAGGGGGCTCGTTTGTACTATAAATGACTGAGCTTGCCATAGAGAGGGTCAGTCTTGCTGCTAAACTCGTCTCATACGCTTATTAGACGCCTATGCGGCTAGATCATTTCAGTACTTGGTCAATTGGTAAGAACGTGCGACTCTTTTAAGGAGAGGTTTATGAGTTTTTCTCACAAATGAGTTTTTCTGTTAAAACTTATATGTCTAATTGATGATTGCAATTTATCACATGCTTATTGGTAAAAGAAAATATCATGAGGAAACCTGCATATCTCTATATATAAAAGGTTAACCAGCTGGAGGAATATTTGTAAAATTTAATAATTGAAGCGTTTACCACCCTTATTTCTTACGAAGGTGTCGAAGTGTTGCGATTAGAGTAAGTTTGACGTCAGGCAGACGACTAACAACATGTTTATAACATATTGTGTACATGCCTCTCTAAGGTAGAGGATCCCACTCTAAGTGGGATAAGGGCAGGAGAATGATGATGCAGCTTGCTGAGTTTGAATAAAGCATGATAAAATGAATTGAATAAAATTTTTGAGCATATTTTAAGTTGACTTAAATCGCGATTACGGTTTGTTATTTCTAATACAATTCAAATATGACAAACGAACATAACTTTCGACATTCTGTTTCCTACCGCTGTTAAAATACGAAGGGAAACCCAAATAAATACCGTGTTCCGGATTCTAATGGATTCTTAATGGTGTATGGTGTGGATTTTGTAACCTCATGGCGTATTTGCTTTGCGTTTGCAAGCTTAAGGTGTTTTTGCGACTATTGAAAACTTTTGCAAGTCATTTGTCTCTTACAAGCGCGATGTAATTAAATTAAAGGTAAAATTATATATACTTACTGGCAATCGTTGTGATCGTGATTATAAAATAAATAAATATCTTTAATATATTCCACGAAATTCGGCATATAGTGGGCTATTTGGGAAATAGATCCAGTCCATTTATCCCTGTTTTCGGGCATTGAAAAAATGCTAAAATGTAGAATTGAATGCAAATTATATTTTTGCCTGTCAAACGTAATTGTGTGATAGCCTAATGGGTAACGGGCGGCCCAAAAAGTTCAAAACCGGGGGTCCAGACCCACATGTCTGAAGCGCTTTCTTTCTTATTTTTCTTTTTTTAATTGCATTTTTATTATATCTTTTTATATCTCCGGCATATTATATTATTGAAGGCAGAACCAGAAAAGTGTAAGCATTCCTTTCAGACAGTGACTATACTTAAATAAAATTATAATGACATTAAAGTAAATATTAAAAATCGATAGATTAAAGTTTAAATATAAATTTACTGTATTCAAAATTTCCAATAACCGATTTTACTGTTGCTCTTAACACGAATGCATTATACGACTTCATTAGTTAGTTTTACGCCTCCCTTTACGGGTTACGCGGTGGTAAAAATGGTACTTAATACTTAAATGACCGGCATCATTATCGGTTTATATTTCAGCTGTTAACTTTTGTTGTTTAGTTAACTTATAGCATGAGTTACTTTTGACAAGACATCGCTCATTTACTTTAACGTTCTCTCGGGTTAAAGACATCGCTCATTGCTACTTTAAAGATCTCTAAGGTTAAAGACATCGCTCATTGCCGCTATAGCGACCTATCAGGTTAAAGACATCGCTTATTACCGCTATAGCGATCTCTCAGGTTAAAGACATCGCTCATTGCTGACTTAGCAATATATCGGAATAAAGACATCGCTCATTGCCGCTATAGTAATCTCTCAGGTTAAAAACATCGCTTATTGCCACTTTAGCGATCTCTATGGTTAAAGACATCGCTCAATGTCGCTATAGCGATCTCTAAGGTTAAAGACATCGCTCATTGCGGCTATAGCGATCTCTAAGATGAAAGACATCGCTCATTGCCGCTTAGCAATCTCTCAGGTTAAAGACATCGCTCACTGCCGCTTTACTTCTCTCATTGCCGCTATAGCGATCTCTCAGGTTAAAGAAATCGCTCATTACCGGTTCAGCGATCTGTTGGTTATTGCCGCTATAATTAACTCTTATTGCTCTCGTCGAATTGAGGTGACTCTTCTTATGAAGATTATAGCAACAAATTTTGCACACCCTAAGGCTATCACTGGCAACATGGCTTGTTCGAAGACCAGCCTTATTAAGGCAACGAGGAATTAAGATAAAACATATCGCGTATTTCCTGCTCGTATTATTCATACTGCCTCAAAATTTTCACGAGACAAAACAAAGAAAAAAGAAAAAAAGATTCCTCACATCCAAAATTGGATATCACCGTTGGAGTCACAGTTAACAGCGTAGCAAAATCCGACACATTTCTTTTCACCGTACCACTATGTCGTGCCGGAATTGATTTCCCCTGAGCAAGCAACAAACTTTCACAAGTGGAACAATAAAGTGAGGAAAGCAACAGTGTTACCTTGTAAATCCACTTATAATTATCGCAGATACTTTTAGTCAAGTAACCTAGAGTTCACTTTGATATCGCATGGTTCACTTATCGAATACTCGACAGGCAACAGTTATGTCGGACTCGCAGTGACTAAAACAAACTGTGTTCTCCATCACGCTGCTGGTGACGGGGACAAACTCCGAACTCTAGAATGCGCCACCACTGGGTCGGGATCTCTCTAAAAGTGGCCCCTCTCTCCGCTAGACGATGCATCGAGAGCACCAAATGCATCGACCATCTCGGGGACTCTTTAAGATGAGCGTCCGATAAACCCCGTTTAGAACACCCAAAGGTCCCCTTTAGGGCGGTATACAACGAGCTTTGCGAGTCATCCACGCCACCGACTCGACTTCTTGGACCCGTTTAGCTTCTTCCGGGAGAAAACATCCTCGCAGGAGGAGGCCATCTCAGGACCTGATATCTCCCTGTCCACCATAGCACAGACCACGTAAAAATTGAGCTCTAGTAATTTTTTAACTTCTCGATTAACCCCCAAAGTTGACAGAACAAAATTCGTAAACATCCGAAAATTATCGAATTTTAACATAAACGAACCAAATAGTACCATTTGTGGAAATTACTGCGGAAATAGCTACTTTAGACGGCTCCCAAAGGAGATGAAAATATTTAACGTTCTTATACCGTACGTTAGATAATATTGTAGAACACTATGATATTTACGGACTAAACCTTTTAGCCTGAATATATCTGACATAAGCACTATAATCTCGTGTTTTACGATATCTACAACCAATTTTGTTATACGAAAAGGGTTTTGGTTACTTATTTCATTTCTTCTCCTTATTCAGCTGCTAGATCTGCCGTATGGTATTCGGCTGAAAAGAATAGACCACCTTCTTTCTTACCTAGGTGTCGTAAAAGGCGACTAAGGTAAGTTGACCCCCAGTGTGGTATTTGGCTGAGTAGAATAGACAACCCTCTTTCTTACCGAGGTATCATAAAAGGCTATTAAGGTAAGTTGACCCGCCGTGTGGTATTGGGCTGAGTAGAATAGACAACCCTCTTTCTTACCGAGGTGTCGTCAAAGGCGATTAAGATAAGTGAACCCGCCGTGTAGTATTTGGCTGAGTAGAATAGACCACCATAATTTCTTACCGATTTGTCATTAAAGGCGACTGAGGTAAGTTGATCCGCCGTATGAAATCCGGCTCAATAGAATAGACCAGCCTCATTTCTCACCGAGTTGACGTAAAAGACAACTAAGGTAAGTTGACGTTCAGTAGGCGGCCGGTCATAAAATACCTAGACAAATCATGTTACAACATGTTTATAACTTGTTGTGTTGGCAGGAGAATGATGATGTTAGTAGAAATAAAAGGTTTTAATTCTTCGTCCAAATCGCTTATTCCAGAACATTCCACCTTTATAGGTGGAATGAACACAGGAACACGAAAATTTAGCTTTAAGATGGGCAAATTGAAAACTTTTATGGAACACTGTTGGAAATATATTACCCCAGTATGGCTCGACTAAACAATAAAGTACGTCCTAACATGTTATTAATCGAAACACAAACTTCAAGCGCAAAAGCGCGTGTATCAACAGATAAGGAGCTTCCGCTTGCAATTTTGAATTTTACGTCATTGAGGACGACGGAAAAGTTTAAGCGAAAAGCTTTCAATGGCGTTAATTAAAAACTCGCAAATTAAAAGCTATATAGGGACACTAGAATTTTCGTTGCTTGCGGGATGTTGCGAAATGTGTTTATGTTGCAAAATAATACTATTTACTTTACTTTTGTATTATGGAACGAATGTGTGGTATCCTGTTAAGTTGAATAGACCACCCTCATTTCTTACCAAGGTGTCGCAAAAAGGCTACTAAGGTAAGTTAACCCGCCGTGTGGCATCCGGCTGGGTAGAATAGACCGCCCTCATTTCTTACCGAGTTGTCGTAAAAGGTAACTAAGGTAAGTTGACCCACTGTGTAGTATCCGTCTGAGTAAAATAGACCACCCTCATTTCTTACAGAGATGTCGTAAAAGGTGACTAAGGTAAGTTGACCCACCGTGTGGCATCCGGCTGGGTAGAATAGACCACCCTCATTTCTTACAGAGATGTCGTAAAAGGTGACTAAGGTAAGTTGACTCGCCGTGTGGTATGCGGTTTAGTAGAATAGAGTACCCTCATTTCTTGCTGAGGTGTCGTAAAAGGCGATAAAGGTAAATTGACGTCAGGCAAGGTCATAAAAAATTATCCAAATCATGCAACAACATGTTTAAAACATGTGCCGACCCCACTTACAGTGGAAGAACATAAGAATAATGATTATTGTATTGTATATTGTATTATGGATCAGCGCAAAGTGACGCATAATTCTATAAATGATTTAATTAATTTATAGCATTAGAAATCGAAATTGACTTAACGACTAAGGTAAGTTGATCCACCGTGTGGTATTCGGTTAAGTAGAATAGACCGCCCTCATTTCTTACCGAGGTGTTGTAAAAGGCGACTAAGGTCAGTTGACGTCAGGCAAGGTCGTAAAAAATCATCCAAATCATGCAACAAATGTTTAAAAAATGTGCCGACTCAACTTACCGCCTCCTATTTATGAATTAAAATCAAAACAAAGTTTTAAACAAACACTGAAATTTTTTTTATTGAATAAACAAAAACAGCTATGACTTTTATTAATATAAATTTTAGACCTTATCGATTAAATGTTTTGTGTTTATGTTTGGATATATTATCTGTTTAAAATATCTTTCCAAATTTTACAGTGTCATAATTATTCTATTATTAATCTATTATATCTATTATGAATTAGCTTAGTTCTAAACTCTTTGTGTAAGTTATGTATGTATGTCTGTTATCTCTTGTGTTTCTCTTCTTTTATTTTCTTTTTTTTGTATTTAATTTTGATATAACAATAGCAGTAGTAATAGGCACCAATATAACCGGGCGGGACCGTGACATCACCCTAAGGGTCTCGTCTGAAAATCAGCGCTGTAGTCTATACTGCAGCTTAATGCTGAGGCGACGACCTTTTCAGCAAAGTACAATAGACAGTTTTTAATATTGTAATGGTTGGAGACAAAAAGAAGTTAATTGTAACTAGAATAAATATATTTAAGACTGTGTATGTATTTTTTTGGCTGAATAAATCTTATTATTATTATTATTATTATTAACTTACAGTGGAAGGGCAGAAGAATGATTATAATTTGTATTATGGATCTCCGAAAATTAGACGTTGATACTTGAAATTACGTCAATGAATTTACTTTCCGAAGTATATATTTTTAACGAAAATTCCATATAGAATCTGTCGAACGTTTCTAAAATATTGTTCGCTAATGGAAACTATTTTATTTCGTACAACGTTCCATTTTTAAAAGCTCAAAACTGACAGCTGTCACGTTGTTTTTTTTTTCATCAACAAAACTTCACGACACAAATGGCGTGAAATTTAATTCTTTATGCCGCTGTATTGAGAATTTTCTTTACTTAGTTTAAACGTTTGACAGATTTTTATTAATATATTGATTGAAAAGTTAAAAAAAAAAAAAAATTTTATGTATTCTAAGTATATAACGAAGCTGGATACAGCTAAATGACATTTTTGAATGAATTCAATAGACCACCCTCTTTCTTACTGAGGTGTCGTAAAAAGCGACTAAGGGAAGTAGGACCCACCGTGTGGTATCCGGCTGAGTAGAATAGACCACCTTCATTCCTTACCGAGGTTTCGTAAAAGGCGACTAAGGTAAGTAAACCCACCGTGTCGCATCCGGCTGAGTAGGATAGACGACCTTCATTTCTTACCGAGGTGTCACAAAAGGCGACTAAGGTAAGTAGACCCACTGTGTGGTATCCAGCTAAGTAGAAAATACCACCTTCATTTCTTACCGAGGTGTCGTAAAATGCGACTAAGGTAAGTTGACCCGCCGTATACTCTTAACATCCTGAAAATATTTTTCATTCACAGCAAACTGTGTCAACCAGATAAAATAATAGTAAACACAAAAATACGATGACAGCTGCGCGCACTTAAAACATTGCACATTTAAAAGCAACATTAAATGAAAATCTCGAAACACGGCGTCGAAAAAAGTTTATCTTTCAGGCAACGAAAACAAAGAAATTTCTGCTCTACAATCCCAAACTGTCCCTTGTTCGTAAAATATGGGAATGAAATAATTATTTCAAAATTAGCCCTGATACAAAAGTAATAATAAATTCTTTTGCTATTGTTAACGTGATTTATTAAATGATACAAGTTGGATAGTTTTTGAAGACGTGTAATTAAATTACTGAATGACATATAAAAGATTTGTCGTTGTGACGTTTTGTCTACTGTCTATTATTGAAGTGCCGCCCCGCGGCGACCCCAGGCAACTCAAGTGCGTCGCTGGATCCGCGACATGCTCCCCGGGTTGAAGTTTCTTCAACTTCTGGAAAGGGGCAGATGTTGTTGTATGCTCTTCTGATCGTTCCTCTAGTTGTCCGGATATCCGCGACTCGTGCAACGCCGTCGCTTCCTGGGTATAATTGAGTGACCCGTCCCATGCACCAGAGTAGAGGCGGAAGAGTTCTGTCCTTTACAAGTACAAGAGCCCCAATTTTCAGCTCTTTGGTTGAAGATCTCCATTTCACCTTTTGCTGTAGTAAACCGACGTATTCTACTGAAAACCGGCGCCAGAAGTGTTGCTTTATAGCCTCGATTCTCTTGTATCGCTCGAGCCGATTGATGTTCACTTCGTCAGAAATATGTGGGTGTGGTATAGTCGTTAGTGAGCGTCCAATTAGGAAGTGAGCAGGAGTTAGGGCACAGAGATCAGAAGGACTGGAAGAAAGAGGAGTAAGGGGGCGCGAATTTAAAACAGCCTCTATCTGAGCGAGGCATGTAGCCATCTCTTCGTAAGTTAGATGAGTAGTTTGTAGTAATCTTTTCAAGTGAAGCTTAGTAGAGCGCACGGCGGCTTCAGCTAAGCCATTAAAATGAGGCGTATAAGCGGGGACGAATTTAAATTCGATCCCTTCTTGCGCGAAGTGGCTATGTATATCCGATTGAACCAGTAGCCGCGCCAATTCATTGGAAGCACCAACAAAATTAGTCCCTCGGTCAGATGTGATGCTTTGGGGTTTACCTCTACGAGAGACTAAGCGATTCAACGCGGAAATATACGCGTCGCTAGATAACGCCGTGACTAGCTCGATATGACAGGCTTTACTAGCGGTGCATATAAATATTGCCAAAAACGATTTTATAAGTTTGCAACCTTTACCTTTCCGGTCAGCTATCATTACCGGTCCCGCATAGTCTGCATTACAATGTAGAAACGGAAACTCCAATTCCGTCCTGTTTGTCGGCAGCTGCCCCATCACCGGCTGTATATTATCAGCTTTATGTCTGAAGCATCGAACACATTTATTAACAGTTATTTTTGCCAAGATAGTGCCCCCCAAAGGCCAATATGTTTGTCTAATATTCCCTAATAAAAGTTGTGGTGAAGCATGTAAATATTTTATATGAAAATATTCAAAAATAATTTTAGTTAAGTGGTGCTTGCCACACAATAAGATTGGGTGTTTTACGTCATAAGTATAAGGGGAGTTGTCTAGCCTGCCGCCAACGCGAATTATATCATTCGAATCAATAAATGGGCTAAGAGCAGCTAATCTGCTCTTCTTAGGTAATGCTTTACCAGCTTGTAATATGTCATACTCATCAGGAAACATCTCTGATTGGGCCTTATGAATTATCAAATTTAGAGAATTTTGTAGTTCTTTGGTACTCAGATGCCCTGATAGCTTGGTTTTATTTTTACAATTGTATATGAAACGTTTTATATAAGCTATTGTATTTTGTAGTTTTGTAAGACTTGATCTTTCTTTTATGAGGCAGCTTATTACATCATTTATAGGATTTTTATCAAGTATTAGGTTACACACAATCAACTCAGGTAAAGTCTCGTTTACATTAGGCATTTTTGGCCATAGCATTTCATTTTTTAGTAAAAAGGTTGGACCTGACCACCATAACTGACAATTTCTGATACAATCAGCCTTCAGGCCTCGGGAAAGAAGATCCGCCGGATTGTCTTTCGACGGTACATAGCTCCACGTATGGCCTCTAGTTATATCTAGAATTTCATGAATCCGATTGCGAACAAAACTTTTTAGTTGCGCTGATGGTGTGGTTAACCACCCCAAAACAATGGTAGAATCACACCAGAACCTACATAAATTGAATTCTATTGTTAATGATTTTATTACCTTATTAAACAGTCTTGCAGCTAACAAAGATCCACAAAGCTCAAGACGCGGAATAGTTGTTGGTTTTATCGGCGCGACTTTGCTTTTCGAGGTTAAAAGATGGACTGTAACTGAATTCAATTTGCTCACACAACGAACATATACACATGCTCCATAAGCTCGTTGTGAGGAGTCTGAAAAAATGTGTACTTCATAAGAGATGATTTCATCAGTGAGTACCCATCGAGGAATTTGTAATTGGTTGAGAATAGGTAATGTATCTGCAAAGGACATCCAAGCCTGCTTAATGTCTTTTGAGACTTCTTCGTCCCAGGAACACTTTTCCATCCATAGTTTCTGCATTATCAATTTAGCTTCAACTATGCACGGACCCACTAGACCCAACGGATCGAAAACTTGACTGATTACAGATAGTATGTGGCGTTTTGTAACATTATCATGAAGTTCAATATTAATAGAAAATGATAAGACATCTGAATTGCAAATCCAATTAAGACCTAGAGTCTTAGCCGATGTATGAACTCTTACATTGTCACTGTTCGAAATATCTAAAACATTACCTGAATTTTCATTTTCGGATGTGATAGATTTAATAATTATTTGATTATTGGACTTGAACTTTCTCAGATTAAATTGCGCGGATCTTAATGTGTCTATAACACTATTACAGAGCTTTATAGTAGCATCAATAGTTGACTCACCGCTCAAAAAATCATCAACATAAAAATCTCGTTTAATTGCACGTGAAACATTTATGTCGGAAGAACTAGAAGCAAGACTAACAAGACATTTGGTAGCTAAATATGGCGCAGACGCCATTCCATACGTCACGGTATTAAGAGTATAGGTTTTAAAAGGTTCTGATGAATCATAACGGAAAATAATTTGTTGAAGTGAGCGTTGATTAGGATTTAATTCAATCGCTCTATACATTTTTTCTATGTCTTCGGTTACGACATACTTATGCTGTCGGAAACGAAGTAAAATTGAATAAAGGTCGTCCTGTACCGTTGGACCGACCATTTGTATGTCATTGAGAGACCACCCTGTTGAAGAGGCAGAAGAAGCATCAAATACTGTCCTAAGATTTGTCGTTACCGAGTCACGAATAACACCATGATGTGCTAGGTAGTAATTGACAGTATTGCTATCTTTTGTAACCTTTTTATTTTCAGTCATGTGACCAAGACGCTCGTATTCACGCATGAAATTAAGGTATTTTTCGCGAAAAAGAGGTTCTCGTAGAAATTTCCTTTCTAAGGACAAAAAACGATATTTCGCCTTTTGAAAAGAATCGCCTAAGACTGACGGATCTTCCTTCAGCGGCATAGTAACTTCAAAGCGTCCATCTGTTTTACGTGTTGTATTTTCTTGGAAACTCCTTTCACAGGCACGTTCCTCAGAGGATAATGAATATTTTGATGCAACAATGTCTAATTCCCAGAAACGAGATAAGTCCGGATTAGGTTCCTCATTTATGAAATGACATATGAGGGTTGAAGACGGTGACTTAGGACGAGCAACGTACCCAGACACCAACCAACCTAATTTTGTTTCGTACAATTTAGGTTGGTTTTTTCCTAAATCAATGGAATTATTACATAAGACTGACCAGAATATCTCAGCTCCGACTAATATGTCTATGACAGCTGGGACATTAAATGAAGGATCAGCAAGATTTATTCCACTTGGAAGTGAAATGTCATGAATGTTTATATATGTAGACGGTAATGCTTTAGTTATTTGAGGTAAAATAAAACAATCCACAGTTAAACTATAATTGTTATAGTAAGACCTAATTGTAAGGCTGCAAGACTGTGTAATAGAAGAAATATTATTATTAATACCTGTAACCGTGGAGCTGGTACTACGTCGTGACAAACCCAGCTTACCGCATAATGACTGTGTTATGAAATTGGTAGTACTGCCATTGTCCAGTAGCATGCGGCACACTTTCTCCTCTCCTTTGCCATTAACCGCTTTTACAAGGGCTGTGGAAAGCAAAATTTGCGGACATGCAGTAATTTGTTTTTCAATTTTTGAATTTGCAAAATTATTTATATTGTTAGTTAATGGTAGGTCAGGTACAGAAGTTGTCTGAGGCTCAATGTGCAAAAGCGTGGAATGTTTTTTCTTACAATATTTACAGTGTGTTAAGTGACACTTGTCCGGATAATGTCCGGGCTTCAGACAGTTCCTACACACCTTAGCTTCTGTTACTTTCTGTATGCGACTTTCAATAGGAAGAGCCCTAAAGGATTCACAATTAAAAAGATAATGATTTTCATTGCAAATAGGACATGAATATGGCTTAACAATAGTTTTAGGTTTTTTATTGTTGTATTTATTGTTACTTTTATTTTCTGTAGCTATTAGTAGATTACTATTAGATTTTAAAGGTTCTGAAAATTGATTTTTAGTTTTACTTTCTTTTAAAGTTTCTAGTAAGTCTGCTCTGTTACTGAGAAACTCAATAAAAATGTCTAATGAAGGTGGACGGGATAGACTATTTCTATGTTCTTCCCATTTTCTATGAGTGACACTATCAAGCTTTTCAGACATCATGTGAATTATTAATGTGTCCCAATGCTGAGTTGGTTGACCTAAAGTGCATAAGGCACGCAAGTTCTTATTAGTTGTGTCTATTAGGCGTCGAATAGATTGATATGATTCATTCTGCATTTGTTCAAAGCTGAATAAAGCGCTAACATGATTGTTAACAAGCAGACGTTTATTATCATATCTAGCACATAATAAAGCCCATGCTGGTTGATAATTTTCAGCCTTAAAGTCCAACTTATCCACAACTAATGAAGCATTTCCTTTTAGTGAGGCGCGCAAATAATGTAATTTGCTTATGTCATCGATATCTTGCCTAGAGTGAATAAGAGATAAATATGTTTCCTTATATTCAAGCCAGTGTTGATAGCTACCCTGAAAGGTTGGAAGTTCTATTTTTGGCAATCTTATAAAATTTGATTTCAAATTACTCGCCTGAGCATCTTCGTTACTAGTCATGGAGTTATTCTGGCGATCTGAAGAATGCTGGGAACGTCGCGTACCCATTAATTTACGAGCTGACGCCACCAACTTATGGTAATGATCTTCAAAATAAGCACGTTCCTCAGTCTCTTGGTCAAGGTTCTCCGAAAGCATCTCGATCTCGCCCTGGAGTTTATCAAATTCATTATATAATTTTTCAAACTTATTGAACCTACTTTCGAAGTCCAAAATCTGTAATTCACTATGTAAGCCGCCGCTTATAGCCACTTTTATATAATTGTTGAATATAGTTAATTTTGATTTCATACAACTACGCCTTTTAACAAATTTTTCATATTTATCATCTGCCATATTTGAAAGTTGTTAATAAAAAGAAATAAGTAACAACTAATAATATGATATTAGTAATAAATATATCGATATCCAACACTACCACCGTGCGCCGTACTTCGACAACTCAGATTTAGAAAACAACAAATAATAACCTTTAAATATAATCGATGCGACTTACTTTTAATAAATACGAGATGAGAAATTCTCGTTAATAATGATCATGGGAGTATTTACTTAAGACCCGCTCGCTGTAGGATGATTTAAGGGAAAAAGATATATGGAACTCATGGAACGACTCACTGACATATACCACCAGCCATGTTTGAACTTTGAATTCCTTTTTTCTGCAATCTTGAAGCGGGCTTCGTCTGTTTATATCACCAATAGGCGCTATTGTTCTTTTTTGCGAAGGACCATTTTGTTAACGTGATTTATTAAATGATACAAGTTGGATAGTTTTTGAAGACGTGTAATTAAATTACTGAATGACATATAAAAGATTTGTCGTTGTGACGTTTTGTCTACTGTCTATTATTGAAGTGCCGCCCCGCGGCGACCCCAGGCAACTCAAGTGCGTCGCTGGATCCGCGACAGCTATAAAAAAGTAAAGTAGCGGCCTGTTACTAACCCACTGCTGGGAATAGGCCTCTTCTCTCCGTTGTTGGAGAGAAGAGTTATACCTAAGACCTACTACGCTGCTCCAATGCGGATTGGTAGGTTACACACATCTCCAGAATTCTCTAGAGATATGCAAGCTACCTCACGATGTTTTCCTTCACCGAAAAACGTGTGATAAACTCATTGGTGCCTTCCCAGGATTTGAACTAGTGACCTCTCGGAAGAGTCGCACACTCATTCTGCGGAAATTCGGAATTGTTTCGAAATTCTGCACACCTGTGACAAAATACTCCGACTGAACATCTTGGAGCAACTTGAGCTTATTAAACATAACAACGGCATCCTAATTAACGATCAGATAAATGTTTCTAGTTTTAGCTTTTTACACGTATTTCGAGGCAAAATAAAATAAATGGTGGGGTTGAAGCGATTAGTATAAAACTCCAATTCTCCTCTCCAAAAAACGGAGAGTGGAGGCCTAGGGCCAACAGTGGAATAGTAACAGGTCGTTACTTTCCTTTATGTATGGCACTTTCTCTACGAAATAGAAATGTCTTAATAAATAAACGGGGGTCGATCCTATCTGTGAACGTGGATCAGTTGCCAGTTTGTATCGATAGACATTTAACTTAAGTAAAAAACTACCATTGCGAAACGAAACCCCTCTTTTTCATTGTGAAGGGACGATGTTTTTTACAGGCTGACTTGCTACACTTTCTCAACATTTGATATTGCCGTGACGAGTGTCCTTTACTGTACTTATAGTCGAAGAGCCGTCTCAGGCCTCACCGGGCCCTTCGGCACATAAAAATACAAAGCGCCGATGAAAAGTAACCATAAATAATTACCGTTATAATGTCTGGAATCGGCACTTACTTGTCACCTAAAATACTGGTATACCGATTCTCAAATCTGTATTTATAGTCAAAGATCAATCTTAGACCATATTGGAGCCTTTGGACATATTAAATTAGAGCGCCGTTGAAAGTAACAATAAACAAGGAATATTGTGTTATATTTGGAATTGACTTTAAACACTTTCTTCTCACCCAAATTGCTGGTATACCAATTCTCAAGTCTGTACTTATAGTCAAAGAGCCATTTTAGTCCACACCGAAATCTTTGTGCATATATAATTGGGACGCCGTTGAACAGTAACAATCATAAATAATGTTATAATGTTTCGAATCGGCATTTTCTTCTCACCGTAAAATACTGGTATACCAATTCGCGAGTCTGTACTTATAGTCAAAGAGCCGTTTTACGCCTCACCGAGGCCCCTACATTTAAAAATTGGGGGCCCTTGAAAATTAATAAAAAAAAACTTATACAGTATCGGGAATCGATTTGAGCACCTTCTTTTCACCCAAAATACTGGTATAATATTCTGTGGATTGTGTGAAGTTAACAAAAAATTGCATGAATTAAAATAATGCTAATGTTTCTGAATCTTAAACACTTGCTTCTTTGTCAACTCAATAGTATTTTAGAGGGTTAGAATTTGACTTGAGGACTATGTTGATGATAAGAAAGCTTGGATTTAAATTGCGACCAGCTACGCACTAGATTATATTATAAACTTTTTAATTTGTTATTAATTAAAAAAACATTATCATAATAGTTAATTTTGAAAAGAGTGACCGCCGAGAATTTTTGCTGGTTCTTGTCGGTAAGAGCACCTTTCCGAACCAGTCGTAGCTTCATTGTAATTTGACGACTCGATTAAAGCCAATTTGCATAAAGAATTATTTTAATTTTAATTTTACTACCGTTAAAATGTTCACTGTTTAAAAAGAAACGACAAAATCTTAGTGATAATCGCAATGAAGCGAATTGTTTTAATTTGATTTTATTACTAAAGCAGAGTAGCTTTGAAAGTGTAACTTAACACTCATATATTATACATATTTTGATCTAATAACTTTTGCTTCTGCGTCAAATTTTCAATAAGAAATCATCCTCATAAAATCAGTAAGCTGACTGAGTAAGCATTCTGATAATATTTACTCACTACTTCTGTAAGGGCAAGTTGAGATGACTAGGCAATTTTGTCATAGACTTGACGTGCGACAAGATGAATAGCTACTGCGTATTGGAAACGAATCAATGGAAAACAAGATGACGTTGCCCTTAGCACAGTGGTGTAGATTTTAGAGTCACATTTAAGAATGTAATCACGAATAGTACTGGGTGACCGAGTGATCTGGGTGACCGAGAACCTGGGTGACCGAGGTTTGTACTAGCTTACTTAGCGTACTTGTAACAGTATTTTTTTGAAGATATAAAAAAGTAGAAAAAATAATCGGGCAGGTGAAACTCGATCCGGGGTATTTTCACTTCTCTAGACCATCCATTCCCCAATTAGGCTACCATTAACTTTACAAATGACAGCGTAATTAACCTCCTTACTTTACCTGTATATTTGTATTTAGGTATGTATTTAAAAAATATATAAGTATATATTCACCAGTTGTCTGTCACCCATAACACAAGTATTAAGTTACTAACTTTGGGGATGGACGACCGTGTGTGTCTCATAAATTTATTTATTAATATTATATTTTAGCAGTTTTTCAGAGCCTGAAAACAGGGATAAAACTATTTTTTTTTCATAAAACCTAGCTAGATCCATTTTTCTCCCCCTAAACTCCCTACATGCTCAATTTCAGGAAAATCGTTGGAGCTGTTTCCGAGATTCCAAAAATATATATATACATACAAGATTAACTCATTTAAATATTAAAAGATAAGTTCAATTAAATAATAAGTATCTTACTGAACAAAGTCTACGTTCATTTCTGACATCAAACGCGTTAACAAGACTTGTTTACAAAGACTTTCATTTGTATCTCTCTATCATTAATATTTCTCGAGATAAAATATAAATAACAAAACAAATATTGTTTCTCTGTAAACGGCGACAATCTATAAATAATTTATCCCTTCCAATTATGGATAATTCTATCTAAATATACTAAAATCTCGATTTCCCTTGGTCATCGCAACACGCATGAGCGGATAGACAAATTTTACTAATTCTTTTATGTTGTTAATTATTGTACTTATGAAAAAAATTGTTTAGCAGACCATTAGAAAATTAAAAAATCTCTATTTCAGTATATAATTTATTTCCATCTTAAATAATTTATAGAAGTAGGCGTTACTTTATGGAATTTGATAGTACAAATGTAATGTTCGTATTATTTTGCTGTAATCCGTATTTGTTAAGAAAATATATGTAAGACTAAGTGTAGGAAGCTAAACCGTTCTCATATCTTACACAGGATTATTCAATCGATTTATCGTTAATTTTCATTTTCACGTTCAAAAGCGTGTTTTTAGACATGATGGCAAGATACCAGACGGCTTGACGCTGGTTCCTTGGGAACGGGGGTCCTAATGTGGGACGCAACATGCGTTGATACGTTAGCCTCGTCCCATATCAGGGAAACAGCGTCAAGACCTGGAGCTGCGGCGGAAATGGCCGAATCCGGCAAACGGCGGAAGTATGCATCTCTTATCGAGTTATATATTAGTGTCGTTTCCAGTCGAGACCCTAGGGCCATGGAGTCAAAGTGCAAATTTTTTTATCCGTTTTAACACCTCGGTTAATTGCCTCTTTAGGTGACAAGAGGGCTGGCTCCTTTTTCGCACAAAGAATCAGCTTAGCCATTCAGCGCGGAAACCCTGCCAGCATTCTTGGGACCATTTAACGTGGGCATGATTTGTATAGTCCTAGCGTGTAAGTAATTTAAGATAGCTATGACTTGTAAATTCCTGCTGTAAATAAAAAAAAAAGTTTTTGACTATTTTTAAATTTAAACTATCGTGAGTAGTATTCATAGTTATTGTATAGAACCGGCTATACTCACGTCTTATTCTATCGGGTTAGCCCGACTAGTTTCGAAAGCGGGAACACGGAACGGGAAGTTCCCGCCGCGATAACGTCGTGTAAAGAGCTCATGAATAAGTGCCCCGAATGGGTTCGAAACTAGTCGGGCTAACCCGATAGAATAAGACGTGATTATAGCCGGTTCTATACAATAACTAGTTTTGACTATTTATTACAAATTCTTCGCATTGTATGTGAAATTCCGCGCGGCGCAACTAGTAATAGTATAAAATAATATATATCTTCCTGCCCTTATCCCACTCTAAGTGGGGTCGGCACAACATGTTATAAACATGCTGTAACATGATTTGGCTGTGTTTTTACGACCGGCCGCCTGCCACACGTCAACTTACGTTAGTCGTATTTTACGTCACCTTGGAAAGAAAGAGGGTGGTCTATTCTACTAAACCGGATACCACACGGTAGGTCAACTAACCTAAGTCGCCTTTTACGACACCTCGGTAAGAAAAGAGATTGGTCTACTCTACTCAGCCGGATTCCACACGGCGGTTCGACTTACCTTAGTCGCCTTTTACGACACCTCGGTAAGAAAAGAGGATGGTACTATTCTATTCAGCCAGATACCACACGGCTATAATATAAAATAATATGAGCTACAATAAATGCATATAAAAATAAACTGAAGTAAACGGCAAACAAAACAAGTTAAGCGCTAGTAGGAGCTTGCGAGAAGATATTAGTTTGTCTACAGAAAGTCGCGCCTCCCCTACAAATAAGCCGCCACCGAGCCGTGTTATGTCGGTGTTTTCCACAAATACTTGCTTTTACAAAACGGCTCGTCTTTCTTTTTAAGTTTTTTAGTGATATAGTGTATGTAGTGTTACAAATGAAAGATTACCGCACGATTAATTGACCACGAAGGAATACGTCACATTTAGTGATGTATAATGTATAGTGATATGTTTAAAAAATCTATATCCAACATTTACAGCAGATATTCTCCCCGATAATAATTTCATAATTTAATTAGATCTTATTCCTTAACACTTGTATATATGTATGTATAATATGTATTATGTATGTATGTATATGTTTATGTATATTATATAAACTAATCACAAAGTACCTTAATTGTTATTATAGTCTACAATAGAATTAGAAAACTAAATTTGAATGTCCTTGTATTGAATTTCTTAGCTTTATATGATTTGGTCTTTCCTTTATGTTTTTTTATTTTTATACTTTGTCAACTGTAATGCTTATGTCGTCACCATCTGTAATTGACGATACATTTAGCTAAAAACTGTCTATATTAATAATGAGTTTATTTAATGTGTATGATGTATTTGTCGTTGATGGTCTTACAAAATAAATAAATAATAATTAATATTTATATCAAGTACTATAGTTAAGCTGTGGTAGTCCAGCGGTAACACCGTGCGACACTTTCGAGGAGGTCACGAGTTCAAACCCGGGCAGACACCAATGAGTTTTTCTGTTACAACTTATGTGTCTAATTGATAATGGCAATTTATCACACGCTTTTCGGTGAAGGAAAACATTGTGAGGAAACCTGCATATCTCTAGAGAATTCTGGAGATATGTGTAACCTACCAATCCGCATTGGAGCAGCGTGGTAGGTCTTAGCTCCAATCCTTCTCTCCAATAACGGAGAGAAGAGGCCTATGCCCAGCAGTGGGATAGTAACAGGCCGCTACTTACTTACTTTACTATAGTTATGACTTATTGCATCTTTAAATAAGTAAATAAGATACCCTTTCGACACAATTATTTGATCCGCCGTGTGGTTTAAATAACTAAATATAAATAAATAAATATATGGGACACTTACACACACGGTCGTCCGTCCCCAAAGTAAGTAACTTAATACTTGTGTTATGGACAGACAACTGGTGAATATATACTTACATATTTTTTAAATACATACTTAAATACAAATATACACCCAGACTCAAAGATCAACAAATTCATTTATAGAAAATGTTGGCCCTCGGCGGGAATCGAATCCGCGACCCGCGGAGCTGAAGATAGGGTTACTATCCACTGCTCCAACGGGCCAGTCATACCGACGGATCCGATAGGTAGATAGACGGGTATCCGGCTAATAAGAATAGACCACGCTCATTTCTTACCAAGGTGTCGTAAAAGGCGGCTAAAGTAAGTTGACCCGCCGTGTGGTATCTGGCTGAGTAGATTAGATAGATATTTGCAGGATGGGTGACAGAAGCTACTGTTTATTAAAGGCTTCAGTCCACGATGTCATCCCACTAATATTGTAAATGCAAAAGTGTTTGAGTCAACCTATCACGAGAACGAAGTCGCGGGTAAAAACTAGTATTATATAAAAAACGGGCAAAGATTTTACGTGGCAACGTCTTTTTAAATGTGATGGATTGGAGTGGGAGAGAGACGCAAGGCATTCGCCAGTCCGGCGGGCCTCTCTTTCGTTCGGTGACTCATCGTAACAGACGTGAGCGGGCGTTACACTTTTTCATGAGTGACTCCAAGCCGCAACCTAATTTAAGACGTTGTCACGTCAAAAATAAAATCTTAAATGCTATATACATAAAATCTAGTTCACAATAAATATAGACTTACCAAGTTCGGACGGCAAAAGACTGATCCCTCTGAAAATCTCTGTTACAATACAAATAAGATTGATTCAACTGAATATCTACTAAATGATGGATCGAATCTTTCAGACGGCGATAGAGTGAACTTAGAGTATTTTGTGATTGACTCAAAAACGAGTAGAATAACAGAAGAACAAAAATAACGATAGATGGGGCACTTTGAGCCGGATACCACACGACGGGTCATATTACCTTAGTCGCCTTCTATGACACCTCGTTAAGAAATGAGAGTGGTCTATTCTACTCAGCCGGATATCATACAGTAGGTCAACTTACCTTAGTCGCCTTTTACGACACCTCGGTGAGAAATGAGGGTAGTCTATCCTTTCATGAAAATCGTTGGAGTCGTTTCTGAGATTCAGAAAATATACAGTAAATATAATTATACAAGATTAACTCATTTAAATATTAAAGATGTAATTGACGTGTATAATTGTTATACAAATAATATTTAAGTAAGTAAGTAACGGCCTGTTACTATCTCACTGCTGGGCATAGGCCTCATCTCTCCGGTTTTTTTTTTGGAGAGAAGGATTGGAGCTAAGACCTACCACGCTGCTCCAATGCGGATTGGTAGGTTACACATATCCCCAGAATTGTCTAGAGATATGCAGGTTTCCTCACGATGTTTTCCTTCACCGAAAAGCGTGTGATAAATTGCAATTATCAATTAGACACATAAGTTTTAATAGAAAACTCATTGGTGTCTGCCCGGGGTTTGAACCCTAGACCTCCTCGAAAGAGGCGCACGGTTTTACCACTGGGCTACCACAGCTTATAATATTTAAGTACTTGAAAAGAAATATTTTGAATTTGAATAAAAAAACAATAGATGAATCAGATAAAAATGCAAAATACACATACAATATTATGCGTCAATATATCTATCTATCGTTTCTGTTTCTATATCACGCTTTCACAGCTAATCAACTTAAGAGGTATTTGATACAACTGAAGCTTATATTATTATTTTTTTTTAATCTTTCTAGAACAGGATAACAACACATTATTCAGGCCCACATAGTCGTAGAAAGTGCTTGTGAAATGTAAAAAACAAAACATCTAAAAATAAATTTAAATTTAATAATATTTAAATGAGTTAATCTTGTATATATATATATATATGTTTATATATATATATATATATATATATATATATATATATATATATATGTTTTTGGGCATTAAAAACACTAACATTTATATTGAATTGAATTTTCGCCATTAACTGTCAAGTCGACGTAGCTTATTCGGTTAGCGGCCAGCCTCGAGAAATGTGAGTGCCAAGGATCAATCCCAACTAAATAAATGTTTTTGTCTTTTTTTAAAGTTTTTTATTGTAAAAAATTACATTATACAGATATTATACATTAATTATTAAGCGTTATTTTAAAAAATTGTTATAAGTTTGTAGTTAACAATAGTATTGAAAATAACCATTTCAATATAATGTTTTCCAAAAATATATTTCCTGAATAAAAAATAGAATAAAACAACACCAATTTAAAATAAGAAGGTAATAATAATTTACAATTGTTAAACGCAATTAGACGATAAGAAAATGGTGCCTTATCCTTTATAATAAAGTATTCTGTAAGATATTAGATTGTTAATTTTACAATACGGCGCACCCCAGAAAGTCTGACAGTGTCCGTATTTTTGAGAATTTCATTAACTAAATTAAATTTTAACTTATAATTACTTAATTAAGTTAATTTCCAAATGTAGGCCGAATTGATTTTGACAACTGCCACAATGATTGGCCCTTACTGAAATCTTATCTTAAATTCTGGATCTGAAAATTGATCACAGACTCATCATTTTCCTGCCCATGCACTCTAAGTGGGGTCGGTACAACATTTTTTAAGCATTTTGTATCATGTTTGCTAGTTGTTTTACGACTGACCGCCTGCCTAACGTTAGCGTACCTTAGTCCCCTTTTACGACACCTCGGTAGGAAATGTAGATGGTCTATTCTACTCAGCCGGTTACCACACGGCGGGTTGAATTACATTAGTCGCCTTTTACGACACCTCGGTAAGAAATGTGGATGGTCTATTCTACTCAGCCGGATATCACACGGCGGGTTGAATTACATTAGTCGCCTTTTACGACACCTCGGTAGGAAATGTAGATGGTCTATTCTACCCAGCCGGATACCACACGTCGTGTCGACTTACCTTAGTCGCCTTTTACGACACCTCGGTAAGAAATTAGTGGTCTATTCGACTCAGTCGGATACCACATGGCGGCTACTTAAAGATAATCACAGGCAAGTATAATAACTGTCAATTACATGCTGAATTAATTATAACAAACAAATACTTCTATTGTAGTTTAATAACAAATTTAAATAATGACGTGATATTAATTATAATCAAATACAAACAACTGAAAATAGAAATAAACTTTATAAAGAACAATAGAAAGCACTGTACCAAAAGTTTACTCGAAGATATTATGGTACCTATTTTCTAACAATAAAGCACACGAACCTTTACAATGCCGATGTTTTATAAAATTTATTGTAAGTTCACATTTCATATTTTTTCTTTAACAAATAATTTGTATACAATTTAGAGAATTAGGCGTTAATTTGCGGAGGTCTTATAATACAAAAGCGATGAAAACATTAAATGCTGTAATAGCGATACAAGAAAATATATGTAATGCTAAATATAGATTATATACGTTCCCATATCCGATACATGTAACATTCGTAATAACACTGCACTGCACACATTCACTACCTACCACAATCTCAAGAATTGTTTAGCCCCATAACAGAACCATCGTCAAAAAATAGACTTCACAACGAAATTACAAAGTAACGCATCATCCAATCATGCAGAGTTATATAGTAATCAGTTTAACCCCTACCCCTATAGCCATTTCAGCTTCACAATACCATGTTCTATAAAGTTAATTGCTGAAATGATCTAGTGATATTAAATTTAATAAGAATTTTTCCTTCACCGTAGTTACCGTCAATTTTAAATATTAATTAAAAAATAAATTAAATAACGAATAAAAAATTAAATTAATTCAAAAATTAAACAATAAATCTTATCCTACTTCCAACTAGTCATACTAAAATTATAAATGCGAAAGTTTGCGAGTATGGATGTATGTTTGTTACTCTATCATAGTGAATCCGTTGAAACAATATCTATGAAATTTGGCACATTTATTACCTATAAAAGTACACCGAGGTAACATACAGGCTATATAAATCCTGTTAATTCTACAGAAATAGGATGACATTGAAAAGCGCCATCTATTATCGAGCTATTTATCAGACGCCAACAGTCCACGCGAACGAAGTCGCGGGTAAAAGCTAGTATTATAAATGTGAAAGTTTTTGAATATGGATGTATGTTTGTTACACTTTCACGGCGAATCCGCTGAACCAATATTGATAAAATTTAGCAAAATTATTCCTTGTCCACCGGGGTAACATGTATAGCTATAGAAATCCTGTTAATTCAGGAATAGGATGACATTGAAAAACAATAAATTGAGTTACAAATGAAACAATAAATTGAAATACAAATTAAACAATAAAATGAAATACAAATTAAACAATTTGAAATACAAATTAAACAATAAATTGAGTTACAAATTAAAGAAGTTTGCCAGTTTGTTGTCAACATCATTTCTAACAACGACAAACAGAGCTAAACTCAAAAATAGTGATGTTTTCTGTAATTACCTTTGGCTCTTTGTATGTTTCTTTTGGATGTCAATTACACGTCTACATTGCGAAATAACAACCCTTGTCTAGCCGGACATTATTTTTGGTACAAAAATCGGTGCCATTACAACTGATGAAATATATTTAGAGATAAGTCAGGAGGGTATTTTAAATCCACGCATTTTCATAATTTACAAAACCCCAAATAGCATAAATGGCATTCGTTATAAGCCTTCTTTTCATATTTTTTTATAAAATGATGCCTGACGTCAACTTACCTTAGTCGTAATTTACGATACCTCAGTAAGAAAGAGGGTGATATATTGCTCAACCGCATACCACACAGCGGGTCAACTTATCTTAGTCGACCTTTACGTCAAATCAGTAGGAAATTAGGGTGGCTTATTCTATACAGCCGGATACCAAACGGTAGGTCAACTTACGACACCTCGGTAAGTAATGAGGGTGGTCTATTCTATACAGCCGGATACCACACGGCGGGTCAACTTACCTTAGTCGCCCTTTACGACACCTCGGTCAGAAATGAGGGTGGTCTATTCTAAACAGCCGGATATCACACGGCGAATCAATTTACCTTAGTCGCTCTTAAAGACACCTCGGTAAATAATCAGGGTAGTCTATTCTATACAGCCGGATACCACACAGCGGGTCGACTTACCTTATTCGCCTCTAAATGGAAAAGTTCAGTGGTAACTTTAATTAAAATAACATTTAAATATTCTCATAAAAAGTTTCCTCAATATCCAATTCTCTCCAAGTATCATATTTCTGTATTACACTCATAGAATTTCGAATTATAATTCCGGTGAATAAATTCTGATGAAAGCTTCATACCATCTTATTTAGAGAGCATTTGCTTTTTGACCGAAATAGCATGGCCTTGGAAGTTATACGAATATTTAATTTTTATTTCTTTTAAATACTAAGCCTACACTTACCCTGAATTGTAATCTTTAATATCTTTTCTTTAATATTTAAATGAGTAAATCTTGTATATATATATTTTTTCGTATGTATATTTTCGGAATCTCAGAAACGGCTCCAACGATTTTCCTGAAATTCAGCATGCAGGTTTTTGTGGAGAAAAATCGATTTAACTAGGTTTCATGTAAAAAAAATCGTTTTATACGTTCGTAAAAAAATAGTTTAGTGTAAAAAAAATCGTTTTAATCGTTTTGTACCCTGTTTTTGGGCAATAGATTAGTTTAAACTAAGGGTGCGTTTAAACCTCGATAAGAGTGACTTTTCAATGACTTTGTTTCAACAATAATCTTGAAGTAGGTAGTTTCTTTCGCAATGTGATTGTATTTTTTCAATTATACATAATAGTATTAGTAACTAGTATATACATTTTGTGATTTTAGTTGCCCTTCAAATTAAAATTAAAATAAATAATGAAATTAAACTACCTAAATATGCCTGCGTATTTTAAAATACGTAATCTCGAGTCATCCTTTTTTATTATAACGGCATGAGAGAATTATATTCAATTGTAGGACCCTTGGGTTATTAAGCGGATTCTTCGGGACAATGCCTATTTATAACGGAATATTAAATATTAAAGCTTAAACAAGTAGCTATGGTACAATATTCCACTGTGTAAACGATATTAGTAGAGATGGGATTACTTATATAATCCGAAATCAATATTGGTGGATGTTTTATTACACTTTACACTGTTCGTTATCCTAGTTTAACTTCTCAGAATTTACATTTCATTTTTACACCACATGTGTGTGTGTTTGTGTGGGTGTGGGTGTGTGTGTGAGGGTGTGTGTGTGTGTGTGTGTGTGTGTGTGTGTGTGTGTGTGTTCGTGTGTGTGTGTCTAGGGGGGTGCGTTTGTGTGTGCGCGTGCGTGCATGCGTTAGCGATGTGAAAAAATAATCAATTTTAAAATAATTTTTATAATCGACTATTTTTTCATCAAAAATCGATTTTTTTAGAAATCGAAAGTTTAGGTATCCTTTTTTCTTTTTAACTCTTTTTAAATCACATCCCTGTGTGTGTGTGTTGAAGTGATCTGTTCACTTACTCCTCACGAACCCTTGTTTAATTCGAACAATCTCTTACCTATTATCACTTTAACGACCTTACTTGAGTTGCATCACTTTGGTTACCCTCATTTCTTATTTACTAATACTTGCTACATCCTAGATTTTTCTGCAGTATTACTAATTGGCTGAAATAGCAGCTTTGCTCGTATGAAAATCAGTTTGTTACTAATTTATTCCCAAATAGAAATTTTTAACATACACAACAACAAAAGTACAACAAAAGTAGTTACCGTGAGTTAATTATAAGAGATTTTTGAATAACTTTCACCGTTTACTTAGCACACGCAAAGCTTTAAATATAGCCTTTTTCGGAATATCTTTTATTGCTGCTCCTCTCCTATTAATTTTAGAGTAATGTTATATAGTCTATAGCTTTCCTCAATAAATTTGAAAAAAAAATCAAATCGGCGAAGTAGTTCCTAAGATTAGAGCGTTCAAACAAACAAACTCTTTATCTTTGTATATTAGTATAGATTAGTAGTCTAATTAGTAATTACAATTTCAACCAAAAACAGGTAACAAATTCACGTAGACACCCTTAATTATGAATTACTAGTTAAAGCGCCCTCTGACGTTAGAATACTTAAAAATAGAAGAGTTAAGGCTAAGTTAATAATCTTCTAATTTACTGAAGTATGGTAGAACAAAAAATGTCCGGTCAAATAATTTTCATATTTCACCCTTCACCCGTATCAAACTTACAGGATGTCTTATTAAGCCGGCCAATGTAATGAAAAAGGGGTTTTAACATAATTCCCGTACACTTCATAAAGCTTAGGGATGTGCGTGTTGGTAGAAAGTTGTCGATTTTAAATTTGAAATTTGCAAATCTACCATCACAGATAAAATCCTACTATCATACTCGTATCCTATCCTACTATCCTACTATTAATATTATTAATGCGAAAGTTTGTGAGTATAAATGTACAAATATGTTGGTACTCTTTCACAGCTAATCCGCAGAAGCAATATCGATAAAATTTGGCACAATTATCCCTTATTTACCGGGGTAACATATATGCTACAGAAATCCTGTTAACTCTACAGAAATAGGATGACATTGAATAGCACTGTCTGATGGAGATATTTGCAGGGTTGGCGAATGACAGAAGCTACTGGTTTATTCTAACACTACAGTCCAAGAGAACGAAGTTTCGGTTAAAGTTAGCTGTTTCTAGATAGCATGCTTCTGCTAGAAAACATGTGCAGATCTCTTTGATCGTAATTTCATAGCTGTTTATAAAGAAAACACAAGAAAAAACAGAAACTTGAAAAAAAATTTTTTAAGTCAAACTTTGGTAAAGGATCACCAATAAATATCGACGCACGAGTCTAATGTTTCTCAACGAAACAAAAGTAATGCTATAAAATAAAGACATTCTGCAACTGTATCAATAAATCAAAACCAACTTTTTGGTAACCATTTTTGCCTATGTAAACTACAAAAAGAGTAAATGTTTAAAAATCGATACTGTTGCAATTAAATGATCGCATCACTAGAAGTCTTTTATTAAACTCCCGTCCGTTTTGCTAATATAATGCTTTGTTTAAATTGACCTTCAGCTTAATGTAGCGTATACTGATCCTGACTCCTCAAGTTTAATATTACACTAGGTATGCCGACGGCTTCACCTGCGTGTATCACAAATTATTCCCGTTTAAATTCCGACCCCACGGAAATTAAGCCGTAATTTTTTATAAACCTAAATACGCCGTGTGCTATCCGGCTGAGTAGAATAGACCACCCCCATTTATTACCGAGGTGGCGTAAAAGGCGACTGAGGTAAATTGACGCACCGTGTGGTATCCGGTTCAGTAACATAGACCGCCTTCTTACTTACCGGGGTGTCGTAAAATACAACTGAGGTAAGTGGACGTCAAGCAGGTAAAATACGTAGGCAAATCATATGACAACATGTTCGTAACATGTTGTGCCGACTCCACTTAGAGTGGGATAAGGGTAGGAGGAATGATAGGGGATCCGTAGTCAGGCCTGTAAATGATAGTAATATAATAAAAAACAGCTGTAAAACGCTTTGTATAAGTATGCAGGCGACTTGAATTGTAACAAATGCACCAGCTCGATTGGTAAGATTTTGTCAAAAATAGCCATAGATTTAGACATAGTACTGAGAACCGATGGGCATTAGGGTCTCAACCCACACCGGAAAACGCAGTAGTCGGTAGACCCTCTACGAGGTGGACTGACGACCTCAAAAAGGTCGCGGGGAATCGCTGGATTCAAGCGGCAATTACCATGTGTTGTGAAAATCCCATGAAGAGACCCATGTAACCATGTTGTCTGGCCCGTTGGCGCAGTGGGTAGTGACCCTGCCTTCAGCTCCGCGGCTCGCGGGTTCGATCCCGCCGAGGGCCAACATTTTCTATGAATGAATTTGTTGGTCTTCGAGTCTGGGTGTATATTTGTATTTAAGTATGTATATAAAAATTATATAAGTATATATTCACCAGTTGTCTGTCTACCATAACACAAGTATTAAAGTTACTTACTTTGGGGACGGACGACCGTGTGTGTAAGTGTCCCATATATATTATTATATTATTATTATTAAAATCTGTTGCGTAGTTTTAAAGTTTTATACATACATAGGGATATATGGACAAACAAAGAACTTTGTTTTATAATATGTAGTGATAAGGTCGATCTTTTCCAAACTTTTTAACAATATTTTGAATTACCCCCTACTCTGGTATTAATAACTCCATATTATTATATTATTAGTATCATGTTCCAACCCCATTGAGCAACAAAACGTTTCATGTCCAAGATGTCTGAGTGAACTCTGTGTTACATTTTAGAACAATTATGAAGGTCGAACACAAATATCAAATTGCGTGACGAAATAATAACTCCGTTACCTGAAATGAAACCTTACCTAATGGTGCTTTTAATGAGTTATATATTACCATTAGCGATGCGAGATTTAAAAAAGACCTCTTGAAAAGATATTTAAAAGTTTTTTAATATAGGATCTTACTATGAATTTCCTTAAAAGTTATATTATACAAGAGGATTATATATTAGGCGTCATCATCTTCTTGCCCTTATCCCACTCTAAGTAGGGTCGGCACAACATGTTATAAACATGTTGTCACATGATTTGGCTACTTATTTTACGACCGGCCGCCTGCCTGACATCAACTTACCTTAGTCGTATTTTACGACACCTCTTAAGAAAGAGAGTGGTCTATACTACTCAACTGGATACAACACGTTGGGTCAACTTACCTTAGTCGCTTTTGACGGCACCTCGGTAAGAAATGAGGGTAATCTATTCTACTCAGCCGGGTACCACACGGTGGGTCGACTTACCTTAGTCGCCTTTTACGATATCTCGTTAAGAAATGAGGGTGGGTACTATTCTATTCAGCCGGATATAACACGGCGTAGGATTATAATATATCAGGTGTATTATTAGTCAATTTGCTTGTTATTTATAATAATAAATATATGGGACAAATACACACAGTCATCCGTTTCCAAAGTAACCTAATACTTGTATCACGGGTGACAGACAGCTGGTATATATACTCGGTAAGAAATGAGGGTGATATATTCTATTCAGCCAGACCACACGGCTTCTAAAACATTTGGTTTGGTAATTTGGTTAAAAACAGCCTGTGTTAATGTTCCAGAGAAAAACGAACCAGAGATGTCGAATCGACTAAAATCTTTAATATTTAAATAAGTTAATCTTGTATGTATATATATATATATATATATATATATATATATATATATATATATATATATATATATATATATATATATAAAACACACATAGAGAGAGATTATAGATATATATAATATATATATTATCTATAATCTCTCTCTGTGTGTGTGTTTTTTTCGGAATCTCGGAAACGGCTCCAACGATTTTCCTGAAATTCAGCATGCCGGAGGTTTTCGGGGAGAAAAATCGATCTAGCTAAGTTTTATTTAAAAAATTCGTTTTATCACTATTATTGGGCATTAAACAAATACTCAAATTTACATTGAATATATAAATCACTATTTTTGTCGTAAATTGTCAAGTCAGCGTAGCTTATTCGGGGGACGGGTGGTCTCGAGAAATGGTAACACCTAGGATCGACCCCAACTATCTATTTTTTTTTAAATTTCTCTTTGTTTATTTTGTAATAAACAAAGAATAAACAAGACAATAAAATTACCCAGCAAAGCTCGGTCAACTAGATACTACTAAAGAAACACCATTATACTGCGTCCATCATATTATCAGTCTTTTGACAGCTCACGCTCATTAAGTTTTGTATTGCTTACGTACAAATATCATACAAATAATATTTGTACTTTATGGATGGGTACCGCCCACTTAGTGATGTCACACATAATGGTTACCCCTACGATTATGCCACAGATTAAAAATAATCGGTAGAAATCGATGTTACGATACATAAATATTTGAATAATTATATAAAGTTTTACTTTCTTCTTAGTTAATACATGAATACAAATAAAACAATCAGGATATTTTAATTTATTTTATTAGCACGAGTCGTCGGAATGATAATCAACACTAGACTCCTCCGATGAGGAGTCTTCAGTAGCAGTTATTATTAGCTCTTGTGTAGATAATATATTATCAAACGCAATATCACGTTCCCAATCAGAGAATATTACTCTTTTAGTTCTTTCCACCACACTTGCCCAGTTCTCGGCCGTTACGTGGGTGCAAGCATTTTTTAGCAATTGCAACATTTTATTCGCTGTGAATGGGGGGCTTGTATTGCATCTCGCAGCATGCCCTTTTACTTGTGCCCATATAAGTTCTATTGCGTTGTACTGGCAGTGGTATGGAGGAATCCGAAGAACAGTATGGCCATATTCTGCTGCCATTTCATTGATTACATAGCGTTTTGCTCTCTTTTTGGTTTTTAATATTTTTATTAATTCAACTTTTAACATTGAGTCGTCCACATTTTCTCCATTGTCCCGAAGCGAATTAATTATTTCATGCTTTTTATTAGCCTGTGTTGGCATTTTGTCAATTTGACGGGAGTGGTAGGGCGCATTATCAATAAAAATTATTGATGGTTCTTCCAATGAAATGAGCATTTTTTTGAACCACTCTTCATACACATTTGCATTCATCTCTTCGTGGTAGTCATTTGATTTCTTCGATTTAAATGCCAACAGTGCGTCTTGTACAAATCCTTTTGCTGTACCTGCATGGCAAATGATTAGGCGCTCACCTTTTCCCATTGGTACTGAGGAAGTGGAATCAGCAGTATCATCAGTCCAGAAACGAGATAGTGTGTGGTTAGCGTTGAGCCATGTTTCATCCGTGAAAACAATATTTGCCCAATCTTGTATTTTCTTTGCCTCTCTTAAAAAATCACAACGTGCTATAGCTATATCTGTGCGTTCCATTAATAATTTTCTTTTATTTAACTTTTTATATGAAAAGCCAATTGTGTTCAAAACTTTGACCAAAGAAGATTTTTCACCATGAAATAGACCACTTCTTTTCAAAGAAACAATAAGTTTTCTCAAAGTTGGAATTTCTTTTCTCAAGTAGTAATCTAGTTTACGTAGGTTATCATTAATCGAATTACTTAGGTACGTAATTCGATTAATGATAGTAGGTACTATAATCGGAATGGTATCGCATACGAGAATCTTTAGGACATCACTATCGTCAATCTGTCAAAAGATGGTTAATATAATGGACAGTGTATAATGCTCAAATTAAAAATACCTTCACTAAATCATAACACTGCTAAAAGTCAACCTGCAAATACGGAGTGTATTTCCATCCATTAGGCCGAAAGGTGCTGTAAAAACGTGAGTGAGCCGGTGGCGTTTTTAATTGCTACGTCCGGGACAGTGGAGAAAGAATCCGGGATTAAATCATAAATTTATGTAGCCGCGAAAAGGGTTTGTAAGGCTCTGTGCATATATGGCCTTTCTTTTAAAAAAAAAAGACAAATATACATAAAGAAAAATATTTTAAAGAGACTAAATAAAAAAATGTACAGTTATTTAATGCACTATTTCCCAACGCGATGCTCCTGTCCCACAGGGGCAAAAAAGTGTTTTGAATTTTTTTTTAATAATCAAAATTATGTATGTTACATATGGGGCATAAGAATTTTAAAACGGCTAAAAAAGCTTGGGATAAAAAAGGTTAGTAGAATGGGAGAAACTGATTTAGAGAAAAATGTTGAGGTATTATTTAAATTAAATTGTTGTGTATAAGAAATTAAACTATTATTTTTGATAAGAAAAAACCCCCAAGTCTTTCTGGTTCTTCTAGGTAAAAGCGCTTTTCCAAACCAGTGGTAGCTTCATTATCAATAGGAGAGGAGCAGCAATAAAAAAATATTACGAAAATGGCAAAATGTGAAGTTTTCCTTTCGTGCGCAAAAAGTTCTAAACAAAAGTTCGCGACAACTTATGTCTAGCGTTAAAGGTTGTCCTTTTTGTTGGTAATCAAGATACTATATTACGGTTTAATCTTTTCGCGGGAGGAACCGCTGGCGATTGCTAGTTTCTTAGAAACCGACAACCGTTAACTTGATGTTAACGTGTTCGCGATAATTTCGCCTTATCCGCCAATCTTACATCATAAACAACCCCTTACCTTCAAAAGGGGTAAGTTACACGACACCGGGTATAAATTTTAAACGCATATAAAATATAAACAGCATCTTAACGCTCAGCTATCCAAGGATTATGGGATTTATCGCGTCTGTTTGGAATTTTGGACTTTCTTTTATGACAATAGTACGTTTGCCGTCAGAGAGTCTTAAATTTTCGACTACGACCGGCGTAGGATAATACAGTAATAAAAGGAGTATTAAAATTTAATTCCGACGAACAAAGGTAGGCCGGCCATTTTGTTTTATCTGTACTTGTTTAATTTATACTAGCGCTTGTCCTTGCTTCGCACGAGTAGGTAAGCGATAACCAGGGTTGTTGCGTGGGGTGTATATTAAGTTAACCGGTGAATTTATTTTTGACCGAGTTAGTCGGTCTATGCTGGGCATAAGTCTTCTCTCCTTATTTTAAGCTAAGCTTAGAGCTAAATTCCATGAATCCAGTGAGTTTGTGATTTCGTGGTGGAGCCTATCTCCTGATGATGCTTCGGTTGCGGGGCGAAACGATTGTTGTGTTTGTGATAGTGAATGTGTGTAGTGCTTGTGTATTGTGAGGGCGGTGGTTAAGGTTTGAGCATGTGTTTTTACGAATTCTCCATGTATCACGTATGAAAACGGATTGTCCACTCTACATTTAGCATTATATATATTTTCTATTTTACTTCATCGCGGATTATAGCAAAATAATTTTATTATTACTTTTGTTCCATGAGTCCAATGAGTATCGGTAGCTTAAATTCAGAATTCTCTAGACATATGCAGGTTTCCTCACGATGTTTTCCTTCACCGCAAAGCGTGTGATAAATTGCAATTATCAATTGGACATTGTTTTAACAGAAAAACTCAGTTGTGTCTGGCCGAGGTTTGAACCCTTAAAATTATCAAAAGAGTCACGTGTTCTTATCGCTGGTCTATCACAGCTCTCTCTAGTTTCGTTTACCCTTTTTTTGTCTTAAGATTGATGTAACCAAAGGGCGACGACGAAACGATCATCCAAATGGTACCTCATAATTTCTGTGTCAACGCAAAGTTTCAGACAAACAAGTCTTTTTAACGGCTTTATAATTATTAAGTCCAAAAAATGCCACCTTCACATTTAAATTTTTCATTATGAATTTTGATAGATCACATTTACAAGGTTAAATATTCATCTGTCAAACTAGTTTTCGTAATAAATTCCACTAGAAATAAATCTTATTTCTATAACCATAAGAGTTACAGATGATGGTAAATAAAAAAACAGAAACGCAAAATGATTTTTGTAAAACGTTATCTTAGAGAAAAAATCGAAAGTTTACGCTTATCTGAAGATTATTTTATGACAGTAGTAGTTAATTATTTATTCATGTTATCTATAAGGTTTTCGACAGTTTTCAACTATATTAAAAAGGAATAAGGTGTATTTTTAATTAATTTTTAGTCATCGTTTGTGCACATTATGAAGTATATCAATAAAAAATTATACATAACATTTGGATGTAACGCAAGCGAAATCTAACACCGTTTAGTCGTAAAGAACCTCATGTTTCTCCTGTCCTTATCGTACTCTGTGTGGTCGGCAGAACATGTTTTCTCTTCCATTCTCAGCTCATCATTCAACAGCTTATATTTATCTACCAGTTGTATAAATAACTAAGACACCTACAGTCATAAATAGCAACACTTGAAGCAGTTTGTTATATGATTTGGCCAGGTATTTTACAACTGGCCGGCTGCCTGACGTCAACTTACCTTAGTCGCCATTTACGACACTTCGGTAAGAAATAGTGTGGTCAGTTCTTCTCAACTGGATACTACCCGACGGGTCAACTTACCTTAGTCGCCTTTTGCGACACCTCGATAAGAAATTTGGGTGATCAATTCTATTTAGCACGATACCACACGCCGGGTCAACTTACCTTAGCCGCTTTTTACGACACCTCAGTAAGCAATAGGGTGGTCTATTCTACTTAGCCGTATACCGCACAGCAGGTCAACTTAACTTACTCGCCTTTTACGACACCACGGTATGAAATGAGTGTGGTCTATTTTACTGAGCCGGATACCACACGGCATAAATAGGAACACTATTTGAAGATAAGAAAGTGATGTTAATTTATTCCATTAAATATTAGCTTGAAAAGAAATAAGATAGCATCTTTATTACAGCGGGAGTATAATCAGCTTAAGTCGAATAACTTTTCGCTGAAAACGTAATGGAACTCGTCAAAGGGTCCAAAATTGATAAGTAACACGCTTAGTTTAACTTTCCCTATTGTGTTCAAACAAATCGACAAATCCGGAGAGAAATTTGTAGAGCATGCGACATTGGAGTGAATCTCCATTATACACGACCGATTTTTTTGTTAATGAACGTTAAAATTATTACTGCGATTTAATAATGTAAAACTGAAAATGTTTACAAGATTGCCCACCGAGTTTTTTGGTAGTTCTTTTTGGTAAGAGCAACATTCACACATTCACATTTTCGATTTTACATTATTAAACCGCAATAATGTAAAATTGAAATGTTTCAAAGATTACCCGTCGAGTTTTTTGGTTGTTATTTTTGGTAAGAGCAACATTCCGAAACAGTTGTAGCTTCATTAATCATATTGATCCTTGACAATTCAAAAGTGCTTGAAAGAGCTTATTTCGATAAAGTTTATTTAGATTTTTCTGAATGTAGCCACTTTTGCAACCTGTTTGTAAAATTACGTCAAATCTGACACAAATTCTAAATATTAAAGTAGACTGTTTGTGTTACTTTTGAATTGAAGAACCACCTCTCACACTGACTCACAAGTTTTCTTTTTTTCATCGAACAGAACAAATACCTTTGTGGACTGACTCTATCGGTCTAAAACCCGTACTCATTTCAATGCTCTTCGGCAGAATCACCATTAGTCAATACTTCGCCATAGCCAGTTTTTTGGGCAAGAAATGCCAAAAAATAGACGCTGGCTACGGAAGTTTGCTTCTACTCTGTTATTTTTTTTTTTAACTATATTATTTGATTACATGACAATCAACTGGTCCTGTTACTGGACTTAAAATGTCTAGAATCTAGAGTTCTAACTGTCCAGAGTTAAAATATGTTTTATGTTACTATCATTCTAATAATCTCACCCAAACAACCTTGGACTTATGTACCATTACAGGATATTATATTTTTTAAACACTGGATTTTTTGTTTTATAATTACCAACAAAAATAATAAACCAGTTAATTATAAATTTGCAAGACATGAGGTAAAAAGCGAACTAGTATGATTTATTTTAAATATTCACTTTTTATTTTGATACTCATATAGTTATAATTAAATTAACTTTATTTTTAACATGCTATGTCCACCTATAAATTCAACGTTAAATATTAAAATAGTTCGTAATAAAATCACATATTTTAATAATCTTTTTTCCCGTATAATAAAAGACGGATGTATGTAATGGAAACGAACTTCGACGTGCGTGAATTACTCTCATATCGTTACAGATTCATCTCAAGTTTTAATTGTTTTAAATATACATTTATATATGTATTATATATAAATTTATGTAATTAAGATGTATAATTTTAATTCTGTATTTCAGCTGTTTTCTGGTTATATTCTGACTTAATCCTTAACAGTGATAATTTATAAAACTGGCGTTTCTTTGATGAGGTCCATAATACAAAACTAATGAAAATATAATTTTGCTATAATCCGCGATTAGAAGGACTCTACTGTATGAATTTCTTTTTTTTCTTCGGTCAGAAAGATATTCTTCTTCCTATTCCACTCTTCACGTTCACGATTTGTTATATGGGTCTGTTTAAAGGATTATGGGTTCAATTTTGGATTCAGTGACTCTCAGTGACGATTGCTATATCTTCTGTCAACGTTGTAACAAGTTTACCAATGGCGTTCCCATTCGTGTTCGATGCATCTGGTGCTTCTTATGCATCATTTAGCGAAGGAAGGGACCACTGTTTAGAGGGGCCGACTCAGAGAAGGGGGCAATGTGTACAACGGTTCTCTGTCTTTGCAACCAACAGCGTGGTGGAGCACTGTCAGATTTAGTCCGTGAGAGTCCAATGTAACTACCGCTCTTCCCCGTCGGACGGCGATAACTATGGGTTATATAATGGGTTATCCTGACAAAAAAGGGGGTGTACCACTGCTGCATTTTTCAGAGTTAGTTCGCCACTGGGTTTAAAGATGTCAAATCTTTAAACCCAAACATCCATTGGATCTTTGAACAATTATTCCCCTCACATCGACATTGCCACATCTATTACACTATACCATCATCATTCTCCTCACATTAACCCGTTATATAAGGTCTGATATCCAATCTAGCAGCGTCATTTTTCCCTACTTTAATAGGCGAGCGCTTTAATCATGTCTAATGGTAAGCGATAATACAGTCTAACGTAGAAAGCGCATAACTATAAGATACCTATTCATTTTTGCTTTGAAAGTACCCATATCAAAAGGGTTGGGAAACATAGATGCAGGGAGAGACTTAAATTTCCGTGAATCTCCTGAGCAGAAATGACGAAGCAAAGCGTTCCGTTCGTCTTCATGGGATGTTAATAGCATAAGGATAGAACTTCTCCCGGTGCCTAGCGGTAGGATGATAAATAAGCGATGGTAAAACAAGGTCATAAAGAACCTGAGCACACTCTCCGAAATATATCCATCATTTTACTTAGTGCAGAACAAAAGGTCTAGGGGGGTATTAAAGGAATGTGTAGGGACATAATCCGCTCTACGAAACTCGTTCCGCTCGAGATTTTCCCGCGAACTTTTCACACGTGATGATTTTGCCAAACGGAAACTAGTGTTCCAGGTAAACCCTGTTCAGGTAATACGTGACGCTCGGATTCTTTTAATGTCGCAATCTTTATCTTAACTTATTAGGATTTTTTCGCGGATCTGAGAAGAGATTACCTAATCGCCTGAATTTATTAATTATTTATTATTTGTTTTCAGTTAAATCCAGTGACTTCATCACTTTTTTAGATGACCGCACTTTTCTGAAAACCATATTACAAATTAAATCTAATTAATTTAACCTATTAAAGCTATATCCAAGATACCATAGTGCCAGAAGACTAAAGTCTTCAAACGGTATGACATACTGATCCGAATGGTCACTGACTATGGGCCTGATAAGAAAGGTCCGAGTCGCTCAGCGGATGATAGAGCGAGCTATGTATCTCTGCGCGATTAATTAAGAACTGAGGAGATCCCTAGACGAACCAAAATTACTGATGTAACTCAGCATTTATACTTGAAGTGGCGATGGGCGGGGCACAAGTGCGAAGAACTGATAGGCGTTGGGGTTTTGAGGTATTGAAATAACTACTCCGCACCAGAAAACGCAGCATCGGTAGACCCCCTACGAGATTGACTGACGACCTCAAAAAGGGTCACAGGAATTTACTGATCTTACTTTCTTGATCCAAACGCCACAATATCGTGTCGTGTGGAGATCCCATAAAGGGACCTATGGCCAGCGAGGTCGAGGTCAGGAGCGAATGAAAGATAAAAATGATACATTAAGATTTTGTGGAGCCTATTCTCCTGATGATACCTCGGTTTCGGGTACGAAACGATTGTAGAGATTGTGGTAGTGAGTGTGTGGAGTGTTGGTGGTGGCAGCGTTTTGTGACACGTGTGGCAACTTGTCCTGCATGTGTAAGGCATATGAATGTTGGCTGCTTTATACACTTAGCATGACATAGTCATTCATTATTCAGTAATTAGTATTCTCTTAACAAACGCGGATTACAGCAAAATAATTCTTTTATATCTTCTGTAGGATAAAAAATCTCGTTTTTCGTTCGGGAGCAGGACCCAAAACGCATATTGCATTATTGAGGGTAATTTAACACTTAACACATTACCACTGGCAATTTATAAGAGACAGATTAAACAATAATCGTTACGTTAATACTTAGTATAATATAAAATGGTCCAATTTCGTCGCGGTTTAATTCACAAGACCCACAAAAAAGTCGATTTAATCCCGGATCGTGGAACCAGTTTCCAATAAATTAAGTTTAATGCTCAACACCTTGTAATTTAGGGTGCTGATAGTAATCTTGATGTTCCATCACAGCATTTAGGTTAACGATTTATTAAATCATTTTAATTTATATTTCAAGCGAGAAATTTTAATATTCATCAGGCTATGTTTTGACCAATGCTTACTTATTGACCACATTTATACTAGCCCATTGGCGCAGGTGACCGTGACCCTGTTTCAGCTTCGAGGGTTGCGGGTTCGATTACCTCCGAGGCCCACATCTATAGTAGTCTCGGCCTGTTATTATCCCACTGCTGAGAATAGGCCTCTTCTCTCCGTTTTTGGAGAGAAGGTTTGGAGCTAAGACCTACCACGCTGCTCCAATGCGGATTGGTAGGTTACACATATCTCCAGAATTCTCTAGAGATATGCAGGTTTCCTTACGATGTTTATCCTTCACCGAAAAGCGTGCGATAAATTGCAATTATCAATTAGACACATAAATTTTAACAGAAAAACTCATTGGTGTCTGTCCGGGTTTGAACCCATGATCTCTTCGAAAGAGTCGCACGGTATTACCGTTGGGCTGCCAAAGCTTCTATACTAATATATAAAGCTGAAGAGTTTGTTGGATTGCGGATTTGAAAATCCTTCCAGCTTCATACAGGACTGCGGTTTAATAATGTAGAATTGAAAATGTTTAAAAGATTGACCGCCGCGTTTCTTGCTGGCTCTTCTCAGTAGGAACAGCTTTCCGAACCAGCAGTAGAGTTGGCGATTCAAAAGCACTTGTTTACAAGTTTATTTGAATAAAGAATATTTTGAATTTGAATTTGTGTGTGTGTGTGTGTGTGTGTCTATAAAAAAATCAAAAATCTTCAGCAGAGTCGCGAGTACAACCAGTTTATTATAATTAGCTTTGTGTTACTTCTAACTCGCGTTTATACTTCAAGTAATAAAATACCCGTATCGCAAATATTCTGTCACTTGTAGCGTTTCTATGGCGTACATTTGTGCGGAATGTCTGTCATACCATTATGTATGATATCAGCGTATTTTACACGCACATTTATTTTGCACGCGCAAAATGATACATTACTTGCATTTAACCTGATAAACATTTAAATGTACCTTATACTTATCCCACTCTAAGTGGGGTCGGCGCAACATGTTATAAACATGTTGTCACATGATTTGGCTAGGTATATTACCACCGGCCGCCTGCCTGACTTACCTTAGTTGTATTTCACGACACCCCGGTAAGAAAGAGGGTGGTCTATTCTACTTTTTTTATATAATAGAATAGAATTGACCACACTCATTTCTTACCGAGTTGTCGTAAAAGGCGACTAAGGTAAGTCGACCCGCCGTGTGGTATCCGGCTGAATAGAATAGTACCATCCCCATTTCTTACCGAGGCGTCGTAAAAGGCGACTAAGGTAAGTCGACCCGCCGTGTGATATCCGGCTGAGTAGAATAGACCAACCTCATTTCTTACCGAGGTGTCGTAAAAGGCGACTAAGGTAAGTCGACCCACCGTGTGGTATCCGGCTGAGTAGAATAGACCACCCTCATTTCTTACCGAGGTGTAAAATACGACTAGGGTAAGTTGACGCCAGGCAGCCGGTCGTAAAATACGTTGCCAAATCATATGACAACATGTTTATGATATGTTGTGCCGACCCCACTTACAGTAGGATAAGGGCAGGAAGATGATGATTTATAGTTAAATATTAACCGCTATTCCACTTTATAGTACAAAAGTAATGAGAATATTATTTTGCTATAATCCGCGATAAAAGAAAATATGTGTAATGCTAAATGTAGAGTGTACTAGTGTGTGTGTGTAGTGTGCATGAGTTCTTACAAATTCTGCATGTATCAGGTATGAGAACGAATAGTACACTCTACATTATATTACTTTTGTATTATGGACCTCCGCAAAGTAACGCCTAATTCTATAAATCACTTTATAGTACTCAAAAAGAAATTCCTTTAAAACTGTTAACCCGGTGTAATGGCGCCTACTTGTCTGACAAGCACTGACGAGCGCTATTCCGAATAGCATTTATTGTTTATCGATAGCATCGAGGGACACAAATAGCTCATGTGTGGGCTTCGGACCGTGCCTTTTGTTGACTGTGACTAATCAGAATTAAGCTATTTCCAACTAACCGTGACTGTCGTTTTCCATTCACGAGCTTTCCAAGCTTAATTATCATTATTGAAGTAAATCAATGCCAAATGAAAATTTATATATCGAGTAACGCTCTTTATATTTGTTTTACCTGAATATAAATAATTATAATTATTTTATTATTATTTATTTTTAATTCAGACATTGTGTCCATATTGTTAGTTACAGGATTACTTATATTATAGGTTAGTATTTAAAATGGAAATTTACATAATTTATTAAATAATAAACTTTAATAATAATAAACTTTATTTAGCCAAAAAAAAATACAATAAATACAAAATACAAATAAGTAATAAAATACCAAATTCATACCTATTAACAAATATCGTAGACACTCATACTCAGATAACTTGTGCTACGAGTGTCTAAATATATATTTTAAGAGAATTATAAATTATAAATATATGGGACACTTACACACACAGTCGTCCGTCCCCAAAGTAAGTAACTTAATACTTGTGTTATGTTAGACAGACAACTGGTGAATATATACTTATATATTTTTGAAATACATACTTAAATACAAATATACACCCAGGCTCAAAGACCAACAAATTCATTTATAGAAAATAGCTGAAGGTAGGTTCAGTACCCACTGCTCCAACGGGCCAGTCACTCTCTCTTCAGGCCAGTCTCTTCTTCTGAAGAGAGAGAGAGAGAGAAACTCTTTTTCAGACCTTTTCGCCCACATTATAATTTAATATGAACTGATGACTGAGGTAAGTCGACCCGCCGTGTGGTATCCGGTTGAGTAGAATAGACCCTCATTTCTTACCGAGGTGTAAGAAGGAAATAAGTTGATGTTAGGCTGGCTGGCGTAAAATACGTAGCCAAATCATATGACAACATGTTGTGCCACCCCACTTAGAGTGAGATAAGAGAAAAATTAAACGTATTGACATATACGCGTGTATTTGGAAATCTTTATAATTCCTTAACCGGATATCATAATTAATTTTAAGTAATATAAAAATAGATAAAAACTGAAATATTAATCGCAATATATATACAAAACTCCATCAAACTGGCATCGATTGAATACAAGCAATTAATGTGATATTACAAATCCCATAACACCAATAGCCTCTCGACATAATAGAATCGATTTGATTAAACGATTATCCAAATTGAATACCTGCCATAACAAAATCTATTGATATCATATGATAAAGCAAATTTGAGCGAAGCAACCGTATTAATTAGTAGGTAGTCATTATCAAATTCAAATTCAAATTCAAAATATTCTTTATTCAAATAAACTTGTAAACAAGTGCTTTTGAATCGTCAACTCTACTGCTGGTTCGGAAAGCTGTTCCTACCGAGAAGAGCCAGCAAGAAATTCGGCGGTTGCTCTTTTAAAAATATAATTCTTAATACTATTTACATTAAGTCGTTACTGTCTTTTACAGGTTCAAAGAGAGCTATATCCACACATTCTTATCTTCCAAATAATCTTCAAGAGTATAGTAGGCTTTCTGTATCAGCCTCTTTTTAACAGTGTTTTTAAACTGATGTAATGGCAAAGCTGAAATTGATTGCGGAATTTTATTATAGAATCTTATACCAATTATATCGTCATCCTTATCCTTCTGCCCTTATCCCACTCTAAGTGGGGTCAGCACAACATGTTACAAACATATTTGCACATGATTTCGCTGCGGATTTTACGACCGGCCGCCTGCCTGACGTCAACTTATCTTAGTCGTACGACAACTCTTTTTTTACTTTATAAGGCTAGCGCCTAGCTACGATCTCGCCTGACAGAAAGAAAGGGGTGGTCTATTCTACTCAACCGGATTGTGGTATCCCGTGCGGTGGGGTAACTTACCTTAGTTGCCGTTAACGACACCTCGGTTAGACATGAGGATGGTCTATTCTACTTAACCGGATTGTGGTATCCGGTGCGGTGGGGTAACTTACCTTAGTTGCCTTTAACGACACCTCGGTTAGACGTGAGGATGGTCTATTCTACTTAACCGGATCTCACACGGCGGCTCAACTTACCTTAGTCACCTTTTCCGACACCTCGGTAAGAAATGTGGGTACTATTTTATTCAGCCGGATACTACACGGCGTATATACAAGATTATCTCATTTAAATATTAAATATAATTCGGTCTTTTTCGAAACTTTTTAACTATATTTTCTGTTACCATGTTATAATAGTCAAGCTAACAAAAACCTAAAAAAAGGCTTTCAAAAAAGCACTATTTTATCATCGTATAAAAGTTTTTTGAAGTAAAGAGCGTGACTGGCAACCATGACTAATGTCAGAAAAATATTTTCCACGAAAGTTGGACCGTTTCCTGCAAAAACAAGTCTGAAATGAGACACAGACCGCAATGTCTTTGTGCAATTTGCATGCACGCTAAAGTGGGCATGATTTTGTTTACACGTATATCATACTTTCATTTACTCATATCCTTTTAAATCTATACTAATATAATTTATAGAATTAGGCGTTACTTTGCGGAGATCCATAATACAAAAGTAATAATAAAATTATTTTGCTATAATCCGCGATGAAAGAAATTCATCGCGGATTATAGCAAAATAATTTTATTATTACTTTTCTATACAAATATATAAAGCTGAAGAGTTTGTTTAATTTTTTTGAACGCGCTAATCTCAGGAAATACTGGACCGATTTGAAAAATTATTTGAGTGTGAGATAGTCCATTTATCGAGGAAGGCTATAGGCTATATAACATCACGCTAACATGCATAGGACCTCTCCTATTTAATCCCCCTCCCCCTCCAAACCCTTCATATTTATCAATTTACGAGACTTGTTAATTTTTTTTTTGAATTGACTATATACTGTTAGCCCTAACGGCTTTTACAACGTCACCGGGCGGTAGACTTGTTAACGCTATAATTTTAACTTTAGCCATTATATCTATACTAATATATAAAGCTGAAGAGTTTGTTTGTTTCATTGTTTAAACGCGCTAATCTCAGGAACTACTAGAGCAATTTGAAAAATTCTTTCAGTATAAGATAGTCCATTTATCCATGAAGACTATGGGCTATATAACATCATTCTAAGATTAATAGGAGGAGCAGCAATAAAAAAATTACATAAACGGAAAAATTTTAAGATTAACTTACGTGCGGTTAGTAAACTGTGAAAGTTATTAAAAAATCATGTATTACAAAACTGTTCCGATATATGTAGCTTTTAAGGTTAGCCCACTTTAACCATTTTTATGGTCATCAAAATAATATATTACGGTTTTGATCATTCCACGCGGGCTGTGCCGCTGGAAATTGCTAGTAATTTATAGAATTAGGCGTTACTTTGCGGAGATCCTAAATACAAGAGTAATACTAAAATTATTTTACTACAATCCGCAATAAAGTAAAATAGAAAATATATACAACGCTAAATGTAGAGTGGACAATCCGTTTTTATACTTGATACATGCAGCATTCGTAAAAACACATGCACAAACCTCTACCACCGCCACCACAATACGCAATTGTGAATTATATTATTACTTTTGCATATCCGTTTACGTATTCCGAAGTTTTACTTCGAGAAATCTGAGATACACGTCATCATCCTCCTGCCCTTATCCCACTCTAAGTGGGGTCGGCACAACATATTATAAACACGCTGTTACATGATTTGGCTGCGTTTCTACGACCGGCCGCCTGCCTGACGTCAACTTACCTCTGTCGTATTTTACGACACCTCGGTAAGAATGAGGGTGGTCTATTCTACTAAACCGGATACCACACGGTGGGTCAACTTACCTTAGTCGCCTTTTACGACACCTCGGTAAGAAATGAGGTTGGTCTATTCTACTCAGCCGGATACCAAACGGCGGGTCGACTTACCTTAGTCGCCTTTTACGACACCTCGGTAAGAAAAGAGGGTGGTACTATTCTATTCAGCCGGATACCACACGGCGTAAATCTGAGATACACGTGAACCCTCTTATTTCAGTTCTTCAGCCAAAAGTCGTAAAAGCAATCATCATTCTCCTGCCCTTATCCTCCTCTAAGTGGGGGCGTGTTATAAACATGTTATCACATGATCTGACTACGTATTATACGACCGGCCGCCTGCCTGAGGTCAACTTAACTTAGTCATATTTTACGAAACCTCGGTGAGAAATGAGGGTTATGTAATCCACTTAATCGGATACCGCACGGTGGGTCGACCTACCTTAGTCGGCTTTTAGGACACCACGGTAAGAAATGAGGGTGGTCCATTCTATCCAGCCTAGTATACAAGCTTATACTAAAACTACCCTTATACTAGATTTAACCCGCGTCTTCGTTCGCGTAGACTGTTGTCGTGTGATAGGTCGATAATGGCGCTTTTCATTGTCATCCTATTCCTGTAGAATTAACAGGATTTCTATAGCCTATATGTTATTCCGGTGTATAAGGAATAATTGTGCCACATTTCATCAATATTGGTTCAGCAAATTCGCCTTGAAAGAGTAACAAACATACATCCATACTCACAAACTTTTACATTTGTAATATTAGTAGTATTAGTAGGAGTGTCGTCACGATTGTGACATACAGTTGATTAGTGCTGCGTTTATTTTGTCATAATTAATATTATATCTTAGTTTTATGAGTAAAAAGTGTCTAAGTTTCAATAGACTGTAGTGTGTTATACGTACGAATATTTGTGATTGTGTTTGAGACCTTTATAAAGAGATAATTAATGAAATGCGATAACAAGAACAGCTGATGACACTTCAATAGTAAGCGGAGATTTATTTATTTACCTCCTTAAGAAAAAAACCAAACAATCTTTTTTTTTTATGAATACTGTTACAATATAGGTTTAAGCGAATAAAAGTATAAGAAATTATTGATTTAAAAACGCTCAACAATTATATAAGAAGTATTGAAATATATATAATAACTCCATAACAGCGCCATCTATCTTAGCATAAAGAAAACAGTTGCAACTTCGACATGGCTAATAAGTGCAACGTATGTGGAAAGTTCTTAACACCTGTAGATGGAGTTAAATGTACAAAATGCGCAGCTATATTCCACCACGCCTGCTTGAAGTTAAGTCCAGAGCATCGTCTTTCCAAAAAATGGTTATGTCGCACTTGCAAAGATGGAAATATTTCTAAAGCGCCTTCTAGAAGCCCTAGTACACCTAACCTCTCCTCGGACGGGCCGGAGGAACAAGTGTTCTTGGATCCAAAATTGGTCGAACAAAGCACGTCAAATTCTATTGCTGCTGAAATTCGATTAGTAATACGGTCAGAGATGGAATATTTCAGACAGGAGTTAGCCAGTATAAGTGCAACCATGTCGACATTTAGTAAGAGAGTAGAAAGCATCGAGAACAGACTATCACTTCTCGAAGGGTCAACTAAAACTAATATATCATTAAATCAAGACGTCACCGCTATCAACGAAACTATTGCTCAGCTTCAGGCACAACTAAATAGCCGCGAACAAGAATATCTATCCAACGACATTGAGATCGCCGGGATCCAAGAGAATAATGGCGAAAACCTGGTGCATATTACTGGCTTGATAGCAAGAAAATTGGGTATTGAACTCGACGAACGAGATGTTGTGTCGGCCGAGCGATCGGGCCCGCGAAGAATTATGTCGGAGAGTGGCGCGCGAACCCGGACGCGCGTTGTTGTCGTGCGCCTCGCAAGAAGGACGGTTCGTGATGAGTTTCTACGCGCCGCTCGCGTTCGCCGCGGCGCAGATACCTCTGGGATTATAACGAGCGGGGAACCGCGCCGGATGTACATCAACGAACATCTTACGCGCCACAACAGAAAATTATTCTATGATGCGCGTGAGGAGGGTCGACGCAAGGGTTTTAGATTCGTGTGGACCCGCGGAGGACATGTTTTCGCACGTCGCGATTCTAATGCTATAGTTCACCCGATACGTACTGAGTCTGATATTACAAGGGTTTTTATAGATATTGCAGTTTGACGTTGTTGCGTTTCGTATTTTACAACTTACATATGATTTTCAAAGGCCTTAGATGTTATGTTAGATGTAATATTCTATTGTCATCCTTTTCTTTTATATTATATGTATCATATTATCAATTACTATATGTTTTTGTTACTGTAGGTGGGTATTTTAATGTATATTTTTGTAATATGAGAATAGCTATAGAGGTAGTTTTGGTTATGCCTATCATGTCTTTAACTAGTTATATAAAAATATTGTCTTTGTATATCCACTCAAAATCTAATTTTACTAATACCGATTCATATTATGTAGGAAACTTGTATGGAAATATTGAATTATTACTTTATATGTTAACGTGGCCTCGATATGAACATGCCTTTTGCTATAAAAAAAAGTTTAGTTACCTCGGTTATCTATACTACGTCCAAAATAGATTACAATAAATCACTTACAGTTGGTCTTCTCAATGCTGGCTCATTGGGTAATAATCATGAAGAGTTTTTAGTAGCCATGGACCGTTTCCGTGTGGATCTAATGGCAGTAAATGAGACCTGGCTGCGCGATCGCGAGGAAGGCCGTGCGCCCTCAGTACCCGGTTACCGGCTGTTACATATACCGCGCCCCCTATCCGTGCGCAGCGGCCGAGGTGGGGGGGTTGCTTTTTATATTAAAAAAGGACTGAACGCACGCTCGTGTTCGTTTCCCACACATGATAATATAGAACAACTGTGGATAAGCTTGTATATCAAGTCAAAAAGAATTGCTGTCGGTACGGCTTACAGACCACCTTGGCAAGATGTAGATACTTTTCTTGACACTGTAACCGGAAGTATTCTACACTTATCTGGTCATGATTATACGATATTGCTAGGTGATTTTAATATCGATTTACTTAATATTAATGAATCCAAAGCAAAAAAATTTTATTTGTTTTTAGAATCTCTGCGCCTTGCACAGGTAATTTCGTCTCCCACTCATTTCACTGAAAGAAGTAAAACTCTTATAGATGTTATTTGCACTGATCTACCGGTTCATAGTTCTTGTGTTCATCCGATAGCAGCTTTAGGCAGGCACGCTTTTTTAACCTGTACGTTTAAATTAAAAAAAGATAAATTATCACCGAAAGTTTTTTTCGTACAGGCCATTAAAAAAAATATCAATGAATGATTTTAATAGAGGCCTTGAATCTATTCCATGGGACGTAATTTTATCTTTAAGTGATGTCAATGAAATGGTAAGACTTTTTAACTACGTAATATTACAACTTTTTGATATACATGCTCCTAAAAACACAAAAATATCTAAAGATAAACATTGCCCCTGGTTGACATCTAGTGTTAAGCTTATGATGAAATTTAGAGATGAGGCACACGTGCGTTGGCGAAACGTGAGGTCCGATCAAAATAAATTAGTTTACAAAAAATACAAAAGTTTGGTAATACAGTCAATTAATAATGAAAAGAGTGCTTATTTCAAATTTAACATTAATAATAAACTCAGAACTCCAAAAACACTGTGGCACAATCTTAAAAACTATCTAATTCCTAAACAGGCTACTCAGTTACCTCCCAATTTTGACAATGCCAACGCTATAAACAAACACTTTCTCGATGTGCCCGGAAACTCAGGAATATCCATCTCTCAATTATCATATTATGAATTTCATAAAATCAATACACAATTTTCTCTAAGCGAAATAAGCGAATCGGAAATATATAAAATCATTAAAAAATTACATTCTAATGCTGAGGGGGTCGATGAACTAACATTAGATATGTTACTACTCACACTTCCTCAGAGCCTCGATTTAATTACTTCTATTTTTAATACGTCTATAAGGACTTCAGTCTTCCCTGAAGAGTGGAAAATAGCCGTCATTCGTCCAATACCCAAAAACTCTAATCCTCAAACGGTTAAGGACTTACGACCCATCAGCATTTTACCGTGCATGTCCAAAATCTTAGAGAAAGCAGTTTGCTGCCAGCTGGCAAGGTACCTAGAAAACAATTGCCTTTTGCCTGACAATCAATCTGGTTTTAGATCTGGTCGAAGTACGGTCACGGCTCTCTTGGACGTGACTGATAATATTTTGGCAGGTCTGGACAAGGGGATGTGTACGATATTAGTCGTTCTTGATTTTTCCCGTGCGTTTGATTGCGTAAATATAAATTTATTATTGTCCAAGCTTTCTTATTATGGCCTGGACATTCGTACAGTGAAATGGTTTGATAGCTATCTTCGTAATAGGAAGCAGTTTGTGGAATTATTTCACGAAGACGGAAAACGGCATATATCGTCCACAACCCCTGTATATAGAGGTGTCCCGCAAGGTTCCGTTTTAGGTCCACTACTTTTTATTTTATACTGCGCGGATATTGTAAATTGCATACAAAATTGTAAATCGCACTTATATGCAGATGATGTTCAGGTATACCATACCTTCAAGCCCTGTGACTTCTTAAGTGCAGTCGACTTAATAAATACAGATCTTGAACGCATAGCTGATTGGTCAGAGAAGAATTCACTTGCTTTAAACTATGAAAAATCAAAGTTTATAATATTTGGCTCAAAACCTCAACTAAGCAAATTAAACCCCTTGCATTTAAATATTTCTATAAAAGGGCAGAAACTGAATAGGGTATACGAAGTCCGTAATCTTGGTCTTCTCATTGATTCGGAGTTGCGGTTCGAAAAGTATATTGCTACAACAGTACGTAACTGTTTCTACCGGTTAAAAATTCTTTACAAATTACGTAAGTATCTATCTGAAAAACTTCGGGTACAGCTAATAGAAACACTAATTCTCTCTAAACTGGCTTATGCGGATGTAGTATACGGACCACGGCTATTATCTAGGACCAGTCGTCTCATCCAGAGAGTACAAAATGCCTGTATACGTTTTAGCTTTGACATACCTATGAGAAACTATATTACACCATATCTCAACAAACATAATTTATTGAAAATGAAAGCCAGACGGAAGCTACACTTAGCTTCTCTCTTATTTGGTATAATTAAGACAGGTAAGCCGATGTATCTCTACTCTAAACTAGACTGGGCGGGCGATGGAGAATCGGACCGTTTACGCAGATGCCGGAAAAAATTAAGAGTTCCGCGACATTCCTCTGCTGCTTTCAGAGGCAGTTTTAAATACACTGCCACACATTGCTGGAATAATATTCCACCACCTATTCGAGACCTATGCAGTAAAACTTGTTTTAAATTAAACTTAAAACAGTTTTTAATTCAAAATCAAATTTTTTATGAGAAATTTCAAGTTGACATTTCTATCTTATAAATTTCCGTTTCCTCGTTTGACTGGCCCGTTGGAGCAGTGGGTAGTAACCCTGCCTCCAGCTCCGCGGGTCGCGGGTTCGATTCCCGCCGAGGGCTAACATTTTCTATAAATGAATTTGTTGGTCTTTGAGCCTGGGTGTATATTCACCAGTTATCTATCACCCATAACACTAGTATTAAGTTACTTACTTTGGGGACGGACGACCGTGTGTGTAATTGTCCCATATATTTATTTATTTATTTAATATAATAAAAATAGTAAAACAAATACTAGTTAAAATATTTTAGTCATTATTTACATTACGTACGTTGTATTAATTTAATTAAGGTAAGTTATTTAAGGTTTGTAAGTAAGTTTTTTCTTCGTTGCATAAATTATTATTATTATTTTTTTCATAGTTAGCAGTAAGTATTAGTAAATGTTTTTCGGGATGACACTCAAAGGGCCGCGGCTGAAAACCAGTGCTGTGTGTCACCTCAGTTTTCTGTTGTGACATGTGGCGTACACTGAGCCGTTGCCCTTTCTTTGTCATGTGAAATTTAGAATAAGCTACATTTAGTCTTCGTTTCACATGGGGAAGAAATAAATAATTTTCATTTCATTTCATTTCATTTCATATTAACATTACGTTGTCCGTCTTTATAATTACAAACCTGTATCTAGTTTGTATTGCCGCTAATGTTTTCCTTATCGTAGACATCAACAAATAGGCCCAGAGGAAATCTTTTTGATTCTCGTACAAATAAACTGCGCAAGACTCACAGTCTTCGCAAATATTCAGCTTGTTTACTTTGAGTCTGTTGACTCTGCCTATAGAACGTATTGTAAACAGTAAATATTGGGAAAGATACGAATTATACCTAAATTGGACGCTGAATTGTTATATTATTACAAAGTAGGAAAATTATAGGATCAATCAAACTTTAGTTCAAATGAAACTAAATCTTTGTTACAAACTTTCATTTACTTTCATTTTTGTTTATAAATATATAACCTATATTTTATTTCAATTATTTATTTATAAATATGTAGCCTAAGTCGTTTTTACGACACCTCGGTAAGAAGGAGGGATAGACCACCCTAAACTGGATTCTACTAAACTGGATACCACACGGTGGGTCAACTTACCTTAGTCGCCTTTTACGACACCTCGGTAAGAAATGAGGGTGGTCTATTCTACTCATCCGGATACCACATGGCAGGTCGACTTACTTTAGTCGCCTTTTACGACATCTCAGTAAGAAAAGAGGGTAATGGATAAATGTAATAAGAATTATTAGAAAGCTCAACATCTGGTAAGTTACAGATCGGTTAGTATTAATTAACAACACGCACTGTACATTAAAACTGTTGTTTTCAAAGTATGCAAATTTGGTTATCAATCGAACTTAGGACAGCACAGTCCAAAGTCGGATTAATCTCGGTTACAAAAGTAAAGACTTCGAGATCCCGTCTGAAAGCATTTGAAGTGAAAATGTTTTGAAAGCAAGTCTTAAGCTGTGTTCAATCTCTTGAATAGATATAGCATTTTCTTCTTGATTTACTATGTGTGGTATCCGGCTGAGTAGAATAGACCACCCTCATTTCTTGCTGAGGTGTCGTAAAATACGCCAAAGGTAAGTAGACGTCAGGGGGCCGTTTGTAAAATACGAAGCCGGATCGTGCCACAACCTGTTTCTAACATGCTGTACTGACCCCACTTAGAGCGTGATAAGGGCAGGAGAATGATGATGATATAAATATATGACTATAATATACAACACAAGAGGTTTTTTCTTATCAGTTAGGCACAAGTCGTAGGTCTAAGCTCCATCCCTTCTCTCTATGGTTTATATAGGAGAGTAACAGGCCCTTACCTAACTTTTATAATATCAACCTGTTATTGCGAATAAGTGATATTTATCACTAGCAACTTATATATATTTTTAAGAAAATCTATATGTATAGCTGAAGAATTTGCTTGATTGTTTTAACGCGCTAACTCAGGAACTACTGGACCGATTTGAAAAATTCTTTCAGTGTGAGATAGTCTATTTATCGATGAAGGCTATAAGCTTTATAACATTACATAACATACATATATTAATCAAATGTTATAAAAATTACAAAACATACTTTAGAATATTATTAGTTTTTACGTAATTATGTTAAGAAAATGCAATTAACACGCACAAAGCGTACACTAGAAGTCTTGTCACGTGGATATAACAAACATTAGATTCTGAATACATTATTCAAATATTGTTCTTAGACACGCATATTAAAATAACGCGCAATTTATGATAATAACATCATCATTGTCTTGCCTTTATGTCACTAAGAGCCTGTTTCACAAGTTACTGCTAAAGTGTCGAATAGTTAACCGTTAAAGTCTCTAAAAAGTGAAAAATTTCAATAAATAAAATCGCGGCCATTTTGAAATCGGTATTTGCTACCTATTAACTTATTAGGGACTTTAAGTGCTGACTAAGCTTATCAGAAACCTGAGAAACGCAAAATTCCATGTCAGATATGTTCCGTATAAAGTTTATTGGTAGTTTATTAGTAAATTGTGAAACATGCCCTTAGTGTGGTCGGAACAACATGTTATAAAACATGTCACATGATTTAGATACGTATCTTACGATCTGCTTGACGTCAACTTACCTTAGTCGTCTTTTGCGACCTCGGAGTCTATTCTACTCAGTTGAATACCACACGGCTTATTTAGTTTATGATAATAATAATAAATTATTCTTAGATTGAAATTGAATATAAAAAAATTGGGTCTAATAAAATAGACTTTACAAGTAAATCCAATCAGGTAATAGGTAAAATAATGTGTATGTAACAGGTCTATTCCGGATTTAGAATGTTACATTATTTATGTGAAATATATACTTTTTTCTTCATTCTTTTAAGCAAATGTTATTTATCCATGAATTCCCTATATTTTTATACAATAACGTATTATTTTAATGCAATACTCAATTTATTTTACTTTTTGTTTCATATTATATATAACATTGACGCGCGCACGATTCAACGCTCAACGGAGCTACTGAATATCAGGTTGTAACTCCCCCAAAATAGTCTGAGTGATCCTTTTTGCGTCACATCCATAATATTTAATTTTTTGGTTTATATAATGTATTTAGGATAGTTTGTTTTTTCATGTATTAACCTTATTATTTTTTATGTCTTACTTGTTTCTACTTCTATAATGGTTTATTGAATGTTTTATGAATGTTTATAATGGTTTTTTCATTACCGAGGTGTCGTATAAGGCGACTAAGGTAAGTTGACCCGCCGTGTGGTATCCGGTTTAGTAGAATAGATCACCCTCTTTCTTACCGAGGTGTTGTAAAATACGACTGAGGTAAATTGACGTCAGGCAGGCGGCCGGTCGTAAAAACAAAGCCAAATCATGTGTCAGCATGTTTATGGCATGTTGTGCCGACCCCACTTAGAGTGGGATAAGGGCAGGAAGATGATGATGAATGGTGTGACCTAATAAATATATTCTTATTCTTCTTAATATTATAAATGCAAAAGTCTGTGACCTTCTGTTACGCTGTCACGGATTATCAGAATATTTATAAAATCTAGTACAGCCTAGAGCCTACAGTTAGGCTGCATTTGAAGTCTAAATACCAGGCTATCATCTGTCCTTATTATAAAAAAGTCCCAAAAAGCTCTCTGTCTATATGTGATCGATTTTCCCAATATCTACTGAACCGATTTTTGTATAGTTTTTATTAAATGATAGTTCAATTCTTATAAAAGGTTTAAATAAATAGTTTATTACCGTTTTATGTAAATTGTGTTGGAGAAGTCGCTTATCACACAATTTTTTTTAAGTTAAACAAAAAATTATTTAAAAAGCATTTACACGTTGATAAAATTTGTATATTCAGGTTTTGTTGTCTTTTGCTAAAAAGAAGATTATGAAATAAAATATGTTAAAATGTACATCTCTTTATTACATCTAACGCAGAAAATAAATAAAATGTAATAATTTATAATATTTCATTCTATGACATATAATTTAAATTGTAATTAAGTTTCTTTAAGTCGCAAAATCTAGATATTCTTTTTAAAATTTTTCATTTTCATTTAGATTACTACCAAATAAAACAGTCATTTTTCAGAAAGTAATGAAAATATTATTTTGCTATAATCCGCAATAAAATTTACTGCGATTTATCGCGCATTATAACAAAAATAATACTTATTATTATATTATATTAATTTCTGTATTATGGACCTTCGCAAAATAATGCCTAATTCTATAAATTATACTAAGTCATTATTGTATATTTATATGACAGTGTTAGTGTAGGAATTTATGATCACATTTATTATTACATGTAATAGAATATTTATTATATTTATTTAAAAACCATATGTAAATTTATAATTTTTGTAGGAAAAGTAAAGAAATTCTTTTTTTAAACGTTATACGTATGTAATTAATATTTTTCGTAATAAAACGAAAACATACGCCATATTTCTATGTTCTAGTTAGTTACTTAAAATATTTATTTAATATTTTTAAATAGAAAATATGAATAATATTATTTTATTGGTAACACAAAACAATGACTTATCCGGTAGGTAAATTAAACTCTAAATTAACTCACCTTCAAATATTTGATCCAGAATTCAAATAAAACGGATAATCCTGCACAATCACATAAAAACACAGCACATAAAACAACTTGAAATAAAAGTATACACTTTTTTACTATAATTTCTGAACTGCACGAAAACAGACTATAAAGTGAAAATGAATACGATATTACGCGTATGTTGGCAGCAATGTCGCGGACGTCCGCCCAACGAGACCGCCTACAACCGTTTGCCGTTTGCGCATGGTACGGCCGCCTCGGAATGATATACGTCGCAATGCGTTATCTATGCTTATATAAAATTCAAAATTTTCGGCGCGTTATGCGTTTATAAAATTAAATATTACACTAACCTATATAAAATTAATTCAAAAACTCTTCCTCTGCTTAATATTTCACCTATAACGCATTTATTATTTAAAATTTTCGGCATTTTTAAAATCAAATTCTACTTATCTACACAAAATTGTTAATATTTTATTGATTAAATACTTATTCGAGAACTCTTTGTCTTATTAATAGCGCAATTATATCGCATTTGTTATGAAAAATTTTGTGAATACCCTTGGAACCTTCATGTTAATAAATATTTAATGTAATGCCAAAAGCCCATAATGTAATTGCTATGGTATATCGTATAGAGCACAATTTTTTATCTATGCTTACATAAAATGAAAAATTTTCGGTGCGTTATGTGCTTGTTTTATTTTATATTTCTCTTATTATACAAGATAAAATTGATACAAATTTTAAATTTTATAAATGGAACCATAATGTCAATAAATTTATAGTTACAGCGAAAGCATACAATGTGATTGCTAAAATACATTAAACGTCATGCTATCCTTTAAGCTTTTGCTATCTTTTAATCTAAATCTTTTCGGCATGTTATGCATTTGTAAAATATATATATATATATATATATATATATATATATATATATTACTTCATCACGGATTATAGCAAAATAATTTTATTGTTACTTTTGTATTATATCCATAATACCGCCGCAAAGTTACGCCTACTTCTATAAATTATTCAGGCTGACTTCTTGATTAGAATTCTTTTGAAGTGTTACCTCTTCAAAAGACTACAACTTTTTGGTTGTAACAAATCTTTTCTTAATCCAAGGAAAAACATGCGAGAAAATGAGCAAAATTTTAAAATCAATTCACTTTAACTCGATATGACCACCTTTTGCCTCGACTATAGCCTTCAGCCGGTCAAAAATTAGTTGCACGCTGCTCGAAAGTGATTCTGAAGTATCTTGTGCCATTCACGTTCGATTGCTTTCTTTAGCGCATCCATACTAGCATATTTTTTAGTTATCACTATGCTCTCCAAAATGGACCATATGAAAAAGTCTATCGGATTTGCGTCTGGGGAATCCGAAAGCCATTGCATGGACGAAATGAAATGTGCAACATGATTTTTCAGCCATTCTTGGTTCACGCGAGCTTTTTGGGCCGGGGCTGAGTCTTATTGAAATGTCCACGGCCAACTATTGAAGTTTTTGCGTGCCCACGGGTCTACTACAGCTTCCAAAAGATTTTCTCGATAAGAGGCACCATTTAATTTGACACCAGGCCGAATGAAAACGACTGAAAAGCGTCCATCAGCGGTCACTGAAGCCCACACCATCACTTGTGATGGGTAGTTACTTTAGGTGGCCATTGGAAGGCGTAAATTCTCGTTTGTACGTTTGGTCAAGTAAACACGATCGTTTTGAGTGTTGATAAATCGCTCAATTGGAAAAAATTCTCATCAGAGAACACAATGTTTGGAAATTGACCATCCTCGTGCAAGCGCAGCAACTGTTTTGCTCTTTCAAGGGGAACTTTTTTTTGCTTCTGTGTAAGATCTTGTGCTTTCTGGAACTTGTAACGCTTGAATTTTAGCTTATTTTTTAGTATGCGGCGAATGCTATCTTAGGGTATTTTCAATTCTTTAGCCATTTGCCGTCCACTTCGACGCGGATTCCGCTCAAACCGCATCTTCACTTTCCGAACCATTGCAAGTGACGTTGCTGTCTTTTTCGGTCCACCACCATAGCGTTTGGTAATGCTGCCAGTATCATTATAACATTTTATGGTACGATATACAAACATTTTATTCATTTTGAGGTGACTGAGGTTACGCACGATAGCTGGTTGTTATTTTCCTAACAAATTTAACGCAATCACACTATGACGTTTCAATTCCAATTCGGATATTTCTCGTTCTACTCACAAGGGATTAAAATGCTTTCGGCAGCTTGTTAACAAGACAACGAATTATCAAAAAAGCAAGTGTGACGTTGCCGCGATCAAAAGTTTAACAGATATGACCAATATGAAGTTAGTAACACTTCATATCGTTCACCCTGTAAATCTATGCAATTGATACGGTACACAAAGAATATTGTATGTGCTTTAATGATTTTTAAATTAATCTATGGATACTTTAAAAGATATATTTAAATTTAGAACGTATTAATAGTGTAGGAGAATAATATACCGTAATAAACTAAAATAAGTTATTTCTAAAACAATTCAAACTTGCAATGAACTTGTAACAATATGAGAATTATTGTTGCACGTTAAAGTTTGTGCTTCGTATAACATACACGCTATTTGCATAAGAAAATAAGACACTTTTAAATAGCTAAAGCAAGTCACAACATGCTATGTACATGATAATCCCTGAATACAAATTAACTTGTCCATCAAGAACGCGATGAGATTGTATCCATTGCTTGTATTAGCATTCGCAAAAGGATTTTTCTTTTAGGGTTCCGTGTTCGATACACCCAAAATATAGACGTCCAAAAAGCTCCTCTACGATGTAGGCAACGAAAAATCATGTACCTAGATGTTACCGTCGAATTTTCCATGACCATCACAAACGCATAGCTGCGTTTGTCATAGGACAACTTTATCTAATGTCAAGAAAATTTCAAATTCAAAATATTGACTTGGAGGTGTTTCTTTATTACAAAATATCGTGGGTTTTTTGTTAAAATTTGTGCTTATCCATATCTAAATGATAGATTCAAATCAGATGTCGTCATTTCCACATCTCATCGCTTAGCTTAAAAGGCGATATCTGATTGTTACAAACGCAAGTCTCCCCTCCGCTTTGGTGGATACCAAACCTAATACTGTGAATACCACGTTTTTGGGCTTCATTAATAACAAAAATAAAGACCAGATTGTCAACCATATATCTCTGCAGGATACTAGAGTTCTCCGGCCACGGTGCAAGAAATCTACCGGAAAGCACAGTTTCGGCAGACACCCTACAAGATGGACTGACGACTTCAAAAAGATTTCGGGGAGCGGACATACAAGCGGCACAAAATCGTGCGTTGTGGAGATCCCATGAAGAGACCTATGTCCAGCAGTGGAACATCCATCGGTCGAAGAAGTAGAAGTTGCGAGAAGTGAGAGTCAAAAAACAAGCACTTGTTTACAAGTTTATTTGAATAGAGATTTTTTTTATTTGAAATACTGCATACGGAACCCCAATCGTGTTAATCCGACATCCTCCTTTATTCTTGTAATTTCTCTCTTATTACGTCGTTGGGAGTGCAATATTTCTCCAGGGATCCTTAGGTTTATTGCTAGGTTCTGATTGTGGACTTTATTTGCCTAGGGCCATGAGATCCTATTTGAGAGAAGATTACAGAAAATTAGTTCTTTATTAACTCTGTTATTAGCTGTTTGACGCTTTTTGTTTATTTGTTCTGAAAATTATTTAGCTAAATCTTAACGTTAAAAATGACTTTTAGAGATGATTAGTTTGATAGTTAGAGATTAATAATAACAATAATAAATTATCAACAATAATATTATCACATGACAACATGTTTATAACATGTCGTGCCGACCCCACATAGAGTGGGATAAGCGAGAGAATGATGACAAAAATCTCATAGCCGAGTGAACAAGTTTTGAACCCGCCTTATTATCCCTGAACAAAATAGTAACATCTAAATTAAATAGGAAATCTGGTTTGGAATCTGGTCGACAATAAGCAAAACAATCTGTTATTAAAATTACAAAGAGGTTTAAATAAACGCAAATGCACAGAAAAATCTTACTATAATTTCGTACCAGTTCATATTCGTCTGGGATATTTCCGGAGTTAAACAATTTTTCATTAATGGCAATAAAGCTTTCTCACTAGTAAGCAATTCGCTTGAAATTATTTAATGTGCATAACTGCTATTAGCAGATCAGAATTTCGTGCTCGGAAAATTAGATTTCCTTTTAACTTTGTAAACATTTAATCTTTTATGCCACAGTGAAATAACTTTACTTGTTACGGGCTAAATGCGCGGACATTGGTAAAAGTTATGTATTAAAAAAAGAGCCATACGTGGCATCTACAATTTAAGTGTGCGTAATGTTTATATATAATATAATTATGAAATAATATACAATAGTCATCGTACGGAGCGACAAAATCTATAAAGAATAAGCTCCTTAATAAAATTAAAAAAAAATAAAAAAAAAGTGTGCGTGATTCTCTGCGAGACAAATTTAAGAAAATATGTATTACAATAGCTTTAAAGTATATTTTTAGCAATTTGATTTTTCTGTATAAGAATATATACATAATTATAAAAAGATTGTTGATGTATATAATAGACAAAGTAGGAACCGGCACAAGCTTGCGGCCCCTTCTTTGTGCCTTGCAAAAGTACGCAATATAAGTCATTTATGGGTTTGGGAGGTTTGTTAAGATTAATATATTTTTAAATTCAAAATATTATTTGTTCAAGTAAATTTGTAAACAAGTGCTTTTTAATCGTCAACTCTACTGCTGGTTCGGAAAGCTGTTCTTACCGAGAAGAGCCCACAAGAAAACTGTGGGTGCTCTTATTAAAATAATTTTTATAACTAGTTACGTTTAGTCATTACTATCGTGTACTGGGTTGAACAGTAGCTATATCTACACATTCTTATCATTTATGCAATCCTCAACTGTATATTAGTCTTTCTATTTCAGCCTCTATAATGGCAAAGCTAAAAGTGATTGCCAAATCGGAATATATGTCGGTAAATTATGAATGTACTGAATCTATGAACTATGTAATTTCAAAATGTTAACCGCTCTCCGTAATTACCATAACTAGAATAAAACCGATAATCACAAGACGCTTCGACAATTAACAATTGAAATACTAGAGAGAAACGTAACATTATAAACCACAAAAGTCAACCATCAAAAAATAATTTATTCCAATATGGTACAGGTTAAAGCTTCGAAATGAGATTCAAGTAATAAAAGCACGGAGCATGCCCCATAAAGATAAAATCGCTCGTATTGAAGACGTAAAGTCGTTTTATGCGTTAAAAAACAGAAAACCGACCGATCGCCTATTAACCTCCGGAGCAACCATATAGCGTGGAACAGATCTTTCTGTCAACGTCTGTTACTTAGACAGGTTCACCGTTAACTGGTACACGGCGGGACAGTTCAAATATCAAATCAAAATAATCTTTATTCAAATAAGTTCTTTCAAGAACTTTTGAATTATCAAGGATCAATATGATTAATGAAGCTACAACTGGTTTGAAATGTTGCTTTACTGAGAAGAACTAAAAAGAAACGCGTAGGTCAATTTTTTAAAATTTTACATTATTAAACCGCAGTCTTGTATGGAGCTGAAAGAATTTTCTAATCCAGTCATTTTTATCATCCAAATAATCAATTTTGCAATTATATATATTATTTATATTAATAAGCAAAAAAAGATACTAAACACTTTTTGTTTTTATTTATGTTCTAATTTGTCTTATACATAAAGCATATTAACAATTGAAGATTATTTGAACGATAAAAATGCTTGGATTTAAAAATTCCTTTCAGCTTAATGTAAATTTAAAATGCTTAAAGGTTTGATCGCCGAGTTACTTGCTCGTTGTTCTCCGTAAGAACATTAAAATTATCTTCATTAAATTTAATTGATCCTTGACAATTCAAAAGTGTTTGTCAGAAGCTCACTTAAATATAAATTATTTTGATTTGATTTGAGTGGGTATGTGGTTTGAACACAATACTCAGTAGTACTTATACTAGTACTTAGTTTATAATAATATTTAGTTATTAGTTAAGTCATGTTAAGTATAGTTTATGAGTTTGTTAAGTAAGGTAAGTGATGTATTATTTTATATATTCGAATAAATATTATCTTTCTTTCTTTATGGTGCTTATGCAATTAATAATATACGATTTTTGTCAATGTTAGTAATATTATTGTGTATTGGACATTTCGCAATTATTTTGTCCTCACGTGTACACTTAAGTATAAAAAAGTGTTGCGCTCCGACCTCGACAGCCTTAATGAATTGGCCAGCGTCCGTTACTGCTGAATGATAGTTTCACCCTTAACAGAGTAGTTTTACCACTTAATAAAAGAGAAGACTTACAGTTTTCTACAAATCTGTCATACTAATTTTACTATAAACTGTGTTCAGTTCTTAATCCTGGAAGGCTTTTTCTTGAGTAATGATAATATTACAACGATTTGGCTAGGTACTTTATAAACGGCCGTGTGCCTGATGTCAACTTACCTTATTCGCCTTCTACGACACCTCGGTAAGGAATGAGGGTGATCTATTCAACTCGGCTAGATGCGGCTTTTATATATACATCGTGGAAAGATTAAAACCGTAAAAATGGATAAAGTGAGACATATAAGTGCTGTCACGGACTTTTATTTAGAACTTTTAGAGGGGAACAGTTAAATAATACATGATTTTTTAATAATCATTACCGTTTACTCGGCGCACGCAAGGAAAGCTTTAAATTTTGCCGTTTTCGTAATATTTTTATTGCTGCTCCTCTGCTATTCATCTTAGCGTGATGTTATATAGTCTATAGCCTTTCTCAATAAATGGCCTATCTTATACTGAAAGAATTTTTCAAATCACCCCAGTAGTTTCTGAGATTAGCGCGTTCAAATAATCAAACAAACTCTCAAACTCTTCAGCTTTATATAGATATAACATGGTCATAGTTAAAATTATAGCGTTAGCAAGTATCGTAAATTGATAATGCGATAATTGTTAGTTTTAATTAGAGTTAAGGTGTGTTTGTTACAAACTCATAAGTTTGAATTAATTTTCGAGCAACCGTGGGGTGGATATTTCTCATGGGGATCAAGGATTTGTGCTTATTGTTCGTTACTACATTGTTTAGTTTATTCTTTTATTATATTTAGAAACAAAACAAAGAAACCAAAGCCCTTCATAATCTGTAATATTTAAATGAGTTAATCTTGTATGTATATATGTGTATAAATATATTTTCGGAATCTCGGAAACGGCTCCAACGATTTTTCTAAAATTCAGCATGTAGGGGGTGTTGGAGAAGAAAAATCGATGTAGTTAGGTTTTAAAAAGATCTCTTTCTATCCCTGAATTTGGCACTAAAAAAACTACTAAAATAGGAATAGATAGCTACTCATAATTGAGCTGTCCAATGCAAAGCTGTGACAGGGTAATGGTAACGCGCGGACCAAAAAACGTTCGAAACCTAGATTCGATTCTCACACCCGGTGCTTTTATTATTTCATTTTCATTCTCTTTCTTACCAGCTATTCATCCCACATGGTGATACACAAGCACTACATACGTTCACTATCACAAACTCAACAATCGTTTCGCCCCGCAACCGAAGCATCATCAGGAGATAGGCTCCACGGCCAAAATCACAAAGCCGCATCGTTGTATCGCGAAACGATTGTTGAGTTTGTGATAGTGAACGTATGTAGTGCTTGTGTATAGTGTGTATAGTGGCGGGGGTGGAGGTTTGTGCATGTGTTTTTAACGAATCCTGCATGTATCAGATATGATTACCGATTGTCCACTCTACATTTAGCATTATATATATTTTCTATTTTACTTCATCGCGGATCATAGCAAAATATTTTTATTATTACTTTTGTATTGCATTTTCATTGTATCTTTTAAAAAATGACCGAGCAAGGCGAAGCAAGGTCAAGGCAAGCAAGGCAAAGTCAGCGAGGTACTTCACTTAAAACCGTAATGTATTATTCACTTAAATTATTATTATATTATAATTATTAAATTATTATACTTATTGATATACAATATCCGTTCCGTTCAGTAGATTTTGAGAAAATCGATAACATATAGACAGACAGCTTTTGAGGACTTGCGTTTTATATGTATAGAACCAACAACTATTTCAAGAAAGCGTTAAAAATTCATTTTGCGTCCTACATACGCGGAAAGAGCAATTAAAACTTGACTCCAAAAATCTATAGCCCTCGGCAACCGGCCAGGGTTGACCGCTTTAACAATTGTCCGCTGCAACACTGTTTTTGTGGTCGCCGCAGTGAATAACTGCGGTCGTTTTTGTATGTTGCACTGCTATTTGACCGCAATGTGTATTTACTTAACCGAAGTATTATGTTATAAGTACTATATTACTGTGGTGTTGTGACAGCTGAGCTGTAAGATCGTACGACTCTATAGAGGGGGGTCAAGAGTTCGAAACCCGGGGCTAATTGATAATAAAAAATAATAAAATTATTTTGCTATAATTCGCGATAAAGTAAAATAGAAAATATATACAATGCTAAAATTCGTTTTCATACCTGATACATGCAGGACATTGTAAAACACATGCACAAACCTCAACCTCCGCCACCACAATTCACAAGCACTACATACGTTCGCTATCACAAACTCAACAATCGTTTTGCAACAGCACAGGATTACCTAGTGTAAGTTCCTACGGATACTCCTAATTATTGTTAAGTGTGTTTTTGGTAAAAAAAGTTTTTTTCACATTTTTTTTTATTCATTTATTATGCCAACCCAATAGTATTTTACAAATACTTATTAATACACTTTTACATATATTAGTTCTTTACGTACATTATATTTTACTTTCAGTACATTATATTTTAGTTCTAGGTAAAATACTTTTTAAGGCGAGCACAGCGTTATCATAAGAAGTGAGGTTAATAATATGAATAAAAAGCAAAAAAATGATTTTTTTGAAAAAACTACTTATTATACATAAGTAATGTACTACTTATTACACTAAAATATTTACTGTTACTTTAAACACAAACTTTAAACACAAGTTAACAGATTATTATTAAAGTGTTGCGTACATCTTTATTATTTAAAGGAGTCTTCAAAATCTTGTATATTCGTATATATTTTATATTCTGAATTTCGGAAACGGCTCCAACGATTTTCATAAAATTCAGCATGTAAGGAGCTTCAGGGGGCAAAATCGAAAAATCAAGCTAGGTGTTATTTTTTAAAAAATGTCGTTTTATCTCTGTTTTCAGGTATAAAAAATTTAAAATTTACATTGAATAGAATAGGCTTATTTTATTGTCATTTGTAATGTTGTAATGATTCAGAACAAGCGAACTTAAAAGTTCTAAATACCCGGAACCAAGCCATTGTCGTTTACCTTTTTTATTTTTCATCTGTACATATTTTCATAATTTCTAACATAAAATTACCTTCTATGGCCCGGTCCCCATATACTGTATGTTATTTACGCACGTGTTATTAGAAAAAGAATTTGTGTACATTAAAATTACAATATAAACTCAAATTAAAATATTTGCATTCAAATTTCAATCGGGTAAAGTGGATATAGCAGTTAAAAGTCGCCACCAAAAGTATAAAGCACTCGGCAACTGGCCAAAATCGACCGCTTAACCAATTGTCTGGAGTCATACAGTTTTTGCGGTCAGCATTGCATGGGGTTCATTTTTATATGTAACATTGCCGTCCTTTCTATATTAATATAGTAAGCTAACCTATTCTTGACACCTATCCAATTAATTGACACCCTAGCAATTTTCTTGCAAAAATAAGAAAATAACAACACTAAATAGTTCCATTTGTACAAATTTTATTAGATAATATCATAATTTCTTACTCTGGCATCATTAAGTAGCAATGAAAATAATATGGCGACTAAACAGCTGAATGAAAAAGTGCACATGATTAATTAAGTAATAATTTATCGTTTTCTTAAAAATTAAATTGTTTTAGGTATGTAATCGTTTCTTTAAATACATAAAAACATAAATAAGGTACCCATCTGCGTGCATTACTTAGTTTTCATCTGTATTTTTGAATACTGATAAAAACTGAAGGTTGTCAATAAACTGGAATTTGAATTGTCGATAATAGGGAATTCTGTGTCAATATTTGGGTAAACCATTGCAATTCGATAAATATCATAATTTCAATAACAAATAATATCCTAGTTAGAATTTTATTTTACTGGCAACATCTTAAAATAGTTGTCTACATTTACCAAAATTTATCGTTATTTCGAAACACTGTGGAACGCTTATATTTATTTCTTTTTATACGCTCGTTCTAAAAGTGTCAATAATTGGGCACTTCACCCTATAAAGCTGAAGAGTTTGTTTGTTTGTTTGAACGCGCTAATCTCAGGAACTACTGAACCGATTTGAAAAATTCTTTCAGTGTAAGATAGTCCATTTATTAACAAAGGCTATAGAATGCTATATATATAACATCGAGGAGCAGCAATAAAAAATATCGCGAAAACAAAATTTAAAGATTACCTTGCGTTTAATTAAACGGTGAAAGTTATTCAAAAATCAATTATTACAAAATAGTTCCTTTTTAAATGTTCTAAATAAAAGTCCGCGACAGCATATGTCTATCTTTGAAGGGTAACCCACTTTAACCGCTGGCTGTTGCTAGTTAATTATAAAACTTTTTTCTACTAGCAGTCGAATATTCTATGAAAGCTAGGCTATTTTATGAAAGGTATGAAATTGTGCTACCTATATTTAGCATTACATATACATTCTTGAAAAATTAGCCGTGTGGTATTCGGCTGAGTAGAATAGACCATTTCTTACCGATTTCGTTAACGGCGAGTTAGGAAAACTGACGTCAGTCAGGCGGCCAGTCGTAAAATACCTAGCTGAATCTTGTAACATGTTTATAACATGTGTTGACCCCACTTAGAGTAGGATAAGGTCAGGACAATGTTTGCAAATATTGTTAGTACCTATGTCGACGTTTAGTTTATTTGCCCAAATGACGAAACATCTTATAACTTACATAAAGTTGTTAAATTTATAAGCCGAGTGAATCATACTTACGGGGATTTGCATGGATTGGATTTAAATAAACCCTTATGTACACTTAGTTATTGGTAAGTTACTAAGTACTAAGTAAAACTATTAACTAAGTAGTTAATATAGCGGTAATGAGAAAACAATGTTATTTTCTCGTAAATAACTACATGGTAAAACTATGTTAAAATTCTATAATGCTATCGCCAATGATTTCCGCTTTGTATTTTATAGCAACACAGTCATGAAACAAGAGTATCTCGCCCTTTTTGATTAAAATGGAGGCAGCACTGTGCCGTTGTAATTTCCGAGGGAGTCTTCCTATTGATAAAACGTTTCAGTGACATTCAGTCTTTGTTCGTCATTCATGAGAAGTGCATCTCTTAGCGGGAATTGTAGTGTTATGTTATACCGTGTTATTGTAAAAAGTGTGCGCTAACAATGATATTTTTTTATATCTAACCCTGATTTTTTAGCTTACAATACGGAATACTTTTACGCCTTGTGGTATCCGGCAGAATAGAATAGTACCACCCTCATTTCTTACAGAGGTGTTGTAAAAGGCGACTAAGGTAAGTCGACCCGCCGTGTGGTATCCGGTTGAGTAGAATAGTACCACCCTCTTTCTTACCGAGGTGTCGTAAAAGGCGATTAAGGTAAGTCGGTTGAGTAAAATAGACCACCTTCTTACCGAGGAGTCTTAAAATACGACTAAGGTAAGTTGACGTCAGGCAGGCGGCCGGTCGTAAAATACGTAGCTAAATCATGTGACAAGATGTTTGTAACATGTTGTGCCGACCCCACTTAGAGTGGGATAAGGGAAGGAAGATGATGATGACGGGATACTTTTAAACGACTTGATGCTTCAAAAAGAAAAGCATTTCTTAAAATGATAATTTTACTATTATATACAACGAAAATATACAAATTGTCTATCATAAATTACTAATACGCTAGTATAGAGCGTTGCATTGCTTCTTGGTTATTCAAAATGTAAGAAATAAGGGTAATCTATTCTACTCAGGCGGATACCACACAGTAGACCAAATTACCCTAATCACCGTTTACGACATCTCCTTAAGAAATGAAGGTGGTCTATTCTACTCAGCCGGATACCACACAGTAGGCCAACTTGCCTTAATCGCCGTTTACGACATCTCGGTCAGAAATGAAGGTGGTCTATTCTACTCAGCCGGATACCACACAGTAGGCCAACTTGCCTTAATCGCCGTTTACGACATCTCGATCAGAAATGAAGGTGGTCTATTCTACTCAGCCAGATACCACACAGCGGGTCAACTTATCCTAATCGCCGTTTACGAAATCTCGGTAAGAAATGAAGGTGGTCTATTCTACTCAGCCGGATACCACACAGCGGGTCAACTTACTCTTATCACCGTTTACGAGAGCTCCGTAAGAAATGAGGGTGGTCTATTATACTCAGCCGGATACCACACAGCGGGTCAACTTACCCTAATCGCCGTTTACGAAATCTCGGTATGAAATGAGGGTGGTCTATTCTACTCAGCCGGATACCACACAGTAGGTTAACTTACCTTAAACGCCGTGTACGAAATCACGGTATGAAATGAGGGTGGTTTATTCTACTCCGCCGTATACACACGGCACTCTTGAACTCCTATTCTAAATCATAATCCCTTTACAATAATAGTAAAATCGAACAAATACTATAAATAATTCATACCTGAGACCTTTGTTTAACCAAAATTATTTCAGCTCCAACAAATTATGCCGCGGCCTACAATTTATCACAATGATTGACAGTGTTTATTTTCTAGTTGAGAAGCTCCATAAAGCTTTTAGTGACTTTAGTATTTACTGTTAAGTTATTGTGAAATGGAACAATATTTATTTATTATTAGATAATTTTGTGATTTCAGTGTTTTTTAGCCGTGTAGAATAGACCAATCTCATTTCTTACCACGCTGTTGTAAAAGGCGACTAAGGTCTAAGGAGTAAGTCCACCCGACGTGTGGTATCCGGCTGAGTAGAATAGACAAATTTCATTTCTTACCGAGGTGCCGTAAAAGACGACTAAGGTAAGTTGACGTCAGGCAGGCCAGTCACGTCCAGACCAGTCGTAACATACGTAGTGTTTTTTTGTTTAAGTAATTTTATAACGTGTCCGAGATTTAATAATAATTAACTTAATTAAGAAAACTACATTTTACATTGAAAATTACATATCACAAGTATTAAATTACTTAATAATTAAATTACTTAATAATATAAATATAAATATAAATATATGGGACACTTACACACACGGTCGTCCGTCCCCAAAGTAAGTAACTTAATACTTGTGTTATGGTAGACAGACAACTGGTGAATATATACTTATATATTTTTTAAATACATACTTAAATACAAATATACACTCAGGCTCAAAGACCAACAAATTCATTTACAGAAAATATTGGCCCTCGGCGGGAATCGAACCCGCGACCCACGGAGCTGAAGGCAGGGTCACTACCCACTGCTCCAACGGGCCAGTCAAACTTACTTTGGGGACGGACGACCGTGTGTGTAAGTGTCCCATATATATATTTATTTAATTACTTATCAATTATCATGAAAAGGTCGTAGGTCTCAGCTTAAAGGATACTATTCTGAATTTAACAAGAAATAAAAAAGCAATAATATAATAATGAATTGTAAATATTTCGGACCATTTTATTCTGTCCCTGGCAATCGCAAACATATTAAATATTTGCGATTATATTTCATAAACAACAAATAAACAATGAATAAAAACTCATATCTGAAATTGTTTACTATAAAACAGCGATCACTAGATGTCGCTGTTACAGCGTCTAGTATGTATTACGGAATTTTATTGTATAAGCGAATACAGAGACCTTCTTATGAGTTGCTAACTCTGCTGAGTCGCGACAAAGGAATTTTAAGCTTTTTGTGACCTCTCGTATGTCTATAATATACATCCATATCTAAATCAAACATTCATTTATCCTTCATACATAAAAAAAGGAAATAACGGCCTGTTACTATCCCACTGCTGGGCATAGGCCTCCTCTCTCCATTTTTGGAGAGAAGGGTTGGAGCTAAGACCTACCACGCTGCTCCAATGCGGATTGGTAGGTTACACATATCCCTAGGATTCTCTAGAGATATGCAGGTTTCCTCACGATGTTTTTCTTCACCGAAAAGCGTGTGATAAATTGCAATTTTCAATTAGACACATAAGTTTTAATAGAAAAACTCATTGGTGTCTGCCCGGGTTTGAACCCATGATCGTCTCTAGAGATTCACACGGTCGCACCGCTAGGCCATCACAGCTTATTGTCCTTCATACATATTAATTATGATTAACATTGGAGCGTTCTCAAATAACAAAAAAAAGCTTCCATTTTAATTCATATATTTCATTTTATTTTTATCAACCTGTATAAAGTGTAAGGACACTCCGGCAATAAAATAGTCCGGTAATGAAATTGGATCGACGTGTTTTTTTCATTTATTTCAACTTAACGATCGCTCTGTCTATCTTGTTGCGATATGTCCAAGTTAAAAGAACTCAGCGTGAATTAAATTAACATCCTTTGGTAATAGAATTAGGCGTTACTTTGTGGAGATCCATAATACAAAAGTAATAAATATAATAAATAAAGGACCTGGGTGACCGACCCTTAAAAAAGAAAAAATAGTTGGGTAGGTGGGGCTCGATCCTAGGTTTTAACATTTCTCGAGACCGCCCGTTATCCAAATAAGCTACGCTGACTGGACAATTTACAGCAAAAATAGCGTTTTATATTTAATGTAATTTTTTTTAATGCCCAAAAATAGGAGTAAAACGATTTTTAATAAAACGTAGCTAAATCGATTAATCTCCCCCAAAACCCCCTAAAGTCAAAGTCAAAATATTCTTTATTCAAGTGGACTGTTTTTAGTACATTCGAATCGTCAAATGTTTTAAAAGAAGCTACCACTGATCGGAAGTTTGCTCCTAGTTTGTTACATACATTTATTTATTACCATCAAAGCTTAACTCACTTCCTTCTGCCCTTATCCCACTCTAAGTGGGGTCGGCACAACATCTTATAAACATTTTGTTACATGATTTGGCTTCGTATTTAAGGACCAGCCGCCTGCCTGACGTCAACTTCACTTAGTCGTATTTTACGATACCTCGGTAAGAAAGAGGGTGGTCTATTTTACTCATTCGGATACCACACGGTGGGTCGACTTACCTTAGTCGCCTGTTACGACACCTCGGTAAGGAATTAGGTGGGTCTATTCTACTCAACCGGATACCACACGGTGGGTTGACTTACTTTAGTCGCTTCTTACGACACATCGGCAAGAAATGTGAGTGGTCTATTCTACTCAGCCGGATACCTCACGGTGGGTTGACTTATCTTAGTCGCCTTTTATGACACCTCGGTAAGGAATGAGGGTAGTCTATTCTACTCAACCGGATACCACGCGGTGGGTCGACTTACCTTAGGCACCCTTTTACGACATCTCGGTAAGAAATGAGGGCTGTCTATCCTACTCAGCCGGATACCACACGACTATACCATCAACGCTTAAATTGATTGAAATCTTATGACTTGAACCAACCGGTTTACTTTACAGCGAGCGGTCACTTTAGTAAAAGTTTAACTCAAATTTTAACATAAATATTTACATTCAGATGCATTTTACGGCGTTCACGGGGCCTTTGAAATTTACTAGTTCTGAGTAAACGAGATCCGACTTACTGGTTGGACCAGAAAACATTGGATTTGATGTATTTGAGGCAATCCTAGTTAATTAAATTAGAATATTTCTGATTTAGATTGAGTGACTTCATCTTTAATATTTAAAATGACTTAGGGCCTGTTTTACAAGTTACTAATAAAGTGTCGGATAGTTAACCGACAAATAAACTAAGTAACAGATCAATGTCTTTGAAAAGAGACTCTAAGAAGTGAAACATAAATTCTATTTCGTCTCTTATTTCCTCTTCCTTCCATTTTTACGCTGACGACTTACAGATTTATACATCAGCTTCGGTAGAAGATATAGTAACCGCCATTGAAATGCTCAATTCGGATCTGTCCAAAATCTCCGGTTGGTGTAAGTCGTTTGGACTTCAAGTTAACCCACAAAAATCGCAAGCAATTATTATAGGCAGCCCTTATACACTATCGAAGCTGAATGCCATTAATCTTCCCGTAGTCTGTTTAGACGGTACTGCTCTGCCCTTTAAGAACTCTGTCAAAAATTTGGGTCTCCATATAGACAGAACATTCACTTGGACTACACAGGTTGGGGAAGTCAGTCGTAAAATTTTTGCAACTATGGGCTCCTTGAGGCGTTGGAAAAACCTTTTACCTATTAAAACCAAAATATCTTTAGCAAATACTCTTCTACTACCAATTTTGGACTACGCTGATTCGTGCTATTTGGACTTAACCCAGGAGCTAGTTAATAAATTGGAGCGATTACAGAATCTCTGTATTCGTTTCATATTCGGGCTTAGAAAATATGATCACGTTTCTCAGTACCGCTCGCAATTAAAATGGCTGACTGTTGATCATCGAAGGAACGTGCATGGGCTCTCACTTCTTTACGGGGTTCTTTACCATCCACACACTCCCGTGTACCTTAAGGAGCGTTTTAGCTTTCTTGGGGATGTAAGTCCTTTTGATCTGCGTTCCAAGAATGATAACAAGATCAAAACGCCGCATAGTCGTACTCAATGGTACGGTAACTCGTTCACAGTTAAGTGTGTCAGGCTTTGGAATTCCCTTCCTGCGGATATTCGTCACTCACCTTCGGTGCATACTTTTAAAAGTCGTTTGAAACGCTATTATTTATCATTATGCTAATATAAGTATGTAGAATGTATTTATGTATATTTATATTTATATACTATAAATATATGTAATATGTGTATATGTATGATATTAAATATATATTTAATTTTAGTATTTAAAATATAGACGTCAAGATAAATTTATTTTTATTATGAAGTGTTGTTCTTTGTAGTAATTAACTGTTGCGCACCCGTAATTTAACCATGATCCTTACATCAAAGGTTGTCTGGGAGAGATCGCTCCAAGCGATAAGACCGCCTTTGCACGCTACTGTGTGTTCATATGCTATGTAAATGTAATTCTTCTTTGTGTGTAATAAAGAATAAATAAATAAATAAATAAAACTTTAAAAAAAACAAAATCGCGGCCATTTTGAAATATCAATTAGACTCATAATTATTAACAGAAAACCTCATTTGAGATCATTACATACTGTTTGACCAGTAAATGTAAAAATTATCCCACTCTAAGTGGGGTCGGCACAACATGTTACAAACATGTTGTCATATGATTTGGCTACGTATTTTACGACTGGCCGCCTGCCTGACGTCAACTTACCTTAATCGCCTTTGACAATACCCTGGGTAAGAAATGAGGGTGGTACTATTCTATTCAGCCGGATACCACACGGCGTAAGTTACTGTTGAAGTGTTGGATAGTTAACCGACAAATATACTAAGTAGCAGATAAATGTTTCTAAAAAGAGACTCAAGAAAATGAAAAATTAGAAAAGAAATAAAATCGTGGCCATTTTGAAATAGGTATTTGCTATCCAGCAGATAAACAAAATAACAGCCACATGATGTACCTGTTAACTCATTGGGGACTTAAAGTGCTGAATAAGCCTATCAGAAACCTGAGGACCGCAAAATTCCGAAATATGCGTCAGATATGTTCCGAATAAGCTAACTGACAGTTTATTGGTAACTTGTGAAACAGGCCCTTAATCTTGTATGTATAAATATATATTTTCTGAATCTCGGAAACGGCTGCAACGATTTTTAATGAATTTAAGATGAAGGGGTTTTAGAGGGAAAAAAATCGATTTAGCTAGGTTTTTTTTTTTAATTCGTTTTATCCATGTATTTGGGCATTAAATTTTTTTTAAAGTGTACTTTTGAAAGCAAATAATTTTTTTATAATTATAATGATATTTTTTGTTTTCTTTGAAATCATGGATTTTCTTGGAATATCATATTATTCATGATGTCACACTGCACATAAAATTTCTTTCCAATATATAAGACAGTTGGAATATAAAGTAAGTAAGTAAGTAACGGCCTGTTACTATCCCACTGCTGGGCATAGGCCTCCTCTCTCCATTTTTGGAGAGAAGGGTTGGAGCTAAGACCTACCACGCTGCTCCAATGCGGATTGGTAGGTTACACATATCCTTAGGATTCTCTAGAGATATGCAGGTTTCCTCACGATGTTTTCCTTCACCGAAAAGCGTGTGATAAATTGCAATTATCAATTAGACACATAAGTTTTAATAGAAAAACTCATTGGTGTCTGCCCGGGTTTGAACCCATGATCGTCTCTAGAGATTCACACGGTCGCACCGCTAGGCCATCACAGCTTGTATTTTCCGTAAGAACCAAACCACGCCTATAGGTAAAATTAAAATCAAGATAAATACTTTAATTAGGTCTTCAAATATTTGGTAATCACTTAAGCAATTAAACAAATTTGTTTACCCTCGGGTGGTTTTCTTTAGGGATTCTATAACATTATTATTTTTAACCGGCGTATATTTGAAATTATATTTTACTTTATTTTAGTTTTACTAGCTATATCTATACTAATATATAAAGCTGAAGAGTTTGTAAAAGTCAAACAAACATATGTTTAAAAGCGTTAATCTCAGAAACTACTGGACCGATTTGAAAAATTCTATCATTGTAAGATATTCCATTTATCGTGGAAGGCTATAGATCATATAACACGCCAAGATGAATAGTAGAGGTAAAACAATAAAAGATATTACGAAAACGGCTAAATTTGAAGCTTTCCTTGCGTGCGCTAAGTAAACGGTGAATGTTATTAAAAAAATCAGGTATTACAAAATTGTTTCCCTCTAAAAGTTCTAAATAAAAGTCCGCGACAGCATATATTCAGCTTTTAAGGTTAACCCACTTTGACCATTTTTAAAGTTATCAAAATACTATATTACGGTTTTAATATTTCCACGCGGGCGGAGCCGATGGCAATTGCTAGTATAATATATAATTATAATATAGTATATTTTGAATTCGTATTTATCATAATTTAAAATATAATTTATTTGAAAAAAATTTATCCGTTTTAACACTACGGTCAATTGCCTATTCAGGTGACAAGAGGGCTGGCTTTTTCACACAAAGAATCAGCTTAGCGATTCAGCGCGGAAACGCTGCCAGCATTCTTAAGACCATTCCACGTGGGCATGATTTGTATAGTCCTAGCGTGTAAGTAATTTAAGATAGATATAACTTGTACATTTTTGCTGTAAATAAAAAGTTAATTTGTATTTGAATTGAATCTATCATTTTTACCTATATGGATAAGCACAAATTCTGACAACAAACATATATTTACTCGAACTGCACCCACGATATTTTGTAATAAAGGAACACCTCTAAGATATCGTTTTTGTACTTAATCCCTTAACATGCATTGCACTATTTGTACCTGTTACTTTGTCCGTGTTTACTTTTATTTTAATGACAAACTCTTTTCCTTAGGACAACTTTTTATATCTATACTAATATATAAAGCTGAGGAGTTTGTTTGTCTGATTATTTGAGCACGCTTATCTCAGTAACTACCTACTGGACAGATTTGAAAAATTATTTGACTTTAAAGGTCGAACCCCGTGTGGTATCCGGCTGAATAGAATAGTACCACCCTCATTTCTTACTGAGGTGTCGTAAAAAGCGACTAAGGTACGTCGACCCGCCGTGTGGTATCCGGCTGAGTAGAATAGACCAACCTCAATTTCTTACCGAGGTGTCGTAAAAGGCGACTAACGTAAGTTGACCCACCGTGTGGTATCCGCTTTAGTAGAATAGACCACCCTCTTTCTTGCTGAGGTGTCGTTAAATACGACTCAAGTGAGTTGACGTCAGGCAGGCGGCCGACCGGCATGTTTATAACTTGTTGTGCCTACCCCACTCAGAGTGGGATAAGGGCAGGAAGAAGAAGAAGAAGATTTGACTTTAAAGTTTGACTTACCTTAATCGCCTTTTACAACAACTCGGTAAAAAAGAGGGTGGTATATTTTTACTCAGATGGATACTACACGGCAATATATTATTTTATATAAGTTGGTATTTTGTAATTTTGTTTTATTAGCCTTAAAGAGATTTACAAAAGTACAACAGACAGACAGACTTCAACATTAATAATATTAGTACGGTTTATGTAGATGTTCGTGTCAGATATTACATTATTCCAAACTTTGTCACGTTATACTAAATCCGCTTAGAACTGTCAAACTTAAATTGTGTATATCTGTGAGGCGTAAACATCGGTAATGTTTGTAATCATAAGAACGTAACTCAAAATTATAAAACATAGATGTGTCCGCTACTTCGTTTGCGACAATTTAAGTGTTGAATTACCCTCAATAGTTGTATTTTTTTTCTCATATATTTTTTCACATTCCACCGAGCAACCGCCGAGTTTCTTGCTGGCTCCTCTTGGTAGGAACAGCTTTTCGAACCAGCAGTAGAGTTGACGATTCAAAAGCACTTGTTTACGAGTTTATTTGGATAAAGAATATTTTGAATTTGAATTTAGAAACAGACAGACAAATTATATCTTATAATCTATCTTATAAACTATATCTTAATATCTTTATAATATGAGATTGAACTAAATAAATACAAATTGACTGGCCCGTTGGAGCAGTGGCTAGTGACCCTGCCTTCAGCTCCGCGGGTCGCGGGTTCGATCCCCGCCGAGGGCCAACATTTTCTATAAATGAATTTGTTGGTCTTTGAGTCTGGGTGTATATTTGTATTTAAGTATGTATTTAAAAAATATATAAGTATATATTCACCAGTTGTCTGTCACCCATAACACAAGTATTAAGTTACTTACTTTGGGGACGGACGACCGTGTGTGTAAGTGTCCCATATATTTATTTATTTATTTATTATTTAATTATTAGTAGAATAAATAAAAAAGTAACATAGTTCTTCTTGTGGGCTTAGTTAAAACTCCCACTGGTTTCCAAAGTTCTGCAGAGAATCACTGTTGGACGATAAATCTCTGCGGTAAATTGTCAAAGTATATTTTAAAGTATTATTTACTCGTCGTTTTCCACCCAATGTTTGCTCAACACACGTATAAAGGTTCTTTAAATCCAATAATACGCATAAAGTGGCAGACGTAAGATAATAATCCGATTAATGCAATTGAATTCCCCCTTTTTGTAGATACTCTGTATTTAATGCCTCGCGTTAATGAGATATCCAGAACTGTTTCCATTGATTGTAAGATTTTTCTCTCTAAAAGCCGGCTTAAACATAACGAACATAGACCATCGAACATTCTTTCTTGATCTGACTGATTAGAGCAGTTTAAAAACACTATTAAAGAGAGGCTGATACAAAAAGCCTACTATATTCTTGAGGATTCTTTGGACGATAAGAATGCGTGGATATAGCTACTGTCCGACCCTGTACAAGATAGTTATGACTTAATGTAACTAGTTATAAGTGTTATGTTGAAAAGAGCAACCGCCGAGTTTCTTTCTGGTTCTTCTCGGTAGGAACAGCTTTCTGAACCAGCGGTAGAATTGACGATTCAAAAGCACTTGTTTACACAAGTTTATTTGAATAAAAAAATGTGAATTTGAATTTGATCTTTTAGTGTAAACGTGTTCTTATCATTTGCACTAAAATATCAAGCAAAAATGAGAATAAATAACTCAGATCTTCGGTCAAGTTAAGCTGAACCAATACCTTAAAGAGATCGCTGAGGAAAATGCATCCGAACGCTGTATAACATATGATTCATTCTTCTGTCAATATCCCACTCTAAGTGGAGTCGGCTCAATATCTTATAAACATGTAGTCACATGATTTGGCTACGTATTTTTCACCTTTTCACCTTTTGCGACACCTCGATATGAAATAAGGTGGTCTATTCTACTCAACCGGATAACGCACAGGTCAACTTACCTAAGTCGCCTTTTGCGACACCTCGGTAAGAAAGAGGGTTATCTATTCGGCCGGTTATTCTATATGGCCGGTTACCACATTGCTAAAACTGTAACGTAAAAGAAGAAACAAAAGGTAGAAGTTAGTCGCCAAATCCAGCTCGGATGGAGTGTTTGGGAAGCTACGCGAGATCTCTTCATCCTAAATACCTCAGTGCTTGAAGAGCAAGGTCAACTCTACTGCTGGTTCGGATAAAAGACAGCAAGAAACTCGACAGTTGGTTCCTTTCAAAATTAAAATTCTTTAAAGAAGGCTCCAACGATACCTGTCGACATTAATTGACAGTGGAAACACACCTTTCCTCTGTGAGAAATATGTCAATTCCCACAGCTGCCTGTCAGTCCGTGTAGCCCGTAACGTCTCTATAAAACGGATGACAGATGAAACGTCCAAACAAATTAAAAAAAAAACTTTTGTACACGTCCTTCGCGTCATTGATGTCGAATAAATTGATATGTATAAGTGAAGTCACCAATACTATTTTCCTTTTATTTTATCACCAGTAGGGATGTTACTTGTGGTGAAAAAACCGATTACTAAATAATCGATTTGTTGCTCTTCTAAATTTAAATTAAATCGATTTGTAAAAAATCGATTTACTCGAATAAAAAAAATCTATTATTTAAAATGCAAAGCTTTAAAATGCAAAGCTGAGATAGCCTAATGGTAACAAGCGTACCAAAAAAGTTCATAACCTAAAATCAATTCCCACATGTCCGCCGAGTGCTTTTTTTCTAATTTTATTGTTTTTACTGCATTTTTTATATCTTTTAAAAAATAACTAACCAATCTCAGTCACCCATACTTATTAATTAATTAGATAAAAAGTCTAATTAAAGTGAATCAGTATGAATACAAAATATAATATATGTAAGTAAGTAGCGGCCTGTTACTATCCCACTGCTGAGAATAGGCCTCTTCTCTCCGTTTTTGGAGAGAAGGTTTGGAGCTTAGACCTACCACGCTGCTCCATTGCGGATTGGTAGTTTACACATATCTCCAGAATTCTCTAGAGATATGCAGGTTTCCTCACGATGTTTTCCTTCACCGAAAAGCGTGTGATAAATTGCAATTATCAATTAGACACATAAATTTTAACAGAAAATCTCATTGCTGTCTGCCCGGGTTTGAACCCGTGACCTCCTCGAAAGAGTACACGGTATTACCGCTGAGCTAGCACAGCTTATAGTATATGTGCTGTTTCCTAAATTCTATTAAAATGTGTAGTTTGGCTACATTAGTTTCATCCAATAACGCATATCTAATATTAAAAAATAAGAAAAAAAGAATAATAACACGTGAGTATGTCGGTTTCTATACTTTAACCTAGATTTTTTAAATCTCTATGGAGATAACTTTCATCATCATACTCCTGCCCTTATCCCACTCAAAGTGGGGTCGGCACAACATGTTATAAACATGTTGTCACATGATTTGGCTGCGTTTTTACGACCGGCCGCCTGCCTGACGTCAACTTACCCCAATCGTATTGTACGACACCTCGGTATAAAACAGGGTGGTCTATTCTACTAAAACGGATTACCACACGGTGGGTCTACTTACCTTAGTCGACTTTTCTTAGCGAGGTGTCGTAAAATACGTCTAAGGTAAGTTGACGACAGGCAGACGTCCGGTCGTAAAATATGTGACACATGTGTACAACATGTTGTGGATAAAGCCAAGAGAATGATGAAATTACATTATGGAAGGTACTCTTTGATTTTCATGAATGTGTGTGTCGCGGCTTATGCTTGTGATCCAATATTCCAAAGATTATACGGAACAGCGGATATCTGCGTGTTGTGATAAACGGATAATATTATCAAACAAAACCGCTGTTTTAATCTCATCTTATCCCCAGAATCTTGTCGGTAGGTTTACATTTGACGGCTAACTAACACGCCGTATAATTCTTGCCCGTTTTACTTTTTACACACGAAATTAATTTTCTGGAAAGTACTACTCGCATAAAAAGTGATTGCATTTCAATTATTTACTTTGCAGAAAATAATTTATAGAATTAAGCGTTACTTTACGTTTTAATACAAAAGTAATAATAAAAGCTGTGGTAGTCCAGCGGTAACACCGTGCGCCTCTTTCAGGAGGTCTAGGGTTCAAACCCCGGGCAGGCACCAATGAGTTTTCTAGTATAAAAAAAACTTATGTGTCTAATTGATAATTGCAATTTATCACACGCTTTTCGGTGAAGGAAAACATCGTGAGGAAACCTGCATTTATCTAGAGAATTCTGGGGATATGTGTAACCTACCAACCCGCTTTGGAGCAGCGTGGTAGGTCTTAGCTCCAATCCTTCTCTCCAAAAAAAAAACGGAGAGAAGAGGCCTATTCCCAGCAGTAGGATAGTAACAGGCCGTTACTTACTTACTTTTTAATAATAAAAATATTTTGCTATAATTGGCGATGATTGCATTTCATGATAATTGCATTTCATTTTAAAAAATCAGTAAAATTCTTCATCAGTCCAAAAAGCCAGAAAGGAGTTGGTACAATCTTCAGCCCTTTATGCGCGTTGTTTAAAGAAATACATATTTTTGCCGCCGTGTTTAAACGTTGTGTCAATGAGCGTTTATCAAATTTGACGTGTAATAACGTTGCTCCACCCAAATTACAATCAATACGTTGTCACTACCGTTAAACAAAAAAGTAGCAAATGTGACGTTAATTATACCGCCATTTTGTGCACTCAGACACGGGATGCTTCAAAATAAGTTGGAGTCAGCCATTTCTGTGTTTCTTTTTTGCCATATGTAATGTTTGTGTGTGTGTGTAGTGTGTAAATACTGTGATCGATATTTATTTCATTACCTTTACAAATACTTTGCATCGACCTTAGAGTTAAAATACCATAAATTATATAAATTTTTCTGCGTTTGTTCCTATTCCTGAAGGCAATACGGGATTTTTTATATTCCTATATGTTTGCTCTGTATATATGTCGTGTGGTATGTGGCTGAGTAGAATAGACCACCCTCATTTCTTACCAAGGAGTCGTAAAAGGCCACTAATATAAGTTGACCCAGCGCGTGGTATCCGGTTGAGTAGAATAAACTACCCTCATATCTTACCGATGCGTCGTAAAAGGTGACTAAGGTAAAATGACTTAGCGCGTGGTATCCGGTTGAGTAGAATAGACTTTCTTTCTTTCTTACCGAGATGTCCTAAAATACGGCTAAGGTAAGTTCACGTCAGCCAGGCGGCCGGTCACACGGCCGGTAAAACATGTAGCCAATGTGACAACATGTTTATAACATATTGTGCCGACCCCACTTAGAATGGGATAAGGGCAGAAGGATGATGATATTAGCCATGTATATAAGCTTCAATTGAATTAATTTCATCTAGGAGAGCGTAAAAAAGAAACAGGCAGAAATACAAATTGACTGTCATAATACTAAAGCGGAATACTTATGGTTTATTTATTATAGGGGTCTCTCGTTTCTGCTAACCGTACATCAAGTTGTGGGGATCTAAGCGGATAACTTTAATTGTTTGGAACGGACAGCGGCTTACATAGAAAAATACCACATTCCTAACATTATTTATCGCAGCATAGGTCAAGTAAGGATGTTTTATCCTTTGTGAACGACAATATATCTTATCTAATATTATAAATGCGATGCAATGTCTCTGCGTGTTACACGGCTAGTCTGCTGGGAAAATATTGATGAAATTTAAAGTTAACACCGATATGTTAATATAGGACAAAAAAAACCGTTTTTGTTATAGGAAAAAGGAAATGAACGCATATTGCATTAATGAGGGTACTGAAACCTTTAAATTAACGCGAAAGACGTTACAGGTATAGAAAATTTTGTTCAATTATAGCTTTTATATAGTACATAAAGGATAGCATAAATACCGTACTTTCCTTAAGGAATAGAAGAAACAGTATAAAAATGCAGGTATTCGAAAAATTTTAATACGTACGAAGTTGCGGGTGAAACTTTTTATAACGGTGATATCCGGCTGAGTAGAATAAACCACCCTCTTTCTTACTAAGGTGTCGTAAAAGGCGACTGAGGTAAGTTGGCCCATAATGTAGTATCCGGCCGAGTAGAATAGACCACCCTCTTAATTACTGAAGTTTCGTAAAAGATGACTAAGGTAAGTTGACTCGCCATATGGTATTTGGCTGAGCAGAATAAACCATCTCTTTCTTGCCGAAGTGTCGTTAAAGGCGACTAAGGTAACTAGACCTGCCGTGTGGTATCCGGCTGAGTAGAATAGACCACCCTCTTCCTTACTGAAGTGTCGTCAAAGGCGACTAAAGAAAGTTGACGTCACGCAAATCGTAAATTTCTAGCCGAATCATTTGACAACATGTTAATAACATGTTGTGCCTACCCCACTTAGAGTGGGATAAGGTCAAGAGGATGATGATAACATTAATAATTTATCAAATTTAAGAGTTAGATTCACAAATTCCTAACAAACAAAGATCTCTGGAGCTAAAAGGGTATCTAAAAGTTAGTTCGGACAATCCGGATTTAAAGGGCCGATACATAAACTATCTTCGTCTCGTTGATTTTGTTAACTTGCTAAAGAATTTATGTGCCGACCTTTGACTTGGGAACCTTTGGATGAACATTTTTTACAACTTACAATAGAATAAGAACTTTAATACTGAATAGACCACCCTCTAAATTTACGCATTGAATAATATTCAAATCAAAATAATCTTTATTCAAATAAACACTTTTGAATCGTCAAAGATCTACATGATTAATGAAGCTACAACTGGTTCGGAATGTTGCTCTTACCGAGAAGAACCAGAAAGAAACTCGGCGGTCAATCTTTTAAACATTTTCAATTTTACATTATTAAACCGCAGTCTTGTATGAAGCTGAAAGGATTTTCAAATCCAGACATTTTTATCATTCAAATAATCTAATTGTATTATCTACTGGAAACGTAGTCGCTTACTATGGGTCTCATAAGAAAGCTTAGAGTCACTCAACGGGCAATGCTATACTTAGAGTATCTCAACGTGATCAAATCAGAAATGAGGAGATCCGTAGAAGAACCAAAGTCCAAAGAACCAAAGAAACATAGCTCAGCGTGTCGCGAAGCTGAAGTGGCAATGGGCGGGGCACATAGTGCGAAGATCCGAAGGGTGTTAGGATCCTAAGGTGCTGGAATGGTGACCTCGCACCGGAAGGCGCAACGTCGGTAGACCCCTTACGAGGTGGATTGACGACCTCAAAACCGATTTTTCAACCGATAGATTTTAGTTCAGGAGCCACAACTTTATATCGGTTTCTACTTTTTCTCATAACTCATTTTTAAACGGTGTATATTGCTTAAATTATAAAAGTAACGGCCTTTTACTATCCTACCACTGGGCATTGGCCTCCTCTCTCCATTTATCACACGCTTTTCGGTGAAGGAAAACATCGTGAGGAAACCTGCATATCTTTAGAGAATCCTGTAGATATATACCAATCCGCATTGGAGCAGCGTGGTAGGTCTTAGCTCCAAACCTTTCCTCCAATGACGGAACGAAGAGGCCTATTCCCAGCAGTGGGAGAGTAACAGGCCGCTACTTACTTACTAGATCAAACTTTTAATGTTATCCAGATTATGTGGAAAATCTTTAAAAGATCAAATGCTATTTCACGTTTGGGACTGAAAACTTTTTTATTAGATCTCACAGTGAATCACATAAAGTAGCCGAAAGTTATTCCGGGCTGCGATCCGGATTTAAAGGTCCGGAACAAGAACTATCGTCGTCTCGGAGATTTCGCTAAGTTACTCAACAATTTATGTAAGTCGACCCTTGTGCTTGGAAAAATGCGATGTAAACAATTGTCAGGAATTATTACGTACGTACGTATATTTAACGGTTAAATTCCAATTCAAATTCAATTCAAAATATTCTTATTTCAAGTAAAATTGTAAACAAGTGATTTATAGAAGATATTAAATCAAGAATGTATTTAAGGTAGGTTGGATAAAGATTAATGCTGTATTGTATAAAAATTGCTTCGAAAATAAGGCATTATTTTTCGTAAAGTACTCGTAAATGACAAAAAATGCTATAGTGGGTTATCCATAAGAGATAGACATATACCATCGCGGACTTTTCTGTAGACATTTCACGGCGTACAAATACTTACTACAAAAAATCTGGTAGGGTTTAGCCTGCGTTTGCAATGTAAGCGAAAAGAAATGTAATTATTTACGACATCACAATAGAAAGCTCAAAAATTACAGTATTTCTCTACTCCATATTGAATGTTATTATACATACAAACCTTCCTCTTTAATCACTCTATATATTAAAAAAACCGCATCAAAATCTTTGCGTAGTTTTAAAGATTTAAGCATACATAGGGACATAGGGACAAACAAAGAATGTGACTTTGTTTTATACTATGTAGTGATACGCGTTTAGTAAATAGCTCAAATGCTACTTTGAGCTGTTTTTTTTTTAATTTTATAGCAAAACTAGGTCGTACGTAGTGAATCGGACAAGCCAGGTCTGATATACTATGCGGAGTTGGTTTTTATCCTTTTTTCTCACCAAGCTCTGCAGTGACAAATTTGGCATCACTGCCGAGAGCGCTCCACCGCTCCGTTCAATACACACGCGACTTGGTGACGCCTGTGTACACTCAGACATAATAATGGCGATCGACTACTATACAATTAATCTTTAATATTCTAATGTGACTCTTTCTAGGAGGTCACGGGTTCAAACCCGGGCAAACACCATTGAGTTTTTCTGTTAAAACTTATGTGTCTAATTGATTATTCCAATTTATCACACGCTTTTCGGTGAAGGAAAGCATCGTGAGGAAACCTGCATAGCTGTAGAGAATTCTGGAAATATGTGTAACCTACCAATCAGCATTGGAGCAGCGTGGTAGGTCTTAGCTCCTATCCTTCTCTCCAAAAACGGAGAGAAGAGGGAGAGTAACAGGCCGCTACTTACTTACTACTTTATTATCTATAAGCATGTAATCTGTAAGCGTTACTTACAAAATGGTACGTTTAATTTTACGTATCAAATTTAAATGGCTGATTGTACCGCCTATTCTTTTAGTCACCCAGACTCCGCCTTGCATCAATCTTTACTGCATAGTTTGCTGCATCAGCAGTCAGCTTAAATATTTCTCTTCTTCTTCTTCTTCTTTCTCAACCGGTGGACGTCCACTGCCGAACATAGGTCTCCTTAAGGGATCGCCACAATCCACGATTTTGTGCCGCTTGGATCCAGCGGCTCCCCGCGACCTTTTTGAGGTCGTCAGTCCACCTCGTTGGGGGCCTACCAACGCTGCGCTTTCCAGTGCGAGGTCGCCATTCCAGCACTTTAGGACCCCAAATATTTCTCAATACCATGGAATGCATTCTTTTAGTTTTAAGATGATGAAGAAGTATCTTTAACTAGCAATCGCCAGCGGTAATATAGTCTTTTGATAATCATCATCTTCCTGCCCTTATCCCACTCTAAAGGGGTCAGCACAACATGTTATAAACATGTTGTCACATGATTTGGCTACAAATTTACGACCGGCCGCCTGACGTCAACTTATCTTAGTCGTATTTTACGATACCTCGATAAGAAAGAAGGTGGTCTAATCTACTTAACCGGATACCACACCGTGAGTCAACTTACCTTAGTCGCCTTTTACGACACCTCGGTAAGAAATGAAGGTGGTCTATTCTACTCAGCCGGATACTACACGGCGGGTCGACTTACCTTAGTCGTCTTTTACGACACCTCGGTAAGAAAAGAGGGTGGTACTATTCTATTCAGCCGGATACCACACGGCGTACGTTTCATTTTACGTATCAAATTTAAATGGCCGATTGTACCGTCTATTCCCTTAGTCACCCAGACTCCGCCTTGCATCAATCTTTACTGCATAGTTTGCTGCATCAGCAGTCAGCTTAAATATTTCTCAATACCATGGATTGGATTCTAGTTTTAAGATGATAAACAGGTAAATTATCTTTAACCAGCAATCGCCAGCGGCTCCGCCCGCGTGGAAAGATTATAACTGTAATATAGTAACCATAAAAATGGTTAAAGTAGGTTAACCTTGAAAGCTAGCCACATGCTGTCGCGGACTTTAATTTAGGACTTTTAGAGGGGAACAATTTTGTGATACATAATTTTTGAATAACTTTCACCGTTTAGTCAGCGCACGCAAGGAAAGCTTGAAATTTTACCATTTTCGTAATATTATTTTATTGCTGCTCCTCTCCTATAGATCTTCTATAGGATAGATTCTTATACCCATTTGAGTCCATATCATAAATTTCTCTTTTCTATGTTGTCTTTTAAAACGAAACAAGTAGTCATCTTTAGAAATCATACAACTTTGAAAGATCGAAAGCTTATTTCATACAATATAGAACAAATTTCCATTTATTTTGCAAATATTTTCATATTCGCTCGCTTAGTTGAGGGTGCGTGAGTAGGGTATCCATAAATTAAGTGGTTATCTATATGACTAAAGTAGCTCTGATAGCCCAGCGGTGTGACCGTGCGACTCTTTCAAGAGGGTCACGAGTTCAAACCCTGGCAGGCACCAATTAGTTTTTCTTTCTTTTTAATATTTAAAAGAGTTAATCTCGGAAACGGCTTCAACGATTTTCCTGAAATTCAGCATTAGGGGTTTTTGGGAGAAAAATAGAGAAAAAAAGAAAAATCGATCTAGCTAGGTTTTACTATAAAAAAAACGTTTTATCCCTGTTTTTGGACATTAAATTAACATTAAATATTAAACACTATTTTTGCCGTTAATTGTCAAGTTAGCGTAGCTTATTAACGTCTAGGAAATGTAAAAAACCTTAAATAGAGCCCCACCTACCCAACCTTTTTTCTTGTTTCTTTTTTTTGTTTAAAAAAAAATTACGACTAAATTACGGATAAAAATACGACTAAGTTATAGTCGTATTTTCCGACACCTCGATAAGATATGAGGGTGGTCTATTCTACTCAGCCGGACACCACACGGTGGGTCGACTTAGTCACCATTTACGACAACTCGGTAAGCAATGAGGGTGGTCTATTCTACTGAGCCGGGTACCAAACGTCTATCAATACAATCTGATTTTTTTTTTCATATAATTCATGGTTACCCTAGTCATGAATCGTAATTTCACTGACGTTAAAGCAATTTTAGGAGCAATAAAATTTTCATAAAGTTTTACGTCCAAATAGAGCGCAATAACCGTAAAAATATGTATTTTTAACTACAAACTTTGACATCAAAAGCTCACCCCACGTTTATAATGGAGACAAGTGTGAAATCAGAAATCGCTGGCAACATTATGCCATCTTACATAAATGATGACGTATAAATTCATATATATTTATTTTTTTTTTTTTCCAGAACCATATTTATAATCTATAAACAAATTATATATTTTTCTGAAAATAAGTACGCATATATTATTAAGGCCGTACACACTGTAAAAAAAATACTGCTTATGCGTCATGCAATACTGTTATACGTAATTTCATAATTACATACTTTAAATACGATTCAATTATTATAAGAACTATACTAATATTATAAATCCAATAGTCTGTCTGTTACTATTTCTTGTAATCCGCTATATAGTTGTAATATAATACAATTCTAAGTTTTTGTTATAGTGACATCTAGTAGTTCATAGTTGAACTACAAATATTGTCTACGGAAAAAAAGCTATTCTTTTATTATTTTTAATGCTGGGACGTTTTACTTAAATAATCTTATAATTTATACTCATTTCAAGAGTCCCTTAAAAACATATTTGAAATATACAAATAAAGTAATTATAATTAAAATAATTATGTAGGTACCTACCTAGAAAGATTATTTTGTTTATGGTACCGAGTATAGTAAACTAAACGATGGCAACAATCATATTCAATTTCAAACGGTTTTCGATTATATTTCAAGCGTGTGTCATATTTATAAAACTTGTATGAAAGTGAAGTTTTTTCAATTATGTCCATTTTCAATGAATTGCTACCCAAAATCATTAAAATATCGGATGCATATACGAATAATTTAAATTATGAGCTAAAGGTACGTTGTGAAAAATCCTGAGAGTGTTGTTTGCGAGTGTTTATATTAAATTATAGTGTTAAAGTTTTTTAGTAGCATTTGTGTAGTGTCTTGTCGTTTCCAGGCTGCATTAGAGAGTATAGATCAATTAGAGGAAGAGTTTCTCAATGGAAAGGCGCCCGCACGAGGCAAGTCTACAAAAATAGTGCATCTTCAAAGTATCAATGAAGATGAAGGTATGTTCAGATCATTTATAGTGATATTTTATGTCTATAAACAATGTATTATCACGATATATGCAAATAATCAGTATATTACTTCCATAATGTGTATTTTTCATGACTATTTTATAAATCATATAAGCTATAAGATTTTTAACAATTTTTTTTATCAATTTATGAACAAGTCCCCAGTTATACAAATTTAACTGTCTAATTTTTACATTAGTACGTATTTAATCAAATCGGTTTTTATTTATTGTGCTGACAATATTTATTAATGAATAAGTTTAAAAAGTAAGTTTTTCTCTAAAATAACAAACCTGAGATTGAATCCCACCTACTCTACTACTATATTAATCTATATATCTGGTGATATAGTCTCTATATATTTTTGGGTACCCATATTGGTATAGTATGCCTATCACAATAGGGGTGACCCATTCTGTCAGCCGTTATTCTGGACTATTCCACCCATTAGTGATATAGGCTCAGTGTGATTAGGTTTTCAATATTTTATGTTAATTTTGTGCAATAGCAATAAGAACTATAGATGAACAATGGCTTTTTGATTGTCTAAAAAGAAACCAATTGGAAGGCAATCAAACATTAGAATTAAATATTAATTTATTTATTAATATGATATTTTTTTTTTGCAGCATAATAAATATTTACAATTTTATTTCTTATTTTATTACTATTAATGTGACTTATATTCAGAGTGGGTACACGCTGGTTTATGGTTTGCAGGGGATAATAAATTGTTTGAACAGCTCATGCACTATTTAGGTTTTACTTAGATTAAATTTTAATTTTATTTCGTTAAGTAAATTAAAAAGAACAATGTTGGCAGCATTGGTAGAAGGTGTGGGCTGAAGAGCAACTTTAAGCTGAGTCCCACGACCTTTTGATATATTACTATCATTGTTAAATAAGTTATTTTAAGTATAAAATGTAGTTTTCGTGAATATAGTTATTATTATTATTATCTAGGAAATTTAGAGATATTGTTAAATTACATTTCCTTCAGAAAATCAGAATACACTATAATTTTTTTGAAGCTTCAGATTATTTTAATCTAAAAATTCTTTGCTACTTTAGGCAGAATAGGTCTACATAAGGTGTTTTCAAAGAGCATGATCAATCCATTCCGCTTCCTATTATGGATATAATAGGCCTTTCACTATATTAAACTTTCACTTTCACTATATTAAATTATGTAAGGGCACTAGTAATTTTAGTAGTAATTGTAGTAAAGTAATTTATTTGTAATTAGCTACAACAAACAAAACGCTTATTATTTAAAATTTCATACAAAACGGTCAACTACTAGTGCATGGTCAGTTACTAGTGCACTTACCTAAGTTATATCTTTTTTGTCATCTCAATTTTTCTTATTTATTTAAATATTATTTTTTAGTATAATAAATATTAAGTAGATATTTTATACACCCCCTCTGCTGACAATTTAGTATTAGTATTATATATCCCTATGTATGCTTAAATCTTTAAAACTACGCAGATTTTGATGCGGTTTTTTTAATAGATAGAGTGACTAAAGAGGAAAGAGGATTATATGTATAATTACATTCAATATGGAGTAGGGAAATACTGTAATTTTTGAGATTTCTAATGTGATCCCATACTATAAATATTTTCCATCTTTGCTTAATTATCTAAACCGAGTATTGTACTCAACTCCTGTATTGCAATATTTTTGCAGATGAAACTACAAAGGCACCAGAAGATAAACCAACCAACAATACTGGCAGTGACAGATCATCAAACGAAAGCAGTGGAGGTAGAGGCTCTAAGAAACGAAGCAAACATGAAGTGGAAGGCATGGAGAGTCCGGAACAAGAGAAAAGACAAAAGAGGAACGCTAGTGTTAAAGCACAGAGCATTATTAGTAAACAGGTATAAAACAATTTATAGAATTAGGCGTTACTTTGCGGAGATCCATAATACAAAAGTTACTTTTGACTGGCCCGTTGGCGCAGTGGGCAGTGACCCTGCCTTCAGCTCCGTGGATCGCGAGTTCGATTCCCGTCGATGCCGAACATTTTCTATAAATGAATTTGTTGGTCTTCAAGTCTGGGTGTGTATTTGTTTTAAGTATGTATTCAAAAAATATATATATATATATATTCACCAGTTGTCTGTCACCATAACACAAGTATTATTACTTACTTTGGGGACGGACAACCATGTGTGTAAGTGTCTCATATATTTATATGTAATAAAAATTATTTTGCTATAATCTGCAATGAAGTAAAGTAGAAAATATATATGTATGTAGAGTGGATAATTCGTTTTCATACCTCATACATGTATTCGTAAAAATACATGCACAAACCTCAAACACCGCCACCACAATACACAAGCACTAAGCACTAAAACACTGATTTTGTAGTGGAGTCTATCTCCTGATGATGCTTCGGTTACGCAAGAAATGATTGTTGAGTTTGTGATAATACTTAATACTTGTGTTATGGGTGACTGACAACTGGTGAATATATACTTATATAATTTTAAATACATACTTAAATACATATATACACCCAGGCTTGAAGACCAACAAATTCATTTATAGTAAATGTCGGCCCTCGGTGGGAATAGCCCTTTTTAATGTCATCTTATTCCTGTAGAATTAACAGGATTTCTATAGCTTATATGTTATTCCGGTGTATAAGGAATAATTGTGCCAAATGTCATCGATATTGGTTTAACAGATTCACCGTGAAAGAGTAACAAACATAAATCGATACTGACAAACTTTCGCATTTATAATATTAGTATGATTTATTTTGTTTGTACAGGTAAATGTAAATTTATCTCAAAAACTGCGTCGAGAAACATTGGATAAAGGCAAGAGTCGAAGGGGGAAAGAAGATAAGGAAAACACTGAACCAGTACTAGTTCAGAGTGAGTTATTTTATTGAACCTAACCAAATCGAATACTCCCACTGCTGGGCATAGGCCTCCTCATTTTTGCAGAGAAAGGTTGGAGTTAAGACATAACACGTTGCTCCAATATGGATTGGTAAGTCAAACATATCCCCTGTAATTCTCCAGAGATATGCAGGTTTCATTACAATGTTTTCACCAAATATCAATTTTATCTTTGCCATTACAGCAGTTTAACGAATCAAGTTAAAAGCTTTTGACAAATTTTCATGTACCTACTGTTAATCGTTGAGTTCCCTCGTCTGGAGCCAATTCTCGCCGCATCAGGTCATGTTTATCATAAACATGCATTGTCAACGTGACTGGAGCAGTATAAAAAATTACAGCTCAATGGGCATCAATTATTGGGTCAAATTTAACTTGCAAGATTCCACCTTCACATACATACACGCAAGTTAAATAAAAGCTTTTAAAAGAAGGCTGATACAGAAAGCCTACTATACTGTTGTGGATTACTTAGATGATAGAATGTGTGGATATAGCTACTCTTCGAATCTGCACAAGTAATGTAATGTAATGACTAAATATTAATAGTAATAAGAATTATATTTTTAAAAGAGCAACTGCAAAGTTTCTATCTGTGTTTAGCTTTGAGAACTAGCAGTAGAGTTGACGATTTAAAAAAACTTTTTTACAAGTGTACTTAAATAATTACATTCAATTCTTATATAATGTGCAAATCTTTCGGGGAGGTCACGGGTTCAAACCCGGGCAGACACCAATGAATTTTTCTGTTAAAACTTATTTGTCTAATTGATAATTGCAATTTATCTCACGCTATTCTTGCCAGTGAGCACTTTACTTACTTAATATATAAAGCTAAAGAGTTTGTTTAATTTTTGAACGCGCTAATCTTAGGAACTACTGGACCGATTTGAAAAAAATTCTTTTAGTGTAACATAGTCCATTTATCGAGGAAGGCTATAGGCAATATAACATCGTGCTAAGATGAATAGGAAAGGAGCAACAATAAAAAAATACTACAAAATCGGCAAAATTTGAATTTAAAGCTTTCCTTGCATGTGCTGAGTAAACAGTAATAGTTATTCAATAATCGTGTATTACAAAAATTTCCCCTCTAAAAGTTCTAAATAAAAGTCCGCGACAGCATATGTCTAGCTTTTAAGGTTGACCCAATTTAACCATTTTTATATTTATCATAATACTATATTACGGTTTTAATCTTTCCACGCGGGCAGAGCCGCTGGCGATTGCTAGTAGAATTATACAGAGGGTATTTTGGGTTAACGTCTTATTTTCTTCCTTTAATAAAGTATCTTTTTTTTTAGTTAATGTATAGAACCGGCTATACTCACGTCTTATTTTATCGGGTTAGCCCGACTAGTTTCGAACCCAACCGGGGCTCTTATTCATATCTTTTTTTTTAGTAAAACAAGAGAAAATATCACTGCCTTCTGTGCCAATGGAAGTCAACTGCGTCCCAGATGAAACGCTGCCTTCTACGATCGATGTAAAGCAAGAGGTCCATAGAGACGATATCGCCATGCCGCCTCCCATGGCGCCCGTGCCCAGTGAGTTACCATTTTACACATGTTGCCGTTGTAGGATTGAGATTTGTGCATCTTACTTTGTATATTTATATACAAAACACTTATGTAGGGTTGCCACCCGTACTATGTTTTAGTCAAACTATATAGCATGCATATAGCAACTGCATAGCGAATTTTTGAACGAATTTCATTCATGTACGTACGGGGCTTAGTTAGTTGGTAACACTTATTACCTCTTTTGTCATTGTCACATTTTAACGTCAACGTAACTTTGTCAATTAATGCTACTTGAACGAACATTGAGGTTTCTTTCGACTATTTAAAATTAAACAAAATTTTAAATAGTTAATTTTAAATAGATTAAAATTACAACAAAAACATGGAGAATGGTGATGCTTCTTGCACGCCTCCCAAGAAGAAAGAAAAGAAAAAAGGCTTCAAAATACGCTCATGGAAAAATAAATAATGATTGAATATAGATGTGTACTATTTCTTACCTGAATTTCTCAAAAGTACTATATTTGTTTGATTCAGCAAAAAAAATACTATTTTTCTTCAAAAAAAGGTGGCATCCCTACACATAAGTGTAATACATACATGACTATACTAATGTACAAAGGAAACATTACACTGTCTTAAACGCACCACGTTAGTAATACGAGAGCGATGTTTTTCTTCACCGAAAAGCGTAATTATCAAGTAGCAAATTAGCTGACCGGGGTTTGAACTTGTGACCTCCTGTTAACGGTCAGATGGGTTTCCAACCTGCTATCACGGCTCTTTATGGCCACTTATATTTATCTTTAATATTTAAATGAGTTAATCTTGTTCTTCTGATTAACTCTAATTTTCCTGAAATTCAGCATGTAGTTGGTTTTGGGGGATTTTTCCTCCAAAACGATCGATATAGTTAGGTTTTATTAAAAAAAATTGTTTCATCCCTGTTTTTTGGCATTAAAAAAATACTAAAATTTACATTGAATATAAAACACTATTTATGTCGTAAAATGTCAAGTCAGCGTAGCTTATTTGGGGAACGGGCTGTTGCGAAAAGTGAACATACCTAGGATCGAACCCCACCTACTCATTTTATTCTTTTTGCAAAAAATTACCAAGCACGGTTCGGTTACCCAGTTACTTTAACTTAATTATTTAAACTTTTTTTACTTTTGTTTAGAACCACGCAAAGCGTTACAAAAGGAGAAATCTGAAGATTCTACTGACGACGAGAGCTCGGGTAGGAAACGTACGACTAGAACTAAGAAAAATACAGACACAACTGCTACAGACAGACAGACTGGTAAGTAATATTAAATAATAATAAAGTACCTGAGTGACCGAGCCTTTCTCGGTAATTTTTTTTTAATATAATAAAGATGTGTCCTCCTGCCCTTATCCCACTTTAAGTGGGGTCGGCACAACATGTTATAAGCATGCTGTAACGTGATTTGGCTGCGTTTTTACGACCGGCCGCCTGCCTGACGTCAACTTACCTTGGTCGTATTTTGCGACACCTCGGTAAGAAGGAGGGTGGTCTATTCTACTAAACCGGATACCACACGGTGGGCCAACTTACCTTAGTCGCCTTTTACGACACCTCGGTAAGAAATGAGGGTGGTACTATTCTACTCAACCGGATACCACACGGCGGGTCATCTTACCTTAGTCGCCTTTTACTACACCTCGGTAAGAAATGAGGGTGGTCTATTCTACTCAGCCGGATACCACACGGCGGGTCATCTTACCTTAGTCGCCTTTTACGACACCTCGGTAAGAAATGAGGGTGGTACTATTCTACTCAGCCGGATACCACACGGCGGGTCATCTTACCTTAGTCGCCTTTTACGACACCTCGGTAAGAAATGAGGGTGGTACTATTCTACTCAGCCGGATACCACACGGCGGGTCATCTTACCTTAGTCGCCTTTTACGACACCTCGGTAAGAAATGAGGGTGGTACTATTCTACTCAGCCGGATACCACACGGCGGGTCATCTTACCTTAGTCGCCTTTTACGACACCTCGGTAAGAAATGAGGGTGGTACTATTCTACTTAGCTGGATACCACACGGCGGGTCATCTTACCTTAGTCGCCTTTTACGACACCTCGGTAAGAAATGAGGGTGGTACTATTCTACTCAGCCGGATACCACACGGCGGGTCATCTTACCTTAGTCGCCTTTTACGACACCTCGGTAAGAAATGAGGGTGGTACTATTCTACTCAGCCGGATACCACACGGCGGGTCATCTTACCTTAGTCGCCTTTTACGACACCTCGGTAAGAAATGAGGGTGGTACTATTCTACTTAGCTGGATACCACACGGATATTTTTAATATAATAAAGATGCAATATGAAAAAGAAAAAAAAACGGATGAACTAATAATGAGTATATGTGAGATAGTGAGTTAATTAGAAGCTGTGGTAGCCCAGCGGTAACAGCGTGGGACTCTTTCGAGGAGGTCACAGGTTGAAACCCGGGCAGACACCAATAGTTTTTACTAGCGGCCTACCCTGCTTCGCACGGGTATAAAATATATATGTCACTCAGTGAAAAAAATGATTAAAATCGATCCAGTAGTTTTGATTTATTCATTACTGCCTGTGGCCCGCAAGCGTTAAATTTGGAGAAAAACAATTCCCTCTCTCTATACCAAGAAGATTTCCTGCTATCTTTAGAATGTCTAAATTCATATACTACATATTTACATTTTACATTTTTCCCTATATATTTTATGTTTAAAATTAATAACAGAATGTCTTTATATACAACATTCATAGCTTTGTTATCATTAGACAATACAAAAAAAAAAAAAATAGGCGGGGAAAAAAAGTAATTATTTACGACATCACATTAGAAACCTCAAAAATTACAGTATTTCTCTACTCCGTATTGAATGTTATTATACATTCCTCTTGAATCACTCTATTAAAAAAACCGCATCAAAATCTGTTGCGTAGTTTTAAAGATTTAATCATAGGGATATAGGGACAAACAAAGAATGTGACTTTGTTTTATACTATGTAGTGATAATCCCTATAGCATGATTCAGTATTCACGCGCGATGGCTTATTATTAGCGTATTTCATGTATAACTTTGGTGTTTCTATACCGATTTCAATGATTCTTTTTTTATACAATGGTTAATACTATTCATTTTTATATTTAGGGATGACTGAGAGTGATATAAACGTAGGAGTAGACAAATATAACCAGAAAGCTTCGAACTGCTAAGCTATCGGGAGTTACACGTGTTATTGTGAGTCAACCATAAAAGATAGACATATGCTGTCGTGGGATATTTTTTATATAATTTTAAGGAGAACATTTCCGTCATACATGATTTCTGTGTAGCTTTAACCATCAAGGTTGCACACGCGACGGAAGCTTAAAAAATGGAGTAACTTCTCCCGTTTTCCCGACATTTTCCTTCACTGCTCTGCTCCTATTGATTGTAGCGTGATGAAAAGTATACTATAACCAGCTCAGGAGTATGAAAAAAAATTGTACCGAGTTTCGTTAAAATCCGTCGAGTAGTTTTTGTTTCTATAACGGTTATACAGACAGACAGACAGACAGACAGACAAAATTTTTACTGATTGCATTTTTGGCATCAGTATCGATCCCTAATCACCCCCTGATAGTTATTTTGCAAATATATTCCAGTTACAGAATTGACCTCTCTACAGATTTATTATAAGTATAGATGTTAAATTTATGTGTCTAATTGATAATTGCAATTTATCACACGCTTTTTGGTGAAGGAAAACATCGTGTGGAAACCTGCATATCTCTAGAGAATTCCTGATACGATTAATATAATTTGACGTCAGGCAGACGGCCGGTCGTTAAATACGATGGCAAATCATGTGACAACATGTTTATAACATGTCGTGACGACCATACTTAGAGGATAAGGGCAGGACGATGATGATAATCTTTCTTATAATTTACCTAATATTATCGTATATATATACAAATCTCCTTCTTACCATACTCCTCCGAAACGGCTAAACCGATTTTCATGAAATTTTATATGCATGTTCAATAAGTCTGACCCAGAATTTATTTATTTTTCATACCCTTATATTTTTCGTGGAATAAGGGCAAAAGAAAGATGATGATATGGATTTCAAAGAAATTTGGTTTTCAGCTTCGAGCAGGTCGACGCGAGCCAGCTCCCGTGCGACCAGGCAAGCAGACGTGGAGGAAGGCCAGTTGCCGGAAACCCGGCCCAAACGAACCAGAGCCAAAAAGGTAAGGATATTTACTGCTTATTAAATACTTTTATTCAAATTAAATTCAAAATTTTCCTTATTCAAATAAACTTGTAAACAAGTGCTTTTGAATCGTCAATTCTACTGCTGGTTCGGAAAGCTGTTCCTACCGAGAAGAGCCAGCAAGAAACTCGACGGTTGCTCTTTTTAAAAAATACAATTCTTAATGCTAGTTACATTTAATGTTTCTATCTTGTACAGGGTCGAACAATATCTATATCCGCGCATTCTTATCGTCTAAAACTAAATTAAACCGAATTTCGAATTAGGTCACTTTAATACTAATTGTGAAGTGTGAAGCTGTGGTAGCCCAGCGGTATCACCGTGCGCCTCTTTCGAGAAGGTCTAGGGTTCAAACCCCGGGCAGGCACCAATGAGTTTTCTAGTAAAACTTATGTGTCTAATTGATAATTGCAATTTATCACACGCTTTTCGGTAAAGGAAAACATCGTGAGGAAACCTGCATATCTCTAGAGAATTCTGGGGATATGTGTAACCTACCAATCCGCTTTGGAGCAGCGTGGTAGGTCTTAGCTCCAACCCTTCTCTCCATAAAAAAACGGAGAGTAGAGGCCTATTCCCAGCAGTGGGATAGTAACAGGCCGTTATTTACTTTAATACTAATTGTGAGACATCATTCGATATTGTTGGAATACAAAATTCAAAAGAGTCATAGTATAAATAAACACGAATATGCAATTTGGTTCTATAAAGCTTTTAGAACCAAATTGCATACTTAGATCTAATTTTGATTTTTAGGTACTTAGTGTCTTATTTACTTCAAGTGTTCAAATGTAATAATTGTTTTACAGGTTGCAGAAGTGGAGAAAGAGAAACCAGTACCAGCAGAGAATGTATCTGGTAATACAACTCGAAATATTTCTACGCAGTTTCTATTAGATAAACCTCTCAATATGAGTATTTTTGAATTTAAACTATCGTGAGTGGTATTCATAATTAATGTATAGAAACCGGCTATACTCACGTGTTATTTTATCGGATCCCGCCGCGGTAACGCCGCGTAAAGAGCTCATGAATGAGAGCCCCGTATGGGCTTGAAACTAGTCGGGCTTTTCCGATAAAATAACATGCGAGTATAGCCGGTTTCTATACATTAATATGAGTATTCATATAGTGAATTCAATTAAATGAAAAAATATATATTTTACTTGCTGCGTTGCTTTACATAGTTGATGGTTAAACTTCTTGTCCCTTCAAGCATATGCTTGATCTGTTTGTGATGTTTGTAATAATCACCAAATTCTCTTTTTCTTCTTAGGTTCAACGCCTGAGAAACCCAGACCCAAGCGTACCCGACGACGCAAAACAGCGTGAGTGTTATATTTATTACTAGTTACATCCATCCTTCAAGATAGGTAGTAGAGCAGTAGACTTTTAAATGTCTAGCTCGGTGATTCAGATCCGGCTTGAAGGACCAAAAAACCATTGTTACATTTATATTTTTAAATATTGTAAATCTGTCCTCAAAGCTGTCTGTATATATGTGATCGATTTTTCAAAAGCTACTGAAAAGATTTTTGTAAGGCTTTTACTTTATGCTAAAACGTAGTGCAATTCTTCAGAAAGTTCATAAAATTAATCTATACTTATAATAAATCTGTAGAGAGGTCAATTCTGTAACTGGAATATATTTCCAAAATAACTATCAGGGGGTGATTAGGGATCGATACTGATGCCAAAAATGCAATCAGTAAAAATTTTGTCTGTCTGTCTGTCTGTCTGTCTGTCTGTCTGTCTGTCTGTCTGTCTGTCTGTCTGTATAACCGTTATAGAAACAAAAACTACTCGACGGATTTTAACGAAACTCGGTACAATTATTTTTCATACTCCTGAGCTGGTTATAGTATACTTTTCATCACGCTACAATCAATAGGAGCAGAGCAGTGAAGGGAAATGTCGGGAAAACGGGAGAAGTTACTCCATTTTTTAAGCTTCCGTCGCGTGTGCAACCTTGATGGTTAAAGCTACACAGAAATCATGTATGACGGAAATGTTCTCCTTAAAATTATATAAAAAATATCCCACGACAGCATATGTCTATCTTTTATGGTTGACTCACAATAAGACGTGTAACTCCCGATAGCTTAGCAGTTCGAAGCTTTCTGGTTATATTTGTCTACTCCTACGTTTATATCACTCTCAGTCATCCTTAAATAAAAAAGTGAATAGTATCAACCATTGTATAAAAAAAGAATCATTGAAATCGGTATAGAAACACCAAAGTTATACATGAAATACGCTAATAATAAGCCATCGCGCGTGAATACTGAATCATGCTATAGGGATTATCACTACATAGTATAAAACAAAGTCACATTCTTTGTTTGTCCCTATGTCCCTATGACTGCTTAAATCTTTACAACTACGCAACAGATTTTGATGCGGTTTTTTTAATAGATAGAGTGATTCAAGAGGAATGTATAATAACATTCAATATGGAGTAGAGAAATACTGTAATGTTTCTAATGTGATGTCGTAAATAATTACTTTTTTTTCTTTATAATTAATAATTACTTTGATGTTAGATATAGCAGGAAATCTTCTTGGTATAGGGAGAGGGGCATTGTTTTTCTTCAAATTTAACGCGTGCGGGCCACGGGCAGTAATGAATAAATTAAAACTACTGGATCGATTTTAATAATTCTTTTCACTGAGTGACATAGGCTATATATTTTATACCCGTGCGAAGCAGGGTAGGCCGCTAGTAGTAAATAACAGATTCCGAAATAGGTAGTAGAGCAGTGGACTTTTATTCAGTAGGTCGTTGATTCAGATCCGGCTTGAAGGACCAAAAAACCATTTATATTTATAAATATTGTAAAACTGTCACCAAAGCTGTCTGTATATATATGATCTATATTTTCAAAAGCTTCTTAACGGATTTTTGTATTGTTTTTACTAAAACGTAGTGCAATTCTTCCGGAAGGTTTAGATTAATAGTACATAACGGATTTATATAAATTGTGTTGAAGATATTTGCTCAATTGTAAAAGAACTCGCCAGCTGGGAGCTATAGTCGCTTGCGCTGCGTAAACCAGCAGAGATACACTAAAGTAATGTACTAGAGAATTGTAGATCTACAAAAATACTACAAAAAGTCCGCGACAGCATGTCTCTATCTCTTATGATTAACTCACAATAACTACGTTTATGTTTATCCATCTAGACTTATTAAAAAAAATTTAACTCAAAGTAAAATATAGAAACATTTACGAGGGAAAACTTAGTGACACTAATTTCTACACGGGTGAAATCGCAGGCACAGCTTATCTACACTAATATATTAAGCTGAAGAGTTTGTTTGTTTGAACGCGTTAATAGGCTATATAACATCGCCCTAAGATGAATAGAAAAGGAGGAGCAATAAAAAATAGTACGAAAACGGTAAAATTTAAAGCTTTCCTTGCGCTGAGTAAACGGTAATAGTAATTCAAAAATCATGTATTACAAAATTGTTCCCCTTTAAAAGTGCTAAATAAAAGGCTGCGACAGCATATGTCTAGCTCTTAAGGTTTTCAAAAAACTATATTACGGGTGGAGCAGCTGGCGATTGCTAGTATAAGATAAAAAAATACTCGTATAGTTTAAAAAAACTTCTTTCTGGAACGGAAATATATTTAATTATTGAAGGTACATAAATTCTTTAGTTTGTGTGTTTTGTTAGTCGCCTTTTGTTATTAAAAAGAAGAATTAAACCTGAGGAATTCCTTTTTTTAATTCCAGAGAAAAGGAACCAGAAAAACCAGAGACAACACAATCAGAGTCCGAACCAGAAATTATATCACCGAAAGACAATAGAGTGGAAACAGAAATACAGTCACCGATATTACAAAATAATTCCAACAAATGCAAACCCACAAAACTTAAACCGTATGAATCTAAGAAAACTTATGTTACAAGTGACATTAGTAACAAGAATTTAAATAACAATGAACCGAACAAAGAAGAAAAAATAAAAGCGAATAAAACTAAAGATTTATCCGAACAAGAAATTAATGATAAAGAAAAAAAAAAATTTGAACTCAAAAATACAGACGAGCCAGATAATATAGATAAAGGCAACTCAAAAAAAGAAGCAATGGATAAAGTTAACTCAAATAAAGAGTTAGAAGATGCAGTTAACATTGGGTTAGATGAAACTAGAGTTTTGGGTCAACTTAACTCAACAGTTACAATCTTGACTGATTTAGACAAGAGTTCAGTTCCACCTAATGGGAGTTACCACCATGGTTCAGATACGCCTAAAGTTACGGTAAGATTTTTTTTAATTTAACCACCATTTGTACTGAGAACCGCCTTGTGGTATCCGGCTGAGTAGAATAGATCATTCTCTTACCGAGTTGTCGTAAAAGGCGACTAAAGTAAATTGACCTAGCGCCTGGTATCCGGTTAAGTAGAATACACCACCCTCTTTCTTACCGAGGTGTCGTAAAAGGCGACTAAGGTAAATCGATCCTCTGTGTGGTATCCGGTTAAGTAAAATAGACCCCCTCTTTCTTACCGAGGTGTCGTAAAAGGCGACTAAGGTAAATCGATCCACTGTGTGGTATCCGGCTGAGTAGAATAGACCACGCTCATTTCTTACCGGGGTGTTGTAAAAGGCGACTAAGGTAAGTCGACCCGCCGTGTGGTATCCGGTTGAGTAGAATAGACCACGCTCATTTCTTACCGGGGTGTTGTAATAAGCAACTAAGGTAAGTTGACCTACTGTGTGGTATTCAGTTAAGTAGAATAAACCACCCTCTTTCTTACCGAGGTGTCGTTAAATACGACTAAGGTAAGTTGACGTCAGGCAGGCGGCTGGTCGTAAAATACGTAGCTATTGCAGCATAGTCCCCTGGCATTGGAGCTAACCATAGCTCCAACGCTCTTTTCGAAAATATAGGGGAGGTCTTTGCCCAATAGTGGGATAGTAATAAGCCCATACTTTAACATTTAAATTAATGCCATCTCAGTCGCAAGTAGAGCTTGTAAATGAATATATATTAAGCCTTTATTCAGACATTTGTTATAAATTTTTCATTTGTGATACTAAGAATGATATTTAATTTCCGTTGTCTGTTTGTCTTCGGACAAAGGCCTCCTCCAACTGTAACCATTTTGCTCTATCATTGGCAGTTCTAGTCCATTTTGGCCCTGCCACAGCCAAAATGTCATCAACCCATCTTCGCAGTGGTCTGCCTCTTTTTCTTTTTTTGTAAATGAATAATTACTTTTAATACTTTTGTATATATTCTAACTACGGCTAACATTTTGTGCCAACCCCATTTAGAGTGGGACAAGGTATAGGAGTATGATGATGATCATGCTTTTGATTGAGCTCTCCGTACGTTTTGTTTCCAGTATGCAATGAACGAGACAGTGGTGTTGGAGCGAAACTGGGAGACAATAGTACTGGACAGGCCGCAGGCTAACATCATGAACACCACCGTTGTTCTTGACAGAGGTAATGCCATTGGAGTGGTTAAAATAACTAATTAAACAATATATTAGTTTCATCTGTATGTATGTAACTGATTTTGAACTCAATTTTGACCCACTTTGCTGTACTTTCAAAGTTTTTAGTTAGTTAGCTGTTAATTCAAAAGATTTAGTTAAATATTTGTACACTTATTAGGAAGCGGAGACACAACACAATAATTTCGCCATATTCGAAGAATAAATAATAATAAATATAAATATATGGGACATTTACACACATGGTTGTCCGTCCCCAAAGTAAGTAACTTAATACTTGTGTTATGGGTGACAGACAACTGGTGAATATATACTTATATATTTTTTAAATATATACTTAATTACAAATATACACCCAGGCTCAAAGACCAATAAATTCATTTATTGTTGGCCCTCAACGGAAATTGAACCCGCGACCCACGGAGCTGAAGGTAGGGTCACTACCCACTGCTCCAGCGGGCTAGTCAAAGAATAAAGTCACATTTCCTACGCTTATACATGGGACATGTGACTTTATTCGTCGGATAGGGCGAGTTTATGGATTTGTCGCACCTTTTTTATTTATTTACTAGCTAGCAAGGATGAAAGCATACATTCTTGTGTTACAAGTCCATAGTAGTATACAATAACCGCACCACATGTATTCACTAAGACAATACGTTTCTATTCGCAACGAGACATTTTAGATTCACAATGAACTCTACTAACCGATAGTTAATTTCGTCGTTTGTTTCCAGTGGACGTGAAAGCGACGAATTTGACGGATGACAACTCGTTACTGACGGACGACAGTGACGCTTTAGAAGGCACTCCACCAGTGAAACCACCTCAGACGCAACCCACGTGAGTACAGTAACCACACCAGTGTGCTTTGTTTGTATGTTTGTAATTTCTTTGTAATGGTATATAGTGACCTATTAGCCTCCCACTGCTGGGAGACTAATAGGCTACATACCATTAGGCTACAGAGAGAAGAGGCAATAAGCCTCTTCTCTCCGTTTCTGAAGAGAAGGCTTGGAGCTAAGACCTACCACGCTGCTCCAATGTTAGGTAGGTTACACATATCACCAGAATTCTCTAGAGATATGCAGGTTTCCTCACGATCTTTTCCTTCACCGAAAAGCGTGTGATAAATTGCAATTATCAATTAGAGACATAAGTTTTAACAGAAAAACTCATTGATGTCTGCTCGGGTTCGAACCTGTGAGCTCCTCGAAAGAATCGCACGCTGTTGCCGCTGGCCTATCACAGCTTAAAAATTAATTAATCTCTTTATTGCATTAATAATCATAAAAATAAAAAAACAACAATTTGCAATGCTTATTCCGGAATCGGAATCTCTTCCAGCCAACCGGTCTAAAATTAAAAAAGAGGTAAGTTGAATGTAATTGTACAGTGAATTACATTAACTTACATAACTTAAAACATAACCAATAATAAAAACAGAAAAAGGACCTTTAAATAATATCAAATAATAAAAAAATATTATTATATAATATATATATAATATTATAATATTTTAAATACAATATAATATATTTATAAAAGTAAATATATTAAAGAATTTTTTGTATTGCGGTCACCAGTATTGCTATATCTTTTAAATATAGGAGGCTTTTGATGGTGTAAAATCGATCTAGCTAGGTTTCATTAAAAAAAAATCGTTTTATCCGTTTGCGGGCATTGAAAAAATTTAAAAATGATGATGATAAAACTGTCAAACTCAATGCTGTGATAGCCCAATGGTAAAGGTATAACAATCGTAACCTAACAAGTTATCTTACTTGAGACTTATCAGTACAAAAATGGTTTCAGGTCAGCCGTGAAGGAAAAAGTTCAACAGTTTGAAGAAATGGCTTCGCGTGCTACGCGGACTAAAACGAGAGCGATGGCTAAAAAGGTAAAGAAACAAGTAATGTTGTCTATGGAACTTGTTTGAACAAGAACTGACTTTGGCCGGGTGATAATAGAATATTTATAATTTTTTGTTTATGATGAGGTAGACACATAAATTATGTAACCACTTATCTATACTAACATATAAAGCCGAAGAGTTTGTTTGTACGCGCTAATCTCAAGAACTACTGGACCGATGTGAAAAATAGTTTCAGTGTAAGATAGTCCATTTATCAAGGAAGGCTATAGACTATATAACATCACTCTAAAATAGGAGAGGAGCAGCAATTAAAAAATAGTACGAAAACGGCAAATTTGCATGTATCAGGTTGTCCTGCATGTATCAGGTCATACCTGATACATGCAGGATTGTCAAACGCATCAAAGGCATTATTGTCAAAGGCAAACAGATTGTCTACTCTACATTTAACATTATATATATTTTCAATTTTACTTCATCGCGGATTATAGCAAAATAGTTTTATTATTACTTTTGTATTATGGATCTCTAACGCCTAATTCTATAATTTACTATACACTAAGTGACTGAAGTACTGTACTCTTTTCTGTTTTGGTACAGGAGGAGCAGCCCGAGGAGCAAACCCCTCCGGATAAACCGCCCAAAGCAGTGCTGTCTAGTGACACTCTCGCCAAAATGAATACTATGATTTTCAATGGAAAACCGCCACAGGTTAGACAGAACACAGAATTTCGCGTTTATACTGTTAGTATAATAACGGAATTTCTCATTTATACTTTTAGTATAATGACGTAAATTCGCATTTATATTATTAGTATAATAATGTGATCAAAAAAGTTTTAAATATGAATGTGGATGGATGTATGGCTTGGGGGAGGCCGAAAAAAGATGGATGGATTGTGTGAAATGATATGCATGTTAGAGAAGTGGCACCAGAGTTGACGAATGATAGAGGAGAATGGAAAAAGAAGACATATTGTGCCGACCCCACTTAGAGTGGGATAAGGGTAGGAGAATGATGAATGATGATTATTAGTATAATTACGGATTTTTGCATTTATAATATTACTTTAATTTTGTATGGTTTGGTACCCGGCTGAATAGAATAGGCCACCCTCTCCAGCTGAATAAAATAGACCACCCTAATATATTACCGAGGTGTCGTAAAATGCGACTCTGGTAAGTTGACCCGCCGTGTGGTATTCGGCTGCGTAGAATAGAGCACACTCTTTCTTACTTATATGTCGCAAAAGGCGACCAAGGTAACGTCAGGCAGTCAGCATGTTTATAACATGTGCCGACCTACCTAGAGTTGGTCAAGGGCAGAGAGATAATGACTATTAGTATAATAACAGAATTTCGCATTTATACTATTAGTATAATAATGGAATTTCGCATTTATACTAGTAGTATAATAACGTAATTACTCATTTATACTATTAGTATAATAACGGAATTACTCATTTATATTATTAGTATAATAACGGAATTACTCATTTATATTATTAGTATAATAACGGAATTACTCATTTATATTATTAGTATAATAACGGAATTACTCATTTATATTATTAGTATAATAACGGAATTTTGCATTCATACTAATCGTATAATAATGAAATTATACATGTGTACTATTAGTATAATAACGGAAGTTGTTGCATACGATTAGAATCGCAATAGTATCGGTTCTCACACCAGTTTTGTGGGTGCAGGTGTCGACCTCGGCATCGAAGCCGCGACCGGTCGTTGCGGCCCCCTCCAGGTCCCTCATCCCCACCGGGCCCAAGGTGAGCGTGAACAAGGCGCGGGAAGCTGACGATATCAGGAAGGAGAGGGAGGACGCGCGCAGGAAGAAGGAGGCCATGCTGGAGGCCAAACGGGAGATGCAGAGAAAGTGAGACCCGCTATATTAATTTATTTAGAAGATAAGAATGTGTGGATATAGCTCTCTTTGAGCCTGTACAAGACAGTAACGACATAATGTAAATAGTATTAAGAATTATATTTTAAAAGAGCAACCGCCGAGTTTCTTGCTGGCTCTTCTCGGTAGGAACAGCTTTCCGAACCAGCAGTAGAGTTGACGATTCAAAAGCACTTGTTTACAAGTTTATTTGAATAAAGAATATTTTGAATTTGAATTTAATCAAATTCGAATTTTAAATAATTTGTGAACAAGTACTTTACAATAGGCAACGCTACTGCTGGTTCAAAGAATTGCTGCTAATGAGAAAATGAATTAGAAACTCGGCGGTTGCTCCTCTAAAAATAGAATTATAATAATAAGTTACATTCTGATCTGATTGACTGGCCTGTTGGCGCAGTGGGTAGTGATCCTGTCTTAAGCTCCGTGGGTCGTGGGTTCGATTCCCGCCGAGGTCCAACATTTTCTATAAATGAATTTGTTGGTCTTTGAGACTGGGTGTATATTTGTATTTAAGTATGTATTTAAAAATTATATAAGTATATATTCACCAGTTGTCTGTCACCCATAACACAAGTATTAAGTTACTTACTTTGGGGACGGACGACCGTGTGTGTAAGTGTCCCATATATTTATATTTTATTCATTCTCTCATAGCCATCTTCTTCTTATAAGTTCGAAGGGTAGTATCCAATTTTTCATTTATATAATCTTCAATTGTGTCAGCCGTGTGGTATCCGGCAGAGTAGAATAGACCACCCTCTTTGTGACAATTAACTTTTGACTTCAGGAAACGCGAAGACAAAATGGCGGCCGCAGCAGCGGCGCGGGAAGCTGCGGAGAGGGAGAGACGCGCGGCCATCGAAGCTGCGGCCCGCGAGCGGTTGGAGAAGCAGGCCCACGCAGACCAAGGCAAACTGGTCCGACTGAAGGAAGTCGAAAGGGTCTGTATTCTAAGACACGCGGTCAAATTCAAAGTCAAAATATTCTTTATTAAAATAATCTTGTTCTCTACGCTATCTCTTGCTCCCTCATTTTATTGTCTCTCTCATTCTGTACACCTCTAATCTCCTCTACCTTTTCGCAACAAAACTGAGATAACCCAGCAGTGAGACCATTCAACTCTTTGGATGTGGTCATGAGTTTGGACCCCGGGCAGGATCTAATAAGTTTTTCTATTGAAAACTTATGTCTAATTGATAATTGCAATATACCGCACGCTTTTCGGTGAAGGAAATTTATATATTTCTAGAGAATTCTAGGGATTTGTGTAACCTACCAATCCGGTTTGGAGCAGCGTGTTGGGTATTCGCTTTAATCCTTCTCTCCAATAACTGAGAGAAAAGGCCCAGCAGTGCAAAGACCCAGCAGCAAAAAAAAAAACTATTATCTCGCTGTCAGCAAGTCTTTGATAGTATTATAGTAAGTAAATATATTACTTATAAGTGATAGGTAGTCCATTCATAATCGAGAGAGAGATATTTAAATAGTAGATAAGTTAAGTAGCGGCCTATTACTCTCCCACTGCTTGGAATAGGCCTCCTCTCTTCGTTTTTGAAGAGAAGGATTGGAGATAAGACCTACCACGCTGCTCCAATGCGGATTGGTAGGTTACACATATCCCTAGAATTCTCTAGAGATATGAAGGTTTCCTCACGATGTTTTCCTTCACCTCAATTTCAATTCAATTCGATTTGACACATAAGTTTTAACAGAAAAACTCATTGGTTTCTGCCCGGATTCAAACCCATGACCTCAAAAAATCACACGGTGTTACCGCTGGGCTATCACAACTTAAATATATAAAATAGTAGATATGTGAATAGAAACAGGCTTACAAAACAACTGGGTTCAAATACCACTAGACCTTGTCTAGTGGTATATTTCAAATTTACTTTCTTCTTCACAGAAGAAGCAAGAGTTGGCGCGTAAAGCGGTGGAGACAGAAGAGAGGAGGAAAGCAGAAGAGCAAGCGAGACAGCAGAGGCTCGCTGACGAGCAGAGGAAGGCGGAAGCTGCAAGAAGGAAACAACTAGAAGAGGCTGAAATGTGAGTAATAATACAAAAGTAATAATACAATTATTTTGCTATAATCTGCGATGAAGTAAAATAGAAAATATATATTTAATGCTAAATGTAGAGTGGACAATCCGTTTTCATACCTGATACATGCAGGATTAGTAAAAACACACGCACAATCCTCACTAGGGATGTGACTTGGAGTAGAAAAAATCGATTAATAAATAATCGATTTTTATCCCTTTAATAATAATCGATTTTTAAAAAGTGTCCCATATATATATATACATTTATTTATTTATATAATTTTTTTTTTGTGAAATTGGATTAAAATGTGTAGTTTGGCAAGAAAAAGAGTAAAAGATAAAAAGGGATACCTAAATTAATTGATTTTTAAAAATCGATTATTTTTTAAAAATACTCGAAAACTGGCTAACTGTCTGCAGAAATTAAATCTAGGACTGAACTTTTAAAAAAATCACTTTAAAATAGCATCTTACCAAAATAAAGCTTATTCATATAGCTTATTATAACTATTAAAGATTATGATGCCGTGTCATATCCGGTTAAGTAAAATAGACCACCCTCGTTTCTTACCGAGGTGTCGTAAAGTACGACTAAGGTAAGTTGACATCAGGCAGGCGGCCGGTCGTAAAATAGATAGATAAAAAAAAATTGTTAGTCAGAAACTTATAGCTTTTTTTAATTTTTTTTTCACTTAATAGAATGGAGTTGAGTCCATAAATTAAAACTATTGTTATTTATAAATGAGTAACTTTATTTGATAATGTTTTATTATTATCGCAGTTCTAAAAAAGAAGATGCGTTGATGCAGAGGGAGATCGAGAGGAAACAGAAGGAGTTTATGGAGAGACAGAGAATGAAACATAGAATGGATGATAAGGGTAAGTTCTGTTAATACATGAATAGTATATCGCAATATAATGCAAGTCGCAAAACAGGAGCTGCAAGCTTATGTCGGTTCCTACTTTGTCTATTATATACATCACCTATCTTTCTATAACTCTTTATATTTTTATGTACAAAAATTTAATTAATTATGTAGTCCAAATACTTACTAAGTATTAAGAGTATAGTCCAAATACTTACTAAGTATTAAGAATATAGTCCAAATACTTACTAAATATTAAGAATATAGTCCAAATACTTACTAAGTATTAAGAATATAGTCCAAATACTTACTAAGTATTAAGAATATAGTCCAAATACTTACTAAGTATTAAGAATATAGTCCAAATACTTACTAAATATTAAGAATATAGTCCAAATACTTACTAAGTATTAAGAATATAGTCCAAATACTTACTAAGTATTAAGAATATAGTACAATTACTTACTAAGTATTAAGAATATAGTCCAAATACTTACTAAGTATTAAGAATATAGTACAATTACTTACTAAATATTAAGAATATAGTCCAAATACTTTACTGTTATAATATCCCATCAGTAACACCTCACAAAACGGGTTCGCCGTACGCCGCGATGCCGCCGGTGTACATGCTGGACGGGTTTCAGTACCTCAACTCTGACGATGACGACGACGACGAGCCGCCCAACATGCCCGTACCCAAGTGGTCTACCTCCATGGTGAGTTTATACCATACTAACACTGTGGCTGTGTTCTAATAGCTGTGGCTCAGTATATATATATCCTTACTCGGTAATTTATAAAAAAAATAATAATAATTGGGCAGGTGGTACTCGATCCTAGGTATTTTCATCTCTTTATACCGCCTGTTCCCCAAAATTGTTTATATGTTCGTACGTAAATTTTTTTTAGACATTTTAGTGCCTGAAAATAGAGATAAAACGACATTTTTTAAATGATACGTAGCTAGATCGATTTCTCCCCCAAAATTACCTACACGCTGAATTTCAGGGAAATTGTTGGAACCATTTTCGACATTCAGAAAAAATATTTATATATATATATACATACAAGATTAACTCATTTAAATATTAAAGATATACATCGTATAAAATAGTAATATAGTGAAATCGGGCTGCATTATTAATAATTTTATTAATATTACATCTTTCATCACCCCGTCTCGCGCCCCTTGCCAAACAGCAGTGTAATGAATACAATAGATAAAACTACAGTATGTATAAGTAAAATTTATAAAGCCGTATGGTTTCCGGCTGACTAGAATAGACCAACCTCATTTCTTACCGAGGTGTCGTAAAAGGCGACTAAGGTAAGTCGACCCACCATGTGGTATCCGGTTTAGTAGAATAAACCACACTCTTTCTTACCGAGTTATCGTGAAATACGACAGAGGTAAGTTGACGTCACGCAGGCGGCCGATCGTAAAAACGCAGCCAAAACATGTGACAGCATATTTATAACATGTTGTGCTGACCCCACTTATAGTGGGAGCAGGAAGCTGATGGTTAATATTACATTTTTCATCACCCCGTCTCGCGCCCCTAGACAAACAGCGGTGTAATGAATACAATAGATAAAACTACATGTATATTATAAGTAAAACTATATGTCCGTCTGTCCCAGGCCCGGCGCGGCCAGCTGAGCGTCCAGGCGCGGGTCCCCAGCCCGCACATTGACAAGCTGTTCTCCGTCCGCGAGCACACGCCGGACCTCCGGGAGATCTTCCCCAACATCGAGCGCGTGTACCTCAAGCGGACCTCCTCGGCCGTGTGGCGCACGCCGCCCGCGCGCCTGCCCGCGCTCAAGGAGTGACGCCAAGAGGTGAGTTGTAATACTCACTGTAATACTCACTATTACACTGATTAATACTGTAGACATTATCCGAGTACTAAGACACTATGGGACTGAACAGAACACTATCCAATAGATAATAATACTATCCGACTGATACAGACTATTGATACGGTCACTATCCTATTAATACGGACACTATTAGATTGATACGGACACTATTAGATTGATACGGACCCTATTAGATTGATACGGACACTATTGGATTGATACGGACACTATTAGATTGATACGGACACTATTGGATTGATACGGACACTATTAGATTGATAAGGACACTATAAGATTGATACGGACACTATTGGATTGATACGGACACTATTAGATTGATACGGACACTATTAGATTGATACGGACACTATTCGATTGATACATACACAATCCGATTGATACGGACACTATCCGACTGACATACACACTATCCGATAGATACGGATGCTTTCCGAATGATACGGACACTATCCGATTCATATGGATACTATCCGATTTATACGGACACTATCCGATAGATACGGACGCTATCCGGCTGACACGAACACTATCTGACTGACATGAACACTATCCGAAATACTTTCCGATTGATACGGACACTATCCGACTAATACAGACGTTATTTAAGTAATAAGGACAAAACGGTTGATACTGACACGAATACTATCTGTTACGGACTATATTAGATAGATACAGAAATTAAGGGACAAATACGGTGGTTATCCCACTTCCTTTATCAAACAATTATACAAATACCATTCCATTATTTTGAACTCTTATACCTTAATAATACTTTGATATATTTTAGAGGAAGTTTTTTTTTAATTCCAGACAAACTGTCACCGCGGGCGGCGCACTGTAAATATGTACTGTTAAATGTTACTGTAATTAGTTAATGAAAGTAGCTTTGACAATCAATAAACATTATTATGGAGTTTATTTTTCTTTTTTTTTAGCGATACTATATACAATCTTTCCAATCGTAAATTTAACTTTTGACACAGCTAAAGCAGTGAGGTCCAAATTGCATGTCTGACTCGATTTCTAAAAACAATCGATTTTATAGAGAAATTATAATCGATTTATCATATTGATATTCTCATTTAACAGCGTTTTAATTTATACAGGCATTTAAATGACTATATTGTAGGTATTAAAATAAATATGTACTTACATTTATCGCATTACTTAAAATGCAAATGTAACTATGAAAATAGTATTTATTATTTATCAATAACACTCATAAGTCATAGACAATATCCTTCGTAATAACAAAGCAACGGCCATAGATACACTATATAGGATAAATGACCGTCTTGTGTCAATTGCAACGAAATAAAACGAAATTTTTTAAAAGATATAAATAATAAAAAAGAAAAAAACGCCAGGTGACATGAGGGAATCGAATCTAGGTAATCGATTTTCTTTGGTCTGCGCGTTACCATTAGGCTGTCACAGCTTTGCATTTGACAGCTAATAATTTCAGTTACTTTCTATTCCCATTTTAGAAGTTTTTTAATGTCCAAAAACAGGGATAAAACTAGATTTACACCTGTTTTTGATTTATTCCTTTTATATTTATATTTTTTATTTTTAAAATAAAATCATCAATTTTTCTCCTCCGAGATTCCGAAAATATATTTATATATACATACAAGATTAACCCGTTTTAATATTAAAGATAATTCTACTCAATAAATATATATCATCCTGTCCTTATCCCACTCTAAGTGGGGTCGGCACAACATGTTTTTCCATAATTCTACTCAATAAATATCGGTGATAATTAATACGTTACGACACTTTAAAGAAAAAGTGCTAATTAAATTTGCTTGCTTTTGTTTGGTGTGGTTTTCAAAAATAACGGAACTTTATAAGCGTGTATATGTCAAAAGTTAAATAAATTGTTGGAAATACTATAGCTGATATAATTAAATATAGCGGTTTCAATTCTGTACTTTCCCAGCTCGGATTTGTTATTCCGCAGTTCTTCGGAATTTTACATTTTGACTCACTGACAGTATATGCATTTTATTTTAATTTGGTAACGAATATTTTAAGTGTTTTCTTAAGTTTTTTAAATAGATTTTAATTGAAATGTTTGAGACATAGGAATATTGTATTTATAATTGCACTATTTTACACTACTGCTATGATATATTTAATATAAAAATATGTCTAATATATCCATTTATCATTTGTAATGTATTTATTATTTTTAATATAATTTGAAATATTAGCTATAACTCAGTAAGTTATAATGTTTTGTCACAATTACGCAATAACGTAGTAATAGTAGATTATGATACTGTTGCATAATAAGGGTTCTTATAACACGAGTGCGTTTTAAAAAAACGAGCCACACTAAGTTATGTACAGTGTCATACACTACTTTATCTACTCTCATACTGTAATACGTAAAACAATATTAATAAAAACCAAACTTTGTTTAAATATTGAAAAGATTTTTAAATATCAAAAGTTAGCGCCAAGGCGCAAACATCGATTGCGCATGCGTGTTGCGTCGCCGCGGACTCGTTCATTGAAACATATATTTTTTAAGGTAGTGATTCAACCTCCTCGGTCCAGCTGGAGGTTGTATAGGTGTATCGTTATGATTAAAAAGTTATATTATGATACAGGTGTCCATACAAGACCTGTATCGTAATAAAACTTTTTATTTTTTTATTTTTGGCCTGTACGTAATATGTCATAAGAATATTGGTTTCAGTTTTATAATATTTGTATTATAGTATCAAAGTAGATAAAGAATATATTAAGCCAAAACCACTATACTAGTAGTCTGAATGAAATCTATAGTTGAATTAAACCGAGTACTATCATAATAAGATTACTGCGCACACACACGTTATTACAAACGACTAAGGGCGATTACGATCGTAAAGTAATCATGCTATACTCGCCAATCGTCTATGATCGCCTAAAAATGATACACTCGCTTTCTCAGATGATTCCATATTTCAAAACAGATACAAAAAAAAAAAAATAATAATTTTGCTATAATCCGCGATCTCCGCAAAGTAACGCCTTATTCTATAAATGATTCCATCTTTCTTTTTATCCAAGATTAGTGCAAATTATGTATCGTTTTTGTTTATGACCAATTATATTTTATTCATAATGTAGAATAAATTTATTATCTTAAGACTGGTATGTAATTTAAATGAGTATAATAAAAATTTACATCAAGTATTGAATGATTTTTTTTATTATCCTAACATAAAACAAAGTACCTTGCCGTGTGTACGTTTGTATGAGATAATCGTAGAAACTGCTGAACGTATTTTCATGTAATTAACATCAATAAAATGATATACGAGGAATATTTCAGTGTATAATTTGTTAAGTTTTTGTACGAATTTGTAGGAATTTAATTGTTAAATATTTCAGATAAAGCCGCCTGGGAGATTAAAAGAAAACTATGTCTAATCAACAGATTAGACATAAATATAACATATTAATAACATAACAAACATGTTATATACAATGAATATTGATGTGTTCCTCTTTAAAAAGCGATAAAAAATAGTTAAAAATATTGATAATTATTTATGTATGGTTTTTAACATGAATGATTTGTTTATGTATATTTAGTACATATATATTACTTTACCTACCAAAATATATATATTTAATTTTTCAATTAAATTATTTAGATACCAGAGGTCAATAAATAAAACCAGACATCTAAACAATACTTTAATGCTAACCACCATTTATACTTAAGTATTTCATACACGGCCAAAGAATCGAACGAGCACCAAGGACTATCTGTAAAGGTGTTGAAGCCAGTTTTGTGATTGCGTGTGATTTACAATATATTCCGTAACACTCGTTCGGGAATGTCAGTCGTATTTTGCTATTGAAAAAAAAAACATGGCAGTAAAATAAATACATCTAAAACGGTTGACAAAATGGCGTACTTATAATCCAACATCATCCGAATGAATAACACATATTTTCTAATGATTACAATTATAATATGCTTTAAATAAATTAAGCTTTAAATTGCAATAAATATTTTTATAAAAAAAAATGATTACGATTTTGTATGACAGATAAAATATTCCCGCCAACCGCCATTTTTAGCCATAGACTAATAACATTTTTAATCCAAGGCTGCGGCACCAGAGATAATTTCGATAAGCTCTCTGGTGATCACGGCCTGGCGGGTCCTGTTGAAGGTCAGGGTCAGTTTGTCTATCATCTCGCCGGCATTCTTAGAGGCGTTGTCCATGGCCGTCATCCTCGAGGATTGTTCGGAGCACGCTCCTTCTTTGAGAGCGTAGAAGAGCATGGAGGCAAGGGAGAACTCCATGTATGATTGTACGACATCAGAGTCTAGGGAGTCGTAAACTGATAGTTTTGGAGCACTCTGGAAATGAAATTAAACTGGTCTAATTAGGCTGTACTATAAATTCTATTATTATAAAGTCTATAAGTGTGTCATTAAAAAGCTGTCCTAATATTGATGAAATTTTGTACTATAGTGGACTATAGCAAAAGAAATCAATTGTTTTCTTCGTCTTTAATAGGAAAAAAAGATACAAATACTGTATAATATTTTTACCATATTAGCTAGCTAATCTAGTCATCTTTCAATAAAACCCAAAACAAAAGTGAACACGAACCAAGTCGCTATGGGATTATTACTAATCATGAATTATAGCAAAATTATTAATTATACACAAGATTGTGTGTTGTGGAAATCCTGTGAAGAGACATGTATGTCCAAGAGTGGACATCCATCGGTTGAAGGAGAGATATAACAAAAATCTTTATGAGAGGAAAAAATTAAAGCTTAATTCAATAGTATAATACCTCAACAGCCTTCCTGCTGAACAGTGGTAAGTCAGCTTGAGCGTATGACACCACAGACTTGAATTTATTGTAGATGATCTTGCCGGAGCCAAAATCATATCCAGAAGTAAGGATTGCGTTCGCCAGGCGGGCTGCATCCAGGAAAGTAGGGGGGAGACGACCAATCTGAAAATGTAAAGCAGAATATTAAGAAATAATTAATCAAAGTAAATTCTGCTATGTGAATAGTACTAGAAATCTTGACAAATTGAGATGAACATTTTTAGATTTATTACCCGTTATTAAGTAATACAATCATGTTAGATATAGCTAGTGAGTCTATTCATGAAAATTAAATTGAATTAAAATTTTTCTCATGTTCAAGAGAACTTACTAAATACAATATAATACTAATACTAAATATTGTTTTTACAAACACTATTGAACCATCAAATTACAATAAAGCTACCACTGTTTTAAAATGGTTTTCTTATTTAGACCCATGAGTCACTATATAAATTAAAATTTCAATAATATATCATTATTAAACAAATCAAAAAATACTAATATACTATTCAAGCATTTTTATAATTTGCTAGCCAGCAGCGTCGCCCGCATGGAAATCTGTGTCACAATTTTTTTTCCCGTTTTCGCAATATTTTTAATTGCGGCTCCTCTCCTATCCATCTTAGCGTGATGTTATATAGCCTATAGCCTTCCTCGATAAATGGACTAGCTTACACTCAGAGAATTTGTCAAATCAATCTAGTAGTTCCTGAGATTAGCACGTTCAAACAAACAAACTCTTCAGCTTTATATATAGCTTTATATAGTATAGATATAATCTTCAATACTTCATCACATCTTACCTCATTGGCAACGCTGATGATGTGCTTCCCGTACAGTCTCTGCAGGATCCCGCGGGACTTGTCCCCCACACAGATCACCTTGATGTTCTCTGCGCCCGGCTCGGCCAGACGGGCGCGGATCACCTTCGACACGCCCGTGTGCACGGCGCCGCACAGACCTGAACGATTATAGTCATTGAATATAATGACAATATTTATTAAACAAAAGTAATGAGAATATTATTTTGCTATAATCCGCGATAAAAGAAAATATGTGTAATGCTAAATGTAGAGTGTTCTATTTGTTCTCATACCTGATACATGCAGAATTTGTAAGAACTCATGCACTACCCGACACCGATGGCACAACAATACACAAGCACTGCACACATTCACCATTGTGTCCATCCATGTCCATCCATTTACAATATTATTAGATTTATATCAACAGCCTGACAATCAGTTTTTAAAGTAAATAAAGAGAGAAACTTACCTCTATCAGAAGTCATTGCAACATAGAGCTGCTTGGGCTCATCTTCAGGTGGTACAACCTGTGGATATAATGAGGATAGATAATATTCAGCAACTTTATCAAAATTATTTAGTCACAAATGATACCAGCATTTATTAGTGAAAAGGGTTTTCATATAAATTGTACTCTTCTCTTATCTCATCTCTTCTCTTAACACTATAATTAGGTTCTATGAACCAATTGAAGCTGTGGTAGCCCAGTGGTAATACCGTGCAACTCTTTCGGCTTTTTTTTCGGCGGGTAGGCGCGATAAAAGTGACACGTTTTTTAAACAAGCTCTCTCCTAATTTTAATATTTTAATTTGAAATCATAAATAATTGGTATTGTTATGCTTTAATATTCACTGTACCTACCAGTAGTATATCTCCATAAAGTTTTTCCATCACTCTGAGATATCCCTTCAATTATTTTTCACTAATCACTGTGACTAAAAGTTGTTATCAAAAATGGAAGCTATTAAACACTCAATGGATGAGTTGGCTCAGCACTTTAATACCAGAATGGCTGAGTTCCAACAAAACCTCCAGACTGCTATACCGGCCACTAGCCCAACGTCTAATCTATCTGCCCAGTTTGGTATGTTCAGAACCTTTGTTTTATCATCTCTAGAGGGACTTCAGCTACAAGTTGAGCTACTCTCCAAGCAATTAGATAATTTTGAAACAAGAAGCAGGCGTAAAATACTTCTTATCCATGGAGTCCCAGAAACCAAGAAGGAAAATCTATCTGCTGTGGTATTGAACGTCATATCCGAACATCTTAATATATCTGATTGTTCTCCGTCTGATATTAGTAGATGTCATCGTATGGGCAGTGCAATAAGGGAGAAGCCTAGAGCTATTCTAGTCAAGTTCCAAGAACGATCCCTTCGTGATAAAGTGTGGTTCTCAAAAACAGCCTTGAAAAGCTCTGGTATTACCTTGTCAGAATTTCTCACAAAGAGTCGCCATGAAGCTTTCATGTTGGCAAGACAAAGGTTTGGATTGGCTAGTTGTTGGACAAGGGATGGCATCGTAATAATAATTGGACAGGATGGTAAGCGTCATCATGTCACTACGAAGGCTGAAATCTCTTCCATCGCAGATGTTGCTGAGGTTCAGGTGCAACCGACCACTGTAAGTTCTGCCGTGTCAACTGCAAATACTGCCTTGTATCCTAAGGCTACCAAAATGGTCCGAGTAAACCAAGCTAGATCCAAGAGGTTTATAAGAAAGTAACTATTTCATACATATTTTGTATCCCTTAGTCCTTTTCTTTTTGTTATAGGTATACATTGTTTATTTAATTTTATTTGCTTCTTTTTATTTTTAAAATACCGTTCTATTTAATCTTAAATGTACCCACTAACCGCTTACTTTAATTTACTTTATTTATAGATTGTAAAAGTGACCACTAGTATTGTTTATTTATTTGTCGACACTTGACACCTGACAGTGTCATTTTCCCTTTTACAGTAACCGCTTGGAATCAAGTCTTTTAAGGTCTTTACATTGGCTTGCCATGGTCACAGACATATAGCAATCTAATTTTGATTATAAAAGTGTGGGTTTTATTTCTGTCTTGGACAACAAAATATATCTTGATAATTAATTTTAGGGAATTATTTTTCCTAATTAAAGTATCATTTGCTTTAAAATAAATATATTATTATTTTATACTGCTGGTGGTCAATGTGATTATTGCTTTGATCACGTAATTGTATTTTTTTTTGTTGTTGTTAACTTTGAATAAAAACTTTAGTATTATTTTTTTAAACATTGAGTAATTTTACTTTTTTTTCTGAATTTATTTGTTTTAACAATATACAATATAGTTTTTAATTAATAAGCTAATTGTTCATTTTTTTTTGTTTTTGTTTTCTTCATTTTTATAATATTATTTTAATAGTTTTTGTATAAGCTTATCTTACTTTCTCTTATTTTTAATTATTGTTTTGTTTATTATTATTGTTATAGTTTCAGTATGAATTCTTCCGGTGCTGATATTGACATTGATACTGATTCCTCAACATCAGATGGAAGCTCCCATAGTGCTACCTTACCTCTAAATTCACTTCTGGACTCTAAATTTGCCTCTTTTCCCAAAAACTTTAATGTTGTGCACATTAACGCTCAGAGCATTCCATCACATTATTCAGACCTTCTTGCTTCGTTCGACGTTAAGAATATTCATGCTATTTTGGTATCTGAGACATTTTTAAAACCCTCCTTACCCTCAACTTCGTATTCAATACCAGGATTCCATCTCATTCGTAATGATCGAACAGGCAAAGGTGGTGGTGGAGTAGCTATTTATCTGCGGAGCCATATTCCTTTTTCCATTCTTGACAAATCCCCGGCGCCGTATTCGGAATCATCAGAACATCTTTTTCTCGAACTTATGTTCGGTAATGTCAGAGTTCTTCTTGGTGTCTTCTACTGTCCCTCCCTGCACTTTAATTACTTTAATAGTTTTGAACATTTGCTGGAAAATTTTTGTCCTAATGCTGATCATACCATAATCATGGGCGATTTTAACACTTGTCTCATTAAAGCCGACACAAGAGCCAAAAAATTAAAAAATATTATAGATAGCTCCAACCTTCACTTACTTCAAACTAATTCAACTCACTTTTTTCCAGGATGCTCTCCCTCACTTCTCGATATTATGATTGTTTCTTCTAGTGAATGCGTTAGTGAACATGGTCAATTTTCCGCTGAGGCGTTTTCTTACCATGACTTGATTTACTTGTCATACAAAGTGCGCCCACCGAAGGCAAAGCCTTCTATTGTTATGAGACGGTGTTTCAAAAAGTTCAACAATGAAAGTTTCTTGGAAGACCTGAATAATATTGAATGGGAATCTGTTTTTAGTGCTCCAACCATCGACGAGAAACTTAGTATTTTCAATTCTCTCTTGACTGAACTTTTTGATATACACGCGCCCTTAAGGCCTATCAAATTAAAGCATCTTCCCGCACCATGGCTGTCTGACAATATTAAGACACTGATGCGGAAACGTAACGCTGCAAAGTCCAAATATAAATTGAAGCCCACAGAGGACAGCTTCTTAAGGTATAGACATCTGCGTAACCAGTGTAATAAGGCATGTAGGGATGCGCAACGGAATTATATTCACGCATCTGTTGGAAGTAAAAAGCCATCAACTGTATGGAAGTTTTTGCAAACTTTAGGTTTTGGACGGCAAACATCAAACATTACAACCAACCTCAATTTAAATACTTTGAATGCTCAGTTCGTCAATCTTCCGACAGTCTGTGCAGAGAAAGCTAACACACTTTTATCCCTTCAATCGCGTCTAAGACCAAACTATCCCTTGTTTTATTTTAGTTCTGTCTCTATAACAGACATCAAAAAACATATTGCATCTGTGTCATCTGATGCTGTGGGCAGTGATGGTATCAGTCGTAAAATGATTACTCTTGTTTTAAATAATGTTTTACCTGTGCTTTGTCACATGTTTAATTTTTCCCTTTCCACTTGTACTTTTCCCAATATCTGGCGTTCTGCATATGTAATACCTATTCCTAAGATCTCTAATCCTGTAAGTTTATCACATTATCGGCCTATATCTATTCTTCCCTACTTGTCTAAAATCCTGGAACGCATAGTTCACTTACAACTTTCTTTTTATTTATCTACTCACAATATCCTCAGTCCTTTCCAATCTGGTTTTCGCCCTGGACATAGCACTGTGACGGCACTTACCAAAGTATGCGATGATATTCGATTCGCAATTGATAATCAGAAAATAAGCATAATTGCGTTACTAGATTTCAGTAACGCATTCAATTGCGTTGATTTTGATATTTTATTAGCTGTACTCGAATCCATTAACATCTCTTCTAGCGCTGTAAACTGGTTTCGCTCTTACCTCTACGGGCGGCAGCAATGCATACGTGTTGATGAGAGATTCTCTGATTACTGCCCTCTCAGTGCTGGTGTCCCGCAGGGTGGTGTGCTCTCTCCACTCCTTTTTTCTATTTTTATTAATACTGTTACTGATCTACTTTCTCTTCCTTTTCACCTTTATGCTGACGATCTGCAGCTATATTTAAGTACTCCCACTGAAGAATTCCCTAATGCAGTATCTAAGTTGAACACAGAGCTTAGTATCATCACTGCCTGGAGTAAATCATTTGGGTTATCCGTTAATGCCAGTAAGTCGCAAGTTTGTATCCTGGGTAGTTCTAAGCAATTGACTAAACTTAATCATAACCTGACTACTTTACCTCCTGTAATGTTTGATGGCTCCATACTTGCATACAGTGATGTTGTCAAAAACCTTGGCTTGCTTATGGACAGCTCCCTTACTTGGCGACCACATGTAGCTGAAATTAGTCGAAAGGTTTTTGCAACATTTCACTTTTTAAAAAAGTGGAAAAACTTCTTGCCTTTGAAAACTAAAATTTTGATTGCAAATAGTCTTCTCCTTCCACTTTTAGATTACGCAGATACCTGTTTTTCCAACTTGACAGAGGAACTGTTGAACAAGTTGGAGCGCCTACAAAACCTGTGCCTTCGATTTATATTTGGATTGCGGAAATTCGACCATGTTTCACAATTTCGCGCTCAACTCAGGTGGCTTCCGATACGGCAGCGGCGTGACCTGCACATGCTTTCCCTTCTTTATACCACTCTTTTTCTTCCCTATGCACCACTTTACCTGAAAGAACGCTTCTCCTTCTTTACTAATTACTCTTTTCATCTTCACCTTCGCTCTCGAGACGATAGTAAGTTGAGAACGCCTAAATGCAACTCAAATTGCTATAATGATTCATTTACAGTTAAAGCTGTAAGACTGTGGAATGCTCTTCCATCTGAAGTTCGGGAATCTCCTTCATTAACCATTTTTAAGGTTCGTGTGAAGGATTTTTATTTGTCACTATAAGGATTATTCACACTGGTATTGTTACCATTTATTTTGTTTCTTTCTCTTTTTGTTTTTTTTTTTTTTTCTCTCTCTATTTTTAGTTGTTTTTATTTATACTTATATTTAGTTGATACTATTTATTTACTCTTCTTTTGTTTACTTATCTGCGTACATTTGCCAACCCGTGTATAATTATACATAAGATCCTCTCTGACAAAGGGTTGTCTGGAAGAGATCACAACAGTGTGATAAGACCGCCCTTTGCACATTCAAATGTATCTGTTATCTATGTTTTCTTTTGACTTTGTATTTTTGTTTGTGTAATAAAGTTATTCTTCTTCTTCTTCTTCTTCTTCTTTCGAGGAGATCACGGGTTCAAACCCAGGCAGACACCAATGAGTTTTCCTGTTAAAACTTATGTGTCTAATTGATAATTGGAATTTATCGCATGCTTTTCAGTGAAGGAAAACATCGTGAGGAAACCTGCAATCTCTAGAGAATACTGGAGATATGAGTAACCTACCTAACATTGGAGCAGCATGGTAGGTCTTAACTCCAATCCATCTCTCCAAAATAGGAATGAAGAGGCCTACTCTCAGCAGTGGGATAGTAACAGGCCTCTACTTACTTATTAACCAATTAAAAGGTAAAAAAATATTTTTAAAATGTAAATTTAATTCTATATTCAAATTTTACATATATAGTAAGTTAATAGATAGAAACTAGTAACTGGGTTACCGAGCCTTGGTCAGTAATTTTTTTAAAAGACACAAAAAAATTCAGTAAAAAGCATCGGGTGTAGTAATTGAATCTTTTTTGGTCTGTGTGCTACCATTAGGCTGTCACAGCTTTGCATTTGACAGCTCATATTATGAGTTGCTATCTATTCATATTTTCTTAGTTTTTTAGTGCCCAAAAACAGGGATAAAACGAGATTTTTTTTACATAAAACCTAGCTACATTGATTTTTCTGCCCCAAAACCCCAAATTTCAGAAAAATCATTGGCGCCGTTTCAGAGATACAGAAAATATATTTATATATATACATACAAGATTAACTCATTTAAATATTAAAGATATATACCTATATTCACACCTTATTTTATAGATACATTACTTTTTTTACGACAATAGATATTCATAGGAATTATAAAGTAAAGAAATTTACCTCAGCTTTTTCATAAAACTGTACAGCTCCTTCACCATATGGACGAGCAGCTTTCAAGTCACGTTCAGCACGAGTGTATCTGCAATGAATATCAGAAATGGTTACAACTTTTTCAATTTATAGACACTGTATACCTAGCTCAATTGCACCTCTTATTTTATTAACCTTAATGATTCATGCAAAGCTTTACAGCTTTAGTGTCTGGCAATGTATCAACCCTGCATCTTCTGAAGCAGCACATATAATGGAGGGCAATTATTGATATAACAGTCTATTAAAGTAAAAAATAAACAACTACAGTCTGATTTCATAAAAGTGGAACTTTTTTGCTAGCACAAATCAATATACACAATATTGTTTGTTTTATATGATTATCAGTGTCATCTAAAATACATCTGGCACACTGATATTTTCATTGAATCTGTCCTATTAGATAAAAATTTCCTAAGTATAGGGAACTAATTCTTTTCCAATTTTTATAATAGATAAAATCAATAAAGAACTTATCTGTCAATACAGATATGAATGATTTTTAAGTATAAATTATTAAAAGAATTCAAATTATAGAATATTATTAGAAATTATAAATTATTAACTTGAAAAGCTGTAGATAGCATGTTCACTACCTTATATGTCCTTCAGGGATATTATCAGGTTCGTAAAAGCTACGGCAAGATTAGAGCAGGTGACACTGTCGGGACAGCAGTGAAACCTTTGTCCCAACATGGGGAAATGGGTGGAATAGTCCGGAATAGGAGCTGACCACCCGCCCTGCACCGACAGGCGTCCCCGAAATTAGATAGATAGATAGATAGATAGATGTTCACTACCTTGACTTGAATTCTTATATTTTTTTAAAACATTCTAATTACTTTAAGTTATTCTTCAACTCACTTAGCAGCTGACACCATCTTCATAGACTGTGTAATCTTTTGGATATTTTTAACAGACTTCAATCGAATAGAAATGGCTTTCAAAGTAGCCATGTTTCGGTTTTGTTGCTGGTTGAATACCATTGTCACCTGGGTGCATACACCCGGCGCGAAGCGACCCAACATTTTCACGGCTCTGAAAATATGAACACAACACACTAAGTGAGAAAAATGCAGGTTATATATGAAACAAAGTTATGTAAGACTTCAAAGCTCCGAAGGGTAAATATGATTTAATTTAGAATTTTAGTAGCGATAGCGAGTAAATAATTTAATTATCACCAAGTAAATGATATTTAAAGCTTTAAAAATTACTTATACTAACTTTTATTGGATTTTTCGGTAAAATAATTATGCCAGCCGACTAAAATGTCGCTGGTCGGAAAGGACGATGACGTTCGTCTCGCCGTGTAGCCAGCCACAAAATCTAAATAGAATAATATTGCAATAATTTATATATATCCGTTACTAACGAAACCGTCTACGCGCTTTTCTTAGCCTAAATTGTTATTTCACATACTTTGGCGTAAAGCAAAACAAGAAATACAAATAATATTTACAAAATGTTCATATTTTAATTTAAGATTATCATACTCGACCTTGAGATTTCATTGCCGGTCATTTATGTAGTTTAGTTGCCTTAGATTCATTTTCTGTTGTGGCAATTGATTTTTGCATACGATTTTGCATGTAACTGGAGATACCAAAAATCTTGTTATATTTATAATATTCTAAACAGTTAGTAGTTAGTAGATTACTAGAAAAAATACGATTAGAAGCATAGGCTTTATAATCGTATTTTTACAACTCTCATAGTCTGTGGCATAATTTATAACTAATCTGTAGTTTTTATTTTGTTACATATAGCTTATAGAAAAAAATACTTTCAGCTTATATTGTGTACATATATTTTGTAAAATAACTTTGTGATTGTTTATTTGCAGTAATTTGAATCACAAGAAAAATAAGATATATTTAAAATCAATATAATGCCAGCACCAGAGGAATGCATTGTTAATAAATCAGAACAAACACCGGAACAACCTGCACGAGAAATAACTCAAACGGACCATATTAATAAAAAATTACTGTCTTCCCTGTTTAATAGATTAAACCAAGGTGGGGACTCATTATTGGAGAAAATGTTGGAAAGCGATAACAATACTGAGGAAGATAGCGAGTGGAAAGACTAAAAACTTCACAAAAATATTGGACTTTTTATTAATTATGTATTAAAGTGTTAATTCCTGAAATTTTGTAAATGAACACCAAACTTATGTGATTTAAATAAAGCTATCAGTTATTACAATAAAAGTATTTGATACATACAACCAAACACCTAAAAAACCTAAAGGATACAATTATGTTTGTATTTCATACACTGATGTCTTCCAAACCTTATTATAGGTAGTGATCTAGAAGACTAAGCCCTGCCCATTGTGCACATGGTAGATACTAGAGCTTTGGAACAACATTAGTTTGTTATTTGTATCTGCTGATTCAGTGGTGATAATATTAAACATGAAATGAGTCATATATCAGCACTGCTATACTATTCATAGCATAATATATACAGCGTTAACGCATTTCAAGTTTATAAAGTCTGTCACTAGAGTAGTGCCATCAACTTAAGCCAATTTTTGACAATAATATTACATTTCCCATCTTACTTTATAATTGTACGGGCTGCTACTACCCTGTACGCTCTTTGGTTGATAGTTTGATAAATTGATTGATAGATTGTAATTGAGTAATTGATAGATTGCGGCGCTTAATATTGATAGATTTATTTTTTATAATGATAATAATAATGTGACGCGCGGCCGCTAACGTCGTACTGATTTATAATTGCTTTGATATTAAAAATATGGCGTAAATGTCGATGTTGTAAATGTACAAGCTAGCCCGTACAATAATTATATTTGTTATATTATAACTATTATATTATTCTATTCCGTTATATTATATGTTTATTTGTTATCTACTAGGGTTGTTATCATTCCAACCCTCATAATAAAGTCACAGAATTACTGATATCTCTAATCCAAAATTCTCTTTATATACTTGTTTCACTGTAATAAATACTGTTTGAAATAAGACTGGAAACATATTCATTGAAATTGGAATCACAAATATAACTTATGGAGTAAAGTGTTGTTTTCTTGTAATATCATATTTTTGATTGATATTAATTTTTACATAACCCAAGTGTATTAAGTACAATCTTCTTATTTTCATGTCATGTCCAGAGTCTGGGTCCTTATATATAGCATTACTGAACTGCACATATATACCTCCACCACACTACACATGCATTAAACACATACACTAGGATAATCTCAATAATTGTTTCAGCCTGTAACTGAAGCATTATTACGATATGTACCCTTAAAGAGTTAGAGAGGCGGTTGACATATTTGATTAAGGATTTGTATTGATCCAACCAACCTCTTGACATACATATGATTCACTTACTGAGCATTGAAGCTGTGTAAATCTACACTAATCACACAACCTTAATATAAGATTACAGAGGAAACAGCACAATAAATCAAGATCTCTCACTTATGAATCTAATAGGTTTTACTCGCAACTTCGTTTGCGTGGACTGTTGCCGCGTGATAGTTGATAATAGATGGCGCTTTTTAATATCATTCTATTCCTATAGAATTAACAGGATTTCTATAGCCTACATGCTACCCCGGTGTATAAGGAATACATATCCCTTATCCCACTCTAAGTGGGGTCGGCACAACATGTTATAAACATGCTGTCGCATGATATGGCTGCGTTTTACGTCAACTTACCTTAGTCGTATTTTACGACACCTCGGTAAGAAAGAGGGTGGTCTATTTTACTAAACCGGATACCACATGGTGCCTCAACTTACCTTAGTCGCCTTATACGATACCTCAATAAGAATTGAGGGTGGTACTATTCTATTCAGTCGGATACCACACGGCGTCCCGGTGTATAAGGAATAATTGTGCCAAATTTCATCTATATTAAGTTTCATATATATTAGTAGGACAATAAGGATAATTAGATCTTAAATAGGGCATAATTTTCACTTAATTTCAAACATGAATAAAACAACAACAAAAACAGTAACTTGAATAATATTTTATTATGTACTACACAAGTTATAATGAGGAATGTTCTTATTTACATAGCTCTTGCATAAACTCCAATATAATTTTATTTTCTGAACAATTTATTTATACACTGTCGCGAATACTACTCTAATTGAACGCAACTTTATTAATACTGAAAAATAAAATTGTTGCGCTTAAAAAAAAAATAATTCCCTCCGTCTGACGGACCTAGTGTTGCCAACCTGAAATTATTCTCTAGAATGGCATCATAAATAAATAATACATAAATAGTGTCAACAACCAGCATTAATAAAACACGCAAAAATCAAAAAAATCTGTACATAGAAAAAAAAATAGAAATATAGTTATATAACATCTTGTATATCAATGGGCCGAAGGTTTAAGTTAACAAATGTAACTATTGTTTGCTAGTGTTGTCGGACAGACATACAGCAGCTCTGTCTGGTAACATTGCCTGAAACAAGATTAAATTTAACCATGATTTTCTTAACTGGTTAAACTGTAAAATACGTACATCAGTTTGAGTAGAATAGACTCACCCTCATTTCTTACAGAAGTGTAAAAGGCGACTAAGGTAAATTGACCCACCGTGTGGTATCCGGTTTAGTAGAATATACCACCCTCATTTCTTACAGAGGTGTAAAAGGCGACTAAGGTTAGTTAGTCCGCCGTCTGGTATCCGGCTGAGTAGAATAGACTCACCCTCATTTCTTACCGATGTGTCGTAAAAGACGACTAAGGTAAGTCGACCAACCGTGTGGTATCCGGTTGAATAGAATAGTACCACCTTCTTTCTTACAGAGGTGTAAAAGGCGACTAAGGTAAGTCGATCTACCGTGTGGTATCCGGCTGAGTAGAATAGACCACCCTCATTTCTTACCGAGGTGTCGTAAAATACGACTAAGGTAAGTTGAAGTCAGGGAGGCGGGTGATCGTAAAATAATTATCTGACAACATGTTTATGTTATAATTAATTTCTATTGTAAATGTTTCTTTTTTATGTTTTTTATATATTTACCTATATCATGTACGCGTTTTGACTAGATCTGTAACTGTATATGTATAATTTAATAATAAATAAATAACATATTTTGTCGACCCCTCTTAGAGTAGGATAAGGGCAGGATAGGGATATCAAAAATAATCGATTTTTAAAATAGTCGATTATTTTTTCTAAATAATCGATTGTTTTTTCATCAAAAAGACTCGTAAGTATCTCCTTTTTTTACTCTTTTCTTGTTTTTTAAGATTAGATATGCATTGCTGGATGGAACCAATGTAGCCAAACTACACATTTTGATCAAATTTCACAAACAGCGCATCTGATATTATTTTTTGGTAGTTGTCCACTTTAATGAGCATTTATTGTCAATCAATTATTAATATTAAAAAAAGGCAATAGCCTTAAAAAAATCGATTATTTTGATACAAATTAATCGATATATTTTAAAGGGGAAAAAAATCGATTATTTATTAATCGTTTTTTGTACTCTAAGTCACATCCCTAGGGGAGGAGGATGATAAGCTATATAATGTGTGATAGTATTAAGAATATAATAATATAATTGTACCTATAAATAATGATAATGGTGTCCGTAGTTTTATATCTTCTCCACCATCTCGATGTTGATCTTGTAAGAGACGTACGGGTAGTACTCCGACTGACCAAACCCTAGGCCTGCGAGCTCAGCATTCTGCAAACACACTCACTGCTCAATCTCTTATTATATACATAAATTTTTTGTATGTCCGTTCTTTAACACAAAATTGCTACAACAAAACTTGGGCAGAATACCCCAATATTACGTATCTCGCGCTTATATAAGAGCTGCATAATGGATACATTATCACCGGATATTGGCTGCGATGGGCTTCAATCATTTATAAAAAAATTATTTAAATCTTAATGTTGTTATTTTTAGGTTTGCAATGGTAAAATTGTTACTAAGAATGATGTGATTTCCTGTAATTGGTACTACATAATTAATTTAAGACTATTTGGATATTTTTTGGGATTATATGTTATGCTGTTGGAGATCCGTATGAATAAATAAATGAATGTATTAATAAATGAATGAATTAATGAATTAATTAATTCTTGAATTAATGAATGAATTAATTAATTAATATAATTCATTAATTAATTAATGCTTGAATTAATGAATGAATTAACGCTTGAAATAATGAATGAATTAATTAATTAATAAATGAATTAATTAATTAATGAATTAATCTTTGAATTAATGAATTAATGCTTGAATTAATGAATTAATGAATTAATGCTTGAATTAATTAATGAATTAATTAATTAATTAATGATTACTGAATGAATTAATTAATGAATGATTACTGAATGGATTAACGCTTGAATTAATTAATGAATGAATTAACATTTGAATGAATGAATGAATTAATGCTTGAATTAATGAATAAATGAATGAATATATAAATAAAGAAGCCATGTATACTGACGTCCTGCGCGTTCTGTCCGTGCTGCTGCGCCGAGTGGTCCAGGTGCGCGTACAGCTGCTGCAGCACGTCGCGCAGCTTCTTCACGCTCTTGCGGGCCGGCACCATCACCACCGCCTGGAAGTTCACCGGCAGCCCGTATCTGGGGGGGAGGGGGGGGGGGGTCATTTCAATGAGTTATAACGCCGTGTGGTATCCGGCTGAATAAAATAGTACCACCCTCGTTTCTTAGCGAGGTGTTGTAAAAGGCGAATAAGGTAAGTCGACCCGCCGTGTTGTATCCGGCCCAGTAGAATATACCACCCTCAATTCTTACCGAGGTGTCGTAAAAGACGACTAAGGTAAGTCGACCCACGGACTCAATACTTTGAATTATGGGTGACAGACAACTGGTAAATATTACCTACCCAACTCCAACATAGTACCTACACAACTACATAAAAATACATTTATCAGTGAGGTATTTTAGTCCACAGGAATTATTATACGTTTTTTATAAAGTAAACACGATTTATAAAGATCAATGACCGTACACGCCATTCTAACCTTGACCTAAAATCAAAATACGGTACAACTGAACGGATGCAGGTGCGAGGGATACAAAACTATTTTTATTGTTTACTATATAGTGTTGTACAAGTATTCTTCTGAATCGTTCCCTCATTGCTGAGGATCGTGACCCTTTTTCAAATTATCAACTGCCCTTTTCCAGATGTTGCGATCGGCAGCTCTGTGTAGTGCGGTACTGATGGGTATATCCAGTTGTGCCGATATTTGGTCAATTTTGTGTTTTGATCTTAAAGATGATGATTTTCCCTGGTCCTCAGTAACATTTGCTATTTTAGGAGCTTGATGACGCACTCCTGAGTAGCCTTCGGTCGCACATTTCGCACTTAACGACCCGGATATCGGTAAGCGCCGGGGGTCAGCCGGATCGTCCGACTTACACGAATTTCTACAGTTGACTTTATCCATAGGGTTCTCTTGGGACATAATCGTAGTGGGTTCCCATTACCTTCTACGTCGACTTTTTCCGGGGTTATTTAGTTCCCGTGGCTTGCGTGGCCATTTTCAAGGGGTTACTTGACCGCCGCCCCACACTCGGCGTTGCGTACTTTTACGGCTTCTCCAGATCTTACAAGTGTACGCTCTCCACCAACCCTCCTTCTTTCACAACCGGGCTTGGGACCGGCTACGGCGAAGTACGGCGAAGTGTACAAGTATAATTTGTAGTTTATAGATTTTACGCATGCAAAGAATATAATTCCTTTAGTATTTTATTGTGCAGAAATTATTGTATATATATTTGGGTATTGCTAATGACGGTAAGAGGCGGGTAATGAAATTTACCTCAGAACGGACTCGACGAAAACCCTTAGGGCCTTGACGTGTATCCAGGCGCAGAAGCACTCCGAGAAGTTCACCTTCAGCCACCGCACCAGCGGACCCTGGGGGAGGGGAGGAACTTAGTATTTACCAGCACAACTTCATCACGTCTTTAATATTTTAATTAAAAAATATGTTCCTTCTATGTCAGTTTAGTAACCGTTTAACAATTAGAAATAACTCATTCGTAATAATCTTTTATAATTTTCCGAAAGTGATAATCACACGTCACATGTCAGATTCGGTCGTCACATCAGCCGTCAGGTTCGCTCGTCACATTCAGCCTACAGATTCTTTCGTCACATTTAGCCGTTAAGTTTGCGCGTCAGATTAGCTCGTCACATTCAGCCGTCACGTTCACTCGGCACAATCAACCGTCAGGTTCGCTCGTCACATTCAGCCGTCAGGTTCGCTCGTCACATTCAGCCGTCACGTTCACTCGGTAAATTCAACCGTCAGGTTTGCTCGTCACATTCAGTCGTCACGTTCACTCGGCACATTCAACCGTCAGGTTCGCTCGTCACATTCAGTTATTACGTATACCCGTCATATTCAATTATCACGCTAGCCGTTCATATACGAGCATTACAGTCACTGGGCACGTTCGCTCTTCAAATTCAGTCTACAGACTCTTTCGTCACATTCAGCCGTTAAGTTTGCTCGTCACATTCAGCCGTCTCCTTAGCCTTTCACATTCATCCGTCATGTTCGCCCGTCACATTAGGCCCACTTACGCTAAGTCACTTACGCTTATCACATTCTACCATACACAACTAATACAAGCGTGTAGGTGTCGGAGTTTGTATCCGTGCAGGCGTTGTGTGTGTGTGCAAGCATGCAGATGTATGTGTTGGAGTGTTTGTGTGTGTTAGGGATGGATATGGAGTACAAAAAATAGACTAATAAATAATTAATCGATTTTTCCCTTAAAAAAAAAACGATTATATTGATACAAAATATTGAAACAATATTTCAAAAGTTGTTTTTTTTAATATTAATTAATAATTACAATAAAGGCTAATTAAAGTAGACAACTACCAAGAAATAATATATCTGTTTGTGAAATTTGATTAAAATGTGTAGTTTGGCGAACTTGGTTTCATCAAAAAATGCATATCTTATCTTAAAAGAAAAAGGGTATACTTAAAATAATAGATTAAAAAAAAAAAACTTTTGATGAAAAAATAATCGATTATTGTGTGTGCGTGCGAGTGTGTGTGTGTGCGCGTGCGTGCGTTTGGGCCTGCGTGCGTGCGTGCGTCACTCACAAACTGAAATAATCGTCGATTATTTTATGACATTCCTAGTGTGTGTGTGTGCGTGTGTACGTGTTGGTGTGTGTGTGCGTGCGTGTGTACGTGTTGGTGTGTGTGTTGGCGTGTGTGTGTTGGTGTGTGTGTGTGTGTGTGTGTGTGTGTGTGGGTGTGTTGGTGTGTGTGCTGGTGTGTGTGTTGGTGCGTGTGTGTGGGTGTGTGTGTATGTTGGTGTGTGTATGTTGGTGTGTGTGTTGGTGTGTGTGTTGGTGTGTGTGTGTTGGTGTGTGTGTGTGTGTGTGTGTGTGTGTGTGTGTGTGTGTGTGTTGGTGTGTGTGTGTGTGTGTTGGTGTGTGTGTGTGTGTGTGTTGGTGTGTGTGTGTGTGGGTGTGTTGGTGTGTGTGCTGGTGTGTGTGTTGGTGCGTGTGTGTGGGTGTGTGTGTATGTTGGTGTGTGTGTGTTGGTGTGTGTGTTGGTGTGTGTGTGTTGGTGTGTGTGTGTTGGTGTGTGTGTTTTGGTGTGTGTGTGTGTTGGTGTGTGTGTGTGTGTTTGTGTTATCGTGCAGGCGTTGTGTATGTGTGTTTGTGTGTAAGCGTGCGGGCGTGCGCGCGTGCGTCACTCACAAACTGTTTCTTCTTGTCGGTGACCAGCTTGGTGATCTCGTTCTTGCCGGCGGCCAGGTCGGCCTCGTTGTAGGAGAACTCGCGCACGATGAACTTGCGCTCGCGCGCGTGCAGCTTGAACTCGTCCACCACCTGCTGACGAGCGGCTTGTACTACCACCGGCCCAGCGGCATCTTGCTCTTATCCCACTCTTAAGAGGGGTCGACACATGTTTTAAACGTGTTGTCATATGATTAGGCTACGTATTTTACGACTGGCCGCCTGCCTGACGTCAACTTATTTTAGTCATATTTTACGACATCTCGATTAGAAAGAGGTTGGTCTATTCTACTTAACTGAATACCACACGGTGGGTCAACTTACCTTAGTCGCCTTTTACGACACCTCTGTAAGAAATGAGGGTGGTCTATTCTACTCGGCCGGATACAACACGGCAGGTGGACTTACCTTAGTCGCCTTTTACGACACCTCTGTAAGAAATGAGGGTGGTCTATTCTACTCGGCCGGATACAACACAGCAGGTGGACTTACCTTAGTCGCCTTTTACGACACCTCTGTAAGAAATGAGGGTGGTCTATTCTACTCGGCCGGATACAACACAGCAGGTGGACTTACCTTAGTCGCCTTTTACGACACCTCTGTAAGAAATGAGGGTGGTCTATTCTACTCGGCCGGATACAACACGGCAGGTAGACTTACCTTAGTCGCCTTTTACGACACCTCTGTAAGAAATGAGGGTGGTCTATTCTACTCGGCCGGATACAACACAGCAGGTGGACTTACCTTAGTCGCCTTTTACGACACCTCTGTAAGAAATGAGGGTGGTCTATTCTACTCGGCCGGATACAACACGGCAGGTAGACTTGCCTTAGTCGCCTTTTACGACACGTCGGTAAGAAAAGAGGGTAGTACTATTCTATTCAGCCGGATACCACACGGCGTTGATCCAGGAAAACATAAAACATAGAAATGTGTGGATTTAACTGCTCTTCGACTTTGCACAAGATAGCAATGACAAATTGCAACGCTAAGTTTATTACTGGCTTGGTAGGAGCAATATTCAGAACCAGCAGTAGAGTTGACGATACAAAAGCACTTATTTGTAAGTTTATTGAATAAAGAACAATTTGCACTTGAACAAGTTTTACTGGAGAAAGTGTAAATATCCTCCCGCAGTCCATATTACCTTCTTGAACAGCGTGACGGTGAACAGGCCGAAGTCGTTGTCCTGGTGGATGAGCTGGGTGGAGCGAGGCACGATCATGCTGGTGATCTTCTCATAGTTTGCGTTCCAGTCGCTGAACATCGACCTGGAAGAACGGGGGACGTGAGTTTTTCTATATATGTTCCTATTATGAACGGTAAAAGAAAGTAACCTGGAAGGCAACGATTTAAATAATGTCATAATAAAAGGGAGTAAAACAGATTTAAATTACTTACTTAATACCTTGAAAACCTATATGGGAACAGGATAAGTTAAATTATCTGATGATATCCCTGATCAATGAAATATTTGTCCCATAAATCCCAACAAATAAGCCATAATTCTCGGGTGCAAAGTCCACTAGCCCTAATTCCCAAAACATAATTTAGCATCCAAAAATAAACATCTAGTGATCTACCCTATGGCGTTGATAGTTAGAAATAAAAGTTCGTACTCACTTGGGCACGATAACTAGAAGCGTGGTGAGGTACTCGCTGTCCAAAATAAAATGCTCCTTCTTTACCAGATCGGCCAAGTTGCGAGTTAGCAGACTTCCGCTGAAACCAAACAAAGATCCAGCTGTTAACTGCTCCATCAAAGTCAAGCAAAAACTATTAGAACCACCACAAAATTTAACAGATAAAAGTCGAGTTTAGGATGAGGAAACTCACATCATAATTTTGGTATTAAAAACGCATGCACTACAAAATTATAACTTACGTTTGCTTCTTCTCTAAATTCTGTAAATTTCCCTTGAGTGCATTGTACGCTGATGATTTGACTTTCAAGTCTGCGTCGATTTGGCCAACCTGCAGTAAGAGGTCATGGTGTAATAATCGGTTAAACACGCCGTCGAAGTGTAAGATAGAATTTCGTTTGTCTTCCAAATAGTTATAATACCCTGGAAACTTTATAAGATCTCGAAAAATAGTCCAGTAAAGGTCATCAATCTCAAAGTAGCTTACTAACAACCGTCGGCGCGTAAACACATCTAAATGCGCATTCAAAATTACTAAATAAGGGTTTTCACGAAACAAAAAGAACATATTTCTTGTGATTCTATACCTAACTATATGAGGGGATCAGAATCAAAAATAGCTAAATCCTAAAGTCACAATCAAATTAAGCTAATTTGAAATATTTGTATACAGTTTGCAGGACACGTAAAGACTGCTAATATTATTTAAATTCAGTGATTAAATCTGTGTTTAATATTTTTTATTTGTCGAAACTTCAAGAATTAAACACACAAGACAAAATTTTCATTTTACTCAAATTTAATTATTTTGGATATGATTATGATGGTATGATCTAACCCCCTCATATAGTCGTAGTTTACACCTGTGTCACATTATTTTTATATGAATATAACCCTTTTTTTAATTATTATTCCGATAAGATATTTATTTCAATTAAAAATATTCTTTAAAAAAATGTCAGCGCATCAGGTTGTATTGCAAACGTTCATTAACGTATATGCGAGAAAGAAATGGAAAACGGTCATTCTGCTAAATTAGAAATGGAGTCTAGTCTTTTAGGGTACAAAAAAAGTACGTTTCGATAAGATATTGCTATATTTTTTGGTTGATAATTAGTTTGGATTGTTATTTCGACCATATATGTGTATTTGTGTAGCTTGCAAAAGTTTGATTGCTTATATGAACAATTCATAAATTTAAATTACCTAACTTTCAGACACTAACCTGTTTACTGATGATGTCGGCGATGTTGCGGAGACTCTGCTTGATGGGATACTTTGCCATATCCCATTGGAAACGAGTCAAATAGGTAGGCAGGTCACCTGCAAAACATCGACAAGTAATCGTACCATGTTCTACATTACCATAGATTAACAATAAAACAAAGACGCGAGGGAAGAAGGTAGGAAATGGTTGAATATCTACGCTACATTACGAATTAAAAGTTTTATTAAATACTTTTATAATTCAGAACGTATAAGCTCATTTTGTTTCGGTATAACTAAACATAGAAGCACATATGTTTTTATTTTGAAAGATAGAAAAAATGAGCTTATGCGTTTAGTATAACAGTAATCTTGATGTATAATAAACACCTGGTTTGGTTTGTACATGAATGTTTTTAGTCTGTGTTTATGTCACCCATAGACAACATACTTTTTATTTATTTATAGAGGCTAATTTATAACTTTCATTTTACTCATCACTACACTATACAACATAACTTAATTAATAACATCTCTATGACATTAAAAACACACATACAGTAACAAAATATTTTATTATAACCAATAAAATATTTTTTAACGGAAGTAGCAAAATTAAAACTTATAAATAATTATTATATTCGTGCAAAAACAAAAATGTATAGAAAAAAAGCTAATCTATACATAGAAAAAACTACACATTTAATTTTATAACTCACATGCAATTTTTACATCATACTACAAATACCATACGTAAATATAAATCATGAAATCATCTATCAACTAAATACTTTTAATTTCAAATACACATTATAAGGCTTAAAGAAAATTTGGCGTAAAAAAGATCCTAATACTTCGTAATTTTTGACGTATTTAGATGTTAATTGTGACATGTCATTATTAGTTATTTGTCTATGTTATTCCTATTTCTCGCTGTTAGAATCACAGAGTTAACAACATATTAAAGTAGAGTAAGGAAGCCATAGGTAGGGCTATAATTGATAATGTCACAACAACTAATAATATGGAAGATGAAACTCGCATACTTATCTTATCACAGATAAAAAACAGAGACAGATAGATCGATCTCATTTGCTTTTTCTTAATTGTAATATGACACATTATAGGCTGTATTCCCTATTCTAAGTATAATAACTATGTGATTTAAATTCTTAGTTGGGACACACACGTGCCATTTGTTTAGTTATTTGTCTATGATATTCGTTTTTCTCTGTTGGAAAGCAGTTTATGCTTTTATATACCTTTTCACTGTGTTATTTCTATAAATTTTTTTAATACTTAATTGTAAATCTTGATCTTCACTGACCATAATTAAATAACAAAAGGGGATTTGTTTCTATAAATGTCACTTCTGCAATTAATTAATACAGGGGGTTTGATGACTATAAATGTAATGTCACTTCTGTAATTAATTAACAGAGGGGGTATGTTGATTATAAAAGAAACGTCACTTCTGCAATTAATTAACAGAGAGGATTTGTTAACTATAAGTGTTATGGAACTTCTGTAAATAATAAAAAAGAGGGGGTTTGTAAACTATAAGTGTAATATCACTTCTGTATTAATTAACAGAGGGGTGGGGGGGCTTGTTAGCTATAAATGTAATATTACTTCTGTAATTAAGTAACATAAGAGAGGAGATTGTTAGCTACAAATGTAATGTCACTTCTTTAATTAATTACCAGAGGGGGCTTGTCAGATATAAATGTAATGCCACTTCTGTGATTAATTGAGGGCGAGTTTGTTAACTATAAATGTAATGTCATTAAACAACATATTTATTTAACATTTAAAAGTACATGTTGACAGATGATGTTCATAAAAACAAGCATGCATATAACATTAAAAAAAATCATGCATACATACATGTCGAATCTCATAAGTATCAAAATACGCTAACATCAATTTTAATGCTAAGCCAGTATCAAAATACATCAAAACACAGTTATTTTGTTACCTTCATTTTCCATTTCAATACAATATATTTTGTACACTTAACGTAACCGAAATGATTCTTGATTTTTTGGTTATTGTTAAAATAAAAACAAACTATAAAATAACATCCACAGTAATATTATTAATGACGAAGTGTTTGTTTGTTTGTCCTAATTTTACGTCTAAGCGCATCTATGTAGTTTTTGGCATAGAGATGGTTGAAAAGTGTTAAAATACGTCACTTTATGTCTTAATCCTTAACACCACGTGAAGTCGCAGTAAGATTAGTAATTCTACATTTCATTAATAGTTGCGACTTGTACATCATTTCGTTTCTGTTATATAAAAGGTTACTATATATATTACTATTTATTTAACTTTTATATATATTACTATTTATTTAACTCAACACTGCTAAATAAGATGCGATATTTTGAATTCCTGTGATTTATAATTCCCTGGATTTTGACGTGGTTGGGTGATTCATGATTTGCTTTTATAGACTACCGTCAATACAATACAGTTATGCATTTGAATGCAAGTGATAGTTGCTGTATTATGTAGTAGTATTATATAAATATGCTGTATTATGGAATTAACATTGCTTTGCCCTAATTCTAGCATTAAGTTTGATGCATTTTTTATTTGAAGCAATCGTCTTTCTCAGATGAAACCTATAAATACATATACAATATGGAAAAGTGCATTCATCGATTATAGTAAAGTTTAAAAACATATATCGCTAACTCTAACAATATACTTACAGTCATAGTGATTTTTTGGAAATATATATAATCATCAAGTTGTGCAAATAAATGACTTTACTTAATGTATTGATTTTTCATTTTGATAGTGTCGTCGTACTAAGGGTGCCGTGTGGTATCCGACTGAGTAGAACAGACCACCTTTATTTCTTACCGATATCTCGTAAAAGACAACTAGGGCCATTTGACCCGCCTTGTGGTATCCGGCTGAGTAGATTAGACGACCGTTATTTCTTACCGAGGTGTCGTAAAACGCGACTAGGGTAATTTGACCCGCCGTGTGGTATACAGTTGAGTAGAGTAGACCACTCATTTCTTACCGAGATTTCGTATAAGCCGACTAAGTAGAATAGACCACCCTCATATCTTACCGAGGTTTCGTAAAAGCCGATCAAAGTAAGTTGAATTCAGACAGGCGGCCGATCGTAAAATACAAATCATATCACAACATGGTTAAAACATATTGTACCAACCCCACTTAGAGTGGGATAAGGGCAGAATAATGAAGTGTTGTGATACTAAATACTTGTGGTTAGTTATCGCATTAAAAAAAATCTTTTTATCTAGGGCAATGGTCGCTAAGTCTAAAACCTAGCTTTTATTAACGTTATTTTGTCGTAAAGTTACAGTGGAATCCGATTTTCTTGCGTGTGCGGATGTAAATGTCATAATATCGGTATGAATACATAAACCCGTAAATACGCAATGAAAATAGAAACCGACAAACATTTTCTAGGTCATACTTTATTATTAGTTGCAATAATACACGTTGTTTATGCAGGCTTAGTGATGCGCTCTCGTCCGTAATAATCGGTATAAACTTACCTAGTGATGTACATATACTAAGCAAAGATCGCGAAAAATAAACTTAATATATTTGTTATATAATTTTATATAGCAACAAAAATGTGCAACAAAAATATCGAAAATATTCGCAAAATAAAAAAATAAAAATTCACGGTTAATATTAGACTATTTTGGCGGGATTTAATATTTCTTTCATTTCCAGGGGTAAGGATAATTACTTGACACTACGTTACGTGACACTATATTCGTTTATAAAAATGTATGGTGATGACGTTTCTCGTCTAGAAATTATACTTCTCCGAAATAAATAATTCATATGTGGTACTTATGTCACATCACTACACTCCAAATCGCATTAAATAACTAAGTCACTATTTGGAATCGTTCAAAATAAACTAATCTTTTCACAGATAATAATATAATCAATACCTAACAAAAATATATCAAATATTTTATGTAAGTATTTTCTCTTTTCAAGTGGGAAAATGTTTTACTTTATTTTAATTTTATTATTAAAATTAAAACTTACACTTTAGGAACACGTTGACTAAAAGTTAAAGACAATGAGCATGAGTAGTATCTTTTATATTTGATTTCCATATCAATACGAAGGCTTTTTATAAATTTGTATTTTTTGGGCTTGGAAAGCGACATTCACAAAGTGATGTGTAAGTTATCAAAGATTTTTTTTCTTATAAAGCGTCACCCTAAACTTTTATCATAAAGAACTTAAAATATATATAAGGGGCTCCACACACGAACGCGGTGCGGTTAAACACCGTACCACACTGCCGTCGAGACCGCCCGGCAGTTACGTCAGAAGTGGCCAACTTATTAGCATATATATGTATTTTTTAACATATATAAATAATAGACGTGAAGGAAAACTTTTTTAGTGATTCAGTCAAAAGCAATACTCTATACGAGTACTATTTCTATTTGTAATGATTTTATTTGCTTTGTTTAAGTGTATCAATAAAAAATACCCAAGGCGAGAATGCAGTCGCCAACAGTATTTCCAGGCAAATAAAATGCCAAGCCCTGTATATGTGATTATCTTATGTAAATTCATGATAAACTACATAATTTCAGTAAACTAATCGCTCCGCACCGCGCAGTTGTATGGCACTCATGATTTCAATCGTCAATTTTTTGTTGCTGAGAAACAAAATTCAGGATGGCGCTTCGTAAATCACTTGGACCACCAACGCCACCTGTTGCAATCCGTTATTAAACGTTAAAATTATAATATTCCGACAAAAACTCCGAACGCAATCACTGCAACACGTATTTAAGGTATAATGTGTCGTTGTAATAGATATATAATTAAATAATATTATTATATTAATTTAGAAATTTAATAATCGACAGGCAGCGCTAGCGCTATGTAAGTTGTTTCCACAATTAGCCAGATTACGACCTACCGGGTTTCTAAAAGCGATTTGAACAGTACTTGAGACTTATGGCTCTATTAAAAGTCCTGAAATCCTTTACTATGTTGCTAAATAATTTTTACCTCAATAAATATATATCCATCGAGATATCGGAAACGGTATAAGAATTTGAGGTCTTATTTCGTTGCTATTCTGTGTTATGGCGCGACAAAAAGCTTTATGAATACTGAATTTCATGTAACATATATCACGAAATATTGATGTAAGAAAACTTTTGCTGATTTAAGCAGCATACGAGCAAGGCTCTTTCATCTTTTGACAATATAATGCAATGCGCAGTCCAACTCAATATGAAGAAATATTCGTAAATCCCGAATGATTATAGGAAAATTAGGACACTTTAATTTAATATCGGTAAACACTTAACATCTTAGGTTTTTCACAGAAATTTTTATTAATTATAAATCCAAAACGACAAACTGACACAGAAAAGCTGCTAAAATATTAAATATGAGACTGGTTAATGCCTAATAAGTCAAACATTTTTTACGTCCTTACGTTTATTTTACGTATGAAAAACGCACGACTTAAACGATGACCGTGTGAAGGGACCTTAGCCGTCAAAATCGAGCCAGTTGTAACAAAGCCTCAAATTCTGCTCAAAGGGAATGGGTTAAAGGAGTTCGCCCTGAACCTTGCGTCAGGATGTGGTGCGGACGATCTTCTTCGTCGTCATCGTCCCACCGCGGCGAGCTGCGCCCACTGGAGGGCTGCGAGTGGTGGGACGCGTCGCAATCCGAGTGCTCCCGGTGCTCGCAAGGCCAACAGCCGTGGTGTTCAGAGTAAGCCGAGTCGCACACCGGCGACGTCGGCGTGGGGGGTGGTTCGCCCCCGCCGGGGTCCGCGTAAGGCTCGGTGCCTGGATTCGGCAGAGTTGGTGATGGCAAACAGGCTGACCGAGCAGCCTCCTTTATTTTTGACTTAGTGATATTAAAAATCTGCCCGACCTTGTACTGGTCGTGCCGTTTCGCACCTCGTTTTTGCGAGTTCACTACCAACTCTGCAAAACACGATGGTGCCGTTTAAACGTACATAATCACACGTCACTAGATCCCGTTTTTTTATGGCGGCCATAAATCTATTTTCAATTCTCATCCTCGAGTAAGTGTTTCGTCCAGAAACGTGTATCACGAAACGATCCATCAAATTCTTTATGTATACTAACGTCCGCTTTTATGAACCAAGGATAAAATAAAAATACAGGACATCAACAAAAGGATAGGAGCGAAGAAATATAGAATAAATTAAAATAAATAAACTGAGTAATATGAATTATAATAACGAAATTTAAGAAGCAAAAAGCATGGACGATATTTAAGCGTAGTACGGCTAAGCTATGAATGTTTGTGAGGCAGTGATTGCTCTGATCTATTTGGGAGACAATTCATCTCGATTAACTAATTTTGTACAAGTTAATCCATCGTAGTAACAGTAGTAATTTCACATACAACAAACATCTAAGATATGATACATGAACAAAAGTGAAGATACAATTTTTGTTGGTATCATAGAAGCAGCTTTTCAAAACCGGCGTTAGATTTTTTTATATTGTTGATTGTTTCAACTGCCATTTGAAGATACTCGACAACTGTCCAGTAAATTTCAATGCACAGTTCCATGCTACTGAAACTATGCAACATAAGCGACGTTTGATTTAAATCCATTGAAGAGATTTATGCTCAAGAAGAGGTACATTTACGTAGCCTAAATCCTAAAAGTCATGGAATCCCATCGCGGAAAATATCACCTCTGTCCTGAGTCGATTTTGGCCATACGAAAGGCGTTTATTGTTAGTGTCGAAAATAAATTCAAAACACTAGCACTAAAAATTGGACAAAAAGCCTAAACCCTGGCATTTGTCTTCAAAACGCAACGATAAATAGAAAATAGTTTAGTACGTTTGATTATGAAAAAAAATCATTATATCGCCAAGTATACATCGCTGTTACAGAATTACGTAAGCCCAACGTCAGATAAAAGATTGGTCTTGACACTTTATCTTTGAAATAATCTTTAAACACAATTTACATGTTCACTCTATAAACAGAAATGCGTTAAATACTTAAATCAAGTTTTCCAAATTATCATTTTTTTTTAAATTTAAGTTCCCTTAGTTAATGCCCTTCCCTTAATTATTGCAGACTTGACAAATCATATAAAATACATATTAGGCTCTCCCATACACCTAGAAAAAGGCTAACGTAAAGCGTATTACAACAACGTAAATTATAAAAGCTTGAATTATAGAAAATCACTTCACAGGACTGCAGTTTTAATTTTTGATAAACACTTCTTAAAAATGTACCACAAAGGGCAACTATAGAAAAACTTTGAGAGCCAGTGGTAGCTCCTTTACCATCTACCTGACCTATAAGATTAATATAAAATTTATATTACTGTACTAAATTAACTATTAATGTACTAAATTTAGTAATAGTTTGTTTTATTTACAAACTTTAAAATCTTGTATATTCACACGTCACTAAGTTTTCTTGCAGTATATTTCATTCATTGTACATAAAAACGTTAGGTTAAACTTCCTTAGGTTAACCTTCCTCAAGAGTTGCACTAATCTTTTAGTAAAAAGCATACAAAAATCCGTTTGGTAGATTAGAGAAAATCGATCACATACAGACAGACAGCTGAATTTCAAAAATGGCTTTAACGATTTTCAATAAAATTTTGCATAAAGAAGGTTTCGGGGAGGATAAATCGATCTAGCTAGATTTTATTTTAAAAAAAATTCGTTTTATCCGTTTTCAGGCATTGAAAAACCGCTAAATATAAATTGAATATAAAGATTAATTTTTGCTGTCATTTGTGAAGTTGGAATAGCTCAGTTGACAACGTACTAAAGAAAATACCCGGAATGAAGTCCCAGACATCACCAGCTCTGTTTTTTATAACATTTTTATATATCATTTTAAAAAATCTCCGAGCAATGCCCGGTAATCCAAATATAATATTTAACTGATTACTTTATTACACTACAAAGCGTTAGCAAGTGATTCGATAATCTTTTGACACGTGAACGGCTAAAACAAAAAACATAAATAGCATTTTCATTAATATATTATACGTTTTAGAACGTACGAAGCTCTATGGTCATAGAAGCTGTCACATTATTACACTCTAGTACATACATTATTATATTCACTTACTTCCGCAAACTTTTTTCCATTTCTCAGACACTGAAATGCAATTCCAAAAACTAACAAACACAATCTAAGTGATAATCATATCATAACATGTATCGTGATAAAAACAGCCCGTGTATGCAGAAAAAGCCTTAAAAAACATAAAGAATGTATACCCAACTTATATCTTATCGAATCTTTACACTATGTATTTTTATATATACATCTTGTGGTCAAATTTTTATATGTTCAAATAGATTTTTCATTTTAAAATGGGGAATGACTGAATAATATGTGATTTTGATTTGTATGACGTAAGAGATACACCGTCCCAATATATCCCGTACACAAAATAAATAAAAAAATAATAATCGGTAATCGTGTCTACTAATTATTAGTAATTTAAATTATTTATATTCATTTATTTATTATTTCATCAACATTTTATCTCACAATAATCGGTCAATTATGATTTTTAATTCAAGAATAAAACAACGTTATATGAATGAAACTTTCATAAACAATTTTTAAACAGCAATAAACGGAAATTACGATGTAATGTAATAAAATAAAATTAAACCTAGGCACCAAGAAAGTGATATGTCGATAATGACATATGAATGGAGACGTAGTATAAAATATTTCTTGTTATAACCAATAATTTAAAAAATTAATACAAAGTAATTTTTCAGATTTCCTCATATAAACCTATTTTTATAAAATAAGCTGCACTTGAATCAGATATTTTAAATGGAATCTATATCTAGTATTATTAAAGATAAAACAGTTTAATTCTTTTTTTTTTCATATTCGTTTTTATTTTTAAATTAATAACGAAAAAGGTGTTTTATGTGTCCACTTTCGACCAAAAATACAGTTTATACAGTGTAAACTGTACTGAATCGAATTCGAAACATTTTTCCACTGAATTTAAGAAAAAAGTGTTTAAATTATTAAATAATTACGTAAAAGTTAAGTGTCGATATCTGACTACAAAGGTGAAAATAAAACCCTTATGAGATTACACATAATATAAAAATAGCATTCCAACACCAATCGAGAATAATTGAGGTTCACAAAAGTCTGTGTAAGCGAACCTCCAAACATAAAAAAAACACTGTCCACGTAACATTCTTAGCTTAAAGTTAAAAAAAAGTGTAGTAAGATGTATGTCAACGAATCTTTTCTATCAGTTTAAAAAAAACATACCAGTACCTTTCTATTGGGTGTTTATGCAATCATTAAATTTACTTAAGACACTGGTTCTCAAACTTTGTTTCGTGAACTCTATGGGTGTCAAAACATAAAAAGACTTGAACACAATTTATTTGCAACATATTTATTTGCATACACTTGCTATTGTGTTATTTAAACCGATTTCTAATTTACAATATGGAAACTTTGTAAACGTATATATATTAACCGAAATTTCTAATACTAAACAGCTAAAATCTAGCCATATTTGACGGCGTGGTGAATCTAGACTCCAATTTTTTTTATTTAAAAAAGGGGAGGCCTTTGGTACTATGGGTTAGTAACAGGCCACGATTTTACTTCAAACAAAATTACTAAAGAAAAGATTCATTGGCGTCACCATTTAAATATATACATATTAATAAATTTAAAATTCTTATTGTGTTAAAAAATCAGTGCTATATAGTTTTATGATATTTTTAATGCTCACGGAATTACACGTGTATTTGTACATATGTGCAAATCCAATTAAAAATTCGATATTAAAAAAATGTTTTTTTTTTAATTTTGATTTTACTGGAGCATAGATAAAATCTACATATATTCTTTATCAATGTACAGACATAAAAACTCATATTTATTACATGTACTATTAATGATATTTATTAATAAAACAAAATAGTTGTGTTAATGTGGGATGATTTATGTAAAATAAAAATAATGGCGTGTAATAACCTGTAACTTAAGGCAAAAGTGATAAATCCAGAAATAATTTATAACAATTTAAAAATTTAAAATCAAGGATTCACAGTATGAATCTGTTTATGGTATAAATAATTTTTTTTTAGTAGTTATTGATTACACAAATTAAGAGTTTTTGGATCCATTGTTATCATACAAAATATTTAAGTACTTTTCTTTCTTATCATCATTTATATTTGTTATCTTCGTCATTTCAAATTAAGTAACGCAAAAAGACGAAGCTGAAATTTTCAGAAAAAAATTTAATTAAATTAAATTTGATTTCCTAACTAACAGGTTGAGATTAGACTGAAGTTTAAACTGCTTTTACCGAAGTTCAAATAACAATTTAACATTATTTATTCTAATGCTGTGACCATTAAGTTATTAATGTAAAATGATGGAAACCAATAGGAAACCAGAACCCAGTTAGTCTTTACTCATAAAGTTCAAATTTATTAAAAAATTATCAAATTTGCCATAAGAGATTAGATATAAATTAAAACAAGTATAGGTAGTCTGTGCAATTATGTGTAATTGCAAATAAACATACAAATATACAAAAAACGTGGAACACTGACCAGTATTAGTATTATAAGAAGGTCAGTGACCAATTAAAATAATACAAACATGCAAAATATATAAACAAAAATATCTATCAAAATAACAAAAAAAAAACATGGTATAAATTCGAAACAATATAGGAACATAATTCAAAAATAAAAAAAATTAAAGACCACCGAAATCCAGCGACATGCTAAAAAAATTTCGCACTACTCTGTGCTTTTAAATTTTTTTCTTTCTACCTCCATTATTATCTATCTTTAATTAGTTCTCATGCTGGCAACACCTTTTCGTAATTTAACATAGCTTTAATATGTTCTAACAATCCCCCAAACATGCTACAGATTTATATCTATAATTTGAATTTATCTCATGCAATTTAATATCTGTTCAAAATATAAATTAACACTTTCTAGTATCATATCTTACTAAGTCATAAAAAAATTGAGCTAAACATTGATGGCACTAAACAAAGGTTTTAAGATATTAAAAAGTATTTAAAAAATTAATTAAAATCCATATGAAGAAAATGTTTAGTGCCATAAAAAAGTAATTTCATTAAAAAAATAACAATGTCTCACTTACTGTTGTTCGCCATCAAATTCTCATGGAGTTTGTCACGTTGATCTTCCAGTACCTGATTGTTAAAACAATTTTTTTATATATCCATATTCATATTCAATTATAACTGGCATAAATAATGAATTATTTATTCCATTTTGCGATTACAGTGATGTAGCAAATTATTCATTATTTTCAAAATTTTGTAACTACATAAACTTTAAATTCTATAAATTAAAAACTTATAATTATGTAAACATTTAGGTCACATCACTATAAAATCCTTTGTATGTACATCACGATGTAATCCTTTTAAAAAAACTTGTTTATGGAATATCAAAAAAGTAATATGCTAAAGAATTGCAGTTGTAATTTCTTATTAATGTTGTAGTAAAATAAAATAAAACTAGTTTTTTTGCAGATGTTGTAACTACCTTAGCAACATTTAACTAACGTTAAATTAATTATTATATTTATATAATATAATTTAGTATAATTTATTCAAATGTAGCAGGTATGTCCTTAAATAAATAAAATAAAAAAAGATTTACTCACCTCTCCAAGGTACTGTGCAACTTTTCTGGTGACACTCTCTACGAAGGTGTCAAGTTTTCCAAGATCATCCGACAAACCCACCAATTGATCTAAAGTACCAACCTGAAGATTGTTAAAAATACAATTATGTTGAGTTTCAAAACATTATTGCTGTATGATTTAGAAAAAAGTTGCAAAAGTAATAAAAATATAATTTTGATATAATCCATGATAAAAGTAAATTATCTACAAATTATGAAAAAGTTATTGATTGCTGTAAATATTTACAGAACCATACAGCAGTGACAATTCATACTGCTATTATTATTTGCCTTGTCTTCACAGCTGGAAACTGTCAATACTTAATGTTATTTTTAGTATGGATAAAATTGAAGAATGATATAAGCATATAAATTTAGGTCTAACTAAATTTATTCAAATATGTTAAATTGTATAAAAATTATAATAATTATACTTAGACAGTAGTATAAGTTGTATGTATTTTTTTTTTTTTAAAGCATATAAATATAAAAGAATTATTAAACTTTTCATCATCATTAGGTAATACTAGTTGAAAATTACCAAAAATCTCAATAATCTTGAATTAAAAAAGGTGTAATTAAGCATAATTTTATTTTAAATTATTTATAACATTGTAACATATTATTTAGTAACAGTTTCATATATTTTCGAAACGAACCATGTTCAAAAAACTTTTATTATAAAATTCTTTTTTTATCTCCAATATCATGAATAGATAAATAAAAATAGTAATTACAAAAAAAAAATATTACCTTCAAGTCAGGTATGGGGAATTTGTAGTTCACACTGAGGCTGCCAGATTTAGTCGCATTATTGAGGGTGTCCCATGTTTGTTGGCAGGTCTTATCCCCAGGAGCACTAATTAACCAGTATTCGCTCATCTTGATCACTAAAAGTAATAAATTTTAGTGAATAAAAACAAAGAAAGTTAGCGTTAGCCTTTACATGTCTACCGACGGGTAAATGTTTGATCTTGTCTGAATAATCGATTTTACTAGTCCCTCATCCATGGATGCGAGATACTGTTTGATGTTTTCAGCACCTCTCTCACGCCCTACGGACTATGCAGTGAATCAATATCTAGTCCAGGCCAACTGCGCCCACTCAGCCGACAGACATTCTGGCGCCTGACTCATTTCATCCCGAAATTCACCCTTACACATCCTAATTTGTTCACCCTACTACATCTTAAACTTTGACAACTATTAAATCGCGCGCAAAAGGAAATTATGTGAGCAGGAAGTTCACAACTACTCTTAAAATTACTAAATACTCACCCGGTGTTTAAAAATTTATGCTGTTTAACTCTAAACGTTCGAAACAGCAATTTTTGGTGAAATCACAAGACGATACGGGGCTAGCCCTACAACACCGCCATGAAAATTCACGTGATGCTGTGCTGCCATCTACAACAACTGAGACAGCTGATTTATGTCAATTGTCTATGGCATCTCCATTTGTTGTTGACTCGTTTATAACTAATTTGAATTTGAGCGCTATCCAAATAATAAATTAATAAAACTTAATGAATTACGTCATTGTAAGACATGGCCCTTCTTTCAACTTGTTTATCGACAGTCCAACGTTGCTATTAATTTGAATAATGTAACATTTCTTAGAACAATGTAATGAGGCTATAGCAAAATGTCAATAAATAATTATTTATTTTAAAATAGTTAAAACATAGTTGGGACCAGTATAATTAAGTAATAAAAATACTTTAATAAAAAAACATTAAATTTAGCTGCACTTAAAATTTATCTAACCCCTTACATTACCATTTCAATTAAAGGGAAAATATGAAAAAAAAAATTATACCAGATTGAAACAGTATTTTTTTTAAACATATTTAAAATGTCAGATCAGTGTCAAATTCGATGTTATCGATTATTATTTTGGTTGTTTTAAAAAAATATTTCTTATAAGCTGGGATGTCAATTGGAATGGTAAAATTCAAATTCAAATTCAAATTCAAATATGCTTTATTAAATATAGTTTTCTTTTCAAATAAATCGATTTTTGAGAAATCGATAATTTCACATCTAAAAATCAATTAATAATGTGCTGGAGCTCTTGGCCAAAATCGATCAGAATTTCTAATTTGGTAGCATTGGTGACATTTAACAATGCATATCTTATTTTAAAAGACAAGATAAAAGGACAAAGGTGTTTGCCATTTTACGTGACACTGGCAGAGTGATTTGCGCTCAATTTGCGCTGTACAGGCCATAAACAAGATAATAATAATAATAATAATAATAATTGACATGACTATATGCCAACAGGTTCGGCGAAATAGGAAAAATCTTGTAGCTGCTTGGATTGACTATAAAAAGGCTTATGATTCAGTGCCTCACACGTGGCTCAGGAGGATTATGGAGCTATATAAGGTCGATATAAATCTATACTCTTTCCTTGATACATGTATGAGACAGTGGATGACAATCCTTCGTCAACCAGGAGATACGGATTTTTCTGAACTAACTGAACCGATAAGGATTAAGCGGGGTATTTTCCAAGGAGATAGTTTGAGTCCTTTGTGGTTTTGCTTAGCCCTTAATCCACTCAGTGACCTACTGAAGGATTCGGGGCTAGGTTTCCGCCTTCGCAGGGGGAGTGAAGTCATATCCCACTTGCTATATATGGATGACCTCAAGTTGTATGCACCAAAACGTCCAGACCTTATGCAGCTACTGAAGATCACGCAGAGCTTTAGTAGCGACATAGGCATGGAGTTTGGTGTAGACAAGTGTGCGGTCATTCATATAGAGCGAGGTAGGATTGTATGCTCTGAACCTGCAGCCATATCAGATGCTTTGACTCTCAAAACTCTCTGTGAAGGCGAAACCTACAAGTACCTTGGAATGTCTGAGGCATTAGGTATTGAGGATAGAACCATGAAACAAACAGTGAAAGAACGATTCTTTTATCGCTTGAAAAAAGTACTTAACAGTCTTTTATCGGGTGGTAACAAGGTTCGTGCTTTTAATGGCTGGGTCATGCCTATCCTCACCTATACTTTTGGCATTCTAAGGTGGACTCAAACAGAACTGGACTCCTTAGATCGAGAGGTCCGAAAACTGCTGACGACATACCGTATGCATCACCCACGTTCATCTGTTATGAGGTTGTATATACCACGGAAGTGCGGGGGACGTGGTTTTTTAAATGCCAAGAGCCTTCACAATCGTGAAGTGTACAACCTCAGAGATAATTTTCTCAAGATGGACAGTGATGTGCACAGGAATGTCGTCGCAGTTGATAAGGGCTTCACTCCGCTTGCCTTAGGCAAACAGAATTGGCGCAAACCTGTAATAGTTGGTATCTCTGATCGCATCGAGATATGGAAGAGCAAGGAGTTGCATGGTAGATTCTACAAGGCTTTAATGGGGCAAGACATAGACCAGATTGCCTCTGTATCCTGGCTACAATTCGGGGATCTCTTTGGGGAAACTGAAGGTTTTGTCTGTGCAATTATGGACGAAGTTATCAAGACGAAGAACTACCGGAAATACATTATGAAAGATGGCACTGTAGACGTATGTCGTGCGTGTCATCGTCCTGGGGAGTCCCTCAGACATATAATTTCCGGTTGTTCTCATCTTGCTAACGGTGAATATTTGCACAGACATAACCAAGTAGCCAGGATAATACATCAACAAATTGCTTTTCAATATTCTCTGGTGGATGAAGAGGTACCATACTACAGGTATGACCCTGCGTCAGTTCTTGAAAATAGTCGTGCTATGCTCTACTGGGATCGGTCTATTATCACTGATAGGTTTATTGCTGCCAATAAACCTGATATAGTGTTAGTAGACCGGTTAGCGCGCCGTGCAATTATTGTTGATGTCACCATTCCGCATGACGATAATCTCATAAAAGCCGAAAAAGAAAAATTAACTAAATATTTAGACCTTTCTTATGAGATAACCGCCATGTGGAATGTTGACTCAACAGTAATTGTTCCTATTGTTGTGTCGGTTAACGGTCTGATTGCGAAGAGCCTCGACCAACATCTTCAGAGGCTTTCGCTTAACAGTTGGATCAAGTGTCGGATGCAAAAGGCAGTATTGCTTGAAACGGCGCGCATTGTGAGGAAGTTCCTCTCTCTGGACCCCTAACCACCGGCAACTCGGGATATTTCCCCGTTCCCGGCGCACGTCAATTTTTTATATTTTTAAATGTTTTTTATTATAATTTTTTTTTTTTAATTAGAAATATTTAAAAATGTAAAAAGTTAGGTTTAAGAAAAATAAATGAATAATAATAAAGGACAAAAGGAGTAATGAATAAAAATCGATTAGAGGTTTAGAAAATCGACTAAAAAAATCTATTATTTTTACAGCCCTACTTATAACTATTCTAATCTATGATTCTAGTCTGTGGTAAGAAAAATAAATAAAAGGATTTTTTCTGCTTATTTTTAGGCACAGTAAAAATGCGAATATACAATTTTTTATGTAAAAAAGTGGGAGAATTAACAATTAAATATTCAAATCTTCCCGAATCATACATCAAAAGGAGTTATGAACAGGTTTGCGCAACGTTAATCTTTTTTCTAAGTATACTGAAATCTATAACCTAAATATTAATTTTCAGGTGTATTGGAGAAATCCCAAAGGGTATCCACAGTATCCTGCAGCTCAAATAGCAAGAAAGAAATATCGTTTCACAACGAACAGACCATGGACTATGCAATTTGCCCGCCAAAACGAACGCGGTACACTAAGAAAAAAGGTGTTTCTTGAACCAATTGGAGAATGGATGTTTTTTAAGTACGATGTTTCTATTTACATAACATATACTTACCTAAATTGATGATATTATTTGATATCATTAATTTAAATAATTTATAGAGTTAGGCGTTACTTTGCGGAGGTCCATGATAAAGATATATTTATCGCGGATTATAGCAAAATAATATTCTCATTACTTTTGTATCATTAATTTAACTTATAGAAATGTCAGTCAGACAACATCTACGATCGTTTCGCCCTGTTGCCGAAAAAGTGGTTTCGTTTTGGGTCCCCATCTTCTGATCCAAGATTGTGTTGCAGAAAAAAATAAAAATAATCTGCAAAATAATGTTCTTATTATGTAAAATGGGATTCTTCAAAGTAACTGACTACTTTATATTATTCAAATATTACTACAAAATGTGGTATCTGGCTGAATAGAATAGACCATCCTCATTCTTTACCAAGGTGTCGTAAAAAGCCACTAAGGTAAGTCGACACGCCGGTAGACAACCCTCTTTCTTACTGAGGCGAACGGCCGTAAAATACATAGCCAAATTACTTGACAACATGTTTATAACATGTAGTGCCGACCTCACTTAGAGTGGGATAAGGACAGGAGGATGAAATGTTACTACAAAATATTGTTATCATGATTTTTGTACTAAGTATTCAATTGAAGTAATCCCAAAATCAATAACTCATTTTATTTTTAGTATTAAATTTTTATTCTTGCAGAGGTGACAGGGTAGAGATTCTGGTTGGCAAAGATAAAGGGAAACAAGGTATTGTTTGGACTTCCGGTTTGACCTTGACAAGTAAACCACACGTTTTTTCGATCTCCGTATTTTAGAGTGAAATTGTGCTACAAGCCGGCATAAACTACAACAAAGGTGCTTCTTTGCATAACGCAAACATCGGGGATTACATTCCTCCACAATTGAATCGCCGAGAACAGTGATTATTGCGAAAAATGAGTGAATTTCGGCGAAAATTTATATACACATAACTGTCACTACGTATATATCCACAGGTGTTTTGACAATTGACATAATTACTTCCGGCGTCTGACAGTTACTTGGGACGATAAAGTGTTACCAGTTCAAAAAACAAATTCTACCAAATAGTAGAAAAACAGAAGATGGACCCTCAAACACAAATAATACTTGAGAAAATGAATGAAATGCGATTGGAATTTAAACAGCGTAACGATGAATTGGCAGCTAAATTAACGGAAAATCTCTCTTCCACTATTGAAGAAAAGTTAAAACCAATTGTCGAAGAAAATACTAACCTCAAAAAACAAGTTGAAATATTGCAGTTAAGAGTTAAGAATTTAGAAAAAATGACACGGAAAAACAATATCATTATTCACGGAGTAAAAGAAAATGAGATAACCTATGCAGACCTCAGAAGCAAAATCATTACAACCTTAAATGACTTAAGCAAAATCTCAGGTATGCGAGAATGGGACGAATGGGAGATAAGTGACCTTCGAAGATTAGGGAAGAAAGATGATAACAAAACGAGGCCAATCCTCATGACTCTAACACTTGTATGGCGAAAATTAGATATACTCAGGAATAATAAAAACTTCCCTACTGGCATCTATGCAACTCAAGACTACCCTAAAGATATCTTGATAAAAAGGAACGAATTGAAAGCCAAGAAAAAACAAGAAGAACTAAACTGCAACCTTGCTTACATCCGCTATGACAAACTAATAATAAAACCAAAGAAAGCAAGCGATAAAACCAAAGAAAATGAAAAGAGAAAAAGAATGCCTACTGAATCTCCCACTCAAGACAATAGTGAAAAGATTACCGCACCACCAAAACTTAACAAAACAAGCACCCTAGGCCTTGCAATTCGGTCAAGAACTACTTCGACCTCAGGGTCGAACAAGCTATGACAACCCTTGCACATCAGGGACCGGAAGCCACAAACCAGCAAATACAACAACTTAAATTTTAATAACGAAAATAATTCCCCAAGCCGGAAAGCGGTCACCGTGGGGGATAAAGACCGCAACCCTCTAACCAAATACAAAGACAAGGAAAAAGCAGCAAAAGTAGTAATATGTAAAAACGAATATATCCATATCTCTACAATAAACACACTTACCTTAAGGACTGATGAAAGAATGCTGGAACTTGAATATGCTCTGAAAAACATCAAATGGGACATTATTGGGCTTTCTGAAGTAAGACGCCTAGGGGACACTATCGAAGAACGCAGCAATTGTATTCTCTATTACAAGGGAGAAACTAAAGGTCTCTATGGGGTAGGATTTATGGTAAAACCTGATCTCAAGAAGAATATAATTGAATTTAGAGGTATTTCAGAAAGAATAGCAGTACTTAATATGAAGTTACCTGCTTTCAAAAATAATTGGTCAATAATTCAGGCATATGCCCCAACTGAATCTTCAGACGAGAAATCTAAAGAAGATTTCTACAGGAAACTTAATGAGACCATAGGATCTTGCTACACTAATACAATTGTTATGGGAGATTTCAATGGAAAAATTGGCAAACAGAACCAAGGCGAAGAGACTGTAATTGGGAAATATGGAACAGGGAAGAGAAATAACAATGGTGAAAGACTAATAAACATGGCTCTAGAAAACAAATTAAAGATCATGAACACCTACTTCCCGAAAAAACCCTCAAAAAAGTGGACCTGGATCTCACCTGATGGTTCATATCGCAATGAAATAGACTACATATTAAGTAACCAACCTGGAATCTTCCACGATGTCGACACAATCAAACAATTAAACTTCAACACCAACCACCGCATGATAAGAGCAGTATTAAATTGTGCTGAACAAAAGAAATGCAGGAGAAACTTCGGAAAGGCAAACTGCTACCAGATACCATACAATGAAACAGGATCATCGAAAACCTCAGAAAATAATACCCATAAAACTCAACAACTTTACGACAAGGAAATTTGCAACATGTATAAGGATAAGTTAATGACAAAAATAAAAAAGGAAAAACCAGAGATACTAAGCACAAATACAAAAGAATTAATACAAAAGAGAAAAACTCTGTTAAGTAACAAAAAAGATAAAACTGTCCTAAAGGAAATTACAAAAATAAGCAAGGAAATAAGCAGGAATATTAAGAAAGACAGAGCGAGAATGACAATAACATGCATAAACAATCATATAACCAGAACTGGGGGAATCAATAAAGCCCTTAAAGAACTCAGAGACTATAAAACATGGATACCTAAACTAAAAAACAAAAAGCAAACACCCGAAACTAAAAGAAAGAATATTTTAGAAATAGCTACGAATTTTTACAAAAAACTGTACTCAAGCTCGAGCTCAAGCTTAATAATAGACAAAATAACCAACAAAACCACAAACTTGCTAGAAGATTACGAGGAAAATATTCCCCCGATATTACAAATGGAAGTGTCTCATGCAGTTAGATCACAGAGGAATGACAAATCACCGGGACAAGATAACATCACAAATGAAATTATGAAAATTACACTACCAGAGAACCTTCATAAACTCACCCACCTTTTTAATGTTGTTATGGAGACTGAGTACATCCCTATTCAGTGGACAAGTAGTACGATAGTCTTGATATATAAGAAAGGCGATAAAGATGATATAAATAACTATCGACCCATTAGCCTCATGTCAAATGTATACAAAGTCTTTTCAAAAATAATTCTCAACCGAATTAGTAAAACCTTGGAATTCCACCAACCTCCTGAACAGGCTGGATTTAGATCAGGATACTCAACCACGGACCACATGCATAGCTTGAAACAGATCATAGAAAAATGCCAAGAGTTTGGATACATTTTATACTTGGCATTTGTCGACTATAATAAAGCCTTTGATTGCTTGGAACATTATCATATTTGGAGAGCATTAGAAAACCAAGGGGTCGAACTGAAATATATAAGACTGATAAAAAATGTCTACTCCAACAGTATAGCGTCTGTCAGGCTTGAAACATGTGGACCAAATTTTCCTATCCGGAGAGGAGTAAAACAAGGGGATCCCCTGTCTCCTAAATTGTTCTCTGCTGTGCTGGAAGAAGTTATAAGACAACTGCCCTGGGACAACTTTGGAATCAATATTGATGGCCGTAAACTCAACCATCTTAGGTTTGCAGACGATTTGGTATTAATAGCAGAGAATCCAGTGATCTTGCAATCAATGCTCCAAGACTTAGCTAGAAAGAGTGAGAAAGTCGGTCTTACTATCAACAAATCAAAAACTAAAGTAATGACGAATAGCTTTAAAAGCGAGATAAATGTGGGTAACGAAAGAATAGAATATACAGATACCTATATCTATCTGGGGCAAATAATTTCCTTTCATGACCAAATGCCACAGGAAATTGATAGGCGAGTAACAAATGCATGGAAGAGGTATTGGGTGTTTAAAGACATCATGAAGAATAAAAAGTACAAAATCAATATTAAGAGAAAGCTTTTTGATACCTGCCTGCTACCCATTCTGACATATGGCTGCCAAACTTGGGCTCTGACACAAAAACTCCATTTCAAGCTAAGAACTTGTCAGAGAAGCATGGAAAGGAGCATCCTCGGATTCAAAAGAAAAGACAAGATGCGTGCATCTGACATACGCAAAATCACCAAATTCGAGGATGTCACCATGAAATGCAAAACACTAAAGTGGAGATGGACTGGTCATATGATGAGGCAACCAGTGGATAGGTGGGCTAGAAATATTACAGAATGGGTACCACGGTATCATATTAAAAGGAAAAGAGGTCGACAGCTTAAAAGATGGGCTGACGACCTCCGCGGAATTGCTGGCGCTCTGTGGATGAAAACGGCGAGAGACAGGGAGGAGTGGAAGAGGTTAGAGGAGGCCTATGTGTCTACGACACACTGATGTGCGACTAAAAAAAAAAAAAAAAATCATAGATTTATATTGTACAGAGCAACATTAGTCAGTAATAAAGGCTTTATTATTATTATTATTATTATATACTACAAAATGTGGTATCTGGCTGAATAGAATAGACCATCCTCATTCTTTACCAAGGTGTCGTAAAAAGCCACTAAGGTAAGTCGACACGCCGGTAGACAACCCTCTTTCTTACTGAGGCGAACGGCCGTAAAATACATAGCCAAATTACTTGACAACATGTTTATAACATGTAGTGCCGACCTCACTTAGAGTGGGATAAGGACAGGAGGATGAAATGTTACTACAAAATATTGTTATCATGATTTTTGTACTAAGTATTCAATTGAAGTAATCCCAAAATCAATAACTCATTTTATTTTTAGTATTAAATTTTTATTCTTGCAGAGGTGACAGGGTAGAGATTCTGGTTGGCAAAGATAAAGGGAAACAAGGTATTGTTTGCCAAGTGATTCAGGAGAGACAATGGGTTATAGTGGAGGGATTGAATACACATTTGAGAATTGTAAGTTGGATGATAAAAGTTTATATCTGGTATATTTAAAATATAAGGATTAATTAATTTTCCCAAATAATCTTATTCTATTTATTTTTGATAAACATTTATTGTGATAATTTCTATAGTAATATTCTTATTTTATATATTAAGTATTAATGATGTAAAAATTAAAAAAAAAAAAATTAAAATTAAAAAATAATGGTGGGGCTCGATCCTAGGTATTTTCTCAAGACCGCCCGTTCCCCAAATGAACTACCATGACTTTACGTTTGACAGTGAAAAATTGTGATTTTATTCAAAGTAAATTTCAAAAAAATTTTAGCGCCCAAAAACAGGGATAAAACGACATTTAAAAAAAAATAATACTTATCTAGATCAGTTATTCTCCCCCAAAACCCCCCACATGCTAAATTTCAGGAAAATCGTTGGAGATGTTTCTGAGATTCTGAATATATAAATTAACTCATTTAAATATTAAAAATATTATATATATGCTTATATTCCAGTAACCCATAGGGTTCAAACTTAGATGCTTTTGAAGCTGTGGCTTGGTTTCCAATGCTAATATAGCTTCTTATTTTTCAACCCTCTGTTATGCTTCTTCTCTTACTGGTATTGTTGAAAAAAAATTGATATAACTCTATACAAAATGAAACTCAAATTAATCCATAATAACTGGTTCTGAGATTTCCTTTAATTTCTATTTCAGGTTGGCAAAGAGAAGAATTTTCCTGGCATAACTATTCAGTCTGAAGCACCGTTACTGGTCACCACTGGTGTGAAGCTGGTAGACCCTGAGACGTTGAAACCCACTGATGTAGAATGGAGATATACTGAGGGAGGTGAAAAGGTAAATTATAAAATACTAGCACTACGTTTGCGTGGACAGTTGTCACGTATAGGCTGATAATAGATGACGCTTTTTCATAAAAAATCGATTTTTTTAAAATCGATAATTTGAAATATCCTCTTTTTCTTTTTTGTTTTTTTAAGATAAGACATGCTTTTTGAATAAAACCAATGTAGCCAAACTATACATTTTAATTTTAAAAAATCGATTCATTTTAAAGGGAAAAATCGAATATTTATTAAATGATTTTTTCTATTTTATATCACATTCCTAATTTGTATAGTCTATATGTTATACTGGTGTATAAGGAATAATTTTGCCTAATTTCATCTATATTGATTCAGCTGATGAAAGAGTAACAAACACACATCCATACTCACAAACTATTGCATTTATAATATTAGTAGGAAGGGATAGATTCTTTTAAACTGGAACAGATTGGACAGAGCTTGTAAAAAAAATATAAAGTTTGAAATACGACTGGCTCGTTGGAGCAGTGGGTAGTGAGACTGCCTTCAGCTCCGTGGGTCGCGGGTTCGATTCCCGCCAACATTTTCTGTAAATGAATTTGTTGGTCTTCGAGCCTGGGTGTATATTTGTATTTAAGTATGTATTTAAAAAATATATAAGTGTATATTCACCAGTTGTCTGTCACCCATAACACAAGTATTAAGTTACTTACTCTGGGGACGGACGACCGTGTGTGTAAGTGTCCCATATATTTATTATTATTAATATACAAATTATGCAGCAAAGTTTTCTCTGTATAAAAAATGTATATTAAGTAAAATTAGAAATTAAATTTTCAGATATTTTAGAACCTTCTTTTTTCTCCACTATAGAGTAGGGCTTAGTAATGGGTCTATGATTCAGCATCGTGGAAGTAAGGGTATTAACCAGTTAATTATTTATTGTTCAACAGGTGCGAGTATCGACTAACAGTGGCCGAATCATACCTATTCCCAAAGCAGCACAAGAAACTGTAGACTACAAGAGCAAGGAATTGTACGTAGAGAATGTAGAAAAAGATACCACTGCTGCAACAGCCAATAAGGTAAAGTAAAGTAAAAAAAAGAAGTAAAGTAATAAAATTATTTTGCTATAATCGATGAAGTAGAATCATCATCCTCCAACCCTTATCTCGCTCTAAGTGGGTTTGGCACAACATGTTATAAACATGTCACATGATTTGGTTGCGTTTTAACGAACGGCCGCCTGCCTGACGTCAACTTACCTTAGTCGTATTTTACGACACCTCGGTAAGAGAGAAAAGTCTATTCTACTAAACCAGATACCACACGGTGGGTCAACTTACCTTAGTTGCCTTTTACATCGCCTTGGTAAGATATGAGGTTGGTCTATTCTACTCAGCCGGATAGCACACGGCGGGTAGTCTTATCTTAGTCGACTTTTACGACACCTCGGAAAGAAATGAGGGTGGTACTATTCTATTCAGTCGGATACCACACGGTGTGCGATGAAGTAGAATAGAAAGTATATATAATGCTAAATGTAGAGAGGACAATCCGTTTTCATACCTGATACATGCAGGATTATTAAAAACACATGCACACAGCTGGCTCGCAAAAAATCGCAATCGCAATTTGGTCGTGGAGTCTATCTCCTGATGATGCTTCGGTTGCGGGGCGAAACGATTGTTGAGTTTGTGATAGTGAACGTATGTAGTGCTTGTGTATTGTGGTGGCGGTGGTGGAGGTTTGTGCATGTGTTTTTACGAATCTTGCATGTATCAGATATGATAACCGATTGTCCACTCTACATTTAGCATTATATATATTTTCTATTTTACTTCATCGCGGATTATAGCAAAATAATTTTATTATTACTTTTGTAGTATGGATCCCTGCAAAGTAACACCTAATTCTATAAATTATTTAACAACTTGTTATCATCCCACTTCTGGGTATAGGCCTCATCCATGTTTCCGAAATTCAGATTCTATATAAAAGATTAACTTATTTCAATATTAAACATTTTGACGCCGGTTGAGTAAAATAGACCACCCTTTTTCTTAAGGTGTGGTAAAATACGACTAAGGTAAGATGACGTCAGGCGGGCGGCCGGTCGTAAAATGCGTTGCCAACATGTTTGTAACATGCCTTTTTTTTTTTTATTATACAGGAAAAAACCCCTTATGGGTACCGCCGCCCGACGGGGACAGGCGGCGGTTATGTCGGACTCGCACCGACTAAAACGACTTGTGTGCTCCACCACGCTGCCGATGGCAAGGACAGGGTATCATTGTACATATTGCCCCCATCCCCGCCGACAGCTCTGATCCCAGAGAACAAACACCTTCTCTGGGTAGGGGCCCCTCGAAAGAGAAATCCCCTCCGCTAACCGGTGCATCGGTAGCACCAGATGCACCGACCGCCTCGGGGACCAGTAAGCCAGGCGTCCGATGTACCCCGTTCGGAACACCCGAAGGTCCCCAGTTAGGGCGGCAGACGATGGGCTTGGGCGAGTCACTAACACCTGGACTCACCAGCAGCAGATTGGATCCAGAACAACAGTTCGTGGAACCGCTCCGCCGCCTCCCTCCGCCCCCACTCCGCAGAGCTAAGGGAGGCCATCGCTGCCCACGATCGCTCCCTGCCCACCGTGTTTGCTATGTCACGGTCGACAGGGAGAGATCGCGCCCCAAGTAGGGGCCCCAACGCCTTGGTGGGCGTTTCCGCCCCCACCGGGTAATTTTTTATAGAGGTTTTCTTCCTCGCAACCCGAAGGTCCCCGTTCCCATTGCTGGGCTTCCGGGTTTCACCGACGGTGGCCGTAACCATGTCCAGCCAGACTTAGAGTAAGCCCAACTGGACCCGTCGCTCATTAGGGACTTCACCCCAACCCCCCCGAAGTCCCCGGCCCGTCCAGATTGCCCTCTGCTAATCAGAGGGACAACTGGATTGGCCACCCCTCAGTGGTCCGTTCGCCAAGACTAAGCTTGCCCAGGGTGCGCCACGAGGAGGCCGACCACTTTGGCACCCCTTTGTAACATGCCTGCCCTTACCCCACTTAGAGTGGCAAAAGGCCAGGAGGATGAATGTTAAAGATTTTAATTTTTCATATTCATATTTTTTTTATAGATAACATTTGAACCAAAACTTTGTACCTTCGAAATGGATATCATGGAGTCCATGGGTATTAAAGAAGACAGAGTGCCGGCCAAGTCATATTGGTACTGAGAATGACATAAGTAATAGAGGGTAGAATGAAAATAACAAATATTATTATAGAACTAGACGTTTTGCGTTGAATCATAATACAAAATCAAAAATGAAACTCAAAAAAAGAAAATAATAATAGGGTAGGTTGGGCTCCATCCTAGGTATTTTCCTTTTTTAATTTTTCCTCTTTATAATATTAGTACAGATGTATTATTGACATTGCAGCATCGTCAAACCTCAGTCTATTAGAAATGTAAAATAAATTTGTACCATAATAGATTTATTAAAATAAATTATGTTAGTTAATTGTCTGTCTTTTTATTTTCGCCTTTATTTATTTTGTGTATACTAAAAAATAAAATAAGATGGAATTAGAATGCAATAAATGTTTTTTGAAAAATAGTTCCTTATTTTATTGGCAACTCGACACGAGTTAAAGCCTTTCGTTCTGGGCTATTTAAGTGCAATGCTAGATTTTGGTGCCAAATTTAACAAAAAAAAAACAATTTTACTTCCTAAAACCTTTTATTTACGTTCTTTATGTGGACAATTCAATTTTAATATTAACATTTAATTAAGTGCAATGCTAGATTTCGGTGCCAAATTAAACAAAAAAAAGCAATTTTACTATCTAAAATCTATTATTTATGTTCTTTAAGTGGACAATTCAATTTTTAATATTAAAATTAATTAAGTGCAATGCTAGATTTCGGTGCCGAATTAAACAAAAAAAAGCAATTTTACTTCCTAAAACCTTTTATTTGCATTCTTTAAGTGGACAATTCAATTTTTAATATTAAATTTTATAACTGCAATGCTAGATTTCGGTGCCAAATTTAACAAAGAAAGCAATTTTTCTTCCTAAATCCCGTTATTTATTTCTTGAAGTGGACAATTCAATTTTTAATATTAAAATTTATTAAGTGCAATGCTAGATTTCGGTGCCAAATTAAACAAAAAAAAGCAATTTTACTTCCTTAAACCTATTATTTACGTTCTTTAAGTGGACAATTCAATTTTTAATATTAAATTTTATAACTGCAATGCTAGATTTCGGTGCCAAATTTAACAAAGAAAGCAATTTTTCTTCCTAAATCCCGTTATTTATTTCTTGAAGTGGACAATTCAATTTTTAATATTAAAATTTATTAAGTGCAATGCTAGATTTCGGTGCCAAATTAAACAAAAAAAAGCAATTTTACTTCCTTAAACCTATTATTTACGTTCTTTAAGTGGACAATTCAATTTTTAATATTAAATTTTATAACTGCAATGCTAGATTTCGGTGCCAAATTTAACAACAAAAAAAACACTTACTTTTTAAAGCCTATTATTTATGATCTTTATGTGGACAATTCAATTTTAATATTAAAATTTATTAAGTTCAATGCTAGATTTCGGTGCCAAATTTAACAAAGAAAGCAATTTTTCTTCCTTAAACCCATTATTTATTTCTTTAAGTGGACAATTCAATTTTTAATATTAAAATTTATTAAGTGTAATGCTAGGTGTTGGTGCCAAATTTAACAAAAAAAAGCAATTTTACTTCCTAAAACGTATTATTTATGTTCTTTAAGTGAACAATTCAATTTTTAATATTAAGACTTATGTATGTTACTTAGGGGGGGCTAAATAATTTTTAACGTGGAGCATGAACCAATGTAGGTCGGGAATTACTGGCTTAGACTGTGGCTCGGCTTGGCTTTGACTGTGTCTCGGCTTGGCTTTGACTGTGGCCCGGCTTGGCTTTGACTGTGGCTCGGCTTGGCTTTGACTGTGGCTCGGCTTGGCTTTGACTGTGGCTTGGCTGGTGTGATATTTGGTGAAGCGTTACAAGTAGCAAGAAGTTTATAAGCTACGCTTCCTAAGCTTCGCAAACTTAGCACTTTAGCAACTAGCTCAGCTGTCAACATAAATCCTCCTCCAAGGCCATTTTGACAGATTGTAATGTTATTGCCATGGATTATTTATTGTATAATAACATGTTTTGAAGTAGTGCTTAATGTAATACGATAAGATTGTTATTGTATGATAACTAAAACAGGTCGCAGGGGGCGATATATTATTAAACATGCAATAAAATATGTATTTTAAACGATGGCGCAATTTAAATTAGATATTACGAGCGAAAGTAATAATAAAATTATTTTGCCATTTTTTAGAGGGTTTTGGGGGGAAACATCGATCTAATTAGGTAATTTTAAAGAAGATATCGTTTTATACCTGTTTTCGGGCATTAAAAAATGCTAAAATATAGATATTATCGACTTAACTTCTAGGAAGAGGTAGGTCATGTATAAAACCTAAAAATTATCGTGTTATGAAAATATCCTTATGATGTAAGATTTGCTTGGGTCGTGAACCTTTGGCTTACAAATGTGTCATATATGAGGTTACAAATACACCCAACCTACTATACACTATCCTGCTATATTATAAGGTTGTTAGTCATGTATCAAGAATATATGCAACCATTATCTTAGTGCGATAGGAAATGCAACGATAATATCCACGCATTGCGTGAATGATTTGCCGCCATCTATACTTATATATAAAGCTGAAGAGTTTATTTGTTTTATTGTTTGAACGCGCTATCTCAAGAACTACTGGACCGATTTGAAAAATTCTTTCAGTGTAAGATAGTCCATTTATCGAGAAAGGCTATAACTTCACGTTAAGATAAATATGAGAGGAGCAGCAATAAAAAAATAGTACGAAAAATAATTTAAAGTTTACTTGAGCTTGTGCCGAGTAAACGGCAATAGTTATTGAAAAATCATGTATTACAAAATTGTTCCCCGCTAAAAGTTATAAAACAGTCCGCGACAGCATATGTCTAGCTTTTAAGGTTCACCCACTTTAACCATTTTTATGGTTATCAAAAGACTACATTACGGTTTTAATCTTTTAGCGCGGGCAGAGCCGCTGGCAATTGCTAGTGATATATAAAGCTGAAGAGTTTGTTTGATTTGTTTTTATATCTGCGCGACCTCTTCAATGCTATTTACGTAAAACCGGAAGAATTGCACTACATTTGAGTAAAGACCGTATAAATCTATAGATTTTGGGGAAATTGACCACATTCAGACAGCTTCTGAAGACTTTGTTTTGTATATATAGAAAATAATGATTAATGATAACAGAATTTTATTTGAATGAATATGAACCCGTTGAACCACGTGCCTTATCATACTTTCGCTGTTTAAAATTGGCATGATTATAATTTATCTGACCTTTAAAATTGTTCAAGGACAAAGAAATTATACAATTGCACTGATAATACGGGTAATTTTAATTCGCGTAATCGACAAAAGTGTATTGCACAAAAATTTGTTGCCATTGATTCCGAGATTCCGCAATCCATACTAGCCCCGTCTACATAAAGGTTTAAATTAAGTATAAGAGATTTATACGTAAAGCATATTACACAATTGAAGATTATTTGGATGATGAAAAAGCCTGGATTTGAAAATCCTTTCAGCTTCATACAAGACTGCGGTTTAATAATGTAAAATTGAAAATGTTTAAAAGATTGACCGCCGAGTTTCTTTCTGGTTCTTCTCGATAAGAGTAACATTCCGAACCAGTTGTAGCTTCATTAATTATATTGATCCTTGACGATTCTAAAGTGCTTAAAAGAGCTTATTTGGATAAAGATACACGCTACACAAAAACACGTCATTCCTCTGCTGGATATAGGCCTCCTCTCACCGTTTTCGGAGAGACAGATTGGAGATAAAACCTACGACGCTGCATCAATCTATAGGTTACCCTATTCTCGGTAGGAACAGCTCTCCGAACCAGCAGTAGAATTGACGATTCAAAAGTACTTGTTTACAAGTTTATTTGAATAAGGAAGATTTTGAATTGCGATACACTCGTGGAGGTGATGACTTAAGTCAACTTTTACAAGTAAGTAAAGTAAGTAGCGGCCTGTTACTATCCCACTGCTGAGAATAGGCCTCTTCTCTCCGTTCTTGGAGAGAAGGATTAGAGCTAAGACCTACCACGCTGCTCCAATGCGGATTGGTAGGTTACACATATCTCCAGAATTCTCTGGAGATATACAGGTTTCCTCACGATGTTTTCCTTCACCCAAAAGCGTGTGATAAATTGCAATAATCAATTAGACACATAGGTTTTAACAGAAAAACTCATTGGTGTCTGCCCGGGTTTGAACCCGTGACCTCCTCGAAAGAATCGCACGGTCACACCGCTGGGCTACCACAGGTTTTACAAGTCTTATCGAAACTCGGTTACATTCTTAACGTTTGCATTTAGACTTAATGTCAGTATTTGGATTAAGATACTTATTACGATTATAAATATTCCATCAGACGACAATATCACAATATGATAGGTTTCTGATCACGAATCATAGCCGTGATGCGTGACTGTTTGTTGCCTAGTGTTCTTATCACAGCGAAAGTTAATTATCAACAGCGAAAGTACTATAATAATGTAGGATAATGACAGCGTTCTCTGCTGCGGTTTTGACTGAAAAAAAAAAAATTCGTTAAAGATCTACTATCGATTTTTCTTCTATTAAAACCGTGTGTACTAACAATTGCTAGTAGTCACGCTTTTCGTTGAAGGTAAACATTAAATTCAAATTCAAAATATTCAAATAAAGTTGTAAACAAGTGCCTTTGAATCGTCAACTCTACTGCTGGTTCGGAAAGCTGTTCCTACCGAGAAGAGCCAGCAAGAAATTCGACGGTTAATCTTTTCAACATAATACTTATAACTAGTTACATTAAGTCATTACTATCTTATCCACGCAATCTTATCGTCTAAATAATCCTCAACAGTATAGTAGGCTTTTTGTATCAGCCTCTCTTTAATAGTGTTTTAAACCGCTGTAATTGCAAAGCTAAAATTGATATTATATTGTAATTAAACCTGCATATCTCTAGAGAATTCTAGGGATATGTGTAACCTACCAATCCGCTTTAGAGCAGCGTGGTAGGTCTTAGTTCCAGCCCTTCTATGCCTAGTGGGAGAATAAAAAGACCGTTACTTTACTATGATTCCTCTACTTTAGTATAATAACTCTGTGGTTTTTAACAAAAACCACAGAGTGATTAGACATTTTTAATCTGTACCAAAAGCAGTGAAGATTCACTGCTTATTACAGATTAAAAATGTAAAATGTATTATTGTTCATACTCATATAAGCATAGGGAAAGTTTTGAAACATTTTTAAAATCTTTCAATTCAATTCATCATTTTAAGTTCTTTTATGAACATAAGGATTTATAAGTATAGTTTTTAACTCAAATTTAAGGCGTCAATTGGAGAATTAAAACGTGGGAAGTAATTATTTAACCACAGACAAAGAACAAAACAGCCAAAAAAAACACAAAATTGCTATCGATTTATTGATCGGTTTAAATTATTTTAAATAGATTAGCGTTGTTGCATTCAAATGTCTGTGACTGATAAAACTGTTCCACGTGTGAGGTAGGTCACGTACAGTCACGTAGGCGCCTGTCGACGTCATAACCTTGGCTAGTGACAAGGGGAAAAATAAAAAGGAATAAAAAATATGGGCTGTCGGGCTCTGTGGTATCCGGCTGAGAAGAATAGACCACCCTTATTTCTTTACCGAGGTGACGTAAAAGACGAGTAAGATAAGTTGCCCAGCCGTGTGGTATCCGGCTGAGTAGAATAGACTACCCGCATTTTTTACCCAGGTGTCGTAAAAGGCGACTAAGGTAAGTTTATGTCCGGCAGCCGGCCGGTCGTAAAATAAATAGCCAAAACATGTAACATAGTCCATCTATCGATGAATATATAACATCACGCTAAGAAGAATAGGAGAGGATTTTATAATATAATTCCGCAATTTTAGCAGCAGTTTAAAAACACTATTAAAGAGAGACTGATACAAAAGCCTACTATACTGTTGAGGATTATTTAGACGATAAGAATGCGTGGATATAGCTATTGTCCGACCCTGTACAAGATAGTAATGACTTAATGTAACTAGTTATAAGTATTATGTTGAAAAGAGCAACCGCCGAGTTTCTTGCTGGCTCTTCTCGGTAGGAACAGCTTTCCGAACCAGCAGCAGAGTTGACGATTCAAAAGCACTTGTTTATAATTGAATAAACAAAATTTGAATTTGATTAGAAGAAAAGAAGGTCTTTAATCCATGAGCTCATGATAAAGATGCAATTTTAACTTAACAATAATACGGCTTATAAAAACAATTCTAAAGAAAACTAAAATAAAAAAGTATGATCATTTCTCTCAGCTATTAGCTTATCACAGCTGTAGGTTATCATTAGCACACAATACGTGCGTGATCGAATAATTATACCTACATTAATAATATCAATTACTTTAAGAGTAATGTAACATTTCATTTGCAACGCCGTGTAGTATCCACAATAGTACCACCCTCATTTCTTACCGAGGTGTCGTAAAAGGCGATTAAGGTAAGTCGACCCGCCGTGTGGTATCCGGCTGAGTAGAATAGAACAACATCATTTTTACCGAGGTGTCGTAAAAGGCGACTAAAGTAAGTCGACCCGCCGTGTGGTATCCGGCTGAGTAGAATAGAACAATAGTTATTCAAAAATCATGTATAACAAAATTGTTCCCCTCTAAGAGTTCTAAATAAAAGTCCGCGACAGCATACGTCTAGTTTTTAAGGTTAACCCACTTTAACCATTTTTATGATTATCAGAAGACTATATTATGGTTTTAATCTTCCACGCGGGCGGAGCCGCTGGTCATTACTAGTTATATTATATTCATATTAAAAATTATATCAATCAGGTTTAAAGCTCTTTTAGATAGAAATTTTAACGTAGTTAGTTTATAAACGCTTCCATTGGCTACTTATAAAAATTATTACGATATAGCGTTTTATTATATGCTTTTGAGAATTAATTAATAGATCAGGTTCTGAAAAAAAAATATTTGTTCAAGTTATTGTCTGTGGCTTTTCAATTTTTTAATAATGTCATCTAATCAACAATGTGCTTTGTGGTATTTACTCAGCTAACGCTCAACGCGCTAAACTTTGGTGACTAAAGATTTCGCGCCATTCGCGCGTTCACTGCTGGCGGGTAACGTCGCTCGACAATATTTTTTAATTTATCCGTAATTTTATTGTGGGTATTAGAAAAATGGTACTTTTAAAAATAGTGTTGTGCTCGCTGTGTATGAATTTCGTTTGGTGCAAATCTGTAAGTATAAATCGTTAAATAACAAAATAATCTTATAAATTTTTTTATAAATATTGAATTCGAGGAATGAAATTTATTTAATCTTTTTCAATCGTAAAAATATTAATTAACAAAATAATTAAATACGCATAAATTTTAGTGGAATTTATATGTTTTTATACTTATTTAAATAATATTTATATAATTATACACTTATTAAGTAATACAAGGTAAACATATATAAAATTTCAAAAATTCACTCAAACACAATTCATATTCGAAATATATTTTTTAATTTTATAAATACTGAATTCGAGGAATAAAGTTTATTTAATCTTTTTCAATCGTAAAAATATTAATAAACAAAATAATAAAGTACATATTCATGTGTTTTTTACATATTTAAATAATATTTATATTTATTTAAATTCCTCGTGCCACATATTAGTATACTCTTTCAAAACGGCTTGACCGATTTTTATGTAATTATATATGTATATTCAGTAGATCTGAGAGTCTGCTGCTATTTATATTTATACCCCTAAGTGACAAGTTGACCACCTCTAACATTTTGTTTTATTTTATGAACAAATTTTGAATCTATTTTTTATTTAAAAATATGTACCTATACACTACAAATTCCCTAGTAATAATGTATATAGAAAAACAACGTTTGCTGGCTAGTATACTATATTGATGTTGAGGCCGAGTACTCTTTAATTTTTGCCTACCTACAAAAGTAGGTAATGAAAATATTATTTTGCTATAATCAGTATAATTTGCTAATAATTCGTATTAATATTTTGAATTATTATTTTCATTACTTCTGAATTAAAGATCTCCGAAAAATTTAATATAAACAGCCAAATTTATATCAATTTTAAAAGCTTTTATATAACTTGCCATGTATGTATGTAAAAGTGGAATTATGCAAGTTAAATTTGACCCACTTCCCGGTGTCCGATTGAGATGTAATTTTAGATACTGCTCCAGTCACGTTGACAATGCATGTTTATGATAAGCATGACCTGATGCTGCCAGGATTGTCTCCAGACGAGGGAACTCCTTAACGATTAACAGTAGAGACATGAAATTTTGTGAAAATCTTTTATTTTGTTTAACTTATCTAAGCTTATAACATTGCTATTATGTGTGGCATCCGGCTGACTAGAATAGACCACCCTCATTTCTTACCGAGATGTAAAAGGCGACTAAGATAATTTGAACCACCGTGTGGTATACGGTTGTGTAGAATAGACCACCCTCTTTCTTACCGAGGTGTCGTTACGACTAAGGTAAGTTGAGGTCAGGCTGGCGGCCAGTCGTAAAATACACAGCCAAATCATGTGACAACATGTTTATAACATATTGTGCCGACCCCACTTAGAATGGAATAAAGGTGATGATAAACATTGGTATTATTATACCTGTATAAATTAAAAATAATTTTACAATAACTTTTTTTAACAATGATAATATGTTTTTATTAAGTTTTTATATAAACAATAAAATTGTCTTTTGTCATGAACTGTTTTTCTCTTTGTATCACATTAATTACGTACTGTGACGCTGGGAGTGAATGAAACGACTCACCAACAGTCAACAACAAATTTAATGGGTCGTAAGAGGTCTACTGCCCGTCAATGCAATGCTCCGTAAGAGGGTAGGTGTGCGCTAGGTACTGCCCTGGCTTTGTCTAGCAGCGGAGTGGGCCGTGCAGCGCGCGCCCGGAGAACGATGAGTCGACCCGAAGAACGTCGGGCCCGGACTCAAGGCCACTAAAGTCCGGCTCTGGCTGGCGATTGGGGGTAAAAGGTACCTTTTCTGTAAACCCCGATATGACACCCTGAAAATGACGTCCAGCGTGTGAGTTTCTTTTAGTGCCTTCATCTCCTCTGATTGCGTGCACGGCAGTGTAGGCAAAGCAGGGCTAATGCGCTAGTGAAGTGATGATGTGCATGTCGCAATCAGAACGGAGAATAAAGAGAAGAACAAAGTAAAGAAAAAATGTAAAAAGTGAAATTTAAACATATAATGAAAAATAAATTAAAATGATTATAAAAACATGTTAAATTTGATATGAAAGTTAAGATAAAAAACTACAAATGAAACTACAATGAACTACAATGGAAAAGTACCGAGGTTAAATTAAGGACGTTTGACAATGACGTCGCTAAGCAAATGCAAAGTAAGAAACTCTTCAGCACTTACCCGATTTTGGGGTTAATAACAACAAGTTATAGACGTATCACGCCTATAAAAACAAATTTAAGGCTTTTCGTATTAAATATAAGAAAAGCGTATATTTTATATTAAAAAAATGCAGCACGGCTAGACGCGACCACTCGCTGTCAAAGATCGTGTCGTCCTGCCCGAATGACTAAGCAGCGGCCGACCGGCCGGCCGGTTCGCCTTTCTCAATTCAAGGGCAACGCTGTCGGCCGCGGCGGGAGGGACCGCTCGGCAACAAGCAATTATATATTTAAAATAAATATGTTATTAAAAAAAACTAAATATTACGTTACAATACCCCCCTTTCCAACGAAAGGATTTTATTTAAATAAAATCCGCACTATAAGTTTCTTATTTGTATCTATCCATTCAAAACCCTTCCAAACTTCCATTCTTCACGCATACATAAAAAAACGTTAGCATCTAAACGAGAGGTTACTAACGCGATCTATCATTTAATGAGTAATCAACACGAGTATAAAAGAAGTTGACAACTCATACAAATATTACAGTGCTAGGTGAAGATCGTTAATGATAAGGAAGTAACGTTGTCAAAAAAAAAAAAATTTATTTTATTATTTTATTATATTTATAAATTTTATTTTTTAAAACTATTTATTAATTTTATATCTTTGATATGCCAGCAACCTATATTTTTGCCAGACATATCCTGTAACTCATACACTAAGGGTGACTTTTTGGAAACGACTTTAGCTTTTAAAAATTTGGGAGCTAGCTTTTTAGAAAATTGATTTTCTTTATTGCTTAAGAAGTAAGCGCGCTTCATTACGATGTCTCCTACATTGTATTCAACAGATTTGCGGCGAAGATTGTAATGAGTGGTGTTTTTGACGTGAGCATCCCAAAGTTTAGCCTGAACTTTATTAAATATTTCGGAAAGGAAACCTAAGTTTTCGGCATACCATTCTCGCGGCAAAAACAATACTTCGTCACCCAAATCTGTATCTACGTAGTGAGTACCACAAGTGACTAATTCTCTGCCAAATACTAAAAATGAAGGCGTAAAGCCAGTCGCCTCATTTACCGAATTGTTAATAGCGAACTGCACTTTAGGAATAAAAACATCCCAAGTTCGATGGTCGTCTTCTACAAAAGTTGAAAGGCAAGTTATAATGGTTCTATTATAACGTTCGACAGTGTTAACCTGAGGTGTGTATTTTGGAGTATAAAATACATTGGGGACATTATAAAGTTTAAAAAGTGATTTTGTTATTTTGCTAATGAATTGGCTACCATTATCTAAGAATATAGTTTGAGGCACACCATGAACCAGAAATACTGTGTCCTCTAAAATTTTTGTAACTGCAATAGAAGTAGCAGCTTTTAAAGGGAATATCAAACAGAATTTAGAAAAACAGCATGTAATTACCAATATATAATTATGTTGTTTTCGAGTGATAGGAAGAGGGCCCATCAGGTCAATCGAAATCATTTGAAAGGGACGGCAACATTGTTTTGGCCTACCCATTTCACCTAAGGTCAAATGGTTTTGTGGTTTGTACGAGAGACATTTGGTACATGAACCAACGAATTTAACAATGTCTTGGTGCATACCTGGCCAAAAATATCGTAAGGCAAGCCGACGGTAAGTTTTAAAGATGCCGAGATGACCAGCTTTAGGATCAGCATGATTTTCGGTAATTACTTGCTGTCGCAATTCATTAGGAACTACCTCTTTCCATGAAAACTCTGAAGTTAAATTATTATTAAATTTATTTTTTGAAAGCCTATATAAACTGTTATTTTTAATAAGAAAATTTTGAAAATCTTGAGGTTTAGTGAGACAAGAATTATAAATATTTTTATACCACGAGTCTGTAGTGGTAAGATGAATACCTGAAGTACTAATTGCATTAACTGGAACTGCTCTTGAAAGTGCATCGGGGATAACATTGTCGACGCCACGTCTATGTTTAAGCTCAAAATTAAATGTGGACAATCGAACACCCCAGCGAGCTAATCTTCCAGTAGGGTTATTTAGAGACAGGAACCATTTTAAAGCACTGTGGTCTGTATAGACAGTAAACTGTTTCCCGTTCTCTAAATAACACCTCCAGTGTTCCAAAGCTACTAAAACCGCTAACGTTTCGCGCTCCGTTATGCTGTAGTTCTTCTCTGGCCCTGACAATGACTTGCTCATATAAGCAATAGGATGCTCCTTGCCATTTATAGTTTGGGTTAGCATAGCACCCACCCCATAATTGCTGGCGTCAGTATGCACCTCAAATGGCTTATCATAGTCTGGGCAAGAGAGAACAGGAGCGGAAACTAAACATTCCTTTAATCTTTTGAATGCTGCATCAGCCTCTGGGGACCAGACAAACGGTGGTGCACCCTTCTTACAAGAAGTTAATTTATTAAGTGGACCGGCTATTGTGCTGAAGCTTGGTACAAAACGCCGATACCAGGTAGCCGTTCCAAGAAAGCGCTTTATGTCCTTGCGACAAGTAGGTGTCGGATAATTAAGGATAGCTTGTACTTTCTCTGGATCGGTGCGTAGTCCACCGCTGTCAACAACGTAACCTAGATATCGTAGTTGGCTACGAAAGAAATGACACTTATCTAAATTAATTGTCAGATTCGCCTGCTTCAATTTTTCCAACACACGCAGTAAAATGGAGACGTGGGAATTGAAGTCATTCGAGACGATAATGATGTCGTCAAGATACGCGAAGACTTTGAGGTCAAATTCCCTAAAAAGAAGGTCAACCAATCTCTGCTGGGTCGCAGGTGCGTTAGTGAGTCCAAACGCGGTACGTTTGAAACGAAAAGTACCACGACTAGGCACGTAGAAAGCTGTTTTGTCTCGGTCCTCGGTAGCTATAGGTATTTGCCAAAAGGCCTTGGACAAATCGATGCTAGATAGATAGCGAGCATCACGTAAGTTGTCCAAGATCTCAGAAACGTAAGGCAGATTATAAGCATCGCGTTTTGTAACCGAATTTAATTTTCGACTGTCGAGACAGAAACGGGGCTCGCCATTCTTTTTGGTGACTAAAAGAACTGGTGATGACCAAGCACTCTCACAAGGCTCAATTACGTCGAGACCTAACATTTCGTCAACTTGTTCGACAAGAATACGCTGTTTTTCGGGAGAAAGCCTATAATAGCGTTGTCGAATAGGCTGTGCGTCTCCAGTATCAATGCGGTGAGTGATCAACTTGGTTTCGCCTAAACCTTTATATTCGGCAGAGATGTCATTAAATTGAGCAATTATGTTGTCAGCTATAGACCGTTCTGAGACATCTAAATGGTCATACGCTTGAATAAAAGAAGCACGATCAGTGTCAAGGCTGGCATTCAAAATTTGAGGTTCAGAAAAAGTTATACATTTAAGATATTTAGGAAAAATATTAAATTCGTGCCAAAAATCTATACCTAATATTAATTCAATGTTAATGTCTGGCACCACATAAGCTTTAATAATATGAAATTTATTCTGAAAAATAATTGGCAGGTCCATATAACCGATACTGGTCATAATTTGACCTCCTGCAGCTGTTACTGATATATGGTGATCTTTATGTAAAATGAGACCTTGAGATTCAAAATTTTTGTAAATTTGTTTCCCGATAATAGTAACCGCAGAGCCTGAATCTAATAGACCATTTAAAGTGATATCATTAATTTTAACTTGGGCATAAGGCCTAGAATCATTAATTGGTTCGTTCTGCAGAATTGTGTCTATTTTATATGTATTGAAATAAAATTTAATGGTTTGTAACCATGTTTCCCAATCATCTTTATCAAATTTAGGAGATGACTGGTTAGTAACACAGTTCTGCAGCTGTACTAGTTTTTTGAATTGGTAGGTTTTTGTTTATTACAGTCGGGGCATTGAGGAGTCTTAACACCTTCATGACCGCAAACGAAACAAAATATTTTACTTTTGTCCGCTCGACATTGACGCAAGTTATGCGTGTTATTACGACATCGAGGACAAAAAGGTGTACTTGAAGTTGTTTGCAAAGAATGTACATATTTACTATTATTATTATTGTAATTATAAGTTTTATTTTTATTATAGTTATAGTTAGGATAAGTTTTATTTTTGTTTTCTGTATTATTATTTTTATTGTAATTAAAATTTGATGTATGTTGATTATAATTTGATTTATAGTTAAAATAAGGTTTATGTGAACTGGTATGAGCATATGCATATTCTGGGGCTAAAGTGTCTGACGTTTTCTTAGGAGGATCTTGGAAACTAGAAAGACGAGCTTGGACATTTTCATAATTACGACATATAGTCCTAACAGTATCAATATCTTTAATGTCTGGGTTAGATAATAATAATCTTTAATAATAATAATCTTTATTAGACACCTTAATTTAATAACAGTTTACAGATTTACACTACCTTCTGTACTAGGCAAACCCTGTATCACAGAAGGTAGTTCCTTCCATTATTACAATGCATTTCCGTTCGTGTCTGTTTGAGTGCAAGACGATGTGTAGTGAGTAAAGTTGTTTATTTGTGAGTACGCATGTGTATGTTGTGTTAGTGTGCGTGTGTGACTGTGTGTGTGTCTTAATGTGTGTATGTGTATGTCTTAATGTGTGTGCGTGTTTGCATGAAAGTGTATGCAGTTTGTGAAGTTGTTTGATTGTGAGTTGCGTGTGTATGTATGTGTTAATATATATACCTTTTGGAATTATATTATCTTGTTATTTTTAGTAAATTCTCAGTGTCTTCATATGTGTAAGCTAGAAGCCAATTTGTGATAAGTTTTTTTAGGTTAAATTTATTTAATTTGTATATTTCCTTATGGCTTTTACTAAAAGTGTTGTATATTTGTGGAGCTTTAAATTCAAATTGGAATTGACCGAAACATGTATTTTTTTTAGGTATGGGATATTTATTTGTCCTTTTATTTTTTGGACTTAGGTAGGGTACGTTGTGGGAGTGATAACGTTGCATTAGTAAATTTAGATAATGTTGACGGACATTGAGTAGTTTCGTTTCATTATATAAATTATTTGATGAGTATCTAAACGGTTTTCTAAAGATAGTTTTTAAGAGTGTTCTATTGGCTCGTTCGAGGTGCATTAAGTGTGTTTTGGCCGCACCACCCCATACACTAATACAGTAAGTCAAAATTGGCAGGCAAAGGGACTTGTAAACCATTAGAGAAGTCTTAATTGTTCCAAAATCTCTTCAATTTCTGAATATCGGTATTAGCTTCTTGATTCTACTTGAATTTTTATGTATATTTGCTGACCAATTAAGGCGATCGTCTATAGTTACGCCTAAGTATTTGACAGTTTCCTCTCTAGACAAAGTACTACAATGACAGTTTATAATGTTATGATTCCTATTACAGGGGTAAGTATGAATGGGTAGATTAAAGTTACATGGAGGGGTCTGTTTTTTTGTAATGCTAAAACATACATATTTTGTTTTGTTGATGTTTACTGTCAGTAAATTATCCTCGAGCCACGATGTAATTAGACTAACGCCAGTTTCAGCAAATACCTTTACTTCATTCCAATCGAGACCTTCAAAAATGACTGCAGTATCATCCGCAAAACAAAATACGCGTCCGGCTGTCAGGGTTAGGCTACAAAGAGGGTTAATGTAGGCTAAGAATAGGGTGGGGCCAAGAACACTGCCTTGGGGAACGCCATAAGAAATGTTGCTAAATTGGCTAGTTACGTTATTTATTCGAATGCATTGTTTCCTTTCAATTAGGTAATCCTTAAACCAGTCTAGTGCGATACCTCTCACACCTAATCCAAAAAGTCTGTTGAGCAAAATGGGAATGGACACTGTATCGAACGCTTTTTGTAAGTCTAAGAAGACGCCGATACACTTTTTACCATTGTCAAGCACATTTGTAATAGTATTGGTCAATTCCAATACAGCATCCAAAGTCGATTTTTTAGCTCTAAAACCAAATTGGTTTTTTGCAAGAAGTGTTTTTTGCTCAAAATATTTTACTAGCCTACTGTTAACGACTTTTTCTAAAATCTTACTGAAAACACTCAGAAGTGATATAGGCCTGTAATTTGAAACCAAGTTTTTATCTCCAGTTTTATATATTGGAATTACAACGGCCGTTTTAAATACATAAGGAAATACACCTGTTGATAAACTTAAATTTACCAAGTGAACTATGGGGTCTAAAAGAAGGCTATTAAATCTTTTAACGAAGGATGGACATATATTATCATAGCCCGGCGCGCTATTGCTTTTAAGTTGTAGAATAATGTTTAAAATTTCCAATCGATCAGTAGGATACAGCATAAATGATTGGAGTGGTACGTTAGTTGTGTTACTATGATCAACTAGTTTGGTCCCTCCGAGTTTATTGCTAACGGAAGTTGCAAGATCACGTCCTACATTTGTGAAGTAGTTGTTAACACACGATAAAGACTCTTCAGGTGTAGATTTAATGTTAAGTAAATCAATAGGCGGTCCGTTTGAGGAAGGTAAGTCACAAATTTCTTTTATAGTGTCCCAAGTGCCTTTAGAGCTACCAGCATTACGCACAAGTTTTTCTTGGAAATACTGACGCTTTAGAGATTTTAGTAATGAGTTACAAATGTTTCTATATTTAGTGTATGTAAATTTATTTAAATCTGTAGGATTTTTTCTAAAAGCTATGTGTAGACGATCACGTTTTTTCATGCATTTTATAATACTAGCATTGATCCAAGGCTTCCTAGGTATAAGTTTTTTAGGAGAACTGTTAATAAATGTGTTATTTACTATTATGTCTCTTATACTGTTAATCAAAAAATCAGCTGAAGCGTTAGTATCTTCGATTTTGTAAAATCTATTCCAATCTATTAATTTCAAACTGTCTTCCATTCCTAAATAGTTATATGTATATCTAATTTGATTATTTATGGTTTTATTTACATTTTTAGAGTCTATTGTTAGGGACAGCAAAATTGGTGCATGGTCGGTAACGATGCAGTCAAATACAAATGTTTGCAGGTTTTTAATATTCTTGATAACAAAGTGGTCAAGACAGCGTAATTGTCTTGTTGGGCGGTTAATAGCTGGTATTAATGCATTCAATGCAAGGATATTTTGATATTCTTGACTGTAAGGGCAAAGGCTGTTTGGTAATAAATCAAGGTTTAGATCACCCGTCAAAATAATTTTGTTAAATTTGTTATCTTCCAAGTATGTACTAAAAGAATCTAAAAATCGTTGCGGATTACGAAAGCCGGCTGGCCTGTATATAGCTAAAATATGGATGTCATATAAATTAATAACTAGACAGTTTGCCTCCGACAATGTGGGCTCTGAAACAGATGCACTAAGGTTATTTTTAATATAGACGATAACGCCATCGTTTTGATTGTGATTATTTTTTGTATAGAAGCTTGAAAAACCATTAATTCGTGGGGGAGTAATTACATATTGGATCCAACATTCTGTAAAAACCAACACGTCTGGACTTATTTTAAGACGTGCTATAAAACAAAGAAAGTCATCTAAATTCTTATTTATGCTTCTTATGTTCATCGTTAATATATTTAAGTATTGTGAAGAATCATTTTTGTACGCTGAGTGATAGCTATAAAAAGTATCAGGATTAGACACATAAGAACAGTTAATATAGTTAGAGCGGTCAATATCAGGTGTAATATTATCTTGTAAAGGATTGAATGTAAAAACGTTTCATTAGTCGAGATAGGAACATAGGTATGCGAGTTTTTGTAACTAATGTATCTTTTATAAAAGTGACGAAGAAATCATAACTACGGTGTAACTGTTTCCTTGTTATTATTGACATGTACTCTTGTAATAATAGGGAACAACGTTTTATGAAGATGCACTGATTATTTTTTTGTGTTAATATAATGTAAATGTAATGTAAATAATGTAAATATCTCTTAGCGGTGAAAGTGTATAGTCTGTTATGTATAGTATCTAGCTTACAAATAATCATAAAATTACTCTTTAAAAAATTAATGCTAGTACAAAGTTCAAGTAAACACGGATAAAATATGCTATAATGACATAAATTACTTTTTAAAGAGTTAATAGTAATACAAAGTTCAAGCAAAAAAGGATTAAATATGCTATAACTACACTGTAGTCATATATTCGTAGATATGATTGCTTGTCGGGCCATCTCCGAGTCCGCGGAGTCCGCCGTGGTGAGTGGAGCGGGGGCGAAAGGTGCGCCTGACTGTTGCGATCTTATAAGCTCCGTCAGTTGTAGTTCGCTACGAATAGGTATAGCTGGTTCATTTTGTTGCTTGCGCAAGTAAATTCTGCCGTTTTTTACCCAACAGTATTCAAATTTATGTATTTTAGCGAACTGTCGACTCTTAAAGAATATATATTTTTGTTTTTGACTGAGAAGCTCCGATATGTAAACATTTCTTTTTTCACCAGGAATGCCAAAATACTTAGTGTTTAATTTCTCATTGTTTTTGTTATTATACTGTTTTACGGCGGACAGAATGTTTTGCTTGTAATTATTATGACTAAACTCAATTAAAATATGTTGGGTGTCCAGCTTGTATGTTCGCTTACGAAAAATGTTAGATATATTATTTTCCTGAAAATCAATTTGCAGCGTACTACATAGATTACTTATATAATCGAAGAGATTTTCTCCTGATTTTAGTGGAATGTTTCGAATCTCGATAAATTTGGACGAGATATAACTTTGCGCATCATCAATTTGTTGTTCCAACTCACTTGAGTTCTTTACTAATGCAGCAACTTGTTTTTTTAGAGAATTATTTTCCACAATAAGATTCTTATTTTGCTGATTTAGCTGATCATAAAACCCCGACAGATTACATAAAGAAGTTTCAATACTTTCTTGTTTTTTCTCAATTGCTCCAACCTTAGTAGTAATGTTGATTAACTCCTTACTTAATTCTTTTTGTGACGCAGACATTTTTTCTAGAATCTCTTCCTTAACCAAATTTATGTTCGTCTTAACTTTTTGTAATAAACTATTAAATAAACCCTTCAGTGAATCAGTGGTTATGGTTGTTTGTTGCGAGCAGAATTCCTCGATCAGCACCTCATCGTCACTAGACTGCACGTCAAGGTCCAATAAACCCGAAGAAATGGGGGTATCATCTCCCCGCTTTCCCCGTGGATTTATACATTTCGCACATTTCCATGTCGACTTATTCTTTATTTTATTGAATCCGGCAAGAGAAATATTCATACATTTGCAATGGAATGATAGTTTGCAATTACTACACGTAAGAACATTATCTTTTAAGTTTCTGTTACAACATTCCATATTAAAATAATGTGTGACGAAGGTAGTTTGATACTATTTCACTACTTTAAACAAGTAACATACCAGGCGTACAGCTATTATAATCCAGCGGCGTACCACTGCGTTAATGAATGCATCAATGTGTGTTATCTTTGTAAGGCGCTTGAATGTATGGGTAACACTCACTTTGACACAATGCACTGTTGCCTACTTATACACTCCTAGTACTTCATGTGATTGAATAGTTATAAATAAAATGTAATTTTTAAAAATTAATTGACATTAAAATAAAAACACGACACGTCCACTTCAGTTGAGAGCTCGAAGGGAAGGGGGGAGATGCTAACGTACTTGCATAACAAGGTCTAATATTATGAAGAATAATATCAAGTTTTTCTTCTTCCGTCAAATTCTTTGAAAGTCGCGAAAACAAACCGGACATAATTGAAAGATAAATAACTATGTTTTCCTTTTCGCCTTGTGTACGAGCCCTAATTTCCGAGAGTAGCCTATAATCGTAATCAGCTTGATCAAAATCATTTTTCAATAATATAACAAGATCGTTCCAACTAGTGACCGAATCTTTTATACTCCTATACCAGTGAAGAGCATTATCTGTAAATATTTCAGTAGCATTCGACAATATTTTATCACATGAAATATTTTTTGCCTGGCAAAATTCGTTTACCCGTTGAATGAACGAACGAACGCAAGATTTGCCATCGTATTTTAATTTTGAAAAATTATTAGAATTTCCGCCGTCACAATTAACAGTAATATTGACTGGTAAGCTAGAACTAGCAGTCACGTTCGGAACATCACTACTTGAGGTGGCTAAGGGATCTAGACTAGTATCCTTAAGGTTGTTAAGTTTAGATGTATATTGCTTAAAAACGTTAACGCACTGTTGGTAGTCTTCATTAGTTTTATCATCACTACTAATACGATTCAGACGATGGTATAAATGATTTAATAAATTTTGAGTGCGCATAAATGTACTCTTATCAAAAGGAGTAGATTTTAAATTACTATCTACTTTCTCAAGTGTACTGACTACACCTAAAACGTCTTCCGAAACGTCAAAAGGACTTGTAAGTATATCTTCAGAAGGAAACAGAGGACCGCATTTAGCAATTTGCTTGCGTAAATCTTGTACAGTTGAAGCAGGTACTTCGCCTCTAATAGCAACTTCATACTCAAGCTCAGTTTTATGAAGCGACATAAATTTGACCGGAAACATGATTGCAAAAAAAAATATTCAAAAAGCAAAAATGAAAATATTTAAATTAGGTGAATGCTGAAGAATTTCGATAAAAAAACAACTAAATACTCCGTCTGTTACAAAATAAATTTTAAATAAATAACGTTTTGGTTGTTCTTTTTGATGAAATGAAATAATGAGATGAAAATGGAGCAAAATGAAAAAATTGCAAAAAAGAAAAAAAAATTGCAACAAAAAAATAAAAAAGGCAAATTAAAATAAAAGAAATAAAAAATATGCAACTATTGTGTACGGACACATTCACAAAAAATCTATTTCAGAATTAATTAAAAAAATTAACAGAAAGATTTTTTTTTTGTCAACCGTACTTATAGTAAGTCGAAGTTATATAATTAACAAAATAAAGTTTTTAATAATAATTGAATGAATTTAAAATTATGAAATTAAATGAATAATAATTTTTGTTTACACGAAATAAAATTTTGTAATAACAAATTAAAAATAATAATTTGTAGCACACTGTAAAATTACTCTGTTGTGAAAAAATACTTAGGTCTATATATTTGTGCGTACACCTTAGTTGCTAGCAACCAAAAAATAAAAAGAAAAGATAAGAACGTTTTACAAAAATAAAAAAGACAAAGCACATACACCAATAAGTATCACTACCTCCTTAAGAAGCAAAGCATGACCATGAAGAACCACGACAAGGGCGCCAGTGTGACGCTGGGAGTGAATGAAACGAGTCACCAACAGTCAACAACAAATTTAATGGGTCGTAAGAGGTCTACTGCCCGTCAATGCAATGCTCCGTAAGAGGGTAGGTGTGCGCTAGGTACTGCCCTGGCTTTGTCTAGCAGCGGAGTGGGCCGTGCAGCGCGCGCCCGGAGAACGATGAGTCGACCCGAAGAACGTCGGGCCCGGACTCAAGGCCACTAAAGTCCGGCTCTGGCTGGCGATTGGGGGTAAAAGGTACCTTTTCTGTAAACCCCGATATGACACCCTGAAAATGACGTCCAGCGTGTGAGTTTCTTTTAGTGCCTTCATCTCCTCTGATTGCGTGCACGGCAGTGTAGGCAAAGCAGGGCTAACGCGCTAGTGAAGTGATGATGTGCATGTCGCAATCAGAACGGAGAATAAAGAGAAGAACAAAGTAAAGAAAAAATGTAAAAAGTGAAATTTAAACATATAATGAAAAATAAATTAAAATGATTATAAAAACATGTTAAATTTGATATGAAAGTTAAGATAAAAAACTACAAATGAAACTACAATGAACTACAATGGAAAAGTACCGAGGTTAAATTAAGGACGTTTGACAATGACGTCGCTAAGCAAATGCAAAGTAAGAAACTCTTCAGCACTTACCCGATTTTGGGGTTAATAACAACAAGTTATAGACGTATCACGCCTATAAAAACAAATTTAAGGCTTTTCGTATTAAATATAAGAAAAGCGTATATTTTATATTAAAAAAATGCAGCACGGCTAGACGCGACCACTCGCTGTCAAAGATCGTGTCGTCCTGCCCGAATGACTAAGCAGCGGCCGACCGGCCGGCCGGTTCGCCTTTCTCAATTCAAGGGCAACGCTGTCGGCCGCGGCGGGAGGGACCGCTCGGCAACAAGCAATTATATATTTAAAATAAATATGTTATTAAAAAAAACTAAATATTACGTTACAGTACATAATATTATGAATAATATAAACTCATGGAATGATCACAAGCAATTTATGTACTACCTACATTTTGAAGCGTATTAAATTTTTGCGTATTATAGTGTTAATTATTGTGGTTTTAGGTGTGATAACGGATATTCCACTCTACATTTAGCATTATATATATTCAATTTACTTTATAGCGGTAGCCGTGTGGTATCCGGCTGAATAGAATAGTACCACCCTCATTTCTTACCGAGGTTTCGTAAAAGGCGACTAAGATAATTGACCCACCGTGTGGTATCCGGTTTAGTAGAATAGACCACCCTCTTTCTTATCGAGGCGTTGTAAAATACGACTAAGGTAAGTTGGCGTAAGGCAGGCGGCCGGTCGTGAAAACGCAGCCAAATCATGTGACAGCATGTTTATAACATGTGCCGACCTCACTTGGAGTGGGATAAGGGCAGGGGGACGACTTTACTTTATCGCGGATTATAGCAAAATAATTTTATTATTACTTTTTAAAACTAAACTCTTGTTTAAGTCACATAAATATCTTTAATATTTAAATGAGTTAATCTTGTATATATATATATATATATTTTCCGAATCTCGGAAACGGCTCCAACGATTTTCCTGAAATTCAACATGTAGGAGGTTTTGGGGGGGAAAAATTGATCTAGCTAGGTTTTATGTAAAAAAAATTGTTTTATCCCTGATTTTGGGCATTAAAAAACACTAACATTTATATTGAATTGAATTTTCGCCATTAATTGTCAAGTAGACGTAGCTTATTCGGGTAACGGGCAGACTTGAGAAATGTGAGTGCCAAGGATCGATCCCCAACTAAATAATTGTTTTTTTTTTAAGTTTTTTTTTTGCAAAAAATTACCGAGCGAAGCTCGGTCACCCAGATATTATACTTTAATTATTCAGTTTGAATTTATTAAGGGGATTAAATGTTAGAATGTAGATACGTGAGAAATAATCTTGCATCCGTATTACCTCTTAAGGATATCCATTCATATAAAAATCAATGGACGACGTGCTTAGGTCACGTAAGCACATTCTACCTTCAAATGGATTCGTAAAAGGCGCCGGGGAATCTACGACTAGTGACTTTCTAACTACCAGGCTTTAAACGATAAATATACAATTAGTAGATTTTATCTGTATACTTCATTCATTAGACGAGTGGTATCCGGATGAGCAGAATAGACCACCCTCATTTCTTATCGACGTGTCGTAAAAGGTGAATAAGGTAAGTCGATCCACCGTGTGGTATCCGGCTAAGTAGAATAGACCACCCTCATTTCTTACCGAATTGTCGTAAGAGGCGACTAAGGTAAGTTGACGTTTTAGTACATTTTACTTTTACATCTAAATTTTTTACAAAATAAAAAAAGAAACTTAAAAAAAAAAGAAAAAAAGAACAATTATGTAGATGGGGAGCTACCCTAGGTATTTACATTTCTCAAGACTGCCCGTTTCCCGAATAAGCTACGCTGACTTGACAGTTTTCGGCAAAAATAGTGTTTTATATATTCAATGTCAATTTTTAATGCCTAAAAACAAGGATAAAACAATTTTTTTTAAATAAAACCTAGCTAGCTTGATTTTTCTCCCCCAAAATCCCCTACATTTCAGGAAAATCGTTGGATATATATACAAAATTAACTCATTTAAATATTAGAGATACACATTTGTTATACGATAAAAATACAAAAAACAATTCTTCTTCCTGCCCTTATCCCACTCTAAGTGGGGTCGGCACAACATGTCATAAACATATTGTCACATGATTTGGCTACGTATTTTACGTCTGGCCGCCTGCCTGACGTCAACTTATCCTAGTCGTATTTTACGACACCTCGATAAGAAAGAGGGTGGTCTATTCTACTTGACCGGATACCACACGGTGAGTCAACTTACCTTAGTCGCCTTTTACGACACCTCGGTAAGACATGAGGGTGGTCTATTCTACTCAGCCGGATACCACACGGCGGGCCTACTTACCTTAGTAGCCTTTTACGACACCTCGGTAAGAAAAGAGGGTGGTACTATTCTATTCAGCCGGATACCACACGGCGTAAAAAAAAATACAATAAACAATAATCTACTTAAAAAATGTACTTAGATATGAATTAGATATTAACGAGTACGTGACTTCGCATCACGTAGTCCCTTCGAGAGTTACTAAGGATGGAAAGCTTCCTAATATTAGAGCGAGATAGAGAATAACTACATTAGATATGAAAGAGATAAATATACTAGAGAGAGATAATACTTACTCAGTGTTGGAATGAGATAAATGATGTCATGCAATGCGTGCGTGACTGCGTGAACGCATCACGGAACCGGGAGATGTTTTTGGATGCAATTGTATAATGAAACATGTTTATAATTAGTCCATCTTTGTTTACTAACAAAAGAGTGTGCTATTGTGACGCGAAATTTCATTAAAGGAAATACCAGGAAATTTTGCTTTGCCTTTTAAATTCACATGAAAAAAACTTATAAAAAAATGAACTTTATAAGTAATAAAGTTCATTTATATAAATAATTTGTAAAAAAATTTAAATAAGTTCAAAACAAGTAAAAAAGCTTTTTACAAAATTTCATATCCCTATTGTTAACTGTTGAGGGGTTCCCTCGTATGGAGTTAATACTGGCAGCATCAGGCCATAAACTTGTATTATATCGGGACTGGACCAGTATGTAAAATTTCAGCTCAATTGGACATCGGGATGTGGGTCAAATTTACCTTGCAAGATTCCACCTTTACTTACATACATTGCAAGTTGAATAAAAGCTTTTAAAAATAGGCTGTCTAATAAAAGAAACTTGTATATACACATCAAGTTTTTTACTAATATAATCTACATCTTAAGATCAGCAGGCGTTTAAATTCATGGATGTTTGTTAAGTCAATTCCTTGGCTCAATCGATTAATTAACAACACAACGTTTTCGATGAAACCTTGACTTGGTGACTTTTTACACATTTTCAGCCAGGCAGCCGGTTAAAAATACTAAGCCAATTTATGTGACATTATCGTGGATGGATATATGTAATATAATACATACATATATATTGAGTAGCACTAGAGTTGACGAATGAAAGAAAGAATAGAAGAGAAATGTATGTTATTCCGTCCCCACTTACAGTGGGATTAGGGCAGGAGGATGATGATGATATATTTCAACCAATTTACACAAAAAAATTTACACATCAAAACTTTCCTTAAGGACCACTCTGTCTATTAGACTAGTACAAAAGAAAATTGGTTAAGTAATTTTTGTGTTTATCGCCAACAGATAGACCTCAAACGCTAAGTGACCACACGTACCAATTTTGTCGGAACAGTCCTGCTTTTTGACGAAGAGTCCCGCGTCCCATCGATATTATAAAAGACCTCTTTTTATAGATAATATCTTAATTTCTCATTATGATTCGATTAGTATTTCATACTAATAACATCATCACTAGGTGTGATGATGTGATTCACGTGAACCTGATGATAAAATAAACAACAATACTCGATGTCCACAACCGTATAAACACAGGTATACGATTAAATGAACCAATCGATAACAATGCGTGTTTTAATCTAATTCAATAAATAGAATAGATAATTCACACGTGTTGACATAATGGCGTGTATATTTCATTCAAAATAGTGATTTATAGAAGCAGACGTTACTTTGCGGAATTCCATAGCACAAAGGTTACAATAAAATTATTTTGAAGCAGGCTTCAATCACATACCGCACATGCAGTTTCCAAGAACTTTTTTTAATCAAGAAAAAAACCACTTATGGGTACCGCCGCCCGACGTGGACAGGCGGCGGTTATGTCGGACTCGCACCGATTAAAACGACCTGTATGCTCCACCACGCTGCCGATGGCAAGGACAGGGTATCGTTGTACATATTGCCCCCGTCCCCGCCGACAGCTCTGATCCCAGAGAACACCTCCTCCGGGTAGAGACCTCTCGAAAGAAAAGCCCCCGCAGTTTCCAAATAATGCGCGTAACAGTATTTTAGTATTTCGAGCGCCGCTGAACTGTTCCGGCTAGCGAGGGATAGAGACGAATTTACACAGCTGACTGCCAACCTTCGCTAGTCGGAGAGGCACTCCAAGAAGAAGAAGAACAGTATTTTGCAATGTCCGTTCCCTAAGAACACTTCGTCTTCTTCTTTGTCAACCGATGGATGTCCACTGCTGGACATAGGTCTCTTCATGAGAACTCCACAACACGCGATCTTGTGCCGTTGGACTCAGTGGTTCCCCACGACTTTTTTGAGGTCGTCAGTCCATCTCATGGGTGTCTACCGACAATGCTTTTTATGGTGCGGGGTCGCCATTCCAACACCTTGAGACCCTAACGGTTATTCTGCACTATGTGCCCCGCACATCGCCACTTCAGCTGAGCTATATCAGTGATTCTGGTTCTTCTACGGATCTCCTCATTACTGATTTGATCACGCTAAGATACTCCGAACATAGCTCGTTCCATCGCCCGCTGAGTGACTTTGAGCTTTATTATGAGGCCCATTGTTAGCGACCACGTTTTAGATCCATATATCATCAATGACAACGCGCACTGTTCGAAGGTTTATTTTATTTGGGTACATTAAATGGCTCCGTTTTATTAAATATGCATATAATAATTTCAGGAAAGCTACAATGCAGCTGTGGTCGACCAGACGTGGGAAGATGTCAGTATCAATGCATACCCTTCCATCATCAGTGATGCTGCTAAGTCGGTAAGTTTTAAAATACCTTGGCACTGCTTTTATTGTTCAAATATACAATTAGAACTTTTCTTAGGTTTTATAGCAACTATAAATCTCATTTCGTACCGAGGTGTCGTAATACGACTAAGGTAAGTTGACCTACCGTGTAGTATCCGTTTGAGTAGAAAAGACCACCTTCTTTGTTACCGAGATGTCTTAAAATACGACTACCAGCACTTTTGAATCATCAAATATCAATGAAGCTACACCTGGTTCGAAAAGGTGCTCTTAATAAGAAGAGCAAGCAATTAACTCGGTGGTCACTCTTTTCAAAAATATATATTTAATTTACATATATTTATTTACAAATCCCAACCGTGTGGTATCCGGCTGAGTAGAATAGACAACCATCTTTCTTACCGAGGTGTAGTAAAATACGACTAAGGTAAGTTGAAGTCAGACAGGCGGCCGGTCGTAAAATACGTAGCCAAATCATGTGACAACAAGTTTCTAATATGTTGTACCGACTTCACTTGAAAGTGGGATAAGAGCAGGAGGATTTCTCATAGTAATGATAAATATATTCCGGCCATAAAAATATCAAGTTATCCCAATAAGTTTCTGGATTTATTTAAAAGCAGAGTTCTTTTGTATTTCGTTATAAGTGTTCTAAAGTAAATTTTATAAATTAATACCTTATTTATATAATAGTATATATACTAGTAATATCCCTCGGTTTCACCCGCGTACATACCGATCTCATGGCAGTGGAAAGTCTACTAAGTCGGACTATAGATTTATTTTTGTTAAATATATTATCAATAGTTTCCGCACCGCGTGTTATGACAGATTTTTATGGCTAATTTTTTACACCTTATATAACTACATACTAATTTTTATAACGTATACCTATTTTTTTAAAATGTAATATAGCCTATGTTGCTCAGTAACGATGCAGCTTAGCTTTCCAATGAAAGAATTTTTGAAATCGGTCCAGTAGTTTTTGTGTGAAAACATTACAAATATACATACAATTTTTTCCTCTTTATAATATTAGTATAGCTTAATAAAAACATTTTGTAATATTATAATGCCATTACTAATTTTTATATTTATATTTTGTTTCAGAATGTCGATCTGCTAATGTTGCCTACACCAAAACGAGCGTCTTCAAATCCCAACCAAGAGTCCTGTATTCATGGAAGGGAGAATTATGATGAGGTATTTAATTCCTACTATTTCTTTAGTAAATCTACTTCTTTAGTAAAGTAATTAGTTTGAGGAATTTCATAGAACTAATGTTATGATATCATTACATTTTATTATTATCTGTTTTAATATTTTTATAAGCTATGAGACAGAGCGACTTTTCGAGGGGTCACGGGTTGAAACCCGGGAAAGAACAAATGAGTTTTCTATTAAAACTTATCTGTCTAATTGATAATTGCAATTTATCACACGCTTTTCGGTGTAGGAAAACATCGTGAGGAGACCTTCATATCTCTACAGAATTCTAGAGATATGTGTAACCTACTAATCCGCATTGTTGCAGCGTTGGTAGGTCTTAGCTCCAATCTTTCTCTTCACAACAGAGAGTGGAGGCCTATGCCCAACAGTGGGATAGTAACAGGGCGTTACTTCTTAATAATTTTCTTGGAAAACAAGCAGTAATATTATTAGGCTTAATATTATAAATATTTGCTATTATCGCGCGCTATAGCAAAATAACATAATTATTATATTTATATTATCGATCTCAACAAAATAACACCTGATTCTGAATTAGTAGAATTCCTAGAGAATGATAATTCGTGATAAAGAACTGCGTATGTTCATAATAACCCCTATAAAAGAGTTGTATACTGAAATTATGCTTGTTATGCCGTAATTTGAAGATATCGCAGATCCCTTTTATCTGGACGGATAACATTTTATTAATGTTTAATAACAACATGACGATAAATACTGTTACGTACAAGGGTTGGAAGATTTGGATAAAAATACCTGGTGACTCGTTAAATAAGTTTTATTCAGGTTTTCAGTACAAAATTCAGTCCTCACTATGCAGTTTCGGGTCCAAAAATAAGCGATACAAATGAAATCTTCAATCTTTATTATCCTCCAACGATTTTCCTGAAATTCAGCATGTAGGGGGTTTTGGGGGAGAAAAATCAATCTAGATAAGTCTTATTAATAAACGTAAACTCAGGTAGTTCATATGGGGAGAAGCGGTCTAGAGAGGTGAAAATAACTAGGATCCAGCCCCACCGTCCCTATTACTTTTTCATTTTTCTTTTCATTTTTTTTTTACATCATTTCCAAAATTATCGCCCAGGTACTAAAAATGTTTATTTAGCAAACTATGACTGTTGATAACATTTATAATTTTTCGCATTTATAAGTTGAATGTGTTCGAGTCAACGATTAGTGCGCGCTTATCTAAGATTGACTTGACATCATCTTTTACACTCCATTCTTTCTCCTTTAACTTCATTCTAAACGGCGACGCTTATTTGTTCAAGGATATATTTACCTGGTTATTTATATTATATAATTACTTGCTTCAGATCGTGCATTCAATCTCAGCAGCGGCGAAAGATGCTCGAATTTACGTGGTGGCATCTTTGTATGAGGAAATTATCTGCCAGGATAAAGAAGAGCTTATCAGAAGTACTTTAGTCTTCGATAGAAAAGGAGCTATTGTGTCTAAGTAAGTATTCCATCTAAATAATACGTTAAAGTAAAACTTTGTGTGCAAGGAGAGAAAGGTTCCGCATTATTAAGTTGTTGTAAGTGTATTAAAATAAAATTGCAGCAGCAGATTAGCTGAAAAACGTTTTTCGCATTTATATTTTTAAAGTGGATTTTCCTTCCCTAAATATTACAGTCGGTAAAGCGTAGGTGATTCGTGATTCATTGGTCAATTTAAGTATTGATTTCCTTGTGTTCATATGATTGTTTGTAATTCCCAAGCATTATGTACTCTGTCTACAGCTTAGAATAGTTACTTCTAGAGGGTTAAAAAAGGCAAAAATAATAAAACATATTTAGAGGTCTGTTATTGTAATTTTGCGTCTGTAAATAATTATCATCATCCTTCTGCCCTTACCCCACTCTAGTCGCCTTTTCGACACCTTGGTAAGAAATGAGGGTTGTCTATTCTACCCAGCCGAAAACCACACGTTTTGGATTTGTAAATAAATATATATGAATGAAATATGTTGAGTGGCCATCAAGTTTCTTGCTTGTTCTTCTTGGTAAGAGCACCTTTCCGAACAAGTCGTAGCTTCATTGATATTTGACGATTCAAATATGCTTTTAAATCTAGAAATCTAGAACTAGAATTTAGAATTATTTGAATTTGAATTTATTGCTGAGAAAAGGCATCCACCATTGGAGATCGGAAGATAGACCCACTACGCTGTTCTAAAGTGGATAGTAATCAATTTATATAAGTAGGCGTTACTTTCCCGAATTCCATAACTACTAAGGACTTGATAGAATTAATTTGTAATAATCAGCGATTGTGAAAATCTGTGCACTGATATGTAGGAAGTACAATTCATGAAGCACATTATACATGTAGAAATAATAAATTCGGTAGGCTTTAGTTTGTTTGTGATTTTTTGTGGAGCGAGCTTAAACTATGTTCATTTTAATTTTTTACGGATCTTGAAGGTTAATACAATTTTTGTTATTTACAGTCACAGACAGCCCACGACCAGCCTTACAAAGTGCAATATAACAACTCCAAAGATCAGTTGCTTTTCCGCTGATTTTGGGGTCAATTTCGGCGTTGTCTCGGAAGACGATCTTATCCTGAACAATGAAAATATTAACGGGATAAAGAACCTTGTTGTTACCGATACTGATGTGTCGAGGAAATCCTTTTTGTTCGGTGAGTACTGATAAAGAGATCAACGATAGGATAGCGAAGAGTGAACTGCCAAAATTTAGATGTATTTCGTTACTCTATAAATGCGCGGACATTGAAAAAAATTTTGTTATACAAAAAAGAGCCATACGTGGCATTTACAATTTAAGTCCGCGTGTTTCCTGCGAGAAATGTTTAAGGAAATAGGTATTCTTACATTTGCTTCACAATATATTTTTAGTAATTTAATTTTTGTGCATAAGATTATACATAATTATTGAATTTACGATGTATATAATAGACAAAGTAGGAACCGACATAAGCTTACGGCTCCTGCTTCGCGCCTTGCAAAGGTACGTAAGTCGTTTGTGGCTTTGTGTATAAGATTTTATAATAAAAATCCGCAATCAATTTTAGCTTTGCCATTACAGCAGTTTAAAACACTATTAATAAAAGGCTGATAGAAAAAGCCTACTATACTATTGAGGAATACTTTATTTATAAAAATGCGTGGACGTAGCTTCTCTTCGACTCTGTAATAACTAATGTAACTAGTAATAGGAATTATATTTTTAAAAGAGCAACCGCCGAGTTTCTTGCTGGCTCTTCTCGGTAGCAATAGCTTTCCGAACCAGCAGTAGAATTGACGATTCAAAAGCACTTATTTATAAGTTTATTTGAATTAAAAAATTCTGAATTTGAATCTATCTCTTTAACCTCGATATAAATTCTTTTCATTTTAATATATTTTGTATTATTTTATTAATTCCAGCCAAGCACTTTCCTTCATCATGGGCGTTCGTTAACAACGCTAATCTAATTTCTGCAAGCGGCGTGTTCGGTGGTAGCCTCTACCCAAAGAGGCATCCACGTTTGGTCATTGCAAAATTGAGAAAAAGTGGTAGTGGTAAGTTGATAATGCTATCAATAGTTTATTGTATATGAGTAACTAAATACATCTAGTATTTTGCATATTAATTGAGTATAAAGCGTCTAAAGACGGTTTTAGCGGAACCAAAGAGACAGATAGCTTTAGACATTGCAGACTAATATTTAAACTTTAGATATATTCTTATTCAAACTTGCAGCGTCTGCTTTGTGCCTTACAAAAGTATTTAATTCGTTTTTGGGTTTCAATATTAGATTTGCCATTACAGCAATTTATAAATATAAAGGGAGCATAAGAAAGTTACTACAGAAAGCCTATTTGGAGGATTAGCTAATTTTCAACCTTGCAAAAGTTTGTTATTATAAAAATAATTAATAATTAATTTTAAAAATTTATGTTTAAAGGAGCAACCGCCGAGTTTCTTGATGACTCTTATCAGTAATTTCCGCAAGCAATTTTCCAAACCAGTAGTAGAGTTGTCAGTTGATAAGACTTGTGTATTGTGGTGGCGGTGGTGGAGGTTTGTGCATGTGTTTTTACAAATCCTGCATGTATCTGCATGAAAACGGATTGTCCACTCTACATTTAGCATTATATATATTTTTTATTTTACTTCATCGCGGATAATAGCAAAATAATTTTATTATTACTTTTGTTTCATGGATCTCCGCAAAGTAACGCCTAATTCTATACATATTTAACATGAGAATCTGGTCTTATGGAATGCGTAACTGGAATTTTACTTTACAGAACGATCGACTTTAGTCACAGGCCCGCTCAGCTCGTTCCCCGGCGAGGATCTGAGCCAGTACATCATCAGGCCATTGAATATGGAAGCCAGTTTATTGGGATACGCCGACACCGTTTGCCATGGAAGTTTCTGTTGCCAGTTCTTCGTGAAAACAAGTGTGAATGGTGAGTGATTATAATCGTCGATGTATATAATGGACAAAGTAGGAGCCGAAATAAGCTTGCGGCTCCTGCTTTGCGCCTTGCAAAAGTAGGTCAGTCGTTTGTGGCTTTGGGTATAAGATTCTATAATAAACATTCCGCAATCAATTTTAGCTTTGCCATTAGAGCAGTTTAAATACACTATTAATAAAAAGCTAATACAGCCTACTATACTATTGAGGATTATTTAGATGATAAGAATGCGTGGATCCAACGACCCCGTTCAGCAATGACTTAGTAATAAGAATTATATTTTTTAAAAAAGCAACCGCCGAGTTTCTTGCTAGCACTTCTCAGCAGCTTTCCGAACCAGCAGTAGAGTTGACGATTCAAAAGCACTTATTTACAAGTTTAATTGAATAAAGAATATTTTGAATATTTGATAATAGCATGTGAAGATCTTTTTGATCGTTATTTCATATAAATATTTTGAATTTCAATATACATAATTCCGGATCTTTCAAATTTGGGCTTTTAAACAAGTAGGCTCTCAATAAAACGTTCGCCGCGTTTGAAAAGTCTTAGCACCACAACCCTTACTACCAACTTGAGTGAATTTCTTCTTCAGGCACATCTTCACAAGACGTGAGCTATGGCCTGGTAGCGTTCGATGGTATCTACCAAATTGACTCTGAGAATATTGGGGTTCAGACTTGCTCCGTAGTGGCGTGTGCGGGACTGTACAAGCGCTCTTGCTTTGTTGGGTAAGTTTATCATCAACATTCTTTTATAATAATAATAATAATAAGCCTTTTATTTCAAAAAAATTAATGTCAAGTTCTAATTAATTTGTATAACAATATTTCCTTATAAACTTACTTCTATTTTGTTTAGATAATTTCGTCATTGTTTGTCTTTCTTGTTTTGTTGTCAAATCAAATGATGATATTTGATTTTTGATTATATTTAATTATTTGATAAAATCTGCGTTTAGTATTTTTTAAATGCCTGGAAACGCTTTTTTAATGCCCGGAATAGCAAAATAATACCATAGTCACTGTTATAGTATTTAATTTATAGATGTAGGCGATAAATTCAATTTATCACCGACTTTTATAAATATTTCTATAAATTAAATTAAAAAAATAATTTAAATTGAATTTTTTTATTTCAGATCGGAAAACAACAATACAAACATAATTTTCGATGAAATATCAATTACTGCCAACTTTACAAAGGATAATTCTGCCCAATACCCCACTGCGCTCGCAACAAGACAAACAACTTTGAATAAACATAATCTCAAATTCACCATAAACTATAAACAATCTAAACATGTCACCGCTCAATTATACAATACACAAAACATTCTCTCGTTCGGTATAATTGGCAGGGATTATACAAAAGACTTTCGTATTAACAATAATACAACAGAAAGTATTCTAGATTTTTCCGAATATATCTCCAGTGAAAATGTACAGGAATTTTTCGATTACGTTTGGATAAGATTGAGAGTACTTATTTTTATTGTTTCCGTTTATATACTGGAAATGATGTAACTTTTTTTAAAATTTTTGGAGCAATAAAGATGGTAGGCTTTTTGTACTTTTGCATTTACTCGTGTAAGTAAAGCATAAAGTTTACTTATCAAGTGGTGAAGCATAAAATTTTAATAGGTGTTAATTATGAAAATTCACTTCATATTAGTTTTGTTTCACTTAAATCTTAGAGAATTTAATTTAAAGTGTGATTTATTCTTGTTTTCTACAATAGACAATGAGATAAATCGTGTGATTTTTCTAGAAATCGATACTCTGTGTAATGTTAAGGGGTTTTGGGGGGAAAATAAAAATGGAGTAATGATTTAGGTTTTCGTTTGTGATATTCTTTACCTATTTTACGTCACACTGGCATAATTATTTGCTCCCAATTTGCGGTGTGCAGGCCATAAAGCAAGTTAATAATAATAATGTTAGGTAATTAAATAAAAATTAATGTTCAACTTATTTTAGAAATCCTGCTTCAGTTATTTATTTAAGCGTTATTTATAAAAAATAGTTTAATTCAAAGTGATCCGTGCAAATATATTTGTATAAGCACCTCTAAAATTCCGCTTTAATTTAATATCTATGAATTGTTTAAGTTATACGTTATTGCTTTTACGTAATGAGGAAATAGGAAAAAATGTGGGTTGGTTTATATAATATGTACTATGAAATAAATAAAGAGAATTTCTTCAATAACTCGGAATATTTTGAAAATTTCTCTTTAGTACATTTATTTATATGTATATTTTAATCTTAAGTATGTATTCTTTATTATACAACGATAGATAGAAAAACTTTTTAATGTTAAATAAGTTTTTATTTAAGTTTAATATTTTTTTATCAAATGCCTTAGTTATCTAAGAAATAATTTTCGACAAAAAATTAAAAAAATTGATACTTATTATTTATTATTTAAAAGCTTAAATATTGATGCTAATTCTTAACTTAATAAATTTTTAAAACTTTCCAAAAAAAATTACGCTTTTTCGGAAACCGTTTGGAAAACAATTACGAAATTACTAATGTATAATAGAAATACGTTTATATTTTTTATCTGTCACAAATCAATATTGTAGTTAAGTCGGTTATTTATTTTTCTATATAATAAGTTAAGATTCGATAATATAAGGTGTTAAAGTTCCAGTTAAGATGGTAAAGGTTGAAGCGCTTTGGAAATACGACTGAACTCTGTGATATTAGTTATATGGGTGGTCGAGTGATAATAAATATTTTGTATTAAACATTTTGTGTATTATTTTTGGACCTAAAAATGTCTTTGCTCATATAACAAAGAGTTTGATCCATAAACAATATAGGCGTTCCAAAAGAGTATTTTGAGGATTTTATTAAATAGAACAAACGCTGAGTTTCTCGCTGGCCCTTCTCGGTAGAAAAAGTTTCCTAACTAGCAGTAGAGTTCAAATAAAAAAAAAATTAAAAAAAATAACTTAACGATTTTATAATATTTAGTATGCGGAGATTTCAGCTGCGACCAAATCTACCTAGGTATCAATTTTGGAAATTATCCGTTCTTTTAAAAACTGCTACAATATTATTAGAATACGAAGGTAAATTTTGCTATCTGCAAGGTATAGCAGCTCGGGTGAAAAATTGGATGGTCACGAAATCAGAAGACCGGTTCAAGTATAGAGTTCTCTAGTTAGATTATTTAAAACCTTTTTTCAAGTTCTATCTTTTGTGAGAAAAACTATTATTGTAAGCCCCTTATCCAACGCATTTAATTAGTATCTAAATAAAAAAATATTTATACGCATTTCATTACTTCGACGATGCTTCTCCGCTCGCCTCCATTTTGTACCTAATGATTATTATTTAATTAATAAAATGTTGCAATAATTTTTCACATATTAAGAAATATGCAGATGTTCGCTTACGCCATTAATAATAAATAAATACGAATTAGTTTTAAGTATATATTTTAATATGATAATTAATATTGTCTAAAATCACTTTAAGACCAGATTTAAATTTACTTAATCTAGTTAAAATTATCATGCATTTTGAGACCGTTTGTTCAATTTATATTATGTAATTTAAATAAGTATGAATATAAAATTATAGAAATTACATCTATGCATATATAATCCTCTAGTGTACAAGAATATCCATGAAAAATTTACTTTAAGAAATCTAAAATTAATTCCGTTTTCAGCGATAATAATATTTAGTATTGCCTAATGTGATGTTTTCTTCGTTTGTGGTCAATAAACAATACGTGTTCTGCGTCATCGTCGTATAAAGTTTTTTCTATCCAATCCATAAATGACTCGACCTGTATAAAATATTAAAAAAAATGTCACAGAAGTAACAATAAAATTACTTTGCTGTAATCAGCGTTTGTTTGTTACGGGGCGAAACGATCGTTAAGGTTGTGGTAGTGAGTGTGTGTAGTGCTTGTATGGAGTGTCGGTGTTGGCGGCGTCTTGTGATACGTGTGGCGGCTTGTTCTGCATGTATGTGGTATGTGATTGTTGCCTGCTTCATACACTTAGCATTGCATGTATTCTCTTAACAAAGGCGGATTACATACTAATATCCTACTCAAAAAAGACAAATATCATACTAAACGGTCAACTACTAATACATGATCAATTACTAGTGCACTTATCTTTGTACAAAGGTATCTCACTAATTTTATGTTTTAAGGATTTGTAACAACAACTCATCCTCGGAAAAAGTTTTGGTTGACGCTTTTTAAATGGAAAACTAACTCAAATGTTTTACATAAGTGTATTTAGTAGAAATACTTCAAAGAGTCTAATATTCAAATTTTAAATTAAAAATAATCAGCTAGTTATGTTATTATTGTCGTTTCGTTTGTATTTAGTTATTAAAACATCATAAAAGTTTTTTTATTAAAAATTTGTTGACAAGCGCCTGCTAAAATTTATTAGCAATATTGCTTTCCAATGTAAACAGGCGTGAACATTATTCTACTTTATCGAGTTATTATGCTAATATTTATATTTATATGTATGAAATAAAGAGTTCAGCAATATATGTCATTATTTGATTTATTTTTTTATTATTAATAGTACATTTTATTATGTAAAACTTATTTTTTTTTATCTATTAAGTAAATTAAAACCTTATTAAATATAAATTGAATTAAAAGAACTGAATGTTATTATTTCTGTACTTACTTTAGTATAAACATCCGGCTTCCCTTTAGCGCAGGGGAGTCCCCAGGATACGATGCCGACTTGCCTTCCCTCTCGCACTAACGGACCACCGGAATCGCCCTACAATTATAATCATATATTTACATTCAAATTGACAAATATAATCTATACTTTGTTCTAAATAAGTATTTTTATTTATTTATTTACATACTCTACGAAACGTTGGAAAAACATTACTAATTAAAAAAATTACGAAGGCCAACTTATACCTAAGACAGAAATCTCTGCCAGTTAACCTACGAAGTGAGACAATATTAAAAATTTTGAATATCAAAAATTATGAATTTGAACTACACTTACTAACTTATTTTACTAACTTATCAATAATTTTTTATAAATTTATTATTAATGAATTAATTAATTATTTTTATTAATATACAAGCTGTGTTGTTAAAAATACCGTCAATTTAGCACTTTGTTACACCGTATTTCGGGGTAAAACTTTTAGGAATACTGTAAAACGTGATTTAACCGTATTCCTAAAAGGAACAACGGGAATCTTCCATTTAGAATATTAGCTCTGTATATAAGCTTTTATTGCATATGTCATCAAATTTCTAGCGGAGATCTATAATATAAAAGTAATAATAAAATTATTTTGCTATCACATTATTAATTAATTAAACTATTAATTATTTTGAATCACGGATTCATCGCGGATTTCAATTTAATTTAAATTTAAATAAAAAATAATTAAATTAATTTTATTATTATTTTTGTACAGCGGATAAATTTTGAAAGCATAAATAAACGTATGGGCCTCGAAGCGAACCACATTAACAGGGCAGTTTCTCGCAGGCCTAGTATACCTGGTTCGTATTTAGACCATCAGGCCTAGACTGGACCTATGGAGTGTCGGCTTCGGGTGGTGGGTCTGGGAGTGGGGAGGGGGTATTGAACTCACGTGACAAGCTCCCGATTCAGCCTTGGTGCTTGCGCATAATTGCGTCTCGAACACTGGGTTTATTGACGCGTGAGTTTCCTTACAATCTTCATAGGATACCGCCTTCAATTCTAATTGCATCAAATCATTTGGTACCGGGCCGGGGTACTGTGGACAATTCAACAAGCAAGGCTATATGACTGGACTCCCATCTTTTACCTGCCCTTATCCCACTCTAAGTGGGGCCGGCACAACAATTGAGTTCAAAGGAATCGGTTAAATACACACGTGAAACAAATATAAACCGCGTCAAAAAGGTGACATTAGTTACCGAAGTGGTACCCCATCCAGTCAGAAGCAAGTCCTCCCCCGCTGCCACAGGTTCATCGTTCAGTTCCACAGCTTCCACGGCTGGACCGAACTCCATAGCCTGGTCCGTGAATATGATAGCAATGTCGTTCACAATCACATCGGAGTCATATTTCTCATGCTGCACCACTTTTCGAATGGAGTAAGACTTTCCTCCAGTTAAAAGTTGGTTGGTGCCGACCGTCGCTCTAAAGTACTGAGGTTTTAATCTGAAAGGAAATTAAAATCTATAGAGCTCTTGAAACTATTGACACTCGAGCACTTTTGAGCCTCCGGGAAGAAGTCAGGATGACGGCAAGAGACCAGACGGGAGATAATAAGTAGCTTAAGAGTTATTTGAGAAGATGCCAAAAGAGAGACGGGCCCCAACCCAGAGGTGGTTTTCTCCGGGGTATAAGCGGAGATAGGGGAAATCTGACTTTACCCTGTCCCCTTACCCTGTCACCGTTAATAGCGTGGTGCACCGCTATCCTATTTTTAGTCGTTGAGAATCCGACATAGCCGCCGCTCGTGTCCACCATCAAATCAAAATAATCTTTATTCAAAAAAGCTCTTTCAAGCATTTTTGAATCGTCAAGGATCAATATGATTAATGACAAGTGGTTCGGAATGTTGCTCTTACCGAGAAGAACCAGAGACTCGGCGGTCATTCTTTTAAATATTCTCAATTTTACATTATTAAATCGCAGTCTTGTATGAAAAGGATTTTCAAATCTAGGCTTTTTTATAATGCGTATAATTTTAAATTTTGTAATATGCTTTACGTATAAGTACATCTCTTATACTTAACTTAAACCTTTCTGTAGACTGGTCTAGTATAGATTGCAGAATTTTATTCTAGAAGCGGGTTTTCCTGTCATTAAAAAAAAGGTGGCAAAAGAAAAACAGCGATTAAAGGAATACCCATCAACTCAATGAGCTGCTGTCAAAATCACCCTCGGCGTGATGATGGAAGCGCCACAGAAGTGCCTGACCCCCCAAATCCTAAGGGACACTTGGTAAGGCGCTGAACCATTTTCAGCTTTCGTCCCACCAACTATCTTTTCCCAATCATTTTGAGCATTTCCCGATATCAAGAGCTGTGTTGAAACTGTGAACAGAGATAAAGATAAAATATAAAAATCATCATTCTCTTAACCTTATCCCACTCTAAGTGGGGTCTGCACAATTTGTCTTCGTCTTCCATTCTCCTCTATCATTCGTCCTGAAAGTCTGTCTGTTACGCTTTTAACGTCAATCCGCTGGATCAAAATTAATGGAATTGATACAATTGAAGCTTATATTCTGGGCTGACATGACATTAAATAATTCAGCCATTCTTTCGGGTATTCGGAAAAAAGCAATTGATAAAAACAATACATAGTAGGTATTTGTAAATTTAGTTGATGCGAACAAACTCGCGGACTACACTTCGTTAACAATAATAGTACCTAAAATAAAAAAACAGCATTACATTAAGATAATAGAAATGCTTTGTACATCTTAAAGAACTCTGCAAATATTGCAGGATTCTTTAATATCATTTAAGATTTTTAAAAAACAAAAGTAATAATAAAATTATGTTGCTATAATCCGCGATGCAGTAAAATAGAAAATATAAGCATATAATGCTAAATATAGAGTGGACAATCCGTTTGTGATTGATTGGCATTATATATATTTTCTATTTTACATTATCGCGGATTATAGCAAAATAATTTTATTATTACCTTTGTATTATGGATTTCCGCAAAGTAACGTCTAATTCTATAAATTATTTTGAAACACTATTCTTTTTTAATGTTTTATCTCAGAAGTTATTTTGAGTTATATAGTATTTTTTATTCACGCCAATAAGAAGTGGAACATAAATAAATCTGACACGCACAAGACAAATCAGCAATAAGAAATAGAAATGTAAAATATTATTTTGATTGAAAATGATAAAAAAGTAAAACTAAAAATCAATGTCAGAAGTGGGATTCGAACCCACGCCCACAGAAGTGGACTGCGACCTGAACGCAGCGCCTTAGACCGCTCGGCCATCCTGACTTGCTGTGATATGATGAAATTAAGTAACATATAATTCTGAATATTCATATAATCAGAGAATTTAATATCCACATTAGTACAATCAAATTTATAGGCTGATGTAACATAAAGGAAAAAATCCTCTTTTCCTTCGGTATAATATAGAAATTAATTTAAACACTGAATTCGAATCGACGTCACGAGTATCACTTGTAGATTATACATATTTGTAATAATTAAATTTCCGTGATAAAAAAACACGTGTATCGCCGAGGGTATTTTGAAAATTTAAATTTGCTTGAAACGATATCGCAGGTATTGTTACCTAAAATGGCGTGGTGACCTATCACACAAAATTATGAAATACCATAGGAATCCTTTAAACGCCGTGTGGTATCCGGCTGAATAGAATAATACCACCCTCATTTCTTACCGAGGTGTCGTAAAAGGCGACTAAGGTAAGTCGACCCGCCGTGTGGTGTCCGGCTGAGTAGAATAGACCACCCTCATTTCTTACCGAGGTGTCGTAAAAGGCGACTAAGGTAAGTTGACGTCAGGCAGGCGGCCGGTCGTAAAAACGCAGCCAAATCATGTGACAGCATGTTTATAACATGTTGTGCCGACCCCACTTAGAGTGGCATATGGGTAGGACGATGATAACCATAGCAATCCTTTAAGTTCTCAGAGAGACGTTAGATTCAAGTAGCAAAAGATAGTGTAGAGATTTTCTAAAGAAACAGGTCCAATTGTGGTCAATTGAAAAATAATTAGATTTACCATTTAAAGGAAATATCCCAACGAACGCAAAACACAACACTATTCTAAACATCTTTAGCACAGACTAAACATCAATAAAAAGTTCCTCTTATATAGATAAGTAATAAAGTGAAGAATTTAAATGTATGTAAAGATCTGTGTGAATGATCTAAATAACTGTAGATAACACCCCTATAGCTATTTAATTAATTTGCACGCACTGTGACATAGAATTATGCTTGCTCTTCACTAATGGCAATAACCAGCGATCATCGTGCAAGTTTCCACAAGTTTGTCCCTATTATCATACGATACATACATCATCATCCTCCTATCATTATCCCACACTAAGTGGGAGCGGCACAACATGTTATTAACACGTTAACTTACCGTCATATTTTACGACACCTCGTAAGAAATGAGTGTGGTCTATTGTACTCAGCCGAATATCACACGTCGCGTCGACTTACCTTAGTCACCTTTTACGACACCTAGGTATGAAATGAGGGTAGTTTATTCTTCTCAACCCGATACAACACGGTGAGACAACTTACCTTAGTCGCCTTTTATAACACCTCAGTAAGATGAGGGTGGTCTATTCTACTCAGTCGGATACCACACGAAATAACTAAACATTTGTTAATATTACAAATCCCGATTTTTGGAATATCCAAATTATTCTAAAGTCTATATAGGCTATCACATTACTAACCTATATAGTGGTATATAATGGACATTCCTGCATGCGACAGGATATTGCAAATAGCTTTTGAACGAGCTAAAGTCATTGTTTTATGTATGATAAGCTATATCTATGATAATTTGTCTGTACTTGTGTATATATCGACATTACCTAATGAATTTTTTGATATTATTATTATTTAAAAAAATTGCACAAAGTTGTTCAGGTTTGCATTTACGATGGTAAAATCAGTCGTTTTTAAAAGATGTTGTTTCATTGTCTTTATAGAAATATTAATATTTCGTCACAAAATTTAATTAATTTAAATAATAATTATTTTATGTGTATAGAAAAATCCAGATTTCAACCACTCTTAAAATTTTGAGATGTACATATATTTAAAAATATAAAAAATTATAAAAAAGCGATGTAAGTTTAAGTGACAATTCTTGGTTCTTTAGGCTTATGAGCTGAATTAATTGAGCATTTTGTAATCATCATTTTTTAAGATATGAAAGTGTTCAAAATGTTAGAAGCAAACCCAGAGGTAAAGCTATATGTATCTATGGACAATATTTCACGTGCAACAGCTATCAAAATACTTACCTCGGCGCCAGAACAGCCTGTATAGTGAGGAGTTAAATATATTGGACGAGGCAAAAGTATTATTAATGTTTTATTTATATACAAATTTACACTATATTTTCAAATCTTTTTTATATACAATGAATACTAAAAAAACCATTTAAAAATATAAAAAAATTGTTAACCACAGGCAGCGGAGAAAGTAACCGGTGGTTAGAGCTCCAGACTGAGGAACCTCCTCACAATCCGTGCCGTCTCAAGCAAAACTGCTTTTTCTATCCTACGCTTGATCCAAGAACTAAGTGAAAGCCTCTTAAGATATTGGTCGAGGCTCTTTGCGATAAGACAATTAACCGACACACCAATTGGAACAATTATTGTTGAATCAATATCCCACATGGCGGTTATTAAAATTATTATGCTATGTTTCACGATATATTTTAATTTTATTACTCTTGTATTATAGATATCCACAAAGTAACGCCTAAATTTTTTAATTATTTAATGGACGAGTCGTTGAATAGTGAAATTAAATTCTTAAGTGAAATTAAAGTGTAATCTAATAATTTGATGGATCGTACAAATTGGTGACATGTTTATAAAATGTTGTACCCACTTAGGGTGGGATAAGGGCAGGAGGATGATGAACAAACTTTGGTATCGTCTATTTAGTTTATTTAGTTAGTTAAATTTCACTTTTAGTCAAACTATATATGTATTTATTTTAAAAAAACTGATGTTCATTTTTCACTGAAGAGTGTTAATATAATTAAAAAATAGTAGGTAGTGTTTTTCAAACGAGGGGGGAATATAGCGACCCAGTATTTTATTTCGATGTACGATTACATAAAAATATAAAGAATTATAAAACGAAAAGTGTTTTATATAATAGACAAAGTAGGAACCGACATAAGCTTGCGGCTACTGCTTTGCGCTGTGCAAAAAAAACGGAAATTGTTTGTGGGTCTGAATATAAGATTCTATAATAAAATTCCGGAATCAATTTTAGCTTTGCCATTACAGCAGTTTAAAAACGCTGTTACAAAGAGGCTGATATAGAAAGCCTTCTTACTATACTGTTCAGAATGACTTAGAAAATAAGAATATGTGGATATAGCTACTCTTCGACCTTGTATAAGACAGAATGACTAAATGTAACTAGTAATAAGAATTATATTTTTATAAGAGCAACCACCGAGTATTTCGCTGGCTCTTCTCGGTAGGAACATCTTTTCGAACCCGCAGTAGAATTGACGATTTAAAAGCACTTGTTTTCACGTTTATTTGAATAAAGAATAATTTGAATTTGATGGCCCGGTAAATATATATAGCAAATGGGAAATATATATTTTATTAATAAAAGAGATATCGCATCCAACTTTCGTATCTCCGTGTGGGTGTATATTACCGATCGCGCCATAACAATCTGCATAGAGCGCTCGTCGCATTGACAAGTATGGCGAATTGGCGACATCCGCTCGTTTGTGCCACCATTGTGTCAGGCGATTTTAACGGGACCAGCATTCCCTAGCCTGGCATAAACTTTAACCTCCCACGCCGATAAGAGGTGTTATAAATTTGTAAATCAATATGGTGACTTTGCTTATGTATTATATTCTATACTGTTAGTCACTGGTCACTGGTCACGGGTTTGATTCCGCAGAGGCTAGTGCGCACACTTTCTACAATAACACGATATAATAGGAATACCACAATTCTCGCTCCGAAATACACTTCTCTTGAATGACGAACATGGACTGAACGTCACTGAAACATTTTATCAATAGGAAGACTCCACCGGAAACAACAACGGCACAGTGCTGCCACCATTTTAATTACGGGCGCGATATTCTTGTTTCATGATTATGTTGCTATAAAATACAAAGCGGAAGTCAGTGGCGACAACACTAGCATTTTCTATAACCAATTTGTTGGTTCTTCGAGTCAGGCTGTATTTATGTATATTTAAGAATTTATTTGTATATATCTTTGACCAGTTACCTGTCATCATTATCTTCCTGCCCTTATTCCACTCTAAATGGGGTCGGCACAACATGTTATAAACATGCTGTAACACGATTTGACTCGATATTTTACGACCGGCCGCCCTGACGTCAAATTACCTTAGTCGCCTTTTACAACACATAATTTTTGCTTATTGATGGACAAATACTCCATGTCTCCACACGAATACAAAAAAACTTACAAACAATTTTATATTTTTATTATTATATCAAGAGTTCATATCACTATCATTGTATTGAGTATAAAATATTTAAGTAACTGAATGATGGTCGGATGTAAAAAAACCAATACATGCAATTGCAAATAATATTTTGATAATAATTCAAAATATTATTTGCAATTGCATTTATCATCATTCAGTTACTTACTAATAACGTAATATTTTATGTTATTTTTTAATACACAGCTTTGTTCATCTTTCTTTAATATCTAAATGAGTTAATCTTGTATGTATATAATATATTTTCCGAATCTCGGAAACTGTACAACGATTTTCATGAAATTTGGCATGTGGGGGATTTTTGGGGGAAAAATTTAATCTAGCTAGGTTTCATTTGTTAAAATGTTTTTATCCCTGTTTTTGAGAAAATGCTAAAATTTACGTTGAATTCAAAAGAAAATTTTCTTTATCAAATGTAAAGACATGGTAGCTCATTTGGGAAACCGGTCTAGAGAGGTGAAAATACCTAGGTTCTAGCCCCATCTGCCCAACTATTTTTACATTTTTTTTTCAATTTTCATTTTATTTAATTTTGACGTGACAACGTCTTAAATTAGGTTGTGGCTTGGAGTCACTCATGAAAGTGTAACGCCCGCTCACGTCTGTTACGATGAGTCACCGAACGAAAGAGAGGCCCGCCGGACTGGCGAATGCCTCGCGTCTCTCTCCCACTCCAACCCATCACATTTAAAAAGACGCTGTCTTACGTAAAATCTTTGCCCGTAAAACCGACTTTACAGGCAACCGTTTTTTTTTAATATCTTTTAAAAAAATTACCCAGGTACTTTTAAGTTAAGGCTACAGAACTAGATGCGGGTGTAAGGCTAATGTAACCGAGAAAGGTTATACATACGCTTTATAGTTAAAAATAGCGAAGCAAATTGTCAGTATTATGAGGCTCATAATTAGTGATCAAGTATTCTGCCGTGTGGTAACCGGCTGAGTAGAATAGACCACCCTCATTTCTTACCGCGGTATCGTAAAGGGCGACTTGGGTAAATTGACCCGCCGTGTGGTATTCGGTTGAGTAGAATAGACCACCCTCTTTTTTACACGTAAAGCAGGCAGCTGGCTGTAAAATACATAGGCTAAATCATGACAACATGTTTATAATAAGTTATGCCGTCCCCACTTAGAGTAGGATAAGTGCAGGATGATGATGATCAACAGATCAACAGATATATGCCACTGCTTTTTTTATTATTGTCCGAATTTACGATTCAGTCGTTTCAAAAAATATAGCAATGGAATGCAAAATCCGCGTAATGGAATTTGTTATGATCCCAATTATAGTTGAATTTTTCAAGCGTTTAAAAGCTTTACGAAAAATTTTTTGTTGTTAGAACTGATTTTAAGGTTTCTGAATGTATAAAAACAATATTTACTTCCACTAGGAATTTCAAGGATCCTCTAACATTGCCACAACGTTCATGTTTCGCAGAAAAATTATTGTGTGCAAGTCTGTTTACAGACGAGGTTTATTGACGGAGAATTTATCTCTCTTACACGGATTAATTAACAAATTGAAAATCAATATTTGCCTCTTACAAGCACTTTCAAATCGTTAAAAAATAATGTAGCTTCGCGGAAGGTGCAATTTCTCAAACGAATACAGTTGACGATTCAAATCTTAAGATTATTTTAATTGAATTGAATTCCTTGGGAACGGGGACGGGCCCTAATGTGGGACGCAACATGCGTTGATACGTTAGTCCCGTCCCATATCAGGGAAACAGCGTCAAGACCTAGAGCTGCGGCGGAAATGGCCGAATCCGGCAAACGTTGGAAGTATGCATCTCTCATCGAGAGTTATATATTTGTGCCGTTTGCTGTTGAGACCCTAGGGCCATGGACTTAAAGTGCAAAAATTTTTGAATCCGTTTTAACGCCTCGGTTAATTGCCTCTGCAGGTGACAAGAGGGCTGGCTCCTTTTTCGCACAAAGAATGAGCTTAGCGATTCAACGCGGAAACGCTGTCAGCATTCTTGGGAACATTCCACGTGGGCATGATTTGTATAGTCCTAGCGTGTAAGTAATTTAAGATAGATATAAGTTGTACTTTTTTATTGTAAATAAAAAATATTATACATTGTTTCTATTAAATAGAAAGGTATTGTAAGGATCAATAATATATAGGTATTCAAGAAAGCAAATTTAGAAAATCGATAGCGTATATAAATTTATGTGTACTTAATAGTGAATTATTCAAAAGGAAAGTTCTAGGTTGTTACAATAGCGTCTACATTAGGTGAATGAAGTGGCATGTCGCAGATATTTATCTCTACGATATATGGCCTATAAGATCTATTGATAAGAATTGTTTTGAATACTAGTTTACGCCTGCAATTCTATAGTTCTAACTCATGTAATAAATAATACCTGGGTGGTATTTTATTTTAAGATATAAAGAAAGCTGCAAGTGACAAAGTAATTAACCTTTGTTTTCTAATATTATTGCAGCAGTTTTTCATGAAAACAGGCATAAAACGACATTTATTTAATCATGAAATCCTAGATCGATTTATCCCTCCGAAACCCCATATACTTTTACTACCACATACATTTAAAAAAATACTTTTAATTACGCCCTTAAAAATGCCAAAATAACAAAAATTTACTTTATGTAAAGAGAAACATTAAATGAATTCTTATATTTTTTACTGTGTGTAGAAAAATTAAATAAATTCTTATATTTTTTACTATGCATATAAACATTAAATGAATTCTTATAGTTTTTACTGTTCCTATAAACATTAAGTGAATTCTTATATTTTTTACTGTTCCTATAAACATTAAAAGAATTGTTATATTTTTACTGTGCGTAGAAAAATTAAATGAATTCTTATATTTTTTACTGTTCCTATAAACATTAAATGAATTCTTATATTTTTTACTGTGCATATAAACATTAAATGAATTCTTATATTTTTTACTGTTCCTATAAACATTAAATGAATTCTTATATTTTTTACTGTTCCTATAAACATTAAAAGAATTGTTATATTTTTACTGTGCGTAGAAAAATTAAATGAATTCTTATATTTTTTACTGTACGTATAAACATTAATTGAATTCTTATATTTTTTACTGTGCGTATAAACATTAAATGAATTCTTATATATTTTTACTATGCCTGTGGCGAAAAGGCCCTGCCGTGGGGGGCCCAGTAACGACACACTGGGTCGGAACACCACGAAAATGAACTGTTCCGCCGATGAACGTTAGTTCCCTAATTGCTTTGGCCTGGACAACAACAATTACACTTACCGCAGTAACGTGGCGATCCAGACCGAGTGCCTGGAAGCCTCCGATGGAGGAAGATGGGTCTTCTTTCGATGCAGATGGCACGTGGCGGCAACGCCCTATGCTGATATCTCTGAACTTTTGATGAATCACTATTGTCACACACATAACAACTATGCCACAACGGTTTTAAAGCGAATATGATAATAGAAAACAAATAAGCGTCCCTTTTCTCGGATTTTCTTGCAGTTCACACACGCGATAGTAGACTTCGAGCGCGAATTGATGCGTAGCCGCTCCCAGCGACAACTCAACTCGGTCCGGGGCCAATGGTAACGCGTTACTGCCGTATGCTCACAGAGCGTTGTTATTGACAAGACCAAGCGCGCGAGATTTGAATTCACGAAGAGTGAACATACCGCCCACCAAAATACAGCTGGTATTTTCCGGATAAATAAGATTAATAAAAGATATATTTAATTAAAACTATAGGAACGATAGCGAATTAAACTTAAAGATTAAGAACTACAATTATAATTAAAAAACGTATGATATAATAAATAGTATTAGATTACGTTTCAACGGGAAGAGGGCAAAGTTTAACAAGAGGTCGTACTATAAGACTATTTTTAGTCTGAATAGTTGCCACACGGACAACTCCGTCTGGGCCCGAATGTAGTTTGGTAACTCTCCCTAACGCCCATTGTAGCGGTATACGATTGTCGTCTTTGATAATTACGATAGAATTTAATTTTAACGGTTCGGATTTATTCGTCCATTTTGCACGCTGTGTTAAGGAATTTAAATATTCATTCTTCCAGCGAACCCAAAAGTTCTGCAGGAAAGATTGAATTAGTTGCCAACGGTTTAGTCGGTAAAGTTTACTATTAGCTACATTTTCGTCGGGAACGGATGTAAGCGGCTCTAGTGTTAAAAAGTGGCCAGGAGTTAAAACGTTTAGGTCGTTTGGATCGGAGCTTAACGGATAAAGAGGCCTCGAATTTAAAACCGCTTCGATCTGAACAAACAAAGTGGTAAGTTCCTCGAAGGTTAACACTTGATTGCCAACAATTCGATAAAGATGTGATTTCGCAGCTTTGATCTGAATTTCCCAAACCCCACCGAAATGCGCTCCAGATGGAGGATTGAAATCGAATTTAATTTGTTCAGTCTGTGAAACCTTTTGTAATAACGATAAATAATTGCTAGCACCGATAAAGTTTGTTCCACAATCCGCATGGATAACACTACAACGTCCACGACGTGCAACGAAACGACGTAATGCGGCTAAGAAACCGTCAGTTGAAAGAGAAGACACCACTTCAAGATGGACTGCTTTTACAGCCAAGCAGACAAATAAACAAAGATAAGCCTTGTCTATTTTAGCACCGCGGTGTGTGCCGATTTTAATTCGAAAAGGTCCACCAAAGTCAACCCCGACTACAGAAAACGGTTTGACTTGGTTGACCCGAAACGATGGAAGATCGCTCATATACGGTTGTAATGGTTTAGGTCGAGTTCTAAAGCATCGAATGCATTTTGAAAGACAGCGTCGAATTGCTCGTTTCGCGGATATTACCCAAAACCGTTGCAAAATCAGATAATGAGTAGTATTTTGTCCTGTATGACAATGTTTACGATGAATATATTCGATGATCTTAGTCGTGAACGGATGATCGCTAGGTATGAGAGCGGGATGCCTCTGTTCAAATGCTAAGCCAGCACGAGAAATCCGTCCGCCCACCCTGAGAATTCCCTCTTCGTCCAAGAACGGGTTAAGTTTTCGCAAGGGTTTCGCTAAGGATTTATTCGATTTTAACTGTTGAATTTCATTAGCGAATGTGGAATTCTGAACGAATCTTACGATAAATAGAAGCGAGATATTGTTTTCAGTTTCAGTCAAAAGTGAATCACATTGACGTTTATCTGAGTTTTTTAGGTTATACATAAAACGTCTGATATATGAAACAATACGAATTATTTTTTTGAGTGAAGAACATCGTTGTAATAAATAATCGATGGGTGAGTTCGAATTATCAGTATTATCAGCAACCAATGTTACTGATCGACGCTCTTCGGTACGCACAAATTCTTCCTCATCGCTACTAGGAATTGGAAATTTAGAAGAATTGGGCCAGCGGTCAGATGGCTCTGATAACCAAGATGGTCCTGACCACCATAAAATCCTCTGATAATCCCTATGATCATCAGCAATCAAAATTTGCCGATACATCTGACGTATATCAGCCATAAACACAACCGCGTGGAGGCGAAAACGAAGGAGCACCTCAACGATGTTGGATTGAAGTTTAGGGCCGGTTAGCAGCGTGTCATTTAAGGAAACTCCTTTAAGATCCTTAGCCGAGGCGTCAAACACAACGCGTAACTTTGTTGTGGCGCTATCAGGTTTAAGGACACAATGATGCGGTATATAGTATTTTCCTTTGTTTAGTTGCTTTGCATCAACTAAAGACATATGGCCGGATTGATGATAATCCTCCATAAATTCCGAATATTCTTTATGCAAAAGAGGATCGCGTAAAAGACGCTTTTCGATGGCGTGGAATCTCCTTAATGCAATATCGCGAGAACAGTCAAATGACGGTTCTATATTGTCCTTGAATGGGAGTCGAACACCATACCTGCCAGAAGAATCACGATAATGTTCGGTTATATAAGCTTGCTCACATGCAAGCTCCTCAGGTGTGAGAGGTGACGCCTGTGGCACGTTATCAATTTCCCAGAAACGTTGAACGATTGAAACCAGCTCGTCCGATTTTGATGAAACGTGTAACGAATGTGAAGTTCCGAGAGGCGTTTTACCCAACAAAAGCCAACCGAATACCGAATTTATTGCAAGTGGTTGATGGGCATCAACCTTGATACAATCGCTAAGGACTGATTCGGCAAAAACGTCTGCTCCGAAAAGAATGTCAATCGGTCCAGGAATGTCGAATCCTGGATCCGCTAAATGTAGGGATTGTAAATGTGACCAACCTACGGTATTAAGTTTAGCTACTGGTTGATCACCACAAATATTTGAAATGACATGAAGGTCAAGTTTAAATAACGGTTTGCTATTTGATGCGATTGTAGAACGAACTACACCGGATATGTCAGCAGCTATGCCTCCGATACCGTTTATAGTCACGGCGCTTGAGACCGGCTTCAGATTCAAGCATTGAACTGCTTTGCACGTAATAAAATTGTTTTGACTTCCGGTATCAAACAGCGCGCGAAAAGAATGATACTGACCACTCGCATTTTGTATTTGCACCATAGCCGTAGCAAGAAGGACGGTTGTATTAGAATTCTTGCTACTAAATTTTGATCCTGCGCCCTTAGCAACCAGAGACACAGACCGAGAGGCTATCACGGTTGAATCAGTATCCGACGTATTGTTAGTGCGATCTTTATGAAGTAAAGTGTGATGTTTGTGTTTACATCTTAAACACCGGAAAATCGATTTGCAATCTTTTAATTGATGCGACTGCTTAAGACAGTTAAAGCACCACCGTTTATCGCTCGCAATAGACACCCGCTCGTCAGCGGATTTCGAAAGAAAAGATTTGCATTGTGAAATCGTATGTAAATCGTTACAAAAAGAACATTTCACAATCGTTTTATTATTTTCATCGTCTTTTAAATTTTTATTTGGTTTATTCGAATAACCTACAACTAATGTATGATTCACGTTTGAACGATTATTATAATTTAAAGACGATTTAGTCGATTCTTTTGACGTATTTTTAATTTTAGTAGTGTCGCAGAAATGACTATCTCGAACTAGTGCTTCACACTTCGAATGTAAAAAGCCCTTTAATTGTGAATAATTAGGAATTTCGGAATTGCAACACTTTTCTTCAAAATCGCGGCGCAATTTTGTATCTAATTTTGATAGAACGTGATAGACGATGACAAAATCCCACTGCTCGACTGGAAGTTTTAACTTCCTTAAAATACTTAAATTTTCATCAATGCAATCCAGCGATCGACGAAACGCACTTGTGTTTTGAAGGTTGAAATTAACGTTTAAAGTGTCCCTCCAACAAGTAAATGCTAACTCCCGCTTATCCTGGTATCGCGCAACCAAAGCCGCGTACGCATCAGAGTAATAATCACTCGTCACAGGGAACGCACGAATAAGCGCGAGCGGATCACCGCTTAACGAAGATTTCAAATAGTGGAATTTTTCGACTTCGGTAAGAGATGAGCAGTCGTGTATAAGCGCATTGTACGTATCAAAAAATTCAGGCCATTTTTTTAAATCACCCGTAAAGGTAGGTAACTGAATTTTTGGTAGCCTAATATGTGATAATGATGTGTTATCAGATTGATTATGAGACAAGCTGGATGTATTTAAAACGTTGCTCGTTAAACTACGCCGTATTGACATAACTTCAAACTGAATGTCATCAAAACGAGTCCGAATATCATCATCATCATCCACAGCTTCCTCGCAACTATCCAAAAGTTCAAGGATTGAAAAATGCGCCTGCTCAAACTCAGCAGTAAATTTTTTTTATTTGATCGCAATACGAAAAAAACAAATCGCATTGATTGGCATCAGTTTTTGCTTGCAATCCGACCTCTAACGCTTTAGACATACGGTTCAAAGCAATAGTACGTTTTCTACGTAACGAAGGTAAATCTTGAATTGTATAACTATCTATTAACGCAGATTTTGATTTAGATTTACCCGTTGCACTGAGTTTACGGAGAGTACGCTTCGGATTAAATGCCATTTCGGTATTTCGATAAAAACAAAATCGCAAAAATGAAATATAATATTATTACGTATTTATGAATATAGAAGCTAGCCGGCGCGGCGCGAGCGGCGTCCGACCGCACGAAAGCGTTATATTAATAATATACCTATTTAGCTGCGATATGTACGAAAATGTACTACGTATAAAACGAATGTTTAATAAGAAATATTTGTGTGTGAACTTGATTAATTAATTAAATCTCGATAAGAAATAATTATATTTCGATTCTTATATTTGTATAAGACCGGGTTATTTATTATTACAGCCGATAATTATTATTATATGAAACACCGCGAAACAAACTAGTTTGTTTCATATAAGATCTGCAATAATGAACGTATGATAATTACTACAGCCAACAAATAGGTACACAAACACCGATAATAAAAATATAAAATATTTTGATTGTTTACGTACCTGATCTGTAGTAATCCGAATTCGATTTATGAAACACAAAACAGTCACAGCCGATAATTACACATAAACACCGATAATTAGAAAAATAAGATTGTTTATATGTGATCTGCAACTATTTTACTATTCCAAAGATATGAATTTGCTCGAAGTAAAAGCCGCTTATAGGTTTTGATAAACGAAAACAACATAAACTGTCAAAGTGTTGTCGAACTTCGCTTAATACGAATAGGATTATAGAACGAATGTAGCTATTAGTGTACAGACAAATAATAATCGATATAGTGCAAAGTAAAGATTGGAATTAACTAATCGAATGAATTTTCGAATGAACTAAATAATGTACTTAGTAGCAAAATGGTCGAATAGTTACAGCGTAAGTTATGAATGGAAAGACGTAATTATGTAACAAAATGGCCGTTTATTACTTTTACGTATTTAACAAAAAATGTAAAATTACTAACTCAGTATGATTCAATGTAGTAATATATTATGATTTTTAGATAAGTTTTAATTAGGATTAGTTAATTATATGCACTAAATAAGTAAATAATATTGAATTTAATGGGAAATAATACTATTTTACTTAACGAAAAATACCAGCAATATTTACGAATTTTAACAATCCCACTCCAAAGTGAGGTTATTAGGCACTCCCGGGTTTCGGCACCATAAAATGTGGCGAAAAGGCCCTGCCGTGGGGGGCCCAGTAACGACACACTGGGTCGGAACACCACGAAAATGAACTGTTCCGCCGATGAACGTTAGTTCCCTAATTGCTTTGGCCTGGACAACAACAATTACACTTACCGCAGTAACGTGGCGATCCAGACCGAGTGCCTGGAAGCCTCCGATGGAGGAAGATGGGTCTTCTTTCGATGCAGATGGCACGTGGCGGCAACGCCCTATGCTGATATCTCTGAACTTTTGATGAATCACTATTGTCACACACATAACAACTATGCCACAACGGTTTTAAAGCGAATATGATAATAGAAAACAAATAAGCGTCCCTTTTCTCGGATTTTCTTGCAGTTCACACACGCGATAGTAGACTTCGAGCGCGAATTGATGCGTAGCCGCTCCCAGCGACAACTCAACTCGGTCCGGGGCCAATGGTAACGCGTTACTGCCGTATGCTCACAGAGCGTTGTTATTGACAAGACCAAGCGCGCGAGATTTGAATTCACGAAGAGTGAACAATGCCTATAAACATTAAATGAATTCTTATATTTTTTACTGTACGTATAAACATTAATTGAATTCTTATATTTTTTACTGTGCGTATAAACATTAAATGAATTCTTATATATTTTTACTATGCCTATAAACATTAAATGAATTCTTATATTTTTTACTGTTCGTATAAACATTAAATGAATTATTATATTTTTTACTATGCCTATAAACATTAAATGAATTCTTATATTTTTACTGGGTGTGTGTGTTTAACGCACCCCATGTTTTAAAAATGATTTGAAGAACAAACAAGTTGTACAGAAAATGTTAGAATTATTAACATTAACTCTTAATATTATATTAATATTATTTAACTATTAACCGTTTAACCAAACCAACATTCATTTTGTTATTAGTGTAGAAATTTACCGCATTATCCGCGTCGATATTAAATTGTTGTTTCAACGGTAAATTGTTACTGGTTCAAATACAGCATTAAACTATTTAATATAATGTAACGCATAAAGTTAACCGCGTTTACATAGCGTTTTCACTAATAAAATAAAGTTATAAAGTTTAATTTGCAAATAATATATTAGTTTACGAGTGACTTCGTTTGTATCAATTTGTGCGTTAAAATAAATTCTATCCTATTTCCGTAAGCAAACATGATTTTTATCCTATGTTTGATTATTATTAGTCGGGTATATATATTTTAATTATACCAAATTTCTTTCTTAAATTTTTTACCGAAGTGTCGTAAAAGGCGACGAAAAATAGATCTCTGTTTTCGGGCACTAAAAAAATATTAATATTTACGTTGTATACACAAGACAATTTTTGCTGACAAATTTAAAGTCATGGTAGGTCATTTGGGGAATAGGAGATGAAAATACCTAGGCTCGAGCCCACCATACATTTATTTTTTTCAATTTTTTTTTTAATTCTTTTTATATCTTTAAAAAATTACTCGGCTCGTTTACCCAGGTCCCGTGACATAATCCACGTTTGTTAAGAAAATCTATGTAATGCTACGTTGTTATAAGCTGTGATAGCCCAGCGGTGTGACCTTGCGACTATTTTAAGAGGCTCACGAGTTCAAACCCCGACAGGTACTTATGAGTTTTTCTATTAAAACTTGTGTCTAATTAATAATTGACATTTATCACACGCTTTTCGGTGAAGGAAAACATCGTGAGGAAACTTGCATATCTGTAGAGAAATCTGGAGATATGTGTTACCTACTACACACTACTGCATTGGTACAGCGTGGTAGGTCTGAGCTCCAAATCTTCTCTCCAGAAACGGAGAGGACGCCTATGCCCAGCAGTGGGATTATAACAGGCCGTTACTTTACTTTTTAAGTGGTTATGTGTGACGGACACCTTAAGTGCGGCATTCTTGTGAACAAACGGATTCTGTGAAGAGCATTGCAGATTGTTTGGTACACAGATGTGGCGCGTCGCGTGGACTCTGGCACTCGGTGTGTACTAATTATCGCCTAATTAGTTTATACTAATTGCATACGGGCTTTTGCCGGGGTATTTTTGTGTGTTTTGCATGTTTATTACATTTGTTATATACTATGTTTGAATATTCAACGCTGCCGGAAAATGGTAGTGTTCAAATTTTGTTACATTAATTATTAAAAAATTTAAAGAAAATATCAACTTAAATATTTAAATGAGTTAATCTTGTATATGTGTAAGTATAATAAAAAATAAGTTATAGAAAAATCGATCTAGCTAGGTTTTATCGAAAAAAAAAAACGTTTTATCTCTGTTTTTGGGTATTATAAAATACTAAAATTTATAATGAATATAAAATACTATTTTTGCCATAAAATGTCAAGTCAGCATAGTTTATTTGGGGAACGGGCAGTCTCGAGAAATGTAATTACCTCGGATCGATCCCCAACTACCTAATTAAATTTTTCTTTTTTTTGAAGTTTCTTTTTTTTATTTTGTAAAAAATTACCAAGCAAGGCTAGGTCAACCAGGTATTTTTTCTATAAACCGCGATAAAATTCATAATCTCGAAAACGGCTTCAACGGTTTTCATGTAGGGGTTTTGGGGAGGAAAAATCGACCGAGATTAGAAGGCTTTTTATCTCTGTTTTCCTGCGTTGAAAAAATGCTGAAATGTAGAATAGAATCCAAATAATATTTTAGGTGTCAATATTAAAGTAGTCATAGCTCAATGGATCGAACCCCACCTGCTAAATTATTTTTTATTTTTTTTAAATTTCAAAACTTTTATTTCATTAAAAAAAATTACCAAGTAAGTCACAGGCTCCAGGTACTACTAATTATAATACTTTTTTATTTCTAATACTTTTCATCAGCGCCCTCGGTTTTCTGCCAGTTCTTCGACTGCCACGACGACCCAGCCTTCGACCCTGACGAGGGACCTCTTAGTGAGCTGCAGTTCACATGGCTGGGTGCTCTGCAGTACATACACGGTTGGACGACACAATGTACCAAAAATTGCATATAAATTAATAGAACAGAAGTTACGTTAAAATTATTTTGCTGTAATCCGCGTTTGTTAAGAGAAATACATGCAATGCTAAGGGCCTGTTTCACAAGTTACTGATAAACTGTCGGATAGTTAATCGACAAATAAACTAAGTAGCAGATAAATGTCTCTAAAAAGAGAATCTAAAAAGTGAAAAATTAAAAAATTAAAAAAATCGCGGCCATTTTGAAATAGGTATTTGCTATCCAGCAGATAAACAAAATAACAGTCACATGATCTACCTGTTAACTTATTAGTGCCGAATAAGCCTATCAGAAACCTGAGAAACGCAAAATTTTGAGATATGTGTCAGATATGTTCCGAATAAACTAACTGACAGTATATTGGTAACTTGTGAAACAGGCCCTAAGTGTAGTGTATTTGAATAAAATTAGAAGTCTTGATAATAAGTAGATTTATAATAGTAGACGTTCTGTCGTCTCATGGTTACATACAGCTCGCTATAGTAGTGGGCCGAGGTGAGAGAATTACACACTTATTCCTACGACGACGGGAAAGGACGGACGCGCCTGCGGTGTGTAAAGCAGAGAGCCGATACTATGCTGTCAGGGTATAGTATGAACAGTACACTAAGTGTGTGTGAAGCACGCAAAAAATCACATACTCCACACAAGCACTACACACACTCACTACCAAAACCTCTACGATCGCTTCGCTCCGAAACCGAAGTATCATCAGGAGGATAGGCTCCACGAAGAAAATCGTAATTGGTGTTGGCGGTGTTTTGTGACACATGTGCTGACTTGTCCTGCATGTATATGATATGTGAATGTTGCCTGCTTCATACACTTAGCATTACATATACTCTCTTAATAAACGCGAATTTTTTGCACTATAATTCTATTGTAACTTCTCTAATATGGAATTCCTTGCCTTTATTTTGTTCTTCATATGTCTCAGTACCAGACCAATATCAATGATTTCAACAATATATCCCATGTTTTTAAAATTATCTTACGTTGTATCCGACTGAGTAAAATAGACCATTATTTCTCGCCGAGTTGTAGTATAAGGCGACTAAGGTAAGTTGACCCACCATCTGGTATCCGGTTGAGTATAATAGACCCTTTTTCTCACTGAGGTGTCGTAAAATACGACTAAGATAAGTTTACGTCAGGCAGGCGGCCGGTAAAATATGTAGTCAAATCATGTGACAAGATGTTTATAACATGTTGTGCTGACCCCACTTAGAGTGGGATAAGGGCAGGAGGATGATGAATGGAAAGATTATTTGTAAAGTTGTAATAGTTCTGTGGGGAACTAGCGGACCAGACAAGTTAAATTACCAGGGATCAAGTCTCAGATATCACCAGCTCTTTTTTTCTTTTTTTATTACATTTTTTTATATTTTTGAACGCGCTAATCTCAGGAACTACTGGACCGATTTGAAAAACTCTTTCAGTGTAAGATATTTATCAAGGAAGGCTATAGGCTATATAACACCACGCTAAGATGAATAGGAGAGGAGCAGCAATGAAAAATAATACGAAAACGTCAAAATTTTAAGCTTTCCTTGCGTGCGCTGAGTAAACGGTAATAGTTATTCAAAAATGTTGTATAAGTGATGCCTAATATTTATAAAATAAATTTGCAGTAAAGAATGGTACTCCACACTATTTCCGAGTGCCGAGGGTAGTTTTGATAAGCCGTCAGTTCGCACTGAGTACTGCTTTCGACGCAGCCCATATACCTGATGGATACGCCCTGTGAGTAAGCTATAAGTCGATCCTAATAAATCCTTTTCTTCCTAAACTAATAGCGGACCGTTTCTGGTCGTAGATTTCATCGTTTTAATTCAACGATATATATAGAAGTGTGATACTTATAAAAAACTCACCTGCGGCCCTTATTTTTACCCTTATAATGCAACAGTATCATAATCTACTATTCTTATAGAGGTAACGTGGTCTTCGGTGACTACGAGCGTGATGAGGTAGAATGTAAAGTGAGCATCCAGGAGTTGGCCCAGGGGATCGAGTGTGAGCCAGCGGTGCTGCTGATGCCCATAGCTGATGTCCTACTCCATCCAGAGTACAAGCATTTCGGTGTGAAAAGCAGTATTGCACTATTAAAGCTCATTATGCAAGTAAAGTCAAGTAAGACTGACTTTTATCACTCGCAACTAGTTAATGGAATACTAATCGGTTACCTCAGGCTTAGCACCTGATAAGGTAAGGTAAAAGTACGAGATCCTTGCCAAGGATTCAGTGGATCAAAACTCGGGAAGGAAGCTATGGAAATTCCTATCAAAGCTATTTTGCGAAATGTATACCTACAGTTTAATATGTGCCGTGCGTGCAAACTAAAATATGATAGTTTGATGAACCCTAATTAATGTCCATAGATAATTTATTAGTTTCTATCACGTAAAGAATGATTTTGTCCAGTTGTTAAATCCCATACTGGAATTTATCATTGTTATTTCTCATTTTAGGATACATGGTCCCAGCATGCTTACCTTTTAAGAATTTCCTTATGAACAAATACGGTAAGCAGACAACTGAAAAGATATATCACGTGGATTTTTCAAGCGGTAAGTTACTGCTCTGCTACGCCATCTTTAAATTGATAAAAACACGAGATTTTGAAATACTTACTCATTCCGTACTAATTTACACACTCATTGCCTCTCTGACGCACTTACACACTCATTCCCTTATGGACGTATTAACAGGAACTCATACATTCACGTCTTTAGGCACACAGACATTCAGTCATGCACTCATTCATTCTCGCACTCACGTACATAATGTTCATACACCTAATCACTCACACAGTCACTTATACACTAAGGCACTTACTTACTCACACACGCTCTCGTTTATGCACTGACACATGCCTATTCACTCATCACTGACTCATTTAAAACTCACTCATTCACTCACTTGTTGCAAAATTAGTTTAAAAGCTCACTTGTTTAAAAGACGAGTCACGGAAGCCGCTTTCCATCAGTTGAGAAATAAGCCTATATAAGAATATAATCATTACTTTTAACATATGGATTCCCGTAAACTTACTAGTCTTATAAATTATTCCAGATGTGCCAAGAGATTTTATGGAAGAGGAAAAAGAAGTGACTCGCATTAGTTTACTGCCAAGAGAACTTTGCTATTTATATGATAATCCAGCGGTGAGTTTTATAAGTTACTAGTCGTACCCGGGACTTAGGTTGCTTTATTCACTACCCTCATAAATGGTAAGAGACGTTAATTTGCCTATTTTTCGAACTTAAACAAGATGCTAATTATAATAGTTATATTTAGAAAAGGCAACCGCCGAATTTTTTGCTGGGTCTTCTCGGTAAAAGCAATTTTCGAAATTCGAAAGCATTTGTTTACTTGAATAAAGAATTTCAATTAGAATTATAAGTTTTGATTTGATTTCAGAATGGATCACGATCCGGCAAGGAGCGCATGGTGTGCACCACGGGGTGTGGTTTCCACTCGGGATCGCCAAGTGTTGTGCACGAACACACTGGGCATTGGTCAATAGTATCCTTGGCTCAAGGTATGTTTAAATAAGACTGCTGAAATCCAATCAAATTTATCCTTCAAATAAGCTTTTGAAGCACTTTTGTATCGTCAAGGATTGAAATATTAAATACGGAGATACGCACGCCAAGAAGAATCAACAAGAATCTCTGCTGTTTTTAAACATGATCAATTTTCATTATTAAGCTCCAGTTTTATACGAAGTTGAAAGAATTTTCATTTAAGGAAATTTACTTTACAAGACATAGACATTATAGTCAATAGCTACCTAGTGCTATTCAATTTAATAAATGATTATCATTGCTTTTTTATTATGGACTTCTGCAAAGTAACGCCCAATTTGTATAAATTAGAATCTAGAATTGTACGAATTTAGACAGGTATAAAAGAAAGTGTTTTCCAGGTGGTTCACCCTGTCCAGATCCTCTACGCACCCGTCGGCCTCCATCACCGCCTCACCATATAACGCTGTACCCATACGTGGCCTGGATCACGGCTGCGATCACTGGCAGAGCTGTTGGCGCTTTTTCAAAAGACGATCCGTTTGGTAATTCTCCTTCTTCTTCAACTCATGGACGTCCACTGCTGGGTCATAAATGTCTTCAAGGGATTTCCACACCACACGAACTTGTGCCACTTGGACCCAGCGGCTCCCCGCGATCTTATTAACGATATTGTAATAATTTTTTTAAAAGATTAGCCGCCGAGTTTCTTGCTGGTTCTTCTCGGTAGGAGCAAACTTCCAAATCAGTGTTAGCTTCTTTAAAACATTTGACGATTCAAAAGAACTTGAAAAAAGAATATTTAGAACTAGCGGCCTACCCTGCTTCGCACGGGTATAAAATATATAGCCTATGTCACTCAGTGAAAAAAATGATTAAAATCGATCCAGTAGTTTTGATTTATTCATTACTGCCCGTGGCCCGCAAGCGTTAAATTTGGATAAAAACAATTCTCTCTCCCTATACCAAGAAGATTTCCTGCTATCTTTGGAATGTCTAAATTCATATACTACATATTTACATTTTACATTTTTCCCTATATATTTTATGTTTAAAATTAATTACAGAATGTCTTTATATACAACATTCATGGCTTTTTTATCATTAGACAATACAAACATGATTTCTTTAGAGGTTACTCTTAAAAGAGCGACATTTAGTTGCGCGTCCGATCGCTGCAAAATTCGAAGTGCTATAGGGCGAAGCACGGCCTCCTCGCGGGATTTTAAATCTGTGATATCTTCGAAAATGTTCATTTAAATTACATGCTGTAAACGGCCATATTGATCTATATTAAATCAACAATGTATTTAACGTACTTAATTGGATAAGAATTAATGCTATATTGTATAAAAATTGCTTCGAAAATAAGGCATTATTTTTCGTATAAAAGTAAATGACCAAAAATGCTATTGTGGGTTATCCATAAGAGATAGACATATACCATAGCGGACTTTTCTGTAGGCTTTTTCAATGTGTACAAATACTTAGTACATTTACATCATTTTGGTAAATCTCGTAGGGTTTAGCCTGCGTTTGCAATGTAAGCGAAAAAAAAAGTAATTATTTACGACATCACATAAGAAACCTCCAAAATTACAGTATTTCTCTACTCCATATTGAATATTATTATACATTCCTCTTGAATCACTCTATCTATTAAAAAAACCGTATCAAAATCTGTTGCGTAGTTTTAAAGATTTAAGCAGTCATAGGGATATAGGGACAAACAAAGAATGTGACTTTGTTTTATACTATGTAGTGATAATCCCTATAGCATGATTCAATATTCACGCGCGATGGCTTATTATTAGCGTATTTCATATATAACTTTGGTGTTTCTATACCGATTTCTATGATTCTTTTTTTATACAATGGTTAATACTATTTACTTTTTTATTTAGGGATGACTGAGAGTGATATAAACGTAGGAGTAGACAAATATAACCAGAAAGCTTCGAACTGCTAAGCTATCGGGAGTTACACGTGTTATTGTGAGTCAACCATAAAAGATAGACATATCCTGTCGTGGGATATTTTTTATATAATTTTAAGGAGAACATTTCCGTCATACATGATTTCTATGTAGCTTTAACCATCAAGGTTGCACACGCGACGAAAGCTTAAAAAATGGAGTAACTTCTCCCGTTTTCCCGACATTTCCCTTCACTGCTCTGCTCCTATTGGTTCTAGCGTGATGAAAAGTATACTATAACCAGCCCAGGAGTATGAAAAAAAATTGTACCGAGTTTCGTTAAAATCCGTCGAGTAGTTTTTGTTTCTATAACGGTTATACAGACAGACAGACAGACAGACAGACAGACAGACAGACAGACAGACAGACAGACAAAATTTTTACTGATTGCATTTTTGGCATCAGTATCGATCCCTAATCACCCCCTGATAGTTATTTTGGAAATATAATCCAGTTACAGAATTGACCTCTCTACAGATTTATTATAAGTATAGATTTTGAATTTGAATTGGTAGTGCGACTGGCTTTTACAGGTTTACCGTAAGTTATGGCGAAAGCAGAAGAATCACCGGGGTAGAAAGACTAAAACAGTGAATCTCGGAAGAAACTTGCAGCATCTTGGAAAATTTCATATAAAATCCTTATTTTGTAGGCTAATAACTAATTCTTATTGAATCTTATTAGTGATATGTAACAGCGCCATCTAGTTCAGTGGTCATAATAAAATATCTTAAACAACGACCTTTGTCGACAAGGTGTGAATAAAATCCAGGCGAGAAATTGCTGCGTAAAGAGTTTCGCCTCGAGCCCCATGTACTAATCGCCTTTAGGCATCGAGAAGAAGATCTTTCGACCTTTTTCTTGCTTGGACATTCGTGCCCTACCATTATTGGTTATTTATGTACAAATATCATTTGACTTATGGCCTACTTCGACATGCACTTTTTATTCAACCATAGATAAATACACTATAATATGAGCCTTCGATCAAAGGACAGCCACTGCTGGACATAGGTCTCTTCACGGGATCTTCACACCACACGATCTTATGTCATTTGGATCCAGCAGCTTCCAGCGGCCCATTGAAGGCCGGCAGTCACCCTCATAAGGGGGTGCTTAATATTCACAGAATAAACTAATTCCAGGTTACGTTATGCCCCGTGCATCTCTGTACGATGTGATTGGTCACAACTGGGTCGGGCATTGGTGGATGGGTGGCCTAAGGTGTTACGACCGAGGGGAGTCGGCCGAGGATATGTTCAGATTCTACCACGAGGTCTTCCAAGTGAAGCCAGTCACCTTGACATACTTGACTTACTACTTGGAGGTTTTGTATTAAGTTATATATTACAAACTGTATCCGCGACTAAATTCGCTTTAACTTACGTAATGAAATACCCTGTATTCATTTCATTTTTATCATACATGTTATCCCGGTATATAAGCCTCAATTGTGCTAAATATTATTTATATTGGTCCAGCCTATGAAAATTTACAGACCTTACCAATTCATCAATCAAGACATACCTTCGCAATTATATTGTAAGATTAAAAAACAACTCGCCTGACCGATGATTGATTAATGATTTCGATTTTGTATTGTAGTGTGTTGTGTCCTTATAGCCTAGTCAGTATTTGTTGTATAAAATGCTGTCAGCTTTCAGAAACATGTTTCAAAATGTTGGTATTGGCAAGCACGCTAATACGTTATGCTCGTAAAATTCTTGCTGACTATGATCTCTATACTTGTTACCACTTAATATTAAATTGAGTGTAATTTTACAGATTAATGCCGCTCACGACACTCTGATTATTTGCGTGAAAGTTGGAATGCCTTACCAGTTGGGGCAGCCTGTTGTATGGCAACTGGATACTCCAGAAGTCAAGGTATACATTTGAGTAAAAGAAGTCGATATATTTGCTAATCATATTAAATAGAGAAAGTAAATAAAACTCTAATGTCTATAGCTAATTTTTGTCAGTATATTAGTGAAAATTATATACTTTTAGCTACACATATTGTAAACTTGATACATCTTTGGACATGCGGCATATTTGGTGTATCCGGTGATTTTGGTAATCTTTAGTTAGCTTAGTTTGCATTTTCCGATGTGGAGTCGATACTCAAGCATCTCTGGAATCCAAAACCCATCGTTGTTAGTACAACGTGCCTCACTACTATATCAGCTTCGCAATACGCTCAGCTATATGGGTAATTTTGATTCTCTTATGGATCTCTCCTGATTCACGTAGACATACTCCAAACATAGCTTGTCGCTTGCCAGCTGTGCGACTCTAAGCTTTTTCATAAAGTCTGAAGTCAGCGACATAGTTTTATATCCACATTTTACTAACAAAACTGTTCAAATAATACTTTGGTGTGACGGTTATTAACTTATTACGCGATTGACCTTTATCATGAGATCAATCGCGTAATAAGTTTAAAGTCAATTTCTTTCATTTCAGGTCCGAATACCGATCCTCACCTTCCAAAACTTATACAGGTTTCATGTGGAGGGCTGGGCCTACAACTCCTCAGAATCTGGATCGTCGTCTCCATCTTCTTCCACCGCTGAAAGCGATTCCAAAGAGCAGCCTGGAACTAATGGAAAAGACGACACGCCTCCCACGCAGGGATAAATCTGGGACATTTCATGAATAAATAGTATAACGCAATCTGATATTTTATTTTTGGTTTGTGGAAGTATGACCGTGTTTGCATGTCGTTTACAACTTGGTGGTCTAAAAAGACTTGGACGTCACCTTCATATTCTGTATCTTCTTTACAACATCTTCCTTTCTCGTGCCCTTCTTCGACTATATAAATCATGACTCCACCTTAAACGTACCTTCTTAACAGAGGAAGCAAATCGTCTTTTAAAATGTACGCAAATACGACCCTTACTTAGGATATTATTGGTCTTATGCTAATTATTTCACTTTATTACGGAGTGACGTCTTCTTGAATCTCATCGGTTCAAGTCGTCCAAAGACTTATGTAGCTCTGGTACGGATTACGCGTATTATTGAAAGTACTACTAACTTAATAGGTACTTAGCTTTATTCATTCTTTTTTCTTTCGTCAGGATATCAGTGTATAAAATACGCTTGGCACTAAATACCAGTGTATTCATTAAGTCTTGATATTTGACACTTGGGTACTTGACTTTCCGTTGCCAATAAACCGCTGTATAAAATACTCTTAAGACTAAATACAAGTGTGTTGATTGAGATGTAGGAAGTTAACAACGACATACTAGGCCTTATGTTGCCAAGATAGTACACTAACTACGTATAAAGTTCAGTTATTACTTGCTAAAGGTTAAATATAGTATCAAGTGATTATACAATCACGAATTATCACGATTTCCACATGTTATGATTGTATCGTTTAAAACACTGGGCGTGTCTACTAAATCGTTTCGATAACTAGCCTATGGCGTGTGTGTACGGTCAGCAAATAATAAAATATAATGAATATATACATGATAACACACGGCCGTCCATCCCCAAAGTAACTATACCTGATACTATAATAAATACTTTTATATAGATACTTTAATAAATACTTAAATTCAAATTCAAAATATTCTTTATTCAAATAAACTTGTAAACAAGTGCTTTTGAATCGTCAACTCTACTGCTGGTTCGGAAAGCTGTTCCTACCGAGAAGAGCCAGCAAGAAACTCGGCGGTTGCTCTTTTAAAAATATAATTCTTAATACTATTTACATTATGTCGTTACTGTGTTGTACAGGCTCAAAGAGAGCTATATCCACACATTCTTATCTTCTAAATAATCCTCAAGAGTATAGTAGGCTTTCTGTATCAGCCTCTTTTTAACAGTGTTTTTAAACTGCTGTAATGGTAAAGCTGAAATAAATTGCGGAATTTTATTATAGAATCTTATACCAAAACCCACAAACGAATTACGTACTTTTGCAAGGCCCAAAGCAGAAGCCGCAAGCTTATGTCGGTTCCTGCTTTGTCTATTGTATACATCACCTATCGTTTTATAATTATTTAATTAAATACATAACTACACCCAAGATTCGAAAAAGAAAAGAATTAAAAAAAAATAATATTAAATTTAAATAAAATAAAGGCCAATAATAGATGACCAGTCCCAAAATAGGACTGGCGAAAACTTTATTAGTTGAAACTACTCTAAACATTAAAAATAACGTCTTTTTAATGTGACTATATAAAGACTTAGGGCCTGTTTCACAAGTTACTGATAAAGTGTCGGATAGTTAACCGAATAAACTAAGTAGCAGATAAATGTCTCTAAAAAGTGAAAATTTAAAAAACAATCGCGCCCAATTTGAAATAGGTGTTTGCTATCCAGCAGATAAACAAAAAACCAGCCACATGATCTACCTGTTAACTTATTAGGGACTTTAAGTGCTGAATAAGCCTGTCAGAAACCTGAGAAACGCAAAATTACAATACATGTGTAAGATATGTTCCGAATACGCTAACTGAAAGTTAATGTATAGAACCGGCTATACTCACGTCTTATTCTATCGGGTTAGCCCGACTAGTATCGAACCCATCCGGGGCACTTATTCATGAGCTCTTTACACGACGTCATCGCGGCGGCAGTTCCCGCCGAAACAGAATTCTCTAGAGATATGCAGGTTTCCTCACGATGTTTTCCTTCACCGAAAAGCGTGTGATAAATTGCAATTATCAATTAGACACATAAGTTTTACTAGAAAACTCATTGATGCCTGCCCGGGGTTTGAACCCTAGACCTCCTCGAAAGAGGCGCACGGTGTTACCGCTGGGCTACCACAGCTTTTACCATATGAATACTACTCACGATAGTTTAAATTTAAAAATAACTGACAGTTTATTGGTAACTTGTGAAACAGGTCCTTAGTTTAGAAATTATGTTTGTATGCTGACGGTACCATTAGTTTATCGTTGATTATAACCTGTGAGGTTAGATATAAAGTGCAATATCTGCAACATCATATTGAGATGTAAGTTGTTTTGATAGGCGGAATGATTCAAAATTATTTATTAAGTATGGTCGGCACACTATGTACTAGTATGTAGAAAAGTGAATACAGATATTTTCTTCACTGGAACTGCTTTCATAAATATATTTTATTTATCGTTTAACGTTGTTATTTACCGTTTACATTAACTTAAATGTTAAAAATTCCTCGTACAATTATCTTCTTATCTTTATATTTAAATGAGTTAATCTTGTATATATATATATATATATATTTTTTTTTTTTCTGAATCTCGAAAACGGCTCCAACGATTTTCCTGAAATTCAGCATGTAGGAAGTTTTCGGGAAGAAAAATTGATCTAGCTTAGATCTAGTTTTATGTAAAAAAAATATTGTTTTATACCTGTTTTTGGGCATTAAAAACACTAACATTTATATTGAATTGAATTTTCGCCATTAGCTGTCAAGTCGACGTAGCTTATTCGGTTAACGGGCAGCCTCGAGAAATGTGAATGCCAAGGATCGATCCCAACGAAATAATTGTTTTTTCTTTTTTTTTGTTTTTTTTTTTTTGCAATTAAAAAAAATTACCGAGCGAAGCTCGGTCACCCAGATATTATATCTTAAACGCATTAATGACCAATCCAACTTGGTAGAATGAACCACGTAGAATATATATATCCTCCTGCCCTTATCCCAGTCTAAGTGGGGTCGGCACAACATGTTATAACATGTTGTAACATGATTTGGCTGCGTTTTTACAACAGGCCATCTGCCTGACGTCAACTTACCTTAGTCATATTTTACGACACCTCGGTAAGAAGGAGGGTGGTCTATTCTACTAAACCGGATACCACACGGTGAGTCAACTTACCTTAGTCGCCTTTTACGACACCTCGGTAAGAAAGGAGGGTGGTCTATTCTACTCAGTCAGATACCACACGGCGGGTCGTCTTACCTTAGTTGCCCTTTACGACACCTCGGTAAGAAATGAGTGTGGTCTATTCTACTCAGTCAGATACCACACGGCGGGTCGTCTTACCTTAGTTGCCTTTTACGACACCTCGGTAAGAAATGAGGGTGGTACTATTCTACTTAGCCGGATACCACACGGCTAATAAACGATGTAGAATGTAGAATAAAAATTAACTTTTTTTCTTAGGGGCAATAAAAAATATATAACATGATTGTGGGTACTTTTATATTTAAGTAGCCGTGAACATTGAAAATCAATCCATTGTATGGAATAGAGTTAAAGAAAAGCTGCCTTTTATTTGCCAATTTCACGTTTCGCAGTGCACTTAGGCGAAACATGGAGGTTTAGGCGACTTACTTATGTTATACAACCATAGTTCCCATGGTGTTGTGTAGGGTGAATGAGTAATAGGTTTTCAAGGCCAGTATGAATTCTTGACTGATATCACGTTATCATCAAGGATAATAAAAATAATTATAAATAATATACAGTAAAAAATAAAAAAATAAAGAATTTTGTTGTTACGATGTACCTGACTTAGTTTATATTTATAGTTTTTTTATATTTTTTGAAACATTTGAAAAAGATTGAATTTATTAAGTCAAAATGATTTCTTGTAAAACTCATTGTTTACTTGGTGTTACACGAATCCATTTATGTATAGTATAGACAAAAAAAAAAAAATAAAATATATTTTTAACATTACGTACTTGATTGTACTTATAAAGGAAATGCAAGTATCCAAAGATAGTAATTCAGTTATCGGGAATTGCATCGTACACCTCAAAATGTATTAATCATTTAAATTACTTCACGCCGTTTTGATTCTTATTACTCTTACATTAAATATAGAAATCGTTTGTGATGGCATAAAAATGGAAACATTGTTAGTACAATGCGCGGAAGTCCTGGAGGATTTTGTAATATAAAAATATTCAGGCGTATTTCGCCTTTAACAAAACGTTAAAAGAGATCGTTTTCCCTTGTGATATTTTTTGTTTCACTGTAGTCATAGTTAAGAGTTTGAGTAATGGAGAATTTCTCGCTCTGAAAGCAGTAAATATGATATTTTATTTAAGTGCAGATTTAAAGTGACGTTTTTGCACTTCACGATGGAATGCTTTGTATTTGCGTATAAATGGCGTTGGTAAGTGAAACAAAATGGACTGTATATTTAAGTTACAACTTTGGATTGAATTTAAATAATTTATAGAATTAGGCGTAAAAAGGCAAAATAATAAAATTATTTTGCTATAATCCGCGACGAAGTAAAATAGAAAATACATATAATGCTAAAAGTAGTGTGGACAATCCCTTTTCATACCTGATACATGCAGGATTTGTAAAAACACATGCACAAACCTTCACCACCGCCACCACAATACACAAGCACTACATACGTTCACTATCACAATCTCAACAATTGTTTCGCCCCGTCACCGAAGCATCGTCAGGAGATAGACTCCACGACAAAATAGCAAAGCTTTACGAGATTTTTTTGAGATTGGGACGGTCAATGTGTGCAGTGCTTGTGTATTGTTGTGTTATCGGTAGCGGGTAGTGCATAAGTTTTTACAAAATCTGCATGTATCAGGTATGAGAACGAATAGTACACTCTACATTTAGCATTACATATATTTTCTTTTATCGCGGATTATAGCAAAATAATATTTTCATGAGTTTTGTATTATGGACCTCCGCAAAGTAACCTTATTCTATAAATGACTAGCGGCCTGCCCCTGCTTCGCACGGCCAATAAATAGCCCATGTCACTCAGTGAAAAAAAATTATTAAAATCGATCCAGTAGTTTTGATTTATTCATTACAGCCCGTGGCCCGCAAGAGTTAAATTTGGACAAAAACAATTTCCCTCTCCCTATTCCAAGAAGATTTCCTGCTATCTTTGCATATCTAAATTCATATAGTATATATTTGCGTATTTATTTTAACATTTTTCCCTATGTATTTTATTTTTACAATTAATTACAGAATGTCTTTAAACAAACTCTTGAAAGAGCGACATCGCTGCTAAAGCCGAAGTGTTATAGGGCGAACGCGGCGTCCTCACGGCATTTTAAATCTGTAATATCTCCGAAAATGTTCACTTAAATTACATGCTGTAAACGGCTATATTGATCTATATTAAATCAACTATTTATTTAAGGTACTTAATTGGATAAGGATTAATGCTGTATTGTATAAAAATTTCTTCAAAAATAAGGCATTATTTTTCGTAAAAAGTAAATGACAAAAAATGCTATAGTGGGTTATCCATAAGAGATAGACATATACCATCGCGGACTTTTCTGTAGACCTTTTCAAGGTGTACAAATACTTAGTACATTATTTTGATAAATCTCGTAGGGTTTAGCCAGCGTTTGCAATGTAAACGGAAAAAAATGTAATTATTTACAGAAACCTCAAAAATTACAGTATTTCTTTACTCCGCATCGAATGTTATTATACGTACAAACCTTCCTCTGGAATCATTCTATCTATTAAAAAAAACCGCATCAAAATCTGTTGCGTAGTTTTAAAGTTTTATGCGTACATACGGAAATATGGACTTTGTTTTATAATATGTAGTGATGATATACAAAAGACAGAATAAAGAAATGACACACAATTTTTTTACTTTTTTTAAATACATTTTCGTTTATCTGTGAACGACATTGTCGGATCTGTAATCTGTTATTTTTTACACAAACTGTCAACATTTTTGTAATTTCCTCTAAAATATACTCTTGAGCTTTGGATCTAAAATACACATAAATCAAACTAAGAGATGCCGCGCCGTTTTACTTTTCTAAATAAACATTTTTGGAATTTGTCCCCGAAATATATTCTGTAATCTTATCACATATTCTCTAGGGATCCTTGAGTCGAAGGAAAAAACGGAATAATAATAATAATTCTTTATTGTTAAACTCATAAATTTTACAGAATGTAACTTAAACTATGAATTCCACACTAAGCATGCTTGTATCGTGGAATTCGTTCTATTATGTTACCACTTAATAATTTTTTGTCGGAAAGCGCAGTGTCGGAAGACCCCCTGCTAGATGGACAGACGACCTCAAAAGGGTCGCGGGGAGCCGCTGGATACAAGCGGCACAAAATCGTGTGTTCTGGAGATCCCATGAAGAGACCTATGTCCAGCAGTGGACGTCCATCGGTTGAAGAAGAAGAAGAAGAGAAGAGAAGTGATTTATGATTTGATTCTAGTAGTAATCAATAGTCATCATTCTCATCATTTTCCTGCCCTTATCCCACTTTAAGTTGGGTTACAGTAGATTCTTCCTGAAAAACAAAAGCAAATTTTTGTAGCGCCTATCTATATTTTCCTCTTTTTTCTAAAACATTCTGAATTCGTAAGGGGGCAAAGAAAATATTATATATGTATATACTTATATATCTATTCGTATTCCTATTTTAATTTACATACATTTTTATGTTTTCTTTCTATTCATATTAATATTTTTATTTAAACATTTATATATTTTTTTTACCGAGGTGTCATAAAAGATGACTAAGTTAAGTCGATCCGTCGTATGGTATCCAGCTGAGTAGATTAGACCACTCTCATTTCTTACCGAGGTGTCGTAAAAGGCGACTAAGGTAGGTTGACCCACCGTGTGGTATCCTGCTGAGTAGAATAGACCGACGTTATATTTTACTGAGGTGTTGTAAAAGGCGACTAATTTTAATTGACCCACCGTGTGGTATCGGGCCGAGTAGAAGAAACCACTCTAATTTCTTACCGAAGTGTAAAAGGCGACTAATAAAGCTGATGTCAAGCTAGCGGCTGGTAGTAAAATACCTAGCCAAATCATGTTACAACGTGTTGTTGTTCCGACCTCACTTAGAGTGTAATAAGGGCAGGAGAATAATGATGATGATATTTAATCAAAAGATAATAATTGATCAATGTTCAAATTATTTATAATAAAAATATTTTTATATGAATCCTGTATCAGATATGAAAACGGATTGTCCCCTCTACATTTAGCGTTACATATATTTTCTATTTTACTTCTTCGCGGATTATAGCAAAATAATTTTATTATTACTTTTGATTATGCTTTTTTTTTTCCTATTTTGAGTGGCTCTCTGATGGTGTTTTTTTTTGTTGAGCCACTGGTGAGAAACGCCGAACGTTGTGGCCAAACTCGCTACAGGTCAGGGGTGACGGCTTCCGCTATTGGATACGTCCACCGCCGCCCCGCCTGTGCTGTGGGATAGGAGTATCATTTAATCACAGCTAAGCAAGGAAGGGAAAGGGGAAAGGGAAAATTATGTTTAAAATTTTGGTTTAAATTTTGGTTATGCTTAGGTAATACGGAACCTTATAAGTATGGTTCAGATTACGCACTTAGCCCATATTGTTATTTAATAACAACTCCTTGGCTCGGTTATTTTTAACAGTAACAGATATTATCTTACACGTAAAAAAACTGTCGGACGCCTTTGTTATCTTTTGAGACAAAGAAATGTTTGAGACTGGCACTCAGACGCAAAAACAGGATTGTGTTACTTTTGATATTTGAGCAGGGAATTAGCGGCACAACTTGAAACAACAGAATGTTCCTTTTAGGTATTTATTGTCGGACCACTTCTCATTAAGGTGTATACAAACGTATTAAAATTCCCTATTTTAATTAGTTATAAGTAGTGCAATGCGTAAGTTCCCTTTTTTAAATTACTTCATGCTATTATCTCTAGTCTTGTATAGTGTAATTGTTTATCTAATGTATTTTTTTTTAAATTGACTGTATGCTGTTAGCCCTAACGGCTTTAACAGCGCCACCGGGTGGGACGGGCTAGCGCAGAAGCATCGTCGAGGTTGCGAAATGCGGAGAGTAGAGCGCAGTAGTGCGCGCGGAGAGTAGAGCTCTACTAGCGTCGGGGAACGTCGTCCTAAGGGTGCCTCCTGTGAGGCCGGACCACAGCTTAGAGCGACGTGTAGTAGAGGGCTGATGGTATGACTTTGATTAGTCAATACGACGAAGGAAGAGTGGCAAGAAGCCACGACCAACCGACGTCAGAAATCTGGGATCTCGTCTTCGTTATATTTTCATAGGATTCAGAAAAATGTACTAGCGTCGTGTAATGTTATCCTAAGACTATTTTGTTATCCTAAGAATGTCTTACTATCCAAAGAATGTTTTGTTATCCTAATAATGTTTTGATCCTAATGTTTCCATCCTAAGAATATTTTGTTATCCTAAGAATGTCTTATCATCTTAAGAATGTTTTGTTATCCTAAGAATGTCATATCATCCTAGGGATGTTTTGTTATCCTAAGGATGTTTTGTTATCCTAAAAATGTTTTGTTATCGTAAGAATGTCATATCCTAAGGATGTTTTGTTATCCTAAGAATGTCATATCATCCTAAGAATTTTTTGTTATCCTAAGAATGTCATATCATCCTAAGGATGTTTTGTTATCCTAAGGATGTTTTGTTATCGTAAGAATGTCATATCCTAAGGATGTTTTGTTATCCTAAGAATGGCATATCATCCTAAGAATTTTTTGTTATCCTAAGAATCTCATATCATCCTAAGGATGTTTTGTTATCCTAAGAATGTTATTGATATGACATTAGGATGATTCCTAAGAATGTCTTGTTATCCTAAGAATGTTTTGTTATCCTAAGAATGTCTTATCATCCAAAGAATGTCTCTTACGGGAGCGGACCATGGCTTAAAGTAATGTGTAGTGGAGGACTGGTGGAATATCCTACGCCCAGCAATAGGATAGTAACAGCACGTTACTTTACTTATTTTTAAATATGCTGCAAATATTTGGAAACAAACTGATTTAACATAAATCCTCGTAATCAAGCGTGCACCTGAAAATGTATAAATCAAACAAACTCGCTGTTTATTTTGATCTCAATCAACTGAAAGCGTTTCGTATTTCGACCGATACATTTTTCAGACGTCCGGTCCGTTTGCCCCAAAAATTCGTGAGTAACGATTCTTTATACTTAAGAAAACAAATATGCCTGCTAATTGACAGGGGGTCGTTACCCCGGACTAAGTCATTGATTCTGTTAATTCTGTTAATGCTCGTATATTATCTGTAGTGTATCCGGGTTGAGATGTGTGTAACTTATCTTGTATATTAATATACAAGACATACATGTAATACATAGATGAGCATACTCTCACTAATACTAATGTACAAAGGAATATACACAGTCTCAGAATGTACCACGTTACTAATACGAGAGCCCTTAATGAGAGTGGACGTGAAGTAGGGTTGCCACCCGTACTATATTATATAGTATCGTACTATATTTTAGTCAATTGTATTATATATTATAGAAAAACAATATAGGACGAAAAATACTATATTTTTATCGCTAATTCAATTGTCGCGTTTTTTTGAACCAACTGTGAATGGAACGCACCCGTAGCACTGTATAGGGAATGTTTGAACGAAACTCATTCATGTATTTACGGGGCTTAGTTAGTTAGTAACTCTAACTCCTTTGTCATTGTCCAGCGTAAAGTAATAATAAATAATCATTAAAAAATAAATAATGATTGAAAATAGATGTGTACTATTTTTTTTCCTGAATTTCCTAAAAGTACTATATTTATTTGACTTAAAAAGAAAAATACTATTTTTCTTTAAAAAAAAAGGTGGCAACCCTAACGTGAAGTGACATGTTGTTACTTGTTCGTGCGTGTTTGAGCCTGCACTTTATTCATACAACATTGATTTAAATACACTACACAATCAAAACCAAAATTAACCCTTTTTAGCAAATTGTGTACGGAGTAGTGCGAAATTTAGCATAATTAAAGCATCCATAATTGAAAAAAAAAACGTTTATTATTAAAATAAGCCTTCCGCCCTTATGACACTCTAAGTGGGGTCTTTTGATTTTGCTACATATATTACGACCGGCCGCCGGCCTCTCGTCAACTTACCTTAGTCGCCTTTTACGACACCTCTGTTATAAAGAGGGTGATCTATTCTACTCAACAGGATACCACACGACGGGTCAACTTACCTAATTCGCCTTTTACGACATCTCGATAAGAAATTAGGGTGGTCTTTTCTACTCAGCCGGATACCACACACACAGGTTAGCATGGCGTAAAGGAATAAAAATAATCTGATTTAATAATCACAAAAAAGTATAGTAAGTATCCAAATAGCTGGAATAATAAACTACTTCTAACGTCAAAGCAAATATTTTAAAACCGTATCAACAATAAAACTAAACTATCGTCAAATACCAAGGGCTCAAAAGGGCACGCGACCGCCGGGTGCGGCCCATTGTATAGGGATTTATTGATGGGGAATCCTTAGAAAGGGTGGCCATGAATCTATTTTTAAATCTATTAAATTTTTTTATTAGAAATTAAGTGTTACCGCACGATTAATAGGAGACTAAAGAATGCGTCACGTCTAGTGATGTATATTAAATCAATCAATATTTATATCAAGTGCTTTAGTTATGACCTATTCTATCTTTAAATAAAATACTCTTTTGAATTTCGAAACAACGATCATTGGGTACTTTGTGGCCGCTTTCTATTAAATGTTTAGCGAAATGTGAATTTTGTGTTTCTTGTTCTTGAAAGCGGCCATATGTTCTTTAAAACGGGCTCCAAAATTACTCTGTCCGACCCACATATATAGGATTGCATGTAGGATATTTTATTTTATAAACATCACACTTTTCCGGGCTCTATAATTTATCTTTAGTATTGCATAAATAAGCTGTGATAGCCCAGTGTTGCGACCGTGTGAGTCTCTAGAGACGATCATGGGTTCAAACCCGGGCAGACACCAATGAGTTTTTCTATTAAAACTTATATGCTTAATTGATAATTACAATTTATCACACGCTTTTCGATGAAGGAAAACATCGTGAGGAAACCTGCATATCTCTAGAGAATCCTAGGGATATGTTAAACCTACCAATCTGCATTGGATCAGCGTGGTAGGTCCTAGCTCCAATCCTTCTCTCCAAAAACAAAGAGAGCAGGCCTATATCCAGTGAAATAGTAACAGGCCGTTACTAACTTTTTATTGCGTAAAATGTTTTAAGATAATTATTACTACACATTTAAAACTTATTTTATATTGGACTTTGATTTGAATATAGCAGCAATTTGTTGCAAATGTTCCAAAATAGGTCAGACTGGCTTTTTACTTTTATCTTTTGGAACGAATGACCTTGTGTATTCTTCTTCTTCTTAGCGATGTCCTGAAGACCCGGGGTCCGCTTTCCGACTCATTTTCCTCCACTTTGTCCGGTCTTGAACGTCTGATTTTCGTAAATTATTGGCTCTCGTGTCGGCATTAATAATCTCAAGTCAGCGCTTTTTAGGACGGCCGCGAGATCTAGCTCCAGGGACCACCACATCGAGACATCGGTTTCCGACGTAACTTTGAGGCTTGCGTGCTACATGGCCATACCAACGGAGGCGGGCTTCTTGCAGCTTGTCACTGATGTCACGGACACTGACTCTACTGCGGATACAATCATTACGGAGACGTTCACTTTTTGTGACATTACACATCCACCGTAGCATTTTCATCTCCGTGACTCGGAGTTCCTGCACATGCCGTGCTAAGGCTGGCCATGTTTCACTCCTTAAGTAATGCTTCCAAGATCGGAACTACAACTTGCGAGATACTCTGTCTTGGAAACGTTAAGCTTGAGTCCGCCATTCTCCAAAGTCCGTTTCCAGGCGTTCACCTTAGATTCTAATTGTCGCTTGTTCCTACTAATGAGTGCAATATCGTCTGCGTACAAAAGGAGCCAAGGCGGTGGTTCCTGAATTACCTTGTGTATTATTGTCTCATAATTCTATTGCGCAAGTCAATGAGTTGCTAAGCATATTTTCACACATAATGTTAAAACCTTTTTAAACTTTGTAATTTGTTATTTAGATAATTATTACAATTAATTTCTATTGTAAATGTTTCTTTTATGTTTTTTATATACTTACCTATATCATGTATCCGTTTTGGCTAGATTTGTAAGTGTGCGAGTGAAATTTGATGATAAATAAATAAATTCTAATAAACTACTGAATGTTGTATTTTAACACTATGCAGTCCCGACACATTGAAGTTGTCACCCTACTTAATGTTAGGGTAGGTCGACAATGGTGTTATTTTAGCGAAAGCGGTTAGTTGAAGGGAGCCCTAATTGTTATTTTGTTATACCCGTACTTTAACAGTTGAGTGCATGTGCCTTTTTATTTAAACTACTATATTATAAATAACTAGCTTTCACCCGCAACTTTGTTTGTAGGGACTGTTGTGCGATAGATTGATAATAAATGGCGTTTTTTCAATGTCATCCTATTCCTGTAGAATTAATTTATATATGTTACCCCGATGTATAAGGAATAATTGTGCCAAATTTCATCCATATTCGTTCAGCGGATTCGCCGTGAAAGAGTAACCAATATACATCCATACTCACAAACTTTCACATGTATAATTAAATATAGGATAACTCATTTTAAAAATCTATACAGATATAAATTTGAAAGTCTGACTGTTACGTTTTCACACACGCCCGACAAGTTTTAATGAAATTTAGTGAAATGATGAAATTTGAAAATTGTCCTTGAAATTGTTGTAGTAAATGTGTGTATTGTTTGTGTATTGCGTTGTTGGTGGTGTTGTTTTGTGATACGTGCGGTAACTAATCTTGTCCGTATAAGGTATGAGAACGGCTTTTACTTCCTACAATTAGCAAAACATAGATTTTCTTAACAAACGCGGATTATTACAAAGTAATAACTTTTGTACTACAGATTTCCGCAAATTAACGCCTACTTCTATAAATTATGCTATTTACACTTTCCAGAGAATATCATCATCTTCCTGCCCTTATCCCAGTCTAAGTGGGGTCGGCACAATATGTAATAAACATGCTGTCACATGATTTGGCTGTGTTTTTACGGTCGCCAAATCATGTGACCATCGGCCGCCTGCCTGACGTCAACTTACCTTAGTCGTATTTTACGACACCTCGGTAAGAAAGAGGGTGGTCTATTCTACTAAATCGGATAACACACGGTGGGTCAACTTACCTTAGTCGCCTTTAACGACACCTCGGCAAGAAATGAGGTTGGTCTATTCTACTCAGCCGGATACCATACGGCAGGTCGACTTGCCTTAGTCGCCTTTTACGACACCTCGGTAAGAAATGAGGTTGGTCTATTCTACTCAGCCGGATACCATACGGCAGGTCGACTTACCTTAGTCGCCTTTACGACACCTCGGTAAGAAAAGAGGTTGGTCTATTCTACTCAGCGGGATACCATACGGCAGGTCGACTTGCCTTAGTCGCCTTTTACGACACCTCGTTAAGAAATGAGGGTGGTACTATTCTATTCAGCCGGATACCACACGGCAGGTCGACTTACCTTAGTCGCCTTTACGACACCTCGGTAAGAAATGAGGGTGGTACTATTCAGCCGGATACCACACGGCGTTTACTTCCTACTTTTGTACTATAGAATTCCGCAAATGAACGCGTACTTCTATAAATTACGCTATTTACACTTTCCAAAGAATATTTCGCTTTAATACATAACATGCATAGATAACTCTGCAAAAAATTAATAACAACAACACTCTGATTACATCAGTTGTCTTGACCCATATTGCCGGCCTCCGGCGAGGCGGCGGGTGCAAACGCGAAATGCTCCCATATACTGTCAATGTCAAATTGATATATCACTTGAAAATTGGCCGAGAGGTCAGCAGGAAGTATGAAATGTTATCCATCATTTAAGGGAGTTTTGTGTGAAACGCTGTGGGAATATTAATACAGGTAGTATATAAGATGTACCCGTGATACTGTTCGTGACTTAAACGTCTAAATACCCTCAATGATGTTTTATGTGTTTCTTCCCTGTACCCAAAGGGATAGCTGTGATGGCCTAGCGGTGCGACCGTGTGAATCTCTAGAGACGATCATGGATTCAAACCCGGGCAGACACCAATGAGTTTTTCTATTAAAACTTATGTGTCTAATTGATAATTGCAATTTATCACACGCTTTTCGGTGAAGGAAAACATCGTGAGGAAACCTGCATATCTCTAGAGAATCCTAGGGATATGTGTAACCTACCAATCCGCATTGGAGCGTGGTAGGTCTTAGCTCCAACCCTTCTCTCCAAAAATGGAGAGAGGAGGCCTATGCCCAGCAGTGGGATAGTAACAGGCCGTTACTTACTTACTTACTACCCAAAGGGAAAAGGGATTTTTTTCATTCTAAATGTTAGCCCGGTATATGAGCGTCAATCGTGCTAAATTTCGTCGACATTACTCTAGCATTATAATAGTGAATTCATATTAAACAAACAGACAGACGCACATACAGACATCATCCTCCTGCCCTTATCCAACTAAGCGGGGTCGGCACAACATGTTATAAACATGCTGTAGCATGATTTGGCTGCGTTTTTACGACCGGTCTCCTGCCTGACGTCAACTTACCTTAGTCGTATTTTACGACACCTCGGTAAGTAGGCTGTAGTCTATTCTACTAAACCGGATACCACACGGTGGGTCAACTTACCTTAGTCGTCTTTTACGACACCACGGTAAGAAATAAGGGTGATCTATTCTACCCAGCCGGATACCACACGGCGGGTCGTCTTACCTTAAAAAAAAACACCACAATACAGAAGCACCTAAACACGTTCACTATCACAAACTCAACAGTCGTTTCGCCCCGCAACCGAAGCATCATCAGGAGATAGACTCCACGACAAAATCGCAACGCGATTTTTTGCCAAGGTGTCAGAACTTTGAAATATTAGTTTCACTATTTTTGAAAAGCGCCTATTTTGATTTGCTTGTTTACTTTTGCAGACCGTGACCTCACATGACGTTCGTCGGGTCGTATTGGGCGGACAATCTCCGATCAAAATGAAAGCAGAAGGAGTGCATGGAACGAAAGAAACAGCATTTTTGTTTTTTTTTTCGAATTGACTGAACGCTGTTAGAACGGCTTTTACAGTGTGTAGAAGCATAGTCGAGGTTGCGAAATACGGAGAGTAGAGCGCAAAAGCTCTACAAGCGTCGGGGAACGTCGTCTTAAGGGTGCCTCCTGTGAGGCCGGACCACGGCTTAGGGCGACGTGTAGTGGAGGGCTAATGGCTAATGACTTTGATTAGTCATTACGACGTCGGAAGGGTGGCAAGAAGCCACGACCAACCAACGTCAGAAATCTGGGACTTCGTCTTCGCCGGCGAAGACGCTGTGTGTGTATTATGTGTTTCTGTGTTTTCGATCGTTATTTGATCATCAGGGTTATATAGGACGCTTTTTGGACGCCTATATTATCGGTGGTAAACGAACTTTTTTGATTCATTCTTTAAAGGTCTGAAACGACGCATTTGGGCAAATAAAAAATTGGAAAATGATTATAGTAAAGGTTTAAAAAAATTAAAGGTTACTTTCTTTCGGCTTATTCGGCGTACTTTATGTACATACCCGCCGTGTGGTATCCGACTGAGTAGAATAGACCACCCTCTTTTTTAACATTAAATTAGAATAGAATAGAACATTCTTTATTGCATCACATGACGTTTCAATATATATAATGAAACCAATATAATCTGTGTTACATTATCATCATCCTCATGCCCTTATCCCACTCCAAGTGGGGTCGGCACAACATGCTATAAACATGTTGTTACATGATTTAGCTGCGTTTTTACGACCGGCCGCCTTCCTGACGTCAACTTACCTTAGTCGTATTTTAAGACGCCTAGGTAAGAAAGAGAGTGGTCTATTCTACTAAACCGGATACCACACGGTGGGTCAACTTACCTTAGTCGCCTTATACGACACCTCGGTAAGAAATGAGGTTGGTCTATTCTACTCAGCCGGATACCACACGGCGGGTGGTCTTACCTTAGTCGCCTTTTACGAGACCTCGGTAAGAAATGAGGGTGGTACTATTCTATTCAGCCGGATACCACACGGCGCAAATCTGTGTTACAATAAGGCGGAATTTAAAGACGCTTAGCTCAACTTTAAAGGGATACACTTCATCTGTTTTTTCGTTAATCCGAGATAATAACGAACGATCGCTCTCATTTCGAACGGATGCTCGGCGAAAGTGGGCCGCTTACATTGGTGACACTCCAGCACCCCTGTCCTAACACACCATTCGAGTTTAGACCCAATATATACATAACAAGGTTCGAATTACTTTGTGATGTATTCAATTTTGGCACTATTTCCGGGTCGCTCGCTAACCTGAAATCAGATTGTCGAACGGTCCGCAATTATATAACGTTTTGCATATCCCGCCGGTCTGACCGATTTCTTTGCCGGGATGTATTAAAATTGACTGCTTGTTTCGATTTGAGTTTTACATCCATTTACGTATAAGTAATAATCATCATCCAGCCCTTATCCCATTCTAAGTGGGGTCGGCACATGTTAAAAACATGGCTACGGATTTTCCGACTGGCCGCCTGCCTGACGTCAACTTACTTTAGTCGTATTTTACGACACCGCGGTAAGAAAGACGGCGGTACCTAATTCCCTAGAAACACGTGGGTTTGGGTATAAGATTCTATAATAAAATTCCGCAATCAATTTTAGCTTTGCCATTACAGCAGTTTAAAAACACTATTAAAGAGAGGTTGATACAGAAAACCTACTATACTGTTGAGGATTATTTAGACGATAAGAATGCGTGGATTTAGATATTGTTCGACCCTGTACAAGATAGAAATGTAACTAGTATTAAGTATTGTATTTTTAAAGGAGCAACCGCCGAGTTTCTTGGTGGCTCTTCTCGGTAGGAACAGCTTTCCGAACCAGCAGTAGAGTTGACGATTCAAAAGCACTTGTTTACAAGTTTATTTGAATAAAGAATATTTTGAATTTGAATTTGAATTGGAATTTGAACATGCAGGTTTCCTCACGATATTTTCTTTAACCAAAAAGCGTGTGTTAAATTGCAAATATCAATTAGACACAAAATTTTGACACTGATTTCTAATACGGGCGAAGATGTTGGCACAGCCAGTATATATTGAACTAGTAATATACTAGCAATCGCCAGCGGCTCCGTCCGCGTGGAAAGATTAAAACCGTAATATAGTATTTTGATAACCATAAAAATGGTTAAAGTGGGTTAACCTTAAAAGCTAGACATATGCTGTCGCGGACTTTTATTTAGAACTTTTAGAGTAGAACAATATTCGTAATATTTTTTATTACTGTTCCTCTCCTATTCACCTTAGCGTGATGTTATATATACAAGATTAACTCATTTAAATATTAAAGTTAAATAAAACAGCGAGTTATCTTTTGAACTGTCAGTATGTTTGTTTAGGCGCTGTGACAAATTGCTCTCCCGCTGAGGGTGTGCTGTTTGTATCATTAGATTTTTTCCCTTACATTTTTCTGTCATCTCAAAACAAACAGTTACCCATTAATTATATTATACTACTAGCTGAAAAAAAAGGTGGTATCCAGCTGAATAGAATAGTACCACCCTCATTTCTTACCGAGGTGTCGTAAAAGGCGACTAAGGTAAGTCGACCCGCCGTGTGGTATCCGGCTGAGTAGAATAGACCAACCTCATTTCTTACCGAGGTGTCGTAAAAAGCGACTAAGGTAAATTGACCCACCGCGTGGTATCCGGTTTAGTAGAATAGACCACCCTTTCTTACCGAGGTGTCGTAAAATACGACTGAGGTAAGTTGACGTCAGGCAGGCGGCCGGTCGTAAAAACGCACCCAAATCATGTGACAGCATGTTTATAACATGTTGTGCCGACCCCACTTAGAGTGGGATAAGGGCAGGATGATGACTACTAGCTGAAAAAAGCTGTGATAGCCCAGCGGTGAACGTGCGACTTTTTCGAGGATTTGGTTTCAAACCCCGGGCAGGCACCAATAAGTTTTTCTGTTAAAACTTATGTGTCTAATTGATAATTTATCACACGCTGTCCCACGAAGGAAAACAGCGTGAGAAAACATGCATATTTCTAGAGAATTCTGGAGATATGTGTAACCTACCAATCCGCATTGGAGCGGCGTGGTAGGTCTTAGCTCCAATACTGCTCTCCAAAAACGGAGAGAAGAGGCCTATTCTCAACAGTGGGATAGTAATAGGCCGCCACTTACAAGCGCTTTAATATTTTCTTTGTTTATAATATATCACAAAAGATCACCTACCCGCCTTTTCTTACTTCCTTATTATTATAGGGATTATTTATTTTTTTTGTTTTACAAATGCGTTGGCCAAATAAGGTTTATTAAGTCTGTCACTTAGCCATGGTTACGAAAAAAAATTTTTCATAGAACCCATGATGTACACGCAATGTGTTTCCTGTTGCGATTCCATGAAACTTGATAACCGTCAATGATATCATAACTATTAGGAAGCCTTCGCGATTTGAATACTAAAATACTTATACTGGACAATGAGTGCGCACTAAAATTTACTATCACTTATTAGTTCTTATCTTCAGTGACTAAACACTTATCTCAACTGAAATTATATATCTTAAACTAAGTAAGTAGCGGCCTGTTACTCTCCCACTGCTGAGAATAGGCCTCTTCTCTCCGTTTTTGGAGAGAAGGATTGGAGTTAAGACCTACCACGCTGCTCCAATGCGGATAGGTAGGTTACACATATCTCCAAAAATCTCTAGATTTATGCAGGTTTCCTCACGATGTTTTCCTTTACCGAAAAGCGTGTGATAAATCGCAATTATCAATTAGACACATAAGTTTTAGTTTTTCTGTTAAACTTATGTGTCTAATTGATCTTAAACTAAACTATTACTTAATTAAAATGCATTTTAGTTGCATAGACCAGTCCACAGATAATTTTATAGTTTTAAAATTTTTGACAAGCCTTGATGACTTGACTTGATTTATGGAAACTTAGATTTAATTGTTGAATTAAAATAGAATAGTTAAGAACTAAAAAAAACCAATGCTGAATATGCCTGTAATGATAATTATAATGGAACTAGAATTAATATAAGGATTTATTGATAATGTATATATAATATATAGTTGGTGTATCTAATAAATAAATATGCGTGTAATTAAAAAAGGCAAGGATAGTGGTAATTGTTCACTCATGCAAATGTTGTACTAACTTTTAAAGGTGTTTTACACAGATTTAGAGTATATTATCAACAATGTTTTTATTAAATTAAGTATTGTAAAATGCTATTAGTTGGTCTAATAAAAAAATAAAAAAATAAAAAAACTTTTGAAATCCAATTCCTTTTTTCCCCGAAGCAATAGGAAGCGGGTTATTCTTTATTTTAACATTCCTTTTCCTGGTGTACGGGAAACACATGGGAAGCACATGGTAAAAATATAAACCTCATAGTATATTGATTCTTACTCCAACGAGATAGGTTCTTATATGAAGAGCTCTATTCAAAGTTTATTACTCGCGTCACCCAATCAACTGTCAAAATATATTTTATTGCTAACAACAAGTAATAAAACTACGAAATCTACTTACGTAATGGCAACAGATTTCATTTATATGTATTATGAAAGTCTTTCTGTCTGTCTTGAACTACCGCCGTGTAGTATCCGGCTGAATAGAAAAGAATACCCTTATTTCTTACCGAGGTGTCGTAAAAGGCGATTGACGTAAGTTGAACCACCGTGTTGTATACGAATGAGTAGAATAGACCACCCTCATTTCTTACCGAGGTGTCGTAAAAGGCGATTGAGGTAAGTTGAACCACCGTGTCGTATACGGATGAGTAGAATAGACAACCCTCATTTCTTACCGAGGTGTCGTAAAAGGCGACTGAGGTAAATTGACGTCAGGGCAGCCGGTCGTACAATAACTAGCCAAATCAAATAACAACTTGCTTAAAGCATGTTTTGCCGACATTACTTAAAGTGGCATAAGGGCAGGAGAATGATGAGTTATGTACTAATGTTTTCCTGTCTCCAAGAAATAATGCAGATAGTTTCATTTTATGTGTTAGCAGGTTATAGAAAGTTCAAGTTCACATTACAGCGGATTAACTGCTATAGCGGAACAGACAGACGTATAGAGAAACAGATACTTCCGTAACTTTTCACAAGGCCATAGTTATATTTCATAACAGGGTTGCGGTTTCCAACGAGCTTCAGCGCTCTGCTCTAGCGTTTGGACCACTCAACGATGTTCTGCCGTCTGTCCCTTCAAATGACGCCGTCTTCTTTTTGGTCGCCATCGTCAGTGCATAAGTTCGTGTCCCTGAAAGTTCTTTGCAACTTTTTCAATTAATTTTCTCCGTCTAGTCCGTCATTCAGTATCCCTCAGGGATGTTGCAATAGACGGATCAGTAAGGGTGGATATTTGGTCACACTGACAGGCAGGTGATCGCCCGCTAGGTCTTTTTCCCTCCATCTTGCACACAACAATCAACTTGCAAGGCTGTCAGGTTGCCGACGGGCGATATGACCAAAGTAACCGAGGATCCTTTGGTAGCAGATGGTAGATAGCCGAGTCCGTACGCGCAGTTATTCCAGGATAGATTTGTTTGTACGCTTGGCCGTCCATGGTATATGAGCATACTCCAGCACCACAACTCAAAGGCATCATTTGTCTTCGTTATGTGACCAGAATCGTCCACAACTCTGAGCCTTCAGGAAATATCGAGAAAATCAATGTCCGGACAAATCTTACCTTAGTGACGTTGGCTATCTTGCTATTACCATATGCGAGTCATCTTGTTCATTGCAAAAAAACAAAAAAATAAAAAAAATCTTATTTTTTCCCGATTTCTTTGGTCAGTGACCTAAAGTGGTCGTAATACCGTAAAAGTTTAATAACTAACAGTACAGTAAAGTACTGGCCTGTTACAATCCTACTGTTGGACATAGGACTCTCTTCAGGAATGAATAGAAGAGTTGGAGCTAAGACCTACCACGCTGCTCCAATGCGGATTACATATCCTCAGATTTCTCTAGAGATATGCAAGTTTCCTCACGATATTTTCCATCATCGACAAGCGCGTGATAAATTGCGATTATCAATTAGACACATTAGTTTGACTCTTGACCCCCCTCGAAAGAGTCGCACGGTCTTACCTCTGGGCTATCACAGCTTATATATAATAACTAACAGTACATCGTAATTCCGTAACGAAAAAGAACGTTCCGTTCGATATAAAAATACAGTCATGAATCTTAAGTGAAACTCTGTACATTCGTCCACTCTCCAAACAACGTTTAAACATAGTCCGTAGAACACAATTTGTCACCGACGCTAACAAATTTAACCCACATAATTCTGTCACGGGCAATAAAACATCTATTACTTTTCATTCGGTCGTGGGTTCAATTCCAAATAGTTACAAACGGTTAAATTGTTTCGATTGTTTATAATTCACGTCTGGTATGCCATTGTGGCGGTATGTTTGAACTATTCGACTATAAGATATGAGTGTGCGCAATCTATACTAATATATAAAGCTAAACATTTTGTTTGTTTGAACGTGCTAATCTCTGCCTCTAACTCTGCCAGTGTCTGTTTCGAAGGCACTGCCGGTCCCAAGCCTGGATAAAAGAGGAGGGTTCATCGTGGGGCTAACCACCCATCATGATAAAAAGAAAACTGGTTCCGAAGTCCACAACAAGAAATAAAACCGGATCGCTTAACTCTCGACGACCTCAGCAAGGATTAAAGGATACTGCGTCGAGGAAGACCTCCGATGCATGGGAAGATTAACATCTTGGTCACGGGAGGCCAGGGACTGAGCGAAATGGAAAAGACTCGTTGAGGAAGCCAAGACCCACAAAGGGTTGTAGTGCCACAGGAAGTAAGAAGTAAGTAAGTAAGAACGTGCTGATCTCAGGAATTACTGAACCGACTTAGTAAATTCTTTGAGTGTAGTCCATTTATAGAGGAAGGCAATAGACTAAATAACATCACGCTAAGATGAATAGGAAAGGAGCAGCAATAATTTATATGGCAATTGCCGGTATTTTAAATAGCCTTAAATATAAGGTTTAACAAACCGCATAAACACGTCAAGTAAACACTTTTGCACGCAAATAAAGCTCTCGCGATCTGTTCAACACAATTTACATAAAACTGTAGTTAACTATTAACCTAAACTCTCCGCAAGAATTGAACTATCTTACAGTAAAAACTGTACAAAATTCGTATGGCCGTATGGCTTAATCTCTATGGGATTAAATTAAATAAAACTTCCCAATACATGTCAATTATTAGTCATTTATTTCGTACTTATAGCCATAGACTACTAACTAAAGACTTGTTCCGTTTAAGAATGTTTTTTCTCGAAACGTCTGTTTTTTTGACAACAAAAAATACATAGCATTAAATTTTACTTGAACTTAAATGATTATACCTTATTGTTATATTTTCATCACAAATCCTATCGTTCTACGTATCCTATCGTCATTATGGTATTTAGCTAGTAATTGTACTTATAACCTCAAACTATAATTCTTTTTTTATAGTTCCCCCCTAGAAATTAAATAAAATAATGATTGACACTAAGATAGTATATTTTGATAAAATCATTCACAAACAGACAGGTTTCGGAGACTTTGTATTAGAAAATGTGTAGATCATTCAAAGCTTCGAGTATTTAACGTGCCTTGTATGTGAAGGTAGAATCTTGCAAGTTGAATTAGACACCAATGAGTTTTTCTGTTAAAACTTATGTGTCTAATGGATAATTGCAATTTATCACACGCTTTTCGGTAAAGGAAAACATCGTGAGGAAACCTGCATGTCTCTAGAGAATTCTGGAGATATGTGTATTGGAGCAGCGTGGAAGGTCTTAGATCCAACCCATCTCCAAAATCTGACACAAGAGGCCTATTCCTAGTAGTGGGAGAATAACAGGTCACTACTTAAGTACGAACGACCGTCTTATTTTCCTATATGGATAATTGGATAATTGGGTATAAGATTCTATAATAAAATTCCGCAATCAATTTTAGCATTGCCATTACAGCAGTTTAAAAACACTATTAATAAAAGGCTAATACAGAAAGCCTACATACTATGAGGGTAAAAATGGGTGGATGTAGCCACTCTTCGACCCTGTACAAGACAGTAATAACTAATGTAACTAGTAATAAGAATTATATTTTTATAAGAGCAACCGCCGAATTTCTTGCTGGCTCTTCTCGGTAGGAGCAGCTTTCCGAACCAGCAGAAGAGTTGACGATTCAAAAGCACTTGTTTACAAGTTTATTTGAATAAAGAATATTTTGAATTTGAATATAGTTTATTAACCTTTAGCAATGTTCGAGCGCTTTAATTTTTTCGGAAACTTAATACACTTCATTGGAACTTTGCCTGTCAGAATGTTGAAATTCCCAAATATATTTCACGTGTATCGTTTGACTTGAAACGTGATTGGCCTACTGAATGTGACTAATGACGTGACAAAACGTCGAGTTGGGGATCTTCTCGCTAATTGACTCGAAGCGGGAACTGTTCCGGCATTTAGGAAAGTTATTTTATCATTTGTACGAGGAACTGATGGGGAAAACATGCTTGTTATAGCTTTGCTAATTAAGAAGTATAGTGTAATAAGGAAGCAAGAAAAGGCGGGTAGCTGATCTTTTGTGATATAGGTACTATAAACAGAGAAAATAATAAAGCGCTTGAGAGCGTTCAAAAATATAGGAAAATAGACTATCCCATTTACCGCGATATCGTAAAAGGTGACTAAAGTTAATTGACTCGGCGTATGGTTTCCGGCTGAGGAGAATATACCGCCCTCATTTTTTACCGAGGTGTCGTAAAAGGCGACTAAGGTAAGACGACCCGTCGTGTGGTATCCGGCTGAGTAGAATAGACCACCCTCATGTCTTACCGAGCTGTCGTAAAAGGCGACTAAGGTAAGTCGTCCCGCCGTGTGGTATCCGGCTAAGTAGAATAGATCATCCTCATTTCTTACCGAAGTGTCGTAAAAGGGGACTAAGGTAAGTGGGCTCACCGTGTGGTATCCGGTTAAGTAGAATAGATCAACCTCTTTCTTATCGAGGTGTCGTTAAATACGGCTAAGATAAGTTGACGTCAGGCAGGTCGTAAAATACGTAGCCAAATCATGTGATAGCATGTTTATAACATGTTGGGCCGACCCCACTTAGAGTAGGATAAGAGCAGAAAGATGATGATATAATAAGATAATAATTATTGTATTAAGTTTAGTGTATTGGGATGTATAAATATTGGCATTAGTCTCAATATTGTAGTTTCAACTTAAGAGGATTTTTAAAAGGAAAGAGGAAATCATTTTGGCGGCATTCTGTTCTGACGAAAAATAATTGTTATTAAAGTAATTAAGAGTAATAAAGTGTCTAAGAATTATTTTGATATATTTTAATAAATTTTAATAATAAAATATAATATATTAATACTATAAACAGTGAAAATATTAAAGCGCTTGAGTTGTAAGTTGACCCGCCGTGTGGTATCCAGCTGAGTAGAATAGACGACCCTCATTTCTTACCGAGATGTTGTAAAAGGTGATTAAGGTTAATTGACCCGTTGATGGTAAGGCGACTGGTCGTAAAATACCTAGCCTAATCATGTAGCAACATGTTTAAAACATGTTGTGCAGACCCCACTTAGAATGGGTAAGGAGGATGATGATAGAAATTATAAATATATTTAAAATATATTTTAATTAAGGAAAATTGAAGCTTGTATATCGGACTTACATAAATGAAAAAAATCTAGCCTTTCCTTCGAGAACAGAAAAAATAATACGTAATTAAGGGTATCTTAATACTTAAATTGACGTGAAAAAACTGCGGTTATAACTTATCTATAAATATAAAAAGAAAATAAATCATATACAAACGTCAGCCTATTTCGCAATAACGAAACATGGATTTCTAAGTCACTGCCTAAACATAATGTATATACGTCTGTATATATCCTATTGCATCGATTAATACGACCTTTTGATGACGGCCTAGATTTTTGCTAAACTGCGAGCTGTGACCTCCCTTTCCCCATTTTTACTTTGCATAAGTAATGGATATTGCTTTCATACAAAATATACTTGACAGCAAACAAACTTCTTAGAAATCAAGCCGTGTAAGTAAAAAAAAAAGTAAGTAACGGCCTGTTACTATCCCACTGCTGAGAATAGGCCTCTTCTCTCCATTTTTGGAGAGAAGGATTGGAGCTAAGACCTACCACGCTGCTCCAATGCGGATTGGTAGGTTACACATATCTCCAGAATTCTCTAGAGATATGCAGGTTTCCTCACGATGTTTTCCTTCACCGAAAAGCGTGTGATAAATTGCAATTATCAATTAGACACATAAGTTTTTAAGAGAAAAACTCATTGGTGTCTGCCCGGGTTTGAACCCGTGATCGTCTCTAGAGATTCACACGGTCGCACCGCTGGGCCATCACAGCTTCATATAGTTAAATGTTAATATAATTTAATTAGTTAAATGTTTATATAGTTACCATTGATTCGTATGTTTGCTCCTACAGAGAAGAAACCAGCAAGAAATTTGGCGGATAATCTTTTCAACAAAAAAATATATTACAACTCATCATCATCTACCTGCCCTTATCCCACTTTAAGTGGGGTCGGCACAACATGTTATAAACATGCTGTCACTTGATTTGTCTGCGTTTTTACGACCGGCCGCCTGCCCGATGTCAACTTACCTCTGTCGTATTTTACGACATCTCGGTAAGATAGAGGGTGGTCTATTCTACTTAACCAGATATCACACGGTGGGTCAACTCACCTTAGTCGCCTTTTACAACACCTCGGTAAGAAATGAGGTTGGTCTATTCTACTCAGCGGGATACCACACGGCGGGTCGACTTACCTTAGTCGCTTTTTACGACATCTCGGTAAGAAATGAGGTTGGTCTATTCTACTCAGCCGGATACCACACGGCGGGTTGACTTACCTTAGTCGCTTTTTACGACACCTCGGTAAGAAATGAGGGTGGTACTAATCTATTCAACAGGATACCACACGGCAAAAAAAAAATTACAACTATTGACAACAAATATTGGCACCAACAAATAGTGATTGATATCACATTTGAGTCTGTACGAATGTCCATATCGTATAAACCTTTAAACGTCAAAGAAAATTTCGCAAAGTACAGCCTACTTCTATAAATATATTTTTTAAATTGCAACCTAGACTAACTTACTATTCCCACAGTTTGTTTATAGACAAAACATATAATCAGCATTTTATGTTATACGATATTTGTCAAACAAGGAGCATATGAGCAACGTCATCTGAACTTGCAGTAATTTAGATTGCGCTTTACAAATGTTTATAGCTTTGCGATAATGGACATCTGCGACACGGATTCTTACATACATGTACTTCTGATTTGATAGCGTAAGATATACATCCATACTAACTAATATTATAAGAAGGTCTGTCTGTTATGATTTCAAGGCGAATCACGGTGACGTTAAAAATGGCTGGACTTCAAAATCCTTTCATTTACACTTTTTATTTACTTTTTTCAAACTATATTTTCCAATAAAAATATCAAGTTATTGTATTGTCACCGATTTTTAATAAGTACATAGTTTCAATTAAATGTGTCCGTTGAAAATAATCTGTCTGTATCAAAATTTTTCAAAGTTTTCAAAAATGTACAAGTTACTTATATACATACGTACATTGAAAAACATGTTAAATAGAAGTAGAAATACAAATAAGTATATTTATACGTTTTATTTTGGCAGTGTGAAAGCATCAATGTGTCCAAAGCCAAAGTCAAAACAGTGAATGCCTTGGCTTTGGCTTGACTGGCGTGGCATATTTTTATTTATTTATTTTACAACAATGCACATGTACAATTATTGTGTCCCTGGCTCCCAAGCTAGTTAAAACTGTATTTTGGGAACCAGTGCCCACCTTAACTTAGTTCAACTTATATATGTACAGGAGTAATGACGTCACAGGGAGCATATGACGACGTCAGCGAAGCCAAAGACGATTCAAAAGTGCTTGTTAAAGTTTATTTGTATAAATAAATAAACTTTTACAAGCTTTTTACTTTAAATATATTTTTATTTTAAATAGTATCAATTTAATGGATTTGATATAATTTAAAATTTTGCCTGATCGATTAAGAAAGGGTTTAGTAAATCAAATCAAAATAATCTTTATTCAAATAAGCTCTTTCAAACACTTTTGAATCGTCAAGGATCAATATGATTGATGAAGCTACAACCGGTTCGGAATGTTGCTCTTACCGAGAAGAACCAGGAAGAAACTCGGCGGTTTCGGTCTCGGCGGTGAAGTTAATGATTCCGTTATAAAAATTCCCTCGAGCGTAATTAGAAATTGCTTAATTTCTAAATAGGGGTTTTTCGCTTGTCATCCTATGACGGAGTGGGAATCCTCAAACTCAATTGACATCTTAGTCATCTCAATGAGCTGTTATCAACGCAATCTGGTGTTTGTTTAGTGATGCATTTAACCTTAATTAGAACGCGTTCTTGAATCATTCGTGGAACAAAGAAACATGTGTTTTATAACTACATGACATGCGAGATTTCGGTATTCCTGTTTTATAGATGCATGCCAAAATTCTACGTACACTTTGTTAACGAGATTAAAATAGCTTACATGTCATTCTTATCACATTTCTCACATCATCTTTGTGGCCTATGACTTTTTGATAGATTGGAAATTAATGTTTTTATTCACATATATTTTTAAAAACACTATTGTAGTCTAATTTATTGCGCCGTGTGGTTCCCTGTTAAATAGAATAAAATGTGGGTGGTATATTCTGCTCAGCTGGATACCACCGGCACTTACCTTGGTCGCCCTTTACGACACCTCGGTAGGAAAAGAGGGCGATCTATTCTACTTAGCCGGATACCACACGACATATGCAAAAAATATATTACAAAATATATACCTACTATGAAGCAACTGTAAGAATATCTATTCCCCGAAATGTCTGACGTAAAGAAAAATTTATTACTTGTACCTAGTTGACTGAGCCTTGCTCGGTAATATTTTACAAAATAAAAAAAAACTATATATAAGTTGGTGATCCAACATTTCTCGAGACCTACCGCTCCCCGAATAAGCTACGCTGACTTGACAGTTTATGGCAAAAATTCAATTCAATATAAATTTTAATATTTTGCCCAAAAACAGGTTACAAGTTAGATCGATTTTTCTCCCTCAAAACCCCTACATACTGAATTTCAGGAAAATCGTTGGAACCGTTTCAGAGATTCAGAAAAAAATATATATATACATACAAGATTAACTCATTTAAATATTAAAGATCATCATCCTCCTGCCCTTATCCCACTCTATGTGGGGTCAGCACAACATGTTATAAACATGCTGTCACATGATTTGGCTGTGTTTTTACGACCGGCCGCCTACCTGACGTCAACTTACCTCTGATGTATTTTACGAACCCTCGGTAAGAAAGAGGGTGGTCTATTCTACTCAGCCGGATACCACACGGCGTAAGATTAATATTAAAAATATTAAAGATAAATCAAGACCACACATCTCTGATCGCATGTCAAAAGTTGACGGGCGGCAATTTAAAAGTGCTCACGATGGGCTCACACCCGAACCCCATTTGCGGTAATGACGCCCGCGGGACCCGTGAAACTGAGAGAGACGTCCATCTCGTGATTGGACCACCGGTGGATTCTGTGGGTGGTACTAATTTGGACAATTATTGGTTTTTACTCCTTAAAAAATTCGACGACGATTTCCATATAGGGACGGTATGGTAATTTCAGGTGTGAAATTAATAAGTAAAAAATATTGAGTAACGGCCTGTTACTATCCCACTTCTGAACATAGACCTCTCTGTAAATGAGTTTTAATTTTTTTTTGTTAATTATCATTATTTATTTATTGAGATTGTGGTGTTGAATGTTTGCAGTGCTTGTGTACTGTTGTGTTATTGGAATAAGTTGTTACGAATAATTATTAAATTAATTAGTTAATTCAAAATTACGATTAAACCTTTTGCGTTTCCAATTGTCATGGTGCGATGTAATGTAATGTAATTCCAATTGTATGTAATGAACAATTCATTAAAATATAAATTACTAACTAGCGAGCTAACTAGCTTTTACCCGCAACTTCGTTTGCGTGGACTGTTGTCGCGTGATAGGTTGATAATAGGACTTTCAATCTCATCCTATTCCTGTTGAATTAACAGGATTTCTATAGCCTATATGTTACTCCGGTGTATAAGGAATAATTGTGCAAATTTTCATCGATATTGGTTCAGCGGATCCGTCGTGATAGAGTAACAAACATACATCCATACTCACTAACCTTCGCATTTCTAATATTAGTAGGTTAAGATTATAATATTCTTTATTATGATTATAATTCGTGACATTTTAAAACTATATTCCAAATTCAAATTCAATTTATTCTTTATTCAAATTGGCTTCGTCAAATTACAATGAAGCTACTGGTTCAGAAAGGTGTTTTTACCGAGAAGAACCAGCACGAAACTCTGCGGTCACTCTTTATGAATTACATAAATAATTATGAAGTCATCATTCTCCTACCCTTATCCCACTCTAAGTGGGGTCGGCACAATATGTCTTCTTTTTCCATTCTCCTCTATCATTCGTCAACTCTGGTGCCACTCCTCTAACATGCATATCATTTTTCACACAATCCAACCATCTTTTTTTCGGCCTTCCTCTAGCCATACATCCATCCACATTCATATTTAAAACTCTTTTGGTCACATGATTTTCATCCCTCCTCATTACATGACCGTACCAACTTAGTCTCGCACTTCTCATCTTTTCTGTAATGGGCGCAACTTTCAGACTTCCCCTAACATACTCATTACGTATTCTATCAAGTTTTGTCACACCACACATCCACCTTAACATTCTCATCTCAATTGCATGCACATTTCTTTCATCCTTTCCTTTTATTGCCCAACATTCTGATCCATACATTACGACAGGTCTAATGACCGTTTTATAAATTTTCCCCTTTAGTTTAAGGGGCATTCGGGGGTCACATATTGTTCCTTATGTATGTAATAATTATGAAGTATTACAATAATGTATTTTTAATTAACGAATTAAAAAAATACAATATAATAACTACTACGCACTAAGCGTAGTTAGTCGTAATTTAAATCCCAGCTTTCTTATCATCAACATAGTCCTCAACAGTATAATAAGCTTTATTAATAAGTGTCTTTTTAATTGCTTTTTTGAACTTGTGTAAAGGCAAATTGTGTAAAGGTAGATTGTGGGTTTTTATTATAAAAATATATACCGAAGCCCACAAACGATCTACGAACTTTCTGAAGCTGTATCCTGGGTATTATTAATTTATTTCGGTTCCTAATTTTCCTATTACCATTATCATATCATTGCATTTCAAATTTTTAAAGATAATAAGATTGATTCGCTAAAATTTATATTTGCGCGGCATGTGAAATTGTACAGGTAAATTCAAATAACTCGTTGAGGTGAGATATGACCCTGTTTATCTTTGTTAGACAGCCTGACTACTTATAAACAAACAGACTTTGTTACGTGTTTATTCTGTGTTTACAGCAAAATATGTTCAAGTCAAGATTAATTACTTACCTTACATTGAAAATATATGTTTAATATCTGACTAAAATGAATATAGCATTTACAGAATCGATGTTTAAAGTATGTAAAGACAATGACTAAAGCCAGTGGGAGTTATAGCTTAGACGCTTTCACCGTATCAATGACTTGTGTACATCTACAGTAATATACTATTTGTGCGTAAAACTATTCAATTGTAAAAATAGTGATAGGTATGACAGACATACTAGAAACAGACATAAACTAATAACGCCTCCAAAAGGCCCGAAAATTAAATGTCGGTCTTGGTACACGTTTTTATAACAAAATTCCTCAACATCATTTAGACAGGAAAAACCCCTTATGGGTACCGCCGACCAACGGGGACAGACGACGGTGATGTCGGACTCACACCGACTAAAACAACCTGTGTGCTCCACCACCCTGCTGGTGGCGGGAATATGGTACCTATGAAGACATTGCCCCCATCCCCGCCAGCAGCAACTCTGTAACCCAGAGTGCACCACATCTGGGTCGGCGCATCTCTAAAAGTGGCCCCTACCTCCGCTGGACGATGCATCGGGAGCACCAGACATCATCTGGACTTGCCTTTACACAAGTTTAGAAATTATTTTAAAACGATGTTGCTATATAAAGCTTACTATACTATTGAGGATTATTTGAGTGATAGCATACTTAACTGCATACTTAGCTGACTTAACTGCAGCGAGCTGCGCATCCAGCTGCAAGGATTATCTTGTAACCATCAATCAAATTGTAATTATTTTTTAAAAAGATTATCCGCCGAGTTTCTTGCTGGTTCTTCTCGGTAGAAGCAAACTTTCGAATCAGTGGTAGCTTCTGTAAAACATTTGACGATTCAAAAGTACTGTAATTAGTCCACATGAATAAAGAATATTTGGAATTTGAATATATTGAAGCTATCTTCAATATAAGCTTTATGTTATTTTGTTAAAAATTAAAGGACAGGAAAGAGATATAAGTAACTATCTCAGAATTGATATCAATAAAGGCGCAGTCGCGGGCCGAATTTGGTATGGTAATTATATCGTAAAGGTACAAATTTTAAAATTTATAAGAGTTACAGTTACAGACTATGATTATATCAAAAGCCAAACTAAAATGGCAGCTACAACTTGAATGGCAGTCATTAATCAAATTAATTTCTCAATAATACCAATCTATGTTTTATTTGAGTGTTGGCAGCACTGACGGCAATAAATAATCAATGTATATTTTTTTAATTATTAAATATATTTTATAGAAAAATAAAACATATTTCATTATATATAAATTTACAAATGAAAAATAAAAAAAAACGTGCGTTGGCCGGGAATCGAACCCGGATCAACTGCTTGGAAGGCAACTATGCTGACCATTACACCACCAACGCCGATGAGTATAACTATTTTTATTAATATAGCTTCCAAGCAATTTAAAGTAAAGTAAGTAAGTATTGCCATAGCCGTGTGGTATCTGGCTAAGTAGAATAGTACCACCCTCATTTCTTACCGAAGTGTCGTAAAAGGCGACTAAGGTAAGTTGACCCACCGTGTGGTATCTGGTCTAGTAGAATAGACCACCCTCCTTCTTACCGAGGTGTCGTAAAATACGACTAAGGTAAGTTGACGTCAGGCAGGCGATCGGTCGTAAAAACGCAGCCAAATCATGTTACAACATGTTTATAACATGTTGTGCCGACCCCATTTATATTGGGACAAGAGCAGGAGGATATCAGTTATAATGTTGCCAGTTTAAAAACGATATTAAAAGGAGCCTAATACAGAAAGCCTACTATACTGACGGTTACTTAGATCAGGGCTTCTTAACTTTTTTATATAGCGACCCCTTTCAAGCTTAGGAAATTTGAAACGACCCCCTCCTCCATATAATGAAATATATATTAACCGTAGATGTAGATGTAATATCGCACTATTTTACAATGTAAATAACAGTTTTGCATTGCCACTTTTTTCAAAAAATAGTTATAATAAAACTACAATAGTATTTTGTATGATTTTTATTTGTATTTATATTTGTACGTAGTGTGTATACTAATTTTAAAATTTTATTTATAATTGTAAACTAACCAATCATAAATTTAATAAAATCTATTTAATTAAATTTAATGAAAAGGGGTAATGAAGGAACTTAGGAAGAGAAATATCAATAAATCTTTGTTACAAAAGTTCTTTAAAGGACAGCTGCAGCCATGTAGTTGTATCAATAATGATTGAAAAGTATCAGACCTTTGCGACGCCCTTTTCAGTAGTTTCGCGACCCCCCTGGGGGTCGCGACCCATAGTTTAAGAAGCCCTGACTTAGATGATAAGAATGCGTGCACGTAACTGCCTTGCAACCCTGTTCTTGATCATTGCGATCATTTTTTTATCTCCTGATGATGTTTTGGACAGTGTTTCTACAGAAGATTTTGTTTTTACCCTATATTCTTCAAAAAGTATCCCTAAAAATCCCTAGTTTAAAAAACCTTTAATTTAGGGCGCATGAAAAAAAAAACTTAGATAAAATATTTTTTTACTTATTTTAATATTTTAATATTATAATCATTAAATGATGCAGAAATGTCTATAAAAATATTTATAAGAAGCCGAAGCATAGAAACGCTTTTACAAGATTTTGCTGCACTCAATATTACTTAGAATATAGGATTAAAGTATATAGGTCTATAATATATTATATATATATATAGTCTATATATCTCGACATCAGACGCATAAGGTCGAATGTCGACATAATACCAAAGACGAATAATGTCTTCAGTTTCTAAAAAAATGAGTTTTTTAGTCTAATAAGGTAAATTTTATATTAATAGTGTTAGGAATCGAAATATATAAACTTTCGCTAAAATATTAGCAATATTTCATTTAGAATTATCCATAAAAACGAAAATACTATTCTGATTAGTTTACAAAATTTCTTTTCGCTGTATTGTCATTAAAACACACATCAGACCTTATGCGCCTAAGGTCGATTATATAATATAGGTATTTACCTATAGGTCTATTTAAAAGGTACTTAAATTTGTCGGATTATAATTGGAATCGAATTTGGGAAATCCCCAAGCAATAGCGATGTAGAGCAAAGAATAAATAGGGTTCCCACATTAAGTTTAAAATTTCCCTAAATCCCTATAGCAATAGAAAAGTCCTAAGGCGTTCATGAAATGACAAGTTTCGCCCCAAAATAGGGCAAATTCTATAAGTGGAAACACTGGCTTGGGAGGAAACGATTGTAGAGATTGTCGTAGTGAATGTGTTCTTGTATAGTGTTTGTTAGTGGCTTTTAAGTGATGATTGCGTTGGCTAATCTTGCATGTATAAGGTATGTGAACGGTTTCTGCTTCCTACACTTAGAATTACATAAATTTTCGTAACCAATGCGGATTATAGCAAAACAATTATATCAAGCAATTTCTACTACTAAATTAGCAGTTATTCTAATATGAACTTTCTTGTTTAAATGGTAGAATTGGTTTTATTATACCATATTCGAATTATTATTGAATAATAAGTTAACTTTTTAAAGGATATACAGTTCCGCAAGGGTGCTTTCTGTGGGAGCTTTCTTGTAGGAGGAAGCTTGCGTGAGAAAGTTGACCTGTCATGGGGGTTATTTTATAGGGGAAAGTTTGAAGACATTTTTACTGCAAATAAATATCTATCAACATCATTCTACTGCACTTAGCCCACTCTACGTGGGGTTGGCACATGTTATAAACATGTTGTAACATGATTTGGCTAGGTATTTCACGACCGTACGCCTGACGCCAACTTACTTTAGTCGCCTTTTACGACATCCCGGTAAGAACTGAGGGTGGTCTATTCTACTCTAAATATAAGTAAGGTAAGTTTACATCAGGCAGCGGGCGGTCGTAAAATATCTAGCGAAATCATTTGATTACGTTTATAACATGTACCGACCCCACTTAGAGTAGGATAAGGGCAAGAGGATGATGAGAACAGTGACGGTCGTGTTTAAGCACGGTTTATTCACTGTAAAGCCTTAAGTAACGGCCTGTTACTATCCCACTGCTGGGCATAGGCCTCTTCTCTCCGTTTTTTTTTTTTTTTGGAGAGAAGGATTGGAGCTAAGACCTACCACGCTGCTCCAATGCGGATTGGTAGGTTACACATATCCCCAGAATTCTCTAGAGATATGCAGGTTTCCTCACGATGTTTTCCACCGAAAAGCGTGTGATAAATTGCAATTATCAATTAGACACATAAGTTTTACTAGAAAACTCATTGGTGCCTGCCCGGGGTTTGAACCCTAGACCTCCCTAGACCCAGTGTTACCGCTGGGCTACCACAGCTTGCACCGTAAAGCCTTACGATGAATTAACCGTGATGAAATAACGTGTGCCAAAGGCCTTATAGTATAAGCCGTTACTACTAATCCGGTACTGTTTATGACGGTTGTCGTAAACTTTCGCGCAAACGTTATAAAATTAAGCAATAATTCTCTATTGATAAGTGTTAAGGCCCTTTTTTGACAATAAAAGTATAAGATTGGAAGTCAGGCGCCAATGGCATGGTTTTTTTGCTCTATTGTGTTATTTAGGGCTCTGGCGTACTATATGCATTTAGATAATCACTACTTTTATTATATACTAGTAATATCCCGCGGTTTCACCCGCATATATAGCGATCTCATGGAGTGGAAAGTCTAATATGTCGGACTATAGATTTATTTTTGTTAAATATATCATCAATAGTTTCCGCAGCGCAAGCGATGACAGCTTTTTATGTAAAAATTTTTACACATTGTTACATTTTTATAACTAATCCATATTTTTTTAAATGCAGTATAGCCTATGTTGCTTAGTAAAGATGCAGCTTTCCAATGGTGAAAGAATTTTTGAAATAGGTCCAATAGTTTTTGTGTGAAAACATTACAAACTTACATATAAATTTTTCCTTTCCAAAAGTCTTCCATCGCGGCTGTTCGTTCCCAAAAATCAAAAATGTTTTGTCAACAATAGACAGACATGACATGACAAAGCTTTAAATATATTATTCAGAATAAATATTATAAGAGAATGACATTAAATAATTATATGAAGGATTTAATAAATAGAAAAGCCCTCCCAAATTTCCTTCAGAGGTGTCGCAAAAGGCGACTAAAGTAATTGACGTCAGGCAGGCGGCCGGTCCTAAAATATCTAGCCGAATTATGATACAACATGTGAAACATGTTGAGCTGACTCCATTTAGGGCGGCATAAGGGCAGGAGAATGATAATGTAATAATGCCTTCTTTAATACATAAAAATATTTTAACTATCGCATCGCAAGTGATGAGTTACAAGGTTAAAACGACCAAGGTTTATGGCACGTTAACTCAAGCAGTTAAACCCAAGTTCAAATGCACTAACATTTTAAACACAACAAATGCGATTGTAAAAGATTCTAAAATCTAAAGTATTTTCAGAATTAATATTGAAGGTTTATTATTTTTGCGAGTGACGGTAAATTACACGATTTCCTTTGTATGAACTAAGAAAGTTACATTTGACCAGATAAGAAAATGAGATTTACTCACTGGCTCTGAAAGTTGCAGAAAAACCAGCAAATCTCGGAGATCACTATTTTCGCTCAATTTTATAACGTTTGCGCTTATCGCTTAATTTTATAACGTTTGCATGAAAGTTTACTACAACCGTCATAAACAGTACCGGCTTAGTAATTTAGAACTTGCCTGATCCATTAAGCGGCCTATACTATAAGGCCTTAGTCACACGTTTTTTTGCCGTTAGGAATAAAGGCGGATTAACTGCGCTTAGACACGGCTGTCACTGTTCTCATCATCCTCTTGCCCTTATCTCACTCTGAGTGGGGTCGGCACAACATGTTATAAACATGTTGGTACATGATTTGGCTAGGTTTTTTATGACTGGCCGCCTGTCTGACGCCAACTTATATTAGTCGCCTTAACGCCTCGGTAAGAAATGAGGGTGGGTCTATTCTACTCAGCCGGACACTGAAGCCTACATGCTGAAATTCAGGAAAATCCTGAGAGCCGTTTTCGGAATTCAGAAAATATATTTACATATATACATACAAGAATAACTCATTTAAATATTAAAGATGTATGTTACATAGGGGGCAAAATAATTTAAAATTATTAAAAAACAATAAATATTAACGTGGGACATGGACCAAAAAATGTTGGGAAACACTGCTTTAAATACTGTGCAGTACAAAATAATTAATTATTAAATTATTATATTTTCATTTTCATATAACATATATTAAAGTAAAACGATCTATTAAAATTGATAATATCAAAGGCAAAATATTATGGCCTAAATTGACATAGTAGGCCAGTATACCGACCGTGACAGGACTCGAACCTGCAATCTTCGGATCCGAAGTCCGACGCCTTATCCATTAGGCCACACGGTCACGTGACAATAAGTTAAAAATAAGGTCTGTATTCTAAAAGCATGCGCGCGCATCGTTACTAAAATCAATAATATTTAAATAAGTTAATCTTGTATAGAATCTGATGGTATGTATCCGGCTAAGTAGAATAGACCACCCTCATTACTTACGGAAGAGTCGTAAAAGGCGACTAAGGTAAGTTGACCCACTGTGTGGTATCCGGCTGAGTAGAATAGGTCACCGTCATTTCTTATCGATATGTTGTCAGAGGTGATTAAGGTAAGATGACCTGCCGTGTGGTATCCAGCTGAGTATAATAGACCACCCTAATTTCTTATCGAAGTGCCGTAAAATACGACTAAGGCAAGTTGACTCGCCGTGTGGTATCAGGCCGAGTAGAATAGACCACCCTCATTTCTTACCGAGGTGTCGTAAAAAGCGACTAAGGTAAGTTAACCCGCTGTGGGGTGCATGTGTTTTTGCATTAGGTTTGTGCATGTGTTTTTACGAATCCTGCATGTATCAGGTATGAAAACGTCCACTCTACATTTAGCATTATATATATTTTCTATTTTACTACATCTCGGATTATAGCAAAATAATTTTATTATTACTTTTATATTTTGGATCTCCGCAAAGAAACTAAGTAAACCTAATTCTATAAATCTCACTGTATTTTCTTTGAATTTTTGTAGTGTCATCAAAAAATAGTCATTATTTAGTACTATGCCTTTCCACGTAATAACTGTTAGCTATAAACTCCTTAGTTAAGGCTATACAACGGTTCTCAATGTTTTTGCTAAGTTCACTGCCAATTGATTAGTCTGAGTCGAGCGTGAGATAATTTCAGATAGGTTTTTTACGATCCCTAGATCTTTATAGGTGAGGCTGTAAAACTAACTGTACTAGCCCAGTTTACTGCGAAGCAGCTGTAAAGTTAAAAGCTTTTTAACCTTATGTTGTACCAGTTCTTATTTTAAAGGCACTTAAATTAGTGTTGTTGGAGTATATAAATAATTTATAGAATAAGGCGTTACTTTGCGGAGGTCCATAATACAAAAGTAATAAGAAATTATTTTGCTATAATCCGCGATAAAAGAAAATATATGTAATGCTAAATGTAGAGCGTACGTAGCCTACGATTTTGTCGTGGAGTCTATCTCCTGACGATGCTTCGGTTACGGGGCGAAACAATTGTTGAGATTGTGGTGGTGAATGTGTGCAGTGCTTGTGTATTGTTGTGCCATCGGTGTCGGGTAGTACATGAGTTTTTACAAATTCTGCATGTATCAGGTATGAAAACGAATAGTACATACTACATTTGACATTACCATATATTTTCTTTTATCGCGGATTATCGCAAAATAATTTCTCAATACTTTTGTTCGAGTATATCTTTAATATTTAAATAAATTAATGTTGTATGTATATATTTATGAAAATTTTGGAAACAGCTCGAACGATTTTCATGAAATTCAATATGTAGGGGGTTTTGCCGGAAAAAAATCGATCTAGCTAGGTTTCATTTTTTTAAAATGTCGTTTTCTCCCTGTTTTCGGACACTGAAAAACTACTAAAATTCATTAGAAAAAATTTAATGGATTTTGTACGTAATTTACTAAATGATTAATCTGGAAGGTTTAGGTTTATCAGTTATATAAGATTTATGAATAAACAATTTTATGGAACGTCTTATAAGCTTATAGAGCATATTAACTAAAATGTGTCTAAAACCTTCTATAAGCTATTTTTATGAGTAGTTACTTTTATGTTTATCTGTATAAAAGTAATAATAAAATTATTTTGCTATAATCCATGATGAAATAAATAGAAAATATATATAATGCTAAATATAGAGTGGACAATCCGTTTGCATGCCTGATACATGCAGGATTCGTAAAAACACATGCACAAACCTCCACCACAAGCACTACATAAGTTCAGTATTACATACTCAACAATCGTTTCGCCCCGCAACAAAAGCATCATCAGGAGATAGACTCCACGACAAAATCGTAAGCGATTTTTGAAGCGATATATATATTTTTTATTTTACTTCATCGCGGATTATAGTATATATAATAATGTATAATAATTTTATAAAATAATTTTAAAGCAAAAGCCAAAAATCGCAAATTCATCTTTATATATAATAACTGGGCATTTAACTCATAATAAAATGGAATTTACGCAGGAAAAACTTTGTGACCCACTGATTTGACGGCCAAAGCTGCAGGCACAAATAGTTTATTATAATCGTAACCGTAATCGAATAAACTGAGAAAATCTTTAAACATTATTTCCCAAGATGTTCATATGAACTGTACTAATAACGGAATAGACTTCTTTCCTCTGGCTGTGGAAAACTTTTAACAATATAATAGGGTGTGAAAGACAAACAAAAAAATTACTCCTATTCTCGCATTGTGTTGAGAGGATGATTGATTGATTGAAGAATCAATGTCAATAGTCAATCATAGAGAAAAGTAAGGGTCGGAGCGCACGAACGATTTTCAATTGCGTCGAAAAAATTTATTAAAAAAAAATATATAAAATATAGTATATATATATATACATATATATATACATATATATATATATATATATATATATATATATATATATATATATATATATATATATATATATATATAATATATTGAAAAATTACACATACGGTCGTCCGTCCACTAAGTAAGTAACTTAATACTTGTGTTATGGTAGACAGACAACTGGTGAACATATACTTATACAATTTCAATCATTATCCTGCCCTTATCCCGCTTTAAGTGGAGTCGGCACAACATGTTATAAACATGTTGCCACATGATTTGGTTTCGCATTTTCTACACCTTGGTACGAAATGAGGGTGGTCTATTCTACTCAGCTGGATACCACACGGCTAAAATGTATATTTTTAAATCTTTAATATTTAAATGAGTAAATCTTTATATATATACTAGCAATCGCCAGCAGTTCCGCCCGCATGGAAAGATTAGAATCGTAATATAGTCTATTGATAACCATAAATTGGTTAAAGTGGGTTAACCTTTAAAGCTAGACATATGCTGTCGCGGACTTTTATTTAGAACTTTTAGAGGGCAACAATTTTGTAATACCTAACTTTCCAATTACTTTTATCGTTTACTTAGCGCCCGCAAGAAAAGCTTTAAATTTTGCCGTTTTCGTAATATTTTTTATTGCTGCTCCTCTCCTGTTCATCTTAGCGTGATGTTACATAGCCCATAGCCATCCTCGATAAATGGACTCAAACAATTTTTCAAATCGGTCCAGTAGTTCCTAAAATTAGCGAGTTGAAACAATCAAACAAACAAATGTTCAGCTTTATATATTAGTATAGACGTAAAACGCATGCGCTTATAATAACGAGTACCATATGTGAATATGCAGTGCTGGGCTGCACACACTCACTACTACAATCTCGAAAATAATTTCATCCCGTAAACGAAGCATAATCAGGAGATTCCATGCCTAAATCACAGAGCGATTGTTTTGCAATTTTGTTGGTCGGTTTGCCGGAACCCGCATTTAATATTCGCATCAATTTTAATAGTATCAAGTGCGAAATATTTAAATTAATGATGTATGGAACAATTATTACTTAAACGATGAAATATGGCGGTGCTTATGAAACACTTCCTAATTAAAAACTTAAATAATTGCTGGATTTTCCGGTGCGCATAAATATGTACATAAAACCTTTTAAAATTTCATATTTTTAGTATTAACTGTTGAGGCGTTCCCTCGTCTGGAGCCAATCCGGGCACCATCAGGTCATGTATATCATAAACATGCATTGTCATCGGGACTAAACCAGTATGTAAAATTTCAATCAACATCGGTAAAATTTAAATAATTTATAGAATTAGGCGTTACTTTGCGGAGATCCATAATACAAAAGTAATAATAAAATTATTTTGCTACAATCTGCGATGAAGTAAAATAGAAAATATATATAATGCTAAATGTAGAGTGGAAAATCGGTTATCATAAATCAGTAAAAACGAATTTTTACCTGATACATGCAGGATTCGTAAAAACGAATTTTTACCTGATACATGCAGGATTCGTAAAAACGAATTTTTACCTGATACATGCAGGGTTCGTAAAAACGAATTTTTACGAATCTTGCATGATAACCGATTGTCCACTCTACATTCAGCATTATATATATTTTCTATTTTACTTCTTCGCGGATTATAGCAAAATAATTTTATTATTACTTTTGTATCAGTAAAATTTAACTTGCAAGAATCCACCTTCACAAACAAAAGCTTATAAAAAGCTAAGTATTAAGGTAAGGTAGTTATAGAAATATATAAGAGGAAAAGGCATTTATTATCTTAAAGGCTTAGTATTTGTGTAAAAAGATGTTTACTATTCTATTTCTTGTTTTTGTTTTTGCCTATTTATTAATTATGACACTTAAGTGTTTGCTGTTGTTAATTTCTACTTATAGGTTGTTAATTTTGTTTTCTTGAGCTTAATATTAAGTTCGTCCTTTCTTAATCATGTTTACTAATTGTTCTATGAATTATACCTCTTTGTACAGATGGTTTTGTGATTTATGTCTTTGTTTTTGGAATCCAGTACGCTGTTGTTCGTCGAGGGATGAGACTTAGATATTGTATGGTGCTCACTGTTCACTGAACAGTAAGGGTCGCTGAGGCGACTTCAACAGCGTGCTTCTGTCTCTAAGTACAGAATTGGACGTACTTGATATGATCGCAATGTCAACTTGATATATAAAAAGACATATGCGTCACACACGGCCGTCCGTCTTCAAGATTAGTAAATTTATTCTTGTGTGTAAATTTATTATTTTCATCATCTACCTGCCCTTATCCCACTCTAAGTGGGGTCGGCACATGTTATAAACATGTTGTCACATGATTTGGCTACGTATTTTACGACCGGCCGCCTGACGTCAACTTATCTTGTTCGAATTTTGCGACACCTCGATAAGGAAGAGGGTGGTCTATTCTATTTAACCGGATACCACACGGATACCCCCATTTATTTTATGGATGACATATAAACATAGAAACATACACCCAAGCTCAAAGTAGAATACAGTATTTCTTACAGAGGTGTCGTTAAAAGCGACTAAGATAAGTTGACCCGCCGCGTGGTACCCAGCTAAGTAGAATAGACCACCATCATTTCTTATCGCGGTGTTGTTAGAGACAACTAATATAAGTTGCTAAGTAAGTTGCCTTTCAGCTCATTTGTGCCTTGCTGTAAAAACGCCCGTACGGTCTCTGCCTAACCGGAACACTCAATAAATGCCAAGTTCAAGTATCGCTTAACTCGCACCTAAACTTTGTGAGAGTTTTCACCAGCCGTGCTGAGTGTTATAAATTGCTCGCTAACTAGGGTAAGTTGTTATTGCCATCCAAATTTAGACCGGATTTTAGATAATGTATTGTTTTATTTCACTAGCTTCGGTCGCGACTTCTGCTGCGTAGTCTTCAGTTAAGATATGTTTCTTTAAAAAAAGTACAATAAGATAATTAAGATAATTTGCTTAAAGAGGTAAAATAACGGCCTTACTGTTACTGTCCCACTGCTGGGCATAGGCCACCTCTTACTATTTAGGAGAGAAGGGTTGGTGTTAAGTACCACGCTGCTCCACTGCGGATTGGTAGGACATATATCCCTAGATATTGTATAGAGATATGTAGGTTTCCTCTATTATTGCTATATTACGTTTCACTATTCATCATTCTCCTGCCTTATCCCACTCTAAGTGGGGTCGGCATAACGTGTTATAAACATCCTGAAAAATGATTTGGCTATGTATTTGATGTCCGACTGCCTGCCTGACGTCAACTTACATTAGTCGTCTTTCGCAACACCTCGGTAAGAAATGAGGATGGTATATTCTACTCAACCGGATACCACACGGCGGGTCAACTTACCTTAGTCGCCTTTTACGACATCTCAGTAAGAAATAAGGGTGGTCTATTCTACTCAATCGAATACAATACAGCATTTTCTAATTGATAATCCGTTACTTTACATACATGTACCTAATTTATTGCTTGCATTAAAATTAATAGTTTTATAATTAATAGTTTGTCGGGTGTATGTAATTCTGTTATATTTTTTGATAAATATCCTTGTTTAGGAAACATCTGGTGTTAATAAAGTCTTTTCAGCGATCATTCAAATTCAAATTCAAAATATTCTTTATTCAAGTGGACTGTTTACAGTACTTTTGAATCGTCAAATGTTTTAAAGAAGCTACCACTGATTCGGAAGTTTGCTCCTACAGAGAAGAATCAGCAAGAAACTCGGCGGCTAATCTTTTAAAAATTATTACAATTTGATGGTTACAAGATAATCGTTGCAGCTGGATGCGTAGCTGACTGCAGTTAAGATAAGCTATCACTCAAATAATCCTCAATAGTATAGTAAGCTTTATGTAGCAACATCGTTTTGAGATAATTTCTAAACTTGTGTAAAGGCAAGTCCAGATAATGTTGAGGAATTTTGTTATAAAAACGTGTACCGAGACCGACAAATGATTTTCGGACCTTTTGGAGGCGTAATCTAGGCGTCATTAGTTTATGTCTGTTTCTTGTATGTCTGTCATACCTATCACTATTTTTACTATACAAGTGAATATTTTTACGTACAAATAGTATATTACTGTAGATGTGTTGTGAAGCTACAGTCATAACGCCAATTTCTTTGAACTTTTCCCTAAGAGAATCACGAGGTTTCATATTATAAATACCACGTATAGCTCTTTTTTGCAAAACAAAGACCCTGTGAATATCAGCCGCTGTACCCCATAGCATGATTCCATATGACATAATGCTATGAAAATAGGAAAAATAAACAAGTTTTGCTGTGTCAACATCAGTTAATTGTCTAATTTTCCTAACAGCGTACGCAGCGGAACTTAATTTTCCACAAAGGTTTGTTATATGGGGTCCCCATTGGATCTTTGTATCTAAGGTCATTCCTTCATTATAACTGTTTTATTACTATTTTTTTCTATTTTCACTAATTTTTACTATTTTTTTACTACTAATTAAAAATTTGTAAAAAAAATGCTGATTTTACTTTGTTATAGCTTATTGGTTATTTTAATGCATATTTCTTAAGTTTTTTGATAATTATTTTATATATATATTTAACGTTCAAATTAAGTTAGAAATTGTTTGTGATTTATATTTCTGCCTGTAACTTACATACGAATCTTACTTTATAATGATTGTTGGACAGACTTGTATGTAAGTTGTAGGCGTAATAAAGAAATAAATAAATAAATAAGTAATAAGAAAGTGGATTGTAAAGTCGGTGTGTAGTAAAATGTACATCTTACGACATAATCTTGGAGTTAAAAAGGAACGGGTTCCCATAAAGCGTCTTTCACGGTGCATACATTTGCGTCATCCTTGTTTCTCCTTTGTTCCTCAACTGCCAGGTCCTTGGAAACCCTCGGGCGAAGCGAACTAGGAACGTTGTGTACAACTAAGGCCGCGTTAATTGCTTTCTCCTTGTATTCTTACGCCATTTGTTCAAGACAAGAAATGTTTTAAATTACAACTTCCTGTGCGAACTAATATACTCCTAAGTAAGTAAGTAACGGCCTGTTACTATCCCACTGCTGGGCATAGGCCTCCTCTCTCCATTTTTGGAGAGAAGGGTTGGTGCTAAGACCTACCACGCTGCTCCAATGCGGATTGGTAGGTTACACATATCCCTAGGATTCTCTAGAGATATGCAGGTTTCTTCACGATGTTTTCCTTCACCGAAAAGCGTGTGATAAATTGCAATTATCAATTAGACACATAAGTTTTAATAGAAAAACTCATTGGTGTCTGCCCGGGTTTGAACCCATGATCGTCTCTAGAGATTCACACGGTCGCACCGCTAGGCCATCACAGCTTATACTCCTAAATACCGGCCATAATGCCCGGTTCACACTATTCCAGTGGCACTGGAATGGGCGAGCTGGAATGAAAAATAGAACGCCAATCCAGTCGACTGGATTGGATTGATCACTGGATTGGTACATTCCAGTGAAGGTTCACATTATTCCAGTAGCATTCCCGCGCTAGACTGGAATGGTAAACTGGAATAATGGGAACCGGCCATAGGACTATCCGTTGCCGCAGTTGGCAGTGACCCTGCATTAAGCTCCAGGGGTCGAGGGTTCGATACCCTTCGAGAGCCAACGTTTTCTATTTAGAATTTGATGGTTCTTTGAGTCTGGGTGTATATATCTATAAATTATAAATAAATTTTAAATATTACAAATATATGGGACACACGGTCGTCCGTCCCTAAAGTAAGTAACTTAATACTTGTGTTATGGTAGACATAAAACTGGTAAATATATACTTATATATTTTTTATACTTACATACAAATTTACCTATTTTTTCACCTTTTTTTCTTTTTACCTAAGTTCACTTACACGGAGAATCTGCTGAACCAATATTAATGAAATTTGGCACAATTGTTTCTTATACATGGGAACAACATATAGGCTATAGACATCCTGTTAATTCAAAAGGAATAGGATGACATTGCAAAGCGCCATCTATTATCAACATATTATACGACAATAGTCCACGCAAACGAAATTGCGGATAAAAGCTAGTAATTCATATTATATCGTTGAATTAAGCCCTACGAAGCGGGCTACTAGTTTGAAATAATTATTGGCATAGTTAAATTAATACATAACAAAAAATAATTTATACACCAAAATCTTCTTTATTAATCATCATCCTCCTGCCCTTATCCCACTCTAAGTGGGGTCGGCACAACATGTTATAAACATGCTGTCACATGATTTGGCTGCGCTTTTACGACCGGCCACCAACCTGACGTCAACGCACCTTAGTCGTATTTTTACGACAGCTCGGTAAGAAAGAGGGTGGTCTATTCTACTAAACCGGATAGCACACGGTGGGTCAACTTACCTGAGTCGCCCTTTACGACACCTCGATAAGAAAGAGGGTGGTCTATTCTACTAAACCGTATACCACACGGCGGGTCGACTTATCTTAGTCGACTTTTATGACACCTCGGAAAGAAATGAGGGTGGTCTATTCTACTCAGCCGGATACCACACGACTAACCAAAACCTTCTTTATGAATATCTCTGTGAAAATAAAATATGAAATCCCGTTCAGAATTTATTTATTTATTTTGAATTTATTTCTATAGATAGACACGATGGGGTTTTGTTTTATAAAATATAGGAATTTTGTCTATTAACTGTTTCTCTATTACTCTATATTTTCCGTTTCTCATCTATTCAACAAACAACAATGACGGGACAATTGTAACTGTGAACTTATCACGAGAGAGTTAACTGTTTGGTTATAGGAAAATGAACCTTTTCGTAATGCAATAAAGTATATTTTAATTAATAATATTTTATTACTGAGTATGGACATATAATAACATGGAAATCGATCTGCGTTATTCCATATGGTCAGGTAGGTTAGCCATCATTTTAAAATTTGTCAGACTTGTTTGCTTTTTGCTTTAGTAAATCTAACATATTGTTTTGTATATCAGTGAGATATTTTAGGGGTTTTAGTATATAGTATTTAAGGCATCAAAATGGGGAAAAGGTGTTTTTTTTTAAAGTGGGGGGGGCGACAGCTTTCATAATAAACGCATGTTCCTACATGTTCTAAGCGCAGACTCAGATGAATATCTTTTTTATTAGTAGACGCCCTGGCATTCTTTATCTTGTAGTGTTAGATCGTGGTATCCAATGAAATGTCCTACTAATATTATAAATGCGAAAGTTTGTAAGTATGGATGTATGTTTGTTACTCTTTCACGGTGAGTCTACTGAACGAATATCGATTAAATTTGGCACAATTATTTCTCATACACCGGGGTAACATATAGGCTATATATAGAAATTCTGTAAATGAACAAGAGTAGGATGATATTAAAAAGTGCCGTCTATTATCAACTTATCATGCGAAAACAGTTAACGCAAATGAAGTTGCGGGTAAAAGCTAGTCTGTAATAAGGGGACAACACAGTTATAACGTTATTATAATGTTTGCTGGGTAACGTTGGTGATTATCCTAGTTAGGGAAATAGTTATGTTCAATTACGTTGTGACGTTGGGTATATACATCATAATAGATAGATCCGTGGCCACCCGCATTTCAATACTTTGTATAACGTGAATCACTTATGAAAAGATTCTTACCAATTTTTCTCAGCAGATGAGAACATTGCGATCTGCTGTTATAACGATTCTGGCTAATACCAATCCCCAACATTTTTACCACTTCGATTCATTACTAAAATTTCATTCCAAATTCGACATTAGAGATATCGGTGACAATACATCTTGTGTTTTACATATGAGAATAACATAATAAGATTTGTACAATTGCTACTATTATTACCATACTAGTAATTTGTTATACTAGTAGTTGTAAACAAAGTGGCTCTCAGAGTGCTGCGTCTACTTAGAGGCTAAGCTGGTCCAGAAAGCAGGTAATGATAAAAATGGAGAATGGAGTTTATAGTTTACTAGCGGCCTGCCCCTGCTTCGCACGGGTATAAAATATATAGCCCATGTCACTCAGTGAAAAAAAATTATTAAAATAGATCCAGTAGTTTTGATTTATTCATTACTGCCCGTGGCCCGCAAGAGTTAAATTTGGAGAAAAACAATTTCCTTTCCCTATACCAAGAAGATTTCCTGCTATCTTTGGAATATTTAAATTCATATAGTACATTTTTACTTATTTACTTTGACATTTTCCCTATGTATTTTATTTTTACAATTAATTACAGAATGTTTTTAAACAAACTCTTGAAAGAGCGACGTCGCTGCTAAAGTCGAAGTGTTATAGGGCGACGCGCGGCGTCCTCACGGCATTTTAAATCTGTAATATCTCCGAAAATGTTCACTTAAATTAAACGTAAACTGTAAACTGCCATATTGATTTATATTAAATCAACAATTTATTTAAGGTACTTAATTGGATAAGGATTAATGCTGTATTGTATAAGAATTGTTTCAAAAATATGGCATTATTTTTCGTAAAAAGTAAACGACAAAAAATGCTTTAGTGGGTTATCCATAAGAGATAGACATATACTATCGCGGACTTTTCTGTAGACCTTTTCAAGTTGTACAAATACTTAGTACATTATTTTGAGAAATCTCGTAGGGTTTAGCCTGCGTTTGCAATGTAAGCGGAAAAAAATGTAATTATTTACAGAAACCTCAAAAATTACAGTATTTCTTTACTCCGTATTGAATGTTATTATACGTACAAACCTTCCTCTGGAATCACTCTATCTATTAAAAAAAACCGCATCAAAATTTGTTGCGTAGTTTTAAAGTTTTAGGCATACATAGGAATATATGCGACTTTGTTTTATAATATGTAGTGATTAAGCTTTGCTGTTAACACCAATAACGAAATGACCAATGTCAGTGTTGTATTACTTCTATTATTTAAAACGAGACCTCCCCCTCCCTTCTTTGAAAAAAGTGTTTCATACATTAGAAACAGTTCTGTTGATTTACATTGTTGTGCTCCCGCCCGGAATGTCCTTTTTTAATTCGTTCTTATGGTTATTCTATTAAGGGTCAATGGTACAATAAAATGTGTACTTTGCCATCGTAGTGTTAAAGTTGTCATTCATTTCCAATAAATGTATAACAGTCACTGAGTCAGAAGTCCATCTTGGCTAAACTCTTAATGATTAGGTCACAAAACGGTAAATAATTGAGGTCACATACGTAACGCCAGATTATTTCCTATTTGTGTCGTTACGCAACGGAAATACAAAATATATAAATAATAGCTTTTACTAGCAACTTCGTTTGCGTGGACTGTTGTCGCGTGATAGGTTGATAATAGATGGCGCTTTTCAATGTCATCCTATTCCTGAAGAATTAACAGGATTTCTATCGCCCATATGTTAACCCCGGTGTATAATGAAATGATGAGTCTTTCTTTAGACTTAATAGGACTACTAATAAGACTACCTAAGACTTAATTTATAAGATATTCAATCAAATTACAATATTAATTATTCAATTAAACTTGTAAACAAGTGTTTTTGAATCGTTAACTTTACTGCTGTTCCGGAAAGCTGTTCCTACCGAGAAGAGCCAGCAAGAAACTCGGCGGTTGCTCTTGTCAAAATAATGTTTATAACTAGTTACATTTAGTCGTTTCTATTTTGTACAGGGTCGAACAATATCTATATCCACGCATTCTTATAATCTAAGTAAACCTCAACAGTATTATAGGCTTTGTGTCAGCCTCTTTTTAATAGTGTTTTTAAACTGCTGTAATGGCAAAGCTAAAATTAATTGCGGAATTTTATAGAATACCCAAACCCACAAACGAGTTACGTAATTCAGTCTTTTTCTCTCACGTAGCCACATGTAAGGTTATAAGAAAATAATTGTTTTGATAAAACCAAGACGAAACCCTAAAATATTATTGTACTTTATCTCCGAAAGATCAACTGTCGTAAAAACAGTGAAACGTAACCTTTAACTGTGGCCATGACATCAACGATCAAACCTACTTAAATATCCAAGTATAATAAAAACAAACGATAAAGCTAACAATATTAGAAAACTAATTTGAACGGAATCATAATATTTCCAAGAATTGTAAAACAAGTAGGTATATTTTTGTCGCGTCTTAATTTAGTTTATTTAGTCATTGCTTATTGAATAATTCTTCTCGATATATTCTTTGAGTCGGAAAACCCGTAGCTAATCCAATTATCATATACGTATTAGATATAAATCATTCGAGTACACTGCAATCATTAATCTATTAGCATGACTTCGTGAATACGTCAATAATTCCCGGAACATTACGATATTTCGGTTTCTCTCTCGTGACAGTTACATAAATATACACGATATTACCTTGATATCCTTAAAAGAACAATATCTACAATGCATTTAGTTCAAAGAAACAATATATTTATACTAAGGAAATAATATTTAAAACACAAATAACAATGAATCATAGTTGTTAAACGAAACGAAACGCTTAATGCAAGGACCAACGCTAACATATCAAGTGGTTGAAAACATTAATTAAGGTTACAATATAAATGGCCGGCGACCATCAGAAAGCTCTATGCGTAGAGTTTATTTTTCATTCATATTATGCGACAAATACAAGTGTCCGACTTACTAACACAGATAAGAATAATGGGCGCGTACGAAGCATAACGGACTCTATAGCGGTGTTCGAAGTATGGTTTTAGCGGAAGCGTTCGACAGCGTTGCACATGGGCTATAGTAAACAGCGAGGAGAGACGCCGGCGCACCGTCAGCCTAAGCCAGTCAGTCACTGATAGTTCAGTTGAAAGCAGGCTTTTGAATGCCACGCGCCGGGCGATCTGCGCACGCGATCGAAACACGAATAAAAATAATTTCGGACTACCGCAAGGGTGCATTCTTGGTACAGTGATTTTCGATTCATCCATTAACGCCATAACGTGACGTGCAGTGATTTTTTTATGGTCCATCGCATGCAGATGCTGTGCACGGTGAGTGATTTTGAAATGTTTCTTCGTTTGAATGGCACCATTGTGTGGCGGTGGGTCTTTTTGTTTTGATGCATTAGCATCAATAGCACTTTCATCTCGTCTAGTTGTTCACAAGTTTATCAAGTTCTTATTAAACGGCTGTAAACGCGTTAACGACGGTTGTAACGTTTTACGAGTTTAGCTCGAAACATAAATTTTAGCTGACGATAAACCTTTGGCTCGTACTTGAACTTTAGTGGATGTACCTTTATGTTTAGATTGTTATAACTATTATCTTCATTAATAAACAATTATGGTTTGGTATTTTATCGTGATTGATAGTTTATACATAGGAAACATCTTACATTTCGTACTTTAAAAACGATTATATAAAAATTTATGTAATGTTTTTCATTAATACGTATTCTTAAACAATAGAATTAAAGACAAACGGCAAGTTCTTTTTAATGTTTCACTATGTAGTAGAGTTTTGATGTGTATATAGTTTTTGAATATAAAATTCTTTGTAGAGTTAGAAATTTAAGATTGATTTATTACAGAGACTATAATTTCAATTTTTTTAAATCTGCATTTTGACTTACAATTGTGACAGTTAAAGTTAAAAACGAAATAATAATTATATTATTTTAATAGATATAGAATTAGGCGTTGTTTTGCATAATTCAATATTAGGAAGTAAGGATGATATTATTTTACTATTTTGCAAATTAATTTAATAATTACTTGGGCCATTAAAGAAATAGTTTTTTTTATTTCTTATCTTCGATGAACTTACGTTCAGTCAACCCCAAAATAACGGCGTTTGAGACGATGTTGTTACTGTTGAAAATTGGATTTGCACTCTCAACGATGTTACTACGACCGCCCAGGAATAACACTATACTCAAAATGTATCATATTTCTACCAAAAGTGTAATGTAAACGTTTTTCCAATACACGACCGTAACCAAGACCTCGTGATTATTGGAAGCCTTGCGAATTTTTTATCTTATCATTGTAAACAGGTTTTATCTATCAATTAAGATAAAGATGTTATAAATGAAGTATCTAATTCTGTACTGGTTGATGGATTTGAATGCGATAAAGTGGCAATTTTTATAATAACACTGGTAGGTCATTATAATAGGTTTTTATGATAAAAAAATAAAATAAAAAATAAAAAAAATAAACGTGTATTTTCCGGCTGAGTAGAAAAGACCACCCTCATTTCACACCGAGGTGTCGTAAAAGGCGACTAAGGTAAGTTGACATGAGGCAATTGGCCGGTGAAATAAATAGTTAAATCATGTTTAAAACATGTTGTGCCTATCCGGCTTTGAGTAGGATAAGGGCAGGACACTGATGATTTATATATTCATTATTATTTATATACCATAATAAAGTAAGAAAAACATTATTAAAAAAGAAAACTATACAAATTTATTATATAACTAGCGGCCCTATTTTAAATCTGCAATATCTTCAAAAATGTTCATTTAAATTATATGCTGTAAACGGCCATATTGATCTTTATTAAATCAACAATGTATTTAAGGTACTTAATTGAATAAGGATTAATGCTGTATTGTTTAAAATTGCTTCGATAATAAGGCATTATTTTTTGTAAAAAGTAAATAACAAAAAAATGCTATTATGGGTTATCCATAAGAGATAGACATATACCATCGTGGACTTTACCGTAGACCTTTTTGAAGGTGTACAAATACTTCGTACATTATTTTGATAAATGTCGTACGGTTCAGCCTGCTTTTGCGATGTAAGCGGAAAAAAAAAAATTATTTACGACATCACATTAGAAACTTCAAAAATTATAGTATTTCTCTACTCCATATTGAATGTTATTATACATATAAACCTTCATCTTTAATCACTCTATCTATTAAAAAAACCGCATCAAAATCTGTTGCGTAGTTTTAGCGATTTAAGCATACATAGGGATATAGGTACGTTAAGAAAGACAGGGAAAGCGACTTTGTTTTATACTATGTAGTGATTAGACTTGTAAATCCCAATGATATATAAATATAATACGATTTTCTAATACAAATAATATGAAATCAAATCAAAATAATCTTTATTCAAATAAACTCTTTCAAGCACTTTTGAATCGTCAAGGATAAATATGATTAATGAAGCTACGACTGGTTCGGAATGTTGCTCTTACCGAAAAGAACCAGGAAGAAACTCGGCGGTCAGTCTTTTAAACATTTTTAAATTTTATTATGAAACTAGTTATATCCCGCGATCCCGATCTTATGGCAGTAGAAAGTCCATTAAAAGTAGTTATATTGGCATAACCATAGTAGTTGGATATATAGAAATAGGGATCTATTTTTTTATGTAATATGGCCTATTTTGCTCAGTAAAGATACAGCTATTAAATGGTGAAAGAATTTTTGAAATCGATTTAGTGGTTTTTGTGTGAAAACATTACAAACATACATACAAATTTTTCCTCTTTATAATATTAGTATAGAGTCAAAGACTGCAATTTCAGTATGGAATTAATTTGGAGTCTTGTAGCTGAAAGGGTTTTATCTTTTATCTTTTATTACGGGCGTTTGACTATATTACACAATGATCCAAAACAAATCAATTGTCAGGTTGTGAACCCGGAATAACACTTGGCACACTTTACGAGTAAAATAATAAAAAGTATAAAAAGGGACAACCCGATCGTAAAAAATATTACGGACAATTGTGTACGCATCAACAAAGAAGTTGCCAGAACCGTAAAATGGGTTGTCTGTGTCGAATTTAAGAATTTTTAGTCTATATATAACATATTTTAACTGGACCGTTGGCACAGTGGGCTCCGCGTTCGCGGGTTCGATTCCCGCCGAGGGCTATTTCTATAAACAATTTGTTGGTCTCGAGCCCGTATATTTGTATTTACGTATGTAATTAAAAATTATATACGTATCTGGCCGAGTAGAATAGACCACCCTCATTTCTTACCGAGGTGTCATAAAAGGCGACTAAGGTAAGCCGACCCGCCGCTTGGTGTCCGGCTGAGTAGAATATACCAACCTCATTTCTTACCGAGGTGTCGTAAAAGACGACTAAAGTAAGTTGAATCACCGTGTGGTATCCGGCTGAGTAGAATAGACATTTCTTGCCGAGGTGTCGTAACAGGATACTTTGCGGAGATCCATAACACAAAAATGTAATATAATTATTATTCTATAATTCGCGATAAAGCAAATAGAAAATATATAATGCTAATTGTAGAGTGGGACTATCCGTTTTCATACCTCATAATTTATCTATATATAGAAAATTATTTTATTATTACAACACTTTTTAGTTGCAAAGAGGTGATTTCGCAGTATGTTATTATTGAAGTGATAACCCACTATGATTTGCTAACTCTCTTGAGTATTTATCTTATGCATAGAAATCTCATGTTTAGAGCAAGCCAATAGAAATTAAAATAATCTTTATTCGAATAAGCTCTTTCAAGCACTTTTGAATCGTCAATCAATATTAATGAAGCTACAACTGGTTCGGAATATTGCTCTTACCGAGAAGAACCAGAAAGAAACTCGGCAGTCAATATTTAAAAAAAACAATTTTACATTATTAAACCGCAGTCCTGTATAAAGCTGAAAGGATTTTTAAATCCAGGCATCTTTATAATCCAAATAATCTTCAATTTTGTAACTTTACGTATAAGCATATCTCTTACACTTAATTTAAACGTTTCTGTAGACTGGTTGCCTGGTCATATCTCTAGAGAATCCTAGGGATATGTGTAACCTACCAATCCCCATTGGAGCAGCGTGGTAGGTCTTAGCTCCAATCCTTTTCTCCAAAAACGGAGAGAGGAGGCCTATGCAGTGGGATGGTAACAGGCCGCTACTATAGACTGGCTTAGCGGAGATTGTAGAAGCAAATACCGAGACCATCTATGATTATCGCAGGAGCAGTCTAATTTTGTAATGAACAGACAAAAATTTATTACTAAAGTCAACTTAATTATATGGATGTTGAACAAGTTATTACAGCATGTCGCGGAGATCACGACCTGTCTCCGTTACACTTAATTTGACACTATAATGGACTTTTTGTTAACACGACGAGCGACACCCAAAATGGTGACACATTAACACCTAGTAGAAAACGAAAAGTAACCTAACAGTTAAAATAAATTTAATTGGGAACCGTTTAGCTTTTGATAGTTATCTTGCTATAAGACAAACGGTAATCTATAGTAATATAAGTACGAAAATATGTCTGTTTTTCTGTCACGAATTCTCGGCTAATTCGCTAAAACAATATTGACGGAATTTGGTACAATTAAATATACCGTGCTAAATAAAATATGGCATAGAAATTTTTCTGTGTTTGCTAGGGTAATAGGAAAAAACAATATCCTACTTCCTACTAATAGTATAAATGCGTAAGTTTGTGAGTATAGATGTATGTTTGTTTCCTTCACGGCGAATGCGCTGAACCAATATCGATGAAATTTGGCACAACTATTCCTTACATCATCGGAATAACATACATCGGAATAAGATATAGACTATAAAAATCCTGCTAATTCGACAGGAATAGAGTGATATTGAAAAAGCGGCATCTATTATCGACCTATCACGCGACAAAAGTCCACGCGAACGAAGTTTAAATTTTGGTTGTCTACATGTAGTTTACTTAAATAAAGAATAATTTGAATTTTGGTTGTCCACATGTAAAGTTTTCTTGAATAAAGAATAATTTTGAATTTTGGTCGTCTTCATGTAAAATTTTCTTGAATAAAGAATAATTTGAATTTTGGTTGTCTACATGTAAAGTTTTCTTGAATAAAGAATAATTTGAATTTTGGTCGTCTTCATGTAAAGTTTTCTTAAATAAAGAATAATTGGAATTTTGGTCTTCTACATGTATAGTTTTCTTGAATAAAGAATAATTTGAATTTAGGTTGTCTATATGTCAAGTTAACTTGAATAAAGAATATATTGAATTTTGCAGTCTAAATTTTTGTGGTGTTTTTTGGGATATTTTCTTAATAATTTATTACAAACTGACTCCAAAACAAAACGCACAAGCTTTGTGCAACTAGAACCTTGAATCAATTTGTAGAGAGCGATATCAAAGGTGTCGTTGCGTAGAAATTGTGTAACGAACCAACCAATAACTATGACATTTGGTAGCAGTCGTGCATAAATTAGATATAAAACGTTTAAAGTCACAAAACCCTTGTGCAAGGCAAGTCGGAACTAAATAGCATATAATAATATCACTCCTCGAATATTACACGTTAAGTTTTAAATACATAAATAAATATATGGACAATTAGCACATGGCTGTCCATTCCCAAAGTAATTTAATACTTATGTTATGGGTGAGAGACAACTGGTAAATATATACATATATAATTGCAAATACATACTTAAAATACGGGCCTACTTACCTTAGTCGCCTTTTACGACACCTCGGTAAAAATGTGGGTGGTCTATTCTACTCAACCGGATACCACACGGCTTAATTGAAATACGGCGGATATGTATATCGAATAGTAAGCCGAAAGAAAACTTTATTTTTGCTCCGTGTATTTCCTCAATCTTTTTCGGATTTTTTTTGCCCAAATGTGTCGCTTCAGACATTAAAAGAATGGATCAAAAAAGTTCGTTTACCACCGAAAATATAGGCGTCTAAAAAGGATACCACACGGCAGCCAAATACCATACGATTTTGTTCGTGGAACCTATCCTCCTGATGATGCTTCGGTTTCGGATCGAAACGATCGTAGGGGTTGTGGTAGTGAGTGTGTGTAGTGCTTTGTATGGAGTATTGGTGTTGGCGGCGTCTTGTGATACGTTTGGTGGCTTGTCCTGCATGTATGTGGTATGTGATTGTTGCCGGCTTCATACACTTAGCATATTCTCTTCACAACAAACGCGGATTACAGCAAAGTAATTTTGTTGTAGCTTCTTTACCTTAGTCCCCTTTTAAGACACCTCGGTAAGAAATAAGGGTAGTTTATTCTACTCAACCAAATACCACACGGTTAGTTAGTATAAAGTCAATAACACAGCAAAAACTAGTTTCATAATTAACGATAAGCCAACGTTAGTCACTCATAAAGCTCGATTGAATGTTGTAAATCATAATGAACTCATAAGGAAACCGCATAATGAAGCTGTAGGCGACATGAAGTTGTCAGATAAGTTTCCAAGTGTCCAGATAAGTGTGGCTGTGTCTAGAGCTAATGAAACGGTCTCATCGATCATCGAGACAGCGCCGATTGTGGCTAATGTGTCTGACACGAAAGGGATTCCACGTGCTTTACTTATGAATTACTTAACACAATACACACGTACATAATAAGAACAATAACACGGCGAACGCACTTGTGTAAGAAAATGTCAAAGCTATAACACGCCTTACAGTCTTGGGTTAAGAAATTCCTAAACTTTTTAACGATGTACAGGCTAGTGTAAGGAAATTCCCAAAACTTAAACGCGACGCACAAACTTTGGTTAGAAAATACACAAACTTCAACACGACGCAGAGATTTGTGTAAAAAATCCTAAAACTTTAACACGACGTATAGACTTGGGTTAGAAAATACACAAACTTCAACTCGAAGGAGAGATTTGTGTAAAAAATTCTAAAATTTTAACACGACGAATAGACTTGGGTTAGAAAATACAAAAGCTTCAGCTTGACGGAGAGAATTGTGTTAATAATCCTAAAATTTTAACACGGCGAATAGACTTGGGTTAGAAAATACACAAACTTTAACACGACGCAGAGACTTGTGTAAAAAATCCTAAAACTTTAACACTACGCAGAGACTTGTGTAAATAATCCTAAAACTTTAACACGATGTAGAGACTTGGGTAAAAAATTCTTAAAGTTTAACACTACGCAGAGACTTGTGTATAAAAAAGTAAGTAGCGACCTGTTACTATCCCACTGGTGAGAATAGGCCTCCTCTCTCCATTTTTGGAGAGAATGTTTGGAGCTAAGACCTACCACGCTGTTCCGACTTAGTTACTTAGTTACACGACTTAGTTACTTAACTATAATGCCAATACTACATATTCATATAATTTATAACCTCTTTAGGAGTTACTAAAAAGCGGCAAGTACAGTTGTATTTGCCAGTAATAAGCAACCAAAATAATTTCTTTTGTACCGGTGCCGGAGTATCTGTAAAACATGAAAAGGCGGAACGAAAGCTTGATAAAAAGTTGTAATGTCATATCTACATAGCTTATGGTAAATGTCCCGCCATATTGTATAAAGTCAGTCGGCTTACTCGAAACCAGTTCCAGAGATATACCCGATTAATGAGCAGTCAAAATGCACGCTTAATTGGCCCTTGAAAGCTTTTAAAGTTTTTTGATGAATTAATGAAACAATTTTGATTAAACATCTCGAAAACATGACAATTACCGCAATGGCATAATTAAATACATTAAATATAAAATATTTTATATTTATTAGTTAGGTATAGTTATTTTTCCTTATATAAACTCTATTTAATGTATTTAATTATGCCATTGCGGTAATTGTCATGTTTTCGAGATGTTAAATTAAGTTTAGAAAGATAAAAAACACGCTTTCGAACTAAAAAGTGAAAAATATTAGTGTTATTGTGAAAAAAAAAAACACTTTTATCACAAAAATACCAATGAAATATTATACTAATAAATATTTTATATTTATAATTATAGTTATAATATATTTATAGTTATAATATATTTCAATGGTATTTTTGCGATAAAAGTGTTTTTTTATTTAAAATATTAGTGTTATTGTGAAATAACACTAATATTTTTCACTTTTTAGTCCGAATGCGTGTTTTTTATCTTTTTAAACTTTATTTATTTTTCGCTTTTTAGTGCAATCGTTACAAATAATTTATATATTTTATCGTATTGTCACCGGTACTTGAGATAAAGTGTACCAAGAATAAAATCTGTGAGTGAGTGAAAATTGAGTTGTTTTAAAATAAAATAAAAAATCAAAAATGTTTATTTCTTACCAAAATTCATTACAAGAAATATAGATTGAGACCTTCTAGTAAGTATTAGAATACTTGTGTCATAAAAAGATGAAAGATTTAAAGATAAATTTAAAGATGTTTATTTAAATAATATAGTATAAGCACTTTTAAATCGTCAAGGAGCAATATGATTAATGAAGCTACAACTGGTTCGGAATGTTGCTCTTACCGAGAAGAACCAGAAAGAATCTCAGCGGTTAATCTTTTAAACAGTGACAATTTTATATTATTAAACCGCAGTCTTGTATTAAGCTTAAAGGATTTTCAAATGCAGGCCTTTTTATTATCCAAATAATCTTCAATTGTGTAATATGCTTTACGTATAAGCACATTTCTTACTTAATTTAAACCTTTCTGTAGACTGGTCTAGTTAGTTATTACTTAATTAAAATTAGTCGGTTACTTTTATTTATTGACATACATACATTAAAATAATTTATAAAATAGGCGTTACTTTGCGGAGATACATAATAAAATTATTTTGCTATATTCCGCGATCATACATTCAGGTGAAACTAATATAAAACTTACTATAAAGCTGTGCGAAAGCTGCGACCTTAGTTAATAATTATTAATAAAAATATATTTAGTGTCCAAAGCACTTACAATAATTGCCGGTTAGACATATTTTAACATGTTTATAAACAAGGAAGCAATCTAAACGTTAAGTTTAAGCAACTGAGTAAACGCGCAGTTCTTTACGACTTACAGAACACTATTGGAGAAAGTGAAAGTGCATTTATATCGTTATACGCTTTAGAAGTGTTCAATTATTTCTTTGTAACTATAAAAAGTGATTTGGTGCGTTTGTTTTTTATAAAATTGTATCTATTTAAAGTTGAAAATAAAAAATAAAAATAAGAATGTAATAGCCTATGCCGTGTGGTATCCGGCTGAGTAGAATAGACCACCCTCATTTCTTACCGAGGTGTCGTAAAAGGCGACTAAGGTAAGTTGTCCCGCCTTGTGCTATTCGGCTGAGTAGAATAGACCACCCTCATTTCTTACCGAAATGTCGTAAAAAGCGATTAAGGAAAGTTGACCCGCCGTGTGGTATCTGGCTGAGTAGAATAGACCACCCTCATTTCTTACCGAAGTGTCGTAAAAGGTGACTAAGGAAAGTTGGTTTCTGCATATGTTTTTTACGAATCCTGCATGTATCAGATATGAAAACGGATTGTCCACTCTACATTTAGTATAAACATACACACATCTGGCTCAGTAAAATAGACCACTTTTTTATCCTATATACTATAATACTAATCCGCATAAGCTTTATTCCAAAAAAATCATTGAAATACGTTTTGCTTAATACCCGAGAAATACACACAGACAGATTAACAGAATATTGTATTTATACTAATATATAAAGTCGAAGAGTTTGTTTATTTGTTTGATTGTTTGAACGCGCTAATCTAAGGAACTACTGGACAGATTTGAAAAATTCTTTCAGTGTAAGCTATTCCATTTATTAAGGAAGGCTATAAAATATATAACATTACGATAAAATGAATAGGAGAGGAGCAGCAATAAAAAATATTACGAAAACGGCAAATAATAAAGCTTTCCTTGCGTGCGCGGACTAAACGGTAAAAGTTATTAAAAAATTCATGTATTACAAAATTGTTCCCCTCTAAAAGTTCTAAATAAAAGTCCGCGACATCATATGTCTAGCTTTTAAGGTTAACCCAATGTAACCATTTTTATGGTTATAAACATACTATATTACGGTTGTAATCTTTGCACGCGGGCGGAACCGCTGGAGATTGCTAGTCAATAATATAAGTATGATGATCTCACTATGAAGTATGACGTCGGTAACAGAATACTTATGTATATAAGTGGAAGCCATTTAGATAAACACAAGACATCTATTAAGATGGCGCCGGACATCGATTGAAGTAAATTGTGGCTTCACATACCAATAAAGTGCCCAAATTAGTTAATTGTTGTACATTGCCTAGTAATAGGGTTTATATTTAACTATAATATTGCTCGCCGTGCGGTATCCGTCTGAATAGAATAGTACCATACTCAATTCATACCGAGGTGTCGTAAAGTACGGCTAAGGTAAGTTAATGTTAGGCAGGCGGCCGGTCGTCAAATACGTAGCCAAATCATGTGACAACATGTTTATGAAATGTTGTGCCGACCCCACTTAGAGTGGGATAAGGACAGGAAGATGAAGATTTACATTACCTAGTAATAGGATACTAGGGTTTATATTTAACTATAGTATCGCACTTAGTGTTCAAACGCCGTGTGGTATCCGGCTGAATAGAATAGTACCATCCTCTTTTCTTACCGAGGTGTCGTAAAAGGCGACTAAGGTAAGTTGATTCACTGTGTGGTACCTATCTGGTTAAGAAGAATAAACCACTCTCTTTCTTATCGAGGTGTCGTAAAATACGACTAAGATAAGTTGACGTAAGGCAGGCGGCCGGTCGTAAAATACGTAGCCAAATCATGTGACAACATGTTTATGACATGTTGTGCCGACCCCACTTAGAGTGGGATAAGGGCAGGAAGGTGATGATCGCACTTAGTATTCAAGTGACCAAATTAATTATGGATGTTTTGTGATAAATTGCAATAAAGCATAGAGAATAAAAACTCGAGTCTTAAAGACACCTATAACTTGGAAAAGCAAAAAAACACTTTCTTTTTCTAATAACATCTTTTTTTAATAGTACGTAGGATGATGTTAAAGATGGCATTGAAATTGTATATATTTTTTTATCATATACTAGGAGTCCCGCCCCAGCTTCGCACGGGTATAAAGCATATAGCCTATGTCACTCAGTGATAATCACAGTATTTCGCTACTCCATATCGAATTTTATTATACATATAAAACTTCCTCTTCAATCACTCTATATACTTAAAAAAAACCGCATCAAAATCTTTTGCGTAGTTTTAAAGATTTAAGCAGACAGAGAAAGTGACTTTGTTTTATACTATGTAGTAACGTTTGTAGCTACTACTATTTCGATAATTGTCATATTTTTACCATACTTATCCAAAGACTAAATTACGTTTAGCTGTCATTTATGTTTTGTTTTTCCATATCATAGTCGTTTTTGCTATACCTCGTTTTATAGTGACTTGACGGGATAAAATAAATGCGGTCGAACGGGATAAAAAGTATCCTATGTCCGTCTCCTGTTTCTAAGCAACCTCTCCACCAATTTTCAGCCGAGTTTGTTCATCTGTTCTTGAGTTATAAATAGTGTAACTAAGACCAACTTTCTTTTATATATATAGAAGATATATACTCGTATATATAAAAATTGCAATTATCAATTAGACACATAAGTTTTAATAGAAAAAGCAGTTGGTGTCAGCCCGGTTTGAACTTGTGATCCCCTCGAAACAGTCGCAGGGGTTCACCGTTGGGCTGGCATGAACAAGCTGTGATAGCTTGTTCATCTAGTATATCTAATAATAATAAATATCTGAGTGCCCGAGCCTTGCTTGGTAATTTTTGACAAAATAAGAAAAATAAACTTAAAATATAAGAAAAAAATTTTTTTTTAGTTGGGGATCGAACCTAGGTATACATTTCACGAGACTGCCCGCTCCCCGAATAAACTACGCTGACTTGACAGTTTGCGGCAAAAATTGAATTCAATATAAATTTTGGTTTTTTTAATACCAAAATACCGGGATAAAACGAATTCTTTTTTACATAAAACCTAGTTAGATCGATTTTTCTTGCCCAAAACCCCTTACATGTTGAATTTCAGGAAAATCATATAAAAGTTATATGGGGCGAATACACACGACTGTCAAAAGTAAATAACAATACTTGTGTTATGGGTGACAGACAACAGATACATATATAGTTTTAAACATACCTACTTTAATATATAAACACACCACGAATCAAAGTATCAACATTTTTCTTTCCCCTCGGCGGGAATCAAAAACGCGATCCGGGAGCTGAAAGCAGGGTCATTGTAAACTGAGCTAACGGGCTATCGTTATGTCTTATTTTGGTTTTGAACCATTTTTACAAGCCTAGGGAAGTTTTAAAGAAAATATAATGAAATTGATTTACAGTAAAAATATTTTTTTATTTTGCTTACAAACCGTTGCGGTGCGTTCGGAAATTATATATTAAAAAAGTAAAATAAAAAAAGTAATGAAAATATTTCTTTGCGATAATTTTTTTATACAAAAATATTTAAATAAAACATTATAAATAAAATATTTTCATTACTTATGTATTACCTATATACAATTTAAAAGAATATACTGTAACGTTACTTACATAACATCGATTCTAATCTATAATCTATTGATTATTTGTGAAACTGTCCAGATAATGTGCTTCCTGTGTACACAGGAACTGGGCGTGACTTAGGGTTGCCAGCGATACTTAAAAACAGTATTGCACTATTTTTAACAACATTTTACTTTTAACTTTTGTTTTTATTTAGTTTTTAACATCATCATCTTCCTGCCCTTATCCCACTCTAAGTGGGGTCGGCACAACATGTTATAAACATGCTGTCACATGATTTGGCTTCGTTTTTACGACCGGCCGCCTGCCTGACGTTAACTTACCTCAGTCGTATTTTACACCTCGGTAAGAAAGAGGGTGGTCTATTCTACTAAACCGGGTACCACACGGTGTGTCAACTTACATTAGTAGCCTTTTACGACACCTAGGTAAGAAATGAGGTTGGTCTATTCTACTCAGCCGGATACCACACGGTGGGTCAACTTACCTTAGTCGCCTTTTACGACACCTCGGTAAGAAATGAGGGTGATACTATTCTATTCTGCCGGATACCACACGGCGTTTTATTTAGTTTTTAACAACATTGTCTAAATTATTATAAAAATATGTTTTTAAAACATAATAAAATACAATTTGTCTAAAAAAATGTTTATTATTCTTCGCAAACATAAATAATTGAGACCAATAAACTTTTTTCCTTTTAAAACTGTTGACAACCCTAATGCCACTACCAACATTACAGAATTATCGCCGGGTTATATAGAAACCATTACCAACTGTTGAAATGTAATTATGATTAGGACGAGAGTGTTTCATTAGCTATAATACAGCTCCAGTTTTACATTGTAAAGAAGTCATTAGCTATAATACTATATATGCAGTGTGGTATCCGGTTGAGTAGAATAGACCACCCTCATTTCTTACCGATGTGTCGTAAAAGGCAACTAAGGTAAGTCGACCCGATGTGTGGCATCCGGCTGAGTAGAATAGACCCTCATTTCTTACCGAGATGTCGTAAAAGGTGGTCAACTACCTAACCGAAGTATGTTTCATCATGTTTAAAACATGTCCCTACCCCGACCCCACTTGAAGTGGGATAAGGGCAGGAGAATGATAGCTATAATACTATATAGCATCATAGCTATGATAGGTCAGCAGTGAGACCGTGCGACTCTCTTGCGAGGGTCACGGTTCAAACCACGACAGGCACTAATATGTTTTCCGTTAAAACTTATGTGTCTAATTGATAATTGCAATTTATCACACGCTTTTCGGTGAAGGAAAACATCGTGAGGAAACCTGCATATCTCTACAGAATTCTATGGATATTTATAACCTACAAATCCGCATTGGAACAGCATGCTCCATGGTCTTAGCTCCAACCTTTCAAAAACGGAGAGAGGAAGTCTATGCCCAGCAATGGGATAGTAACAGGCCGTTACCGTAAACTATAGTCTTATTATAACATCACAAATGAAATAAGTATATAAAGGAAGTTAATATATTATCGGGAATAGAATCTTGGTCGTTTTATGATCAAAGTCAAGTCTGTAAGGAATGCAACAAGATGTATAGCTCGCCCGTTGAACGACTAATTGTGGTTAGTTGATAGGAATTGTTAGCAATTTGCATTTATTGTTATATATAGCGGCTAATTTTTATTTTTTGATCCTCGTTCTCCTTAAACCTACTATTGGACTCGAAATAATGTATATTTAAGTAAAATAAAGGGTATTTCGGACTCTCACCGGCTAAAAACCTGACAGTGCTCCACCACGCTGCTGGTGGCGGGAACAGGGTACCGTTGTACACATTGCCCCCATCACCGCTAGCAACTCTGTACCCCAGAGTCCGCCACCTTTGGGTCGGGGCCTTTTTAAAAGTGGCCCCTCCCTGCCTCTAATCGATGCATCGGGAGCACCAGATGCACCAACCGCCTCAGGGACTTTTTCAGACCCCGAAACTTTATGGCCCCGTTAGGGCGGCATATGACGCGACGGGCTCTCTTGAATTGACAAGGGATCAATTAGATTTAATGAAGTTACAACTGGTTCGGCGGTCAATAAATTTTGAAACTTAATAAATAAATAAACATTTTCAATGAACAATAAACCGCAGTCCTGCACGAAACTACAAAGATTTTCAAATCAAAGTATTTTTATTATTCATATAATGTTCAATTGTGTAATATGCTTTAAGTATAACCATATTATATTCAAATTCAAATTCAAATTCAAAATATTCTTTATTCAAATAAACTTGTAAACAAGTGCTTTTGAATCGTCAACTCTACTCTCTTTATTCCGCCGTGTGGTATCAGACGCCTTTTACGATACTTCAGTAAGAATGAGGGTGGTTTATTCTACTCAGCCGGATACCACACGGCGGGTTGACGTATGTCAACCCGCCGTGTGGTATCCATAGTCGCCTTTTACGACACCTCGGTAAGAAATGAGGATGGTACTATTCTATTTCGCCGGAAACCACACGGCGTGGCAGGAAGATAATGTATAAGCATATTAAGGATATAGTTTAGTTATTTTTCGTTAGTTTACCGTAAGTTAATATTAACTATTAGTCAATAACAAAATCGTCCGACATTGTTTTTATTCGGTACGCGCCGCAATCACGTGATCTCTCTGTATTAAGACATTGCCGCCAAAGTTTACAAAAACATTACGGCTAATTAAGTTTTCTCGTTAATTTGTTTTAATTTAACAACCAATGTTTACCGGCCTGTGTGTTTATAAGACAAACACATTAGGGACTGTGTGATTAAGCAAATAATGTAAATAAATTTACTCTGTTTTGTTTGTTTATGACGAAATAATTGTTTTCCGGTAAATGCCTGCGGCGTACCACCAAATACCTTAGATCTTGCCTTCCCTAAATGCTCCTCACTGACTTACTCGAGATCATTTAGCTTTCAATGTGTTAAGCTGTGGAATGATTTACCAGAATCAATCTGCAAATGTCTTTCCCTTTCGCCATTTAAGTTACAGACTAGAAAATATTTATCTTAAATAATTAGGTATATTATACTAGTAACATCTTTTCATCTATTTATTTTACCAAAATTAATTAATAGATTAATTAGTTAAATTTAGGTATATATTTTTTGCTTTTTCTCTATATTACCCGTATTCTCTTTCTTCTTCAATCTTTCTCCTTTTCCTGCTGTTACACAAAGGTTGACTGGAATAGATCCCTTTTAGGGATAAGTCCGCCTTTGTACATGTGCTTTTTTTTACTTTTTTCTAACTATGTGTATAAAAAGAAATAAATAAATAAAAATAAAAGAAATGCCTTTAAAGTAAGAATTGTGATGGTAGACCGTGTATGAAAAAACAAATCAATTAAATAAGTAATGTATCTAACGACTTGTATCTGATGAAATGGGTCCTGTGGGGTAGGGACTATGTGGTTGTTACTTCTTTTGATGTTGCGCGAAATTAAAGAAGGCAGGTGAAGATAGATTTATTATGGATACGTCTAACAAGTTTGCTTATTGATTAGCGACTACTTATACGATGAATCTATTACGGATATATGAGATCCGCTGACTTCGCGCTACAGGTCCCATTTAAATCTTAGTACCAGGGTGACCAAGCCTTGCTTTGTAATTTTATTAAAAGACTAGTAATATCCCGCGGTTTCACCCGCGTACATACCGATCTCATGGCAGTGGAAAGTCTACTAAGTCGGACTATTGATTCATTTTTGTTAAATATATCATCAATAGTTTCCGCAGCGCAAGCGATGACAGATTTTTATGACTCATTTTTTACACCTTATTACATTTTTATTACGGATCCCTATTTTATGTAATAGCCTATGTTGCTCAGTAAAGACGCAGCTTTCCAATGGTGAAAGAATTTTTACAAACATACACACAAATTTTTCCTCTTTATAATATTAATATAGATATTAAAAAAAATGCAATTAAAAAAATTAATAAGAAAGAATGGCTGGCGCTATCTGGGACTCTATCCCAAGTATTCTCTATTTTCTAGTCCGCCTGTTTACAACAGAGCTATAAAACTTCATAATTGACCAATTCTATTTCTTATAATTTTGTAACAATTTTTCAATACATTTATACACAGACATTTATTAAAAATGAAACCTAGTTAAATCAATTTATCGCCCCCTATACATTACAAAATTTCATGGAAATCGTTGAATTGAAATTAATTGAGTTGAGTTCAACACTATAATTACTACTTAATTATTAATATTACTTGAATAAGTTTATGTTTACACCTATTTATGTAACTGTAATATTGTTATATTGTGTATGAACAAATAAATAAAACCATAAAAAAAATTAGCTCCTTTAAATATTAAAGACAAACAAATGATCTATATCTAACAATAGACATCCCTAATTTGCAGACAGCGATATGTAATTACCCGTGGATTTTATCAAGCCAGGCGCATCTTGTATTCACAGAAACAACTGTCAATTAAGCTAAAATCTTCATTGAAATGCAGATCAGAAATAAACCTAACACGCGAGTACAAAAAGGTAAAAAACGCTCACAATCTGTCATGCCTTGGATCGCTTACGTCTGACAGGCGAGAGATGCTACAGACGGTAAGAAATGAATATACCGATATGAGATGTCAGATTATCTTTAATATTTAAATGAGTTAATCTTGTATGTATATTTATATATTTTCGGAATCTCGGAAACGGCTACAAAGATTTTCCCGAAATTCAGAATGTATGGGTTTTGGGGGAGAAAAATCGATCTAGCTAGGTTTTATCTAATTCATATTGAATATAAAACACTTTTTCAACTTCACTTTGTCACTCTTGAGGTGTCGTAAAAGGCGACTAAGGTAAGTCGACCCGCCGTGTGGTATCCGGCTGATTAGAATAGACCAACCTCATTTCTTACCGAGGCGTCGTAGAAGGCGACTAAGGTAAGTCGACCCGCCGTGTGGTATCCGGTTGATTAGAATAGACCAACCTCATTTCTTACCGAGGTGTCGTAAAAGGCGACTAAGGTAAGTCGACCCGCCGTGTGGTATCCGGTTGATTAGAATAGACCAACCTCATTTCTTACCGAGGTGTCGTAAAAGGCGACTAAGGTAAGTCGACCCGCCGTGTGGTATCCGGTTGATTAGAATAGACCAACCTCATTTCTTACCGAGGTGTCGTAAAAGGCGACTAAGGTAAGTCGACCCGCCGTGTGGTATCCGGTTGATTAGAATAGACCAACCTCATTTCTTACCGAGGCGTCGTAAAAGGCGACTAAGGTAAGTTGATCCACCGTGTGGTATCCGGTTTAGTAGAATAGACCACCCTCTTTCTTACCGAGGTGTCGTGAACGACTAAGGTAAGTTGACGTCAGACAGGCGGCCGGTCGTAAAAACGCAGCCAAATCATGTGACAGCATGCTTATAACATGTTGTGCCGACCCCACTTGGTTTGGTGAGTGGGTTAAGGGCACGAGGATGATGAAAAGATTTAAAAATAATTAATAAGTGGAATGTATGGCAACTTAGTTAAGGGTATTATTTAACTATGTGGTGTGAATTGCAGTACGAGTAAATGTGAATTGTAATGTTTATGATACTGCAATCTCAATTCAATAGATTTCTAGGTGTTTTAATATAATTGTTAATATGTCATAATAAAAGCAATTATTTAAATAAATGAACTTTTCAGTTGATCGGAAATTAAATCTTTTAATTTATATTTGCAACCACTTACAGGTGAAGAAAAAAAAAAGCTGTGATGGCCTAGCGGTGCGACCGTGTGAATCTCTAGAGACGATCATGGGTTCAAACCCGGGCAGACACCAATGAGTTTTTCTATTAAAACTTATGTGTCTAATTGATAATTGCAATTTATCACACGCTTTTCGGTGAAGGAAAACATCGTGAGGAAACCTGCATATCTCTAGAGAATTCTGGAGATATGTGTAACCTACCAATCCGCATTGGAGCAGCGTGGTAGGTCTTAGCTCCAATCCTTCTCTCCAATAACGGAGAGAAGAGGCCTATGCCCAGCAGTGGGATAGTAACAGGCCGCTACTTACTTTACTTACTTACTTATATCTAAAAGTATTATACCTGCCGGAACACTTAATCATTAGGCATTGCGGCTTTATCGGTAAGGTGGCAACTAGCCAAGACTAAAGCGGCCTCAAATTATAGTGACATTTTGAATAATAAATAATTATATGGGACACTTACACACACGGTTGTCCGTCCACAAAGTAAAAGCTGAAGGCAGGGCCACTACCCACTGCGCCAACGGGCCGGCCAGTCATAATTCTCTTCATAAGTCATCATTCTCCTGCCCTTATCCCACTCTAAGTGGGGTCGGCATAACATGTTATAAATGTGTCACATGATTTGGCTAGGTATTTTACGAACCTGCCTGACGGTAACTTACCTTAGTCGCCTTTTGCGACACTTTGTTAAGAAATGAGGGTGGTTTATTCTACTCAGCCCGATACAACACGGCTGGTCGACTTAATTTAATCGCCTTTTATGACACCTCGGTAAGAAATGAGGGTGGTCTATTCTACTTAGGTGGATACCACACAGCGGGTCGACTTACCTTAGTCGCCTTTTACGACGTCTCGGTAAGAAATGAGGGTGGTCTATTCTACTTAGCTGGATACCACACGGCAGGTCAACTTAACTTAGTCGCCTTTAACGACACGTCGGTAAGAAAGAGGCTGGTCTATTATATTTAGCTGGATACCACACAGCGGGTCGACTTACTTTAGTCGCCATTTATCTGAGCTCTGTAAGAAATGAGGGTGGTATATTCTACTCAGCTGAATACCACATAGCTGGTCAACTAAATTTCGTCGCCTTTTATGACACCTCAGTAAGAAATGAAGGTGGTCTATTCTACTTAGCTGGATACCACGCAGTGAGTCGACTTACCTTAGTCGCCATTTACACCTCGGTAAGAAATGAGGGTGGTCTATTCTACTCAGCCGGATACCTCACGGTTTATTTTAAAAATTAATTATGCGTGAAATTAATAGGAACCAAACTCACGAGCTCCTGTAATTAGGCAGCTAACTAACCACTGAACCATGAAGGTTTAAAAGAATAAAACGTAAATAAATGTTTTTTCTTTCTTTCTTTCTTTCTTTATATTGAAACATACTCATAGCAATTTGTCAACAATTTAGTTTTACTTTAAAAAAAACTATTATCAACAAAAAAAATCGGACCTCACATCAAAAACAATTAACCATATTATCTTATGTTGCTAGAATTCAGCTATATCATAATTTAAACCCTATTTTGTGTACATTAGAGCATATTTTATTATAAACCTTATTTAATGACAGCAAATATAAGTTTGTTTAGCTAGTGTATATGAAAATTAAAGGCCCATTCATAGAAATGACTAAACATCTCTTAATCGTGTAGACGCGGCTTTATGGTATCCTTAAAATTATTATTCACAATCAAAATTAAACCTTATTTGTACAGACATAGAAACGTATTTAGAAATGGGATTGTTATACAAAAATATCTATAAATTTCGATTCAACCACGGTGGTCCGTTAAAAAATATGTCATTAGGGAATAAATAATTGACTTTTCAAAAACAAAATGTCGTAAGCGATATTGGTTTTGACAGTTTTAAGACAAAGAAGTTAATTTAAAACAAAGTGTTTAATGGATTGGGTTGCTTTTAATGTCGAAAGGGTAACTTTTTTTTTGGAATTTTCAATATTTCGTTAAAAAACCCTAATGGGTAGCAACGAGTCGGGACTAAACAAAAGTATCTTAATATTTAATTAACTAAATAATAAAAAAAGTTTTAAAAGAATTATTTTGCTATAATCCGCGTTTGTTAACAAAATCTATGTAATGTTAGCAAAAGCTCATACCTTATACGTGCAGGATTAGATACCGCACTCATCACAAAACACCGCCACCAACTACAAACTACACACATTCACTACCACCATCTCAACCATCACGGTAAAATCAAAGCTTAGCGATTCGATAGAGCTTGTCTCCTGATGATGCTTCGGTTACGGGCGAAACGATCGTTGAGATTGTCGTAGTGAATGTGTGTAGTGCTTGTACACATATCTCTGTAGAATTAATAGAATATTTTAAACATAGCAATCTGTATAGGAACAGCGTGGTGGGTCTAAACTCCGACCCTTTAAAAAATAGAGGAAGCTTATTACCAATAGTTGAATAAAATCAGGTCGTAACTTTTTACTTAAAAATAGTGAAACACTCGTCATAAACATGTTGTCACATGATTTGGCTACGTGTTTTACGACCTTAGCTGGATACCAAACGGCGCGTCAACTTACCTTAGTCGCCTTTTACGACAACTGGGTAAAAAACGAGGTAGGTCTATTCTACTCAGCCAGATACCATACGGCAGGTCGACTTACCTTAGTCCCTTTTTACAACACCTCGGTTAGAAATAAATTTTTGGTTCAAAATACCAAACGATCATTTAGACTGTCTAATCTTTCATCTGTAATAGTATATTAATCTAACTGCACTCGCGACTCAATAAATTAAACGGAATCCACAGTTAACGGGAACCAAAAATGTGCACCGAAGATTTATAACTAGGAAAAGCTGAGCAGTATTTATTTTTGTACATTCGTTATGCTGATCGGATCAGCGAGTGTGGATGTATTAATAGGCGCAATCGTTTGCCAGATAGGCTGCCTATTTCCGTCACGCTAAAACGAACGAAAAAGAGGGTAATGTCTGTACATTTGAAGGTTTTTTACGATTATGGCGCGTTACTTATTAGCCGTGTGGTATCCTTCTAAGTAGAATACCTCCCTCATTTCTTACCGAGGTGTCGTAAAAGGCGACTAAGGTAAGTTGACCCACCGTGTGGTATCCTTCTAAGTAGAATAGTACCACCCTCATTTCTTACCGAGGTGTCGTAAAAGGCGACTAAGGTAAGTCGACCCGCCGTGTGGTATCCGGTTTGGTAGAATAGACCACCCTCTTTCTTACCGAGGTGTCGTAAAATACGACAGAGGTAAGTTGACGTCAGGCAGGCGGCGGGTCGTAAAAATGCAGCCAAATCATGTGACAGCATGTTTATAACATATTGTGCCGACCCCACTTAGAGTGGGATAAGGGCAGGAAGATGATGATGACTATGCTGTATTTGACTTGGCCTAATTAAGAAATTTGTGGTCAAAAAATTTATAGCTATTCCCAAGGTGTATCAGCGACGATCGTTTAAAATAAAATATAGCTTAAAGGCTATTAAACCTAACGTCGGGATTACACAAGACACATCTGTTCGAGCTAATTTTGGCCCAACCCGTTCCAGCCTATCGGAATGTGAGATAACAAATAGATAAATAGTTCGAAACTTTTCTAAGCTCTTTGATCTCACTAAGAGTTAAGTAGGCCGCGGGTTTCGTATTGAGACATAAAAATTACATTTAAGCTAATATACAAGCGATTTTGATCGGTTCACGATTTCAATATACGACTGCGAAAGCTTGTCTGTGACGCTTTGGAAGCTAATATCCTGCAGAAATATTGTTGGAGTTAGTTACAATGAAACTTGATAAAACAAGAATGAGTTTTTCTATCATCTCTTAATATTTAAATGAGTTAATCTTGTATATATATATTTTCCGAATCTCGGAAACGGCTCCAACGATTTTCCTGAAATTCAGCATGTAGGAGGTTTTGGGGGAGAAAAATTGATCTAGCTAGGTTTTATGTAAAAAAAATATTGTTTTATCCCTATTTTTGGGCATTAAAAAACACTAACATTTACATATATTGAATTGAATTTTCGCCATTAACTGTCAAGTCGAAATAGCTTATTGGGTTAGCGGGCAGCCTCGAGAAATGTGAGTGCCAAGGATCGATCCCAACTAAATAATTTTTTAAAGTTATTTTTGAATTTTTTTCTTTTTTTAAAGTTTTTTTTTGTAAAAAATTACCGAGCGAAGCTCGGTCACCCAGATATTTAATATTTAAGTGAGTTAAACTTGTATGTACATATATAGATTTTCGGATTCTGGAAACGGCTCCAACGATATTCCTGAAATTCAGCATGTAGGGATTTTGGGGCAGAGAAATCAATCTACCTAGGTTTTATTTAAAAAAACAATCGTTTTATCCCTGTTTTTGGGCATTAAAAAATACTAAAATTTACATTGAATATAAAACACTATTTTTGCCGTAAGTTGCCAAGTCAGCGTAGCTTATCGTAGTAGCGTATCGTAGTCTTGAGAAATGAAAATACCAAGAATCGAACCTCACCTACCCAATATTTTGTTTCCATTTTTTTGAAGTTTTTTTTGTAAAAAATTACTTGCAAAAAAAAGGAAAGACTTAAGTGTCTAATTGATAATTGCAATTTATCTCACAAGTGATAGGAAGGCAATTTATCACACAGTTGAAGGAAAACCTGCATATCTTTAGAGAATTGTGGAAATATTTTTAACATACCAATCCGCATTGGAGCGTGGTAGGTCTTAGCTCCAATCCTTCTCTCTAAAATATGGAGGCCTATGCCAAGCAGTGGGATAGTAACAGGCCGTTCTTTATGAACCTGATATCAAGTTGATATAAATATTTTAAAAATCCCGTTATTCCGACTTCCTTAAATAATAAATGACGCACAAAATTTACGTTCTGAGGTCGTTGAACTTTCGCGCAAATAACATCGGCACAACAAAGAAAATAAAGTGGAAAGTGCATTTGACCAATCCGACCTATAAGTACGTATTTTGATCCACAGAAATTCAAGGTCAGTTTAACCTAACACCCTAAAAACAGAGAAAACTTTAAAAAACAGATATATGTACTTAAAAACGAAAATCTGCAGTATATTACTAAAGTAATATAAAAAATTGTGTTAACCATATTGTGTTAATAAACTTTGTTTAGTATACGGCGGATACAGAAAGGTTTAAATTAAGTATAAGAAATATGCTGATAGTAAAGCATACTACAAAATTCAAGAATATTTGAATGATAGAAATGCTTGGATTCAAAAATTCTTTCATACAACACTGCGGTTTAATAATGTAAATTAAAAGTGTTTAAAAGATTGACCGCCGAGTTTCTTGCTGATTCTTCTCGGTTAGAGCAACATTCCGAACCAGTTGTAGCTTAATTAAATCTTTTATATCCTTGAAGAAAAGTGCTTTTAAAAAGTTTACTAGTATAAAGATTATTTTGATTTGGTTCGATCGAAAAACATGAAAATCGTGGATTGTAAGTTTTATCTATTTCACCTTAAAATTAACCTTTGATTTCCCATTATAGTAATAAACACCATATAATCAAGGGTCAAATCAATGAGGAAAAATAAGAAGGACATTTGATCCACGTAAATATCATGATGCCCTTAACGTGATTGGACTATTATAGTATTTACAATCATTTACGCCGTGTGGTATCCGGCTGAATAGATTAGACCACCCTCATTTTTTACCGAGCTGTCTTAAAAGGCGACTAATGTAAGTCGACCCGCCGTGTGGTATCGGATTGAGTAGAATGGACCACCCTCATTTCTTACCTAGGTTTCGTAAAAGGCGACTAAGTTAAGTTGACGTCAGGTAGACCGGTCCTAAAATACCAAATCATGTGACAACATGTTTATAACATGTTGTGCCGACCACACTTAGAGTGGGATAAGGGTGGGATGCATTTACAACCATTCATTTATCCGGGTGAGTAGATTAGATCACCCTCTTCCCTAGGTGTCATAAAAGGCGACTAAGGTAAGTTGACCCGACGTGTGGTATCCGGCTGAGTAGACGGGACCATCCTCATTCTTACTGAGTTGTCATAAAAGACGCCTTAGGTAAGCTGACCCGACGTGTGGTATCCGGCTGATTAGAATAGACCACCCTCATTTCTTACCGAGGTTTCGTAAAAGCGACTGAGGTAAGTTAACCCACCGTATGGTATCCGGTTGAGGAGAATGGACCATCCTCATTCTTACCGAAGTTTAGTAAAATGCGACTAAGGTAAGCTGACGTCAAGCAGGCGGCCGGTCGTAAAATATGTAGCCAAATCATGTAACAACATGTTTTTAACATGTTCTGCCGAGCCTACTTAGATGATTAGGGCAGGAGGATGTCGAATTGTGATGATGAATGTTAGGAATTCTCTATTGCTTTATGCAAAAAATTTTGACAATTCGTGACGTTGACCCTAGTACGTCATATCCATTCACAAACGTGCAAGGTTGTAAGATTACGTCATTTATCCGAAAAAGCGAGGGGTTTTCCCGCTTGCAATATTTGTCTATGTGTGTGACAAGGTTACGGTGATATTGTGGGTGTCTTTTCTTATGAAACAATGGGATGAGTCTCATTTTATTTTATAGTGTCCAAAATGCGTCCGTAATTTAGTTCGTGTCAACTTAAGTGTTCAAATCCGCGATAAGTTTAATTTTATCACGGATAATAGCAAAATAATATTTCCATTAGTTTTGTATTATGGACCTTCGCAAAGAAACGCCTAATTCTAAAATTACTTTGTTCAAATACCCTGATGTAATTTTTCCAATTTTTTTATCTTGTATTGTATCTGTAGGTTGGAGGTATCGTAAAAGGCGACTAAGGTAAGTCGACTCGCCGTGTGTTATCCGGTGGAGTAGAATAGACCAATCTCATTCTTTAACTAGGTGACGTAAAAGGCGACTAAGGTAAGTTGATCCAAATCAAATCAAAATAATCTTTATCCAAATAGCCCTTTCAAGCACTTTTGAATCCATCGTGTAGTATCCGATTGAGTAGAATAGACCAACCTCTTTCTTACCGAGGTGTCGTAAAATACGACGAAGTTAAAAAGACGTCAGGCAGGCGGCCGGTACATAAAATACAAGGCCAAATCATGTGACATGTTTATAACTATTGTACCGACCCCACTTAAAGTGGGATAAGCGCAGAACTATGATGTATCTGTAGATACTACATATAAGTAATATAATTAAGGCAATTTACTCAGTGCGCAAATAAACGTGTCCCACTTCACATACTGATTTTTTTTTAAATGTTTGCCCTCGGCTGGAATGAGAAATGCGACCCAAGAACCAAACTAGGACCTGTTCTAAAACATTCCGATGAGATAAGCATACTTCGCCTATCTACAATATTGATTCATACATAAAAGGCTACATCTATTGTATTCAAATGAACCGTTCAGTCGAAATTCTATTTTACAAAACATTTCTATATTCCTGCTCTTTCCGTGAGCCTAATGATTTCCGTGAACGTAACCATGGGCGAAATGAAAATTATAGTAATCTATATTGATCTTTAGTATGATTATTTTAGGTACTAAAACAGCATGAATGAAATATATAGTGTCGCCTACCGTGCAGGAACAAAATGTTTTCTGTTACATTGTTCGTCAGGTACAGAAATACTTGCATTTCTGTATTTCGTTTTGTCATTTTTTTCCGTTGTTGTAAGCTGATTAAAGATGTTACTTAGTCAGCAACTCGTATGGAAAGATTTAAGTAATTGAAACGTTAATTCACACATGTTTGCACTTGTGCTTGGCTTCGCCCGCGTGGAAATCAGTGTCACAAAAGACAAAAGTAATTAATGTATAGAAACTGGCTATACTCACGTTAGGTAAAACGACACTGCATCACATACTCCAAACCGCACTCGAGTCTAATTTGTTTTATTCTTAAACGCGAGAACTCTTTCACTTTGTATTGCCATACCTTGCCGTAAATGTTAGCAATTTTTTAAACTATCGTGAGTGTTATTTATAATTAATGTATTGAAACTGGCTATAGTCGCTTATACACGCTCACGCTATTCTATACATTAATTATGACAAACACAGTTTAAATTCAAAGACAAAAGAAGTTAGTGTGAGTTAACCATAAGAGCTATTATGGACAACACATGCTATTATGGACTTTTTTATAGTATTTTCGTAAATCTACAATTCTTTAGTATTTCAGTGTATCAGTGAAGCAGAATTATGTATTCGCTTCCAAAATAAAATTTAGCAATCCGTTTTCTCTACAGAAAGGTTTAAATTAAGTATAAGAGATATGCGTATAAGTAAAGAATATTAAAAAATTGAAGATTCTTTCTTCTTTCTGCCCTTATCCCACTCTAAGTGGGGTTGGAATAACATTTATTTATTTATTTATTTATTTATTAGGACATCCAGTAGTTGCTACATATAAAACTTACATATAATAAAACAGACACAAAAAATAAATGAATATGTACAACTTATGAAGGTGTCACGGCATGCACCAAAAAAATTTTAAACAATTTAAATAAAAACATTACATAAAGATATAAGCAAACAGTTTAAAGTTAATAGGTAAAAAAAAACAATTACATTTTCTGAAAACGAAACACATAAAGATATTATATTATTATCGATTGCATCAAATTAACCGCCTCTTAACAATCTTACTGTCTTTTTTTTGAATTTCCGTAAAGTGTCGTTAAAAATATCCACTTCTCCGCAGATGGAATTAAATAATTTAGGCAACCTAGACATGGGCGAAAACTTTTTTAGATTGGTTTTAGCAAAAGGCTGGTAAAGTAAAGTCTTTGGAAGTCTCGGCACGCGGCGAGGGACACGGAACTTAATACATTGTAGCAGAGACGAACAGTCAATTCCATTCCTAAGTAGTTTATAAAGAAAGGTCATATTAAGCAGTTTTCTACGGACCATTAAACTGTCCATTTTAAAATGCACCAATTTTTCGTTGTACGTAGGAAGCTGTTTGTGAAGCCTGATGAGTATGCAAGATGCCGCAGAAATCTTTTTTGTATTCGTTCAATTCTTAACTGATGAACTTTGTAATTTGGTGACCAAACGATACTGCAATACTCAAGTGTACTCCTAACGTAGGCATTATAAATCAATATTTTAGTTTTTGGACTGCGGAAAAACTTGCCATTTCGAATTAGAAAACCTAACATTCGCGAAGACTTTCTTATTATTTTATCAATGTGAGGTGAAAAAGTAAGCTTGGAATCGAAAAGCACTCCTAAATCACTTAATTCATTCTTTTGTAACAAGGCTGAGCCATTAATACAATATTGTGACTGAATAACATTTCTATTTCTAGTAAAAACAATAAAATTACATTTATTTGTATTCAGTGACATGTTATTATTGTGACACCAGTTAGAAATGGCATCTAAATCCTCTTGAATTAAGGTACTGTCCGTTTGGTTCCGAACTGGCTTTGATATTTTTATGTTATCGGCAAATAGATAAATACTACTATGTTTAACATGTGACACTATATCGTTAATGAACAAATTAAATAGCCAGGGTCCTAGATGAGAACCTTGAGGGACTCCAGATGTCGCTTTATAACAATTTGAGCTAAATCCTTTTACTACTACGTACTGAGATCTTTCATGTAAATATGAATAAAACCAGTGCAAAATAGAACCACCAATACCATATGATATCATTTTATCAAGTAACACCTTATGGCAAACCTTATCAAACGCCTTAGCAAAATCCATGTATACTACGTTAACTTGAATACCAGCATCTACATTATCGACTATTTCATTATAGAACGTCACTAAGTTTGAATTAGTAGAACGAGATTTAATGAATCCATGTTGTTCATTAACTAGAAAATGGTTAGAATATGATTTCAAGTAAGGATAAATTAAAGCCTCAAATATTTTGGCAAAAGTTGACAATATGGATATGGGTCTGTAATTTGATATATTATCTTTATCGCCATTTTTATGAATCGGGACCACTTTAGAAGTTTTCCAATAGCTTGGGAAAATTCCAGAAGTTAAAGATTTATTAAATATTATAAAAAGAGCTTTACTTAGTTGCGAAGAACATTTCTGAATAAAGTATGGTGGAATGCCATCTGGCCCGGGACTTTTACTCGTGTCGAGTTTTTTAAGATAAGTATAAATAGTATTTTGAGCGATATGTATATTTCGTAAGGAGTTGATATAATTATCACCATTACACTGGTAGGCGTTAGGTGCACCATCAGTAAATGTTGTGGAGAAAAATGCGGCAAATAAATTACTTATTGCTGATCCATCAGACGCCACCTGACCATTATAAGACATAGATTGAGGAATATAAGCTGTATTGTCATTGCACTTATTTTTAAGATAAGTCCAAAAATATTTTGGATTGTTACCAATACTTTCTTCAATTTTCATTACATAATCATTGTAGCAAGTAGTGACCAAACTTTTACATCTCTTGTTTAAGATACGTAAAGAGATTTCATCTAAAGGATTTTTAAAAACTCTGAATTTATGACGTAATTTGTTCTTTTCCTTAATTAACCTATGAACTATGACTATGACTACGTATTTTACGACTCAACTATGACTACGTATTTTACGACCGGCCGCCTGCCTGACATCAACTTACTTTAGTCGAATTTTACGACATCTCGGTAAGAAAGAGGGTGGTCTATTCTACTTAACCGGATACCAAACGTTGGGTCAATTTACCTTTGTCGCCTTTTATGACACCTCGGTGAGAAATGAGGTTGGTTTATTCTACTCAGCCGGATACCACACGGCGGGTCGACTTACCTTAGTCGCCTTTTACGACACCTCGGTAAGAAATGAGGGTGGCACTAATCTATTCAGCCGGATACCACACGGCGTACAAAATTGAAGATGCCTGGATTTGAAAATCCTTTCAGCTTCATACAACACTGTGGATTAATAATGTAAAATTGAAAATGCTTAAAAGATTGACTGCAAAGTTTTTTTCTGGTTCTTCTCGGTAAGAGCAACATTCCGAACCAGTTGTATCTTCATTAATCATATTGATCATTGACGATTCAAAAATATTTGAAAGAGCTTATTTGAATACAGATTATTTTAACTTTGATTTAACTCTATGAATAAAGAGCTCGTTCAAACTAAATTAAAATTTTTCTTTATCAATCACATAAAGCAAATGGGTGCAATTTTTCTGAAAGATTCACGCAACACTGCACGTTAATAAAGTATTACAAAATGGTCTCTAAATAACCATAAAGCGAGGCGCGCACGTCGCGTCAGTACAAACAAACAAAACCGTGTTATTTCATAAAGCACATACAAATACCAGGCTGCGAGCATAGTAATTCATTCAAGAGTAATTGTTATCTCGTTTAGAAGATGAAATACAACATGTTTATGATATGTTGTGCTGACCCCAGAGTGGGATAAGGACAGGAGGATGGTTTAAGATTCTATAATAAAGATTCTGGGTATAAGATTCTATAATAAAATTCCGCAATCAATTTTAGCTTTGCCATTACATCAATTTAAAAACACTGTTAAAAAGAGACTACTATACTGTTGAGGATTACTTGGAAGATAAGAATGTGTGGATATAGCTCGCTTAGACCCTGTACAAGACAGTAATAACAAAATGTAACTAGTCATAAGAATTATATTTTTAAAAGAGCAACCGCCGAGTTTCTTGCTGGCTCTTCTCGGTAAGAACAGCTTTCCGAACCAGCAGTAGAGTTGACGATTCAAAAGCACTTGTTTACAAGTTTATTTGAATAAAGAATAATTTGAATTTGATGATGATGATGACTTAAGTCCTCAAAGTGCTGGAGATAGACCCTTTATTTAGATAATATGTAGATCAAGGTTGATCAGAGTTGATCAGGTGACCAATTTAATTCAAAAATTGGTAAATTTTTGATTCGGACATCGATGGTACATTTCTAAATGACTGATGCATTGTTCTGAACCAAACTAACAATGTTATCTGTAACTAGTTGAATTCCCACGCACTTTCTATAAAACGAATCATTGCTTACTGGAAGGGGTAAATGTTTTTACATAGTTAATAGATTTTAAGATATTTTTTTGTGTGCGAGTTTTTTTAACCGACTTGATCGCGTGAGCATAACGCAAATTTGTATGGCGATAGAACTGCGGTCACTAGATGTCACCGTTGCAGCGTCATACAAATAGGCGTTATTCTAACGTGATCGGGTTTATAATAGGGATGTGACTTGGAATAGAAAATATCGATTATTAAATAATCGATTTTTATCCTTTTAAAAATAATCGATTTAAAATAAAACCGATTATTTTGTTACTATATTGTCAGATGCGCTGTTTTTGAAATTGATTTAAAATGTGTAGTTTGGCTAAATTGGTTTCATCCAACAATGCATATCTCTTAAAAAACATGAAAAAGAGTAAAAAAGAAAAAGAGATACCTAAAATAATAGATTTTAGAAAAATTGATTATTAAAAATCTTTTATTTTAAAAATAATCGATTTTTTAAAAATCGTTTTTTTTTTCGCATCGCTAGTTTATGATTATAGTGTCTAATGGAAAGGTGAGCAACAACCGCTCTTTTATTGTTGAACGGCCTGAGAGTTCCTCCTGCGAGGAAGGACCACGACTTAGGACGACGGACAGACATATTTCTTATTTATAAACTTAGTATAGATTTTACCATTACGTGTATATATTTTAGCAGATTACCTGTACGTTTATCATTATGATTTTAGAATATTTAAAATATTCATGGCAGGCATGTGTTTTTACGAATCCTGCATGTATCAGGTATGAAAACGGATTGTCCACTCTACATTTAGCATTATATATGTTTTCTATTTTACTTCATCGTGGATTATAGCAAAATAATTTTATTATTACTTCTGTATTATGGATCTCCGCAAAGTAACGCCTAATAAATAAAATAAATTAGTATTATTATGTTAAAAATATTAAGGAATACAAAGGCTTAAATAAATAACATAAAAGATACAAGAGCCTAATGACGTACAACATTTGCGAGATGATTTTTGTGCTCTTCCGGTCTTGTTTCTCACGATCTCCAAATATATAGAGTGAGCAAAATACGTCAAGGCGGTTTTAGGAACTTTCCACTACCTTGTATTATAAGTAGGATACTGTTAACTGTCTGGTAAAATATTAGTCTTTTTATGAGCCCTTGGAAAGTTAATTCAGCAACAACTTAACTTAACTTACAACAACTTAACTTATAATACAATTAATTTAACAAAACGATAAAATTAATTAAATAAATTTAAACAAAACACAACGTGTGATATCCGGCTGAATAGAATAGTATCACCCTCATTTCTTACCGAGGTGTCGTAAAAGGCGACTAAGGTAAGTCGACCCGCCGCGTGGTGTCCGGCTGAGTAGAATAGACCAACCTCGTTTCTTACCGAGGTGTCGTAAAAGGCGACTAAAGTAAGTTGACCCACCGTGTGGTATCCGGTTTAGTAGAATAGACCACCATCTTTCTTACCGAGGTGTCGCTAAATACGCCTGAGGTAAGTTGACGTCAGGAAGGCGGCCGGTCGTGAAAACGCAGCCAAATCATGTGACAGCATGTTTATAACATGTTGTGCCGAACCACACTTAGAGTGGGATAAGAGCAGGAAGATGATGAAATTTAAACAAAACAACTTCTAAATTGTTAAACAAAATTTCAAGTGCAAACATACCCTAACATGTTTTAAAGTGGTCGTTTCACCAAAATTTGCTATTTAAATTTCTATTGAAAACTTATAGGCCTGGCCGTGATATGAATCCCCAACCATGCAGATCTGCATAGTCTGCATGGTTCTTCACGGCCATTCTGTCCCTACATTGCTCGTAGCTAAACTATGTAGATGCACAACTTTTATTAAAACTGACATACCTGACTGGGATATGAACCCGCAACCCCTGGAAGAATTACATGTCCTAACGGTGGGCCTAAGTCGCCAACTATAATATTTGAAAATTTCTATGCACTAACATGAATAACACTACTGTCATAGTCTACTGTTACATTTCGAAAGTAAATAGTACATGTTAAGTGAAAGAGAAATTATAATAATAATAGTCTACTACTGTAGCATTCCAGTGAAACTGTCACTTCTAGAATTCCTATGTCTTTACAAATTATGGCATCTGCTGATAAACAATACCGACAAGCCAGGGCTGCCACTTTAAATTATATTAAAATGTTTGTAACATTTAATTTTCATATTATTATACTAACGTGGGGAAGCCTAAAATGTACCCTATTAAAATAAATAGAAAGCAGATGTGACTGTATCTATCTGTCTCTCTTTTTTATGTGTGATTAGATAAGGATAAGTATACGAATTATCTTCTCTCTCATTATTTAATGTGACACTTTCACTAACCAACAATCAAAATAAAATTATTATTTGTTGAAAATATTATCCGCCGAGTTTCCTACAGGTTCTTCTCGGTAGGAGCGAACTCCGAATCAGTGGTAGCTTCTTTAAAACATTTGACGATTCGATAGTACTGTTAACAGTCCACTTGAATAAAGAATATTTTGATTTTGAATTAGACTCTGTTCTGTTAAGCTGTTCCTTGCGCCTTTATAATTCTATCAGTTTTCATGATAAATCGTAATACAACTTTCTAAGGAAAATTTATGATAAGTCATGATAGTGTGTTATTCATTTTAGTCATGTGCGTTTAAAAAATTATATATTGTAGACAGCAACATTTTTAATCAGTGTTTTAATTTATTGTTGCTAGCAACACTTCATAATTACCTCTCATCTAGAGTATAAAAGTGGTCAGGTCAAGAACAGAGGTCTCTTTTACGATCGGTACTTGCATGCGAAGGCTCTGTTAGTTAATTTGTTCACGTCAGCCATTTTGTTTGTAGGTTATAAATCCTACTTTGGATCCAAACTATATTATACCGATACAGGTGGTATGTAATACAAATAAATGATAGGCGATTTGTCCTGTGATTTTGGAATGACGACTTCGTAACTGGAAACGCAGAGTTTGTAGATCTCTTTTACGAGGTAGACTGTAAGGTCAGTAACTTTAGTCATGTCGTGGAGATCCGCGAAATCAATACGGCATGGGCAAGACGTCTATCGATTGAAAAAGGTGAAGCTGAAGTAAAAGTAAGAAGTAGAATTTCACTATAAAAGATGGCATCTTTATTCTATACGTTGATAATGTAAATTTAAAATAAAACTACATTTCTCAAAGGTGGCAACCCTAATTCACCTAGTAACTCGGGCGAGTCTCAAACAGGTTTAATGTAACAACCGTTTAGACGTGTTGTATCAGCTTCTACAAACGTGCCGAAAGCTCTAACTTTGTGCCGTATCGCAAACATAACGCGATGCCGTGAATTATAATGTAAATTGTTTTGAACACTTAATGGAACACTTAAGCTCATCAAAATTTTAACTAACTTTTTTGGAGGTCTACCTTTATATTTCATAAAGTGAGTTTAGGAATAAGCTTCCTTATTAAAGAAGCTTCCTCAAGCAATTTTTTAAATTGACAATTTTAATTTACTTTAAGACGATGATTTGCAAGGAAAAAATCAGGGTGACCAACGCCAAAATTTCTCGGATAAAATGGAAGAAAATCTATTAAAACTGAATTTAGAAATATTTTTAACTATTAATTAATTTCAATATACTATAAAGTTAAATACACGTCAATAAAATCGTCTTTAAAACTTCATTAATATATTTTATTGATTAATTTAAATAAAGCTTACATTCTGAAAAAACTTTAAGGAAAAATATATTATTATTATTTATAAAAAGACCTCGTTTTCCTTAGCTTAGTCGAGTACAAAAGTAATATGTGACAAAACGTGACAGAAAAAATATTTGCAATTAAGTTTCACGAGTCCGTTGGCAAGTTCAAAAGCTTATTAAAACAACTATTAATCCGAGCACCTTTTATTTAGTTTATTATTTATGTTATGTTTAGTTTATTCCTCTCGACGGTCATGGCTTTTTATTTTATTTATATATGAACAAATTATAAAGCTTTGACGACTGAAGTATCTTTAATAATTAAATGAGTTAATCTTGTATATATATATATATGTATATATAACTATACAAAAACCCGTTTAGTCTATTTTGAAAATCAATCACATACAGATAGACAGCTTTTGAGGACTTTGTTTTATAATATGTATAGATTGTATAAACAATAGCCTTTTCAATACAGCCAAAATCAATTTTGCGAGCGGCGTTCGCCGGCGTAGAACTTCATTGAATAGTTAGGATAAAAAGCAAATAAAAATACCTATTCAATAGAGACGGACTTTGAAACTGGAGCACTGAGATATTTCTGTGTATTTTCAGAGCAACCATTTTACATTGATATTTTAAATTCTAAACATATCATATTATTTACTTAAAAGCACATAAACAGTAAAGTAACGACTTGTTACTATCCACTGCTGCGCATTGACATACTCTTTTCGTTTTGGAGAGAAGAGTTTGAGCTAAGATCCAGAACGCTATTTCAATGTTAGGTTACACATATTCCCAAAATTCTCTGGAGACAAGCAGGTATTTCAACGATATTTCCCTTCGCAAATTTTCAATAGAAAAACTCATTGGTGCCCGTCCGGAGTATACACCCGTGACCGCCTCGTTTATACAGCGTGTAGCGTGTTATATAGGATACAAAAAGTTCCTTTTTCCTTAGGGAACAAGGAAAAATACGTAGCACATAATCGACAGTGTTGCCACATTAAATCGCGAAGCGCGAAAATAAACTTGGCATTGAAAATATTTTCAGCTTTGTACTATATTCGTACAAATATATTCATTTTCATTATATACACAAAAAATATGTTTGTAATTGAACAGCAAGTTTCTATCTCCTAGGTACAAGATAAATGGACCAGTGATGCTTTAAAATAGTTTTTAGACAGAACTATAAAAGTCCATTCGTCCAGTTTCCATTCCAAGCCATACTCTATGATCATAGAGTATGGTATCATAGAGTAGATAGTCTATAAGATTATATACATACTATAATGTAAAAGTCTAGCACGCTGCTCCAATGCGGATTGGTAAGTTACACATATCCCTAGAATTCTCTAGAGATATGCAGGTTTCCTCACGATGTTTTCCATTACTGAAAAGCGTGTGATAAATTGCAATTATCAATTAGACATAAGTTTTAATAGAACAACTCATAGATCTGCCCGGGGTTTGAACCCATGACCCCTCGAAAGAGTGGCACAGTGCCGCCGCTGGGCTATCACAGTTTATTTTTTTTTCTCTCGCTATCTTATTCTTTACTGAAAAGCGTTCGATAAATTGCAATTATCAATTAGACACATAAGTTTTAATAGAGAAAGTTGCCAGGGGTTTGGAACCCGTGACCCCTCGAAAGAGTTGTACGGTTTCACCGCTAAGCTATCACAGCTTTATACTATCACAATGTATTACCTTTCAATATAATACCCTCAACCTTCAAACCAGCTCATTCTTAAGCACCTATAAAATATGGTTAAAAATAACACACAAATCTGAAGCGTTTATGAGTGGTCAACAGAATCATTCTCCCAACTCTTAACACAAGGGGATAAGGTTCATAATATCGTGTTACATTACATGGTATAATGCAGTCTGTTCAGAAGAAAGCCAGCCTTGTTACTGACACTTGACACGGCGCTCGTTTCCATTGTTAATGCACCGGCATGTGTTACTGTGAAATTTATACTTTCACAAGTAATTAAAATTAAAATTTATTCATTAATCCGTCTAAAGTAGGATTTATTTCTATCAAATTCAAATTCAAAATATTTTTTACTAGCAATCGCCAACTGCTCCACCCGCGTTGAAAGATTAAAACTGTAATACCCTTACCCTTATTAATTACTTTTAGTTATATAGTTAGTTAGATTAGTCCATAAATATATTATCTATGCATATGTATATCTATGGACTAACATATATATTTTTTTTGTAATAGTAATGGTTTTTATTTGTATTGTATTTGTTTTTTTTTTCTCTACTTTTTGTTTGTATTAATTAAGTGGTGTTAAAAATAAAGAGAATAAATAAATAAATAAATAAATAATATATTATTTTGATAACCATAAAAATGGTTAAAGTGGATTAACCTCAAAAGCTAGATATATGCTGTCGTCGACTTTTATTGAGAACTTTTAGAGGGAAATAATTTTGTAATACACGACTTTTGAATAACTATCACTGTTTACTCAGCGCACGCAGCCGTTTTCGCACTATTTTTTATTGCTGCTCCTCTCCTATTCATCTTAGCATGATGTTATATAGCCTATAGCCTTCCTCGATAAATGGACTATCTTAAACTGGAAGAATTTTTCAAATCGGTCCAGTAGTTCTTGAGATCCAGCGCATCCAAACAATCAATCAAACAAACAAAGAAACTCTTCGATTTCAACCCAACTTCAACTTACCTTAGTCATCTTTTACTACACCTCAGTAAGAAAGAGGGTGGTCTATTCTATTTAACCGGATACCACACGGCTGGTTAACTTACCTTAGTTGCTTTTTACGAAATCTCAATAAGAAATAAGGGTGGTCTATTCTGCTTAGCCGGATACCACACGGCAGGTTAACTAACTTTAGTCGCTTTTTACGACACCTCGGTAAGAAATGAGGGTGGTCTATTTTACTAAGCCGGATACCGCACGGCATTACCGGCCCAACATAAATGATTCAAAAATTACTTTGTTATCTTTTGGAACAGGAAAAAAACAGGTTATTATATAATTAAGGGTGTCCTATAATTGACGAACAAAAGTAATAATAAAATTATTTTGCTACAATCCGCGATGAAGTAAAATAGAAAATATATATAATGCTAAATGTAGAGTGGACAATCGGTGATCATACCTGATACAGGATTCGTAAAAAAACACATGCACAAACCTCCACCACCGCCACCACAATACACAAGCACTATATACTTTCACTATCGCAAACTCAAAAATCGTTTCGCCCCGCAACCGAAGCATCATCAGAAGATAGACTCCTGAGGCTTTGCGATTTTGGTCGTGGAGTCTATTTCCTGATGACTCTACATTTAGCATTATATATATTTTCTATTTTACTTCATCGCGGATTATAGCAAAAATAATTTTATTATTACTTTTGTATTATGGATCTCCGCAAGTAGTAAGTAACGACCTGTTACTATCCCACTGCTGGGCATAGGCCTCCTCTCTCCATTTTTGGAGAGAAGGGTTGGAGCTAAGACCTACCACGCTGCTCCAATGCGGATTGGTAGGTTACACATATCTTAGGATTCTCTAGAGATATGCAGGTTTCCTCACGATGTTTTCCTTCACCGAAAAGCGTGTGATAAATTTCAATTATCAATTAGACACATAAGTTTTATTAGAAAAACTCATTGGTGTCTGCCCGGGTTTGAACCCATGATCGTCTCTAGAGATTCACACGGTCGCACCGCTAGGCCATCACAGCTTGTAACGCCTAATTCCATAAATTATAATTGACGAAAATAAACTGTTGGGTACAATATATAAATATTTTGAAATGGTGGTATAGTGGAAACGCGCGTAATTTCAAGTGGCAGCGAGGTAATTTACTAGAGATCTTGTAACGGTATTAAGAACATATACTGCAGCCTCCTATTAAAATAAGTCGCGTATTCGCGGTAATGATACCACATTTGTATCAAATGTAACTTAAATAATATCATCATCTGCCTGCCCTTATCCCACTCTTAGTGGGGTCGGCACAACATGTTATAAACATGCTGTCACATGATTTGGCTGCGTTTTTGCGACCGGCCGCCTGCCTGACGTCAACTTACCTCTGTCGTATTTTACGACACCCCGGTAAGAAAGAGGGTGGTCTATTCTACTAAACCGGATACCACACGGTGGGTCGACTTACCTTAGTCACCTTTTACGACACCTCGGTAAGAAAGAGGATGGTCTATTCTACTAAACCGGATACCACACGGTGGGTCGACTTACCTTAGTCGCCTTTTACGACACCTCGGTAAGAAATGAGGGTGGTACTATTCTACTTAGCCGGATACCACACGGCTAGTAACTTAAATAATATATACAACTAGAAATCGCCTTCGGCTCCGCCCGCATGGTAAGATTATATAATTTAGACATCTCGGAAACGGCTCCAACGATTTTTCTAAAATTCAGCATGTAGGAGGAGGTTTTGGAGGAGAAAATTCGATCTAGCTAGGTTTTATGTAAAAAAAAATCGTTTTATCCCTGTTTTTGGGCATTGAAAAATACTAAAATTTATATTGAATATAAAACACTATTTTTGCCATAAACTGTCAAGTCAGCGTAGCTTATTCGGTGAACGGGCAGTCTCGAGAAATGTAAATACCCAGGATCGATCCCAAATACCTAATATTTTTTTCTTTTGTTTTAAGTTTCTTTTTGTATTTTGTAAATACAGGTATATATATCCTCTGGCCCTTATCCCACTCTAAGTGGGGTCGGCACATCATGTTATAAACATACTGTAACATGATTTGGCTTCGTTGTAACGACCGGCCGCTTGTCTTACATCAACTTACCTTAGTCGTATTTTACGACACCTCGGTAAGTTGGATGGTCTATTCTACTAAACCGGATACCACAAAGTGGGTCTATTTATCTTAGTCGCCTTTTACGACACCTCGGTAAGGAGGGTGGCTATTCTACTAAACCGGATACCACACGGCGGGTCGACTTACCTTAGTCGCCTTTTAAGACACCTCGGTAAGAAATGAGGGTGGTACTATTCTACTCAGCCGGATACTACACGGCTATATTTTGTAAAACCAGATATTTCTTTCTAAACCAGTAAAATTTGGTTATAATCTCGACAAGTACGCGTGTAAATCTGATACACTTATTTTCATTTAATCTTGTTTTTTGTTTCTAGTAATCGAAAATTCCACGTGAGATTTAGATAAAGAAAATCCCCGATTATGAGTTTATTATAGTCACGTTTTTAATTTTCCTTTTTTACCTTATATAACTTATCAATGAAAGATAGTTAATACATCTCGATTTATTTGCTTTGAGATAATTGATAACTCTTTATCATTTTTCCATAACCCTTAGCCCGGATGTTCTAACAAGAAGAGCAAGAAAGAAACTCGGCAGAGCTTTTTTTTAAAATTATTTTTATTACAGTTACGATTAGCATTACTACCTTGTACAGGGTTAAAGAGTAGGTATATCCACGCATTCTTATTATCTAGGTAATCTTCGATAGTATAGGCTTTCCGTATCAGCCATCTTTTTATAGTTTTTTTTAACTGCTGTTGTAACAAAGACAACACTCTTTGTCGAATTTTATTACAAATCTAATTGTCCAGCCACGCGTTTTTGCGGCTCGGCTTGTTTGCGAATTAAAAAAATCTTTAATCACCATCAAACTTTACAGGATTATTCTTTGGGTCATTCTAAAGCATGTCTAAAATTTGCATTAAATTCGGTCCAGCCGTTTCGGAGTGTATAAAGGTCATACTTTGCCTGTGTGGAATGCAGTGTCACAATTTTTTTTCCCGAGTTGAAATTTTCAAAATAAAAGTAATTAATGTGATTTAACCTATCTAAAACATATAAATTATAATAATACAAAAGAGCAAAATAAAGTCTCTGACCTTACATATCAAAGAAACAAGAACAAAAAAAAAGAGATAGAGACATGCTGTTGCGAACTTTTTCGTACTATGTTTGTAGATCTATAATTCTCTAATACTTTAGTAAATCTCTGCTAGTTTACGCAGCGTACGCGTGTGAAACTCCCAGCAGGCAAGTTTTTTTTGCCATCGCTCAATATTAGTGAAGAATTACACTACAATTTACTATAATTTGTAAAAACCGTAAAAAAATCCATTCAGTTTTTGAGAAAAGCGATCACATATAAACAGACAGCTTTTGGAGACTTTGTTTTGTAATAAGTATTTTTTTTTTTACAAAGAAAGGCTAGCGCCTGGCTGCGATCTCGCCTAATGGTAAGCGAAAGATGCAGCCTAAGGTGGACTGCGCTTGCCACTATAGTGCCTATTCACTCTTTTTTTGAAATTTTGCAGATCGTAAGAGTCTGGAAAGATAGATGCAGGGAGGGAATTCCACATTTTGGCCGTGCGCATGAGAAATGAGGAGCCAAAGCGTATAGCATAGTATAAACCAATAAAGATTTTATACCAAGACAATCTTAATTAATATGCTAATGACCAGTTAAACACAATTAATGACTGTTATTACAATGAATCAACGTGAGTCATGTACATCTCGTAATAGGAAACGGATATGCCCAGGAATTTATCTGAAAAGTAGGTTTGTTGCCGTCATAATGTTCCGTTGTAAACATTTATACTAATATTATGTTAGTAAGTTAAACATAATAAAGCTTTTAACAAAATTTAATGTCCTTACTGTTAACCGTTGAGGAGTTCCCTCGTCTGGAGCTAATCCTGGCAGCATCAGGTCATGCTTATCATAAACATGCATTGTCATCGGCACTGGACCAGTATGTAATATTTCACCTCAATCGGACAGCGGGAAGTGGGTCAAATTTAACTTGCGAGATTCCACTTTCACATACATACGCGAAAAGTTGAATATAAGCTTTTATAGAATTAGGCGTTACTTTGCGGAGATTCATAATACAAAATTTTGCAAAATAAATATAAGTAAAATAATAAATATAGCAAAATCGATAGTCGATGACTTGTAGGATTCGAACCCGGATTTTGAAAATTTTCGGTCCGCCCGTTACCCATCGGCTATCGGAGCATTACATTTGACAACTAAAATTATCCTTTGGTTTTAATTCTATATTTTTTTAATGTCCAAAAATAAAACGAAATTTAAAAAAAATAAAACCTACCTAGATCGATTTTTCTCCCCCAAAACCCCATACCCGCTGAATTTCAGGAAAATCTTCGGAGCCGTTTCCGAGGTTCTAAAAATGTATATATATACATACAAGAATAACTCATTTAAATATTAAAGATAACTGAATTGAATAGAATTAACTATAATTGAAGGTTTTTAACCACTTACGATGATGCGATGGAAAAGGGGGACAAATTGTCACTAATAAAAAAGAGAATCGAATCAAATTTCAGGCTTGTGAAGTCGACGATCGTATTCCTAGTCCACAGAGGTAAACGTCATACCAAAAGTTTTTATTTGCCCTCACGTCAAGATAAAATGACATCGGCTACGTGTTTATCTTTAAAGATAAACGGTTGTGCGATATGACATTTGTAAGAATAGCTTTTACCCGTGACTTCGTTCGCGTAAAATGTTGTCTCGTGATAGGTCAATGGCGCTTTTTAGTATTTTTCTATTTCCGTAGTATTAACAGGATTTCTATAGCCTATATATTATTCCGGTATAATTGTGCCAAATTTAATCGATTATAATTCAGCGGATTCGCCATGAAAGCGTAACACATTCATACTTACAAACTTTCGCATTTATAATATTAGTAGGACATACTATTGGCAAGGAAGCTTATATATGGATGTCTGTAAGTCGGGTAAACTTTATAGAGATTTAATTCTTTAAATGCCCGATGGAGCGAATGACCGTGCTTTACTAGGGTTTTTAGATATGTTTAGATACGAATTAGATGCAAGAATAGAGGACTTCTGATAATGGTTTTTTCACTATGTGCCCCGCCCATTGACACTTCCGCTTTTTGGCACGTTGAGCTATATCGGTGACTTTGGTTCTTCTACGGATCGCCTCATTTGTGATTTGATCACGCAGAGATACTCCAAACATATCCATCACTCGCTGAGTGACTCTGAGAGTTCTTATGAGGCTCATAGGCTCATGTCCCGTTGACTGGCCCTTTGGCGCAGTTGGGCAGTGATCCTGCCTTCAGCTCCGCGGTTCGCGTTCGATTCCCCAAGGCCCAATATTTTCTAAAAATCAATTGGTCTTCGAGTCTGGATGTATATTTGTATTTAAGTATGTATTTAAAAATTATATATGCATATATTCACCAGTCTCTCACCCATAACAGAAGTATTAAATTACTTTGGGCACGGACGACCATGTGTGTAATTTTCCCAAATATTTATTTATGTATTTTTTTACACTTTTTCTAACAAAATTGCCTAAGTAACCTTTTAACGAACCAATAACTTGCTCCTATCAATTGGTGATTAGGAAATCCAAAATTCAACTGCAAAGGGTTTCAAATAAGCTGCCTTTATTTGGAAGGTAAACCCTAATTTACTGTCCAGATTCCGAGGTATCTCACTTTCTCGAGCGTCATATACCATTTGAAATCCCATATCGACTTGCCATTAGTCACAATGACGAGATAAATATGCGATATGTGTATTTTGTCACTTATACAGAACCCTGACACGGTTATCGTTGCTTAGACTCGTGGAAATGTAACATAGGATAAGCTATTACTATCGAAATATAGTTTAGAGCTGTGATGGCCTAGCGGTGCGACCGTGTGAATCTCTAGAGACGATCATGGGTTCAAACCCGGGCAGACTCCAATGAGTTTTTCTATTAAAACTTATGTGTCTAATTGATAATTGCAATTTATCACACGCTTTTCGGTGAAGGAAAACATCGTGAGGAAACCTGCATATCTCTAGAGAATTCTAGAGATATGTGTAACCTACCAATCCGCATTGGAGCAGCGTGGTAGGTCTTAGCTCCAATCCTTCTCTCCAATAACGGAGAGAAGAGGCCTATGCCCAGCAGTGGGATAGTAACAGGCCGTTACTTACTTTACATAAAGTAAAGTAAGTAGTTTAGAGATCAGCAGAAGGATTTAATTACTTTATATTATTAGTACTGGATGCCGTGTGGTATCCGGCTGAATAGAATAGTACCACCCTCTATTTCTTACCGAGGTGTCGTAAAAGACGACTCAGGTAAGTCGACTCGCCGTGTGGTATCCGGCTGAGTAGAATAGACCAACCTTATTTCTTACCGAGGTGTCGTAAAAGGCGACTAAGCTAAGTTGACCCACCGTGTGGTATCCGATTGAGTAAAATAGACTACCCTCTTTCTTACCGAGGAGTCGTAGAATACGACTCAGGTAAGTTGACGTCAGGCAGGCGGCCTGTGGTAAAATTCGTAGCCAAATCATATGATAACATGTTTTTAGCATGTTGTGCCGACCCCACTTAGAGTGGGATAAGGGCAGGAGGATGATGATGATATTAGTACTGGATAGCATTTTTTTACATCTATACTAATATATAAAACTAAAGAGTTTGTTTGTTTGATTGTTTGCGCGCTAATCTCAGGAGCTACTGTACCGATTTGAAAAATTCTGTCAGTGTAAGATAGTCCATTTATTGAGGAAGCTTTTGATTACATAACATCACGCTAAGGTGAATAGGAGAGGAGCAGCAATAAAAAATATTAAAAAACGGCAAAATTCAAAGCTTTCCTTGCGTGCGCTGAGTAAACGGTATTAGTTATTAAAAATCATGTACCTATTACAAAATTGTTTCCCTCTAAAAGTTCTAAATAAAAGTCCGCGACAGCATATGTCTAGCTTTTAAAGGTTAACCCACTTTAACCATTTTTATGGTTATCAAAATTACTACATTACGATCTTAATCTTTCCATGGGGGCGTAGTTGTTGGCGAATGCTAGTCTTAAAAAAAATACCTATCAAGACCTGGTCACCCAGGTACTTAAAACTTATGTGTCTAATTGACAATTGCAATTTATGACACGCTTCTCAGTAAAGGAAAACATCGTGAAGAAACCAGCATATCTCTAGAGAATTCTGGGGATATGTGTAACCTACCAATCCGCATTGGAGCAGCGTGGTAGGTCTTAGCTCCAATCCCTCTCTCCAAAAACGGAGAGAGGGCCTATGCCCAGCAGTTGGATAGTTACAGGTCGTTACTTATTCCTATATTTCAGTATTGCCGAGTTTGTAATTTGTAATATCATACATTCAGTTTATAGTAGAAAGTTTATAGCATATTGCAGTTAATACAAGGGTGTCGTAAAAATAGATTTATTGCGAAACAAACATGAAACGGGTGAAAATATATATTTTTTATTGTATTTCTTAACCATGTCCCACACACCTGGTGGTTTATGACCAATCATTTTGAATTTCACATTATATTTTTATGTCAATCTATAAATAACTGAAGGATTCCGATTTCACGGCAATATATTTAGAGTTACGCAACAATGTTTTGGTCACTTTCGTTGTTTCAAAACTTTCTAAAATCTATTTTGTTCGTTTGGAAACATTTTTGAAATATGCTTTACTGAGTCAAATATGTTTTCAATTTGAAACAAGTTTGTTATTAAAGGATCATCTATGACCACACGTATTTCTTACCGAGGTGTCGTAAAAGGAGACTAAGGTAAGTCGACCCGTCGTGTGCTATCCGGCTGAGTAGAATAGACTAACCTCTTTCTTACCGAGGTTTCGTAAAAGGCGACTATGGTAAGCTGACCCAAAGTGAGGTATCCTGTTTAGTAGAATAGACCATCCTCATTTCTCACCGATGTGTCGTAAAAGGCGCCTAGGGTAAGTTGCCAGCCGTGTGGTATACGGCTGAGTAGAATAGAACACCCTCATTTCTTACCGAGGTGTCGTAATATGCGACTAAGGTAAGTTGATCCGCCGTGTGGTATCCGGCTGAGTAGAATAGAACACACTCATTTCTTACCGAGGTGTCGTAATAGGCGACTAAGGTAAGTTGATCTGTCGCGTAGTATCCGCCTGATTACATTAGACCACTCTCATTTCTTACCGAGATGTTGTAAAAGGCGACTAAGGTAAGTTGACAGCCGTGTAGTATCCGGCTGAGTAGAATAGAACACACTCATTTCTTACCGAGGTGTCGTAATAGGCGACTAAGGTAAGTTGATCTGTCGCGTAGTATCCGCCTGATTACATTAGACCACTCTCATTTCTTACCGAGATGTTGTAAAAGGCGACTAAGGTAAGTTGACAGCCGTGTAGTATCCGGCTGAGTAGAATAGAACACACTCATTTCTTACCGAGGTGTCGTAATAGGCGACTAAGGTAAGTTGATCTGTCGCGTAGTATCCGCCTGATTACATTAGACCACTCTCATTTCTTACCGAGGTGTTGTAAAAGGCGACTAAGGTAAGTTGACCCGCCGTTTAGTATCCGGTTGAGTAGAATAGACCACTCTCATTTCTTACCGAGGTGTCGTAATAGGCGACTAAGGTAAGTTGATCTGTCGCGTAGTATCCGCCTGATTACATTAGACCACTCTCATTTCTTACCGAGGTGTTGTAAAAGGCGACTAAGGTAAGTTGACCCGCCGTTTAGTATCCGGTTGAGTAGAATAGACCACTCTCATTTCTTACCGAGGTGTCGTAATAGGCGACTAAGGTAAGTTGATCTGTCGCGTAGTATCCGCCTGATTACATTAGACCACTCTCATTTCTTACCGAGATGTTGTAAAAGGCGACTAAGGTAAGTTGACAGCCGTGTAGTATCCGGCTGAGTAGAATAGAACACCCTCATTTCTTACCGAGGTGTCGTAATATGCGACTAAGGTAAGTTGATCCGCCGTGTGGTATCCGGCTGAGTAGAATAGAACACCCTCATTTCTTACCGAGGTGTCGTAAAAGGCGACTAAGGTAAGTTGACAGCCGTGTTGTATCCGGCTGAGTAGAATAGAACACCCTCATATCTTACCGAGGTGTCGTAATATGCGACTAAGGTAAGTTGATCCGCCGTGTGGTATCCGGCTGAGTAGAATAGAACACCCTCATTTCTTACCGAGGTGTCGTAAAAGGCGACTAAGGTAAGTTGACAGCCGTGTGGTATCCGGCTGAGTAGAATAGAACACCCTCATTTCTTACCGAGGTGTCGTAATATGCGACTAAGGTAAGTTGATCCGCCGTGTGGTATCCGGCTGAGTAGGATAGACTACTGTCATTTCTCACCGATGTGTCGTAAAAGGCGACTAAGGTAAGTTGACCTTTCACGTAGTATCCGCCTGATTACAATAGACCACTCTCATTTCTTACCGAGGTGCCGTAATATGCGACTAAGGTAAGTTGACAGCCGTGTAGTATCCGGCTGAGTGGAATAGACTACTGTAATTTCTCACCGATGTGTCGTAAAAGGCGACTAAGGTAAGTTGACCCCAAGTATGGTATCCGGCTGAGTAGAATAGACCACTTTCATTTCTTAGTTCTTAGTTGTCCTTTACGACACTTTGGAAAAAAATGAGGGTGGTCTTTTCTATTCAGCAGGATAACACACGGCGTAAGTAAGTAGCAGTATTATCATAATATATTAGTTTCTTTTACCATGTATATTTTAAGTAAACACAGGTTTTTCCAATAATGGAGTTTCCGTTTGTCCAACATAAACATTAAATATTATCTCATTCATTATAGACGGTCGTGAGGAAGGATATTATAAATAATTCTTTGACATGTTTATAGTTTCATTATCATTCATTCATTCATTATTTGACGATCAGGTTAAATAAGAATTAATTTCATTATTTACAGATTTATTGTTAACCACAAGCAAATAAACCCAATCTTCTTCTTCCTGCCCTTATCCCACTCTAAGTGGGGTCGGCACAACACGTTATAAACATGCTGTCACATGATTTGGCTACGTATTTTACGACCGGCCGTCTGCCTGACGTCAACTTACCTTAGTAGTATTTTACGACACCTCGGTAAGGAGTGTGGTCCATTCTACTAAACCGGATACCACACGGTGAGTCAACTTACCTTAGTCGCCTTTTAGGACACCTCGGTAAGAAATGAGGGTGGTCTATTCTACTCAGCCGGATACCACACGGCAGGTTGACTTACCTTAGTCGCCTTTTACGACACCTCGGTTAAAAATGAGGGTGGTACTTATTCTATTCAGCCGGATACCACACGGTGTAACTTACCGAGGTGTCGTAAAATACGACTGAGGTAAGTTGACGTCAGGCAGGCGGCCGGTCGTAAAATACGTAGCCAAATCATGTGACAGCAGTGGGGTTAGGGCAGGAAGATGATGATGATGACTTTATCAGTAACATGTGAAACAGGCCCTTAGTATGATATAGAGATATATAATAATAATTTTATACTATCTTAGTTAATGTATAGAACCGGCTATACTCACGTCTTATTCTATCGGGTTATATAACGTCGTGTAAAGAGCTCATGAATAAGTGCCCCGGATGGGTTCGATACTAGTCGGGCTAACCGGATAGAATAACACGTGAGTATAGCCGGTTCTATACATTAACTATGAATACTACTCACGATAGTTTAAATTTAAAAATTACATACTATCTCATAAGTAAATATAAAAAAATAGAGATTGAATGCCAAATAATTATACTATTGAACTTATTATATATATTATACTATGAACGTTGTTTTGCCATATAAATTACTAACTTTTACTCGCAACTTCGTTTGCGTGGACTTTTGTTGCGTAATAGGTTGATAATATATGTTGCTTTTTAATGACATCCTATTCCTATAGAATAAACAGGATTTCTATAGCCTATATGTTAATCCGGTGTATAAGCCAAATTTCATCGATATTGGTTCAGCGGATTCGCCGTGAAATGAAATACATTTTTAGAATCTCGGAAGCTGCTCCAACGATTTCTTTGGCTATGTATTTTACGGCCGGCCGCCTGCCTGACGTCAACTTACCTTAGTCTATTTTATATTTAGGACTCCTCGGTAAGAAAGAACCCTCTTTCTTACCAAGGTCTATTTTACTCAACCGGATACCACACGGTGGGTCTACTTACCTTAGTCGCCTTTTACGACACCTCGGTTAGAAATGAGGGTGGTCTATTCTACTCAGCCGGATACCACACGGTGGGTCAACTTACCTTAGTCGCCTTTACTACATCTCGGTAAGAAATGAGGGTGGTCTATTCTACTCAGCCGGATACCACACGGCGGGTCGACTTACCTTGGTCGCCTTTTACTACACCTCGGTAAGAAATGAGGTTGGTCTATTCTACTCAGCCGGATACCACACGGCGTTTTCTTTCATCTTTCTTTCATTTTCTTTTTATATCTTTTTTTTTTGGAGAGAAGGGTTGGAGCTAAGACCTACCACGCTGCTCCAATGCGGATTGGTAGGTTACACATATCCCCAGAATTCTCCAGAGATATGCAGGTTTCCTCACGATGTTTTCCTTCGCCGAAAAGAGTGTGATAAATTACAATTATCAATTAGACACATAAGTTTTACTAGGAAACTTATTGGTGCCTGCCCGGGGTTTGAACCCTAGACCTCCTCGAAAGAGGCGCACGGTGTTACCGCTGGGCTACCACAGCTTATGTCAGTCACCTAGGTACTGTCATTTATGGGAGTCGACGTCCTCTTATATGTTTGACTAGGTTGCGGTTGAAACCCTATACTGGTTGCCAATATTCGCACGGTCCCAATGTCAATGTCGGTAAAGTTATACCTTGCGGTTAATAATTTTCCAGGTATTATCATTAACTTCCTGCTTCGGATGATCAGATACAAACCAACACGTTCAATGGAATGACCAGACCTGGCCACGTATAAACATGTTTTTATATACAGCTCCGCAATCAATCTCAGCTTTGCCATTACAGCAGTTTAAAAACACTGTTAAAAAGAGGCTGATACAGAAAGCCTACTATACTCTTGAAGATTATTTAGAAGATAAGAATGTGTGGATATAGCTCTCTTTGAACCTGTACAAGACAGTAACGACTTAATGTAAATCATCATCATCACCAACCTGTGTCTGTCCACTGTTGGACATAGGTCTCTCCATTTGCATGCCACTGAGCTCGGTCTTCAGCTCTCTGTTTCCAGCCAATACCAGCCACTCTGCGGATGTCGTCGCTCCACCTAGCCGGAGGACGTCCTACACTACGTTTGCCAAGGCGCGGTCTCCACTCCAGAACACGTCTACCCCAGCGGTTGTCGGTTCTGCGACAAATGTGACCAGCCCACTGCCACTTCAGCTTACTAATCCTTTGGGCTACGTCGATTACTTTGGTTCTCTGTCGTATCACTTCGTTCCGGATACGATCCTTCAGAGAAACTCCGAGCATAGCCCTCTCCATAGCTCGCTGAGCGACCTTAAATTGGTGGACCAGTCGCATTGTCAGTGTCCACGTCTCGGCTCCGTATGTTATCACAGGTAGGACGCACTCGTTAAAGACTTTTGTCTTAAGGCTTTGTGGTATGGGCGACGAAAAGACTCGATGAAGTTTCCTATATGCCGACCAGCCAAGCTGTATTCTCCTGCGAGCCTCCTTCTCGAAGTTGTTTCTACCTAGCTGTAGGACTTGTCCAAGGTAGACATACTCCTCAACAACATCGAGAGGAACTCCGTAGAGGGCAATCGGTTCCGGAATGACATGTTCATTGAACATTACTTTGGTTTTATCCAAGTTCATCCGGAGACCGATGCGAGCAGAAGACTCAGCCAGACTGGTCAGCATGTATTGCAAATCCTGTACGGTCTCAGCCACGATTACGATATCATCTGCAAATCTTAAGTGTGAGAGGTACTCGCCGTTTATGTTTATGCCCCGTCCTTTCCAGTGCAGCGTCTTAAACATATCCTCCAAAGCATTAGTGAACAATTTGGGGGAAATTACGTCCCCTTGTCTCACTCCTCGATGCAGGTGGATAAGTCCAGACTGCTGATTCTGTACTTGGACGGTCATAGTTGCAGCGTCATACAGACCTCTCAGCACTTCGATGTATCGCCAATCAATTTGGCACCGTTGCAGGGACTCCAGAACAGACCAGGTCTCGATAGAGTCAAAGGCTTTCTCATAGTCCACAAATACTAAGCACAGAGGCTGATTATACTCGTGAGTCTTCTGTATAATCTGCCGTACTGTGAAAATGTGATCTATGGTGCCGTATCCTCCTCGAAACCCGGCCTGTTCGGGGGGCTGGAAATCATCGAGTCTCCGCGCAAGGCGATTTGTGATAACTCTGGAAAACAGCTTATAGATATGGCTCAAGAGGGAAATAGGTCGGTAGTTCTTCAAGAGAGTTTTGTCTCCTTTTTTGAAGAACAACACGGCAATACTCTCGCTCCACATCTTAGGAGTTCTCCCCGAAAAGAGAGCAGAATTAAATATGCGCTGGAGCCGCTCGAGTATCGGTTTTCCACCTGCTTTTAGCAACTCCGTCGTAATTCCATCCTCTCCGGGGGCTTTTCCATTTTTAAGCTGTTTCAGAGCTAGCACGATTTCGTCTTGACAGACTTCTGGCAGATCTTCTGTGAAGTGGCGGGTTAAGGTGGCTCTGTTATCTCCGGGATCAGGCGGGGGACGGGACGTTTCTGATGTATATAGCTTCCCGTAGAAGTCCTGAACCTCCGCAAGAATCTCTGCTTTGGAAGCGACGACTTTCCCGTTTGCTGTGGTCAACTTCGTCAGATGGCTGCGGCCAAGATGTTGGAAAAAGACTTTCGACCCCCGATTTTGCGCAATTGCTTGTTTAATTTTATTTGCGTTGTAGTTTCGGAGGTCGCGTCTTATAAGCCTAGAAATTTTTCTATTCAGATCTGACGAAGCGACTGTACGATTATCTCGTCGCTTCTGCATTAACTGCAAAGTCTCTTGCGAAAGTTTAGACTCCTTACCGGTACTTTGCACCTGATATAGCTTCGTCCCTTCGTCCCGTAAGATTTTCACTGCTCGGTCGAGTTCCAGGTCAATGTCATCGTCGGTTGTGGTTTCCAAGGCAGCAAACCGGTTCTCCAGTTTTAACTGGAACGTTTCAGACCCTACCACAGCTTGAAGCAGGTTTGGCCGGAGCGTAGACCTCATAAGACGGGCGCGTTCGAGCTTACAATCAATATTTAGAGTGCCTCGCACGAGTCGGTGATCACTTCCGGTGTTAAACCTAGTGATCACAGAGACATCTCTAAAAATACGCTTCTTGTCGGTCATTATGAAGTCTATCTCATTTTTTGTCATAGCGTCAGGGCTTCGCCACGTCCACTTCCGTTGAGGTTGTTTCTTAAAGAAAGTGTTCATACAGAACAACCCCTCTTTCTCCAGGAAGTTGACGAGCATTTGCCCCCTATGATTTCTGCTTCCAAAACCGTGTGGTCCTACTACCGATTCGCCGCTAATATGTACTCCCACTTTTGCGTTAAAGTCTCCCATGACAACGTTGAAGTGGGCCTTTTGGGTGGTGTGTAAGGCCCTGGAAATGTCTTCAAACAATTCCTCTACTTCATCATCCGAGTGTGACGAGGTCGGTGCGTACACTTGGATAACCTTGAGGTTATACCTCTTGTTTAGTCTGATCACAAGGTACGCTACCCTTGTCGAAACACTGGAGATTTCCAAGACGTTGTCAATGAGAGTCTTGTTAACCAAGAACCCGACGCCACCTTGGGACTGTTTGTCTCCCTCTCTGAAATACATAAGATGACCTGATTCCAAAGTAACGGTGTCCTCCCCCTCTCTTCGGATTTCCGATAAACCTAGAACATGCCATCTTATGTTCTTCAGTTCTTCAGTGAGCTGCACCAGATTTTCGTCGAGCCGTAGCGTGCGTCCGTTATAAGTAGCCAAAGTCAGTTGGTGTTGGCGGCCTACCATCGCCCGGGGATTCTTAGCACCCCCTGCCCCGCCGTTACCATGACCGCCGCCGTGGCCAGGAATAGCAGGGCGACCGGGAACTGGGGGCCATTGTGTTGTGGTACTTGCCATTAGAGGTTTTGCCCATAATCACCACGCTGGGCAGACGTGTTGGTGATCGCAGAGCGTAGTTCTTGGTAATGTAAATAGTATTAAGAATTATATTTTTAAAAGAGCAACCGCCGAGTTTCTTGCTGGCTCTTCTCGGTAGGAACAGCTTTCCGAACCAGCAGTAGAGTTGACGATTCAAAAGCACTTGTTTACAAGTTTATTTAAATAAAGAATATTTTGAATTTGAATTTGAATGTATGATTTGGCTACGTATTTTGATTGACATAAACTTACCTTAGTCGTATCTTATTAAACTGGGTAAGAAATGAGGGTGGTCTATTCTACTCAGTTGGATAACATAAGGCGGGCCAACTTACCTTTATTGCCTTTACACACACCTCAGTAAGAAATGGTGGTCTATTCTAGTAAGTAACGGCCTGTTACTATCCCACTGCTGGGCATAGGCCTCCTCTCTCCATTTTTGGAGAGAAGGGTTGGAGCTAAGACCTACCACGCTGCTCCAATGCGGATTGGTAGGTTACACATATCCCCGGAATTCTCTAGAGATATGCAGGTTTCCTCACGATGTTTTCCTTCACCGAAAAGCGTGTGATAAATTGCAATTATCAATTAGACACATAAGTTTTAATAGAAAAACTCATTGGTGTCTGCCCGGGTTTGAACCCATGATCGTCTCTAGAGATTCACACGGTCGCACCGCTAGGCCATCACAGCTTGGTTTATTCTACTCAGTCGGAAACCACAAGGCGGATCAACTTACCTTTGTTGCCTTTACTCACACCTCGGTAAGAAATGGTGGTCGATTATACTCAGTCGGATACCACAAGGCGGGTCAACTTACCTAATAATTAAACCTTACTTAATAATTCCTTATACAGCGGGGTAACATCTATAGAAATCTTGTCAATTTAACAGGAATTAAATTCAGGAGGAATAAAACAGGATGACATTCAAAACGCCATCTATAATAAACCTATGGAACTAATTTTTATTCACGATGTATTAAAATCAAGTCAAATATGTATTTACAGGCCTACGTCAAAAGAGTTGTCTTCAAAGTGTTTAAATTTAATTTATTTTTAACCGTTTACTGGACAAATTTAACTGAGCTATTACAATGGATAATTAATATAAATAATACGGGTTATTTACTAAAATAAATAAACTAATCCTTACTAATATTATAAATGTGAAAGTCTGTCTGTCTCTCTGTCTGACTGTCTGTCTGTCTGTTCCGTTTTCACGACTAATCCGCTGAACCAATATCGATGAAGTTTGACATAAATATTCCTTATATACCGGGGTAACATATAGGCTATATAAATCCTGTTAATTCAACAGAAATTAAATTCAGGAGGAATTAAATAGGATGACATTCAAAACGCCGTCTATAATAAACCTATGGAACTAATTTTTATTTACGATGTGTCAAAATCGAGTCAAATAAATCTGTATTTACAGAAGTATTTAGATTCCAAGTTTTTCGGCCTACGTCAAAAGAGTTATCTTTAAAGAGTATTTATATTTTATTTTATTCGTTTACTGGATAAATTTAACTGAGCAAATTTAACATTGTAATAACAATGGATTATTAATATGTGTAATACGGGCTATTTAGTAAAATAAATAAACTAATAATATTATAAATGCAAAAGTCTGTTTGTAACGTTTTCATGGCCAATTCGCTGAACCAATATAGATGAAATTTGGAAAAATTAATGTATATATACCAGGGTAACGTATAATAAATCTTCAAAAAAGTTAATATTAATAATTTTTTAAATATTTCGGTTTTTGTTTATTTAATAAACTGGAGAAAAATATTTAATAAAAAGGAGACCGCCAGAATTTCATACATCTTTTGGCCCAGTACTTACACAAATAATTTTTGTTAAATAGAAAAATATTTGTTATCTTAGTATCAATTATTATTTATCTAATATTTATTTATTATAGTTTGAGGTTATGTACAAGTACAATTACTAGCTAAATACCATAATAACACATTAAAGTGATAGAATTTGTGGTGAAAATATAACAATAAGGTATATTCATTTAATTTCCAGTAAAATTTAATCATATATAATTTTTGTTCTCAAAAAAACAGACGTTTAAAGAAAACGCATTCTTAAACGGTCTTTAGTTAGTAGTCTATGGCAAGAAGTACGAAATAAATGACTATTAATTGACACGTATTGGGAAGTTTTATTTAATTGAATCCCATAGAAATTACGGCTACTGAAAAAATATTTTATTTCTAAACACCATTTTTAATATTTGAAGTCATTACAGTTAATAAAGTGAAGCTCATATATTTTCCAATACCTATTTTAAAATATTATGTTAACGAAAACATAATTTAAATTTAAATTTTCGTATTTATACTAAAAACGTTGGCATCTAGCGCCGTACGTATAGGTAATTTAAAAAAAAACAATTTGAGAGTTAATTCGTTACCTATAAATGTTATTATCAAAGATTACAATGTACATAATGAAAATTATAATTAAATAAGTTTTCTAACACGTTTCCAAAGCTTAGTATATTTATAGAGATATTTAATACCAGAAAATATTATGAATTTTCTATGTACATAAAGTTATTGTATTCCTTTTACTGCGCTATTTTAATATATATTTCATGTAAGTACGGGTTATTTACTAAAATTATCATATTAAGCTCTTGATCAAACGATAAATCCCTCTGATTCTTCCCGGATCGATCTGATTTTTGTGATGGAGATATTTGAAGGTTTGGATGGCGACAGAAGCTACTCCTAATTTCAAGACTACAGTCCACGCGAACGAAGTTGCGCGGGTAAAAGCTAGTAATAAATTAATAAAGGTTACAAGCAGGCAAGTCTTAAGCACAAAAAGCGCCCGGGTGCAAACAGTGGTTTGTTGCTCTAAATCCCCTTTTCCAAAAGGTTTTGGCGTGACGCCTCTGACGCACGGCACCCGGGTGCATTGCACCTGGGTCAAAACAGCCCTGGGTACAAGTAATTTGTCTTAAGTGGAGATTTAAATTAAACCCATTGAGTTATTGAAGAAAATCTGCCTGACAAGTGAAATTAAAGAAAAACACGTTCCGTCACGTTTCACGAGATTTGCAGAACACGTGAGGGGTAAATCACGTTGCACTCAGTTAGGACAACCATGGGTTAAATTGTTCCTGGATTTTCTTGATGCAGTTACCCGGAACCAAGAATCACGTTGGTTTGATGTCAATCTTTCTTGAGTAGCTTCATTATCAAATCAAAACATCGGAAAATCATTTGCTAATATTGATATTACTAAAAGCTAATTAATTATTAATAACCTTTACAAAGGTTTAAATTAAACTTAGAAATACGATTATTCGTTAAACATTTTTTTAAAACTGAAAGATTACATAAATTAAAGTTAAAATTCCCTAGTTTCGGACAAGACAAGCAAAATTATATAAAATTTAAAAGATTGATTGATCTTGTTGTCCCTTTTCAACGTTCCGATCTACTTGTATCTACATTAAATATACTTGATCCTTCACGATACAATAGTACTTACAAAGAATTTATTGATGGTGAAATTTTTCGAACGAGTAATAAAGATGATGTTTAAAAAAGCACATGTTTATGAGTTAATTTAAATAAAATAATATTTTGAATTTGATTCGAATTTGATGGTGGAGAGAAATCTAAACTGTGCGTCTCGTCCTTACCTCTTTCCCGCACTTAATAAGCCATATTTTGGCTCAACGTCGTTTGATAATCAAACCATTCAAGCTCCTTGCAGAAGCCGAGAACCTTCCACGGCTTCTTTTAACGTCATTGGCGAGCAAAGTTCTACTATTGAGATATTGTTTCCAATTCACTCATGCGTCCTCTGCAAATTGGGCTGTCAGTGTATGACCTAACTGTTGATTTACGTCTTGTCTAAATAATTTATAGCATTAGGCATTACTTTGCGAAGATCTATAATACAAAAGTGATAATAAAACTATTTTGCTATAATCCGCGATGAACTAAAATAGAAAATATATATAATGCTAAATGTAGAGTGCACAATCCGTTTGCTTACCTGATACATACAGGATTCTTAAAACCACATGCACGAACCTCCACCACCGCCACCACAATACACAAGCACTACATACGTTCACTATCACAAACTCAACAATCGTTTGGCTCAGCAACCGAAACATCATCAGGACTCCACGAAAAGTCTATCTCCTGGTGATAGTCTATAGTCTAATCTATTATATAGTATAACGTATTGTGGTGGAGGTTTGGGCATGTGTTTTTACGAATCCTGCATGTATGAGGTATGAAAACGGATTGTCCACTCAACATTTAACATTATATATATTTTCTATTTCACTTCATCGGGCTGTAGCAAAATAATTTTATTATTACTTTTGTATTCCTTTTTTGTCTTTTGTCTTGTCCTTTTTTGTTAGATTCCTAACTGGCGGTCCTATTTGCAGGGAACAATTGTTTTATTATATAACGTTATAGCTTCTGGATGCAGAGCAAGTAACACAACACGTGCTCGGGGTAACGTGACGGGGCCTGAGTAGATGATTGGCCACCGCACGCTCCGGTCTTAGGTGGTCCTAGGTCTTATGTAAAACAAAAGTAATACTACTATTTTTCTTACATCTGCTACATTTTCTACATATGTGGTATTCGGGAATCCAAGTCAAATTCCGTAGCTTTTATAAACTTACTTGTAATGGGCTCCACCCGCGTGGAAAGATTAGAACCGTATTTTGATAACCATAAAAATGGTTAAAGCGGGTTAACCTTAAAAGCCAGACATATGCTGTCGCGGACTTTTATTTAGAACTTTTAGAGGGGAACAATTTTGTAATACATGACTTTTGAATAACTTTCAACGTTTACTTAGCGCACACAAGGAAAGCTTTAAATTTTTCGTAATATTTTTTATTGCTGCTCCTCTCCTATTTATCTTAGCGTGATTTTATATAGCCTATAACCTTCCTCGATAAATGGACTATCGTACACTCAAAAAAAATTTCAAATCGATCCAGTAGTTCTTGAGATTAGCGCGTTCAAATAAACAATCAATCAATCAAACAAACAAACTTTTCAGCTTGATATGTTAGTATAGTAGTAGTATAGTATACTTTATAGTGCTGCTCACAGCGTAATAAAATATACTATAGTGTACCCTTCATTTTCTGGTCCTTCGAGCCGGATAAACCAGCGACTTAAGGATTTTAGTCCAATTTTTCTTTATTTTTTATTTATTAAAAGTTATTATTAAGAGCAATAACATCGCTCAAACTTGATCCAATTTAAGAACAAATCAACGATATTTATTTAGTAGTTAAGTAATTTTTATTTCATAAAGCTCACCAACTTTCAGAATCTCATAAAAGTTCCGTGGCTTTTAGACTTTTATTAGAGTAGAAAGTTAGTGGGAGCTTTACGAAGAATTACGAAAGTAGTTTCATTATAAACTTCTTATTTATAAATGAAGTGTCAAATAAAGAGTAATAGGTAATTACAAAGATATAAATCAATTTAAGCGTTAGATTACCCTCAATAATATATATATGGTTGCCAATGTTAACATGTTTCCATAAGGTAAACGGGTATTTTTCTTTGATTTGTTTCACTCAGGGGAAAATCAAGGCGTCACAAAATGTTTCCATGTAAATCCCGACCCCATGGAAATTCTGGCATAAAAAGTAGATTATATAGCATACTAGCGGCCTGCCCCTGCTTCCACTCTCCCTATACCAAGAAGATTTCCTGCTATTTTTGGAATATCTAAATTCATATAGTACTTTTTTACTTATTTACTTTTACATTTTCCCTATGTATTTTATTTTTACAATTAATTACAGAATGTCTTTATATACAACATTCACAGATTCCTTGTCGTTAAACAAACTCTTGAAAGAGCGACATATAGCTGCTAGGTTCGAAGTGCTATATGGCGAAGCGCAGCGTCCTCAGGGCATTTTAAATCTGTAATATCTCCGAAAATGTTCACTTAAATTACATGCTGTAAATGGCCATATTGATCTATATTAAATCAACAATTTATTTAAGGTACTTAATTGGATAAGGATTAATGCTGTATTGTATAAAAATTGCTTTGAACATAAGGCATTATTTTTCGTAAAAAGTAAATGACAAAAAGTGCTATTGTGGGTTATCCATAAGAGATAGACATACACCATCGCGGACTTTTCTGTAGACCTATTCAAGGTGTACAAATACTTAGTACATCATTTTGATAAATCTCATAGGGTTTAGCCAGCGTTTGCAATGTAAGCGGAATAAAATGTAATTATTTACAGAAACCTCAAAAATTACAGTATTTCTCTACTCCGTATTGAATGTTATTATACATACAAACCTTCCTCTTGAATCACTCTAGCTATTTAAAAAAACCGCATCAAAATCTGTTGCGTAGTTTTAAAATTTTATGCATACATAGGGATATATGGACAAACAAAGAATGCGAATTTGTTTTATACTATGTAGTGATGGAGCAACCATAGCCCCCCTTATATTCCTCTAAAAATCACAGCAAAATAACCTAATAATGTATTAATGACCTAAATCTTGCTCATGATCTGACTATCGTTAAAGTAATCTTCCGATTCATTAATCTAAAAACAATATTTAAAGATAAAATTATTGATTAGTAAAAACCGTACAAAAATGCATTCTGCACATTTTGAAAAAATTGATCATATACAGATAGACAGCTTTTGGGACTTTTTTATAATATGAGTAGATGTTAGCTCAGTGTAAATGTTACTTGTGCCAAACTTCATCAATTCTCGTCTAACAGCTAAGCAGCTAAGACAAATAGACTTCTCACAATGATAATACGAGTATGTATGTAAGCTTAATAAATACAAGGGCGTTCATGTATCAATTTGACGTAGATCGATTTTCAATTATTGTTTCAATTGCGGAGTTATAAAAGCATAGAGTGTTATGGTCTTCGTTGATTATCTATTAAGACTTATTGATGGTAATATGTGACACTCCCATCAATTGTGCGTCGTATCTCAGCATGGGCTTAGACAAATAAGTGTATTATTCCCTTAAAACATTGTACGCGAGACACGTATTAGTATATTTTCTGACGATTGATACTTGAGTGCGGTACACGTACTAGTACGTGTTCTGACGATTGCTACTTGAGTGCGGTACACGTACTAGTACGTGCTCTGACGATTGATACTTGAGTGCGGTACACGTACTAGTACGGGTTGGTGTAAAAACGGTAGTATTGCTATTAATCGCGATTCAAGAAATATATGTTATGTCAAATGTAGAGTGTACAATTTGATTTCATACTTCTAATATGTGGAATTTATCAACCGCATACACTACAAGCCACACTGCACACACTCACTGTCACAAACTCAACAATAGATTCGCCCCGTAAGCATTACGAAGTCATATCCTTATCAAAATCGTTATACGATACGTAATCCAAAAAAGCATAGCTATATATGTATAAGATGTACAAGATTATAGCAAAACAATATTATCACAACTTTTGTATTACTAAATAACGCCTAATTCTATAAATAATGTATGTATATTCAATATTTATAGACAAACTTTATAATGAGTAGCGGCAAATCAAGATATGCATAAAAGACAGCTAAGAATCGAGAATATCATATTATATTAAATTATTCGCTAAATCTAATGATTGTCTGCAAATTTCATTTCATCAAAATATAGATTGATCCAACGCGGGTTTCAAAGACGCTAAATTCAAGGGTACAGTAGACACTACTTTTATATTCCAAAGCTCGATAAACTCATCAAGGAATCATAAAAATCTAATTGTAAACCAATAAAAGCTAACTGGTTTGGTTTTGTGGTGTTGGCTCATTCCTTAGCACCTCATTGATCGTGAATTGTATGCTATAAATGTGAAACTCTTTTCAATTAGATAACCCCTTTTGTTAGCTAAGTGTAAGAATGAGGCGCGTTGGCGTCTTGTACTCTTCATGTCTTTATTGGCGCCATATTTAACTTAATTGCATTAATAAAATTTACAATTGAATTGAATAGTAATTTCTCTTCATTATTGTCTAATAAATTTATATTCAAAGTAGTCTCCATTCAGATATACTTTAACAAGCTCTTATCCATCGTCAAACTTTGTTAAGAAAGCTTCTACTGATTTGGAGAGTTGAAATAAACTGACGAGAAATTTAACGAATAACTTATTCAAAACTATACACTTTAACTTCTTTACATGACAATCTTTATAGAGTGGTTCATAGTTAACTGCAGTTTGAATGATCAAATTAAATTTGTTTAGTTGCTTCATAAAAAGGATGGTTTTGCAGATAGATAATTCTTTAAAAATAGCCTTTGACTCAATTAGAGAATCAGATTTCCTATCGACTAGTCCGTAGTTGGTAACTTTATTTGCGTTGCTTAGCCAAATATATTTCGTCAAAAGGTGAGTGTTATCCATCACCTGTAGGAGAATTGTTCCTTTTAAATGTTGGTTGGGTTCTTGGGATTCATACAACGCTAATGGATCGATCTGTTATTTCTTACCTTAGAATGTAACGTTTGCATCTATTTCGTGAAAACATATAAAAGTGTTTCTTAGTTCGTTAGATTTTAACGAACATATCGCAGAACTTATATACTAATAATATTTGTGTTTTCTCAATTGTAACACTTATATCTTTTAAAAACGCTAATTGCGTATTAACATTGTTGTTTTATGAGTTTATAAACGTTTTATGTACTTAAGTGACTTTGTAATGCCCTTAAAAGTCAAGATTTGTGCGACCATAATTAACATTATTGTCTTTTATGGTGATGTTTTATAACACAGTTTTATAACAGACAACAAAGTTAATGATGCCTATCCAACATGGTATAGATTTATCTATTATAGCTATATCACCATCATATCGACATACGAGTCCAAGAGGTCAGCAACCTCATGCTCGCGAGCCACGAGAGTTTCTTAGGATATTATGATGCTGCAGTTCTTTAGTTCGGTACGCAAATATTATTTACCTATTTTATAAAAAAATATATTTGAAAATAATACTGAAGCAATTAATAAGGATTGAGCACCATTTCTATCTGTTATCATCATTTCTATCCCCGCGTCGTCACTGTCGATAAGTTTTTTAATAACGCCGTCGTCGGATGTTTTGATTAGCATTCAAAAATTTTTGTGGCTCTTTGGACACTTTGAAATTTTGTAAATTGTAATTAACTCTTCCGATTCAAAAAGTTGCCTGTCGACCCCCTGACATAGACCAAATTGCAAATAAATCGCTCTCAATCAAATTAGTTTTCTCAATGTGTCTACAGTATATATATTACTAACTATACTTTGGTGTATTAAAAATTTCGTAGTACTTCTAGTTTCTCAATTAAAAAACATTGTGCTCACGCCCACTTCGGATTTGATGCAACATCGATTACAAAACACGAATTTATGTATCTCATAATCGTTGAACGTGTTTTTTCAATGAACACAAAATTGAGATAATTAAAATAACATTACAAGCAATCAAATATTACAGGTGCCTATCTTACATATACGAGCATCGCCATTTAACACGAATCAATTTTAAACTTTATCGTATCTTCTAATAAGACCTTAGCTAGCGTGTTTGAAATATTTTTTAAAATCCTCTGCAGTACAGGCTTCAACTCCACTTTCGTCTAATTTGTTTCGACCAATTACATCTCTTATGACTGATACATTAACATCTATAATGCCGTCATATGAATAAACATAGCAATTTATACTCATTTTAATTCTTCCTTAACTATTTCCTTTTATACAATTATGGTATCTATATCGGTAACATAAAGATGTAAATCCCATGGTGATAAACCATCAACTTTATTTCCATTAATCAACATCAGTCGTTTGACAGCGCGTCGCGTCTCATTACTATGGAGTCCCGATCGACCGGTAATGAGAGTTCGATTAAAATAAAGGACATTTACATGATTGGATTTGTCGTGCGCTCCGCGGGTCGTTGTCATGTTGCAAAACAGTTACAATTTTGTAATAGACATGTAAGTGAAAGTTGATTTATCCTGATTCAGTTTGTGTACACACCAGTTTTTGTGGCGCTGCTTTAAGAATCTCTATCTCATAGTGACAGGATTAGTAAATGATTATGACTAGTAAATCGCTTTTACAATAAAATTCATAAATCCATAAATGATTAGACCGCCGAGTTTTATTGTAGTTTTTCTCGGTATAAGCAACACTCCGAACAGTTGTAGCATCATTAATAATATTGATCCTTGACGATTCAAATGTGTAGGCGTTACTTTGCGGAGATCCACAATACAAAAGTAATAATAAAATTATTTTGCTATAATCTGCGATGAAGTAAAATAGGAAATATCTATAATGTAAAATGTAGAGTGGACAATCCGTTTTCATACCTGTTACATGCAGGATTCGTAAAAACACACACAAACCTCCTTTTGATTTGATGAGCTTTTTACTAAATTAATACTATGACAATTGTTATCGAATTTGAAGATGAAGAAAAACACAAAGTGAAGACAATATATGTATCATTGCAATTTTGTAACAGAGCAATAATTGTACTGGGGTTTTTCTCCGATGTCTTAGAATGCCGCGCTAGACAAATATCCTCTTATTTAATAGATAGTAAGCTAAAGTGTAACATACATATGTGTTTTTATATAATAAGTTTACCTATAATTGTATCTTCTCTATAGATAACTTATAGTTCAACAAAACTGAAAATCGTAGACCTGCTTTTTTAATCCCATGGACAATTTTGTGCTTCTTTCCATGAGCTACCTGAGAAAGTCGTCAATTGACCCAATGGTGGGCGTTCACTGCTTTTTTTTTTTTTTAATTTATTATACAATACAATAAGGTAATATATAAACAAATATAAAAACACACCTGTCGAAAACCACGCAGGGTTTATATGAAGGTGTGGAGTTCGCATTATTTTTCTATATACTATATATATTTTATATTTTATTCTATATATTTTATTACATATACATTTTGACTATTATATTTTGTTACATATACATTTTGTTTTTTTAATAGCTTTTGAAACTTATTAAGTAATAAGTTAAATATAATTAAAGTTAATTAAAGTTAACATGCAAGTTTACAAGAGTTTACATAGAAACAGTTGCTAATATTAATAATTACAAATCGGATGATGTAAAGTGTCTTTCAATTGTGAGACCATAAAAGATAATAGATTTCACCGCAACCAGTTCCAAGTTAGAGCATATAACGTCGGAGGTTGTAAAAACCTCTCATGAAGATGTAACACGTCGATATGAGAGTAATTTGCCCGTGCATCGCATATTTAATGGGTGCCCGAGGCGTTAAAATCGCGTACGGAGAAACAATTTTGTTTTTCTTTTACAAAATGGGGTCTTAAACACAGGCTTTAGATTAAGCGCGGATAATAGAACCCTGTAACGTGCTATAAATAATATAACGAAATACGAATTATAAGCGGTTGAATTACGTAGCTCAACGAGTAAGGAAGCGAAGCAAACATCATTTTGGAAGAAGTCATGGACTAAAGTAATAAAATTATATCCATTCGTTTTGCTATGATTCGTAACGAAGGGAAATCTAAGTACTGCTAAATTTAAAGTGTAACCACCAGACTAGCATTTCACTTACTAACTTGCTCACAAAACCGTAACTGAAGCATTATTTGGAGGAAGACTTCACTATGAAATCGCAAAGCGTTGGATCACCAAAACAAGCATATCTATTATATTAATTAGTTAAACCAGCATTTATACACGCGTAGGAGTGGAGACGCTTATCTCTTCGTTCATCAAAATGCCATTGGAACCGATAGACTTTACAGTCGTTTATTGGAATGACATTGAAGGTCCATAGTGTTGGTAATATATATAATAGGACCAATGATTTTTGAATAATAAGCTAAGACTTACAAGACTTTGGGTCCAGCAGCGGAAGCCTGTAATTTTTAACGTGGAAATTTAAACTTGAATATTATACAATACTCAGAAATCCTTTGAACACGTGAACTCTGTATTAAACATCTGTCTGTTGGCGACGTTGTTTAAAAGATTGACCACGGAGTTTCTTGCTGGTTCGTCTCGATAAGAGCAACATTCTGAACGAATTGTAGCTTCATTAATCATTACTTTGAATAAGCAATAGTGCTTGAAAGAGCTTTTTTGAATAGAGATTATTTTAATTTGATTTGATTTGAAATAAATGGTGTCTTTTTACTCTTATAAAATTAATTCTTTAGTTTCTCTATTAAAACATAATCCAATAAACGTTTGTAAAGATTCTAGCAAAATTTCTCAGCTGAAAAACAGTTGTGATGAAACATTAGTTACAGGAAAAATGTATTTTAAACTGTTTGAAGTGGCAGTTCGGAACATAAAGTAGTCAGATGATTTTATATTTAGTTTCGCACTCGCTTCTTGGAAAATGTCACGTTATTTTCGCTGAAAACGTCACTTTAAGATTTTTTCCAGCATATTACGATTTACTTATATGCGTAATAGTTATAAAATTGCTGTTATTTTTAATATACTATGCTTAAATACAAAGTCGTCATGTTATTATGTCTCTTTGCAATGAGCTTTAAACTACTAGATAGAATTTAATGCATTTTTAATCAATAAATATAGTGATTCCTGACAGAAGTTTCAATGTATTTAATAAAGTTTCCTGACAATTATATGACGATAATTGTTGATTATTTCAGAAAAATTCAAACCAACTGTAATTTTTAATCGAAAACGTTGCCGAATCACTTTATGATAAAACAAAACACATGGAAGAGGTTACTCTTCGATCGAACGAAAAAAGTCCGCGATTAGATAAATCTATCTTTTGCAGTTTACTTTACTTTTTTAAATTATTTTCTTATGTTTCAGTACAATTCGTCAATGTAAAAGGTATTTAGACGGATACATTTGAAATCTTATTATAAATGCGATAGTTTGTGAGTATGGATGTATAATGTTTGACGGCGAATCCGCTGAATCAGTAACGATGGAATTTGGCTCAATTATTTCTTATACACGCGGGATAACATTTAGGCTATAGAAATCTCGCTAATTCTACAGGAATAGGATGCAATTTAAAGCGCCATCTGTTATAAACCTATCACACGAAAGTAATCCACGCGAACGAAGTTGCGAGTAGAAGCAAGTAATTAATAATAAACAAAACAAACGCTCGCCAAAATATTAGGAGGAGGAGGAAAGTCAACAGAATCAGGACGAAGCCATAGGAACGCGTTGATGGGTTTACTATTTAGAATAGAATAGAATAGAACATTCTTTATTGCACCACATAAAATTACAATATACATTGTAAAGAAAATGATATAAACTGAAGGCGGCCTTATCGCTAACTAATTCTTCCAGGCAACTTTTGGGTTAGAGACATTAATTTACTTACATAATAAAGACCATATAAAAAGTCAATGAAGCCGATATTGCATGTCCCAGACAACAGAAACTAGGGCAGCACTAGGGTATAAATAAATGCACTACGATAGTAATCAAATCATCAGATTCCCTCATTAAAACATTTCAAACTCCTGAATATAAGTTGATTGTAACTCTTAGCAACTCATGTGAATCCATTGCAACAATTGAAACAATGATTCGCAAACTTTTCGATTACAGAAGTCTTACAAATTTGATAAACAATCAAATTAAAATTCAGATTCCCAACCTTTAATTTATAATGAAGCTACCAATGGCCCGGAATGATAGTTTTATCTAAAAGATAAAATGTCTGTCACAATTTTCCAAAACTAACTGGATTTATAGAATAATATGCTTATGCAATATTATAGGATTCGTAAAAACACATGCTCGAACTTCCACCATCGCCACCACAATACATGAGCATTACATACGTTCACTATCACAAACTTAACAATTGTTTCGCCCCGCAACCGAAGCATCATCAGGAGATAGACTCCACGACAAGATCGCAAAGCGATCGATTTGCGATTTTGCGTTTTACAAATCTTGCATTTATCAGGTATGAAAACGGATTGTCCACTCTACATTTAGCATTATATATATTTTCTATTTTGCTTCATCGCGGATTATACCAAAATAATTTTTATTATTACTTTGGTATCAAGTCATAGCCGTGTGGTATCCGGCTAAGTAGAATAGTACCACCCTCATTTCTTACCGAGGTGTCGTAAAAGGCGACTAATGTAAGTCGATCCGCCGTGTGGTATCTGGTGTAGTAGAATAGACCACCCTCCTTTTTACCGAGTTGTCGTAAAATAGGACGAAGTTAAGTTGACGTCAGGCAGACGGCCGGTCGTAAAAACGCAGCCAAATCATGTTACAGCATGTTTGTAACATGTTGTGCCGACCCCACTTAGAGTGGGATAAGGGCAGGAGGATATATACTTTGGTATCAAGTCAATTTGTTTACGAATCAAGTCTCCTTACTGTTGTTGTGTATTATTGCATATTATTTAAAGAATAGAAAGTATTATTGGCATCACGATATGCTTGGGGTCTTTGACCTACAATTAGAGCATTATATACGCTCCCGGTTGTAGAATCGGTCACTATGTTTCACATTGGCACCACCTGCCAAGTGCGATGATCCTATTGCGAATAATTTTGCTCCAATTTTGTTAGAAATAGATTTGTATTTAAAAAAAAAGAAGATTAACTGCCATTTTCCCCAACAAGTGCTCCTTTGCAAAAAGAGAAAATATTGTTCGAAAGTTTTTTTCGTTGCGTATTTTTGTAATATTAGTTTCTCATGTATAAATGACCGACTCCTTTAAACTCAAATTTGATCGTTTCTGATCGATTTTCATTTTCACAGATTTAAATCAAACTGTGAGTTATCATAAACCGATACAAAAGTAATAATAAAATTATTGTATAATTATTGTATTATGGATCTCCGCAAAGTAACGCCTAATTTTATAAATTATATAAACCGATACAATAATTTATACTTAATGTAACTAGTTATAAGTATTTACTTAATGTAACTAGTTATAAGTATTATGTTGAAAAGAGCAACCGCCGAGTTTATTGCTGGCTCTTCTTGGTAGGATCAGCTTTCCGAGCCAGCAGTAGAATTGACGATTCAAAAGCACTTGTTTACAAGTTTATTTAAATAAAAAAAATTGTTTATCACATTTGTCTGTTTTTAGCTATGTAACGCACTGAAAAGTGAATAAGTAAATAAAGTAAAAAAACACTGTAAACACGTTTTATAAAAGTAAGCATTGGTACATGTTTATAACATGTTAAGCCGCCCGCACTTAATGTATATAAGGAACAATAAGTGTAGAGGAATTATGTAATATCCACTTAAACTTATATATATCATTCTAAATTCACGAGAAATAAAGCTCATTTTTATTCTCCCACCTTTGAACTATCTGCTACAAAAAATATAACTATTATTTGTCCGTTTGCATTTACAAGGACACATAAATTCCCTATTAGAATATATTTATCTGAAATTCAAAATCAAATTATAGACCTTCAAACTTCAAATGAAAAATACCCGGCCATACAACCTTCGAATTCAATACCACATTTATTTATAGCGGAAAACGTTTTACGCTTATGAATTCTTTATTACTTCGCGGTAAAGGTTCAATTTGCGTGAATCAAAATTGATTTTAGCCAGATGTTGCGGTGTACATTTAAAATAATCACGTACCATTGACCCGGTTATGCTTGAGGTCTTTGTTCCGTGAGATGGTGATCCTATGGGAGATATAATAACGTAGTAGTGATAGCATTGTTTCGCTATAATCCACGTTTTTTAAACGCTAAATATTGGTACCTGGTTGACTGAGCCTTGCTCGGTAATTTTATACAAAATAAAAAAAAGAGACTTAAAAAAAAGAAAAAACAGGTAGTTGGGGATCGATCCTAGATATTTACATTTCTCGAGACTACCCGTTCCCCGAATAAGCTAAGCTGACTTGGCAGTTTACGGCAGTTTTATTTTTAAACGGTTTTATTTAGTATTTTTAATGCCCAAAAACAAAAATAAAACAATTTATTTGCATAAAACCTAGCTAGATCAATTTATGTTTCTCACCCAAAACGATTTTCCTACAATTCAGCATGTAGGGGATATGCTGAATTGTAGGAAAATCGTTGGAGCCGTTCCGAGATTCCGAAAAAAATATTTATATATATATACACAAGATTTACTCATTTAAATATTAAAGATACCTGTATGACCAAGCTTGGCACTTTTTTTAAAGATATAACAAAATGCGAACAAAAGGCAGATTTCATACCTGATACATGCAGGATTCGTAAAGATACATACAAAAACCTCCACTACCGCCACCACAATACACAAGCACTACACACGTTCACTATCACAAACTCAACAATCGTTTCGCCCCGCAAGCGAAGCATCATCAGCACCACGACAAAATCGCAAAGCGAAGCATAACTCAAACAAGCTTAGTTATATACTAATCAGTTTAACCCCCACTATGTTGTTTAAGAATTTTTTATAAATCCTGCATGTATCAGGTATAAAAACGGATAGTCCACTATACATTTAGCATTATATATTTTCTATTTAACTTTATCGCGGATTGTAGCAAAATATTTTAATATTACTTTTGTATTATGGATCTCCGCAAAGTAACGCCTAATTCTATAAATTATTTAAAGTGACTTAATCTTAATGGATTGGAAAACTAGGATTAGGAATCGGAATGAAATTAAATAACCGGAAAAACTATAGAATCGGAATAATGTAATATAGTAGGTGTCACTATGTTGCTTTTTAATATTTTACTTTATCGCGGATTGTAGCAAAATATTTTAATGTTTGTATTATGGATCTCCGCAAAGTTACGCCGAATTTTATAAATTACAATTTCTAACAGCGATATAATATAAATCGCTTTCACTGGCAAACACGCATTGCAAACTGCGTCAATACTGGTCTATGAGCTGAAAATAGTTGTTTATAATTATATACGAAACCTAAATGTTTTACATTACATTTGTGTGTTTGTTATTCCCCATCCGCTGGCTTTGACGTACCGCCTAAACAATATTTAGTATTCCTTGAACAGGAAATACATGAAATCAGTAGCCAAGGATGTTAAGATGAATCGTATATTCATTTTGAAATGCGAAAGTCTGTTTGTTACGTTTAAGTTAATCGGTAGTCGGATCTTTGATTCGATGCAAAGCTGAGTATTTACCCATTTTATGACATCACACCAAGTTATTGTAAATAGTTTTGTATTCTCTGGTCTTTTAAAACTAAGTGATTTAAAAGTAAAGTAGCGGCGTATTAATCTCCCACTGCTGGAATAGGCCTCTTCCCTCCGTTTTTGGAGAGAAGGTTTGGAGCTAAGACCTACCACGCTGCTCTAATGCGGATTGGTAGGTAACATATATCTCCAGAATTTTCTAGAGATATGCAGGTTTCCTTGCGATATTTTCCTTCGCCGACAAGCGTTGCAATTATCAATTAGACACATAAGTTTAAGTAACAGAAAAATTTATTGGTGTCTGCCCGGGTTAAAACCCGTGACCTCCTCGAAAGAGTCACACGGTGTTACCGCTGGGCTATTACAGTGTGGTATGCTTCATAAATATTTTTTTTTAATATTTTTATTTAGTTTGACATTGTTTTCTGTTCATCAGATTGTAAATAACTATAAAAATTTTAATTTTTTCATGCTATTTATTAGTGAAACATGTTGCTCTGTATGTTATTTGCTTATTTATCCGTTATACCGTGTTACAAGGAAAATAAAAAGATTTGATTTAATTTCATTTCGTTGCAGGAGTATTGATAAAATTTTGGTACGATTGAAACTCATAAACCAGGTTTATTTCTAAGACAAAATATCCTGTTTTACCTTTGAATTAAAAAAAAATAATTAAAAAATCAAAATATTTATTCAAGTAAACTTGTAAACAAGTGCTTTTGAATCGTCAACTCTACTGCTGGTTCGGAAAGCTGTGCCTACCGAGAAGACCTAGCAAGAAACACGGCGGTTGCTTTTTTCAAATTATAACTCTTATGACTAGTTACATTTAGTCATTACTATCTTATAAATGATAGAGGAGTATAGTAGGACTATATCCAAGCATTCGTGCAAGACAAAATAGCAATGCATACATTCGTACAAAACGTATTCTTACAAGACAAAATAGCAATGCATACATTCGTACAAAACTTATTCGTACAAGACAAAATAGCAATGCATACATTCGTACAAAACTTATTCGTACAAGACAAAATAGCAATGCATACATTCGTACAAAACGTATTCTTACAAGACAAAATTGTAATCACGATTTTGTCGCGGAGCCTATATTTCTGGTTATACTTCGTGTACGGGGCGAAACGATCCTAGTGAGTGTGAGTAGTGCTTTTGTTGTGTATTGTTTATGGCGGGTTTTGTGGTAATTAGTCCTTCATGTGTAAGTTATGTGAACGTTGCCTATGTGAACGTGGATTATAGCAAAACGATTGTATCATAACTTCTTTAAAATAATATATTCTGTTTGTTTACTTTTTAAATGCTATGTACATTCCCAAACTACGTAGTCACTGCGCAATATTACTTGCTTTTGTAACTTATCTATGACCGATTGAATAACACAGTTCAAATCGGCTAATTGCATTCGACGAACCGTCTTTTTTCAAAATTAACAATGGATGCTCTTTTTTGGAATAGATTTCTGCGAGTAAAATCTCTTTTCTATATTTTAGTAAATAGGCGCTACTTTGTTGAGTTCTATAAAACAAAAAGTATTGATAATATTATTTTGCTATAAAACGTGATTAAATCATATCTTTGTAATAAATACTAAGTGTAAAGTGACTATCCGTTTTCATACCTTAGGCATGCTTATGTATTGATATAATATAAAGTAACGGCCTGTTACTATCCCACGGCTGGGCATAGGCCTCCTCTGGTGGTAAGGATTCGAGCTAAGATCTACCACGCTGCTCCAATGCGGATTGGTTGGTTACACATATCCCTAGAACTAAACATGTGCATGTTTCCTCGCGATGTTTTCCTTCACTGAAAAACGTGTGATAAATTGCTATTATCAAATGAACACAGGTAAGTTTAAATAGAAAAACTCATTGGTGCCTGCCCGTGATTTGAACATGTGACCCACCGCTGGGCTATCACAGCTTTGATTCAATTAAGTTCAAATTAAAATTTAAAAATAGTTTTTATTAACTAGTACTTTACTAATGTGCATGTACTACGCTATCGTGGAAATCAGTGTGTCACAAACTTTACCCTGAATTTAAATTTTTAAAATATAATAGTTATTATGAGTCAACCATAAGAGATAGAGACATCCTGTCGCAGACTTTTTTCTAGTATTTTTATAGATCTACAATTCTCTAGTACATTACTTTAGTGTATCTCTGTTGGTTTACGTGGTGCACGCGAGCATAGCCGGCGGGTTTTTTTTACAACGCGCGATCTCTTCAAAACAATATACATAAAACCGTAGCTTACCTAAACCTTCCAGAAAAATTACACTATCTTTTAATAAAAAAACTGTACATAAAACATTCATTTTGGATATTTTGATAAAATAGATCACATACAGACAGCTTTGAGGACTTTGTTTTATAATAAACTAGTAATATCCCGCGGTTTCACCCGCGTACATACCGATCTCATAGCAGTGGAAAGTCTCCTAATTCGGACTATAGATTTATTTTTGTTAAATACATCATCAATAGTTTCCGCAGCGTATGCGATGACAGATTTTATTGACAAATTTTTTACACTTTATTACATTTTTATTACGAATCCCTATTTTGAATGTAATATAGCCTATGTTACTTAGCAAAGATGCAGCTTTCCAATCGTGAAATAATTTTTGAAATCGGTCCAGTAGTTTTTTTTGTGAAAATATTACAAACATGCATACAAAATAATATTAATATGGAAAATATAGATTAAATAAACTCGTAAACATTATTTTCTTGTTCTTATAATAGAAAATTTGTAACAATCGCATGTTTGGATTCCCCCCGATCTATTTTGACATAATAGTGACAAGTGGTGACGCCACGACGTGCGTATGCTTTTGTCTTAGTGCCATTGTTAACCAATTGTTATGGTCTTCACATCTCAGCGCCTCAGCATTACAGTCGCGTCTTTTGAATTGAACACACTTATTTTCTCACATACAACTGCGCGAAATTGTTTTCTATATATACAGTGTAAGTGTTGTATGAACGTATAATATATTTGAATGACAAATTACTAATTAATTTAGGTGAGTTTTCGAGCAAATTATTGCATTTAAAAATCGCGTACAATAGTTATTTGAAAGTTACAAAAGTTATTTATAAAAAATAGAGAAATTTGTAAATAAATTTTAATAACTAAATGTTGTCAATAAACGCAAAATTTTATTATTCGGTTGTGTTATTTAAATCTGTAATATTCTAAATATTGTTTTTAGGATATTAAAATATATCGGGTTAACTGGAAAATTTTGTAATTTCTGAGCGTCTTTTTAAATTCAATTTTTAAAGGATGTTTGATAATATTTGAATCTAAATTTAGAAATAAATCTTAAATTTATACTAGACTAAAGTCAATGCTAAAGTTAAGGTACATAAATTAAGTAGCTTAATTCTATTTTATAAAAAGTTTGCTTTATGAAAATAAGAATATTTAGCTCCAAATAAATTTTATTTTTAATTTTTAATTTATGTTTTTTTATTGGCAACATTCGTCCATTACAAACGAAAATGTGAGTTGAATCGAAAAATAGTTTAAATATTAAAACAAAGCCAAATAAAGGCTAGTATAGTATAATAATATCTTCAAGTTGACAATGCTTTATTTTTTGGGGCATACATTGCGTCGCGTAACTTTCAAGACATTTGAATATGTTAATGAACGTATAAACAACCTTCTGCCCGTGACTTTATCGTGGGTTTTACTTAATGGAATAAAAATTAATTAAATTCCCACATTAAAAACAATAGATCGTTATCTGTTTTAACGAAAGTTTTACGTGCAGAAGGTTATTCTTAATATTTTTGTAATTTGCTCAGGATTTTAGCAAAATTAGTTAGATATTTGAACACGGGTTGTCATCAATTCAATCCCGAATAAACCTTCAAGTTTTTTATATAAATAAATAAATCGGACACACAGGTTGTCCGTCCCCGATATTTGGGTATATCAGAATTTTTTAATATCGAGATCGCCCGATCTCAGTTGAGCTATTTACAAATAACAGCGTACTTAACCTCTGTTTTCTAATAACATTGTAGTAGTTTTTCAATGCCTGAAAAAAGGGGTAAAACGACATTTAAAAAAAATTAAACCTAGCTAGATCGATTTATCGCCTCCGAAATAATTACTAAAATATATTAAATCGTTGGAGCCGTTTGCGAAATTTGTCTTTTTACACTTTGTCATTCAAATAATTTATAGAATTAGGCGTTACTTTGCGGAGATCCATAATACAAAAGTAATAATAAAATTATTTTTATTTTATTTTTTTATTATTACTTTTGTACTTTGTCATTCATTTATCGTTTAGACCAGAATTTAACCTTCGATTGTACCAAATTTCATCAATATTGGCCCAGTGGTTTTGCCGTAAAGCGTACCAGACAGACTTTCGCATTTAAAATATTAGTATAGAATATACTATGGATTATAAATACTTAATCATTTCTTTTATCTTGTTTCAGATTTATGAAAGATGACATAAGTTTTAAACTAGTGCGAACTTAGTGTCGATACTCGTTTAGTGATTTTATTTAGTGAAGTGAAATACAAGATCGTTTATATGAGTGAGAAGGCGTGTTTGGATAAGATGACGAACATTTCGCCGGAGACGAGGATCATGATGATGAGGGGCGAAGATGGAAGACAGGGGTACAGGCGACAGGTGAGTTTTAGAAACTAGTTTTAGCATACTAGACCAGTCTAGAGAAAAGTTTAAATTAAGTGTAAGAAATATGTTGATACGTAAAGCATATTACAAAATTTGAAGATTAATTGGATGATAAAAATGCCTGGATTTGAAAATACTTTAATAATGTAAAATTGAAAATGTTTAAAAGATTGAGCGCTGAATTTCTTGGTGGTTCATCTCGGTTAGAGTAACATTCCAAACTAGTTCTAGCTTCATTAATCATATTGATCCTTGACGATTCAAAAGTGCTTGAAAGAGCTATTTGAATAAAGATTATTTTGATTTGATTTTATTCTTTGCAGGGGTCCACGGGTTTTATATATCTTTAATACTTAAAAGAGTTAACCTTGTGTATATATATATAAATCCGCTGTGTGTTATCCGGCTGAGTAGAATAGACCAACCTCAATTCTTAGCGAGGTGTCGTAAAAGGCGACTAAGGTAATTTGACGTCAGACAGGCGGCCGGTCGTAAAATACGTAGCCAAATCATATGACAACTTGTTTGTAACATGTTGTGCCGACCCCACTTAGAGTGGGATAAGGGCAGGAGGATGATGATATATATATATATATATATATATATATATCTCCTGAATCTCGGAAACGGCTCCAACGATTCTCATATCATTAAGCATGTTTTTTTGGGGGTTTTCATTTTTAAAAAAATGTCTTTTATTCTTGTTTTTGGGAAAATGCTAAAATTTATGTTGAATTTAAAAATATAATTTTCGCTGTCATATGAAAAGTTATGGTAGCTGATTTGGGAAACGGGCGGTCTAGAGAAGTGAAAATACCAAGGTTTGAGCCCCAACTGCCTAATTATTTTTTCACTTTTCTTTCAATTTTCATGTTTTTATATCTTTCAAAAAAATTACCGAGCAAGGCTAGGTCACTACTACTATTTATTTATCGCGCGCTTTCCAGTGAAGGAAAACATCGTGAGGAAACCTGCATATCTCTTGAGTATTCTTGGGATATATAACCTACCAATCGATATGGCGGGAGACTTGTTTAATAATGTAGTAATGAAATCGGAAACCGTATGAAAAAGATTTGATTAAATGGAAAATTGCTGAAGCAGTATAAATGATATTAGATTACGTGAAACGTTCTTATTTTGTCATTTTCACCAAGTACATGTATATTTACATCTGACCTTATACGTAAAGTAAAAAGTAAAGTAACAGTTTTATTATTATGTCCTGAGCATAGGCCTCTTTTCTCCGTTTATGGAGAAGGGTTGGAGCTAATACCCTCCAAAATTCTCCAATGCGGATTGGTAGCTTTCATAAATCCCCAGAATTCTCTAGAGATATGCAGGTTTCCTTACAATGTTTTCCTTCAACAAACAACGCGTGATAAATTGTAATTATCAATTAAAAACTCACATACAGTTAAGAAAAACTATATTTTAACAATTTTCAGCATAATATATCAAGCAAAAATATTATCTGTTTATTAAGGAGTTTCATAGCGACCCTATAGTATAAAAAAATGTAAGGCAGTGTGCCGTTCGTTGACCCCTATCCCAAATGCTCCGATCAACTAGCGAGCAATTAGGGACGCGACATTTCCGGCGGCATATATCGATATAACTGTGTTATATAACTTTTTTAGAAATATCGATAGTTCTAAATATCGACAATTATAATAACCAAGGTCCGTTATCAGAGAGAAGTGATAATTAAATCTCATGTTTATAAAATATCGATAAGATTGTTTAAGTCAATATTCTCTCAATTAAGTAAAAGTTGATTTTATCTTAAGATATCTTGAGATTATCACATCATTTAAATCTATAAAGCTTTGTGCCGACAATTAACACATTTGGTGTGATCTCAGTAATTTGTAAACTTAATATAATTCCTGTCAAATCTTAAAAGATTATGGGCCGAGTTTCTTGCTGGTTTTTCTCGGTAGGAGCAAACTTCCGAATCAGTGGTAGCTTCTTTAAAAACATTTGACGATTCAAAAGTACTGAAAACAGTGTACTTGAGTAAAGACTAATTTGAATTTGAATATTCATAGTTAAATTTTATAGCTGATAAAATTCAATATACTGCCATTAGTTTTCGATAGAATCTTGTAGAGTGTAAGTCAACAAATTCGACAATATTTGAGCATCTTTCTCATGCAAAAAAAAATATCTTCTATGATATATTAAATAAAGCAACTCGTAGAATAGAATATTATTTTGCTATAATCCGCGATACAAATAATATTCTCGCGAGCAAAACAATATTCTCATTACTTTTGTATTATGGACCTCCGCAAAGTAACGCGTAAGTCTATAAATTATTTAACTCGTAGATTTAATGTAAGTTGAGCCCAGAGAATTTCTTGCAAATAATAAACACCCAATGTCAGTTTTAAATGTCTATTAATCCTTTCCTTTCCTATCATACAAATGTTATAAAGGCGAAAGATTGTGAGTATGGATGTATGTTTTTTACAATTTCACAGCGAATCCGCTGAACCGATACCGATGAATTTTGACACAATTACTCCTTATACACCGGGGTAATATACAGACTTTAAAAATCCTGTTAATTCTACAGGAATAGGATGACATTGAAAAGGGCCATCTATTTGATAATAGATGGCACTTTTCAATGTCAACCTATCAAGGTTTTTTTTAGTCGCGTCATCAAAGTGTCAAAGTCGATCGCAAGAGAAAACAATAAGTCGTCCCGGATCGATCAGATTTTTGTGATGGAGATATTTGCAGCGTTGGAAAATGACAGAAGCTACTGTTTATTCCAAGTCCATAAATAATTGTTGATAATTATTTGTACCTAAGTAATCTATAATACACACATATTGAGAAAAACTAGTTAGTTGGCGATACTATTATTATGTGTCGTAAACAAAATAAGGTTTTATTATTTAATATTTATCTGAATGATGTTATATCTGTCTTTAAGTATTCTAAATGTCTATTGTATGCAGATGATACTAAAATATATAAAATTGTAAAGAATGTAAATGACTGCAAAGATTTTCAAAAGGATTTGGATTCTTTGTGTGATTACTGTGTCACAAATTCTCTCTTTTTGAATATTCAAAAATGTAGCATTATCTCATTTAGTCGCAAGAAAGATATTATTAGATTTACCTATTACCTAAAAAATGCACCTTTAAATAGAGTCTCGTTGATCAGAGATTTGGGAGTCTTGCTAGATTCAAAATTGCTTTATATTGAGCATGTCAATAACATAACACTAAGGGCATATCGAATGCTCGGGTTTATTATTAGGATTTCCAAAGAGTTTAAGCATGTTAAAACACGCATTCTTCTATATCAGTCATTTGTAAGATCTATTTTGGAATATGCTTCTACTGTTTGGAATCCTCAATATAAAACACATATTGAAAAAATTGATAAAATTCAGAGAAAATTCCTAAAGCATCTCAGATTTAACTGTTCCGGCGATATGACTGTATTGCATGACATCTCAACACTCTCTGACAGACGCATAGAACGAGACCAAATGCTATTATACAAAATTTTGCATGGTACTATCGATTCAAGTTATCTTCTTTCCAGAATTAATTTTAACTGTCCAAGGAATAATTCTCGACGAAAGATCACTTTTCATGTATCGTCCACTAGAACCAAATATGCGAGTAACAGTGTCATAAACAGATGCTGTGCACTTAACAATAAACTTTTTTCGGAACTAGATATATTTCACCTCTCTCTCCCTAATTTTAAAAAAGCTGTTAAAAATAATATTAAAAAAAATAAATAAATAAATAATCTTATGTAATATTTAACTATATTATATTAATGATTTTATTATTATTACTATAACATATTTTATTGTACTATCGAATTGTAATTCTTTATTAAGCATCCCTTCATTTGCATGTTAAATTGTTATGTGTTAATGCAATATTTGGAAACTGTTTTTGGTTTATGTTTGGCTTATATGTTTATAATGTAAATATTTATTATAGTACTGTTTGTTTCCATAATATAAAATAAATAAAATAAATAAAAAAATACTTGAAGATTGATCGTGGAGTTTATAGGAAAGTCTTTTACGACATAATGTGTTTTTGATGCCTTCCGCCCTTGTGTTTCTAATTTTAATTGGATCACCATCGTGCTTGTGTTAAAGCTGTTGATTGGACTGAAGCAACACATAAAGTTCTTGATTTAACTTTAATTGTGATAGTAAAATTATCGTCCACATTGGCTATACTTTTGAACTTAACTTTAAACTTTTTCTAAATTTAACTTTCTGATATTAGTTTGTGATTTTGATTTTGTGATATAGATAATGATCGATTATTACTGGACGCTACAAAATTTGATCGCAATTTGTGATTTGGTCAAATCATACACTATCAAGATAGAGTACTTATCAAAATCGATAATAAATAATTATCTAACGATTTATGTAACATAAATAAATAAATCTTTGAAACTGATCTAAGGCATTGCTAGATTAAAATACTTTCTAAGCATTTAAGTAAAATAAAGCAAATTTATAATCACCTAGCTGTGCCTGCGGCTTTGCACGCGTGGAGTGAGTGTTTTAACCATAATAGAGACATGTTGTCGCGGACTTTTTTGTAGTATTTTAAATCTATAATTCTTTACCTTACTATAATGTATATCTGCTGGTTTACGTAGTGTACGTAATTAAGGCTCCCAGCAGGCGGGTTTTTAAACAACCTTAATACCTCTTAAATACACATTTACAGAAATAGACAAATTACAGAAATTCGTAATGTACTTTTAATCTAAACCATCCGGAAGTTTTGCATTACCTCTTAGTAAAAACCGTATAAAATTCCGTTCAGTAGATTTTGGAAAAATCGACTACATACAGACAACTTTTTGGGACTTTATTTTATAATAAGTATGGTTAATTAGATATTATTAACTTTTTTTTTTCAATTTTAACATATTGAAACAAATATTATAAACTCCACTGTGCGGGAAAAGCTCTCTTGTTAAGAGAGATACACATGTGTCTAAGACTTACCACATTGCGTCTTTTAGATACTGTCAAGCACTCACCGCAAACCGCACGATGAATTAATTGGAAATGTTGATTAAACTGAAACAGAAACAATTTTATTAACTTAAACTTTATAGCTTTGTATAATAATGTTTTTATTTCTGGTTTGTAGTTTTGTTATTGATTACTTTTACTTGCATTCAATGGCGAATTCAAACATCCGAATATATAGGCAGTCAGGTATATTAAGCTGTTACCGCCGTTTTTTTAATGTATATATGCGTTCAGAAAATTTGGACACATCTTTGTTGAACAACAAAAGTTTGTTTTGACAGTTCAATTAATCAATTAGTCAAAATGGAATCAAATCTAATCCTAATTTATTTATCTCTCCTCTAATAATCTAAGCTTATTCAAATAATAGATGTTGCCAAGTTAATACAGTTGCAAAATTATAGTGATTTATAAAACTGTAATTTTTTTCTCGTAATATTGTGTGAACATTGGTGCCGAGATAAAAGGTAACATATGTCACTTTCGGTCTATTCTAGAATAAGAAATTTTCTATAATTATAGAATATATATTTTATAATATATATTTTCTATATATATAGTCGCTCTACGAAGGGGTCTAAATGTTTTTTTTTAAAAGAACGTATGAGTAAAAGGTCATAGACTCGGATAAGAAGCTTACCACACCTTATGCTTAATGACATATCATTGTCATAATTAGTTTCCTGTACTAAAATATCTCTGGTCTGATATATCTACAAAAGATAATATCATAACTACATATCTCAACACTATTATATCATTTGCTGATTAAATACTTTAATATCTTATCGATAGATAGAGCATCACTATCAGCCATTATAACACTTACAAGCTCTCGGAACATTGATCGATCCCATACACGTCTATATCGGTATATTTGAGCTAGGGATGTACCACGTTATCGTCATATCACGCTAATTGACACATCGCTGTTGCGATGACATCTCAAATAGATAATCCGGAGATTCGAGAGATTCGTGATAGCTGAGACTTGTATTGAATAGTACCTATGTAATATGTAATGACTGGCCCTTTGGCGCAGTGGGTAGTGACCCTGCCTTCAGCTCCGCAGGTCGCGGGTTTGAAGCCCGCTGAGGGCAAATATTTTCTATAAATGAATTTGTCGGTTCTTCGAGCCTGGGTATTATGTATTTAAAAAATATATAAGTATACATTCAGCAGTTGTCTGTCTACCATAGCACAAGTATTAAGTTACTTATTTTGGAGAAAGACGACCGTGTGTGTAAGTTTCCCATATATTTAGTTATTTATTTATTCATAATATTTCATTCTGTTTAATTACTAGTAACTGTTGCACTAAGCTTTGCTTACAAAAGTAATAGTAAAATAATTTTGCTATAATTCGCGATGAAGTAAAATAGAAAATATATATAATGCTAAATGTAGATTGGACAATCCATTTTCATACCTGATACATGCAGGATTCGTAAAAACATATACACAAACCTCCACCACAATACTAGACTATAGACTATCATCAGGAGATAGACTTTTTCGTGGAGTCTATCGCCTGATAATGCTTCGGTTGCGGGGCAAAATGATTAAGTTTGTGATAGTGAACGTGTGTAGTGCTTGTGTATTGTGGTGGCCGTTTGTGCGTGTGTTATTACGAATCCTTCATGTATCAATGAAAACGGATTGTCCGCTCTATATTTAGCATTATATATATTTTCTATTTTACATCATCGCGGATTATAGCAAAATAATTTTATTATTACTTTTGTATTATGGATCTCCGCAAAGTAACGCCTAATTCTATATAATATTTAAAGATGAGCTTTGCTTGTTATTTTTTTTAGAATATACCATTTTTTACCGGAGTATCGTAAAAGGCGACTTAGGTAAGTTGACCCACCGTGTGATATCCGGTTGAGTAGAATAAACCACCCCTTTCTTACCGAGGTGTCGTAAAATATGACTAAGGTAAATTCACGTTAGGCAAACGACCAGTATTAAAATCACAACCAAATCAAATCAAATCAAAATAATCTTTATTCAAATAAGCTCTTTCAAGCACTTTTGAATCGTCAAGGATCAATATGAATGAAGATAGAACTAGTTCGGAATGTTGCTCTTACCAAGAAGAACTAGAAAGAAACTCGGCAGTCAATCTTTTAAACATTTTCAATTTTATATTATTAAACCCCAGTGTTGTATGAAGCTGAAAGGATTTTCAAATCCAGGCTTTTTTATTATCCAAATAATCTTCAATATTGTAATATAGTATACGTATAAGAATATTTCTTATACCTAATTTAAACCTTTCTGTAGACTGGTCTAGTATGGATTGCGGAATTTTATCGTAGAAGCGAATACCGAGACCATCGATTGAGTTGCTCTCTGATCTGCTGAGTCGCAACACAGGCATCACGAGCTTTTTGTGACCTCTCGTATATCTATGATATAAATCGAATTTCGTCTTATACATAAGGATATTTTTCCGTACGAATAGAATATTACTATATATACATTGTGATACAGTAAGTATGTCTATTTGTTTGAACTTTTCGCGAACGAGTCACGTTGCTTCATATTATAGATAGACCGTATGGCTCTTTTTTGAGCAACAAAAATCTGTTCAATAATCTTATCACCAAATAATCTTCAATTTTGTAATATGCTTTACGTATATCTCTTATACTTAATTTAAACCTTTCTGTAGACTTTAAATATTTGGATTTAAATTGAATTAAAAAAACGAGTTCACAGATACGGTTAGTGCTAAATATGATGGAATTTTTTGGTAAAATGCCCTCCTTTTTTACAGATCCTGGCGGCTCTTGCCGTTTCCCTCGGCCCTTTCGCAGCCGGTCTCAGTAAGGGCTACATGTCGCCTGCCATAGCGTCGATGCAGGAGCCTAATTCACACCACTCCTCGTTTACTGTGAGCGACCAACAGGCCAGCTGGATAGCTAGCCTTAGCTTATTAGGTAAGTTAATCTAACTAATAGCACATTACAATAATTATATCATTATATATACTATCTATACTATAAAGCTGAAGAGTTTGTTTGTTTGTTTGTTTGTTTGAACGCGCTAATCCCAGGAACTACTGGAACAATGGGAAAAATTCTTTGACTATCAGATAGTCCATTTATCGAGGAAGGCTATAGGCTATATAGCATCATGCTAAGATGAAAAGGGAGAGGAGCAGCAATAAAAAATATTACGAAAACGGCAATATTTAAAGCTTTCCTTGCGTGCGCTGAGTAAATGGTAATAGTTATTAAAATATCATGTATTACAAAATTGTTCACCTCTAAAAGTTCTAAAGAAAAGTCCGCGACAGCATATGTCTAAAATTAAAAATTAAAATTAAAATAAAATTTATTGACAACATTTTTATTTATGCTCCTTCATCGTATTAATTAGGTAAAATTAATACTTAATTAGTTTACATTGTAGAGCGAATAAAATCCTATAAAACACTGAGAATATATTTTTTAATAATAATGAATAAACAAGTCAAATTAAAAAAGTTTTTAACAAAATTTTATGTCTCTACTGTTAACCGTTGAGGAGTTCCCTCGTCTGGAGCTAATCCTGACAGTCATGCATGTCGTTGACATGTCATCAGGTCATGCTTATCATAAACATGTATTATCATCGGACTTGACCAGTATATAAAATCAATCGGACACCGAGAAGTAGGTCAAATTTAACTTTAAAGATTCCACCTTCACATTTATACACGGCAAGTTTAATGAAAGCTTAAAAAAAATACTATTCTTTCGTCATGATTGCACTAGATGGCAATGACGTAATGTAACCATTCATAAGAATTATATTTGGAAAAGAGTAAGCAGTGTTTTTTGATGGTTCGTCTCGGTAAGAGTAATTTCCCGAACTACCCACAGTAGAGTTGACAATTCAAAAGTTTACAAGTTTATTTGAATGTAGAATATTTTGAATTCGAATAAATGCAAGTCTATCTATTACATTATATAATAATAATAATAATAATAATAAATATATGGGACACTTACACACACGGTCGTCCGTCCCCAAAGTAAGTAACTTAATACTTGTGTTATGGGTGACAGACAACTGGTGAATACATACTTACATATTTTTTAAATACATAGTAAGTAAGTAGCGGCCTGTTACAATCCCACTGCTGAGAATAGGCCTCTTCTCTCCGTTTTTGGAGAGAAGGTTTGGAGCTTAGACCTACCACGTTGCTCCAATGCGGATTGGTAGGTTACACATATCTCCAGAATTCTCTAGAGATATGCAGGTTTCCTCAAGATGTTTTCCTTCACCGAAAAGCGTGTGATAAATTGCAATTATCAATTAGACACATTTTAACAGAAAAACTCATTGGTGTCTGCCCGGGTTTGAACCCGTGACCTTCTCGAAAGAGTCGCACGGTGTTACCGCTGGGCTACCACAGCTTAAATACAAATACAAATATACACCCAGGCTTGAAAGACCAACAAATTCATTTTTTTTATAGAAAATGTTGGCCCTCGGCAGGAATCGAACCCACGACCCGTCAAGCTGAAGGCAGGGTCACTACCCACTGCGCCAACGGGCCAGTATATAAAATATATACACATATATCGATGTAATGTAGTAGGCGTTTGAAGATAAAATTTCTTGCGTATCAAGTTCATTTAAAAATATATGTTAATATAACTGCCGAGCGCATACGAATTTACATTAAAGAACGGGCCTAGGTTAAAGTTGAAATCAATGAAAGAGTTGTTAATGCGTAATAACTTCACAAACACATGTGGCAGATCGAAAGTTATGATATAATTAATATTAGAAAGTTTTAAGTGAAAGTAAGTATACCGCAAGTTTGATTTACAGCGAACGTTTATGCTTTCACAATGGAATAATATAACTTAGACTTGGTTATTGTGATAGTTGTTAATACTAGAGAATGGGAGCTATAGTAAGTAAAGTAAGTAACGGCCTGTTACTATCCCACTGCTGGGCATAGGCCTCTTCTCTCCGTTATTGGAGAGAAGGATTGGAGCTAAGACCTACCACGCTGCTCCAATGCGGATTGGTAGGTTACACATATCCCTAGAAATCACTAGATAGGCAGGTTTCCTCACAATCCTCTACCAAAAAGCGTGTGATAAATTGTATTTATCAATTACAAACATAAGTTTTATTAGAAAAATTCATTGCTGTTTGCCCGAGGTTTGAACCCGTGACCTCCTAAAAAGAGTCGCACGATGTCACCGCTGGGCTATCACAGCTTATTTTACTACTACTTTAATGTTTTATTATATTAAAACATCTACACTATTAAATTTTCTACTGTAATGGCGTGAGATATAGTTCTAAAGAAACGTTTGACTAATTTTCCGCGGGCATTCATTTGTTTTATGGAAAGCTTTTGTTCCACAAGCTTTTATAGTATTAATCATGTTCCCCATTCACCACGCCATTGATATTGCTTCAACCTGGAATCGAACGTATTTCCATGTTCCACACGCGGAATATTTACAATTATTGCGGCATAGATAATAAAATAACAGAGATTTTGACGTGTACTTTTTTAAACGTGCCTTCGACATTTTATATTACTATAACTGATGAGGGGGTGAAAGACTATTCCAACACTTTGCAGTGGATTATTTACTATTTAATATATCACTATTGTGATTTTACATAAGTAAAGCACCAAAATAATAAGCAATAGAATCAGTAGCTCATTTTATTACATGCTCAGATTAGTACTTGCATACGGACAGAAGTAATATATTATACAGATATATATAAAAAATTGACAGAACTGTTTTCCCATGAAAGCATTTTCATATTAAAAGAAAGCTAACTATAATATAATGATAAGAATGCGTGGATATAGCTACTTTAACCTTGTACAAGATATCATCTCCTGCCCTTATCCCACTCGAAGTGGGGTCGGCACAACAATATATATTATAGGTTATAAACATGTTGTTACATGATTTAACTATGTATTTTACGATCGGCCGCCTGCCTGACGTCAACTTACCTTAGTCGTATTTTACGACACCACGCTATGAAATGAGGGTGGTCTATTGTACTTAGCCGGGTTCCACACGGTGGGCCAACTTACCTTAGTCGCCTTTTACGACATTTCGATAAGAAATGAGTGTGGTCTATTCTACTCAGCCGGATACCACACGGCGGATCTTGTACAAGATAGTAATGAAAAAATTACTTATTATATATTAGTTATTATATTTTGAAAAGAGCATCCGACGAGTTTTTTTGCTGGCTCTTTTCAGTAGGAGCAGTTTTTAGAACCAAAAGATTGAGTTGAGTTGACGATTCAAAAGCACTTATTTACAAGTTTGCTTGAATAAAAATTGAATTAGAATATGAATTTGAAGCTCAGTACCTAAAATAAATATCAGACGCCCTATATTTGAGCTGTGAGCTATTATTGTAATGAACTAGATTTATAAACGCGCCGCTCTCTAGTTACAGAGTTTACAATATTATATTAATAATCGCCGACATACTAATGCAATGAGTAACGAAATAACTAACCGGAATAGAAGTTGGAATAAATTATAGAATTAGGAGCTAATTTTGCGGAATTCCATGATATAAAGATATAGCCAATACATATTATTTAATCCACGATTAGAGAAAATTTACTTGATGCTATATGTAGAGTGTACGCCGTGTGGTATCCGGCTGAATAGAATAGTACCACCCTCATTTCTTACCGAGGTAACGTAAAAGGCGATTAAGGTAAGTCGATCCGCCGTTTGGTATCCGGCTGAGTAGAATAGACCAACATCATTTCTTACCGAGGTGTCGTAAAAGGCGACTAAGGTAAGTTGACCTACCGTGTGGTATCCGGTTTAGTAGAATAGATCACTCTCCTTACAGAGGTGTCGTAAAATACGACTAAGGTAAGTTGACGTCAAGCAGGCGGCCGGTCGTAAAAACGCAGCCAAATCATATTACAGCATGTTCATAACATGTTGTGCCGACCCCACTTAGAGTGGGATAAGGGCAGGAGATATATATAAAAATGGTTGAAGTGGGTGAACCATAAAAGCTAGACATATGCTGTCGTGGACTTTTATTTAGAACTTTTACGTGGGTACAATTTTGTAGTACATGGTTTTTGAATAACCATTACCGTTTACTCAGCGCACGCAAGGAAAGCTTTAAATTTTGCCGTTTTCGTACTATTTTTTATTTCTGCTCCTTTCATATTCATCTTAGCGTGATGTTATATAGCCTATAGGCTTCCTCAATGGACTATCTTACACCGAAAGAATTTTTCAAATCAATCCAGTAGTTCCTTAGATTAAATTCTCTGACCTTTAACTAATCTATGCAGCTATTGTTCTAACATTAAATGCTACACGCATCGCCGCGGCTGAGTTTAATAAAACATTACATTGGTACACAACGATTTATTCCATTTTATACACCTGTTACTTTAGCTACTTGTACCTGTAAATAAACAAATCGATCTTATATAAGAGCTTTTGATTTCACCTGTGAATTGTAACAAGAAACAATCATAGATTAAACAACTTTAGTCTATAATTCCGTAGATAATCTGTACATATTTTATGGCAAATGCTTAACTATGCCTTTCCTAAGTTTAAACGCGCTTGTTTGTAGTATTTATTTTATTGGTAGATTGAGTTATTTTAAATTATGTCGTGTTGTATCCGGCTGAGTAGAATAGACCACCCTCATTTCTTACTGAGGTGTCGTAAAAGGCGACTAAGGTAAATTGACCCGCCGTGTGGTATCTGGTTGAGTAGAATGTCCCACCCTCATTTCTTACTGAGGTGTCGTAAAAGGCGACTAAGGTAACTTGACCCGCCGTGTGGTATCCCGCTGAGTAGAATATACCACCCTCATTTCTTACCGAGGTGTCGTAAAAGGCGACTAAGGTAAGTCGACCCGCCGTGTGGTATCTAACTAAGTAGAATAGACCACCCTTATTTCTTACAGAGGTGTCGTAAAAGGGGATTTAGATAAGTTGACCCACCGTGTGGTATCCGGCTAATTAAAATAGACCACCCTCTTTCTTAGCGAGTTGTCGTAAACGGCGGCTAAGGTAAGTTGACCTGCCGTGTGGTTTCCGGTTGAGTAGAATAGACCTACCTTTCTTAACGACGTGTCGTAAAATACGATTAAGGTAAGTTGATGTCAGGCAGGTAGCCGGTCGTAAAATACATAGCTAAATCATGTGTCGTCCCCACTCAAAAAAGGGATAAGGGCAGGATGAGGATGATGATAAGTTACTTTAAATAACCTTATCTTCACAAGCAAACATCTAGCAGTGAATAGAATAATTAAAGCACTGGTCTTAGATACTTATTTCTCTGATATAAATAAACACTCAATTTAAATTCGTTTAATATATGCCACGCGTATGTCAACAGTTAAAGATTTATAGTGACATTTTAATAAATAATTAATTAGTTACTTAAATATTCTTGCAACAGACGTATATACTCATTGTATACAGTATAATTCCTTATATTAAATAAATAAATAAATATATGGGACACTTACACACACGGTCGTCCGTCCCCAAAGTAAGTAACTTAATACTTGTGTTATGGTAGACAGACAACTGGTGAATATATACCTAAATATTTTTTTAAATACATACTTAAATACAAATATACACCCAGACTCGAAGACCAACAAATTCATTTATAGAAAATGTTTGCCCTCGGCGGGAATCGAACCCGCGACCCGCGGAGCTGAAGGCAGTGTCTCTATCCACTGCGCCAACGGGCCAGTCAATTACCACTTACACAATTTCAACCTATAGGTATAAATAAAAATAGCCTTATCTTTGCAATCACATTTAAATAAATTACATTAGTCGTCATATTAATTATTTAGAAATGTCAGTAAATCTTTAATATTTAAATGAGTTAATATTTTGTAATATATTTTTTTGATTCTATGGTGTACACTGTACAGGATTAGATAAAGGTTAATACTTAACAAAAGTCAATCTCGAAAATAAGGTAATATTTTTAATTGCAATTTTGAACATAAAAGTAGTTATATTGAGTTAACCATAGCAAATATGGCAGGTACATGCTGTCGGGAATTTTTTGTAGAATTTTTGTAGATCTACAATTCTCTAGTACATTACTTTAATGCATCTCTGTTGGTTGACGAGGCGCAGACGACAAAAGCTTCCAGGCACTAACTTTTATTAAAAACAGTACAAAAATTCGTTGCGTAGATTATGAAAAAAGCGATAGAATACGGACAGGCAGGTTTTGAGGACTTTGTTTTATAATAATCATAGATTATGAATAGATCTGTCGTTACAGTTTACGTCTATATATATTTCAAGACTATTATCAGATTAACAGTCAGAATATATTGTTCTGGTGGCTTGGGTTGCGTGTTCGGGACACATTATCATTATATTATAACGAAAGCCGGCGTGACAGCCGGGCACAATGGCACCGTTCTCTTACCTTGTATTAACTGGTAACGTAAGATAAATTATTGTGAAACCAATCAATTTGTACATATATATACTCGCTTATACCCGTAAGTTCGTTCGTGGACTGTAGTTTTGGAATAGACAATAGCTTCTGTCACTTACTAACCTGCAAATATCTCCATCACAAAAATCAGACCGATCTGGGACGATTGAGAGATTTATCTTTCTCTCGATAGTTGATTTATCCGTATTAATTAACTCGTATGACTTACATGAAATCTTTATATTTAAATGAGTTAATCTTGTATATATATATATTTTCCGAATCTCGGAAACGGCTCCAACGATTTTCCTGAAATTCAATATGTAGGAGGTTTTGAGGGAGAAAAATTGATCTTGCTAGGTTTTATGTAAAAAAAATTTGTTTTATCCCTGTTTTTGGGCATTAAAAAACACTAACATTTATATTGAATTGAATTTTCGCCATTAACTGTCAAGTCGACGTAGCTTATTCGGGTGACAGGCAGAATTGAGAAATGTGAATGCCAAGGATCGATCCCCAACTAAATAATTGCTTTTTTTTTAATTTTTTTTTCTCGTAAAAAATTACCGAGCGAAGCTCGGTCACCCAGATATTGTATATTAAAATAGCTCAGTTAAATTACTCGTCAACAAACTATTGCCTAGTTTAGTGAGATTATTGTTATAAAACAAAACCCCAAAAAGCTGTCTGTTTGTATCGTTTACAGTTTTTACTAAAAGGTAGTTCAATTTTTTCGGAAAGTTTAGCTTTACACTACATTACGGTTTCATGTAAACAATGTTAAAGAGATCACGCAGTTGTAAAAAGCTTCCCCTGCTGGGAGCTTTACTCTCCGGCTGAGATACACTAAAGTAATGTACTAGATATTTGTAGATTTACAAAAATACCACAAAAACGTCCGCAATAGCAAAGTAATAGACATCTCACAATAACTCTTTTTATGTACAAAATTTCAATTCGAGAAATGTTTTGTGTCAAACTAAAGCCGCTTGGAACAGATAATTAAAACAAAAATTTGAACTTAATTGATAAATAAAAACTTAATAACTACATCTAATAACTTTTTTGAAATATTTTTGCTCCATTCGTTAAAGCAATATTGGTGAATTTCTGGTATATCCCAGGAATTTTCCAAAGATAATCATATGTATAATCTGTCATCATCTTCCTGCCCTTATCCCACTCTAAGTGGTGTCGGCACAACATGTTATAAACATGTTGTTACATGATTTGGCTGCGTTTTTACGACCGGCCGCCCGCCTGACATCAACTTACCTTAGTCGAATTTAACGACACCTCGGTAAGAGAGAGGGTGGTCTATTCTAATAAACCGAATACCACACGGTGGGTTAACTTACCTTAGTCGCCTTTTACGACACCTCGATAAGAAATGAGGGTGGTCTATTATACTCAGCCGGGTACCACACGGCGCATACGTAGAATCTGTCATAAGCTGCAATCCTTCTCTGTTAATAGGAGACCCTCGCCCAATACTGGGTGAATAGAAAGGCCATTTTTAAAGGAGTTTGAACTTCCTTCGGTCTGTTTGTCTGACCATTTAAAGTAGGCATCTGTTCGTCCGCGTACTCACAAAGCTCACAGACTGTTTACGTTTCACTGCACTGCAGAAATTTAAACCTTGTGGCACACTATAAGCTATTACTAAATAAAAATCTTTTTTTTGTTATGAACACATTGGCCGTTGTTGTAAATATATACACACACGGCCGTCCGTCCCCAAAGTCAGTAAAAATATAAATATGATGTTAGATATAAATATCGATAATGTAGACCAGTGTCTCTCAGCCTTTTTATAACATGTCCCACCATATCCATTGTAAAGTATTTACGCCCCCAAATGTAACATTTATAATTTTCAATATTAAAATCACTTAACAAACTTAAATTATAGTTTTTAGGAAGAGAAATTTCCTTTTTTTCGTTAATTTGGCACCGAAATCTAGCATTGCATTTTTAATAAATTTAAATTGGGTTAAACTCGTGTCAGTCCATTTTTGAATTGCGCCTCTCCTTAATAATCAAATCTTCCCTTATGGGACGTTCGAAAATACTGGTGTAGACAATATTATAAAGCTATCATTATCATCCTGCGCTTCTCCCCCTCTAAGTGTGGTCAGCACAACATATTATAAACATGTTGTCACATGATTTGGCTACGTATTGTACGACTGGCCGCCTGCCTGGTGTCAATTTAGCTCAGTCTTATTTTACAACACCTCAGAAAGAAACAGTGTAGTCTATTCTACTCAACCGGATATCATACGGTGGGTCGATTTACTTTAGTCGCCTTTTCGACACCTCGGTTAGAAATGAGGGTGGTCTGTTCTACTTATCCAGATACCATACAGCGTACAATATTATAAAGCTATATCACAAGTTATTTTTTTCTTTGTACTAATATTATAATTATAGCTTACAGTGCAACCAAACCTAACATCTGGTAAAGTCATGACAAATTGCGGCCGAGCGCGAGGCGCCAATTATCGTATTTATTATATTTATAACATCAATGTTGTGTAGAATGTGGAATTATGTAATCACTAGCTGTGCTTGCGGTTTTGCCCGCGTTAAAATCAGTGTAATTAAGTGAAATTTTGAACATTTTTTAATTTATTTATCTATTTATTTATTTGTTGCCTAGATTGTGTAAACATTTAGATGTTAGATATATAATACAGTATCATCAATCTGCCTAATAAAGACATGCAACTTACTAATTATACTTATCTTATCTATTATTGTCTATTAAAGCTGTTATTAATAATTATTATATTAATTAAATATTAAATAAGCTTCAATGCAATAAAACCTTTAACTATCTTATTTAATAATTATTATTAAAAGTCATACATAGTGATATTATACATCTGATAAGAATTCATTAAGTGAATAATATCTTTTTAGTATCAAAAATTCTTTAATTCTATTTTTAAATATTTTAACATTTAAGTTCCGGTCAGCCAATGAGGGCGGTAACTTATTGTAAATCTGCCAGGCCATATTGATTACACTTTTGCCAAATATTTAAAAAAATTTGATTGATTTTGCCTATTAGCAAATCAAATCGGCATTTTATTAATTATTATACATATTATTAAATTTGACTGGTCTGTAGGCGCAGTGGGCCTTTCTTTTGGGCTCCGTGGGTCACCAGTTCGATTTCCGCCTAGGGTCAAATTTTCTTTCAACAATGTGTTGTTTCTTCAAGTTTGGGTGTATATTGGTATTGAAGTTAGTATTTAAAATTATTTAAGTAGTATATTTATCAGTTGTCTCTCATCTATAACACAAGTATTAAGTTACTTTGGGGACGGACAGCCTTGTGTGTAAATGTCCTATATTTATTTATATGTAAGTTACATAATCTTCAAGCGTACTATATTTTATCTTAATTTCACGGGTTCCCGAAATCGTAACAGACAGATTTTCACATTATTATAGGACGTGTTGATTGTTTTGAAAAAATTGTAGATTTTATACCCATAGAAGCATTAAATCAAATCATTCTTTATTGAAGTAAACTTGTAAACAAGTGCTTTTGAATCGTCAATTCTACTTCTGGTTCGGAAAGTTGCTCCTACCGAGAAACCATCAAGGAACTCGGTGGTTGCTCTTTCCAAAATATAATTCTTATAACTAATTACATTTAGTCATAGTATTTTGTACAAGAAAGAGCAGCTATATCTATTAGATATAAGCAACGTAAATCTCTATTTAGCTATTTATCTTGCCATATTTATCTGTATGTCCTTGAAGTAAGATGTAATGTTTAAACAGTCTATCCAATGAGCAAAGCTTGTATATAACGATGTTCATTGACCAAGGTGTAAGGGTTGTCACTTTAATTTATCATCATTCTCCTGCCCTTAACCTACTCTAAATGGGGTCGGCACTACATGTTTAAAACATGTTCTTTCATGTTTTAAACCACCCGCCCACCTAAGGTCAACTTACCTTAGTCGCCTACACATCGTTAGAAATGAGTGTTAATTTAGCCTAATATTCACTTTAATACAGAAGTTTGTTGTCGCCACTGACTTCCGCTTTATATTTTATAGCAACAAAATCATGAAACAAAAGTATCGCGCCCTTTTTGATTAAAATGGTGGCAATACTGTGCCGTTGTGTTTCCAGTTTAGTCTTTCTATTGATAAAACGTTTCAGTGACATTCAGTCTTTGTTCGTCATTCAAGAGAAGTGCATCTCGGAACGGGAATTGTGGTATCACTATTATATCTTGTTATTGTATATAGTGTGCGTTGACAAGTTACAATAAAATTACTTTGCTGTAATCCGCGTTTTGTTAAGAGAATACAAACAATGCTAAGGGTATGAAGCAGGCAACAATCACATACCACATACATGCAGGACAAGCTGCCATACGTATCACAACACGCCGCCAACACCAATACTCCACATAAGCACTACACACACTCACTACCACAACCTTTACAAACATACATCCATACTCACAAACTTTCGAATTTATAATATTAGTAGTATAAGATATCTCTCTACAGTCGCTTCTTCATTACTGAAGATCGTGGTCCTGGCTAGACTCCAATCTCGAGTGGATTAATTTTTTCCATCGGCTTCTATTGGTGGCCACCATTGCTACCTCATAAAAGTGTTTGGTAAGTCACATGCACGTGGCCGGTAACATATTTCACACCACCTTTCCCGGTAAGATGGCGCCGGGCGTTAGCCGGATCGTCCGACAAAATTAATAACGAGTTTGAATCTGCCATTTCTCTCTTGGGAAAATAGTGCAGTGGTTTCCCATTTGCCTTCTGCACCAGTCTTTTAGGGTTGATTAGACCCAAGGTTACTGAACCCTCTTCTAACCAGTTGCCTGATTAGGTGAATGGATATACCGCCATTGGTCGGTCGCCAGAGCCTCGTCTGTTATCCAGCAGGGGACACCACGAGCAGGTGAGGTTGACAGTTGGGGACGTCTAGATACTATTGACTTTCTCCCCCTCCTTTCGTATAAGATATATTCCAATATATTTAACGAATAAGAAATACCAATTAAATAAATGAATAAAAGGATAGGTTAATATAGAATAAATAGCTTGGATTAAAATATGCTAAAGAACCACTTATATATTCGCAAGCCGTTCAACCCTAACTTAGATTTATATGTTTCTCGGAAACCGGCCATAAATCGTATATTTTACGATAATTTCGTATTTACTACACATACCCACATTTTAGTTACGCAGAATTGCTTGTAAAATCGCATGTTTGTTATATCCATGCTGTTTACTGCGTTTATCTTAGTAATAGTGATAAAATTGGTATTAAATTGTGGGCTTCATATCGTATAATGCCCGAGTCGCTACCCTAAGGAATTTGTAATTAACTAATCTGATATATTTCACTAAAATCTATATTAATATATAAAGCTGAAGAGTTTGTTTGTTTCATTGTTTGAATGCGATAATCTCAGGAACTACTGGACCGATTTGAAAAATTCTTTCAATGTACGATATTTCCATTTATCGAGGAAGGCTATTGGCTATAAACATCACGCTAAGACGAATAGGAGAAGGGCAGCAATAAAAATAGGTATGAAAACTGCAAAATTTAAACAACACCAAAAAAAAAGGACTGGTGTTATCTGGGACTTGATCCCGTATTTTCCCTTATATAGACCGCCCGTTTCCAACTGAGCTATTATGACTTAACAAACAACAGCAAAATTAACCTTTGTATACTATTTATATTTTAGCAGTTTTTCAAGGCATGTAACAGGGATAAAACATTTTTTTTTTGTTTTTAAATTATACCTAGCTAGATCGATGAATAGCCCCCGAATCCCCTACATACTAGTACATATTACACATCCATACATAATACATACTAAGTTTCATGAAAGCCGTTTCCGAAATTCTGATTCTATATAACTATATATACAAGATTACATATATATAACTATATATACATTTAAATATAAAAAATATTTTTGCATAAACGCGGATTATAGCAAAACAATGATATCATAACTCTTATAAATTTAGTTTTTCAAGCTTCTACTCTGAATGTATATCATAAAGAAGTTAATAAAAACGTTTCCGAACGACACAAAGATCGCAGTATATCTTGCGACGTCAACTTTCTCCGTTGTCTAAATAAAAAACACGAAACGCGCTAATCTTGTATATATATATATTTTCCGAATCTCGGAAACGGCTCCAACGATTTTCCTGAAATTCAACATGTAGGAGGTTTTGGGAGAAAAAAATTGATCTAGCTAGGTTTTATGTAAAAAAAAATTGTTTTATCCCTGTTTTTAGGCATTAAAAAACACTAACATTTATATTGAATTGAATTTTCGCCATTAATTGTCAAGTCGACGTAGCTTATTCGGGTAACGGGCAGACTCGAGAAATGTGAATGCCAAGGATCGATCCCCAACTAAATAATTGTTTTTTTTTTAAAGTTTTTTTCTTGTAAAAAATTACCGAGCGAAGCTCGGTCACCTAGATATTTTACTTGATGCGACGAATAAATAAAGGCTTATGTACACAAATGCGGATTCTACCGCAGCTGTGTACATAAGCCTTTATTGACCTATAAGATCATCATTCTTTCTTCTGCCCTTGTCCCTCTAAGTCGGATCAGCACAACATGTTATGAACATGTTGTAACATGTTTTACGACCGGCCGCTACCTGACGTCATCTTACCTTAGTCGTACTTTACGACATCTCGGAAAGAGGGTGATCTATTCTACCCAACCGGATACCGCATATTGGGTCAACTTACCTTAATAGACTTGCGACACCTCGGTAAGAAATGAGGGTAATCTTTACCACTTAACCGAATACCACACGGTGCGTCAACTTACCTTATTCGTATTTTACGACACCTCGGTAAGAAATGAGGGTGATGTATTCTACTCAACCGGATATCACATGTACTGTTTGTTAACTTACCTTTTGCGACACCTCTGTAAGAAATTGTAATGATTTGGCAACGTGTTTTGCGATCGGCTGCCTGTCTGACGTTAACTTACTTTAGTCGTATTTTACGACACCTCGGTAAGAAATGAGGGTGATCTAATCTACTCAACAGAATACCACACGGCATATAAATAGCCTTAAAACGTCAGATTGATATCAAACAATTCCAAGGTGGTCCTTATAAATAACTTCAAGCCAATGTTAAACATACCCTCGTGCGGAATTCACAAAGCTTATAAATCTGCTACACACCGACACGTCTTATTTTCGTAGCCAGCGGCGTTTAAAGAAAAAGATCGCAAAGATTTACGTTTGTTTAAATCCAGTATCGAATCTGTTCCCCCATTCGATAGCATTCCAATATATTTGTACGCTGTGACTCAATGTCTGGGATATAATCGTTTCGATAATACTTTCCTACCAGATAGACTACCTCAAAAAGATTGTGGGAACCACTATTCAATGGGCATAAAAAAGTAAAGTAATAACCTATTACTATAATACTGGGCATAGGCCTCGGCTCTCCTTTTTTGAAGATTAAGGTTGAAGCTAAAACCTACCATACTGCTCCAATGCTAATTGGTTTGTTACACATATCCCCATAATTCTCTATAGTGTGTGATAAATTGCAAATATCAATAAGGTTCATAGGTTTGCCTATCAGGGGTTTGAAACTGTAACCCTTATGAAAATGTCACACGGACTCGACGCTGGGCAATCACAGCTTATAATAATAAGATAATATTGCATGGCAATACCTTGAAGAGACCAAGTCCAATTCTTGAAGCGAGATGGATTTTATGTAAGAAATAGCAAATTAAAGTTTACAGAGATCAGGGCAAAATAAGGTCGTCGAGTAATCTCGCCTTGTTATAGAGAAAATCACAATTAGCAGTCATTTAGTAGAGCTCCGTATCTTCTAATCAAGTTCTCAGCGATGCTTAAGTGCTTACCCGCTTAAACCGCAGTTTCCTAACTTACTGCCTGGTGATAAGGGCACTGAAGTACTGAAATTATCACGTCTGTACCCTCTACAGCTTAAGGCTGTTAATCCCTTGAGACCCTTTCTCCATAACCGAATTGGGAAAAAATTATGCATTCGCCACCTTGAAGCTCCTCTTCCAGCTAGAACAGTTTCTAATAATATTGTGTAAGCTTTTTTGTAATAGAACTTTTTTCATTTCAAAGGAAATACGTCAATTGTAACATATTGAAACGTTTTAATTGCGTTTCTACAAATCTTTAATATCGAGTTACCATTATCCATTAAACATCGAGAATAGATCTTCCCATTGGCATGCTATTCTTAAAAAGTATTACATTTTTTCTACCCGCTATTTTAGTAGATCATCCGCTTTGTTAGCAAACGTTTCCGCATCCGCTGGATTCTCAGAAAATGAATAAAAACGTATCAGTTAATGCAGATAATACTAGATATAACTTTAAGAGCTGGACTGATTTCAATAGAATTTTCAGATAATCTTTAAATTTATCTAGCGAATTTGTGCGATAGGTCATTATTTTAAGATTTACCTAACCTTACACTATGGACCTTACTTATTCTATAGGATATAGTAATAAGAATTATATTTTGTAAAGAGCAATCGCAGAGTTTGTTGCTGGCTCTTCTCGCCAGGAGCAATTTTCCGAACCAGCAGTAGAGTTATCAATTCATAACCATTTTTTTACAAGGTACTTGAAGAATATTTGGATTCTGGCTTGTAAAACTTTTAGCGATTTATTTTGGAAAAATTGACACGATAATTTATGAAACATAAATTTTACTTTACTTTGAACTTAACACAGTATTTTGCTTAAAAAAATCTTGAACGCACCACTGGTTTGTTTTTTGTTTACAATCCTGTACCGTATAAGTTTTACGATTTTTCGAATAAACTCCCTAGTTTATATCGAAAAATATTTACTTGATAACTTTTTAACCAAAGCCGAAATAGATTTTAATATATTCACGAACATAATTCAGTCACGTAAGAAATAACAGTCAATTAGTTTAACATAATATATACAAACAAGTTTTTTACAGCACAGTTTAATGACTTTTTTACAGTCTGGTAGAAATAGTGCTTTAACCTCTGTCTATGATAACGCAATATTTTTGGATTAATCTTGAGACAAAATCATATATTAAAAAAAGAATTAACAACGATTTTTTCTGAATAATATTTTAACTGTAACTTGAATTTACGAATAGTATAGAATAGGAGAAATTGCCTGTTGTCTAAAAAGCAATTAAGGCATATACTCAATTACTTATTTATTACTTTATGTTATTATTATTTATTTATTAATTTATTATTATTTTTATATTATTTGTCTATTTACGCCCTGGAATCGAGTCCTTTAAGGCCTTCCTTTCACCTTTTATATTGAAATAAATGTAACTTGGACTGATTTTTAAAAATACCAACTTTTCTTTTTTTGATTTGTTTTACTTGAACTAAAAAAAACAGCGTTTCTTTTGTTTTCATTCATGTTAATTAAAACTAATTTAATCATTAATTGGGTACACACTCCAAATTTCGTTCAGAAACTTTCAAATATGGCGATATACGTAAATAGGTTGTCTGTCGCGCGTTTATTTTTGTCTGCGTTCCGTTTCAAAAGCGAAGTGGCATTATAAACATTAATTTGTACGCGCCATTTTATTTACTCTGGCAATAAAGTACCAGTGGCGCCCCCTTTATCGGCGGGAGTTATTTGGCAGGATTCAAGTAAACAATGTCTGTTTTGTTTTCAAATATTATTGTATGAATGATTGAAATTGTTTACATTCGATATAAAGTCTTAGTTTCTATCATCGGAAGCTGTAAAACGTCGGAATCAGAAAATAGACGAATGACATTTTTATAGATGTTTAAATGGAAGTGAATTTACAAACAAAATCTATTCTATATCGTTTATTAAATAAAAATGCTTGGATTAGTAAATCTTTTTAGCTTCAAATTAGACTAAGTAACTATATAAATGTGACTAAATATATAAAAGATTGACCGCCGAATTTCTTGCTGGTTCTTCTCGCTAAGAGCAACATTCCGAACCAGTGGTAGCTTCATTAAATCTAATTGATCCTCATCAGGAGATAGTCTATCTCCTCATGATGCTTCAGTTGTGGGGCGAGACGATTGTTGAGTTTGTGATAGAGAATATGTAGTGCTTGTGTATTGTGGTGGCGGTGGTGGAGGTTTGTGCATGTGTTTTCACGAATCCTGCATGTATCAGGGATGAAAATGGACTGTCCACTCTACATTTAGCATTATATATATTTTCTATTTTACTTCATCGCGGATTACAGCAAAATAATTTTATTATTACTTTTGTTTTATAAATTACGCCGTGTGGTATCCGGCTGAATAGAATAGTACCACCCTCATTTCTTACCGAGGTGTCGTAAAAGGCGACTAAGGTAATTTGACCCACCGCGTGAAGTCAGGCTGAGTAGCATAAATCACCCTTATATCTTAGACGAATAAGGTAGGTTGACGTCAGGCTGGCGGCCAATCGTAAAATACGTTGCCAAATCACTTGACAACATGTTTATTACATGTCCCCACTTAAAGTAGCATAAGGGCAGGGATGATGATGAAATTACAAAAGTAATAGTAAAATTATTTTGCTATAACCCGCGAAGAATAATTTTTAATCTAAGAAATAACTCAAAATAAATTTCTTCGCGGATTATAGCAAAATAATTTTATTATTACTTTTGTATTATGGATCTCCGCAAAGTAACGCCTAATTCTATAAATTATGATGAAATTAATTAAGAGTTTTATTTTGTTCGCAGGTGCATTAATCGGTGGTATTCTGGGAGGTTTCGCGATGAGACTGGGTCGTCGCAGGATACTGCTGGTGTCCGCTCTGCCCTACACCCTGGCCTGGCTCGCCACAGCACTGTCTACCAGCGTCGATATGATATCAGTTACATCGTTCTGCGGCGGCATGCTGATCTGCTGCATAACCATGATCACTCAGGTGTGTATAAACTTCCAAGTTTTAGACTAGCCAGCCTCATCCGCGGTTCACACAAAATATGTGTATACCTCCAGAGCCGTGTTTCCCAACCTTTTTGGTCCATGCCCCATGTTTCTTCTTAGATCTTGTGAAGATGTTTGGGCGCTGGTAATGATACAAATGGTGGAATTTTTTTCTCAGTTGTAATCGTCAGTTTTGGTAAAAGTAGCAAGTTAATGTAGTAAGGCAGCAAGTAAGTCCGTTACAAGGTAGTTGTCAGTTATCTTGGATTGATTGATTGATTGATGGAACAGATATCAATCAATCAAGTTTTGTTGTGGCTGCGTTCACAACACCTACGTTAAAAATTATTTTGACCCCCCTATGTAACATATATAAATTTTAATATTAAAAATTAAATTGTCCACTTAAAAAATATAAATTATAGGTTTTAGAAAGAATAAATTGTTTTTTTTTTTGATAATTTTTGTTAAATTGGCACTGAAATCTAGCATTATCGACTTGTCATAACATACTTTATTCTCGCTCTTAATTCAATTCTAAATAAACCAAGTCAATCCAAGTCGGTTTCAAATGATTACATTACCAGCTCAGTGTATGTTCTAGGTACATAGTTATATCATTGTTTTTTTTTAGGGTTGGGCACAAAATAGGACACAGGTGTTCTAAACCTTTTTATCTTGTTATAATCATGTTACGTGGTTCGCCTTTCAAATGTTATATAATTTAAGGTTTGATACATATATTTCAATGATTTGTAGACGTAGAAGGAGAGCAATTTGCGACACCTCAGTAAGAAAGAGGGTGGCCTGTTCTATTTAGCCGGATACCACACGGCTTGAAACTCTCACGGGGATGTTACTTGGAGTAACTTCCATCAACAAAAGCGCCCACCTGAAATTAACAGCGTTATTAATCTATCAAGATATACAAATTACTCTTAAGTACTGCTTAGTTGCTCCAAACAAAACGATCATCATATATTTGTTCGGGAAAATTTGATAAATATCTTTCACCACTTATGAAGGTGACGCAATCTTATATCGAATCTCATAACTTGTAAAAGTAGGGGATTTATTTAGAACTACTATCGACAAGTACTTTCCACCGGAAGAACGTCCTTTACACCATGAATTGCGACGATATAGTATCTTATCTGTGCTTTGTTTTAACATATTGCAATCTTTGTAAACGGGTGTGATTTATCGCTTTAGATTGTAAGAGATTTTCGATTCTATTGAAACTTCACTTAATCCATTCAATTAAAGAGGATATAGAGAGAGTGGAAGTAAATATATTTAGCTAAAACCAAATTTTCTCTTGTTCACAGGTTTACGTTACAGAAATTGCAGTGCCAGAGATCAGGGGATGCCTAAGCTCAGTATTGAAGATTTTAAGTCAAATTGGGATATTAATTTCATTCTCTCTTGGAGCCTATTTGAACTGGCACCAGCTGGCTCTGGTCGTCGCTGCTGCCCCAGTGTTACTCTTCTTAGCTCTTTTGTTTATCCCCGAAACGCCGTCTTCTCTGCTTCTCCGCGGAAAAGAAGAAGAAGCGGCAGATTCCCTCCAATGGCTTCGAGGTCCTGATGCTGATATCCGACAAGAACTTGCAACGATAAGAACTAATATATTAGCGAGCAAGCAATACAATGATGGCCGAACAGGAATATTTAAAGTACTTTTATCCAAACGATTAACCCGTCCAGTTTTGATTACTTGTGGATTAATGTTCTTCCAGAGGTTTACTGGAGCGCATGCGTTTAACTTCTACGCAGTGCCAATGTTTAAAAAGACATTCCGAATGATGAATCCACATGGTGGAGCTATAGCGACTAGTGTAGTACAACTTTTAGCTTCGTGTTTATCAGGGATGTTGATAGATCATGTTGGAAGACTTCCTTTACTAATGATAAGTGGTGTTATGATGTCCATAGCTTTAGCCGGCTTTGGATCTTATGCGTACTACGAAGTGTTTCGAAATTCCGCTGATTTGACAAATATTGAACCGGGTTCTTACGACTGGATTCCACTACTCTGTGTTTTAACATTTACGATAGCATTTTCTCTTGGCATCAGTCCTATATCATCTCTGCTAATTGGGGAATTATTCCCTCTTGAATACAGAAGTATTGGAAGTGCTCTTGCCACTAGTTTTAGTCATCTTTGCGGTTTCGTGAATGTTAAAACTGCTGCAGATTTTCAAGATCACATAGGCTTGTATGGTCTGTTCTGGTTATATGCTGGAATATCTGTTCTTTGCCTGCTATTCGTTGTTCTTTTCGTTCCCGAAACTAAGGGTCGTGAAATAGACGAAATGGACCCAAAATATGTAGAATCATTATGTATAAACCGATAGTATTTATGGGTAGTGAGTAGTGGTTGCAAATATAGACTGAATTTCCTTGTAGATTATAGGAAACGTGTAGACAGATCACAAGTAACGATGTGTTGCATAAAAAGTGACACTGTGCCAGAAAGAAGCCTTTATTCAGTATTACTTTAGGGTATGTTAAGAGTTTTTAATCAGTGCCTTAATGTTTGTGGTAGTTAACTCTTTTTTGACAATGTTTATTGTTTTGAATGTTACAAAATTACGATAGCAAAAGATAATGTAAGAACTATTGAATCGAAACTGTTTGTTTTAAGAGATCTGTAATATTATTCAGTAGGTTAAAATTATGTGATATCATTTAAATGATTCAAACAAGATAACTATTAGGTAATTGATGACTTAAAAAATTTCGGTCATATGTAAAGTATTGATTACCTGATTAAAACAAAAATAAGGCAATGTCGTTGTTATTGTACATACTAACCCAAATTTATAACTTGATGTTTTAACTAAAACTGTATTTATAACTGTAAATATAGATACTATAATTTTTATATGCAGAATTCTTCCTATTGATTTGTAATATTATGATAGTATGACATTTTGCACTTTTAAATTAAAATGTGATGACTATTTTATTAGCAGTATTGATTAATGATTAGTTTATGATAATGTTATTGATGATATTGTCTATTCTCGTATTGGTATTGGCAGATAGCATGATGATGATGATTTACCGGTGATGTTTTGCATTTCTCATATTTGGTATTATGTGTCTTTAATTCTAGCTCTATTTATTCTGTCCGTTTCCACTGACTAATTTATAGGTGTTACTTTAATATGGTCAACTATATTTAAATTAATATGATTTGAACAGTTAAACTACTATACTAGTTTACTAGATTCTTGTTATTTGAGATGTTAGGGAAATTCACTACAGTTAGTTCATTCTTTATTCTCGAGAATTTTATCTACTACAGTATATTTACATAACCGCAGTATTATAGTACAACAGAAGTATTTTTGGTATAAGGTAAATTTTTGACAATTTCGTACTTTTAATTCTTCATTATAATAAACTAATATGAAAAGATTATGGTTCTATTTTTTTACGATGTGCAAACATTTTATTTCTTTAAATGAATTTAAAAATTTAGTTTTTTTTACCTTTCAGTAATTAGAATATTAATAATTATGGTTATTACAAATATAAAAAACTGACCTTATTATGAAATGCTATGGACAGGACAGTTTTTTTTTAATATTTAAAAAACATGTTACACATAATATTTGAGAATATCATTTAATTTTGTATTTCATATTGGTCAAGCATAAACTGGACTTCTGTATCAAGTTATCTGCTGATTCCTGGACGCTTATAAAGTATGCCGTTTCGAATATACATAATTTTTTAAAGTATAAATTCGTTGTTTAATATAATATTTTATGTGATATTGATTGATATGCGAAAATACTACAATATTTTTGTTGAACCAGTGTTAAAAAGATTTTAGAATCAACTTCGAAATTTATCGTTAAAAATATATTTTATACTCAGATCGAAAAAAAGATAAATCAAGTACAGAATTTGTGAAATAATTTTAAATGTGCCTATGTGGTGTTTAATCGGTATCCGAATAGAGAGCCGGCCTAGTTCATGTTAAATATTAATAATAACATACTTTTTTCCCGTAAGTACTTCCTTTTTTTGATCTGAGATTTTCATAGTTCTAAATTTAATTAAATGGATTACAGATTAGACTTTGAAATTTAATTTAATGGCAATTAGATGTTTCAACTTGTATATCGTAACTGAAGTAAGCGATTCAATAGTTTCATAGAGTAATTTTGCAATTCCAAAAAAAATAATAACGATGACAAATGCTCGCAGAATCGCTTAGTTTCATTTATTTATTTATTTCTGCAAACTATTAGCTAGCTCAAATTGACGATTTAAGGTAAGTGCACCAGTAATTGACCATGTACCGTTTTGTATGAAATTTTAAATAATAAGCGTTTTGTTTATTATAGCAAATAAAAATATTAATTAATAATATAAAATTTTAAATATTAAACAATGGGCTACAGTTCTGAGGTTTTGGGCATTGTTAATAGATGGCTTCAGGTAATTACAAATTTATTTTTATTAGCAACAATCAAAATGCTTATTATTTAAAATTTTATACAAAACGGTCAAGTACTATTACGTGTTCAATTACTAGTGCACTTAGCTTATATACCGATAAATAGGTTTTTACATTAACATGCCTTTATAAGTCTAATCTGTTGTCTTTAAAACAAAAAATGGTGCTAAATCGGTGCCCTAAATATTAATGAATATATTTTTGAATGTTGTGAGTGATATAGTTAGTATTATCAGATCGTTTGTAACCTCATAAATATTGATTTGCTATATTGGTTTGGAGCTTCTAAGGTTCTTAGCTATTAGCTAACTAAATAGAGCGCAATTAGGAAAGTTAAATTACAAATATTTAAAACTACAGTTTAACAAAATATTTATTAAATATAATGAGCAATTCAGTGATATAAAAATGCCAAAAGCAATAGAAATTTGGCATTTAAGATGTAGCCATAGTTTAAAAAATGTTTGCCCCCTTATATACATAAATTTTAATATTAAATAATTGAAAACTTGAATTGTTACCTGGATGAAACTTAAATTATGATTTTTAGTAAGAATCTCATTTTTTTTATTAAATTTGAAATTCAGCATTGGATTTAAATGGCTCGGAGTCAAAGTGTTGAACTAGTGTCGAGATCATAATCGTCTCCGTAAAAATAATAGGGTTCGCTCGTAGGTATTTTCATTTCTTGCGATCACCCGTTCCTCGAATAAGCTATACTGACTTGACAATTTACGCCAAAAATAGTGTTTTATATATTCAATGTTAATTTTTTAATACCCAAAAACAGGGATAATACTTTTTTTTTAAAATAAAACCTAGCTAGATCGATTTTCCTCCCCAAAAACCTTCCGCATGCACTTCAGAAAAATCGTTGGAGCCGTTTCCGAGATTTTGCAACACTTTATGCGCTGTTTACAACAACTTGAGATGAGTTCAAAATAAATTGTGCAAACCAATATTTATGATTATAATTCGTTCTCAAATACAAATATTGAAATGTATGAAATTGTTATATTTTCGATGTTGTATATAATAGTAAGCGTTGTACATAATATATTTATGTAGGTTACAAAGTCTTTGCCATATGTTGACGAGCGTTGTACGCAAAGTTGACAGTATTTGTCTATTGTACTTAAAGAATCGTGATTTTAAGTGTTTCAATAAAATGTTTTTAAACGTGATACTTTCTATTGTTTCATTCTCTTCATTCATAGCCCTTTATACCACTCTAATTGGGTTCGGCACAATATGTTACAAACATGTTGTCATTTGATTTGGCTGCGTATTTTACGACCGACTGCATGCCGGACTTTAACTTACCTTAGCCGTTTTTCACGACACCTCGGTAAGAAAGAGGGTAGTCTATTCTATTGCGCCGGATACCACACGGTGGGTCGACATACCTTAGTCGCCTTTTACGACAACTCAGTAAGAAATGAGGGTGGTTTATTATACTCTGCCGGATACCACCTGGCAAACTTTTTGTTTATTATTATTTATCTTCTTTATAAACTTCCCGTTACTTCATTCGCACCCAAACATTCAACTCAAACTAAACGTAAAATACCCTCCATAACTGATAAAGATTTTATGAATATAATTAAAGAAATAAAATTAGTTAATGTATAGACACCGGCTATACTCACGTGTTATTCTATCGGGTTAGCCCGACTAGTTTCGCACCCATTCGTGACACTTATTCATGAGCTCTTTACTAGTCGGCTTTATCCGATAGAATAAGATGTAAGTATAGCCGGTGTCTATACATTAACTATGAATACTACTCACGAAGGTTTAAATTTGGAAATTAGACTATATGTATTGCAAATAATAAAATTATTTATTAAAAGTAATAATTAAATTAATTTTCTATAATGTGTCCGCCGTGTGGTATTCGGCTAAGTAGAACAAACCACCCTCATTGCTTACCCATGTGTCGTGAGGTTAAATTATAGCAGAATAATTCTATAATTATTTTGTACTAGGGAATAACTTTACTTCCACATACATCCATAATAGAGAATTAATGATAAAATATGCTGGATTATACCAATACTTAGCAACATAAGCACTTAGGTACAAATCAAAAACCAAGAGCGTTCCGTATCCCTAAACGAATTGGGAAGCTCTTAACCCTTTTCAATATATATTACTCCAATTTTAAGAAATAATCGTTAAATGTGTATAAAATGCATTAAAAGTTTACGAAGAAATTAAAGCGCCTTACAATTATTTATAGCAAATTTGTGTAACGTTGTTGAATGTAAGCTTTTATAGGCGTCAATTTATTATGTTCAGTTCAAAAGTTACATACATTTAGATATAATAATATACGATTCCGAAACAATGTTTAAAAAATCCCTTCTTAAACTTTTAACTGACACCTAGTTACATAATCTGTGTTATTGTCACCTTTTTCTATCTTAATATGAATGTTTGTTATTTTTGTAAATGTTGTAGCATCTTTAATTAATATAGCATTTAGTTTCTATTTTTAATGCATCATGTATCTTTTGAACACGTTTATAATGTATATATTGTTGATGGCCTAATAAAATAAAAAATAAAAATACAAATATAGATTCAGATTCGAAGAACCTACAATTTGTTTATGAAAATCCCCTCGGCGGGAATCGAACCAGCATCTTACGAAGCTGAAGGTAGGGTCACTACCAACTATGCCAACGGGCCAGTCAAATAGTACTTAAGTTCTTTTGAATAGTGAAATAGTCCTAGATTCTTTATAATCCTCCTGCCTTTATCCCACTGTAGGTAGGGTTATAAACATGTTGTCACATGATTTGGCTTCGTATTTTACGAACGGCCGCCTGCCTGACGGCAACTTACTTTACTCGTATTTCACGACATCTCGGTAAGAAAAGGGTGATCTATTGTACTAAACCGGATACCTCACGGTGGGTCAACTTACCTTAATCTTTTACAACACCTCGGTAAGAAATGAGTGTGGTCTATTGTACTCGAGGTATTGTAAATAGACTTAGACCCTTATGCTTCTAAAGTACAGGTGCATAGACATTACAGGTAATAATAAAAGATAATAATATAAAAGTAAAAATGCAATTAGGAAAAGTAAGGTAAAATATATAACATAATGAATTTCGATTTCTTGTCTTTGTTAAATAGGCAGAAAATACATAAGAAAATAAGCTATAAGGTAGTTAAATGCGAAAAAATATACATGTAAAACCCACAGTAACGATAAAGTGTAGTAAAATTAAATTTAATAAATAGAAAAGTAATGACAAATTGTAAAATACCATCTAAGTAAAAATGTACAAGTTATATCTATCTTAAATTACTTACACGCTAGGACTATACAAATCATGTCCACGTGGAATCGTCCCAAGAATGCTGGCAGCGTTTCCGCGCTGAATCGCTAAGCTGATTCTTTGTGCGAAAAAGGAGCCAGCCCTCTTGTCACCTGAAGAGGCAATCAACCGAGGTGTTAAAACGGATAAAAAATTTTTAGCACTTTGACTCCATGGCCCTAGGGTCTCGACTGCAAACGGCACAAATATATAACTCTCGATGAGAGATGCATACTTCCGCCGTTTGCCGGATTCGGCCATTTCCGCCGCAGCTCCAGGTCTTGACGCTGTTTCCCTGATTTTTTGCTGTAAATTAAAAAAAAAAAAAGTAAGTATAAATCGAATTGTAAAAAACATGTACGGAAATTGTCATAAGAGATAAAAATTTGGTATACATAAATTGTAATACCCATTCAGGGTAAAACACAAAATATATAATATGTAAAAATATGTAGGCATAAAAGCGCCTTGATAATGTCAGGGGAAGTTAAAAAAAAAAGTACAGGTGCAATAGAATATGGCCGAAATCTTTCTGTTCGTTGCAAAAACTGCAATTTTCCTTTACAGTCCTAACCAATAAAAGGTATCACGTTTTTTTCCAGTTAACGAGTGGAAAAAGTCCAACGCCCCCGGGCTCGGTGAAACATTTACACGTGGTAAAGTATTTGAAGATAAATCCGAATACAATGGAGAAATAAAATTATTTTGCTATAACCGCTTGTAAAGTTGAATTTAGGGTAACTATTGTAAAGGCAATTAAATACAAACAATCAGAGTTACGATTTAGGTATATACTTTTACTGTATCTATTTATTTATTCGGCCTCCACCATTTTATATGTGAAACAATTCATTAAATATGCTATTTATTTTTAAAATAATTATGTAGTACTCATCATTCTTAGTATGAAAAGATATCGAGCAGTGTCTGACGGCGACTTAAATTAAAGCATATAGGTAATATATCTTTGCATTACAATTTATCTAACTTAATTGAGAATTATTTTGAATTCGGTCATTTTAATAAGAATTTAATAAAATTCATAGAATAAGGGATTACTTGCATAATAAAAAACTTATATTTTCACATAATTTACTTATCGATTACCTAAGGATTTTAGTATTTATAACAACTTAAATAGAATAATTTAATATATAACAGAGCGGCGTTGGTGGTGTAATGGTCAGCATAGTTGCCTTCCAAGCAGTTGATCCGGGTTCGATTCCCGGCCAACGCACACTTTTTTTAAGTCATAGCAAATTTAAGTCATATTAGTCGTGATTGAGTGTGTGTACTTGTTTTTGTATATGTTTGTGTGTATGAGTTTTTCTATTACTGAAATACGGAAATTTACTTTTATCTTTTCTGTAACTTATTTTTTTTTAATGATGTCTGTTATAGGTTAATAATTCTTAATTACGTGCAATTATCTCAAATCTTTTTAATGTAACTAAATTAACGAGCATTACAGATACTATGAGAATTTAAATATAAATATATCGGTGACGCAATAGTACAATAACATCGTGATGGAATTTTGGAATTTTGTTTGAACAACTGTTTTGTAGCGTGATGTAATGGTCAGCCTTCGAAGTAGTACAGATCTGGATTCGATTCCCGGACCAAATTGAACTAAATTACGAATTTTCAAAAAAGAAATAATATTTATTAAATACAGGAGAATGATATTAAAGTAATGACTCTAGCAAAAAAAAATTCGTTAACAGTAAATCGTTAATCATTTTATTTTATTATTATTTATTTTGTGTTATAGATCACTGCTAGATGTGATAAATTCTAAATAACAATTATTTACACACACATAGACCCTAATTTCTTACCGAGGTATCGTAGAAGGCGACTAAAGTAAGTAGACCTGCAGTGTGGAATCCTGCAGTGTGGAATCCAGCTGAGTAGAATAGACCATCCTCATTTACTATACACTAAGGTAAGTTTACGTCAGGCAGTTAAACGGTCGTAAAATACCTAGTCATGTCAAGTGACATGTTTATAACATGTTATGCCGACTCCACTTAAAGTATGATAAGGGCAGAAAAATAACGAACTTTTAAAAGAAAAATACTCATTGGTCTGCCTGGAGTTTGAACTCGAGACGCCCGCGTAAGAATCGCACACTCTCACTGCGGGCTATCAAAGTCTTATGTAAAATCTGAAGATAAATCGATACCAATAAATCACATTTATTCCATAACAAATCGATTGATCGCGTTACAATTGACGAGATGAGACGTAAATACGAAATATAACGTGCGAGAGAGGGACAGAATGTTGCCAGCTATTGTCATCTCAGTAGAGAGCAACAGATCCGGAGTCAATGCTTGGAAAGTTTGGTTTTTTTTTTAGTACAAATATTTGTGTATATTTCGCCGCCGTGTGGTATCCGGCTGAGTAGAATAGACCAACCTCATTTCTTACCGAGGTGTCGTAAAAGGCGACTTAGGTAAGTTGACTCACCGTGTGGTATCCGGTTTATTAGAATAGACCACCCTCTTTCTTACCGAGGTGTCGTAAAATACGACAGAGGTAAGTTGATGTCAGGCAGGCGGCCGGTCGTAAAAACGCAGCCAAATTATGTGACAGCATGTTTATAACATGTTGTGCCGACCCCACTTAGAGTGGGATAAGGGCAGGAAGATGATGATTTGTGTATATTTCGATAAGGAATAACAAATATATGGGAAACCCATACAAGAGGGTTCAAATCAAATCAAAATAATCTTTATTCAAATAAGCTCTTTCAAGCACTTTTGAATCGTCCAGAATCGATATGATTAATGAAGCTACAACCCGTTCCCGCCGTGTGGTATCCGGTTAAGTAGAATAGACCACCCTCTTTCTTAGCGAGGTTTTGTAAAATACGAATATTGTAAGTTGATGTAAGGCGGCCTGTCGTAAAATATGTAGCCAAATCATTTGACATCATGTTTTTAACATGTTGTGCCGACCCCACTTAGAGTGGGATAAGGGCAGGACGATGATGAAGCTACAACTGGTTTGGAATGTTGCTCTTACCGAGAAGAATCAGAAAGAAACTCGGCGGTCAATCTTTTGAATATTTTCAATTTCACTTAGGTTCGTACGTTTACAACCTGACCTAATTCATATTAAATGTTTATGTAGTAGTATTTATGTAAAAAAACATCGTGAGGAAGCCTGTGTATCGCCCGGATATCAATTTTTATTTTAAATTTTAGCTTTGCCATTTAACCTTTGCAATTAAAGCAGTTTAAAAACACTGTTAAAAAAAAGGCTGATACAGAAAGCCTACTATACTGTTGAGGATAACTTAGAAGATAAGAATATGTGGATATAGCTACTCTTCGATCCTGTACAAGACAGGAATGACTAAATGTAACTAGTATTAAGAATTATATTTTGAGCAATCGCTGTTCGTGCTGGCTTTTCTCGGTAGGAACAGCTTCCCGAACCAGCAGTAGAATTGACGATTCAAAAGTACTTGTTTACAAGTTTATTTGAATAGAGAATATTTTGAATTTGAATTTGAATACCAATCAGATATCGTCATTTCCACATCTCTTCACTTAGCTTAAATGTATGTTAAATTTCGACGCTGGAAAGTGCGAAATCACGTAATTAGTGATTTTGTATGTACATTATTTTTTGCTGTCATTAGTAATTTAATACCGTGTAGGCAAAAAGCTGACCATACAAATATGAAGGTCATTTTTGTGTAAGGAATTCCAATATTTACACTAAAGTGTTTTGTTTTGATATACATTCAGAAACTGTGAGAAAATTTACACAATTTTTTTTTCTATTTGAAATATCAATTTATTTATATTCCGATGTGTGGTATCCGGCTGAGTAGAATAGACCACTCTCATATCGTACCGAGATGTCGTAAAAGGCATCCAGTACCACACGGCAAAAACTTTACAAAAATCCGTTTCGTAGATTTTGAGAAATCGATCACAAACATACAGACAGCTTTTGGAGACTTTGTATTTTGAAAATACTAATGCAAATATAAATATATGGGGCACTTACACACACGGTCGTCCGTCCCCAAAGTAACTTAATACTTGTGTTATGGGTGAGAGACGACTGGTGAATATAAACTTATAAATTTTTTTAATACATGCTTAAATACAAATATACACCCAGGCTCAAAGATAACAAATTCCTTTATAGAAAATGTTGGGCTTCGGCGGTAATCGAACCCGCGACCCGTGGAGGCAGGGTCACTACCTACTGCGCCAACGAGCCAGTCAAAAATGTATAGATATATTTAGAAGAAACAATATATTTTCATCATGAAGTTAAACTTGTTAACGTAACAACGTGGCGTTGGTGGTGTAATGGTCAGCATAGTTGCCTTCCAAGCAGTTGATCCGGGTTCGATTCCCGGCCAACGCACACTTTTGGTGAATTAAATTAAATCTATTTTTTTTATTTAGTTTTTTATCATACATCTGTATTAAGATTTGCTCTTTTGTCTTTTAATCTGAAGTTAATGTAAATGAAAACGTATATCAACACAGAAATATATATAATTTCCTTTATCACGAAATATATATGCTTTTAATAAATAAAGCTGTGATAGCCTAGCCGTGAGACCGTGCGACTTTTGTGTGGGTTACGGGTTCAAACTCCGGCACCAACGAGTTTTTCTTTTAAAACTTATGTGTCAAATTGAGAATTGCAATTTATCACACGCTTTTCGGTGAAGGAAAACATCGTGAGGCAACCTGCATATCTCTAGAGAAATCTGGAGATATGTGTAACCTACCTATCATTGGAGCACCGTGGTAGGTCTTAGCTCCAATCCTTCTCTCCAGAGGAGGCCTATGCCCAACAGTGGGATGGTAACAGGCCGTTACTTTACTTATTTACTTATTTATTTATATTTAAATAAAATAAAATAAATATATGGGACACTTACATACACGGTCGTCCGTCTCCAAAGTAAGTAACTTAATACTTGTGTTATGGTAGACAGACAACTGGTGAAAATATACTTACATAATTTTAAATACATACTTAAATACAAATATACACCCAGGCTCGAAGACCAACAAATTCATTTATAGAAAATGTTGGCCCTCGGCGGGAATCCAACCCGCGACCCACGGAGCTGAAGGCAGGGTTACTATCCACTGCTCCAACGGGCCAGTCAATTTTATTTATTACCTTAATTTTTTACGACACCTCGGTAAGAAATGAGGGTTGTACTATTCTATTCAGCCGGATATCACAAAGCGGACATATACACACTCATTACAAAGAATACGTTAATTAGTTTTTCATTTTTTTTTTGGTTTATGTAAATATTTTATATCGTCTACTTAACGAAAGAATTTTAAACGAATAAATTTTTAAAGAAAAACTTTTAAGAACTTTGTTACGATGTGGGATTACCTAATATACAAATAAACAAATTACATGTCCGAACATATTCCCCCGTCATACCTCTTCTGGTTCACAGCTAACGTTGTACGTGAAGTAAATAAATTACCCCCAATTTACCCGTTTTTATCATTAATCAATCAAACATCACGTGTTCCCGCTAGCCCCTAATGGATACTGAAGGTTAGACCGCCATTACCAGAGGGGTAATGAGTGTAACAGCATTTGTTACAAAATTTAACTTCTCATTTTATTTTATCAACAACTAATATAAAAAGCTGAAGAGTTTGTTTTTTTGAACGCGCTAATCTCAGGAACTACTGGACTGTTATATAATTTATAGAATTAGGCGTTACTTTGCGGAGATCCATAACAAAAGTATTAATAAAATTATTTTGCTATAATCCGCAATGAAGTAAAATAGAAAATATATATAATGCTGAATGTAGAGTGGACAATCCGTTTTCATACCTGATACATGCAGGATTCGTAAAAACACACGCACAACCTCCACCACCGCCACCACAATACACAAGCACTACAAACGTTCACTGTCACAAACTCAACAATCGTTTCGCCCCGCAACCGAAGCATCATCAGGAGATAGACTCCACGACCGAAATCGCAAATTGCGTTGCGATTTTGTTTTTTTATTATTACTATTTATTGAGGAAGACTATAAGCTATATAACATCACGCTAAGATGAATAGGAGAGGAGCAGCAGTAAAAAATATTACGAAACCGGCAAAATTTAAAGCTTTCCTTGCGTGCGCTGAGTAAACGATGATAGTTATTAAAAGTCATTTATTACAAAATTGTTTCCAACAATTCAAAAATGTTGTTGTGGTATCGTAAAATACAACTAAGGTAAGTTGACGTCAGGGAGGCGGCTGCTCGTAAAATACGTAGCCAAATCATGTGACAACATGTTTATAGCATGCTGTGCCGAAACAACTTAGAGTGGAATAAGAGCAAGAAGATAATGAGTTTTGTTGAGTTTTTTGTTCTTTAGGTAGGTAGGAGTTTTGTAGTTATTATTGACACAAAACAACTTTATTCAATTAGGTCACTTTAATACTAAGCGAATAAGCTGTGGTAGCCCAGCGGTAACACCGTGCGACTCTTTCGAGGAGATCACGGGTTCAAACCCGGGCAGACACCAATAAGTTTTTATTAAGTTAAAAACTTATGTGATTGATTGATAATTGCAATTTATCACACGCTTTTCGGTGAAGGAAAACATCGTGAGAAAACCTGCATATCTCTAGAGATATGTGTAACCTACCAATCCGCAGTGGAGCAGCGTGGTAGGTCTTAGCTTCAAACCTTCTCTCCAACAACGGAGAGAAGAGGCCTATTCTCAGCAGTGGGATAGTAACAGGCCGCTACTTACTTATTTCTTTTAATACTAAGCGTGTATATGTATTTTCATTTACCAGGATTACAGGAACATAATATTTCCATTACGTTTGTTTCAATATCACCTCGGAATGTCGTTCATGAAGGTGCGTGAAATTTGCAAAAATCTAATTTACGCCAGCCATCCCGGATTTGCGGGCCGGCCCCGGTACAGTCGTGTTCATAACAATCATAGCCACCAGTAATAATAACATCCGTTTTCTCGCTACTTTATAGCTATACTGCTCCTGCTGGGGCCATAGACTTGGAAAGAAATAGAGCTGTCGACAAAAAATTTGCAAAAGTAATAATAAAATCTTTTGTCTATAATCCGCGATAAAATAACTTAGAAAATATATATAATGCTAAATGTAGAGTGGACAATCCGTTTTCATACCTGATACATGCAGGTTTCGTAAAAACACATGCACAAGCCTCCGCATCGTAAAGCATTTCGATTTTGCAATGGCCGCGATTTAATTTTACTTTTTTAATTTTTCACTTTTTAGTCTCTTTTTAGATACATTTATCTGCTACTTAGTTTATTTGTCGGTTAACTATCCGACACTTTATCAGTAACTTGTGAAACAGGCACTTAGCTGCCATATTCTCTCTCTGAGCCATACTGAGCTTAATGAGTTAAAGATACAAAAGAGTAATATATACGTTGACTGGCTCGTTGGAGCAGTGGGTAGTAACCCTGCCTTCGGCTCCACGGGTCGCGGGTTCGATTCACGCCGAGGACCAACATTTTCTTTAAAATGAATTTGTCGGTCTTTGAGCCTGGGTGTATATTTGTATTTAAGTATGTATTCAAAAAATATATAAGTATATATTCACCAGTTGTCTGTCACCCATAACACAAGTATTAAGTTACTTACTTTGGGGACGGACGACCGTGTGTGTAAGTGTCCCATATATATATATATTTATTTATACGTTCACTATCACAAACTCAACAATCGTTTCGTCCCCCAACCGAAGCATCATCAGGAGATAGACTCCACGAAAAGTCGCAAAGGTTTGCGATTTTTACGAATCCTGCATGTATCAGGTATGCAAACGGATCGTCCACTCTACACTTAGCCTTATATATATATTCTATTTTACTTCATCGCGGATTACAGCAAAATAATTTTATTATTACTTTTGAAAGAAAAAGCAATCAAATCTTATTATGTCTCTCTTTTTTATGTGAGATTGGATAAAGATAAGTAATAGGTTTAATACCGCAAATCTGGACTAGAATTACTTACTTACACCTTGTTATCCCACTGCTGGGTATATGCCTCTTCTCTCCTTTTAGGAAAGAAGGGTTGGAGCTAAGGCCTACAACGCTGCTCCAATGCGGATTAGTAGGTTACACATATCCCTAGGATTCACTAGAGATATGCAGGTTTTCTCACGATGTTTTCCTTTACCAAAAAGCGTGTAACAAATTGCAATTATCAATTAGACTCATGAGTTTTTTTTTCTGTTAAAACTCATGTATTGATAATTGCAAACTCTCGTGTCGTGGGTTCGAACTCTTGTCCCCCTTTGAAATAGTCACACGGTCTCATCGCTGGGTTATCGCAGCTATCTGTATAAGTAACTCTATGCATTGCAATACTCTATGCCCACCCCATTTAAGATGTAAACACATAAGTATAGAGCAAGCCTCCCCTATAGGGGTGGATAAACCCAGTCGCCGCGGCGCAACGCCGCCATACAGACGCGAGAGAGTGCTCGAAACTAAAAAAATATATAAAAAAACAGCTTTATTAAAGCTACAGCAAAACTAAATTTCAAATATCCCTATAAAGTTTTAAAATAGTCATGAAAGATTTCGAAAAAACTCCCTCGTTCGCAATAAACTGTATTGTTTCGTGAACCACTTTTTTTGGTGAATAAAAATGGTGGTGTGAAACTGCCAAGTGATGGAATAAAGTCAATTAGTGTTGCCTTGGATTGAAGTTCAGTGAGTAAGTTATTATTTATTATAACTTTGTTAAGAGTTCCGTTTATCAAATATATATTCCGGAAACTATAGGCAATATACTGCATAAACTCCCGATAAACTAACGTATGCAGATATTAATAAATTTTATTCACCATTTAAGTTAATAACTTAACCAATTTAACCGAAAACTAAGTATCTAGTTTAATAAATATTCAATTAATAATGTACTATTCTAAAATAAAATTATACTATTCAAAACAAATCAGTCAAAAATAACTGTTCAACTATTAATCATCATCTTCCTGCCCTTATCCCACTCTAAGTGGGGTCGGCACAACATGTTATAAACATGCTGTAACATGATTTGGCTGCGTTTTTACGACCGGCCGCCTGCCTGACGTCAACTTACCTCTGTCGTATTTGACGACACCTCGGTAAGAAAGAGGGTGGTCTATCTACTAAACCGGATACCACACGGTGGGTCATCTTACCTTAGTCGCCTTTTACGACACCTCGGTAAGAAAAGAGGGTGGTACTATTCTACTCAGCCGGATACCACACGGCTATGTTCAACTATTAATCTATTAAGTTAATGAAATTGAAAACTTAATTATGATTACATTGGAATAGTCCAAATTGGTGGTATCCGGCTGAATAGAATAGTACCACCCTCATTTCTTACCGAGGTGTCGTAAAAGGCGACTAAGGTAAGTCGACCCACCGTGTGGTATCCGGCTGAGTAGAATAGACCAACCTCATTTCTTACCGAGGTGTCATAAAATACAACTAAGGTAAGTTGACGTCAGGCAGGCGGCCGATCGTAAAATACGTAGCCAAATCATATGACTACATGTTTGTAACATGTCGTGCCGACCCCACTTAGAGTGGGATAAGGGCAGGAGAATGATGATGATGATGATTGGAATAGTCCAAATTAACTTATATTTAGATAGAGTTCCTAATAAAATAATCATTCTACATGTTTATTAACTTAGTTTATTATATAATTTATAGAATTAGGCGTTACTTTGCGGAAATGCATAATACAAAAGTAATAATAAAATTATTTTGCTACAATTAATTGCTTTAATAATGCTTAATGTAGAGTGGACAATCCGTTTTTCACACCTGGTACATGCAGGATACGGAAAAACACACGCAAAAACCTCCACAATAATACACAAACACTACATACGTTCACTACCACAATCTCAACAATTGTTTCAGTAAACAGAAAATATTTATAATGCTCAATGTAAAGTGGGCTATACGTTTTTATACTCGATGCAGGATTGGTAAAAAAAAACATGCCTTAGCCGCCACCACCGCCGCCACAATACCCAACAACTACACACGTTCACTATTACAAACTCAACAATCGTTTCGCCCCGCAACCGAAGCATCATCAGCAGATACACTCCAGTACAAAATCGCAAAGCAGTTTATGCTCAGAATCATGCGGATATTTTGCAATTGATGCAAATTTGATAAATGATCAATTTGTCATTACAGCAGTTTAAAAAAACTGTTAGTGGCTGACACAGGAAGTTGAGGATCACACTGTTGAGGATTATTTAGATGATAAGAATGCGTGGATATAGCTGCTGTCCGACCGTGTACAAGATAGTAATGACTTAATGTAACTAGTTATAAGTTTTATGTTGAAAAGAGCAACTGCCGAGTTTCTTGCTGTCTCTTCTCGGTAGAAACAGCTTTCCGAACCAGCAGTAGTATTGACGATTCTAAAGTACTTGTTTACAAGTTTATTTGAATAAAGAAAACTTTGAATTTGAATTAATAATCCCGCAAAAACACAGCGAAAAACCATATAAAAATCCATAAATAATTCAAGATCGCATCCCAAACAAGTAGAAAAGAAAATGTTAACAAAAAATAACGTGTAAAGTTACCTTTGAAATTATCGTTAATATTTTCAATATATACTCGTAGCTATTGAACTTTGATTGTCGTGTGGTATCCGGCTGAGTAGAATAGACCACCCTCATTCCTTACTGAGGTGTCATAAAAGGCGACTAAGGTCAGTCGACCCGCCGTGTGGTATCTGACTGAGTAGAATAGACCAACCTCATTTGTTACTGAGTTTTTGTAAAAGGCGACTAAGGCAAGTTGACCCACCATATGGTATCCGGTTGAGTAGAAAAGACCACCCTCTTTCTTACCGAGGTGTCACTTAAAGTCGGATAAGGCCAAGGGGATGATATTCATATCCTATTAATAATATTAGTACATAACATTACGATTTACCACACGCTTTTTGGTAATGGGAAACATGGAGAAAGCCCGGGAATGTGGACTGTGTATTACGAGGTTTAAGCTCCAACCTATTTCTCCCAAAAATGAGAGAAGAGCTTTGCCCAGCTGTGGCATAATAACATTACTTAATTACTTTACTAGCGGCCCGCCCCGGCTTCGCACGAGTATAAAATATATAGCCTCCGACGCGCTATTTGTAGGCACGCGGCGCGCCGCCGCTATGCTCCTGCATTTTAAATCTGTTATATCTTCGAAAATGTTCATTTAAAATTACATACGGTAAACGGACATATTCGGACATCTATATTAAATCAACAATGTTTTTAAGGTACTTAATTGGATAAGGATTAATGCTGTATTGTATAAAAATTGCTTTGAACATAAGGCATTATTTTTCGTAAAAAGTAAATGACAAAATATGCTATTGTGGGTTATCCATAAGTGATAGACATACACCATCGCGAACTTTTCTGTAGACCTTTTCAAGGTGTACAAATACTTAGTACATCATTTTGATAAATCTCGTAGGGTTTAGCCTGCGTTTGCAATGTAAGCGGAAAAAAATGCAATTGTTTACAGTAAAATACAGTAATTTATTCAAAAATTACAGTATTTCTCTACTTCGTATTGAATGTTATTATACGTATAAACCTTCCTCTTGAATCACTCTATTTATTAAAAACCGCATAAAAATCTGTTGCGTAGTTTTAAAGAAATAAGCATACATAGGTATATATGGACAAACAAAGAATGTGACTTTGTTTTATACTATGTAGTGATAAACTTAATTAAAAAAAGATCAAAAATTTTAGTTGAACAAACATAAAGGATACACTCTTGGTATTTTTAAATTAAATTAAAGTTAACAAATTAAGTAAAAATATATGTACAAAATTTTGAAAAAGAAGAAAATACATTCGAGTACTATTTTTTCCTATAAACGAATATATCTATATCTTGACCCCATGGGAACCTTGCATACGGACCTCTTATGTCTTTACGGCTAATATAGCATTAACTATGGATTTGCGAAGTTTTTATTTACTTTAGAAATCATTTTTACAGCATTGGGTCAGAATAGTGTCATTATAGGTTATGTGGTCCAAACGACACCATTATCCCCATAATGTACGTTAAACTATCACCCCGGGCCATAATAAAGCTATGTGAAACGATAATGTATGCCTAAGTGACACAAAATGACTATTTCGGCGATAGCAACCCTGCGGTTTTAACAAAAAAAGTAAAATTATTGTGATAAAATTTTATGGCATAACTTATATAACTCAATTTATTTAAACACACAGAAGTAATAATTAAACTTTTGCTATAAATTAGGTGATTATAGTAAAAATTATTATTACTTTGGTATCTGCATTAATATAATACACCACCCTCATTTCTTACCGAGGTGTCGTAAAAGACGACTAAGGTAAGTCGGCCCGCCGTGTGGTGTCAGGCTGAGTAGAATAGACCACTCTCATTTCTTACCGAGGTGTCGTAAAATACGACTATGGTAAGTTGATGTCAGGCAGGCAGCCGGTCGTAAAATACATAGGCAAATCATGTGACATGTTTATAACATATTGTGCCGACCCCACTTAGGGTGGGAGAAGGGCAGGAAGATGAATTTATATAATTCAATTTATTTATTTAAATAAACAGAAGTAATCATTAAAACAGTGTGCTATAGATTAAAAGATTATAGCAAAATAGTTTAATTATTACTTTGGTATCTGGCTGAATATAATAGACCACCCTCATTTCTTACCGAGGTGTCGTAAAAGACGACTAAGGTAAATTGGCCCACCGTGTGGTATCCGGTTAAGTAGAATAGACCACCCACTTTCTTACCGAGGTGTCGTAAAAGGCGACTGAAATAAATTGATGACAGGCATTCGTAAGAAAATATATGTAATGCTAAATGTAGAGTGTACTATTCGCAAAGCTTTGCGATTTTGTAGTGGAGTCTATCTCCTGACGATGCTTCGGTTACAGGGCAAAACAATTGTTGAGATTGTGGTGGTAAATGTGTGCAGTGCTTGTGTATTCTTGTGTTATTGGTGGCGGGTGGTGCATGAGTTTTTACAAATTCTGCATTTATCAGTAATGAGAACGAATAGTATACTCTACGTTTAGCATCATCATCATCACTACATATTATAAAACAAAGTCCATATTTCCGTATGTACGCATAAAACTTTAAAACTACGCAACCGATTTTGATGCGGTTTTTTTTAATAGATAGAGTGATTCAAAAGGAAGGTTTGTACGTATAATAACATTCAATACGAAGTAGAGAAATACTGTAATTTTTGAGGTTTCTGTAAATAATTACATTTTTTTCCGCTTACATTGCAAACGCAGGCTAAACCCTACAAGATTTATCAAAATGATGTACTAAGTATTTGTACACCTTAAAAAGGTCTACAGAAAAGTCCGCGATGGTATATGTCTATCTCTTATGAATAACCCACTATAGCATTTTTTGTCATTTACTTTTTACGAAAAATAATGCCTTATTTTTGAAGCAATTTTTATACACTACAGCATTAATCCTTATCCAATTAAGTACCTTAAATAAATTGTTGATTTAATATAGATCAATATCGCCGTTTACAGCATGTAATTTAAGTGAACATTTTCGGAGATATTACAGATCTAAAATGCCATGCGGAGGCCGCGCTTCACCCTATAGCACTTCGAATCCAGCAGCTATATCGTTCTTTCCAGAGTTTGTTTAACGACAAGGAAGCTGTGAATGTTGTATATAAAGACATTCTGTAATTAATTGTAAATATTAAATACATAGGGAAAATGTAAAAGTAAATAAGTAAAAATGTACTATATGAATTTAGATATTCCAAAGATAGCAGGAAATCTTCTTGGTATAGGGAAAGGAAATTGTTTTTTCCAAATTTAACGCTTGCGGGCCACGGGCAGTAATGAATAAATCAAAACTACTGGATCGGTTTTAATCATTTTTTTACACTGAATGACATGGGATATATATTTTATACACGTGCGAAGCAGGGGCAGGCCGCTAGTTACATATATTTTCTCTTACCGTTGATTATAGAAAAATAATATTCTTATTACTTTTGGACTGTACCGTAGAGGAGTTTTTAGTTGATAAAAAACGCCGAATTCTATAAATTATTACATACAGAAATAACAACATTTAATGTATAGACTCCGGCTATACGTCACGTGCTATTTTATCGGATGAGCCCGACTAGTTTCAAGCCCATACGGGGCTCTTATTCATGAGCTCTTTACGCGGCGTTATCACGGCGGGAACTGAAACTAATCACGCTCATCCGATAAAATAACATGTGAGTATAGCCGGAATCTATACATTAATTATGGATCACTCACGATACTTTAAATTTAAAAAAAGGTACATATATCCGTCCTGGCTACAGCTGAAAAACAGTGTTGTGTGACAAAATTTTGTCACTCAATTCATACTGAGCTGTTTGCCATTTTCCTCTTTCTGTGCTATCTAGTATATGTATTTATGTATGTTTGTGTATATATATATATATATATATATATATATATATATATATATATATATATATATATATATATATGTCGCATCCTGGCAACCATCATTCCATCATTAAAAATATATTGAAAATACATTGAAAATAGAAGGTGCAGCGGTGACAGAATGCAGATGGCGCATGTGAGAGATGAAGACAGATGCTTGTCATGGCGCAGTTGTGAAAATTGTTAAGAAGAATATAAAGTTGAAGATAAGCGTTGTACTTTTCCTTATGCACGATACCCTAATTACGCCCACTAATCTCTAAGAATAATGCCCAAGATACTGATAAGTCTACATCAGAAGTGGGATTCAATCGTGCAAATAGATGGATAGTATGAAGAGACTATGATGACTCACAATGGCGGATACTACAAGAGTTCCGAAAGAAAACAATACAAACAACAAAAAAGAAAAGAAAAAAAAAAATTCCAAGCGAGACAAATAATATCAATTTGCCGAAGTTTAATCCTGATAAGCGATGATTTTACGTAAAATTGTGGTGTACTACAGCTGACTTATACATGGACGGAAAAACAAAAGAAGATACATTTTCTGGAAATTTTTGCGGCTGCACTTTTTAATTTAAGCAATGATAGATCAATGGATAATTAAAAATCATTCTGTATGTGCCTGTTTTCGTGTTACGTTTTTGATGAATTGTTGGAAGAATTTAAATATAGTGCAAATAGCAGCATGAACGGTGATTACGCATTTGGTACAAAATTGATATATGACTGCAATGGCTTGCATTCACAACGGAGATATCTTCGCGTCAAAAGCTGCACCAGGAACTACAAGTATACTCCTGTTTGAAACGAAAGTTATTTATATAGGATCGCAGATTCAACGCGATCCCAATTCAAGGGTCTTAGTTGCGATCAGCAGTGCACAGAAAAATGGAGTGTCGCAAACGGATATTGGAACCAAAAGACTATTGTCTGTGGTACTGTGGTACGCTCTGGACAACGATGACAAGCAGATTACAAATTATTTGTGTGCTACAGGTGTAGCAGGCTGGGTCACGTCGCAAGTCGCTGCATGGCCAATGGACCTGCTCTTTGAGGTACCAGTACACCGACGAGTAGACTGTAGACCAAAGTCTGGTCAAACCGCCATCAGGAGCTTTCACATCATTTGGTAGGTGTTATTACTTTGATTTGTTTCTGGGCCTGGATGTTCTCTCATAAAAGAGACTATAGCTAATAAATTTAGTTCGGAAATAATTGATAATGTTGTCATTAATAGGGATGGCTACCAAGAATGTTTATAGTATCTTTCAAATAATTGTCAAGTAAAAGTAATCGGTTTTGCAACTGAAATTATAAGAAGAGGGTGAACTGTTCACCTTTTGCCAATCCAGCTCTTTTAGTCAAAAACATAATGTGTCTTATTGTTTTACAAAAATACCTGAGAGTCAAGTACCTATTGATAATGACAAGATTTGTGTTAACGTAATTTGTGTTGATGTTTATACAGACGGGTTCTTGGTTCGGTGGGTCGGTGACTGTACCAGAGTATCGTCTGTAGCCCAGTAGAAATCGGCATCTGCTCAGGGTGGTCCGTGGGTACGCAGTGAGCGATAGCTCTGGGGGTCGATGACACCAGGGTATCGTCTGTAGCCCGGTAGAAATCGGTATCTGCTCTGAGTAGTCCGTGGGTACGCAGGGAGCGATAGCTCTGGGTGGTATAGTCGGTTCTAGCTGTGTAGCGATGGCCGTGAGTCATGTGGACTCGTTATCCCTGAGGGAAGACCCTTCGCTGAGACAGAAGCGGTAGACCACGAACAAGATACCTGGGTTGTTTTTGAAGTAAATTCTGATAGGTTTTCTGTTTATTTTTATAATGTCATGGTGAGTGTCAGTCAATGGTACTCTGCCTCAGTACTTTTCGTATGCATTATGGGTTTGGCATGCCCTTACATTTTATTTGTTGGGTTTCATAATTCAATGATCAACTTATGACGAGATATAATTTTCCTTGTTTTGTTCGTTTATTAAAAAGATCTAGACCTCAATGACCCAGATGTTGTAGGATAGGCCGAACGGAATTTCTGGGTTCGTTTGTTTGTTACAGATCAACACACGGGGACGTGTGTCTCGCAGGATGGCCGTGTCGCATCCTGGCAACCATCATTCCATCATTAAAAATATATTGAAAATACATTGAAAATAGAAGGCGCAGCGGTGACAGAATGCAGACGGCGCATGTGAGAGATGAAGACAGATGCTTGTCATGGCGCAGTTGTGAAAATTGTTAAGAAGAATATAAAGTTGAAGATAAGCGTTGTACTTTTCCTTATGCACGATACCCTAATTACGCCCACTAATCTCTAAGAATAATGCCCAAGATACTGATAAGTCTACATATATATATATTAGGTTTAGGTATTTTATTTAGGTATTATTATAGTTATAAGGTATTATATATATTATGTTTGTATAAGTTACTGTATAAGTGTGCTGTGCAAGGAAGTTGAAATAAATGTTTTTTCTTTCTTTACTTTCTTTTATATTGTTTCAAACAGTACTACGCATGGACATTATAATATAAGAATTCACACACTTTTATATTGATAAAACAGGAATATCATTCGTTTGTTCGATATTTCCATATTGAAAAATTGACCCAACAAAAGCTGAGCGTAACAAATGGACCGGCAATCAATCGAACGAAAGAGCGGTGTTTTGATGAACAAATCGATTTCATTCATGTTATTGAATGGACTGTATGGATGAAATCATTAGCTCGCAGTAAAGCAGGGATAGCGAACCAATGGCACAACGCAAGGTCGTTTTATTGTTTTCGGATATTAAAATATGTTTAAATGTAGAATTGAATGCGAATGATATTTCAGCTGTCACAAAGAGTTGTTTCTGGCTGAGTATAATAGACCACCCTCTTTCTTACCGAGGTGCCTTAAAAGGCGACTAAGTTGAGTCGACCCGCCATTTGGTAGATATCCGTTTAAGCAGAATACACCAACCTCATTTCTTACCGAGGTGTTGGAAAAGGCGACTAAAGTAAGTTTACCCACTGTGTGGTATCCGGCTGAGTAGAATAGACCACCCTCTTTCTTACCAAGGTATCGGAAAAGGCGACTAAGGTAAGTGGAACCCGCCGCGTGGTATCGGCTTAGTAGCAATAGACCACCATCATTTCTTACTGAGTTGTAAAAAAGGCGATAGGTGCGTTGAAACATGTTTTCACATGATTTGCCTAAGTATTTTACGACCGGCCTGACGTCAACTTACCTTAGTCGCCTTTCGATACCTCAATAAGAAAGAGGGTGGTCTATTATACTCGGCCGGATACAAAACGGCGGGTCAACTTACCTCAGTCGCCTTTTACTACACTTCGGTAAGAAATGAGGTTGGTCTATTCTACTACACCGGATACCACACGATATAAGAATATTTTGAATACGAAAAATAAAATATACAAATAACAGTACTACGCCGTGTGGTATCCGGTTAAATAGAATAGTACCACCCTCATTTCTTACCAAGGTGTCATAAAAGGCGAATAAGGTAAGGTAACCCACCGTTTGGTATCCGGTTTAGTAGAATAGTCCACCCTCTTTCTTAGCGAGGTGTCGTAAAATACGACAGAGGTAAGTTGACGTCAGGCAGGCGGCCGGTCATAAAAACTCAGCCAAATCATGTGACAACGTGTTTATACCATGTTTCGCCGCCGCCTCTCGCAATAAATGAAATGAGACTGAGGGTGGTCTATTCTACTACGCTGAACGCCACACCATTCAAGAATATTTTGAATACGAAAAAGAAAATATAGAAATAACAGTACTATTTTCTCCAAAATTGAAATCATTGCTAAACCCATATCAAACGACTTTGAACCTTTGACGTCACAACTGCCACTAGGCGTATTGAATGTATTAAGAGATTATGGGATACATAAATCAATCAGCTAAAACGAAGATTAATACAGGATATTGACATAACTAATTGTAAATGACAGCTGACAATAGGCCTGGGTAAGCGAAAGATTGATATATCTTGGCTGAAATAAAGCGTTCATGGCCGAGACCAATTCTTATAATTATTTTCTGATCTCTAATTAAGATAAATCTGTCTAAATATACTACACACCACAATTGTTATGGCATTATAGCATATATCGCATTATATAACAGCCTTGCTCTGTAATTTTTAAAACGATGTTAAAAAAAATTAAAAAAAAAAATTTAATAAATAATAGGGCAGGTGGGGCTCGATCCTAGGTACTTTCACCTCTCTTGACCGCCCGTTCCCCAAATGAACTACCATGACTTTACGTTTGACAGCAAAAAATTATGATAGTATTCAACGTAAATTTCAAAAAATTTTAGAGCCCGAAAACAGGGTTAAAACGACATTTTTTTAAAAAAGATCTATTTTTCTGTGCTGCTGAATCATGCTGTATTTCGGGAAAATCGTTGGAGCCGTTTCCAAGATTCTGAATATATACCTATATATATACAAACAAGATTAACTCATTTAAATATTAAATATTATTACGCAATATTCTTGTAAAATATCACCATTATCTTTTTATGTTACGTTGGCATAATCCTCCTGCCTCTAAGTGGGGTCGACACAACGTGTTATAATCATGTTGTCACATGATTATATCACGTCACCTTACCTAAGTTGCTTTTACGACACTTCAGTAAGAAAGACGGTGGTCTATTCTATTTAGCCGGATACCACATAGCGGGTCAATTTACCTTAGTCGCTTTTTACGACCCCTCGGTAAGAAATGAGGGTGGTTTATTCTTCAGCCGGATACCACACGGTGAGTCAACTTACCTTAGTCGCCTTTTACGACACCTCGGTAAGAAATAAGGGTGGTTTATTCTACTCAGCCGGATACCACACGGTGGGTCAACTTACCTTAGTCGCCTTTTACGACACCTCGGTAATAAATGAGGTTGGTCTATTCTACTCAGCCAGATACCACACGGCGGGTCGACTTACCTCAGTCACCTTTTACGACACCTCGGTAAGAAATGAGGGTGGTACTATTCTATTCAGCCGGATACCACACGGCGGGTCGACTTACCTTAATCACCTTTTACGACACCTCGGTAAGAAATAAGGGTGGTACTATTCTATTCAGCCGGATACAACACGGCGTTGTATTCAAATTTGAAATTAAATGTAACAATTTGTAATACAAAGACCAAATAACTTTCATGTAAACATTAATCAAATAAATTTACAAAATAAATAAATAAATAACTAAATATAAATATATGGGACACTTACACACACGGTCATCCGTCCCCAAAGTAAGTAACTTAATACTTGTGTTATGGACAGACAACTGGTGAATATATACTTATATATTTTTTAAATACATACTTAAATACAAATATACACCCAGGCTCAAAGACCGACAAATTCATTTTAAAGAAAATGTTGGTCCTCGGCGGGAATCGAACCCGCGACCCGTGGAGCCGAAGGCAGGGTCACTACCCACTGCTCCAACGAGCCAGTCAAATACCTGAAACAAACGCGACACCTTTTCTAGCGAGTCATTTATCAAATTCGTCCGGAAGGTTTGATACAAAAAGCCTTTGTACTGTGTATTTTGAGGAATTTCAACGAATTCGGCTACAATACAGCGGGCCTAATTTCCTTGTGAAAGATTAATTTGGGAAAAAAGTCTGCGGGAAATTCTTTATGACTCAGACAAAACCGTTTCGAGCGGGAAACCTTATTCGGATTATATGTAATTGGATATTTTAACTGCCTTTTTAGGGAAATCAAATATCTATCTCACTTTTATTCCATTTATGGTAATGACTACTAAATAAACAGATTAAGTACCCCCAATAATGTAACATGTAATTTAAATAATTTATAGAATTAGTTACTTTGCGGAGATCCATAATACAAAAGGAATAATAAAATTATTTTGCTATAATCCGCGATGAAGTAAAATAGAAAATATTTATAATGCTAAATGTAGAGTGGACAATCGGTTATCATACCTGATACATGCAGGGTTCCTAAAAAAACACATGCACAAACCTCCACCACCGCCACCACGATACACAAGCACTATATACGTTCACTATCACAAACTCAACAATCGTTTCGCCCCGCAACCGAAGCATCATCAGGGGATAGACTCCACGTCCAAAATCGCAAAGCTTTATGACAATAGCAAAATAATTTTATTACTTTTTTTGTTTTACATGTAATTTATTTAAATAGACATTATTTTGCGGAATTCCATATTACAAAAGTTATAATAAAAACGCCGTGGTATCCGGCTGAATAGAATAGTACCACCCTCATTTCTTACCAAGGTGTCGTAAAAGGCGATTAGGGTAAGTTGACCCACCGTGTGGTATCATCCGGTTGAGTAGGATAGACCAACCTCATTTCTTACTGAGGTGTCGTAAAAGGCGACTAATGTAAGTTGACCCACCGTGTGGTATCCGGTTTAGTAGAATAGACCACCCTCTTTCTTACCGAGGTGTTGCAAAATACGACTAAGGTAAGTTGACGTCAGGCAGGCGGCCGGTCGTAAAAACGCAGCCAAATCATGTGACAGCATGTTTATAACATGTTGTGCCGACCCCACTTAGAGTGGATAAGGGCAGGAGGATGATGGTGGGAATCAAACCCGCAACCCCTGGACCTAAAGGCAGGGTCAGGGCCACAGTCTCAGAACTCAAAAAAAGAATATTCTGACTTTTATCACCCTCTTTCAAGTCAAAAGATTACCTTATCTTATCTTACGCCCGTATAAGCCTTGAGTTCTTTTGTACGACCCTTTCCCCTGAGTTATTACGGTTGGGTATGTTAAAAGTTTTATTGCGATTTTCACGCTCGATGCTCATTCAACAAACAAACAGATAAATTAGCAGTACGATACAAGGATCGGAGTCCAGATAGCTCAATAGCAAAACTATGTTACTGTTTCGAAAAAGTTTTGACATCAGACCCTAAGCATGGAACAATGAATTTGCTATGACAACTTTGAGGATCCATCGATTTTGGCAATCTACCACGAGGTTTTATTCGAGAAAAACATCATGAAGAAACATACTGTGTAGAATTTATAAATTATTACTTATTATTATAAATTTATCCTTAAAAATTTATATATAGGTAAGTGTGGGTCGATCCTAGGTATTTTCATTTCTGGAGACCACCAGAATAAGCTAAGCTGAAGTCAGCTTGAATTTGCTTTGCTGCGAAACTGTCAAGTGACAGTTTTCGGCAAAAATTGTGTTTTATATATTCAATGTAAATTTTTGTATGTTGCCCGAAAACAGGATAAAACTTTTTTTTAAAATAAAACCTAGTCAGATCGATTATTCCCCCCAAAATCTCCTGCATGCATTTTAAAAGATAAAAAAGAAATTGAAAAAAAAATAAAAAATAGTTGGGCAAGCGGGGCTCTAACCCAGGTATTTTCATCTCTAAAGACCGCCCATTCCCCAAAATGTGCTACCATGACTTTACATTTGACAGCGAAAATTGTATTTTCAATTAAACGTAAATTTTAGTATTTTCCCGAAAAGAGGGATAAAAGGACATTTTCTTTACATCAAACCTACCTAGATCGAATTTTAACCCCCAAAATTCGGCATGTAGGGGTTCTACATGCGGAATTTCATGAAAATCGTTGTAGCCGTTTCCAATATTCCGAAAATATATAAATAATAAATATATGGGACACTTACACACACGGTCGTCCGTCCCCAAAGTAACTTAATACTTGCGTTATGGGTGAGAGACAACTGGTGAATATAGTATATTTATATATTTTTAAATACATACTTTAATACAAATACACACCCAGGCTCAAAGACAAACAAATTCAATTATAGAAAATGTTGGCCCTAGGCGGGAATTGAACCCGCGACCCGCGGAGCTGAAGGCAGGGTCACTACCCACTGCGCCAACGGACCAGTCAAAACAGTATAAACAAATATATATACATATGTTATAGAAGTAACAATGGTGCTCTATAGTTGCTATAATAAATAATGGGTCCATGCGGATATTTACATCGTCGGCGTAACTGGACCATAGGACGCCGTCACCGGGCGGCAAATCATTGTAATCGGATATGTTGCCGCCAGCCCTTAGGAATAGCTATTTAATTTAATCATTCTGTCCTTAGCATCGAGCTAGGATGGACACTTTTAGTTTGTAGTTAGAATGTAGTTATTATGTAAAAATAAATTAGTTTAAAGATTCTTTTCGTAGCATCGAGCTAGGAAAGACGCTCTTAATTTGTAATTAGTTTGTAGTTTTTATATAAAATAAATTAGTATTAGTTATTTTGGGTTTTCTTGAATCCTCCGACAGCGAAGTCTGTAATTGGCGCAGTCGGTAAAGGATGCTTTAAGCCGTTTTGGGGTAGATTTTGGCTAGGAATTCCAAAATTGAAGACCTAAATTTTCAAATTTCTACCACGAGCGACGGAGCATTAAAAGAACCAGAAGTTTGGAGCGGAGGAAAATCCGAAAATTGATATTCCCGAGTACCAGATTCTTGCCCAGTAAGTACACAAAAATCATTTCTGTGTGTTGCCTTTTATCCTTAGTCCTTACCTATAAGCTACCAAAATTTTTTACCCTAAGCAAAGTACCTCTGTGGGGTTTTCGCGTGCTAAAATTGCCCGGAGCCTTCAGTTGGACAATAATAGAGACATTAGTTTAAATTTAGTTAGTAATTCTAGTATTTTTAAACGTTCTTTAGATAATTTAGATAATTATAGACGTAGATGTGATTTTTAAAACTTTACGTTTAGTGCCAGAGCTTGACGGCAACCCACATATATTACTCAGATTTATCCATCTGTGTGATCAAATCGTAAATGATTATGTACGTCTAAATCCCGATAATGAACTATCGAAGCTTTGCCTCATTAACGGGATCTTAAATAAAATCACAGGGCAACCTAATATGACCTTAATCCTATTAAACGAAATTTAACATAGTTCCTCCTGCTACGAAGCCATTCGAAATTTTACATTTAGGTTTATTCTGAAGTCAAAATGAAAAAATATCTAACATTCATCGTTTTCTAAATACACACAGGCGTATCACCTTAAAGATAGCACAGCTATTAGCGTTATACAAGCACTTTTAAAATTTTCTACTCATCACGGTCTGCCTCTTACTATAGTTTCAGACAACTGTACACAATTTACTAATCAGCTATTTAATGAATTTACTAATTTACACAAAATACAGCATCATAAGATCTTGCCGAACTCACCGAATAATAATGGTATGGTAGAAAGATTTCACTCCACATTGTTGGAGCATATATGTATTTTAAAATTACGTAATGAAATTGAAACTGTTAATAACCTCGTCCCTTACGGTATCTTAGTCTATAATAGTTCAGTTCACAGTTTCACTAAGTATAGGCCGTTTGACATTATAACGGGACACTTCGATTCGCGAGATCCCTTCGATGTTGACCTGACTAAACATTAATTACAACAGTACACGCAAAATCATCGAGAACAGATGAAATTAGTTTATAACGAGATAAACGAATTTACTCTCAAAGTTCGTGAAATACTAATGGAAAATCGCAATAAGAACCGGGAATCGGTAATCGATTATACGCCCAATCAGCAAGTTTATATTAAAAACCCGTTACCTAGCCATAAAAAGATAGCTGCTAGGTACACTAAAATAAAGTATTAGCAAACTTACTAATATATAATTATACATCCCGCAAACGTGCACCAGTTGCTAAAAATAGACTATGAGTCCACGGGACAAAACTTACTTATTTAAAATAGAATTATAGTATAAAGTAGTATTATACTTAAGCTTCCTATATTTAGCAAAAGAAAATTTGACTTTTATAAATTATCAATAGCCCCAAATAAATTTAATCAAGTCCTAATCCTTCCCTGCTAAACATTCCCTGGTAACATATGGAGAAGGATATGTGTACATTGAGGCTGAATGCCCGAAGTTCGATACATCTGCATCGAGAAACTTCACCACCAACTTCGAAAGCTACCAGACTGTACAAGAACTCTCATCGTAAATCAATCCAAAGGGAAGGCCTGCAAGATGACTACAGTAACCTTGTCAAAAATTGCACTGGAAATACTCAACGAAAAACACTGTGATGTCATTTCCAAATATCACCATAGTACATACTGTAAGGATACCGTTGAGAAGAAATCATTTGAACTGAATCTTCAAACCATTGATCTCAGAAAATTACGTCATCATAATCATAAGCTTATATCTCAGCCGAAGTTGAACCTTAAGAATACCCCAAAGGAGTTCATCTGCCATACGACAATCGACTATACATCTTATTATGTGCACTTGCACTCAGTATATTCATCGCGACGACGATATTTGGCGCATAAAGAGCAAATTAAGACAGAACCACTGCAGATGAAGGTAGTCAGAATCAGAGGCCAGGAACAGCTTCTCCTAACTATACCAGCAATATTTTCTCATCTGAAGCTTCAAAAATAATTGCCCAACTGAGGGTGGAGGTGTTATAGAAGTAACAATGGTGCTCTATAGTTGCTATAATAAATAATGGGTCCATGCGGATATTTACATCGTCGGCGTAACTGGACCATAGGACGCCGTCACCGGGCGGCAAATCATTGTAATCGGATATGTTGCCGCCAGCCCTTAGGAATAGCTATTTAATTTAATCATTCTGTCCTTAGCATCGAGCTAGGATGGACACTTTTAGTTTGTAGTTAGAATGTAGTTATTATGTAAAAATAAATTAGTTTAAAGATTCTTTTCGTAGCATCGAGCTAGGAAAGACGCTCTTAATTTGTAATTAGTTTGTAGTTTTTATATAAAATAAATTAGTATTAGTTATTTTGGGTTTTCTTGAATCCTCCGACAGCGACTTCTGTAATTCATACAAGATTAACTCATTTAAATATTAATATACATTTATATTTATTGACGACTATTTCATCTACGTATGACGTCATTTATTTTAGCCCTGTAGAGGAAGACATTGGGTGATATTCAAGGTTAGATCACAAGTAGAAAGTTTAGTGTCAAAACCTCTGTGTTTGTATAAAGCATTGTTTGTACGCCTAACATTGTAGGTCACAGTCGAGATGAGCAGGCTTTGCCAATATCAGCTATGTAGGTCACAGGGGAAAAGCTGAATATTTCCCATGGCGGTTTGTTTACAACTGCAAATTTTAGTCTTACTATTTAACCGACATATATAATATTGTAAATCTGAAATCTATTTAAAGAATTAGGCCTTACTTTGCGGAGGTCCATAATATAAAAGTAATGAAAATACTATTTTGCTACGAATATAATGCACGATAAAAGAAAAGACACCGCGTGGACCGTTTAGACACCCTCATTTCTTACCGGAGTGTCGTAAAAGGCGACTAAGATAAGTCGACCCGCCGTGTGGTATCCGGCTGAGTAGAATAGACCGCCCTCATTTCTTACCGAGGTATCGTAAAATACGACTGAGGTAAGTTGACGTCAGGCAGGCGGCCATACATAGCCAATATATAGCCAAAGCATATGACATCATGTTTATATCATGTTGTGCCGACTCCACTTAGAGTGGGATAGGGCAGGAGGATGATGATGATGATGATGCACGATAAAAGAGAATATATGCAATGCTAAATGTAGAGTGTAATATATGTTCTCATACCTGATACATGCAGATTTTGTAAAAACACATGCACTACCCGCCATTAATAACACAACAATACACAAGTTCTACACACATACACCACCACAATCTCAACAATTGTTTCGCCCCATAACGGAAGCAAAGGAGATAGACTCCTCGACAAAATTTGTTCGTAAACGTACCTCTACATTTAGCATTGCATAATTTTCTTATATCGCGGATTATATCAAAATAATATTTTTATTTATTTTTGAAAGTCTATCGAATAGCAATTTAATTTTTGTGCATAATATACAATTATAAAACAATTTGCGATGTATATAATAGACGAAGTAGGAACCGACATAAGCTTGCAGCTCTTGCTTTGCGGCTTGCAAAAAAAACTAAAACTAAAAAAACAAAAATACACTGTTAAAAAGCCTAAGAATTAGCTAAAGCCTATATTGTTAAGAAATACTTAGATGATAAGATTGCGTGGACATAGCTACTCTTTAAACCTGTACAAGACAGTATTGACTAAATTTAACTAGTAATAAAATTAAATTTTGTACAGAGCAACCGCCGTGTTTCTTGCTCTTTTCGGTAGGAACAGCTTTCCGAACCAGCAGTAGAGTTGACGATCGAAACGCACTTATTTACAAGTTTAATTGTATAAATAATATTTCGAATTCTTATAAGTCTGTAAAAAGTTTAATTAAATCTAACTAGGGAGAATAAGTTTGTCCATTTGAATTTTTAGCTTAAAATAGTATGTCACCTGCAAAAATATTAAATTAAATAATTAAGCAAATAAGACTAAGTCCAGAAATGTTGTAATTACAATTGTAATTTGGCCCAATGACCAAACTCGGCCCAAATCTAGAATTTCCCAATTCGTCCTAAGAATTCAGAGCAATTTCGGCAAACTGAGCCAGATACCAACATATTTATAAAGCGGAACGCAAACGAGCCGGATCGGTTTATATCGAAAATTGTCTTGCGATTATCGCGGATTATACCAAAATGATTATTTACTTACTTTTATACCAAAATGATGAAGCTGTGATAACCCAGCGGTGCGACCGTGTGAATTTCTAATGACCACCATGGGTTCAAACAGAGAAGAATTCAATGAGTTTTTTATATTTAAACTTATGTGTCTAATTGATAATTGCAATTTATCACACGCTTTTCGATGAAGGAAAACATCGTGACGAAACCTAAAGCATATATCTTAAGAATCCTAGGGATATGTGTAACCTACCAAACCGCATTGGAACAGAGTGGTAGGTCTTAGCTCCAATCCTTCTCTCCAACAACGGAGACACCCCTATGCCCAGCAGCAGTTTGATACGAAAAAGTAAGTAACAGGCTGTTACTTACTTTTTTGTATCAAAATTATATTTTTAATTACAATATTATGTTTTTTATTATGGATCTCTGCAAAGTAACTCTTAATTCTATCAAGTGTTTTGCAATTGTCTTGCATTCAATCGATGTATCAAAAAAAAAAAAATTCTATAGATGTACTTTACTTTGCGGAGATCCATAATACAAATGTAATGTCAATATCATTTTGCTATAATCCGCGATAAAAGAAAATAGTAATATATATAGAGTGTACTATCCATTTTTCTACCCACAAAATTTGACTATATTTGCTCAAAGTTCTATTTTATAAGATTTTGTTATAGTTCTTGAATTTGAACAGCTTTTTCCAGTTAACGATAGCTATAATTTTTAATCTATGCAATGTTATGTTTCTTCCATGAAAAAGGTAATACATGTATTAAATATATACAAATCAATATGAAGTTATTTATATCAATAGTATGAAATTAAAATGGAAAATGTATATTAATTTGCATGAATTGCAAACCTTGCAAACTTAAAGAAAAAATTCTTCATTAAGAGTAATACAAATTTCTGCTTTTAAATATAAATAGAAAACTTTAGACATTGAAAACCCGTGTTTTCTAACCTCATGAATAATGAATACACGTTTAGAGTATATTCATCAACTAGCGGCCTACCCTGCTTCGCACGGGTATAAAATATATAGCCTATGTCACCCAGTGAAAAAAATGATTAAAATCGATCCAGTAGTTTTAATTTAGGTATTCATTACTGCCCGTGGCCCGCACGCGTTAAATTTGAAGAAAAACAATTCCCCTCTCCCTATACCAAGAAGATTTCCAGCTATATCTAATTTCATATACTACATATTACATTTACATTTTACATTTTTCCCTATATATTTTATGTTTAAAATTAATTACAGAATGTCTTTATATACAACATTCATAGCTTTGTTATCATTAGACAATACAAAAATGTTTTTTTTAGAGGTTACTCTTAAAAGAGCGACATTTAGTTGCGCGTCCGATCGCTGCTAAATTCGAAGTGCTATAGGGCGAAGTGCGGCCTCCTCGCGGAATTTTAAATCAGTGATATCTTCGAAAATGTTCGTTTAAATTACATGCTGTAAACGGTCATATTGATCTATATTAAATCAACAATGTAAGTTAAGGTACTTAATTGGATAAGGATTAATGGCTATATTGTATAAAAATTGCTTCGAAAATAAGGCATTATTTTTCGTAAAAAGTTAATGACAAAAAATGCTATTGTGGGTTATCCATAAGAGATAGACATATACCATCGTGGACTTTTCTGTAGACCTCTTCAATGTGTACAAATACTTAGTACATCATTTTGATAAATCTCGTAGGGTTTTAGGTAGCCTGTGTTTGCAATGTAAGCGGAAAAAAGTAATTATTTACGACATCACATTAGAAATCTCAAAAATTACAGTATTTCTCTACTCCATATTGAATGTTATTATACATATAAACCTTCCTCTTGAATCACTCTATCTATTAAAAAAACCGCATCAAAATCTGTCGCGTAGTTTTAAAGATTTAAGCATACATAGGGATATAGGGACAAACAAAGAATGTGACTTTGTTTTATACTATGTAGTGATAATCCCTATAACATGATTCAGTATTCACGCGCGATGGCTTATTATTAGCGTATTTCATGTATAACTTTGGTGTTTCTATACCGATTTCAATGATTCTTTTTTTATACAATGGTTAATACTATTCACTTTTTTATTTAGGGATGACTGAGAGTGATATAAATGTAGGAGTAGACTAATATAACCAGAAAGATTCGAACTGCTAAGCTATCGGGAGTTACACGTGTTATTGTGAGTCAACAATAAAAGATAGACATATGCTGTCGTGGGATAGTTTTTATATAATTTTAAGGAGAACATTTCCGTCATACATGATTTCTGTGTAGCTTTAACCATCAAGGTTGCACACGCGACGGAAGCTTAAAAAATGGAGTAACTTCTCCCGTTTTCCCAATATTTCCCTTCACTGCTCTGCTCCTATTGATTGCAGCGTGATGAAAAGTATACTATAACCAGCCCAGGAGTATGACAAAAAACTGTACCGAGTTTCGTTAAAATCCGTCGAGTAGTTTTTGTTTCTATAACGGTTATACAGACAGACAGACAGACAGACAGACAGACAGACAGACAGACAGACAGACAGACAGACAAAAATTTTACTGATTGCATTTTTGGCATCAGTATCGATCCCTAATCACCCCCTGATAGTTATTTTGGAAATATATTCCAGTTACAGAATTGACCTTTCTACAGATTTATTATAAGTATAGATGTAGCCGAAATATTCCTCATGTTATGCACCATCGATATTTCCCGTAGCGTCAATTGTATGACGTTATATGACAGAGTGACCTTAACCTTGATTCGGCTTTGCTAGCCGGTGCCGGTACGTGTGCGGCCGGGCTATAGGCCCGTCAATTAATAAAATAAACTTGGCAGTCCCCGGTCCCGCATTGCGACATCGCCTACATTATATTCAAACATTTGTTACAACAAACTGTACACTCGCTACCGAATGCAATTTTCCTTTACTGAATATTATATTTTAAAATTATTTATCTTTCCTACGTTTCAACTTATCTCGTGTATCAATGTGCCACGTTTCGATTGTTACTAATTTCAAATTTGATTTTTAAATTAGCTATACTTTATTTAATTCTTAGTAATAGATGTACCTGGCCAAGTATTGTTCGGTAATTTTTTTAAAGATTTAAAAAAAATCAATAAAGAAAATAAGCGGCGAGTGTTATGAGGAACCGATCCCAGGTTTTGAACTATTTTTGTCCGCCCGTTACCATTAGGCTATCACTGCTATGCAATTGACAGCTCAAATATCATTTGGGTTTAATTCCACATTTAAGCAATTTTTTAATACCCGAAAACAGGTATATAACTACATGCTGAATTTCATGAAAATCGTTTGTAGCCGTTTCATTTAGAAGGAACTTTTAGAGTTAGGTAATAATAATATAAGTTTACTGTAATCCTCGATTAGAGAAGATTTACCTACCGATACAATTAGAGTGTTAAAGTACTATGCGTGTTCTCATACCTGATGCAAGATTAACTGTAGTGCGGTACTAGCATTGCACACATTCTCTACGACAATCTAACCCGATTTTTGTCCCCGTCGTATTAAAGTATAATTGCAAAGCTTTGCAATATTGTGATGGAGTCTATCACTTAATGATGCTTCGGTAACGAAGCGAAAGGATTGTTGAGTCATCCACTGGTAACAATCGTACTTTTTCGCTGTTTAGTTATCACAGCTTTTATCGTCCCTTACGAGAGACAAATATAAAAGGACTACCTTAAATTGAAGTATGCTTCTCTGCCCTAACCATTTTATACTTCGCGACTGTTTAACTAAGTCAGTCGTTACTAAGTCGCTGGTTTTTCTCGTTAGTAGCAACCTTCCGAATCAGTAGAAATCTGTTTGAGATCATATAATATTAAAAGTCATCTTGAATAAATTATATTTGAATTTTAATTTTAAAAAACGGGTCACGAAATCGGCGTGATAAAGTTGAAATTTGGTTGAAAATTGGGATTTTAAAAAGGTAAAGTTAAGCGCAACATATACAGAAAACATGAGTTACTTCCCTGCGAACTTGCTAGACTCAAAATACGGTTTATGTAAATAAACTTTTTCCAGTAGTTTTTATCAACTTTTCTCCTGATACGAAAAATTGTTTCTACCTAGAAGAGCTGGCAGAAAACTCAGTGAAAACTTTTCATACATAGGTCCGTCCTATAACTTTACCTATCGTCGTTGCATTTCCTATATAACCAGCAGGTGTATATCGGCTTGTTAATATTCCTTTAGTGAGGAAATGCCTACTGTATCCATATTTTTCTGTATCCACTATTTTAAATCTCAGAATTAAAGTCTTTAAAAGTGCTATTTAAAAATGTATTTGGCACAAATAAAATGAGTTATTACAATAATCGATTAAAGTAAACAAATAGTAAAAAATATAATAAGCAACTTACACAAATTCAAAATTTTCATTATTTAGATAAACTTGTAAACAAGTGCTTTTGAATCGTCGACTCTACTGCTGGTTCGGAAAGCTGTTCCTACAGAGAAGAGCCAGCAAGAAACTCGGCGGTTGCTCTTTTCAAAATAATACTTATAACTAGTACATTAAGTCATTACTATTTTGTACAGGTTCGGACAGTAGCCATATCCACGCATTGTTATCAGCTAAATGATCCTCAACAGTATAGTAGGCTTTTAGTATCAACCTCCCTTTAACAGTTTTTTAAACTGCTGTAATTTTCTGTAATTTAAACTGCTGTATTATGTTTGTAATGGTTATACTATTCTAAATATAATAAACTTTTGTAATCAATTATATCAGTCATACTTCAAAAAATAGTTGTTTAATAAAATATAAGAAGTTCATAAACTTACTTATAAGGTACTACTATACTATACTAATAAGGTTAAGGGCGTGTTTTACAAGTTACCAATAAAATATCAGTTAGCTTATATAGGAACATATCTGACACATATCTCGGAATTTTGCGTTTCTCAGGTTTCTGATAGGCTTATTCAGCACTTAAAGTCCCTAATAAGTTAACAGGTACATCTGTGCCTGTTATTTTGTTTATCTACTGGATAGCAAATACCTACTTCAAAATGACCGCGATTATGTTTTTTTTTTAATTTTTCACTTTTTAGAGCCTCTTTTTAGAGACATTTGTCTGCTACATAGTTTATTTGTCGGTTAACTATCCGACACTTTATCAGTCACTTGTGAAACAGGCCCTAAATCTTAAATAAATAATCTTAAATAAATTTTGAGTAACGGTTAAGTAATACATATATATAATAAATCTGTTAATTGGTCCTTTAATTAACCTATCGGGCCCATAGCTGTACGTAAGTATATCAGTTTCCTTTAACGCGTTTCTAAATATCCGTAACGAGATTTAGGAGATGTGATCTGTCGAACAACTTTGCTACCGCAGTGCGCCATCGCTGGAAGCTGTAATGTTGCGCCACTAGAGATTATATCTGCTTATCGGGAAAACTTTGTTCCAGGCACGGCAATTTGACGTTGATAAAACAAAACTTACAATATGAATATTAAATACTTTGCAATTCGCCGATTATATAATAGAGAAACTAGCTATATTAGAAACTGTAGATGTAAGCTTGCGGCTCCTGCTTTACGTCTAACAAAAGTGTGTAAATCGTTTGTTGTATACGATTCTTTAGTAAAATTCCGCAATTAATTTTAGTTTAAAAATTCAAAACTATTTAAAGTTAAGCTCATTCAATTACTAATAAGTATCAGACTTTTACTTACATACTAATATTTAAAAAATTCTATCTATTGACCAACCTCATTTCTTACCGAGGTGTCGTAAAAGGCGACTAAGATAAGTTGACCCACCGTGTGGTATCCGGTTTAGTAAAATAGACCACCCTCTTTCTTACCGAAGTGTCGTAAAACACGACAAAGGTAAGTTGACGTCAGGCTGGTGGTCATAAAATGCCTAGCCAGATCATGTGAAATGTTTATAACATGTTGTGCCGACCCCACTTAGAGTGGGATAAGGGCAGGAGGATGATGATTAAAACATTTCTATCTATTTGTCTGTGTGTATGATGAAATTCGTTACAAACTTATATACTCGTATATTCTTTTGGATTTGAAAAAGAATTATCCTCCTGCTCTTATCCCACTCTAAGTGGGGTCGGCGCAACATGTTATAAACACGTCACATGATTTGGCTAGGAAATGACCGCCAGCCTGACGTCAACTTAACTTAGTCTTATTATACGACACCTCGGTAAGTAAGAGGGTGGTCTATGCTACACAACCGGATACCACACGGTGGGTCGACTTACCTTAGTCGCCTTTTACGACATATCGATAAGAAATGAGGGTGGGCTATTCTGTGTCATTGTCCCATATATATATAGTTTGTTACGGTTTCATAGCTAATTCCATAAAGCAATATTGCTGAAAAAATTGGGTAGGTGTGGCTCGATCCTAGGTATTTTAATTTCTAGAGCCCACCCGTTCCCCGAATAAGCTACGCTGACTTGACAAATAGTGGCTAAAATAGTTTTTTATTTATTCAATGTAAATTTTTGTATTTTTTTAATGCCCAAAACCAGGGATAAAAAGATTTTTTTTAAATAAAACCTAGCTAGATCGATAATTCTCCCCCTAAACCCCCTACATGCTGAATTTCAGGAAAATCGTTGGAGCCGTTTCCGAGATTCCGAAAACATACATACAAGATTAACGCATTTAAATAATAAAGATAACACGACCGAAGTAACGGATATATGTAAATAATAATATAAAAGGATGAACTCACGTTACCTACACTATATTTTTAGATCGTCAAACTTTTACGAGGTATCACTCGCTCAGGAATTTGCGTTTACGAACAACACCGTACGAAATTTCTCATAACAAACTCTTTGTAAACCGCGACCAAACTTTATTGCTTTTCAAATAATTTAGAGAATTAAAAGCCACTTTGCGGAGGTCCATAATTTAAAAGCTTTCATATTACAGAAGTTACAATAAAACTATTTTGCTGTAAACCATGCTTGTTAAGAGAATATATGTAATGTTAAGTATATGAAGCAGGCAATATTCACATACCTAATATATGCAGGACAAGTCACCACACGTATCACAAAACGCTACTAACTAAACTTAATGATTCGCATTAACATTTTATTCATGGAACCTCCCATCTTGAAGATTTCTCTACGATCGTTTCGCCCCAAAAGCGATCGTAGAGAAATCTTGATTGTGGTATTAAGTGTGTGTAGTGCTTGTGTGAAGTGTTGGTGTTGGCGGCGTTTTATGATACGTGTTGTGACTTGTCCTGCATGTATAATAATCACATACAACAATCACATAATAATATGTAATTGATGCCTGCGTCATACACTCAGCATTGCATATATTCTGATTACAGCAAAATAATTTTATTGTAACTTCTGTACTATGGAATTCCGCAAAGTGACGCCTGCTTCTATAAATCAGTTATCATATTATTTTGCAATAATCCACGAGTAGAGGGTATGTAGCACATGCAATTTTTTCCAAGGGTCAGTTCAAACCAAGGCATCAATTTTACTGTTAAAACTTATGTGTTTATAATAATTGCAATTTATTACAAGCTTTTCAATGTAAGAAAACATTGTAAGAAAATTACACGTCTAGAGATATGTGTTGCTTACCAATCTGCATTGGAGCAGCGTGGTAGGTCTTAGCTCCAACCCTTCTCTCCAAAAACGGAGAGAGGAGGCCTATGCTCAGCAGTGGGATAGTAACAGGCTTTTTCATTACTTGTTTCACAGAGAATCTATGTAATGCTAAAAGTAGAGTGTATGATCCGTGTTCATATCATATGTATGCTGAATTAGTAAACCACATCCAAAATAGACCACCACTGCAAACATCAACTAAAGCAATGGCTTTCGTGATTTTCTCGTGGAGTTTATCTCATGGTGATGCTTCAGTTATCGAAAAGGCTATAAAAAAGGTATAAAGTATATAATAAAATATAAAAATATAAAATAGGTTATAAAAAAGAGCAACCGCCGAGTTTCTTGCTGGCTCTTCTCGGTAGGAACAGCTTTCCGAACCAGCAGTAGAGTTGACGATTCAAAAGCACTTGTTTACAAGTTTATTTGAATAAAGAATATTTTGAATTTGAATTGAATTTGATAGGGAAAACTGATTGTAAAGATTGTGGTACTAAATATATGCAGTAAGATTTATCTAGGAAAATAGAAAGTAATTTAATCACAATCGGTATTATGATATAGTCGTTAAATCGAAACATTTATGATTGACTTGTATGATATTCATATGGGTATACTGCTAAATGCTAAATAAAAATTAATTATATGCAAAATTCATATGCAGCGTTCATCCTGAAATTAATTAGTTCTCCCATGCAAATTATCTGGAACTCGTTCAAAGCTAACAAGATAATATGAAAAGTAATGATGCTATTATTTTGCTATAAGCCGATCATAGAAATCTATGCAATGTTGACTGTTCTATTCTATCCTAGACCTTAGATATGTGTTGCTCCCGGTTTGGAAGCTTCAATTGTACCAAGTATCATCAATATTTTGCTTTATCTATCGCATTAGTCGTGATTGTGTACACAGATATAACGACTGCATTTAATTGATATTTTTTTAATGACTTATCTAGAACGTATAGATAAATATAGTTCAGTTACATTAACGTAATAAAACACGAAGTAAAACAATCCAATTTAAGTATGACAAAAAAATTAAAAATATACAAAATTCGGGACTAATAATTTCATACGAAATTCTTTTTAGACAGTTAAATGTATAAATTTCGGCGTCCTATATAAAAAATATAAAAGGCCTGGATTTAACAAGGACAAGTAATAAAGAACTTCCTCAAACCGTGGGTCGGAAAAAACAGCCCTCGATTTGGTAGTCAACGAATTCTCTCAACTCGCCGGATCCTACAAAGCCCTCATTAACATTCAATCTTTCTTTTGCAGGAAACTCAATGAAAGAATGGCCGGATCACGAGAGAGACTACTGTATGACCGACATTTAGAATTTGATTACGGATACGAGCGTAGACAACGACATGAAATAAGGCGGTTCGAAGCGCAACGTTCGGAAACGCGCATTCGAACAGAACGCTTCGAACAAATAGAACGACCGAGAAGGAAAAATGGTTACGTGTTCGAAGACATTTATTCAGACTTCGACGAGGCTCAGGGAAGATTGTCTTTGTTTAGACCGATCAGACCAGAATATCTGAACCTCCAAACGACGTACGTCAGCAAATACAGCACTCTACCCCGAAATCAATACTACAATGATTATAATCGGTATAAAAAAGACTATTACGATTTTAGAATCGAAGACGAGAGACGTAGGCCGCGAGAATCTTATGAATATAAAGAAAAACAACGTATCGATATTAAACGAAGTGAAATTAAACTGACAGACAGAAACGAACGCAGAAGCAATATGGGTGAATCTAAAATTAGTAACAAACCAAAAAATGTAGCCGTTTGCAAACCGCTTCGTTTATCGGAGAAAAACGTTAAATATTGGACCACAGATCTGCCCGAGAAAGATCAAGTTAAGAAAGCAAAGAAAGATGAAAACAAAAAGATAGTAAAATTCTCCGAAGTGTCGGGCTGTCGTAAAATGGTTATCGACGATCCGGTTTGTGGTCGTAAAGTAGTCGCGGTGAGAGAGCTAGAGGTATCCTTGGACCAAATGATACAAAACGGGTATTTCGAAAAGCATAACATACCGATACGCTTACCGGAGAAAAAGGAAGAGATAAAGAGTAATGTTCCGAACGGGAAGTGTTTGTCAGCGAGCGATACGCCGGCGCCGCGCAAGTCTAGGCATTTGCCGCAGGTAAGTTACATATCTCAGATATTGTGGCTACAAGAACTTTAATAATATAAATATTATTGATAGGGACATTCAAAAATTTATTCCTAAATTTTACATCATAAAGCTCAAATTCCCGTGAATGTCACAGTTGTAGAGATACTTTACCGATTCGAGGTTAATCGAGAAATAGAACTTTCTGGTTCGGCTAGATTGCTATATAACCGGCTGCTTCCGACTCCTTGAGTATTCTGTATTCAATTAGTGATATGTAAAGAGCTTGGAACCGAAATACAATAATGACCTCGGCTACTTTACTGCCAACAATTTTAATCGATGTTTGCAAATAGCGCATCTATGTTATTTTTATTCTTATTAGTCCATTTCAATTTATCTATATTCTATTACTCATTGATATTCTTATTGCTTTTTTAAGCACCTTTCAAAGGGTCATAAAAAATCGAATATTAATAACCGATTTTTCCATTCCAGTTAATCGAATTTTTACAAATCGATTTATTTTGAAGGGAGAAAAATCGCTAGTCGCCCTAATTGTACTTGCAATACTTAGCACTACTTAGGTTTTACTTAAAATACGGGCTATAGCAGAATAACTCTATTATTACATTAGTACTATGAAATTCCATCTACTTCTATAAATTATCATTGCATTAATCACCATTTTTGACAAAGAGAAACATTTATACTACGATGTTTGCTTGCCATTCGCTAACGATTCACTAAACTGTCTGTAAACATTGTTATCTCGAGTACAAGGGGGTTGAAAGCTACATAATTACAGTCATTACATCCCCTTTAGGGTCATAAGAGGTAATCAGTTATGACAAATGGACTGTCCCTCGACAATACATTCTCGAATACACAAGAAGAAACTCATAAGCAAGTCAAATTACACTGACACTAGCTTCTGTCCGTTACTTCGTCTACGCGCACTCCAGTATCTAGAAAAGGAGCTTGTATCACTTACGTAAATGTCATGATAATACAAAAAGATCACAAAAAGCTTGTGATACCTGTGTCGCGACTCAGTAGAGTTAACAACTCATTCAATGATCTCGGTATTCGCTTCAGAAATGTTTTAATTAAGTATAAGAGATATGCTTATACGTAAAGCATATTACAAAATTGAAGGAAAATGCAAGGATTTTAAAATCGTTTCAGCTTCATACGAGACTGCGGTTTAATAATGTAAAGTTGAAAATGTTTAAAAGATAGACCGCCGAGTTTCATTCTGGTTCTTCTCGGTAAGAGCAACATTCCGAACGTTGTTGCTTTATTAATCATATTGATCCTTGACGATTCAAAAGTGCTTGAAAGAGCTTATTTTAAGATATTTTTTTGATTTGATATTATATTATTGGACAGATATCAGGATGAAATTTGGCACAATTAGCTAACTATTGTTATTAAAAGCTTTCATTATACTTCCGTGTATGTATGTGAAGGTGGAATCTTGCAAGTTAAATTTGACCCACTTCCCGGTGTCCGATTAAGTTGAAATTTTACATACTGCTCCAGTCCTGATGACAATGCATGTTTATGATAAGCATGACTTCATTCTGCCAGGATTGGCTTCAAACGAGGGAACTCCTCAACAGTTAACTGGGACATAAAATTGCAGAAGCTTGTTTAACTTGTCTTATTAAACATTTTACGAAGAACAAGAGATATTCTTGGCTATCGAGGGGTACTTATGACAAGTGATGGGGTAAGCTTAACCTAATTTCCAGCTGCACTGCTCGCAGGGCCAATATTTGGCCTTGTTCGTGCTTTCATTAAAAGCGGGTTAAGTATCATTGTAAAGTTTTGTACTGGCGAGAATTTTTTGACTTTTCAGTCATTGAATATGTCAGTTCACTCAACCAAGCAAATTTAAGTTTGAATAAGATTTCTCAAATTCAAAATTTTCTTTATTCAAGTAAACATGTAAACAAGTGCTTTTGAATCTTTAACCCACAATAACTCCTTTTATGTTCAAGTAAGTGGGTAACCGAGCCTTGATCGGTAATTTTGTTTAAAGATATAAAAATATTGAAAAAAATTAAAAATAATTTATGAGATGGGTCTCGAACCTAGATATTTCCACCTCTCTAGACCACCGGTTTCCCAAATGAGCTATCGTGATTAACGTTTAATAGTGCAAAATTATCTTTTGAATTCAACATAAATTTTCCCGAAAAAATCATATATCCCATATGACATTTTGTTTAACTGAAAACTTAGCTAGATCGATTTTCACCCCCAAAACCCTCTACATGCTTAATTTCATGAAAATCGTTGGAGCCGTTTCCAAGATTCGGAAAATTACATATATACACATACAAGATATGGATATATATACATACAACATTAACTCATTTAAATATTAAAGAAAGATTTGGGAAAATATTGTGTCTGATTTCCACGCGGGCGATGCCACTTGCCATGGATATTTAGTAGATTTTGAGAAAATCGATGACATACAGCTTTTGAGGATTTTGTTTTATAGTAAGTATAAATATAGATTTGTTCAATCAAACCATGAATGTAAATAATTTGCTAACTTTTAGTTTGTAAGTAGCGGCCTGTTACTGCTCAGCATAGGCCTCTTCTCTCCGTTTTTGGAGAGAAGGATTGGAACTAAGGCCTACCACGCTGCTCCAATGCGGATTGGTAGGTTACACATATCTCCAGAATTCTCTAAAGATATGCAGGTTTCCTCACGATGTTTTCCTTTACCGAAAAGCGTGTGATAAATTGCAATTATCAATTAGACACATAAGTTTTAACAGAAGAACTCATAGGTATCTGCCCGGGCTTGAACCCATGACCTCCTCGAAAGAGTCGCATGGTGTTACCGCTGGACAACCACAGCTTATTTATACACTTTTAGTTTATTTGAATGAATTATTTTATCAGTTTTGTGGTTTAGAATATTAGTTGTATAGCGATTCTATTGACAGGCACATCTGGATCAGAATGAAAAGAGTGATTTCTGGACCCATTTCTCTCAGTTGCTGCAACTGTGAGATAAACAAAAGATGCTATTCAGCCGTTTGCGATTAGCGGTCGGCTAGTCGGCCATTGTACTCACGGTCAGGCAGACTTTAATTACGATATGACCATGTCGTAAAAGGCGACTAAGGTAAGTTGACCCCCCATTTGGTATCCGGTATAGTAGAATAAACCACCCTCTTTCTTACTGATGTGTCGTAAAAGGCGACTAAGGTATAAGTTGACCCATCGTGTGGTAGCCGGTTGAGTAAAATAGAACACCGTCTTTCTTACCGAGGTCTCGTAAATTACGACTGATGTAAGTTGACTTCAGGCAGGCGGCTGGTAGTGAAAACGCAGCCAAATCATGTGACAGCATGTTTATAACATGTTGTGCCGACAGAGTGGGATAAGGGTAGGAGGAGGTAGATTGTGTTTATTTATTTCTTTTTATACATATAGTTAGAAAAGAGAAAGATAAAGTAAAAAAGTATATGTATAAATGCGGACTGAAAAAAAATCCCAAAAAGGGTTCTCTTCCAATCAACCTTTGAGAAACAGAAGGAAAAGGACAAGAATTGAAGTCTTGAGGAAGAAAGAGAATACGGGTAGTATAGAGAAAATGAAAAAGTTTATATAAATTTAACTATATCGTGAAGGAAATCATAGAATAAACGAAATATCACTAGATAATTTTGAACTTTGATAAATTTCGAAACACCTTGGGATATTTGTTACTTTTCGTTCGTTGCGGAGAGCATGATCAATATTTATTTCTCCAAAAAGATATTTAACTATTGGTAATTATTTGTTCAAAAACCTTACACGAGCAAAGCTCTGTCACCCAGATATTAAATTCTAATTAGTATTGGTAGGTAAACATCAGTATTCCACATTTCGACTCAAACAACCGCAGAGCGTTCGTCAGTCAAGATTAGCGGCTTAGTCGTCAACAGACACGTCCCTAACTCCCCTAACTCCAAGCGAATGTTTATCTTTCCTAGCTTCATCTGTCAAACGAGAAACTCTAAGCCTGTATATTAACATTTTTGTAAAGCATCTGAACGAAATAAATATTCGACTTTTTCGAAATTTGTTTAGATTCTAGAGTTGAGACATTTACGCGATAAGAAATCTTTATTCAGTTAAATCTTAAAAGTTTACGAATATAACCGCAATATAGTCTTTTGATAACTGTTAGCGCACACTATATACTCGTTTCATAAAATACAAAGCGCAAGTCATTGGCGACAACATAACCATAAAAATGGTTACAGTGGGTAAACCTTAAAAGCTAGACAAATACTGTCGCGGACTTTTATTTAGAACTTTTAGAGGGGAACAATTTTGTAATACATGATTTTTGCATAACTATTACCGTTTACTCAGCGCACGCAAGGAAAGCTTTAAATTTTGCCGTTTTCGTAATACTATTTACTACTGCTCCTCTCCTCTCCTATTTATCTTAGCGTAATGTTATATAGCCTATACCTTTCCTCTATAAATGGACTATCTTAAATTCAAAGAATTTTTCAAACCGGTTCAGTAGTTCCTTAAATTAGCGCGTTCAAACAATTAAACAAACAAACTCTTCAGCTTTATATATTTGTATAGATTTAAATGTCGTTAAACACTTTTAGGGCCTGTTTCACAAATTACTGATAAAGTCACAGATAGTTAACCGACAAATAAACTAAGTAGCATATAAATGTTTCTAAAAAGTAAAAATTAAAAAAAAATCGCGGCCATATTGAAATAGGTATTCGCTAACCAGCAGATAAACAAAATAACAGCCACATGATCTACCCGTTAACTTATAAGAGAATTTAATTGCTGAATAAGCCTATCAGAAACGCAAAATTCCGAGATATGTGTCAGATATGTTCCGAATAAGCAAACTGACAGTTTATTGGTAACGTGTGAAACAGGTCCTTAATCACTTGGATCTATAATCAATGTGTTCGGAACGAAGGATGCACCCTGAAGCACAACAGTTAATGTTAAAGCAAATGTACGGTGAAAATATTCTGCCGCTTTCATTTATCCATCACTCAAACATTAAATGCAAGTCACGCGCTGTAATGAGAAAGAAATGCCGGAAAAGCTACGGAAAAACTAATATTACTGTTTCTTTGTTCCACACATCTTATAATAATGTGTATCATTATCTTCCTGCCTTTCAGCTTTGCCATTACATCAGTTTAAAAACACTGTTAAAAAGAGGCTGATACAGAAAGCCTACTATACTCTTGAAGATTATTTGGAAGATAAGAATGTGTGGATATAGCTCTCTTTGAACCTGTACAAGACAGTAACGACTTAATGTAAATAGTATTAAGAATTATATTTTTAAAAGAGCAACCGCCGAGTTTCTTGCTGGCTCTTCTCGGTAGGAACAGCTTTCCGAACCAGCAGTAGAGTTGACGATTCAAAAGCACTTGTTTACAAATTTATTTGAATAAAGAATATTTTGAATTTGAATTTGAATATCCCACTCTAAGTGTTGTCGGTACAACATGTTATAAACATGGTGACACATGATTTGGCTAGGTATTTTTCGACTGGCTGCCTACCTGACGTGAACATACCTTATTCGTATTTAACGACACCTCGGTAAGAGGGTAGTCTATTCTACTTAACTGGATACCACACGGTGTGTCAACTTATTAGTCGCCTTTTACGACACTTCGGTAAGAAAGAGGCTGGTCTATTTTACTTAACTGGATACCACACGGTTGATCAACTTACCTTAGTCGTATATTACGACACCTCGGTAAGAAAGAGGGTGGTCTATTCTACTCAACTGGATACCACACGGTGTATCAACTTACCTTAGTCGCCTTTTACGACACCTCGGTAAGAAAAGTGGTCTATTCGACTCAGCCGGTTACTACATTTGTTCCTTATATATGCGTTTTAATAACTATATCAGTACTATAGAATCAAGTGAGCAAAAACTGAACTTATGTGCTAACGTGGAAAGCAACATCGAAAAAACCTTCGACTTTAGCCAACCCTTTTTTAAGGGGCGTGACCTATTTACACAGAGAGCGTTGTTAAATGCAACGACTGCGTTACGATGACGATTTTCAAATTTGGCGGTTACGGGGTTCCACAGAAGGACCTCGGGTATAAAATGAGAAATAGGGAGGCCAACCAAAAAATATTCCCTTGTATAAAAAAAATAGTGATAGGTATGATAGACATACCAGAAACAGACAAAGTAATAACGCCTAGGTTGCGTCTCCAAAAGGCCCGAAAATCATTTGTCGGTCTCGGTACACGTTTTTTTAACAAAATTCCTCAACATTGTCTAGACTTGCCTATACAGTTTAGAAATTATCTTAAAACGATGCTGCTATAAAGCATCCGGAATCTCGGAAATGGCTCCAACGATTTTCCTGAAATTCAGCATGTAAGGGGTTTTGGGAGAGAAAAATCGATCTAGATAAGTTTTATTTAAAAAAAAATTTATCCCTGTTAACCGAATCGAAAATTTGAACTTCAGAATCAAAAAATATATATATATGCCGGCCGAATTGTGCTTTCTCCTTTTTGAAGTCGGTTAACAAAACAACAACAAATTAACAAAAAGTGTCGTATCGTATAAAAAGGTTTCAAGGGTTAGAGCGAATTTAAGATTAAAACGATCCGAGCGGATTTTCCAGTTAACTTTTAATAATTTAACAGTTGCCGAACGCTTTTTGGAACGAATTAATTCTAAAAAGTTCACGAAAGTGAAAAGTTTAAGTAATTTCATGGTAATTATCATTATTTTGACCCTTCCAATAATTATTTATGAAGGTTCTATAAAGTTTTTAGAAATTGGAGTTTAATATTCTACTGTGTCCAAAACGTTATAGACTCTACAATATTAAAAGTAATGAAAATATATGATAACTTGCTTGTAACCGCAAATTTGTTTGCGTGGACTGTTGTCGCAAGATAATATTTTCTTTTCAACATTATCCTATTCCCGTAGAATTAACAGGATTTGTATAGCCTATATCCCGGTATATAAGAAATAATTGTGCCAAATTTCATCGATATTAACTCAGCAGATTCGCTGTGAAAGAGTAACAAACATACATAATCACAAACTTTCGCATTTATAATATTAGTAGGATGGGATATATGTTATGCTAATTGTAGAGTTTACTATCCGTTTTCATACCTGACACATGCAGAATTTGTAACAACTCATGCACTACCGCAATAACACTACCAAACCAAACCAACAACACTACATAACCAAAGCATCATCAGAAGATAGATTCGTACATAAACATGACAATTTATTCATTCTCTTGCTCTTATCCCACTCTAAGTTGGGTCAGCACAACATGTTTTAAACATGTTGTAACATATTTTGGCTAGTTATTTTACGACCTCTCCGCCTAACGTCCACTGACCTTAGTCTCCTTTTACGACACCACGGTAAGAAATGAGAGTGGTCTATTCACTCAGCCGGACACCACACTGCGGGTCAACTTACCTTAGTCGCCTTTTAGAACAGCTCGGTAAGAGATGAGTGTAGTCTATTCTACTTAGCCGTATAAAATACATAGCCAAATCGTGTGACAACATGTTTGTTACATTGTGCCGACTCCACTTAGAGTGGGATAAGGGCAGGAGGATGATGAAGATTAGCTCATTTAAAGATTAAGGATTGACAGACAGACTTTCGTATTTATAAGATTAGTGTAGATTTTTGTTTTATTAGGCAATATATTCATTAAATACGCGTTCAAAAGGTACGTGATACATTAAAAACAGAAACTAAATGTTATATTAATTAAAGATGGCTACAACATTTACAGAAATAACAAACATTCATATTAAGATAGAAAAAGGTGACAATACCACAAATTATGTTAACTAGGTTTCAGTTAAAAGTTTTAGAAGGGATTTTTTAAACATTGTTTCGGAATCGTACATTATATCTAACATATTACCGTTAGATAACTTATTATATTGACGCATAAGTCTATTTAAGGGAGAGTTTTGTCCTAGATATTATAAATCTATCCAATTCAAATTCAAAATATTCTTTATTCAAATAAACTTGTAAACAAGTGTTTTTAAATCGTCAACTCTACTGCTGGTTCGGAAAGCTGTTCCTACCGAGAAGAGCCAGCAAGAAGCACGGCGGTTGCTCTTTTAAAAATACAATTCTTAATACTAGTTACATTTAATCGTTTCTGTCGAACAATATCTATATCAACTCATTCTTATCGTCTAAATAATCCTAAACAGTATAGTAGGCTTTCTGTTAGGAATTAATATACCGTATCTATAAGTAGATTTCGTTATAATGGAAATTTCATCCAGAAAACTTGTTTATTGAACCGTTGCTGCGACACGTTCTATACGTGACAGTGAATATTTTATCTCAAGCACTGAAAAAATTCCAGCTTGCCATTTGTTTTCATCTCTTAACGTTTGCCATCTTGGAAGATATTCATCTCGAGGGATGTATAATGTATTACGGAAGGGAAACAAAGTAACGTACAATTTGCTTGGGATTTAGATAATGTTATGAAACTTTGTTGTTTAAAGTAAACGTATTTTGTTATGTGATACTATAATTTATTTTTGTATGTAAAAGTAATAATCAAATTATTTTGCTATAACCCGCGATGAAGTATCTATCTCATCATCATCCTCCTGCCCTTATCCCACTCTAAGTGGGGTCGGCACAACATGTTACAAACATGTTGTCATATGATTTAGCTAAGTATTTTACGACCGGCCGCCTGCCTGACTTCAACTTACCTTAGTCGTATTTTATGACTCCTCGGTAAGAAAGAGGGTGGACTATTTTACTCAATCGGATACTACACGGTGGGTCAACTTACCTTAGTCGCCTTTTACGACACCTCGGTAAGAAATGAGGGTGGTCTATTCTACTCAGCCGGATACCACACGACGAGTCGACTTACCTAAGTCGCCTTTTACGACATCTCGGTAAGAAATGAGGGTGGTACTATGAACTATGATGAAGTATCTATCTCCTGATGATTTATTAATTTATTTATGTACCATAAAAAATGTTGGAAAAACATTATTGATAAAAAATGATGCTTCGGTTGCGGGGCGATTGTTCAGTATGTGATAGTGAACGTATGTAGTGCTTGTGTATTGTGGTGGCGGTGGTGGAGGTTTGTGCATGTGTTTTTACGAATCCTGTATATATCAGGTACAAAACGGATTGTCCACTCTACATTTAGTAATATATATATTTTCTACTTTACTTCATGCAATAATTTTATTATTCCTTTTGTATTACGGATCTTCGCAAAGTAACGCCTAATTCTATAAATTATTTAATTTTATATGTATTTATGAAACACACACACAAATGCTTTTGAATCGTCAACTCTACTGCTGGTTCGGAAAGCCGTTCCTACCGAGAAGAGCCAGCAAGAAACTCGGTGGATGCTTTTTCAAACTACAATTCTTATTACTAGTTACAGTTAGTTATTACTGTCTTGTAGAGAGTCGAAGAGTAGCTACGTCCATGCATTCTTATCATCTAAGTAATCCTCAATAGTATAGTAGGCTTTCTGTGCCTAAGTAAAGCTAATTCCATGAAGAGTAGTTCTTATATTAAACAAGAAACTTCTTTCCCAGGTCATAGCGGCTCTGGCAGTCTCCCTGGCACCATTTTCAGCTGGTTTGGGCAAGGGTTACAGCTCGCCAGCCATAGCCTCCCTTCAAGGACCTGGGAACGCAACGAGAAGAGACTTCCAGTTAACTGACCAACAGGCCTCATGGCTAGCCTCTTTATCCTTCCTTGGTAAAGAATTGTTCTTCTTATTCTTTTTTTTATGGACACTTAGACACACGGTCGTCGGTCCTCAAAGTAAAGGTAAAGTGTGTCACAACTGTTGAATATATACATATATAATTTTTTATAAAACAAAGCCCCCAAAAGCTGTCTGAATGTGATTGATTTTATCAAAAACCTAGTGAACGGATTTAACTACAGTTTTTACAAAAACTTGAGGAAGGTTAATGTATATTACACTATTATGTACACTGACTAAAATATGTAATTGTGATACCTTGAATAAAACGTGTATTATTGATAGTATTTAAGTTGGCGGTGAAGCGAGTACAACTAGATTGAGAGGACAAATCGATCTAGCTAGGTTTTATTAAGAAAAAATATTGTAATATCCCTGTTTTTGAGCGCTTAAAAAACTGTAATCAATATCAAGTCATCAAGGGTAATATCAAGTCATGATAGCTCAATTGGGAAAAGAACGGTCTCGAATTCAGAATACTAGGATCTATCTCAGATAAAATCTTTTTTTTATATTTTTGTTGCATTTTTTTATTAATTAAAAAATTACCGAGCCAGGCTTCGTCACTCAGGTACTAATATTGATATATTAAATTTGTGTTTGTGCCCACAGGCGCGTTATTCGGTGGCATGGCGGGCGGCGCTGCAATGCGGCACGGACGACGTCGAGTGCTTTCGTTAGCCGCGGCTCCATGCAGCCTATCCTGGCTGCTAACTGTATTGGCCACGTCGGTCAGGATGATGTGCATCACCGCCTTCCTGGGAGGGTTCTGCTGCTCTATACTCACTATGCTGTCTCAGGTAAATTAAATACAAAGTATTCTCTATTCAAATATACTTGTAAACTTCTGTAACGTCAACTCTACTGGTCACTCGAAATAACATTCTTTATTCAAATAAACTTGTAAACTTCTGAAACGTCAAATTTATTGTTCGTTCCTAATATTCTTTATTCAAATAAATTTGTTAACTTCTGAAACGTCAAATTTATTGTTCGTTCGTGTTAGGACAATAACGGCAGGCATGCAGGAGAATGATGGACATTTCTAATTAACTGTCCTACATTTAAGCTGCTAATACCCAGCTGTGGTACTTACACAGCAGTGGGATAGTAACAGGCCGTTATCGTTAAGAAATCTCAAATATCTACTTATTAGACATATTTAATACTAAAAACAAATAATTATTTATTTATGTAATGCTTAAATTAAAGAGTACTATCCGTTTTTACACATGATATAGGATTCGTAAACTGATCTACTGCAAACCACCAATAATACAACGATACACACGCACTGCAAACAATCACTACCACAATAGTTTCGAGAGACTACACGACAAAATAACAAAGCTTTATAGCATCAGGTAACGTGAATGAGTTAATATCGTATATATACATTCTAGAAGGAAACTCTGCGGTCGATATTTTTAAATATTTTCAATTTTCAAATGAACACATATTTAAGATAAATATTATTTTATATTATCTAGCCGTGTGGTATCCGGCTAAGTAGAATAGTACCACCCTCATTTCTTACCGAGGTGTCGTAAAAGGCGACTAAGGTAAGTCGACCCGCCGTGTGGTATCCGGCTAAGTAGAATAGTACCACCCTCATTTCTTACCGAGGTGTCGTAAAAGGCGACTAAGGTAAGTCGACCCGCCGTGTGGTATCCGGCTGAGTAGAATAGACCAACCTCATTTCTTACCGAGGTGTCGTAAAAGGCGACTAAGGTAAGTCGACCCGCCGTATGGTATCCGGCTGAGTAGAATAGACCACCCTCATTTCTAACCGAGGTGTCGTAAAAGGCGACTAAGGTAAGTCGACCCGCCGTGTGGTATCCGGCTGAATAGAATAGACCACCCTCATTTCTTACCGAGGTGTTATAAAATGTGACTAAGGTAAGTTGATCCACCGTGTGGTATCCGGTTTAGTAGAATAGACCACCCTCCTTCTTACCGAGGTGTCGTAAAATACGACTAAGGCAAGCTGACGTCAGGCAGGCGGTCGTTAAAACGCAGCCAAATCATGTTACAGCATGCTTATAACATGTTGTGCCGACCCCACTTAAAGTGGGATAAGGGCAGGAGGATATATATTATTTTATAATATCATTTGACGAAAATGTAGCATTTTTTTCCAAATACTACTCGATCTAATTGGATTCGGCGGTTGCTCCCTTTCTCTGACCCATATTTCTTGGATAAACATTTCTAAAAACAAATACAAATCAAGTTCCCCAAAAAATACTCTCGAGATATTCACCAAATTGCGCTTGAAACTTTGGGGGACGAAAATTACTTTTTCTTTATCTTCCTATCTTTATTACAGTGTAGTGAGGTTCTTTTATTTTATCAAAACAGTTTATATTAAATTTTTCCGGCTTTTTGAAGACGTCTTTGTTGGGAAATTGTTGTTTAATTTTGCCGTTTCAATTACTAAGTACCTGGGTGGCATAGCTTTATTCGGTAATTTTATTACTAAAATATAAAAAAATGCAATAATAAAATAAAAAAGACAGGGATAACGACATGTTTTTTAAATGAAACATAGTTAAATCGATTTATCGCCTCCGAAACCCTCTACATACTAAGTTTCATTAAAATCGTTGGAGCCGATTCCGAAATTCATATTTTTTATATATTTATTTATGCATATTTTTTTGTATAAAAAAATATAAATATATATAATATTTATATTTTTTTATACAAGTGTTTCGTTTGTTGTTGCTAATAAAAAATAAATTTTTCATTACCTGTTGCCATCTAATAATAACTGCCGAAACCTCAGAACTGTAACCCATTGTTTAATATTTAAAATTTAATATTATAAATGAATATTTTTTATTACCTACAATAACCAAAACGCTTCATCATCTTCCTGCTCTTATCATACTCCAAGTGGGTTCGCCTTTTACGACACCTCGGTAAGAAATGAGGTTGGTCTATTCTACTTAGCCGAATACCACACGGCGGGTCGACTTACCTTAGTCGCCTCTTACGACACCTCGGTAAGAAATGAGGGTGGTACTATTCTATTCAGCCGGATACCACACGGCGTAATATTTTAAATTTAATATTATTAATTAATATTTTTTACTGGCTACAACAAACAAAACGCTTATTGTAAGGCAGCTCCACGTCGGGACGCCACTTGTAAGGGGTCTAACGTCGTAAGGCGCCACTTGTAAGGGGCCTCACGTGGGTAGAGTTACACTTACAAAGAAAATGTTCGGGTACTGTGTTGAAAACGACTTTATTCACAATGCAAGTTAGTTACAATAGTTATAAGCGCGGAGAGTAGATAGTGTGGACCTCTTTCTATGACGGTTCGCGGCGCACTGTCGAGTAGTGCCTCAGCGGTCTATCCCCATTCTTCGGCTTCTGGGAAGGGTGCCTAGACGGCACGCACAAAGGTGGAGATAAGAATGCACTGTTGAGCAGATGGCGGGCTAGAAAGCGGCGATAAGGTTTCGCGGAATGGTCGACGATAGAGACAAAGGCAGCGGCATGTTTAGGGAATAGGCGAGCGGCGAGGGATAAAGGTAATAAAGAATAATGGTAGCGTTACATTATTATTTAAAATTTCATACAAAACCGTCAAGTACTAGCACATAATCAATTACTAGTGCACTTACATTATATATTAAAAATTTAATTAATACAAAATGATATAAGGTACTCTTTACATAATACCTAATATCATTTCATATTCTCGTATACTTTATGCAAAGCTTTATATTTTATATTCTCTAGAATGATCTAAAAAGCTGCTAGTGGACAGCTCGGAGCATTATAAAAGCTCTTGTGCCAGCAAAGCTCATTGTGTTCGCGCATTAAATACGAAATTCAGACGGCTTTTGTAATATGTTTTTTCTTTTATATTTTGCTGCATAAAATCATATGTAACACAATTCATTTATACTAATATATAAAGCTGAAGAGTTTGTTTTTTGAACGGGCTAATCTCAGCAACTACTGGACCGATTTGGATAATTCTTTCTGTGTAAGATAGTCCATTTATTAAGGAAGGCTAAAGGCATGTTATATATCTAATAATATTTTAAAGAGGAAAAATTTGTATGTATGTTTGTAATATTTTTATGCAAAAACTACTGGATCGATTTCAAAAATTCTCTCACCATTGAAAAGCTGCATCTTTATTGGGCAACATAAACTTACTTTTTGGTTTATGTTTTTTGCAGTTATTGACAATGTTTATTTATTCAAACATAATGATAAATTTATTTTGCTATAATCCATGATGTAAATAACTATATTATATGCTAAAAGTAGAGTGTACTATATAAATGCAGGGCTAGTTTAACATCATCATCCTCGTGCCCTTACTCCACTCTAAGTGGGGTCGGCACAACATGTTACAAACATGTTGTCACATGACTTGGCTACGTATTTTACGACCGGCCGCCTGCTCTGCCTGAGATTTTTGCGGGAATTTTTTTTCTGACTGATTGATTTTCACGTGGGCAGAGCTGCGAGAAAAGCTAGTTAAAAAATTCACATTGTACATTAGATTAGTAAACTTTGTTTAACTTTTGATGTGGGTCCCAAATTTAGACGCTTGTGTAAGCGATAAATTTTATACAGTAAAAGTTTAATATTTAACACAAAGATTACTTATTAACAAGGTTTCGTGGTTTGAACGCAATTTGAAGTACTTGGATAAGTTTGATGAGCTTTCTTGTGCTGTTTGGATACAAAGTAACTTCGTGAGAACTTATTTCCTCTTACTGTGCTCTCTCATAATAATAGGAGGAAAATGAAGTTTTATATACTTCCACCTAGCTTTAAAGTACTTGGTAAAAGTATCCCACTGCTGGGCAGAGGCCTCCTCTCTGCTTTTTACAACATTACCCCCTACATGCTGAATTTCATGAAAATCGTTGGAGCCAGCAAAATTTAAAAAATATACAAGATTAACTCATTTAAATATTAAAAATACAAGATATAGAAGGGTGAATGACTGCAATCCATTCCATTTCCTATGTAATGCATAGACCTTGACCGAGATAGTACTAACAAGTGCGAGGGAAACAGAACTATAATGCTATTATTTTGTACTGTTTTATGAACAAACGCACTTTGCCAGGTCATTCAATCATTACTTGTTAGCCAGATCTTAATTAAATTGTATTTATTCTGTTCGAAAATACCTTTTTTCCTTTTAAAAACGATTTATTAAGATTGAATTTAATATGCCAAAGGTATTTAACGTTTAAGTGATCAGTGAATTTAGATAATGTCGTATTGGCGGTAAGACTGTATAAACTTCGATGCAGGGTTACCTTTATATAGCAAACCGAATTTACCACCATGACATGATAAAACAATACTTTTGACCAATTATATTTTCTGATTTCCAGGTATATATCAGCGAAATATCCGTGCCGGACATCCGCGGTTGCTTGAGCGCTGTCCTGAAGATAGTCGGCCACCTCGGCGTCCTCTTCAGCTTCACCATCGGCGCCTACCTCGATTGGCAACAACTAGCATTGTGCATATCAGCCGCACCTCTCCTCCTCTTTTGTACAGTGCTATACATACCAGAGACACCAAGTTATCTCGTGTTAATAGGGAAAGACGAAGAAGCTTATAAGAGCCTGCTCTGGCTCCGTGGACCAAACTCCGACGTTGCTCAAGAACTAGCTACGATTAGAACCAATGTTTTAGCTAGTAAGAACTTTAGCCAACGCCAAAGCCAAATGTCTAGCAGTCAGCTGATAAACTCTTTCGATGTAAGAACAGCCAACCGTCTGCTCGGTCCGATTTTAGTTACATGCGGCTTGATGATGTTCCAAAGGTTTTCAGGTGCTCATGCCTTTTCTTTCTATGCTGTACCGATATTTAGAAAGACTTTCGGAGGCATGAATCCTCATGGAGCGGCTATAGCCGTGTCATTCGTTCAGTTGCTAGCATCTTGTTTGTCTGGATTGTTGATTGACACAGTCGGTCGTCTACCGTTACTGATCGTGAGCTCTGTATTAATGTCTATGGCGTTAGCTGGTTTTGGAAGTTACGCGTATTATGAAGAAGTTCACAGAAATCAGAGGATACAGAATGTGATGTTCCATCAAACAGCCGGTCAGAATGATTGGATTCCGCTCCTTTGTGTCCTGGTTTTCACCATTGCGTTTTCCTTGGGCATGAGTCCGATATCTTGGCTGCTGATTGGCGAGTTGTTTCCTTTAGAGTACAGAGCATTTGGCAGTGCAATGGCTACAGCCTTCAGTTATCTCTGCGCTTTTGTAGGGGTGAAAACGTTTGTGGATTTTCAACAAACGTTAGGATTGCATGGTGCGTTTTGGTTGTATGCTTCTATAAGTGTGGGCGGATTGTGTTTCGTAGTTTGTTGCGTGCCGGAGACTAAAGGAAGAGATTTGGATGAAATGGATCCAAATTATGTTCAAAGTCTGTCGCCCAAGAGGTAAATCAGTATTGGGACGTTGTTATTACTTGGAAATTATCTAAAATTTTATTGCTTTCACTCTGTAATTCATACGAAGACAAAAAAATATACGTACCTCTTTCAATTAACTCTTATGATTTTGAAAGTACGCAACATTAAGAGTAGAAAAAGTTTAATAACATATTGTAGGTACCCGAATTGAAATGTTTTTTAAAGTTAGTAAATTTTAAGATCAGAAAGTTTCCAAGTATAAACATCATCAATAAGAATATAAGGAATCGGTTGTAGGAACAAAAAATATCGAATCCACCGCAAAATTTTGGCTGTGCTTACTAAATTTAACTGACGTTTATTATCCACTGTATTTATAACGTGGTCCCTTTTTATTGTAGCTATTTAAGTATCATGAGTGATACCTCTTTGCATATCCTAAGTACCATATCTTAATTGTTTATCATAGAAATTTCAATTCCATATTTTCGGAAGGTTCTATGTGTGAGCAGTTTACAACTTGGAACTAATTGTCTTTTACATTTTCTTTTCTTTTAACAAATATGTAAAGGTAAATTTTACAAATATATCATTGTATTACTTTTCTCAAAACTAATATTTTATCGTAAATCTTAAGGCAGATAAATTTTAGTGAAAATTGGTTTATAGAATCAGCCGTTACTTTGCGGAGATCCATAATACAAAAGTAATAATAAAATAATTTTGGCGATTTTTTGCTTTGCGATTTTGGTCGTGGAGTCTATCTCCTGATGATGCTTCGGTTGCGAAGCGAAACGATTGTTGAGTTTGTGATAGTGAGCGTATAGCGTAAAGCTGTGGTAGCCCAGCGGTAACACCGTGCGCCTCTTTCGAGGAGGTCTAGGGTTCAGACCCGGGGCAGGCAACAATGAGTTTTCTAGTAAAACTTATGTGTCTAATTGATAATTGCATTTTATCACACGCTTTTCGGTGAAGGAAAACATCGTGAGGAAACCTGCATATCCTCTAGAGAATTCTGGTGATATGTGTAACCTACCAATCCGCATTGGAGCAGCGTGGTAGGTCTCAGCTCCAATCCTCCTGTCCAAAAACGGAGAGAAGAGGCCTATGCCCAGCAGTGGGATAGTAACAGGCCGTTACTTACTACTTACTTACTTACATTTCGCATTACACATATTATCTATTTTACTTCATCGCGGATTATAGCAAAATAATTTTATTATCACTTTTGAAAATTAGTTTTAAAAATAGAAATGTACTGAATTCCCTTTTTTGTACTTGATAATTTAATGCATGCTTAATTCAAACGTTCTCATTCAAACTTTAAGAAGATTGCGCAAGCGTTTAATTTTTTAACAAATACTTTGACAAATATCACCACCTAGCTTTCCTTGTTGATACCTACCATTATTCTTTAAACTGGCTTTACATAGACCCTTCTTATTAAAGGTCCATTTATTACCTACTTTCATTATCACCTTTGTATGTATAATAATTTATATACTGTAATTAGACATTCACATTTTATTCATAATCGAAATATACAAATTATGATGATACTGTATAAAATTGATCACGGTAAGATAAATGAGTGTTAGATAAATTATATACATTATTGAATAAACACTAAAATTTCTCACATACAAGACTCCTTTCAAAGTATAAAAAAAACCAGTATAATAATAATTATTTTTCATGTAAGCTATTTAATTACTGATTACTGAACTCTCCAACTTTCGTTTAATCAGTTTTAATTTATTCTTTTTTTTTATTATGTCTGTATGAAATAATAAAAAATTTAATACTACTCATATTATAATTTTATTTATCGTGATCAATTTATATAACTAAAAACCACTTTAACGAGCTTTCTTACCTTATAGTGTACGACAATAATATTAAGACAATAAATAAAATTATAGACAAATAGACAATAAATAAAATTGTAGACGAATAGACAATAAGTTTTATATTCCTAATTTAGATAAGATACTTTGATGCTACTCGTCAATCGTATCCTAAATGTTTAATTGTGTTAATTATTAGGAATGAATAAATCAAGGTAATTTTATGAAAAAAAAGAGTTTACTTTTATTTAAAGACAATATTTTATGTAACAGATTAAAAAGTAACACAAAAGGCCAAAAATATTATTAGATATTTTTTTCTTATTATTTATCTGTATTAAATTCATAAATTTAATAGATATTAAGTTATTCATAGAGATGTTCCTCTTTTTAACGTTGCGCTAAGGTCGGGCTGTAACTGATTTATATTCCTATGTAGTTGTTATACTTATAGTATTTCTTTATACCTATTGTTATATCCTTACTGTATTCTATTTTATTGTTATTTGTGGACATCAAGTGTATTTTTTTATATTCTATTTAATCCATAGATATTATAACCTATATTTGTTAAAATACAACATCGAAAGTTGTTATGAAAATTTTTAGTTTCATTATAAAAAGTATTTTAATATAGAAAAATAAATATTGGTGTTAATACACAAATAAATTATAATTTAGTATGATATTTAAAAAATTTAAATTAAATTATTGCTATAAAAAAGATTATAGAGTTCCAAGAACACAAATGACTAATGTTATTTTCTTTATTTAATTAATTACTTAAACTATTGTAGACTTACATACTTTTTTAAAATATTATAAGTAAATATTGTTAACTAAAAACATGGTGTTATATGACAGTCGAAAAGACTTTAATATCATCTGATAATAATATGCCTAATTTAAGTTAGTAAAGGATTTGACAATAAATAATAAGTCGGTAAGAAACAAATAAACCTACAACATCTCATAGTTAAAATTAAATAAATAATTTTCCCTGGAAATAGAATTGCATTATATAAAACGTTATTAAGTATTTAAATTACAAAAAAAAAACACTTATTATGACCCTGAATTTTAGTGTCAAATTTGTTTTTAAAGAGAACCTTTTTTGTTATCAAAAACAAATGTTAAAATGTTTGATACGATACTATAATGAAATAACTTTAAATAAAAAGAAAACGCTCAATAAATTCGTTTCGTTATGAGCAGAATACGAATTAAATTATTAGAGAGACAATAATGGAATGATTGTAATGTAATTGATTGTATGTAGAATGTATGTTGCAAACATTTTGTTCAATGTGAGCCATGCTTTTGCAGATAACGTGTATTACTTTTTTCAATGGAAAATTTTTCATTGTAGGTTGTACTTAATTTACAATAATTCTCGCGTGTTATAGTACTATATGAAAATGTTATATGTAACAGTGAACTTTAATGATAATTGGAGTTTAAGACATTATCTCGACGATATCGCTGTAATACATACAACAGGTAATAGATATTATCACGTTGATACGACGTTGAAGATTATTCTTGCATACTATCTAACGACATCTATCGCAACAAAACAATGAGGGTTCGCAATGAGTCCCTTGAGTGTCGTCGAAGGTATGTGACGAGTCTGTTAAACGTCACAAAAGGCATGCTATGAGTCCGTCGCGTGTTACTGAGGGCACGCCGCGAATCCGTCATGTGTTGCAAAGGTTTCGCTGCAAGTACAAAACGAGTTGCAGAAAGTACGCTGCAATTTTGTTTAGTGTTGCAGAGGGTACGCTGCGAGTCCGTCTCATGTTGTAGAGAGTACACTGCAAGTACGTCTTTTGTTGCAAAGGGTACCCTGCGAGTACAAAGTCAGTTGTAGACATTGCGAGTTTATCATGTGTAACAGGTACACTACGAATCCGTCACGTATAGCAGAGGGTACGCTGGGAGTCTGTCTCCTGTTGCAGAGAGCACACTGCGCGTCAGTCTTTTGTTGCAGAGGGTACCCTACGAATACATAGCCAGTTGTAGACTTTGAGAGTTTAATATGTGTTGTAGAGCGCACACTGCGAGTCCCCCAAGTGTTGCAGAGTATACGCTGCAAGTTCGTCGCGTGTTGCCGAAGTCTCGTTCCGAGTCCGTTTCATGTGCAGAGGGCACACTGCGAGTCTGTTACGTGTTACAGAATGTACGCTGCGAGTCCGTTGCTTGTGCACAGGGCACGGTGTGAGTCTGTCACGTATTACACAGAGAACGTTGTGAGTCCGTCGCGTGTTGTAAACGCCTCTTTCGACTCATTTGCGTTTTGCTCTTTATTGAAATTGATCGCTTTGCCATGTGGCGACATGTCCATAGTTTATTCATATAGGTAAACAGCCGGCGACGCGATAATATCGTTGCGACAAAACCGCTCTTAGAGGTGATGCCTTAATCTCACTTTACACAACCAACCAGAAATTTTACACAACGATTCTTGATTTATTATTTAGAATGCTTAGATTAAAGCTTAAATAATAAATTTTATTGTAAATAATAGTTATTAGATAAAGAAGGCCTAGAACCCTTGCAGTGTTTACAATTAATTAGAGAAAGTAGTCAATCAATAAATAAAGTCACAATCACCAATGACATTGAATCGTTAATAGGTTGTGAATTTATACATTTTCTAGATTTTTATATAATGACAACATTTAAATAGATAAATATTGGCTTTGACTATTGAATTATTTTTAAAATGCTTGCTAGAATTTAAGTTATTCTCAGTGGGTTATTACCCATAATTATTAAGCCTATAGATTAGCAAAATGTCTTGGCATGTTAACTGAGATAACTAAAAGAAAGATGGAGTAAATGGAATTAGAAAATAGAGCATTTTTTGGCTTAGTATTTGACACACACACAAACCAAAATCTTTAAAAGGCTTATTATCTCTTAAAATACAATGCTTAAAGATGCTTAATTATAATCTTTCTTTCTTTTGTCAATCTGAGATTATACAGAAACGGATGAAAGATATTTATAAAAATATGAAATTGTTAAAATCTATGATATCATAATCGATTTTTATATGAGATCAGAAAATTATTAAACTAAAGGAAGATGACCGATAATTCTCGTATTTATGACCAAGAAAATATGGAAATCAAAATATTTGAAATTAGTGTATGATCAGCCAAAATACGTTAGCAGTTGAATCATGGGTTGTGCCTGTTTTACAATGTTTTTAACGATTTATGGGTAATCAAGAAATTATAACATAAACATTTTTGGTTTTCATGTATTTTTGTGTACAAAATTTATTTTGTTTAAAAAACAGTTGTATGATAAAATTCACAATGCTGTGCGTATTGCAATTAAAAATTTGTAATATGCACAGAATTGTTAATTAGAATGTTAAGAGTTTCAGTTTGAACATAAACTAATATTAAGTGATACACTTTCATACAATTTTGGGCCCAAGATGTAAAAAGATGAAAATGGGGCCACTTGATTAGTTGACTTTTAGTCAAAATTTGGCTGATTTTGTCAATCTAATAGCAGAGTTATAAAAAATTAGTAAAAGTGATGTTACGAACTTCTTATATTTTAAAGAGCTGATTTTTGAAATATGATATATTTTTAGCTTAAACACAATAGTGATGAAAAAAACAATTAATCCATTTCCCAACAAGATTCTTTAATTGAAACTTAAATAATTTTAAATAGATTATTTTTAATGATATTTAATCATTATTTATATTCCCGTCATCAGCGCCATATTTGCTGCATTTTTAATATTTGTTTACTTTAATCGATTAATATATCAATAACTTATTTTATGTGTGCCAAACAAATTTTTAAAGATTTTTCCATTTCTAGATTGCAAATTGCGCTAATTTTTGTATATTTTCAAACACAAAATATACCGTTTTTCAAGCCTTACCTTTTACAATTGGACCCAAAAGTACTTACATCCTTTCAACGGTTTTGTTTTTGTATATCCGAGAGCAATTGTTTATTTATTGTACGAAATGTTATGTAATAAAATCTGATGATATTCCGTGAGTGCTTTACATAATATAATAGATGAATTAGATATAACGCTTAGTACTTTAGCAACTTTAGAAGTGTGCCTGTTTCAGAATTTATTCCAATATTTAATAATAGGAACTACGACGCTATTTAATGTTAACAAACGAACAAATTTTACATTCTTATGCATATGTTGTGAATAATGTTTTAATTGTATTAAATGAAATAAATTATAGGCAATGGTACTGCCATGTTGTTTATATCAAAATAGGATTAGTTATTGCAAAAATAGATTGTTTAAATACGAAGATTATGTATTTTTTGACCCATTTTCATTTGAAAAAAGACGCTCGTTTCAAAAACGCTAACTGCCTGTTTCAAAAACGCTAACTGCGCGCATCGATCTAAGTGTTATTTTTTTTAATGTCGTTTTATCCCTATTTTCAGGCATCGATAAACTACTAAAATAGAAATCGAATAAAAAGGTTCATTTTGCTGTCATTTGTAAAGTTGTAACAGCTTTTTTCTTATATTTCACATCATTCCTCTGCCCTTATACCACTTTAAGCGGTATCAGCATTACATGTCTTAAACATGTTCTTAGATGATTTGGCTAGTTATTTAACGACCGGTCGTCTGCCTGACATCGACTTACCAGAGTCGCCTTTTACGACACTTTGGTAAGAAATGGGCTTGGTCTATCCTAGTCAGCAGGTTATCACACAGCGTGTCAACCTACCTTAATGGCTTTTTACGATACCTCAGTAAGAAATGAGGTTGGTCTATTCTAATAACCAGAATACCACACGGCGGTTTTCTTATGTTTCACAAAAAGGACGATTAGAAAATTACTTGTAAACTAATTTGAAATACAGCTGTAATTTCAATTCCATTTATTCAGCGTTTTCGAACAAATGAAAATGGGTCTTAATAATTTTTATTTATTTACGTTAAATTAAAATTTACAATCAACCTTATTATTTAAATTATATTGTTAAGGCATATATTTTGGTTTATCATTATTGTTGATTTATTATTAGTACATATTACAAAATTTTATTCTTTAATAAAAAATTTACAATATTATTATAATATGTCAGGAACAATTTATTATATAAGGCGATATATTTAAGATAGCAACGGCTTTAATTAGCTTAGAGTTTCCTTAAAAGACTTTAGATTGTACAAATAAATGACTACGGGTCGATATAATATCATTATTGAAATAGATATTTTTCTCTTTATTAGCGACAAAATCTATATATAAATTGTAAAAGGAATGGGAATTTGGCCATGACATTAAATATCTATCTATCTATCTATACTTATTATAAAACAAAGTCCCCAAAAGCTATGTGTGATCGATTTTCTCAAAATCTACTGAATAGATTTTTGTACGGTTTTTATTAAACGATAGTTATAACATTTCTTCTGGGAGGTTAAGGTTAATAGTACATTACCGATTTATGTAAATTTTGATGTCGCGTGGTAAAAATAACTCCCCTTCTGTGACCTTTAGTCGCGTGCGCCGCGTATCTAAACCAGCTGAAATACACTAATGTAATGTACTAGAGAATTGTTGATCCACAAAAATACTACAAAAAAGTCTGCGACGGCATGTCTCTATCGAATACTCAGAATAACATGAATAACTACATCATCTTCCTGCCCTTATCCCAATCTAAGTGGGGTCGGCACAACATGTTATAAACATGCTGTCACATGATTTGGCTACGTATTTTACTACCGGCCGCCTGCCTGACGTCAACTTATCGTAGTCGTATTTTACGACACCTCGATAAGAAACAGGGTGGTTTATTCTACTTAACCGGATACCACACGGTGAGTCAACTTACCTTAGTCGCCTTTTACGACACCTCGGTAATTAATGAGGGTGTACTATTCTAGTCAGCCGGATACCACACGGCGGGTCGACTTACCTTAGTCGCCTTTTACGACACCTCGGTAAGAAAAGACGATGGTACTATCCTATTCAGCCGGATACCACACGGCGTAATAACATGAATAACTACGTTCATGATAAAATTTCTATGTGGGAATATAAAATATAATGTGATTACCATGCCGGCGAAGCCACAGCTAGATGATGGAATTATTAGTAATTCCATTATTTTTTAAATTTATTTTTTATATAATCTATAATCGTTATATCAAACAAAAATTTTTAGTATAAAGTTACAATCATAACTTGCTAATAAAATTTTAAAATAAATTTATGTCATCATTCTAATTGTCATAATTTCTAATTATATTAGTGTTGTCGCCATTGACTTCCTCTTTGTATTTTATAGCAACACAGTCATAAAACAAGAGTATCGGGCCCTTTTTTTATTGAAATATTGGCAACACTGTGCCGTTGTTGTTTCCGGTGGAGTCTACCTATCGATAAAACGTTTCAGTGACAGTCAGTCTTTGTTCGTCATTCAAGAGAAGTGTATCTCGGAACGGGAATTATGGTATTCCCGTTATATCGTGTTATTGTATATAGTGTGCGTTAACATTAGGGACCTCTCTCAAGTAAATCCCTCTTCCAAATGTCTCTATCAGTAGCTGTAGATACCCAATGATAAATACAAAAAATATTAAACCTTAAGTGTAACTTAAGTGTATGGCTAAATTCCCAATTCCAAAAAATTTCGAATATTTCGATACAACAATTTGACAATAATGTATTCTGACAATAATCTAAAATAGTTGGCACTAGATAATTTCTTCTATATCGGAATGGAGCGATTATATTATTAGATGGTAAATGTACTGCTGAATTGCCTAATTATATGAAAGTCTAGATTGAATTGTGTTTTACTTATATCCTAGTACAGTACATTTTCACAAACCGGTCCCAAAGTAACTTAATACTTGTGTTAAGGGTATCTATGTGGAATATCTTATCTTAAATTATTGTTTATCCATTTAAAAATGTATGCTAATCTAATTTGTAATCTAATTCAATATTGTCATTCAAATTCAAAATATTCTTTATTCAAATAAACTTGTAAGCAAGTGCTTTTGAATCATTAACTCTTCTGCTGGTTCGGAAAGCTGTTCCTACCGAGAAGAGCCAGCAAGAAACTCGGCGGTTGCTCTTTTAAAAATATAATTCTTATTACTAATTACATTAGTTATTACTGTCTTGTACAGGGTCGAAGAAAAGCTACATCCACGCATTTTTATCATCCAAGTATTCCTCAATAGTATAGTAGGCTTTATGTAATAGCCTTTTATTAATAGTGCTTTTAAACTGCTGTAATAGCAAAGCTAAAATTGATTGCGGAATTTTATTATAGAATTGTTGAAAGTAAATCATTTTAATAATTATTGTAAACGCCATCTATTAAAACATATACGTACTACGTAAGGAATTAGTATAATATGAAACCTAATGTTTACCCAAAGTAATTAAAGATGTCGCTCGTAATGACGTATTAAAAGACTAGTCTATCTTCAGAAATAAATAGAGATATCTTTTTTGTGATTATAAAAGTCAACAAACACTACTTTTTTGGTTGAATGATAATTTTGTTGATGTATATAACACGCAACACCAGTTATCAATCAATCACAGTTTATTTAAATTACCTGTGATTATCTGTGAGATAAGTTTAAGGAAATAGTCGTAGGTATTAGCTTCACAGTATATTTTTAGTGATATATGTTTAGTGCATTAAAATATAAAGAATTTTTTAAACAATGGCGATGTACATAATAGACAAAGTAGGATTGCGTTTCGCCTTGTACATAAGTCGTTTATGGGTTTCGGTACACGATATAATAAAATAACACAATTAATTTGAGCTTTGCTAATTAACTATTTTAAAATAACTATTTAAAATATGTGTCAAATGTAAATGTGTAAATGTAACTACTTATAAGAATTATATTTTGATAAGAGGAACCGCCAAATTTCTTGATGGCTTTTTCTTTCGGTAACGGGAAAAATAGATAAGTAATGCATTATCGAGGATATTTTTACAACAAATTTGACGCAAAAGACAAGTGACGATTAACAAAACTATCAAATAAAAATTATAAGTACAATTGGCAAGTATTAGCAAGTAAGCCAACAAATGGCAGCATAAATAATAAGTCAAGGCACTTATTCGGTAATTTATTTAAAGACATTAAAAAAACAAATCACATAACATAGTAAGAACAAGATAAAAAACTTATAACGTAACTTAAAATGTCACAAATAAACTAATTTAGTCCTAAGAACATAACAATTAATTTGCGGGGAAGTTAAAAAAAATAGTATGAAGTTTATTATTAAAGAAACTATTATTATGCACTTAAATACAATGGAAACGATGACACTGGAAAAGTAAAAACCGCGGTAATTTTAAGGAGGCGGGAATTGATATCTGCAGAAGTCAACGCCCATTTATTCAAAAGTATACAAATATTTTTATCATAAAACATATACATATTATCATATTATTATAACATCAATATTGGTTGTGCAGGTTTTATCTATGAAAGAAAGATAAATCTATGAAAGATTTTTTTTTAAACAATTATTACTTATACACCGGGATAACATATAGGCTACAGAAAACTTGTTAATTCAACAGGAATAGGATGACATTGCGAATAGGAAGACAAGCGCCATCTATTATCAACCTAACACGCGACAACAGTCCACGTAAACGAAGTTGTGGATAAAAGCTAGTCAGATATATTTTTACTCCGTTTACATATCACTTATAATTGTAGGACATTGCAAACTAGAATAATGATAGGAAAATTACCTATACAATATTATGTAACAAGTATTTATGTAGTACAGGATAACTAGAATCCACAGCCAACATATTAAAAAATACGTTATAACAAAAACGCAAAGGTCACATTAGTATCGACAAAGTACCTAATAAATATTTAAAAAAATTAATCAAACATTCAATGATTTGTAAGAAAATATTTAAGGAGCAACTTCACGTTTGTTTAACTCGCCGGGATCGTGTCAATATTCGTTCAAACTTCACTTCAGTGATATAAAGACATTGGGAGCATGTGCGCGCATTTCCAGTGATAAATTTGTGTTTATTTAAATAATCTGTGGTAAGTATTACACTACGAATGTTTTCGTTTGTTATTTTTTGTATTTCGATAAGTGAAAAGTATTAGTTAATGTGATAAATAGTAAGTATTTGATATGTTGAACAATAAAATACAGGTCATATTTCGTTGTAAATACTTTGCAGTACAAAAACTGAATATCGATAATATATGTGATTAGATTTAATGATACATTTTAGAAGACAGTAATGATGAAAAGACAATAATTTATACGGAATTTATTTGAAAATCGAATACAAGCGAATTTATTGTATATTGCTCTCTATACGAACAATTTCGCTTAAGTAATTTTAAGTGAAATGAAATGATATGTATTTTGATACCGAACGAACATGATCCTCCTGCCCTTATACCACTCTAAGTGGGGTCGGCACATGTTGTCACATGATTTGACTAGGTATTTTACGAGCGGCCGCCTGCCTGACGTCAAATTACCTTAGTCATATTTTACGACACCTTGGTAAGAAATGAAGGTAATCTACTCAACCGGATACCACATTTGATTTCGAACATCTTTCGAAAAAGTAATTTTAGTTTTAGACTATAAGAGAGGAGGAACATCCAATATACATTAGTTTTCGCGCCTAAAAGAGCAGTTGATTTTGGAAACCTGCAAGTAAAAAAAAATACTAAATCTTTTTCCCAATATAAACCCCCAAATATAACTTCATAAAAGTATAGTTATACAAATAAATTCTAATATACACGTACATGAAACGCAGTGCTAATATAGCGTTTCTAAATAATTGGATGATTGGCAAATGTATAGAAACCGGCTATATTCACATCTTATTCTATCGGGTGAGCTCGACTAGTTAGCACGATAACTTCGTGTAATAACTCTTGAAACTAGTCGGGCTAACCCGATAGAATAAGACGTGAGTATAGCCGGTTTCTACACATTAACTATGAATACTACTCATGATAGTTTAAATATAAAAATTGGATGATTGGTAAGTGGACGTCAATTGAGCAAATAGCCCAATCTAATACATGCGCAAAATATAGGCGTCAAAAGCGTTTAATAACTCGCTTGTCGAATGTCTGCCTAGACGATCAGATCGTGGCGTCAAACAAAATAACTTTCAAAATTCCACCTTTAAACATTGCAAATAGAATAAAAGCTTTTAAATAAGCTCAATTTTGTTACATAATAAAAATCGTCTTTTATTATTTTTGTACTCGTACTTACGGTTGCGAAATTTTACGCTTCATTGTATCTCAGTACAATTTCAAGCAGTATTGCTTGGAAGCGTTTGATATAATAAACGATAAGGAACTGTGGTTCGCATCATGGTTGACAGTGGGCAATGATGACCTCCTTCTAAGAGGACGTTATGTTGGGGAAGGAGGCGGTGGAACGGAACGGAAAGCCGAGCCTTTGAATCCAATCCACCGCAAGCGACCCGGGAGCTGGCGAATCGCTCCAGACCATCGTGTGCCGCTGTAATGGGGAACTTCTGGGCGTTCCGAACGGGGTTTATCGGACGCCCACCTTATAAGGTCTTCAAGGCTGTCGATGCATCTAGTGCTCCCGATGCCTCGTCCAGGAGGGAGGGGCCACTTTTAGAGAGTTCCCGACCCACAGGTGGCGCATTCTTAGGTTCAGAGATGCGCCAGAGTTGGGGCAATTTGTACAACTGCTCCCGTTGTATCGTCTAGCAGGCAGGGGCCACTTTTAGAGAGGCCCAAACCAGAGGTGGCGCACTCTGGGATCAGAGTTGCTGCTGGCGGGGATAGGGGCAATTTGTACAACGGTAACCTATCCCCGCCACCAACATTGTGTTGGAGCACACTGGTTGTTTTAGTTGGTGCGAGACTTTTGGGCGGCGGTAACCTTAAAGGGATTTTCGTCTATATAAAATAAAATAAAAATAAACAAGGAAAAAGTCCAAATGAGTCATTGACCAGTTTTCAGTATTTCAAACGTGTCGAGGTAATTTGTTATATACCATCTAGCAGACTATGCGGTGTTGTGCTGTATTAAATTTTCCTTCTTATTCTTTGGCGCCCGCTATCTTTGGTTTTGCGATAACTTCTACGATTTTTAATAACATTATATAACGCAAAAGTTATAATGTTAAGCCTCCGTATACAAAACAAGCTGTGCTGGGCTTCGCCTGCGTGGAAATCAGTGTGTCACAAATTTTTCCCGAATTGAAATTTTGAACATAAAAGTAGTTATCGTTAATTAAATGAGATTTTTATATAACTATAACCGTCTACTTAGCACGCGCAAGGAAAGCTCATCATCATCGTCATATTATGACGTTTTCGTAATATTTTTTATTGCTGCTCCTCTCCTATTCAACTTAGCGTGATGTTATACAGCCTGTAGCCTTCCTGATACATGGAATATCAGACTCAAGAATTTTTCAAACCGGTCCAGTAGTTCCTGAGATTAGCGCGTTCGAACAATCAAACAAACATACAAACTCTTCTTTATAAATATTAGATGTGCTATATTACAATAAATATGTTCTCGTGATCTCTTTTATGCGTCCTAGTGAACAAACGTCATTTAGAATGTTTCCTAAAAATATAAATATTTTTTAAATGAAGAAAGCGCCATAAATATTTATCTGCGCATGTGTAATTAGACAAAGATAAGTATACGAATCTTATCTTTTATTTATTCTGACACTCTCACTCACAGACCTAATTTGGCCCCCTTACTCTAGTATAATAACTCGGATCATCATCATTCTCCTGCCTTTATCCCACTCTAAGTGGAGTCGGCACAACCTGTTATGAATATCATGATTTGGCTAGATATTTTACGAACGCCTGCCTGACGTCAACTTATCTCAGTCCCCTTTTGCGACACCTCGGTAAGAGATGAGGGTGGTTTATTCTACTCAGCCATATACCACACTGCGGGTCGACTTACCTCAGTCGCCTTTTACGACACATCGATAAGAAAGAGGGTGATCTATTCTACTCCGGATTTCAAATGGCATTTTTTAAACAAAGAACGCACCTTAAATATTTAGTAAAAAAAAATTGAAAAGAGAAATGAAAAAATAATATGGCAGGTGGGGCTTGATCCTAGGTATTTTCACTTCTCTAGACCGCCCGTTCACCAAATCAGCTACCATGACTTAACGTTTGACAGCGAAAAATTGTGATTATATTCAACGTAAATTAAAAAAAACTTTAGTGCCCGAAAACAGGAATAAAACGACATTTTAAAAAAAAAAACTTATCTAGATCGATTTTTCTCCGCCAAAACCCCCTACATGCTGAATTTCAGGAAAATCGTTGGAGCCGTTTCCGAGATTCCGAAAATATATATATATATATACAAGATTAACTCATTTAAATATTTGCCCATGTGTAATTAGACAAACATAAGTATACGAATCTAATCTTCCCTATCTTTATTTAATAAATAAATAATAAATAAATAAATATATGGGACACTTACACACACGTTCGTCCGTCCCCAAAGTAAGTAACTTAATACTTGTGTTATGGGTGACAGACAACTGGTGAATATATACTTATATATCTTTTAAATACATACTTAAATACAAATATACACCCAGGCTCAAAGACTAACAAATTATTTTATATAAAATGTTGGCCCTCGGCGGGAATCGAACCCGCGACCCGCGGAGCTGAAGGCAGTGTCACTACCCATTGCGCCAACGGGCCAGTCAAATTATAATGACACTCCCATTTACAGACCAACCTATAGCTCGTCAACTCTAGTGTAATAACTCTATGAAACGGATACTAAATTTACAATGGAATAAGTAAAAAATAAGCCAATCACATGATAGCAACCTGAATGCCTGATTGTGCAAAATTATCTTTATAACGTCATATAATTTTACCTTGAACTTGAGGGCAAAATTACGTAACGCTCTTATTTGTATTGAATAACAGTCTATTATATGTAAATGTATTAGCGAGAAAATATTTACATAGTTTATTAATAGACTCCATCGTGTGATATCCGGCTGAGTAGAATAGACCACCCTCTTCTTCTTGTTCTTCTTCTTCTTCTTCTGGGAGTAGTGGCTTTACAGGGCCAGAGGGCCCAGTATCACTATGACCATTACTGATCTATTGTCATCGCCACTGACTACAGTTCGCAAAAAGTTAGACCACCCTCATTCTTAGAGGTGTTTACGACACCTCTGTAAGAAATGAGGGTGGTCTAAGGCAATTAGGTAACCATCCCAATTTCTTTTCGAAGTGTTGTAAAAGGCGACTAAGGTAAGTTGACCCACCGTGTGCTATCCGGTTAAATAGAATAGACCACCTTCTTTCTTACCGAGGAGTCGTAAAACTTACTTACCTTAGTCGTCTAAGGTAAGTTGATGTCAGGAAGAAGGCCGGTCGTAAAATACGAAGCCAAATCATGTGACAATATATTAATACCATGTTGTGCCGACCCCACTTAAGATAAGGGCAGGAGGTTGATGTGTAATATCCGGCTGAGTAGAATGGACCACCTTCATTTCTTATTGAGGTGTCGTAAAAGGCGACTAAGGTAAGTTGATCCGGCTGAGTAGAGTATACCATCCCGATTTCCTATCGAAGTGTAAGCACTACACACACTCACTAACACAATCTCTACGATCGTTTCGCCCCGAAACCGAAGCATCAGGAGGTTAGGCTCCATGAAAAAAATCATAACGCACATGTATAAATCTATACTAATAATATTATAAAGAGGAAAAATTTGTATGTTTGTAATGTTTTCACACAAAAACTACTAAACCGATTTCAAAAATGCTTTCACCATTGAAAAGCTGCATCTTTACTCGCAACATAGGTTATATTACATTTCCAAAAAAAATAGGGATCCGTTATAAAAATTAAATAAGGTGTAAAAAAATAAAAATTACGCGGGTTAAACCGCTGACCATTACTAGTCATTTATAAATAAATAAATATAAATTTTATTTGATTAATTTTACAGATGGCGAATTTGTTCATCACGGGAACCGTGGTTCTAGTTTTTGGGTTGGCAGCATGGTTTATCATCAGCTCACAGGTCACTGCTCCCCTCCCACAGCTGGATCCCAATGAATGGTGGGGTCCCAAGGATTTGAAGGGCAAACAAGACACGAGCGTCCGATCCTTCGAAATCAGGTTTAGCCAGGAGGTACATAATTTTTATTTCTTTTTATACATATATTTAGAAAAGAGAAAGAAAAAGTAAAAAAGCACATGTATAAAGGCGGACTTATCTCTAAAAGGGATCTCTTCCAGTCAACCTTTAAGTAACAAGAAAAAGGACAAGAATTGAAGAAGAAAGAGAATACGGGTCATATAGAGAACAAGAAAATTTTATATTAAACTATTTAATCTATTAATTAATTTTGGTAAAAAAAAAATAGCGCCGTGTATCCGGCGGGATAGAATAGTACCACCCTCTTTTCTTACCGAGGTGTCGTAAAAGGCGATTAAGGTAAGTCGACCCGCCGTGTGATATCCGGCTGAGTAGAATAGACCACCCTCATGTCTTACCGAGGTGTCGTAAAGGCGACAAAGGTAAGTTGACTCACCATGTGATATCCGGTTAAGAAGAATAGACCACCCTCTCTCTTATCGAGGTGTCGTAAAATACGACTAAGATAAGTTGACGTCAGGCAGGCGGCCGGTCATAAAATACTTAGCCAAATCATGTGACAACATGTTTGTAACATGTTGTGCCGACCCCGACTGCGTGGTGGAGCACATATGTCGTTTTAGTCGGTGCGAGTCCGACATAACCACCGCCTGTCCCCGTTCGGCGGAAGGTACCCATAAGGGGTTTTTTCCTGTATAAAAAAATCCCTACCGATGATATTGATCACCTTACAATCCCGCTTCCAGTATTAACAACAGACTGTCATTTGACTATAAGGAAATATTCAAATGACAGTCTTTTTCCATTTCATTCCAACATTTTGTGTCTGTTACACTTTCAGATGATACAAGATCTAAAAGAACGTCTGAACAATCACCGCGAGTTGGTCCCACCCTTAGAAGGCGCCGCTTTCCGATATGGTTTCAACTCTGATCAAATTGGGCCTCTGGTTAAGTACTGGTCCGAAGAATATGACTTCAAAGAGAGGGAGAAGCTCCTAAACAAGTTTCCGCAGTACAAAACAAATATACAAGGTCTTGCGATACATTTTATTCGAGTCAAGCCTCAGGTAAGTTTTGCAAGAGTAGTAAAGTAACAGTAAAGTAAAGGCCTGGTTACTATCCCATTTCTGGGTATAGGTCTCTCCGTTTTTAAAGAGAAGGCTTGAAGCTAAAACCTACAATATTGAAACAAACCACGATGAAACGATGGGTTTTTCTGTTAAAACGTATGTGCCCAATTGATATTTGCAATTTATCACACGCTTTCCGGCGAGGAAACCTGCATATCTCTAGAGAATTCTGGGGATATATGTAAGGTTACATTGGTAGATACCAATCCGCATTGGAAACCCCCAACCCGTCTCCCAAAAAGGGGAGAAGAGTGCTAGCCCGGCTGTGGGATAGTAACAGATCGCTTTATACAGGCAGGCGGCTGGTCATAAAATACGTAGGCAAATCATGTGACAACATGTTTATAACATGTTGTACCGACCCCGCATATCCCAAATAAGAGTAGGAGGATGTTGTGGATTGTTAATTTTTTTTTTCAAGTTTATTATTCATTTGTATTGTCGCCTGGTCTTAATAAATATGTATACAGAGTTTGAATTAAATTTGTCCGTTGAAAGTAGGTTAGTATTGAATTTTAAGTGGTTGGTTACATCCTTATAAATGCGAAAGGTTGTGAGTATGGATGTATGTTTATTACTCTTTCACAGAGAAACCGGTGAACCTATATCGATGAAATTTGGCACAATAATTCCTTATATATCGGGGTAACAAATAGGTTATAAAAAGTTCTACAGGAATTTCTGTATCAGCCTCTTTTTAACATTGTTTTAAACTGCTGTAATGGCAAAGCTGAAATTGATTCCGGAATTTTATTATAGAATCTTATACCAAAACCCACAAACGAATTACGTACTTTTGCGCGGCGCAAAGCAGGAGCCGCAAGCTTATGTCGGTTCCTGCTTTGTCTATTGTATACATCACCTATCGTTTTATAATTCTTTATATTTTTATGTACATAAATGAAATTGCTTAAAATATACTGTGAAGCAAATGTAAGAATACCTGTTTCCTTAAACTTCTCTCGCAGGGAATCACGCGGTCTTAAATTATAAATGCCACGTATAGCTCTTTTTTGTAAAACAAAAATTTTTTCACTATCCGCGCATTTACCCCATAGCAATATTCCATAAGACATAATGCTATGGAAGTAGGCATAAAGGTAATGATCTGTTTTTGAAAATTTTCAGGTGCCCGCCGGAGTGACCACAGTACCCCTACTCCTGTTGCACGGCTGGCCAGGGTCAGTGCGGGAATTCTACGAAGCTATACCCCTATTGATCAAACAAACCGCTGGATATGATTTTGTATTCGAAGTCGTTGTCCCAAGCTTGCCTGGATATGGATTTTCTGATGTAAGTAAAGGCAACCATTTCTAAATAATCATAGAATTAGGCGTTACTTTGCGGAGATCTATAATACAAAAGTAATAATAAAATTATTTTACTATAATCCGCGATGAAGTTAAATAGAATAAATATAATGTTAAATGTAGAGAGAGCTATCCGTTTTCATATCTGATACATGCAGGATTCGTAAAAAACAAGTCGACTGGTCGTGTGGTATACGGCAGAGTAGAATAGACCACCCTCATTTCTTACTGAGGTGTCGTAAGATATGACTAAAGTAAGTTGACCCCAGATAGGCGGCCGGTCGTAAAGTACCAAATCATGTGACAACATATTTAAAACATGTGTCGGCCCCATTTAGAGTGGGATAAGGGCATGAGAATGATGACATTTTATTTGTTTTTATTATTGAACAGTATTATTTTTTTATTTATTTATTGCACATAAAATTAAACAAAAATAAGTGCAAAGGCGGCCTTATCACTAATAGTAATCTTTTACAGGCTACCCAATTAAAGTTAAACTAAACAATAGAAATATAAATTAATGCACAAAGTATTAATTTAATATATTCTAATAATAACTACACACTAATATAAAAAATATTACATTAATATTATATTAAGTTGCTTCCTTTTTTTTTAAATTCCTCTGACATAATCAAAGAGTTTGTTTGGCTTTTTTATTTTTACAATTTTTTTATTTTTTCATTACCCACACGGGTATTACAATTGGTAACAGCTACTTATGTTTATTGCTTTTATTTGTACACTATTGATTTGCTTACTTTGGGAACTGTGTGTGTAACTATCCTATATATTTATTTAAATAAATAATAGATAAATAAATATATGGGACATTTACACACACGGTCGTCCATCCCCAAAGTAAGTAACTTAATACTTGTGTTATGGTAGACAGACAACTGGTGAATATATACTTATATATTTTTTAAATACATAGTAAGTAAGTAACGGCCTGTTACTATCCCACTGCTGGGCATAGGCCTCTTCTCTCCATTTTTGGAGAGAAGGGTTGGAGCTAAGACCTACCACGCTGCTCCAGTGCGGATTGGTAGGTTACACATATCCCTAGGATTCTCTAGAGATATGCAGGTTTCCTCACGATGTTTTCCTTCACTGAAAAGCGTGTGATAAATTGCAATTATTAATTAGACACAAAAGTTTTAATAGAAAAACTCATTGGTGTCTGCCCGGGTTTGAACCCATGATCGTCTCTAGAGATTCACACGGTCGCACCGCTAGGCCATCACAGCTAAAGCATAGCTTTTTAAATACATTCTTAATTACAAATATACACCCAGGCTCAAGGACGAACAAATTCATTTATAGAAAATGTTGGCCCTCGGCGGGAATTGAACCCGCGACCCGCGGAGCTGAAGGCAGGGTCACTACCCACTGCTCTAACGGGCCAGTCAATAGAATATATATGTAATGCTAAATGTGGAGTGTTATGTTCGTTCTCATGCCTGATACATGCAGAATTGGTAAAAACTCATGCCCTACCCGCCACCGATAACACAAAAATACACAAGCACTGCACACATTCACCACCACAAACTAAACAATTGTTTCGCCCCGTCAAGTCAAGTTATTTATATGTAATTAATGATTTCTTCATAGGCTGCTATTCGACCAGGATTAGGCGCTGCACAAATCGGTGTGATCTTCAAGAACCTGATGAATAGGCTCGGCCACAAGAAGTTTTACGTCCAAGGCGGGGATTGGGGCGCCATCATCGCCAGTGGGATGGCCACGATGTTCCCGAACGAAGTATTGGGATATCACTCCAATATGTTGATTGTTCAGGTACCTATTTTGAAAAGAGCAACTGCTGAGTTTCTCGCTGGCTCTTCTCGGTAGGAACAGCTTTCCGAACCAGCAGTAGAGTTGACGATTCAAGAGCACTTGTTTACAATTTTACTTGAATAAAAAATATTTTGGATTTGTATAAAAATTATATTAGTGTAATTTTCTATGTTATTTGTGCAGAAACCTCTTTTGTAATTAATTCAAAACCCGACCAGACCAATTTTGATAAAATTTGGTACAAGAGATGTTTATATATTGGATTAACATAGAACAGAAAATCTTTCCTCCTTCAGGAAAATAATAAAACACTAAATTAATAACTCTAAGTATGCAAACATAAAAGTTGACACAAATGAAATCGCGGGTAAAACTAGTCCTACTATTCTATCCTACTAATATTATAAATGTGAAAGTTTTTGAGTATGGATGTATGTTTGTTACTCTTTCACGGCGAATCCGTTAAACCAATATCTATGAAATTTGGCACAATTATTCTCTATACATGGAAATAACATATATGCTATTGAAATCCTGTTAATTCTACATTGAAAAGCGCCATCTATAATAGATGGCGCTTTTCAATGTAGGCGCAGTGGGTAGTGACCCAGCCTTCAGCTCCGCGGGTCGCGGGTCGATTCCCGCCGAGGACCAACATTTTCTGTAAATGAATTTGTTGGTCTTTGAGCCTGGGTGTATATTTGTATTTAAGTATGTATTTAAAAATTATATAAGTATATATTCACCAGTTGTCTGTCCATAACACAAGTATTAAGTTACTTACTTTGGGGATGGACGACCGTGTGTGTAAGTGTCCCATATATTTATTTATAACTTTCCACGCGAACGAAGTCGCAGGTAAAATCTAGTGTTTTAATAAAGGAAAGTTATTTATTCCAGAATGGTTTTTCAACTATAAAAACACTGATAGGCGCGTTCATCCCGTCCCTGATAGTGGAACCCCATCTAGCTGACAGAATGTATCCCTTGTCGAAGTATTTCGCATATCTAATGGAGGAGTTCGGATATCTTCATCTGCAAGCAACAAAACCGGATACTGTTGGTAAGTTTCAACGCATTTGTCGCACACACATAATTTTTCACCATTCAAAACAGTATTCTCAAAATGACAGTTAAATGATTTTGATTTGAATTAATTATGTAAATGTGTTCAAGAAGTCGCGGAATTTTTGAAAAACTTGCTTGCTGGGAGCTTTAGTCGCGTGTACTAGTGAATGTAGATCTAAAAAAAACTTCATTAAATTCCGCGATAGCATGTCACTATCTCTTATGCTTAAGCGACAATAAGTACTTATGATTTATAACTAATTTATATTAGTCGTGTAGTATCCGGATGAGTAGAATAGACCATCCTCTTACTTACCAAGGGGTCGTAAAAGGCAGCTAAGGTAAGTCGACCCGCTGTGTGGTATCCGGCTAAGTAGAATTAACCAACCTCAATTCTTACCAAGGTGTGGTAAAAGGCGACTAAGTATGTTGACCCACCGTGTGGTTACCGGTTTAGTAGAATAGACCACCTTCTTTCTTACCAAGGTGTCGTAAAATACGACTGAGGTAAGTTGACGTCAGGCAGGTGGCCGGTCGTAATAACGCAGCCAAATCATGTGACAACAGCACGTTTATAACATGTTTTGCCGACCCCACTTAGAGTGGGAGAAGGACAGGAGGATGATGACCTAGAAATCTCCTCTTTTCCAACTTCTCCATTTTTCCCCAGGTGTCAGTCTATCCGACTCCCCAGTAGGTCTTCTCGCTTATATCCTGGAGAAGTTCTCCACTTGGACCCGGTTTGAGTACCGTTCCCGTACCGACGGCGGCCTCTCCCACTTCCCCAAGGAGCAGCTGATCGACAACCTCATGATGTACTGGACCACCAACTCCATCACCACGTCGATGAGGCTGTACGCGGAGAATATGAGCAATGAGAATAGAAAACTGGGTATAGATAGGTGAGTTTTTTGGTTAATAAAACCTAAGACTAAAATAACAGAAAGTTCATTATTTGCTTTACGAAAAATCTGGAAGTTTGTCTGTCTAAAGTTGAACCATTATTTCCATATTCATCATCCTCCTGCCCTTATCCCACTTTAAGTGGGGTCAGTTGTTTTATGATTTGGCTACGTATTTACGACCAGCGTCTAATTTTATGATTTGGCTAGTTATTTTACGACCGGCCGCCTACTTAACGCCAACTTACCTTAGTCACCTTTTACGACTTCTTGGTGAGAAGTGAGTGTGATCTATTCTACTCAACCGGATCCCACACGGTGAGTTAACTTACCTTAGTCACCTTTTACGACATCTCGGTAAAAAAAGAAGGGTGGTCTATTCTACTCAACCGGATACCACAGTGCATATATGTAGCCTACCAAGGCTACCTACCTACGCATCGCAGCGAGATGTCGTAAAGTGCGTCAAAGTTAAGTTGACCCACCGTGTGGTATCCAGCTGAGTAGGATAGACCAACCACCCTCATTTCTTACAGAGGTGTCGTAAAATACAATTAAGTGTGGTAAAGCTGAATAGAATAGACCACCCTTATTTCTTACCTAGATGTGTAAAAGTCGACTAAGATAACTTGACGTTTGGCAGGCGGCTAGTCGTAAAATACGTAGCCAAATTATTTTACAACATGTTTGTAACATGTGCCGACTGCACTTAGTGAGATAATGGCAGGATGATAGTGACCGATTAAAAATGTTTTTTTTTTATATCAGTTCTTTTTTTAAATTTTTTTATTTTTATCAGACGCATTAAAAATGTTTTTTATATCAGTTCTTTTTATATTTTTATTTTTTTTATATCAGACGCATTAAAAATGTTATTTATATAAGTTTTTTATATTTTTTTATGTCAGACACATTAATAATGTTATTTATATTAGTTTTTTTTATGTTTTTTTTATATTTTGTTATATCAGACACATTAATTATGTCTTTTATATCAGTTTTTTTATATTTTTTTATATCAGACGCATTAAAATATTTTTTATATCAGTTTTTTTATATTTTTTTTTATATCAGACGCATTATTTTTTTTATATCAGTTTCAGCACCACAGTACCAGCATGGGCGCTTCAAGCTAAAAACGAGCTGTTCTACCAGCCTCCTAATATCCTGAAGTTAAAATACTCCAATCTCCTAGGAGTTACGGCATTGGATGAGGGAGGGCATTTCATAGCGTTCGAGCTACCTGATGTCTTCGCTAAAGATGTATTCAAGGCTGTAAAGGAGTTTATTAACTTCCACAAAACAAAAACAGAATTGTAATATTAATATACATATTATAAAGTTCCACGTGTTTGTCTGTCTCTTAGAGATTAAAATCAAAGCCTTTAATATTTAAATGGCAGTGGGATAGCAACGGCCTGTTACTATCCCACTGCTGGGCATAGGCCTCTTCTTTCCGTTTTTGGAGAGAAGGATTGGAGCTAAGACCTACCACGCTGCTCCAATGATTGGTAGGTTACACATATCTCCAGAATTCTCTAGAGATATGCAGGTTTCCTCACGATGTTTTCCTTCGCCGAAAAGCGTGTGATAAATTGCAATTATCAATTAGACACATAAGTTTTACTAGGAAACTCGTTGGTGCCTGCCCGGGGTTTGAACCCTAGACCTTCTCGAAAGAGGCGCACGGTGTTACCGCTGGGCTACCACAGCTTATTGTAAATGTAATGTATGTATATATACATATATTATAATAAATAAATAATATCCCTCTTTTTGGACATTATAAAAATACTAAAATTTACATTGAATATCATCATCTTCCTGCCCTTATCCCATAAGTCGGCACATGTTATAAACATGCTGTCACATGATTTGGCTGAGTTTTTACGACCGGCCGCCTGCCCGACATCAACTTACCTCACTCGTATTTTACGAAAGAGGGTGGTCTATTATACTCAAACGGATACCACACGGTGCGTCAACTTAGCTTTTGCTTTTTACGACACCTCTGTAGAGGTGATCTGTTCTAGTCGACTTATCTTATTCGTCTTTTACGACACCTCGGTAAGACAGGAGGTTGGTCTATTCTACTCAACCAGATACCACACGGCGGGTCAACTTACCTTAGTCGCCTTTTACGACACCTCGGTAAGAAAAGAGGGTGATACTATTCTATTCAGTCGGATACCACACGGCGTAGAGTTATAATATTAATATACATATTAAAAGTCCACGTTTTGTCCAAATCAAATCTCACTGACTTGACAATTTACGGCAAAAATAGTGTTTTGTATTCAATAACCAAAAACAGAGATAAAACGATTTTTTTTTAATAAAACCTAGCTAGGTCTATTTTTCTCCCCTAAATCACTACACACGTTTATTACCACAATCTCAATAGTTTCGCCAAAAATCGAAGTATCGACAGGATATCCACGACAAAATTGCAAAGCTTGTCGTGGAGTCGATTGTTGAGATTGTGTTAGTGAATGTTTGCAGTGCTTGCGCTATAGGTGGCGGGTTGTGTTTGGATTTTTTTAGAAATTCCGCATATATCAAGTATGAGAACGGATAGTACACTGCATTTAACATTAGGTACATATTTTTCTTTTTCGCGGATTATATGAACATAATATTTTCATTGCTTTTGTATTATGTACCCCCGCAAAACAGCGTTTAAAAATTATTCTGAAACATAGCAAAACAGAGTTTTAGCACTAAAATCAACGCGAATTGATTAAAAGTTTTAATTTCTTTCACACCGACTTAAAATCGTTAACCGTAAACCGGGATCCGTGGTTTAATTAATTCTCGAAACGCACCGAAAAATTACAGATTAAAGAAAGTTTCGCTTACAATTTTCCGCCTTGAATGTAGATCGAAGATACTAAAATAAACTTTATTCGATTAGCTTTTCATCTTAACTGGAGCCGTACTTATTTCAAGTTGATATTGTCTAATAGCCGTGTAATATCCGGATGAGTAGAATAGAACACCCTCTTTCTTACAGAGGTGTCGTAAAGGGCAACTAAGGTAAGTTGACCCGTCGTGTAGTACCCGGCTGAGTAGAATAGAACACCCTCATTTCTTACCAAAGTGTTGTTAAATGCGACTACGGAAAGTTGACCCACCGTGTTATATTCGGCTCAGTAGAATAGACCAACCTCTTTCTTACCAAAGTATCGTAAAAGACGACTAAGGTAAGTTGACTCGCTGTGTGGTATCCGGCTGAGTAGAATAAACTAACCTTTTCCTTATCGAGGTGTCGTAAAATACGTAGCCAAATCATGTGACAACATGTTTATAACATGTTGTACCACTTCCATTTAGAGTGGGATAAGGGCATGATGATCATGATCGTAATAATCTAATATTAATGCAATAGATATTTTAAAACAAAAATTTTGACATCATCGTCAGTATAATATCAAAAATATTTTATATCGATATAGTATATACTGATACTATGAATTTATATTGTCATTAAATTTATATAAACACAGTATGCTGTAAAGATATCCTGCGTTTGAATGATAAGCTAAATAAATAAAGGGTAGGGACGAAATTTATCGCTAACATTCGTGGTTAGAAAACTTTGCCGGCACTGAAAAAAACTGCTTCAATGTTATGAGAAAGCAATTCAAATTCAAAATATTCTTTATTCAAATAAACTTGTAAACAAGTGCTTTTGAATCGTCAACTCTACTGCTGGTTCGGAAAGCTGTTCCTACCGAGAAGAGCCAGCAAGAAACTCGGCGGTTGCTCTTTTTAAAAAATACAATTCTTAATGCTAGTTACATTTAATGTTTCTATCTTGTACAGGGTCGAACAATATTTATATCCACGCATTTTTATCGTCTAAATAATCCTCAACAGTATAGTAGGCTTTCTGTATCAGCCTCTCCTTAATAGTGTTTTTAAACTGCTGTAATGGCAAAGTTAAAATTGATTGTGGAATTTTATTATAGAATCTTATACGCAAACCCACAAACGACTTACGTACTTTTGCAAGGCGCAAAGCAGGAGCCGCAAGCTTATGTCGGTTCCTACTTTGTCTATTATATACATCGCCTATTGTTTTATAATTCTTTATATTTTTATATACAAAAATTAAATTAAATGGATAATTACTCTGTCAATTGTAAATTTATAAAAGCTCAGTGGAGAAATCAGACGGTCTAGAGGAGTGATAATACCCCGCATCGAGCCCCATTACCCAATTATTTTTCCTTTTTTTTTTCAAGTATCATCTCTTTTATTCTTCTAAAAAAATAACCAGCGAAGTTCGTTCACCCAGCTACTTATTATTAAACAGTCCTCAGCAAGCTTCTTCCAGATAATTTTAAGGACATCTACGTAATATATTCTCTTCGATCACCATCTTCCTGCCCTTATCCCACTCTAAGTGGGGTCGGCACAACATGTTATAAATATGCTGCCTGCCCGACGTCAACTCATCACAGCGTATTTTACGACACCTCGGTAAGAAAGAGGATGGTCTATTCTACTAAACAGGATACCACACGGTGGGACAACTTACCTTAGTCGCCTTTAACGACACCTCGGTAAGAAATGAGGTTGGTCTATTCTACTCAGCCGGACACCACACGGCGGGTCGACTTATCTCAGTCGCCTTTTACGACACCTCTGTAAGAAATGAGGGTGGTACTATTCTATTCAGCCGGATACCACACGGCGGAATTCTCTTCGATATTGCTATTTAATAATATTAAATCACATTACTTATATTATCGCTGCAATTCAGCAATCAATTACTATATGTATTTGTTATCGCACCCCCGCAGGCTCGGAGTCATTTGTCCAAACTGCCGTACCCTCTTGACTTTGACTAGTGGGACCAAAAGTGATCTATTATGCGGACATGATGGAGTTTAGCGTTCAGTATGTACTATTAACTTTAATTAGCAATCTGGGTGTTTTTAAATATATAAATGCAATGATATAAACTTCAGACTCGTTCTGGAGTATTTTTACTTCTTTAGTTTCCCACTGAGCTATTACAACTTTACAAACGATAGCGAAATCAACTTTTGTCTTCAATTGATATTTGTTTAAATAAACCCTAGCTAGATCCGAATTTCATGGAAATTCATGGAGCCATTTCCGAATTCATTATACATATATTAAAGATAAGAGATCAAAGACAGATGATCGTACGTGCCAATGTGTTGTAATTGCGAGCCACTAGAAGCTACAGGGTATATATTGTAAAAGTAATAAAATTAAAAATCAATCAAAGTATCATTTTATAAACTTTTACTATACAAAAAGCAAGAAATCCGCTTAGACGGTTTAGTACTTTTGCAGATCTAATGCATGGTAGCCTCTGGTGGAGGAAAGTGTTGCCACGCTTATGCTAATACAGCTGGAGGATAGTCTATTATCTGCACTTCTAACACAACCTACTTGTGTGTATATGAGGCTGTGTACTTGTGGGTATAGTTGATAAATACCCACAAGTACACAGTATAATAAATAAGCGCTTAAATGAATGAATCTTGTGATTATTATGATTCATTGCATACATGAGAGAAATGTTGAGCCTCGAATTGAATGCGTAGACGTTCCTAGGAAAAACTTTCTCGTTCCGGGACCAATGATAACGCGTTGCTGCAGTGTGCTTACAGGAAGCTGTTACTGAGTAAATAAAGCGCGAATTCAGAATTAACGATGAGTGAACAATGAGTGATAAAATATTTTAAATATTCTTCAAAAGCTTTGAAATATGGTCACACTGTTCTCACCCTAAAGTTTATTCATGAGTGCTCGAGCCCTCGGGGATTTTCACCCTTATTGCTTTAAATCCCATAATGTATGGTGGATGAACGATTTGAAAATCATTTTGTTAGACTTTTCTCACGTTTATTGCGTGGTGGATATTTTTTATGACTATTTTTTCCGTTCTCATGTCGTGATCATTTTTTTTTTATTATATAAAATCTTAAATAATATTACGAAAATCGATACGGCATTGCATAAACTAAAAATAAGAACTCTTGCCTGAATCGCATTTAAAACCCACCTAAGTCATAAAATATGAAAAATAAAGCATGGAGAAAATATCAATTTACAACATGTAAAATTTATTTTATAGAATTACACGTTACTCTATTTCGGTTACGGGCGAAACGACTGTTCCTGTTGTGGTAGTGAATGTGTGCAGTGGTAGTGTAGTATTATAGTGTTGGTGCATATGTTTTACAGATCCTACATCTGTAAGGTACGAACGCAGCGTGGTAGGTCTGAGCTCCAACCCTTCTCTGCAACAAACGAAAGAGGTCTAAGCCCAGCAATGGGATACTAACAGGCCGTTAGTTTACAACTATAAATTAAAGGAAACCAATGTCAGCTGCTGGTAATCTATACTAATATATAAAGCTGAAGAGTTTGTTTGTTTGATTGAACGCGCTAATCTCAGGAGCTTTTTTTACTTTTTACTGGACTGATTTGAATAATTCTTTGAGTGTAAGATAGTCAATTTATCCAGGAAGGCAATAGACTATATACGATATAACATTACGCCAAGATGAATAAGAGAGGAGCAGCAATAAAAAAGATTGCGAAAACGGCTTAATTTAAAGGTTTCCTTGCGAACGCTAAGTAAACAATGAAATTTATTCAAAAATCTCTTATAATTCACTCACGATAAATACTTTTTGGTTCGACATTTCAATTCGAAAAAAAATCGTTACACACTGATTTTGCGGGCGAAGCTGCCGGTAAAGTTAGTAATGTATATAATCCTATTTCCCATGGATTAAGCGCAAATTCATAACAATATTAGCACAAGGCACGCGGCGCGACCGCGCACGGAATATGGTTGATCAAGATAAAATGAGATATGGTTACATATTTGTGTTGCAGATTGATTTTTAACTCGTCCAAGCGCAAAGGTAACAATAAAAAAGATACTATTAAAGAATAAAATTCAAAAAATATTTGAAAAGACGTGTGGTATCCTCTAGAATAAACCACATTCATTTCCTATCAAGGTGTCGTAAAAGATCACTGTAGTAAGTTGACCCGCCGTGTAGTATCTGGGTGACTGGAATAAACTACCCTCATTTCTTACCGAGGTGTCGTAAATGGCGACTATGGTAAGTTGACCCACCATGTGGTATCTGGGTGATTAGAATAAACCACCCTCATTTCTTACTGAGGTGTCTTAAAAAGTGACTAAGGTAAGTTGACCCGCCGTGTGGTTTTCAGTTGAGTATAATAGACTATGCTGATTTCTTACCGAGACGTAAAAGGCGACTAAGGTAAGATGACGTCAGGCATGTGACCGGTCGTGAAATACCTAGCCAAATCATGTAACAACATGTTTAAAACGTGCTGTGCCGACCCAACTTAGAGTGGGAGATAAGAAAAGAGAATTTAATAAAAGATTTGAACGGTATTTAGAACTGCGACTTAATTTTTAGTATTATTTACTATGTAGTATCTGGGTGACTGAGCAATGAATATTTTTTTTAAATATTGAAAAAATAAGAAAAGGAAAAAATGGTTGGTGATAACAAGGGCTTGATCCCTGGTATGTTGTCTTCTAAATACGCCCATTCCCCATTGAGCTATTATATTACTACTATATTACTACTTTGTAATTGACGGCAAAATTAACTATGACTAAGAAGTTACGAGTTGTATGTAGTTAAAAATATCTTTAATATTTAAATGAGTTAATCTTATATGTATATATATAAATATATTTTCCGAATCTCGGAAACGCCTCCAGCGATTTTAATGAAATTCGTCATGTAGGAGGTTTTGGGGGGAAAATTAAAATGGGGGGGAAATCGATCTTGCTAGGTTTAATTAAAAAAAAAGTTTTCTATCCCTTCGGGATTCGGGAAAATGCTAAAATTTACGTCGAATTCAAAAGACAATTTTCGCTGTTAGACGTAGCTCATTTGGGGAATGGGTGGTCTAGACAGGAAAACATACCTAGGTTCGAGCCCCACCTGCCCAACTAAATTTTCATTTTTTTTTCAATTTTAATTTTTTTTATTATTTTTATATGTTTTTTCAAAATATTACCGAGCTAGACTCGGTTACCCAGGTACTATAAATTATATCAATTTTGTAATGTTGACTTATATCTTGATAGATTGATCTATATTATTTTAACCTATGTTCTTTCAAGAGATTAAAATGTATGTTTATTTTTGTTGGATTGTTAAAACTGTATTAGTAACGATGACATGCATATATTATAACATTGAAAAACAAAAAAAATAGGCTTCTTAATAACATAATATCATAACAACCTCTTAAGCAATTTGTTTTAGGTATATGTTTATAACAGTAACGCCGTGTGGTATCCGGCTGAGTAGAATAGACCACCCTCTTTCTTACCGAAGTGTCGTAAAATACGGGTTGACGTCAGGCAGGCGCCCGGTCGTAAAATACGTAGTCAAATCATGTGACAACATTTTTGTAACATGTTGTGCCGACCCTACTTAGAGAGGGATAAGGGCGGGAGGATGATATGTTTACAACAGTATTTATTTAAACTAAACCATTACTTTAACTATCCAGATGATAAAGGTGTAGGGATATAATACTAAAAAAAAAAAAACTTAGTGTCCGGCTACGAGTTGCTGTGGCTAAATCTGGTTTCGAAATCCCCTCGAAATAGAACTTCACAGTTTTTAAAATTGCTCCGATTGCCACGAAACTTTACACGATCATCCGCTAGGTCATTATGAAAATTTCATTACCTATAATCGATGCAGCAGATACAGACAAACATTTATTTGTATACAGAGTTTTACCTACAATACGAATCGACTCATCACTTAACGTATAAGAGAATTTTGGCATAATTGAAGCTTCTTAAATATCCTTTTTAAAAAACATATTTTTGGCCAAATAAATATAATTTAATTGAAATCTTCCTAACCTGTAATGGTCGAATGATTTGGCGCTGCGCGTTTCTTCAAAAACAGGATAAAAGAATAACATTATAGTTCTGTCTTCTTCGCATTTGTATGTCTATAGGTTAAGGTCAATGCATTACATATGAAATAGAATAGATTGGGGTACGGTCATTCACCCTTAGTGTATATTTTACTCAAAACGTAAAATAATTCTGTGGCGAAATTACTTAATTAACTTTTTTTTTAATGTAGGCTAAAGTGTGTAGATACCTGGAATTAAAATAAATCTACGGTCTGTATCACCCTGTATATCAGAATATGTTGTTATGCACAGTCATATCCACAACTAAATATCATAATTACCGATACGTATACAACCAAAAATAAATTTTATCTACACAGCATAGAGTATATATTACCGTATCGTTTATACAATTTTATTACTAAATAAGGTCAAGATAGTGCTTTACAAGGCATATTATTGATATATCCGTTATCCAGTCTATATTTAACAGTGTTTTGATACAGACGTATTTGTAAGATATTTATCGCAAGGTAGGGTTATCTTTTACTAACATTCATAACAGATAACAACAATTTATAACTCGTTTTCTGATCCACGTGGTATATAAAAATGTATAACATTGTTAATATTTTTAAATAAGTTTTATTAATTTTTATATAATTGTATAATTGCCCGAGTAACGTGGCCCAGAAAATCCCAAAATAGGGAAAAATGGAAGGACATGGAGGAGGCCTTGGAAATTATAAACAAAAATAAGAAAAAAAAAACTATGACGAAGTTATCTAAACAAAATAGAAATGAGTTTATAAGGAAATATTGTTATACAAATAATTTAGAACGTGACATTATTTTTTTTGTAATAGAAGGCTAAAAAATATTACACTTGCCTATACAAAGGTATAATTGGTAATTGCAATTTGTCACATGATTTTTCGTGAAGAAAAACATCATCATTCTCATCATCTCACATTTATCCCACTCTAAGTGGGAAACATTGGCATGATTTGGCAAGACTTTGCTTAAGTTGACATGAAATATACTAGCCAATTTTTGCTTTCAATTGAAAAGTTTTAATAGCTCATTCTTAAATAGACGGACTACATATAATAGGATCCCCGCGTTCGAATCCATGTCTTCTTTTCTTTCTTTTTATTTTTTTTCTTGCATTTTTTTTTTTTTTTAATTTTTTAATTGCATTTTTGTATATTTAAGTAAACTTGTAAACAGGTGTATTTGAATCATAAAGTAGCCGAGTTCCGAAGCAGCAGTAGAGTTATCTACTACAAAAAAAAAATAATTTTGTACATTAAAGCTACCCCGGAATGTAAAATATTAATTGTCCCGAATTTCATAAATATTGCTACAGCGATTGAGCCGTGAAAGCGTTACCAACAGACAGAAAGACTTTCGCATTTATAATATGTGTGTCTTCATAATTTAATGTCTTTTAAACATATTCAAATTCAAATTTAAGTAAACTTGTTTACAACAAGTGCTTTTGAATCGTCAACTCTACTGCTGGTTCGGAAAGCTGTTCCTACCGAGAAGAGCCAGCAAGAAACTCGACGGTTGCTCTTTTAAAAATATCTTAATACTAGTTTTTAATAAAATTACCATGCAAGGCTTGGTCACCCAGATATTAGAATTAAAACGTGTATGCATAGAAAAACATGAGCAAATTTTGCGAGAATTGGGGAGGATAAACAAGCAAGCAAGGACAACAAGCTACCAACTGAGGTGGTGATTTGGGAAGTGGAACGGAATTAATAGCATTTTAATAAATGTCAATGGGAAATTTGCTTTGAGATACGTCCAAGATTACGGAACGACTTAAACTCGTATGTCGAGGTACCACATATGAATATTGAGTAAAAAAAATAAAATTAAAAAAAAAATTGAAAAGAAAAATTAAAAAATAATAGGGCAGGTGGGGCTCGATCCTAAGTATTTTCACCTCTCTAGACCGCCCGTTCCCGAAATGAACTACCATGACTTTACGTTTGACAGCGAAAAATTGTAATTGTAGTTAACGTTAATTTCAAAAAAATTTAGAGCCCGAAGACAGGGATAAAACGACATTTTTTTTAATAAAACTTATCTAGATCGACTTTTCTCCCCCAAAACCCCTACATGCTGAATTTCAGGGAAATCGTTGGACCCGTTTCCGAGATTCTGAAAATATATTTATACATACAAGATTAACTCATTTAAATATTAAAGATTTGTCATGTATAGGAAATGTTAAGATTTGTCATGTGTAGGAATGATATGTTGGGATATAGTACAGTTAATGTTAAAAATCATCCTCCTGCCCTTATCCCACTCTAATTGGGGTCGGCACAACATGTTATAAACACGCTGTTACATGATTTGGCTGCGTTTTTACGACCGGCCGCCTGCCTGACGTCAACTTACCTCTGTCGTATTTTACGACACCTCGGTAAAAATGAGGGTGGTCTATTCTACTAAACCGGATACCACACGGTGGGTCAACTTACCTTAGTCGCCTTTTTCGACACCTCGGTAAGAAATGAGGTTGGTCTATTCTACTCAGCCGGATACCAAACGGCGGGTCGACTTACCTTAGTCGCCTTTTACGACACCTCGGTAAGAAAAGAGGGTGGTACTATTCTATTCAGCCGGATACCACACGGCGTAGTTAATGTTAAAAATAAAAAACAATAATTTCTTCAGGAATAATAAAAAGAACGATATAGTGCACAACTGAGGGTACTTTAACACTAAAGACAATGCGAAGGAAGTTGCAAGTACTAGTATATCAAGTTAGATTAGCTAAACTGCTATAATACGACTCTTAATAGCACAGTGGTCATTGTAAACCTTCTTAACAAAACCAACGAAGCATCGCATGACCTTGTAAAACATATAGCTATGCACGTTATGGTTACAAATTGATTGTAACCAAAAACCAAATTGTTGCTAAAACAATAATAAGCAGTACTGTATCTGCCAAAAAACCTTGTGGAACGGAACGGCGATCGTTATTCAGTTAAAAATTCAAATGTAACATGAGCCACATTTTTCGCGGCCTCTTTATATATCTACTGCTGCTACAATATAAGTAAAATTCACAATAAACTAGTAAATAATTAATACATGCATTATAATTAATGCGAATCTCCGCCGCCATTTGCCTTTAAGGTCAATAAAAAAATCATTCTTCATCAATCATCAATCATCATCATCACTTTATTCCAAAAGTAATTTGCCACGATACAAAGGGGCACCTGATGTATTAATAACTAAACTAACGGCCTTTTAATATCCCCCTGCTGAGCATTTGGCTTGCTGTCTCTGGTTTTGAAGAGAAGGGTTGGAGCTAAGACTTACCAATGCGGATTGGTAGGTTACACATATCCCCAGAATTCTTTAGAGATATACAGGTTTCCTCACAATGTTGTCCTTTACTGAAAAGCGTGTGATAAATTGCAATTATCAATTTGACACAATTTTTAACAGAAAAACTCTTTAGGTGACCGGTGTTTTGAACCCGTGACCCCCTCAAAACAACACGGTCTTAACGCTGGGTTATCAGCAGCTTTTAAAAACATTAAGATGAAACAAATGTAAAGATGCATCAGATGCTAAGCTAATCAATCCATAATAACAAAGAAGAAGCCAAAATAGATCAATATCGTGAACCCTGTAAATCAAAATAATGTTTATTCAAATAAGCTCATTCAAGCACTTTTAAATCGTCAAGGATCAAAATGATTAATGAAGCTCCAACTGGTCCGGAATGTTGCTCTTATCGAGAAGAACCAGAAAGAAACTCGGTCGGTCAATCTTTAGACATTATAATTTTACATTATTAAACCGCAGTCTTATATGAAGCTGAAAGGATTTGCAAATTCAGGCATTTTTATCATCCAAATAATCTTCAACTTTGTAATAGGCTTTACGTAAAAGCATATCTCTTATACTTAATTTTAATATTTGATCTATTTGCATTTCTATTTGAACCTTACAAATAATATTTGCTTTGGCAATCGAATATAAAAAAATTCACACATATAGTTCATAAGTATTAATTAATGACATTATCTTTTGATAAGATAATGTTTTGTAACGTATTAATTGTGGATAACCGTTTATTGATTACCAGCGAAGAAGATTAAACTTGGTTTTATTCGGTATTACCTAATAGGTACACGTTTCCTTTTGCTATACGTTTATTAAGAAATCTTTGCTATGGATATATACTAAATTCAATTTAAGGTTACGGGGCGTCAACATTTGTTGAGATTGTGTTTTCTGCATGCGGTTTACAAATTCTGCATTCATAAGGTTTGAATACGGACTTATAGCTTTCCATAGATTTTTTCCATAGTTTTCTTAATATTTATATATTCATCAATTGAATTGGTTAAGTTAATTTAAAGACTATTTTGAGTTGAAGGCTGAATTCTGGCGTGTTAATAATATAAAAAAATGCAATAAAAAAAGCGCCAGTTTTGAACTTTTTCTAGTCCGGCCGTTACCATAAGGCATTTTATTCAATATTTTAGCATTTTTTTGAGTACCCGAAAACAATGATAAAAATCCCTAAAAATCTCCTATATGCAGAATTTCATGAAAATCGTTGGCGCCATTTCCGAGATTCGGAAAAAATATATATATAAAAGATTAACTCAATTAAATATTAAAGATTTGTGCCAATTTCAGATGCTGTGTAAAATTATTGTAGCAACCCTAGGAATCCTGGTGGCGGCTATATTCGCTCCACTGTCCTACCTGTACTTCCAAAGCCCTCCACCACTACCAGAAATTGACCTCAACGAGTGGTGGGGATCAAAAATATTAAAAGACACTGTCACCGATGAAATCAAACCTTTCAAAGTTCAATTCAGTGAAGTGGTAAGTTAAATATATATAGTTTATAGATAATTTGCTATACTCACGTTTTATTCTATCGGGTTAGCCCGACAAATTTCCAGCCTATCCGGAGCATTTATTCATTAGCTCCTTACACAACTGCAAATTAATCTTTACTTAACTAATTAAAAACTTATGTGTCTAATTGCAATTTAACACACGCTTTTCGGTGAAGGAAAACATCGCGAGCAAACCTGCATATCTCTAGAGAATCCTAGGGATATGTGCAACCTACCAATTGGAGCAGTGTGGTAGGTCTTAGCTCTAATCCTTCTCTCTAAAAACGGAGAGAGCAGGCCTATGCCCAGCTGTGGGATAGTAACAGACCGTTACTTACTTAACTGATGAATTCAAAGTGATTAGTTGTTTTTTCCAAAATCTGTCAAGCATTTTCGCAACGATGTCAATTTGGCTTTATCTAGAGTATCAAATATATTTTGATACACTCGATATAACATATAGTACAGCATTCCTTACGTTTCGTACCTTTCAGACTATAAAAGATCTCAAAGAGAGGCTGAGAGACCGACACCCGTTGGCCCCTCCATTGGAAGGGATCTCGTTCGAATACGGCTTCAACAGCAAGCAACTCGAAAACTGGCTGAAGTACTGGGCTGAGGAATATCCATTCAGGTCTCAAGCAATGTGTACATTAAAACATGATCATCTTTTTTCTTTTTATTTATTGAGGATATTAAACAAGATTTATATTATAAACACAATAAATTACGCTAATATCCGCGAATTATTTTGTACCTCTTTAATGTTGAATCATCATTCGTCCTTCTGCCATTATCCCACTTTAAGTGGGGTCGGCATGTTGTTACGTTTTGGCTAGTTATTTTTACTACCGGGCGCCTGCATGACATCAACTTACTTTAGTCGGGTGGTCTATTCAAAACGTCATTGATTCTCATTACGTTATTTGAGTTATGGCTTATGGGAATACTAACATTGAATTTTTCTTTGCAGTGAACGGGAAGCATTGTTTAACAAGTACCCGCAATTTAAGACAAATATACAAGGGCTCGACATACATTTTATTAGAGTGACGCCTGAGGTAAATATATTGATGAAATACTGAACAAAAGTTTATGATTCACTCTCAGTATAAATAGTTTAAGGTCAGAGTCACTCAGGAGATCCGTAGAAGAACTAAGCTTGCCGACATAGCACAGCGAGTCGCGAAGCTGAAGTGGCGATGTGCCCTACATAGTGCGGAGAACCGATAGACATTGGGGTCTCAAGGTGTTGGACTAGCGACCATGCACTGGAAACCGCAGTGTCAGTAAACCCCCTATGAGATTGACTGACGACCTCAAAAAAACGTGGGAGCCGCAGCAGTGGAGCAGTGGAGCAGGGAGTCCAGCAATGGACGTCCATCGGTTGACGAAGAAGAAGATAAATATTTTAAGTCTGTGATTGCTAAATGAACTAAATTGACTGGGTAAACAATTCTCTTAGAAAAAAGAATACAGTCCTGCAATGCGGATTTTTGGCGTAATATTGTAAATATTAAATTAGCATATAAATATGTACAACATCCGGGATTGAATCCGTGAACAAAATACTTGTATTTGAGAATCCTTTCAGCTTCATACGAGACTAAGGTTTAATAATGTTAATTATGTAAGTTCTTTTCGATAAGTGCAACATTCCGAACCAGTTGTAACTTTGACGATTCAAAATTGCTTGCAAAAGCTTACTTGAATAATGATATTTATTTATTTGATTAGATTTGAACCCTGAAAAGATCTGATTTCGCCTCGATCATTGGTCATGAGCAGCTTATCCCTTATCTAAATTTATCAGGCAGATTTCAGTCAAGCGTCTGTAGCATTAAAAACATTTCCAGGTTCCTGCCGGTGTTGAAATCGTGCCGTTGCTCCTCCTCCACGGATGGCCAGGGTCCGTGGTGGAGTTCTTCGAGGCCATACCACTCCTGACTGCTGTGGACAAGAAGAGGAACTTCGCCATCGAAGTCATAGTACCAAGTCTACCCGGGTATGGGTTTTCAAGTGTGAGTACAAAATTAAACTTTATCAAAACTGATCTAGACCTATCAATATAAAAGTAAAAAATATACATCTTTTTGATTTAAAAAAAAGCTATAGTAGTAATACCCAAATTCGGTATTCATTTTTATAGTAAATTCCACAATCCTTTTTTTCCTTTACACAAAGGCAAGTTCAAAAAGGCAGACAAAGCAAGACACTTATTCATAAAGCTTATTATACTGTTGAAGACTATGTTGATGGTAAGAAAGCTTGGATTTTAATTCCGACTAGGCTGTGAAATATTTATTTTTGAAAAGAGTGACCGCCGAGTTTCTTGCTGGTTCTTCTCGGAGCATCTTTCCGAACCAGTGATAGCTTCATTGTAATTTGACGATTTAAATGTGTAAAAGCCAATTTGAATAAAAAATAGAATTTTTTTAATTTTGATTATGTATCGGGAGATTATAAATAGGATTAAAATCGAAACGAAGAAAAACAAAATAGTGCTTATGCACCCAACCCTACATTATTGTAGGGTATTTATCCCCTAAAGTCGATCCGAACGAAGTCGCGGCTACTACTTGTGTATGAATAGATAAATATCTTTATTGTAATATGGGTCTTTTTAAGCTCGCTGTCATATTCTAGTATATACTGTCCGTATACATCCGCTTGCTTTCAAAAATCCGTATTATTATTCGTTCTCTATTTATTCGAATCTATTATTATTATTGGATCGAGAGTTCAAATCTCGGGCACTGAGTTTTTCTATTAAAACATATGTGTCTAATTGCAATTTATCACATGTTTTCAGTGAAGAAAAACATCGTGAGGAAACCTGCATATCTCTAGAGAATTCTGGGGATATGGGTAACCTTCTAATCGGCATTGGAGTAGCGTGGTAGGTCTTAGCTCTAACACTTATCTCCTAAAAAGAGGAGGCCTATGCCAGCAGTGAGATTGTAACAGCCCGTTACTTCACTAATCTGTTACAATTTCAAATCTCTTTATTTAAAGCATTGAATTTCATTTCGGCACATTAAAAACCAGGCCTTTTATATAAAAATTTTATATATTTCAGGCATCTCTTCGCCCAGGGTTGGGCGCTGATAAGATGGCGGTTGTATTCAGAAATCTAATGCACAGACTGGGTTTCAAGAAATATTACGTCCAAGGAGGCGATTGGGGATCGTTCATTGGTAAAAACATGGCGGTCTTTTTCCCTGAGGTAACTACGTGTAAAAATCATCAACTTGAGTTGACATATATTCAATGCAGGTCCTATTCGGGGTAAGATTACCATCTCGGGATCGCTGTTACTTGATATTTACTCTGCTTTTCCTGCGTAATGATTCCATTATTTTTTAATAAGAATAATGTGTTTGAAAAATAATACATTAATTTCCAATCATCTACAAGGCTCATATGAAAAGATTTCACACCGTAATCGATAATATAAATAACTAGTAATATCACGCGGTTTCACCCGCGTACATAACGATCTCATTACAGAAAACTAAATCGGACTATAGATTTATTTTTGTGAAATATATCATCAATATAAATATACCATCGATATATAAGAGTTTCCGCAACGCATGGGATGACAGATTTATACGACTAATTTTTACATCTTATTGCATTTTTACTACGGATCCCTATTTTTTTTAATTTATATCCTATGTTGCTCAGTAAAGATGCAGCTTTCCAATGGTGAAAGAATTTTTTAAATCGGTTCAGTAGTTTTTGTGTGAAAACATTACAAACATATATACAAATTTTTCCTCTTTATAATATTAGTATAGGTTAAAAATGCTCAGGTCAGAAAATCCTTTCAGCTTCATACAGGACTGTAGGTAAATTATGTTTAAATTGACTAATTTCTAGCTGATTGTTCTCGATAAGAGCATCGTTCTGAACTAGTAGTTGCTTCATAAAAGCTTATTGATCCTTAAAAATTCAGAAGTGCTTTCAAAAGCTTATTTGAATAAAGACTTTTTTTTGATTTCAGGAAGTACTGGGTTACCACACCAACATGTTCTCAACGATGACCCCGTTGTATACATTCTATACGATCCTAGGATCCTTCTTCCCCCCTCTCGTAGTCAGTTCTGACGTGCAAGACAGAATGTATCCACTGTCGAAAATCTATGCCAACTTACTGGAAGAAACAGGATATTTCCACATACAGGCCACAAAGCCTGATACTATTGGTAAGGAAACTAAGAAAACATAATACAATAAAGAAATATAATGCTAACTTAGGATACAGCATACACTAACTAAGACAGAAGAATACACTAACTAAATACAAAATAAAAGACTAAGGGCCTGTTTCACAAGTTACCAGTAAACTGTCAGTTAGCTTATTCAGAGCATATCTGACTCTTATCTCGGAATTTTGCGTCTCTCAGGTTTCTGATAGGCTTATTCAGCACTTAAAGTCTAATAAGTTAACAGATAGATCATGTGGCTGTTATTTTGTTTATCTGCTGGATAGCAAATATCTGTTTCAAAATGACCGCAATTTTATTTGTTAAAAATTTTCACATTTTAAAGTCTCTTTTTAGAGATACTTATCTGCTACTTAGTTTATTTGTCGGGTAACGGTTTATTTGACCGCCGAGTTTCTTTCTGGTTCTTCTCGGTAAGAGCAACATTCCGAATCAGTTGTAGCTTCATTAATCATATTGATCCTTGACGATTCAAAAGTGCTTGTAAGAGCTTATTTAAATAAAGATATTTTGATTTGATTTGATAACTATCCGACCCTTAACAGTAATCAGTAATCATACCAATATCTTTAATATTTAAATGAGTTAATCTTGTATGTATATATATTTTTTTTCGGAATCTCGGAAACGGCTCCAACGATTTTCTTCAAATTCAGCATGTAGGGGGTTTTGAGGGAGAAAAATCGATCAAGATGTTTTATTTAAAAAAAATATCGTTTATCCCTGTTTTCGGGCTGTAATTTTTTTTTAAAATTTACGTTGAATACAATCACAATTTTTCTCAGTCAAACATAAAGTCATGGTGGTTTATTTGGGGAACTGGCGGTCTAGAGAGGTGAAAATACCTAGGATCGAGCCCCACCTGCCCTAATATTTTTCATTTTTCTTTTCAATTTTTTTTTTATTTTTTTACATCATTTTCAAAATTACCGAGCATGGCTCGGGTCACCCAGATACTGATCAATGAAGCTACCAAATATTTATTTTTGTATCTTTTACAGGAGTGGCTCTAGCAGACTCCCCTGCTGGTCTTGCAGCCTATATTTTAGAGAAGTTCTCAACCTGGACTCGTAAGGAAAATCGAAAGCTTCCCGACGGCGGGCTTACTGACCGCTTCACTAAAAACCAGTTACTAGATAACTTGATGGTTTATTTCGTCTCTAACTCCATAACTACTTCGATGAGATTGTATGCAGAGACGATGAATTCTAGATATTTCAGCTTACAACTTGATGGGTTAGTATATCTTTTCTCGAAAATATTTTAAATAGTATATTGTTTAGTAGAAGTAAGTTAACCATTTCTTACAGAGATGTTGTAAAACGCGACTAAAGTAAGTTGATCCTCCGTGTAGTATCCGACTGAGTAGAATAGGGCAATCTCTTTCTTACCAAGGTTTTGTAAAGGCGACTAAGGTATGTCGACCCACCGTGTAGTATCCGGCTGAGTAGAATAGCCCTTATTTCTTACCAAGGTGTCGTAAAAAGCGACTAAATAAGTCGACCCGCCGTGTAGTATCGGGCTGAGTAGAATAGACCTCCCTTTTTCTTACCGAGGTATCATAAAGGAGACTAAGGTAAGTCGACCCGCCGTGTGGTTTCCGGTTGAGCAGAATAGACTACCCTCTTTCTTACAGTGGTGTCGTAGTAGGCGACTAAGGCAAGTATATCTGCCGTGTCGTAGCCGGTTGAGTAGAATAGACCACCCTTATTTCTTACCGAGGTGTCAAAAGGCGAATAAGGCAAGTTGATCGGCCCTGTGGTATATGGCTAAGTAGAATAGACCGCCCTCATTCAAGTTGACATCAGGCGGCCGGTCGAAAATACGTAGCCCAATCATGTGACAAGATGTTTATAAAATGTAGTGCCGATCCCACTTAGAGTGGAATAAGGAGGATAATTATAAGTTTAACAAATTATGCATGTTCGTGACGAGATATTTGTCTTTCAGGATACCATCAACAGTTCCCATGGTGTGTATACAAGCAAAGAACGAGCTAGCTTTCACCCCAGCTTGGGCCATAAAGAAAACGTTCCCAAATCTAATCCGTAACACCATACTGGACGATGGTGGACATTTCTTGGCCTTTGAACTGCCTGATGTATTTGCTAAAGATGTAATTAAGGCTATCGGGGAATTCAGGGCGTGGCGTAAAAACAATAAGACTGAATTGTAATGGATTTATATTAAATTCTCTTGATGGACCTTTCTAGTATTATTTTTGTCTTTTTTAGAATTAACAGGGTTTTTTGTTAAGCTTATACTTAATAAGTAGGCAGAATCCAGTATTAATTGTCGAAAATCTGTCTGTTTGTTTGTATGCCTTTGACGAATGAAGGGGGGTATGGGGGAAAACAGCAACAACATCTAGCTGGCCCCAACTGTCAACCTCACCTGCACGTGGTGCCCCCTGCTAGACAACAGACGAGGCTCTGGCGACCGATCTATGGCGGTATAACCATTTGTATTCTACTGAAACTCCGGTTGAAGTGGACGAGGCAGGCAGCGGCCTTGAGGATTAAGTAACCTCTAAAATGTCTGGTGCAGAAGGCAACGGGAGACCACTGCACTATATGTTCCCTAGTCGTCGGCGATGTAAAAATATGGAAAGGTCACAAAAAACGAAGGCCCCAGTTCCTGGCGTCCCTTAGAAGGTGACATTAGGGACTTTATATAATGAAATAATGATTAAAAATATATGGGACACTTACACACTACGAAAGTAACTTAATACTGGCCCGTTGGCGCAGTGGGTAGTGATCCTGCCTTCAGCTCCGCGGGTCGCTGGTTCGATACCCGCCGAGGGCCAACATTTACTATAAACATTTTGTTGGTTTTTCGAGCCTGGGTGTATATTTGTACAGGAAATTTGTGTTCTCATTATAGACACGTCCCGGATAGAACGGAACGAAATGTTGTTCTTTAATATTCTAATCAATATTTATAAAATTTATTCAAATTCAAATTCAAAATATTCAAGTGGACTGTTTACAGTACTTTTGAATCGTCAAATGTTTTAAAGAAGCTACCACTGATTCGGAAGTTTGCTCCTACCGAGAAGAACCAGCAAGAAACTCGGCGGATAATCTTTTCAACAAAAAAAAATCCAATTTGATGATTACAAATTAATCGTTGCAGCTGGATGCGTAGCTGACTGCAGTTAAGATATGCTACTGTTAACGCACACACTATACAATAACACGATATAATAAAAATACCACAATACCCGTTCTGAAATACTCTTCTCTTGAAAGAAGAACAAAGACTGACTGTCCCTGAAAAGGCCTGTCCAAAAGGGCGCGATACTCTTGTTTCATGACTGTGCTGCCATAAAATACAAAGCGGAAGTCAATGGCGACAACACTACTATCATTCAAATAATCCTCGATTGAATTAATTTACGCAGATAATTTATATAAAGGTATCTAATAATAGTTTTTAAGTATATCAGGCTTTTTTTTAGGTAGGTTTTGAACAAAATAAAATGAGTATAAGTCACATAATCACTTTAGATCGGGGGTCGAAAATATCAATTACTTCCCGCTCAAGTAATCTCTTATCAGGATTGACAAGTAACGAGGCGCGTGGCGAGGGCGTGCTTGGGATTTATTAACCGTAATATAGTCTGAGGGTAGATCACAAATTATATACCAGTCGGGGATTAAGTGCTATAATTCGGGTATTAAGTTAAAGTCCGGAAACTTGGTAAAATGTTAATTTTGCTCTATAAACTCGATAATTCGTTAACCCAATGATATGCGCCATAAAAATTGGAAAAGCGCTTAGAATTTCCCACTGTAGCACTTAAGCTACTAAAAAGATAATAAAACTAAATAAAGAAACAAAATCATCATCCTCCTATCGTTATCCCACTCTAAGTGGGGTCGTCACAACATGTTATATAAACATGTTGTGACATAATTTGGCTAGGTATTTTACGACCCACCGCCTGCCTGACCTCAACTTACCTTAGGCGGATTTAACGACACCTCGGTAAGAAATGAGGTTGGTCTATTCTATTCAGCCGGATACCACACGACGTAGGAAAACATAGTGAGAAAACCTGCAAATCTCTAGAGAATCTCGTATGTGTAACCTATCAATCCACTTTGGAGCAGCGTGGTGGGTCTTTTCTTCCCCTTACCTTACCCTTCTGTCCAAAAACGGAAAGAGGTTATAATCAGCAGTGGCAGTAGCAGCTTATTAACTTACCTTAGTCGCCTTTTGCGACACCCCGTTAAGAAAGAGGGTGGTCTATTCTACTCAGCCGGATACCATACAGCTAAGAGAAACAAAATGTTGTAGAAATATTAAATATCAACTTATAAGTTACTTTTTAATAACCTACTCTATTTTTAAAATGAAGAATATTATAATTCGTTTGAAAAAAAGTCTTAAAAAACTTTTTTAAACAGTAAGTAGCAGTTTATGCAAAATTCGTATAAAAATACCCATTTAATACATTAAGTAGTGATACTATGGGATATGGGATTTATTTGGATTTCAGCCCAATCGAATGACGGTAAAAAGTACAGTTCAATCACCAATCCATATGCTAATTGTGGTAATTACTGCTAAACATCATGTAAAACGTAAGAAATAATTACTTTTTAATCCTTACTTTAATGTGAAACTTATATAAAGGCGTCACATATAATAAAAGCCACTTGTTTATAAATAATTATTTATATTTGATCCTGTATTGGGAAACATTTAATTGCTTAAATATCTTAAATACTAAAACCATTGTTTATACTTAAAATAAAATAAAAATAACCAATAATCAATAAGGTAACAAATATTTTATAAATTTTACTTACAATTCCAAAACAACTGTATGCCGCAAAAAGATACTTATAAAATATAAATTGATAAATGATAAATCATGAATGATCAAGAATTATGAAGATCAAATGAAACATTATTGGTTGCCTGGAAGACATCGCTTTTAGCGATAAGGCCGCCTTTTACTAATACTTTTTTAGCTAATTTCATGTACTGTTGTGGTGTGCAATAAAGTGTATTCTATTCTATTTCATTTAGAAGACTCGTCACTTTTTCTTTCTTCCGTCACTTTCTGATGAAATGAGAATGTTGGGTGATCCCAACATTCTGATCCGACAACTAATATACAATACGAAAGATCTTAAGACTGTTTTATACAATTTGAAGATTACGTACGACGTCAATCGTTTGACGTAGATCCCTTTGAGTAACTTCCAAGGTATAAGATGTTGCTTCTTAATTACAGAAATTCGCTAGTTCACTATACCAATTTGAACATATTTAAAATTAGGTTACTTAGATACACTCCAAAAATAGATACAACCGTCGGCAATTAATCGATTCTGACATGTTTTGTATAGCCAAAGATAAAACTCTACTAACCAAACTAAACAAAAAAATATAAGTTTTAAGTAATATTTTTTTTTATAATTTTCGATATTATAAGTATTTTTTTGGAACTGTTATACTCGTATGCCGTTGGCATCGTCACCGAGCAAGTATCTTCGACGTTTCTAAATTTTCATTTCGAAATCTGCCAGTGGAAAGCAAAAGCTCTACTGGTTTCCCATGTAGTGGAGGGGTGGGGGTAAAACTGTGACTAGTCATAATACCGACGGGTCTTATACAAGAAGCTACGACAGACTAACGTCACGAAACTAAGTCCTCACCTTATAACAAATAGAGAGTAACTAAACATTGAAATAACAAAACCTTTTTACTTATCTTTACCATCTTTATCTTTACAACTAAGATCCTTATCATCACCCTTACCGGGAGCAATCATCAGCAGATTATTCCCGTTCCGCTCTCCAGCCAAATTCCTGAATGGAATCTGGCGCCAACTGTGCGGCAAATAATACTGATTACGTAATACTTTCAGGTGATCTTTTCCGAAGAAGAATTCAGACTTGTTCACCGAGTTTCTCTGACAATTTCTTCTAAAAACTTCCTCGTTTTCTTCATTCCCGAACCTGATGAAGTCGACATCGTACGGTCTTTTGCAATCTTCTTCGTACGGTCTCTTAAGACGAAGCCTTCTAGAAGTTGGACTCAGTGGTGACTCACACTTTATAGCGAGGCCCGAGTTCTCCTTGTTCATCCCTAGGCCATGACTCTTCTGCCACTCAAGAACTTCACAAAGTAGGCCGATGTACCTAAAGAAGAATAATAATATAATTAATGGAATCCGAAACGGAAAATGTGATATGTTATAAGTTGTTTAATCAAGCAAGCTGATTAGTAATTTTGCGATTTCTGAAATATAATGTACCTGAGAGTACGTTCCCAAAAAAACCGCGCACAGCCTAGCGGATATTTACTACTATTTTGTAGTCTGTCTTTAAGGCAAATTCTTTCGTATATAAAATCATAAATAATTATTACTTAAAAAAGTATACAAGCCAACATAAAAAAGATTTTAAAAGGCTTTTAACAACCTTCATGTCCCTACTGTTAATTGTGGAACAGTTCCGCCGTCGAGAGCCAATCCTGGCAGCATCCGGTCACGCATATCATAAATATGCATTTCATCGCGACTGGACCAGTAAATAAAATTTTAGCTCAATCGGACACCGCCAAGTGGGTCAAATTTAACTTGCAAAATTCCATCTTTACATACATACTCGACAAGTTGAATAAAAGCTTATCAAAGTTATTGCATTGAACGCGTTCCAGATTTCTTTTGCTGTAAGTAGTAAAAAATTTACTATAGAAGCCTTCTATTATTTTAAACCTTCTCTGACACATTATTTTAGACATTCATCATCATCACCATCATCATCTTCCTGCCCTTATCCCACTCTAAGTGGAGTCGGCACAACATGTTATAAACATGCTGTCACATGATTTGGCTACGTATTTTACGACCGGCCGCCTGCCTGACGTCAACTTATCCTAGGCGTATTTTACGACACCTCGATAAGAAAGAGGGTGGTCTATTCTACTTAACCGGATACCCCACGGCGGGTCGCCTTACCTTAGTCGCCTTTTACGACACCTCTGTAAGAAAAGAGGCTGGTACTATTCTATTCAGCTGGATACCACACGGCGTTATTACTTTAGACATTGTCTACCTTATAGCCATCCTTAGTATTTCGTTCTTCGAAAGTTTCTTGTCGTGAGGATGTGTTGGAACCAATCTCCTGAGTTCTGCGAAGGCACCACTCACGTTCTGTTGACGCCATCTTTCGCGGCAGTTGGTGAATAGCTTCCGGGGTGGCCTGAGCATGCAGGAGTTCAGTGGCGGTAGGTCTTCTGGCAGACTCTAGAATAACAAGTATATATCATTTTTTCATCCTCGTAAATCACTTCACGGGATCTCCGCAACACACGATCTTGTACTGCTTGGATGCAGCAGCTTGCCGCGATCTTTTTGAGGTCATCTGTCCATTTTTCAGAAATTCACTAACACCCCAAATAGTGGTAAGATATATTCATATCATCATCTTCCTGCCATTATCCCACTCTAGGTGGGGTCGGCACAACATGTTATATGCGGATTATAGCAAAACAATTTAATTATTACTTTTGTATTATGGATCTCCGCAAAGTAACGCCTAATTCTATAAATTATTTAATGTACTTTTTGAAGGAAATTTGGACGAATGTTTCCCAATAATCGCAAAGTCGAAATCTTTGACGGCAAGCCAAAGACCATATTTTTTTTAATTAACATTTGTATACCATAATATGTAATGATATACCATAAAAAAACGTAAGAAAAACAATAATGGAAATGGACAATGGTACCTGGACACTTCTAGAGTGATGTCTCTCGTCATCGCTGTCAGGGAGGCAGAGATCATCGCTCAGCATCTCGCTGTCGGGCTCCTCGTCCGAACAGGACTCTTGATCCGAGGCCATCGAGTTAGAGTATACTGGAAATAAATTCAACAGTTACAAACAAATCTTTACCTAATTTATAAAATTAGGCGTTACTTTGCGGAGATCCATAATACAAAAGTAATAATAAAATTATTTTGCTATAATCCGCGATGAAGTAAAATAGAAAATATATACAGGGTGTTTGGAAGGTCGATGCAAAGCTGCAAACAGGAGCTAGTATAGACTATTTAGAACCATTTAAACTGAACTTATGTTAGGCGAAGTGCGACTATTTTTTTTTTATAAAATTTTAAAGATTTTTGAAGAAAAATCCGAAGTTATGTCATTATTTGCTAATAATCGGCCATTTTGAAGCCAAAGTCAATTATTTTTTATTTTATTTTATTAAACTAATGTGTAAACAGTGTAATAAAACATGATTAAGGTATCTGTGTTAAGAGATATTTTTTTTACAGATATTTGAAGTCAATCATTTCTTTTAAGATCAGAGAAAGCTGATTTTTGATGGCATTTAAAAAAAAAATAGATTGTGCTTTTTTAGTTCAAACATTTTATTAAATATGCCTGGTCATTGTTCTTTATTTTGAGGTATCAACTATGCGGATAGCCCGCAAATTATTGAAATTAAGATCTACAAACTAAATTGCGAGAGAAAATTAAAATTTATAGGCGAAGTAATTAAAACAAAATTTTAATGAAAATCATTTATTTTTCGTGTTCAAAATGTTCGCCGCGGTTTCTAACACAAGCACGGGCCCGACTTCTCACTTCTGTTGTCGTTATCTTTAACTTCATTTCCACTTTCATCGTCGCGAACGCTGAATTAATTCTGTCAATTAATTCTTCTTTTGTGTTTATTTCCACATTTGTGTATACTAGCTCCTTAGCCCGACCCCACACGTAAAAGTCAAGCGGAGTCAGGTCAGGTGAACGGGCGGGCCAAGGGATGGGCCCATCTCTGCCGATCCAGCTATTGGGGAAACAATTGTTTAAGTGCTCCCGTACATTTAATGTCCAATGCGCTGGACAACCATCTTGTTGAAAAATGAGCTCTCGGTCGCTAACGAATATCAAGGCCCCAGACTCCTCTACAAGCTCTGGAAGATCATTTTGCAGGAATTCTAAATAATTATTTCTATTTAAATTATCTGGTAAGAAATGAGGCCCAATCAAAATTTTGCCAATAACTCCGGCCCACACATTGACCGAGAATTTCTTTTGGAATGATTTTTGCGTTTTCCAATGTGGATTATTATGTTTTTCAGCCCATAGATGAAGGTTATGGAGCGAGATCCTCAGAGTAGGATTCAGTTTTGTCGTTTTCTTCTCAACTCAGACATTGAAGATGCATGGTTCCTGAAGTCAATCTTGTGGACAGATGATAGTAAATTTTCAAGGGAAGGCATTATTAATTTCCATAACCTTCATCTATGGGCTGAAAAACATAATAATCCACATTGGAAAACGCAAAAATCATTCCAAAAGAAATTCTCGGTCAATGTGTGGGCCGGAGTTATTGGCAAAATTTTGATTGGGCCTCATTTCTTACCAGATAATTTAAATGGAAATAATTATTTAGAATTCCTGCAAAATGATCTTCCAGAGCTTGTAGAGGAGTCTGGGGCCTTGATATTCGTTAGCGACCGAGAGCTCATTTTTCAACAAGATGGTTGTCCAGCGCATTGGACATTAAATGTACGGGAGCACTTAAACAATTGTTTCCCCAATAGCTGGATCGGCAGAGATGGGCCCATCCCTTGGCCCGCCCGTTCACCTGACCTGACTCCGCTTGACTTTTACGTGTGGGGTCGGGCTAAGGAGCTAGTATACACAAATGTGGAAATAAACACAAAAGAAGAATTAATTGACAGAATTAATTCAGCGTTCGCGACGATGAAAGTGGAAATGAAGTTAAAGATAACGACAACAGAAGTGAGAAGTCGGGCCCGTGCTTGTGTTAGAAACCGCGGCGAACATTTTGAACACGAAAAATAAATGATTTTCATTAAAATTTTGTTTTAATTACTTCGCCTATAAATTTTAATTTTCTCTCGCAATTTAGTTTGTAGATCTTAATTTCAATAATTTGCGGGCTATCCGCATAGTTGATACCTCAAAATAAAGAACAATGACCAGGCATATTTAATAAAATGTTTGAACTAAAAAAGCACAATCTATTTTTTTTTTAAATGCCATCAAAAATCAGCTTTCTCTGATCTTAAAAGAAATGATTGACTTCAAATATCTGTAAAAAAAATATCTCTTAACACAGATACCTTAATCATGTTTTATTACACTGTTTATACATTAGTTTAATAAAATAAAATAAAAAATAATTGACTTTGGCTTCAAAATGGCCGATTATTAGCAAATAATGACATAACTTTGGATTTTTCTTCAAAAATCTTTAAAATTTTATAAAAAAAAAATAGTCGCACTTCGCCTAACATAAGTTCAGTTTAAATGGTTCTAAATAGTCTATACTAGCTCCTGTTTGCAGCTTTGCATCGACCTTTTAAACACCCTGTATAATGCTAAATGTAGAGTGGACAATCGGTTGTCATACCTGATACATGCAGGATTCGTAAAAAACACATGCACAAACCTCCACCACCGCCGCACTATATATTTTCTATTTTACTTCATCGCGGATTATAGCAAAATAATTTTATTATTACTTTTGTAAATCTTTACCTTTAAACAATCTGTTCTTATTTATTCTTATAATCTGATTTGTACAAATCTGAATTTCGGAGACGGGTCCAACGATTTTAATGAAATTTAGTATTTAGGGGCTTTGGATCTGGGTATGTTTTATTTTTAAGTGCATCAATATCGTCAGAATGCGAAATCAAATATTGTCACCGTATCAAATATTGTAGCCGCTAGCAATGGAATATTAATGGATAATTGATTTGATTTGTTTTGATCCGCCGTGTGGTATCCGGCTAGGTAGAATAGACCAACCTCATTTCTTACCGAGGTGTCGTAAAATACGACTAAGGTAAGTTGACGTCAGGCAGGCGGCCGGTCGTAAAAACGCAGTGGGATAAGGGCAGGAGGATGATGATAATTTCATTTGTTTTGATACGAGTTTAACTACAGAGTTCAAAAAGCCGTCTAGAAAGAAAAAGAGTCTAGCGTCACAAGATCTTGGGACTACCGAAAAATTTTGAAAAGACCTATACCCAGCAATGGACCATTGGTTAAAATAGAAGAAAAGAAACGTCTAAACCTCCTGTCAAGAAATTTCTTTAATAGTGTGTCAAGACACGACTAATCATATAGTATTCTTGTTGAAACATTTGAATTAATGAATTTCACGATAAAAAAAATTAAATTAACGAACAAGCTGACTATTATAAGATATCACCGGAAGTCGCTATCAGCGGACGTGCTATATTTAACGCCAAGTTGGAATCTATTGAACGTTTATTGTTTAAATATACTGTATAAATTATAAATAATACTAGATTCTGACATTAGCGAATCTGCTATAAAATAAATCTATACTAATATATAAAGCTGAAGAGTTTGATTGTTTGAACGCGATAATATTAGGAACTACTGGATTGATTTGAAAAATTTGAGTGTAAGATAGTCCATTTATCGAGGAATATAACATCACGCTATGGTGAATAGAAAAGGAGCAGCAATTATAAATATTACGAAAACGGCAAAATTTAAAAATACCCTTACGTGAATGTTAGCCAAAAATCTCTTATAATTTAATCACGATTGCTACTTTATTGTTCAGCCAAAAATCTCTTATAATTTAATCACGATTGCTACTTTATTGTTCAACATTTCAATTCGGGGTAAAATTTGTGACACAATATATATTAATCTAAATGTAGATTGGGCTATCCGTTTTCATACCCGATACATGCAGGATTCGCAAAAAATTGCACAAACCTCCACCACCGCCACAATACACAAGTACTACATACGTTCACTATCACAAACTCAACAATCGTTTCGCCGCGCAACCGAAGCATCATCAGGAGATAGACTCCACGATAAAATTGCTTTTGGTATAATCCGCTATCTGCTTTGCGAATGTTTATGTTGTTCGGTAAAACCATATGGGTTTATCATACTTAATATAAAACTCTAAGTCCTTTCGCAAAAAGTTAAAAGAAATAGGCAGTTCTTGTAGCAATATATCTATGTACAAAAAATAATAAATAAATAAATAAATATATGGGACACTTACACACGCGGTCGTCCGTTCCCAAAGTAAGTAACTTTATACTTGTGTTATGGGTGACAGACAACTCGTGAATACATACTTATATAATTTTTAAATACATACTTAAATACAAATATACACCCAGACATAATAATTCAAATTCCAATAATCCTTTATGCAAGTTGGCTTTTACAAGCACTTTTGAATCGTCAAATTTAGATGAAGCTACGACTGGTTCGGAAAAGTGCTCTTACCGAGAAGAAACAGCAAGAAACTCGGCTGTCAGTCTTTTTAAAAAATAAATATTTCAATAACGTATTTTATATGTAAACAAATCAAAAATTACAATATTCTAGTGCGTTGCTGGTCGCAATTCAAAATGGATGGTCAAATGGATGTTAGTTAAAGTTTAGATCTAGCAATAACCTGAAGCTTGCCTTTACAGTGAGTTCTTCGCACAAGTACTTTGTTATTTATGGCGGGCAGTAAAACTGTGAAATGACCTAACTTTTCTGAAGTCTCCTTCATTGTCTTTTTGAACTTTGAACGATCTAAGTTCAAGATGATTCTTGATATTTTTAATCTCTTTTTTAACACGTTTATTTTATATTTTACTCAGGTCATTGCTGTTTTTAAGGGATGCATTCTTATATCTAAATTTCACTTGCGACTTTTAAATCTAAGCTTTCGCTTAATACGTACTAAACCAAATTTAATGTAAATCCTAAGAATATAAGAGGTCAAAATAAGCTTCCTGCGACTCAGTAGAGTTAGTGAATCATTCGATAACCTGGGTATTCGTTTTTGTAATAAAATTCCGCAATTTATATTAGACTTGTATTTGTGTAGGTCTAACGTTTAAATTAAGTGTAAGAAATACGCTAATACGTCAGTTATTTAGGCAATTAAAGATATTGATTGATTGATGATTAAAAGTCTTTGATTGATTGAGTGATTGATGATAAAAAAACACCACAGAACAGAAGAGAACAGAAATCAAAAACAATCTCAAAATGTTTAAAAGATTGGTGACCGCCCTGCAGTCCGGTTAAATAGAATAGACCGCCTTATTTCTGACCGAGGTGTCGTAAAAGGCGACTAAGGTAAGTTGACTCACCGTGTGGTATCCGGCTGAGTAAAAGAAACCACTCCCTTTGTTACAGAGGTGTCGTAAAATACGACTAAGGTAAGTCGGCCCGCCATGTGGTACCCGGCTGAGTAGAATAGACCACCCTCTTTCCAACCGACATGTTGTAAAATACAACTAAGGTAATTTGACCCACAATGTGCTATCCGGTTGAGTAAAATAGACCACCCTCTTTCTAACCGAGGTGTCTTAAAATAAGACTACTCTAAAATTGATATTTATTAATATTATAGGTAAGTTGACCCGCCGTGTGGTATCCGGCTGAAAAAATACACCACCTTTGTTACTTATCAAGGTATCGTAAAAAGCGAAAAAGGTAAGTTGACGTCAGGTAAGCGGCCGGTCATAAAATAGCTGGCCAATTATATGACATGTTTATAATATATTTTGCCAACCCCACTTAGAATCGGATAAGGACTGGAGGATGATAAATATAATCGGAAAATCCATATTAAAAATATATACACCCAACCTTTGTTTCGTGTTATATCCGTCACTGTTGGCATAAAAACACTGTTTATTTAACCAAACAACACACAAAGAAAACACAATGTTTTTAACAAGGTTGTTTTTCACAGAGCTCCTCACAGCACCGCAGTCAGAGAGAGACTGATGAAAATCCATTTAGATTATTCAAATTAAGAACGGGGTTGAATAAACTGACACCTGATTGGCTGTTGGTTGTGGGTAAGTAGCCAATAGTGTCTCTGGGCGGGCTTCGAGATTTGATCTCTATTGAGCACCTTCGTAGAATTTCAGCACGTTCATACAAACAAATACCTTTTCATAATATTGGGAACCGCGATAAGCCGAATGGGACGAGGTGTGCCCCCTACCATAAGGGTGGCGGGTTTATGACTCCGGAAAGGCAATTTTGCCATAAAAACTCATGTGCTTTATTTATATTATCAATTTTTCATAAGCGTTGTGTCTTGTGGTAGAATAGAGTACCCTCAATTTTAACCGAGTTGTCGTAAAAGGCGACTAAGATAAATTGATCTGACGCCTGGTATTCGGCTGAGTAGAATAGACTACCCTCATTTCTTACCGAGGTGTCGTAAAAGGCGACTAAGGTAAATTGACATGCCTGCGACTTCTGCTTTGCGCCTTGCAAAAGTACGTATACTGCGTCCATCATATTATCAGTCTTTTGACAGCTCACGCTCATTAAGTTTTGTATTGCTTACGTACAAATATCATACAAATAATATTTGTACTTTATGGATGGGTACCGCCCACTTAGTGATGTCACACATAATGGTTACTACGATTATGCCACAGATTAAAAATAATCGGTAGAAATCGATGTTACGAGTATTAAAAGACATTTAATAACATTATATAAAGTTTTACTTTCTTCTTAGTTAATACATGAATACAAATAAAACAATCAGGATATTTTAATTTATTTTATTAGCACGAGTCGTCGGAATGATAATCAACACTAGACTCCTCCGATGAGGAGTCTTCAGTAGCAGTTATTATTAGCTCTTGTGTAGATAATATATTATCAAACGCAATATCACGTTCCCAATCAGAGAATATTACTCTTTTAGTTCTTTCCACCACACTTGCCCAGTTCTCGGCCGTTACGTGGGTGCAAGCATTTTTTAGCAATTGCAACATTTTATTCGCTGTGAATGGGGGGGCTTGTATTGCATCTCGCAGCATGCCCTTTTACTTGTGCCCATATAAGTTCTATTGCGTTGTACTGGCAGTGGTATGGAGGAATCCGAAGAACAGTATGGCCATATTCTGCTGCCATTTCATTGATTACATAGCGTTTTGCTCTCTTTTTGGTTTTTAATATTTTTATTAATTCAACTTTTAACATTGAGTCGTCCACATTTTCTCCATTGTCCCGAAGCCAATTAATTATTTCATGCTTTTTATTAGCCTGTGTTGGCATTTTGTCAATTTGACGGGAGTGGTAGGGCGCATTATCAATAAAAATTATTGATGGTTCTTCCAATGAAATGAGCATTTTTTTGAACCACTCTTCATACACATTTGCATTCATCTCTTCGTGGTAGTCATTTGATTTCTTCGATTTAAATGCCAACAGTGCGTCTTGTACAAATCCTTTTGCTGTACCTGCATGGCAAATGATTAGGCGCTCACCTTTTGCCATTGGTACTGAGGAAGTGGAATCAGCAGTATCATCAGTCCAGAAACGAGATAGTGTGTGGTTAGCGTTGAGCCATGTTTCATCCGTGAAAACAATATTTGCCCAATCTTGTATTTTCTTTGCCTCTCTTAAAAAATCACAACGTGCTATAGCTATATCTGTGCGTTCCATTAATAATTTTCTTTTATTTAACTTTTTATATGAAAAGCCAATTGTGTTCAAAACTTTGACCAAAGAAGATTTTTCACCATGAAATAGACCACTTCTTTTCAAAGAAACAATAAGTTTTCTCAAAGTTGGAATTTCTTTTCTCAAGTAGTAATCATATACATGACGACGAATAGCGTCAGCGTCAAAGTCATCAACAGCTGTCACCTTATGAGCCCGGCGCTTTCTTTTTGGTGTAGATGGTTTGTTTTGCTCCAAGCCGCTCCTGCCGTAGGCATCAGTAGTGATTTTAGTCACAGTTGATAGACTGATCCCCAACGCGGCTGCAACACGGTTTCGGACTTGCGTGATAGGTATAAGAGGTCCGCCATTTTGATTTTCTTGCTCAAAATACTCATGAAGTTTTAACACTAACTGTCTCGATTGTGCTTTCAACACACGTCCTTTCGGCATTTTCACGATCAATTAATATAAGTTTCACAAAAGTTTTTCCGAGGAATAAAGCTACTTAACTCAAGGTGTAACAGATGCGAGAGAACACTCAGCGAACGTAAATGCGTGTGACTATCACGGGCGTTTCGTTGAGAGTGACAGCTCACGTCAAAATGGCGGCCGAGCGGAAGGTCTGTTGATGTTGCCAGTTGATGTATAATATATTTTTTATGATTATAATAAATACACACGGATTAACATTTATTTTCAAAAAACTAAGGCAATATTAAATCAAAATGTTGATTTCTATATCTGTTATTAGTTTACGTAGGTTATCATTAATCGAATTACTTAGGTACGTAATTCGATTAATGATAGTAGGTACTATAATCGGAATGGTATCGCATACGAGAATCTTTAGGACATCACTAAATATGTAAATCGTCAATCTGTCAAAAGATGGTTAATATAATGGACAGTGTATATATCGTTTGTGGGTTTGGGTATAAGATTCTATAATAAAATTCCGCAATCAATTTTAGCTTTGCCATTACAGCAGTATAAAAACACTAGTAATAAAAGGCTGATACAGAAAACCTACTATACTGTTGAGGATTACTTAGAAAATAAGAATGAGTGGATATAGCCCTCTTTGAACAAGACAGTAATGACTTAATATAAATAGTATTATGAATTATATTTTTAAAAAGAGCAACTGCCGAGTTTCTTGCTGGCTCTTCTCGGTAGGAACAGCTTTCCGAACCAGCAGTAGAGTTGACGATTCAAAAGCACTTGTTTACAAGTTTATTTGAATAAAGAATATTTTGAATTTGAATTATAAACATGTTGTCACATAATTTGCCTGACTTCATCTTACCATAGTCGTATTTTACGACACCTCGGTAAGAAAGAGGGTGGTACTATTGTACTCAGCCGGATACCACACGGCTAATTTGTACAAGACAGTAATGCCTAAATTTAACCAGTAGATATTAAGAATTATATTTTTAGAAGAGCAACCGCCTAGTTTCTTGCTGGCTCTTCTCGGTAGGAACAGCTTTCCGAACCAGCAGTAGAGTTGACGAGTCGAACTAAAAAAAGCAATAAAATATTGAATAATATCTATTTTTCTTACTTCAAGCTTTAGGTACTCGTATATAGGGTTGCTACCCTTACTATATTATATAGTATCGTCCTATATTTTAGTCAATTGTACTATATATTATAGAAAAACAATATAGGACGAAAAATACTATATTTTTATCGCTAATCAATTGTCGCACTTTTTTTTAATCAACTGTGAATGGAACGCACCCGCAGCACTGCATAAGGAATGTTTGAACGAAACTCATCCATGCATTTACGCTCAGTTAGTTAGTAACTCTAACTTTGTCAACTCTAACTAACTCTAACAAGCTGTGATGGCCTAGCGGTGCGACCGTGTGAATCTCTAGAGACGATCATGGGTTCAAACCCGGGCAGACACCAATGAGTTTTTCTAATAAAACTTATGTGTCTAATTGATAATTGCAATTTATCACACGCTTTTCGGTGAAGGAAAACATCGTGAGGAAACCTGCATATCTCTAGAGAATCCTAGGGATATGTGTAACCTACCAATCCGCATTGGAGCAGCGTGGTAGGTCTTAGCTCCAACCCTTCTCTCCAAAAATGGAGAGAGGAGGCCTATGCCCAGCAGTGGGATAGTAACAGGCCGTTACTTACTTACTTACTCTAACTTTGTCATTGTCCAGCGAAAAGTAATAAAAAATATTCATGGAAAAATAAATAATGATTGAAAATGTGATTGAGATGTGTACTATTTTTTCTCCTGAATTTCCTAAAAGCACTATATTTTTTTGATTTAAAAAGAAAAATATATAAATATTGTTCTTCAATAAAAAGGTGGCAACCCTACTCATATCTTAATATCTTTATATTTAAACTAGCGGCCTGCCCCTGCTTCGCACGGGTATAAAATATATATCCCATGTCAGTCAGTGTAAAAAAATGATTAAAATTGATCCAGTTGTTTTGATTTATTCATTACTGCCCGTGGCCGTAGCGTTAAATTTGGAGAAAAACAATTTCCTTTCCCTATACCAAGAAGATTTCCTGCTATCTTTGGAATATCTAAATTCATATAGTACATTATTACTTATTTACTTTTATATTTTCCCTATGTATTTTATTTTTACAATTAATTACATGATGTCTTTAAACAAACTCTTAAAAGAGCGACATCGCTGCTATCGTGCTGCTGCACGGCATTTTAAATCTGTAATATGTCCGAAAATGTTCACTTAAATTACATGCTGTAAACGGCCATATTGATCTATATTAAATCATCTATTTATTTAAGGTACTTAATTGGATAAGCATTAATGCTGTATTGTATAAGAATTGCTTCAAAAATATGGCATTATTTTTCGTAAAAAGTAAACGACAATAAATGCTTTAGTGGGTTATCCATAAGAGATAGACATATACAATCGCGGACTTTTCTGTAGACCTTTTCAATGTGTACAAATACTTAGAACATTATTTTGATAAATTTCGTAGGGTTTAGCCTGCGTTTGCAATGTAAGCGGAAAAAAATGTAATTATTTACAGAAACCTCAAAAATTACAGTATTTCTCTACTCCGTATTGAATGTTATTATACGTACAAACCTTCCTCTGGAATCACTCTATCTATTAAAAAAACCCGCATCAAAATCTGTTGCGTAGTTTTAAAGTTTTATGCATACATAGGGAAATATGGACTTTGTTTTATAATATGTAGTGATTGTTATTTTCCTCGCTAGAGAGCTCCGATCATAAATGCGTCCGATCGCTGCTAAATTCAAATGGTTAAAAGGCGAACCGCGTTTTTTTTTTCGAATTTGACTAATGCTGTTAGCCCTAATGGCTTTGACAGCGTCACCGATAAGACGGGCGAGCGCGGAAGAATCGCCGAGAGGCGAACCGCGACCTCCGACGCGCTATTTATAGGCTCGCGGCGCGGCCCCTGCATTTTAAATCTGTAATATCTTCGAAACTGTTTATTTAAATTACATGCTGTAAAGGGTCATATTGATCAATATTAAATAAACAATATATTTAAGGTTCTTAATTGGATAAGGATTAATGCTGTATTGTATAAAAATTGCTTTGAACATAAGGCATCATTTTTCGTAAAAAGTAAATGACAAAAACTGCTATTGTGGGTTATCCATAAGAGATAGACATATACTATCGCGGACTTTTCTGTAGACCTTTTCAAGGTGTACAAATACTTAGTACATCATTTTGATAAATCTCGTAGGGTTTAGCCTGCGTTTGCAATGTAAGCGGAAAAAAATGTAATTATTTACGACATCACATTAGAAACCTCAAAAATTACAGTATTTCTCTACTCCATATTGAATGTTATTAGACATGTAAACCTTCCTCTAAAATCACTCTATCTATTTAAAAAAAAACCGCATCAAAATCAGATGCATAGTTTTTAAGATTGAAGCATATATAGGGATATACGGACATAGGGACAGACAGAGAATGCGACTTTGTTTTATACTATGTAGTGATATTATTTATTTTTACAATTGATTAGACAATGTCTTTACATACAACATTCATAGCTTTCTTATCATTAGACAATATAAACTTGAAAGAAGGACATTTAATTGCGCCTCCGGTCGCTGCTAAATTCGAAGTGCTTATAGGTCTAAGCGCGGCCTCCTCGCGAGATTTTAAATCTGTAATATCTCCGAAAATGTTCACTTAAATTACATGCTGTAAACGGCAATATTGATCTATATTAAATCAACAATTTATTTAAGGTACTCAATTGGATAAGGATTAATGCTGTATTGTATAAAAATTGCTTTGAACATAAGGCATCATTTTTCGTAAAAAGTAAATGAAATAACTGCTATTGTAGGTTATCCATAAGAGATAGATATATACCATCGCGGACTTTTCTGTAGACCTTTTTAAGGTGTACAAATACTTAGTACATCATTTTGATAAATCTCGTAGGGTTTAGCCTGCGTTTGCAATGTAAGCGGAAAAAAATGTAATTATTTACAGAAACCTCAAAAATTACATTATTTCTCTACTTCGTATTGAATGTTATTATACGTACAAACCTTCCTCTGGAATCACTCTATCTATTAAAAAAAACCGCATCAAAATCGGTTGCGTAGTTTTAAAGTTTTATGCGTACATACGGAAATATGGACTTTGTTTTATAATATGTAGTGATGAGTTAATCTTGTATATATATATATTTTCTGAATCTCGGAAACGGCTCCAACGATTTTCCTGAAATTCAGCATGTAGGAGGTTTTGGGGGAGAAAAATTGATCTAGCTTGGTTTTATGTAAAAAAAATATTGTTTTATCCCTGTTTTTGGACATTAAAAAACACTTACATTTATATTGAATTGAATTTTCGCCATTAACTGTCAAGTCGACGTAGCTTATTCGGGTAACGGGCAACCTCGAGAAATGTGAATGCCAAGGATCGATCCCCAACTAAATAATTGTTTTTTCTTTTTTTTAAGTTTTTTTTTGTAAAAAATTACCGAGCGAAGCTCGGTCACCCAGATATTACTACCTATATGTTATGTAACAACTATACGCCATCTTCATAATTATTTCATTACTGTTAGTAACACAAACTATTTCGTTTATAACATATGATTACAATCTATCGTAAAAGATAAAATTGCACGTAGTAATTCTATAAAATTTTTGTCAATAATAAAGCAATAAACGTATAATTGTAGAAAGATGTAATTTGTTTACAAATAAAATAATGCTATCACTTCATCATCCTGCCCTTATCAAATTCAAAATTTTTTTTTTTTGAAATAAACTTGTAAACAAGTGCTTTTGAATCGTCAACTCTACTGTTGGTTCGGAAAGCTGTTCCTACCGAGAAGAGCCAGCAAGAAACTCGGCGGTTGCTCTTTTAAAAAAATACAATTCTTAATGCTAGTTACATTGAATTGTTTCTATCTTGTACAGGGTCGAACAATATTTATATCCACGCATTTTTATCGTCTAAATAATCCTCAACAGTATAGTAAGTAGGCTTTCTGTATCAGCCTCTCCTTAATAGTGTTTTTAAACTGCTGTAATGGCAAAGTTAAAATTGATTGTGGAATTTTATTATAGAATCATATATCCCACTCTAAGTGGGGTCGGCACAACGTGTTATAAACATCACATGATTTGGTTAGGTATTTTACGAGCGGCCGCCTGCCTGGAGTCATACTTACCTAAGTCTTTACGACACCTCGATAAGAAATGAGGGTAATCTATTCTACTTCAGTCGGATACCACAAGGTTTAATGTAAACACCAATTAAAATTTAATGACAATAAAACTAACGATTAATTAGATAATAGATAGAAGGCATTAGTTGTTTGTTGTTCAGACTTCGTCTGAACGTTAGTTTTGTCATCTTATACGACAATTTAGTAAGAAAGAGGGTGGTCTATTCTACTCGGCCGGATACCTATCATTTGTAGCAAATAAAATCTCGCAAAGCTAAGCTTTTTCTGTGGCGGTGGTGGAGGGTTGTGCATGTGTTTTTACGAATCCTGCATGTATCAGGTATGAAAACGGATAGTCTATTCTACATTTACCATTATTTTTATTTTCTATTTTACTTCATCTCGGATTATAGTGAAACAATTTTATTATTACTTTTGTATTAAGGATCTCCGCAAAGTAACGCCTAAGTCTATAAATCAAGATACAACTGTTTATTATGGTGTTAAATTTTCCTTTCTTTATCTCACAACAACTCATAAAACAATCCAATGTAATGATACACTTAGATTAATTAATCTCAATTTGCAAAGATAATGTTTATATAAACATTTAATTACTAATAGTACTGGCGATGACGTCTCGTCAATTTTAGTATTCAATTACCCGTAATTATGTACTCAAATCAAATCGAAATAATTTTTATTTAAATTAGCTTTTTCAAGCACTTTTGAATACAAAATCTAATATATAAAAATCAATGTCTTTATGTCCTTTATAAACTCAAAAACGACTGGACCGTAGACTTTATGTATTGGCCTTTTATTAATAGTATTAAACAGCTGTAATGGCAAAAATATGACAATAAGGTATAATCATTGAAGTCGATCATTCATATTTTTTGTCGTAAAAAAAGAGATGTTTTGAGAAAACACATTTATAAACGGAATAAGTCTTTAGATAGTAGACTATGGCAACAACTACAAAAAAAATTACTAATAATTTACATAAATTGAGACATTTATTAATTTTAACAACATTTTTAATATGTGAAAAGTCTTTATAGTATTTTAAAACATCATTTTCACAAAAACTTAATTTAAAAACTTTCTAATGATATATTTTTTTCGTATTTATAATAAAAACTTGGAATCCAGCGCTGAACCTATATAGGTAATTTAAAAAAAAACAATTTGACAATTCATACGTTACGTATAAATGGTATTATTAAAGTTTTCTTGCACGTTCTTAGTTTATAATATTAATAGTGATATTTAATACCCGAAAAAAATTAAGAATATTTTGATGTACATATTGTAAAAGATAAGCCTAATTTTGGAAGTCTCCTTTTACTGAGCTATTTTAATATATGTTTCATGTAAGCACAGGTTATTCACTAAAATAATAAAAATATTGCTTTGATTAATTTATAAATCTCTGATTATTGCCGGATCGATCAGTTTTTTGTGATGGAGATATTTGCAGAGTTGGAGAGTGACAGAAGCTTGGTAATTCCAAGACTACAGTCCACGCGAACAAAGTTGCGGGTAATAGCTAGTAATTAATAAACAAACAAATCCTCCAAATGAAAATTCTGAAACGCAAAACAATAGAAAACGTGAATCGTCAAAAGTTCCACGTTTTCCCGTCACAAGATTAGATACGCGCAATTAAAATGCGCGAAACTATTTATATTATTTGCGAGATAAATATAAATGTAGCGTTAAGATAAATTCAGTATAGTTATCGCTGCGCCGCGTTATAGTCGTTACTAAACGGAACTGATACTTTCGTTAATAGACGAATTAGTAATCGGTGAATAAAATCAGTGAAAATTATATTATTAGGTGATTATTAACTATGTATTAGTGATTTGTAAAATGAGGTGATTTCCGTTTACATATATTTTAATGTAGGATGTAGTGTAAATATTTTATGTTAAGTTGTTAAAATTCGATTGTCGTTTCTTATTTATGTTATTCGTTAGAAATAATCTTAAATGTAAATTATATATAGTGACGGAGCATTGCATGGTAATTTTATAAAAGATATACAAAAATGCAGATAAAAAAAGTAAAAAGAAAGTATTTGCCGGTGATATTTGATATGGTGATAGAACTCGACCCCTGGGTTTCAATGTTTTTTGTTCAGCTCGTTACCATTAGGCTATCACAGCATTACATTAGACAGTCAAAAATTTGATTTAGTTTCTATTCAATATTTTAGGGAAAGTTACAGGCAGTTACTTAACAAAGTTAACTTGTAAACAAGTGCTTTTGAATCGTCACCTGCTGGTTTGGAAGCTGCTCCTACCGAGAAGAGCCAGGAAGATACTTGGCGGTTATTCTTTTCAAAAACATAACTATTTACATTTAGTCGTTACTACCTTGTACAGGGTCAAAGAGTAGATTTATCTAAACATTGTTATCATTTATGTAATCCTCAATTATTTAAATAGGTTTTTAACTGCTGTAATAACAAAGGTAAAATGATTGCGGAAAAATTTATGATAAAATTATTTTGCCATAATCTACGTTCGTTTAAACTTTACAAATTAAAAAAAATAATACAAATACCTACTATTACAAATTATTGTTAACTTACTGACTTATATGAATTGAAATAAATATATTTAAATTTATGGCAAAATTATTACACGCGACTAACAGTCATGGAACAACATGTTCTATACACGTGCGAAACTCGTGCGAGAATCACTAGTTCGCTGATCTTGTCAGGAATGTGATCATTAGTTGATAATCCTACTAATATTATAAATGCAAAGGTTTGTGAGTATGGATGTATTTTTGTTACTCTTTCACGGCCAATCCGCTGAACCAATATCGATGAAATTGAGCGCAATTATTCCTTATACACCGGAATAACATACAAGCTATAGAAATGCTGTTAATTCTACAGGAATAGGATGACATTGAAAAGAGCCATCTATTATCTATCACACTACAACAGTCCACGCGAACGAAGTTGCGGGTAAAATCTAGTAAGATACAACATTATGTAACATTTACCTTTAAAGCTACACGTGTCAGACATCTCGACTACTATCTATGTACATATACAGGGTGGTGCGGAATATATGATATTCATTTTAATTTTAAGTAACTAAATACCGCACCTTGCATAAAAAACAGTTAATTCAGTGAAGTGTTTTAGCCACTTTAGTTATTTCAAGTTTTTTAAAAAGAAACATGCTTTATAGAGATCAATGACCGAACTCTAACACACCATTCTAATTAATGAAATAGAACAGACTTGATTTTAAAACTAAATATTGAGAGACAAAAAATTAATCAACCGCTGAGATTCTTTCTGGTTCTTCTCGGTAAGAGCAACATTCCGAACCAGTTGTAGCTTCATTAATCGTATTGATCCTTGACGATTCAAAAGTGCTTGAAAGAGCTTATTTGAATAAAGTTATTTTGATTTGATTTGAAAAATTGTGTTGTAGAGGTTGCGTGATTATAAAAAAAAACTATCCTGCTTGGAGATTTAGTCGCGTGCGCTGCGTAAACCAGTGGAGATACACTATATTAATGTACTAGAGAATTGTAGATCTATAAAAATACTACAAAAAAGTCAGCAACAACATGCCTCTATCTCGTATAGTTCACCCACAATAACTACTTTTATGTTGAAAAGTTCATAGCTAGTTAGTACTAAGTGTAATGTGTGTTATATTGTATGTCTCTATAAATATCAATATTTAACTAATAAGTCAAATACAAGATAATGCACATTGTATGTCATAAGTCGTTGATCGGGCGCCGTCTGATATGAAGTTTGAAGTAGGTTGGCATGAAGCAATAAACTAAATGAAAACAAGAGTAACAAAATTATTTTGCTATAAACCGCGATTAAGTAAATAGAAAATGTAAAAGTAAAGAAAGTAAAAAGTAATGATACATGCAGGATTCGTAAAAACACATGCACAAGCAATACATATCCCTAGAAATCTCTAAAGATATGCATGTTTCTTCGTGATGTTTTCCTTCACTGAAAAGAGTGTGATATATTGCATTTATGAATTAAACACATTAGTTTTTAACAAAAAACTCTTTGCTTGCCCGGGTTTTGAACCCATAACCGATGGGTAGAAGAGGCGGGAGAATGATGATTTATCTGATAGATAAATCATCATTCTCCCGCCTCTTCTACACCATAAGTGGGATCGGAGCAACATGTTTGAAACATGATTCGGCTAGATATTTTACGACCAGACGCTTCCCTGGCTATAACTTACCTTAGTTGCCTTTTAAGACACCTAGGTAAGAAAAGAGGGTGGTTTATCGTACTCTAGCCTACGGCGGTAGGCTATCACATAAGTATCTACAAGTTGGCTATAAGTTGGCGTAGTTGTTTGTACGTAAAACGCACTCTGGGAAATTAAAATTAGTATTATATAAAACTTGTTAATAGATTATATATTATTCAAGCTTATCTCACTACTTTGTTCACAGGCGTTTGAATAAATTAGTATAATTGAATAACAAATAGCGCTAACACAGAAGATATACAACGTTTTGGAATAAAATATGAAGAGAACTAAAGCAACAATATGGAGCAACAGGAATTAGTGCTATTAGAATGTGAGTAACATACGTACAGAAACACACATACGCACTCATACAACAACACGCGCATAGTGAATCTAATGGGTCCGGGATAACGCTGACCTACGACAGACCTCCTTAATTGGGTATTCGACTGGCCCGTTGGCGCAGTGGTAGTAACCCTGCGTTCAACTCCGCGGGTCGCGGGTTCTACTCCCGCCGAGGGCATGCATTTTCTATAAACAATTTGTTGGCTCGAGCCTGGGTGCATTTTTGTATATATATATTTACCAATTGTCTGTCATCCTTAACACAAGTATTAAGTTACTTTGGGGACGTACGACCGTGTGTGTAAGTGTCCCATATATTTATTTATTATTTATTACACTACACTGATTTAGGGCCTTATATTTACAGATAACTAGATCGACACCTATATATCGGTCCACTCTTACTAATTAGATACTATCTTACTCTCATTTCACTGTTCTTACTAAGAAAGCAGCCTCTTTGCGAAGTAAAATCCCTAGATTTTGTACACCACAATATAAATTTGCATTTATTTAAAATCGATTGAGTGAAATCTTATAAATAGTATAAAAAGGCAATCAATTTGAGGGAAACATTCCGATTTAATCTGAAATTATTGCTTTACTCCTCTCCTTACAAAGTATCTCCTTTATATTTGTGCAATATAAAAAAAGAATGATTTGTTTCACATTATATTTGTATAGTAGTATAAAACGAGTATTGTGATTCACATACAATTGTGAAGTAGTACCCAAAGTGAGTAGTGTCTCATTGCCTATTTGTGTAGTGTGTTGTATTTCACTTTATTTTTCTGTAGTAGTAGCCAACGTGTGTTGTGTTTTATCTCATATTTGTATAATAGCCCCTGAAATGTCTCGTGGTTCATTTCATATTTGTACCAGTAAAGTGTTGTGTTTCACTTTATATTTTTTTTTATGTCAACTAAGCAGTACTTAGTAGTAATCTAAGTGAGTGTTTTATTTGTTCCAGCCGCGGTGACCAGGCCGCGACCGTCCCGTCAACTCAGTAACATAGCGTCCCGGTCCTGTTACAAGGGACCGCTGAGACTGTGCAGACTGATGGCGCTGGTCATATTCCTACCCTGTCTGTTTATATTCATACCTTTATATATGAGGTGAGTTAAATAAAAATTAAAGAAAAAGAATCAACTGAATTCTTTTTTGAAGTTAACTCATTAAGAATTGATTTTCATATAAGACCAACGAAATGAAAAATTTATCAATACTTCTATATAAATAAAACAAAGTCCCCAAAATAGATCTGTCTGTATGTGATCGATTTTCAAAATGTACTAAATGGATTTTTGCACGGTTTTTAATAAAAGATAGTGCAATTCTTGAGGAAGGTTTAGGTTAATAATACATCAGGGCTAAATTCCCGTGGGGTCGAGATTTAAGCGGGAAAAACTTTGTGATACACTAATTGCCACACGGGCTAAACAGCTAGTTATCTACTAAAATAAGGTTGAAAGCTTATACACAAAGCTTATTTTAGTATAGAACATTATATAAAATATGCATAAACTGCCATCGTGTATCAGAGATCTTAAGGTTTAAGTAAATAACATGTGAATCTTATTTTTGGAATAGCAGCTAAATAGGTTCCAGTATTACTTTGTCCATATTCAATATTATTATTTATGGATCTGCTGTGATCAGCTCTGCTTATTAGTCTTCTGCCAATTTCGGAGGCCGCCGAAAATTTGAGGGACTCTTGGCAGCGAGATTTGTCACCTCTTCTGGGCGTAAGGAGTTTGATCCTAAGAGAGAGTTTCGCTTACGCATCGGGCAGTGACAGAGGATGTGCATGAGTATTTCCTTTGCCTTAAGACAGCGTCCGTCGATCAAGCGATCCATTATTTGACAGTTTTAGGCTTAATACAGGCCGCAGAGGCTGTAAGTGTCCTTCCTGGCTAGGCTGCACATGTCTGAAAGACACAAAGACACTTCTTGTTCTTATTTATGGCGGACTATTTTCTACATTTAATTGTACTGGTGTGGTTCTGGTTACTCCAAATAGCCAAGCCCCTTCCAGGAGCCGAGGATCAAAAGTTCCTCAAGGTTTCTTCTATTTCAGTGACCCAAGGTTTCTTGTAATTCAGTGATCCAAGGTTTCTTGTAATTCAGTGACTCAAGGTTTCTTGTAATTCGGTGACCCAAGATTTTTACCAGATCTTCTGCCACTTCCATACAATGCAGCATGACGTGAGATGGTGTTTCTGATTCGTCTACGCATCCACTGCAAATTTGGTTATCAGTCGCATCTATAGGTTGCTAATACAAGTGTAAGTTGTTGAAACTTTTGAAGATATACAAAGGTGTTGTTTGTCCCGCAGATACCGCGTGTTCTCAGGCCAGATGTATCCAATGAGTATGACGGATATGCGTTTGATCGACAGCAAGATATCGCCCACGTGGTGCCAGGTAGGTCTGTATATTGATATCATATCAAAATAATCTTTATTCAAGTAAGCTTTTTAAGCACCTTTGAATATTCAAATATCAAGTCGAGTAATAAGCTACTACTGGTTTGGAATGTTACTCTTACTGAAAAGAGCCTACGCTGTGTGGTATTCGGCTGAATAGAATAATACCATCCTCATTTCTTACCGAGGTGTCGTAAAAGGCGACTAAGGTAAATTGACCCACCGTGTGGTATCCGGCTAAGTAGAATAGACCGACCTCATTTCATACCGAGGTGTTGTAAGAGGCGACTAAGGTAAATTGACCCACCGTGTGGTATCCGGTTGAGTAAAATAGACCACCTTCATTCTTACCGAGGAGTCGTGAAATACGACTAAGGTAAGTTGACGTCAGGCAGGCGGCCGGTCGTAAAATACTTAGTCGAATCATTTGACAACATGTTTGTAACATGTTGTGTTCTTTCTTACCGAGGAGTCGTAAAATACGACTAAGGTAAGTGCCGACCCCATTTAGAGTGGGATAAGGGCAGGAGGATGATGACTGAAATGAGCAATCAAAAACGCGGCGATCTTATTAACATTTCTACCTATATTTTCCGCTATTGTTAACAATGACTGTGTTCTCGTCAATATTATTGTAAAAATACCCACCCCTAAATACAAATTCACTTTTTCTACCACGTAAGTCCCGATCTAGCGGGACCTATAAGATTAAAAGTAGCCTATATGTTACTCCACAACCTTTCTATCCAATGAAAGTTCCAACAAAATCAGTTAAGACGTTCCGTTGAATGTAACATTGAACTAAACCTTTTACAATTCTCTTAGTAAAAACCTATAAAAATCCATTGAGTCGATTTTGAGAAAATCGATCACATACAGACAGATTTTGGGGACTTCCTTGAATAATATCTCATTATCCTCCTACCCTTATCCCACTCTAAGTGGGGTCAGCACAATATGTTATAAACATATTGTCACATGATTCGGCTACGTATTTTACGGCCTGCCTGATTTCAACTTACTTTAGACGTATTTTACGACACCTCGGTAAGATTTCAGGGTTGTCTATTCTTTTCAGCTGGATACCACACGGCATTTTGTTGAATAATATGTATAGATAGACTATCTAGGCGGATAGCGAATATCGAGCATAGTGATAAAAAATGGTTATTTGATATCTATTTTCGCACGAATATTCGCACGATCAGGGTCACGGGTCTATTGATAACAGTGGCCCCTAAAACAATAGTTTTTATTTTATCTAGACTAATAACCAGATCTTTATATTCAAATTCAAATTCAAAATATTCTTTATTCAAATAAACTTGTAAACAAGTGCTTTTGAATCGTCAACTCTACTGCTGGTTCGGAAAGCTGTTCCTACCGAGAAGAGCCAGCAAGAAACTCGGCGGTTGCTCTTTTAAACATATGATTCTTAATACTATTTACATTCAGACGTTACTATCTTGTACAGGTTCAAAGAGAGCTATATCCACACATTCTTATCTTCTAAATAATCTTCAATTATAATGCTATTACTCTACGTCAACTCAAATGTTAAAATGCCCTTCTTATATTGTTACAACACCGCCGTATAGTATCCGGCTGAATAGAATAGACCATTTCTTACCGAGGCTTCGTAAAAGGCAACTAAAGTAAGTCAACCCGCCGTGTGGTATCCGGCTGAGTAGAAAATACCACCCTCTTTCTTACGAAGTAGTTGATGTCAGGCAGGCGGCCGGTCGTAAAATACGTGGCCAAATCATGTTACACCATGTTGTGCCTACCCCACTAAGAGGGATAAGGGCAGGAGGATGATGATCACATGTTATATTAAAACATGTTTCAAATATAACCTCCTTTAAATAGTTAGGTCAATAATATAAATTGTCACCATGAATATGTGACAAGTTTTTGAAAAAAATATGGTTTGACTTTTAAGAAAATTACTTCTTATTTATTGAAAGTGTAAAGGAAAATATATCTTTATAATATTATAACAACGATAGTCCACTCTACATATAGTCTACATTATCTCCTGATGATGCATCGATTGCGGGGCGGAACGATTGCTGAGTTTGTGATAGTGAATGTGTGTAGTGCTTGTGTATTGTGCTGGCGGTGGTGGAGGTTTGTGATTTAGCATTATATTTTCTATTCACTTTATCGTGGAATATAGCAAAATAATTAAACTATTATTACTTTAATTATACTATTATTACTTTAACTTACTTTATTATTAAGCAAAAATATTATTACTTTGAAAATATTATTATGAAGGCATGTATTTCTTACGTCTTGTAATATATTTTAAAACAGAGTTTTATTAGTACTAATATCACCTATAAATCATATTGATCTCAAAATATTTTATATGAAATATCTAATTTTCTAAGCTATTAACTAATAAGTTACGCTCGTATTATAAGTTAAATTATCGAGATTATTACCAATTACGGTCAGTTTTTACCAGTATCATAACATTGCATAAGCATCAATAATAATCTATACTAATATATAAAGCTGAAGAGTTTGTTTTTTTGAACGCGCTAATCTCAGGAACTACTGGAACGATTTGAAAAATTCTTTGAGTGTAAGATAGTTCACTTATCTTGGAAGGCTAGAATAGGAGAGGAGCAGCAATAAAAAATATTACGAAAATGGCAACATTTAAAGCTTTCCTTGCGGTAAGTAAACGGTGAAAGTTATTCAAAAATCTCTTATAATTAACTCCCGATAACAATTTTTATGTTCAAAATTTCAATTCGGGAAAAAACTTGTGTCTCTGATTTATATGCGAGCAAAGCTGTTACCACAGCTTGTTTTAATATATATAGTTTATAAATTGCTTATTTTTTTATTATTCAAATTTTAGAAGCATATGTGCAACCGGAAGTTGGTAGATTCTGGCGAATTAGCAGCAACATACACGTTGTTTTACACCAGTAGCGTAACAAATAAACAAACAATCATTATTCCGTCGACCGATAACACGTATCGCCTTATCGGGTGTCACTCGACGTGATAACCGGCCAGACTAGCAATTAGGGCAAGTTCTATTGTATCCAGGCTTTGACATGCATATGCCCCGTGCATGGTCAATGCAATGTACTATAAAAATACAACGCACCTTGTAATAACGCTGTTATGTTCAATTTAAATAAATAAATATGAATAAACAAATATATGGGACACTTACACACACGTGTTGTAACTAACACCTCCTCCGTCCGTATAAAATATTAATTTAAAACATTCAATCGCCGCTAGAGCGCTCGCACTCCAACTGCGTAAAGCATAAAAACGCGACGAAGGCGCTAGCACTCTTAATATATATTGGCTCGTGATTCGTCTAAGTGGCTAGGACCCGTACTACGTTGTGATTTGTAATAACTCAAATTCTTTTAGAGCGTCAGAGGCTATGTGTCCATCAATCTAAAGGAGTCAAATAAACCCTTAAATAGAATAAAATAATGTGATAATAATCACATTATAGTTTTATAATAATATTTCAATATATCGTATTCTTTAATATAAATAGAGCCGTCAGCCCTACATTCGTAGTTTATATCACTTTCCTCAACAGAGAGGTTCATTATCAAATATCATTTGTTATAATATAAAACAGTTGTTTGTCATCAGTGTACGATACTCGAACAGGTTTTATATTTATCTAATACAAGAACAGATTTTACTTGTACTCTACATGAACAGACTTTATATGTCCAACAGATATATATTCGTTACACGAACAGATTCTTATATGGTTAATACATGAACGGGTTACTATAAAATTTGATAAAAAAATGCGAGACATTCAGATAGTTGAATGTCTCGCGAATGTCTTATGTTACTTCATAGGATATGTTATAGCCAACAGAAAGATCTTTCACTCGATCTAAATACCTAGCCCTTAAACAACTCCGTAGAGAAATAATTTATAGAATTAGGCGTTACTTTGCGGAGATCCATAATACAAAAGTAATAATAGAATTATTTTGCTATAATCCGCGAAGAAGTAAAATAGGAAATATATATAATGCTAAATGTAAGTGGACAATCGGTTATCATACCTGATACATGCAGGATTCGTAAAAACACATGCACACACCTCCACCACCGCCACCACAATACACAAGCACTATATACGTTCACTATCACAAACTCAACAATCGTTTCGCCCCGCAACCGAAGCATCGTCAGGAGATAGACTCCACGACCGAAATCGCAAAGCAAAGCAATACCCAAATAAGTTTAGTTATATACTAATCGGTTCAACCCCACCCTTTATTTTATTTTGCCTGCAAACAAGTGTAACAAGTTTGAACTAGAAACATTTATTTGCTCGTTAATGAGGGTGCCATTGTTATGTTTAATAATCTCAAGGTTTTCCAATAGGCTCAGCTTAAGGCCTTTATTAGAACACGTGTGCAATACTTCGAAACTATGGTCATTAGGAACTTTATGACCGCTTTCTATCAGATGTTTAGCGAACTTTGAATTTTGTGGTTTGTTATTCCTGAACGCGGCCATATGTTCTTTAAAACGAGTTTCAAAATTACGACCAGTCTGACCCACATATGTATCATTGCATTCAGGACATTTTATTTTATAAACACCACACTTTTTCGCGCTTGGTAATTTATCTTTATTATTGCACAGAATCTTTTTTAAAGAGTTATTACTTTTAAAACCTATTTTTATATTTGATTTGGATTTAAATATAGCTGAAATTCGTTCTGACAATGCTCCAAAATAGGTCAGACTGGCTTTGCACTTATTATCTTTGTACTGTGGCACCGCGTACAAGTGTTTTGCCAATTGCAACTTCTGTTTATTTTTTAATATGTTATGTACTACTTGCTTATCATAGCCATTAGAATGCGCCATCTGGCTGATTATTTGAAGCTCTTTGTTAAAATTCTTCTCGCAAAGAGGGACTGATAAAAGTCTATGTATATGACTGTGAAAGGCGGCAAGTTTGTGTTGCCAGGGGTGAAAAGAAGAAGCAGGTATGATCGTATCCGTGTAGGTTGGTTTGCGAAAGATCTCAAACATATGTTCATTATTGGACCGTGTAATGGTAAGGTCAAGAAAATTTAGCGAGTTATTCTGCTCTGATTCTAATTTGAAACTAATTTTGGGATGTTTGGAATTGATATTATTAATGAAAATATCAAGTTGTCTATCCGTACCCGTCCAGCATATAATTATGTCATCTACATATCTATAATAGTAAAGGATGTTTTTATTTTGGACAATGTTTTGATTTTCAAAGTGGTCCATGAAAATTTCAGCCATAAGTGGACTTAAAGGGGAGCCCATAGCTAAACCATCCTTTTGATGAAAGTAATGGTCATTGAATCGAAAATAATTTTGTTCCATACATAATTCTGTTAATTCTATTATTTCTGAAATCTCTCCAGGGTGTAAACATTTTTTCTCGAGTAATGTGGTCAAAATGTTTAATGTTTCCTTGTATGGAACATTCGTGAATAAACTATCAACATCAAGTGATATTAATTTACATTTATTTGGTAATTTTATATGTTTAATTTTGTCGACCAGCTGGAGACTGTTTTTAAGGGCATGTATTGGCTGAAAGGATGTTTTAGACGGTATGATTGAATTTAAATATTTAGCTAGTTTATATGCTGGGGCGCCTATGTATGAGACAACTGGACGTATGGGGGTATTATTTTTGTGGATTTTTGGCAAACCATACAACATCGGAGAGCGCGGATTCATCTCAGTGACCCTCAGTTTAGATGAGTTGGTGGGAAGTATATACTGAGTATTATTTACAATTTCTTTAAAAGACTGTGCAAAGTTTTTGGTAGGATCTGAGGGTAACTTGACGAATTCTTCACCATGGATAACATCATTAACTTTTTCCAAATAAATGTCGCGTTTTAAAATGACTACGGTATTTCCTTTGTCGGCTTTAGAAATGACAAGGTTATTATTCGATAAAGTTTTTTGAAGTTTTTAATAATTATTTTTTTTTTTTTTAAACTCGAATGTAGGGATGAGATCGTTACAGTGTGTTATGGGTGACAGACAACTGGTGAATATATACATATATAATTTGTAAATACATACTTAAATACAAAGTACCTGGGTGAGCATTGCTCGATAATTTTTTAAAAAGATATTAAAAAAAATGAAAAGTGAAAAGATAGTTGGGCAGGTGGGGCTCGAACCTAGGTATTTTCACCTCTCTAGACTGCCGCATGACTACGTTTGACAGCGAAAATTATAGTTTAAATTCTTAAATTTTATTAATATTAATATTAAACTTAAATTTTAGAATTTTTCCGAAAACAGGGATAAAAAGACATTTTTTTTAAACTAATACAAGCTAGTTCGAATTTTCCCCACAAAAACCCCCTACAATGCGAATTTCATGAAAATTATTGGAGTCGCTTCGTATGTCTAGCAATTAAGGTTAACCCACTTTAACCATTTTATGGTTATCGATAGACTATATTACGTGTTTAATCTATCCGCGCGGGCGAAGCCGAAGGAGAGGTTAATAAATCTATGGACATCACTCAGTCTAACTTTCACAACTTTTATAAAGTTTGTACCTTTTATGCTCGATCCAGACTCAGGTGGTTAAATCAAACGCGACGTTCAACGCATTTGTGGTACCTGGACCTCCGGAGTTAACCGAGGAGTTGGTTCCCGTCTCCATGACCAGAGAGCTGGAGCTCGAGGATGATATGAAGGAATACTGGGGCTTCTACCTGTTGCAGGGGTCTACTGTAACTGTATCTACATGTGTCAGGTAAAAAAATAAAAATAAATAGTTTATAAAAATTATATATATCTATACCAATATTACAAAGAGGAATAATTTGTATGTATGTTTGTAATGTTTTCACACAAAAACTATTAGACCGTTTTAAAAAATTCTTTCACCATTGGAAAGCTGCATCTTTACTGAGCTATATAGGCTATATTAAAAAAAATAGGGATCCGTAATAAAAATGTACTAAGGTGTAAAATATTAGTCATAATAATCGGTCATCGCATGCGCTGCGGAAACTATTGATGATATATTTAACAAAAATAAATCTATAGTCCGACTTAGCAGTAAAATTCAACCCCAGCATTAGATATACTATATAATGACGGATAAAAACAGTGTGACCAAACGAGTGTTTAATATAAATGTAACTAGAAAGAGGCCAAAAACGACGAGGCCATTGTCCTGCCCTTATCCCACTCTAAGTGGGGTCATCACAACATGTTATAAACATGTTTTTTCATGATTTGGCTAGGTATTTTACGACCGGCCATCTGCCTGACTTCAACTTACCTTAGCGATGCGATGCCTCGGTAAGAAAAGGCCTCGGTAAGGCTTTTCTACTCAGCTGGATACCACACGACGATCAACTTACCTTAGTCGTATATTACGACACCTCGGTAAGAAAGAGGGTGGTCTATTCTACTCAACTGGATACCACACGGTGTATCAACTTACCTTAGTCGCCTTTTATGACACCTCGGTAGGAAATGCGGTGGTCTATTCAACTCAGGCGGATCCCATACAGCGGGTCAACTTATCTTAGTCGCCTTTTACGACGCCTCGGTAGGAAATGAGAATGGTCTTTTCTACACAGCCGAACAACACACGGTAGGTCAACTTCCTTTAGTTTCCTTTTATGACACCTTAGTAAGTAATTGGGTTAGTCAATTCAATTCAGCCGGATACCACACAGCGAGTCAATTTACCTTAGTTTCCTTTTCCGACACTTCGGTAATAAAGAGGGTGGTCTATTCTACTCAGCCGGATACCAAAAAAATAGTTATAAAACAAATTTTCAAATAATTCCAATAACGAAATCGATCCTCAGATGGCCGGGCGCGTCGCTTATAATGATCAAAGGGTACAAACATCTTCAGGAATGCGCTTACATCGGCGACGACTCCTCCGAAGAGCTGGACGAGCTGATGGACAGCTACAAACGAGGGCTACTGTCTAACACCACATTCCTGGACAAGATCAACAAGCTGAATAAGGAAGATGGGAAAGCCAATGATCCTGGTAACGTCTAAGATTACTTGACAATACTCTACTCTACTCTGAAAGACTCGATATTTACTTAACTCAGCCAATTATGACAGACTTTGCTATGCCAATTGTGTCTAACTCACAAATTACGCCTGACCCTGTATTTTTATACTGCTACCTCTAACATATCAATATCATCTTTGTACAAGTAAGCTTTTGCAAGCACTTTTGAATCGTCAAGGACCAATTAGATGTGGTGTCCGGTTGAAGTAGAATAGACCACTCTTTTCTTACTTGCGATGGCCTCTTTCTGCGAGGATGTTATCTCGCGGAAGGAGGCGGCTGGTTGGGTCCGGGAAGTCGAGTCCTTGGATCCGATCCGTAGCAGGCGAGTGGGGCGCAAACGACTCGCCGAAGCCCGTTGTATGCCGCCCTAAGATGGACCATTGGGCGTTCCGAACGGGATTTTATCAGACGCCCATCGAAAATGTCCCCAAGGCAGTCGATGCATCTGGTGCTCCCGATGCATCGTCTAGCGGAGGGAGGGGCCACTGTTAGAGAGGCCCCGACCCAGACGTGGCGCACTCTGGGGTACTGAGTTGCTGCTGGCGGGGATGGGGGTAATGTCTTCTTAGGTACCCTATACCCGCTACCAGCAGCGTGGAGTATACAGGTTATTTTCGGTCGGTGCGATTTCGACATAACCGTCGCCTGCCCCCGTCGGGCGGCGGTACCTATAAGGGGTTTTTCCTGTTAAAGAAGAACTCTTTTTTTACTGAGGTGTCGATAAAGACGACTACGGTACGTTTACCCGCCGTGTGTTATCCGGCTAAGTCGAATACCATCCACATTTCTTACCCAGATGTCGTAAAAAACGACTATGTAATTTGATGTCAGGGCGGTCATAAAATACGAGATATTATCTACTAGGTCCGCGTTGTACAATAAGTTAAGGTGCTTATTTATTTAATTTGTCAGGTGCCATGAAAAGACATAAGCCAGGGGTCTCCTTCCACGATCCCAACCAGACCGCGAATGTGACGTCATCTGACAACGTGCCCACCGTTGACGTCACTGATCACGATCCGAAGGTGACTCAATTAACTTATTATAAAACAAAGTCCTTAAAAGCTGTCTGTATTTGATCGATTTGTTTTTATTAAAAAGTATTGCAATTCTTCCGAGGGTCTTGATTTACATTACATTACAGTTTTACGTGTTAAAGCTGTGATGGCCCAGCGGTAACACCGTTCGACTCTTTCGAAGAGGTCGCGGTTTCAAATCTGGTCAGACACCAACGAGTTTTTCTGTTGAAACTTATGTGTCTAATTGATAAATTCAATTTATTACACGTTTTTCGGTGAAGGAAAACATCGTGAGGAAACGTGCATATCTCTAGAGAATTCTGGAGATATGTGTAACCTACCAATCCGCACTGGAGCAGCGTGGTAGGTCTAAGCTCCAATCCTTCTCTCCAAAAACGGAGAGAAGAGGCCTTATCTCAGCAGAGGGATAGTAACAGGCCGCTACTTACTTAGTTACTATTTTACGTGAGAGAGAGTTTTGTGTGAGATGTCGCGTGGTTATGAAAAAACTCACCTGTTAGGTCATTTAGTCGCGTGCGCTGCGTAAACCAGCAGAGATATACTAAATTTATGTACCAAAGAATTGTAGATCTACAAAAATACTACAAACAAGTCCGTAATATCATGTCTCTATCTCTTATGGTTAAGTCACAATAACTACTTTTATTTCTTTGGTAATAAACTGATTTCCACACGGGCGAAGCCCACAGCTAGCCAATAAATAAAAAATAACTTTGTAATTCAAACTATTCTTTATTCAAGTGTACTTTGTCAAGTTATTTTAAAAAACGTTAAATGTATGTACTGGTTCGGATGTTGCTACTAAGTAAACTTGTAAACAAGTGCTTTTGAATCGTCAACTCTTCTGCTGGTTCGGAAAGATGTTTCTATCGAGAAGAGCCAGCAAGAAACTGAAAGCCGGCAATTGCTCTTTTCCAAATATAATTCTTATTACTAGTTACATTTAGTCATTACTGTCTTGTACAGGTTCGAAGAGACTAATCGTATATCTACATATTCTTTTCATCTAAGTAATCTTCCATAGTATAGTAGTTTTTCTGTATTAGCCTTACTTAAAGTGTTTTTAAACTGCTTAAATGGCAAAGCTAAAATAGGTAACATTAATAATAGTAATAAAAATATCCCAAAGTTGATCACCAGTTCATCGTAAATAGGAACTTCGTGAAATCCTCGAACGGTTGCACGCCTTACGACAAGCGGCCAAGACAGAGTCGGCTAAGTTCTACCACCCTCCCTCCCACCTCATGGCTCTACCGGCTCTACACAGACACAGGGACACCAATGTGGACAGAGACGAAAGGAAATGGCTGACATTCAAAGGTGATATTTTTTTTACACACTACAATCTCAGCCTTGTATAAATTAGTTACCCGCGTTATTAATAATTTTAATAAAAATTGTAAAAAAATATTTTCATTAATATACTTCATTCATTATACTTTATACTAAGCTGTGGCAGCCCAGCGGTAACACCGTGCGACTCCTTTAAGGAGGTCACAGGGTTCGAACCCGGGCAGACACCAATGAGTTTATCTCTTACAACTTATGTGTCTAATTGATAATTGCAATTTATCACACGCTTTTCGGTGAAGGAAAACATCGTTAGGAAACCTGCATATTTCTAGAGAATTTTGGAAATATGTGTAACCTACCAATCCGTACTGGAGCATCGTGGTAGGTCTTAGCTCCAATCCTTCTCTCCAAAAATGGAGAGAAGAGGCCTATTCTCAGCAGTGGGATAATAACAGGCCGTTACTTACTTTTATTATACTTCAATAATTTACTATCTATGACTTTACTATGACCGACCACCCTCTTTCTTACCGAGGTTTCGTAAAAAGCGACTAAAGTAAGTTGACCCGTCGCATCGTATCATATCTGGGTAAGTAGAATGGGGTAAGAAGTAGGCGGCCGTAAAATACCTAGCAAAATCTGACAACATGTTTATAACATGTCGTGCCGACCCCTCTTAGATTGTGATAAGGACAGGAGAATGATGATTTTACTATCACCCAGAGACTATCAGAGACAAAGTTCAATTTATCCACATCTCTTCAACATCAAATACTCGACTGTAGATTTCATTTTATTTCCATTATTTTTCAATAATAACCATTATTTGCGGCATTTTTAACGTTTATCCCGCCAATTTCAGCATTTAGGAGTACACTTTTTAAAGCAATACATGTTTTTCACTGTTCCCGAAATAAAAAATGGAACTTTTTTACCAATAGTAGAATTGAGTAAAAAACATAAATTGCATTAAAGAAATAGTAAGACGAATTGCCTTTTTTTAAACTTCATTTTTAATGCCTTTACCAACCGACATGCTTTTTCGGTTTTTAAATTAATACGAATTTTATATTACATCATCGTCAAGAAGATATCAACTGCACGTTTGTTTGTCACAAGTCAATTTATCTTTAACAAATAATAATTAAGTGTTTGTTTTTAGATAGCTTTGGGCGCAGCAGAACGTGTAGTCTGTTGATACTGTCATTATTAATATACGAATATAAATGATGCACTATTATTATTTATCTACTCTGATACTATAATACAAAGATTATAAAACTGAAACCAAAATTCTTATGACAAACATTACGTACAGGCCAAAAATTAAAAAGTTTTATTACGATACAGGTCTTGTATGGACACCTGTATCATAATATAACTTTTTAATCATAACGATACACCTATACAACCTTCACCTCGACCGAGGAGGTTGAACCTCTACCTTAAAAAAAAAGGTTTCAATGAACGAGTCCGCGGCGACGCAACACGCATGCGCAATCGATGTTTGCGCCTTGGCGCTAACATTTGACATTTAAAAAATCTTTTCAATATTTAAAGAAAGTTTGGTTTTTATTAATATTTTATTACGTATTAGAGTAGATGAAGTAGTGTATGACACTGTACATAACTTGGTCTTATAACACTCGTGTGATACTATAAAAACTCTCCAGCGGCTCGTTTTTTCTAAACACACTCGTGTTATAAGAATCCTTATTATGCAACATTATCATAATCTACTATTAAAATACCACTATAAATGTACACGTTTGTCTGTTACGATTTCTAACTAACCCGCCAGAGCAATATTGATGAAATTTAGTATAATCAAAACTCGTATTTCGAGCTATAGGAAAGCAAAAAAAACGCTATTTTTTGGAAAAAAAATCACTGTACATAATTGTGTTATACTACTTATCATTCTCTTACCCTTATCCCACTCTAAGTGGGGTCGGCACAATATCTTCTTCCATTCTCCTCTATCATCCGTCAACTCTGGTACCACTCCTTTAACATGCATATCATTTTTCACACAATCCATCCATTTTTTTTTCGGCCTCCCCCTAGCCATACATCCATCCACATTCAAATTTAAAACTCTTTTGGTCACATGATTTTTAACACATGTTATACTACTATTTAAACTATTGACGGAAATGATGTTGTTTGTATAAATATTTATTTTTTGAAATTTTCATCGCTTTTTCTATATAATTATCATCCCAAGTAGTTTTTTTAACCACAAAACATGATAATCACATTTCCCAAACCAGCATCCATCGAAAGAATACTATCGGACCATGGTCCAGACGCCAAATTTTATTTTGGAAAAAAAACATCAGACACAATGTTTAACAATGACGATAAAAAAGACATTTTAAGTTTATTGTAAAACTCTTACTTAAGAGTTCAAATATCAATACAATTTTGTTTTTTTTTTAAAGGTGACACGTAATTTTTTTTAAATCTATATGGTAGCTCGGTATATACCTAAGCTCTAATCGAACCAAATTTCAAAAATATTTGTGCATTTGTAATATTTATACCACACGCTTAATATTAAAGTGACTTAATTCAAAAAAGTTGTATTGTCGCAAATTACAATAAAGCCTAGCTTATCGCCAACAAAGCTCGTGAGTGTTAAAGAGATCCATTATTGAAAACACCAAGAAACTATCTTTTTTTAATAGTTGGTAGTGGAAGTTATAGATGGCATTGAAATAATGATAACAATGTATCTGACTCGATTAAGACGAATTTTAAATTCGGTCACTTTAATACTAAGCGTGCTGATAAGGAACAATGTGTTAATATCGATTAATTTTCCTTTCCAGATATAGATGGAAATATCAGTGAACAAGTAAAAAAAATACAGACGGACAATGATACATTAGTAAACGCGATGGTAAATAATATAATTAATAGCACACAAAGGAATATAGATAAAACCAAGCAGGATAATCTTATCAGCCATAAACCCAATCATATAAACGATAAAGTAACAATAGATAATGGTATTAAGAATATCGCAATGCAAAATATAGAAGATCATCAGGTAAGATAAGTTTTATTATATTCCGTAATCTCACTGTTTTTATTAAGTGTGATTAAATAACTAGCGTTCGGGAAGTTACGCGAAATATTTTCGTCCAATATTCCTCAGTGTCTGAAGACTAAAGTCTTCGAACAGTGCGTGTTGCCAGTGATGACCTATGGCTCTGAAACTTGGTCGCTGACTATGGGCCTCATAAGAAAGCTCAGAGTCGCTCAGCGGGCGATGGAGCGAGCTATGCTCGGAGTATCTCTACGTGATCAAATCAGAATGAGGAGATCCGTAGAAGAACCAAAGTGACGGACATAGCTCAACGGGTCGCGAAGCTGAAGTGGCAATGGGCGGGGCACATAGTTCGAAGAACCGATGGACGTTGGGGTCTCAAGGTGCTAGAGTGGCGACCCCGCACCGGAAAACGCAGTGTAGGCAGACGACCTCAAAAAGGTCGCGGGGAGCCGCTGGATCCAGGCGGCACAAGATCGTGTGGCGTGGAAGTCCATGGCAGAGACCTATGTCCAACAGTGGACGGCTATTGGTTGAAGAGAGAGAGAGATAGAGAGAGATTAAATAACTAAATATCTATGTAGCTGTCTCAAAACGGTAATTCTAATTCTAATTTTTCAACTTCAAATTATTCTTTACTGGCTTTTACTTTAATAGGTTGATAAAAGATGGCGTTTTTAATGTCATCCTATTCATGTAGAATTAAGAGGATTTCTATAGCCTATATGTTATTCTGGTATATAAGGCATAATTGTGTCAAATTCCATCGATATTGGTTCAGCAGATTCGCCGTAAACGATTAACAACATACATCCATACTCACAAACTTTCGCATTTTATTTTATTTATTTGGAAAATGAACAGCTTAAGCTACAGTATACATTACCACGAATAAACTACTAAATAGCATAATAGCATTTATAATATTAGGATTAGGATTCAAGTAGGCTTTCACAACCTCTCGAATTGTTGAAATTGAATGAAGCTACCACTGCTTAAAAAGTTGCTCTTATAACATTACTATTCTACGCGATATCCACGCGGGAGAAGCTGCAAGCACAACTAGGCCAACCTAAAACCTTCATGTACTACCTCAACTAAGATTAACTACCTCAACAGAAAATTCTTATAATACGTTTCCTATCAAATGTAGTTCAACAAAACAAACTACTATATTTAAACGGCATTATACTCATTTGACAACAATATATATCTTTAATTATGAGATTACCAATCTACAAATTGCCCTAATACAGTCCTAAATATTTCTTTAGAGTCCATAAATTCTTTTGAGCAATAATTTTAACATCTTATCAGAGATGTGAGCCTGTAATCGTTTATATAAAAACATTTGAGATTATAGTCCTAGAACAGTTACATTTATCAATAATAATTCCTCTGTAATCGATTTTCTAGATTAATTTTATTTGGGTTGACTTATTAATTTTGACTCAAATTTATAAAACATATTTAATAACTTCTAAAAATAATACATATGATACTAATATTGGCGACAGAAAGCGTAAAAAGTACCTGAGCTCCATGTGGTTAAAACTCCAGATGACTGTGGTTACAACTAGACTGAAAAACCTATAGAATATACACAGTCTCAAGCACTACTGCTTTCTGTATCGTAACTTTGATTCAACAATTAAATGAAAGCTTCTTAAAATGTTAATCATAATTCACTATGAAACCATTAACCAAAATAAATTAGGAACAATTATTGTTCAATCAATGTATTACACGACAGCTATCTCAAGATTAAGGTTTAAATATATAGTTAATATTTCTGTTTCATCTTTTATGAGATTATCGTCACAATGATGTCAATAATAATTGCCGGATGCCCTGACAATTCGAAGATATATATCAATTTTATTGATTAAAATATACCTTGTAAACAGACAAACTTTTGCATTTATGATATTGGTATATTCCCATCTTAAATTAACAAAATTACTTTCCAGAACAGTAAGGAAGAGCAGACTTCAAAGGAGGTATTCGAGGAAGTGCTGAAACAGCTTCAGGGACTTGGAGATAGAGGGAAACGAGTGCTGGTTCGATTGCACGAAACTATGGGATTGGCGCTTGATAAGGAGGTTATGAACTTAGATGTTATGATGAGCAGGTTTTACCATACTCAATCAAACGATAATATTGATGTAGGGTTTTGTAACAATCACTAAAACACTCAAGGTCAGGTCAAATCAAAACGGGCGTTTTAAGGTGTCTGTCATTCCACCTATGTACATAAATCGAAGATCGAAATTGGATTTGTTGATTCCGCGAGTATTCTGTAAGATTCTGTATCCTACACGATAACTATATTAATTAACAACATAGTTTTTACAGAAAATATATTAGTGCCTTCCGAATTATAAAAATAACATTAAAAAATAACTTTTTCTATTCATACAGTACACTAATAAAGCAACGCGCAGCGAGGAAGATTTGGACCATCTGCGAAAGGTGCTCGTAGAAGCGATTGATGAGGAGAAGAACAAAACACAGAGACAAGGTATTTTTAGTAGGACTTTTAGAAACCTGTTAAAATTCCACTACTATGTCGCCTCTCTTTTTGAAGATTAGACCAATAATGCTTGCCCTGATGCGGAATGCGGATGCCTGACATTTGTTAATATCATAACACTTAAGTTTTTAAATAAAACTCATAAATGGTCTGCCCGATTTTAGAAATCTTTCTTTTCTTTTTTTTATTTTGGTTACAAATTACTAGTAAACTTGTTAACCCCTCCAACTATAAGCTAAATGCTTGTGTTAGGAGTGGGTTCACGTCGGTAGTATAATGGCCGAGATTCGAATCCACGACCTCTCGATCGCAAGTCCGTTACTCTAATCATTCCGCGACCACCTCTTCTCATATGTAACGGTATGCTTTTTTGGAAAGTGGTTCTATCGCTTAAATAGCTGCACGAACAATAGAATTCCGAAACCAGTCCTAATTGTGTAACAATCCAATTTAGCGCAGTATGATGGGGCAAAGCTTCTAACTACACTACTTTGATCTATTATTTAATTTATTATTTATTTTATTTTCCATAATAATAAATAGGTATATATGAATTACAGAGAAACGTCGCCAGGCAAGGGAAGATGCCAGACATAAACGGGAGCTAATGCTGGGGCAAATCGAGCTGCAGAAGCAACTCAATGAAGATGATGAGGCTCGAGACTACGCAGCTGAAGAGGTAAGGAACCTTTCCTAGACAGGCAATTTTTCAATGAATTAGAGAAATTGGGTAAAGAGCATACTAATGGGCTATGTTTCCACGACTTCTCTTTGTTCTTTTTCTCCTCGACATCCTTGATGAAATTTTAGTGGTTGTTACTTTCATAACGACTTTGTTTGTTACACAAATCTAAACAATCAAAGAATTAATAATAATAATAAATAAATATGTCCCGCCCGGACAATATGTATACAGAAATGATGAGAATCTTAAAAACGCTTAGAAAAACTAAAATTATCGTAACAGTGTGCGATGATTGGAGTTATAAAGTGCTAGTTAAAATTGAGCATAAAGTTTGATTTCAGGGCTTAGAACCAGATGGCTTTGCTGAACATCACAATCATATCAACGAAACCACAGCCTTCGACATGTCCAACTCGGAATTCTGGTCTTCATTTTCAAGCAGTGAAGAGGCACTCCTCGAATGTGCTGGTTTGATACTCAATCTCCCGCTAACTCCTCACTCTTCGTGTCAACGGGGTGCGTCAGAAACTCAGAACCACAAGGCTTCTGTAGCCAATGCTCTGACTTACAGGTTGGTAGACTGCATAAAAGTAAAGCAAAGTTTACGATCCTACTACTAGGTTTAGATCCATTGTCCAATTGGGAGGGAAGGGTCGGTGCTTAGACCACCATTCTATAAAAACTCATGCACCTAATTGATATTTACAATGCCCACCATGCTGAATGGCTTGGCTTCTCGGACACCACAGACCATGCGGGGAGAGTTGCCTTTGACTTTGCAATGGCGAATGATTTATCCCAATTGGTTAAGGAGCCAACGCGACTCCCGGACGTGGATGGTCAAAGTCCCTCTCTGTTGGATCTTTTTCTAACTACACATCCCCTAAACTATAAAATTTCTGTCGACCCTCCTCTAGGCTCTTCCGACCATTGCCTAGTAAGGTGTGTAGTGCCAATCGTACGTCGTCGCCGCAGATCACTCGCGACACGCCGTGTTTGGCATTACAAGTCAGCAGATTGGGATGGTTTGCGTTCCTTCTATTCGTCCTATCCTTGGAGGCAGGTCTGTTTCTCTCTGAGTGATCCTAACTCATGTGGTGCATCTGTCGCCGAAGTGGTGCTACAAGGTATGGATAACTATATACCTAGCTCCGTAATTCCAATCGGTGGTAGATCACAGCCATGGTTTAGTGAATCTTGCAAGGCAGCAGCTGATAGCAAACGGGTTGCTTATCGGGCTTGGGTTGAGGCGTTGACTACCAGAAATACCAACCCCACATCGCTCAAGAAGAAATATAACCGTGCCTCCAGGTTCTTTAAGAGGGAAGTCGCCAGAGCGAAGTCTAAGTATATTGTCAAAATTGGTAAGAAGCTTGAGCAATACCCATCTGGAACGCGTCGGTTCTGGGCACTTTCTAAAGCGGCGCTTGGTAACTTTGACCAACCCTCACTTCCACCGTTGCGCTCAGAGAACAATGCATTGGCTCATACAGCAAAGGAGAAAGCCGATCTTTTGGGAGACTTCTTTGCCTCAAACTCGACTATGGATGACCAAGGAAACCCACCGCCTACTATTCCGCGGTGTCAGAGCTCAATGCCAGATATTAAGTTCAGCCAAAAAGCTGTTCGGCGAGCCCTGTTGTCTTTGGATATTCATAAGTCGAGTGGGCCTGACGGTATCTCTGCAATTGTGCTCAAAATGTGTGCTCCTGAGTTAACTTCTGTGCTTACGCGTTTATTTCGGCTCTCCTACTCACAAGGCATAGTCCCGGATACATGGAAGTCAGCCCTGATCCATCCGATCCCTAAAAAAGGCGATGCTTCAGATCCGGCTAACTACAGACCTATTGCCATTACCTCCCTCATCTCCAAAGTTATGGAGATGATAATCAATAGCCAGCTTCTGTCTTACCTCGAAGATCATGAGCTGATCAACGACCGTCAATACGGTTTTCGACGCGGCCGATCAGCTGGTGATCTTCTGGTTTACCTGACTCACCGTTGGGCAGCGGCTATAGAAAGCAAGGGGGAAGGTCTTGCGGTTAGTCTGGATATGGCGAAAGCCTTCGATCGTGTATGGCATAGGGCACTTCTTTCGAAGCTACCTTCCTATGGGCTTCCAGAAAGTCTGCGCTTTTGGATCTCCAGCTTTCTCACAGGACGTAGCATACGTATAGTTGTCGATGGTTTCTGCTCTAATCTTAAGCCTGTGAATGCCGGGGTTCCACAAGGATGCGTGATATCCCCAACACTGTTTCTTCTGCATATCAATGACATGTTAGATGACCCTAACATTCACTGTTATGCAGATGACAGTACGGTGGATGCCGTATACACCGCTGGCGCAAGACTTTCTTGGACAAAGGTCGATGAGTGCCGAAAAAATCTTGTGTCTTCCGTTGAAGCCACCCTACGGAAGGTCTCCGAATGGGGTAAATTAAATTTAGTAAAATTTAACCCCCAGAAGACGCAAGTTTGCGCGTTAACCGCAAAAGCAACACCTTTTGTCGCGTCACCGTATTTCGAGAATACTCTGTTACGTGACTCGAGTAGTATCGAAATACTGGGTCTCGACATCTCCAATAGCTGCAAGTATCGCGATCACTTGGAAAAGAAGGCTAAGTTGGCCTCCAAAAAATTGGGTGTTCTCAATAGAGCCAGACAGTACTTCAAGCCGGCTCATAGACTAGCGCTTTATAAAGCACAAGTCCGGCCTCACATGGAGTACTGTTCTCATCTCTGGGCCGGTGCACCCCAGTACCAACTTAAGCCATTCGATCGCATACAGCGTAGAGCAGCGCGAATTATTGGGGATAAGGTGATCTGCAAACAGCTTGACTCGTTGGCGATGCGTAGAGACGTATCATCACTATGCGTTTTCTACCGCATCTTCCACGGAGAGTGTTCCACCGAACTACATGACCTGCTTCCTGCTGCTAAATTCCATAACCGTCCACTGTACGTCATAGGTTAAAATATCATCCCTACCATCTGGATGCTTGGCGATCTACTACAGTGCGGTTCTCAAATAATTTCATTCCGCGCACCACAGTTTTATGGAACGATCTCCCTTTGGCAGCGTTTCCAGATCAGTATAACATGAGCACCTTCAAAAAACGTATTGTCCACCATCTTAAAGGACGGCAACGCACTCGCTCTGCGAGAGGTAGTGGGCGGCGGTAATTACTTGATTAGTAAGCCGCATGCTCGTTTGCCATCCTATGCCATAAAAAAAAAAAAAAAAAAAACAATACAGATGATTTTGCGATGAATACCTATATATACCTTCATAATTGTGACAAAATTACATATACCTTAAGAATTTCATTGATAAATGAATCATCTTTTCAAAAGAGTACAAGACCTTTGCCCAGCAGTAGAATAGTTCCATTATCACTACTTTTATGGAAAAGTAAATTTTAAACTTCACTCCGCATTTTTCTGACTTTGTGTAGAAGAAAAGGTAGGTAGGTAGCATTTGTAGTAATTATTTGCTAACTTTTACGTTTTTGTCACATTAGGTGTAGTATACTGTAGTTTTCCTTTATAGAGTACCAGCTAACGGGTATTACTTCTTCGTCTTCAATTCCGAGAACGAGGTGCAGAGGAACTTCATCAGGGCCCGCTTCGACCTGCAAAAGACCAGATATGACGTCGCCCGCACCACCCTCAGGGAGTGCCGGAACAGCACTGAGCGCTGTGACTTGCCGCTCGATATATTTACGAGTCAGAAGGTCAGATGGGATTGTTTATTATTGCCCTATCACCGGGAATTAATTACCTAATAGAAAGGCGAACGCTTATCATCATCTTCCTGCCCTTATCCCACTCTAAGTGGGGTTGGGACAACATGTCATAAACATGCTGTCGCATGATTTGGCTGTGTTTTTACGACCGGCCGCCAGCCTGACGTCAACTTACTTCAGTCGTATTTTACGACACCTTGGTAAGAAATGAGAGTGGTACTATTTTATTCAGCCGGATACCAAACGGCGTAAAGGCGAACGTTTAGTTGTTAGTAAATATATCGCCGGAAACGTCCAAGGGTCATAAAACATACATTTATGAAATAAAAGTCTATCTCTTCCTGAAGAAAATTCTTGTCATATTTCAAATAATTTACATAAACTCTAACAAATGTTAGTTAGTAACCTCAAGCATTACAGACTTAGGTACCATTTTGATTAATATCTCAGAAATTACTGCAAAATTTATATTAAAGCACGCCAAAATATAAAGATAGTATCAAAAACATCCTTAGCTACGAGTGCCAGGATTTGTTGGTGAATCTTATCTTAATTATAATTAAGTATAATATATAAATCGCTTTTAGTTTATTGCCAAAATTTAACATTCGAATCTTTTGTAAAGACTATAGGACCTTTTGTAGGCCATCGTTATAAAACAAGTATTGCTGGATATAGGACTCTTCTCTCCGTTTTTCTTCTAGCCATTCTCCCGACGCCATGATGACTAAACGTCATACTTTTAGACCTCCACTACACGTCGCCCTAAGCCGTGGTCCGGCCTCACAGGAGGCACCCTTAGGACGACGTTCCCCAACGCTAGTAGAGTTTCTGCGCTGTACTTTTTGCATTTCGCCGCTTCGGCGATGTGCTCGCCCGTCCCGCCCGGTGACGCTGTAAAAGCCGTTAGGGCTAACAGCATATAGTCAATTCGAAAAAAAATCTCCGTTTTTGGAGAGAAAGACGTACTAAGTCATACACACGCTTCTCCAATAGGTAGATTACACATATTCCTAGATTTCTATTCTATATTCTATTTCACTTCATCGCGGATTATAGCAAAATAATTTTATTATTACTTTTGTATTATGGATCTCCGCAAAGTAACGCCTAATTTTATAAATAGCTAAATGTAAATATTCCTGTTTTAGAGTCACCAAGGGTATTAGACTATGATTTTCTTTTTCAGGTCGTGTTAGAGTTACCGTTGAGAAACAATGACTCGCTTTGGAACGAGCAATTTGTGATAATATCGGAGTGTGAGCCACGGACTTCGGTGTATTTGGCCTGCGTTATAGCTGTACCTATTCTGATATTAACTTTTGCATTCCAATAAATTAGAATGACGAAAAGACGGGATCTATTTTTATATCAAGTTAAATAGGAGTACCAGATGATCGACCTTTGTTAGGCTTTTTTTAGAAGATATCTGTAGATACGAATTTGATGAGTTGATAGAGGGCCCAATAATAGATTTTCTCAAATAAGATGGAACTCAAAAAAATTAAACTATTAGTCTGGACGCATCTGGATTCGAACCGGGATCTTTTGGTTTAGCCGGCCGATTTCCCATTTGAGCTAATATAAACATATTGTAGACAGTGGCAAAATTTACTTTTGTATTATAATAATATTGCAGCTGTCCTTTATTCCTCAAAGCATGGATAAAACGACGTTTTCTAAAAATGAAACCTAGCTAGATCGATATCAAGAATTTGAGGAAACTCGTTAATGTCCTTTCCAAAATTCAAAATAAACAAGAATTGCTCGGATATAAATTAATCGAATTTTAAAAATAATTTATAAACAAAGCAAATTAAACAATTGTTAACACCAAGGCATTGTTACAATAGACACAGCTGTTTTTAAACTCAGAAAATGGTAAAGGAGTATAAACAGTATGTTTTGATTTCTAGCCGCTGTGATGTTTATATGAAAAGTATTTCTAAGTAGCAAAGTTGCTAGAATATATTAAAGTAATTATAAAGTTATTTTACTATAAATCGCAATAAAGTAAATAGAAAATATATATAATCCTAATGTAGAGAAGCTGTGATAGCCCAGCGGTATGACCGTGCGACTCTTTCAAGAGGGTCACGAGTTCAAACCCCGGCACCAATGAGTCTTTCTAAAACTTGTGTCTAATTGATAATTGCAATTTATCACACGCTTTTCGGTGAAGGAAACAATCGTGAGGAAACCTGCATATCTCTAGAGAATTCTGGGTATATGTGTAACCTACAAATCCGCATTGGAGCAGCGTGGTAGGTCTTAGCTCCTATCCCGATTTTTACGAATTCTGCATTTATCGGATATGAAAACGGATAGCCCACTCTACATTTAGCATTATATATAATTTCTATTTACTTCATTGCGGATTATACAAAAATAATTTAATTATTCCTTTTGTATTATAGATCTTCGCAAAGTAACGCCTCATACTATAAATTATTTGCTAGAATATGTTATTTAAAGCGCATTAGTAATAAAGAATTGTTTCAGATATTTATGAAAAATATAAGATTTTAAAAGTAACAAAGATATTAGAGTATATAAAAATTGTGTATATTTTATTCTCAGTAAATATTTAAACTCATTTAAATATTAAAGATGTCGCCCATCCGAAGAACCATCAAGAAGTATTCTCGATATAGCAATCACTTCTCAATCATTCAAATATGACGTATGTTTCAAAATCACAGATACTAAATGGAGAAAAAAAGAGATACATAGAATAACTAAATAATACCTAATAGACGAATATAGAAATTTGAATATTAATTAAGTTTTATAATGTTTATTTAATTTTATGATTTAAATATATTTAGATATTTAGTTCAGGTTAAGTTGATATTGTTAATTTAATGGTTTCTCTTCATAATCGGCGATCAGAAACGATTAAGCTCGAGCACAATCGTCTATAGTGCATACATGATTGTATGCGCTTAATAATCATCTATGATCGCCTACAACTCGGAAGTTTTCGGACACGAATCAAAGAGAATCGCTGTCTCGTATGTATCGTGATAATAATAATATATATTTAATAATATATTTATTAGAAATGAAAAAATGTATACATGTAACAGTTTGGACCATAATAACCGCATCAGTTAAGAACCTGTGTTGCAGTTATTAGGACCTTTGCAGTACACAACGTTTCCTTATCAAAAATTGACAAACTTCGAGTAACAAAACAAATTAAACATCTTCGGCATTACTATACTTATACATTACTCTACAATCTCTTCTACGTTACGTTAGTAAAGAATTCTAGTAGTAATATAACTATTAGTACTACAATTTTGTTCTATGTTACCTACAATAACTATTACTGCAATTTAAACTACTTATTCTTATTAATTATATCTATTTGGTTTTATTTTATTATTCGACAATTTTATCTATTTGGGGTCAAACATAAATAATAAAGGCAGCTGTGTCCCAGAGATAAAACGTAGGATTGCTATTGCTAAAGACCAGATGACACGCCTCCAGAATATTTGGAAAAATCGGACAATAAGTTATAAGACCAAAGCTCGATTAGTCAGAGCTCTAATATTCGAGATCTTTCTCTATGGAGTAGAGACTTGGACAATCCGAGCTAGGGAAAGACAGAGAATAGACGCATTCGAAATGTGGTGCTGGAGGAGAATGCTCCGGATACCCTGGACGGCCAAACGCACAAATGTATCTATTCTCTCTCAACTCGACATAAAAACCCGATTGTCCACCACCTGTCTTCAGCGCATTCTCTCGTACTTCGGCCACATAATGCGAAGAGGAGATGGCAACCTTGAAAAGCTAGTCCTTGTTGGCAACACAGAAGGCAAGAGACCACGAGGCCAGTCGCCAACACAGTGGTCTGACCAAGTGAAAGAAGCCACCTCCTCTTCAAAATTCTATCAGATGGTTAGGGCTACTCTAGACCGGGATAAATGGAGGCAGGTCATACATAAGAAAGGTTCACGTGACCACGATCAAGAAGAAGATTCTTATTAATGTTAGACAGAATTTTAGTGACGCAGATATGTATTATTGGAGGATAAAGAAATCTTTAAAAAATCTTTATCCTACTGTTTAAACGAATATAAAACATTATTTTGTAATGTTCGCTAATGTCGATAGATGTCGCTAGTGGTACATTGTAACGCGCTATAGTGTTCCTTGTAAAAGTATATAGTCGAACGTATTTTCCACAATCGCCATTCAACCGCACATAGTTATATTGATCACGAATAAAGTACATAGTGAAAAGTGAAGTGTTTAATTCAGAGGACCAGGCTCTTGGAGGTTTAGTACAACTACTAAGTCTATTAAGCGTCATACAATAATACAATAATAATACATATCTTATGTACGGACATACGGATAATACGGACGATCGTGTTAACACTTGCATGATGATCGTGGCGATTATAGACGATCACACGATCCACGATCGTCGCTAATAAAGAACAGGCTTTAAAAAATATGGATAACAAAGCGCACAGAGTCACTCATACGCATAAAGACCTTCTGTTATCATTTCCGATAACCTTTATATGATAAAACAGTAGTCGTTTATCTCATTATTCCTTTTGTGTATGGACGCTTGGAAAGTATTATTTTTATTATAACTAACTTCAGAACTATTTGAGAATTGAACAAGGTATACTCAAGAAAGAAACAAAATAATAATTATTATAAGAATAAGAATATGAATATAAATTAGAACTAGCTAAAATAAGACCACATTATGTTTTGTTCTGGTAGATTATTTAGGTGATTATTTTCTATGTATATAGAAAAAGATATTAAACTTATTTTCCGTTACTTGTATAATTTATAATCTAATAAACGGTTTGAATTATTTTTTTATTATTTGATATCATCATCTTCCTCCTGCCCTTATTCCACTTGAAGTGGGGTCAGCACATGTTATAAACATGTTGTAACATGATTTGGCTAGGTATTATACGACCGGCCGCCTGCCTGACGTCAACTTACCTTAGATGCCTTTTACGACACCTCGGTAAGAAATGAGGGTGGTCTACTCTACTCAGCCGGATACCACACGGTGGCTTTATAAATTATAAAATATATGTATAAGCGGCCTGCCCCTGTTTCGCACGGGTATAAAATATATAGCCCATGTCACTCAGTGAAAAAAAAAAATTAAAATCGATCCAGTAGTTTTGATTTATTCATTACTGGCCGTGGCCCGCAAGCGTTAAATTTGGAGAAAAACAATTCCCCTCTCCCTGTACTAAGAAGATTTCCTGCTATCTTTGGAATATCTAGATTCATATACTTATTTATTTATATATTTACTTTTTTACATTTTTCCCTATGAATTTTATTTTTACAATTAATTACAGAATGTCTTTATATATACAACATTCACAGCTTCCTTTTCATTAAACAAACTCTTGAAAGAGCGACATATAGCTGCTAAATTCGAAGTGCTATAGGGCGAAGCGCGGCCTTCTCACGGCATTTTAAATCTGTAATATCTCCAAAAATGTTCACTTAAATTACATGCTGTAAACGTCCGTATTGATCTATATTAAATCAAAAATTTATTTAAGGTACTTAATTGGGTAAGGATTAATGCTGTATTGTATAAAAATTGCTTTGAACATAAGGCATTATTTTTCGTAAAAAGTAAATGACAAAAAATGCTATTGTGGGTTATCCATAAGAGATAGACATCGCGGTTTTCTGTAGACCTTTTCAAGGTGTACAAATACTTACTACATCATTTTGATAAATCTCGTAGGGTTTAGCCTGCGTTTGCAATGTAAGCGGAAAAAATGTAATTATTTACGACATCACATTAGAAACCTCAAAAATTACAGTATTTCTCTACTCGGTATTGAATGTTATTATACATATAAACCTTCCTCTTGAATCACATCTATTAAAAAAAACCACATCAAAATCTGTTGCGTAGTTTTAAAGATATAAGGGATATATGGACAAACAAAGAATGTGACTTTTTTATACTATGTTGTGATATAGGAGCCTGTTATTGTAATAGTAGTTATTATTAAAAAGTCGAAAATTAATTTCAAATTTAAATTTGTACTTTAAGTTATTTTCTTAATCTAAAAGTGTATTATAAGTTGAGAAAATTTCTCTAAGGATACTGCCTTCTGTATCTAAAATTTATCTAAAATTAATCAAAATTCTCTTAAAATGTTTGGCGAGATTAGATACTATAACATTTCACGAAACTACAATAAAAAGTCAAAAAATTCTGCATCTGTTAAATTTAAAATAAAACACTGTTTAATTTCGACTATTTAATCAAATTAAAAAATAGACGGATGACTGTATATACCTCCGAAAAGTATAAGTTGTATCGATTTGTCGATTATGAGGTAAGCAAAAGGCCTGTTCGCATTGAAGTACTCAACCGCATTCCCTTCAGATTTAATCAAGGACTGAGCTATAGCACTCGCACTTACACCTTTCTCTGTAATTTCTATATGCGCTGTTTGCAGCATCATAGATGTGTGCATCTTGTAATCAGTTATACCACCAAAATCAGCGAATTCTGGGTAAAACATCCTACGTACACCCATATCGTAAATCAGTTCAGGAATATTACTAGCCTCCGTAGTTGTATTGAACCTTGGCAGTTTAACCTCAACAAACTTGGTTCCTTCAGCTTCAAACATACCAAATACTGTCATTAAATTTATATTTTTAAGGTTATAAAATAAATCGAATAAAGTGCCATTTTTTAGGTCAGTCGGTAAAAACACAAGCATAGACACTCTGCCGTTTGTGTTGAAGGGTAATTCTAAGACAGACGCATTTATAGTCGGTATATGCGTTAAATTGAAATATGCAACCTGTTTCATTAACTTCACCTGCCCAATCGGTGCATTTGTTTCAGAATGAAACGTTTCCAATGAAGTATATGAAGTATCAAAAGGCATTTGCCAATCGCTCTTGAAATAAGCATTGTCGGACATCAGCAAAACAGTTAGATTAAAATCATTGGGATCGAAGCCAGTTTTACTTGCACTATCGATGAAGTTCATTTCTTCATTTACTTTTGCAACAGAATTGGGATCATCGAAGTCTAAGGAGATGATCTTGGTTGAATTTGATACCTTCACTTCATGTTTAAATGTCTCCTTTACATCTAACAGTTTATCAATGACAATAAAGTTATCCCTTCTTGTAATGAATCTCAATTCTTCGTCCATTAAATTGAGAATTTCCTTGAACTTCCGCCTGAAACATTTCATGCGATGGTACCTTGTGATCTTCCAAATTTCGTTTTGTGTTGGTCCTCTCGCTCCTTCGGCCAAAGACACCAATTGAAGCCAAGTAGATAACGGTGAGAAAACGAAGTGGAATCTGGTGTCTTGGGCGACTCTGTCCAAAATTTGTATAGAGAATTCATATGTAGGACGTTTGAAAGCAGATATGGCGTTTTCATAATTACACGGGTATATTCTCCCAAATACTAGCGTCAACATAGACACAAACGCAACAACTCTGACAATCATTTTTTTCAATTTTTACTTTAGAGTAGTATTAAAAAATTAGATAAATAATCTGTCAAAACGTTATGCTTTTAACAAACTCGACAATGTTTATAACTGGTTAGCTTCTATTTTTCATAAGACTTAAATCGGCACAGATAAACGTGGGTCAACATGTTACGAGAATATTCAAAATATACTAAATTCTCGCAGAACTTAAGCGTCTAATTATCACTTATCAACATTAATAACTGAATCGTATACAACAGTTCAAGGTATTTAATATAGTATACTAAAAATGTATCGAACTATATAACAGTTTTAAGGAAAAGAGTCATGATAAATTCTTTACAGTTAAAGTTGATAAAATTTTCCCACTTGATAATATTATTTACGGTAATTCCAATAATAATGGTTTATTGGCTAGCATGCGTCATCGTTACTTGAGCTTTATACGTATTGTGCCAATAACCTTTATCACTAGCCTGACGTAATCTAGTAAAGCCTATTTCTAGAATTTTCTACGCATTTGTTTTCAATTAAAGTCACCTATATAATAATAAATCTTAGCTTAAAAAATCGCCAGTTATTTTATAAAAGTACTCGTTTCAAAGCAGTGGTATCTGACGTCCAAGTTGATTGAATGTACACCAACTGTTAAGTAGATTTAATATCAACTTACCTCGAAAGAAGGCTCAGAGTTGTTCAGCGAGCGATGGAGCGATCGGAGTATCTCTACCGATCTCTGATCACATCAGAAATGAGGAGATCCGTAGAAGAACCAGAATCACCGACAAAGCTCAGCGACGTGGCGATGGGCGTTGGGGTCTCAAAGTGCTGGAATGGCGACCCCGCACCCGAAAGTGCAGTGTCGGAAGACCCCCTACTAGACGGACTGACGAACTCAAAAAGGTCGCGGGAAGCCGCTGGATACAAGCGGCACAAAATCGTGTGTTCTGGAGATCCCATGAAGAGACCTATGTTCAGCAGTGGACGTCCATCGGTAGAAGAAGAAGCAGAAGAAGTACCTTGAAAAACTCCTTGCATTCCATGTCTGTTCTTTAAGACAAAGTTTGCTAGAACAAAACTGGGGCAGGATACACCAATATCATGTATCTCGCGCTTATATAAGAGCTGCACAATGGACACATTATCACCGGATATTAGCTGCGATGGGCTTTCATCATTTATAAAAAAATATACCAATTTTTTAACTTCAAAGAATATTTGAGTCTTAATGTTTTCATTATTCTCTTGTGTTTATTTTTAGGTTTTAGCGCATGCGATTACAGATTTTTATGATAAATTTTTTACACCTTATTACATTTTTATTACGGATCACTATTTTTTTTTTGAAAATGCAATATAGCCTATGGTGGTAAAGATGCAGCTTTACAATGGTGAAAGAATTTTTAAAATCGGTCCAGTAGTTTTTGTGTGAAAACATTGTAAACATACATACAAATTTTTCCTGTTTATAATATTAGTATAGACGTAATACTGTTGGAAATCAGTCATCATTCTCTTATCCCACTCTAAGTGGGGTCGGCACAATATGTCTTCTTCCATTCTCCTCTATCATTCGTCAACTCTGGAGATCAGTATAAATAAATAAATAATCTTCGGTAGAAGATGGCACCTTAAGAAGAAGTAGAAAAAAATAATAAAAATTACTCTTTTCTATCGAATTGCGAAAAGTAACGCCTACTTCTATAAATTAATAGGACATACCAAGAATATTACATTAAAATATTGTAAGAGCAATTTCTCATCGGCTACTGTTTGCTACCGTGCACTACTAAAAGCATTTATAAAAGTAGGGGGCTGGCCCAAAATGGGCCCAGAGAAAATAAAAAAAACAAAGTCAACTTATCTATTTGACTTTTTGTATGTATGTAGACAAAGATAAACGTAGGAGTGTCACCTGGCCTCTTTTATTATTTGTTGCGACACTCTCACTTAATGACCTTATTTTTATGTTAAAAAATGTATTTTTAAGGAGATTTTTATTTACATTTTTAAGGAGATGTGCGATATCCAGCTGCGTAGAATGGACCATCCTCTTTCTTACCGAAGTGTTGTAAAAGGCGACTAAGGTTATTTCCATCTTGTGGTATCCGGTTGAGTAGAATATACCCCTCTTTCTTACCGAGGTGTCGTAAAGTACGACTAAGGTAGGTTGACCACCCGTGTTGTATCCGGTTAAGTAAAATAGAACATCCTCTTTTTTTCTTTTTTTCGGTTGTTGCATCAATTTATTGTACACAATTTGACAAAAGTAGAAAGTAAAAAACAGTATTACTAGCTTATAAAAAAGCGCACAAAGGTGGACTTATCCCATACAGGGATCTTTTCCAGTCAATCTTTGAGAGACTAATAGGACGAGGTGTCGTAAAATACGACTAAGGTAAGTCGACGTCAGGCAGGCGGCCGGTTGTAAAAAACGTAGTCATATCGTGTGACTACATGTTTATAACATGTTGTGCCGACCCCACTTAGAGTGGGATAAGTGCAGGAGGATGATGATTTATTTTTAAGGAGACGTTTTGCGTCGAAGTTTACACGAATTTTTTACAGACCAAAGGCCAAAACAGCACTGACATATTAGTGCCATTATTCCCATTGACGCGCGAGCTCTTCCCGATTTTCAAATGAAATCTTGCACTCGTTGCAACTAGCACGAAGTTTTATCATACACACAATTTGATAATTTTTTGCTCCGCTCGTGAATATTGTTCCGTTTCGGTATGTCGATCCTTAACCTTTTGTTTATCAGGTGACCGGTCGAGTCGATAACGTCGCTTTAAATTTAGCCATTACAAAATATCAGTCTCTAAAACTTATTCATTGAATACGAACGACATGCAGAGAATACTGTTACTTTTGTTAACAAGTGCATTTATAGCTCCTGCACTCACGGGATGCTCCGTGAAAAGGGCGAAACCCCATTTCGTGAGATCAGTTTACGAATTCTCTATAGATTTAATGAGCAGGCTCGCGCAGGAGAAGGAAAACCACTTCGTTTCCTCGACCCTCTCAACTTGGACCTTGCTGACTTGTTCGTCGTTTGGAGCGGTGGATACAACTTTGGCGGAAATCAAACAAGTTCTCGGATTAGCCAGACACGACTGCTTCAATAACAAATATTTGGAAATTGCAAACAGCATCGCCGTGAACAACGAGAGCGACGTGGTTCTGGAGAGAAGTTCGGCGATATTCGTTGATTATAGCATACCACTGCTCGACAAGTTTAAAAAGCGTGCTAAACAATCACTCTCGACGATCATCGAAAGCTTGTCGTTCGATAACGCTGATGTCGCAGCCCAGAGGGTCAACGATTACGTCAGTCATCAAACGCATGAAGTCATAGATGAAATCGTGAATCCAGCTGATCTTCAGGATGTTCTCCTGATCATGATCGATGCAATATTTTTCAAAGGCACATGGAAAATTCCTTTCGTTTTCAACGAGACGCAAGTTAGAACTTTTTACAATGAAAGAGGTGCAGCTGCTGGTGAAGTTAAATCAATGTTCGTATCCGGGACGTTTAATATTTCATTTGTAAGTCAATTACAGGCAACTGTAGCCGAGATTCCATATGGTAGTGGCGAGAGATACTCCATGCTAGTGTTCCTTCCGTGGCCTAATGCGACCGTCAGTGCAGTTATCGATGGACTGAAACGTACGAACTTGAAAACTATACAAAAAGCTTTCGAACAATTCGAACCTGATACCGTGGATGTCCAGCTTCCCCGATTTAAAATAACGTCCGATTTCAATAATCTAAAGGAATTATTAGAGGACATGGGTCTGAAGACGATGTTCGACAGCATCAATGCCCAATTCACGAATTTATCCGATTACCCGGTGTACGTGAGTAACATCGTTCAGAAGGCTGACATAGAAGTCACCGAGGAGGGCACGACCGCAGCCGCAGTGACAGAAGCAGAGTTCTCTTTCAAAAGTAGGCCGATGCAATTTGAGGTGAACAAACCGTTTGTATTTACGATCGTGGATAAGAAGGTCGATGTGCCAATATTTGTTGGGGCGTATTCTAAGCCAAGTATATTTTAAGAAAAATAAATTGTTATTTTTTATTTAACTTGCATCTTATTATCTCCTGTTCGGTAGCGTTATCATATAAGTTAAAGATCAAAGTAACGGCCATTTATTAACCCAGTTCTGAGAATAGGCCTCTTCGTTTTTTGGAGAGACGAGTTGGAGCTAAGACATGCCACGCTGTTCCAATGCGGATTGGTAGGTTATACATATCCCTAAAATTCTCTAGAGATATGCAGGTTTCCTCACGATGTTTTCCTTCGCCGCAAAGCGTGTGATAAATTGCAATTATCAATTTGACATATGTTTTATGCGAAAAACTCATTGGTCAAGCACCAACCCGGGGTTTGAAACCGTGACCCCTTCGAAAGAGTTGCACGGTCTAGCCGCTGGGCTACCACAGCTTCTGCTGTTTTTATTCTTTTAACCAATTGCTAATGTCTTACGTGCAAGAACACGAGCGAACTGCCCTTATCCCACTCTTGTCAGTGTGCTTAGTAGGAGTTTTTTTAACCTACTGGATCGCGTAAGAGTAACGTCAATTTATATATCGCTGAAACAGCGTCACTATGTCGCTCCAACGTCCTACAAATTGGTGTTACACTAACGCCATTGAGTAGGTTAAAAAAACTCGCACAAAGCAGAACATGTATTTCAATTCTATCCTCTCTGTAAATTAGGTATGACGATAATTGTTAAAAATAAAACAAAGGCAAAGACAACAAAACAATTTTTAATAAGGTTTCTTCATAATGTTACATTTCTAATTAAATCTCAATATACTCGTATAGTTGCAATTTAACCATATTCCTAAAATGGTTTACTTAAATAATTATATTATTATATATTATTCCCCAGACCATCACACAATACAAAATTTAAGATAAGCCTTAATCAGTAGCCGAAATTGAAAAATATACTTTAGTGACGCCTCAAAGCTTGGACAGCGGATTAGCTCGGCCTACCGCTTTGCTTTTCATTCGCCAAAAACCCTGTGAAAAAGAAATTCAAACTAGTATATTCTAACTCAAATTTAAAATATTCTTTATTCAAGTGAACTATTTACAGTACTTTGAATCGTCAAATGTTTTAAAGAAGCTACCATTGATTCGGAAGTGTGCTCCTACCGAGTAGAACCAGCAAGAAACTCGGCGGATAATCTTTTCAACAAAAAAAATACAATTTGATGGTTACAAGTTAATCGTTGCAGCTTAGTGATGCAGATAAGATATGCTATATAAATAATTCTCAATTGTATAGTATGCTTTATGTAGCAGCATCGTTTTAAGAAAATTTCTAAACTTGTGTAAAGGCAAGTCTATATTTGTATAAAACATGGTAATAAATGGTATAGCAAAATATTGCAGTAGCAACATTTTGAATTTTGAAATATATATATACAGGGTGTTTGGAAGGTCGATGCAAAGCTGCAAACAGGAGCTAGTATAGACTATTTAGAACCATTTAAACTGAACTTATGTTAGGCGAAGTGCGACTATTTTTTTTTTATAAAATTTTAAAGATTTTTGAAGAAAAATCCGAAGTTATGTCATTATTTGCTAATAATCGGCCATTTTGAAGCCAAAGTCAATTATTTTTTATTTTATTTTATTAAACTAATGTGTAAACAGTGTAATAAAACATGATTAAGGTATCTGTGTTAAGAGATATTTTTTTTACAGATATTTGAAGTCAATCATTTCTTTTAAGATCAGAGAAAGCTGATTTTTGATGGCATTTAAAAAAAAAATAGATTGTGCTTTTTTAGTTCAAACATTTTATTAAATATGCCTGGTCATTGTTCTTTATTTTGAGGTATCAACTATGCGGATAGCCCGCAAATTATTGAAATTAAGATCTACAAACTAAATTGCCGACGCGTGACGTGTGAAATGAGATGGCAATAAACTTTTTCTGTTGAGGTAGCGTGGTACATTTCATAGCAAAAAAGACTTTATTAGTAAAACAATAGCGTAGTGTTCGTAAGTCAGCGTAAGTAACTACCTGTATTTTAAAGGGTCGCTAACTATACACTGTCCATTATATTAACCATCTTTTGACAGATTGACGATAGTGATGTCCTAAAGATTCTCGTATGCGATACCATTCCGATTATAGTACCTACTATCATTAATCGAATTACGTACCTAAGTAATTCGATTAATGATAACCTACGTAAACTAGATTACTACTTGAGAAAAGAAATTCCAACTTTGAGAAAACTTATTGTTTCTTTGAAAAGAAGTGGTCTATTTCATGGTGAAAAATCTTCTTTGGTCAAAGTTTTGAACACAATTGGCTTTTCATATAAAAAGTTAAATAAAAGAAAATTATTAATGGAACGCACAGATATAGCTATAGCACGTTGTGATTTTTTAAGAGAGGCAAAGAAAATACAAGATTGGGCAAATATTGTTTTCACGGATGAAACATGGCTCAACGCTAACCACACACTATCTCGTTTCTGTTTTATTTGTATTCATGTATTAACTAAGAAGAAAGTAAAACTTTATATAATGTTATTAAATGTCTTTTAATACTCGTAACATCGATTTCTACCGATTATTTTTAATCTGTGGCATAATCGTAGTAACCCATTATGTGTGACATCACTAAGTGGGCGGTACCCATCCATAAAGTACAAATATTATTTGTATGATATTTGTACGTAAGCAATACAAAACTTAATGAGCGTGAGCTGTCAAAAGACTGATAATATGATGGACGCAGTATAGTCGGTTATCAACTACGCTTGTGACTAGACGTTATCTCCTAATTCGTGACAATTCATTGTGCTCAGTTGTAGTCTCTGTTGTAATTACTTGCACGTGTACATTTCGGACACTTAATTGTTTTTTTACGTTACGTTTAGTGCGCGTCAAAGCCATTTTTGTTTTTGAGAAGTGACTATGGCTACTTTTTCGAACGAAGAATATGCTGACATCGTTTTTATGTATGGCAAAGCAGACGGCAATGGTTCTTTAGCACGAAGGATGTACCAAGAACGCTATCCTAATCGCAGAGTACCGAATGTGAGAGTATTTTACAACACATTTCGTCGGCTTGCTGAAGATGGGATACACCGTGTGGAACCTGGAGTCAATGCAGGTAGACATAGTACTGATATTGAGGATGATATTTTGGCGGCGTTTCAAGCTGATCCACATACTAGCACGAGAAAAGTAGCACGAAATTTAAACATTTGTCATTGGAAGGTGTGGAATACAATGCACAAAAACAACAAGTACCCGTTTCATGGTACGGGTGTTCAAGGCCTTGAAGAGCGAGATCCTCAGAGTAGGATTCAGTTTTGTCGTTTTCTTCTCAACTCAGACATTGAAGATGCATGGTTCCTGAAGTCAATCTTGTGGACAGATGAAAGTAAATTTTCAAGGGAAGGCATTATTAATTTCCATAACCTTCATCTATGGGCTGAAAAACATAATAATCCACATTGGAAAACGCAAAAATCATTCCAAAAGAAATTCTCGGTCAATGTGTGGGCCGGAGTTATTGGCAAAATTTTGATTGGGCCTCATTTCTTACCAGATAATTTAAATGGAAATAATTATTTAGAATTCCTGCAAAATGATCTTCCAGAGCTTGTAGAGGAGTCTGGGGCCTTGATATTCGTTAGCGACCGAGAGCTCATTTTTCAACAAGATGGTTGTCCAGCGCATTGGACATTAAATGTACGGGAGCACTTAAACAATTGTTTCCCCAATAGCTGGATCGGCAGAGATGGGCCCATCCCTTGGCCCGCCCGTTCACCTGACCTGACTCCGCTTGACTTTTACGTGTGGGGTTGGGCTAAGGAGCTAGTATACACAAATGTGGAAATAAACACAAAAGAAGAATTAATTGACAGAATTAATTCAGCGTTCGCGACGATGAAAGTGGAAATGAAGTTAAAGATAACGACAACAGAAGTGAGAAGTCGGGCCCGTGCTTGTGTAAAAAACCGCGGCGGACATTTTGAACACGAAAAATAAATGACTTTCATTAAAATTTTGTTTTAATTACTTCGCCTATAAATTTTAATTTTCTCTCGCAATTTAGTTTGTAGATCTTAATTTCAATAATTTGCGGGCTATCCGCATAGTTGATACCTCAAAATAAAGAACAATGACCAGGCATATTTAATAAAATGTTTGAACTAAAAAAGCACAATCTATTTTTTTTTAAATGCCATCAAAAATCAGCTTTCTCTGATCTTAAAAGAAATGATTGACTTCAAATATCTGTAAAAAAAATATCTCTTAACACAGATACCTTAATCATGTTTTATTACACTGTTTACACATTAGTTTAATAAAATAAAATAAAAAATAATTGACTTTGGCTTCAAAATGGCCGATTATTAGCAAATAATGACATAACTTCGGATTTTTCTTCAAAAATCTTTAAAATTTTATAAAAAAAAAATAGTCGCACTTCGCCTAACATAAGTTCAGTTTAAATGGTTCTAAATAGTCTATACTAGCTCCTGTTTGCAGCTTTGCATCGACCTTCCAAACACCCTGTATATTGTATAAGGTGAAAAAACAGAAAAATAGAAATAGGTGATGGTATCGCAAAAAATGGAAACAATTGTAATTCGGACGAGGAAATGAATGAGATTTGAAAAAACTGTTGCATCTAATTCTGACAGATTCTAAATGAAAAAGATTTAAAACAGAATATTGGAGTCAAAGCGAAATACATAACATAATGTAGAGTGCGAGTTTTATTTAACTTACTACGCCGCATGGAAATCAGTGTATCACAATTTTTTTCCGAATTCAAATTTTGAACATAAAAGTAGTTAATTATAAGAGATTTTTGAATAACTCTCACCGTTTACTTAGCGCACGCAAGGAAATTTTGCCGTTTGCGCAATATTTTTTATTGCTGCTCCACTCCTATTAGCGTAATGTTATATAGCATATAGCCTTTCTCGATAAATGGACTATTTTACACTGAAAGAATTTTTCAAATCGGTCCAGTAGTTCGTGAGATTAGCGTGTTCAATCAAACAAATAAACAGCTTTATATATTAGTACAGATAAAGAAAAATTTGAACGAAAATTTACCTCAAAGGTATGTACAGGGTAGCCCCGTCTTTTGGACTCCAATGCCAACTCCTCGCCGATTCCAGCTTGCAAAGTGTTTGTGACATCAATGTAATGACAGTGTTCGCTTATGTAGTGCGCAGTCAGGCATTTGCGATAATTCTAAAGCAAAAGTAATAATAAAATTATTTTGCTATAACCCGCGATTAAGTAAAATAGAAAATATATATAATGCTAAATGTAGACAATCCTTTTTCATACCTGATACATGCAGGATTCATAAAAACTCATGCACAAACCTCCACCACCGCCACCATAATACACAAGCACTAGATACGTTCACTATCACAAACTCAACAATCGTTTCGCCCCAAGCATCATCAGGAGATAGACTGCACGACACACGACGACGAGGACGCTTTGCGATTTTGTTCACAACTTGTTAACAAATTACAGCAAATTTAAGCTTCTGTTTCTATTTTTAATTTTGCAGTTTTTTTGTGCCCGAAAACAGGGATAAAACAGACATTTTTTTAAAATCGATTAGCGCTAGATCGATTTTTCACACCCTCTACGTATTAAGTTTCGTTAAAATTGTTGGGGCAGTTTTATTTAAATTTTAAAGATACTAAACCTTCGTAGTATTAGGTCCTGAACCATGCACGAGCATCGGATGGAAGAACACTGTGTCTCCTGGACTCATCTCTAAATGGACGCGAGGTTCATTCAACACATCAGGGTCTTGGATGCCGTGGTAAAGTTTAGGGCAGTCCTGTAAAAAAAAAAATTTAATAGGCCAATACAAAAAGGTTTAAATTAAGCGTAACAATATGCTTATACTTAAAGCATTTTACACAATTCGAACGATAAAAATGCTGGGATTAAATATCCTTTAAGTTTCATACAAGGCTGCAATAAAATAATGTAAAATTAAAATGTTTAAAATTCTTCAAAAATTCTGCCAAATTTCTTGCTGGTTCTTCTCGGTAAGAGCAACATTCTGTTCAAGTTGAAGCTTAATTTAATCTAATCGATTCTCATTTTCATTTTACAGATCAACAACGTCTCAATTATACAGGGGGTACCGACCATACGTCATTAATTTCAATTCCAGATACCTACACACTTTATCAACTTACATAAAAAATCAGTTAATTTAGGGCCTGTTTCACAAGTTACTGATAAAGTGTCAGATAGTTAACCGACACATAAACTAAGTAACAGATAAATGTCTCTAAAACGAGACTCTGAAAAGTGAAAAATTAAAAAAATAAAATCGCAGCCATTTACGTATCCAGCAGATAAACAAAATAACAGCCACATGATCTACCTGTTTACCTATTAGAGACTTTAGATGCAGATGCGCAAAATTCCGAGATATGTGTAAGATATGTTCTAAAAAAGCTAACTGACAGTTTATTGGTAACTTGTTAAATAGGCCCTTAACATCTTTTCAACTTCAAACAAGACTGCAGTTAAATAATGTAAAATAAAAATGTTTAAAAGATTGACCGCCGAGTTTTTTGCTGGCTCTTCTCGGCAAGAGCAACATTCCGTACCAGTTATAGCTTCATTAAATCAAATTGATCCTTGACGATTCAAGTGCTTGTAAAAAACTTACTTGAATAAAGATTATTTTGATTTGATTCGATTTGAATGGAGAGAGGCCAAAGATTGTTTGATTGCTAGTCTCCTGTCAGACTCAAACGACTATTAGATGCCTCGATACCCAGGTCGTATGCTGAGCTGATGTGTTGTGTGGAGATGCGTAGGCAACATTTTTTTGTGCTTTTCATCATTTTTTTAACTATCATTAATTCATGGAAAAATAATTCGATAAACACCAGAATTTAAAAATTCTAACGAAATCTCATTTCGGATACACAGATGGACAGCAATTATATATAAAAGGCAATACTAGGCAAATTTCAATTATATATAAAAGGCAATACTAATTTTTTTAATTACTTCTTTCACTTATAGCTCTTTAATCTAAAAGGCGACCTATCCCTGTTGGTGTATCTCCAACATTTCTGTTTAAATACCCATAACTACAAGTTGTTTATGTTTTTTGCGATGAGTATTAAGGGTGGGACTTTATTTTACAATACGCAGTGGTTTAGCAAGCAACTGACCGGCAAATGTTCGTGTGGGTAGAGAATGTTACGTTTGTGCGACTTCGGCAGAAAGAACAAGCACCCGTTGTCCATCGTGACTGGATCGACTGCTGTCCACGTCGCGATGATCTTCTCAGCAGGACGCAGCGGGAAGTAGAAGAGGTCCTGAAATTGCATCGTCCGTTAATGTATTTGAGACTCTAAATTTGAAAATGTATGACTATAATGAGCAAATGTACGGAAAAAAGCTTTCATATTCATATATAGAATAGCAAGCATATTCCCTACATGACGGACTGAAGACCATACTGAAGATATAACGACTCTAACAAGCAATGTTATGACAAACGAAGCGATAGTACATTACCCATGAGTCGGACTAAGGACCACACCGTAGATATATCTATAGCACGAAAAATTAAACCTTAGTGAATAACAGATGAACTGACAATCTCAAAATCTCGCGTACAACCGCTGGATCAAAACGGCACAAGATCAACACGAGTGAAAAGCCCTTAAAGAAACCTTTGCCAATAAAGGACTTCTATCTGTGGAATAAGAAGAACGATGCAAAAGAGACGTTAAAACCAATTTTTTTTAGAATGGATTAGTGCAGCACACATATTATAGAAAGACTAGAAGGAAACCAGAACGATCGTACTTCTATGGATATAAAAGATAGCTCTGGGTCTTGTATAAGAAGATGCGTCTTTTTACACTTTGATGTAAGATCATCCCAATTATTATTTGAAACTTTGTACTCGAGTTTCGTTTTAATTCTTTTGCTTTACCTTCCGTCCTAATACCAGGCTTGAATCCTTGATCTACTAAAGTAATACATCACTGAGGTTGCAAATAAGGTTATGTCATTTGTAATTTAGCTAACACCGACGCTAACTCCGTATTTTTAGACTAACGTTAGAAGTTCTGTATAAACGTTGAAAAGCAGCGGTGAAGTTATACATCCTTGATGTACGCCAACAGTGGGATGATAATTGCTAAAGATGTCGTCATAACGTACTGCAGCTATCTCAACATCATACAGGCATCAAAAATGGACCAAATGAGTAGGCATACCTACTCATTTAAAGAACTCTATCTTACTGAGTCAAACGCTTTGAAAAAATCAACAGAGGCCTATAATGGCATAACGAACTTTCGAGCAATCTTAATAATCTGACAAACAATGATAATTTGCCGATACCTATAAGAAATATTGCCTAGCTAGATTGAAAGATAAATTCTTTGTTGCAGAAATAATTATAAAAATGAATTATAAAATTGAGAAATAAAAACTATAGGTGAAGATATAAAAATAGTATGACGCAAGACATTAAATAGTTTTCTAGATAATGATAAGCGATATACGTAAGTCCATGACAAAAAATACTACACGAAAAATGAATATAGTAATAAAATATCTCTTATACAAACAACCAAACAACAAATGAGCTAAAGGAGTAACAGGAAATAATAACAGGATGATGAGAAATATTAATCATAGATATAAGTAATTGATGATTGATTGTAACTTTGATTATATACGTATATTATAAACTTAGATTCAAAAACTATACATAAGATAAATAAAAATTATAATTATAAATAAATATCATCATAAATATATACATATATCATAAACACCGCTTAAAAATAGAGAGTGAAGTCATAAAGTGACGAAAATATAAAAACATATTTTAAGCACATAAATACTCGTATATATACAACAAAAAATATAAGGAGATAATCAAAATTATGCTTACAAATAAAACATTGAAAATATAGTGATCGTAACATTAGATAATAGATATTCAAACGAAGCTAAAACTAAATAATTTGTCGTTTTTTTCCAAAAAAAAACTTTTACCTATATATAATAGGGTTAACCGTTGAGCAGTTCTCTCGCCTGGAGCCATCTTGGCAGCAGAATAAAGTCATGCTTATTATAAACATGCATTTTCATCGGCACTGGAGCAGTATGTAAAAATTCAGCTTAATAGGACATCGAGAAAAGGGTCAAATTTAAGTTGCAAGATTCCACCTTCACATATATACTCGGCAAGTTATAAAAAAAGCCTTTCAAAACACGCTTTGGTGCTTAAAAGGTCAAAGTAACGAAAAATATCAGTATAACTAAAAAAAGGGCGCTCGATATACTCGTTAATATGAAAAAGATGAATTTAAGCGGTTTTTTTAATATATTCAACTAAATAATTTATACAATTTGGCATTACCTTGCGGAGATCCATACTACAAAAGAAATAATGAAATTGTTTTGCTGTAATTCGCGTTTAAGTAAATAGAAAATATATATAATGCTAAATGTAGATAGGACTAAACGGATATTCCACTCTACATTTAACATTATATATTTTTCTATTTAATTAATCATGGATTATAGAAAAAGTATTTCATTATTAGTTTTATTATTCAATTTTTTTTATATTGCATTGCATTGTAGTTATGTGTACAAAGTTCGAATTAAATCTGATTCAAAATTTTCTTTATTCAAGTAAACTTGTGAACAAATGCTTTTGAATCGTCAACTCTACTGCTGGTTCGGAAAGCTGTTCCTGCCGAGAAAAGCCAGTAAGAAACTCGGCGGTTGCTCTTATTAAAATATAATTCTTATAACTAGTTACATTTACTATCTTGTATAGAGTCAGCTATATCCACGCATTCTTATCATCTAAATAATGCTCAACATTCTAGGATTTTTGAATCAGTCTCCCTTTAACAGGTCAACACTGAGTTCAAAGGATACAAACCTACAGGTAAAACTAATATAAGGCGTGTAACCGATAGTGATTTATTAATGTGGTGAGATTATGACACTGCTAAATGACAAGGTCACCTGATGTGGAGGATGTCTCCCGACACCTGGTGGTTTGTTGATCAGCATGCTGTTGACCACGCGGATCTCATCCCCGATGAACTGGGAGACCACGTGCAGAAGCCGAGGGTGCTCCGTGTAAGACATGAACCCTTCATCGTATTGCACCTCTGAGATCTGAATCCATCATACATACATCCATATTACTATACTGTAACAGTACGTTCGTATCAATATAAAACAAATTGGTAAAATTATAATATTTCATAAAAATATGTAATTTAAAAAAATTGTTTGGCATGCAATAACGTTTTTTGGCATCTGCAATTTTACTATAGGTTACTTTAATCTACGTTTTATGATACTCTTGTCATAAAACACCAAAATTAGAAAGTCAAATTTTAGTGACTGACCGATGGTCACGGCAGTAAAACAAACAAGTCACCTTGTGTTATGGGTCACAGACAACTGGTAAATATAATTTTAAATCACATACTTAAATACAAATATACACCCAATCTCGAAAGACCAAAAAAATCATCATCATCTTCCTGCCCTTATCCTACTCTAATTAGGGTCGACACAACATGTTACAAACATGTTGTCACATGATTTGGCTACGTATTTTACGACCGGTCGCCTGCCTGACGTCAACTTATCTTAGTCGTATTTTACGACAAATCGATAACAAAGAGGGTGGTCTATTCTACTTAACCGGATACCACACGGTGAGTCAACTTACCTTAGTCGCCTTTTACGACACCTCGGTAAGACATGAGGGTGGTCTATTCGACACAGCCGAATACCACACGGCGGGTCGACTTACCTTAGTCGCCTTTTACGACACCTCGGTAAGAAAAGAGGGTGGTACTATTCTATTCAGCCGGATACCGCACGGCGGGAAGGACCAAAAAAATATTTATAGAAAATGTAGGCCCTCGACGGGAATCGAACCCGCGACTGGCAGAGCTGAAGGCAGAGTCAGTACCCACTGCGTCAACGGGCAAGTCAACAATAAATAGTCAAAATACTTGTAAATATTACTTAAAATTTTATTTATACATTAGCCAAGTAATTGAATTTTACAAACAGATATTACCATAAATATACATAAAAATAAATCACTAAACACGAAGGGCACAAATGTGTTAATAAACCTTGGAATAAAAGTATCAGAAATCAATAATAATTTAATTATGAATTATTCACAACACATTCAAATATAATTTCTGTCAACACAAAGTTTACTTTATTTCAAACAATACCTTACTAATTTTATTCTGTTCAATATTAACTTCATTAGAAATTTAAAATAACGTGTACATATAAGCTGTGATGGCCCAGCGGTGAGACTCTTTCGAGGTGGTCACAGGTTCAAAACCCGGGTGGGCTTCAATGAGTTTTCCGTTATAACTTGTGTCTAAATTATAATGTAAATTATCACATACTTTTCGGTGAGGGAAAACATCGTGAGGAATCCTGCATATCTCTAAGGACCAAAAAATTGTTGTAGAAATGGAATCGAAAAAACCCAATCAATTACTTCAGGATTATAAAACACTTAGCTATAGGTTAAAACCGTGATTAAATTACTATTATATATAAGTAAAGCAAAGTTTTTTTTTATTTTAGTACCCGGATGGCCGGTAATTTTTTTTTAAATATACAAATAAGATATAAAAATAAACAATAAAATATATAATACAAGAAAAGACGCCGGATGATATGTGTGAATCGATCCCAGGTTTGGGCTTTTGCACACTGTATTTGCATTTGACATTGTTCGTAAATATGTCATAATTTTATTTTGTTCGTATTACTTTTTATCTCTGGGCAGTTGTCATATTTTTATTCACCGATATGTGGGTAGCAATGAAAACGCCACTCGCCGATCGGTTCGTCTGTCGCCGTGCGAGTGTCTAATTGAGCGCGGAACCTTCGCTAATGGCCGCTCGATATACATTTTTCGCATCAAAGTCATAGTAAAACATTATACAATTCGTCTGGGACTTGCAATATTAAGTGTAGTGCCTAAATTTAAAGTGTCGTGTCGTGTTTCAGACTCGTAATAGTGTTACTGTTCAAACAAAAGTAATAATAAAATTATTTTGCTATAATCCGCGAAGAAGTAAAATAGAAAATATATATAATGCTAAATGTAAGTGGACAATCGGTTATCATACCTGATACATGCAGGATTCGTAAAAACACATGCACAAACCTCCACCACCGCCACCACAATACACAAGCACTATATACGTTCACTATCACAAACTCAACAATCGTTTCGCCCCGCAACCGAAGCATCGTCAGGAGATAGACTCCACGACCAAAATCGCAAAGCGAAGCAATACCCAAATAAGTTTAGTTATATACTAATCGGTTCAACCCCACCCTTTATTTTATTTTGCCTGCTAACAAGTGTAACAAGCTTGAACTAGAAACATTTATTTGCTCGTTAATGAGGGTGCCATTGTTATGTTTAATAATCTCAAGGTTTTCCAATAGGCTCAGCTTAAGTCCTTTATTAGAACACGTGTGCAATACTTCGAAACTATGGTCATTAGGAACTTTATGACCGCTTTCTATCAGATGTTTAGCGAAATTTGAATTTTGTGGTTTGTTATTCCTGAACGCGGCCATATGTTCTTTAAAACGAGTTTCAAAATTACGACCAGTCTAACCCACATATGTATCATTGCATTCAGGACATTTTATTTTATAAACACCACACTTTTTCGCGCTTGGTAATTTATCTTTATTATTGCACAGAATCTTTTTTAAAGAGTTATTACTTTTAAAACCTAATTTTATATTTGATTTGGATTTAAATATAGCTGAAATTCGTTCTGACAATGCTCCAAAATAGGTCAGACTGGCTTTGCACTTATTATCTTTGTAATGTGGCACCGCGTACCAGTGTTTTGCCAATTGCAACTTCTGTTTATTTTTTAATATGTTATGTACTACTTGCTTATCATAGCCATTAGAATGCAATGAAAAGTGTGGTGTTTATAAAATAAAATGTCCTGAATGCAATGATACATATGTGGGTCAGACTGGTCGTAATTTTGAAACTCGTTTTAAAGAACATATGGCCGCGTTCAGGAATAACAAACCACAAAATTCAAATTTCGCTAAACATCTGATAGAAAGCGGTCATAAAGTTCCTAATGACCATAGTTTCGAAGTATTGCACACGTGTTCTAATAAAGGACTTAAGCTGAGCCTATTGGAAAACCTTGAGATTATTAAACATAACAATGGCACCCTCATTAACGAGCAAATAAATGTTTCTAGTTCAAGCTTGTTACACTTGTTTGCAGGCAAAATAAAATAAAGGGTGGGGTTGAACCGATTAGTATATTTATCCAAAACCTGAAGACCCGCAAGTCCCCAGGCCCCGACTCCATATCCAACAAAGCACTCAAGTGCCTCCCCGACCAACTCATAAACCTATTAGTATTGATTTTCAATGCCCTCCTGTTAGGTTGCTCCTTCCCCGACGAATGGAAGGAAGCAATAGTAATAGGTATTCGTAAACCGGGAAAACCCAGTAATCTCCCGAGCAGCTATCGACCCATCAGTCTGCTCAACAGCTTAGGGAAAGTCTACGAGCGAGTAATCCTCGCTAGACTCAAAACGTTCATGGAGTCGATGAAGCTCATACCGGATGAGCAATTCGGCTTCCGCGCCAAACACACCGCGGTACAACAAGTACACCGACTTACCGAAGCCATCCTAAATGGCTTCGCCAAAAAACGGTACACCGGTACTGTCTTCTTCGATGTCGCCAAAGCCTTCGATAAGGTATGGCATGCGGGTTTAATATACAAACTCGCAAACCTAGGAATCCCCGATAGACTCGTTCTTATCATTCGCGATTATCTTACTAATCGCTCATTTAGATATCGTATTGATGGTGCGCTCTCCTCAAGACGTACCTTACGCGCCGGAGTCCCCCAAGGTTCGGTACTCGCACCGTTCCTCTACTCGCTCTATATATCCCACGATTCTCCACTAAAACTAGTGCAGTCACCCACTTAGCCATGTTCGCGGACGATACCGCAATCTATACCACCTGTAGAGATCCCATTACTATAAATGATAGGCTCCAAAGAGCAACCAACCAGCTCGGAAGCTGGTTCCGCCGGTGGAGAATCGAAATAAATCCCGATAAAAGCGCAGCAATGTTCTTTGCGAGATCTAGGAGAGCCATGGACTTCATCCGGACGCCTCCTAGAGTCTCTATTTACAACAAATACATAGATTGGCAAAAGGAAGTCAAATACTTAGGTGTCATCCTCGAACCTACCCTATCCTTCATCCGACACATCCGCGTTGTCCGTAACCGGGCAGCGTTCGCCATGGGACGCCTCAATCCGATACTGTGTAAGACAAGTAAACTGTCACTTCGCAACAAAGTGACACTTTACAAAACTTGCATCAGACCCATTATGACCTATGCGAGCGTCGCGTTCGCGCACGTTCCGAAATCACGACTGTGTCCGTTGCAGACACTTCAAAATCGATTCATGCGTACAGCCACTGGCTGTCCGTGGTTCGTGCGCAACGTGAACCTCCATAGAGATCTCGACCTACCCACGATAGCCGATCTTTTCAGACGATTCTCGACGACTTACTTCGAGAAAGCGTCCATCCACTCAAACCCCCTTATAGTGGCCGCGTCCAACTATAAGGTGTTCAGGCACCCCAATAAGATTCACAGGCGCCCGAAGAGCGTCCTTAACGACCCCGACGATGCTATCACAGCATCCAACAAGATACACACACTACATTTACACAAACAGCGTCTTCGCCGGCGAAGACGAGGTCCCCGCTTGCTTGTGTCAAGCGGCCGCAGCCCTCTGCCGCGGCCGCCGTGACGCAGACTTCTTCCAAGTCATTTATTAGATGCAGCCCTCCAAAAACGCGCCGCCTTAAGCCGAGGTTCGGTCTCGCAGGAGACACCCTTAAGGCGACGCCCCCTGTAGCGCGGGTGCTTGTAATGCACCCGCATGTATCATCCATTTCTCGGCGATGCTTCAGCGCTCGCCCGTCTTATCGGTGACGCTGTCAAAGCCATTAGGGCTAACAGCATTAGTCATATTCGAAAAAAAAAAAAAAAAAAAAAAAACGATTAGTATATAACTAAACTTATTTGGGTATTGCTTCGCTTTGCGATTTTGGTCGTGGAGTCTATCTCCTGACGATGCTTCGGTTGCGGGGCGAAACGATTGTTGAGTTTGTGATAGTGAACGTATATAGTGCTTGTGTATTGTGGTGGCGGTGGTGGAGGTTTGTGCATGTGTTTTTACGAATCCTGCATGTATCAGGTATGATAACCGATTGTCCACTTACATTTAGCATTATATATATTTTCTATTTTACTTCTTCGCGGATTATAGCAAAATAATTTTATTATTACTTTTGTATTATGGATCTCCGCAAAGTAACGCCTAATTCTATAAATTAAGTGTTACTGTTCGTTCGAGTAACATGGCGTCACAAGAAAGGGCCGGCCGCCGGCGCATATCGAGGACTTCGAACCTTCCAGTGCATGGTGGTAGCACAAAGGCATCGAAAGGTGGGTGATGCTAAGATGTCACTTATTATCGGTGATAATTATGCATTGCCCAGAAAGATAGAAAATAGTCAAAGCCCTGAGCCCCCCCTATACAGTCCACTTAAATTACCAACCAGCGACCTAGGTCCACGGACCAGGTTCCTTTTGGTTAAGGAATTTCCCTCCAGGAATATTTCCCTCCAGACAGTTCAATTTATCTATTTATAGTTGCTGTCTATTCCTACGCCGTGTGGTATCCGGCTGAATAGAATAGTACCACCCTAATTTCTTACCGAGGTGTCGTAAAAGGCGACTAAGGTAAGTCGACCCGCCGTGTGGTATCCGGCTGAGTACAATAGTACCATCCTCATTTCTTACCGAAGTGTCGTAAAAGGCGACCAAGGTAAGTTGACTCACCGTGTGGTATCCGGTTAAGTAGAATAGACCACCCTCTTTCTTATCGAGGTGTCATAAAATACGGCTAAAATAAGTTGACGTCAGGCAGGCGGCCGGTCGTAAAATACGTAGCCAAATCATGTGACAACATGTTTACAACATGTTGTACCGACCCCACTTAGAGTGGGATAAGGGCAGGAAGATGATGAGTTGCTGTCTATTCCTATTTTCGTTGTTTTTTAGTGTCCAAAAGTAGGGGCAAGACGAGATTTTTTAAAATAAAAGCTAGCTAGATCGAATTTTCTCCCCCAGATGCGTTTCCGAGATTCAGAAAATATATTTATACTAGCGGACAGCTCCGGCTTCGCACGGGTGTAAAATATATAACCCATGTCACTCAGTGAACTCAGTCACTCAATGCCATCCTCGCGGCATTTTAAATCTGTAATATTTTCAAAAATGTCCATTTAAATTATATGCTGTAAACGGTATTGATCTATATTAAATCAACAATGTAGTTAAGGTACTTAATTCGATAAGGATTAATGCTGTATTGTTTATTTACTTCGATAATAAGACAATATTTTTCGTGAAAAGAAAATGCCAAAAAAATGCTATTGTGGGTTATCTATAAGAGATAGACATATACCATCGCGGTTTTCTGTAGACCTTTTCAAGGTGTACAAATACTTAGTACATTATTTTGATAAATCTCGTAAGGTTCAGCCTGCGTTTGCAATTTAAGCGGAAAAAAATGTAATTATTTACGACATCACATTAGAAACCCAAAAAATTACAGTATTTCCCTAATCCATATTGAATGTAATACATTTAAACCTTCCTCTTCAATCACTCTTTAATCTCTATTAAAAAAAAGGCATCAAAATCTGTTGCGCAGTTTTAAAGATTGAAGCGTACATAGGGATACAGGGACATAGGGACAGACACAGAAAGCGACTTTGTTTTATACTATGTAGTGATATATACATACAAGATTAACTTATTTCAATATTAAAGATTACCTTATTAATCATTTCTTCCCCTTTCGCACCCTCAGCTTGCAGGGACCGGTCTTTAACGATTATCATACCATTACTTTTAGGCACCTCCCCGTTACATATCTTTAGAAATCTCTCTCTATAAATAAATTACAAAAAATCTCTCTCTATAAATAAATTAGAAATATCTCTCTCTATAAATAAATTAGAAAAATCTCTCCCTATAAATAAATTTGAAATAAATCTCTCTCTATAAATAAATTTAAAAAAACCTCTCTCTTTAATAAGAAAAAAAATCTCTCTTCATAAATAAATTAGAAAAAAATTGATAATATTCTCAAAGCTGAGTATCTTTGCCAGACAGGATTTTTAAAAATCGATTATTTCGATCGATTCGTCTGACTATTCGAAAAGTTGCCTTTTTAATATTAATAATTAATTATAATAAAGGCTAAAAGTGGACAACTACCAAGAAATAATAACAGATGCGCTGTTTGTGAAATTCAATTAAAATTTTTAGTTTGGCTACATTCGTTTACATCAAACAATGGATGTCTAATCTTAAAAAATAAGAAAAAGAGTAAAATGAGAAAAAGGATAATAAAAAAATCGATTTTTAAAAATCGAATTATGTTTAAAAAAATCGAATTTCGTTAAAAGTTTCTATTCATTAAAAGGTTTTATTATATTTAACTTTTTAAATTATTATTTTTCAAAATAATGATTTCTTCTTGCTGATTCTTTTCAGAAAGAACACCTTTCTGAGCCAGTGATAACTTAATTATAGTTCGATAATACTTGTAAAAGTCGCTTTGAATAAAGAATATTTTTAATTAAAATTTTGTACTTAAATAATAATGACGAATTACTTACTTGCAGAGGTCCATTGATTTGAAATCTATAAGACCTTTGATGACCAGAAATCCATTTTCCTCATAAAAATCCCTTTCTTCTTGAGATACAACATATTTATCCGACATTTTAACTGCTGAATGCGTCTGACGTCGTATTAATCTAACTGAAAATAGCGAGACTGTTTAAAATACAACACATTATATTAAAAATAAATTACTGTATAATTTTAATATACTACGTAAACCCGTACATTCGTTTGCATTTATTTATCAAATTTCAATTTCAAATATTATTTATTCAAGTAAACTTGTAAACAAGTGATTTTGAATCGTCAACTCTACTGCTTTCCGAACCAGCAGTAGAGTTGACGATTCAAAAGCACTTGTTTACAAGTTTATTTGAATAAAGAATATTTTAAATTTGAATTTGAATTTGAATATTAAAAAATTTATACTTGTAAGTACATATTCACAAGTTGTCTGTCAATCATAACACAATTATTAAATTACTTACTTTGGGGACGGACGACCGTGTGTGCAAGTGTCCCATACATTTAAAAATTAAAAAAAAACTAAATCTAATAAATATTCTAGTGGATTAGCTTTGAAAGACAGACAGACTATATAATAATATTAGAATGGATATATATATTTTTTATAGGATAGAGCTCATCAAAATATGAATCTTGATAGTCCGACAATATCATGGCGGTGGTCTATCTTATTATATCATTAATCTTCTTATGCTAATTTATATACAAGTGCCTAGGTCACCGAATCCTATTCGGTATTCTTTTGATATAAAAAATGCAATAAGAAAATAAAGAGTAAAAATGAGAGATAACATCTGAGACTTGATGCCGAGTATTTTTCTACTACTGCCCGTTCACAACGAGTAAAAATAAGACAGAATATCTGGAACTTGATCCCGTGTTTTTTTCACTTCGTAAGTCTGCCCGTTCCCAACTGACAAACTGTTTGCATTCTATATATACATATTTATATATATATATATATATATATATATATATATACACATACATAAAATTTTATACTACTATTACATTATTAAAATAATCTGTATTCAAATAAGCTCTTTCAAGCACTTTTGAATGGTCAAGGATCAATATGATTAATGAAGCTACAACTGGTTAGGGATGTTGCTCTTAACGAGAACCAGATAGAAACTCGGCGGTAAATCTTTTAAATATTTTCAATTTTACATTATTAAACCGCAGTCTTGTATGAAGCTGAAAGGATTTTCAAATCCAGGCCTTTTTATCATGCAAATAATATTCAATTTTGTAACATGATTTACGTATAAGCATATCTCTTATACCTAATTTTCAAAATCAGGGCGTTGCCAGACGTTTCGTACCTTTCCATGTTTCTAGTTGACAACTTAGCTTCCTCGTACTCCATCTAGCGGACGATTTAAGGAGGCTCTGGTTGACAACAAACGCCATTAGAGCCTTCTGACAGATAACATTTAGCAGCATTATCGGCGAGATTCGTTTTTTATCATATCCTATAAAAAAATAAAAAATAATTATGGTTGATAAAAACATAACCTCAGTTCTTACCGAGGTGTCTTAAAAGGCGACTGAGGTAAGTCGACCCGCCGTGTGGTATCCGGCTGAGTAGAATAGACCACCCTCATTTCTTACCAAGGTGTCGTAAAAGGCGGCTAAGGTAAGTTGACCCACCGTTTATAAACAACCCTTTCTTAATGAGATATCGTAAAATGGAATTAAGGTAAGGATACGTCAGGCAGGCGGCCGGTCATAAAATGCAACCAAATCATGTGACATGTTTATAACATGTTGTGCTGACCCCACTTACAGTGGGATAAGGGCAGGAGGATTATATGTCACACCCAGCAAGAATCGACTGGGATATATTGTAGGATAAATTAATAAATATTGTGGGATAAATAACCAACAGAATAATAAAATTTGTATTGTTTCCAAGATGTTCGATAACAAATGAGGGTTGTCTATTCTACTCAGCCGGATAACACATGGCTACTGGATATGACATATGACACGCTTGAATTGGGGCGTACTATAGAACTGCTGTTATACGTGATAAGCGAAATTATCGACAGGAAGTGTAAAACGTTAGTATTGGCGTTTATAAATCAGCACGGCTATGTAGCTGCATGTCGCCTAATTATTTTGATTTACCGCAATGCAGTAATAGGCGAGGCTACTAAAGCAAATTCCGCTTGTCTGTGCGCTGCGCTTGCTCGTGAGTACTTACTCGGTTTAAGATGTAGCTATACGTAGCAAGAGCTATACGTGGCATTTATAATTTAAGACCGCGTGATTCCCTGCGAGAGAAGTTCAAGGAAACACGTATTCTTACATTTGCTTCACAGTATATTTTAAGCAATTTAATTTATGTACATAAAAATATAAAGAATTATAAAACGATAGGTGATGTATACAATAGACAAAGCAGGAAGCGACATAAGCTTGCGACTCCTGCTTTGCGCCTTGCAAAAGTACGTAATTCGTTTGTGGGTTTTGGTATAAGATTCTATAATAAAATTCCGCAATCAATTTCAGCTTTGTCATTACAGCAGTTTAAAAACACTGTTAAAAAGAGGCTGATACAGAAAGCCTACTATACTCTTGAAGATTATTTAGAAGATAAGAATGTGTGGATATAGCTCTCTTTGAACCTGTACAAGACAGTAACGACATAATGTAAATAGTATTAAGAATTATATTTTTAAAAGAGCAACCGCCGAGTTTCTTGCTGGCTCTTCTCGGTAGAAACAGCTTTCCGAACTAGCGGTAAAGTTGACGATTCAAAAGCACTTGTTAACAAGTTTATTTGAATAAAGAATATTTTGAATTTGAATTTGATGTATTTCACACTCCACCGCTTCTAATAACAAACTTAATAAAAAATACTTTATAAACTGTTACTTTCCCACTGCTAGGAAAAGGATCTCTCTGTTTTTGGAGAGAAGGATTGGAGCTAAGATCTACCACCATTATTGCTGGTTCGATAAGTTGTTCCTACCGAGAAGAGCGAGTAAGAAGGAACGTATAACTAATTACATTAGGTCATTACTATCTTGTATAGGGACGGACAGCTATACCCACACATTATTAAGAAAAAAGATTTTTCAGAAGCTATAAAAATACTTAATAGAATAAATAAAGTAAAGAAAGCGGCGTGTTACTCTCCCACTGCTGGAAACAGGCCTCTTCTCTCTGTTTTTGGAGAGAAGGATTGGAGCTTAGACCTACCACGCTGCTCCAATGCAGATCGGTAGGTTACACATATCCCTAGAATTCTCTAGAGATATGCAGGTTTCCTCATGATGTTTTCCTACACCGAAAAGCGTGTGATAAATTGCAATTATCAATTAGACACATAAGTTTTAACAGAAAAACTCATTGGTGTCTGCCCGGGTTGAACCCGTGACCTCCTCGAAAGAGTCTCACGGTGTTACGGCTGGGCTATCACATCATAGCTTTATAGAATAAGTAAACCTAATATTATTGCATATTTTTTGCACGATGTATAATTTGCCCCGTAATATAAGTTGGATGATTGTTATATTCGTGGATAAAGTTTCTAATCCTACTAATATTATAAATGCAAAAGTTTGTGAGTATGGATGTATGTTTGTTACTCTTTCACGGCGAATCCGCTGAACCAATATCGATGAAATTGGGCACAATTATTCCTTATACACCGGAATAACATATAGGCTATAGAAATCCTGTTAATTGTACAGGAATAAGATGACATTGAAAAGCGCCATCTATTATCCACATCTCACACGACAAAGTTGCAGGTAAAAGCTAGTAAATAAATAAATAATGAATGTTATATCGATTTAGCGACACTTACCAGTATATCGCAAATACATCCACCACAATATACTAAACACCGAAACTTCTGTAAACAAAACGCTAAATGCGTATTCAAAAATGAACTGTTTCTCTAAGCGACCTCTGACAAACAGCGTGTTATCAATCAGCAGAGATAAAATATTTATATTTGCCTATGCTAAGGCCATTCAATGAATGAAATAAAATATTATTGGCCTACAAATAGAAAAATGCCGTTTTAGTATAGGAAACGCCAGTATTGCAAATCGGGAGATAAGTAAAATCAGAAACATTACGTAGCCAGCTGAGGAATTGGGTAACAACTTTACAGAATCTCGTTTATCTATGTGCTTTATTTTATTCATGCGTGAGAATGGCAAAAATTGAGCCGAGCAAGGGTCATTAGCGGGAAGTGTTGTTTTTCGCATTTCATTCAAATATTTACAGCTCAGTCACATCGAATGATTGTAAAACCTTATGGTGATAGTTGTATTTGTTAAAGAACATGTACGAAATGGTTTCAGAAGTTTAAAAATGGCGAATAAGTCGTAGAAGGCAAAGAACGTCCCAGGCCCGTGAAAAAATTCGAGGATGCTAAATTAGAGACTCTGCTGGATGAAGATTCTTGCAGAACGCAACAGACACTTGCTAATTTACTAAAAGTTACTCAACAAGCCGTTTCTCATTGTTTGAAAAGCTTAGGAATGATCCAGAAACTGGGAAATTGAGTGCCATACGAGTTGAAGCCGAGGGATATCGAACGTCGCTTTTGCACTTGCAAACAAGTCTTCCAACGGCAAAACAGAAGGGGTTGTGTGCATTGTATTGTGACTGGCGATGAAAAGTGAATACACTATGACAAACCGAAGCGGACAAAACATAGGGGCTTCCGACCATGTATCAACTTCGACAGCAAAACCAAACTTTCATGGCTCGAAGCTGATGCTGTATATTTGGTGGGACTAGCTCCACGTAGTAGACTATAAACTCTTGAAAACAGGCTAAACCATTGCAGGAACCCTCTATGGGATGCAACTAATACGTTTTAGTCAAGCGTTGAAGGAAAAAAGCCCGCAATACTTGGAAAGACTGGACAAGGCGATACTTCTGCATGAAAACCCTCGATCACATGTTTCCAAGGTAGTGAAAATATACTTACAAGCTTTGAAATGTTAAATCTTACCCCACCCGCTGTACTTTCCAGACATCGCCCCTTCTGATTTCTACTTAATCCGATTGATTACGCGTTACCTGACCGAGCAGCACATTCGTTCTTTCGAAGAAGCCAAAAATTGGATCGATTGGAGAATCGTATCAAAACAAGAACAATATTTTCGGAAAGAAATTAAGAAGCTGCTAAAAAGATGGGCAAAAGATGTGACTAGTAATGGAAATTAAGCCTCAAATCATGAGAAAAACGGCAATTTTCTATTTGTACGCCTAATAATATGACGTATACAAACAGGTAATATGATTTGAAGCAACGGATAATAGTTAAATTAATTTTTTTTTCAACTTACTTTACCACGCGACTATCTTTGACTTTCTCAAGCGCAAGTGTTGACAATTCTACCTCACTGTTATAAAATTTTAATTTTAAGACTTAGATTTTATTTTATCGCGGATTATAGCAAAATAATGTTAAATTATTTATTTTACTTTATAGTATATATCTCCCCAGAGTCACGCCTAATTCTATTCATTATTTAGTCAGATGAACTAAAAAAGTCGTGCACAAGGTCGTGTACTATAAAAATTAATTATATTTGTTATATAAAACACTTAATACTATATAATATATACCATATAAGCTATTTACTAAATTATTTTACAATAACAAGTATTAAAAAAACCTTATAACAAATTAAAACTTAAATTCAAATTCAAAATTTTCTTTATTCAAAGTTAACTTGTAAAAAAGTGAAGAATTAAGAAAAATTATCTATACTATTATATAATACTAACCGAAGCTAAGTGAATAAAAGTTAAGTGGAATTCAAATGAAACTACAATAGAAATTTGTACAGTTTATTATTAAATATTTTTTTTTTTAATATCTGTTTGTCACACTTTCAAGGCTAGACCGCTGGAGTAAAATAGGTGAAATTTGGTATGATTGCAGCTTACAAATAAGCATATCGCCCTATCTGAAGAATAAAGTGACATTTCCTATACTTATATATAGGACAAGTGACTTTATTCTTCGGACAACAAATATGCAACTTGAAATTAAAAAGAAAAATATTATAAGACTGATGATATCTGGATTCGGGTATAATAATTTAAGATCACCCCCTTCCTTTCTTTGCAAATGATAGCGTAATTAACCTTTATTTTCTAATAATACTGTAGCAATTTTTCGATGCCTGAAAACAGGAATATTAGGACATTTTTTCGATCGATTTATTGCCCCCGAAACCTCCTACATACTAAATTTAATGTAAATCGTTGGAACCGTTATATACAAAATTAGCTCATTTAAAGGACTTAATTTAAGGTTTTGTACAATTACTAACATTCAAAGTTTGCACCGAGCGCTGCTCCATTCGACTGGCTTATTTTTCAAACGCCAAATGTCCTGTGAAAGAGATATATAATATGCCAGGCTTATCTGATTGTGCACAAATATGTTCCATACACGATATGCTATATTAAAAAGTAGAGACCAGTTTATAAAGAATTAGGCGTTACTTTGCAGAGATCCATAATACAAAAGTAATAATAAAATTATTTTGCTACAATCCGCGGTGAAGTAAAATAGAAAATATATATAATGCTAAATGTAGAGTTGACAATCCGTTTTCATACCTGATATATGCAGAATTTTTTTACGAAACGACAAAATCGCAATTTGTAGTTTTGTAGTGGATTATAGCAAAATTATTTTATTATTACTTTTGTAAGTAGAGAACAAAATTATCCCGCCACCGGACCTTTTTGTTCTTGTAGTTTTCAACTTAAGTTTGGCAATTTAAATATTTACACAATTTAAGATAATATATTTGATAAAAATGCTTTGATTTAAAAATCCTTTCAGCTTCTTATAGGACAGCAATTCGACTATATAAATTGTTTAAAAGATTGACCGCCGAGTTTCTTACTAATTTTTCTCGGTAAGAGCAGCATTCCGAAGTAGTGACGACTTGTTACTATCAGAGGCATAGGCCTCATCATTGGAAAGTAAAAATGGGACTAAGACCTACCACCCTGCTCCAATGCGGATTGGTAGGTTACACATATCCCCAGAATTCTCTAGAAATATGTAGGGTTCCTTACGATGTTTTCCTTCACTGAAAAGCGTGTGATAAATTACAATTATCAATTAGACACATAAGTTTTAATAGAACTGGCCCGTTGGCACAGTGGGTAGTAATCCTGCCTTCAGCCCCGCGGTACGTGGGTTCGATTCCCACCGAGGGCCGACAATTTCTATAAATGAATTTGTTGGCCTTTGAGCCTGGGTGTATATTTGTATTTAAGTATCATCATCTTCCTGCCCTTATCCCACTCTAAGTGGGGTCGGCACAACATGTTATAAACATGTTGTCCCATGATTTGGCTGCGTTTTTACGACCGGCCGCCTGCCTGACGTCAACTTACCTCTGTCGTATTTTACGACACCTCGGTAAGAAAGAGGGTGGTCTATTCTACTAAACCGGATACCACACGGTGGGTCAACTTACCTTAGTCGCCTTTTACGACACCTCGGTAAGAAATGAGGTTGGTCTATTCTACTCAGCCGGATACCACACGGCGGGTCGACTTACCTTAGTCGCCTTTTACGACACCTCGGTAAGAAAAGAGGGTGGTACTATTCTATTCAGCCGGATACCACACGGCGTTATATTTGTATTTAAGTATGTATTTAAAAATTTCAACAGCCAAGGCAGGCAAAAAAAAAATGCCTTATACTAAGCATACAAAGCAATTGTGATTTCGAAGATGTATGGGCAGCTCATACCTCGTAGGTAATAGGGTAGCCTCTCCTAATAGCTTCCGCTTCAAAATCTTTCACGAGTCCACCTTGCAAAGTGTTTGACACGTCGATGTAACGGCAATGCTTGCTTATGTAGTGCCCCGACAGACATTTTCTGTAGTTCTTATGAAAAAAGAAACTCAATTTAATAAATCCTGTTATTAAACTTTGCTGATTTTAGACATATCTTCGATAGATGTCCACTGGTGAATATTCGTCTTTAAAACGTATCTCCGCACAACACGATCCTCACATACAACCGTTTAAATCCATTGGCTCCCCTTCCTGACCTTCTTAACGTCGTTAGTCCACCTCGTAGAGGTTCTAGCAACGCTTTTTTAAGTCAAGAAAGCCCATTATAGGTCGTCACCGCCCGATGGGGACAACCGGCGGGTATGTTGGACTCTCACCACGAGATAGGGAAGAGGAACTAACAAACGAAGACAAGAGGCTTATTCAATTCAATTCAAAATTCAAATTCAAAATATTCTTTATTCAAATAAACTTGTAAACAAGTGCTTTTGGATCGTCAACTCTACTGCTGGTTCGGAAAGCTGTTCCTACCGAGAAGAGCCAGCAAGAAACTCGGCGGTTGCTCTTTTTAAAAAATACAATTCTTAATGCTAGTTACATTTAATGTTTCTATCTTGTACAGGGTCGAACAATATTTATATCCACGCATTTTTATCGTCTAAATAATCCTCAACAGTATAGTAGGCTTTCTGTATCAGCCTCTCCTTAATAGTGTTTTTAAACTGCTGTAATGGCAAAGTTAAAATTGATTGTGGAATTTTATTATAGAATCTTATAATCTATTTTATTCCCAGCAGTGGGATAGTAACAGGCCGCTACTTACTTACTTATGTTTCATATAATACCGATGATCGTGTGAACACTTGATCGATGATCGTGCTGATTATAGACGATCGCTAATAGTGAAGTGCTAATAATCATGATAGCCTCAGAAATATACCTTAGTGTTATTAGGTCCAGAACCATGGACGAGCAGCGGGTGAATGAACAAAGTGTCTCCTGGACCCATCTCCAAATAGACCCGGGGTTGTTCCAATACCACAGGGTCCAGGATGGTGTGGTATAGTTTATATAAGCCCTGTTAACAAATATTTTTCGGAATGTGAATTTACACTTTCATTCGTCAAAGGAACGGTATACAGTACATCATAGACAAATCAAATTTGCCTTTGCCTTTAATTAAACTAATTTATAGAAGTAGGCTTTACTTAGCGAAGATCCATAATACAAAAGTAATAATAAAATTAAATATAATATAATTATTATTTTGTTATTACTTAAAATTAAACTAATTTAGGAGTGGCACCAGAGTTGACTAATGATAGAGGAGAATGGAAGAAGAAGACATATTGTGCTTACCCCACTTAGAGTGGGATAAGGGTAAGAGAATGATGACTTTAAATTAAACTAACTCCCACATTTAAATTTTTTATTCCTAAAATTCGCAAAAAAATCATGCAACCATTTACGCGAATTTCGCGTTATAATTATCATTATTATAATGCTGTGTCGTATCCGGCTTAATAGAATAGACCACCCTCATTTCTTACCGAGTTTTCCTAAACGTCGACTAAGTTAAGTGCAGTATGATATCTTGCTCAGTAGAATAGACCACCTTCATTTCTTATCGAGGTATCGTAAAAGGCGACTGAAGTAAGTTGACGTTAGGCAGGCGGCTGGTCATAAAATACCAAGCCAAATCATGTTACAATGTTTATAAAATGTTGTGCCGACCCTACTTAGGGTGGGATAAGGTCAGGAGAATGATTTTTTGTCTCTATATCATATTAATGTAAACATGATAATATCTATCATATTTACGTTAATATGATATAGAGACAAAAAAATATCCGGCATTAAAACAATGTCGGTTTGTTTATAATACTGAGATAATTACGCCCAAAATTATTAAAGGCTACAATAAAAAAAATTCCATAGAATAAATATCACATGAGAATTAACAAATGGTAAAACTCATTAAAATAATAACTGCCTATTGTTTGTATTATATTTAATTTTATTCTCGTTTATCTTCGTGATAGTCACGCTGTGATAGCCCAGCGGTAACACCGTGCGACCCTTTCGAGAAGGTCACGGGTTCGAACCCGGGCAGACACCAATGAGTTTTTCTGTTAAAATTTATTGTCTAATTGATAATTGCAATTTATGCAGGGGAACAATTTTGTAATACATGATTTTTGAATAATTATAACCGTTTACTTAGCGCATGAAAGTAAAGCTTTAAATTTTGCCGTTTTGTTCTAATTTTTATTGCTGCCCCGCTCCTATTCATCTTATCGTGATGTTATATAGCCTATAGCCTTTCTCAATAAACAGACTATCTTACACTAAAATGTTTTTTGAAATCGGTCCAGTTGTTCCTGAGATTAGGGCGTTCAAACAATCAAACAAACAAACTCTACAGCTTTATATATTAATATAGATTTTTAAGTGTTTCCGCATTGACAAATTTGTCCCGAGTTACGCGTAAAAATGCCTAAATGGCATATTGGAAAAAAAGGAAAAATATTGGAATAATATAGGATTCGAAAATGCTAGCAGGTGCAATGTATTTCCAAACAGTAAAAGGTTTAAATATAACTCACCGTTAAATGTTCGTGTGGATACAGAATATTCTGCCTGTGCGTCTTTGGTACCACGAACAGACAGCCGTTGTCCACTGTGGCGTCATCCATAGCTGTCCAAGTTCCGATGATCTTCTCCGGAGGACGATATGGGAAGTAGAAAAGGTCCTAGGATTTTGGTGTCTACGTTAATGATACTTATTTCAATAAAACATTACACATACGACAGGTCATAAAAAGCTTGTGATGGAATAATGCTGGAGCAAAGCGGCCGATATGGAAAGAATTTTGCGTTTCTCAGGTTTCTGATAGGCTTATTCAGTACTTAAAGTCCCTAATAAGTTAACAGGTAGATCATGTGGCTGTTATTTTGTTTATCTACTGGATATCAAACACCTATTTCAAAAGCGATATTTTTTTTAATTTTACACTTTTTAGAGTCTCTTTTTAGAGACATTTATCTGCTACTTATTTTATTTGTCGGTTAACTATCCGACACTTTATCAGTAACTTGTATATTATTGTATAATATTGTAGTAAGTTAGGTCTCAGAAAAATATTAAACGGTATTTTAGAATAATGAGCAGTACTTAATTTATTTAATATTTTAAATATTATTAGAGTTTGCACAACTAATTATTCTCTTTTTTTTTATTTAATACCACGATTATAACTCAAATTATTTTTTATTGTGACTTATTTCTTGCGCGCCGTCTGAGTTAATAAAAAAACTTTGTGAGCGTCTAACATTCATTGTGTTAAGCATTTTGATGCTGAAAACATTATTTTGCATACTTTATTTATTCGTCAACAATAATAATAATGTAGTGATAAACTATTACTATTTTGTATAGTCGGGAACCTTTGTATCCGTAAGTAAACATATTTTATTTTTATTAAATAACGCACAAAAATTGTGAGAAACTTAAATTAAAATCTCACGGTAGCAAATCGAAAAAACTGTAGTCATAAATTCTTCGAATTTGTCCTTGAATGAACTAAAAAACCTTTTTTTATTTTAATAGCATTACGTAGTTCGGTTGAATAAAAATAATTATAGACTTAGAAACACGTAAATATTTCGGTTCAAAAATCAGAGATATCCATTCTTTTCTGACTGGCTGATCCAGAAAGCCTACTATACTGTTAAGGATTATTTAGACGATAAGAATGCGTGGATATAAATATTGTTCGACCCTGTACAAGATAGAAACGATTAAATGTACCTAACTAGTATTTAGAATTGTATTTTTTCAAAGAGCAACCGCCGAGTTTCTTGCTGGCTCTTCTTGGTGGGAACGGCTTTCCGAACCAGCAGTAGAGTTGACGATTCAAAAGCACTTGTTTACAAGTTTATTTGAATAAAGAATATTTTGAATTTGAATTTCAGATATTCGAGTAGAGTATCTTTAAATACGCTAAGGTAAGTCGGCCCGCCGTGTGGTATCCGATTGAGTAGAATAGACCACTCTCTTTCTTACCGAGCTGTCGTAAAATACGACTGAGGTAAGTTGACCAGTCGTGCGTTATCCGGCTGAGTAGAGGACCACCTTCATTTCTTACGGAGATGATGTAAAAAGAGACTTAGGTAAGTTGACGTCAGGCAGGCGGCCGGTAGTAAAATACGTAAATCGTGTGACAACATGTTTACAACATGTTATGCCGTACCCCACTTAGAGTGGGATAAGGGCAGGAGAATGAATATGTTTGATTTTTTTTTGTAATTTTTTATTTTGGACACTTACACACACGGTCGTCCGTCCCCAAAGTAAGTAACTTAATACTTGTGTTATGGGTGACAGACAGCTGTTGAATATATACTAATATACTTTTTTCTTAAATACAAATATACACCCAGACTCGAAGACCAACAAATTCATTTATAGAAAATAGTGGCCCTCGGCGGGAATCAAAGCCGCGACCTGCGGAGCTGAAGGCAGGGTCACTACCCACTGCGCCAACGGGCCACTCAGATTTTTAAGTCGATTTTGATTGACGGATTAACTTAAATTGCTGCAGCGGAAATGGCCGAATCCGACAAACGGCGGAAGTATGCATCTCTCATCGAGAGTTATATATTTGTGCCGTTTGCAATCGAGACCCTAGGGCCATGGAGTCAAAGTGCAAATTTTTTTTATCCGTTCTAACACCTCGGTTAGTTGCCTCTTTAGGTCACAAGAGGGCTGGCTCCTTTTCGCACAAAGAATCAGCTTAGCGATTCAGCGCGGAAACGCTGCCAGCATTCTTGGGACCATTCCACGTGGGCATGATTTGTATAGTTCTAGCGTGTAAGTAATTTAATATAGATATAACTTGTACATTTTTGCTGTAAATAAATTGTTAATAGTGAAGCAAGTGGTTTCGTAAATAAATTTCACCTGATGAGGAGGATGCTTAGTGCTGCCTGGCGGCTTGTTGATCAGCATCCCGTTGATGACGCTGATCTCGTCCCCAATGAACTGGGAGATCACATGTAACAGCCGAGGGTGCTCCGTGTAGGTCATGAACCCTTCATCGTGATGAACCTCAGACACCTAAATCATACGGCACTGTATATTTAAAAACAATTATTTATTTATTTATTTATATATACATATGACGGCGTTCGAAATATTGATAGAGATTTAAAATGTTACATTGAGTGACATCGGTTGACATTCAGACGAAGTGTCGTTACTGTGGCAGCGGGGCGGCCATCTTTTAACTAGAAATTGATGTGAAAAGGGCCAGCGCACCACATCTGCGACAAATCGTCATTTAAATAAGAATATCAAGACGAATATTAATTATTGGTACTGTTTTCTGTTTACTGTGTGATTTACTTTTCCTTGAAGACAAATAATTATAATTTCTGTCAACTCCTCTTTGAATTTCCCACCCACAAACATAGCCCACAGAGTATGGAGACAACCACTATTCCTAGTGATGGCCATTGTGCGTCACATATATGCTACATTTGCGAGGATGGCATTGCGATAGTATAAAACTGTGTACATATGCCATCCTCACAGTCAAAATTATTAAAAGATCATAAGATATTAATATTAAAAAATTATATACTATATATTTAAAATAAGTAAAACAAAATACTACTACTAAATAAATATTATGAAATGATAGTGCACGAGGTGGGTGATTGAGTGTGGCTATTGTGTGGAATTATATGTGGGTTGATAAGATAGGTTTCATGTATTAGGCATTAAACCTTCTGTTTTATGATAGTTGAGTTGCTGTAACCAAGATATAATTGTATCTTTGGCTGCACCTACCAATACAATCCGTTTTCATACCGCATACAAAATAATGCTTTGCGATTTTGTCGTGGAGTCTATCTCCTGATGGTGCTTCGGTTGCGTGGTGAAACGATTGTTGAGTTTGTGATAGTGAACGTATATAGTGCTTGTGTATTATGGTGGCGGTGGTGGAGGTTTGTGCATGAGTTTTTACGAATTCTGCATGTATCGGATTGTCCACTCTACATTGAGCATGATATATGTATATTGTTTTTTACTTCATCGTGGATTATAGCAAAATAATTTTATTATTACTTTTGTAATGTTTTGGTTATTCTAAATCAAATACAATATTAAATAACTTGTTAAATATAAGAATAGCGCAGATTAAACAAACAGAATTTATTACTGGTTCTTCTCAGTAGGAGCAATCCGAAGCAATAGTAGAGTTGACGATTCAAACTTGACACTTGTTCACAAGTTTTTTTGAATAAAGGATATTTGGAATTTGAATTGAATTATTACCTTGTTTATCAACTCTTCTCCCTTCGCTCCTGTGGCTTGCAGAGACCTCTCCTTCACGGCGGCCGAGGTGCCGTGTAAAGTTACCTCTCCTTTACATACTTGTAAGAACCTCTGTCTGTACGTAAACATATTGAAATATATATTGGAATATTTCCCGTGCCGTGTTGCATCCGGTTGATTAGAGTAGAGCAAAGGGAGGCCTTTGCTCTGTGAAGGGGGGCGGAGGGAGGCGGCGGAGCGGTTCTACGATCTGTTGTTCTGGATCCAATCTGCTGCTGGTGAGTCCAGGTGTTAGTGACTCGCCCAAGCCCATCGTCTGCCGCCCTAACTGGGGACCTTCGGGTGTTTCGAACGGGGTATATCGGACGCCTGGCTTACAGGTCCCCGAGGCGGTCGGTGCATCTGGTGCTCCCGATGCACCGGTTAGCGGAGGAGGGCTTCTCTTTCGAGGGGCCCCTACCCGGAGAAGGTGTTTCTCTGGGATCAGAGTCGTTGGGGATGGGGGCAATATGTACAATGATACCCTGTCCTTGCCATCGGCAGCGTGGTGGAGCACACAGGTCGTTTTAGTCGGTCCGAGTCCGACATAAGCGCCGCCTGTCCCCGTCGGGCGGCGGTACCCATAAGGGGTTTTTTAAGTGCCGTGTAATATACGGCAGAGTAGAATAGACCGCCCTCTTTTGTTACCGAGATGTCGCTATAAGCGACTTAAGTATGTTGACGTCAGGCAGGTCGGTCGTAAATTACGTAGCCACATCATGCGACAACATGTTTATAACATGTTGTGCCTACTTCCTTTAGAGTTACTTATCATCCTCCTGCCCTTATCCTACCCTAAGTGGGGTCGGCACAATCATAAACATGTTGTCACATGATTCGGCTACGGTTTTCACGACCGGCCGCCTGCTTGACGTCAACTTACCTTAGTCATATTTTATGACACCTTTGTAAGAAGTGGTCTTTTCTATTCAGCCGGATACCGCACAGCGTATAATATTATAAATGCAAATCTGTGTCTAACTTCTGCTAATTTGCTGAATCAATATTGATGAAATTGAAAACAAACTTGTACAACTCACCTGCAGAAATCCATCGTTGCGAAATCAATAAGTCGTTTGATAACCAGATACCCGTTGTCTAAATAGAATTGCATCTCTTCTGGACATATTGTGTACTCTGCCGACATATTTGCTGCTACTTGTAACCTAAACATAGACATATAACCTAACAGCAAATAGTAAACATATGTATTTATGTATCTCATCTCCCTGCCCTTATCCCACTCTAGGTGGGGTCGGCACAGCATGTTATAATCATGTTGTCACATGATTTGGCTGCGTTTTTACGACCGGCCGCCTGCCTGACGTCAACTTAACTCAATCGTATTTTACGATACCTCGATAAGATAGAGGGTGGTCTATTCTACTTAACCGGATACCACACGGTGGGTCAACTTATCTTAGTCGCCTTTTACGACAGCTCGGTAAGAAATGAGGTTGGTCAATTCTACTCGGCCGGATACCACACGGTGGGTCAACTTACATAAGTCGCCTTTTACGACACCTCGGTAAGAAATTAGGGTGGTACTATTCTATTCAGCCGGATATCACACGGCGTAGCGGTCACAGTATATTTTTAGTAATTTAATATTTTTGCAAAAAAAAGTAACATCTATTATTATCCCACTGGGCATCGGTCTTGGTTTTTTGAGAGAATAGTTTGAGCTAAGACCTACCACGCTGCTCCAATGCGGATTGGTAGGTTACACATATCTACAGAATTCTCTAGAGATATGCAGGTTTCCTCACGATGTTTAGCTTCACCGAAAAGCGTGTGATCGAAAGGTTCACCGAAAGCTTTAACTAAAACTAATTGGTGCCTGCTCAAGGTTTGAACCCGTGATCTCAAAAATTAGCACGGTCTCAACGCTGGGCTATCATAGCTTACAAAGCTCAAAGTTTTTCAGCAGACAAAGTGGGAAGCGACATAAGCTAGCGGCTCCTGCTTTGTGTTATCGGTGTCAGGTAGTGCATGAGTTTTTACAAATTCTGCATGTATCATTTATTTATTTATTTATTTATATATATTTATTTATTTATATGTATCATATATGAGAACGAATAGTACACTTAACATTTAGCATTTCTTTTATCGCAGATTTTAGCAAAATAATATTTTGATTAGTTTGTGTCTTGAATAGTTCTAAATAAAAGTCCGCGACAACATATCTACCTTTTATATGAAAGCCACTGTGACCAAAATTGTAAGTCTTAAATTTAATTAAATTAGATATTATTTTAGAACCTATAAAATTCCACGCGAGCGAAGTCGCGTGTAAAAGCTAAAATGGTAGTGAAACAATTAATTTAAATGTAAAGATGATTTTATTGGGTTATCCTCCTTAAAGGTAAATATAAACTACCGCGGTGTTTTTTTCTAGCGTTGTTGATATTAGTTTTGTTTCACGAGAAAGCTTATTAAATATTTACGTTTTATAGTGACTGATTCAATTATGATTTTTAGGTGTTAGTGGATTTTTTAAATTTATCAAAGGTTAATTCACTACAAGAAATTAAAATTTATTATTTGCCTTATTATAATTCATACGCCTCATATTTATTAATATTATATTTATGGCGGCGTAAAGCTTTTTCCGGTTTCGTAATTATTCGAATTACTGAATTAAATAATTAGAATTAAATTAGAATAATCATAATAAATTATGATACGAATTGTATTTTCTGTCTTTACTTCATTATTTGTTTTTAACAAATGTAGAGTACTGGCATACTACAAAAAAATGAATTCTAAGAAATGACAATTGTTTTATTTTTTAAAGCAGATTTAAAGCAAAGGTTAAAAAAATGTATTCCATTTTAAATTTTAATTTTAATATACGGGACTATAGTTTAATTAAAAATTAAAAATTATTAATATCGGATTATAGCAAAATATTTTCATTTATTGTTGTTTTTGTCAAAATTCACTGTTGTTTATTCTTACCTAGTGTAAACTCTAGCTATACACAGAACAATCTGCCCGTGTCACTATAATTGAAACAGAATTTATAAATATTTATCTGTTCACATAACGTCATAAGCTCTGACCCGTAGAGGACAGAGGAATAAAATACAAAAAAATTATGGTCAACGTGTACTGAATACAGACATGTTAATAAATACTTGTCAAAATGTTTAACATCATTATGATCATTAATCTGTACAAATAACAAAACTGTAGACAATGTAAATATCTGTGACCTTGTGTGAGGTTAATACCAAAGTTTAAGACCAAGAAATATTTTTATTAGATTATATTTATTTGACATATTTATATACATATAAAGGCTACTACACACAGTGCCGGCGGCAGGGCCGCCGGGCAAGCCGCCGGCAATGCCGCCGTCCACCCGGCGGCATTCAAAGCCGCCGGCTTTGCCACATAAAGGAGCCGCCAACAGAGCCGCCGGGGGTGCCGGCGGGTTACGCGGCTTGCCGGCGTCAGTTCGTCCTATGTGAACTCACAACCAAGAATGATGACTGGCGGCTTTGGGCGGCTTTGCTCGGCTTGTGCCGGCGGCTTGTATTGCCGGCGGCATAGCCGCAGAGCATAAACCCGGCGGCATTGCCGCCGGCACTGTGTGTAGCAGCCCTAAGACCAGGGGAAATCTAATATTTTTTTTTATTTTACATCTGTTTGACTTTATTCCTTTTTATAGTTACCTATAAGTGTTAACTTGGTCTAGAATAATTTTAAACAAATTTTGTACAATTGAAACTTAAATATTAAAATATATGGGCCTATAGTTACTTATTAGGAGTACTTACTTATAGGAGTATTTTTTAAATTCATTTTGATATTATATACGTTAGCCCTATATATAACTTTCAGTTGTACCAACTTAGCAAAAAAAACAATTGGAATAGATTACAAAATCGAATTTTCAAAAACTGTCTTATTTATTGAATGAATTGATGCCATCTTATATGTAACCGCCTAATCAGGCCTTTGTTTTACTGAATATTCATTTAACATATTTTTTATAGGTTTTTGTTATTATTATCTTCGTTTGATCTACCACTCAATTTATATTTTAGCAGTTAAAAGAACATGTTTAGAAGAAAAGGCATAGTTTAATCTTTCTTGATAAATATCATGTCTCTGATTTCATTTTATTTTGCGTCGCCTTTAGTTTTATATGAGTTAAGTTTTATAGTAGTGATTTCACAGCAAAAAAATTAAAAGGCGCTTTTGCTGAAAGACTACTGTGTATAATGTGTAGTACCTGGATGAATGAGCTATTCGGTATTTTTTTTAGAAGATATAAAAAGATGAAATGAAAAAAAAAGGAAAAATAATTGGGCAGGTCGGGCTCGATCCAGGGTATTATCACTCTTCTAGTTCGCCCGATCATCCCGTTGAACTATAACAACTTTTTAATTGGCAATCTAATTAGCCTATCTTTTCAAATAATATTATAGAAGTTTTTCAGTGCCTGAAAACAGGGATGATACTTTTTTAATGTAACCTTACTAGATCGATTTATCGCTCCCGAAACTCCCTACATACTTAAGTGTTCGACTTACATGTAAGATTGCTTTCATTTCTTTTTAATGAAATTTGTTGGAGCCGTTTCAGAAATTCAGATTTTATATAAATATGTACGAGATTAACTCATTGAAATATTAAAAATATAGAAGGTTTATTCCGGTATGTACAATGTAATCTTTGGTTTATTCCTAGTCTCTGACAACTGTCACTTTTAATTGTCAAATTCATTCAACTCGAATATAACATCAAAATTCAAATATAGTTGTAAACAAAAAACATAAATATAGATACTTGATTGTAAACAAGCAACTTGTTTTTTTCCATTATAAGTATTGTTATAAGTATGACGTAGAAGCAATTAATTATATGTGCTTATCTCTCATATCAATCGTATATAAATATGAAATTAAATTTCGTCATCGCATAAGTTACCTGTTGTGAAAGTAAACTTAAAACCAAAGTATTTTCTATAGATATTTTGCATTAACAGAGCTACAGTTATTCAAATTAGGTAATATAAATTATATTTATTACTTTGCACTTAAGAAATATCTTAATGTTCTAGAGAAAAACAAATGGTACAAAGGTTACTTAAAATCTGAGTTGCTCAACTATCTTTTAATTGGTTGAGAAGTTAAAAAAGCAGATTATAGCAAAATAAATCATTCAATGAATTCCACAAGGTTACTTCTATAAATTATAGTAGGAATATTGCTTTTATTATAATAATGGAAGAAAAAACATTGTGTGAAGCTAACACTTGTACCCTACATTGATTCGCTTCTACAATAAAATTCCGCAATCCATACAGTATAGAACAGTCTTCAGAAAGGTTTAAATTAAGTTTAAGAGATATGCTTATACATAAAGCATATTACACAATTGAAGATTATTTGACTGATAAAAATACCTAGATTTGACAATCCTTTCAGCTTCATACAGGACTGCGGTTTAATAATAATAAATATAAATAAAGAGCAACATTCCGAACCAGTTGTAGCTTCATTAATCATATTGATCCTTGATGATTCAAAAGTGCTTGAAAGAGTTTATTTGTATAAAGAATACTTTGATTTGATTTTGATAACTTTATAGGTTTCTAAAAATACTGGGTTTCCTTATTTGAAATACTAAGGCCATTAAAAACTTAGCAAAGATATAATTTATCATAGTTAGTTTAGTTCAAATATGCCGTGTGGAATCCGGCTGAGTAGAATAGACCACCCTCTTTCTTACCGAGGTGTCGTAAAAGGCTACTAAGGTAAGTTGACCCACCGTGTGGTATCCGGTTTAGTAGAATAGACCATCCTCTTTCTTACCGAGGTGTCGTAAAATACGACAGAGGTAAGTTGACGTATGGCAGGCAGCCGGTCGTAAACGCAGCCAAATCATGTGACAGCATGTTTGTAACATGTTGTGCCAACCCCACTTAGAGTGGGATAAGGGCAGGAAGATGATGAGTTAGTTTAAATCAAATCACCTCAGCTGTGTCAGAGATTTACAAAACGAACCATTTATATGTGTCAATTTTATGAATTGCAGGATGCATGCAACAGTTGATATGCCCCTGAAATACACTGTGTCTCTGGAGGAAAGACAGTTCTACGAGGACAATGGATACCTGGTTATCAAAGAACTTGTTGATTTCACATCTCTGTACACATGCAAGCAAGTATATTATATTAGTAAGATCTCACAACGTTAAGTAGAAATTAAAGTAACCATGTGTTAACTACTCCACTGCTGAAAGCCTATCCCCCTTTTTTGGAGATGGGTTGGAGCTTTGCCACTTTGCTTCTCCAATGTAGATTGGTAGGTTTCACATGTCACAGGTATTATATATTTTTCACAGATATATAACCCTATCTGAAGAATACAATTATATTTACAGGTAATGTGACTTTGTTCTTTCGATAGGTAATCTCAGGTTTAGGCACATAAGTTTTCACAGAAAAACTCAACTGCCTGCCTGGGTTTTGAACCTGTGACTGCCTGGAAAGAGTCACACTATCACACCATTTGGCTATGTCTTCATGTCATAACAGACAGTGGGGAAGTTTGATTAGTTATTTGGTAGGTTATATTGGCTTTTTGTTGGTTGGTTTCTTGCATTGATATAACCCTCTTAATAGCTATCTGTTACTGTCGCAATGCTAAAAAATCAATAAAAATAAAGTAAAATCTTTTTTCCTTTATGAGATAAGTATTTATTTATTGGAAATAACTAAATATATCATAAAAATTTGCAAGATGAATGATGAAATAATTAAATTAAGATATTAAATATGATTGATTTTATTGTTAATTAAATGTCGCGCGGTATCCTGCTGAGTGGAATAGGCCACCCTCATTTCTTGCCGAGGTGTCGTAAAAGGCGACAATGGTTAGTTAACCCGCGGTTTGGTATCTGGCTGAGTAGAATAGACCACCCCTTATTTCCTACCGAGGTGTCGAAGAAGGTGAGTAAGGTAATTTAAAGTTAAGCAGGCAGCCGGTCGTAGAAAATTTGCCCAATGATGTGACATGTTTAAAACATGTTGTGCCGACCCGAGTGTGGGATAAGGGCAGGAGAATGGTGATGATTTACTTTATTATATGGTGAATTTTATTATAATAATTTTTTTCCCACATTATATCGTTAATAATTGTATAGAATATTATTTATCCTACTAATATTATGAATGCGAAAGTTTGTGACTATGGATGTATGTTTGTTACTCTTTCACGGCGAATCTGTTGGACCAATATCGATGAAATTTTACTCAATTATTCCTTATACACCGGAATAACATATAGGCTATAGAAATGCTGTTAACTCTACAGGAATTGGATGCCATTAAAAAGCGCCATCTATTATCGGTCTATCACACGACAACAGTCCGGGCGAACAAAATCGCGGGTAAAAGTTAGTTTGTCTAAATTTACCATATATACTAGCTGACCCTCTCATTTAATATGCAAGTATAAAATTGACGATTCTTTAAACAACAGCACCCAAAGAATTCAAAATAATACATTTATTTCCAGACAAAGATTTCTTGATATATGTAAAGGACGGGTGGACAAAGGTGGCATGACAGTGGTTAAGGAAGCAAGTCTAGCAAAGAAAGGACTTAAGGGAGAAGAGTTGATAAATAAGGTAATTTAAATAATAAAAAGGTATTCATTATGAAACCACGTGTTTTTCACAAAAATCATTTTGCTGCCCTTATCCCACTCTAAGTGGTGTCGGCAATATCTTTCAAACATTTTATTACTTGTTTTGGCTAGTGTTGACGACCAGCCGCCTGCCTGACGTCAAATTTCGTCGTCCATTACGACTCGGTAAGAAATGAGAGTGGTTTATTCTATTCAGTCGCACACCACACGGCGTTATTACGGTTATATTTAAGTTATTTATCATCAGTAATCAGCCCCCTTCCCCTCAGACCCCAAAACCTATATAACTTAAAATACGTAATATCCTTAACTTAAATAATTTAAATGTTGACCCACAATAACTGAAATGTTTCAACGCACTGCATAACTTAAACTATCTGCCAATTCAAGTAATCTCGAATGGAATGTGCGAAATAAATTAAAAGTTTTGAAATAAATTAATATTTTTTCTAAGAGATCCTTTAAAATTGTACTTGATGACAGAGGTTAGAAAGTCATTTCTATATTGTAACATTTTTGAAGCTAAATTTTGCAGAAATTGTCACATTTTTTTCTATAGACTACTACTTTGAACAACTAGAGTACAAAAAGTATAAACTCATGAACACCTTCCCGCCCTTTTTCCCGCATTTTCTCTAACACTAACCCTTGATAAGTTCAAAACTTTATAACTTATAATATTTTGTGCTTCCTTTGATATTAACTTATCGAGTTTTCACTGTATTTTGAATTTGTATTGCAGGTGTCAGAAATCCATTTCGACGACGTGCTGATGACCTACACGGAGCACCCTCGGCTGCTGCACGTGGTCTCCCAGTTCATCGGGGACGAGGTTCGTGTGGTGAACAGCATGCTGATCAACAAACCGCCAGGCAGTTCGCGGCATCCTCCACACCAGGTGACATAATTATGGCTTATTGCTCAGGTGACATAATTATGACTTATAGCTCAGGTGACATGATTATGGCTGATGGCTCAGGTGACATAATTATGACTTATGGCTCAGGTCACATAATTATGACTTATGGCTCAGGTGACATTATTATGGCTCCATATGGGCTATCTATAATATAAAGCAACGTTATAGTGAACGTGTGTAGTGCTTGTGTATTGTGGTGGAGTTAAAAGTGTGGTGTTTATAAAATAAAATGTCCTGAATGCAATGATACATATGTGGGTCAGACTGGTCGTTATTTTGAAACCCGTTTTAAAGAACATATGACCGCTTTCAGGAATAATAAACCACAAACTTCACATTTCGCCAAACATCTGATAGAAAGCGGTCATAAAGTTCCTAATGACCATAGTTTCGAAGTCTTGCGCACCTGTAACAAAGTGCTGAAACTGAACATGTTGGAGCAACTTGAGATTATAAAACAACAAGGGCAGCCTCATTTATCTGATCGTCAGATAAATGTTTCTAGTACAAGCTTGTTACACTTGTTCGCAGGCAAAATAAAATAAATGGCGGGGTTGAACCGATTAGTATATAACTAAGCATATTTGGGTATTGCTTCGCTTAGCGATTTTGTCGTGGAGACTATCTCCTGATGATGCTTCGGTTGCGGGGCGAAACAATTGTTGAGTTTGTGATAGTGAACGTGTGTAGTGCTTGTCTATTGTGGTGGCGGTGGTGGAGGTTTGTGCATGTGTTTTTGCGAATCCTGTATGGATCAGGTATGAAAACGGATTATCCACTCTACATTTAGCATTATATATATTTTTTATTTCACTTCATCGCGGATTATAGCAAAATAATTTTACTATTACTTTTGTATTATGGATCTCCGCAAAGTAACGCCTAATTCTATAAAATACCTATAAATGTAAATACCACATATGTTCTTTTTGTTTAACATCTGTACATTTACCCCATAACAATATTCCATAAGACATGAAAATTCCCCATAATTTGTTGGTTTTTCGAGTATGAAAAAGAGGAGCGCCGCAATATGGCACAGTGGGTAGTGACCCTGCTTTCAGCTCCGCGAGTCGCGGGTTCGATTCTCGCCGAGCCAACATGTCCTATAAATGAATTAGTTGGTCTTCGAGCTTGGGTGTATATTTGTATTTAAGTATGTATTTAAAAAATATATAAGTATATATTCACCAGTTGTGTCACCCATTATACAAGTATTAAGTTACTTTGGGGACGGACGACCGTGTGTGTGTGTCCCATATATTTCAAAAAAAATCCTAACGATTTACGACGCTTTACGATTTTGTCGTGGAGTCCATCTCCTGACGATGCTTCAGTTACGGGGCGAAACAATTGTTGAGATTGTGGTGGTGAATGTGTGCAGTGCTTGTGTATTGTTGTGCCATCGGTGTCGGGTAGTGCATGAGTTTTTACAAATTCTGCATGTATCAAGTATAAGAACGAATAGTACACTCTACATTTAGCATTACATATATTTTCTTTTATCGCGGATTATAGCAAAATAATATTCTCATTACTTTTGTATTATGGACCTCCGCAAAGTAACGCCTAATTCTATAAATTATTTAAAAATTGCTAAGTTAAAAGCCAATACAATACCAAAGCCAAATTTGTAGGACCTCTACTACTTCCCATTTCGTCCGGCTGAAAAGATCATCGCTGCCTGGACGGCCATTGATGACGTCACCGTGGACAATGGCTGCCTTTACGTCATACCTAAATCGCACAAACGAAACATACTGTATCCACATGGAAATTTACCGGTGAGTTTAATTAAAATATTAAGGGATGCTGTGTTGTATCCGGCTGAGTAAAATAGACCAGCCTCATTTATTTATTTTTTTATTATGACGAATCAATAACTTTGCCATTACAGCAGTTTAAAAACACTATTAAGGAGAGGCTGAAACAGAAAGCCTACTATACTGTTGAGGATTATTTGGATGATAAAAATGCGTGGATATAAATATTGTTCGACCCTGTACAAGATAGAAACGATTAAATGTAACTAGCATTAAGAATTGTATTTTTTTTTAAAGAGAGTTTCTTGCTGGCTCTTCTCGGTAGGAACAATCCGAACCAGCAGTAGAGTTGACGATTCAAAAGCACTTGTTTACAAGTTTATTTGAATAAAGAATATTTTGAATTTGAATTGGAATAGCATTTTACACATACTTATTAATACATTTTTTCATAAAGCAAGTTCTAGGTATAACACTTTTTAAGGCAAGAATAGCGTTATCGTAGGTAGTTAGGTACAAAAATTATTTATATTAATAAAAGGAGACAAATTAAATTATACTTACAAGAAATTTTGATAAAAACTATTACTTAAACTTAACAAGTTATTATTACCGTTGTGTCGTAAAAGGCGACCAAGGTAAGTTGACCCGCCGTGTGATATCCGGCTGAGTAGAGTAGACCACCCTCATCGTCGTAGAATAGACCAGCCGTTGTCTTAAATAGACTGTCATAGCTTAGAGATCCGGATTCCTAACGATATATAATAAATTTCCTCTCGTTTCCAATACCGCGAGCAGGACTCCATGAAGCTGTACCACGGCATCCTGGAGCCGGCGGTGCAGGAGGAGCCCCGCGCGCAGCTGGAGATGAGCCCCGGAGACACGGTGTTCTTCCACCCGCTGATCGTGCACGGCTCCGGGCCCAACACTACCAAGGTATCGACACTCTGGCTCTCTCTTATCGCCTCTTCGTCTCTCCTTCACTATCTCCCACTATCTTCCTCTCTCTCTCCTTAACCCTGCCTCTGTACTTTTACTTCATATTCCACTTTTCTGTAATATTTTCTTTGTCCTTTTAATTTTTTAGAATTAGATGATGTTTTCTGCCTTATTTAATTTTATAGTTAGGTCCTTGAGATGCATAATAAATGTTTTTTGGCACGGATAATACTAGGCTCTGTGATTAATGTCGTGAATTTAGTCATTTCTGAAATTCTGATGATCCTTCGGTTAACGGTGGTTAATTTTGTGGTAATAAAGGTCTAAAACTCGTTCGGAATGTTGCCCTTACCGAAAAAAGAACGCGGCGGTCAATTTTTTAAACATTTTCAATTTTACATTATTAAACCGCAGTCTTATGAAGCTGAAAGGATTTTCAAATCCAGACTTTTTTATCATCCCAATAATCTTCAATTTTGTAATATGCTTTACGTATAAGAATATTTTTTATACTTAATTTAAACCTTTCCGTAAATTGGTCTAGTAATTTTATTAGATTGCAGAATTTTATTGTAGAAGCGAATACAGAGACCTTATGTTGATCCTTGACGATTGAAAAGTGCTGGAAAGAGCTTATTTAGATAAAGATTATTTTGATTTGATTTGATCAATGAATCCGATCTGTTTCAGAACTACCGCAAGTCGCTGACTGCTCACTACGCCAGCGAGCACTGCTTCTACATCGACGTCAGCAGCGGTGTGCAAAGGCAGCTGGCGCTGGAGGTGGAAGCCGAGTCCAGGAGGAGGGGGTTCGACCTCAGCTTCGCGGTGAGCGAAACATACTATTAACGCACACACTATACAATAACAAGATATAACATAACACTACCATTCACGCTCGGAGATGCGCTTCTCTTGAATGACGAACACAGAATGAATGTCCCTGAAACGTTTTATCAATAAAAAGACTCCACCGGCACAGTGTTGCCACGTTTTAATCAAAAAGGGCGCGATACTTTTGTTTCATGACTGTGTTGCTATAAAATAAAAAGTAAAAGTAAGTAACGGCCTGTTACTATCCCACTGCTGGGTATAGGCCTCTTCTCTCCGTTTTTTTTTTTTGGAGAGAAGGATTGGAGCTAAGACCTACCACGCTGCTCCAATGCGGATTGGTAGGTTACACATATCCCCAGAATTCTCTAGAGATATGCAGGTTTCCTCACGATGTTTTCCTTCACCGAAAAGCGTGTGATAAATTGCAATTATCAATTAGACACATAAGTTTTACTAGAAAACTCATTGGTGCCTGCCCGGGGTTTGAACCCTAGACCTCCTCGAAAGAGGCGGACGGTATTACCGCTGGGCTACCACAGCTTATAAAATACGAAGCAGAAATCCTTGGCGACAACATTACATACTATGATACCTGCCAAATTCTTTGGCACACAAGAATCTATGACCACTAATGAGTTTTTCTATTAAAACTTATGTGTCTAATTGATAATTGCAATTTATCACACGCTTTTCGGTGAAGGAAAACATCGTGAGGAAACCTGCATATCTCTAGAGAATTCTGGGGATATGTGTAACCTACCAATCCGCATTGGAGCAGCGTGGTAGGTTTTAGCTTTCTTCTCTCCAAAACCGTGAGAGGAAGCCTATGCCCAGCAGTGGGATAGTAACAGCCCGTGACTATACTCTCAATTAACCATATAACCACTCACGGTTCACCATATGTTTTTAAATTTTAAATAGTGAAGTTATACATGGGACATGTGACTTTATTCTTCGGATAGGGCGATATCTACAATCAATAAAGACAAACTATACACTAAGTTTTCGTTGAGTAGTTTTTTATTTTACGTACAGACAGACGTGTAAGGTGATTTTGCTTTATAATATCGTCATCTATAATGATATAATATTGTTCGCAGGAGGTCTGGCGATACAAGAGTAAAGCGGTATCGGCCGCGAGCGTCGCCTCAAAAATATGAAATATATATCAAATCAATATATATACGAATTATTGCGAGATTACATATCGGTGTTGTTTTTATATTGTCTTTATTTTCGACAACTTTACTTTTATATTAGTGGATTAATTTTAACCAGATTATTAGTGTAACTCCTAGCGCCATCTATTGTCGGTTTTAGGTGACGGAGTAAGGTTTGGATTATCTTTCGTTTATTATCATCAATTAATGTTCAAATCAAATAAAAAATTTGATGTTTACATCTAAGTATATATTTATTTCCACAAAATTTATACTTGATGTTAAAATCAAATTTAAATATAATTTTATATCTATATATTTATTGCCACAAAATCTCTTTTCAACCTTACAAGCTACGTCCAAATACGTATTATTGATTATAATTATATAACAAAAAAATGGATGGAATAAAATAAAGGTTTACAGTTTACAAAATATTTCTGTTTAAAAAATATAAGTATTTTGTACAGAATGTGCCTGAGTATTTTGAGATTGTGACGATCATGAGATTTTAGAGTATTTTGTATAGTTATGCTTCCAAAAAATTCCAAAAAAGTCAAAAAAAAATTTATTCAGATAATAGTGACAATAAAGAATCAAAAAATGTTTGTAAATGTTATAACTGTTATAACTTAAATATTTCGATATTCTCGATTTTTTTTCCGTTCGTGCCTACAAAGAAAAGAGTGTTTTTTGTTCCAAAATTAAATTAATTTACACAAATGTTATACTATGCCAGTGAGTCTTTATTGTATATTTTTATCTGTATTATATACAATATAGCTATTATATAATATTTGTTTTATGTTGATTTGTATAATAGCTTACTTTTAGAGATTTAATAAAACAGGTGCTGTGTATATTTAGTTTTAATAAACATTTTGTATAACACTGAATTTTGTTTACTCTTTTCCCCAACAACAAAACATCAATATTTGTTGCACAAGATTGTGTTTTGTGAAGATCCCTAGAAAAGCCCAGCATTACTAGTCTGGAAGTCAATTAAATATTACTAGTCTGGAAGTCAATTAAATATTACTAGTCTGGAAGTCAATTAAATATTACTAGTCTGGAAGTCAATTAAATATTACTAGTCTGGAAGTCATTTAAATATTACTAGTCTGGAAGTCATTTAAATATTACTAGTCTGGAAGTCAATTAAATATAACTAGTCTGGAAGTCAATTAAATATAACTAGTCTGGAAGTCAAATATAACTACTCTGGAAGTCAATTAAATATTACTAGTCTGGAAGTCATTTAAATATTACTAGTCTGGAAGTCATTTAAATATTACTAGTCTGGAAGTCATTTAAATATTACTAGTCTGGAAGTCAATTAAATATTTCTAGTCTGGAAGTCAATTAAATATTACAAGTCTGGAAGTCAATTAAATATTACAAGTCTGGAAGTCAATTAAATATTATTAGTCTGGAAGTCAATTAAATATTACTAGTCTAGAAGTATATTAAATAAAACAAGTCTGGCAAATATATTAAATAAAAATGGTCTGGCGAACAAATTTAAAACGTGATGTTTAATTATAAAAAAAAAACTATTATTTGTATACATTTATTTATAATCTTAGATTTGGTAATCACTTACATTATATTAATAGCTACCCTCATATATAAGGTTAATTTATTACATTTACTAAAACTAATGTTATTTACAGTGTTGTTATATTATATTTATCATCTTAAGCAATGTTCAGTTCCTTAAAACTTACGTTTAATAGCACAGTTTGTATGAAGGACTTTAAATACTTTGATATACTAAGTACATATCGCACGCTTAGTGTTAAAGTGACCTAATTCGAAAATTGGGCTTAACTGAGTTATGGGACGAGGGACTTTAAATACTTTGATATACTAAGTACATATCGCACGTTTAGTGTTAAAGTGACCTAATTCAAAATTGTGCTTAACTGAGTTATTTGACGGGGGACTTTAAATACTTTGTTTTATACTAGGTTACTATCAAAATTAGGTTTAATTGAGTCACATACATTGTAATCTTTATTTCAATGCTATCACATCACGCTATGAACCCTTAAAAAGCTGGTGGTTTCTAGCTCTTCTAAGTTATGGGTCTCTTTAACTTTCTCAAGTTTTGTAGGCGCTACGCCACGCTTTATTGCCATTTGTCAGACAACTTTTTTGAATTCAGTCTCTTTGATACTAAGCGTCCAATTCCTAAGATAAATTTAAGAACAACCGCCGTGTTACTTACTAGTTCATCTCGGTAGGGGAAATACAAACCAGCAATAGATATAACGATTGAAAAACACGTGTTTACAAGTTTACTTGAATTAAAGGTATTTTGAGTTTGAATACAAGTATCTGGACGAATATCTTTCTGTACCTAAGAACCACAAGGGAAAGCTAAAAAGCTGCTAAACAGTTTCTCAAATATTACACGTCTGCGTTGACTCTAGAGTTATTATGTTACCGGTTAATATTAATTAAATATATGTACAGAAAATACTATAATGAAAATTTAGAACTTTGTTGTGTTCCATATTCCATAGTATAAAAAAATATGTATTATTTTGCTATAATTATAACAAAATAGTTCTGTGAATTCAATTAATAATATAATTCACTGAATTTAATTAATTAATATAATTCAATTATAAAATAATTCGATTAATAATATAATTTAATTGATAAAATAATGATAATTAATTTAGTGAATTATTTTGTTATAATTATACCAAAATAGTTCATTTTCGGCCTATATCCTTCTCAGGTACAGATTTCTATTTATAATTGTATTCGTATAACTTAATACATACTTACAACTTAATATATAACTTCAAGTTAATGTCTTTTAACAATATTGACTTGAAATACTGTCAAACATACACAAAAAAGTTTAAATATATTGTCTCTTTTATATAGTCTCAGTGAGTATTTACATATAATAATTTTAATATATCATCTATTACAAAATCTCAATATATTATATCTATTTTCTTACATACCTACTAAATATATGTAATTCGTATAACGTAAAAGATAATAATAACTTTTAAAGATAAATGGACGGAATTATTATTTTAAGTACAGATTTAACTAAATAACATAAATATTCGATACAATTAAATATGACAGAACAAAATATGAAACAATTTTTGTATAATCAGCGATAATATATAATATAAATACTTATTATACTAAAGTAGGGGAACCATAGACATACCTGTGAGTGAGTGAGTCAATAAATAATGGGAGGGAAGTTGAAATTAGCATACTTTGTCTTTGTCTAATTACATAGAAAAAAAATGAGAACAAATGTCATTTGCTCTCTATTTCCGTTATATATATTTGAGGTTGGCTTTCCTATTCTAGTATTAATAACTCTATGTTCATAAACATCAAATAAAGTCTAGGAATTTTTTTAACGCGTTGTATAATAAAAAAAAATTATAATTTCGGATTCTGTCACAAATACATAAGCGTATAAATACTACAAACCACCACAATATGTTGCAAATATACAGCGAATACAATCTAATTACACTTCTGAACAGTGTTGCCAGTTAATTATAAAAATAAGATACAGTTGGTGAACTTAGAATCCAATTTTTTAAAATAACGAACATAAATAACCGTGTGGTATCCGATTGAGTAACAACACTACCCTCATTACCGAGGTGTCGTAAAAGGGGTATAAGGTAAGGTGACGCCAGGCAGGCGGCTGGTTGTAAAATAGGTAACCGAATCATGTGTTAACATGTTTATAACATGTTGGGCCGACCCCACTTGGAGTGGATGATGACCTTGTTATGGAAACCGTTAAATTTTGACAGTTAATCTAAGTTTCGAGTATTTATATCAATTCTATATGCTTTATACGAGTAAGCTTTTGCTAGCACTTTGGAATCGTCAATATGATTAATGAAGCTACAACTGGTTCGGAATGTTGCTCTTACCGAGAAGAATAAGTAAGAAACTCGGCGGTAAATCTTTTAAATATTTTCAATTTTAAATTATTAACTGTGTAATATGCTTTACGTATAACTAAATTTCTTATATTTAATGTAAACTTTTCTATAGATAATTCTAATATGAATTGCGAAATTTTATTGTAAATCTACATATATAATCAAAACTTAGCTTAACTTTAACATGTATTTTTAAACATTAATTAATATATTAACTAGAAACGAAAAACTATGTTATTACTTAAGTTACTGCTTCCATCTAGCATATAGATTTTAGAATTTTCCAAAGATTTTATGTACAAAAATCAAATTAATAAAAGAAAAAGTTAGGTAATTTTTTTAACTCCACGTGGCAACACTGAATCAAGAAGTCCAGGAATAACTTAAATTAAAACTGTGACGTGAGACTAGAACTGGTTTTGTAGTGAAGAATTCAATGAATAAAATATAACATAAATATTTGCACATACGGGAATAATTGCACGATTTAGGCTAAAAAAATAAATTCTATACTAGTTCTTACGGGTAGAATCATAAAAATAGTTTTGTTACTTTTTCAAAATTACGAAAATATTTACACTGTCTTAGGTAACGAATTAGATAATATCAACACTTAACAACTTATGCTTGACTTGAAATAAATCAGTAAATGACTTGACTTTTGTCGGTTTGACAATTGTTCCAATCAAAAAAGAAAGAGAAACTCTTGCTTTAAAGAGAGATTATTCTTGTATAGATTTTTAATTTTTAAATGTAAGTTAATCTTGTATATATATATAGGTACCTATATATATTTTCGGAATCTTGGTAACGGCTCCAACGATTGTCCTGAAATATATTTCAGGAAAATCGTTTGAGCCGTTGCTATAGCATGAAGGAGGTTTTGAGGGGAAAAATCGATCTAGCTCGGTTTCATTTAAAAAACACTCGTTCTATCCCTGTTTTTGGGCATAAAAATACTCAAATTTACATTGAATATATAAAATACTATTTTTGCCGTTAAATGTCTAGTCATCATAGCTTATTCGGGGAACGGGTGCTTGCGAAAAATAAAAATACTTAAATTCGAGCCCCACCTACCCTATTATTTTTCCTTTTTTTTAGATGTTTCTTTTTTTTATTGTGTAAATAATTGCCGAGCAAGGTTAACCATTTACTAAATTATAAAGCGAAGAATAATTTATAAAAGCAGGCGTAACTTTGCGGAATTCGAAAGTCGTTAATTGCGTTATTATAGCTTAATAATTCTATCATAATTTCTGTAGTATAGAATTCCGCAAAGAAACGCCTGCTTCTATAAATAATGTAAGTGTAACATAAGTTGTGAAGTGTAAAACTGTTTATTGGTAACTATCAGCTATCGTCGAACTGGCGTTCAGAAATCTGTAACAGAAACATTATAATGTGATACACGTTGGATACATCGCCGTCACCGCACATATAATATGGTTTAATATGAATTAGATAGTTCTGGATTGGTTAGATATTAACTATAGTATTTTCAATCATTTGTTAACCTTTTGACATTTAAAGGTGACTAAGGTCGACCCGCCGTGTGGTATCCGGCTGAGTAGAATAGACTTCTTTTTTACCGAGGTGTCGTAAAATACGACTAAAGTAAGTTGACGTCAGGTAGGCAGCCGGACGTAAAAACGCTGCCAAATCATGTGACAGCATGTTTATAACATGTTGTGCTGACCCCACTTAGGGATGAGGGCAGGAAGAGGATGATGATGATAGAATTTAGTAGTACTTGGGGGCAAGAGGGGGTGAGGGGGGTGGAACGGTTAGTATAAACGAAAAAAATTAACTATAGTAATTCCAATCATTTAACTTTTGACATTTTCACCCCCTATGATAGTTCCATAATTATTGATATGCATTACTCTGCGGCTTCGCCCGCTTTGGATATCACTATATTACCTGTCAATAGTAAATACACGATTGGAAAGATTATAAATTACGTAATTATGTTTCACTTTCGTTAACCCCGAAGAACTAAAATTTTGTTTCTATATTGAATGTGTAATATTGTATGTACCGTTTATTTGAATATGATTATATTCCGGATGATTAAAAGAGTTTTTGTATTTTTCTTGTCAATTACAAAATTTTCGCCGATAAAATGTATTTACATATAATGGTAAAGAAAAATTTAATCGAAGTTAGTTGTTAAATTGTTAAAGACACAAAATAAATAGTTTTAAACAATATTTACCTGTTTCGATAACTGACTACTTAAAACTGTGAAACATAATAAAAGTCATACTTGTATAAAAATATATTTATTAATATCAATATTAAATAATTATTATATTTTATTTTAATTATATTAAAATGTATAACACTATCCGAATATAATCTACGTATTACAGATCAAAAAGAAAGGTGGAGTTTGGCGGAAAATCGAAATTTGAGTGTTTCTTTTTGTCTATCATGGCAACAGAGCCATGTAAATTTACAAGATGTATGTATTTCATTCGGGTTCACTTAAGATTTATTACACTAAATTGTAAAAGAAAATCATAAATTTACTTTGACACATTGGAATATTCCACGAACGAATATTTCACGAATGTGGGTCTGAATTTCTTACGAGTACATCAAGAATGTAAGTCTGGTGTTATTAGGAGAGTTAGATATGTAGAAAACTCTATAAAAACTAGCGGCCTATTATTATCCTACTGCTGGATATAGTCCTCCTCTCTCCGTTTTTTAGAAAGAGTTGGAGCTAAGATCTGCCACTGCGCTCCAATTTGATTGGTAAGCTCCCTATATAATGTACTATGTATTTAAGTAAAGATAAATAGGTACCTAGTAAATAATCTATCCTACTTTGTAGCCTCACATGAGTCCTATGTGATTGAAAAATGTCTATTAGACAAAAGGACTATGTTGCAGAGCTGCGAGGCTTGCCCAATACAAAAGAGTCCAGAGCAAAAACTTTTGGTGTTTTGAACTTCTTACTAACCTCGTCTAATGTAGGTGACATTAAAGAATGAAAGAGTCCCTTTCAAAGTAGCACCTATTACTAACAAATTAATCAAGGTTGAGATGCTACGGTCACATCAAGAGAAGGCCTGATGGTTATTTAGTTAAAAAATCGCAATGGCCACGGAAAAAAGGGGAAGAGGGCTTATACCACCTTGTTGATGACTGTCCAAAGGGACATAAGATAATTGGCACCGCATGATTAGGAAAGCAGACTCCGTATAATGTACAATGCGAGGACAAATGATGATCTACCCTACTTTGTTAGTCCTATACATAACCTTGAATTGTGCTGAGTTTAATTAATATTAGCTCAGCGTTGTAACAATGAAAGAATAACAGATAGTTTCGCATTTGTAAAATTATTATTATGGTCGAACAATATACCCCAATGCTCAGTCGCTTATATTGGCTTAGTTTTATGCTTCAATGAGCGTGTTTATTTATATCGTTAATTACCCTATGGTAACACAGCTAAATATCTTGGAATGTCTCTTGACGCTAAGCTGCGCTGGAAAGCCCATGTCAAGAAAAAAAGAGAAGAACTAGACATAAGATATAAAAAAATGTATTGGCTTATCGGCAGACATTCTACGTTATCAACTGAAAATAAGGTTCTCTTATACAAACAAGTCCTTAGGCCAATATGGACTTATGGTGTTCAGTTATGGGGCTGTGCTAAAAAATCAAACATAAATATAATACAAAGATTCCAAAATAAAGTACTGAGGGCTATTGTTAACGCACCCTGGTATGTAAAGAATGAACACATTCATCAACATCTTCAGGTTGAGTTTGTTAATAAAGTAATAAAAAAGTACGCTGAAGCCCACGAGCAAAGGCTTCATCATCACGTGAACATCGAGGCCATCCAGCTTCTCGATAATACTGGACTCATAAGAAGACATAAAAGGACAAAACCTTTTGAGTTAGTTTAGTATAGTGATAGTGTAGTGTAGTGCTAGTGCTACTTGAAAGAACACAAGAACAAAGTGTCTCACATAGCAAGAAAGACTAAGATAAGTCACTGGACCTATTCTTAGATATAAGTTAATTTATAAGTTTAGGTAATCTTTAAGTTGCTTATTAGCCTCTCGGCTAGATCGCAACATCAATAAAGTACTTCCTTTTGGTTGTTCTTTATAATAGCAAAAAAAAAAAAAAATTTATATCTCTACAGAGAACTAGCTTAGTATTTGATAAATGATGTACTTTTTAATACAGTCCACTCCACCTTCCTTTTAACTATCTGAATACAATACTAATTTCATTATTACTTATGCAAGTATTAATACTAAGATATATTAATTATGTGTATTCTTAAATGTATTATAGAAGGGTTATGTATAAACTATATTATATAATCATTAATATTGTACAGTCGTTTTAAGATAAATACTCATTTATGATCTAAAACAGTGTTACCCAGCTTGGGGCACAAAGGTGGGGGGTCGATTTGATTGTAAGGGGGCACTACTTATTAATCATTAAGATTCTAGAGTCGTTTTAAGATAAATACTCCTTTATGATGTAAAAAACACAATGTTACCTAACTTAGGGTCCAAAGGGGGGTACTTGATTGTAAGGGGGGCTATTTGGAAATGGACTCAACACGAGTGTAACTCTTGCGACTTTTGCTTTAGACCATTTAAATGCAATGCTAGATTTCGATTTAGATTACGAAATAAGCAAATTATTCTTCTTACGGCCTTTTTAAATTTATTTTATTATATTCCGAACGGCTGTAACGATTTTAATGAAATTCAGCATGTAGGGAGAGTTTGGGGCAAACAATCGATCTACCTAGGTTTAATTAAAAAAAAACATTTTATCCCTGTTTTTGGGCATTGAAATTATGTTAAAATGTTGAAAGTAAATGAAAGTTTTGGGCTGTCAAACGTAATGCTTGGACAGGCTAATGGTTAACGGGAGGACCAAATAATTCAAAACCCGGGATCGAATCCCACCTGTCGCTTTTTTTCTTTTATAATTGTGTTTTTTATATCTTAAAAGAAATTACCAAGCATGCATCAGTCACCCAGGGACTTTAACTTATCTATTAATTTTTAAGGTACTATCAAAACGTTAGGGGTCTTCGGACTAAAACAATAGGGTTCTTTAATAATGTTGTTTGTTGTGACTATGATATTATCATTTTGACCGAAACATGGCTAAATGAAACTGTTTTTGACACGGAACTCTTCGACGATAGATACATTGTATATAGAAGGGATCGTAGTAGTAGTGGTTTTCATTCCTTTAAAGAAGGAGGCGGTGTGCTTATTGCAGTTGGGAAAAATATAAATTCTCGACGGATACCATCTTTGGAATCAAATTGCGAGGATTTATGGATAGGCATTAGATCATCTACGTCACACAGTTCTTCAGATAACCTTCTTATCTGTTCTCTGTATTTGCCACCGCCCGTTCAAAAACACATTCTTAAACATTTTATAGATACAGTTAACAATGTTGTGAGTACATCTACCTCTGACATCCTGCTGGTAGGAGATTTCAATCTCAGTTGCATAACATGGTCGGAAGATTCTAACCTTCCTTTTATGGTTGCAAATACTAACAATAGCGTATATGGTAATCTCCTTTTGGATTTTGCTTCTCTTAACTCGCTGGCTCAATATAACGGTGTTGTGAATACTCGAGGTAGAATTTTAGATCTGGTTTGGGGTAGCTGCAAGGTGAACAATCTTCAACGGTGTGATAACACGCTGTCCAATGTTGACCCATTGCATCCAGCGCTCTCATTTACAGTTTCCACAACTACTAATTTATTCCTACCGACCTCAGAAAATACTACTAGATTGTGCTTCTTTAGAGCTGATTACGAAAAAATTATTTACGATCTTAAATCAGTTGATTGGAACAAACTTTTCTCTTCATGCGAAAGCGTAAATGATGTTGTTTCAATTTTTTATGATCATGTCCGTAGAACAATCGCAAATAGAGTACCTAAAACAAATACACTTAATAAAAAATATCCTGTATGGTTTACGCCCAAATTAATAAGATTACTTCGCGAAAAACATAAATACCATTGCAAGATGCGTAAATTTAACAATAACCCACGGGACGTTCACTCATTCGAAATACTAAGAACGAGATGCTCTAAGTTGCAAGCTGCGTGTTATAATAGTTATTTACGTCACTTAGAATCATGTTTAAGATCTAATCCTAGGCTACTATGGTCATTTGTGAAGAAAAAGAGAAGAGGTGACAGTTCTTACCCAGCTTCAATGTCATTTAACGATAAAACCTCTTTAGTTCCCTCAGAGATCTGCGAATTTTTTGCCTCACAGTTCTCTACTAATTTTATACAACCTACCTCATTAACACAAAATAATGTACCGACAGATGTTGTCAGCGATGGACACCGTGGATTTGAGCAGCTTTTGTCTAGCAGCTTATGTTCATTTCGGATCAGTACGGAGACAGTTCTCAAGGTTTTAAAAAGGCTTGATCCTCACAAAGGAGCTGGTTCAGATGGTATACCGTCTTTATTTGTCGTCAAATGTGCATCTGTCTTGGCCCTGCCTCTCTCATTAATTTTTAACAGATCAATAAGTGAAGGAATCTTTCCTGATACCTGGAAAAGCGCCCGTATTGTCCCACTGCACAAAGGCGACGATAAAAGTCAAGTTCGGAATTATAGACCTATCTCCATTCTCTGCGTGTTTTCTAAAATATTTGAACAGGTTATGTATCCGGCGCTAGCAGCACATTTTAAACATATCATCACACCCTTTCAACATGGATTTGTTAAGGCAAGGTCTACCGCAACAAATCTTGTATCTTATGTGGAGGACTTGTCTCAGTACATGGATGTTAGGGGTACGGTAGATGTCATTTATATGGACTTCTCAAAGGCCTTTGATCGCGTTCAGCATCACTTGCTTTTGAATAAGCTTCGTATTCTTGGCCTTGGTGACCCTTTGCTTCTTTGGTGCAATTCATACCTAACAGGCAGGTCTTCTAGCGTCGTCTTGAATGGTTATTCATCGGATCCGTATGTCAACTGCTCTGGTGTTCCACAAGGATCACACTTGGGCCCGTTATTCTTCAATATTTTCATTAATGATCTGGTAGAGATTATTCAATACTCTAAGATTTATCTTTTTGCTGACGACCTCAAAATATTGAAAAATATCAATGATGCAAAAGACGCAGAATTGTTGCAAGCTGATTTAAATAGTATAGCGAAATGGTGTCGAAGTAACTCCATGACCCTTAACGTTGAAAAATGTCATTACTTGTGTTTCACTAGAACACGTCAACGGGTATCAAGAACATACTTTATCAACGACGTAGCGCTCACGGAGGTTGACAGAATTCGTGACTTGGGCGTCTGCCTCGACAATAAATTACGATTTCAACATCATATTGATCAAATGGCAACGAAAGCGTTCAAAACATTAGGCTTTGTCTTGCGAAACTGCAAAGATTTTAAGAATCCTCAAACAAAAATAATAATATTTAACGCCCTGGTCCGGTCTAGTCTTGAGTACTGCAGCACTGTTTGGAACCCGTTCTATGAGGTGTATAATAAACGTCTGGAATCTGTGCAAAAAAGATTTCTCTGGCACTTAACTTTTCGCTGTAACCTAGGGAAAAAATTACGAAGTTATTCTTCAAGACTTTCGTATTTTAAAATGGAGTCTTTGTATAGCCGAAGACACCTAGCAGATGTCATGTTTGTATATAAGTTGGCGAGGGGTGCCATAGATTCGCCGATGACTCTGCGCATGCTAAATTTCGCAATACCTAAGCGCACTCCTAGAGCAAACAAACGCAAGTTGTTTGCTTGTAAAATATCGAAAACGAATCTGGGGTACAATTCGCCAATGAATAGATTCATGAGAACCCATGACTTGCTCTGCAGTTATGGTGACTTGGACATATTTTGTAGTACAGCTGCAGATTTCAAAAAAGTCGCCTTAAAATTTATAAAACGCCAGCCTAATTCCTTCCACTGATCTATTTTATTTTATTTTTATCTTTTCTTTTAAGTATATTGTAAATTTGTTTAAAAATGTATTCTTTATCATACAAACGAGTATTTGTATGAAATGGCAAAATAACTGTTGTCAAATTGTGCATGCCGTTGCCATCTATAATTGATATAGCACTTAGTTTAAGTTTTCAACATTTGTATTTTTAGCACTACTTGGTGTGTATATTGTTGATGGCCTTTTAAAATAAATAAATAAATAAATAAAGGTAAGGCAAGGCGCAAAAAAAGGTAGGTAAACACTGATCTAAAACTATTTTTAACTATTACTGTACTCTATAACTGTACTATAGACTTGTTATACACAGATTATATAATATATTCGTTTATAATCTAGGGGCAATATGCATAGACAACAAAAAATAAAAAAGCAGGAGTTTTTTGCAAATTATAGACTATAAAAAAATTATTAGGTTTTAATATTTTCTGCAAGTTTAAAGCTTCTAACCATAGCTCAAAATAAATCTAAGGTAATATAACTAAATGTGTACACTGGTAACTTTTATATTAATTGTTATGATATATGATTTGTACTAATTTATTATTTTAAATAATACCTACTTACTAAAAATTTATAAAGCATGTTATACTGGAAAATTTCTTAAGTATAGAAAAAGGTTTTGTGTTATTTAGTAAGGAGTACTCAGAAAAAGTGTGTGTGAGTGCGTGTTTGTATTTGCTGAGTGTGAGTGTGCTAAAGGATGTAAGCTTGTGTAATTTGAAATGGCGATAACTACTTTACTAGTCGATATAAATGTTTAAGTGCTAATGTTTACATATATATATAACTTATATATATATATATATATATATATATATATATATGTATATGTGATTAACGATCTGTTGGCAAACGTCCTGGTCGACTAGTCGCGTGATAAATCTTGCGACTCTCTATATGAAGTAGCGCTCGTTTATTGTATGAAACAAGACTTCCGCTTTCTCGCGCAATCCGAGAAAAATAAACTAAATAATTAAACGACAAATTCAAGAAAAAGAAAAAAAGGAACGGTTGCTTTTTTATATTCTAATTTTTTTTAGGAGTTTAGTCAATTTGACTATGTCACTCCCATATTACCATCATCATCATATCACTAAACCGTTCCTTGCCAACTGATTGACCAATACAATTTAATTTTTTGGGATCTTTCGGCTGTCGCAAATTTAGCTCGTGTCTCCAATTGAGTGAGTATCTCTATCTCTCTATTTGTGTAAGTTTGGGTCTCTCTGTGTACCACTCCCTGTGTGCGTCAGTGTCTGTGTCTGTGTGTGTGTATATCTCTCTCTATCTGTGTCAGTGTGTGTGTGTGTGTCTGTCTCAGTGTGTGTCTGTGTGCGTATATCTCTCTCTATGTGTGCCACTCCTTGTGTTTGTTATGTGTGTGTGTGAGTGTGTGTCAGTGTGTGTGTGTGTTAGTGAGTGTGTGTCAGTGTGTGTGTGTGTTAGTGAGTGTGTTTCAGTGTGTGTGTCTCAGTGTGTGTGTGTGAGTGTGTGTGTATGTCTCAGTGTGTGTGAGTGTGTGTGTGTGAGAGTGTGTGTTTGTCTCTCTGTGTGTCTGTCTCTGGCTGTGTGTGTGTTTGTCTCTCTGTGTGTGTGTGTGTGTGTGTGTCAGTGCGGTGGCGGGTTCTGTACGTAGACGGCGACTCGCTCACCTTCGTGCTTCCGCTGGGACGGCATGAAGTAGAAGTCGGGCTGGGCCTCGCGCCGCGGCAGCGACAGCGAGCTGCCCGCACCGCCGCCGCCACCGCCACCACTACCACCGCCCGCGCCGTACCTGACAGTGACGTCACACAACATCAAAATATTGTTTGTTAACGTAAATTGAATAACAAGTGCTTTTGAATAAAATCTACAGGGATATAGGCCGTTCCGACCCATGACCCCACGTCGGCACGATTGTTACGCGGTCGCATACATCATCAAAGAATGCGGCTTTACGTGAACACATACTCTTCGATTTCAATCTACCCTCAATAGCCAATTTCTTCGGATAGAGACAGAAAATTTTTAATTAATTAAAAAAAAATCGCTATCATATTCCTGTAGAATTACCAGGATTTCTATAGCCTATATGTTATTCCGGTGTATAAGGAATAATTGTTATTAAATCATCGATATTGGTTCAGCGGATTTGTCGTTAAAGAGTAACAAACATACATCCATACTTACAAACTTTCGCATTTATAATATTAGTAGGATATTCAATGTAACCAAAATGTGCTTTACAGTTTTATTCCTTGTTGTTACACTAACTACTATAAAGTAAATAATAAACACTGATTATATTTCTCTTTGAGGAATAATGACATTATTTTTATATTTTGCTTTATGTGATTTAATCACATAAACTCCTTACAAAAGTTTCTTCTAAGTTTTAATTTAAACAATTACTAAAATTAGTAAAAGAGTTAATGAAACAATTAAAAGCAAATTAATTTTTTTTTTCTTTTTTTTCTGGAAAATACTTCACTTAATAATCCACGATGATTTTTATAAATTTTAATACTTTTCCAAGTTAAAAGAAAATACTTTTTTAAATTCAACAAAATAAAGCCTACAAAACGTATGTTTTTATTATTTTCCATAAAAATAAAAATTCGTTATTAATAAAGATAAAATGTCCAATTCTAGACATCAAGACAAATGTTAAAATACAACCTTAAAAAAACATATTCGACCGTGACAGGACTCGAACCTGCAATCTTCGGATCCGAAGTCCGACGCCTTATCCATTAGGCCACACGGTCATGTACAACTTTGACGAAAAACATTATAACATTATGTGTTATGTACACTGAGTCACCCCTTTACATTGAAGTGTCGCTTATATAGCTCGCTCGTCTCAAGTACACTATTTTATTCATAAAACCTTTTATTTCGTTTCCTTTGCGCCAATTTAAGCGTTTAAGTACCCTATATAATGCAATGTGTGATTTATTCCCTATTCAGAAAAGAAAAACGGTTTTTTAAAGTAATAATTATTGTGATATCAGGCTGAGTAGAATAGTACCATCCTCATTTCTTACCGAGTTGTCGTAAAAGGCGACTAAAGTAAGTCGACCAGCCGTGTGGTATATCGTTGAGTAGAATAGACCATCCTCATTTCTTACCGAGTTGCGGTAAAATGCGACTAAAGTAAGTCGACCAGCCGTGCGGTATATTGTTGAGTAGAATAGATTATCCTCATTTTTTACCGAGTTGTCGTAAAAAGTGACTACGTGAAGTCGATCCGCCGTGTGGTATTCGGTTGAGTTGAATAGACCACCCTCTTTCTTACCGAGGTGTCATAAATACGACTAAGTTATATTGATGTCAGACGGTCGTTAAATACGAAGCCAAATCATGTGACATCTTTATAACACATTGTGCCGACCCCACTTAGAGTGGGACAAGGGCCTGGGGATAATGATTTTGAGACGTCATTATGACAAATGAGATCGTTAGAAGCATTTTTACCCGTTAGTAATAGGCTATGTGATGTCACCGTGATTTCAACATGGCGCCGGCTTAAGAACAGTTTCATCATTTTTTCAGAGGGTTATGCAATCTGTATTCATGAAGTGTCGTAAAAGGCGACTAAGGTAAGTTTACCCATCGTGTGGTATCCGGTTAAGTAGAACAGACCAACCTCTTTCTTACCGAGGTGGTACTACTCATGTAACGATACTACTTATGTAATTTGATGTGAGGTAGGCGGACGGTCATAAAATACGTAGCCAAATCATGTTACAATAGGTATGTTTATAACATGTTTTGCCGACCCCGCTTAGAGTGGGATAAGGGCAGGAGGATATAGTACATGATCTGTATTCAACTTAGTAATGAAACTGATAACATAAATTTAAAATAATTATTTTAAATATATATTATTGTCAAATTAAATTTTAATGAAGAATTAATGACGAATTATAAGACGATATAAAGTTATATTTCTTCTCAAATTATCTTTTCTCAATCCTCATTTGTTAATTTTCTTTTCTAATAAGCACTATCATTGCTTAAGACTTGTTTAACGAAATTTTGAAATTATCTTACCCATAATGCGATCTGGGCCTCTGCAAAGACCTGGTGTCGTGGTAATACTGCGCGCTGCTTTGGAACTTCCTCGACCCATTTGGAGTTTTGCTCCTACCAGTGGTGGGGTAGCCGTTGTTGGCCATAGTGTGACCGTTTATTGGCATCTCCCGACCACCCATGGCCATTTCCCGACCACCCATGGTCATTTCCCGACCACCCATGGCCATCTCCCGACCACCCATGGCCATTTCCCGGCCATTGGACATGTTCTCCCGGCTCATGCCCGTGTTACGACTTCTGTTATTGGTGTTGTGTCCATTATGTGCCGTGCTGTGTCCGTTGTTAGTCATCCCATGTCCGTTATTGGTCGTTCCATGTCCGTTGCTGGCCATCCCATGTCCGTTATGGTTCTGTTTATGGGGTTTTGGTGTCATCTTGTGCGCGCTGCTGGGTCGTGGCGGAGGGGGGCTGGTGGGGCGCGGCGGGGACCTGGTGGAGGTGCTGTTGTATTTGTCGTCGTTCTCGAAGGGCTCGAAGGCGTAGTTGGTGTTCGCAGAGGTGTAGTCCTTCCAGGCCGTGTGCGGGATAAGCTGATCCTGGAATTTAATTAATTTGATTTTGATTTAATTTTATTATCGGAAAATTATTTTCTCTCAAGAATTTGTGGGTTCTTCGAGTCTTGGTGTATATCTTTAATATATAATGAGTTCATCTTGTATGTATATATATTCGGAATCTCGGAAACAGTTCAAACGATTTTCCTGAAATTCAGTATGTAGGGGGTTTTGGGGGAGAAAAATCGATCTAGCTAGGTTTTATGTAAGAAAAGAATCGTTTTATTCCTGTTTTTGGGCATTAAAAAATACTAAAATTGATGTTGATTTGAATTTTTGCTATTAACTGTCGGGGAACGAGCAGTCTCGAGAAATGTAAATACCTAGGATCGATCCCAACTTTCTAATTATTTTTTTTTGAAGTTTCTTTTTTTTCGTAAAAAATTACCGAGCAAGGCTTGGACAATCAGGTACTATGTATTTAACTATGTATTTAAACCTTAATATGTATAAATAATTGTAAGTTGTGGCAGCCCAGCGGTAATATCGTGCGCCTCTTTCGAGGAGGTCTAGGGTTCAAACCCCGGGCAGGCACCAATGAGTTTTCTAGTAAAAACATATGTGTCTAATTGATAATTGAAATTTATCACACGCTTTTTGGTGAAGGAATCTAGAGAATTCTAGATTCCTCTAGAAAATCTAGAGAATTCTGGGGATATGTGTAACCTACCAATCCGCATTGGAGCAGCGTGGTAGGTCTTAGCTCCATTCCTTCTCTCCAAAAAAAAACGGAGAGAAGAGGCCTATGCCCAGCAGTGGAATAGTAACAGGCCGCTACTTATTTTTTGAAATGTATAAATTTATCTCGGGAAATATGAAAAATATTTGAGATGGCGAGAGGATCCCAAGAGATGAGTAGACGACGTAAGTCGACAGACAGGTCGAGACTGGATACTGAGGGCACAAGACCCTTATCATGGAAGAGGCTTTCATACAAAATTGGAACCAAATGGCTGAAGATGATGATGGAGTATATATTTACTAGTTGTTTGTCATCCATAACACAAGTATTGCATAACTTAGTTGGGGACCGGACAGCCGTGTGTGTAAAAAAAACTACTACTACTAACCAGTGATGTATGTAGGCTTTATAATTGGACACTTATTTTTGGTCGTGTAATATAACAAAGACCACGCCGAAATATATAATAAATACAGAATATTAAAAATATACGTATTTTTTTCTCGTAGCTCATTTGCTACGATTTGCCAATCTTTTAAAATGCGCTCAATTTTCGAAAAATTAGACATAATACGGTATTCATATACATAAGTTTCAAATATTTAAATTATAATATTGAAAATATTTGGCAAATTAAGTGACAAAATTAGTATTTAATTCGATGATCTTCATTGTCGTATATTATATATGTGTATTTTACTTATTTATATCGATAACGATGTAGGGGAAAATACAGGAGTGGTTCTCTTTGGGAACCAAAGCATCTTTGGATAGCCTTTCAAAAGGTAGGTATTACCTTCTGTACTGGTGCCGTGGTGTGCGCCAGCGTGCAGGCCGCCTGCAGCAGCGCCAGCGCCACCAGCGCGGCCAGGCAGCCCACCACCACCCACAGCCGGCTGGCCGAGCCGAAGAACGACTTGGTCACTGCGGGACCCTCCGACGGACGACTGGACTTCACTGGACCGATACCGACCAAATCAACAAACCTTTTATTAACACTTAGCCTCAAATCAAATCAAATCAAAATAATCTTTATTCAAATAAGCTCTTACAAATTCAAATTCAATTCAAATTCAAAATATTCTTTATTCAAATAAACTTGTAAACAAGTGCTTTTGAATCGTCAACTCTACTGCTGGTTCGGAAAGCTGTTCCTACCGAGAAGAGCCAGCAACAAACTCGGCGGTTGCTCTTTGTAAAAAATACAATTCTTAATGCTAGTTACATTTAATGTTTCTATCTTGTACAGGGTCGAACAATATTTATATCCACGCATTTTTATCGTCTAAATAATCCTCAACAGTATAGTAGGCTTTCTGTATCAGCCTCTCCTTAATAGTGTTTTTAAACTGCTGTAATGGCAAGCACTTTTGAATCGTCAAGAATCAATATGATTAAAGCTACAACTGGTTCAGAATATTGCTCTTACCGAGAACCAGAAAGAAACTCGGCGGTCGATCTTTTAAACATTATCAATTTTACATTATTAAACCGCAGTCCTGTATGAAGCTGAAAGGATTTTCAAATCCAAAATATGTTTTTATTATAGCAATATAATATTTCAAAATATGTAAATAGATGACCGTCTAAGATGGAACGCGCCTAGAAGATGCCTATTCACTTTTGTTTTAAAAATACCCATATTATATTCATTGGGAAAAATTTACTCGCGTGCACCGTTTTAACCAAAAGACATAAACTTAAGTAATGTACTAAAAAAAATTGTAAAGAAAAATTAAAAATTAAAAAGCGTGTGTCTATCTGTTATCGTAAACTCACAATAACTATTTTTATACTCAAAATTTAAATTTAGATATTTTTTTGACACACTGATGTCCATGTGGGCGAAGTAACTTGTATGTCTAATTGATAGCTGCAATTTATCACACAATTTTCGGTGAAGGAAAACATCGTGAGGAAACCTGCATATCTTTAGAGAATTCTGGAGATATGTGTAACCTACCAATCCGTATTGGAGCAGCGTGGTAGGTTAGCTCCAACCCTCCAAAAACGGAGAGAGAAGGCCTATACCCAGCAGCGGGATAGTAACAGGCCGTTACTTTACTTTTTAAGGGTATACTCAATAATGCAAATACCCTTAAATGTTTTTCAGTGATTTTGCTGTTCACGTATAAAATAAATGCGTAGCAATATGTTAAGATGATGATACTTACGTGATAAGGGCTCTAACACCAAGAAGTCGGGGTCGAAGTTGAGGTTGCCCACTTTGCCCACGGCCAGCGTGTCCCTGACGGCCCGCTGCCACTTCTGCATGTCGCCGTCCCCCTCCGTCTCGTTGGGAGCGAGCGAGACGACGCCGTCCAGCGAGCGCGCCGTGTTCTCGATGGAGTTGGTATCGATCGACTTCAACGTTAGCTCGGCGATTATCGCTTTAGTCTCGTTTCTAGAAGAGAAACATTTTAATACTGTAAGGTTTAATTTGCAAAAAAGAAAAGGAATATCTTAAGTATTAACATGGATTCTTAGGAAAAAAATGGGGAAAGTGGGAAAAATGCGGAATGATATCACGAAAAAGGAGGTTAATTTCAATTACGGACGAGTAACGGAATGGGATCGAGTTTGGACGGATTTTGGATGAGAAAATTTAAAAAAGAATATTGAAACTAAGGAGCATCAAGTAAGCCTTTGGAATCACTTTTGAAACGTCAGAGACTAATTAGATTAAATGAAGCTGAAATTGACTAAACTGAAATTTCATTAGTATTAAATTAAAGGTTCACAGCTTGATTGGAGGACGCTGTTTTGTTAGTTTTTTATATATTTTTTTATATATGTGTATGGACATACACCAAAAATACCTTCAAAGATATGCAAGTTCCCTCACGATGTTTTCTTTTACCAAAAAGTGTCTGATATAATGCAATTATAAATAAGGTCTGGTCGACTCACTGCATGAACCCGTTGACCAGCAGGCCCTGGTAGCCTTTAGTCCTGCTGAGCTCCTGTGCCAAGTTGGATGCCACCTTCTGCGCCAGCTCCTGGTAGTCGGCGCTGCCGGCAGCCGGCGGCCGGAAGCTGTCGGCCAGCCCCGTGATACGCACCAGCAGCGAGTAGCTGCGAGACCCTGGAACCACCGCCTCCGTGGTGGACTCCTCGTCCTCTTCAGCTGGTTCTAGAACAATACCGTTAGACTTTAAAGATTAGACGTGGTTAAGCTGTGAAAGGCGAATGGTAGACCGTGTGACACCTTCTAATCACGCGCTTAAACCCTGGAAGGGCACAAATGAATTTTCGTATTTCTTACTATTATTTGCTCATAGACAAATGTCTATAAGCAAATAATTATAATAACTACAAGTATACTATTATTGTAGTGGCTATTAAGGTTTGCCAGCTTTTAAGACTTTTTTTATGTCAGGTAAACCCATTATGGGTCACCATCGCCCGGGGACGAGCAGCGGGTATTTCGGACCCGCACTGACTAAAAACCTGACAGTGCTCCACCATGCTGCTGGTGGCGGGGACAGGGTACCGTTGTACACATTACCCCCATCCCCGCCAGCAGCAACTCTGAACCTCAGAGTGCGCCACCTCTGGGTCGGGGCCTCTCTAAAAGTGGCTCCTCATTCCGCTAGTCGATGCATCGGGAGCACCAGATATGTTGGCCTTCCTCCTTCACCAGTATACCTTTTCGCGGAACCCCACTGTACCCTTCACATACTATGTATTATATCGTGTAGCTGACCTGGTCCGCAGGGCTTGATGCAGACCCTCTCGTCGGTGACGTAGGGCGTCTCCACGTGCCTGCTGGTGCGCTTGTTGACGGCGTCGAAGCCGCCGCCGTGCGCCACGAACATCATGTACAGGCAGCGCGAGTCCGTGAACGGCAGGTCCTGGGACGAGACCGCGCACCGTGTCAGTGATGGGAACACATGGAGATAAGCAAGAGTTTCAGGGGGAAAGAGCTAGAAACATCTTATATATCGGAGTAGCATATAGGATACGAAATTCTTAAACCAAGGGACTCCAACTCCTTGGGACCAAGGAATACAACAGAAATTACCTTGTTGAGTACATTTAAGGTTAACCCACTTCATCCATTTTTTATGGTTATCAAAAGTCTATATCACGGTTTTAATCTTTCGATGCGAGCGGAACCGCTAGCGATTGCTGGTTAGTAATAGAATATCTGAGTGACCGAGCTTCGCTCGGTAATTTTTTACAAAAAAAACTTTTAAAAAAAAACAATTATTTAGTTGGGGATCGATCCTTGGCACTCACATTTTTCGAGGCTGCCCGCTAACCGAATAAGCTACGTCGACTTGACAGTTAATGGCGAAAATTCAATTCAATATAAATGTTAGTGTTTTTTAATGCCCAAAAATAGGGATAAAACAATATTTTTTTTACATAGAACCTAGCTAGATCAATTTTTCTCCCCCAAAACCTCCTACATGCTGAATTTCAGGAAAATCGTTGGAGCCGTTTCCGAGATTCGGAAAATATATATATGTATATATACAAGATTAACTCATTTAAATATTAAGATATGGCGAAAAATACTGATGTAGAAAGAGTAGCTAGAAAGAGGTAGCTGAGCAAAGAGAGCGCCGCAGATTCTTGTCTGTGAGAGCGAGGGACAGAGTGAGAGAGAGAGAGGTAGTAAGGGTTAGAGTAAAAACTTAAAGAGAGAGAGAGTGATAAATAGTGTACGAGAGCAAGACAGAGAGAGAGAGTGAACGGGATCAAGAGAGAGAGAGGGGGGGTGAACGAGAGCAAGAGTCAGAAAGAGAACTATAACTAGAGACAAAGCTAGGGCATTAGTGTACCTTCTGGTCGCCGGTGTCCCGCCTGCGCACGAAGCTGAGCTCGGTGACGCCGTCCAGCACGGCGCCGCGCACGTCGCGCAGGTCCTGGCGCGGGTCCAGGCGCGGCGCGGAGTAGCCGCTCACCCACGTGTCCATGAGGAAGGGCCGGTTGCTGCGCGGGTCCATCCACCCGATCACCGCGTCCGTTTGGGACTGGAACCATAGCAGAGAGTTCACCAATGGTGCCGAGACTATGTCTTAATATGGTGGTGGGCGGGACGTCCATCGAAATCTCGGGTACATTACAGTACCTGGGATTGCTCCTCGACAGCCGATGGACGTTCGAGGCCCACTTCCGGCGGCTCGCCCCTAGACTAAAGGCGACCGCTGGAGCCCTGAGCAGGCTCCTCCCGAATGTGGGGGGGCCAAATGCAGGCTGCCGGCGCCTTTACGCCGGAGTGGTTCGGTCAATGGCCCTGTACGGTGCTCCCGTATGGGCGGAGCGACTGACCGCCAGGTCTCTGCCTCTTTTGCGTGGGGCGCAGAAGATTCTTGCGGTCAGAATTGTACGGGGCTACCGGACCATCTCCGGTGAGGCGGCCTGCGCTTTGGCCGGGTCCCCTCCATGGGACCTAGAGGCCAAGGTACTTGCTCAGGCCTACCGGCGTAGAGTTGAAACCCGTTCATCGGGGGGAGACTCAGCGCCGGTAGAGGTGGACTGGCGGAGGGCAGCTCAAGAGGAGCTCCTCCGCCAATGGAGGCGGCGGCTGGAATCGCCCAGTGCAGGATTCTGGACGATTTCAGCTATCCAGCCCATTCTCCAGGGCTGGGTCGCCAGGAGGCATGGGGTCCTCACCTTCCGCCTGACACAGGTGCTTTCCGGACATGGTTGCTTCGAGAGGTATCTGTGGCGGGTGGCCCAGCGCGAAGCGACTGGTGAGTGCCACGAGTGCGGCGCCGAATTCGACACGGCGCTGCACACGCTCGCGGACTGCCCAGCTTGGGCAGTTCAGCGGGCTGAGCTCGTGGCACAGGTGGGGCACGATCTCTCCTTGCCCACTGTTGTTCGTGCCATGGTGGACAGGGAGAGATCGTGGGTAGCGATGGCCTCCTTCTGCGAGGACGTAATCTCGCGGAAGGAGGCGGCGGGGCGGATCCGGGAAGTCGAGTCCTTGGATCCGATCCACCGCAGGCGAGCGGGGCGCAGGCGACTCGCCGAAGTCCGTCGCATGCCGCCCTAACGGGGACCTCCGAGCGTTCCGAACGGGGTATCGGACGCTCGCTGGAGTTAGGTCCCCGAGGCGGTCGATGCATCTGGTGCTCCCGATGCATCGATTAGCGGAGGGAGGGGCCACTGTTAAGAGAGGCCCCGACCCGGAGGTGGCGCTCTCCGGGGTACAGAGCTGCTGCTGGCGGGGATGGGGGCAATGTCTTCATAGGTACCCTATCCCCGCCACCAGCAGCGCGGTGGAGCACTGTCAGGTTTTTAGTCGGTGAGAGTCCGACATACCCGCCGCTCGTCCCCGTCGGGCGGTGATGACCCATAATGGGTTTTCCTGACATAAAAAAAAAAAAAAAAAAAAAAAAAAACTATGTCTTAATAATTGGGACTGGAACGACAGCAGGGGAGTGGCTTAACCAATGGTCCACTAATGAATGGTGACAGAAGATTGATTGAAAGTTTGACCAATGGTCCACTAATAAGACCACTGTCAAGTTTAGAATCACTCAAAAAGCGATGGAGTATAACTGCGCGATCACGAGAATAATAAATGGATCAGATAGACGTCTAGCAGAGAGTTCACCAATAGTGCCGAGACTATGTCTTGCACTTACAAGACCACTGTCAAGTTCAAAGTCGCACAAAAGTAATGGAGTATAACTCTGCGCGATCAAGATCAATGGTCCACTAATAACACCACTGTCAAATTTAGAATGGCGCACAGAGCGATGGAGTATAACTGCGCAATCACAAGAATAATGAATAGATCAGGTAAGCTGATAAGACGTCTGAAAGCTCATCCTCCTGCCCTTAAATAGCGGCCTGTTAATATGCTATTGCTGAGAATAGGCCTCTTCTCTCCGCTTTTGGAGATCTGGAGCTAAGACCTACCACGCTGCTCTAATGTTAGGTAGGTTACACATATCTCCAGAATTCTCTGGAGATATGAAGTTTTCCTTACGATGTTTTCCATCACCGAAAAGTGTGTGATCAATTACAATTATCAATAAGACACAAGTTTTAACATAAAAACTCATTGGTGTCTGCCCAGGTTTCATTTCGAGACCTCCTCCAAAGAGTCGCACGGTGTTACCGCTGGGCTACCACAGCTTCCTCCTCCTGCCCTTATCCCACTCTAAATGGGGTCGGCATAATATTTTATAAACTTGTTGTAAAATGATTTGGTTAAATGTTTTACGACCGGCTGTCTGCCTGACGACAACTTAGCTTTGTCACCTTTTACGGTAAGAAATGAGGATGGTCTATCCTACTCGGCCAGATATCACACGGCAGGAAAACGTCTGAAAGATGTGGTCTCCGAACTTGCTAAAAGTAGCTGGAGATGGGTAGGGCATGTAGCACTCATGAACAGTACCCAGTGAACGAAACAGCTTCTGGAAGAAAAAGCACGTGCTAACAGCAGATCATGAGGCCCTGCTTCAAGAAATGGATTGACAATATAAGACGATAAGCATGGTCTAGACTTGATGCTTAGAGCACGAAATCGTCTGGCTTGAAGGACATGGAAGAGAATCTACAAAAATTTTTTCGCCCATCATCATCAAGAGATAAGACTTCACGACAAAATTGCAAACCGAAAATGTATTATGGACCCCTGCAAAGTTACGTCTAATTCTATAAATTACTCACCATTTTCTTATCGTTGCTGAATCCAATGCCGGTCCAGAATTTCCCCTTTTTCGTCCTTATGGTGAACCTGACTGAATCCTTCCCTCTCTTCTGGCCCAAGTACTCCCAGGATGCGGCATAGTCGCATGTGTTGTTCTTGACGCTGCAGTCACTTGGCAGCTTCCACTGCGCGCCACATCTGTCATCTTCCAGGGACTGGATGCCACCGAAAGTTGACACTTTTGCTTCGTCTGCAATCAAAAAAATTACTCTTAAGTCTCGCATTATTAAAACAAGGTTTTTGGAATTAAGGTTCCTTTAAACACGGATTAGTAAACTATGTACAAATAAGTATCTTCTAAGGAAGATGTCAGTAGCTCAGCGAGCAATGGACCTTAGACCTTCACCATAGACCTTAGAGGATTTCTACGCGATCGAATCAGGCAGGGCAAATAGAACAAAAAACCGATGGGCGTTGGGGTCCCAAAGTGCTGTAATGGTGACCTCGTACCAGGATACGGTAGCGCTGGTAATGAGACGTGAGAGTAACTAGAAGAGACCTATGTCCAGATGAAGGCAACTTTCGCTTAAAAAACAAGAAGTAACACTTACATGAATATTTTTATCTTCAACTTCAATAGGTCTTGTCAAGCTTGGATCCAATGTCTAGGCACGACTTAATAAAGTCTACATATAAAGCTCTACTAACTCTTCTTCTTGGACCTTACTATCTATCTTTGAATTGAGGATTGGATTGTAGGATTGCAAGAAGGAACTAACTTCATATAAATAAGGCTAAGTTCAGAATTCTTCTTTTTTGTCAACCGATAGACGTCCACTGCTGAACATAGATCTCTTCATGGGATCTCACCACTTAGTTTAGAATTAAGGTTTACTTTTTATGGATCATATGTCTGAATTAAACGTATTATTATCAAGGTATTATTATTATTGTCCTTGGCCCTTACCAAAGAAGTTGATTTCAGTGACGCCCCGCTGCGCGCCGTGGCCGTGGTACTTGAGCTCGTCGGCGCGGTAGAAGTCCCCGCCGGAGACGCCCGCGGGCGGCGCGTGCACGTACTGGCCGCGCTCCTGGCCGCGCGCCCACACCACGTGCATCGCGTCGTCCACCAGCGAGTGGTCTGTCGGCTCCTTGGCCTGCAATTAGGAGAGGGGTCTTTGGAGGTGGTCTGTCGGAAATTAAGAAAAGAAACTTTGTAGGTGGTCTATAGTAAATTATAAAAAGAACCCTTGAAGGTGGTCTATAGGCAATTATAAAAAGAACCTTTGAAGGTGGTCTATAGGCAATTATAAAAAGAACCTTTGGAGGTGGTCTGTCGTAAATTAAGACAAGAAACTTTGTAGGTGGTCTATAGTAAATTATCATAAAATGAACCTCTGGAGGTGGTTCATTGGGAGTTAAGGGAATAAACTTATGTGGTCTCTTAGGCTTTAAGAGAAGAAGTTTTGAAAGTGGTTTATCGGGAATTAAGAAAAGAACCTTTACTGGTCGTCTGACGGGAATTAAGGAAATAAACTTTCAAGGTTGTCTATTGGGCAATAAGAAATCACAGTGTAGTTGGTCTCTCGGGCATTAAGAAAAGAGTCTTTGAAGATGGTCAGACATTAAAAAAGAGTTGAAAGTGTTTGGTTCTTTGGCCTTGAATTGCGAAAAACATTTGAATGTGGTATATCGGTTTATTGGCGAGTTTCTTGTTGGTTCTTCTTGGTGGGAGAAACCTTTCAAATAAACTTGATTGATTCTAAAATACCTGAAACATTACACTTAAAGAATATTTGGTTAAAAAAATGGAAATAACAATTGACTTACCTTAATCTTCCTTCTAAACATGATGGTGGTAACTCCGTTATCCTCAAACCCTGAAGCCGCCGTAATGTCATCATGTCCTCCCCAAAACGTGTCCAAACGCGGGGTTGATCTAAGGACATACATATTTATAAGTCTGTCTATTATGTATGTGCTTATTTTCTATTCACTTAAGAAAGACGCACGAGATCCTTTGGTGTGTAGATCCTGTGAAGAGAACTATGTCCAACAATGGACGTCTACTGCTTGAAAAAGAAGGAAAATGAAAAACGGGATTAATAGTTCTTTAGCCTAGTATATCTGAAAGTTTTGCCGGGTGCAAGATTAAGATGGGTGCGTAGGGACACATAATGAAGGATGAAAATAATGTGACTAAACGAGTGTTAAAAATGAATTTGGATGGATATGTGACGATAGCGTTGCCTAAAAAGAGGTGACTATGTGATATATGGGACGCTTAAATAGAGATAAATAAATAAATAAATAAAATAAATATATGGGACACTTACACACACGGTCATACGTCCCCAAAGTAATTAACTTAATACTTGTGTTATGGACAGACAACTGGTGAATATATACTTATATCTTTTTTAAATACATACTTAAATACAAATACATATATACTTAAATACTTAAATACGCCCAGGCTCGAAGACCAACAAATTCATTTATAGAAAATGTTGGCCCTCGGCGGGAATCGAACTCGCGACCCGCGGAGCTGAAGGCAAGGTCACTTACTGCGCCAACGGGCCAGTCAGAGATGGTTTGATTTTGTGAAATATGACACGCATAAAAAAGGAGAAGCGCAATAAAATAAAAGAAGATGTTGCGCCGACCACGATTAGAATGGCATACCTTAACATTTCCATATCATTTACACTTTTCTTTCTTTCTTTCACAATATTCTGATTCTAACGTCGGGCATTTTGCAATTCAATTTAAGCAATTCTGAGGGTGTATTTAGTTGGGAAAAAAACTTTACCTGTCCCTCGTATAATAGTCGAGCACCCTGTGATAGTTTCCTTTGGCAGTTCCAATGACTATATCCGTGCAGTCCATGGGGTTGAAGTCGAACTTTGGCGCGTATTCGTGTGATGGGAAATAGCCTGGAATGTCAAAGCTATAGAAACATCTCTTTTTGGTTATTTTGGCCTTTTATTTAACCAATTTACTGATGGTAAGTATTTTAAGTTTAGCATTTTCCAAACAAACCTGTTTAGTTTTTAGACATGCTTTCTACAGGGTATGTAAATATCAATAAAATTATTTCTAATTAATGATCCACCTTGTGGTATCCGGTCGAATAGAATAGACCACTCTCTTTCATACTAAGTGTAAAAAAGGCGATTAAGATAAGTTGATCCGCCGTGTGGTATCCATCTGAGTAGAGTAGAAAACCCTCTTTCTTAACGAGGTGTCGTAAAAAGGCGACTAAGGTTAATTGACATCAGGTAGGCGGCCAGTCATAAAATACCTAGCCGAATAACGTGACATGTTTTAATATGTTGTCCCGACCCCACTTAGAGTGGGATAAGTGCAGGATGATATATTTTCATAACTTATGATGCCCATGTCTTCATTCGGTTAACTTATTCGGTTAAATACCTTTAAATACGCATTATATTGTTTTACGATATAAAATATATTTATTAACCTATATAAAATAACTGATAAAATAAGAACAGAGAATACCACTCTCTATAGATTAACTTGATGTAAATGACTAATTATATAAATCCTTAGTTAATTATTCATTTTTATAAGTTAGTTATCTATGAATATATGACCACAATCACTGTTAGTTCAAATTAATAAACTTTAATTGTACTTAAGTTATTAATAATCAATTTATTAACTAAGTACAAATTAATACAAAAATGTTAAAACAACGCTTATTCACAATACATGTAATATGATAAATATAAATTAAGTCAAAGAAGAGAAAATTAAAAAGAAAAAAAGAAGTATAGGATATAGAAGGAGAAAGGAGGGAGAAAGTCAAAGTCAATAAATCGCAGAGAAGCATTAAAGCAGAGAATATATGAAGCAGAGAATGAAGACAAAATTTATTAAAGGAAATATAAACTATTATTCTTTAATGAATGAAGAATGACAAATGAAAGCAAAATCATATCAAATTGCATTCTTATAAATGATTTTCTTTATTAATGATGAAGTTTACAGCAATTCAATAAATAAAAGAAATAATTTAGATCTCATAGAATTAAAATAAAACAAGAAAATTGAATTTATTAATATTAAAAAAATGTAAAGCAATGAAATAATATGACATAAGTACTAGCATGAATTAAATGAAAATGTAGTATCTTTAAACTTAGTTTACCAAAATTTAGTTTTATTAGTTAATAATACGTGCGTTAGTTATTTTATTTATTAATTAAATATAATATGCAAGTAAATAATATATTGTGTAAAACCAAATATTTAAATTCACTTAATAATTTGGTACACAATACATTATTCGCCAAGCTGTGCTTTACCTGTTTCTTGAGACAGTCCTTTCACTAGCAGATTCTCATAATCCGCTTCCGCATTAGGTTCGGGTTCAGGTTTTGGTTCTGGGGACGGTTCGGGTTCAGACGTTGGTTCCGGGGAGGGTTCTGGCTCAGAGGTAGGCTCTGGTTCCGGTTCGGAAGTTGGTTCAGGTGATGATTTAGGTTCAGGTTCTGGTTCGGGCTCTGATTTAGGTTCAGGAGAGCCTTCAGGTTCAGGTTTAGTATAAGGTGTGAGTACCGATGTTGGTTCAGGAGAACTTTCAGGTTCAGGTTTAGCGTTGGGTATTGATTTTGGTTCAGGAGAAACTTCAGGTTCAGGTTTGGGTTCTGAAGTTGGTTCTGGCTCTGATTTTGGTTCTAAGTCAGATTTAGGTATTAAGGGTTCAGTATTGGTATTCGGCTCTATAATAGGTTCCGGTTCTGCTTTAGGTTCTGGAGTGGGTTCCGGTTCGGAAGTCGGTTCAGGTTCCGGTTCCGGTTCAGGTTTAGGATTAGGTTCTGGTTCGGGAGTTGGATTTTCGTTTTTGGAGTATTCGTTTGATTCAGTCAGTTCAAGCTTTGGTTGGAAGGACTTATGTTTAGGCTTTGGTTCTAACTTTGGTTCTAGTTCCGGTGGGGGGGTACCTTCGGGTTCAGGGGAGGGACTGTCGCTGTCATTTAATACAGTCGATGTTTCCACATCTGCAAAAATAACAACCATGCAATTGTCTACACACGTGTTTGTACATAGTTAGTTTGCACGTTAAACTGTGCGTCGGTGTCGCTTGCGTTGTTGCGTTTTAGCACGTTTTTAAGTTGTTAAACGAATATGTGTTCTATAGTGTTGTGTTATAAATTATACTCACTTGTTTTTTCCTTTTGAGCCGCACGTTTTTTACGACCTACAAAAAAATTACATATTCTGTAATAGCTTTTCGTTGCAAAAATGAAAATTCGGTTAAAAAAACTTGCATATGACTGAAGGATTTTTGGATTTATGAATTCTACAAATCCGCATTGTTGTATGGCTCAAATTAATGAAATGAAGGAAAGCGTTACGAGGAATCTGTAGATCTTTACTATTGGTTTCAAAATAAATTACTATCGAGGAAAGAAGCAAAAAACTATGCAGTTGCACTTTTGAAAATACTCATTCTTAAATAATAGTGCGATGTTGTGCTAGGTGCTTGAGGTAACTAGTTTATTCAGATAATTTTACAGTGGTGATTATTTAAAAATTTAGAATGGCTATAGTTATCAACAAAAGATTAATACCTATGCTCACGGAATTTTCTGTAGACTTATAAAAGAGGAATCTCACGGTAAATGGGTTGTGTTGCATGACTAAGGTGGTGATTTCTTTTTTCGGCTTTTTTCGTCATATTCAACTATAATCCTCATATTTCTATAAATATATATAAAACCTTAACAAATTATACAAAGAAACCTTCCTCATAAATCATCCTATCTATTAATGAGAATTATATTAAAATTTGTTCAGTAGTTTTGGACTTTATCGCGAACAAACATACTTGTCAGAGATTTGTTTTCAGTTATGTACTCCTAATCAAATGATGTTTATTAGATTAGTTATTTAAAATTTTTCAATATTAAAAGGTTTAACTCACCTTTAGAGCTGGAAACTTTATACGATACGCTTGTTTTGACCGTGACGTCATTTCCGAGATTTTTGAAATCAAACCCATCTAAAGTGTGCATCGCGACCCTCTTATTTCTATTATCGTTCTCAGTCATATTTATTGTATCTGGTGGGTTCGTTGGCTGCGGTTCTGATTTTGGTTCTGGGGTGGGTTCTGGCTCGGTTTTTGTACCCTGAGTTGGGTCTGGCTCGGACTTTGGTTCAGATGCCGGTTGTGGTTCGGCCTTTGGTTCCGGTTCAGGTTCCGGAGACGGTTCCGGTTCAGATTTGGGTTCCGGTTCCGGTAAAGGTTCCGGAGCTGGCGTATTGGCTGAATATTAAAAAAAAAGTGAAATTTTGTCATTTATTTATTTACTAGATTTACCCACGACTTCGTTCGTGGACTGTTGTCGTGTAATAGTTCGAGAATAGATGGCGCTGTTCAATGTCATCCTATTCCTGTAGAATTAACAGGATTTCTACAGCCTATATGTTAGCCCGGTGTAAAAGGAATAATTGTGCCAAATTCATCGATAATGGTTCAGCGGATTCGTCATAAAAGAGTAACAAATACAGCCATACAAACTTTCGCATTTATAATATTAGTAGGATAGGATAGGATTAAGAAGGAAGAAGGATAGGATTGTACATACATATATTTAAAAGAGGAAGAAAAAGTAAAATAGGACATACACAAAGGCATATCCCTAAAAGGGATAAGTCAACCTTTGATTAACAGAAGGAAAAGGACAATAATTGAAATATGGGTAATATAGACATAAAGAAACAATAAATTAATGAATTAAGACTATTGTTGTCGCCACTGACTTCCGCTTTGTATTTTATAGCAACAAAGTCATGAAACAAGAGTATCGCGCCCTTTTTGATTAAAACGGTGGCAATACCTTGCCGTTGTTGTTTCCGGTTTAGTCTTTCCATTGATAAGCGTTTAAGTGACAGTCAGTCTTTGTTCGTCATTCAAGAGAAGTGCATCTCGGAACGGGAATTGTGGTATTCCTATTATATCGTGTTATTGTATATAGTGTGCGCTAACACTATTATAAGTTCTGTTTCATATACACAGGTTGTATACGCGACCTTGCACGCGTCAATTTAAATGATGAAATACCCTCTTTTATGTAATAGGTCTCTTTTATGTAGAAGATCTGACTCCAGATCAGAAGGTTGCGTGTTCAAATCACGTCGGGGTCATCAGTATGATGATTGTTGTCTGGTTGTTGTGTGGCGCGAAATTAAAGTGATGCAGGTGGAGATATATTTATTGCGATACGTTTTGCATTTATTAGTGACTGGCTAACAAATTATAAATCGCTTCTGTCATCGACATCCGATATTAGCTGACGATGCGGTACAAGGTAGTTAAATAGACATGAGTTATGGGTTTAAATCCCGGGCAGACACCAATGAGTTTTTCTGTTAAAACTTATATTGCTTAATTGATAATTACAATTTATCACACGCTTTTTGTTGAAGGAAAATATCGCGAGGTACAATGTGCATATCACTCACTTTTTTTTTCAAATCAAATCAAAATATCTTAATTATAAAATAAGCTCTTTCAAGCACTTTTGAATCGTCAATCGTCGTTTTAAAGACATACATTAACAATATTAACAAAATAAGTATGTTATGGTATAAGTTTATAAGTTAGGTAGTAGTCGCACAATACTCACGCGAGTCGACGGGCGGTCCCAGCACTGGGAAATTCTTGCATTCCTTTTTGAGTCCCTTGGGACGCCATCCGAGCGCTGGAAGTTAAATATTATAGACTTTTTAAAAGTACTGCGGATAGAAAAACAAATGTATCATTACTTTTGTACTTTTGTTTTGAGATTTTAGCTTTACAAAAGTAATAATAAAATTATTTTTGCGGATTATAGCTAAATAAATTTATTATTGTATTATTGATTTCCGCGTAGCTTAATTCTATAAAATTAATTTTAGCTTTGCCATAACAGCAATACAAATAAGAAGCTGTGAAGCACAGCGGTGCGACCTTGGGAATCTCTAGAGACGATCATGGGTTCAAACCCGGGCAGACACCAATGAGTTTTTCTATCAAAATTTATGTGTTTAATTGATAATTGCAATTTATCACACACTTTTCTGTGAAAGAGAACATTGTGAGGAAACCGGCATATCTCAAGAGGATTCTGGGGATATGTGTAAAGAGGATCAACAACAAAAAATAATGTGAAATAAACAAAATTTTAAGCTTTCCTTGCGTGCACTGAGTAAACATTAATAGTTATTAAGAGATCATGTACTACAAAATTGTTTCCCTCTAAAAGTTGCAAATAAAAGTTCGCGACAGCACATGTCTAGCTTTTAAGGTTAACCCGCTTTAACCTTTTTTGTGGTTATCAAAATACTACATTACGGTTTTAATTTTTCCACCCGAGCGAAGCTGCAGGCGATTGCTAGTTTTAAATAAATTCTTAAATACATAAATACACCCAAACTTGGAGAAGCAACAAATTGATTGTAGAACATCTTGGCCCCTTTTGGCAGAAATCGAACCCACAACCTCGGGAGCTATGTCTAAGCTAAGGGACCAATCAAGATACCAAGTGTCAAGGTATAAGGTCTTACCGGCATACGAGGTCCCGTTGACAACCATCACCACCTCCAGCTCGGCCTCCTCCTTCATGACCTTCCAGTACAGCGCGAACTTGTCCGAGAGCTGCTTCTTGGTGTACTGGGACAGGTTGATGTTCTTGTCCTTCCAGGGTGCTTCTGGAATTGGCAGGAACAACTATTTAGTTAAGTACTTTAAACTGTTATTATTAGTTCAAAACAAAAAATATTTTGCTATAAAATTATTCACTTTTATATAGAACACTGTAAAGTAATGCCTAAATCTAAAATATTTAGTAATTTTGTAGCGCGTGCGTTTTTACGTATATTATCATTACTTTTTTACCATATTATAGAACTCAAAGTAACACCAAATTTTAGAAATTACGGTGAACTATAATTAGGCGCGGATTTTGTGAAGTGCACACTTTTGTTGCACCCAATTATGGCAGACTTAAGACTTAGTGGTATACCACCAGCCGTATACGGCTGCATAGAATATACCACCCTTATTTCTTACCGAAGTGTCGTAAAAAGCGACTAAGGTGAGTTGACGTCAGGTAGGCGGCCGATCTTAAAAAACGTAATCAAATCACATCACAACATGATTATAACATGCTATGCCAACCAAACTTGAGTGAGAGCATGAAAATTAATTAAGGTAGACTCAAGTTAGTCTGTGGTTTAGTAAAATTCTCACTCTTGATGCACACCTTCCCATAGAATCCGTGTAAGCAGGAACACATCTTACTCAGAGACTCAGTGGAGTCTACGTCGACGTAAATGCACTCAATTAAAACGGACTATAGTTAGGCACGGATTTTGTAAAGTACACAATTTTGTTGCACCCATATAGCGGACTTATTTTAGGCACGGGTTCAGTGAAATGTTCATGCTTGTTGCACCCCTTTCCATAGAATTCATGTAAGCAGTAGCACATCTTGCTCGGAGACTCAGTGGAGTCTACGTCCACGTAAATACCAATTATGACGAACTCTAGTTAGTTACAGGTTTTTTAGTGTTCAGTAAAATGGTTAATGTATAGAACTGGCTATACTCACGTGTTATTCTATCGGATTAGCCCGACTAGTTTCGGACCCATCCGGGGCACTTATTCATGAGCTCTTTACACGACGTTATCGCCGCTATAACGTCGTGTAGTCAAGAATAAGATAAGACGTGTAGATAGAATAAGACGTGAGTATAGCCGGTTCTATACATTAACTATGAATACTACTCACGATAGTTTAAATTTAAAAAAAACGGTTGCCTGTAAAGTCGGTTTTACGGGCAAAGATTTTACGTGACAACCATGTTTGAGTGGGAGAGAGACGCAAGGCATTCGCCTCTTTTCGTTCGGTGACTCATCGTAACAGACGTGAGCTGGCGTTACACTTTTTCATGCAACCTAATTATGACGTTGTCACGTCAAAAGTTCAGTAAAATGCTCACTCTTGTTGCACCCCTTCCCGTAGAAGCCGAGTGGGCAGTAGCACATCTTGCTGGGGGACTCAGTGGAGTCTGTGTCCACGCACTTGCCCCGCAGTCCGCAGTCGGTGTCTTCGCCGCACTCGTCAGCGAACTGGCAGCGCGAGCCGCTATGGAGCTTGTGGCACTTGCACCGCCCGAGGATGTGGAAACCCTTTCCAGAACACGTCTCGTGGTAGTTCTTACCTGGAAACGAAACAGCGGCTATAGTTATAGATTAAATTCCCTGGAGAGGAGGAGTCTATGTCCGACTTAATACTGTTTTAAAAAATACATGTCACTTGCCGATAAAGAATAATAAATATTGCACCAAAATATATTTAAAAATAGTTCTAATATAACTTTCATCCACAGGTATCATACCTGTGGATGAAAGTTATATTTGGAAGGAAAAAGTCTCCATAAATTAAAGTTAGATCCATTACAAAAATCAATTATCATCCTAAAATGCTTTATAATCAGGCGATTCCTTAAATTAACTATAAACACTATATATAACATAAATATACAAAACTAGCCATTTCACTTAGCATCTCTCGTGATCGGTATAGAATCCTTGCTACGCCCTTCATAAGCTCTGCCCTTTTTTAGAATGAAATAAAGGAATATTTTTTTATTATTATTCAAAAAATTAAATTATTTATTCAATTTATTTAATTACTTCAACAAACTTTATTCAAACCTTATTAAACAATATACTTATCCATAATTATTTATAATTTCTTGTCAACGTGATGGTAATTTGTATAAGCCCATTTTTCTAAATAGTTAGACCCCAAAAATTTAACATGATGTTTGTCTGATATCTTCATCGATATCTTCTTATTTTGTAGAGCAGAAACAAGTAAAAATCGGAAGCTGCTAGGTCCAGGAAGAATGGTAACAATGCTACAGAATTTTGCAGCTTAGGCCTGCGATATTCTGTCGAGTTTTCAAAAGAGATTTTTTTCATTCTAACGGACAGAACTTTCCGGATATATTATTATTGCAAAAATACACGTACAAAATGTCATCAAGCTATGTAAAAGAAAACTGTATTTTATACCATTAAATAGAATGTAAAATTTTAATTTCTTAAATTATATATAGTCATTTCATTATAGATTATAAGTTAGTGAGTTATTAGTGATATAGTTCACTCACGAGTCACGATGTCGATGTCCGCGCAAGACCAAAACCGATAGTTGGCGCCCCACTCGCCGGCTTCCCTTTGCAGCTGCAGAGTGCAATTGTCGCAGGTAAAGTCACTGGGCAAGCGGACCTCGTACTGCTGGGCGCTGGGGGACAGACAGACGGATGGATTTATTAAAAAAAGACACCGCCACCAACAAAATACTACACAAGCACAGATTTACTACGACAATCCCTTCAAACGTTTTGTCCTAAGCTTCAGAAGATAGGCTTTGACAAAAAAAATGGTCGAGAACAAGGTATGAAGAGTAACTACATCCACATTCTTATCATCTAAGTAATCCTCCTTGGTCTTATCTCCTTAATCTAAGTAGTCCTCAAGGTGCTGGTATGGCGATGGCTGCATCGCGTGTGGTGGAGATCCCATGAATAGACCTACGTCCAGCAGCGGACGTCCATCGGTTGAGAAAGAAGAAGTAATCCTCAACAGTATGGGATTCTGTATTTATGTATGTATTCCGTGTTTTATTAAAGAAAGGCTGATACAGAAAACCTACCATACTATTAATAATTACTTAGATGATGAGAATGCGTGAAAATAGCTCCACTTCCACTCTGTATAAGACAGTAATGACTAAATGTGAAGAGTAATAAGAATATTTGTAAGCGAGAAATCGTCTAGTTTCTTGTTGGCTCTTCTCGGTAGGAACAGCTTTCCGAACCAGCAGTAGAGTTGATAATTCAAAAGCACTTGTTTACAAGTTTATTTACAATAGCAAGCTTTAATTGATAAAGTTTACAAAGAATATGTTTATTGTTTAATGAAATATATTAAAACGGCGAATAATTGGAATTTGGAACGAGAAAGGGAATAAGATTTTTGGAATAAGAGAGTTAGGTGTAAACGTTATTTTAACCTCTTTATAAAACCGGGAACGACGATGAATTAACTTTATTATAAAAACCTTATTTAAATTTAACATTTAATGGGGGAGATTCAGAATACAAAAGTAATAATAAATTAAATTTGCTATATTCCGCCATATTTTATTTAATTACAGTTTACATGGATAATAGCAAAATAATTTTATTATTACTTAATATACATATGGTTTTTAATTTTTTTTTAAGTCTTTCAAACCTTAATCGTAAAAATAGTTTTGTGAAAAACTTACGTAGGATCATCTCGAACAAATTCAGAACCTCCGGCTCTGGGCGTTAAATCCATAAGAGGTCGCTCCAAATAGTCCAAAATCCTCAAACTAAATCCACCCTATAATAAAGAAAAAATAAATAAAAAAAATATTTCGCCCAACGTGGGGCTCGAACCCACGACCCTGAGATTAAGAGTCTCATGCTCTACCGACTGAGCTAGCCGGGCTTGTTCATTAGTGATAAAAATTTGAACTTACTCTATGTGCGTACGCTAAATGCCAATGTACTGTAAAAGTAGAACCAGCCAAAAATGTCGTCTTTATTGAACCTGAAACAAAATTTAAAAAAAAATCATTTTCATTAAAAAAAATTAAGGTACAATAGACATTTTTTTTATTTACAACAAAAATGTACAAGTTCTTTTATATTTTTTTTTAGTTTTGTTTTTTTTTATATGTACATTTGAAAAAAAAAAAATTATTCAAAACTCTGCCAACATTCTTGGTTAACACATTCCGATCACTGTATTTAGCTTAAATTTAACAAGTATATTTTCGTTTTTATATTTTAACAAGTATAAATGTGAAAAAAATTAATAATACTTTAATGCGAGATATTCATGCTTAATTAGAAATAAATAACGGCCTATAAATATACATTATTGTCTATTATTTAAAAAATAAGGCTTTATAAATATTAATAATAAATTATTTTAAAAAGTGGCGCCTTGTACAGCGCCATCTAGCGTAATGTTTAATAAACTAATAAGTTTATACGTACACTTACAGATGTCGCTAGTAAATGTTAAGTTTAACAAATAATATGAGGTTAACATTGAAATATTGTTATACATTATTATGTACTCTACATCGAGCTCAAGGCTTGAAATAATAATTACTTCGCAACATAAAAAATCTCATTATTTATGAATGAAATAAAAATAAATACTTTTATGTCCAAGTAGTCCAGTAATAAACTAAATTTGGCACCGCATAACGTTTAGTATTAAAGTGACCGAATTAAAAAATAATTGGTATGTGGCAAATTGCAAAAAGCCTACATACAAAACTTGTAAGTGTTAAAATGACCCATAACATGAAAACACTAGTTTTTTTATAGTTCGTAGCGTGAAGTCACATAACGATTACCGTGTATAAATCATTATTATTACAATTTATCATACTCAATTAAGCTTAATTTTGAATTAGGTCACTTTAATACTAAGCGTGGGATATATAATTTATTTCTTAATTACCTACATTTGTTTCGATTTGAACTTAACGAATCCGCTTTTAACAGGCTTTTCAAATTAGTTTTAGGAAAATTTGATATGCATATTTCCTTACGAATGATTTACCTATTAATTATTAATAAATTTCCTGCGGTTTCTTTTACTAATTTTTATTTTTTTACATCTTATTATATTTTTATAACGGATCCCTATTTTTTTAAATGTAATACAGCCTATGTTGCTTAATAAAGATGCAGCTTTCCAATGGTGAAAGAATTTTTCAAATCGGTCCAGTAGCTTTTGTGTGAAAACAAATAGAAATATTAGCATAGATGACTATATAAATCATTTTTTAAATTTTGTATGAGATATTGCAGATTTCCTATTATTTAAAGACAAACAGAAGTATTTTGACAACTTTTTGAAATAAAAGCAAACAAGCATTTATTACTAATGTTAAAAATATTGATGAGCAATAAATCAGAAAGGCACTTCGTCCAAAAGTGCCTTTTTGATCGACCGTGACAGGACTCGAACCTGCAATCTTCGGATCCGAAGTCCGACGCCTTATCCATTAGGCCACACGGTCACGTGACTATATATCCAGAAATAAGATTTTAATTGCGAAAACGTGCGCGCGCAATTTTCTTTCTAAGATTATAAATTGATCGCAATTTCACCCCGATTTCCCTTAAATGATATAGTTTTTACCAGTGTGTTCCAATTTCCAATACCCTAGTTAACTTTCCATGAGGACAGTGAAATTGAATTGGGTCATTAAGTCCACGTGATTCCCTGCGAGAGAAGTTTAAGGAAATAGGTATTCTTACATTGGCTATTTTTAACAATTTAATTTTTGTACATAAAATATACATAATTATAAAAGAATTGGCGATGTATATAACAGACAAAGTAGGTACCGACATAAGCTTGCGGCTCCTCTTTTGCGCCTTACTATTTTGTGGGTTTGGGTATATGATTCTATAGTAAAATTTCGGTATCAATTGTACCTTTGCCATTACAGCAGTTTAATAACACTATCAATAAAAGGCTAATACGTAATACGCTTATAGTAAGAAAGCTTACTATACTATAATCTTAGCATAACTGCCAAGACATTTATTTAAATTATATGGTGTACTGGATCACAGTGTTAAGGTTGGAATGCTAGGTAACTAAGTTAGTTAAGTTAAATTATAATTTCTGTCGTTTTCGTACAAAAATAAGCTTTTAACAAAATTTAAATTCCCTACTGTTTATTTATTTCTTTCTTTCTTTTTATACATATAGTTAGAAAAGAGAAAGAAAAAAAAGCACATGTATAAAGGCGGACTTATCTCTAAATCAGATCAGGGATCAGGGATCTCCTCCAGTCAACGTTTAAGTAACAGAAGGAAAAGGACAAGAATTGAAGAAAAAAGAGAATACGGGTAATATAGAGAAGAAAAAAGTTTATATAATTTAACTATTTGATCTATTAATTAATTTTGGTAAAATAAATAGATGAAAAGATGGTGCTTATATATAATTTCTTAAGACAAATTCATAATTCACCAGTTCCCTCGCCTGGAGCCAATCCTTGCAGCATCATCAGACCATGCTTATCATAAACATGCATTGTTCTCGGGACTGGGCCAATATATAAAATTTCAGCTTAATCGGACACCGGGAAGTGGGTCAAATTTAACTTGCAAGATTCCACATTCACATTATGTATTGCAAGTTGAATAAAAGCTTTTAAAAAGATTAATACTATATCCGTCTAAATAAATTTTTAAATACTGTACCTGACTATTTTCTTAGGAGTTAGAATCTGATATAGTTTTTCATAATTTACAAAAATATCATCCAATTATGACTAATTGACACAAAACCTTAACAAATTAGACCTACTGAACACCTAAACCCTAAGGGGGTTTAGGTGTTCAGTTTTAGATGCCCATTAACGCTATATCTAAAACTGCAGAAGATCTAAAAAACGCGGACAAAACCGCATACAAAATTTGTTCAGTTGTTTTTATGTTCACAGCAAACAGACAAACACATTTAGTTTTGTAATATGAAAGGACATTCGAGAGGTAATCGTATGTATGATAATTTTGGTATTAATTAATTACTCACAGATAAACATTTTGAAATAAATAAAAAACACTTTTTTTAAACAGACAATAAATATATCCAGACAACGTCAGATGTCATTGGATATGTAAAAAAAAACTAAAACTACGCAGCCGGTAGGATTCGAACCTACGCTCCCAGAGGGAATCTGATTTCGAGTCAGACGCCTTAACCACTCGGCCACGACTGCTTGTAGAGAAATGACGAAATAGTTGTAAAATTACTTTAAATCATCTTTTTAAATAATTAATTCAATAACTTATTAACTAATAATCCATTCCGACTTCGCATGGGTAGTAAACAATATTATATTTAAGACCTGCAATGAACTAAATTTTGCGCACATTTAAGTGACATTCATGTAATTTATATGGTGTAAGGAATCAGAAGTTAAACACGACATGTTTATGGTATTAGACGAATTAAAGTTTATAAGAATTTGAAGGAGTTCAAAAATGACATATGAAAATTGTAGATATTTCTAAAAGCTTCTGCAACTGAAAACGCTGTTTTTATGAGTACAATTTTATTTTTTTCTATTTCAGTATTAAGAATTTGGGGATAGCATACATACTAAAATTATAAATGCGAAAGTCTGTCTGTCTATCGAAGTCGCAGGTAACAGCTAGTATATCCATATTTTGAGGACAAAATATCATGAAATCTCTGCCCTACACCTTTAAATTATACTTAAATTATATTTAAATCCGTATCTTAGGACTTACCGCAAAATTAAACTAAAATATACACACCAAAGCCTGTCCGGGGCTACTATAAATAAATTAACCTTATAAGACTAAGGGCCTTTTTCACAAGTTACTGATAAAGTTAACCGACAAATAAACTAAGTAGCCGATAAATGTCTCTAAAACGACTCTAAACAGTGAAAAATTAAAAAGAAAAATCACGGCCATTTTGGAATAGGTATTTGCAGGAGATAAACAAAATAACAGCCACATGATCTACCTGTTAACTTATTAAGGACTTTAAGTGCTGAATAAGCCTATCAGAAACCTGAGAAACGCAATATTCCGAAATAGATCAGATCATCGTCTTCCTGTCCTTATCCCACTCTAAGCACGACATGCCATAAACATGCTGTCACACGATTTGGCTGCGTTTTTACGTCGCCTGCCTGACGTCAACTTACCTCAGTCGTATTTTACGACACCTCGGTAAGAAAATGGTACTATTCTATTCAGCCGGATACCACACGGCGTTCCAAGATAGATCAGATATGTTCCGAATAAGCTAACTGACAGTTTATTGGTAACTAGTAAAACAGGTCCTTAGTGGTCAATACTAACCTTTAGGCATCCCACATGGCGGTTTCGTTCTAGAATTATCCAGAAAGTCCAGATCGTATTTTCTAGCCGGAGGGTAGGTCAGCGCGACGTGTCCGCCCACACACACAAACACTGCACATAACGCACACACAAAAGTCACACCTAGCGCCATTTTCTTTACACTTGTCACAACATTTCCATTGATAATTATACAATCCCTCCGCACGTAAGATACCAGGGTTTTGATCTTCTTCTTTCAGGACATTTTCGTTTCCTTCTGTCTTCTAACTCAACAAATTCTGTTCCTGTAACAATATAAACTAAATTAAAAACTTTTCTATGAATATACAATTTTTCAGTAGTTAAAATATTAATATTCATTGATCTTTAAAAATAAATTTATAGAATGTTTTTATAATCCGCGATTAAATAAAATCAATGCAATTACGTCATACTATCATTAATCTTTTATATATATATATATATATATATATATATATATATATATATACACACATATATATATATATACATATATATATATATATATATATATATATATATATATATATATATATATATATATATATATATATATATATATATACATATATATATATATATATATACATATATATATATACATATATATATATATATATATATATATATATATATATTTTTATATATATATATATATATATATATATATATATATATATATAATTTATATTTAATCTCGGACGCAGCTCTAACGATTTTGATGAAATTGACTATTTCTATTCTACTATAGACTATTTCTATTCTATTAGGGACTATTTCTATTCTACTAGAGACTATTTCTATTCCACAAGAGACTATTTCTATTTTACTAGAGACAATATCTATTCTACCAGACTATTTCTATTCTACTAGAAACTATATCTATTCTACTAGAGACTATTTGTATTTTACAAGAGACTATTTCTATACTACTAAAGACTAATATCAAAATTACTGTTTATTATTTATCTTTTACTTTCTACAAAGACTGACGGATGTTAAATACTTTCACGCGTTTCGTTTCCTTCGTTGAAACGAATTGAATGTCCATTAAACAATTTAAATAATTTATAGAATAGGCGTTACTTTGCGGAGGTCCATAATACAGAAATAATAATGAAATTATTTTGCTTTAATCCGTGACTAAACCCTAATCGTGGATTATAGCAAAATTCATTATTACTTTTGGGCGTGAAACAATTTTTGAGCGTTACTTTTATTCAGCCATGGTTTTATGGGCGGAACCTAACACTCCGGATTCTCGATATTTCGCCATCAAGTGCCTGCTCAGGGTTTGAACCCGCGACCTTACTTTTGCTTACAGCTTATCAGATACTAGCAATTGCCGCGTGGAAAGATTAAAACCGTAAAATAATATTTTGATAACCATAAAAATGGTTAAACCTTTAAAGCTAAACATATGCTGTCGCGGAATTTTATTTAGAACTTTTAGAGGGGATCAATTTTGTAGTACATGATTTTTTGATAACTTTTATCGTTTACTTTGTGCACGCAAGGAAATAATATATTTTTTATTGCTGCTCCTCTCCTATTCATCTTAGCTTGATGTTATAAGTCTATAGCCTTCTGCGATAAATGGACTATCTTACACTCAAATAGTTTTTAAAATCGGTCCAGTTGTTCCTGAGATTAGCGCGTTAAAAAAAACAAACTCTTCAGCTTTATATATATAGATACTCTGATGAAACTAGGCCGTACTTAAATACCAGATTGTAAACCGTTTCATAAAAACAATAGAACAGCCGCAACAACTAAATGGTTAACTGTCAAAAGTCATCCTGCGACATTTAGGGCCTGTTTCACAAGTTACTGGTACTGATAAAGTCATCATCTTTCTGCCCTTATCCCACTCTAAGAGGTCGGCACAACATGTTATTAACATGTTGTCACATGATATGGCTACGTATTTTACGAACGGCCGCAGCCTGACGTCAAATTACCTTAGTCGTATTTTAACACCTCGGTCAGAGGGTGGTCTATTCTACTCAAACGGATAACACACAGCGGGTCGACTTACTGTAGTCGCCTTTTTCGACACCTCGGTAAGAAATGAGGTCGGTATATTCTACTCATCCGGATACCACACGGCTTAGTAGAGCAATGTTGATGAAATTTCGTACAATTAAAGAAAGACTGAAATGCAAAATTTAAAAATCCCGTTTTTCTTCGGAAACAGGGAAAAATACATATTTATTTATTTATTTAAAGGGCTACACAAAACAGAGTCCTGTCGGAGAGGTACAAAATAAAATAAAAGTAATAATAAAATTATTTTGCTATAATCCGCGAAGAAGCCTTCTGGATTATGGATCTCCGCAAAGTAACGCCTAATTCTATAAATTATACAAAATAAAACATAAATATATATAAACTTAAGGCTAGAGAGTAATCCAAAATATGTGTACATATCATGATATACTATAAACTTAGGGGTTCAGGTTAAAATATGGAAACTATATAAAACTCAAGAATGTAAACTACAATAAATAAATATTGCATCATAAACGGAAGTACCACTAGTCGATGCGATGAAACGATCCGCGAATTTGCATTTCGTTTAGGTGTTTTTTAATCATTATTCAAGTGACAAAATGCTAAGTAGAATTAATGTTTTAATTAAAGCTAAATATATACGACACTTTTACCAATGACTTCGTTAATCGTGAATCACTACATATTATAAAACAAAGTCACATATACCGTATGTACGCATAAAACTTTAAAACTACGCAACCGATTTTGATGCGGTTTTTTTTAATAGATAGAGTGATTCAAAAGGAAGGTTTGTACGTATAATAACATTTAATACGAAGTAGAGAAATACTGTAATTTTTGAGGTTTTTGTAAATAATTACATTTTTTTCCGCTTACATTGCAAACGCAGGCTAAATCCTACGAGATTTATCAAAATGATGTACTAAGTATTTGTAAACCTTGAAAAGGTCTACAGAAAAGTCCGCGATGGTATATATCTATCTCTTATGGATAACCCACAATAGCAGTTTTTTTCATTTACTTTTTACGAAAAATGATGCCTTATGTTCAAAGCAATTTTTATACAATACAGCATTAATCCTTATCAAATTAGGTACCTTAAATAAATTGTTGATTTAATATAGATCAATATGGCCGTTTACAGCATGTAATTTAAGTGAACATTTTCGGAGATATTACAGATTTAAAATGCCGTGAGGACGCCGCGCTTCGCCCTATAACACTTCGAATCCAGCAGCTATATCGTTCTTTCAAGAGTTTGTTTAAAGACATTCTGTAATTAATTGTAAAAATAAAATACATAGGGAAAATGTAAACAACCTTTAAAACAACTAAATACAGAATTTCATCTAATACATAATCACATCAAAATAATAAAGAATATTCCAATAATTGCATCATGTAAATAGTTGTGGGCTTCACTACATATTATAAAACAAAGTCCCTATATCCCTATGTACGCATAAAACTTTAAAACTACGCAACAGATTTTGATGCGGTTTTTTTTAATATATAGTATAGGGAAAGGAAATTGTTTTTCTCCAAATTTAACGCGTGCGGGCCACGGGCAGTGTGACAAGTGTTATATGAATAAATCAAAACTACTGGATCGATTTTAATCATTTTTTTTACACTGACTGACATGGGATATATATTTTATATCCGTGCGAAGCAGGGGCAGGCCGCTAGTTTATTATAAAGCAATTATTCATACGAACTTCATGTAAAGTGGTATAAGTCAAATTTTTTTTAATTGAAATAACATTTTAATATGGTTACCATTTTCAAATACCCATTGACCATCCACTTTATAAACGCCACAGGGAGTAACAGATCGACAAAACAAAACTGTTGGGTAATCAGTTAAAATAATAATTCTTGTGTAAACCGATTAGTTAAAGAAACTAATAATATTAAAGTTATCATTTTAATAACGCTTTTATGTTCGATATTTTGATAAAATAATATAAAATATATAGATTAGCCGTATGGTATCCGGTTTAGTAGAATAGACCACCCTCATTTCTCACCGAGGTGTCGTAAAAGGCGACTAAGGTAAGTCGACCCACCGTGTGGTATCCGGCTGAGTAGAATAGCCAACCTTCATTTCTTACCGAGGTGTCGTAAAAGGCGACTAAGGTAAGTCGACCCGCCGTGTGGTATCCGGCTGAGTAGAATAGACCAACCTTCATTTCTTACCGAGGTGTCGTAAAAGACGACCAAGGTAAGTTGTGGTATCCGGTTTAGTAGAATAGACCACCTTTTTCTTACAGAGCTGTCATAAAATACGAAAAATGGAGTCAGTCAGTCGTCCGGTCGTAAAGTACGTAGCCACATCATTTGACGACATGTTTATAACATGTTGTGGCGACTCCACTTAGAGTGGGATAATGACAGGAGAATGGTGATATCCACTTGTATTGTGTTAATGTGTTTGTTTTATATCCCACATCTGAAGTGAGATTATATTTTAGTGTCAGTCCAATATAATTAAAAAAAAATATATAACTTTTTTTTGATAAATAAAAAAATTAAATAAAATTGTCAAAATTTTATATAGAATATATTTGTTTAAGAGTAGTGTTGTCGCCAATGACTTCCGCTTTGTATTTTATAGCAACACAGTCATGAAACAAGAGTTTCGCGGCCTTTGCAATACTGTACTGTTGTTGTTTCCGGTGGAGTCTTCCTATTGATAAAACGTTTCAGTGACATTCAGTCTAGATTCGTCTTTCCAGAAAAGAGCATCTTGGAACGTGAATTGTGGTATTTTTATTATATCGTGTTAATGTATAGTGTGTGCGCTAACAGTATTAAATAGTATATCTAATATTTACTAAGCACAAACTAAGTAAATATCCAAAATAATGAATTCAGATTTACACCACTTTGCCACAGAGTTCTCCAAATTTTATAGCTGACAGTTATAATAAAATGCGTTTGATTTTCTTTACGACAAAATCTCATCTTAAGATTCGACTTTAATGTGAGCTTGTTAAGGTTTATATTACGTTGCATACTTCAAGTGCAAATGCAAAGCCAGTCTATCCGTCCGTCACACTCCACGGTCACTCTCTATTTTCACTTTCACTGACTTGATCTCATTAGCATTTTATTTGCCTTAATTTATATAATGCCGCTAATTAGCTTATATAACAAATACGCTGCATAGTTGTATGTAACGAATTAATGTGCCATGATCAATAAAGTTGGCAATAAATGGAAAGAAATGTGCATGCAAATGAGATGGGAATGTTAAGGTGAATGTGCGATTTGGCAATCCATAGGTAGTATGGGTAACCGGGCTTTGCTTGATTATTTCTTAAAAGATATAAAAAATAAAGAAAGCACCGGGTAATATATGGGAATCGATCTCTGGTTTTGAACGTTTTTGTTCTGCCCATTACCATTAGGCAATCACAACTTTGCATTTGACAGCTCAAAAAATCATTTGCTTTATATTCCTATTTTAGTAGTTTTTTGAGTGCCCTAAAACAGGTATAAAACGAGGTTTTTTTTAAATAAAACCTACCTAGCTATTAGCACTATTTCTGTGTCGCGACTCTCTTTTGCACGTTCTCGGGATTCACTTCTACAGTAAAACTCCACAATCCATATTAGACTATCTACAGACAACTTGAAATTAAGTGCATGAAACTGATACCGAAAGCCTACTATACTCTTGAAGCTTATTTGGAAGATAAAAATGTTTGGATATAGCTCTCTTTGAACCTGTACAAGACAGTAACGACTTAATGTAAATAATATTAAGAATTATATTTTTAAAAGAGCAACCGCTGATTTTCTTGCTGGCTCTTCTCGGTAGGAACAGCTTTCCGAACCAGCAGTAGAGTTGACGACTCAAAAGCACTTGTTTACAAGTTTATTTGAATAAAGAATATTTTGAATTTGAATTTGAAGATTATTTCGATAATAAAAATGCTTGGATTTAAAAATTCTTCCAGCTTCAAAGAAGACTGCGGCGATTTTCTTGCTGGTTTTAATTGGAAAAAGTAACATTGATCCTTGGCAATTGAAAAGTAATACCTTGTACTTGCTGTAAAAGCTTGTAATACCTTGAGTAAAGATTATTTTGATTTGATTTGATTTGTTTTGTCGTTTCAGTCGAAGCAGCAGGTAACCGAAGCGTCAGGAGATAGACTATATCTCGGAGAAAGACTAGGTTGAGAAACATGAAAATGTGAACGTATTTATCATTACTCAGATTTTTTCATCGCAGATTCATCATCTTCCTGCCCTTATCCCACTCTAAGTGGGGTCTGCACAACATGAACAATATAAATACAATATAAATATGTTGTCATATGATTTTGCGTATTTTACGACCGGCCGCCTGTCTGACGTCAACTTATGTTAGTCGTATTTTACGACACCTCGATAAGAAAGAGGGTGGTCTATTCAACTTAACCAGATACCACACGGTGAGTCAACTTACCTTAGTCGCCTTTTACGACACCTCAGTAAGAAATGAGGGTGGTCTATTCTACTCAGCTGGAAACCACACGGCGGGTCGACTTACCTTAGTCGGCTTTTACGACACCTCGATAAGAAAAGAGGGTGGTACTATTCTATTCAGCCGGATACCACACCGCGTTTTTTTGTTCATCGCAGATTATAACCAAATTATTTCATTACTACAATATTTATTTAATTACTTGTCTACTTTCTAATATATGTATTCAATACCGGCTTATTTATTCGCCAATTACGTATCTAAGTAAGGAATTCGTTAAACGGATGCTCGGCGCGTTGGCGAAAGTGGTGGTACCACCTGCGAATGTTGATCGTCCTCGCCGGGGGCCGGTGGCTGGTGGTAATGGGTTTCTTTTACTACATGACGGATGTGTCACAAAAAAGTCAATACTTATCATATAAAAGTCAATAGCGGTCTGTATGTATGTGATCGATTTTCTCAAAATCTACTGAGCGAATTTCGATACTGTTTTTAAATAATTTATAGAATTAGGTGTACTTTGCGTTACATGTAGAATTTGTTAGAACTCATGCACTACCCGTCACCGATAACACAACAATACACAAGCACTGTACACATTCACCACCACAATCTCAACAATTGTTTCGCCCCGTAACCGAAGCATCGTCAGGAGATAGACTCCACAACAAAATCGCAAAGGTTTGCGATTTTGTAGATTTTGAGGTAGTGCTTGAGTTCTTACAAATTCTGCATGTATCAGGTATGAGAACGAATAGTACACTCTACATTTAGCATTAAATATATATTTTATCGCGGATTATAGTAAAATAATATTCTCACTAGTTTTGTACTGTTTTTAATAAAAGATTCTAGAAGTTCAATTCTTGAGGTGATAGTAATGATGGCTGTATGTAAATTGAAAGAAATATATCTTTGACACATTGATTTCAACGCCGGCGAAGTCGCGGACACTAGTTTAAATATAATATAATTATCTATACCAGGGCTTCTTAAACTGTGGATCGCGACCCCCAGGAGGGTCGCGAGACTACTGAAAGCAAAAGGCGTCGCAAAGATCTGATACTTTTCAATCATTATTGATACAACTACATGGCTTGCAGCTGTCCTTTAAAGAACTTCTCTAACAAAGATTTATTGATATTTCTCCTCCAAAGTTCCTTCATTATTATATATTAACTGTAAAATATATTTTATTATATGGAGGAGGGGGTCATTTAAAATTTCCTAAGCTTGAAGGGGGTCGCTATATAAAACTAATATATAAAGCTGTAGAGTTTGTTTGTTTGATTTTTGAAAGCGCTTATCTCAGGAACTACTAAACCGATTTGAAAAATTCTTTCAGTTTCAGATAGCTCATTTATAGAGGAAAGCTATAGGCTATAACATCACGCTAAGATGAATAGGAGAGGAGCAACAATAAAAAATATTACGAAAACGGCAAAATTTAAAGCTTTCATTGCGTGCGCTTAGTAAACGGTGAAAGTTATTCAAAAATCATGAATTACAAAATTGTTCCCCTTTAAAAGTCCTAAATAAAAGTCCGCGACAAGATATGTCTAGCTTTATTAAATACCGCATCCTCATTTCCTGACTAGGAGCTACTTAATCACCAGTGAACTACTTAAGGCTTCCAGATTTCCAAGCTACCTGGTTAAGTAGCCAAGCATCCGATTGGGTATTTGCAAGCTAATATGCAAGTAAAGTCGCATATTCAAGTAGTCGTATAAACAAAGTGTACCGACATTATGAAACGGTTGAGCAAAACCTCCATTAGAATTGTTTGCTGAAACCTCCACATATATTTACATAACTATTTGGACATAAAACTCGTGTACATTACAATCGTGTTTACAACATGATGATGTAACGAAGATGAGCTTTGTAATGAAGTGGCTCTAACATTACTGTCAGCGGAAATTATTTTGATATGAAAGAAGAAAGAAAGAAATTTATTTGAACACAATTGCCAACTTAAAGAAACAAAATTACCTATTCTAAAATTACCTATTGTGACCAAATAAAGTGTCCTATTGAGCTCATATGCTACAATAGGTTGTACGCCGTGTGGTATCCGGCTGAATAGAATAGTAACACCCTCATTTCTTACCCAGGTGTCGTAAAAGGTGACTAAGGTAAGTCGACCCGCCGTGTGGTATCCGGCTGAATAGAATAGTACCACCCTCATTTCTTACCGAGGTGTCGTAAAAGGCGACTAAGGTAAGTCGACCCGCCGTGTGGTATCCGGCTGAATAGAATAGTACCATCCTCATTTCTTACCGAGGTGTCGTAAAATACGACTGAGGTAAGTTGACCCACCGTGTGGTATCCGGTTTAGTAGAATAGACCACCCTCTTTCTTACCGAGGTGTCGTGAAATACAACTGGGGTAAGTTGACGTCAGGCAGGCGGCCGGTCGTAAAAACAGAGCCAAATCATGTGACAGCATGTTTATAACATGTTGTGCCGACCCCACTTTGAGTGGGATAAGGGCAGGTAGATGATGATATGTCTACATACACCATATGCGCAAAAAATGATATAAAAAAACAACAAAAAAATAGAAAGGTAATAATAAAATTATCTTATTCTAAGTAATTAGAAAATATATATATATATATACTGCTAAATGTAGGTACACTTTCCGTTTTCGTGTCCGATACATGCAGGTTTCGCAAAAAATAAGCACAAACCTCCACCACCACAATACACAAATACTACACACGTTCATTATCCTCCTCCTACCCTTATCCCACTCTAAGTGGGGTCCTTGTTACAAACATGTTACAAACATTTGGCTGCGTTTAACGACCGCCTGCCTGACGTTAACCAACATTAATCGTATTTTACAACATCTCGGAAAGACAGAGGGTGGTCTATTCTACTAAACCGGAAACCACACGGCCCGCAAGCACTACACGCGTTCACTATCACAAACTCAACAACCGTTTCGCTCCCGCAGCCGGAGCATCATCAGGAGATAGACTCCACGTCGTTGTTTTATGGATCTCCACAAAGTATAGCCTAATTCTATAAATTATTTATTAAAATATATAGTTCAATTCAAATTCAAATATTCTTTATTCAAGTTAGCTTATAAAAGGACTAATTAATGTATAGAAACCGGCTATACTCACGTGTTATTTTCCCACGCAGTTCCCGCCGCGATAGCGCCGCGTAAAGAGCTCATGAATAAGAGCCCCGTATGGGCTTGAAACTAGTCGGGCTCATCCGATAAAATAACACGTGAGTATAGCCGGTTTCTATACATTAATTATGAATTCCACTCACGATAGTTTAAATTCAAAAATTATACAAGGACTTTTGAATCGTCAAGTTAGAATGAAGCTACGACTGGTATATAATTGTTTGACAAATCAAAAATTACAATATAGGTAATCTAAGTAAAGTAAAGTAATCTAATAGTAGACCAATTTTCCTCTTACACCCCGTCCTCCTCCTTGCGTCGTTCTCCTCAGTGCTGAGGGTCGTGACCTTTTCCACGGATCACTTTCTCATGGATAATTGATCTCCAAGTCTTGCGATCTCCTGCGACTTACACCCCGTAGTACAATAGTAAAAGTTAATCACAGCTTACTATCATATAATTACTTAAGAAATTCACCATAAGTAGGGCCCGTTAGACATTCCTTTATAATTAAGAGCAAGGTTGTTGCCATTTTCCCATGGTTTGTTTGAAACAAAATGGCCGCGGGAAAACAATAACGTAATATTTTCCCGCCACTTTTTCTGTTTTTCTGTAGCTTCGATGAAGAAGTCATATGAATTGCGAAACTTAAACAACTTTTTATATATAAAATTCTCGTATTCATTTCCGTATGTTTATTGTTGCAATTAATGGGTTCATTTTTTATATCAAAAGGTTCTATTTTATCTACATATATAAAAAAAATTATAGAATGAGGCGTTACTTTGCGGAAGTCCGTAATACAAAAAGGTAATGTTATTTTGCTATAATCTGCGATAAAAGAAAATATGTGTAATGTGTACTATCTGCTCTCATACCTGATACATGCAGAATTTGTAAAAACTCATGCACTACCCGCTACCAATAACACAACAATACACAAGCACTGCATACATTTACCACAACAATCTCAACAATCGTTTCGCCCCATAACCGAAGCATCGTCAGGAAAAAGATTCCAAAATTGTATGCGGATAATACCAAAATAATATTTCCACTACTTTCTGTTATATATAAAAGAGAAAGTATGTATGTTTATTCAAAGTTAAGTGTTAATTGTAACAAACTTTATAAATATTACTGCTATAAATGAATATTAAATTATTTAGAATCATACATATTACAATAACATACATATCCGATATGGTCTAGTGGCTAGGATACCTGGCTCTCACCCAGGAGGCTCGGGTTCGATTCCCGGTATCGGAATAACATTTTATTTTTTTATAAAAATTGTTTATTAATTTCCATTTCGTAACATTTGACAATTTTATTTCTCGCCATCAATAATATATTTTAGTGTCATCTAAAAACTTCCATTTAATAAATATAGATTTAGTGTTTAACTAAAAGCAATCTTATGTCTATGGTATAAGAATTCATTGTAGTCTGTAATAATGTACAGAAGAAATTGCTTATAGCAGTGAATTACATAATGCCATCTGTTAGCGAGTAGCGGCAGTTAATTGCGGGGTGTTATCGGAACCACATCGGGTTCTTACAGAAACGCGTACCGTTTTTCGTAATATGTAGGCTAAGAGACGATAACACAACTTCAAGTGATTCAATACACAGAAAAACCGAACAAATATTAAATGACCTAATATTTTAATTTATATATTATTAAATGTTGAAATCAGTAATAAACCAAAACGTCACTGAGGATTGAAAAAAATTGTTATAAGGATTATGTTAATATTTGATATGAATGTATTTCTGAAATAAGGAAATTACTCCATTTCATGTATTGGCCATTGACTGAAAATTTTTGGCTGAAATATACTTTACTGGCTAACTTTACTAAATACTAATACTACTGTTAGATACTAGGTAATTAAGAAACTAAGATTAATTTTAATACATAAAGATATTAAAATACGTGTCAAAATTTAACATTTCATTTCACGTTTCATTTCTTGTATTTGCACCCGATTTATAGAGCAAATGAAAAGCCATATTATTCATCGCTGTTATGAGAATCGTTGCAGACATTCACAATTTTAGTATCACTTGATAGTATATATGTATGTGTAATTCTCTTAATACTAACTCACTATCTAATAAATTTTATATTCTTTAGCCGTGTGGTATCCGGGTAAGTAGAATAGACCACCCTCATTTCTTACCGAGGTGTCGTAAAAAGGACTAAGGTAAGTTGACTGGCGTGTGATATCCGGTTGAATACAATGGACCACTCTCTTTCTTACAGAGATGTCGTAAAATACGACTATGTAAGTTGACGTCAGGCAGGCGGCCGGTTTTAAAATAAAAAAAAGTAAAGTAAGTAACGGCCTGTTACTATCCCAGTGCTGGGCATAGGCCTCCTCTCTCCATTTTTGGAGAGAAGGGTTGGAGCTAAGACCTACCACGCTGCTCCAATGCGGATTGGTAGGTTACACATATCCCTAGGATTCTCTAGAGATATGCAGGTTTCCTCACGATGTTTTCCTTCACCGAAAAGCGTGTGATAAATTGCAATTATCAATTACACACATAAGTTTTTTAATGGAAAAACTCGTTGGTGTCTGCCCGGGTTTGAACCCATGATCGTCTCTAGAGATTCACACTTTCGCACCGCTAGGCCATCACAGCTTGGTTTTAAAATACCTAAGCCAAATCATGATACAACATGTTTGTAACATGTTGTGCTGACCTCACTTAGATTGAAATAAGGCCAGGAAAATGATGACACATATGCGAAGTGACGTAATTACTTTGTATACAATCCTGAGGATTTCTTGCAGCCATCTCTCGGTCTATTCATAATGCATATGGCTATCGTGCGTAACCATTGTTAATAATAGACGCAGTAAAATGACTGTCAGTATGTAAACTAACGGCTTTTCAAAACGACATCATTACAAAGATAGCAAGGAAACTTGTATCAATGTAAATAATAATAAAGTTGGGCGATTCTTCCGCAAACTGAGATAAAAAAAAATTGTTACTAATAAAAAATGAACCATATTAAAAAAAATTTAAGTATCTGTTTTTTTTCTATGTTTTTACCAATCTTAATAGTGCGATATATCTGAGTTTATTAAAATATTTAGCCAAAATACTATTTTGTTCACTTTGGTAGCTTTACTTATTATCATTCTCCTGTTATTATCCCACTCTAAATGGGGTCTGCACAAAATATTAGAAACATGTTGTCACATGATTTGGCTGCGTATTTTACGACCGGCCGCCTGCCTGACGTTAACTTACCTTAGTCGCCTTTTACGACACTTTGCTAAGAAATGAGAGTGGTCTATTGTTTGCCTACGTATTTTACAACCGACCGCCTGCCTGACGTTAACTTACCTTAGTCGCCTTTTACGACACTTTGCTAAGAAATGAGAGTGGTCTATTGTTTGCCTACGTATTTTACAACCGACCGCCTGCCTGACGTTAACTTACCTTAGTCGCCTTTTACGACACCTTGCTAAGAAATGAGAGTGGTCTATTGTTTGCCTACGTATTTTACAACCGACCGCCTGCCTGACGTTAACTTACCTTAGTCGCCTTTTACGACACCTTGCTAAGAAATGAGAGTGGTCTATTGTTTGCCTACGTATTTTACAACCGACCGCCTGCCTGACGTTAACTTACCTTAGTCGCCTTTTACGACACCTAGCTAAGAAATGAGAGTGGTCTATTCTACTGTCAGATACCACACGGCTTTCACTGTCTGGGTATATTCCAATATTAAGCCAAAATAATATCTTGTTTGTTGCGGTAGCTTTATTAAATTATCATAATTTGTAAATCGAGTCATCCACAAAAGCTCGCACCGGCCGTTTCGAAGCGATTCCTTACGCTTTGAGCTTAACTTATTTGTGCAAACTTGGTTACGCAACCGATTGGTCTTTATAACGTGAGAATAGAGATCATTAGAGATTCGCATGTTACTCTAGATAGCAAATGTCTTATTACACGGCGATAAAACGTGATATTTTACGTTAAGGAAATAAATGTATGTAAGCGACGATAAAATATTTATATTCATGTGTTTGTGGCTAAGATCAAATTAAAAAACTAATGCAGAAGCATCATCGAAGTTGCGAAATGCGGTGAGTAGAGCCCACTTCTACTAGCTATGGGGAACGTCGTCCTAAGGGTGCCTCCTGTGAGGCTGGACCGTGGCTTAGGGCGACGTGTAATGGAGGGCTAATAGTATGACGATTAGTCATCATGGCGTCGGGAGTATATCGAGAAGCCACGGCCGACCGACGTCAGAAAACTAGGACCTAGTCTTCGACGGCGAAGGCGCTGTTAGCGTGTATTATATTATATTAATATAAGTCTGTGTTTGCGATCGTTATTTGATCGTCAGGGTCATACAGGACGCTTTTTGGACGCCTATATTTTCGGTGAGTGGCCAATACCTATTACGATTAAACATATGTACAAAACGACATAAGTCGACTTATCAACACTTTCACGCCTAGTGCTGATATGTAACGAACCAAACTGGGAAAGGTTAGCCTTCTATATAAAAGGTTGCAGGAGATCTGTGTCCAGGAGTAGTATAGTATTGTGCACAAAAAGACACGATTACAAAAACAATGTTAGTTTTGTGGGAAACGATCGGCAGAAGATGATACTATTGGGCTTGGGGCTTGTTATGAAACAATGATGTAACGCGGAAACACGACGCCGGTGTGAATAATTCAATTATAATTTGATTACTATACCAGTTATGGGAATAGGACCGCGTGGTCGCGGGTTTGACGACCTCTGACCTACTGGTATCAAAACTGGTATAAAAAACACGATGTTTTAAAATATACAAGTGTTTGAGAATGTCGTCCCAAATGTGCCTGTGAGGCCGGACCACGGCTTAGGGGGACGTGTAGTGAAGGGCTGGTGGTATGACTGTGGCTAGTCATCACGCTGTTGTATGAAGCTCTACTAGCGTCGGGGAACATCGTCCTAAGGGTGCCTCCTGTGAGGCCGGACCACGGCTTAGGGGGACGTGTAGTGGAGGGCTGGTGGTATGACTGTGGCTAGTCATCACGCTGTTGTATGAAGCTCTACTAGCGTCGGGGAACATCGTCCTAAGGGTGCCTCCTGTGAGGCCGGACCACGGCTTAGGGGGACGTGTAGTGGAGGGCTGGTGGTATGACTGAGACTAGTCATCACGCTGTTGTATGAAGCTCTACTAGCGTCGGGGAACATCGTCCTAAGGGTGCCTCCTGTGAGGCCGGACCACGGCTTAGGGGGACGTGTAGTGGAGGGCTGGTGGTATGACTGTGACTAGTCATCACGCTGTTGTATGAAGCTCTACTAGCGTCGGGGAACATCGTCCTAAGGGTGCCTCCTGTGAGGCCGGACCACGGCTTAGGGGGACGTGTAGTGGAGGGCTGGTGGTATGACTGTGACTAGTCATCACGCTGTTGTGTGATGCTCTACTAGCGTCGGGGAACGTCATCCTAAAGGTGCTTCCTCTGAGGCTGGACCACGGCTTAGGTCGACGTGTATTGGAGGACTTATGGTATAACTGTGACTAGTCATCACGCTGTTGTATAAGGTTCTACTAGCTATGGGGAACGTCGTCCTAAGAGTGCCTCCTGTGAAGCCGGACCACGGCTTAGGTCGACGTGTAATGGAGGGCTAATGGTATGACTAGCCATCATGCTGTTGTATGAAGCTCTACTAGCTTTGGAGAACGTCATCCTAAAGGTGCTTCCTCTGAGGCTGGACCACGGCCTAGGGTGACCTGTGGTGGAGGGCTGTTGATGTAATTGTGCTATATTGGAACGTATGCCCAAACCGCTTCGCTTTAACACTTTAGAACACACACGCACACTCTCTAACTTTCGCCTTTTTGATATTTAAAGTAGAATTATTAAAAAATGATAACAAAGTCGTGACCTCAAAGTCCAATAATAAAAACTAAAACGATTCATCTTACGCAACCACACGAAAAATCGAGAACACCTCTAATGTTTTGACATTAATCTGTATATATTCGGCCGAAACATCGATTATAGCTTTACAATATCGATTTGCAATTTGCATCGGCACGTGTAATCGGATTGGTCAATACTAATTGGATATAATTACACATCTAAAGCGCAAGCACCTTTGTCGATGGTCTCAATTTTTTTTTACAATCACTGTGATGCTAGGGTGCGGTTCCAGAATAACATCATAAATCAATGTGTACGATTCCCTAAACTAATGGCGGAAAATAAGTAGACTTTTACTCTATGAGTGGGATCTATAACGTTTAGGTGTAATAATATTGTTAAAAAGACAAATTATCTGCAACTTTTATTCTTATAGTACTAGTTGTCACAATTTTTTCCCGAATTGAAATTTTGAACATAAAAATAGTTATCGTGAGTTAACTATAAGAAATTTTTAAAAATAACTTTCAACGTTTACTTGGCGTACGCAAGGAAAGCTTAAAATATTGCCGTTTTGGAAATATTTTTTGTTCCTGCTCCTCTCTTATTCATCGTAGCGTGATGTTATAAAGTCTATAGCGTTGTTCGATATCAGACTTCCTAGATAAATTGAGTATCTTACACTGAAAGATTTTTTGAAATCGGTCCAGTAGTTCCTGAGATTAGCGCGTTCAAACAATCAAACAAACAAACTTATTAGCTTTATATTTTAATATAGATTTTATAATCTGATCAAAAAAAGTAAAAATATACAGATTAAGAAAAATTAAACATATCGAAGCTAAAAATAATTTCTTTATTTTTATAAATTATGTTATAGGACAGTAAACTGAAATTTTAAGTAATTTCCGGTAAAATTAATTATTATCAGCGTATTTTCTCGTCATGATCACCATTTCCATCTTTCGGAAAATCGGATTTATTACGGAACCTAAGTGGTTTTGGTATTAGCTATAGTAATTCACCAAATATTGCCTATTGTCCGTGGTCTGACAAATTTAAAATAATTACTCTATTACTCCATTAAAAGATCTCTTATTTTTTATCGCTATAATTTTATTAATCAAATCCCAATATTTTTGGCAATATCAACGTTTTTTAGAAGCAATTTCGTAGTTTATATTTTATCACAGTTAATGAATGCAATTTTCATCAAATACTTATTATTTACTGCGTAATCTTGTTTGATGTGCCGAAACCACGTGTAAAATACGTTCATTGGTTATTTAATATTTTAACAATAGACATAAAGACAGACAGATGTAGTAGGACTTTGTTATATAATACGTAGTGATGTCATCATCCTCCTACCCTTATCCCACTCCCTTATCCCCATAATTGGGTTCAGCATAACATGTTATAAACATGTTGTCACGTGATTTGGCTACATTTTTTACGACTAGCCGCCTGACTAACGACAAATTAATTTAGTAGTGTTTTGCGACACCTCGATTCTACTCAGTCGGATATCACAGGGCGGGTGAACTTACCTTAGTCGCCATTTAGGACGCCTCGGTAAGAAAGGGTGGTCTATTGTATTCAGCTGATAATCACACGGCGGTTCGACTTAACTTAATCGCCTTTAACGACACCTTGGTAAAAATGAGAGTGATCTATTCTATTCAGTCGGATACAACACGGTGTATATAATACGAGGTGATGTATGAATCCATAAGGTAACCTGACAAAATGAAAAGTCGCTACTAACAAAATGACATTAGCGATTTTTCGCGGTCACGTGATTTTTTATTAAGACGATGCGTTTCATTTCACGCACCGCCGCACGCCGTAATCCCGATAGGTTTCTGCACCGTTTCGCTCCGTTCGACGGTAGATTCGCGCATTGTTTGAATCGATGTTTTTGCTACACATTGCGAACTTAGCCGTTTAACATGTTTTGTTTCGGTTTAGGCAAGTGCGGTCGGTGAACTCGGCAATATTGAATCGATTGTTTATCCTCTTACAAAACAGTTTTTACGGTTCATTGGATCAAATGATTTCAAAAGGGCAAAGAATTAGATAATTCGTGTTATTGATGTCTCGATATACATACTACCACGCCACACCTAACTCAACTTATGGACTAAGTTATTTCTTACTTAACTTAGGTACTAACTGAACTAAAATAGTTTTACTGTTAATAGCGGAACCCAAAGCCACGTCGGTTTGTTATTGTGGTTAACCTTTTTTAACTAGAAACTAGCAGTTAGGACTCTATTTAAACAAGACCTAGAAGTACTTGTTAATTTAAGAGTTGTGTTGTATTGTCACGAGAATATTAAGCGAATAGAAAATATATATATAATAATAATAATATTTCAGAATAAGATCCATATGTTGTGTTACTAACAATTATTCTTATAATCTATATTAGTAAATCTTAATTCTAAAAAAAAAAAAACCTTAATTTAAATATTTTCCGCTTCTAAGCGGAGCACTCGGTATATATATATGGGTCAGTATCCAGTGCCTCAATATGGGGCAATCCGGTTTATCACTGATGACCCTCAGCATGATGTTAGAGCTCTCGCGCACTCTGCGCAACAGCGATGCAATTCGTTTGCGCCTGACAGAAACAAAATCATTAGTATGCGCGTGTGCAAACATCGCGGACGCGCTACAATAGCGCGGTAGCCCCAACATCACTCTGAAGGCGTCATTGTACTGGACTCGGAGCGCGTTATAGGCCTTCTGCGTATAGTTGACCCACAGACCGCACGTGTAAAGTGTTTGGCAGAAGGTCTTGAAAAGTGTAATTTTTACACTTACAGTGCAGCGTGCAAATCTGCGAGCCAGCATATTACATCGAACCGCAATAGCTCTCCTTTCTCTCTCCATATCGAGGTCATCACACAAGTCCTCGGTTACAATATGTCCCAGATATTTAAATTCAGATACCCTCCGAAGAGCAACACCCCCCAGCTTCACTGGTGGAACGTGAGCTGGTTTTCGGACGGACTCAACACCACCATGTCGTCTGCATAACTGATGCTGTTCATACAGTGACCATCAATTGAACATCCCACACCTGTGCTACTGAGTTCCTCAATGAGCTGATTAATGTAAAGATTAAAGAGCGCTGGCGAGGTCAATCCTCCCTGTCTCACGCCGCACCTCAGCCTGTACTCCTCAGAGAGCTCGTCAAGCCATTTGAGCTGATTGGTCTGATTGCTGTACCAATATTTTAATATATTTATGATGCTATACGGCACCCCGTGTCCTTCAGCTTCGACCACAGCAAATCATATCCAACCATGTCAAATGCTTTAGAGAGATCAAGGAAAGCCGCATAAACCGGCGTACTCCTATCAGTATAATATCTGACTGTATGTTTAAGTGACAGAATAGCACATTCAGTAGATAGTTTTGGTCTAAAACCAAATTGTGCATCATGAATGTGGAGATAATTTTAGAGCTGTCGCTCCAACATACAGTCAAACACCTTTGCTATAATAGTGGCCAATGAGATCGGTCGATAGTTACCTTTGTCAGTAACATCACCCGTTCCATTTTTCCGATACATACAGGATTCATAAAATCAAACCTATATGTATGAAAACAAATAGTTCACTCTACATTTAGCATTATATATATTTTCTATTTACTTTATCACGTATTATAGCAAAATAATTGTATTATTATTTTTGTATTATGGATCTACGCCGTGTGGTATCCGGCTGAATAAAATAGTGCCACCCTCATTTCTTACTGAGGTGTCGTAAAAACGCAGCCAAATCATGTGACAGCATGTTTATAACTTAACCCCACTTGAGTGGGATAAGGGCAGGAAGATGATGATGTCATAGTAGTCATCGACTCCGGACATCCTTACGTCTTAACCAAATGTGTACAAAACCCAACGGAATGTGATTAGCACTTCGCGCACGTCCACGGAAACTTTCGCTGTTTGATGTAACCCAACTATTTTCACTCGAGCAAACAGTGGTATTAGCTAATTTGTTTTGCACTGGTTAACCGGGTAATTTCTAGTTTTGGATGTATTTCTACAGACCAGACGGAATATTGTTAGAGCAATCAACTCTCAACACAAAAACTACTAAATTGTAAGAGATTTTGTCTTAGTTAATTATGTTACGAGCATAAAACAAAATAATAGCTGTGATAGCCTAGCGGTGAGAACGTGCGACTCTTATGCGGGGGCTCGGGTTCAAACCCATGCAGGAAACAATAGGTTTTTCTGTTAAAACTTTTGTGTTTAATTGATAATTGCAATTTATTACCAGCTTTTCGGTGAAGGAAGAAATAGTGAGAAAACCTGCATATCTCTAGAGAATTCTGGAGATATGTGTAACCTACCAATCCGCATTGGTTGTAGCGTGGTAGGTATTAAAGAACACAAGAACAAAGTGTCTCACATAGCAAGAAAGACTAAGATAAGTCAGTGGACCTATTATTAGATATAAGCTAATTTATAAGTTTAGGTAATCTTTAAGTTGCTTATTAGCCTCTGTGGTAGATCGCAAGATCAATAAAGTACTACCTTTTGGTTGTTCTTTATAATAGCAAAAAAAAACTAAACTACCAAATTGTATTACCGATTAACGATTGTTGAGATTGTTGTAATGAATGTGTGCAATGCTAGTGTAGAGCGGTGTTGGTTGTTAATATTGCATATGCTTTATGAATCTTTTATACATAAGGTACAAAGATCCACTATTAGCATTACATAGATTTCCACAAATCGCGTATTATAACAAAATAAAAGTATCATTACTATAATAATTTATAACAGGCGTTACTTGGCAGAGATCCACAATACAAAATTAATAATAAAATTATTGTGCTATAATCCGCGTTAAGCTATGCGATTTTGTCGTGGAGTCTATCTCCTGATGATGCTGCGGTTGTGCGGCGAAACGATTGTCGAAATTGTGATAGTGAACGTGTGTATTGCTTGTGTATTATGGTGGCAGCGGTGGAGGTTTGTGCATGTGTTTAAATGAATCCTGCTTGTATCAGCTATGAAAACTGATAGTCCACTCTACATTTAGCACTGTATATATTTTCAATTTAATTTATTGCACATTATTGCAAAATAGTTTGATTATTACTTTTGTAATATGGAACTCTAAGTAATGGTTCTCTTAATGATACCATCAAAAGAGCTCTTGCCACCATCGAAATTCCTGCTCTTCTCGAGCCTTCCGGGATATGTCGCGATGATGGCAAGAGACCAGACGGCTTGACGCTGGTTCCTTGGGAACGGGGACGGGCCCTAATGTGGGACGCAACATGCGTTGATACGTTAGCCTCGTCCCATATCAGGGAAACAGCGTCAAGACCTGGAGCTGCGGCGGAAATGGCCGAATCCGACAAACGGCGGAAGTATGCATCTCTCATCGAGAGTTATATATTTGTGCCGTTTGCAGTCGAGACCCTAGGGCTATGGAGTCAAAGTGCAAAAAATTTTTCTCCATCTTAACACCTCGGTTGATTGCCTCTTCAGGTGACAAGAGGGCTGGCTCCTTTTTCGCACAAAGAATCAGCTTAGCGATTCAGCGCGGAAACGCTGCCAGCATTCTTGGGACCATTCCACGTGGGCATGATTTGTATAGTCCTAGCGTGTAAGTAATTTAAGATAAAAAAAGTAATACCTAATTTAATTCAAATTATCTATCAATAGATGGCGCTCTACCAAATTAATACTAAAATATCGATCGATTTGAAAGCGCCTCAAATGAGGTCGCACGTGACTTTATTGTGGATCCAAAGATACACAGTGAAAAAGTTGTTTGTTTGTTTAAAAATTGTTGCATCTTGCTTCTTTTGTTGTTCATCGATCGTTCAGGCGAATGAATTAATGCATTCATTGTTAATATAAACAATGGTCACAAAACGAAATACACTTTCTTCTGTATTGACATATTACTTGCCTTGATAAAATTCAAAATATTATTTATTCAAGTAAACCTAAAAACATGTGCTTTTGAATCGTCAACTCTACTGCTGGTTCGGATTGTTCCTACCGAGAAGGGCCAGCAAGAAAGTTGGTGGTTGCTCTTTAGAAAATATATTTCTTATCTCTAGTTAAATTTAGTTATCTCGGTCTTGTATACGATCGAAGAGTTATCAATCCTTATTTGAACAGCGCAAATGATCTAAGCTTTCCTTCTCTCTAAAAAGGGAGAAAGCACGGAACACGTGTTTGGAGCCAAAATAAATTGTGGAGGTTGAACTAATTTTATATAATACTGCTTGCGTGATATGAGAACGGATTGTAGTTCCTAAACTTAGCACTACATAGATTTTCTTTAGAAACGCGGATTAAAGCAAATTATTTATCATTGCTTTTGAATAGAAAGAGAGGCTTATCTCAACAGTAGGACAGTAACTGGTCTCTACATCTTCTCTTTACAACAAGCTTCTTGTATAGTAATGGCGTTTTAAAGCTTGTCCATTCTCACACTGCCGCTTTCTATCTGATTTTTCTACGTGCACCCCATACTTAGGTAGCCCAGCGGTGTTACACCGTGTAAATCTTTCGAGTTTGAACCCATGACCACATGGGTTCAAACCCGGGCAGACACCAATGAGTTTTGATGTTAAATCTTATGTGTCTAATTGATAATTGCAATTTATCACACGCTTTTCGGTGAAGGAAAACGTTAGGAAACCTGCATATCTCTAGAGAATTCTGGAGGTATGTGTAACCTACCAATCCGCATTGGAGAAGCGTGGTAGGTTTTAGCTCCAATCCTTCTCTCCAAAAACGTAGAGAAGAGGCCTATTCTCATCAGTGGGATAATAACAGACCGCTACTTAATAGGTACTTTGCAAGCTCTTTGCAACCAGCTTCTTGTATAGTAATGGCGTTTTGTCGATTGTCACACTGCCGCATTTTTTCCGATTTTTTACGTGTATCTACCCCATACTTTCTCGAACTGTGAGATACCAATCGTCTAATTTTACCTATTCTTATTGTCTAATACTAGCTTTGTTTCAAACAATACGTGAGATTGAAATCGAATCTACTAATCAACAGACTTCCATTGTTCCGATGGTTACCTTCGGAGTTTAGGATTATCTTCCGCCCTTGTAATTGTTAAATCTTCAATTAAATTGCTATATAGTAATTACTATCATGTAAAATAATGCCTTTGCAATACTAGTAATACGATCACTGAGCAATCAGGGTTTAGAAACCTTTAAAATTTTCTAACCTTTTTCGGATATTGTGTCGTTAGGTTTCGATTTCGTTAAAGTTTAATATTTTTTGTTAATAATAGCCATGTGGTCCGACTGTGTAGAATGTGTGTGTGTCCGACTGAGTAGAATAGACCAACCTCATTTCTTACCGAGGTGTCGTAAAAGGCGACTAAGGTAAGTTGACCCACCTTGTGGTATACGGTTGAATAAAATAGACCACCCTCTTTCTTCGAAGTGTCGTAAAATATGACTAAGATAAGTTGACGTCAGGCAGGCGGCCGGTCGTATAATACGTAGCCAAATCATTGACAACATGTTTTTAACAAATTTCACCATTGTAAATCTGCATTTTTACTGAACAATATAGGCTATATTACATTTTAAAAAAATATTGATCCGTTATAAAAATTTAATAACTAGAAATAACGCGAGTGAAAACGTGGAATTTTACTAGTATTATTACTTAATTTTAACTATTAAAGTAAAATTCCGATATTCCAGAATTACAAGGTTTATGTAATTCATATGCCAGTTATTTAAACAATACCCAAGTAGCGGTGAAAGCCGAACAATTAGTCGAACGAGCCGCGGTTAACCGTGTATAATTGAACCCGGTTCAACTCGGCGCGGATTTACTCTCACTTGAAAGGGAATTCGGAACGAATTTTTATAACCATTGTATTAAGCTATTATATTTAATTGATAACCGTACTTTCGATTGGTTTAGGGCAAACAAAAGTTTAATTTCTAGGAGAGTGAAAGCTATTTTCTTAAAACTTTTATTAAGTTAATATAAATAATTATTTTATAACAAAACTAATGCCGCCGTGTTGAATAGACCTCATTTCTTAGGTACCGAGGTGTCGTAAAAGGAGACTAAGATCAGCTGACCCACCGTGTGGTATCCGGTTAAGTAGAATAGACCACCCTCTTTCGTGCCGAGGCGTCGTTAAATACGACTAAGGTAAGTTGATGTCAGGCAGGCGGCCGGTCGTAAAATACGGAGCCAAATCATGTGACCGTATGTTTATAACATGTTGTGCCGACCCCACATAGAGTGGGATAAGGCCATGAAGAAGAAGATAACAAAACTAATGATATGGTTATACTATAATCTGCGTTTAGAAATATAAATCTCAAATTATAGAGAAAGAATATTTTCATTAGATTTGTATTATATAACTTCGCAAACGATTAATTTTATAAATCAATTTTTGCTTTTCGAGTTTGGCTGTCGTGGAGTCTATCCCCTATTATACATTATACATGGAAAAATAGTTTTTAAAAAATCGATTATTTTGTATCAAAATAATCGATTAATAATAATCGTTTTTTTCTGGCTATTTGAAAATTTGCTTCTCTTTATATTAATAATTAATAAGAATAAAGGCTAATTAAAGTGGACAAGTACCAATAAATAATAACAGATGCGCTGTTAGTGAAATTCTATCAGGCAATGTGTAGTTAATCTACATTGGTTTCATCCAACAATTATCTTAAAAAACAAAAAAAAAGTGAAAATGAAAATAGGACGATAAAATAATCGATTTTTTTAAAATCGATATTTTATGAAAATATAATCGATTATTTAAATAAATATTCGATTATTTAAAAAATCGATTATCTTTCGGTGTGAATCCAACCCACGACCAACGGAGTTTTAGGCTAACTAACACATGCGCCAACAGGCCAGTAAAACATTAACTACCTCGAACGGAATTGAATCTACACCATGGTGGTCTAATAGTAAAAAACCGCTTACATTCGAGAGCCCGTGGAAAGTGAGTGTGGAGTCGTTTTGGTAAAAAACAAGGCGGTGAAGAAAGTGAGACGGATCGAGATCGGACCCGTTTGAAATTAAAATCATCAGCGGAAATGATGGACGAGATATTAGAAAAGAAATTTATCTATACTAATATATAAAGCTGAAGAGTTTGTTTGTTTGAACGCGCTAATCTCAGGAACTACTGGAATGATTTAATAAACTCTTTCAGTGTAAGATAGTCTATTTGTCTAGGAAGGCTATATCACATCACGATAAGAAGAATGGGAGAAGGTAGCAATAAAAAATATTACGATAACGGCAAAATTTAAAGCTTACCTTGCGTGCGCTGAGTAAACGGTGATAGTTATTCAAATTCAAATTTTTCTTTATTCAATTAAACTTGTAAACAAGTACTGTTGAATCGTTAATTCTACTGCTGTTTCGGAAAGCTGTTACTACCGAGAAGAGCCAGCAAGAAACTCGGCGGTTGCTCTTTTCAACATAATACTTATAACTAGGTACATTCAGTCATTACTATTTTGTACAGGGTCCGACAGTAGCTACATCTACGCATTCTTATCGTCCAAATAATCCCGAACAGTATAGTAGGATTTTCGTATCAGCCTCTCTAATAGCGTTTTTAAACTGCTGCTTTAAGCTGCTTCTTTTAGCATTTTTATGGTTATCAAAAGACTATATTACGGTTTTAATCTTTCCATGCGGGCGGAGCCGCTGGCGATTGCTAGTTTAGAATATTTCGCCCAATCCGATGAATAAAGTTACATGTTTTGTGTTTATAACATAGGACATGTTACTTTGTACTTTGTTCTTCGGATGGGGTGATTTATTTATTTATTAGTAGTAATACCTGTGTTCAATTAAAATAATCAATAATCAAATTTTTATCTCAAAATAATCGTTTTTTTATCGATCGATCGATTATTAAAAAAAATCGATTTATAAAAAAAAAGATTTTTTTACATCAAGTTGCATTTTCCATGTATTAACATAGCACATGTAACTTTATTCTTTGGATAGCGTGAATTCTGCAATAATAATCTACAGTCAGACAGTAACAGAAGTCTGTTAATTAGTTTATTTTTAATTTGACCTACATGTTATAATTATTCATGTTTGAAGTGTGTAAGTGTATCGAGCTCATGTATTAGCACTTTGAAGGTGAGTGAATAATTAATATAAATTACCATAGTTGAATAAAACAGGCATAAATCCCTTGACGTGTTTTGACCGACTAACTGTGACTTGCGTAGTTTTTACAAGTGAATTATGTGATCAGTGTAGTGGATACCTATGAAACCAAAACATTTATATCCTAATGATAAATCCTAGACCTAGGTATTGTGTAAAGGACCAGAATTGGCAAGTACTCTGTTTTTTGTAATCTGTCACAAACTGACGTATTTCCTTTACGTGTTTTTTAATAAATTAAACGGGCCCAGCATTTCTCGAAACATTGGTCGGTCAAAACACGTCAAAAAAACAGGCATAAATTAATCATATTTTTAATCGCATTTTCTTGAAACATAAATATTCATTAGTTTAGCGAAAGGCAGTTAATATTTTAGATTAACGTTACATCAATTTCAAGTACATTAAAAGATATTTCGCAATCACTTACTGCGCAAATGAATCCAATATAATGCAGTAATGCCATAAGCGTGTAGTTTTCTCTTACTTGGTCATGGTGCGAGCAAATATGGTAGCAATATGAAACTACAAGTTGACAAATTAGACTTAATTAGAACTCCGATAAGGAAACGGAAGGTGGAATGTGGAAAACTATAAAATAAAGCATTTTTTATTATACCTCGTATTATTTTGTTACTAGCTTTTACCTGCGAATTCGTTCGCGTGGACTGTTGTCGTGTGATAGGTCGATAATAGATGGCACTTTGAAATGTCATCCTATTCCTGTAGAATTAACAGTATTTCTATAGCCTATATGTTATTCCGGTGTATAAGGAATAGTTGTGCCAAATTTCATAGATATTGGTTCATCGGATTCGCCGTGAAAGAGTAACAAACATACATCCATACTCACAAACATTCGCATTTATATTATTAATAGGATAAGTAGGGTAGGATAGTAGGATTATCTGCGATTAGCTCTAAAAATAACGCTTAATTCGCCGTGTAGTATCCAGCTGAATAGAATAGACCACCATCAATTCTTACCGAGATGTCGTAAAAGGTTATTAAAATAAGTTGACGCCAGGCAGGCGACCGGTCGTAAATTAACTAACCAAATCACGTAACAACATGTTTATAACATGTGCCGACCACACTTGGAGTTGGATAAGGGCAGGAGGTAGATGATTATTTAATAAAACTTAGGAAGAAGGGATTTTGAAACATCAACTCTATTGGTTTGGAAACATATAGCCTTTTTTTAACTAATACACACATCAACTTTAGTATTTTAAACGCTCTCGGTTATTTACTGTTACCTTGAATTGCTGTGTGTTCCTGTTCCCGAAAGAAATACGGGAATTTTTGTATCTATTTGCTACCAATACAAAGTTTCCCACATATCAAATTCATCAATATTGTTCCTAGACGTGAGAATGTAACAGACAGATGTTTGCATTTATAACAAGCGTGTAGTTAGATTTATATGAGGACTTGAATATAATTATCTCTATACTAGCTTTTACCCGCAACTTCGCTCGCGTGCACTGTGGTCTTGGAATTACCAACTTCTGTCACTCTCCAACTCTGCAAATATCTCCATCGCAAAAATCTGATCGATCTTTTGACGTAAAACGAAAAAACTTGGAATCTAAACACTTCTGTAAATACCAATTTGACTTGATTTTGACGCATCGTAAATAAAAAAAACTTCCATAGGTGTATTATAGATAGCGTTTTGAATGTCTATTTAATTCCTCCTGAATTTAATTCCTGTTGAATTAACAGGATTTCTATAGCCTATATGTTATTCCGGTGTATAAGGAATAGTTATGCCAAATTTCATAGATATTGGTTCAGCGGATTGAGGGTCAAAACGTAACAGACATACAGACAGACTTGCGCATTTATAATATTAGTAAGGATAGGGATATTAGTCAGGATAGTAAGGACTATAGAACAGCTTTCGTCAACAAAGAAATGTTTATATTGCTTGGAGGCGCTTGACGTCAAGGTCGGCAGTCAATAGGCATTCACTGACGCAAAAATGTACAAACAAAGACACATTAAAACTGCTAAGTGCCACTGAGAATCATTATAGAAACTGAAAGGTGAAATAATATCTCATTAGAGTTAGAGACAATTAGTACATTTACAAGTTGGACTAGAAGGGTGAAAGAAAGGTGCATGCGAATGAGATGAGAATTTTATCCTATGCTACTAATATTATAAATGCGAAAGTTTATGAGTATCGATGTATATTTGTTACTCTTTCAAGGCAAATCCGCTGGACAAATATCAATGAAATTTGGCACAATTATTCCTTATACGAGGTAAAATATCGGCTATAGAAATCCGGTTCATTTTATAGGAATGTCATTGAAAAGCGCCATCTTTTATCAACCTATCACGCGAAAAAAGTCCAGTGCTTGTTTTATTTTAATGTTTCTGACAGATTTTCGCATTTATAATATTGGTAAGGATTTAATCCATTTTTCCATCGTTTCTCTAGAAATCTAGAAATGATCTAAAATATTTGTGTGTTTCTTAAATGCTTTCAAAAAATAAATACGAGTATTGTATAATGATTGTATATTGTATAATGTGAGTATAATGATATCCTATTAATATTATAAATATTAGTAGGATATCATTTTTCCTATTCCCAAAGGCGTAAGATAATTTTTCATCTTATATGTTAGCCCGGTATAAGCTTCAATTGTCTTAAATTTTATCAATATTGCTCCCACGGATTAGCCGTGAAAGCGTAACAGACAAACAGCCATACTTGTGCTTTAGATATCGTAGAAGCATGTCTGTATTATCTGTCGTGCAGATCGCAAAACTAAAAAGCGCATCGTTGCGCACGGATTCATGGGTTTTTATTATGAATTGCATGCTCACCCTAAATACGTGGCACGATGTTTACTTAAAGTATGGCAAATTGGGGTCACTAACCCATTTAGTAACTCACCTAAACTCTATCACAACTCAGTCAGGAAATTGAACCTACACTAACCACGTTAGCGAGTTCCCTTAACTATTCTTAAACTCTAACTTTAGCTATCATAACTTTCACGAATATCACTTATAAAAAAAAAAATATTTAAAAGAGGTTGATACAGAAAGCCTATAAATTCAAAATTCAATAATAATCTTTATTCAAATAAACTTGTAAACAAGTGCTTTGGAATCATCAACTCTACTGCTGGTTCGGAAAGCTGTTCCTACTGAGAAGAGCCAGCAAGTAACTCGGCGGTTGCTCTTTTCAAAATAAAATTCTTATAACTAGTTACATTTAGTCGTTACTGTCTTGTATAGGGTCAAAAGTAGCTATATCTACTAAATTCTTATCTTCAAAGTAATTCCTCAATAGTATTTTAGGCTTTTTAAATCAGCATCTTTTAACAGTGTTTTGTGTTTAGTGTTTAAACTGCTGTAATAGCAAATGTAATGGCAAAATTGATTGCGGAATTTTATTATATCTATATAAAATTCTATAATTTTATACCCAGACCAACAAACGACTCACAAGGCAAATCAGGAGTCGCAAGCTTATGTCGGTTCCCACTTTGTCTATTATATACATCGCCTATCGTTTTATAATTCGTCATATGTACAAAATTGAAATTGCTTAAAATATACTGTGAAGCAAATTTGAGAATACCTACTATTTCCTTAAACTTCTCTCGCAGGGAATCGCGCCTGCCTAATTTGTATATACCACGTATGGCTCTTTTTTGTACTACAATTCTTTTTTTATTATCCGCGCATTTACTCCATAGCAATATTCCATAAGTCATAACACTATGGACGTAAGCAAAATAAACAAGTTTTGCTGTTTCGACGTCTACGTACTCTACTGTTGATGATCACATAGATGATAGGAATGCGTGGATATAGCTTCTCTTCGACCCTGTACAAGACAGATAATGACTGTAACTAGTTATAAGAACAAAATTGAACTAGAAATCGCTAGCGGAAAGATTAAAACCATTACATTATACTCTTTTGATAACCATAAAAAATTATTAAAGTGTGTTAACCTTAAAACCTAAACATATGCTATCGCGGACTTTTATCAAGAACTTTTAGAGTGGAACAATTTTGTAATACATGATTTTTCAATATATGTATATCGCCGTTTACTCAGCGCACGCAAAGAGACCTTAAATTTTGCCGTTTTCGTAATATTTTTTATTGCTGCTCCTCTCCTATTCATCTTAGCGTCTTGTTAGTTAGCCTATAGCTTTCCTCCATAAATGGATTATCTTACACTCAAAGAATTTTTCAATTCGATCCTGTTCTTGAGATTAGCGCGTTCAAACAAACAAACTCTTCAGCTTTATATATTAGTAAAGATAGAGCAACCGCCGAGTTTCTTTCTAGCTCTTCTCGGTGGGAGCATTTTCAGAATTAAAGTTGACGATTCAATAGCACTGGTTTACAAGTTAGTGGAATTTTTAATCGGATAATGCTTAAGAACTTAGTTCGTTGGTATCTTATCACATTTTAATACAATAGAACCCGCGACCGGTTCTTGCTAAGCGGACGTTCATACCGCAGCGCTTAAAGGTCGTATAATTAAACAATGCAATCAAGAAGCTGAGATGTTTCAGTGGGTGTATGTACAATGAGATGCAAGGATGCTGCCTACACAAGTTAGCGATGTCGATCGCGTTGGCCAAGATATGTTATTAAGTTCTTAACGAATACTGTGTATATATACATATAAAGTCCCCAAAGCTGTCTGTCTGATTGATTTTCTAAAAATCTACTGAATTGATTTTTGTACTGTTTTTACTAAAATATAGTGCAATTTTTGAGGAAGAATAATAGTAAATTCTCCGGAACGGCTAAACCGATTTTGATGGGACTTCCACTGAAAGATAGAGGAGATTGTGAAGCAACATAGACTACTTTTATGCTGAATTCCCTTGGACGAAGTCGCGAGCATCACTAATAAATATTTTAAGTGAAAGAATATGTGTATTTCTATACTTGTTTAACCACATAAAACATTTTTATGAAATACAGCATGGTTTAAACCAGGTTTGACTTTTCCCGGTCAGACATTGTTATTATTAACCGTTATAACTGCAACCGATTTGCATAACTAATCAATTTACATCGTAAATAATACCTTTGTTATGAATGACTATTCCTATTAGTGAAAATTGCATTAATCCGTCAAGCACTTTTTAGTTTATCGCGAACAGCCAGACAGACCCTGCAGAAGACTTGTTTGAATATATCTATACTCATATAACAAAGTTCCTAAACCGACCACATAGACAGACTGAATGTGATCGATTTTCTCAAAATCTCCTGAACGGAGCGTAACCAGCAGAGTTACACTAAAGTAATGTACTAGAGAATTGTAGATCTACAAAAATATTACAAAAAAGTCCTCGACAGCATGTCTCTATCTGTTATGGTTAACTCACAATAATTACTTTTGTGTCTCTTACGACACTGATTTTAACGCGGGCGAAGACATTTATATTAGCCAAGTGATTGTGAAGTAAAACTAAATAAAATTGTCCATCAATACGATAAAATATAATGGCATGAACAAAATTCGTTGGCAGTGCACTTAATAAATTGCTATTATATACATAACCTAAAAAAATAATAATAAATCGCTGTCCCAAGGTGTTACATTGACCTCATAACTAGGGTTGCCAATTGTTGTTAAAACAGAATTATACTGTTCGATATAGTACACTTTTTACTGTTGAACAAAATATTAAAGTACATAAATATTAAATAGGTACTGTTCAAAACATCAAAGTGCTTAACATTATAAAATATTACTTAAAAATATTATTTAAGTAATATTTTATAATGTTAAGCATTATAAAATATTCCATAAATATTAAAAAAATAAAAAAATAAAAAATAAAAATAATTTCTCATCTTGACTTTTTGTTCCATGTTTTAAAGTATTTTCAGTAATTTTAAAGTGCTGGGAGAATAATAAAAGAGTAACTATTTATTTAATAAACAATAAGCTCCTCATTTATTAAAATTTTAGTCATAACAATAATTATATGTATATCGTTAGACGTATGAACTTTTAAAGTAGAATTTATAAAATTATGCAGTTCTTTGTGGCAGTGCATATTATAAAAGAAAAAGAAAATTTAGTTTTGCTATAATCCGCGACAAATTTAATCATTATCAGTGATTGTTACTTTTTTAAAAGACTAAATTAATATGTTGTACAAGAAGCTCTCAAAAATATGTATTGAAAACAAACCGATCATATCTAAAATACTGTTTACTATTCTTCTCAGACCTAATTACGTAAACGTACAATATTTTTTGTAAAAATAAATTTGACAACCCTATTCATAAAATTATAATAACTGCCCTGAAACGTATAAAAATTGACACGTTATAATTACAACGAAGTATACTCACGAACTGTCAATGTCGATTAAATTAAGTGTCAATATAACAGCGATATGGTAATAACGTGAATTGGTAATTTTATGACCAATGCATGAAGATTACATTTAGGGTATCATATAAAAAACTTTATGATAGCCGTGTGGTATCCGGCTAAGTAGAATAGTACCACCCTCATTTCTTACCGAGGTGTCGTAAAAGGCGACTAAGGTAAGTCGACCCGCCGTGTGGTATCCGGCTGAGTAGAATAGACCACCCTCATTTTTTACCGAGGTGTCGTAAAAGGCGACTAAGGTAAGTTGACCCAGCCAAATCATGTGACAGCATGTTTATAACAGGTTGTGCCGACCCCACTTAATGAGGTTTAAACCAAAATAACAAGCTGTAAGGCTGCAAACCTGCGCTTGTCTTGTCTATAACCAAAGAGCTGTTATACAAGGGTCTACAACTATATTATAAAGTAACTGGGTTTTACCCGCGACTTCGCGTGGTCTGTTGTCGTGTAAATAAAGTAAAGTAGCGGCCTGTTACTATCCCACTGCTGGGAATCTGGCCTCTTCTCTACGTTTTTGTAGAGAAGGATTGGAGCTAAGACCTACTACGCTGCTCCAATGCGGATTGGTAGGTTACACATATCCCCAGAATTCTCTAGAGATATGCTGGTTTCCTCGCAAAAAGCGTGTGATAAATTGCAATTATCAATGAGATACATAAGTTTTAACAGAAAAACTCATTGGTTTCTTCCCGGATTTGAAGCCGTGAAATCCTCGAAAGTCGCACGGTGTTACCACAGCTAATGTTGTCGTTTGATAGGTCTATAATAGATGGCGCTTTTCAATGTTATCCTATTCCTTTTAATTTAAAAGGATTTCTATAGCCTATATATTATGGTGTATAAGGAATAATTGTGCTAAATTTCATCGATATAGATTCATTGGTTTCGCTGTGAAAGAGTAACAAACATACATCAATACTCACAAACTTTCGCATTTATAATATTAGGAGAATTAGTAGAATATGATTAATTATTTAACCTTGTTTATGAACGAACGTAAAATATTGCTATTATTTAATAGCCTAAATTAAAATGACATTCAAATTTCGAATACAAAAATAAGTAGATTATAAAGTGGCTTCTAATTTAAGTTTGTAAATAGAACCGGATAATAATTTAAATAAAATGTATCTGTAGGCACTTAATTTAAGTAATAAAATACGCTAGAATCATGTGAGTCATGATCTAAGTAATTTTTACGTCCACAGTATAACGACATTAATATACCGGTGTGAAGTACACGTGACCTTACACTGACCTTACCTTACGTAACAACATCTTTATTTGATGAACGCTTTGCCATTTTATGTTTGCAATTGTCAAAGAAAAACTCAAAGGAAATTAAACCTTAAAGTATATACAATAAGGTGCAACAGTACTTATTATATCAGTAAAAAAATAGATAACACAGGTAAAATTCCAAACGTGTATTCGCTCTGTTAAAACAGATTTAATGCATAATCATTCTTTGTGCGTATGAAATAAGAGCTATCTGTTACAATCTTGGCTGATCTGATATGTTTGTAAGTAGGGTCTCGGTAAATTGCCAAAAACAAATTCCCATAAAATTCAAGATGGCCTATCGATATAGCATGTGTTGAAATAATTATTTCTATAACTTTGGATAATATATTTTTTTAATAAGATATATTGCAAAGAATACTCACAGTTTACGGTAGCGACTCCTAGTATTCTGTAAAAAAAATGAAAAAGGTTTTAAATACATACGTATATAAATCTTTCTTTTAATGTACCTATATTATATCACATTATTGAATTATTGTAACGCGTTGTAATATTAAATGATTATTTATTTTTATAATTATTAGTTTTTTTTTCATTTTTATTTTTGAAGCATAAAAGGATAGCATCTAATTTTTATATTTATTATTATAAAAATCCAGGCGTTCCTGTAGCTCAGTCTATAATCGAATAACCCTTGAAACAGAAATCACTAGTTTATAAAAAAAAAACAGGATCATCCGCTGAGTCATTCTAAAGATTGTCTGAAAATTTCTTTTAAATCGGTCCAGTCGTTTCAGAGTATAAAAAGTCATAGAGACATTTTATATATTAGGTGATTTTTATATAAAATAAAGTAATGACTTAAATACAATATAAGTCTGACTGTTAGTATGGATGTGACATGAAGTAGAAAAAATCTATTTTTTTCCCTTTAAAAATAATCGATTTTCGATTTTTTTATATCAAATTAATCGATTATTAATAATCAATTTTTTTCTGACTATATGAAAAATTGTTTTTTTAATATAAATAATTAATTAGAATAAAAGCTTATTAAAGTGGACAACTACTAATAAATAATAACAGATAAGCTGTTTGTGAAATTCTATTAAAATATGTAATTTGGCTACATTGGTTTCATCCGACAGTGCATATGAAATCTTTAAAAAAAACTAGAAAACAGACTGAAACGAAAAAAAAAGATGATTAAAATAATCGATTTTTAAAAAATCGTTTTTTTGTGAAAAAATAATCGATTATTTTTTGACATCTCTAACTGTTAGTAATATATTTTCTATTTGTATCAGCTAATAATAATTCTATAATAATATCTTTATTATTAAAAAAATACTATAATTTTTTTTTCGCTAAGTCATGAATATAATGCCGTTAGAATTGTGGGCTGCCTAGCATTGTTTAAGAATGTGAAATTTGCATACACGCTCGATTTTGTAACAAACTTGCTTTACGCGTGAATTTGCTGTCGCAATGAGAACAGGTGGCCGACTAGTCTGGCCTTGTTTATAGAGCGAAAAAATAAATAGTAACAAAATAAAAAAAAGTTATGCCCCGGGTGAGGATCGAACTCACGACCTTAAGATTATGAGACTTACGCGCTGCCTACTGCGCTACCGAGGCCGATACGAAAGTGACAAAATAACATGATATATTGAAAAATAAACAATATTTAACATAATATATTTTAGTTTTTGATTCACTTTAAATATAATGTCTTTAAAAAAAGTAACTGAGTGACCGGACCGAGCCTTCCTCTATCATTTTTTAAATTAAAAAAAAACATATATTATCTATGATTGATACTGGTATTCAGATGTCGTGACCGGCCTTTATCCAATAGAGCTGTCATGACCTTGCAATTAACACCGTAATTATCCTTTGCTTTCTCATAAAATTTTAGCAGTTTTTTTAGTGCTCGAAAATAGGGATAAAACAACATTTTTTAAATTAAACCTAGCTAGATCGATTTTTCCCCCCAAAACCCTTTACATGCTGAGTTTCATAAAAATCATTGAAGCCATTTCCAAAATTTAGTAAAATATATAATCAAAAATTAACTCATTTAAATATTAAAGATAATTTACATAAATCAGGAGTTTATGGAAACGTGTGTCGCTTTATCTCGTTTTAATATACAGTGTACGAAATTTTTGGATATAATTAAATAATTTGGCGTTACTTTGATGAGATCCATAATACAAAAGTCATAATATTTTTTTTTATTATTATGACTTTTGTATTTTTATTTATTATTATTACCTAAGCCTAAATGTAAAATTAACATATCCGACTTGTTATTTCGGATTGCGTGACCGATATATAGCTCAATAATAATTGTAGAATATATAAATAAAAAAACTTGCAAGATTTGACTCCCCATACATACAACTGCAAGTTTAATAAAAGTTTTAATTAATAAAAAATTACATACATTATCGGCCTATTAACAGATGAATATTGTTTTTTTATCTTCTTTATTCAGAATTATCGTTTCGAATTTCGAACATATAATAACATACAATTAATTATGAAGTAGCTTCTAGTCCTTTACATAATTTAATACAGCCGGATATAAATGAAACAAATAAAACAGATATTTCTATAATCACTTATTTGGGTGCAATAAAAAACAAGGATGTGAGTCATATAAACTAAGTCATCTTTGCATACGACATGAAGTACACGCGGATGTATATATACATACTAGATTATACCCGCGACTTCGTTCGCGTCGACTGTTGTTGTGTGATAGGTGCGAATAGATGGCGCTTTTTAATGTCATCCTATTCCTGTAGAATTAACAGAAGTTCTATAGCCTATATGTTATTCCGGTGTATAAGGATCATCGGATTCGCCGTGAAAGAGTAACAAACATACATCCACACTCACAAACTTTCGCATCACTACATATTATAAAACAAAGTCACATATATCGTATGTACGCATAAAACTTTAAAACTACGCAACCGATTTTGATGCGGTTTTTTTTAATAGATAGAGTGATTCAAAAGGAAGGTTTGTACGTATAATAACATTCAATACCGCGTAGAGAAATACTAATTAATTTTTGAGGTTTCTGTAAATAATTACATTTTTTTCCACTTACATTGCAAACGCAGGCTAAACCCTACGAGATTTATCAAAATGATGTACTAAGTATTTGTAAACCATGAAAAGGTCTACAGAAAAGTCCGCGATGGTATATGTCTATCTCTTATGGATAACCCACAATAGCAGTTTTTTTCATTTACTTTTTACGAAAAATGATGCCTTATGTTCAAATAAATTGTTGATTTAATATAGATCAATATTGCCGTTTACAGCATGTAATTTAAGTGAACATTTTCGGAGATATTACAGATTTAAAATCCCGCGAGGAGGCCGCGCTTCGACCTATAAGCACTTCGAATTTAGCAGCGACCGGAGGCGCAACTAAATGTCCTTCTTTCAAGTTTATATTGTCTAATGATAAGAAAGCTATGAATGTTGTATGTAAAGACATTGTCTAATCAATTGTAAAAATAAATAATATCACTACAAAGTATAAAACAAAGTTTTATATTCATTAGCATTCTCTGTCTGTCCGTATATCCCTATGTATGCTTCAATTTTTAAAACTGTGCAACAGATTTTGATGCGGTTTTTTTTTAATAGATAGAGTGATTGTAGAGGAAGGTTTACATGTCTAATAACATTGAATATGGATGGAGTAGAGAAATACTGTAATTTTTGAAATTTCTGTAAATAATTACATTTTTTTCCGCTTACATTGAAAACGCAGGCTAAACCCTACGAGATTTATCAAAATGATGTAGTAAGTATTTGTACACCATGAAAAGGTCTACAGAAAAGTCCGCGATGGTATATGTCTATCTCTTATGGATAACCCACAATAGCAGTTTTTGTCATTTACTTTTTACGAAAAATGATGGCTTATGTTCAAAGCAATTTTTATACAATACAGCATTAATCCTTATCCAATTAAGAACCTTAAATATATTGTTTATTTAATATTGATCAATATGACTGGTGATGTAAATAAGGTTAACTTTTTCCACTACTTAAAATGATCGACAAGGAATTTAATAACAGACGTGTTTCTATATTCAATGTTTAATTGCGACTGACTTAGTATATGAACTGACTTAACACAACATACCGCCCACCAAAGGACCATAGAGGTCCTTTAAAACAACTAAATACAGAATTTCATCTAATACATAATCACATCAAAATAAGAAAGAATATTCCAATATTTACATCATGTAAATAGTTGTGGGCTTCTACAATAACATTAACAATGCAATTTACAATAAAATTTACATTATTATCACTACATATTATAAAACAAAGTCGCATTCTTTGTTTGTCCATATATCCCTATGTATGCATAAAACTTTAAAACTACGCAACAGATTTTGATGCGGTTTTTTTTTAACAGATAGAGTGATTCCAGAGGAAGGTTTGTACGTATAATAACATTCAATACCGCGTAGAGAAATACTGTAATTTTTGAGGTTTCTGTAAATAATTACATTTTTTTCCGCTTACATTGCAAAGCAACCCTACGAGATTTAACAAAATGATGTACTAAGTATTTGTACACCTTGAAAAGGTCTACTGAAAAGTCCGCGATGGTGTATGTCTATCTCTTATGGATAACCCACAATAGCATTTTTTGTCATTTACTTTTTACGAAAAATAATGCCTTATTTTTGAAGCAATTTTTATACAATACAGCATTAATCCTTATCCAATTAAGTACCTTAAATAAATTGTTGATTTAATATAGATCAATATGGCCGTTTACAGCATGTAATTTAAGTGAACATTTACGGAGATATTACAGATTTAAAATGCCGTGAAGAGGCCGCGCTTCGCCCTATAGCACTTCGCATTTAACAGCTCTATGTCGTTGTTTCAAGAGTTTGTTTAATGACAAGAAAGCTGTGAATGTAGTATATAAGGACATTCTGTAATTAATTTTAAAAATAAAATACATAGGGGAAAAATGAAAATATGTAGTATATGAATTTAGATATTAGATATAGCAGGAAATCTTCTTGGTATAGGGAAAGGAAATTGTTTTTCTCCAAATTTAACGCTTGCGGGCCACGGGTTGTAATGAATAAATGAAAACTACTGGATCGATTTTAATCATTTTTTTTCTACACTGACTGACATGGGATATATATTTTATACCCGTGCGAAGCAGGGGCAGGCCGCTAGTTTATAATATAAGGATTTAAATAGTCTCAAGAAAGAGTTAAAATAACGATACGAAAAATATTGGCTTTTGATTGAAAACTTTTAAATCCTAATCCTATCATACCTTAGTAACTTAGTAATATTATAAACGCGTGATGTCTATACTTCATAGGTTTGGAGTATAGACAAGCACATAACGGTTGTATCGCAGCTGAGCGTGCAAATCCATATTAAATAATTTAGCACATTTTGTAAGGCTCATTATGAAAACGATTATTCGAATGTTGTTATAATAGAAAAAAATAGATAGTTCGTTAACTTGTTTGTCTTACAAAGCTTACACCAGTTCCTTAAAGTGATAATTTTAGCGACTAATAAATTGGCGCAGATTTCTTTAATCAGATACTAAAGTCCATACAACAAAGGTTGCGGGCAGAAGCTATTGTATAAAAGTTTTTCTCCCTATTTTTCAATATGGCAACACGTTGACAGTATAACTGTACTTCTATATTCAGGTATATTTATGAGGTGACGTCTATAAATGGCGTCTACGGATATGGCGGCCGAGTTGAATTTAAATTAGTTACGGTTAAAATATATAAAACAGAACTAATATAACTTGAAATAGGGAGAACTTGAATTTTTCAAAATCGCACACTTTTATAGGAATAAAGCCGAAGCCGAATTTTAAATTCGGTCGTACTGTTCCGATGACCTTATTTCGTATATTTAAATATAAACCTTTAAGCTGAAATATTGAAATACCCTCAGTTATGTGTTTTTTTTCCTGTTCCCGAAAGAAAAACATGTAGCATAAAAATGATTGTTATGTAAAGTCGTGTGGTATCCGGCTGAAGAGAACCCTCATTTCTTACCGAGGTGTCGTAAAAGGCGACTAAGGTAAGTTGACCCATCGGAAGTATCCTGCTGAGTAAAATAGACCACCCTCATTTCTTATTGAGGTGTCGTAAAATGCGACTAAGGTAAGTTGACCCATCGTGTGGTATCCTGCTGAGTAGAATAGACCACCGTCATTTTCTATCGAGGTGTCGTAAAGGAGACTAAGGTTAGTTGACCCGCCGTGTAGTATCCTGCCGAGTAGAATAGACCACCCTCATTTCTTATCGAGGTGTCGTAAAAAGCGACTAAGGTAAGGTGACCTACCGTGTGGTATCCGACTGAGTAGAATAGACAACCCTCATTTCTTACCGAGGTGTCGTAAAATGCGACTAAGGTAAGTTGACCCGCCGTGTGGTATCCTGCTGAGTATAATAGACCACCCTCATTTCTTACCGAGGTGTCGTAAAAGGCGACTAAGGTAAGTTGACCCATCGTGTGGTATCCTGCTGAGTAGAATAGACCACCCTGATTTCTTATTGAGGTGTCGTAAAATGCGACTAAGGTAAGTTGATCCATCGTGAGGTATCCGTCAAACCCCCGTGTGGTAACCGGCTGAATAGAATAGATCACCCTCATTTCTTGACGTGGTGTCGACTAAGGTAAATTGACGTCAGGCAGGCGGCCCGTTGTAAAATACGTAGCCAAATCCCATCACAACATGTTTAAAACATGCTCTCCCGACCCTACTTACAGTGGAATAAGAGCAGAAGGAAGATGATTTTAATTCGGCGTTACTACTTAAAATATAAATTTACAAAATATATTTAATTGGGTTTCATTAGCCGTGCGGTATCCGACTGATTAGAACAGACCACCCTCATTTCTTGTCGAGGTGTCGTAAAAGGCGACTAAGGCAAGTTGTCGTCAGACAGGCGACCGGTCGTTAAATACGTAACCGAATCATGTGACATGTTTATATCATGTTGTGCCGACCCCACTTAGAGTGGGATAAGGGCACTTACGTCAGTCGTTTTTTACGACACCTTGGTAAGAAAGAGGGTGGTCTATTCTACTAAACCGGATATCACACGGTGGGTCAACTTACCTTAGCTGCCTTTTACGACACCTCGGTAAGAAATGAGGGTGGTACTATTCTATTCAGCTGGATACCACACGGCGGAGGTTAATACTTAAAATACAAATTTACAAAATGTTAAATACATTAGGTTTCATTTCTGCAAGGGCCCAAATCCCATCTAAATCAATCCAAATCAATCTATTTGCAAGGAAAGCTATTGACGATGAAACATTACGAGAGAAAGATTCCCATTAACAAACGGCACAACGTGTGTACACTTGTCGAACAGAGCCGGCCTAGGGCGTGCCTCGTGACGTATCACTTTCTCCTAATTATACCGGCCACGTTACATTACATTGTTGGCAGTTTCCATTGGGAAATTACATACCGAGTGGAGGATATGAAAGTTACGAGAATATGTCATGAGGGATGAATATCACGAGGTATAAATATGGATGGTTGTTTGTATTATGACATGCATAAGCTACCTGGAAGTTTTCATAGCAAACGCGTTCCCAGAAAGAACAACCTTTCCTAACCAATAATGTTGTTAAAACCGTTAGGGTTATCGGCATGTATGATCAGCTACCTACCATCAAGCGTAATGATAATATTATTTTTCTATTATACGTGATTAGATAGATTAATTGCACACCAAAATAATACATGAAGATAGTCAAAAGAAGCATCGGTACAATAAGCGGCCTTATCGCTAAAAGCGATCTCTTCCAGGCAACCTAAGGGCAAAATATTTAATGAAATATCAGCAGCGGGGATGTACAAAATAATTAAGTACTAAATATTTACTATAGTATAAAATAATAGATTAGATAAGACTAGAAAAATAATATTCTCATCTGTATTGAAGAGCTCCACAAAGTAAGGCAATTATATCTCTTGAAATTACGATTTTTCACTACATTATACTTTTTAATGTTCAGAATCAAAATGCATAACCCTCTAACCCTCTAAGTGTTACGACTTAAATTAAATAAAAAAATACTGTTAAACATTCTTCATTATTCGACTAGCCGCCTGCTAGACGTTGTCTTAACTTATCGCCTTATACGACACCCGTTAATAATGAGGATGGTCTATTCTACTCAACCGGATACCTTAACGAGTCAACTTATCTTTGTTTCCTTTTACGACACCTTGCTCAGAAATGAGGGTGGTATATTCTACTCAGGCGAATACCACATGGCACTGTTAAACATTCTTATCAGAAATATACTTTATTTCTTGTAAAAAGATTGCAACCCTAGTCAATAATAACACTGTCTGTAAGTTTACTTTATTAAAATGAAATTAAATTTACAAGTACACTTTCGGCAGGTCAACAAGATAAGGGGCCTTGGTATTTAAAGGTCGGCCCGATCGGAGGGCATAGGATCGATTGTGGAAACTGTACTTTCCACTTTAAACAACTAAACAGTTATATTTAACTCCTTTAATACTCCGTGAAATACTTTAAGGCCATAACACCTGATCTGAAGTGACTTTGGTGAGTAAAAACGTATAATTGCAATCTAGAATATTTACGAAAGTACCAGATATTTTTAATTGGCATTAAAAAATATTTTAGCACGGCATTATAGGCTTCAATTGTATCAAATTATATCAATATCAGTACAGCGCACCGTGACAGACAGATATAATCTTATATATAAAATTCTTGTCTTGTACAATAAAATACAAGTAAAATTCTCGGGCATGGTTGTCCACGCCTAACAATAGTTTTTAATTTTTTAGATCTTTTTTTATGTACTCTTAGAAAATAACGTGTGCGCAGTCAGTTAGTATTACTATAAATTATTAATTTAATGAGAAAATAATTGAGGATTTCTATTTTTAAATCCCCCTGTTTAGTATTTTCCGCGTATCGCATTGTAAACTTGTTTTGTGTAACTCCATGTAAACGTTCGGCCAAAACACCATCATATCGGCTAGCCATGGTGTTACCAATGTCGACAGGTGCTACCTACTCGTAAGTCGGACAAGGCCTGCACCGGAGGCATCATTGTACATTCAGTACCTACATCTAAATAACTATCGGCTGGTGGCCTAATCACACGTGACAGACTTTAAACTCCTTTGTAGCAACAAGGTTGCCGCTACTCAAATACGATATTTGGTCACATCTTAAAAGAATAACCCTTTCAGTTAGTAACCCGTGTGACTAACATGAAATGAAATATATTAATAGCTCAGTTTAATTTATCTAATAAACAAAAAACTAAATATATATAATAAAAAGAGCTGTGGTAGCCCAGCGGTAACACCGTGCGACACTTTCGAGGAGGTCACAGGTTCAAACCCGGGCAGACACCAATGAGTTTTTCTGTTAAAACTTATGTGTCTAATTGATAATTGCAATTTATCACACGCTTTTCGGTGAAGGAAAACATCGTGAGGAAACCTGCATATCTCTAGAGAATTCTGGAGATATGTGTAACCTACCAATCCGCACTGGAGCAGCGTGGTAGGTCTTAGCTCCAATCCTGCTTTCCAAAAACGGAGACAAGAGGCCTATTCTCAGCAGTGGGATAGTAACAGGCTGCTACTTACTTTTTTTACTTACATAATAAAAACTTTCTTAAAATAACTTTTACGACATCAGCAAACATAGAACTTATTTCTGGCTGCTCTTGTCAAAATATAATGCTTATAACTAGTTACATTATGTGATTACTGTCATTTATAGGGTCGAAGAGGAGCTATGTCCACGCATTGTTATCATCAAAGGAGGATTACTCAACAGTAAAGTACACTGAAGAATTTGTATGCGATGAATTAACCGGGCCCCTATAACACGGGCGACCGTGTCTACACACGGTGAATCAACCGTCATTTCTCACAGCAAAAACGTCCAAAGACCACGGGCCTAAGTGGCAGCTAAATTGCAATATATCACAGTACACAAGCTATAACAAAAACACGTCAGCCGACCACGAATTATGGTTTTTGCGGCGATGAGAACATGTTTCAAGGGTACCGTGGGTGTGCTAAGGCTGTTTAGTTTAATGTATACGTGTTATTAATGGCCTTTTACAAGGATAGGTTTTGTTTTAAGTTAATTCATAGAGTTAAAAAAGTCAGAGCTCGTATCCGTTTTTGGGATGAAAGCATGGAACTAAAACCCACCACGCTGTTCCAATGGGTTACACATATCCTCAGAATTCTCTAGAGATATCCAGGTTTCCTCGCGACGTTTTCCTTCACCGAAAACCGTGTAATTAAATTATAATTATCAATCAGACATTTGTTTTAACAGCAAATCTCATTCGTGTATGTGTGTAGTGGTTGTGTATTGTGGTTGCAGTTGTGGACATGTTTAGACATGTTTTTTTTTATTAAAACCAAAGAAACAAATATAACAAAAGATACAAACCAAAAAGATTTGTATGGTATGTTAGGGAATAGGTTAGTGCGACTGCAATGTGTTTTTGCGAATTGCTGTACATTTAGTTTATATATATTCACTATTTACTTTATTTAGGATTATAGCGGATACGGATTATAATTGTATTATTACTTATGCACTAAGTTACTGTTGAAATATCTTCAATTATGAACTAAATTTGTTTAAATTTGAAGCGAACAAATTCATGGGTACCACTAATAATTGCAAAATTGCGACATCCACGTCAACTGGATTTTGCATTAGAACCGTTTATAAACTAATTGATCGAACGCTCGTGATGTTATTTGAGCATTAAGTAATTTCCTTGACACGGCGGTGTCCCAGTTGCCTCAAAAGGACATATATCAGCCGTTTGGTATGCGTCGCCATCTTCGAACGGTGCTAAGGAGACTATACGAGTGTCTTTAATATTGAAATGTGTTAATCTTGTATGTAGAATATTCTATTCGTACGGAAAAATATCCATATGTATAAGACGAAATTCGATGTATATCATAGACATACGAGAGGTCACAAAAAGCTTGTGATGCCTGTTTAGCGAGTCAGCAGAGTTAGCAACTCATTTGCTTCTACAATAAAAGTCCGCAAGCCTTACTAGATCAGTCTACCGAAAGGTTTAAATTGAGTATAAGAATATTCTTATACGTAAAGCATATAACAAAATTGAAGATTATTGGGATGATAAAAAAGCCTGGATTTGAAAATCCTTTCAGCTTCATGCAAGACTGCGTTTTAATAATGTAGAATTGAAAATGTTTAAAAGATTGACCGCCGAGTTTCTTTCTGGTTGTTCTAGGTAAAAGCAACATTCCGAACCAATTGTAGCTTCATTAATCATATTGATCCTTGACGATTCAAAAGTGCTTGGAAGAGCTTATTTGAATAAAGATTATTTTGATTTGAATTTGATTTGTATATATATAAATATATTTTCTGTATCTCGGAAATGGTTCCAACGATTTTCCTGAAATTCAGCGAGTTGGTTTTGGAGGAGAAATATCGATCTTGCTAGGTTTTATTTAAAAAACAAACGTATTATCCTTGTTTTTGGGCACAAAAAATACTAAAATTTACATTGAATATATAAAATATTATTTTTGCCGTAAATTGTCAAGTTAGTGTAGCTTATTCGGGGAACGGGTGGTCGCTAGAAATGAAAATACCTAGGATCGAGCCATACCTACCCTATTATTTTTTTTGAAGTTTCTTTTTTTAATTTGTAAAAAATTATCGAAGAACGCACGGCGAACCAAATACTCTGTATATACTATAATAATAATAAATAATAATAATGTTTATTTCTGTTCATGCTTAAAATTAATAACAGGGTATTGAGACCTTCTAGTAAGCATATGTATGTGTGTGTGTGTGTGTCTTCGTAATTATATATAAGTTACATGTGTCATAAAAGTTTTATTTATTTATTTATTTTCTTCACAATTATAAGTCTGGTTCCAGTAGAGCTTCTGTTTCCTCATAATTTAGTACTTTTAGCCATACTTTTAATATTTTTTTGCATTCATATAAAGTTTTAGAGTAAATACAGGTTTTTTTGTTTATTTTGTTGTACAACACCGTGGATATCTTTTTGAATTGACGTCTGGCAAAATTAGTTTTAACTGAGATTCCAGGGACAACAACATTATTTGTTCTTTTAAGTAAAAGGTTGGAGTCAAAATGTACTGTTTTATGTAATTTAAGGATAGTATTAAAAATATATAAATATCTAACAGTTAGTAAGTTACTTGTTGAATATAGCAGGTGTGTGGGAAATTTATAAGGTTTAAAGTATATTACTTTTAACAAATGGCGTTGAGCCCTTTCCAGCTCAATAAATTTAGTTTTCACCGCTCCACCCCATACTGGTATACAGTAGGTAGGATATACGGAGGTAGATTATATTTCAAGTTGTTCGGTTACGTCAAAACACTTTATATTATATATTTTGGTTTCTGTTTTCATTTACGTTGTTTAACGTTTTATTACGAAGCTTATTAGATACATGTACGAAAAGAACGATACAAAGCGCGCAAAAATTAAGATTCTTTATTTCGAAAGCGTGATTTAGTTTTTTTGAACTCCATTTATTTAATCCCAGTTATCATACTGTCGTTTGCAAATCGCAGTATAATGACCTCTTTGCCGTGGGCCGAACGGAATATCAATCAATCATTCAACGATAATTATAATATTTCGTCATTTTTCAATCTCCATTGTCAATTCTCACTGCCGAGTTTAATGACTTCCTCGGGCCCACTAATGGCTGTGAGCAAATATATTTTTTATATCTCCATATTATTATTAATGTCTTAATATTGGTGTTCCGAAATAAGATTACATCTGTCCTTGGAAGATATTTGGTACTTTGTATTTCCATACTTATATAATACAAGCGTTTACCAGCAACTTTGGTTGTGTAGCCTGTTCTAGCGATAATAGATGGTACTTTTCAACGTCATCGTATTCCTGTAGAATTAACAGGACTTATTTAGCTATATATTACCCCGGTGTATGAGGAATAACTGTGCCAAATTTCATCGATATTGGTTCAGCTGATTCGCCGTGAAAGAGTAACAAACCCTACACCAGGGTGGTTACACCTCGATACATTGCATGTTGAATAAAAGCTTTTAATAGATATAGACGAATTTTTCTTAAATTTTCTAATAATGTTAAGAGCTGAAGTATTCTAAACTTAAGTTACGATTACAAAATTTTCTCCGCACGTTACCATAAAAAAGTATATAAACTTAGTTGAACCAGTTCGAATGGTAAATAATTCCTTTCGCCGGCATTTCAGCAACTCGCCAACTGCCGCGGTACAAAAACGACTCGCCTATTACAAGTGGATTGGCGAGTTTTTTCCTATATAATAAATGGACAACGGTAATACTACATTCTAAGGTTTCGACATAGTCGGCGAGAATGAGAAAAAATTCTAGGAACTTTGCGTGTGTGCGAAATATTTTGGTATAATATAAAACAGTGGAGCCCGCCATCTCGTTCGCGCTAACTAAATGGCTCCTCTTAATCTGTGATTACAAAAACAAAGGATTAAGCGCGAGCATCGTGTAGATTCTGGTAAATTGTGCATCTATACTTTTATTTGTACTTTCCAAATAATATATAGTCGTGTTAGCGCACACTATATAGAATAACACAATATAATAGGAATACCAAAATTCCCGTTCCGAGATGCACTTCTCTTGAATGACGAACAAAGACTGACTGTCACTGAAACGTTTTAGCAATATATTAGACCGGAAACAATACGACATAATGTTGCCACCATTTCAGTCAAAAGGACGCGATACTCGTTTCATGACGGTGTTGCTATAAAATACAAAGCGGAAGACATTGGTGACAACAGCCGCTTAATTTCAAATTACAGTTTGTTTGTTTTTTCAATTAATAATGGGTTTTTTGCAAAAATTCGCCTCGCTCGTGTCATATTTCCTTAGAATAGAGAAGGGAATTAGTACAAAAAAAGTGGGATTAAATAAGAATTATTATACTAATTATTATCTCACTTGCGGCGTATGTGTCGTAAACGCGAACTTTGGACCACCATCAAAAAGAAAAAAGTTGCATATCTGGGACATGTGTGGACACGAACAGTATGGGCTCCTGCAAGTTATTATGATGGGCAAAACTGCAGGCAAGAGACGCATCGGCCGCAAGAGGAAATCACGGTTGCGCAACATACGAGAATGTAAATAAATATATGGGACACTTACACACACGGTCGTCCGTCCCCAAAGTAAGCAACTTAATACTTGTGTCATGGTAGACAGACAACTGGTGAATATATATTTATATATTTTTTAAATACTTAAATACAAATATACACCCAGGCTCAAAGATCAAAAAATTCATTTATAAAATATGTTGGCCCTCGGCAGGAATCGAACCCGCGACCCACGGAGCTGAAGGCAGGGTCACTACCCACTACGCCAACGGGCCAGTCACTACGCCAACGGGCCAGCCAGAGGGGCCAGGCCAGTCACTACGTCGACGGCCAGAATGGACTGAAGTCGCGATTGCTGCCGAGCTTTTTAGCCTATTGAGAACTAGAAAGGAGTATCAAGCACTGACCGCTAACCTTCGCTAGTCGGAGAGGCACAAGAAGAAGAATATTTTACAGAACTAGTGATATAGGTAGTGGTATGCCTCGAGTTATATCGAGTTAGTGGTAACCAAGTAACACATCAAGTTATGTTCGCAGCCACAATCGAACAAATCAAGCATTCCACGCGCTGGCGAACCTGTTCAGAGCGCATACCGAAATTACACATTGCGTCATTGCTTAGGATCGGCCCATACTAGCAGACTAAGCGATTCCAAGCAAAAGTAATAATAAAGTTATTTTGCTATAATCCACGAGGAATTGAAATAGAAAATATATTGTTAAAAATTAAGTCTAAACTCAATTTAATATTAATAATAGAAATAATTTATAGAATTAGGCGTTACTTTGCGGAGATCCATGATATGATCCACGATGATCCATGATCCATGATCCATGATGAGTAATAATAAAATTATTTTGCTATAATCCGCGATGAAGTAAAATAGAAAATATATATAATGCTAAATGTAGAGTGGACAATCGGTTATCATACCTGATACATGCCTACAGGTGATACGTGCCTACAAACCTAAAGGTTTGTGCATGTGTTTTTGAGAATCCTGCATGTATCAGATATGATAACCGATTGTCCACTCTACATTTAGCATTATATATATTTTCTATTTTACTTCATCACGGATTATAGCAAAATAATTTTATTATTACTTTTGTAATAATAAAAATGATTCTACTCAGCCGTATAATAAGTACAACGCGTAACAAATTTTATGGCGGGCTTTATACGCGTGAGTAACCACAGACAACAAACATAAATCCGAACTAGTTGGCTGCATCGTTAATCAACTCGTGCCTGCCCACCACGCTTACCTCATAGATATTGACGCTCGACGTATCGTCATTTAATTCCTTAGCTGACATTAATCGAATAATAAACTAATCAAAGCGGCTCCCTGACAAGTATTTGACGTCATTATTTCACACAACGTTGAACGTAACCAGGCATTTAGGACTAGGATCGTATCTTAATAAAATCTGTCAACAAATATTTTTGCAACGAAGCGAAGTGAACGTTTAGCTAATGTAACTAATCGTTTGGTACGGATATAACGAGGAATGCCTGGTCTTTAGCTTTTTTGTGCATAAAAATGTGTAGAATTGTACATAGAAAAACTAGCTTGTACCCACAACATCGTTCGCGTGGACTATAGTAAAGTAAAAGTAGTTATTACTCTCCCACTGCAGGGAATAGGCGTCTTCTCTCCGTTTCTGGAAAGAAGGATTGGAGCTAAGACCTACCACGCTGCTCCAATGATTGGTAGGTTACACATATCTCCAGAGTTCTCTAGAGATATGCAGGTCTACTCATGATTTTTTCCTTCACCGAAAAGCGTGCGATAAATTGCAATTATCAATTAGACATGAGTTTTAACAGAAAAACTCATTGGTGTCTGCCCGGGTTCGAACCCGTGAACTCCTCGAAAGAGTCGCACGGTGTTACCACTGGGCTTTCACAGCTTAGTAGGTGTAGCTTAGTAGGCATTGCGTGGACTATAGTCTTGGAATAAACCAGGAGCTTCTGTCATCCTCCAAACCTGCATATCTCCATCAATTTATAATAGATGGCGCTTTTTAATGTCATCCTATTCCTGTAGAATTACCGGGTTTTTCTATAGCCTATGTGTTACCCAATAACATTTAGCATTACACATAATTTCTTTTATCGCGTATTATAGCAAAATAATATTCTCATTACTTTTTTTTTAAATATTAAGTAGGAATTAGGATTGACGATTTACATAATAACTAGAGTAGGAACCGAAGCTTGCGGCTCCTGCTTTCGGCCTTGCAAAAGTACGTAAGTTGTTTATAAAAATTAATCTTACTTTACGAAAATATTCGATTTTATTCGTTATAGTTCGATCAACGCTAAGGAATATGATTGCGCAAGTGTTTGTTGTGACTCAACTGTAAAGCATTCTATAATTGTCTAAATATGTTAATAAATATGGCCTTTTACAGTCAATAAGGGCCAACTGTGCAAATAGTAACACCAAAAAAGCCATGTCGACATCACAAAAGCATATAAAAAGCAATTACGATTCAAGACAGATATAGATAATTGTTTTGCTGACATTTTTTAACCCCAACACTATAATTTAACTGTCGTTTGCGTAAAGAGTTCATAGTTTTTAAATTGTAACTGTCTTTCTATGTTTTAAATTTTTTAAGGTAGGTATATACTAAAGCAAACTCTTGACCTTGTTCATGTTATTAAAAATTTTAAGAATGGAATAATACAGAAAAGACTCAATTCCTAAAAGCGTTTATAAAGTATCGGGCTTAAAATATAGACAAAAGTTCAGTGTTTAAAATCATTTCCAAGTTATGTATTTGTTATACTAGTAAGACCCCTCTACATATACCGAGTTGTCCGGTTAAAAAGGGCAAATATTTAAATTAAGTTAAATTAAGATTTACTAATATAGTTTATAAGAACAATTATTACTAATATTCTCATCGATGGTCTAAAATAAATAAATATTATTGTATTTTTTTTTAATACAGATTAGGTCTTAGTTTCGAAAAACATTTCCAGAAATGTTACGTTCTTATAAATGGTATAAAATAGACGAAAGCTCAGTTTCCAAGAAAAAATCATACTATTATATATTTCAAAATTATACCTTCCAACATAAGCAAAGAATTTCCAAAAGCATTTCCATGTAATATAAGGTTTTTACAAATCGTATAATATAGACAGAGGCGCAGTTTCCAAAAGTATTTCTATGTGAAGTATCGGCGTTACAAATTGTAAAATACAAAGGTTCAGTTTCAAAAATAATTTGTAAAGCATTTGTAAGATTTCTTTCTACCCTGCATAATAAATAATCATTTTGCCAGCTATCGAGTCATTACTGACAAATATTATACAACTCTCATTTCGCCGTGTGGTATCCGGCTAAATAGAATAGACCAACCTCATTTCTTACTGAGGTGTCGTAAAAGGCGAATAAGGTAAGACGACCCGCTGTGTTGTATCCGGCTGAGTAGAATAGACCAACCTCATTTCTTACTGAGGTGTCGTAAAAGGCGACTAAGGTAAGTTGACCCACTGTGAGGTATTCGGTTTAGTAGAATAGACCAGCCATTCTCTTACCAAGGTGTCGTAAAATACGACTAAGGTAAGTTAACGTCAGGCAGGCGGCTGGTCATAAAAACGCAGCCAAATCATGTCACAACATATTTATAACATATTGTGCCGACCCCACTTAGACTGGGATAAGGGCAAGAGGATGATGATTAAACAACTCTCATTGTTTAAACTAAAACGTCAAGCGTCGTGTTCAAACTGAGCCATGATTTTGTAAACGGCGTAAGCACCATGCTACATTTTGTTACAAGTAAATGCTGTAGTCTGTAGTCACCTTAAGATTTTATTAAAAGTGATGTTGCGCCAATACAATCTGTCAACAGATCCATTGAAGCACGACGTTGACAAATATCAAATGCCGGTAAATGCGCAAAAACTCCTTTGTATAGTTAATAAATATCTTAATTCAATTTTAATATATGTAAGCATTTAGTGTCTCATTTATAAACGATTTGTATAAAACGGGAATGGAGAAATTTGAAACTTTTTTAGGCTTAATCTTATATTTATTTATCGATAGGTTTATGTTATTTGCATTATTCTTGAATATATATATATGAATATTTATATTGAAAAAATCGGAGCTATGTTCCCAAATTATTATTATTTGCAATCAATCGCACAAAAACCTTTTTCATATATAGTACTCGCGCCTCACGTTTTTTTCACAATTATTCTAATCATTTTGTTTATTATATTCATTCTTTATAACTTTAACATGAGTTAATCTTGCATATATATTTAATGTGAATTTCGTAAATACTCTGTAAAATAAAGTTTATTTTTCATCAAAAACCCCGGAACAAGTACAGATATCACAAACCCGATTGTCATTTGCTTTTTGCATCTTTTTATATCATCTAAAAAAATACCTAGGTATTTCCTACTATTCTACTATTATAAATGGGAAAGTTTGTGAGTATGGATGTATTGTTACTCTTTCACGGCGAATCCGATGAACCAATATCGATGAAATTTGGTACAATTATTCCTTATACACCATAACATATAGGCTATAGAAATTCTGTTAATTCAACAGAAATAAGACGACATTGAAAAGCGCCATCTATTATCAATCTATCACGCGACAACAGTCCACACGGCGGACCGGCCCGGGCAAAGAGGTTCGCCTCGAGGCCCGTACCCCGTCTACCCCCAAGGGTATGCGAGATGACCCCCCTCTCTTACCTTAGTTGCCTTTTACTACACCTCGGTTAGAAATTAGGGTGGTGTATTCTACTCAGCCGGATACCACACGGCGGGTCAACTTACCTTAGTCCCCTCTTACGATACCTTGGTTAGAAATGAGGGTGCTCTATTCTACTAAGCCGCATACCACACGGCACTTTATTTTACACATATAATTGTATACAATAATAATGAACAGTCGTGTTGAGATCATTCGAGCGTATCACGTCATGTGATTCAATTATACAGTAATTAAAATACATGATTGCAAGCAATGATATGTCGTATAACATTGGCAGTATTAGAAGTTTTTTTATGTCAAACGATACAAACATCGTGCGAACGGCATTCAATAGAATATTAAAAAATACTAGCTATAACAGTAAACCGTGTGGTATCCGGCTAAGTGGAATAGACCACCCTCTTTCTTACCGAGGTGTCTTAAAGACGACTGAGGTAAGTTGGCCTACCGTGTCGGGATGCCAAAGTAGTCGGCCTCCTCGTGACTCCTATATATTCCTTAGTCTTGGCGGACGGACCACTGTGTGGTTGCCAGTCCAGTTGTCCCTCAGATTAGCAGAGGGCAATCGGGACGGGCCGGGGACTCCGGGAAGGTTAAGGGTGGAGTCTCTAATGAGCGACGGGTTCAGTTGGGCTTATTTTAAGTCTGGCTGGACTTGGGTTCACTCGTCCACCACCGTTCCACCGTCGGTCAAGCCCGGAAGCTCAGCAATGGGAAATGGTCAGAAAATAACTAGCCAAAACATGTAACATCATGTTTAAAACATTTACAGTGGAATAAGGGCAGGAGAATGATGATGATGTATTAATATTCAGACAACGTCGTCCACATCTGCTAGTTATAACACTTAATTGTATATTTTTTACCAACCCACATCCGCCGAACGTACCTAACGGATGACATTAACACCAAATGACTAAATAATGTTGTTTTTATTACAAATATATAGTTTGTATTACATATTTCGTAATTATCATTTACACCGCTCACCGCTCGCCATGACTTAGTTTGATTCCCTCATTAATTAATGATGGGAATTGAATGTTAAGCATGTGTGGTGATAAGACTGGAAAAATACAAAATGAGTATATAGGGAAGTCTGAAAGTCAAGTCCATTATAGAAAACACGAAAAAGGCAAGATTAAAATGGTATGGACATGAAATAAGGAGAGATGAAAATTATGTGACTAAACGAGTGTTAAATTTGAATATGGATGGATATGTGACCACTGTGGCAAGCCTTAAAAATAATGGTTGGATTGTGTGCAGTATGATATGCATATAAAAGTCAACAGATGATAAAACAAAAGGAATTAAAAGCGAAAAACATGTTGTGCTGACCACACTTACTATGGGTCACACTTACACTTAAGTGGGATAAAGGCAGGAGAAAGATGATTTTAGCTGATGATGAGTGTAATTTATTCGATCCAATTGCCAATCTCTCTTGTCCGAAGAATGGGTAAAAAGTGCATGAAATAAAATCGACATAATCAATTCAAGTAAGCTTTTGCAAGCACTTTTGCATTGTCAAAGATCGATTAGATTTAATGAAGTTATACCTTGTTCTTAACGTTGCTCTTTTCGAAAAGAATAAGTAAGAAACTTACTTATCGGCTGTCTATGTAATGCATCTATATATAAAGCTAGAGCGATTTTAAATTCAAAGCATTTTTATCGAATTCTAATTAAGTATATAATTTTATTTAGAAGAAAATTTCTGAAATCTACGGTAATGCTACATTTTTAATCTAATTTTCTTAAGCTAAAATTTAAAGTGGAGTAGGAGATCAGTTTGTAAGATAAGCTGGGATATATCAGGGGTCAGACCATGCGACTCTTCCGAGGGGATCAAGAATTCAAACCCCGGATAGGCACCAATGAGTTTTTCTCTTACAAACGTATAACACAATCAATATGTGACTTATTGATTGATTGAAGAAGCTAACACTGATGTTTGCTCCTCCTAAGAAAAACCAGCAAAAAATTCGCTGAATAACCCAGTGGTGAGACCTATCTCGAAGGGGTCACAAAAACCCAGGGCATTAATGAGTGTTTTTGTTAAAACTTATGTATCTTATTGATAATTTCAATTTATCACACGCTTTTCGGTGAAGAAAAATATTTTAAGACAACCTGTATATCTCAAGAGAATTCCAGGATATGTGTAATCTGTGAACAGCGTGGTAGATCTTAGCTCCAATCCTTTTCTTCAAAAATGGAGAGAGGAGGCCTATGAACGGCAGTGGGATAGTAACAGGCCGCTACTTTAGGACAGTGGTCGGCAAACTTATTAGTCAAAGAGCCAAATATGAACATAACAACAACAAAAAATTGGGAACCAAATCTGCTTGTTTAGTAAACGTTTATTACACTTAATAAGTAGTACACTAAATAAAACTAAATTTCAAACTTAACAAATATTTATTAATGCGAGCAATGGCCTTGCATCTCTTAGGAAAGTTTGACTAAGTTTTTTTGTTGTTGTAAATATTATTGCGCCTTCCGTAGATACTTGTGCCAGAGCCATTCTTAGGGAGCCAATGAGCCACATACGGCTCTGGAGCCGCACTTTGCCGACCACTGCTTTAGTAGATGGGTTTATGCTAGTGTTAGTAAAGTGCTAATAACCAGTAACTAAGCAACCCAGTCAAGTTCAACCAAGGCTGCCAGACATGTAGGTGTTATCGCCATAATGAGCATTTACACGTTAATGGAGGAAGCTATTGAATAAAACGTTAAAATATTTCGCGGCTTTGACCGAGATCTCAATCTGCTACTGGCTAATGATATGCGGATATTGCTTAATAAAAATTGTCCGACCTTCTGTATGTTGAAATCGGTAGGAACGATGAATTTTGGGCACCTTTTCAGTACTTTGGCGCAAGCGTTTAAAAAACATCGGGGTTGAAAGAGCTTTTTTAGGATCTTAACAAGTTTAGTTAGTTTAGGGCCGGTGACTTGTGAAAACAAGTTACCAATAAACTGTTAGCTTATTCGGAACATATCTGACACATATCTCAGAATTTTGCGTTTCTCAGGTTTCTAATAGGCTTATTCAGCACCTAAAGTCCATAATAAGTTAACAGGTAGATCATGTGGTTGTTATTTTGTTTATCTGCTGGATAGCAAATACCTATTTCTAAATGGCCACGATTATATTTTTTTTAATTATTCATTTTTTGGAGTCTCTTTTTAGAAACATTTATCTGCTACTTAGTTTATTTGTCGGTTAACCATCCAACACTTTATCAGTAACTTGTGAAACAGGCCCTTAGAGTCGCCCAGCAGGCGATGGAGCGAGCTATGCTCGAAGTGTCTCTACGTGCTAAAATCACAAACTCAACAATTAACAAACTATTATAGCGGATTATAACAAAATAATTTTATATTTACGGTTCCTACTTTATCTATTACTAGCTAGCGCGACTATTGTCTTGCGATAGTTTGATAGATGGCGCTTTCCAACGTCATCCTATTCCTGTAGAATTACCAGGATATCTATATGTTACCCTGGTGTATAAGGAATAATTGTGCCAAATTTCATCGATATTGGTTCAACGGATTCGCCGTGAAAGTAACAAATACATCCATACTCACAAACTTTTGCATCTATTATATTAATGGAAAAAAGCTGTAGTAGCCCGGCAGGCACCAATGAATTTTTCCATTAAAACATATGTGTCTAATTGATAATCGCAATTTATCACACGCTTTTCGGTGAAGGAAAACATCGTGAGGCAACCTGCATATCTCTGGAGAATTCTGGAGATATGTCTAACCTACCAATTCGCATTGGAGCAGCGTGGTAGGTCTTAGCTCCAACCCTTCTCTCCAGGAACGGAGAGTGGAGGTCTATGCTCAGCAGTGGGATTGTAACAGGCCGTTACTTTATTTTACTTTTATATTAATGGGATAGGATGTATATCGCCAATTTTTTAAATAGTTTTATAGGTTTATTGGTTGATTGCGAAGTTTCCTTTGCGAATTAAGTCGTTGATAATAAGAGAAATGTCCGGACGTGTTCTTTTGCAACAATAGTGGTCTCAATGGACCAACCTAACACGTACGTGTGCGTGAGAGAACGTTGATTTCTCAGCTAATGTTGATGAAGTTATGTGTTAAGCCGTGTGGTATCCGGCGGAATAGAATAGTACCACCCTCATTTCTTACCGAGGTGTCGTAAGAGGCGACTAAGGTAAGTCGACCCGCCGTGTGGTATCCGGTTTAGTAGAATAGACCACCCTCTTTCTTACCGAGGTGTCGTAAAAGGTGACTAAGGTAAGTTGACCCACCATGTGATATCCGGTTTAGTAGTATAGACCACCCTCCTTCTTACCGAGGTGTCGTAAAATACGTCTGAGGTAAGTTGACGTCAGGCAGGCGGCCGGTCATAAAAACGCAGCCAAATTATGTGACAGCATGTTTATAACATGTTGTGCCGACCCCACTTAGAGTGGGATAAGGAGGATGATGTTATGTGTTTGAGTGTGGGCCCCGTGACGGCAGTAACGGTTTCACTATCCCACTGCTGGGCCTATGTCCAGCTTAAGCCTCCACTCTCTTTTTGGAGAGAGGGATTGCAACTTAGATCTACCATGCTAATCCAATACACATAAGTAGGTAATATATATCAAACTTACATACAGGATAAGATATTATATACAGTTGTATATAATATCTTATCCTGTATGTAAGCTTCCAATATCATCCTCCTCGTGCCCTTATCCCACTCTAAGTGGGATCGCACAACATGTTATAAACATGTTCTCATAATCAGGCTACGTCTTTACGACCGACGCCTGCCTGACTCAACTAACTTAACTTACTTTAGTCGTATTATACAACACCGCGGTAAGAAATGAAACTGGTCTGTTCGTCACAGTCGGAAATCACACGGCATTCTTTATAAAATAATATAATTTAGTATTAGTACATTAGTGTATCCAAAACTGCTCAATATAAGAGTATGTGCACAACCAACATTGATACAGCACAGTACTTTAATACGAGACAGATAACTATAAAGTTATTCCGATGGCACAGCCCTTCGTATCACTAACAACCCGACCAATATAAAACTAACGTACAACCTACTAATAAGACGACAGGCTCACGACATCACGACGACGACAGGCTCACGACATCACAAGCTTACGACATCTGTAATTCAGATCGAGTCTATGTTCAACGATACTGACTTTATAAGGCAAGCTTTGCTATTTAAAGGAAATGTTCCTTACTCCTTACCTAATCCTCATTGTCGCTAGTCCTCCTTTCTTCTGCCCTTATCCCACTCTAAGTGTGGTCGACACATGTTTTCCATTGTCTTCCATTGTCTCCGATCATTCGTCAAATGGCACTACTCCTTATATATTCACCAATCTTCTCTTGTAGGACTCCCTCTAGGCACATATCCATCATTCATATTTAACACTTTTGGATACATAATTTGGTCACATGTCTTCATTGTCGCTACTACACAATTTAAAAATAACAATTTGAATATTTCACACACAAATTTCTTTGCAAATATACCCGCAATTATTGCAATCGACTAAATTACTTGGGTTAGCAGCCGCCCAACGTAACCTTCATGTCGATCTGAGATAACGGATGCAGTTTTGCGGATACACCAGTAATACATCATTCAACATAACTTCTGGGCTTATCTCGCATGTCAATCTCACATCAGCCTCGCAAATTGCGCACCTGTCTGAGAACAATCTACGTAAGGCAAGAATGACTAGCAGTATTAGCAACCCTAGTGTTCTAACAGTAGATTTGCTGTTTTCACATTGAGGCCATGCAAGGGCGAATTTTATATAGTAGGGGGTACGGGGCAGAATATCCTGGACTATATTCTTTTAGTAGATTTACACATATATTTCATTATATATCTATTTGTACAGTTCTTTAAAATTATTTTTAAAAAATCCACTGATTTCACTTTTTTGTAGCTGTGTGCAAAATAGTGTGAAAAATGTGATGATTTCCAAAAAAACTCATAACCACGGTTTATTCAGATAATACTAATATTTTTCATTATTTTTATATTTTTATATAGAAAGCGTTTATTTTAATTTTTTTTAACTACAATCTTCTCTCCACGTCAATTCAGCCTTTCGACTTTCCCTTACGCAATGCGTTAAAATGTAAATTCGTACGAGCCACGCCTCGCCTGACCACCTCGCATTCATCCGCGGCCATAAAGCTTAACTGCCGTGCGATGGGACCCATGACTAATAAATAATTGGTTACAGGTTGCAATTTCTTTTTAAATTAATCGCCTTGTACTTTGTATGTACTGTATATGTATGTACCAAGCTGTGATAGGCCCAGCAGTTATACCGTGTGACTCTTTCGAAGGATTTCTTGCTTTCTCTAAATGCTCCTCACTGACCTACGAGATCATTTAGCTTTCAAGGTGTAAGTTATGGAATGATTTACCAGTATCAATCCGGAAATCTCTTTCCCATTCGGTATTTAAGTTACAGACTAGAAAATATTTATCTTAAGTAATTATATATTAGCAGCATCTTTTCATCTATTTATTTTACCAAAATTAATTAATAGATTAAATAGCTAAATTTATATAAACTTTTTCTTGTTCTCTATATGACCCGTACTCTCTTTCTTCTTCAATTCCTGTCCTTTTCCTTCTGTTACTCAAATGTTGACTGGACGAGATCCCTTTTAGGGATAAGTCCGCCTTTATACATGTTTTTAATTTTTCTTTCTCTTTTCTAACTATATGTATAAAAAGAAAGAAATAAATAAGGATCACGGGTTCAAACTCCGTTTAAATTTGTGTCTAATTTATAATTGCAATTTAACATACGCTACTCGGTGAAGGAAAATAGCAAGAAAACTCTATCTTCTGATGATGCTTCGGTTGCGGGGCGAAACGATTGTTAATTTGTGATAGTGAACGTATGTAGTGCTTGTGTATTGTGGTTGCGGTGGTGGAGGTTTGTGCATTCAGGAGGTTTGTGCATATATAATTACGAATCCTACATATATCAGGTATGAAAACAGACAGTCCACTCTAAATTTAGCATTATATATCATAGTATATTCTATTTACTTCATCCCGGATTATAGCAAAATAAATTTATTACTACTTTTGTATTATGGATCTCCGCAAAGTAACGTCTAATTCTATGAGTAAAATTTTAAGAAAAGTATATTCAGAAATACATTTAATCAAGTGTTATAAAACGTGCGATTTTCCCTCCAATTAAAGTCACATCGCGCCTGCCGTATACGTAATAAGTTTCGTAAGTGAACTGGTTACCCTCCCGTGCGAACAATGCACGGTTCCGCACCACTGAGCCGGTGGCGACCTTCACAACTATCATATCAGATCAGAAACTGAAAGTCATAGCATCTGACCCCTGCGTACAGAGCTCAAGTATAACATTAGTAATACTAAAGTATTGATATAAATTTATAATACCTTGACTTGCGCGGTAATTTTGTTTAATATATAAAAATAAAAAGGATTTTATCCGGAATCGATCTTGGTATTCAGAATTTGAGACCGCCCGTTACCCAATTGCTATCAGGACTGGAGTCGACAGTTTCCAAAATTCAGAAAAATAGATATATACAAGATTAACTCACTTAAATATTAAAGCTATGGAAGTAACTTAATACTTATGTTTAATTTTAAATACATACTTAAATACACCCAGACTCGAAGAACCATATAATAGAAAATGTTAAGTCTAGCCGGGAATCGAACCCGCGACACCCGAAGCTAAAATTAGAGCATCTGCGCAAAAGGACTTAGACTGGCCCGTTGACGCAGTGGGTAATGACCCTGCCTTCAGTTCCGCGGGTCGCAGGTTTGATTCCTGCCGAGGGTTAACATTTTCTATAAATGAATTTGTTGGTCTTCGAGCCTGGGTGTATAATTTGTATTTAAGTATGTATTTAAAAAATATATAAGTATTCACCAGTTGTCTGTCCATAACACAAGTATTAAGTTACTTACTTTGGGGACGGACGACCGTGTGTGTAAGTGTCCCATATATTTAATTTAATAATAATTTAATTTTCGATTAAAAATCCCGGGCGGCTTGATTTTTGCCAAAAATCACGACAATTATCTCATACATTTCAACCAATTTGCACAAATCCTTTATAAATTATGCACCTTAACATTTCTTACGAATCATCTGTTTCTTGGAGATAAACATACCTACGGACATACCTACAGACGCAACGGGGTGTCTGTGTTATAGCCTGTAGTGATGTAACTTTACAAATATGATTCATTACTTATGTCATTAATGTAGATATAAAAAAGCCTTTAGTGATAATGTGGGTGAAATTTTAAAAATTTTAAGAATCTATATTATAATATATAAAGCTGAAAAGTTTGTTTGTATGTTTGTTTGATTGTTCGAACGCGCTAATCTCAGGAACTACTGCACCGATTTAATGAAATCTCCGAGTCTAAAATAGTCCATTTATCGAGGAAGGCTATAGGCTATATAACATCACGCTAAAATAAATAGGAGAGGAGCAGCGATAAAAATAGTACAAAAACGGTAAAATTTAAAGCTTCCATGCAATACAAAACTGTTCCCCTCTAAAAGTTCTAAATAAAATTCCGCGACAGCATATGTCTAGCTTTTAAGGTTAACCCACTTTAACCATTTTTATGGTTATCAACAGACTATACGGTTTTAAACTTTCCACGCGGAAAGTTGTAGACACGCAAAATTTGTAGAAAAAAATTCTCGTAATACGGAGTATATTTTTAATATATAAAAATAGTTTTATTAGCCACAAAAATGTTTAATCAAATAATATGCATCCTGATTTTTAATGTCATGAATTCATTCAACCTACAGTACAACATTAATAAAATCATTTATCAACATTACCTACTGCCTAAAAATATTATCGGTTCTACAAAGAACTACCTATATATATCCTGTTCAAACACTTTAATTTATAAAAGCGATCAATCACTAACAAGGTTAATCAATTAAATATATTTATATCGTTATAAAACATTTTATTATGAACGTCTGACGTAAAAGGCGTTATTTCAAACTACGTGTAAATCCACACGTGTCATAAAGTATTAGAAAAATCTACGTTGTATTTTATATTCGTTATAACAATTAAATTTACATAAATAAATTATCATACTTTCTAAGATTAAGTTTGATTACATTATAAATACCAAGAAACTCACCTTTCTAACTGGAATCCAATTAGATTTATTACCACTCACGTAACAAACAGATGAGTCCAAACGACAATCTATGAATAAGTTATTTGAAAACAATCCGTTTACGATGGGAAACCAGAAAGCTTAATCGTTAAAATTCCAAGCACAGGAATTCTAGAAACAATATGTTACAAAAATAAACTACTCACGCAACTGTTTTTATAGTTATTTAATCTTCATATATATAAATTGTTTTTATTAACGCGGGAAATATCACTTATATTCGTTTTTCACTCACTACGCATGCGCGACACCACAATAACCTTTCTTGGCGAATAAACGACTGTCTCAACGGCAATAAGCGACTTACAATCTCCCAAGATTGTATTATTATACGACCAAATTAAAGCGCCATTCTCCACCTTAGTTTACCTGTCATTTAGAAGCATTTCAACTTAGCCGTATTGTAAAAGTAAATTATTATGTTACAATGAGTTTTGTGCTTTATACTAACGTTAAATAAATGCATTAATTGCGTAAATACTAATTACTTTATGTTGCGAAAGAAATTTAAGTTCAGTGCACGACACGTAAAGCATGTTTTAGATTAATAATATGTCATGAATGGATTGTTTCGTATTGTTTCAACTTGAATGAAATTAAAGCTTATGTAGTTAAGTTAAAGTATAACTTGATTGAAGTAAACAAGTTGATCACCTTTAGAGAAATGAATACGGCCTCGGATGGCACGTAAGGTGTTCGGTACTTACAATAAAAATATTTTTTAATGTTAAGTGATTCGAGCGTAAAGTTACTCTGAATTAAATTAGCGGACATTTACAAACTATACTGTTATTTACTTCTAGCTGTCGAACTTTGTATTACATTGTATGCTAATATTCAGTACGTTGACCATATATAGTGTATATATAAAAAAAATAACTGCAAGAGATAGAATTATACATCATGTACATATATTTTTGTAATTATATTTTTTCCATAAACAATTTGATACATATATATTAAATTAAATTAATATGGTATCAACATATACCTACGCAGATCCAAGAACTGTACCTAACTTTTGTTGAAAAGATTGTTATTAACTCATATTCAAAGTTCACAAAAAACATACGTATCTAATATATCTCAGACTAAATAATAGTCAAATTTTACTAATTTTTAACTATGTATATTGCTCTAAGGATCATGTATGAAATATTTAAGTGTAAATATAGTGACTCCATCTATCTTTAATGAGGTGGAATAAATATCATACGACTAAACGATTGTTGATTGTTAAAAGGAGGTTCGCCTCGAGGCCCGTACCCCAATTGCCTTCGGGCATTGAGAAGACCCTTCGTCAACGATTGTTAAATAATAATGTGGATGGATATGTGACTAGAGGTGGTTGTATTGTGTGAAGTATTGCGAGTTGTATTGCGCCAGAGATTACGAATGATAGGAGAGAACTTGTTGACCATACTTAGAGAGGGATAAGGGCAGGAGAATGACGATAATTACGCCATCTGGTAGTAGTTTAAGTTTTAACATATTTTCCTAACCTTAACGTAATTATTCTACTCGTTACCAGATGGCGTAAGCGGCATACAAAGCACGTAATTTTTAGAAATTAATTTGTTTATGAATATGCATATATTATTGCTAAGTTATTGATTTATTCTTATTACTTACAGTACATACATACATATGTACTTTAACAAAATTGTCGAAGTTGATTGACAAAACTTGACTAATTTCAAATATCGTTATTTAAAGTGCCTCTTCCTGATTTTTTTATATTTCTATTTAGGATACCTTTCTTTAACTATTTTTGCTTCTTATTGTTAACGTATTATAACGTAATTTCTAAGTTATTAAAACGGACCTAGTATTACTCCTATTAAAAGACTTAGAAAAGATTTCCAAAATATATCAAAACAATTCTTAAACACTTTATTACTCTTAATTACTTTAATAGCAACTATTTTTCGTCAGAACAGAATGCCGCCAAAATGAATTCCTCTTCCATTTTTAAATCTCTTCTTAAGTTGAGATTACACTATTGAGACTAATGCCAATATTTATACTTCGTAATACTAAACTTAATACAATAATTATTATCTTATTATGCAAATGTTAAAATTGCTAACACTCCTTATCAATTTAAATATATAAGTTACTCTAAGCATTCATGTTTACTATCATGATTCTTTTAATCATTTAAATTCAACAAATAATTAGATAATCGAAAAATAAAAACAACAGCGTAAATGAAATCAAATTAGCTTATCATTTAAGTCGGGGTGAGGTTCAATTTAAAAAAAACAAAAAGGCAGAATGTCCAAAAACCATTTTTTAATAAATAATATAACACACTACAATACAACAATGGTTCTATTCAGATGTATAAAAAATACTAAAGTTAAAACTACAGAAAATCGCAATAACGATTAGTCTTTACTTTTTTAATTAAGATCTTATCTATTTTTGAAAAAGCAAGAATCATAGGACAAATTTTGTCTGCATATTAACATGTAAATTTTTTCAAATATATTGTAGTCAAAAAATCGTTCAAAACGAGATTTTTAACATTCTGTTTTCACAAGCTTTACCGTTTTTTGGATTAGGTCACTTTTATACTAAATGAGAGATATATTCTTCTTAATGTTCGCTTCTTGGTGAACACTTGAACACTTAACACTTATTTATTGTGTCTTAGCGAAGATGTGCGATACTGCAGTCTATAATATGTAGTAGTTATCAATCCCTCATGTAAAAAAATGTAATTTTTACACTAATATATACAAATTGAGAGCATAAATAAAAATTCTACTTGAGGAGACTATATTATCATCATCCTGCCCTTATCCCACTCTAAGTGGGGTCGGCTCAACGTGTTATAAACATGCTGTCACATGATTTGGCTGCGTTTACGGCCGCCTGCCTGACGTCAACTTACCTCTGTCGTATTTTACGACACTTCGGTAAGAAAGAGGGTGGTCTATTCTACTAAACCGGATACCACACGGCGGGTAAACTTACCTTAGTCGCTTTTTACGACACCTCGGTAAGAAATGAGGGTGGTACTATTCTATTCAGCCGGATACCACACGGCTTGAGGAGACTTTATATTACTTACAATTAAAACAAAATAGTAGATTATGATACTGTTGCATAATAAGGGTTCTTATAACACTCGTGTTATAAGACCAAGTTATGTACAGTGTTATACACTACTTTATCCACTCTCATACTGTAATACGTAAAGCAATATTAATAAAAACCAAACTTTGTTTAAATATTGAAAAGATTTGTTAAATGTCAAATGTTAGCGCCAAGGCGCAAACATCGATTGCGCATGCGTGTTGCGTCGCCGCGGACTCGTTCATTGAAACCTTTTTTTTAAGGTAGAGGTTCAACCTCCTCGGTCCAGCTGGAGGTTGTATAAAGTAAAAAAAAAAGTAAGTAGCGGCCTGTTACTATCCCACTGCTGAGAATAGCCCTCTTCTCTCCGTTTTTGGAGAGAAGGATTGGAGCTAAACCTACCACGCTGCTCCAATGCGGATTGGTAGGTTACACATATCCCCAGAATTCTCTAGAGATATGCAGGTTTCCTCACGATGTTTTCCTTCACCGAAAAGCGTGTGATAAATTGCAATTATCAATTAGACACATAAGTTTTAACAGAAAAACTCATTGGTGTCTGCCCGGGTTTGAACCCGCGACCTTTTCGAAAGGGTCGAACGGTGTTACCGCTGGGCTACCACAGCTTTCACACCAAGCAGGAGGTTGTAAAGGTGTATCGTTATGATTAAAAAGTTATATTACGATACAGGTGTCCATACAAGACCTGTATCGTAATAAAACTTTTTAATTTTTTATTTTTGGCCTTTAATGTTTGTCATAAGAATTTTCGTTTCAGTTTTACAATCTTTGTATTATAGTATCAGAGTAGATAAATAATTTTATCACTACTTATGTTATTAAATGCTATAAATTAAGTACTAATTATATTTAAAGACTAAATTGTACAAAATTATAATACTTCGTTCTTAGATCTATTCAGTTATATTTGACGGAGCAGTTTCGTGGACTAAAACTGGCCAAACTATTTACAACACAATGATAGTAAAATATCCCAATTATGTATATATATAAAGCTGAAGAGTTTCATTGTTTGTTTGAAAGCGCTAATCTCAGAAACTACTGGGATGATTTGAAAAATTCTTTCACTGTAAAATAGTTCATTTATTGAGGAAGGCTATAGGCTATATAACATCACGCTAAGATGAATAAGAGAGGAGCAGCAATAACAAATATTACGAAAACGGCAAAATTTAAAGCTTTCCTTGCGTGCGGTGAGTAAACGGTTATTTAAAAATCATGTATTACAAAATTGTTCCTCTCTAAAAGTTCTAAATAAAATGCATAAGCATTTGTCTATCTTTTAAGGTTAGCCCACTTTAACCATCTTTATGGTTATCAAAATACTATATTACGGTTTTAATCTATCCACGCGGGCAAAGCCGCTGGCAATTGCTAGTGTTAGATAAAATTCACTTATTCACTAAAACAGCAAGATATGGAGCAGAATAACATAAACATTATTAGTTTCTGGTTGTCAAAATCAAATGTTACGCGATCAAAGTGCTGGTTAAACTATTATTATTTAACTTAAAAACATTTCCATATCATCACTAATGGAAAAATTGTCTAAAATTATATGTACCTAAATTTTTGCAAAAGGTAAAGTAGTTTGATTTGCAAATATCCAATTTGATCCAACTAAATCCAATCAGATAATGCGCAAACAAAAGGTAGCCTCTTTTGCTTTCTTTTTTTGATGGCTCCCATACTCTAGTATAATATTTTTCAACCTCATGCATAAATGTCGCTTAAATTTCCCATAAAACAGACCGTCAAAAGAGGAAGAGAGCCTTTGGACTCATGGGTCCAATCATATAACACGTAGTATTAAGAGATGTTTTTCGGGATGACACAAAGGGCCGAAAAGGCTGAAAGGCTCAAAGGCTGAAAACCAGTGCTGTGTCACCTCAATTTTCTGTTCTGACATGTGGCATACACTGTTGCCCTTTCTTTGTCATGTGAAATTAAGAATTAGCTACATTAGGTGCGTGTCTTCGTTTCACATAGGGAAGAGATAGTTTCATTTCATTTTCATTTCATCCTAAATCAGAGCCTCAGTCGGGCATTATCCAGGAGTCATACACGTCGGCCCACTGAATGTGCCGGAAGTACGGATGCTGTTTGATCTCTTCGATCCCATCTCTGCCAGCGCCGAGCCGTTCCGCCGGGTCGTATGTCAGTAGCTGGGAGAAGGATAAATACAATAATTTATACAATAAGACGTTTCTTGTATAATAAAAATATATAATGAATTTATTAGAAAATCTGTGTGAAACTAAAAGTGTCGTATCCGATTTCATACGTTATGCAGGGATTCAAAATAAAGAATAACAATTCTATTCAGATGTATAAAAATATTAAAGTTAAAACTACAGAAAATCGTAATAACGATTAGTCTTTATTTTTTTCTTTAAGATCTTATCTATTTTGAAAAAACAAGAATCAAAGAACAAATTTTGTATGCATATTAACATGTAAATTTTTTCAAATATATTTTAGTCAAAAAATCGTTCAAAACGACATTTTAACATTCTGTTTTCACAAACTACCTGCGGTTTTTGTATTAGGTCACTTTAATACTAAATGCGCGATATATTCTTCTTAATGTTCGCTTCTTGATGAACGCTTGATGGACATGTATTTACTGTGTCTTAGCGAAGATGTGCGATACTGCAGTAGTAGTTACCAATCCCTAATGTAAAAACTATGTAATTATACCCTAATATATACAAATTGAGAGAATAAATTAAATTCTACTCGAGGAGACTTTACATTATCTACAATTAAAACAAAATAGTAGATTATGATACTGTTGCATAATAAGGGTTCTTATAACACGAGTGTGTTTTATAGTATCACACGAGTGTTATAAGGCCAAGTTATGTACAGTACAAGTTACATACACTACTTTATCTATTACTAGCGGCCTACCCCTGCTTCGCACGGGTATAAAATATATATCCCATGTCAGTTAGTGTAAAAAAAATTCACTGGTTTTCACCAGGTGGACCAATTCGCACATTCGAACCATCTCTTTTTCGGCCTCCATCTCGTCATATATCAATCCACATTTATAATTAACACTCGTTTCTTCATATGATTTCATCTGATTAATAAACAGATTTCTATGACGCAGAAATGCATCTGTGACACTTTAACACCGAATATGTTCGAGGTGCTGAGTATAACAATGGTTTGGTATACAACTCGACTCAGACGGTTATAAAACACCCGCGTGTTTAGATCGTGTCACAATTTGTAATGATAAGACAAGATAGTTAAATCTAGTTGATTCATTACTAATCCAACTATATTTAGTTACTGTGACTTATTTAGTTGTGTTCGTGTTATAAAAATTTAACCTCAAATAGTTAACAGTCATGATAAGAGCAACCACTGAGTTTCTTGCCAGTTCTTCTCAATGGACAGCGTTCCGAACTGGTGGTAGAATCGTCCTGGCATTACAGTTCCAAATTATCATTAACTTAACCTGTTAATATTTGATTGGCCTGATATTTGTTGTTGAAGCATTATTTGGTAGCTTTTCTTACGTGAGAACGCTAAAATCGTAAGCGCAATTCTTGTTTTAGTTAATACATGATCAAAGTGTTATGTAATGTGTGGTGTAGTGTAGTGTAGTGTAGTGTGGTGTAGGTGTACCTGTGCGAGCAGCGAGCGCGCCTCCACGGGCAGCGCGGCCGGCAGCTGCAGCGGCGTGTGGCTCGAGAAGGGCAGCGGGTGACCGCGCGACAGCGGCTGGGAGCACAAAAAAACAAGTTCAAAACCGTCACCGGTTCAAATTTGTGACAAAAAACCCCGATTATGTTAAATATAACTTTAAATTTTGGCATAGTAATTTTAAGTTAGTACATTTTTGAGTATGGGTATGGTGATAGAGCTATTTTTGGAGTTTTTCTACGCAATCAAATCAGAAATGAGAAGATTTGTAGTAGAACCAAAATCACCGACATAGCTCAGCGTGTCGCAAGCTGAAGTGGCGATGGGCGGCACATAGTTCGGAGAACCGATGGGCGTTGGGGTCTCAGCGCTGGGTTAGATTAGACGACCTCAAAAAGGTCATGGGGAGCCGCCGAGTCCAAGCGGCACAAGATTATGTGTTCTGGATGAACCATCGGTTGACAAAGAAAAGTACTAATCATTCCATGACTTGCTATCAATTTTCTAATACTATATACGTTCACTATCACAAACTCAACAATCGTTTCGCCCCGCAACCGAAGCATCATCAGGAGATAGACTCCACGACCAAAATCACGGAGCGTTTTTTTGTGCTTGTATGGATCTCCGCAAAGTAACGCATAATTCTATAAATTAAGTATATTAGGCTTTACGTATCAGCGTCGTTTTAACAGTGTTATTAAATGTAATGGCAAAGCTGAAATTGAATATACGAAATTATATGAAACTTATATGACCCCATACCCACCTCTCCACACAGCAGCTCGTACATGATGGCCCCGAAGCTCCAGAAGTCGCAGGTACGTTCAAGGGTGCCCTCCGCACGCCACGCGGTCAGTTCGGGCGCCACGTACGCACCCGCCCGCCGCCGCGCGTGCGTGCGAGCCAAGAACACCTCCCCGGGGTACCCCAGGAAGTAGGTCAGGATGAGCTGCCCGCCCTCGCCCAGCAGGATATTGCACGGGTTCAGGTCCCTGCACGGACGGACGTAACGATTCAAACTAAGTTCTACTGCTAGAATAGATCAGTGTGCGATAAAAAACGAACATATCGCAAGTGACCTTTAGTGACACTTAAAGTCACGTAAATCTATAATATATGTGGTAACCGGGGTGTGCGTGATGTCAGATAACGTTGAAATAAAGATTACAATCTATCTAATTTAATGAAGCTTAATTTTGAATTCACTTTAATACTAATCTTACAATATCGACACTTTTACAACTCATTTATTGCAAGAAACAAATTTTATATGTAAAAATAATGATGGTTTTTTTTGTTAGTCATAATAATTTATAATGAGATTACAAATTCTGAAAACATATTGTAGTTTAGATGAGGTAAGAGGTATAAAAAGCAATGTAGGTTTTCAAAGAGCCAGCCTTCTGCCGAGACTTAAGTGCTTATTTGATGTCATGATATCTAGGTCGTGTGCTGAGCAATATACTGCCCAACTAAATAGATGAAACCATAGCCAGATCTATTTCGTGCATTATAGTACGACAACGGTTCATAGATAATGATAAGAAGAACTTGGTTATACCAATGGTTCATTGGAAATATTGTTGGCTTGCTATTTCCCACTATGATTCAAACCCAACCCCACCACGGTGGCCTCACCTGCACACCACGCCGCAGTTGTGCAAGCTCTCCAACGCCGTCAGCAGCTGCGCACCCCATAGACACACGGCGGACGGCGGCAGAGCGGCAGCTGACAGACTCTGAAGATATAATCAAGCCAAGATTATCCTTCAGCGATATCCTATTCAATTATGTGTATCTTGTGGAGAAAAGAATAGTACCGAAGATCCATTACAATTATAATCCAAAACTTTTGGACTTATCCAATAACCATTAGCCCAACCTCGCTTGAATTTGGCCGGGAAATCGGCGTATTTCAGCGATTGAAATTAAGCACATGTGAATCAATTAAAATTGAAACAAAAAATCCAACACCAGTTTTCGAAAAGTTTTGCTTTATTTTAACAGGACACAAGTTTTGCTTAACTTTATCAACACACAGAAGGCAGTATTGGCTGAGATGCAACGAATTGTGAGGAGTTCTTCAGTCTGTAATCCTAACAACCGGGAGCTTAGGCTATTTTTACACTTCCTTTGGATGTCAATATATATTTCGATTTTTTTACTTTATATTAAAATCATAGCTCTTTTTACCCGCTGAGCGACTCCGCTTTCTTTTGGTATCAAATCAAATCAAAAATAATCCTCATTCAAATAAGCTCTTTCAAGCACTTATGAATCGTCAATCAATATGGTTAATGAAGCTACAACTGGTTCGGAATGTTGCTCTTACCGAGAAGAACCAAGAAATTCGACGGTCAATCTTTTATACATTTTACATTATTTAACGGTAGTCCTGTATGAAGCTGAAAGGATTTTCAAATACAGGCTTTTTATGTATAATAATAGTATAGATATAAATAAAATAATTGAACTCACCAGCCCATGATTCGATACTTCACTTCTTTCAATACTCTTCACTCCTTTGTTCTCAATCTCACTTTCCTTAACTCCTATTTCTCCATCTTCCACCTCACATATCTTTGGTACGTCGGTCAGAGCCTTACTAACATTCTGCAGTAACCTCTGCGAATTCACCACTAACTCGTCAACAGATATCTCAGTATTATCCAAACCTGCTTTACCTATATTCTCATTAACATCGCTCAAAACATCGATACCTATATGAATATCGATTTCACTAGCAGTTGTAACTTTGATAGATTTGGAATCGATTCTCCTTTCAATATTAACATTCGCGTCTGTAACACTCAATACATCGATACCTATATTGCTTTTACTCGCAACGTTTGCTAATGTAGAATCGATTCTCCTTTCAATATTAACATTTGCGTCTGTAACGTCTATCGATTCGTTATCGTTCCGAACGATATCTCGATTCTTTGGTTCGGCGAATACGTTTTCTAGATTAAGTTCTCTAGCCGGTGTGTTTGGTATCGATTTTGAGTATTTCTTTATGTAGTCGAATAGCCTCTCCCCGGGCGCGTACGCTAGTATTAAGAAAAAGAGGTTGTGTGTTTCGACGTACGCGTGCAGTGGTACCATGTAAGGGATGACGGTCGGGAGTATTGGTGTTCTAGTCTCGTTCTTCCTTTGGTGAAAGTAATCGTCGAATTCGGTTAAGTTATTCGGTATCTTTTGTATCACCTATAAAGTAAAAATATTATCTATACTAATATATAAAGCTGAAGAGTTTGTTTGATTAATTGTTTGGACGCGCTAATCTCAGAAACTACCGGACCAATTTGAATTCTTCACTACATATTATAAAACAAAATCCATATTTCCGTATGTACGCATAAAACTTTAAAACTACGCAACCGATTTTGATGCGGTTTTTTTTAATAGATAGAGTGATTCCAGAGGAAGGTTTGTACGTATAATAACATTCAATACGGAGTAGAGAAATACTGTAATTTTTGAGGTTTCTGTAAATAATTACATTTTTTTCCGCTTACATTGCAAACGCAGGCTAAACCCTACGAGATTTATCAAAATGATGTACTAAGTATTTGTACACCTTAAAAAGGTCTACAGAAAAGTCCGCGATGGTATATGTCTATCTCTTATGGATAACCCACAATAGCAGTTTTTTTCATTTACTTTTTACGAAAAATGATGCCTTATGTTCAAAGCAATTTTTATACAATACAGCATTAATCCTTATCCAATTAGGTACCTTAAATAAATTGTTGATTTAATATAGATCAATATTGCCGTTTACAGCATGTAATTTAAGTGAACATTTTCGGAGATATTACAGATTTAAAATGCCGTGAGGACGCCGCGCTTCGCCCTATAACACTTCGACTTTAGCAGCTATGTCCCTCTTTCAAGAGTTTGTTTGAAGACATTCTGTAATTAATTGTAATAATAATAAAATACATAGGTAAAATGTAAAAGTAAATAAGTAAAAATGTACTATATGAGTTTAGATATTCCAAAGATAGCAAGAAATCGTCTTGGTATAGGGAAAGGAAATTGTTTTTCTCCAAATTTAACGCGTGCGGGCCACGGGCAGTAATGAATAAATCAAAACTACTGGATCAATTTTAATCATTTTTTTTACACTGGCTGACATGGGCTATATATTTTATACCCGTGCGAAGCAGGGGCAGACCGCTAGTTGAGTATAAGGTAGTTGATTTATCGAGGAAGGCTATAGACCTATATATAACATCACGCTACGATGAGAATAAAAGTTCTAAATAAAATTCCGCGACAGTATACGTCTAGCTTTTAAGGTTAACCCACTGTAACCATATTTATGGTTATGAAAAGACTATATTATGGCTTTAATTGTTAGTTATATATAAATTAGAAGGTATAATACGATGACCCGACGGATGGGGGGAAAGAATACGTACAGGTGTCAGGAACAAGAGTTTAATAGTCACTTTTACATAGGGTATCGCGGACGGGGTCCTTCACGGCATTCCTTAATTGGATGTACCGGAAGATGCACCGTTTACAGTTGCGCTAGGCGTAGTGTTCCAGTAGGATGCACTGTGTAAGCTTAGGAACTGGTAGGCGATAGACGTGGGCATTATTTCACGTAACTGTATACAATAACCGGTTACGAGCTATGAAACGGAATAACTAGTTACGCGTACAAAGGCGAAGTAGTTATTTTCGTAACTAGCTACTCTCGTAGCAGCTTTCATGCGACATTACGTTACGCTGTATTTGCGTTTCGTTTCGTCGTTTCATGCTACGTTACGGTATCACTTGTAACCGAATAACCGAATCACTAGCAGTTATTTTAATAATTAGTTTCTTGTGACGGTGACGTCACTTCTCGTATATTTTCTCGTATTTATTCCGGTGCCGATGGCAACTCGAGTACCGTGTTTCCAAGAACAACGCTAGGGTTCTTATTTTATTGAGTAACAAAAATGAACTTTCTCCCGTAGGTATTAAATAGGTAAAATTATTTTAAAAAATATATAAAGTTGTAGTTATAGAATACCTAAGTATTTAAATAATATAACAGCATAGGAGACAGGAGTAAAGATTAGATACATATTCGTTAACTATGGGCCTTATAAGAAGTTATGCTTGGAGTCTTTCTGTGTAATCAAATCAGAAATGAGGAGATACGGTAAAACCAAAGTAACCGCTATAGCCCAATGTATCGCGAAGTTCAAGTGGCAATGGACGGAGTAAATGGTTCGAACAATCGACCCAGTGTTAAAACGGCGATTTCGGACCAGCAAGCGCAGCGTTGGTGGACAGACGACATTAAGTGGATCGCGGGTAGATGCTAGACCGTGAAGGGTAGCATAAACAAAGACATTACAAAAGATATATCAGTACTGGATGTTCATTAGAATATAATGATGCTGACATAAAAATTGCATAAAAGTTAAATTAAGACTAACTCAACTTAAGTTTGTCTTGACTTAAGTTCGAGGGTGTAAAATCTTTAAAATATAAATGTATAAAGCAATAAACAGAATTTTTTAATATGTAGGCGTGCTTCTTTAGTTATTGATACCATTAGTTTCGTTTGTCTTTATTGTTTTTAGCCGTAAAGCATTGGAACGCCGCTTTCTAAACAGATGTGTTGATTTTTTATGACCCTTTACAAATAATAACATAAAAACAGAGCCAGAATGATGTTTTGACGTACAAATTAGCAAAGCTTGTTAATTGTTTCTATTAATTAGATTGATATTTTATATTAATTCCTCATATTATAACAAACTCAGTTCCAGTCCATATAGGACTATAATATTATATTTATTATTTGCCGCAGCCTTACTACGCGATACTTAGCACCAAGAGGTTACAGTATCACCAGTATTTTTGTATTTTTCAATTAAATTGCACTAGCCTAGTATGTTAACTGTATTTTTTTCCTTTTTTTAATATTCTTGATAATAAATACATATTTTATGCAGTCAGTCCTAAGCCTGAATAAAGCATGCATGGAAGCATTTAAGATTAAATTTTTTTATTTTATTATTAAAAGTTTATTACTGCGTCAAGGAAGGACTAAGGAGATTTTATAATTATTTTGTTTTTAAAATATTTTACGGAAAATGAATTTTATGTTCCCCTGATGTGACGCAAATTTTAATTATAATTTCGATAAATTTTTCAATCTTAATAAAAATTATTTGTATTTTCGATAATACGTTCAAACATATGGCTGTATTAAGAGTAACGAACATAACTAATCCCTCAACAGCTGTCAACCGTCTCCGAAGTAACTATAACACTTCAATAGAATAACGTCTTAGCCTTGGCCGTGAGTTTTGAACAAGTAACTAGTTACGAAAATAACTAGTTATAAAACAGGTTACATATATGCCGTCACTAGTTTACGTTACGTTATGCGAAAATCATGTAACGATAACGGTGTCTAGCAGGCGATGTTGAACTGATAACATAATGTATGGGGACTTCTTATATTACTACGAAAGCACTTCGATAGCGCGGAGCAAACGATCAGTGGCGCCATCTAGTTTTGAGTGCGGAATCAGGTGTTCCTGGCCAAATTGTAATACGCCGACGCAGACGCATGTACACGGTCGGGGGCCATTATAATGCGATGACCCGACGCACGTACTGTCGGGGGCGGGAATGCGTGCTTATGACGGGTACGGAAAGCATCGCGGACAGACGACGGGTTCCTCACGGCATTCCGAGTATGGATGTGCCGGACGGAGGATGCACCGTCTCAGACGCGCTAAGGCGTAGTGTTCCAGTAGGATGCACATTAGAGCCCTAGGATCTGATAGCGATGTCGATCTGATAACATTTTGTATGGGGACTTCTTATATTACTACGAAAGCACTTCGATAGCGCGGAGCAAACGATCAGTGGCGCCATCTAGTTTTGAGTGCGGAATCAGGTGTTCCTAGTACGTTGTGTTACAGAGGTAGATGAAAAGCTAATAAAATACAAATATTATAATAAACTAAACATTATATAATTATGCATAAGATAAGTAAGAATATCAAATAGTGTTACAACGACTGATTCTTGGCGGGCTATTGTCAATATAAATAAGGGGGTGGGTAGATGCAGTTTGTTAGTGTATCAGTGCTCGTGTTAGCAGTAACGCTGCTGGAATAAAAGTTGATTGACCAGGAGATATTACTTTTAATTTCATCATCCCGAGATACTTCTGTAACAAAAGGTTCATGATTTATTAAGTTGTGTACAAAGTTGCGGGTAAAAGCTTTCTAAGCTATTCATAAAAGAAACATATAGACACTTGCCTTCATGGCGTAGCAGGTGTGGTCGGTCTGGTGCAGCACCAGCATCATGGCGCGGCCCAGCACGGCCAGCACGCGGTACGCGGACAGCTCCTCGTAGGGCCGCTGCAGCATGGCCAGCGGGATGGGGCAGTGCAGCCGCGGAGAGCTCTCCTCGCGCTGCAGCAGCAGCTGGGGGGGAAAGGTGACATGACCTTTTTTATACAGGAAAAAAACCCCTTATGGGTATATGTCTCACTCGCACCGACTAAAACGACCTGTGTGCTCCACCACGCTGCCGATGGCAAGGACAGGGTATCGTTGTACACATTGCCCCCATCCCGCCGACAGCTCTGATCCCAGACAATACCTCCTCCGGGTAGGGGCCCCTCGAAAGAGAAGTCCCCACTCCGCTAACCGGTGCATCGAGAGCACAAGATGCACCGACCGTCTCGGGGTGAAAAACTCATTGGTGTCTGCCCGGGTTTTGAGGAGGTCACGGAACCCGTGACCTCCTCAAAAGAGTTGCACGTTGTTACTACTGTAATATCACAGCTTAATTTTAGTAGTAATAAAAATTATATATCGAAAAAAGCAATTGTGAAGTTTCTCTCTAGCTCTTCTTGGTAGGATCATCCGAACCAGCAGTAGAGTTGACCATTTTTGAGTACTTGTTTACAAGTTTAATAGAGTAAAGAATATTTTAAATTGATCTAGACTGGTCTAGGTATACTCACAGTCTGTTCCGCATTACTGAGATGGTTCTTGTAGATGGCCTCCGCATACGCCAGGTATTTGGTGGTTTTCTCCTTGATCAACGCCCGCCTCTGTTGGTCGGAGTCGGCTGTAACAGTTATATTAAAGTACATACCAACAAAACTGTGATAGCCCAGCGGTAACGTACGACTCTTTCGAGAAGGTCACGGGTTCAAACCCGGGCGGATAATGAGTTTTTCTGTCAAAACTTATATGTCTAATCGATAATTAAAGAGGGACTGATACAAAAAGCCTACTATACTGTTGAGGATTATTTGGACGATAAGAATTCGTGGATGTAGCTACTCTTCAACCCTGTACAAGATAGTAATGACTTAATGTAACTAGTTATAAGTATTATGTTGAAAAGAGCAACCGCACAGTTTCTTGCTGGCTCTTCTCGGTAGGAACAGCTTTTCGAACCAGCAGTAGAGTTGTGAGACGATTCAAAAGTGCTTGTTTACAAGTTTATTTGAATAAAGAAAAACTTGAGTTTGAATTTGATAATTGCAGTTCATCATACGTATTTTCAGTGAAGGAAAACATCGTGAGGAAACCTGCATATCTCTAGAGAATTCTGGTGATATGTGTAACCTACCAATCCGCATTGGAGCAGCGTGGTAGGTTCTGAGCTCCAATCCTTCTCCAAAAACGGAGAGTAGAGAGGCCTATTCTTAGCAGTGGGATATTTTTTATTGCTACTCCTCTGCTATTCAATGCGTAATGTTATATAGTCTTTCTTTATAAATGGACTATCTTACATTGTAAGAATTTTTCAAATCGGTCCAGTAGTTTCTGAGATTAGCACGTTCAAACAATCAATCAATGAAACAATCAAACAAACAAATTCTTCAGCTTTATATATTAGTATAGATAACGGAGGATTTCTCCACAGATACGCAGATTTGTTCACAATGTATTCAATGAGACACAAGTTTTAACATAATAACTCATTGAGGTTTGAAAGCGCAAACCCCCTAAAAAGCTCACATAGTTTCAACCTTTTGCTTTTTATACAGTATATACACACTACACTCCACAGTACTTACAGTTAATTCTATTATATTCAATTAAATATCCGGCCACGTGTAGGAAATCCATTTTCCAAGTAACGTTGACTGAAAGTGTGCAAACAATGTCCAAGATAAAGGCGATATCTTATCGGACACTCGGCTATCGGAATTAAGCTAGCGACACATTACATGGATATTATTCATATTATGGTATTCACTTATCCCACTCTAAGTATGGTTGGCACAATAAGTTTTCATTTTCCATTCTCCTCTATCATTCCTTAACTCTGATACTACTCCTTTTATATGCATAATTTACACAATCCAACTTTTTGTCTTCTGGTCTCGTGATATCATTTTATTTTTCATATAAGTACCAAAATAATTAAAATATTTATTTTGCTATAATCTGCGATTAGAGATAATCTATGTAATGCTAAATGTAAACTTTGCATTTTCATACCTTGTCTGTAGAATTTGTAATACGCCTGTATTAATATATTTAACCTCCTATTCGCATACTAGTGTCATAGATATAGATACGCCATCGTGGACTTTTTTATAGATTATGAAAAATTGAATAAATCAAACATACATTGTTTTCTTCTTCGAAGGGGTTAGCAGCGATTTAGACGAAGCACAGGTGGCTTATGTTTTTTAGATACTATGAAAAATCGTCATATCTCTATGAAAACCTTAACTAATGTGTTGTCGACAATGACTTTTTCTTTGTATTTTATAGCAATACCGTAGTGAAACTAGTATCGCGTCCTTTTAACTAAAATGGTGGTGGTGGTCGTGGTGTTTCCGGTGGACTCTTTCTATATATTGCTAAAACGTTTCAGTTGCATGCAATCTTCGTTCGTCTTTCAAGAGAAGAATATCTCCGAACGGGAATAGTGTTATTCTATTATATCGTGTTATTGTTTAGTGTGTGCGTTAACAAATAATACACACAAACCTTACATTTGAATCAATGGACCTATTGTTGTAAACCGTAAGAAAATCTGTGCTGTATTTTTTGAGTTTATAGCAAATAGAGAGACGTAAGTGTTGTAATATGTAGGTGGAAAGGCGTAACAAATACTCACTCTGTACACCTATCAGCATCTTCTCAATACCAGACTTGTAGCAGTCGAAAGCCCTTTGATAATCGAGCGCGTCCTCGCACCGCGCCGCCTGGTTCAGCAGGTAGCCCGCCTCGAACACGTAGCTGTCCTCCGTCCTTGTCCGACTCTCAGCGTTAGACAAGGACAGAGTGCTGCGCGTCCCGTGCGGTGGCACATGGGAGGCGCTCCTCCGGGAATCCCCCTCGGCGATAGATGTAGAACTCAGCGACACAGAGTCCGAATCATTACTCTTTGGCATCGTGTGATAATCATCGAACTTGGACGTGGAAGGCGCGTCAAATATTATCAAATCCGGTAACACGTTCCTTTTCACGTACGCCCTTTTATTGTCTATGCTCACTTTCTTCAGTTCATCGTAGAGGTCGCTGCCTAAGCTCTCTAACGAGTTTATTGATTCGAAACTGGAGTCGGAGAGATTGGTGGACGTCTTCGGGGATTCCCGTATTTCTACTTCGGCCGCCTCGTATATTGGTATTTGGGAGATGTCTATTGCTAAATCGTCTGCAGCGCTGTGTAATGGTGACTGCGGTTGTTGGACTGTAAAGTATGTTAAAAATAGATAATCGAAGTATGACTGTCGAGTTTGAATTAAAATTCAATAAACGTCCATGTTGCTTCGTCCGCGTCTTACAAATCAAAATAACTGACTAACTAATTAATTGAAGTCAGACGAGCGGCGGGTCGTATAATATGTATAATATTTTTGAACCTATTTATCATTGACAATCAAATTGATATAGGAACTGTAAGCTCTTTCAATCAAATTAAATTGACAGACTGTTCTATAAACTAAATTTTAAAGAACTTCCCATTTTTACATTACATGTGGTACAAGGGGTGTACAATAAAGTATAAATAAATAAATATGTACGTATTATTTTTAACTCCGGGCGCATTCGGGTGCAAATACAAATGCTCACGACCTACACGCCCCCCACTTTCCTTCCATTCTTCCTGACCTTATCTCACTCTAAGTGGGGTCGGCACAACATGTTATAAACATGTTGCCACATTATTTGGCTGCGTATTTTACGTCCGGCTGCTTATCATAGTCGTATTTTACGACGCCTCCATAAGAAAGAGGGTGGTCTATTCTACTTAACCGGATATCATACGGTGAGTCATCTTACCTTAGTCGCCCTTTACGACACCTCTGTAAGAAATGAGGGTGGTACTATTCTGTTCAGCCGGATACCACACAGCGTCCCTCGATAAGTTATATAACTCTATAAATTAAAATATTTTGTGCTTGCCTTGGATTTTAAATTATCGAGGTTACTTTCCCACTGGACAGGATAATCATTTCTTATTCATAATTAATACAGATTTAAAAATAGGACTCACCACTAGGACTCCTGGCCTCTTCGTCCGAAGTCTGGTATTCCAGAGGTGGTGTATCTTCAATAGGTAAATGCAGTGACGAGCGGATGGCGTTGATGAGGCCAGCCGGCTGCGGCTCAGGAGATGGGTAACCGGTCTGGAATATGGTGTATGGGCCTGCACTTAGTCTATATACGAAGCACTATATCTTTAATATTTAAATGAGTTAATCTTGTTTATTATATATATTTTTTTTGAAATTTCGGAAACGGCTTCAACGATTTCCCTGAAATTCACCATGTAGGGGGTTTTGGGGGAGAAAAATCGATCTAACTAGGTTATATTCTAAAAAAAATCGTTTTATCCCTGTTTTTGAGCATTAAAAAATACTAAAATTTACATTGAATATAAAATGCTATTTTTGCCGTAATATTTGCAATTATTTTTTCTTTTTTGAAGACTTTTTTATTTTGTAAAAAATTACCGAGCAAGCTCGATCGACCAAGTACTTGATTATTAAGTCTTGGCAAAACTGTTATATTAGTGCTATAACCAAGCGACTACTTTATTTTACTTATTTTTGCAATATAATTATAATTCATTGGGATAAAGTGGCTGATATACTGAGTGCCCCTCTTATTACCTTACTTCTTAAACGTTAATCTTTAGTACAAGCGACTCTTGAAGACATTAAATTAGACATACCTGCAGAAAGTTAACAAAGTCTATACTTGTGAACAGCAACCTGTGTTCAGCTACGAACTCTAATAACGTCTTTATTGACTTTGCCCTCTCTTGTATTACCTGAAATAAAAATTTTCAAAAGATCTGTATGTAAGTGACTATTTTCAAATATTTATAGTGCAATACAAGTATTAACCATGTAGGGTTTCCACTGCTGGTTCGGAAAACTGTTCCGAGAAGAGCCAGCAAGAAACTCGGCAGTTGCTCTTTTTAAAAATATAATTCTTATTAATAGTTAAATTTAGTGATTAGTCTTGTACAGGGTCGAACAGTCCGTGTCCACGCATTCTTATCATTTAAGTATTCTAATATAGAAAGGTTTCTGTTTCAACCTTTTTTGTTAGTATATTTTAGCTATTTAACTCTCCCGACAAAATACTAAAATGTCCCGATGGACTCCATATTAATTTTTTAGTGCAATGTCGCCATTCCAGCACCTTGAGATCCCATCGCTTATCGGTTCTTTGTACCCCACTTATTGAAACTTCAGCTTTACGACACGCCGAACTATATCGGTAATATTGGTCCCCTACGCAACTCCACATTCCTGATGTGATCATTTAGAGTAACTCCCAGCAAAGCACGCTACAAACCCCTTGAACGACTCAAAGCTTTTTTTTAGCTTCAGCGCTTGCCCTTCCCGCCCAGTGACGCTGTAAAAGCCGTAGTCAATTCGAAAAACAAAAAGCTTTTTAGTTGGCCCATAGCTGGTGATCATATAGACAGTGATAAATAATCATATAGATAATATAGAGTGAGCCAGAATACTACATGAAATTATTTGAATAAATTATTCTCGGTCTGCAAATCCGACAAACGCAAGCCGAAAGAAAGTGAATTAATAATGACAATAATTAACTTAGCTAATTATTTCTGTATTCAATTAAGAGGTTTAGTTATTTAAAAATTTGAGTCTATCAGAGGAAATATACCAATGTATCTGCCGTGTGGTATCCGGCTGAGTAGAATAGAGCAACATCATTTCTTACCGAGGTGTCGTAAAATTCGACTAAGGTAAGTTGACGTTAGGCGGCCGGTCGTAAAACAACTACCCAAAACATGTTGTGTCGACCTCACTTAGAGTGGGATAAGAGCACGAGAATGATGATGATGATCTACAATAAATCTACACTCTCTCATAAATCTACACTCTAAGAATTTTTCAAATTGGTCCAGTAGGTCCAGAGATCATTCAAACAATCAAACAAACTCTTCAGCTTTATATATTAGTATAGAAGTATAGATTAATACGAAATTTACTTATTCAAATTCAAAATATTCTTTATTCAAATAAACTTGTAAACAAGTGCTTTTGAATCGTCAACTCTACTGCTCAAAATCGTCAAATCGGCGGTTGCTCTTTTAAAAATATAATTCTTAATACTATTTACATTAAGTCGTTGTCTTGTACAGGTTCAAAGAGAGCTATATCCACACATTCTTATCTTCGAAATAATCTTCAAGAGTATAGTAGGCTTTCTGTATCAGCCTCTTTTTAACAGTGTTTTTAAACTGATGTAATGGCAAAGCTGAAATTGATTGCGGAATTTTATTATAGAATCTTATACCAAAACCCACAAACGAATTACGAACTTTTGCGCGGCGCAAAGCAGGAGCCGCAAGCTTATGTCGGTTCCTGCTTTGTCTATTGTATACATCACCTATCGTTTTATAATTCTTTATATTTTTATGTACAAATTATGTATTATGGACCCCCATAAAGTATATACTTCTTGATATAATTGAAAACTACACGCACTTCTATTAACATCTTATTTCTTATCACTTCTTGTAACGAACTAAACCCAAATATCAAATCACCAACATATTTAAGCACAACACCACACTACTTCTCGAATGCTATTATGACTAGCCAAAATACCACCCAAAAGCCTGTTTCAGGATATAGTCACAAACAAGTCCCTAATATTAGTCACGTGAATATCGCGTTGTCAATATATCCGGTATTAAAATCCAAAAGAGAGGATATTTGACTACCTACTTTCGGTAAACAATAATAATAGCATTATAAGCCAATAATATCTACCAATTAACATTATATTACCAATTATATCTTACTAAAGTAACATCTAACTCTATAAATAAGCTATTACAATTTTATATAACGCTTACCTCTTGGTGAAATCTTTTAAAGAAGCTGCTCTTGGCTAGAGGTGGGAATGTTCCACGGAGATGAAGTCCCAAATGCAACGATTTCATGGACTTATGTAATTGCTGTACATCACTGTATCTCTTCCACACTGACACTACTGTTACTGCCTCGGGTGATTCTAACGGAAAGAGCTAAAAAGAAGTTATGACTAATTATCCTAATGACTATAATTATCAGTCAACTCCATTGACAAGTAGAAACTACAGTTACTATAACTAACCAACAATCAATTTTAGCTTTGCCAATACAGCAGTTTAAAAACACTAATAAAGAAAGGCCAATACAGAAAGCCTACTATACTATTGAGGATTATTTAGACAATAAGATATGTGGATATAGATATTGTTTGACCCTGTACAAGATAGAAACAATTAAATGTAACTAGTATTAAGAATTGTATTTTTAAAAGAGCAACTGCCGAGTTTCTTGCTGTTCTCGGTAGGAACAGCTTTCCAAACCAGCAGTAGAGTTGATGATTCAATAGCACTTGTTTACATTTTAAATTTTTTTGAATAATGATCATGGACTAGATAACAAATGACAAACTAAGCAGAAACATTAGGGATGTTAATGAATTATAAGTTAACAAAAGATCATCAATAGGTGATATTGTATTTTCTACCAAAGAAATATTAAAGCACCTTTGTAATGGTTTAAAATTCTATAAAAGACATTTGCATTTAAACATAAATAGCCCATTAATGTGCTGGCATTATTTTATATTCTACTGCTGTGTAATTATAATTCAGTTATGTAACTAAGAAAATTTAAAAGTTAATAGTTCTAGAGTAAGATTAAGTTAGGTAATTGTTTTGAAATAAACAGCTGACCATTCATACTAATAACATACATATTATGAGTTGATCAGTTACACTATCACCGGAATTATAAGTTGAGGACCTAACAAATATCTCTTTCAGGAATATTATCTCGTTCGTGAGATTATATTACATATTCTCATTCTCGATATCATCGAACTAGATAGATAGATCACTGAAAATAAAGCTGCAAGCATGTGGCTCACATACCAGACTTGCAATACACAAACAAACTCACATACAACAATCACCTATAGGTGATTGTTGTATGTGAGTAGCTAGTTGATAGCTATATGCATGGTTAATTTAAAAAATATATAATTTAAAGTCTAGTAGATTTTATTGAGTTATTTGTGCAAAAATATAAACATATATCTTGCTACTAATTTTCAATTAATTTACCAAACTCATTTTTAATCAATTTTAAAAAATGTAGCCAAAAAATATTTTTGCACAACTTCTGAATGAAATGAAATTAATTGAGAGATTATACAAATTTATTAGTCTAGATGAACAGTGAAAGTGATACAAAAGCAAACTCAACTTTCACTTTTAGCAAAAATGTGTTTAATTTGTAAAGATTTTTCTTTATACATACATCAGTTTTACAATGACACAGCATATCATTCAAGGTTTCAAAAGCAATTGATTTCACATCAATATTGTGCAATACTGTTTAATCACTTATATATGTAAACAAAACATTAAATTTCTGCAAGAATTAAAAAACACCCTCAATAAATGACTATTAATAATAAATTTCTTTTCAGGTTAGTTAGAAAGTAACTATTTGACTAAATGATAAGTTTAATTTAAGTCATAACTATAAATATGCAAGTTATAAATTAACTATTTATGTTGCATGTGTATTTATTGATACTTTTGAACTATTTTTGAGTCATTGGTTATAGTTAAATACTTACAACAGACGTGATCTTGTAAATAGTAAAACCATCTTTATGTTTTGCAGTTTCGTCGATAGAAAACCGGCGAACCCACTTGTCTCTAACGGACATTGTTATTAAATGAAAAAGTCCTTATATAGAAGCTTCCGATCCTTTTACATGATTCTGACACAATAGCGAAACATTAAGCGGGAAAAGCGATATTCTGCTTTAATAAAATGTGCTACCGATACGATCTCATTTAATAAATAAGCAAAATTGCAATTTGCACTTTAATGTCAGCAATGACGTTGACAGCTAAAAGTCCATACCATAACCGACCAAATAGTGATGCCATTTCAACTGATTACTATCCTTATATATTTTGCATTTTGAAATAGTCGTATTACTTGTTGCGTTTCTATGTACGCATTTTTAGCTTTCTAACTACAAGGTGTCAAAATATTAATGAATAAAAATGTCTAACGTAAAAAAAATCAATGTAATCATAAATAATTCGTTGTATAAAATATATAAAGTTTCAACATATTAAAACTAGCGATAATCTTTTATCCCAGCAATAGTCTATTCTAACTGCCGACAGATGTCTCTACGGATAGGTGAGAACAAATAAAAGACGAAAGTCTGAAGTACAACGCAAGAGCAAGTGTTTTTAACGAATTTTGGTTTTTCACTTTGTGAATGATCTATGATTACTACAAAACATTATCAATTCTTTCTTTATAATAGAAATTACAAGTACCTGTTTTAAGTTTTTATTTAACTACAACTCCAGGTAAGTATCACTCGATTACTTATCCCCACTCATTTCACTTAGTTGAATGGCGCACGGCGAGAGGATGTGCGACTTACGGACTTAGTGGCATCTTAGTGGTTTGTGTTCGCTTTGAGTGTAGTGTTCTCGTGTCCCATAGCAATAGTACATCGATAATAGTTCTGTGCGTACAGTGTAGCAAAATATACTATTAAGTTTTTATACATAAAAATGTGTCAATAGTAAATTTTTGTCAGTCTCAACGAATAACCAAAATGGGTTCAAAAATCGAATACGTGGACTCGTCACATTTATACGCTACAAACTACGTTCGTAATTCGAAAGCGATTGGTGTGCTTTGGGCGATATTCACGATTTGCTACGCGATTATAAGCGTTGTTGCTTTCGTGACCCCAGAATGGATCGGGGATTTAGAAACTGAGTATCCGAGGAAGTTTGGTTTATGGCAAGTTTGCCGCGCAGATGAATCAGTGGAGGACTGTAAAGGGAAACTGGATGACTTTATGTCAATAAACGGTTTTGTGTTCAAAGTGGCAACGGTGCTAGTGGGAGCGGCCGTCGCTTTGGCCTTGTTTACCATTTGTGCCATGCTGCTGTTTTTCTTCTGTCAATCGACGACAGTTTTTCACATATGCGGATGGTTGCAGCTTCTTTCTGGTGAGTTAAAAACTAACAGCAACTTCGAAGTTTACGATTGGATTTTAACAAAAAAAAACAGCTACTTACTTATTTTTATATTCTAAATACGAGGAAAATACCGATAGGTACCACACCCGTTATTTATGATTTAATACTGGAATCTCTATTTTTTATCTGTGTTTTAAGTCTGAGTATTCTTTCAATTCTTTTTTTATAGGCTCTGTGGATTTTTTTTAATAATGGTGGTTCTTTTCTTATGAAGCTTGTAAAACCACAGGAAATTAATAACATTATAAGCCGACTAAAATTGCAATATTTTTATTCGAATAACATTTTTCTGTCACGCAAAAGTGAAAGCCTCAGCCGGTAGAAGCTGACCTTGCATTAACGTTGTCGATCCTGTATGAGAACAATCAATCAGTTCATAATAAATATATTTTATAATATGCAATTTGCATTTTCCTTTTTAAACTGAGCTTACCTATTACTAAGTTATAAATACCTAGTTTATCTTATTTTTGAGTTCTGCATAATATCATCATCCTCCTACCCTTAACCCACTCTAAGTGGGGTCGGCACAACATGTTACCAACATGTCATGATTTGGCTACGTATTTTACGACCGGCCGCCTGCCTGATGTCAACTTACCTTAGTCGTTTTTTACGACGCCTCGGTAAGAAATGAGGGTGGTCTATTCTACTAAACCGGATACCACACGATGGGTCAATTTACCTTAATCGCCTTTTACGGCGCCTCGGTAAGAAATGAGGGTGATCTATTCTACTCAGCCGGATACCACACAACGGGTCGACTTACATTAGTCATCTTTTACGACACCTCGGTAAGGAATGAGGGTGGTACTATTCTACTTAGCCGGATACCACAAGGCTAATTTTTAAGTTCTGCATAACTACTCCTATTATAAATGCGACAATATGTTTGTTCATTACGCTTTCATCCATTGTACTGATAAAATTTGTAACAATTGAAACTTATATAGCTTTTTAGTTCATCTCACTAGAAGCAAACTTCCGTATCATTGTTAGCAGCTTCTTTTATAACATTTGATGCAAAAGTAATAATAAAATTATTTTGCTATAATCCGCGATGAAGTAAAATAGAAAATATATATAATGCTAAATGTAGAGTGGACAACCAATACAAAACAAACCAATAGAGTGGTTATCATACCTGATACATGCAGGAGTCGTAAAAAACACATGCACAAACCATGCACCACCGCCACCACGATACACAAGCACTATATACGTTCACTATCACAAACTCAACAATCGTTTCGCCCCGCAACCGAAGCATCATCAGGAGATAGACAACAAGACCAAAATCGCAAAGCTTTGCGATTGTATAAAGAATAATTGGAATTTTAATTCGATAATACCATTTTACCAATATAACGTAAGACGTATCGTCAATCTACGTAACACATATTCCTCGATGGAACATAAATAACAATAACTATAATTTTTAATCTGTAACTAAGCTTGTGTTAATAAATTTATAAGCATACGAAATCTTTACTTTTTTTATGTAATTTTCAAAATTTTAACCGTCTCATTGTTTTTTACAAACTTAGGAACGATCAGAATATTTTCGTTATAGGCTATGTATACAATTCAAACAGCTGCTATAAGAAAGACGGCTCTATCCCAAATTTCGGTTTTTTTTGTTACTATTAAGTTAGTTTAATACGCCGTGTGGTATCCGGCTGAATAGAATAGTACCACCCTCATTTCTTACCGAGGTGTCATAAAAGGCGACTAAGGTAAGTTGACTCACCGTGTGGTACCCGGTTAAGTAGAATAGACCACCCTCTTTCTTATCGAGGTGACGTAAAATACGACTAAGATGAGTTGACGTCATGCAGGCGGCCAGTCGTAAAAAACGTAGCCAAATCGTGACAACATGTTTATAACATGTTGTGCCGACCCCACTTAGAGTGGGATAAGGGCAGGAAGATGATGATGACTAATTTAGTTTAATGTCAGAGAACTAATAATGTTCTCATTATCTTATTGTTATTCACCACATTATAGCAAATAAAGATTATTATTTAAAAAAAGTCCCCACAATAGTCTCTGGAATCTAGTATTTCGTCCAGTAATAAATAATTTGAAACAACTATAAGAGAAATTACAATATTTTAATCTTTGATTGATTGTTTTTGTACGGTTAATTTGCAATTATCGCTAGTTATTTTCAAATTTCAAAACACCTGCATCCAGAAATAACAGATATGAAGAAATATTAGTTATTCCTGCGGCAGACAGGTGTTGGTTCAAGCGTCCGGCGATCGCAGGGTTGCCACACCACACAGAATAAAAACAACAGATGTCATTAAAATAACGTTTACTAACATATATAGCATTTTATACTGCGTCCATCATATTATCAGTCTTTTGACAGCTCACGCTCATTAAGTTTTGTATTGCTTACGTACAAATATCATACAAATAATATTTGTACTTTATGGATGGGTACCGCCCACTTAGTGATGTCACACATAATGGTTACTACGATTATGCCACAGATTAAAAATAATCGGTAGAAATCGATGTTACGAGTATTAAAAGACATTTAATAACATTATATAAAGTTTTACTTTCTTCTTAGTTAATACATGAATACAAATAAAACAATCAGGATATTTTAATTTATTTTATTAGCACGAGTCGTCGGAATGATAATCAACACTAGACTCCTCCGATGAGGAGTCTTCAGTAGCAGTTATTATTAGCTCTTGTGTAGATAATATATTATCAAACGCAATATCACGTTCCCAATCAGAGAATATTACTCTTTTAGTTCTTTCCACCACACTTGCCCAGTTCTCGGCCGTTACGTGGGTGCAAGCATTTTTTAGCAATTGCAACATTTTATTCGCTGTGAATGGGGGGCTTGTATTGCATCTCGCAGCATGCCCTTTTACTTGTGCCCATATAAGTTCTATTGCGTTGTACTGGCAGTGGTATGGAGGAATCCGAAGAACAGTATGGCCATATTCTGCTGCCATTTCATTGATTACATAGCGTTTTGCTCTCTTTTTGGTTTTTAATATTTTTATTAATTCAACTTTTAACATTGAGTCGTCCACATTTTCTCCATTGTCCCGAAGCCAATTAATTATTTCATGCTTTTTATTAGCCTGTGTTGGCATTTTGTCAATTTGACGGGAGTGGTAGGGCGCATTTTCAATAAAAATTTTTGATGGTTCTTCCAATGAAATGAGCATTTTTTTGAACCACTCTTCATACACATTTGCATTCATCTCTTCGTGGTAGTCATTTGATTTCTTCGATTTAAATGCCAACAGTGCGTCTTGTACAAATCCTTTTGCTGTACCTGCATGGCAAATGATTAGGCGCTCACCTTTTCCCATTGGTACTGAGGAAGTGGAATCAGCAGTATCATCAGTCCAGAAACGAGATAGTGTGTGGTTAGCGTTGAGCCATGTTTCATCCGTGAAAACAATATTTGCCCAATCTTGTATTTTCTTTGCCTCTCTTAAAAAATCACAACGTGCTATAGCTATATCTGTGCGTTCCATTAATAATTTTCTTTTATTTAACTTTTTATATGAAAAGCCAATTGTGTTCAAAACTTTGACCAAAGAAGATTTTTCACCATGAAATAGACCACTTCTTTTCAAAGAAACAATAAGTTTTCTCAAAGTTGGAATTTCTTTTCTCAAGTAGTAATCATATACATGACGACGAATAGCGTCAGCGTCAAAGTCATCAACAGCTGTCACCTTATGAGCCCGGCGCTTTCTTTTTGGTGTAGATGGTTTGTTTTGCTCCAAGCCGCTCCTGCCGTAGGCATCAGTAGTGATTTTAGTCACAGTTGATAGACTGATCCCCAACGCGGCTGCAACACGGTTTCGGACTTGCGTGATAGGTATAAGAGGTCCGCCATTTTGATTTTCTTGCTCAAAATACTCATGAAGTTTTAACACTAACTGTCTCGATTGTGCTTTCAACACACGTCCTTTCGGCATTTTCACGATCAATTAATATAAGTTTCACAAAAGTTTTTCCGAGGAATAAAGCTACTTAACTCAAGGTGTAACAGATGCGAGAGAACACTCAGCGAACGTAAATGCGTGTGACTATCACGGGCGTTTCGTTGAGAGTGACAGATCACGTCAAAATGGCGGCCGAGCGGAAGGTCTGTTGATGTTGCCAGTTGATGTATAATATATTTTTTATGATTATAATAAATACACACGGATTAACATTTATTTTCAAAAAACTAAGGCAATATTAAATCAAAATGTTGATTTCTATATCTGTTATTAGTTTACGTAGGTTATCATTAATCGAATTACTTAGGTACGTAATTCGATTAATGATAGTAGGTACTATAATCGGAATGGTATCGCATACGAGAATCTTTAGGACATCACTAAATATGTAAATCGTCAATCTGTCAAAAGATGGTTAATATAATGGACAGTGTATAAGGGCCTGTTTTACAAGTTACCAATAAACTGTCAGTTAGAATATTCGGAACTAGCCGTGTGGTATCCGGCTAAGTAGAATAGTACCACCCTCATTTCTTACCGAGGTGTCGTAAAAGGCGACTAAGGTAAGTCGACCCGCCGTGTGGTATCCGGCTGAGTACAATAGACCACCCTCATTTCTTACCGAGGTGTCGTAAAATACGACTAAGGTAAGTTGACCCATCGTGTTGTATCCGGTTTAGTAGAAAAGACCACCCTCCTTACCGAGGTGTCGTAAAATACGCCTAAGGTAAGTTGACGTCAGGCAGGCGGCCGGTCGTGAAAACGCAGCCAAATCATGTTACAGCATGTTTATAACATGTTGTGCCGACCCCACATAGTGTGGGATAAGGGCAGGAGGATACAATTAGGTTATTCGGAACATATCTGACACATATCTCGGAATTTTGCGTTTCTCGGGTTTCTGATAGGCTTATTCAGAACTTAAAATCCCTAATAAGTTAACAGGTAGATCATGTGGCTGTTATTTTCTTAATCTGCTGGATAGCAAATACCTATTTCAAAATGGCGACGATTTTTTTTTTAATTTTTCACTTTTTGGCGTCTCTTTTTAGAGACATTTATCTGCTAGTTAGTTTATTTGTCGGTTAACTATCCGACACTTTATCAGTAACTTGTGAAACAGGCCCTAAGTCATAGAGTTATTATACTTGACTTGGGAAGATATAGCAGACCTGGAAGTGAGACTGTCACAATAAATAGGGAAGGTGAAATTCTTACACATATCTTTATCTAATCATTCATAACAAAAAGAGACAGATAGATTTCTCTCGACACTCTCATTTGCTTTTTCATTATTTATTTTTATTGTAATTACAATAGTCTAGTCTAAAATTTGCTAATAGGCAAACCCTACTACTACTATATTAACTCTTATGATTAAAAAACCATAGTCTCGTGTCATGATCTGTGGTATCGTATACGTTTAGGATCTGAATATATAAAGTATATTTTATGAATTACTTGAATGTGACAACCCTAGTAATACTGGGCAGTTCCATACAAGCGCATGGTATGTATTGCGAAATAATTCTGACTGTAATCTAAAATGTCAGTCGCAAAACTGTTTTTCGCAGAAAAATACTTACAGATCACGTAATTTGAATATTTAGGAAATATGATTGCCTCATCACGAACCTCATTTGGACTTCGGTATGTCTATAAATGTGATATTCATTATTCAGTAATTACCAACTTACCTGCTATTATCGATTACGCAATGATTACAAATATCAACTTTATTGTTATTACATTAATTACACATTGGAAACACAGTGTCGGTAGACATCCTACGAGGTGGGCTGACGACCTCAAAAACCTCCTTTTCATTGAAGCCACCTTTAAAAGTACTTGAAACTACTTTAATTTGTAGCAAGACACATTTACTTAAGTGTCAAAAAGGTTTTAATATATCTTCGCAAGTCATTTTACATCCATGCCCTTTAGTGTAAACTTTGATATTTAGTCAACACAACAAGTACCGACACTCTGATATAAATGGCAGCCTCGCATTCCAGCTAAGTAACGTAAGAAATATTTAAAATACCTAGTTCATGTTATTACACTCGTCATATCTATTAGCAGTGATCTGCTAATCCTACTAATATTATAAATGCGAAAGTTTGTGAGTATGGATGTATGTTTGTTACTCTTTCACGGCGAATCCGCTAAAAAAATAACGATGAAATTTGACACAATTATTCCTTTCACACCGGGCTAACATATCTTATATATATAAAAGAAAGTTGGTCTTAGTTACACTATTTATAACTCAAGAACGGATGAACAAATTCGGCTGAAAATTGGTGGAGAGGTTGCTTAAAACCAGGAGACGGATATAGGATACTTTTTATCCCGTTCGACCGTATTTATTTTATCCCGTCAAGTCACTATAAAACGTGGTATAGCAAAAACGACTATGACATGGAAAAACAAAACATAAATGACAGCTAAACGTAATTTAGTCTGGATAAGTATGGTAAAAATATGACAATTATCAAAATAGTAGTAGCTATAAACGTTACTACATGGTATAAAACAAAGTCACTTTCTCTGTCCTGTCCTTATATCTCTATGTTTGCTTAAATCTTTAAAACTACGTAAAAGATTTTGATGCGGTTTTTTTAAGTATATAGAGTGATTGAAGAGGAAGGTTTATATGTATAATAAAATTCAATATGGAGTAGCGAAATACTGTGATTATCACTGAGTGACATAGGCTATATGCTTTATACCCGTGCGAAGCTGGGGCGGGACTCCTAGTAGGCTATAAAAACTGTAAAACTGACATTGTAAAGCGCGGTTTATATAAAATAATTCGAGTAATCACATAAATCTTGCAACAAAGATAATATACAAGAATAAAAATACCCGTTTTCAAGGAAAAATAAACAATATAGAAGATATTTTAACACTAAAATCGATGCGATTACATCACTAGTTGTTCATACTATGAATATCATTATTGTAAATTACAATCCGTGGATTGTGATTACTTTATAAATTAACCTGTTTGCATTTCTCATTTAAGACTAACACTTTAAATTTTGAATGGAAAGAGAACACTGTTGATCGTGCGATATAAGGTAATGGGTATATATTTACAATAAGCAGATTGCATTTAAAAAAATTGACAAAAGTAGCTATAAATAACAACCAGACGTGGCAAGTTTTTTTATTCTTGTTCTGGAAATGTTCTAGCAATAAACTAAAACTAGGTCAAAGCATAGATTACCAAACGGTTAAAGCACATAATCCTTACAAAGTTGTGAGTTTCCACGGCGTTATATTTCTCCACTTAACGGTAGAGGAAAACTGCATATCTTTTGTCTTAGCGGGACAATTGCTTATTCATTACTGCATTAGTCGATGGCTTTTTTTTAACAAGTCAAGTTAAAAATGCTTTAAAAAAATCTTTAAACAAAATAACATGTCCCTACTGTTAACCGTTGAGGAGTTCTCTCGTCTGGAGCCAGTCCTGGCAGCAGTATTAGGACAAGCTTATCATAAACATGCATTGTCATTGGGACTGGATCAGTATAAAAAAATTGTCATAAATGTTAACCGTTGATAAGTTCCCTCGTCTGCAGCCAATCCTGACGGCAGAATTAAGATACGCTTATCATAAACATGCATTGTCATCGGAACTGGACCTATATATAAAATTTCAGCTCAATTAGACCATGGGAAGCAGGACAAAATTAACTTACAAGATTCCACCTTCACGTACGTAAATAAGTTGAATAAAAAGTACTTTAATCACAAACAAACAATGTTGATAAACGAAGCTTGGAATGGATGAAACCTGATATCACCAACTTGTTACCAGTTGTGACCTCATTGAAGACTAAAGCTTGGTAAGGACAAAAACCTGATATCACCAGCAAGTTGTGACCACATTGAAGACCGCTAGGTGACCGGAAAAATGTGTGCACGTACAACCTACATATCATACTCATCATAATCATATGTGATAATTAAGTTAGACACAAAGATTGAGTTGTTATATGGAAAGTTGGGAAACGAACTTAAGCAAGTGTTATCTTAAACAATGTGTGCTTTCTATAAATTTATTCAACATTACTCGTTTCCCCTACGTCGTTTGCAATAACTTTAGCACTGACTTACTCAATATGTACTATACGTTATTTCACTGTTCCCGACGGAAGTATGACGTTTCTAAAATATGTATGTATACAGGCGAGGTATATAAGCTTCAATTGTACCAAATTTCATCAATATCGCTCAAGCAATTGCACCGTAAAACTGTTGAACAGAATTTACCATTTATAATATTAGTACAGATATTATTACGTGACTAAACGATATCAAGACGAGGTTATATTGTATAATTGTTGTTTAAACTTTTGGAAAATATAAATCAACTAGCTTTTATCGCTAATGCGGTTGTGTTCCGCCTAATCAGTTTAGATATATCAGACATATAGCAAAAAAAGTTTGGACGGAATGTTCATCATTAATGGGACTACAAAAAAATGCCTTGATGACCTTATGTAAAACACTTTTGAAGGCAAATACAGTAATAATAAAAGTTAAGTACGAGTACAACACATATGAAAAGGAAAATATATAAGCATCAAATACTGCCCGCGGTGTAATAAAATGTTGAAACAGGACGTTCTCTGTCACATTTATGGACCTTGTCACAGGCAATGTCAAAGACGTATCTTTTAAGCATAAGTCACATTATACTATACGGTATTTAAAAAACTATTAAGGATACAGTATTATTCCTTATCTCTATCTTAATACATGAAGAAAAAGCTTTGTACTTCTTTTTACGCAAATTAGGCGAACGTAGGGGTATGGAATTTGGCACAGTTCAAGTTTATATAGAGAAGGAGAGTATTCTGCACTCCTCTAAAAAAGAAGAATATAGCTTTTATAGTTTCTTGTTTCTTCTCACCAACAGCAGTGTTGACGTATGACCTAGGCAAATCGATTTCTCACGATTGTTACTTTAACAGTAACGGACCGTTATTTTAACGGTTGCTAAAGTGCGTTACGGGATTAAACAATGCTTTTATGCGGCCTGGCCTAATTAAGTTGCGATTATTTACCCGCTTAATGAGAGTTGTGATTCTTGATATATAACTTATAGAACTAGGCATCATATTGTGTCGCCATTAACTTCAGTATTGCGCCGTCACTTTAGTCGTCAAAAGTTCTTTGTATTAATACAAATCTTGCAAAAAACAAACTAAAAGTGCCAAGTAAACTTATGAGCAAGACTTTAGTATAATTTTTCGCGACGTTACTAAATTGCCATGAGACATTGTAAATTGCACAACACGCTTTTGTCAGTGGTGTTTAGAAAGCTATAGTTGATATTTGGCAATAACCCTTTCCTATAGATTTAACAAATTCATAAAAATAATTACGCAAAACAGTTAATGCTTATATTCTGACTTCCGTTTTACTAAATCATCATCTTCCTGCCCTTATGCCACTCTAAGTGGGGTCGGCACAAGATGTTATAAACATGTTGTCACATGATTTAACAAGGTATTTTACGACCGGCCGCCTGACTGACGTCAACTTACGTTAGTCGTGTTTAGCGACACCTCGGTAAGAAAGAGCGTGGTCTATTCTACTCAGCCGGATGCCACACGGCGGTAGAATAATAAGAGGATAATGATCTTATTTCAGATCAGTTAACGTCATTTTTAACTTGGAAATCATCATTCTCTTACCCTTATCCCACCCTAAGTAAGGTCGCTACAATATGACTTCTTCTTCCATTCTCTTCTATCATCTGTCAACTCTGGTGCCACTCCTTTAACATGCATATCATTTTTCACACAATCCAACCTTTTTTTTTTTACGGCTTCCCCCTAGCCATACAAACACATTTATATTTAAAACTCTTTTGGTCACATGATTTTCATCCCTCCTCATTACTTGACCATACTAACTTAGTCTGGCACTTCTCAGTTTTTCTGTAATGGGCGCAACTTTGAATGAAAACAACGTAATTGCAATATACAGTAAACCAGTTCCTGGGCCTACGGTAAATACGTTAGAAAGTGGTCAGAAATCTGACAGATATCATGAAGCGGCTCGGCAAATACTTAGTTAAATGGCGGATATTCTAAATTGCAAGTTTTCACCGCGTCAACGGAAAAGAAAACGATAATGACTGTAACTAGTGTGATTGTTACCTTCAAACTATATATTGGTGTGTTGGGCTCATGTTTCTCAAGCGAGAAATCTGTAATAACTGTTGTAATCATTTCTGTAACAATTCTTGCCGAGTAATAAGTGCACTTTCGCTTTTAAACTAGGCAATTTTTCTGTTAGATTTGTCGTCAAATCATCAAATCAAATCAAAAACCTTTTATTGACAACTATCTCATTTACCCTTCATGAACATGAACACTTATAGAATAGACGTTATAAAATTAAAAATTCTACCTATGCAAATAAATGTGACGTTGAAGGAACAGCACTCACTATACGTTGAAGTATAGTGGTTTTCAGTGGCGACCATACCCTAAAACTAAACTAATCCACCACCAACGCCAGCGACAGCTAAACGGTACAATGAAATGTAACTTTGTACATCTCACTGTTTACCTGTTACAACATTCTTTATTGTGATATAAGGAATGCATAATCATACATAAAAAGGTGTTGGAATGGCAAAAAAGCACCGGAAAGCGCAGCGTTGGTAAACCCCCTACCAGATGGACTGACGTCCTCAAAAAGGTACCGGAGACCCACTGGATACTAGCTGCACAAAATCATGCTTCATGGGATCTCCGTTGTGGAGAGATTTATTTCCAGCAGTGGACGTTAATCGGTTCATGAAGAAGAAGAAGAGATACATTCCTTCTAATATTTTGTCTACATAATATATCTTTGTTTTTACAAGGATAAACCTTCTTGTGGAAAATTTAATGCTAATTCTAATTTAACAGTCGTGTTTTAGTTTGTTTTAGTTTTTCAATATCTGACAGTGACATTTCTTTTCCAGTAATTTTGATATTTTTTATGAATGCAATAATTTTATGATAATAAATAAAATTTATTTTATTTATATTAAAAATTCCGAAATACTATGTCTTCTTTTCCTGAGGATGATAAGTGTCCAAAGGTATGTACCGACATCGGGGCTTTTAAAAAAGCTAGTAAGACTCCAGAGCAAGTTAATGAAGAGCTAAAAGTTGCCGAAGACACAAAAGCATCTGCAGCGGTTGAAAAACATGACACTAATGATACAGAAAAAATATATGAGTCATCTAGATCTCCAGTGTCAGGAGAAGAATATCTCCCGAACCTAAAACCCGGTCCCGATGGAAAAGTAGATTGGACACCACTCGGCGGAATGACAGGTACCAGACCTGGAGTTAATAAATACAGTATAAGTAGATATTCCTTGAGTGAATGGAGAAAACATAACGAAAATATACTTGACCCTGAAATTATTACCGAATCAAATATCGTCGAATATAATGCCAAAACATCTATGATGCAAGCTTTCGGCAATATTGATAAACAACAGAGCGAAAACTTTAAGCGATTACGACAAAAAGCAAGAGACATATTTAGATGGAAAGTGGAGGTTGAAAGAGCATGTAAAGCTATTACTGAAGAAGTGGAACTACTTGAGATAGAAAGACAACGTTTGAAAGGCGCTAGCAAAGTTCTCATGTTACCTGAATCTATATCTAAAGAATGTTTAGACCTTCGTTCAAATAGGTTTCAACCTGACCTAGTAGCTGATTTAGCTGAACAAGAACTTATCAAAGAAATGAATTTAGTAAGTGAAGTGAGAGCAACATTAAAGAATACTCTCGATCAGATTGAATCACAAATGGCTATAAACAAAGCAGCAAAACATAGAATAGAATACGACTGGTGTGATAAGACTATGGCGTATAATACTGAAGCTATTAACTTAGGTTTAAATACTAAGTCAAATACAATCATGTTTAGACCAGGCTCAACTAGATTCGGGGAATATACTGCCCCTTTGGAATATTGGGAATTTTTTTGCAGAGAGAACGTACAGAATTGTGAAGCTGCCCGCCAAAAGTCTGCTGATCTACGCGGCAGCCTAAATGCTATTTTAGTTAACGGTGGCAGAAAACTACGAAATCAAGCTGACAAGACTGACATAGCTTTGGCTGAAACAGTTGCAATCACTCAAGAACTCTGTACGAAATTAGAAGAAACTCTACGAAGTACTTTGCAAAGAATTGCAGATATGGAAGCTTTGATTTCCAATTTGCAGGATTCTATAAGAAAAATGGATGCCGCAATGAAACTCGCACAAACTAGACTTGACAACAGAAACAACTGGAGACCTCACGGGGAAAGTGTAAGAGATCAGCCCCACATAGGTTTGATAGACGAAGTGAAGAAAATCCACGAGACTGTTACATCTCTTTTGGGGCAGTTGAGAAACGCCGAACGAGTGCGGTTGGATTTACTCAACAAGAGAATCGTTCTGGAAAGAGACATAGCATCTAAAAGAAAGACTTTAAATATAGATCGCGATAGATGTGGTATGGTTCGATCTCACTACCCTTCTGCTTCCGAATTAGCAGGATATTAATATTTTATCGTACAATTTAGGTTACTTTATTTTATTTCATTTATTTAATTTCTGTGACGATTTATATGATTTGCTTTACATCGTTTTTTTTTGTTAATAAAACTATATGATATGTTTCACAGTATGTAGTTAAAATTTCCTTAGAAATTAATTTCCCGGATAATGTATCAACTTTGGATGAAGCAGTTCTAAAACTATGTTAGTAAAATTTTTAGAATCGTTAATGCAACAAATTGTGTTTAAATGTTTGTGCAATATTGAATTTATGTTAAAAACTTGTTGTTTTTTTATAGATAAACATTTTGTAATTTTCATTCCTAATTCTTTGTGTAAGATTAATAAAACACCTATATATTGGCTGGCTGACCTATATATTGACTGGCCCGTTGGCGCAGTGGGTAGTAACCCTGCCTTCAGCTCCGCGGGTCGCGGGTTCGATTCCCACCGAGGGCCAACATTTTCTATAAATGAATTTGTTGGCCTTTGAGCCTGGGTGTATATTTGTATTTAAGTATGTATTTAAAAATATATAAGTATATATTCACCAGTTGTCTGTCACCCATAACACAAGTATTAAGTTACTTACTTTGGGGACGGACGACCGTGTGTGTAAGTGTCCCATATATTTATATTTATTTATTTATTTATATGCTAATATCACTGGAATGCTTGAAAAAAAAAAAAAGATTTTGCTATATATTACTTAATTTATTTTACTAATATTTGTTGGCAATATTAACAGCTTGGCATATCTACAATAAATAACTACAAACTATTTATACATTATCAGATATAAACTTTTAAATTAGCAGAAGTATTAAATAAGAATCCATCTCAAATCCATTGATGCAAAGGAATCAAGTAAAACCAAAATGCAAAATGTATTTTTTTATTACTACGACACCTTTCACTGTTTATTGTCTTGATCGCTGCAATTGTAAGTTGCGCAACTCAGCAAAGATTGAATATGGGGATGACATTTTATAACGTTATTGAAGTATATCTTGACACTTTTGAATCATTTAACGGTAATCTTTGCCGTTTTGATTTATGTAATTTGTCTTTAAATGGTATACTATTTGGTTACATTAAACCAGTTGACCTCCTTTAAAATACATCGCTAAAAGTGGTTTCTTAGTGTTCTCAGTCAACATTATGCTAAAAACTACTATTTAGTAGAAACGTCAGCAAATATTGGTAAAATAATAGCTAGAGACATGATATTCCAACAAATTTTAAGTATGTGTTGGATTTTTTTATTTGAACAAGCTGCATCAGCGATTTCGATCCACAATTGTTAGAACTATATCGCGGTTAGAGAGAGGGGTAGCACGTCTACTCAAAAGGCCGGTTGGGAACATACTGTTTTATTAGCTTATGCGTACGTGACTGGACCGGGGACGCAGCCCGCGGTATTGTTACATACACAACATCTCTCCCTCTTATAGCTAGGATATATAAATTACAGATACATAGAGATAACCGCACTAAATTAAATTAAGATCCTAGATATCGTTCCTCATCGCTTGTATCGTCATGATGTAAAGATGGGGTCGAGAAAATGGGACTTATCGCCTGACGTCGGCGAGTAGTGCTAGAAGAGCTAGGCGAAGCTGTCAGATGTCTTTCCACATCCTGCCTCGCAATCCTTTCCTCTTGGTGTTCCCGGGCCTCTCCTCCGTCCCTTAGCCGTGTAGCTGATCCGGAGATTGAGACAACAGAGGGTTGCAAATCCCTTACCACATCTGGGTCCCAGCGATGTTCAACCTTAGATGATTCGGTTAATCGAGGTCTAATCTGATTAATGTGTCTCGTGATTTCTTTTTCCATGCTCGGTACGAACACCTTATACATGACTCTCCCGATTTTCATTTTGACGATAGCCGGAATCCAAAAGTACTTTTTATTATTAGTGTGTTTCGTAACCCATACTTTATCATTAACTTGGAAGTCTATTCTTTGTTTACTTTTATAATATTTATCCTGTAAGGACTGATTGTGTTCGACGGTTCGAGTGAGTTCTGTCGATGAGGAGGATGGCGCGGCGGGGCTTATTAAATCTAGACGCGATCGCAACGCCCGTCCCGTCCCGTCAAAAGAGTGTGGTCGGCACAACATGTTTTTCGGTTCCATTCTCTTCTTTCATTCGTCAACTCTGGCACTACATCTTTTATATGCATGTTGTACTTCACACAATCTAACCATCTCTTTTTAGGCCTACTCGTCACATATCCATCATTCATATTTAACACACATTTGGTCACATTATTTTTTGATGAACTCAATTCAAATGGTATGTATGATTCTGCCCTTATCCGACTCTAAGTGGGGTCGGCACAACATGTTATAAACACGTTGTCACATGATTTTGCTACGTATTTTACAACCGGCCGCCTGCCTGACGTCAACTTCCTAAGTCGCCTTTTACGACACCCCGGTAAGAAAGAGGATGGTATATTCCACTTAGCCGGATACCACACGGCGATTCAACTTATCTTAGTCGCCTTTTGCAACACCTTGGAAATTAGAGTGGTCTATTCTACTCAGCCGAATATCACACGGCGAGTATGTTCAAATAGTTTGTATTAATCCGGAAATGTCTAACGTAACGTTTTGTATATTAAATTTCTAACATTGTTTTTGAATGTTGACACCACTGCACTACAAACTCGCTAATTATAAATTAACTTATCATAAATGAATATATAAATACATAATGCGTTGTAATTTAATTAAGTTTTATATTTTATCTGGTTTTTTCCATGTGCGTTTCAGAATTTGAATGAAAAGTTAAAGTATGATATACCTGGAGATTTATGGACCAAAATGTTTTTTTTTCAAAACAATTATTAATGATCATTTGATTTTCTCTCTTATTAACATCTTGATTTTTTTACTGTATTTGTTTTTAATTTTATATAGTTCTTTTTACATAGTTGCATTTTATAGTTTTTTTTCTTCAAGTTTTTGTTTATTTTATTGTTTAATCACCGATTCTTGATAAGTGTACAGAGTGTGAATGAAACCTATCCACCTAAAATGAGTCAAGTTGAGTTAGTCGGTTTAAATTAGTTCAACGAACCGGTTAAATATATGTTTACATACAAAAACAGAGGTCTAAGTATTTAAGATTTAAAGAATTGTGCATTTTACAAAATTTGTATAGTTTTGTACACTGCAAATTTGTACTTTACTACAGATAAGTGCATTATAAAACATATAAACCAAGCATAAAGTGTTTAATTTACTTATTAACATAGATTAATTAAAATAACGGCTTCAGTAACTCATCAACTCATGTAAGGCCTAATCATGTTATAATCAATTATATCAACGGTTCAAACCGTTCACAAGTTATAGGACACGGAATCTAGACTGAAGTACTGCAATAATTGCTTTTAACAAACAATCACCTTACCATCCCACGAGAGTGGGAACTACAGATAATGGTATCAGTTACATAGACCTCTTCATGGGATGTAATCACCTTGTGTTTTATCTGCGTAATTATAAAAACACCGTAGTCTGCCAACCGTGAAGTATATGGAACTTACGAGTTTCATATACTTCTTCACGGTACACAGCTTTTCCGGCTTTGATAATAGTTTTTTTGTTTCTCAATATTAGTCTATGAAAAAACCCTGATTAGGATCATATGAAAAATTGTAAATATGGTTCTTTTGAACTATTCTATCGGTATTGTTTTTATCATCTTCCTTTTCATATCTCACTCCAAAGTGTGGTCGGCACAACATGTTTTCTCTTCCATTCTATCCTATCATTCGTCAACTCTAGTGTTATATGCGTGTCATAGTTCACACAATCCAACCATCACTTTTTTAGGTCTCCCACTAGTCACATATTCATCCACATCCATATTTAACACTCGTTTAGTCACATTATTTTCATACTTCCTCATTACATCTCCATACAATTTTAGTAGTGCACATCTAGTCTTTAATAATGGCAGCAACTTTCTGACTTCCCCTTATATAGTAATTTCGTATTTAATTCAGTGTTATCACTTCTACATATCTCATAAAATTCTCATCAGATTTGCATAAACTTTTCTTTCATCCGACTTTTACATTGCCCAACATTCTGATTCTTACAATACGACAGGTCTTTTGACCCCGAGGCATTTCAGGCGTCACTTTTTATTCCTGAGTGGATCTGTGTGAGACCCACATTGCGATATATGTCCCTATCAACGACCACCGTTATGAAAAAGCGAACCAAGGTAATCAGAGTAATATGAAAGTCTGTTCCTCTACTGCTCATCTGCCTATCTCTTACGCTATCATAGCTAATTCGTTCAAGTATTATTAATTAAATTTGGTACAATTGAAGGTCACTCTCCGATCCAACATAAAGGATAATAAAGTCTCCGTTATTTCAGAGGAAACAGTAATACCACAGTACATTGTTGAGTGTACACCAATTAATATTATTGTATAATTTATATCATAACTTATTATTTTACGTTACTGGTTAATTATGTTAGTGTCTAGTGAAACATTTGTAAAAAGTAAAATTTGCATGACTTTTTAATGTCAAGTTACGTTTGTGTATCAATTTTTATTTTTTAAGGTTTATTTTAGTTTTTTTGAATTATGTTAGCGTATTAATTACAAAATAAAATATTGTAAATTCTGGTCGACATGGCAAATAAAGATCGTTATTCTTGTCCACAAATATGCCCCGCCTCTGGTGGACACGAGGAAGTCACGAAACAGGAAGAGACGGCGGCGACCAGCAGATCAGACAACGTTCATGCTTCACCTTATGTTCCTGGTATGATTAAGCCACCAGATCCTAAAGTGTACCCGCCAGGTGCACCCCCAAAATATCTTCCCCAACCAACTGATAGTACAAGTGGTGACATTCTTGGCATGGGACCCATTGGCCCATGGGCGTCTGGTCACTTAGATTGGACTCCACAAGCCGGCACAACGGGTGTGAGACCTGTTGTAGACAAATATTCCATTACCAGATATTCTACTGGAGAATGGAGAAAAAATAATCAATTCACTTTAACACCGCGAGCTACTGATAAAGCCAAAGCATTGGAAGCTCAAACTAAGCAAGACATTGACAACACTTTCATTAATATGGATAATAAATTAGACGACACTAATAAAAAGTTGGATAAAAGAATAAAGGACTTGACCTATTGGAAAGAACAAGTTCAGATTACTCTTAAAAAAATTACAGATGAGATCGACACTTTAGATCAAGATAGAGCAAAATTAAAAGGCGCCTGTAGAATATTAATGATGCCTGAATCAATTTCTAGGGAATGCTTAGAGTTACGAACTAACAGGTATGAGCCAGATTTAGTGAGAGATGAAGCAGAACAGGAATTAATTAAAGAAGTAGCTATAGTTGGTGAAATTAGAAGAGTTTTTAATAATACTTTAGCCAAAGTTGAAACGCAAATGGAAATGAATAAAGCAGCTAAATCTTCTATTGAATTTGACTGGAGTGACAAGATGGTCACTTTGAAACTTGACAGAATAAACGCTACATTGTCTCCTCAGTCGAACTTAATATTGTGCCATCCCGGTGTCGCCAGATGGCCAGAGAACGCTACTACACTAGAATATTGGGAGCACTTTTGCTCCGAAAGCATTAGAAACTGTGAAGATGTTAGAAAGAAATCCGAAAAGCTGCGTGCTGATCTGAGTACAATAATAACTCTTGGAAGTCAGGATATGAAAATTCAGGCAGATAGAACAAACGCCGCCCTAGCCGAAACAGTCGATGCAACGGAAGCATTATGCGATAAACTGGAAGATAATCTAAAAGAAAATCTGAAGAAGATAGCTGATATTGAAAATCTGATAGATTATCTAAAAGAATCTCTGAGAAAAGTGGACGAAAGGAATAAATGTGTCATGACTCGACTTCAGGCTCGAAACTATGAACGACCAAACGTGGAAAATTGTCGAGATGAAGCTCAATATGCTTTGATCGCTGAGGCTAAATTCATAAAAGAATCATCGGAGTCACTTCAAAATAAACTGAGGCAGGCAGAAGCCGTTAGGTCGGAATTAATGAAGTACCGCGGAGAGTTGGAGAAAGACATCGCTTGCAAACGAAAGAGCCTCAACATAGACAAAGATAGATGTGCAAGAGTTCGCGCTTTCATGCCGACGCCAGAAGAATTTGCTGGAGGATAAAACCCTGTCCACACATCTTTATTGAGTTATAATAAAAAATGCCAGTATATCGAATTGTCGTACCTTAATTAGAAACTCTTTTCAGTGCTTGCCTTTATGTTTTGAAATAACACTAGCTTTACCTTCTTATTTATATTTATGATTCTATTATTTTAATGGTGATATGTATCGCGGATCATATTGAAATAATCTGATCATTACTTTTGTACTTTGAAAGTAAGGCTTACTTATAAATTATTTATGATCCTATGCGGATTGTCAGACATTATACAATGATATGCAAAATTTCTCACGGTATTTCGGTATTTCTTTATGATAATGTAAATGCTTTCCTATAAATCACGATGAATTATAAATATCAAACTATTGTAAATGTATTATTCTTTTTATAAATAACAAGGCATAGATCTCAGCTTGTGCATTGACCCTGCGACTTCTTAGCAAGGGTCACCGTTAAGCCTTCCTTGACCTGTTCTTTATTAATTCGACCTTCTCTCCGAAGCGAAAGTCTTTTACATATTACCTTTAAACCGGCACGGCAAGTATTAAACAAAGCTAAGGCAAAATAAGATAAAAAGTCTTTATTTGAACTGTTCGTGTATTACAAAACTCAAAATAAAAAGTGGGTCATATGGCTCAACGCACAGAAGTATCTACCGACTAAACAATACAGATGTGAAAGATAGCGGGCAGTAATGAGAATATTTGAATATGACCACTCACTTGCTATGAATACATTACACAGCTGTTAGAGAACGCTTCTCTTAATGTGACCTTTTGTGTCATCAATCTAGTTCAACTATCAAGAGAATTTATCTTTAATTTACTCGCATTGTGTTTTAGGTGTTTGTATAATTCTATTTTTACTCGTGACTATGTAAACTTTAGTCATAAAATAGCCTTTTTCGGTATAAAATTAATTCGCAGCAGATTTAATATTCTAGGACATACAGAGAGATTCCGTTTTGTGGGAACAACATGTCCAGTTGGATTTAGGAGCTGTCTCCTACACGCCAAGCTCTGCGGCCCTACTTCGAGCCAACTCCAAATCATACCTATTGTTAAGCATTTATTCCACAAGTACGTTAAGATTTAGAAAAATTAAATTAAGCCACAAACATTATTTCTGTAATTTACAAATACCTGCAGCTAAAACTACATAAAACATTTAAGCAACATAACAGTTAACATGCAATTTTTATCAGAATTAATACTCCACAAACAAATCGGCAATATACATTGTAACAATTAAACGATAGAAAAATTGGTGAACGTTCCTTATGTAATCCATTGAATAGTAACAAAAGTTGCAAGCCGCGGCCTACTTATAATCAAGCCAGTCGTAACATATCTTCCGGATATAATAGCACTTGCTGAAGATTTTATATGGTCGATAAAGTTCTTAAATATTAGCAATTAGGTTTGAGTAATAAATTCTCACTCGTAACTCTACAGTGTTACGGGCGAACGATGAGACAGTGTGACTCTTTCGAGGAGGTCAAGAGCTCACACCCCGAGCAGGCATTAATGAGTTTTTATATTAAAACTTGTGTTAATTACAATTTATCACACGTTTTTCGGTGAAGGAAAACATCGTGAGGAAACCTACATATCTATAGAAAGCTCTGGGGATATGTGAAACCTACCAATCCGTATAAGCAGAGTGGTGGGTCTTATTTCCAACTCTCCTCTCCAGAAACAGAGAGGAGGCCTATGCCCAGTAGTATTAAATGCGGCAGTTTCAGATGAATCCATAGATTATATAATATAAGATGAATTCAAATTATTCTTAGTTCATCGTGTCATTTAGCTGGCGATGGGCAGGGTAAACAAAGTAAAATGGAAAATATTTTTTATTTAATTGGCTTTTACAATCTTTTTCAAATATTCAAGGGTAGCTATCACTGGTTCAAAAAGGTGCTCATACCGAGCCATCAAGAATCTTGGCGGTCACTCTATTAAAAAAATTATTCATTAAATTATCTTACACATACATTGAATCTACGTGTAGCTGTTTGCAATTGAAATCAAAGTGTTATCATTTACTTAATTTTTAATAGGCAATGTACTTTTATCTGCTTTTTTAACTTCTGTAGAGGCAAGTCTAAAACAGATTATGGACACTCTTTGTATCCAACATATGCTCTAATAGGCTAACGAACCGAATAATATATACAAACGTAACGTTTATAAACCCCTTCTAAGAAGAAAGCTCTAAAACTCGAAAAACCCTTTAAAAAACTCACAAAGCTTGTCATGATTTGACTACGAATTTTACGACTGGCCGTCTGCCTGATACAACATACCTTAGTCGGTTTTTAAGACACCGGTAAGAAAAGAGGGTGGTATATTCTACTCAGCCGGATATCACACGGCTTCCCAATAAGAAGATAAATGATTTAAAAAAAGTCACAAAGCTTTTATATTCTAGAAAAGATCCAGTAGTGGTTTATCATTGACAAAGAACGAGAAACGCCTTGACCTTTTTCAAACAACACATTTCAAGTATCTTCCTTAAGCACACAGTTGGGATAGACATAGTTAAAATAGTATTCGATATAGAAGCAATAATAGCAAGAGCACGCGAACACGAAACGTGTGAAACATAACAGTTACAATCGATAATAACATGGTGTCACGTACGGTGAATTGTGTCAGATACAGAAAACGAATGTGGAACTTGTGTAACGTGTATAAAGGGACTAGTAGACGCGCCATGTCTTTGACCGGTAGAACATTACACTGAGTGACCAGCCATTGATTATATTCCCGCGCGTATTCATTTTGCGATAACTCCTAAGAAATTCATCTAAATTATATGATGTAAATGATGTATCCATATTATTGAACCAATATTAGTGTATGTAATTATGTAGACAAATTACATATTTTAAAAGAATTTAGTACAGCACATCTATATATCTTCCTAATTGTACTATAAATAAAGCCTAATCCTAAAATGTTCAAAGTGAAAAAAAAATTATTAACCGATTTATTTTGAAGGGAGAAAAATTGATTTTTTAGCTATAACTCGCATCCGTTCTCATTATTTTTTAGAGTCTTTCACTAAACTATGATTCGTGACATTTAATGAAACTAAAACATTTTGCTTAATGTCCTAACCATCTTTCTTAATATGAATATCATATTATTGGTATAGATTTTGAACGAACATTTTTTTTATCTCATTAGTCAAACCAGACGGGTTGAAACAGTTTCGTAAATACACATCTTGCGGTAATATTGCGAATTAATTATGTATGAAACCGGATTGACAATTAACATTATTAATATATTTTTATAACTATACGCACTAGGAAGATATTAAAAATTATACACGAAATCGTTACACCAAAATATTATGAAAACTAAGTTTTCAAATAAATTTGTAAAGAAATATCAAATTTAAATTTAAGTTAATTTGTAAACAAGTGCTTTTGATTCGTCAACTCAACAGCTTATTCGGAAAACTGCTCCTACAAAGAAGAACCACCAAAAAAACTCTTCGGTAGCTCTTTTCAAAATAAAACTAGTTACATTTCACCTATGGGAGGTAGAATAAGAAATGATTAGACTGTGTGAAGTTTGAGATTTATATAAAAGGAGTAGACAAATGATAGGAGAGAATGGAAGAGAAAAACATGATGCCAAACCCCCTTACGGCCTGCTTCACAAGTTACTGATACAAATAAACTAAGTAACAGATAAATGTCTCTAAAAGAGACTATAAAGTGAAAAATTAAAAATAAATAAAATCGCGGCCATTTTGAAATAGGTATTTGCTATACAGCAGATAAACAAAATAACAGCCACATGATCTACCTGTTAACTTATTAGGGACTTTAAGTGCTGAATAAGCCTATCAGAAACCTGAGAGACGCAAAATTCCGAGATGTGTCAGATATGTTCCGAATAAGCTAACTGACAGTTTATTGGTAACTTGTGAAACAGGCCCTTAGTGTGGAATAATGGCAGGAGAATTATGAATAATATTGACTTATGTTTTTGCATGTAATTAAAAAAAATTATCTTCCAACTTTTAGTACTCATTATTTACGCATTACCAAAGTTCTCCAAACAAAAACAAATTGCTGTACTCCAAAAAAATTCATGGGAATCTTATTGTATTGTCCGTCCGTTACTAGGCATTGTGTTGGATTGCATCAAGGATATGCAACTCGGCAGATGATTGATAACAGCCGTTATTTCCTAACAAATAACACAATACCGGAAATGTATTGCCCATAAAGATCTTGAGGTATACTTATGGGATATCTAGTAATTCGTAATGAAGAAACAGACTTTTAAGGTCCAGTTATTAACAGTCAGCACGAAAACAATGTTGATGTTATTTCACTAAAATCCGCTATTAGTCTATGTAATACTAATTGTAGAGTTATAATTTTTATATCGTATTAATGCAGGATTCGAAAGTTAGCATTTATAGCACCATCACATTCACTTCTTCAATCTCAACAATAACTGATTATTTGAAATACAGTTACCTTAGTCTGTATCTATAAATATATTAACGTGGGCAGAATTTTTGCGCGCTCTCCCACGAAAGTGACTTTTTCCCCAGTTCTAGCATTACAACGGGCAACCTCTTCTTTCTGTTCTACTTTCGAAATTCTAGTTACGTTGTTTTAGAAATCTAAATTAGTTACCTTTTCCCTTTGCTACGGTGAGATGGCTAAGTCCACCGGAGCGTGGATGAAATGATCGCTGCGTATCGCTTTCATTCGAAACCACCGTAAAAGATCATCTTATTGCCTTCCCACGTAATCGCCATTACAGAGTTTCACTTTTTATTTACAACTTAGAGCCATCACTAAGGTATATCAATTCAGCTCCAGGAGTGTATCTCGACGAGTCACCTGTAATGTAGACAGTTACTCCACGAAACTACGATTATTCTGACTAAAAACCGTACTTGCTGGGACGTCACGTGTCTCAGTGGGCTCGCGTCGAGTCCGTCGCATATCGCAGCAAGCGTGAGCCGAGTCCTTATTCTGTCGCAGCAAGCGTGAGGCGAGTCCTTCGTCTGTCGCAGCTAGCGTGTGGCGAGTCCGTGACGTGTCACAGAGCATGCGCGATGTTCCATCGTGTATCACAAATCATCGTGTTTTTTCCGTGTATCATGTGTCGCAGACGCGCGGCAAGTCTACATCACGCATTGCAGCGGATGCTCTGCGTATCATTTCTGTTGTGATCGTATATGAAACCCCTCAAATCGCCGTGTAGATACACTTCCATAGTTTGTAAATATAAACACTCGCGACAAAGATAATATTGTAGCGATGCACTCTTTCCTGGAGCTATACCTACAGGTTTAAAATTTTGTTTGTTTGTTCCAGCGGCGTGCATGGTGGCCGGTGTGGCTGTGTACCCTGCGGGCTGGAGCGAGACCGCTGTGCAGGAGACTTGTGGGCCCACCGCGGACCAGTACAACATAGGTAAAGTAACGTTTTTCTAATGCAGATTAGTAGGTTATACATTTTCTAGTATTCTCTGGAGATATGCAAGTTTCCTCACGATGTTTTCCTACACCGAAAAGCTTGTGATAAATTGCAACTATCAATTACGCATATAAGTTTTGTACAAGATAGGTAGTAAAATAAAATGCTATATAGGTAAAGATTGATTAGAGAATTTAATGTGGGATTTTTTTTAAAGTCATTATATAAAAACCAAAAAATTTACGTACTTTTGTAAGGAGCATTTTGCGCCTTCAAAAGGTTGCGGGGATACAACATTAAACTCCAGGGGCGCGGTTCGTGTATAATTCCTTGAAGATACCTATAGTGTCCAAAAGAAGATTTAATTGCTAGATCCTCGGATGGGATTAAAATTAGTCGGGCTTACCCGATATGAGCAGCCTGAGTACAGCTGGTTTGTTTGTATAAATAAAATACGAAAACCACTCACTCACGGTAGTCTAAATTGAAATAAAGAGAGATATTTGGATAGTGTGTTTTGCTCCAGGCCGCTGCCATGTCCGCTGGGCGTACCTTCTGGCTGTGATAGGCTGCCTCGACGGGATCGTGCTGGCCGCTCTGGCCTTTATCCTGGCGACCCGCCATGTACGCCTCCAACCTGACACTGCTTACCCATCGCCATCCTTATACAAAGGTAACTTGAAAGAAAGTAATCTTAGTCTAGTAGAAATCGCGAGAAAGCTCTGAGTCATTCAGCGGTAACCACCTATTCTTGGACCCCGCGATTCTTACAAATAATGTAAAATATTTTTGTATTATATTAGTGTTAATATTTGGCGTTATTGGTATACTATGTCGCGCTACTAAGTTGCTTTTCCCCCCTTCATTTGTCATTCCTGCCATTTATTGATTTAGGTTTAGACTTAAAGACTAATTCCCACAAGTTCCACACTCTCACTACATTTGCGTAGTTCCTCGCGTATGGTGAACCATACGCGAGAAATATTTTCAATATTTTTCATTACATTTAATATAAGGAAATGTGCTTTTGACAATCTTAATGTTAAGCAAAAACCTCTTGACTCTTATTTGAAGAGAACGTTTGGAGCTTAGAACTACCACACCGCTCGCACAACCAAATCAGATGGGTAGGTTACGCATATCCCAAGGATTATCTTAGATATGCTTGTTTCCTCACGAAATTTGTCCTTCACCGAAAAGCGTGTGATAAATTGTAGATATTAATAAGCACAAAGGGTATTAGTAAACAAATATATTGGTACCTTCTTGGGGTTTGAAACTCTCTGTAAAAGAAATTTGATATCGTTGGTAAGGATCACAAGATGCCTTTATCGGCTATCACGTCTAGATTGCTTAGAATAGACTGATTTCCTCAGTTTAGATTCAATCTACTTGGCCCTTTTGTAATGAACTCATTCTAATATCGTTTCGTAATAATAATTAGGTATCATGAATACTCTATCACTGTATTATCTAACATCATACATAGCTATGGAGCATCGCACAATGTACATTTCCACCCCAATTCGCTCGTGATACACGCGCGATACGCCACGTAACGATGAAAACGAGTTTGTGTTCGCAAGAGTATTTATCCGTGACATTTTTCCGCTTTTCTTTAATAGCTGGGCATCATACTACTTAACAACTATCTCTCTTGAAGGTTATTTGGTATGATAAAGCAATATCAAAAAATGAAACTTGGATTACTGTTAAATTATGTAAATTGAAAATGTTTAAAAGATTTACCGCCGAGTTTCTCGCTGGTTCTTCTCGATAGGAGCAACATTCCAAACCAATTATAGCTTCATTATTCATATTGATCCTTCACGATTCAAAAGATTATTCGAATAAAGGTTATTTTGATTTGAAACTAAATTATCTGCCCTTCTTTTGGTACCTTGTTGTTACTGGAGGTTGATAGTAATCTTGTGATGGCTTGGATGTTGTACTTAATAGTTTTTCTATTGCTAGTTTTTGGATTTTAAGGCTAAAATATTGTGGTGATAGCAGCATTTAGGTAGAGAATTTCTGAGAACAGAAGTTACATGTTCTATGTATATATATGTAACTTTATGTATATACATAGGATATAACAAGTAATTTGAGCGTTATACCAAATGTTTCAGAATAAATTATTTAAAGGTTTAAATAAATTATTCCGATTCTTATTGGAAATGCGTGAAGCAATCAGGTGACATTATTTGAGCGTTTAATAGATTACCTTGTCTTAAGTTTGCAAAATATAATTTATAAAGTTACACAAGTGATGCGATATTGGTAGGGCTTTAAAAGTTAATAAGATATATATTAATGAATATAGGTATGGTGTAATTTCTAGTAGTACGTCCTACTCTGAAATCGGTTTGTGCTCATAGAAGAAGAAGAATACCATAGGTATTATGGTATTATTACGATTGGCTGCGTTTTTACGACCAGCCTGCCTGACATCAACTTACCTTAGTCGTCTTTTAGGACACCTCGGTAAGAAAGAGGGTGGTCTATTCTACTAAACCGGATACCACACGGTGGGTCAACTTACCTTAGTCGCCAATTACGACACGTCGGTAAGAAAGAGGGTCGTGTATTCTACTAAACCGGATACCACACGGTGGGTAACAACCTTAGTCGCCCTTCACGACATCTCGGTAAGAAACGAGGTTGGTCTATTCTACTCAGCCGGATACTACACGACGATTTTTAAAAATAGTGTCCAATATAATATATAATCTGAATTTCGGAAACAGTTCCAACGATTAGGCCTCCGTCTAGGCACATATCCGAGAACCCTTTGTAAGAAGTTAAAAGAAGTATCACGGCGTCTTTTTGTAGTTTTACCATGCATAAATGAGTAACCATAACGAATGTTGAACCAGCGGTGTCTGTACACCACTTTATACTGATTACAATTCTCATGAATATGGATGTCCGCTACTGCGAACTGCGACATACTTATAGGAATCTGTGTCATGACGAGTTCATGAGACTTGTCGCAGCTACTAAGCGTATTAAGAACATGTTTGTACATTCATTGGAGACGATTACCAACACCGCATATCGCTATGCATATAAAATAATTCTATCGTCCTGTGGTCGAAATTCGTCTATCATTCGTAATGATTGAAAAAAAGAATACTTAATCAAATTTATGAGTGTTTCCCATTCGGTAATGTATGTAAAATTATTCGGTAATGTATGAAATTCAGTATGTAAAATCAATCTAGTTAAAAAAATATCATTTTCATAAAAAAAAATATCTCAAACTCAAAACATTCTAAAATTTAGAATAGAATTGTTAAGGCACATTATACAATGACACGATATAATGGAATACCACAATTCCCGTTCCAAGATGCACTTGTCTTGAATGCCGAACAAAGACTGACGGTCACTGAAACGTTTTATCAATAGGAAGACTTCACCGGAAACAACAACGGCACAGTGTTGCCAACATTTCAATAAAAAAGGGCGCGATACTTTTGTTTCATGACTGTGTTGCTATAAAATACAAAGCGGAAGTCAATGGCGACAACAGAATACAAATTATATTTTAGCTGTCAATTATAATGCACAGTTCAGCAGATAATGGGCAGACGAAATCTGCCCATTATCTGATAATACCTCTGATCGAGCCCCACCTGCCCAATTATTATTTTTTTTCAAGTTTCATCTTTTTTATATCATTAAAAAAAATACCGCTGACTATAGTATATCTTGTATATCTTCTTAGTGTTTATGTAACAACTTTTTGTAATTAGGTCACTTTAATACTAAGCGGGCTATATGTGTGTTTGTGTATGCTATAATCTGCGATTAGTACTAACAGTCACAAATTATAGCAAAATAGTAATATCATTGTTTCTAAAATGCATTAACTTAACATTTAGTCATTTTATGACCACTGGGCAGTTTATACTTAAAAGACTTGTCATAACTTTTACTAAACAAATGATGCGGAAGTCGTTAGCGAAAGCGGATATTACGTAAGAATATGTAAACGGAACTTACGTTGCTCTATTACACATGATACAACAAGTTACAACAATTATACTCGCCACAGTTACGTACCTGTAATAGATATAGGCGATACTTTGCGAATATACAGAATAAAATTATTTTAAAACTATGTAATTATATAACATGTTAATTTAATATATTACATACAATTTATTTCCTCTATAAAATGCGATTTTGTCGTGGAGTCTATCTACTGACGATGCTTCAGTTACGGGGCGAAACAATTATAAAAATTGTGGTGGTGAATGTGTGCAGTGCTTGTGTATTGTGTTACCGGTGTTGGGTAGTGCATTAGTTTTTACAAATTCTGCATTTATCAGGTATGAGAACGAATAGTACACTCTACATTTAGTATAACATATATTTTCTTTTATCGCAGATTATAGAAAAATAATATTCTCATTAGTTTTGTCTATGAAATGCTTTTTTTATTAATTATTTATAACTTTTTCACTATAATCCAGTAATTGAAACATTCCAATAATCTGGCATCCTCCGGTTTTTAATAGTGGCGTATTAGTGAGATTATACTATATATACAAAAGTAAGTAATATTATTTTGCTATCGGATTATAGTAAAATAACGAAACTATTGAACGCCGTGTGGTATCCGGCTGAATAGAATAGTAACACCCTCATTTCTTACCGAGGTGTCGTAAAAGGCGACTAAGGTAAGTTGACCCACCGTGTGGTATCCGATTTAGTAGAATAACCGGGGGCAACTGAGGCTCCCTGCTCGAGGCAGGCACTGAACGTCGCCCTGAGTCCAGAGTCCAACGGACCCAGGGCAAGAGACCAGGCGCGCCCAGGTATACCGTTGGGGCCGGGGGCAGTGTTTTTCGCCTTCATGCGACTCACCACCCCAGCTAACTCCCACTCCAACACCCCCGGCGCACCCGACCCAGTGCCATCCTCCTCCTCGAGAGGCGCCTCCACCTCGTCTCCATGTTTATAACATGTGCTGACCCGACATAGAGTGCCAAAAGGGCAGGAAGATGATTAATAACGTAACTATTGAAAAAATCTTCAAGGTTTAGGTATTCATTTTATTAATCGTGTCAGTTACCTTTATGGCTTGTAGTGTTTTTTGCAAAAAACGGAACTTCGTGAATCGTCATTTCGCTTTGTTGTAGATTTCTAAACGATGAATCACTACGCAGAAACGTTGAATTATAGCTGATCAATTTAACTTTTTATATTCGGCTGTAAACCGATAATCCGTGGTTAATTGCTTTGTCCAATTTTGCATATCATATTTTGAGTTCAAAGGCTTGTTCTTCAGAAGTAATGATAGAGTTATTTTACTTTAATCCACATTAAGAAAATCTATGTTTTGCTAAGTGTAAGAAGCAAAAACAGTTATTACTTAGCATTAACATAGTTTTTTTAACAAACGCGGACTATACAAAAACCATTCTATCAGAAGAATTCCGCAAAGTAACGCCTACTTCTATAAATGGCTTATTTACACTCTTAATTTGATTTAGGGTCTGTTTCACAAGTTACCAATAAACTGTCAGCTTATTCGGCACATATCTGACACATATCTCCGAATTTTGGGTTTCTCAGGTTTCTGATAGGCTTATTCAGCACTTAAAGTCCGTTATAAGTTAACAGGTAGATCATTTGGCTTATATTTTGCTTATCTGCTGGATAGCAAATACCTATTTCAAAATGGCAGCGATTTTTTTTTTTTTCACTTTTTATAGTCTCTTTTTAGAGACATTTATCTGCTAGTTAGTTTATTTGTCGGTTTACTGTCCGACACTTTATCAGTAACTTGTGAAACAGGCACTTAGGCATTTCAATTTGACGTTACTTTGCGGAGGTAACGATATTATTTCGCTATAATCCGCGTTCAAATAAAATATTTTTCGACTTTCGTATAGGATTCGTAAAAACGTATGAATTTTTTTCTTTGTTTATTCTCTTATATTTATTACTATAAGGGCCATCAAACATTAAGATAATGCTTTATTTTTAATTATGGCTGGTCCGAAGCTATGTTAAATTCGCTTTAATCCGGAAAAAGATAACGTATTTCTTATTAAAGGTACACCTAAGTTGATGCAAACAAAATCGCGTGGAAAGTTTGTTAAAATTCACACGGAAGAATATAGCATGTAAATCAATCTACTCAGGCATTTAATACTGATGTTGGCCTTGTATACAAAACGCCGTGTGGTATCCGGTTGAATAGAATAGTACCACTCTTATTTCTTACCGAGGTGTCGTAAAAGGCGACTAAGATAAGTTGACCCGCCGTGTGGTACCCGGCTGAGTAGAATAGACCAACCTCATTTCTTACCGAGGTGTCGTATAAGGCGACTAAGGTGACGTCAGGCAGGCGGTCGGTCGTAAAAGCGCAGCCAAATCATGTGACAGCATGTTTATAACATGTTGTGGCGACCCCACTTAGAGTGGGATAAGGGCAGGAGGATAGTGATGATGATATGCTAATTAAACTGTCATTCGTAAAATTATAATAACTCAGTGACTTTTTTCTATTTTATTCATACTGCATCTTTTTTAGGTACTACTATTATATAAGTGATAAAGGTTAACAATTTTTATTAATAGATGGCGCATTGCACGCACAGATTATATTATTTTTGAACTGAGAGCGACGTTAATAGATGTTAAATTGTCCCAGAGATACTGTATTTCTAAATACTCCAAAAACTATAACAGAAAGTTATTCTAAGACAGATGAATAGTTTATAAGAGACATTAAAAAATTATAAACTTTCTTTTGTATTAACTCGTTTGCGCTTGCGTACCATGTCTTAATAATTCTATATAGTGGAGGGAATATTTAAATAACTAGGTGCCACTAGGTACTTATAAGTCAAAGTCATTACCAACCTTTAAATGTTTACTCCCGTGAATCGTTAATTTGTTGAGGTGTTTACTTTTTATATTTATATTTTTATTTTTAGCTTAATACTTCATTTCTTTCTCTTTTTTTATTTTATGTAATTTTTAAAAATATACATTTAAATATTTAGTCGTTGTTAAAATTGTAAGGCTCGTAGATCTATAAGTATGCATGATGTGTACATTTTTAGTAAGGATGACTTGTAGCAGGATACAATATTATTTATGTTTAAGAAAAATATAAATTTAAAAAAAAAGTAAATGGCTTTATCGTAATACGATCAATCGAATAAGTTTGACCCCACATTTAGCTCGGCCGTGTATTGACGGCGACATGTCGAGCAAACAACGCGAGGCCGGCGAGTTTGCTACTAATGGACAGAGATCCGTTTGCAAATTTGAGGTCATAAAAGGACATGTGCGAAATATCCATATTGGTTATGAATATTCTACATTCTTCTAATATAATTTTGTTTATAGAAATAAATATAAAAGAGAATATTTATTACAATTTTAAGAAGTGGTTCTCAATGTTTTGAGTTTATCACTAACTAGTAATATCCTGCAGTTTCACCTGCGTAATTTTTATTTTTTTACACCTTATTACATTTTTATAACGTATCCCTATTTTTTTTTGAAAATGTAATATAGCTATGTTGCTCAGTAAAGATGCAGATTTCCAATGGTGAAAGATTTTTTGAAATCGGTCCAGTTGTTTTTGTGTGAACACATTACAAACATAGGTACATACAAATTTTTCCTCTTTAATATATTAGTATAGATAGACAGACATGACGGATAATTTGTTCTGAAATATAGATTATTGTGATATAACCTATTTTTAGTTCAGTTCATGTAAATACCCGAAATATGACATGGCGTTTTGATGTACTTAATTAACTATTATTACCAAATAATGACCTGCCTAATATTATATTGCTATAGAGAAAAAAACATTCCGAATGATATTTTAGTCCTACAGAGGATATTTGGTTAGTTTACCATTTAACCTGAGTATCATCTTATGGCGGGGACTCGCAAAACAATTCAACCTGGTGTTATACTGAGTAGAATAGACCCTCATTTCCTACCGAGGTGTCGTAAAATGCGACCAAGGTAAGTTGACCTACCGTGTGGTATCCGACTGAGTAAAATAAACCACCCTCTTTCTTACTTAGGTGTCGTAAAGTAGGACTAAAGTAAGTTCACGTCAGCCAGGCGGCCGGTCGTAAAATACGTAGCCAAATCACGTGACATGTTTATAACATGTTTATAACATGTTGTACCGACCCCACTTACAGTGGGATAAGGATAGGACGATGATGACTCGAAATAGAAACCAACATTTAAAATTACATAATTTAGGTTATTTATCTTTTTGTATTTGCGTTCCAGGTGAAGTGAACAACGCCTACGTGACCGATGGAACCTCTGTTTCCGGTTCCCGTAAATCTCTTGCCCTCCAGCCAGTGCTTTTGATGCATCCGCACGCACCTCTAGACATAGACACCTACTCACATTACTCTGGACGAACGGCGCGTTCCAAACACGGAATCTATGCCAACACTATGCACAATTACCAACTGTAACCACGAAGTACAACACACAACAGATGGCGCTGTCGTTACTAACTGACAAGATAGTTTTAAACTCTATTGATAGATGGCGTTGAGTAAACGTTATAAACAACTAAAACTTTATTATCTGTTAGTTATAAAGTTTTGGAGGTAAAATAACCGCGTGGTGTTTTAATTTTATTTACATTTTTTTACCAAAACATGTAAAATGTACCTAAATAAACAGGTTAAGTTTGTTAAAATAAAAATGGTTTGAATTTTATTCATCGTAATTCGAATTGTATGTATTCTTTTTCATACGTATCCTTTTAAATTTAATTTAATTTGTAATTTAGATATATTTTCGTATAGAGTAATGTAAATAGATCTGATATTATTTTAAAGTAGTATTATATTCGTTCAATTAGTGTTAGTAAAAACCAATTGTACAACGATGTTACTTGTGCCTTGAATTTATAATTTTGATATAAAAATATTAAATATTAGTAAATAAAGTGAGTTTATAAAAGATTTATTGAATTTCCCCTTCCTTAAATATTTTGTATTTGTCTTATTCACCAATGAAAATACTTCTATTAATTCTTTAGAAATTAGAACTCGTAATACACGAATAAAGAATATTAATACAATTTTTTTGTCACTGGAAAGTCTTAAATAGTTTAATAATTAATCGAAGGGTCTTCTAAAGGAACGCCGTGTAGTATCCGACTGAATAGAATGGACCACTCTCATTTCTTACCGAGGTATATTAAAAGGCGACTAAGGTAAGTCGACCATTTGTGTGACATCCGACTGAGTAGAATAGACCACCCTCATTTCTTACCGAGGTGTAAAAAGCGACTAAGGTAAGTCGACCCGCCGTGTGATATCCGGCTGAGTAGAATGGACCACCCTCATTTTTTACCGAGTTAGACTAAGGTAAGTCGACCCGCTGTGTGATATCCGGTCGTGTAGAATAGACCACCCTCATTTCTTACCGAGGTGTAAAAGCGACTAAGGTAATTCGACCCGCCGTGTGGTACCTGGCTGAGTAGAATAGACGCTATTTCTTACCGACTTGTGACAATACCTATATTTCTGTAGTAGTGACTAGTCATTGCATAAGATGGCGCCACTTAGAGAAGTACGTATTAATTTTATGGAGGGTTGCCTATTTTGCTACGTTTTTCATGGGGGCAATATCTATACTAATATAAAAAGCTGAAGAGTTTGTTTGTTTAATCATCACGCTAGCTAGCATCTTAGCTTATGTTATATATAGGCTATAGCCTTCCTCAATAAATAGACTATCTTACACTGAAATAATCTTTCAAATCATTCCAGTAGTTCCTGAGATAAGCGCGTTCAAACAATCAATCAAACAAACAAACTCTTCAGCTTTATATATTACTAGCGGCCTGCCCCTGCTTCGCACGTGTATAAAATATATAGCCCATGTCACTCAGTGAAGAATTACAGTATTTCTCTACTCCGTATTGAATGTTGTTATACATTTAAACTTCCTCTTGAATCACTTTACTATTAAAAAAACCGCATCAAAATCTGTTGCGTAGTTTTAAAGATTGAAGCATAGATAGGGATATATGGACAAACAAAGAATGCGACTTGGTTTTATACTATGTAGTGAAGTACAGATTCCCACGAACATTTATAGATTTGAAAAAACAGTTTTGTGAATGTACCATGTTATTTATTTAGTTGCCACACAGTAGTTTCAGTGAATCCATTGTTCTCGTCTCGAGTTTCTGTCGGTAGGTCGTATCGAGCTAGCAACGACATCTGACTTCGTCTGCGCTCAGTCAATCCGTGACGACCGGGATCTCCTATTAGCACCTACGAATTGAAAATAAAAAGAAGAATAATACACAATAAGAGATAAAAAGAGTGTATCCGTCTGAGCAGAATAGACTAACTTACCGAGGTGTCGTATAAAGCGACTAAGGTAAGTTGAAACGCCGTGTGGTATCCGGCCGAGTAGAATAGACCACCCTCATTTCTTACCGAGGTGTCGTAAAAGGCGATTAAAGTAAATCGATCCGCCGTGTGATATCCGGGTGAATAGAATAGACCCCCCTTATTTCTTACCGAGGTGTCGTAAAGAGCGACTAAGGTAAGTCGACCCTTCCCGTGGTATCCGGCAGAGTAGACCACCACCCTACTTTCTTACCCAGGTAGGTTTACGTGAGACAGGCGGCCGGTCGTAAAATACTAGCCAAATCATGTGACATGTCTATAACATGTTGTACAGATATTTAGACGATTTGACGTCATGGCGGCGTTGTTACATGATAAGAAAATTTACCATTGGATTATTGGGGATGTAGCTCAGTGGTAGAGCGTTCGCTTTGCATGTGAAAGGCCCCGGGTTCGATCCCCGGCATCTCCACGTCAAATTCATTTTAAAAACCTTTTATATTATACTGGAGTGTTCTGTATTATTTCTATAGAAATGTGATTAATATTGTTTTTTAAAATCACAAAAGGAAATTATTTCGTTCAGTTCAACTTTCTATAGAAAGAAAAAATAATTTATAGAATTAGGCGCTACTTTGCAGAGATCCATAAAACGAAAGTAATAATAAAATTATTTTGCTACTAGTAATATCCCGCGGTTTCCACCGCGATTTTTTTTATTTTTGTACACCTTATTACATTTTCATTACGGATTCCTATTTTTTTAAATGTAATATAGCCTATGTTGCTCAGTAAAGATGCAGCTTTCCAATGGTGAAAGAATTTTGGAAATCGGTCCAGTAGTTTTTGTGTGAAAGTATTACAAACATACATATAAATTCTTCCTCTTTATAATATTAGTATAGATTAAAAAAATAAATATATCACTAAAAAAAGTCTATTTTAAAAATAACAGACCAGGTTTTTATTTATTTCTTTCTTTCTTTTTATACATATATTTAGAAAAGTACATGTATAAAGGCGGACTTATCCCTGAAAAGGGATCTGTTACTCAAAGGTTGACTGGAACAGTCAACCTTTGAGTAACAGAAGGAAAACAACAAGAATTAAAATAGAAAGAGAGAACGAGTCATATAGAGAAAAAGAAAAAGTTTATATAAATTAAACTATTTGAACTATTAATTTTGGTTCAATTTCAACAAATTTTGGTAAAAAAAAATAGATGTAAAGATGCTACTAATATATAATTACTTAAGATAAATATTTTCTAGTCTGTATTTTAAATACCGAAAGGGATTTATAGAATTAGGCGTTACTTTGCGAAGGTCTATAACACAAAAGTAATGAGAATATTATTTTGCTATAATCCGCGATAAAAGGAAATATATGTAATGCTAAATGTAGTGTACTATTCGTTCTCATACCTGATACATGCAGAATTTGTAAGAACTCATGCACTACCCGACACCGATGTCACAACAATACACAATCACTGCACACATTCACCACTACAATCTCAACAATTGTTTCGTCCCGTAACCGAAGCATCGTCAGGAGATAGACTCCACGACAAAATAGCATAGCTTTGCGATTTTGCTGTACATATATTTAGCGCGGATTATAGAAAAAAAAAATAATAATATTCTCATTACTTTTGTACCGAAAGAGATTTGTTAAATCATATGTATGTATGGACCATGGCGTTATTAAACATATTAAATAGTAGTAAGTCATTACTCACCAATTTATCTTCTGCTGTTATTCTTATGAGCCATTTAAACAATAAACTTGCGAATTCCTCGTTATAAAACATATCTCCAATCAATATGATGTCGAAGTCATTGCATTTATTCCCAATAAAGTTATCCTGTTGCGTTTCTATTTCAGCATTATTTAGTTTAGCATTAATTTCTGTAGCTACTAAAGCATCTGTAATAACATATTGTTACCTAATTACTTGTATTACTAAAATAAGTACTCTATACTCCATAGGTTTAGGTGCTTGTTGTCGCCATTGACTTCCGCTTTGAAATTTATAGCAACAGTCATGAAACAAGAGTAATCGCGACCTTTTTTATTGAAATGTAGGCAACACTGTGCCGTTGTTATAATAATAATAATAATAATAATAATAATAATCCTTTATTTGCAAGAATATGAGTTATATACAGAGATGTTGTCATTTTAAAAGGCACAAACATATTCTACTGTTACACAGCATGCAAATTTTGATTTCAATTATATTTAAGATTTTAGTTACATTATGTCAATAAAATAAAGCTCACAATAAAATTATCTAATTACAACATGTCAAAATTAAATTCAAAAAATAGTTATAAAATAGGTATGTCAATGATATATAAAGAATAATAAATTTAAGAAATGATTTATAAGTAGCAATACAATAAAATTCAGGTTGTGGTGGTAGGTGTGATACGTCTTGTGATACATGTAGCAACTTTATAATACTATTAATTTAGATATTCTTTAATATCATAATAGATTTTGTCCAACAGCCATACCTTAAGTTTTGTCTTTAACACTTTTGAAGTTAGCTTTCGAAGGTCTGTTGGTAACTTATTATATATTTGTATGGCCATGTAATATGCATTTTTTTTGTATAAAGCACTACAACACTTGTTTACCAATATCTTATCAGGATAACGAATTGACCTATTAGTATCACACTTACGTTGAAAGTATTTAGGGTATGTTTTGACAAATATGCATGTGTCCCTTATGTACATGCATGGTAGGGGTAATATACCCAACTTTTTAAATAGTGGTTTGCAGCTGTCTAAAGGTCCTACATTACAAATAGCCCGAATGCATTTCTTTTGAAGTCGGAAAGCTCTAATAGCGTCAACCGAATTACCCCACAGAATTAAGCCATATGATAGCACAGACGATACATATCCATGATATGCGCTTAGTGCCGCATTTATAGAAACCGTCTGTACAAGACGTCTTAAAACATATATAAATCTATCTAGTCTCATACATATATGGTCAACGTGTGCCTTCCAATTGCAGTTTTTGTCATAAAGTATTCCTAAAAACTTATAATTATCCGGTTCTTTTATTTCGTTACTCCCGTATTCGATACTAAGTGGATCTTTTTTTAAATAGTTAGAAGTGAACTGCATTAATTTAGTTTTAGATAAATTGACCTGTAAATCATTCTCCTGTAGCCAATTCACTACACATTTCAAGGCGTTGCGTATGTCTTGTTTGTAAGTTGCGACATTATTTTGTTTGACTAATACTGTAGTATCATCAGCGAATAGGACACAGGGATGACTAATTGCCGATTTAATGTCATTAATGTACGTCAAAAAAAGATATGGTCCCAGTACACTACCTTGTGGCACACCCTTTTTATTGCATTTGTACTGGGATTTGTATTGTTTCCTAATATTATTTTCAATTTTGGAAATTTCTGTGCATACCATTCTATCACTTAAGTAGGACTTTATCCATTCATAAGCAATACCCCTGATACCGTATGAATCTAATTTATTTAGCAATATATTGTGATTGACTAAATCAAAGGCCTTAGTCATGTCTAGGAAAATAGCTGTTATTGGAATTTTGTCATTTAAAGAATCCATTATTAATTTGTTTAAATAGAAACAAGCCTCAGTAGTAGAACTATTATTGCGGAAACCAAACTGTTCACTTATCAGTATATTATTTTTGTCAAAAAAACTCTTTAAACGCTTTAACATAGTTTTTTCAAATATTTTCGCTAGAGTTGGTATTAACGTTATAGGACGGTAGTTATTCAAGTCCGTTTCTTCACCTTTTTTTAACAACGGCCTAATAATCGATATTTTTAGATTGTCAGGAAAAACTCCCTGTTCAAGTGACATGTTTATGATATATGCAAGTGGTTCACACAAGTAATTAGCACATTTTTTTAAAATATCAGTCCTTATGCTATCATAGCCCACAGCTTTAGTATCCTTTAATGACTTAATAATTCCTTTTATTTCATATGGGTCTGTAGGATGTATGAAAATTGAGTTTGAGTTACGTGCACTAGAAAATAAATTGTCACTTAAATGGATATTGTTATGTTGATTACTATTTATATTGATAAAATAATTATTAAATATTTCGGCAATGTCATTTGGATTGTTAAAGGTTTTATTTTCGGTATTAATTGATGATATGTCATTATATTCTTTAATTTTACCTACGTTATCATGAATTAGTTCCCAACATGCTGCACATTTATTTTTATGATTTTCGATGTATTTGTCAGTTTGTATTTGTTTTGATTTATATATACATTTTTTTAATAATTTATTGTAATTTTGAAGGTACTTTTTATTTTTGTTTTTATTTAATCCTGAAAGTTTGTATTTTAAGTATAATATTCTTTTTCTTAAACATGACTTTTTAATTCCCTTAGTTAGCCATATTATCTTAGACTTATTGTTTTTTATTTTTACTTTTTTAAATGGAAAGCAAAGAATATAGAAAAGCCTTATTAATTCATGAAATGATTCAAATGCTGTATTAACGTTATTAGTTTCCTTTAAATCTGAAAAGGTCAGTGCTGAGATACAATTTATAAATTTCTGAATATTATCCTTATTGTAGTCCCTTCTGTATTCAAACCATGTTGTATTATAATTTACTTTTTTTACCTTTACTATTAATGTTTGAGCAGTTTCATGATCCGAAAGACCTAGGTGGTGAACCTCGGCATTTGATGATTTAATATTACTTACTATCAAGTCTATGCAAGATGATAGCCGTGTAGGAATTTTAATATGAGAGATTAAATTGTAACTGTCTAACAAACTATTTAACTCACGACTACTGTTATTTATTTTCAGTAGGTCGATATTCCAGTCTCCACACAACACAATTTTTTTTATATTACTTTTCTTATGTAATGAGTGCAAAAGTGCATCAAGTTTATTAAGAAATATGTAAGGGTCACTTTTTGGTGTCCGATAAATGCAGACAACAATCAGGTTATGATTCAGAATTTCAACTCCACAGCATTCAAACACATTTACAAGGCCCATACTTTTTATCCATTCAAGTTCTTTATAATTTATGTATCCCTTAGTTAGTATACAAGAACCACCCCTTTTTTTATTTCTACAGAATGATGTTGATAATTTATAACCAGGTAACTTAAATAAATTTTCTGTGTCCTTTTTGATAAAAGTTTCAGTCAGACAAATAATATCTATTTGGTTTGTAAAGATTTTTTTAAAATCTAGCAATGAAATGAACAATATTTCTGACTTATTTATAGCACCAGCAATATTTTGATGAAATATTGTTAGTTTATTTACGAAAAAACTTATCCTGGCTAGTCATTTCGTTAGGTTTTAAGACTAAGTCTGGTTTGTGAACATTTTTTTTGAAATAGTAGGGTATAGTTCCTTTTTTAGTATTTGTTTGTGTTTTAAATAATGCTTCTTCATTATCTTGTAATTTTTTTGTGTTTTGTTTGTTTTGTGTTTTAAAATAATAAGTTATTTTGTTTTTATCATGTTCATTTATGATGTTAATTATTTTTGAATTATTTTTTAAAGTTTTAGTCTGTTTATTTTTATTAAATGTCAAGTATGTATCGTAATAATCACTATAGTCAATATTAAAGTTAATCTTATATGTCATATCTTGTAAATATTCCCGAATGTTTCTGTAACTTTTGTCCGATTTAAGGAAAGCACAATTTTTATGTAATTTTACCAAGCACTCTATGTGACTATTTATAGTGCTTGTTCTTAGGTAATCATTCGAATAAACTTGTAATACGAAAACTTTTACTTTACGAAGTTTATCGAGAGCTAGTCCTAATTCATTAAGAAGAGCACACGGATTTTTATTATTAGTTGTTATTATTAGTTTTTATTATTAGTTGTTGTTTCCGGGGGAGTCTTCCTGTTGATAAAACGTTTCAGTGACAGTCAGTCTTTGTTCGTCTGTCGAGAGAAGAGCATCTCGGAACGGGAATTGTGGTATTTCTATTATATAGTGTTAATGTATGGTGTGTGCGCTAACATACTTAACTAAATGGTCAAACAACAAGGTTATTTTTTTAATATGCGCCATGACACACATAGGTATTTTAAATAGACAAAGTAGGAACCGACATAAGCTTGCGGCTACTGCTTTGCGCCTTGCAAAGGTACGAAAGTCGTTTGTGGGTCTGGGTATAAGATTCTATAGTAAAATTCCGCAATCAATTTCAGCTTTGCCATTACAGCAGTTTAAAAACACTATTAAAGAGATGCTGATAAAAAAAAGCCTACTATACTCTTGAGGATTATTTGGACGATAAGAATGCGTGGATATAGCTACTGTCTGACCATGTACAAGATAGTAATGACTTAATGTAACTAGTTATAAGTATTATGTTGAAAAGAGCAACCGCCGAGTTTCTTGCTGGCTCTTCTCGGTAGAAACAGCTATACGAACCAGCAGTAGAATTGACGATTCAAAACTTCTTGTTTACAACTTTATTTGAATGAATAAAAATTTGAATTTGAAACCTTTTCTACAAAACGACGGGAATATTAAATATACTATAATACTGCATTATCACACAGTGACTTTATAAAAGATTGATATTGTGTTACATCGGATAATCTAATGTAACTATTGCCAGTATAGCATATTAAATTTGTTTACTTGGTTTTAATCTGCATCTGATGCATATTTTATTAAATTAAATGTTTATGATTTTAGTATCAAAAGCATAAACATTTGATTTTATAAAAAGATATATTTCATTAATGAAATTATTTTGACATGTGCAGTTTCGTTTCAATTTCTTTATTTGTAGATCTTGCCACCATCGACATTCCTGCTCTTCTCGAGCCTTCCGGGATATGTCGGGATGATGGCAAGAGACCAGACGGCTTGACGCTGGTTCCTTGGGAACGGGGACGGGCGCTAATGTGGGACGCAACATGCGTTGATACGTTAGCCTCGTCCCATATCAGGGAAACAGCGTCAAGACCTGGAGCTGCGGCGGAAATGGCCAAAACCGGCAAACGGCGGAAGTATGCATCTCTCATCGAAAGTTATATATTTGTGCCGTTTGCAGTCGAGACCTTAGGGCCATGGAGTCAAAGTGCTAAAAAAATTTTATCCGTTTTAACTCCTCGGTTGATTGCCTCTTCAGGTGACAAGAGGGCTGGCTCCTTTTTCGCACAAAGAATCATCTTAGCGATTCAGCGCGGAAACGCTGCCAGCATTCTTGGGCATGATTCGTATAGCTAAGTAATTTAAGATAGATATAACTTGTACATTTATATTAGAAGTTATATATAGATTATTCAAATATATAGTATTGTGAAATAAAAAAAGGTCTTATTGCAATAAAATGTTTGGCACGCCTGAGTCATATGGTTTTATTTGTTTACATTTAGTTAAATACTTAAACCTACGGAGTATAAATCAGTTTTATTCTTTTCATAAAAAATTGCAACTCTCTCGACTCTTTCTCTATTCAGTATTCACGGGATAGCTGCTAACAGGGATGTAAGGAAAAACAAGAAAAAAAAGTGAAAAAGAGAAGGAGTATGATTAAAATAATCGATAAAAAAAACGATTTTTAAAATAATTGATTATTTTATATTAATTAATCGGTTTTTATCGATTTTTAAAAAATTGATTATTTTAATAATACTCTTTCTCTTTTTCACTTTTTTTCTTGTTTTTTAGATTATATATGCATTGCTAGATACAACAACCACAAAAGTTGTACAGATATTTAGGCGATGTGACGTCATGGCTTGTTTGCACTAGCGACATGACGGCGTTGTTACATGATAAGAAAATTTACCATCTGAATATTGGGGATGTAGCTCAGTGGTAGAGCGTTCGCTTTGCATGTGAAAGGCCCCGGGTTCGATCCCCGGCATCTCCACGTAATATTATGAATAGTAACCTTTTATATTATACTGGAGTTTTCTGTATTATTTCTATAGAAATGTGATTAATATTGTTTTTTAAAATCACAAAAGTTGAACTGAACGAAATAATTTCCATTTCGTTCAGTTCAACTTTCGATAGAAAGAAAAATAATTTATTGAATTAGGCGCTACTTTGCAGAGATCCATAAAACAAAAGTAATAATAAAATTATTTTGCTACTAGTAATATCCCGCGGTTTCAACCGCGATTTTTTTATTTTTGTACACCTTATTACATTTTTATTACGGATTCCTATTTTTTTAAATGTAATATACCTATGTTGCTCAGTAAAGATGCAGCTTTCCAATGGTGGAAGTATTTTTGAAATCGGTCCAGTAGTTTTTGTGTGAAAGTATTACAAACATACATACAAATTTTTCCTCTTTATAATATTAGTATAGATATGTGCCTAATTGGTAATTGCAATTTATCACACGCTTTTCGGTAAAGGAAAAAATCGTGAGGAAACCTGCATATCTCTAGAGTATTCTGGAGATATGGGTAACCTACCAAACCGCATTGGAGCAGCGTGGTAGGTCTTAGCTCCAATCCTTCTCTCCAATAACGAAGAGAAGAGGCCCATTCCCAGCAGTGGGAATGTAATACCCAGGATACGGCTTCAGAAAGTTCGCAGATCGTTTGTTGGCTTCGGTATACATTTTTATAATAAAATTCCACAATGTATTTTAGACTTGCCTTTACACAAGTTCAAAAAAGCAATTAAAAAGACACTTATTCATAAAGCTTACTATACTGTTGAGGACTATGTTGATGATGAGAAATTGGATTTAAATTGCGACCAGCTAAGCACTAGATTATATTGTAAAAATTTTAATTTGTTCTTAATTAATTAAGACATTTGTAATCCTTAATTTTGAAAAGAGTGACCGCCTATCTTGCTGGTTCTTCTCGGTAAGAGCACCTTTCCGAACCAGTCGTAGCTTTATTTTAATTTGACGATTCGAAAATGCTTGTAAAAGCCAATTTGAATAAAGAATTATTTGAATTTGGGAGAATAACAGGCCGCTACTTTACTGATCTTTTTTTGGAATTGACTATATGCTGATAGCCCTAACGGCTTTTACAGCGTCACCGGGCGGGACGGGCGAGCGCAGAAGCTCTACTAGCTGTGGGGAACGACGTCCTAAGGGTGCCTCCTGTGAGGCCGGACCACGGCTTAGGGTGACGTGTAGTGGAGGGCTGATGGTAGGACTTTGATTAGTCAATACGACCACGTAAAGATGGCAAGAAGCCACGACCAACCAATTTAGGACCTCGTCTTCGCCGGCGAAGACGCTGTGTGTATTACGTGTTTCTGTGTTTGCGATCGTTAACAATCAAGGTTCAGTCAACCAGGTATTGTCTTATTACAAAACTCACAAGGGTCAATATCGTTTGCCACAACTCGTTTTGCTTCCATCATGGCCGCCGCTATAGCACTAGCCCCACAACCACACCCCACGTCCAAAACACGTCTATTTCTCACTACACTTGGATTGTCCAGGATGTATCTGCAATAAAAATAAGAAGAGTTGACGGTTCAAAATCACTTGTTTACAAGTTTATTTGAATAAAGAATATTTTGAATTTGAATTTGAATAATAAGCGTGACAAACCATAATGACACCCAATTTACATAGTTTATAGAGGTATGCCTACTTCTATAAATATAAAATAATATAATTTTTGGAAATTTCTGATGCTGAAATTATATTCGTTTTGTTTTGAAAAATTCTATAATTTATTCTATTTCATTTATAGAATTAGGCGTTACTTTGCGGAGATCCATAATACAAAAGTAATAATAAAATTATTTCGCTATAATCCGGAATGAAGTAAAATAGAAAGTAAATATAATGCTAAATGTAGAGTGGACAATCCGTTTTCATACCTGATACATGCAGGATTCGTAAAAATACATGCACAAACCTCCACCACCGCCACTACGATACACAAGCACTACATACGTTCACTATCACAAACTCAACAATCGTTTCGCCCCGCAACCGAAGCATCATCAGGAGATAGACTCCACGATGCCACGACAAAATCAATTTTCAATTTTGTCTTGGCATGGATATCCGCAAAGTAACGCCTAATTGTGTAAACTTTCATTTGTATTTAACTTACAAGAATAAATATTATTCATTTCTACTCAAATTCAGAAGCCGTGCACTTATTTTTTTTTTAATTAATGTTGTTTTAAATATTTCCTTTCTTTTATATCAGCGTTTCATTATTTCCTGCATTTACTAAATAATATGCAGACTTTTATAGAAAGTACTTCGTTTGCAGGGATGCGTTTAGCTTTTTTAGCTCGGAATATGGAGCTTATGACTTCCATATCGTAACGAATACTTATTATTTTGCGAGAGATTATCCAAAATTTTAATGCGAATTGTAATATCATAATATGTACACCGACATCTACTAAGGAGTAGATTAACCACATACACATTACACACATGATGTTCACAAATCGTGTATCAGCGCCATCTAGTGTACAGGACTTATATGAATTAGTGAAATATTAAAATAAACAAAAATGTAATATGTACATAAGAATTAAGTCCTAACATTTTTTTTAAATACTTTGTGTATAATACATAGCATAATTATTTTAAGTGACATTATGCGTCGCTTTTGCATGCCATGGTAACTTATTTAAAATTAAGACTATAGTTTTTTTTGAACTTATAACGTAAGTCTGGTAGGTTATCTTCTCTAATATATAAAAATGAATGTTTGTCTCTTTATGAAATTTTCAGACAATCTTTAGAATGACCCAGAGGGTAAGCCTTTAAGGTTTGGTGGCGATCAGAACCTTTTTTTTTAAACTGTTGAGCTTCAAGGGGAATTTGAAACCAGACTGAGCCACATCAACGCTTGGCCGGATAGCTAGTATTTGAATAAAATAATGTGCACTTAAAAATAATAAAGTAATATATTACATTTTAATTATTTATAACGAATGAAGCAATGATGCTATGATAATATTTAAAACTTTTGACAAAGCAATCGCCAACGTCCATACCACGTTGAATACACCGGTTCTCGTCCGATCACCGAAGTTAAGCAACGTCGGGCGCGGTCAGTACTTGGATGGGTGACCGCCTGGGAACACCGCGTGATGTTGGCCTTTTTGTAAAAATATTCTAACTTTTCTCTTTTTTCATTTTGCGGTTATTATTTTATCAGATCACATGGGATAATATTTCCGCAAAAATCAGATTGATAACAGAACAGAAGATGACGTACTGAATTACACAAGTCCTTTTTAGAATAGATATTTCCCACAAAGAATATGCATACTTTTGAATTTTGCAAACCTCATCATAAATTTATTCGAAAATTATTAGAATTTCCATTAAAGAATCACTTAAAACACTATAGATGGATGTAATTGTTATATTAACGAATAATATAACTTATGCATGCCATAATACAGGCCGTTTTCGTTTAATTTACAGAATAAAAGTGTAATCGCAACTACGCGCGTACTTAATCATTTAAATACCTTTCCTTTATTCCCTGTTACTGATAAAAAGGGAATTTATTTATCTAAATTTCATCAATTTTGATGTATTTGCGAAAACTAGGGAAATGGTTCCATTTTAAATTTCATTTAGTTTCCTTTATATATAATTCGAACAGATCACACAAATTATTTAAGTACTGTGACTAAATATTCCAATTATGAAAGAAATATTGGTTGAATAATTTTGGAAGCTATAAAATAGAACGTTCGTGGAAAGAATACAATGATCTTATTTTGATACAAATTCGTGGAACGGTGGCTAAATTAACTCCCGTACACGCTGATATACACTTTAATGCTATTAATTTAAGAGCTATTTTACCAAAACATTGATTGCAGACGTTATCTGCGTCTAGCGAATGACATTCTATTATGTCTTACTTATAAAGTGAAATGAACCTTATATAGCCTAAAATTGATCTCATTTTAAGTTAACAGGAATAATTTCAGTTCCTAGATACAGTGTAATATTTTCTCAATGTGTAAACTTTTCTACCTAATTTTGCTGTTGAGTAATTTTCTTGTAAATTTGGAAAAAGCCTTTACGGGCTATTGTATATTGCTGGTATTCTTTTATTCATTATTGGTTTAGTATGTTGTTAACGGCAATGCCAGTATCCGGCTGAGTAGTATAGATCACCCTCATTTTTTACCGAGGTGTCGTAAAAGGCGGTTAAGGTAAGTTGACCCGCCGTGTGGTATCCGTTTGAGTAGAATAGACCACCGTTATTTCTTACCGAGATGTCGTGAAAGGCGACTGAAATAAGTTGACCCGTCTTGTGGTATCCGACTGTGTGGAGTAGACCACCCTCATTTCTTACCGAGGTGTCGTAAATTACGACTAAGGTAAGATGACGTCAGGCAGGCGGTCGGTCGTAAAATACGTAGCCAAATCATGGGGCCAAGCCAAGCATGGGGCCATGGGGCAAAAATGGGGAAGCACTTTACTTAGGCGGGGCGGCGGTGGACGTATCCAATAGCGGAAGCCGTCACCCCTGACCTGTAGCGAGTTTGGCCACGAGTTCGGCGTTTCTCGCCAGTGGAGAAAATACACAAAACTGGGATCCACTTAAAATAGGAAAAAAAATTTAAAAAATCGTGGGGCCGACCCCACTTAGAGTGGTATAAGGGCAGGAGATTGATGATATGTTATGGTAAAAGCAGTTTTGATACAAGTTATAAGTTACAGATATATCTATATCTATCTGTTTTTTGTTTTGATGTTGTCAATTAACGCTGTATGTCTAATAATATTGTCATAATAACATCAGCTAAGCCTATAATATATGATATTGTTTATTGTTTCCGTGTCCGAACCAATTATTGCGTCACTTGCATAACTACAACAAAAACATGGCCACGCGCTACGAATGACGAGGCGGCGCGTGGCAGGCGTCAGAGCTGGCACAAGATTCACAGTCTATTCTTAACAGTGCAACAACAAGTTGTTTTAACAGTAGATTTGCTGTTTTTACATTGTTGCCCCTGTTTTTTTGTTTTATTCCGAACTAGCGGCCCGCTCCGGCTTCGCGCGGTAATAAAATATATAGCCTCAGTGAAAAAATTATCCAGTAGTTCCCAAAATCCCCAAAAATCAGTCTGCATGTGAGGACGCGCGTTAGTAAAAAAAACTCGCCATACAAACAAAATGTAGGTACTAGAGAATTGTAGATCTACAAACTACCTAATGCAAAAAAGTCCGCGACAGCATGTCTTTATCTCTTATTGTTAACTCTTATAACTACTTTCACGTTGATTATTTATTATTTTTTATTATATATTTAGAAAAGAGAAAGAAAAATTAAAAAAAAACATGTATAAAGGCGGATTTATCCCTAAAAGGGATCTCTCAAAGTCAATCTTTGAGTAACAGAAGGAAAAGGACAGGAATTGAAGAAGAAAGAGAGTACGGGTCATATAGAGAAAAAGAAAAAGTTTATAAAAGTAATAATAAAATTATTTTGCTATAATCCGCGATGAACATGATTCATCGCGGATTATAGCAAAATAATTTTATTATTACTTTTGTATTATGGATCTCCGCAAAGTAACGCCTAACTCTATAAAAAGTTTATATAAATTGAACTATTTCATCTAACAAATAATTATGGTAAAAGAAATAGATGAAAAGATGCTAATAATAAATAATTACTTAAGATAAATATTTTCAAATCTGTAACTTAAATACTGAAAGGGAAAGAGATTTGCGGGTTGGTACTGGTAATTATTTCATTTCTGGAACAATTTGGTGACACTCTGATTTTCAGTCGCTGGCACGACTAGTATATAATTAAGGTTATTTTATCACTTAAAATGATGCGTAGGTCGGTAGAAAAAACTGTGGGCCAATAACATTGTGGTTTACAACATTATTACCGTATGTAATGTAAACATGGCCACGTGGCGCGAAACGCGTGGCGGCTGGTGACGCGGCAACAACACGGCAATAAATATAATATTGCTATGATTCGCGATAAAAGAAAATATATGTAGTCCTCAAACAAAACCATCACCTTTTTCTCTTATCCCCCATTAGGTCGGATCGGCACAACATGTTATAAACATGTTGTCATATGATTTGGCTACGTATTTTAGGACGACCGCCTGTCTGACGTCAACGTACCTTAGTCGTATTTTACGATACCGGTAAGAAAGAGGATGGTCTATTTTACTCAACCGGATACCACACGGCAGGTCGACTTACCTTAGTCGCCTTAACGACATCTCGGTAAGAAATGAAGGTGGTACTATTCTATTTAGTCGGATACCACACAGCATATTAAAATAATTTACATAAACTCTGCAATATATAATCAACAATTTATAATATACTATTAATATTATTCTGACGTCAACTTACCTTAGTCGTATTTTACGAAAATTCATTAAGAAAGAGGGTGGTTTGAGGATATGCGTAACCTACCAATCAACATTGAAGGAGCGTGGTGTTTCTTAGCTCCAACCCTTCCCTCCAAAAAACGTAGAAAGGATACCTACGCCCAGCAGTGGGATTATAAGAGTCCGTTACTATTTTACATCAAAATTATGAAATACTTGTTCATTATAAAATTGTTAAAGTGTATAGAAACAACAATGTATTTTCTCGCCAAGGTGAACTGGGGTAAAGTAAGCCACAGTGAACCGCAGCCTGGCTTTACTAGTGTTATGTTATCACAAAAATACATATCATCATTACTGTGCGTGTATCAAGTGTTTACGTGATTTGGCAAAAAAAAATATTTGCTCAAATCATTTAGTATTACGTAGTATTATTTCGATGTCGCGATGGGTTTAATTCTTTTGTCAAATTCACTCTATTCCCAGCTAGAAATGTGAAGAAAATTGATGTATTTATACAAATACCGCCTTCAAAAAGCCAAACCTAAGTTAGAATCGAAATAAAAAATTAATCATTAAAATTTCTCAAAACAAAACAATTATAATATCTGCATTAGGAATTTCCAAAAATTGGAGCAAATAACGATAAAGTGCATAAACAAATAAACGTGACTCACAGATGATAAATTCTTGTAACATTCTTATGTGACTCATAAATTTGCATCTCTTTCACATGAATGAGAAGTATATGGTTCTATCTCTGTCTACAGTTGTTTCGGTTATCTCTTTCTGTATACGTACAAGTTGTGTTATCGCTGTCCCTTTCTAAGGCTTTACGCGGAATGTGGATTACCTTTCTTCTTTCCCTCAAGTGGTCATAATCTATAGGTGAGGTCGGAGACAAAAATATACGTTATTTTTTATATCCTTATTATAAACTTCTTTATTTCGTATATTCTATCTATATAAAAGGTTTGATATCTGTATATCTGTAGAAGAAATAGAATATGTCAAGTATTGACATGGATCTTCGTAAAATAGTAAGGAAAAGAAATTTTGAAAAACGGAAATAACTGAAATCTATGACAACGGATTCTAAGTGAAGAAATGTAAAAGAGATTATTTAAACGAAAGTAAAATACATACAATAATGTAATAAGTATGTTTAATTTTTCTAATAAGTTCGAAAACTATATATCTTTACATTGAGATTAAATTCAAAATTATTATTAATTTAAATAAACTTGTAAACAAGTGCTATTGAATCGTCAACTCTAATGCTGGAAAAGCTGTTCCTACCGAGAAGAGCCAGCAAGAAACACCGCGGTAGCTCTTTTAAAAATATAATTCTCAATACTAGTAAATCATTCCTTGAGTGAACTTGAAGTAAATTTATAATCTAAAATTAAACGCATTTGAATAATTTATGCAATTAGTCATGACTTTACGGATGCGTAATACAGAAATAAGTATAATATTATTATGCTATAATTTGCGATTAAATAAGATATGTGTAATGCTAATTGTTGAGTGTATTAATGATTTGATTTTTGTTGTCAGAATTCAGAGTCAACAAAAAAAAAGATTATTTATAATCAAAGCGCTGACTATAGATTGACCCGTAAATCCCTTGGAGAGAATGAGTCATACTCTGTACAGTGTCTATATGGTCTTTATTTATAAAGCCATAGGGTTCATTTTACAATCCCCAAAATTATCAATGAAAAATCGGTTACAAAAGGTTTCATATAAAAAAATATTTATTAGTCATTTAAATATGAACGTTATTTGTATAAAGATTAAGTCGATGATTTTTTTATAATGTACTTACGATGTTTTGCTGACATTTTTCATTGATAAAATTTATAAATATGTAAAATGGATGTTCACGCGAGATTCACGTTCGGGTTTTTATGATTGCTAAATTGTTAATGTTGTATTGACGTAGGAGATTAAATGACATTTGAAACGGCGTTTGGAGTTTTTATGTAATCTCGTGTACAATTATTATAGAGTTATTATACTAGAGTATGTGAACCAGCTTAAAATGTTGTATCGCACCTTGATCTCGTGAAAGTCGCACTGTTTCACCGCTGGCCTGTCACAGCTCTAAGAGACGTTTATTCAAAAAATAATGAATGCAATAAAAATAATTATCGCGGATTATTTTGACTGGCCCGTTGGAGCAGTGGGTAGTGACCCTGCCTTCAGCTCCGCGGGTCGCGGGTTCGATTCCCGCCGAGGGCCAACATTTTCTATAAATGAATTTTTTGGTCTTTGAGCCTGGGTGTATATTTATAAGTATGTATTTAAAAAATATATAAGTATATATTCACCAGTTGTCTGTCAACCATAACACAAGTATTAAGTTACTTACTTTGGGGAAGGACGACCGTGTGTGTAAGTGTCCCATATATTTAATTATAGCAAAATATTTTTTGTATTATGGACTTTCTAAGTACCGCAAAGTTTCTATAAATTATTTAAAGACGTTTATTCGTTAAATCCTTATCGTGAAAGTTTTCTACTCGTTTTGGCTTCGGTTTACTTAGAAATGTATTTATAACAGACAAAATGGGAATTTTAACAAACACAATGACGCTCAGCTGTTCCCGATTGTTTATTTATATCATTTCTTGTTTCTCGCAGCGAGACGTTCCGTGAAATAAATATATTCGGAATCAAACGGGATTTTCCTTGAGTATATTGTTATCTCTTATGTTCTCGTGAAACAATATAATTTATAAAACAATTCTTGGACAAACAACGTTGACCAAAATTCTGGCAATGACTTTTATTAGACGATATATATGCGTGGATATAGCTACTGTCCGACCTTGTATAAGATAGTAATGACTTAATGTAACTAGTTATAAGTATTATGTTGAAAAGAGCAACCGCCGAGCTTCTTGCTGGCTCTGTAGGAACAGCTCTCCGAACCAGCAGTAGAGTTGACGATTCAAAAGCACTTGCTTACAAGTTTGCTTGAATAAAGAATATTTTGAATTTGAATTGAATTTGAATTATCATTCATATTAATATTATAAATGCAAATCTCTCTGTTACACTTTCACGACTAAACCGCTGGACCAAAATTGAATGAATGAAACTGAAGTTTATAATTTGGGTTAATATAGATAGAAAAATTCCCTTTTTAATTCAGAAAACTTCAGGTTAAAAGTACTTAACAATAAGGTTTATTTGTATATAAGGTTTGTTCCAGGTTCTCTGCAAGTTGCCGAACCAGCTGTAGTATTTACTAAAATCTTAAACAGTATTATCACTACATATTATAAAACAAAGTCACGTATATCGTATGTACGCATAAAACTTTAAAACAACGCAACCGATTTTGATGCGGTTTTTTTTAATAGATAGAGTGATTCAAAAGGAAGGTTTGTACGTATAATAACATTTAATACGAAGTAGAGAAATACTGTAATTTTTGAGGTTTCTGTAAATAATTACATTTTTTTCCGCTTACATTGCAAACGCAGGCTAAACCCTACGAGATTTAACAAAATGATGTACTAAGTATTTGTACACCTTGAAAAGGTCTACAGAAAAGTCCGCGATGGTGTATGTCTATCTCTTATGGATAACCCAAAATAGCATTTTTTGTCATTTACTTTTTACGAAAAATAATGCCTTATTTTTGAAGCAATTTTTATACAATACAGCATTAATCCTTATCCAATTAAGTACCTTAAATAAATTGTTGATTTAATATAGATCAATATGGCCGTTTACAGCATGTAATTTAAGTGAACATTTACGGAAATATTACAGATTTAAAATGCCTATATGTCGTTGTTTCAAGAGTTTGTTTAATGACAAGAAAGCTGTGAATGTAGTATATAAGGACATTCTGTAATTAATTTTAAAAATAAAATACATAGGGGAAAAATGAAAATATGTAGTAGGTATATGAATTTAGATATTAGATATAGCGGGAAATCTTCTTGGTATAGGGAAAGGAAATTGTTTTTCTCCAAATTTAACGCTTGCGGGCCACGGGCTGTAATGAATAAATGAAAACTACTGGATCGATTTTAATCATTTTTTTTTACACTGACTGACATGGGATATATATTTTATACCCGGGCGAGGCAGGGGCAGGCCGCTAGTCTATAATAATATTTAAAGCTGAAGAGTTTGTTCGTTTGATTGATTGTTTGAATGCGCTAATCTCAGGAATGTTTAATTTTTGTTAGGAATCAGGAATATCATGAAAATCTCAGGAATTTTTAGGCTTTGATAGATCTAATCATTTATTGGGGAAGGCTATAGGCTATATAACATTACGCTAAGATGATAAGAGATAGAAGAAGATAAGAGAGGAGCAGCAATAAAAAATAGTAAGAAAACGACAAAATTTTAAGCTTCCCTGGCGTGCGCTGAGTAAACGGTGATAGTTATTAAAAAATCATGTATTACAAAATTGTTCCCCTCTAAAAGTTCTAGAAATCAGCGACAGCATATGTCTCGCTTTTAAGGTTAATCCACTTTAACCATCTTTATGGTTATCAAAATACTATATTACGGTTTTAATCTTTCCACGCGGACGGAGCCGCTGGCGATTGATAGTAAATTATAAATTAGTTACTAATAAGTAATAAGCAGCCAATTAAAATTTCGTTTAATGTTAATTACATAAAAACAGTTCAGTATAATCACATCGCTATCTGTTTATATACAAACCGACAGTTAATCGTATTCCACTCGCGCACCGGGTATTTCTAGTGGTTTTCCTGTACAACTGCAGTTTACGGCGGAGGTCACTGGCTCTCAACTTTATCACTAAAAACCCACGAGTTATCCGAGAATAATATTGTTATCAGTTACAAGAATTGAGGGCACGGGCTATAATAATATATAAAGAATAATTTATATAATTAGGCGTTACTTTGCGGAGGTCCATAATACAAAAGTAATGAAAATATTATTTTGCTATCATCCGCTATAAAAGAAAATATATGTAATGCTAAATGTAGAGTGTATTATTCGTTTTCATACCTGATACATGCAGAATTTGTAAGAACTCATGCACTACCCGACACCGATGACATAACAATACTTAATATATATTACTCTTAATATATAAAGCAAAAGAGTTTGTTTGTTTGAACGCGCTAATCTCAGGAACTACTGGACCGATTTGAAAAATTCTCTGTATGTAAGATAGTCCATTTATCGAGAAAGGCTATATATAGGCTGTATAACAAAATACAAATATATTTATTTCTTTCAATAATTTATTACAAAAAAATACAGATTGGGAACTTCTAGTAAGTACTAAAAATACTTGTGGCGAAGGTCCCGCTCTTCCATAACAAAGGTAAGTTATTTAATTAGAGTTGACGATTCAAAAGCACTTGTTTACAAGTTTATTTGAATAAAGATTATTTTGAATTTGAATTTGAATTATTAAAAAGGTAAGTAATTATTAAGTTATTTATAGCGTATGTGTATGAGGCGTGTGTAACATCACGCTAAAATGAATAGGAGAGGAGCGGCTATAAAAAATATTAGGCAAAACAAAAATTTAAAGCATTCCTTGCGTGCGCTGAGTTAACGGTAATAGTTATACAAAAATCCTGTATTACAAAATTGTTCCCCTTTAAAAGTTCTAAATAAAAGTCCGCGACAGCATATGTCTAGCTTTTAAGGTTGACCCACTTTAATCATTTTTATGATTATTAAAAGACTATATTACGGTTTTAATCTTTCCAATAAAATAAGGCACCAAAATCGTTTTCAATAGACGCTATTACAAACTTTGAGAGACTCGGCACTATATACAATATTCATGAGAGTGCGTGCGTCTCATACAGGTGCGGGCGAGGGGAAAAACTTTAGTTCGGAAACACAGGTTCCAACTAATGTGACGTCAAACGTACGTACAGCCGGTTAGAGGCTAAATACCAGTCACCAGAAACTCAGATTTACCTTAACGACAGCAATCTGTATATTAAACATAGAGTTATCATATTAGACTAGGGAAGTCAGCCTAAAATGTGCCCTATTATAATAAATATTATATCTTCCTGCCCTTATCCCACCCTAAGTGGGGTCAGCACAACATGTTATAACATGCTGTAACATGATTTTGCTGCGTTTTTACGACCAGCCGCCTGCCTGACGTCAACTTACCTTGGTCGTATTTTACGACACCTCGGTAAGAAATGAGAGTGGGTCTATTCTACTCAGCCGGATACCACACGGCGGGTCGACTTACCTTAGTCGCCTTTTACGATACCTCGGTAACAAATAGGGGTGGTAGGAACTATTCTATTCAGCCGGATACCACACGGTGGATCAACTTACCTTTGTCGCCTTTTACGACACCTCGGTAAGAAATGAGGGTGGTCTATTCTACCCAGCCGGATACCACACGGCGGGTGCCCTATTATAATAAAGAGAAAGCAAATTAGGATGTATCTATGTCTCACTTTTATATCTGTGATTAAACTCGGATAAGTGCTTCACAAATGGACGTTATGCTATAATTTAATTTTAATTCTTATTCTAATTCTAACACTAATATAGCCTATAAGTTTTATTTTTAATGTCTACTAACCCAATGGTACATCCATGTCTTTAAATTGAAATAAATTATTATAAGTATAGGAGTTTAATCTTCTCTCTTATTATTTATGGTGACACTCTCACTTATCGGCCTGCCTATGGTTCATCTACTCTAGTCTAACAAACTGGTTGGTAAACAAAACTCAAATATGAAAATTTTCAGCAATAGATCATGTCATAGATAAGGTTTATGACACCACAGAAGACAGTAACATAATATTAAATAATGTCTCCAATTATTTATTTATTCACTTATTCTTATTGCACTATACAGAGGTACATGGATTAATAAGAAATTAAATTAGGACAAGCGTGCAAAGGCGGTCATATCGCTAAAGCGATCTCTCACAGACAACCTATCCTATATAGTGTATTATCTATGGACAACCTTTGGTGACAGAAGCATAGATAATACACTATATAGGATAGTATGTGACCGGGTATAGTGCATAGTAAACTATAAAACATACAATTAAATACTAATATTACAAATATACAATTAATATATTTTCTCGGATGATTTATTCTGACTCAAAATAATATTTTTAAAATGTTACTTGTATATTTTCTCACCGTGCTGTGGCCTGTCCTCCTGGCCAGTAAAAACCCCAAAAGGGATCGGTAAAAGGGGAGTCTTCAGCCCGCGCCGACCAGAGGGCGCTAGCGGGGGTCACGAGACGCAACACCAATTCAGGGGTCAAGTGACGTCGACTGGGGGTCGTGTGTTTGAGGAACTGTGTCGTGAACTCTTTGAGCATCATCTGAAATATATGAAAACGTATGTAAAATACTAGTAGACCTGGTCATGCGTTACTAAACCTTGTGGTATCCGGATGTATAGAATAGATCACCATCATTTCTTACCGAGGTGTCGTAAAAGGCGACTAAGATAAGTCGACCCACCATGTGGTATCCGGCTAAGTAGAACAAACCACCCTTTTTTCTTACCGAGGTGTCTTAAAAGGCGACTAAGGTAAGTCGACCCACCATGTGATATCCTGCTAAGTAGAATAGACCACCCTCTTTCTTACCGAGCTGTCGTAAAAGGCGACTACGGTAAGTTGACTCGCTGTGTGGTATCCGGCTGAGTAGAATAGACCACCGTCTTTATTACCGAGGTGTCAGCTATTAGTAAAATACGTAACCAAATCATGTGATAATATGTTTATAACATGTTGTGCCGGCCCACTTAGAGTGGGATAAGGGCAGAAGGATAATTAAGCATTCCGTGACGCACTTAATTTCACACGGTCACTCGTGTGATGAAAAGCTGTGGTAGCCCAGCGGTAACACCATGCGCCTCTTTCGAGAAGGTCTAGGGTTCAAACCCCGGGCAGGCACCAATGAGTTTTCTAGTAAAACTTATGTGTCTAATGGATAATTGCAATTTATCACACGCTTTTCGGTGAAGGAAAACATCGTGAGGAAACCTGCATATCTCTAGAGAATTCTGGGGATATGCGTAACCTACCAATCCGCATTGGAGCAGCGTGGTAGGTCTTAGCTCGAATCCTTCTCTCTAAAAACGGTGAGAGAAGGTCTATGCTCAGCAGTGGGATAGTAACAGGCCGTTACTTACTCGTGTGATGAAAATAATTTAAGTAATACATAGTCATTTACATAAGTCGATGGTCTTGTATCGTTTAATATGCGAGTCTTATGCTAATTATACTGCGTATTCGTCGGTTAAGGAAAACATCTGGGGGACACTTTATCTTCTAAGAAAAAAGTAATGAGAATATTATTTTGCTATAATCGGCGATAAAAGGAAATATATGTAATGCTAAATGTAGAGTGTACTATTCGTTCTCATACCTGATACATGCAGAATTTGTAAGAACTCATGCACTACCCGACACCGATGGCGCAACAATACACAAGCACTGCACACATTCACCACCACAATCTCAACAATTGTTTCGCCCCGTAACCGAAGCATCGTCAGTAGATAGACTCCACGACAAAATCGCAAACCTTTGCGATTTTCTTCTTCTTACAAATTCTGCATGTATCAGGTATGAGAACGAATAGTACACTCTACATTTAGCATTACATACATTTCCTTTTATCGCGGATTATAGCAAAATAATATTCTCATTACTTTTGTATTATGAACCTCCGCAAAGTAATGCCTAATTCTATAAATTTTCTTAGAAGAATGTATTTAAAGAAATATTCCATCTGTTTGTACAATATATACATTTAGCATTTAATTACCCTAAGCCCTTTTTCTATAAGATCTCCAACAAGGTTGATGCCATCATTCAAATTCAAAATATTCTTTATTCAAATAAACTTGTAAACAAGTGCTTTTGAATCGTCAACTCTACTGCTGGTTCGGAAAGCTGTTCCTACCGAGAAGAGCCAGCAAGAAACTCGGCGGTTGCTCTTTTAAAAAAATATAATTCTTAATATTATTTACATTAAGTCGTTACTGTCTTGTACAGGTTCAAAGAGAGCTATAGCCACACATTCTTATCTTCTAAATAATCTTCAATAGTATAGTAGGCTTTCTGTATCAGCCTATTTTTAAGTGCTTTTAAACTGCTGTAATTAGTTCTATAACTTAACAATTCGCATTGGAGGAGCATAGTGGGTTTAAATCTGAGATCCTTAGCAAGGATCACAAGACCACCACTTACAAATACACTCCTCTTGTAATTATTAACGATTTTAATACTATTGTTACCATCATCATCTTCCTGCCCTTATCCCACTCTAAGTGGGGTCGGCACAACATGTTATAAACATGTTGTCACATGATTTGGCTGCGTTTTTACGACCGGCCGCCTGCCTGACGTCAACTTACCTTAGTCGCCTTTTACGACACCGAGTTAAGAAGGAGGGTGGTCTATTCTTCTAAACCGGATACCACACGGCGGGTCGACTTACCTTAGTCGCCTTTTACGACCCCACGGTAAGAAATGAGGTCGGTCTATTCTACTCAACCGGAAACCACACAGCGGGTCGACTTACCTTAGTCATCTTTTACGACACCTCGGTAAGAAATGAGGGTGGTACTATTCTATTTAGCCGGATACCACACGACGGTTTAATACTATTATTATATTTTTTGAAATTTTAAATTATTTCACAAACACTTGATTTAATTCGTGTCAACTTAAATGTTAAAATACCCCTAGTTACGTACTATATTTCTTTCCTATTACCAAAGGAAAAAACGGTTTTTTATATTTTATACTATAGACTAATCGTTTAACTCAGTCCTCGCGTGCAGGTTACAAGAGCGCGGACGTAGGACGAGCGAACGCGTAACAGACAGATAGAATTTCCCAGATACAGAAAGCCTACAATACTCTTGAAGATTATTTAGAAGATAAGAATGTGTGGATATAGCTCTCTTTGAACCTGTACAAGACAGTAACGACTTAATGCAAATAATATTAAGAATTATATTTTTAAAAGAGCAACCGCCGAGTTTCTTGCTGGCTCTTCTCGGTAGGAACAGCTTTCCGAACCAGCGGTAGAGTTGACGATTCAAAAGCACTTGTTTACAAGTTTATTTGAATAAAGAATATTTTGAATTTGAATAACATTAATATGGATCTCTCTAATAAAAAAAGATATGAACCAGCTGTGTTTCGTGTAAATACGTAATAGATTAATTTGTTTTCACCGAAGTAATCAATACGTATATACATATGGGTGTCGGGACATCGGCGGTTGGCACAGCGGGGCGTCAATATGTTTGTATTAAACACATACATTAATATATTTTAGGTAATTCGCAATAAGAGTGCGAAGATTTCCTGCTATCTTTGGAATATCTAAATTCATATAGTACATTTTTACTTATTTACTTTTACATTTTCCCTATGTATTTTATTTTTACAATTAATAACAGAATGACTTTAACAACATTCACAGCTTTCTTGTCATTAAACAAACTCTTGAAAGAACGACATATAACTGCTAAATGCGAAGTGCTCTAGGGCGAAGCGCGGCCTCCTCGCGGAATTTTAAATCTGTGATATCTCTGAAAATGTTCGTTTAAATTACATGCTGTAAATGGCCATATTGATCTATATTAAATTAACAATTTATTTAAGGTACTTAATTGGATAAGGATTAATGCTGTATTGTATAAAAATTGCTTCAAAAATAAGGCATTATTTTTCGTAAAAAGTAAATGACAAAAATGCTATTGTGGGTTATCCATAAGAGATAGATATATACCATCGCGGACTTTCCTGTAGACCTTTTCAAGGAGTACTAATACTTAGTACATCATTTTGATAAATCTCGTAGGGTTTAGCCTGCGTTTGCAATGTAAGCGGAAAAAAATGTAATTATTTAAGATATTTATTAGAAACCTCAAAAATTTCAGTATTTCTCTATTCCATATTGAATGGTATTACACATATAAACCTTCCTCTTGAATCCCTCTATCTATTTATAAAAACCGCATCAAAATCTGTTGCGTAGTTTTAAAGAAATAAGCATACATAGGGATATATGGACAAACAAAGAATGTGACTTTGTTTTATACTATGTAGTGATGCTTTATAAGGAAGATTCATGTGTATAATTTATTAAGGTTTTGTATAAATTTATTGAAATATTAAGATAATTGTGCAAAAGCCGCATGGGAGCTTTTATCGAATATGATTGTTACCAGTCTTCTTCAGTAGATAAAGTGATTCATGAGGATTTTTTAAATTGACTATTAATTGATATTTAGACCGATACAGATAATCATTATCAATTTAAATATTTTTAATTATATATTCTTTTTATCTATACTGATATATAAAGCTAAAGAGTTTGTTCGATTGTTTGAACGCGCTAATCTCAGGAACCGATTGGACCGATTTGAAAAATTCTTTCAATGTAGGATAGTCCATTTATTGAGGAAGGCTGTAGGCTATATAACATCACGCTAAGATGAATAGAAGAGGAGCAGCAATAAAAAATAGTACGAAAGCGGCAAAACTGTAAGCTTTCCTTGCGTGCGCTGAGGTAATAGTTAATAAAAAATCATGTATTACAAAATTCTTCCCTCTGAAGGTTCTAAATAAAAGTCCGCAACAGCATATGTCTAACTTTTAAGTTTAACTCACTAGACGAAAGACTATATTACAGGGGATAATGCGCTATATCTTAATAATTATAAATACTTTTAAAAAGTTCGTTTCGCACAATTAATCGGTCTTAGATAGCAAATCCAATTTTGATATAATTTATAATCTTTCTTGTGTTACGATAAATTGTTAACTAAATTCTTTGTGATGAATCACACAGCGTAATCTAAAGATAATTGGTACTAGACATTTTAATTGTTTTGTTCAATCCATTCACAGTTATCTGATAAACATTTGTTTTCGTCGTGAACTGGTTAAAGGCGGTATTTTAAGATTTATGATATTAATGATATTTTAAAATTTTAATATTAAAAAAAATCATTGTAATAATAACTTTTCTTGTCTATTCTATAAATATTTTTTTAAATTATATTATAATGAGTAGGTATTAAATGATACTTTTATTGGTACATGTTTCAAAAACTTCTTCAAAGTTGGATCAATAATATAGAAAAACATTGTCGCCGTTAATGTATGACAAAATGTTGAAAAAGAATAATTGATTGACATTTGACAAAACTGATTCTTATTAATTATTCAACATGTGTAAAGAAAAATATCGTTGCTATAATATTGTTCTATAAATAAATAAAGGAAAATGTGTCCTATTGTGCTATATTCACCAACGACGCGACAGGGCATCTTATAATCAGATCTAATCTGCGTTCATGCGCATATCAAATACATTATAGTTTTCGTTGATATAAACACGTAAACATCAGTTTAACATTTTTATCACGAATTTGCCGCCGCATTTGATTATTCCAATTTAAAATCTGCGTTTTCGGTTAACCAAACTCCGTGAACATTTCTGCTTTTAATTAGAACAATCTATGTTATGTGAAAAATAGACTGTATATACTATTTACATACCTTATACGTATCCTCGATTCGTAAAATGTGAGCGTTTTATTTTGAAATTATTCCTAGTTTTAGCTATCCAGCTTAAGCCGAAAGAAAATCGCTCAAAGCCACTGATAAATAAGATAACAGCCTTATCAATTGTTGGAACGATTTATATTTGGCACAGTAGGACAAATATTTCTGCGAAATTGTTCTGCAATAACAGTTCGTGATTTAAAGATATATGAAGAACGAACTGTTTAGTTTTAAAATTTCCCTTAATTATGTACTGAGTTTTATATTCCCAAGCAAAAACCATTTTTCCTTTCATATCCTTTAGAATAATGTGATTCTAGCTTCTATTGTACTAAATGTCGTCTATATTAGTTCAGTGGTTTAGCATTTATCAATAATATTATTGTTATATAATTAATCTTTAATATTTTAATGAGCTAATATCTATTTTCATATTTATGATATACATCATCATCCTGCCCTTATCCCACTCTAAGTGGGGTCGGCACAACATGTTATAAACATATTGTCACATGATTGGTCAACGTATTTACGACCGGCCGCCTGCCCGATATCAACTTACCTTAATCGTATTTTACGACACCTCGGTAAGAAATTAGGGGGGTGGAAAGAAGGTCTAGGAAACAAAAATCTGATTTCAATGACGTACCAGATTGTACCAGTTTTATGTCGCATCTATCATAAATATTTCATATCGCCGCATACAGATATCGCGGCGTCGCGACGCAGTTTGCGAGGAGTGAAATTGTTTTGCAATATGCGATAAGATAATGTGTTAGTGATATTTATCTGACATTCTACACATATATTTACAACTTAGTAATAGACGACTGCGATAGCTGAATGGTATGACCGTGACCCTAATCTGGGTCAGGGGTTCAAATCCCCGGCAAGACCAAAAAGTATTTATATAAAAATGTATATTATATGCGATAAAGGAAAATATCACGTGGAAACATACATATCTCTGGAAAAATTCTGGGGTTTCGTAGCTTAACTTAGCCGCCTTTTACGACACCTCGGTAAGAAATAAGGGTGGTCTATTCTACTCAACCGGATACAACACAGTGGGTCAATTTACTTAGTTGCGTTTTACGATACCTCGGTAAGAAATGAGGGTGGTCTATTCTACTCAGCCGGATACAACACAGTGGGTCAATTTACTTAGTTGCGTTTTACGATACCTCGGTAAGAAATGAGGGTGGTCTATTCTACTCAGCCGGATACCACCAGTTTTTGCACTGCATTATAGCTTATTTAATATTAATACAAATTAAAAAGTGCCGTGTGGATTGAGTAAAATAGACCACCGTCTTTCTTATTGAGGTGTCGTAAAATACGTTGCCAAATCACGTGACAATATGTTTATAACATGTACCAACCCCACTTAGAGTGGGATAAGGACAAGAAGATGAGTATAGCCGTGCAAATTAAAAACTTAAAATTATAGAATCTTCAGTAGTACATATTAATCTGTATCAATATTGCGCCACAATATTCGGGCAATAATCTAATCAAAACGATTTTGGCGCCTGTTATAATCTGTATCAATATGACGATGCATTTGACAAACAACAGATATCCGAAAATAATCGCTATTCTCAATAATCTGTGCTAAAGTGACGGTGTAGTTCCGGAATTTATTTATCTGAAAAATATCATCATTACTCTTCTTCGCATCTTCAATGGAAGTGCTAAAATCAAATCAAATCAAACTTAAAAAAAAATCTGTTTTAATACCTTAGTCAATTCAGGTAACATGAGGGCTGGCTCCTTTTTCGCAACAAAGAATCAGCTTAGCGATTCAGCGCGGAAACGCTGCCAGCATTCTTATGACCATTCCACGTGGGCATGATTCGTATAGTCCTAGCGTGTAAGACATTTTAAAATAATAATAATAAATATATATATGGGACACTTACACACACGGTCGTCCGTCCCCAAAGTAAGTAACTTAATACTTGTGTTATGGGTGACAGACAACTGGTGAATATATACTTATATATTTTTTAAATACATACTTAAATACAAATATACACCCAGGCTCAAAGACCAACAAATTCATTTACAGAAAATGTTGGCCCTCGGCGGGAATCGAACCCGCGACCCACGGAGTTGAAGGCAGGGTCACTACCCACTGCTCCAACGGGCCAGTCTAAATTTTAAAATAGATATAACTTGTACATTTTTCAAAATATAAAAAAAAAGAAATATATAATCAAACTTTATTCATGATGATCCTCCTGCCCTTATCCCGCTCTAAGGCCGGCACAACATGTTATAAACACGTTGTCACATGATTTGGCTACGTATTTTACCACCGGCCACTTGCCTGACCTTATTCGTATTTTACGACACCTCGCAAAGAAAGAGGGTGATCTATTCTATTCAGCCGGCTACTACACGGTGGGTCAGCTTACTTGCCAACGTACCTTATTCAACTTGCAATGTATGTGAAAGAATTTAAAAAGTTAAACTTAACCCCCTTTTCTGGTGTCCGATTGAGCTGAAATTTTACATACTGGTTCAGTCACGATGATAATGCATGTTTATGATAAGCATCAGGTCATGCCTGATGTCAGGATTGGCTCCAGACGAGAGAACTCCTCAACGGTTAACAGTGGGGACATGAATTTAATATTTAAGCGTATGATATTGGCTAGATAGCTTTGTTATTAGGCCATTTTTATAGCATGAATTGATTAATGTCAAAATTTCTCTTAATTATGTACTGTTATCCTGTTCCTGAAAGAACAATGATTTTTATCCTTTATTATCGCCCGATAGGTAAGCTTCAGTTTACCAAATTTCATCTTTATTAGTTCAGCGGTTTAGGCGACCAAGTGTAGCAGATACACAAATAGATATAATAAATGTAGAAAATAAATATATAAATACGCCGTATGGTATCCGGCTGAGTAGAATAGACCACCCTCATTTCTTACCGAGGTGTAATAATATACAAGTAAACGACCGACAGTATAAATACCTTTAGCGTGATTCAGCACGTGATTCGATCTGGCGTATCTATCACGCCTATCAGATGCACCAATCACAATCTTGTGATGTTTAAGGTGACGTACAGACCGACCTTGCTACAATTCGGTATTGCGACGCGCTCTCACCCTAAGATTATCAGACGCAAAATTTTTTATCAACGCCTCTTTACTTACTGTGACGTAGTAAATACGGTATTTTGGTATCTTTGTGTAAAATGTTAAAATAATGGTAACATTATTTTGTTATTTTGCTATAATACGCGAAATCTTATACAGGTAGGTACCGACCATACAACATTTTAATTCCAGGTTACACCACCTGGGTAAACAGCTTAGCGAACTGTATAAAAAATTTCTGTTATTTTAGTGACGTAATATAGATACAGGAATTAATGTACGTTTTGAAGGAATATATAGATGGGTGAATGACCGTACCCCATTCTATTTCACATGTAATGCATAATCTTGACCGAGAGATTAGACACAAATGCGAAGGAGACAGAACTATAATGTTATTGTTTTTGTTATTATTATTATTGTTTAACTAGCACGCTGCGCCAAGTCAGTACATCATTACTAAAAAAGCCACATCTCACAAATATTTGAAAGGATTAAATTAGGCCAAAGTTATCTTATACGTTTTAATGATCAGTGGATTCATTTAATTTCGTATCGATGTTTCCAGTATAAACTTGTTTATTTACATTAGCAGATTTTATGAATAGGTAATTTATAGGTTGATGCTATTTTTATCGTCGGCAAAGTGACGTCTAATTCTAGAATTTTTTTTACAATACTATTTAATCTATACTCAAGGCAAAAGTAAAATTATATTTTTTATTGCCAATAAATTAAACGTTGCCAATAAAAAATATACTTAACCATTTTTATTATTATTTATTGACAAAAAATCGTTTTTATGACTTTTTATTCATTTATTTATGATTTATTACTTTATTGTATACGCTGTTTATTACGCCGTGTGGTATCCGGCTGAATAGAATAGTACCACCCTCATTTCTTACCGAGGTGTCGTAAAAGGCGACTAAGGTAAGTCGACCCGCCGTGTGGTATCCGGCTGAGTAGAATAGACCAACCTCATTTCTTACCGAGGTGTCGTAAAAGGCGACTAAGGTAAGTTGACCCACCGTGTGGTATCCGGTTTAGTAAAATAGACCACCCTCTTTCTTACCGAGGTGTCGTAAAATACGACTTAGGTAAGTTGACGTCAGGCAGGCGGCCGGTCGTAAAAACGCAGCCAAATCATGTGACAGCATGTTTATAACATGTTGTGCCGACCCCACTTAGAGTGGGATAAGGGCAGGAGGATGATGATGTATACGCTGTTTATTGTGACTGTGTATTGTGACTTTATTATTAGCGAAATAATATCAGGGTTGTATTTTCATATACAGTACCATTTTACCTTGAATAGTAAAGTAATAACTATCGCCCTTAACCACTTTTTCTCTATTTATTTGTTTATATCGTGGATAATTGCATAAATTGTCATTCATGGTTGATGTAATCACGATTTCATTCATCGATAGTCACGATTGTTTACGGTTCCTACCATAGAGTTATGCATAGAGTAGGGGAGTTACTGACTGGCCTGTAATAGTGTCGCATTAAATAATGAGAGGGAAGATTAGATTCGTATAATTATCCTAACCTTAAAAGCTAGACATATGCCGTCGCTGACTTTTATTAAGACTTTTAGAAGGGAACGATTTTGTAATTCATGATTTTTGAATAATTATTACCGTTTACTCAGCGCACGTAAGGAAAGCTTTAATTTTTGCCGTTTTTGTACTATTTTTTGTTGTTGCTTTTCTCCTATGCAACTTAGCGTGATGTTATATAGCCTATTGCTTTCCTCGATAAATGGGCTATCTTAGCTCTACATTAATTTTTCAAATCGGGCCAGTAGTTACTGAGATTAGCGCGTTCAAACAATCAAACAAACTCTGCAGCTTTATATATTAGTATAGATACACCTTCAAAATTCACATTTCGCCAAACATTTGATAGAAAGCGGTCATAAAGTTCCTAATGACCATAGTTTCGAAGTTTTGCGCACGTGTTCTAACAAAGGGCTTAAGCTGAACATATGGGAACAACTTGAGATTATAAAACATAACAATGGCACCCTCATTAACGATCAGATTAATGTTTCTAGTTTAAGCTTGTTACACTTGTTCGCAGGCAAAATAAAATAAATGGTGGGGTTGAACCGATTAGTATATAAATAAGCTTATTTGGGTATTGCTTCGCTTTGCGTTTTTGAGTCTATCTCCTGATGATGCTTCGGTTGCGGGGCGAAACGATTGTTGAGTTTGTGATAGTGAACGTATATAGTGCTTGTGTATTGTGGCGGTGGTGGAGGTTTGTGCATGTGTTTTTACGAATCCTGCATGTATCAGGTATGATAACCGATTGTCCACTCTACATTTAGCATTATATATATTTTCTATTTTACTTCGTCGCGGATTATAGCAAATTAATTTTATTATCACTTTTGTATTATGGATCTCCGCAAAGTAACGCCTAATTCTATAAATTACCTTCAAATTTGTTTTCTCAATACGCAAGCTCAAAAAAGAGATAGATTATAAACTTCATTTGCTTTCTCTTTATTATAGTATAGTGCATTTTGTACTGGCTTCTGTTCTCTAGTGTATTCCCTACTCTATGGTTCCAACTCGTTGAAAGTGAGAGGCGTTGTCTTTGGCCACACAAGCTTGTTACGCAACGTAGTTTGCGTGAACTGTGACGTACGAACATATTGGAAAACAGGTCGATTCACGAGGATATATGTAAATTAGGGATCGTTCTATAAATTTTAAATATCTACGTCATGATTTGATGAAAAGATGATGTCTAGTAATATTACAAATGCGATATTCTGTGTGTTTATTACGTTTTCACAGCTAATCTGCTAGAACTATGTTGGTGAAATTTGGTACAATTTAAGCTTATATACCAGGCTAACATCTTTCTGCCTATATTCCAGTCTAAGTGATGTCGGCACAACATTTTATAAACTTGTTGTCACATGATTTGGCTACGTATATTACGACTGGCCGCCTGCCTGACATCAACTTAAGTAAGTCGTATTTCACGACACCTCGGTAAGAAAGAGGGTGGTTCTGTTCTACTTAACCGGGTACCACAAGGTGGGTCAACTTACTTTAGTCTCCTTTAACGAGTCCTCGATATACCTGCTAACATATAGGGTGGAAAATAGTAGACGCAAATGTACATAATTGAGGGTATTTTAACATTTAAGCCAACGAAATTTTAACTTTTAAATTTAAGGTTGTAATGGAATACTACATGGAATGTACATGTTTATAACATGGTGTGCCGATCCTTCTTAGAGTGGGATAAGGGCTGATGATGTATAACCGGTTTCTATACATAAACTGTGTTTAGATGTTTACCCAAAAGAATGGAGGCTTATGCCCAGCTTTGGGACAACAAGAATCTATTAGCTACGTGACTAAAGACGTGAACGTAGTATTGGCGGCAATTTTATGCAATTTCACAGGTACGCGTCGCTTCACACGTGGATCCGGTGTGTGACCCACTTTAAACCCGACTGGGTCATTGATTTGGTAACGCCACGAGATCCGCCTGCAAACTATGGCTTTTATATAAACACTAGTAATATCCCGCGGTTTTACCCGCGTACATACCGATCTCATACCAGTGGACAGTCTACTTAAAGTCGGACTATAGATTTATTTTTGTTAAATATTTTACAAAAGTAATAATAAAATTATTTTGCTATAATCCGCGAAGAAAGAATCCGCTATAAATTATTTAAATTAGTTAAATATTTTATTAGTTACTGAGGAGAGAGGAAAGAGTAAACCGTAATATAATATCTTTTGATTACCATACGAAATGGTTAAAGTGGGTTAACCTTAAAAGCTAGATATATACTGTCGCGGATTTTTATTTAGAACTTTTTTTAGAGGGGAACAATTTTGTAATACATGATATTTCAATGACTTTCACCGTTTACTCAGCGCACGCAAAGAAAGCTTAAAATTTTTCCGTTTTCGTAATATGTTTTATTGCTGCTCCTTTCCTATTCATCTTAACGTGATGTAAGCCTTCCTCAATAAATGGAGTATCATACATTAAAGAATTTTTCAGATCAGTCCTGAGATTAGCGGGTTCAAACAAACAAACTCTTCAGCTTTATATATTAGTGTAGATTTAATGGTCGTGTTTATGAACGAGCTATGTTTATACAGCTCTTTAGTGACCATGTGCCTAAACCCGGATGTGTCCCAATTCGGGGCATTTCTACGATTGTCTTAATCGCTTTTAAATGTTCTCTATGTGAGTAGCGGCAGGTTTGTATTTGTGAACTTATTTTATGAAAGTTTAATAACAGCTTAAGCTCAATTTAAATAATTCTAAAGGCCGCGTTAGCCTCGTCCCATATCAGGGATACAGCGTCTAGACCTGGAGCTGCGGCGGAAATGGCCGAATCCGGCAAACGGAAGTATGCATCTCTCATCGAGTTATATATTTGTGCCGTTTGGAATTAAGACCCTAGGGCAACGCAGTCAAAGTGCAAAAAAATTTTTTTATCCGTTTTAACACCTCGGTTGATTGCCTCTTCAGGTGACAAGAGGGCTGGCTCCTTTTTCGCACAAAGAATCAGCTTAGCGATTCAGTGCGGAAACGCTGCCAGCATTCTTGGGCGTTCCACGTGGGCATGATTTGTATAGTCCTAGCGTGTAAGTAATTTAAGGTAGATATAATTTGTAGGTACATTTTTGGTGTAAATAAAAAAATACACCATGTAATAAGAATGCTTCGACATTTTTTCAAAGATTCAATGCAATATTCTGTTACCATTGTTATAAAATAAATATTGTACAGATTGTTTTATTTTATCATTACAAAAATCCTGCTATCGCTTCCTGTCATAGGGACGTCCCTACGGGGGTTTTATAAGGTCCTGTGTAATTGCAAAGACTAGAATGATGGGGAAAAACCTTGCGAGTTTTTATGGAGTCCTGTACAGCCTATATGATGGGGAAAAAACCTATTTATGCCTATTTGATTATGCTTTTAACCTAACCCTCTATAAAAATATAATCCTAGAGATGCTTAAATCAACTGCCCGTAAGCGCATGCGAATCACCTTGAGGGTTCACGGGTTCGATTCCCATTCAACATTTTCTAAAACCAATTTGTGAGTTCTTCAATTTTGAATGTATTTTAATATTTATTTAAAATTATATATGTACGCGGTGTGGCTGATATAACAGCGCGGCTAAATAGAATAGACCACCCTCATATCTAACCGAGGTGTCGTGAAAGGCGACTAATGTAAGTCAGCCCGCCGTGTGGTATCTTGGCTTAGTAGAATAAACCACTTTATTTCTTACTGAGGTGTTGCAAAAGGCGACTAAGGTACGTTGATGTTAGGCAGGCGGCCGGTCGTAAAATACCTAACTGAATCATGTCACCACATGTTTACAACATGTTGTGCCTATACCATTTAGAGTGGGATAAGGGCAGCAGGATGATGATTCAAAATTATTTATGTGTAAGTGGTAAAACATCTTAGATTAAGAATTATGTTAGTATGTATAAACAAAAGGGGCAAAGAACCGCATCACTTCAAATGACAGTCTTTACGGTATATTCTCCGAAAATTACAATAGTCTATGGCTTCTACAAGCCATACAAAGTGAGACGCTGACCCTCCAAAGTTCAAATTTAAAATATTTCTTGCTAGTCAGCCATAAAGAATCCCGCCATTGATAATTTTTCGCAAGTTATTGTTATTTTTTGTGTAACTCGTAAAATTTTAATTTATTTATACTAATATATAAAGCTGAAGAGTTTGTTTGTGTGTTTGTTTGCTTGTTTGAATGCGCTTATCTCAGGAACTACTGGACCGATATGAAAAATTTGGTATAAGATAGTCCATTTACCGAGGAAGGCTGTTTCGTTTGAAGAGACCGAAACTAGAGAGCCACAGCAACCCGTGGCCAGACCTTTAGTTTAAAGTAAATGGCATAAAGCAAAAGCGACAAAAAATTATGACACTCATAACAAATATGGTGCAACTTGCGCCAAATTTAGGTATATTGTAAAAATAACATGTTTTTCTTAACAGGTGTGAAATGATAAGTAATGTTTGCTATCTTACTTACATAGATATAAACCACTGATAGAATAAATTAAAATTTATAATCACTGCGAAATTGAAGGATTGGTTGCACATATCCCCTTTTTTTTCGAATAGACTATATGCTGTTAGCCCTAACGGCTTTTACAGCGTCACCGGGCGGGGGCACATATCCCCAGAATTCTCTAGAGATATGCAGGTTTCCTCACGATGTTTTTAACGTCGTGTGGTATCCGGTTGAATAGAATAGACCACCCTTATTTCTTGCCGAGGTGTCGTAAAAGGCGACTACTGTAATTTGACCCGCTGTGTGGTATCCGGCTGAGTAGAATAGACCATCCTCATTTCTCACCGAGGTGTCGTAAAAGGCGACTATGGTAAGTTCAAAGTTGACGTCGGGCAAGCGGCCGGTCGTAAAATACGTAGCCAAATCATGTGACAACTAGTTTATAAGATGTTGTGCCGACCCCACTTAGAGTGGGATTAGGGAGGATGATGTTATACTATTAAATGCGAAAGTCGGTCATGTCTATTATGAAGCAATGAAGGACGTATTTATTAACAAAATTTTACACTATTGAAGACTATATAAGTAATAAGAAAGCTTGGATTTAATCGCAAGCTACGCACTAGGTAAGATTGTAAGCTTATTTGGTTGAGTAAACAATTGTTTTTGAAAAGAGTGACCGCCGAGTTTCTTGCTGGTTCTTCTCGTTAAAAGCACATTTCCGAACCAGTCGTAGTTTCATTGTAATTTCACGATTCAAAAGTGTGTAAAAGCAAATTTGAATAAAGAATTATTTGAATTAGACGCAAACTTCATTAAATTTGGTACAATTAAACCGTTACCGAGTTAACATATATGATAAGAATTCCCGTTTTTCCTTCCTGAACAGGAAATAACTATTTATAGATATTACGAGAATAACAAGGTTTAAAGTTTTAGGCGTTTTACGTAACATTTCGTAATAATAGAGTAAGCTGACCTCACAAGTCATCAATGAAGAAACAAATTGTAAAAATATCAAAATTTAAATAAATAATACAAACTAATACCAACCACGTCAACTAAGTGTTAAAATACCACCACTTATTAATAATTGATGATATACCTACATACTCCTGCCCTTATCCCACTCTAAGTGGGGTTGTCACAACATGTTATGAACACGCTGCCACATGATTCGGCTAGGTAAAACACGACCAGCCGCCTGCCTGACGTCAACCTTTGTCGTCTTTTACGACAACTCGTTAAGAAATAAGGTTGGTCTATTCTACTCAGCCAGATACCACACGGTGGGTCAACTCACTTTACTCGCCTTTTATGACACCTCAGTATAATAAAGGTTGTATATTCCACTCAGCCGGATACCACACGGCAGGCCAACTTATCTTAGTCGCCTTTTACGACACCTCAGTATAAACAGGGTAGTCTATTCTACACAGCCGGATACCACGCGGCGTAAAAAAGTTATGTTGACAAAGTTTACAAATCGCATGCGTTGGAAGTGGAGTCAATGACACGACGGGTTGACTCAGAAGGTCGGTCGTGAGCCCGACAGACGAGTCATACATTATAGTACATATCAGATACTATGATTATCAAAACCCTTAGAACTATGTGGTTAGATAATCTAAAAAGCAATTAGCACATTCAAATTGATTCATCATGTAAGTTTTGAATAAATGAAGGAATCAATTAATGAAATGATGAAAATCATGAGACCAAGAGTTTTAAATTTGAATATGGATAGATAAATGACTAAAGGAAGGCCGAAAAAGAGATGGATACCACTTAGAGTGGGATAGGGCACGAGAATGATGACGTTTTGACGATGACAATAGGGTTTTCAGTAACTTAGTTGAAACAATTATGGATAATTTCTGATAAATTCAAGCCGTTTGTAATCTTTCCTTAATAACGCCTAATTCGTCGATATAACCAAATCATTTACAATATGGAGTACCTTGGGGAATGAGCCTTGCTTGAAGATATAAAAAAGATCAAAAAGATAAAAAAAATGAAAATATTAATTGGGCAGGTTGGTCTAGAACAGGGGTATTTTAACTTTAAGTAGTTCTTTAGTATGAAAAATCGATCTAGATAGGTTTTATTTAAAAAAATGTATTTTATCCCTGCTTTCGAGCATTGAAACATGCTATAATATTATATGAACATATAGGTTAATTAGACTGTCATTTGTAAAGTTGTAATAGCTCAATGTGGTAATCAGACTGTTTAGAGGATTGAAAATACCCCGGATCGAGATCAACCTGTCCAATAATTGTTCCTTGTTTTTCAAATTTCTTATTTTTTAAGTCTTCTAAAAAATGCCGAGTAAAGCTCGTTCATCCAGGTACTTCACCATAAAAGAGCAAACCCCATCATCCAGTAATGCGATAAAACCAAAGCCTTAATATTTCTTGGAACTACATGGTATTACTGCGAACGAACCATAAAGTTCTTTGAACCAATTCCGGTCAAGGGCAAGCATGTGTTTGCGACCTTCAGGAGTAGCGTGCCATACTCCGCACGAGACATGATTCATTACAAGCTTTCATGAGTACGATTAAATTCAATTTCAAAAATGATCTTCATTCGCATGAACTTGTATACGAATAATTTTGTATCAATTTAACAATCTACAACAACAAATCTACTGCTAGTTCGAAAAATTGCTCAAACCGAAAAGAGCCGGCAAGAAACTCGGCAGTTGCCTTTTCTTCCAAAAAAAAATTGCTACCTTGTGCAAATTCGGAGAATATAGCGAAATAGCAACAGTACAATATGCATTGAATTTTTTTAGATCTTAAAAAATTTAACAAACAAGACTCGGTTACTCAGGTACTTTATTTAAAACAAGTTTAACTCACAATGTTTGGCCAATATCAAAATTTAATTTCAAGGGGCTTCTTTCTCCTTGTGGAGAAGGACTGGATAGTGAGACTGGTGTTACAATTTAAGGTCGCTTAAAGAGCTATGAAGAGGACCATGCTCAGAGTTTTTCTGAAAGATCATATCCGGAAGTGATCCGACAAAGAACCAAAAGGATTAGCTCAAAAGTGGGCTGGTCCCATTTGTGGCAGAAATAGTAGCCACTGGGGTAGATGTGTGGAACTAATAGTCCTCCGGCTAAGTGTAATGACGATATCCGCAAAGTAGGTGGCATCGGTTGGAAACGAAGAGAGAGACTATCTCTAAAAATGGACAAAAACAGGTCGATAATGACAAAAGCAAAAAATCCATATAAAATCATACATAAGAAATGTAAATTCCACGAAATTATCTTAGGTTGTATGCATTGATGTTAAATGTACCGCGGAGAGTGGCGGACGAGTGACAATATGCTGAGTGGGTAACACCACCTGATAAGATAACGGAGTGGGACACGGGTAAGATATATAGGCAATACAAGTAGTCCCAGTTCAATGTTATGTTATGTTTAATATATTTCGGTTTCACCCGAGAAGATTACACAGGAAAGATTATTAAATAATCGAGCGACACAAAACGAAATATAAGAATTCCAACTTAGATTACGGTTCATTGAATATCTTAATTTTATTAGCAGTTTTTTTTATAGGTCACCAGTGCTTTTGGTTTAAAGTTTTTCCCGCTTATATTATCGTATCGTCAAAATTTCAGTTAAAATCTTATAAATTTGCTCGCAAAAGCTTACTTAAATTAAGATTATTTTGATTTGATCAAAGTAATAATTGATCGTTCGTAAACAAAGCAAATGTTAATGATGAAGCATGCTCAGTGACTGATAACAACGCAGTGATTACAGTTAATGTTGTCGATCGATATTCTGAAGAGGTTGGCGTTGCATAACCTAATTAATAAAACATTATTGTCAACTATATGTTATCGTAAGCCTAGGTTCGGCCTCATAGTAGGTATTCATACGGAGATATTCAAATTCGAATTATTCTTTATTTAAATTAGAATCGTTAAATTACAATGGAGCTAGTAAAAATACAAAAATATAAGACCATAAACAAAAAAGAAAAATGTGGGTTCCTAATGAACCTTGTGGTACACCTTTAGTGTTAACTTTGATAAGTTAGGATGTTGTAAAGTTTTTTGTTACTAAGAAATCAGGTTATTAAAAAATATTCAACATATTATTAACATTACAATAGATTTGAAGTAATAGTTTCTTTTGTAACGCGATATTAAGTAGTAAAAGTAAATAAATTAAGTAACTATAATTTTTAAATTTGTTTCTGATACTTCAAACATTTTACCTGTATTATTTAATATAGGAATAACACATTATTCTACTACATTAATAAGTAAAATATATTGGATTCACTAAAATTACACAATAAACAAAAAAGTGTAATTAGTGAATAACTAATATTTTATTTCTTTTTCAAAATGATTGAGGTAAAATCTTTAGAAGTTAAATTTGAGAATATTAGAAATGAAATTTATTTCGTTTTTGGTACCATATTGTAAAATAAGGTGTAATTTGTGAAGTTGAATAGAGCAATGCACCCCAAGGTCGGCATATAAGTATGCACTAAGCGCAACTGCAGTATCCGTCAAAATACCCCAGTTTGGAAATGAAAAAACCAACCGTCCTTTCCCTATCGAAACAGACGCGGGAATTCCGAATGCCGCGAATAAAACACACACATGCAAACAGTTGATAACCTTAACATTCGCAGATTCAATGGCCGCGTGGAATACCCCTCCGACGCCCATAAATCGAACAAAGCGGGGAGGAGGGGAAGATCAACGTAAGGATGGACATTTACCGAACACGTTGCGACTTGCTGGTGAATGTAGTGAGATGTTACAATAGTTGTGAAAACGAGAATGGGATATCCACACACTCGCACATCAAAATTTAGTACACCACGAACACAGTAGTATGCAAAAACACTACCACATTGAATCGCGACAAGTGAATTTCGAGGAATCTCCTCCAATACTAACGAGGCGTCACGCACACATGCACGGTGCCGCGCGCATGCGTCAGAAATGCTATAAATATACGTACCAACTTCACATGCTCCCCATTCCAATACAAACCAAGAGAGTGAAACGACGCCAGTTAAATACCTGAAGTCGAGAAATTATTGTGACATAGTTTTGTTTACAGTGAACTTGATTAGTGATAAATTGTATAAGTGCTGCATAAAGTGATAACAAGTGAAAACTAGATAACAGCTAACTATCGAACTGTGTGAAGTTAACGTGAAAATTCACGCCAACGAGTTGGAGTTTTCAAAAATTTGTGAAAATCTAAAAAGCATCAACATATCCAGCAAGATGTACGACGAATCAGTGGTTTCTGTTAAAACAGAATCTTTCAGTGGTGTTGTGGCTAAAAGGTAACAGTTTACTGCTTTATGACAAAAACTTTTGAAATACTTGTTGCACAATTATAAGTAATTTGACGAGCTAATTAGAAAGATTTTAACATCAATACACAAACTGTATTATAGTTTAAATAAATCAACAAGAATTAATTAATTCATTAATTAATATTCGAAAAATTAAAACAAATGAAATTTGCATATTGCTTTCGACAGTTTAAATCCAAAAAGGTATTTTCCTAATTGTGCTCGCAATTTTATTTTCTTAGTTAAAATAAAATTTATTTTGTCCCCTGAAGAGTTCAGTTACTACTCTTAATGAATTCTCTGCGAATTCTAAGAAGTCAATATTGATTACATAAGAATACTAAGAAACAATTTAATTTCCCAACAATACATTATCATCAATTTGTACTACGCAAAATTTCGCATCATATCCGATAATTATGGGATAACATAATCGTTTCCCACGACCTTTGCCGTTATGAAGAAGTTAAATTTATTTTTCTCTTGCAGCCCAATAAGCCAATGTATCAAAACTGTCCTGGGACGTGCCTGTGTGGAGAAGAGGTTAACAATCGGACTCTTGCCTGCCATTCAGTATCTGTCGAACAGTACCAATGGCGCCCTCTTTTGTCTGACCGCGGCGGCCTCGCCCGGCGACAGCGCCACTCATATGCAAGAAGTCCTACTTCAGGCCTTTTGCGTTGAGAATGATATATACGTTATTAAGGTGAGAACTACTTTTAAATCTATTCCCAAAAACTGACAATTTCAATAGTGAGTTCTATTTAATGAATGGGTTGCTAAAATCACTTAAAAATAAAGAATATTACATAATTAGAGAGTAAAACAACAAATATATAAGAACGATATTAATTTGCTAAAGTTGCAATTATTTTAGATCAGGGCTAACTGTTTTTCCTTAATGTAATCTTTTGTTTAAGAAGTTAGCCCACTCTGGCTCTCACAGCCTGATATATTTACCTCACTTATCGAAAAGTCATTAACATAATCCGGTTTCAAGGACTCAAAATCAATGAAATAATTATTAACTAGTCAAATAATACATCACTAATCAATTATTTTCTTTTAACAGGTGGACTCTGATCAAAAATTGAAGAAGCTACTCGGTCTGTGCAACACGCGGATGGATTTCAGCTGCATTCTCGTCCACTACCCCTACACGGACCCCTTCAGCGACAGCCAAGAGATGGATTTGTCAGTCCTCTCAGAAGCCGAGAGAGATTTGATTGATCATTGCGAGAACAACTGGGATTACTCGCAGATGCCAGTCATCAAACTGCCGGAAAAGTGAACACTGACCTGAGAAATGAATTTGGAAAAAAAAAGAATTATTTTGGTCCATTGCGGCCATTAGTATTCGCTTCGGCGCCGAGCGCCATCTAGTGTATGATTTAAAGTTATGACCTCTAGACTTCTGTATTTTGTTTACCAGAACTGCAACGCTAGGGGTTATGATGCATTATGCATTTGATTTAAAGAAGTTATGCGTAGGAGTTTTATTTAACGATTGTTTACATTAAGAGTCCCTTTTGCCTGTCAGGCTTGTACATTATTGAAATTTTCAAAGGTGGACGATTATATCGTGTAATGTTAAGTTATAATAGGAATATAAAATGTTCTCTCTTACTTACATGTAATAAAAGACTAATGTGAAAATTTGTTTTATTTGGTACCATCGAAGCCTAAATACAATCGTGATTGCAATTATGCAATGCATATTGTTAAATTCCGCTATGTCTCTTCCAGTATTTAATCACATAGTCTATGCCCCTCTCACCGATCATAATGGAGGGAGCATTAGTGTTGCCGCGCACTACGACAGGCATTATTGACGCGTCTATCACCCGCAGCCCTCCTACACCGTATACGCGAAGTTCGTTGTCTACCACTGCTTTTTCATCCCATTTCGGGCCCATCTTGCAAGTTCCAACGGGATGAAACGGAGTAGAAGTATATTGTCTCGCTAAGCATATGTAATATTCATCTGTACCCCACTCGTAATTCTTACAATTAGGCAATTTTTCACGAGCAAAATAAGCGCCGTTCAATCTAAAGGCATCTGTATTTTCTAGTGTTAGCAAAAACCTTGTAGCTTTTAGCAAAGGTATAAAATCTCTTTCATCGTCGAAGTAATTCGGAAATATTATCGGAGGGCCGTTCGGGTCGGATGCGTTCAGCAAAAGAACTCCCCTACTTTTTGGTACCACATTCATAACTCTAGGTATCACTGCGTCATAGTATGCAGTTGGAAATATTGGGACGTTCATGGCTGTTACCGGATCTTGTATGAACTCTCGCCAACTTGGAGCATGGTCGGCTTGAAACTGTATGTCTGGAGCGATTAAATATGGATCGGTTTTCAAAAATGCCACAGAATTTACAGGGCCGTTTGCAGACAGCGGACCTCTCTTGATTTCCATTTTAGCGTACTCTTTGACAGAACACAATAACTCTTCCTTACTAACTGTTGTCGCAGTTTCGTTAGATAGAGCCACTATTATGCCGTTAAAAGTAACATGATCGTGAAGATTCTCTCCAACCGCTAGATCTTTTACCACAGGAATGCCTAAACTGTCCAGATGTTGTTTGGGTCCTATTCCGGACAACATCAGTAATTTCGGCGAGTTTATCGCTCCAGCGCTAACAATTACCTCTTTTTTGGCATACGCCGTGTGGACCTCACCGCCTTTCACGTAGACAACTCCATAAGCGTTATTGTATTCATCAATAAGTATCTTTATTACTTCTACATTTGTCTCAATGTGGATATTTGACCTTTTATAACGGATAGGCTGTATGTAAGCCACGTTAGTAGATACTCTTTCTCCATCGAGTGAAACCGCTTGTGCTTGCATAGTACCAAGTTGTTGCGCTCCATTGAAGTCGATCAAGGGGAGTCCTGCTTGGTTGTAAGCTTCAGTCATCATTATGGAGGGCTTGTCGATATAAGGATATCTAGATACATATTGTTCTCCTTTTACCCCATGATATTGACGATCTAGCCCTTCTATATTCAGATTCCTCTCAGACTTTTTAAAAAATGGTAGCACCTGCAAAATGACAATCATTTCAAAATCTTCACTAAACTGCTAACGAGTTTGATATTATAATTACCTTTATATCTTTAAACAACAGTTAGAAGTTTTTTTAATCATATTTTTTAGAGGTTATGAAGGCCAGTAAAATAAATCTAATTAGTCACGCAATACTTTTCTCAACTTCTAACACACCTTTCGCTTTCTATACACGAACAAACATTTTCATAAATTGTACAAGATTCATAAATTTGGATACTTTGCTTAAGATAAATTGTTTTTTCAGGACGTATATACCTATGTAGCTGTTACTAATTTACTCACGTCCTCATAACTCCAGCCCTTGTTTCCTAAGCTTGCCCAGCCATCATAGTCCACTCTGTTGCCTCTGACATACGCTAAAGAGTTGATAGAACTGGATCCGCCCATTGTTTTACCTCTAAAGTAATATTATCAAGTAAATTGTTAATTTATTTTAATCGAATTTTTATTTATCTGTGCTAGCAACTTCTCTCTGACCTTAATTGTGATCGGCCCCTTTTATTATTGTGCACTTTTATCTATTAGTGATATATTGGTTTAAACCGTCTTAGAGGTAAGTAAATCTTCTTTTAACATATACGTGTCATGATTTTTAGCTTATCAGCAATTTGATAATTTAAGAATATTGAAAAAATGATACTGTCATTAATAAATACATTTAGAACTAGAGGGTCTAAATGGCAACCCTGCAAGCTCCGGATAGTGTGGCAAATGCTTTAATCTGATATCATTGAGTGCACTTCATATGAAAAACGATGATTAAAATATGGATAACAACGATTTAATAAACCGCCTGAAATATTACAATTGGCGGTTTAAATAAGTACATGCCATGGTCAAAATTGTAAAAGGCTTTACTGAATTCAGTTAAGTAATCTATTCATAACTGATTCCAAACTATCGTCCCCTGTGGAAGACATTAAAAACAGTTTTCTTGTTATGGAAATTTGGGACCGGATATAGGATCGTAGATCTAGCATTAGACGCTAATTTTGTGAAGAAAAAGGCAAATTATTTTACCGCGGCCAAGCGCATCTTCCCCCAGGAAATGCGAGGCAACTCTTTCCGTTGGGTTCTGTGGAATACTGCCAGTCGACGTTAGACCCCAGCAGGGCGGTGGAAAAAGCTGGAACCAGAGTGACATCCGGCTCCTCAGGACCTGCTTCTAACAGCAGCACCTGACATGATATACGATCATCTTAGAATATGCAATAGAAAAAGAGGGAAGGAAAACTTTAAACTTTTGTATTTTTTGGGAAATTCGTTTATTAAACTTCAAGGTGTAGAAAAATCATTAAAATTTGTGATATTGGTGTTTTGTCTAAAATTATAAACAGTAAGCCGTTAGAGTGTTTCTTATATCTTGTGTTATTGTAAAAAGTTTCGGTAAAATCTACAAGCTTTCACCAGATCGGTAGATGGGTAGGCTACAGAAAGCATTGCTTAAAACAGCAACTAATGTATACAAGTGACAAACTTTCTCACTTCGAAGCCCTTAACCATGTGATTCATGAGCTTTTCGCGAACATTAGGCTCTTTCCAACCTTCCAGTTGTGGTTCTCGGTCAGCCTGTTGGCAGCGACGCAGCCAGCCGACCCCGCTCCAACCACCACGAAATCATAGTGCTCCCCACCAGCCCCTCCTGCAGTGCCATGGTCCCTGGATCCTCCGTACAGTTGCACCAGCAGGCTGAGATATACGTGGCCGAACGCAGAGCACGCCGACACAGGGGTATACGCCGGACAGACCTCCGCCAGATTTAACGGCTGCCAGATCATCTTGACCTGGAAAATGCATTAACTACCAATATTACAACTTTGGTCATTCCTTCTACGTACGGTTCAATCTATATCAATATATAAAGCTGAAGGGTTTGTTTGATTGATTGATTGTTTGAACACGCTAATATTAGGAACTACTGAAAAACTCTTTCAGTGTAAGATAGTCCATTTATTGAGAAAGGCTATAGGATATATAACATCACGCTAAGAAGAATAGGAGAGGAGCAGCAATAAAAATTGTACGAAAACGGCAAAATTTAATGCTTTCCTTGCGTGCTCTGAGTAAACGGTAATAGTTATTCAAAAATAATGTATTACAAAATTGTTCCCCTCTAAAAGTTCTAAATAAAAGTCCGCGACAGCATATGTCTAGCTTCTAAGGTTGACCCACTTTAACCATTTTTATGGTTATGAAAAGACTATATTACGGTTTTAATCTTTCCATCGCCGCTGGCAATTGCTAGTAGTTTATATCAGGAAAACTGGGACAGGCTGCGGGTATATCGGACTTATATCGACAATAAAATTGATAGTGCTCTACCAAGATGCTTAGTGTGGACAGGATAAAGACAAGTTAACTGTCCACACTTTCCTAATAGTAACGTATATAGTGCTTGTGTATTGTGGTGGCGGTGGTGGAGGTTTGTGCATGTGTTTTTTTACGAATCCTGCATGTATCAGGTATGATAAGTGATTGTCCACTCTACATTTAGCATTATATATGTTTCTATTTTACTTCATCGCGGATTATAGCAAAATAATTTTATTATTACTTCTGGATTTAGGTTATAATAATTATATTGGATGCAATTCGTGCAACTCTGTTGAAAAATGTTCATCATGGCCGTAAAATTTACCGGTTATGAAGTGATTAATAGTGTTTATTAGCCTTGAACACGTAAGTTTCAAATGAAGCTATCATTAGTCTTTGAACAATGAATTTGTAGCATATAAACTAACAGGCGTTAGTTTTCTTGTTAAATTTGATCGCTTAAATAAAATCATACATATGAAGAAGCGGCAATGGGTGATAGTGGGATCGTCTTTTAATAAAGTCCAAGGTTCAAATCCCGATAATCTTTTATTATAAAATAAATATAGTTTAAAACAACTAAAACCGTGTGGTATACGGCTGTTAGAACACCCTCATTTCTTAACGAGGTACAATAAAATAATGTACTAACAAATTGTAGATCTACAAAAAATAATACAAAAAAATCCGTGATAGTATATATCTATTTCCTTATAATTAACTCGCAATAACTACTTTTATGTTCAACATTTCAACATTCACATTTTGTGACACAAATTTCCATTCAAGCGAAGCCGCTTGCACAGTTAGTCTTAATAATTTCATAAATGCGACAGAGTAAGGATGTATGTTTGTTACTCATGACATTGAAAAGCGCCATCTATTATCGACCTATCACACGACAACAGTCCACTCGAACGAAGTCGCATTGCATCGTCACTACCCAGACCGACGAATGGACGACCTCTGCCCAGAGAGCTCCTATCACCCTCCCCGGTAGAAGAGGGGAGGCGAGGAGACGAGGCGGCGGAAGTACGAGCATAGGAACCCGACATATACACCCCAAAGGCGTCCGCCTGAAAAGCGGACCCCTGACCGCAAGGTCGAACGAATTACCCGGGCGATTATGATCGCCCGAGAGGACAAGCCCGGGTAAGGAGGTCTGACCTCGAGGCCCGTAGCCCTCCCGATAAAAGGGAGAAGACCACAATAGGACGAAGTCGCGGATAAAAGCTAGTATGTCATAATTAAAAATATATAAATGCCATGGCGAACTTTTTTTTAAATTTTGTATTATACTGATAACTTAAATTTGAACTCACCTATATTCAGTATATTTAATGTTATTTTATTCTCCACTGTCCAAACGTACGGCGACTTGCGTTAGAGGTCTCAAACTAAGGCTGAAAATGCATATAAGGTTCGGGGCATACTAGTGTAGAGTTGAAGCGAATCGAAGCATCAAAATTATACACGATTAAAGCGAAGTTGTACGAATGCGGGTGAATTAAAAAATTCAACAATAAATATTAGCTTTGCCATTACAGTTAAAAAACTATTGGAGGCTGATAGATTACATAGACGATAGGAATGCATGCAATCTTAAACAAGATAGCAATGACAAAATGTATAATGTAATACATTTTATCACATCTACCAGAAAGACAGAAAGCTTGATTTTTGTTTATTATCAATTATGCCAAAAATAACCAATTTTTGGCATGTACATTTTATATCTTCAACGATTAAATACAAACGAATATTTTTCTTACTACAAAAGTAATAATAAAATTATTTTGCTGTAATGCGCGATAAAATCGCACATTTATCGCGTATTATCTATACTAATTTTATAAAGCGGAAAATTTTTGTTTTCACACAAAAACTACTGGACCGATTTCAAAAATTCTATCACCATTGGAATGCATCTTTACTGAGCAACATAGGCTATATAACATTTAAAAAAAAATAGGGATCCGACTATCCACTGCCATGAGATCGGTATGTACGCGGGTGAAACCGCGGGGTATTACAAGTATGAATTATATTTATAAAAGAGCTACTGCCGAGTATTTTGCTGGCTCTTCTCGGTGGAAGTATTTTACCGGACTAGTAGTAGAGTTGACGATTCAAAAACACTTAACAAGTTTACATGAATAAAGAATATTTTAAATATAATTTATAATTATATATGAATATAATCAAAACTATAATTTTCAATTCACGAGGATTCACGCACGTGTGCTTCTATGTGCACGTATTTATTTAAGAACAAAACACAAACAGAAACACTTGTAAATAAAAAAAAATGACACACTTTACATTATAATATTTGATTCCAATACTCCCTTTTACATGCCTTATTTAGAATCTGTGCAAGCCAAATGCTTTTCCTGCTTTGTCAAACCCACACAAAATCCTTTTATTTCCCAAATCTCATTCCCTTCCTTGTCCCAAATTCAGATGAAAACACAATATCGTCCCTTTTTTCTAAGTTCCTTATTTTTTTCGGAATATCAGTACTAGACATTATTTTCGTCTTTTTATATCAAACCGTACAAACATTTTTTTTGACGCTTCGATGCGCTTCGACTTCAAAGCAAGTATGTCCCAACCCTAACCTAATAGCTGAAATATATTACAAGCAGAAGTAAATAATTTACAGTTTCCGTTAATTATTATTTGTAATATTCAATACATAGTAATTAAGAACATCGGATAATTAAAATTAACTAACGAAATTATAATCTGCAAAAACTGATACAATGTTAATAAGTTAAATATTAAAAAAGGGAAATTAAATTTACAGAACTGAAGAAATATTTTATTTGTTTAACTACCAGACTAAGCTACGTGTTGCTGTGTATGTTTTCGATTTCCCTTATCGTTACAAATCGGCGCGAGTTGTTTTAATTTGCGATAACTTTTAAGTTTTATTAATAGATTTAAATATGTACTACTGAATTTAAATAAAAAAATTACCAGTGTTAGCTAATAATTAACTTAAGCTTTTGAAGTACTTTTAAATATAGATTTGAATATGAAATGTCTGGTTTAAAAGATTAACCCCAATTTCTTTCAAGATTCTTGCTAGTTCTAGTAAAACCAACATTCCGAACCAGCAGTAGCTTCATTCTATTTAATTCACCCTAGACGTTTCAAAAGCTCTTGCAAAGTATATCTAAAAAAGCCACAAGTACACTAAATAAACACTTTATTCAAACGTATTTTTGGAGAATAAGATAAGAATTTTGGCCCAAGTCACTGGTGTCCTCAGGTCCTTATGCTAGTAGAACTTCCGATGGCTTATTTTCCGCATTTCGCAACCTCAACAATTCTTCTGCACTCACACGGTACGCTGAAAAAGCTGTTAAGAGTGACAGCACTGAAAAATCGTCTTGCTTCACATATCAGTTAGGGAAAAATACACCGTTAACAAGCATTACATATATTTTCCATCAAGTATAAGTAAGGTATAGTAAAGTAAGATTATAGTTATTTTCGAAATGAATTTTATTATACACGATACTGTATTAAAGTAATAATAACTATTTTGCGAAATTATATTATAAATTTAAAATTATATAATTGACTTTTTTGCCGCTACTCATCATGGGGATATAGCTCAGTGGTAGAGCATTCGACTGCAGATCGAATGGTCCCCGGTTCAAACCCGGGTGTCCCCTAGTGGTAGTAGTGTCTAGATTTTATGCATTACTACGTTGGCGTATTACTTTTTTTTGGTGACAATATAGTATTATAACCACATAATTGTTTCATACTTTACGAATTATGCGATTATCTTTTATGTTAAAATAAAAGAACAATAAACATTTGAAACTTGTTAAAACATGTTTTAAAATATTTTGTATGAAATAAATTTTAAATATTGAAATTTGAATGAATTATATGAATTTACATTTAATGAATTTCAAATATAAGTTTTAACATGTATGTGAAATAATATTAGTATTTCGTCACGTCACAATAAGCAGTCGTGGCCGAGTGGTTAAGGCGTCTGACTCGAAATCAGATTCCCTCTGGGAGCGTAGGTTCGAATCCTACCGGCTGCGGAACTTTTTATTCCACCTTTATTTAATATTGGTATAATTTCCTACCGCGAATTCGTTCGTGCTTATTTTAGTTTTAAATTGCCTTCCAATATATATTTTATTGTAATTTTCCTGTAGCCGAAGGAAAAAGCGATTTCACCAATATTGTTCCAGGCGATTAAACGCGAAAGTAATGTAAACAAATGGGTAGCAAGATAAAGATCACTACAGTGTATAATTGAGGGTATTTTAACTTAATAAATTGACACGAACGAATTCGCGAATACAGTAATTACTTTGGCTGGAGACGGTTTGCTTAGAAAAGAATACGAAGAGAATTAATCTGCCAAAAAAATTTGTTATGAATAAACGTGTTTTTCAAAATGTTATAAATAAACATGTTGTCACATGATTTAGCTAAGTTTTTTACGACTGGCCGCCTGCCTGACGTCAACTTACCTTAGTCACCTCCGTAAGAAAGAGATTTTTTGGTGGCGGTGGTGAAGATTTGTGCATGTGTTTTAACGAATCCTGCATATATCAGATATGAAAACAGATTGTCCACTCTACATTTAGCGTTATATATATTTTCTATTTTACTTCATCGCGGATTATAGCAAAATAATTTTATTATTACTTTTGGATAATGTTAACGATATTAGGCTTACAGTTTTTTTTAGCTTCAGTCAGTTTTTTTAGTCCAGTTATTCAATTTATTTTTATATTATACTTTTATATATATTTATTTATTTTTCAACCTTACTACTAAAGTAGGGATGTGAAAAAATTATCGATTTTTACAATAATCGATTTTTTTTAAATAATCGATTTTCTTATTAAACGATTTTATTAAATAATCGATTATTTGTTCATCAAAAATCGATTTTTTTGAATCGATTATTTTAACTATCTTCTTTTTCTTTTTTACTCTATTTCTTGTTTTTTAAGATTAGATATGCACTGTTGGATGAAACCAATGTAGCGAAACTACATTTTAATAAAATTTTACAAACAGCGCATCTGTAATTATTTATTAGTAGTGGCCACTTTAATAAGCCTTTATTGTAATTTATTATTAATATTAAAAGGCACGTTTTCCAAAAATTCAGAAAAAATATTTTTTTAGAGGAAAGAATCGATTTTCTCTACGGCAAGTCACATTCCTACTCCTTAGTAATTTCACACAGATGTGTATTAAATTAAACAAATAGTTTGATAATATATTTATGTAGGCCGATCCCGGCGGCACTGCAATGCCGGGCCGACCCGTGACGGGAGTGGAGCGAGCCCCGAACATCCCGTCGGATTACAAAAATCAGTTTAATATACTGGTCCCGCAATGCGGGAACTTTCAGATATTAAGCTGAAAAGAACAGATACTACACACTTGATCTAAGCCAAAAGGCCGAGAAGCGATAACTTAACATAACGACTCCGCGGAGGTGATTCCCGTTGAAAGAATCTCCCCAGCGCAATGTAAATTGTCACATGAATTAAATAGCGACATCTACTGGACATCACTGTAACTACGATGACAATCAAAAGCTTAACAAATTAGCTTGGTCTCGTGCGTGCGCGCTTAGCGAACGGACGCGTAATACTTTTGCGCACGTTATCGCTGCGCGTATCGCGGGAGACGCAATATTGTTCGCCAGCTTCGGTTATCGCCCCTGCACCCCTGCCCCCGACGCCAGTTGTACTCGCCGCGACCCGTGTCGCGGCTTGAGGAAGCGGTCGGCAGCGCATCGCGTGCACCTGCTTCGCCGTAGCTGTCCGGACACAGCGATCTATACCGCCTTTCATTAGAAAAGGTGATTGTAGACGTGCCCTCTGTGACACCGCCGTCCTTCCTTCCCACGCGTGTGTGGTTTCCGTTCCCGCTCGCGGGCGCTTAGCTGGGCCTCCCCTAGGGGTCTCACCCGGCTGGGTTGCACGCGCCGAGGGAGTGCGGAGCCATACTCGCAAAGAAGTAGGCACTGTACAGCACACGATAATCGTGTACCATGTCCGGAAGGGGGGAGCCCCCCCCTAAGGACCAACGTATCAGGGGGGAGCGTCCCGCTTTCCCAAATGCCGGCGTAAGGCGCGAGTTACGGGATAATGTCGTTCCGCTCGCGCCGACAGCGACACCACAGGCACAACCAGCACCCCGTCCTCGCTTCCGGTCGATAACCGGCGAGCGACAGTCGTCGGAGCCCGCCACTTCTCTTATCACGGCCGATGTATCTGAGTATACATCGGGCGTCGATGCGCCGAAGCGACCACGTGCCGACGACTCATCACCCGGGTCACAAGAGGGTGAAGATAAGCGTCCGAAGACGGACCGTTCACCGTCGCCACTACCAACACCACCACCACCACCAACTGTGGAACCTGCGGGCCTAAGAACATATGCCCGGCAATCGAAACCACTACCTCCCGAGCCACAGGACGTAACAGGAGGGCAGTCTCACACCGCTGGTGAGACGCAGGAGTCCGGCAGCTGGCCGCGAGACTCCACCAGCTACGCTGGCCTGGCGTCACTTTCCTCAATGGTGACGTCCCGCCCCCCCTCACCCCAGGCCGGTCCCTCCGGCTACGCTGCAGCCGCCGCCGCACCGCCGTCGCCTCGAGCGCTTGAACAGCGCCAGGCCGAACAGCAGCGCCAGCAGCAACCAACTACAGCAGGACTGAAGACGGCGCGGTCCGAATATCCACCCATCACGGTGGAGTGCTTTCCCAATTGGACGAAGCACTTCAGCGCCATTCGGGGCCAACTTGGACATGCACCCAACGCCCGCCCGATGGGGAAAGGGGTGCGTTTTTTACCAAAATCAGCAGAGGAATTCCGGGTCCTCCAAAGATACCTCATCGACGCCGCCAAGCTGGACCCCGCCATATCGTGGTTCTGCTACAGCCCGGCGTCAACCCTGCCCACTAAGGTAGCCATCAGGGGGCTACCTCAGGACACCCCGCCAGATGAAGTTGTCGCAGCGTTGCGCACGCTCGGTTACCCGGCGGACCGGGCAAGGGCCATCCCCCCGGTCAGAGGGCGGCACGGCTGCACTTTTTTCGTGCAGCTAGAGCACCTGTCCTTTGAAGAGCTCGGTCACCTTTACCGTGAGACCGAGCTCCTTTCGATGCCCGGCCTCGTTATTGAGGCCTGGAAAGGCGGACGAGGTCCGCCGCAATGTCACAGGTGCCAGCAGTTCGGCCACGCATCCGCCAACTGCCACCGGCCGCCCAGGTGTGTCCGCTGCGCAGGCGGGCACCTAGCCCTAGAATGCGACAAAGCCCTTGAAGACACGCCCAAGTGCGCTAACTGTGGAAAAGCGCACTTGGCGCGCGACAGGAAGTGCCCGGTCTTCCGCCGCGAGGCGCGAAAACGCGGCATAGATATCGCGCCGCCACGCCCTAATGAACAGGCGAAGAAGAGGGCAGGGGGGAGAGGGCAAGATCCCCCCCCAACCGCAACACCCGCCGCCTCCACAAATGCCGGCGCAGCAGCCCCCACCATACCCGCAGTACGTCCCGCGGGAGCCGTACGTGCCGCCCCTGCCCCCGCGGTACGCCCCACAGTGGCCGTGCATGCCGCCCCCGCCCGTCCCGCACCCAATAGCGTACCGCCCGGCGTTTTTACTGCCACTACTCAACAGGGGGAAGCGGGAGGGGTAAACATAACACAAGAGCCGACGACCTTACAACCGCCGGCAAACATCCCAACTGCCAGGGGGGAGCCCCTGAAAAAACGGAGAAACCGGCGCAGGCGCCGGCAGCCGAGGCCCGACAATGCGGAGCCCGCCGCCGCGTCTACCCCACACCCCCGGCCGCCAACACTAACAGCGTTGGCGCCTATACCATTAATTGCCGAGGCGCCGAGAAGCCGCGGCCACCAATTGCCCATACAAGAGGCGGAGCCGCGAGCGCCGCAATACCCTACGTTCCCCCCGCCACCCCCCGCGCAGGACTCGGGCATTAACAACATTGTTCGGGTCCTTATCGAGGCGCTTATGGCGGCGCTCACAACGTACTTGAGCACGAGGGACGTAGTCGGCGCCATCACGGCGGCAATAACCCAGTTTGGGAGGTCGTACCAGTGACCTCCCTACGCATACTTTATTGGAATCCGGGCGGCATCAGAGGACACGTCCGTGAGCTAACACTACTCGCCCAGTCGCAGGATATTCACGTCATCCTCCTGGGCGAAACCAAACTCACGGACAGCGTCGAGCTCCGCGTGCCCAACTACTTCGTGTATCGACGCGACGAAGTCTCTCCCCGGGGCCGTCCGTACAGAGGTACGGCCGCTCTGGTGCGGAGGGACATCATACACGAAGAGCTGGAGCACACCCCGTTCACTAGCACCCGAACACAGGGGGTGCGAGTCAACGTGGGGTACCAGGAGCTCCGCATCTATGCCGCCTACAAACCACCCGGACTGGCTTTCTGCAGCACTGATGTCGAGGCAATCTTCGGGCAACAAGGACCCGCAGTGATCGTGGGCGATCTCAACGCGAAACATCACGCGTGGGGATCGCGAATCATCACTGCGGTCGGGAGGAACCTGCACGAAGACAGCGTGAGGAGCGGGTACGGTGTGGTGGGGCCGGGAGCGCCGACCCACATACCCACCGACAGCCGCTCCCAGCCAGACGTCATCGACATAGTGCTGCACCATGGACTCGACAACCCGTTCGATGTCGAGGTCCTCTACGACCTCGACACGCAACATCTACCGGTTCTGGTCACCCTAGCCACCCAGGGAGGCTTCTTAGTGCCCCGCCCGCCGCGGACGCGGACGAACTGGGAGCGCTACACCACTGAGCTTGCCGGGCTTGAGCTAGCAGGCCCAATCACCACACCTTCGGAAGTCGACGATGCTGCTGCACTCGTCGCGGAGGCGATTATCGCCGCCAAAGCAGCAGCCACCACCACCACGTCGACTTCACCAGACTCCACCAACCGAAGGAAGGACCTGCCGAGCTCGCTCCGATGCATGCTCAGACGGAAGCGCACCCTGCGCCGCCTATGGGCCCGCACTCGTTGCCCCAGGGTGAAGGCTGACCTGAACCGACTTGCAGAGAAGATCGCGCGTGCTATAGTCGCTCTCGACGAGGCGCGGTGGGAGGATACCGTCGATCGAGCGACGGAACATGACACAGCGCTCTACTCTCTCTGCAAGAAACTCACCGGACATGACACCCCCGTTTACCCGCTGCTTGATGCTGCGGGTAAACGCACCTATGCCGCCAAAGATCGTGCTGAGATCCTGGCGGCGCACCTGGAAGAGACGTTTACGCCCAACGCCCCCAACACCTCCAACCTCCACGTCATCCGTCATCACGCGGCTGTCCAGGACAAGCTGGAGAGATTCCTGTCGGCCCCTACACCGCCGCTCCGGGGAGAGGATTTCATCTCCCTGTCAGAGCTGCGGTCGGTCGCTGCTCGCCTCGATAAGCGAAAAGCGCCAGGCCCCGACGGAATCACGAACGCCGCGCTGATGCTGCTGCCCCGAACAGGTCTCGTAGCGCTCACGAGACTGTTCAACGGAGTACTCCGCACCGGCCACTTCCCAGAGGCGTGGAAGACCGGGAAGATCATTGTTCTTCCCAAGCCGAAGGACCGCCGCCTGCCTGGAAGCTACCGGCCGATCACCCTGCTCTCGCACATAGCCAAGCTGTTTGAGCGTCTGCTGCTGCGTCGAGTCACGCCCCATCTGCCCCTGCGCGAGGAGCAGTTTGGATTCCGCAGCGGCCACTCGACGACGCTCCAGCTGGCGAGGGTCATAAACCACCTGACCAGTGAGCGGAACAACGGGCGCTACACCGTGGGGGTCTTTCTCGACATCGAGAAGGCCTTCGATCGTGTGTGGCACGCCGGGCTCCTGGTCAAGATCTTGGATACCACCATGCCGCCTGCCTATGTGCGAGTGCTGGCATCATTTCTTCACGGCCGTAGCTTTTACGTGGCAGTGGATGGTGCCGAATCCCAACCACGCACCATCCAAGCCGGAGTACCCCAGGGCAGCTGTATATCGCCGCGCTTATACGCGGCGTATACGGATGACATCCCCACCCTGCGCCACCATCTGCGGGAAGGGGAGGAGGACGTGCTGTTGTCGCTCTTCGCTGACGACAGCGCGTATTTCGCGTCGTCCTACCATCAGATCGTCGCCACTAACCGCATGCAGCGTGTGCTGGACTTGTTGCCGGAATGGCTGGATAGGTGGAGGATGGCCGTCAACGTCGGGAAGACGGCCGCTCTGCTCACCAGCCGCTCCAAGCCGCTACGTCAGCTGAGTCTACGAGGCCAGGACGTAGAGTGGAAGACCACAGTAAGGTTTTTGGGGTGTGAGTTGGATCGCAGCCTGCGCATGGTCCCCATGGTCGATCGTGCCGTGGGCCAAGCTGCTGCTGCCAGGTCCCAGCTCCACACGCTGTTCACATCCCAACTACCTATCAAGACCAAACTGCGGGTCTACGGTGCCTACGTCCGCTCGCGCTTGACGTATGCGGCACCCGCCTGGTACGCGCTATGTTCGGCGTACCAGAGGCGAAGACTGCAAGTCCAGCAGAACCGCTGCCTGCGACTGATCGTAGGAGCCCCGAGGTATGTGCGGAACGACGTCGTGCATCGGGACACCAAAACGCCGACCGTGGAGGAGTTCGTTCGTCGGCTTGCGCGCCGACTGTTCGCGCGTGCGGACAACAGCGCGCACGTACACCTCCACGGCATCGCGCCACTCCATGCGCGACCACCCGATGGACGTTCCCTGCCTCGCGAGCTCCTGCGGTCACCGTCTCCGCGGCCCGATGCGGATGACGACGGCGACGACGAGGACGACGCGACGGGCGAGAGGGCGAAACCACCGGACGAGACAACACTACCGATTACGACACCACCACCGGACTTGACAATTCCTGACGATGACTACGAGGTCTGCGACCTACAATTCCCAGATCTCCCCACCGAACCAGATATTCTCTAGGTCACCTAGATGACCTGGGCTCACGGCCCGAATACCGACAACCCTTAGGTCACCTAGGTGACCTCGGCCTACGGCCGGAACATGGACCAGGCAGAATGCCTGCGAGGAAATGCCCGGGCAAAGAGGTACGCCTCGAGGCCCGTACCCCGCCTACCCCCCAACCGGGGAGTAAGCGAGATGACCCTGCTGCTGCTTAACAAAGTTCCACTTTGCGACGTTTATTTATAAATAGTCACAGTATCTCTGTGAGGTTGCTGAAAAAACGCGTCCCTTGAAATATTTATATTTTAAAAGTCCATTTACAAAAAATAATAATAAAATCAGTCTCTACTAGGATTAGTCTTCCTTGAAAAGAGTTCAAATTAAGGATCTGACGGCTTTATTTGTTTGGTGTGGTTGATATTGTAAAGATATTGATATTGTAAAGCGTGTGGTATTTTCGTTATTAAAAATATTGCTTATAACACGTATTCGTGTAAATATATGTAATAAGTATAATAATGTAATAAGCCAAAAGGCCGAGAAGCGATAACTTAACAGAACGACTCCGCGGAGGTGATTCCCGTTGAAAGAATCTCCCCAGCGCAATGTAAATTGTCACATGAATAAATAGCGACATCTACTGGACATCACTGTAACTACGATGACAATCAAAAGCTTAACAAAGTTCCACTTTGCGACGTTTATTTATAAATAGTCACAGTATCGGCCGTTCCTTCAGGAACTCTTTATTCAGGAACAGTTTCTTTAGTAATTTAATTCAAATGACAATATATACCTACAATATTTTTGAATTTAAACTATCGTGAATGGTATTCATTATCAATGTAGGTATAGAAACCAGCTATACTCACGTCTTATTTTATCGGATGAGCCTACAAAATCTTTTCATGAGTTTAATATTAACTATTTTATTTTTAATTGTACTATAAATCTACTAACTATAAACTTATCTTATTGCTTTTACAGTGTTACAAAATTATAATAAAATTCCACAATCTATTTTGGATTTGCCTTTACACAAGTTCAAAAAAGCAACTAGAAAGACACTTATCCATTAAGCTTATTATACTGTTGAGGACTATATTAATGATCAGAAAGCTTGGAGCTTAAATTGCGACCAGCTACGCACTAGATTATATTGTATTTTTTTTAATTTGTTAATAATTAAAAATACATTATTGTAATGCTTAATTTTGAAAACAGTACTATTGATAGGTACGATATACCTTTTTAACCAACCACGTTATTAGCATTTTAATAAGAAATTTACATTTAGTGCTGTTCTTGCATTGACTTTACAATTAACTGATTAAGATTAAGGTTTTACAATTAACTGCTAAACGAGTGATAGATATTTACCCAATTTATATTTAAATGAGGTATGCTTATCTCAAGATCGTCGTGTGGTATCCGGCTGAGTAGAATAGACCACCTTCATTTCTTAAGGTGTCTTAAAAGGCTACTAAGGTAAGTTGACCCGCCTTTTAGTATCCGGCTGAACAAAATAGACCACCCTTTATGGACCACCCTTCTTATGGTGTCGTGAAAGGTGACTAAGTTAAGTTCAACAGCCTTGAGGTATCCGGCTCAATAGAATAGACCATCCTCTTTTTTCACCGGGGTGTCATAAAAGGCTCACGTCCGACAGGCGGCGGGTTGTAAAATAACGATCCAACACATGTACCTAATAACATGTAGGTATATATTGTCATTTGAATTAAATTACTAAAGAAACTGTTCCGATATTAATTGACACGTAAAAATAGAAATTATAGATTAATTGTCATTATTTATAAGATACCCATGAGAATACGTAAATAAATACAATTTACAAGTACTTTTGTGTCGTCAAATTACAATGAAGCTACGACTGGTTCGGAACGGTGCTCTTACCGAGAAGAACCAGCAAGAAACTCAGCGGTCACTCTTTTCAAAATTAAGTATTACAATAATGTATTTTTAATTATTAACAAAATAAAAAAATCACATTATAATCTAGTACGTAGCTGGTAGCAATTTAAATCCAAGCTTTCTTATCATTAACATAGTCCTCAACAGTATAATAAGCTTTATGAATAAGTGTCTTTTTAGTTGCTTTTCCAAAATAGATTGTGGAATTTTATTATAATTCTCTAACACTGTAAAAGCAATAAGATAAGTTTATAGTTAGTATATTTATAGTTCAATTAGAAATAAAATAGTTAATATTAAATTCATGAAAAGATTTTGTAGTATTAATTCAACCTTATATTCGCCAACGTCCATACCACGTTGAATACACCGGTTCTCGTCCGATCACCGAAGTTAAGCAACGTCGGGCGCGGTCAGTACTTGGATGGGTGACCGCCTGGGAACACCGCGTGATGTTGGCTTTTTATATTTTTTCCGATATCCTTAAGTCATTCTTCAACTATTTTACCATTTTAACATTTTTTTTAATTTATGTTCTTGTGATATGTGAATAATATATATATATTTTTTTTATTTATGCCCGTTTAAGAGTTAAGACTCATTTTAGGAATTCGTCAACATATGAGTGTGCCATTATTAAAAGCTTATAAAGTATCTAATACGCATATAATGCACATATTATATTTACACGAATACGTGTTATAAGCAATATTTTTAATAACGAAAATACCACACGCTTTACAATATCAATATCTTTACAATATCAACCACACCAAACAAATAAAGCCGTCAGATCCTTAATTTGAACTCTTTTCAAGGAAGACTAATCCTAGTAGAGACTGATTTTATTATTATTTTTTGTAAATGGACTTTTAAAATATAAATATTTCAAGGGACGCGTTTTTTCAGCAACCTCACAGAGATACTGTGACTATTTATAAATAAACGTCGCAAAGTGGAACTTTGTTAAGCTTTTGATTGTCATCGTAGTTACAGTGATGTCCAGTAGATGTCGCTATTTAATTCATGTGACAATTTACATTGCGCTGGGGAGATTCTTTCAACGGGAATCACCTCCGCGGAGTCGTTATGTTAAGTTATCGCTTCTCGGCCTTTTGGCTTATTACATTATTATACTTATTACATATATTTACACGAATACGTGACTGTTCTTTTCAGCTTAATATCTGAAAGTTCCCGCATTGCGGGACCAGTATATTAAACTGATTTTTGTAATTCGACGGGATGTTCGGGGCTCGCTCCACTCCCGTCACGGGTCGGCCCGGCATTGCAGTGCCGCCGGGATCGGCCCACATAAATACATTATCAAACTATTTGTTTAATTTAATACACATATGTATATATCTTTGTGAAATTTCTAAAGAGTAGGAATGTGACTTGCCGTAGAAAAAATCGATTAATAAATCATGAATTTCTTTCCCCTTTAAAAATATTTTTTTCTGAATATTTGAAAAGGTGCCTTTTAATATTAATTATAAATTACAATAAAGACTTATTAAAGTGGCCACTACCAATAAATAATTACAGATGCGCTGTTTGTAAAATTTTATTAAAATGTAGTTTGGCTACGTTGGTTTCATCCAACAGTGCATATCTAATCTTAAAAAACAAGAAATAGAGTAAAAAAGAAAAAGAAGATAGTTAAAATAATCGATAATTTTAAAATCGATTATTAATTTTGATGAAATAATAATCGATTATTAAAAATCGATTATTTATAAAAAATGGGGTGTGGAAAAGATAATGGATTATTTATAATAAAAACCCCTACTCTGGCCCGTATTACTGACCAGGCAATTAAAGCCTGCGAGGAGCAGCCCGGGCAAGGAGGTTTTCCTTTCCACCTACCCTCCATCCAGGGAATAAGCGATTTAGACCAACATAGGTCCCCATGGTCTAAATGTAAAGACTAGCTACAAAAGTAATAATAAAATTATTTTGCTTTACTCCAATTCAACATTACTGTTGTATTATAGGTCCCCGCAAAATAACGCCTAATTTTATATATTATGTATAATATTATAAGCTGTATTGTAATCTTGCTATACCATGTATTTATAAATTGTTCTAAAATTGTGTTATACCTAAAACTGAAAATTTAAAAACAATTTAAAGTTATTAAGTAAAGAGCAGAAACATATCTGCTGAATCATACAGAAAATAATCTACTGAGATAGTAATATAGATAATTGGATAAAATATAGATCAAATGGGTGGTTGGGCGTATTTTGTAATACATGTCACTGCCACGAACTTAGTGGTGAGTGACAGTGGCGAAGTCGCGCGACCAATCAAATGGTCGCGCTGCAGCCGCCATTGCGGTTTATCGCCGCGCCGCAATCGCCATAACGCTTGACACCGCCGAGAAGTCAAGTCCGCATCGCTTCTCCGCATCATCGTTTCGTACCGTAACGGTCATCCGCGCCGCGCCTTCTTTGGATCCCGAGAGATCTAGAGCAGGCTACCACCATACAGTCCACAACCGCTAAGGTAAGTGCTTTGACTTGTTGTTGCACTATACGCCTTATCCGCCTATCCGCAGGGGAGAACATAGGGTCGCGGAACCGCCCCGCGGGTTTAACCACCAATGGGAATTCGGTAAACATAGTTCAATTGCCATGTGACCTGTCAAAATGATTGAATAATTTGAATATATCAAAGGACTCAACTGGAGTGACTCATAGCCTGAAGAACCACAAGGACAAGGGGATTGTAACATTTAGTTATAATATTTACCAAAAACATGGGATGATTTGAATATATTTACAGCAGGTTTGGGGAGAGTTTGAGGTCTCTTTGGAGGTCGATATTCCGCATGTGACAAGTACAATCACAGAAGAAGGAGCAGTCTAAAATTAATTCAGTTCGCCGAACGGGTACCATAATAAACGTTCAGGAGTAACGGAATTTATTGTAATGCTGTTTCTTAACAATAAAAAAATTATCATTTTTTCTATTTCAAGAGATATTTAAAAAACATCCAGGTAAAATTATGCAGTATAACAAGAAATATAAAAAAATATGCAAAAATTAACGCCCCCGGGTGGGCTCGAACCACCAACCTTTCGGTTAACAGCCGAACGCGCTAGCCGATTGCGCCACGGAGGCGATGATGAAATACTTGAAATTATAATACATTCTTAGAAATAGAAAAAATATAATATCTTTACTGTTGTTTTAACAAATTCTTACATAATTCATCTATCCTTATTGTATAATAAAGTCCCCAAAAGCTGTCTGTCTGTATGTGATCGATTTTCTCAAAATCTGCTGAACAGATTTTTATACGGTTTTTACTAAAAGTGTCATTTTAGGAAAAAAGGGTCTAAAAGGAAGTGTCATTTTTTTATTTGTCAGGTTTATGTTAATTGTGTTGAAGAGGCTATATAAAAAACGGTTTTAAAAAAACTCGCCTGGTGGGAGCTTTATTCGCGTTCCCCGCGTAAACCAGTAGATATACACTAAAGTAATGTAATAGAAAATTGTAGATAAACAACAATATTCCGAAAAAGTCCGCGACAGCATATCTCTATCTCTTATGGTTAATTCACAATAACTACTTTTATGTTAAAAATTTTGTGACACTCATTTCCACGCGGATAAAGTAGCTAGCACAGTTAGTCCATTATAAATTGCAAATGTCTTTCTGTGTGTTATACTTTCGCGGCTAATCCATTGGACCATTTTCCACGAAATTTGGTGCAATTGAAGATAATACTAATATTTGGGTTATTCCCTTTTTTCTATTCAATCTAATCGAGTTCAATTCAAAAACAAATGAACACATTTTAATGCAGTTTCCACCAAAAGACAAAACGATTCAAAAGAAATGTTTAGTTTGTTGAAGTTTAGTATAAATTAGGTAGCTGAAATATTTAGCTGATGATATTTGCAGAAAATATCGGAGAAAGTTTAATTCGTTTACAAAATAATTTGCGATGAGATTATTTTGCTTTTAGGGCTATAAAAGTGTTCACAATGGCATATATCTATAATTTAAGCATAGGTAAATACAATACCTATTTGAACTTTTTTATAACGATTACAATATCAACTCATTTTAACTTAATTACATTATTTACTCAACAGTTACTAGGTTTTAGTTTTAGTTAAGAATTTTAGGTTTATTGTTATTGTTATCTTAAAGTTATCGTAACATTAAAACAAACGATCGCATAATGATAGTGAAAGAAAATTTAAAATAGACAGAGCTACTCGAGGCCAGGATTACTAGTTCAACTCCGAGATTTTGTTGTAAAAATCGTTAATAATTGAACAAAACTTACAATTTACTTTTCTGTATTCTGATTTGTTCTATATCGGCTACTGAAATACTCGTTCACTTAAAATTAATGAAAATAACAGAAAGAAATGCTTATTTATGCTATTTAACATTTATTTGTATTTCTTTTTATACTAAACCTCTTAAGAAATCATAATCATTCATAATCATTATGGACCTCCGCAAAGTAACGCCTATTTCTATAAATTAAATCATAATCCATAATACCTACATCATATAGTTTACAAGATATGCAAAAAATGATTAAAAAACGTGCAAGCTTATTACTTCTACTTTCGTAGTGTACATGTGTAGTACACTACTTTCGTAGTGCCTGAAACTAATTTTAAATGTTATTGAAGAAAATAATTAAATGTATAAATTGAAAATTTAACCTATAAAATAATTTCAATATGTTTACCATCTCCCGTATGGTCTAGTGGCTAGGATACCTGGCTTTCACCCAGGAGGCTCGGGTTCGATTCCCGGTACGGGAAATTTGTTTTTGATGGAACTGGCATTATTTTTTTTGTGTGGGAAAGAATATTTACCTCCTATACGAAAATATTTTTTTTATATATCGTGTGATGCGCACAGAATCACTCAACTGATACATGCAGCATTTTGAAGGAAAGAGCACTCTATGACGAAATAATAATGATAAAAATTATTACAAATTAAGCAAGAATTATGAAACAGCTTTTTACTACTATAATACAACTACAGCCTAAAGCCTCGTCAGTTTTATGCAAAGGTAACATTTTGCGCTTAACTTGGTGTACAATTGGGGTGTTAAACTTAAATATTATTAAATATTGCTTGAGAATATACATATTATTTTCTTAGTTGGTAATGTATCAAAATTAACAATATAGGTAAATTAAAAGTTAAGACTAAATAACTATCAATATCTATTATAAAATAAAAAAGAATTTGTCAGAAGTGGGATTCGAACCCACGCCCTCAGAGAGGACCAGAACAGCTCGCACCTACTGAGTAGGCAAGGTAACCTTGAGTCTGGCGCCTTAGACCGCTCGGCCATCCTGACAGATGATCAATGTGTTGAAATTATCGATCTTAAACGACATGCTAATTTTGTATATATTTCAAACTAAATGTAATTAAAATGGCTATAAATGTATAATTCGGATATGTATTATAGCGTCATAAACCGTACAGAACAGTTTTATGTATAAGTAGTGTACAATATCGAAAATAATGATATATATTACATTTATATAAATAAATTGTTAAATAGGTAATTTTCGGGTCGCGTGGTGATTTAATTTTAGTTATCGTCTTGTTATTTGCAATGACATCTATAGGTGAATAGCAACATCTAGCTTTTGGTTAGTTAACTGGTTCCATAATTAATATATAGATGTCGCTACTACTTCTTAAAAATAAAACTTTTAATTATTTAACTTTTAATGAAGTGCAAAATGTTTAATACACTATTTAACGATTAAATTAATACACAACACAACAATACTTCATATTGCATTAATGCTAGGTTGTTTAATAAATTTATGTTTGCTAGTTCCATTTTCAAAATTATAATTTGCATGAAGTCACTGTATAAAGGAAAATTGTTAAGCTTGTGTATATTATATTATGTAAAAATAAAACGTTTCCTTCCTTATATTCTTTATATGGTCGTAAAACCTTCTGCCTGGGGTTCATATAAACAGCTCTTTTCATATCTTAACAAATCTTTTTAACAAGTCCACTATATTTTATTTATAACATTGAATGGCACTCACTCAATCACTCATAGTATTATTACAGTAAATCGAAACACAGAACTCAGCAGTAAGTATAAATAATTGCTTTTTTCCTTGCTATAACGATTTCACCAAACTTTGAAACTCCTCCGTTTGTATTTCTTATTGCTGTGTAGCAATTTTATAATCATGAAAATGATATAATTTTTTTTAAATGAATAAAAATAGATTTTTTTTTACAATTTATTTCATTCCAATAATAATTAGCTGCATCGCTGTCGCTGATATTGAACAATCTAGGAATTCTTTGCTTCAAAATTCACATAGTTTTAACTCTTAATGACTTGACGAACTTTAAATGACTCTGTGTTAAGTTGTATTATCTATTTTAATAAGTAGTCTATGAACATGTCTATCGTCTATGATCTTTGATTTCAAAACAAACCTCTCTTATAAATATAATTTGTGCCTAACAAAGAATTCGAATAAGAAAAAGTTTTTAAATACTTAGTGAATTCCTATTTTACTATCGCAAATTCTCATCTATGCGTTGCTCTTTCTAAATTAAGTTCGTTCTACGTTAACATCTAAGACCGTAGAACAAATCGTTTAAATATTCATTAAAAAATGGATGTGGAAGTAAAGATTAAAGAAGACATGAGGAAACTTGGCTGCAAATGCGAAAAGAAAGTAGCTCTCGCCTATCACTTGTACATATATTTAGTGGATCATAGACTCATGTATGACACTGAGTATTGTTATAATAAAGATATCGACACGCTTTATGTTGTAGCCAAGCCTAACAAGAACGAAAAGTTAAATATATACGTGCCAATTTCAACTAGCTTGAATATCAGTATGTATTTTATAAATGTGCTGCAGGAAAATCTGTGCACAGTCGAAACAGGTCCTAGTATAAACTTAGCATTTATGGAAAGTGATTTTACAACAGTAATATACACGTTCACTAGAGGACTTGTTGAGCGTCAAAGTGCTGAAAAGACAGCGCTTGTGAGGCAGAAGGAAGAGAGAAGGAGTTTCATAAATTGTGAACTGAAGAAGAATAAAAGTAAAATTATAAATGATGCACTTAATGGTGGAGTTGTTGAAGACGATGATTGTCAAGTGTTAGACTAATTTTTATGTTGGACAAATTACAAATATATGTTACTTAAGAGAATGTGTGAATTCTTTTAGATTTTTCTCCTTGAAGAAATTATAATATAGTTGATGTTATAATTTCTTCAATGTGTAGTCGTAGCAAAGCTCATAATTTAGTCAAGTTTATCTGCAAGTAAGCTGTGGTAGCCCAGCGGTATCACCGTGCGCCTCTTTCGAGGAGGTCTAGGGTTCAAACCCCGGGCAGGCACCAATGAGTTTTCTAGTAAAACTTATGTGTCTAATTGATAATTGCAATTTATGACACGCTTTTCGGTGAAGGAAAACATCGTGAGGAAACCTGCATATCTCTAGAGAATTCTGGGGATATGTGTAACCTACCAATCCGCATTGGAGCAGCGTGGTAGGTCTTAGCTCCAATCCTTCTCCAAAAAAAAAAAACAGAGAAGAGGCCTATGCCCAGCAGTGGGATAGTAAGAGGCCGTTACTTACTTACTTTTATCTGCAATGACTGCTGATATAATGGATTGATGGTATGGATGGTAAATTTATACATGGATAGCCGGGCCTTGCTCGGTAATTTTTAAAAAATACATAAAAATGCAAAAAAGCGCCAGATGACATGTGAGAATCGATCCCACATTTGAAACCTTTTTTTATCCACACATTACCATTAGGCTGTCACAGCTTTGCATTTGACAGCTCAAATTTTAAGTTGGTATCTATACCTATTTTTGTAGCCTTTTTAGTGCCCAAAAACAGCGATAAATGAGGTATTTTTAAAAACTAAATTGATTTTTCTTCCCCAAAACCCCCTACATGCTGAATTTCAGGTAAATCATTGGAGCAGTTTCTGAGATTCAGTAAACATATTCATATATATACATACAAGATTAACTTATTTAAATATTAAAGATTACTTATATGATGTTGATGTACATGATGTGTATGATGATGTTTTAGGTAATGCACATCCAGAGGGTCACAGGTTTAAGTCCCAGGTGGGCAAACATCAATGAGTTTTTATGTAGAAACTTGTGCATCTACTTAATTGATAATTTTAATTTATGACACACTTTTGGGTGAATGAAAATTATGAGAAAACCTACAAGAGAATTCTGATGTGTGTAACCTAACAATCTGCATTGGCGCAGAGTTGTGGGTATTAGCTCCAAACCTTCTTCCCATTTTGGAGAGAAGAGACTAATGGTAACCAGTGGTATTGGAAATTATGAAAAATAAAATCTAGTGTGTGTGGTTTCTTTGTTATATCGCGTACCACCTTAACAACCACAACTATAGTATAGTAACAGGCTAATACTAAACTTTTTTTAATATGCTTTCATGTATTAAGTTTGGATGTATAAAATGATTTGTTATGACTCATTTTTATTAAATTGTGCTCGAATCTGCAGTGATTAAAATGTTTCAGTTTACTAAATTTCTTATTCATTAATTTATACCAGTTATAATAAACCAATTTAATAAAGGCTAATCTTTAATGAAAGGCTAAGGCAGTTTTAATATCTTTATCATTGGTTTGTAATTCAAATTTCTAATTTCATTAGTTGAAAAAAAATTTTATTAGGTACTTGTGTCATCATACATTATATCATCAACAGCGATTTTATAAATTAAGATGGTGTATTGACGACAAGCAATGGGAGATGGCGCCACCAGTTTTGTGCGCGGGAACGATGACAGGGCGGGAATCTAAAAAGAGAGGGAAAAGACTGCTTGTCGTCGAGGGAGAAAAGTAGTGGTGAACCCGTTTAAGTGTAAAGTATAGTTGAGTTAAGCGAAAGAATAAAAAGGATTTGAAATATTAAGTACCTTTGACTCTTTATTTAAAAAACCCTTATAAATTAAAATGTAATTGAAGCCATATGCTAATATTGTAAAAATTGATACAAATATGAGCTCGAAACCTGCACTGGTATGAACACTACAAAAAGAGTGTCTAATGGATATTTATTTTTTATATATGCAATATTTTTTACAATAAGCAAGTGATATAAAATGAAAGAACAGCCTGTGTCAAAAAAACAACCAAACACAAAACTTTTAAAAGTAATAATTTGAATAGAGAAAATGAAATAATAGATGTTTCAATTTTAACACTTTATTAAAGGTTAAACAGACACACATTCACTTTATAATATATTTAAACTTTGGGTGGGGTACAAAGCTATGTAGTACCTAATACAACCTTTTTATTAATATATATTATTTTATTACTCTGCAGCCTATTTATGTCAAGATTCACGTTTCAAATAATTTCAAATAAGTAATTTTACTGTTTCGCTCAAATGAGAGAAAACTAGTCATTATTTTATAGGTGAGGTCAGCAATTATAAAGTGCACGAATTGATTGCTTTACTTATCTATCCCACATGCTTGTGAGAAATAAAATACAAGCTGAACTATATCATTTTTGCAAAAAAAAAATTACTGTAAAGCAATTTAGAATATTTTTTTATGTTTTCCTACTATTTATAATATAATGTTGATATTACATTTATAATTTTCTTAAATTAACTTTTCTTTAACCATTGAAAACACATTTCATGACATTCACATTGATCTTAGTATAATATTCATAATATTCATAAAATGCCCTAAAAATAAACAAGTTTAATAAAATAATAATAAATAGTACAAGTACAAAAGCTCTTAAAGTATTGATTAAAGATATTTTCAGTCGATATATTTTTACATAGTGTATAAAAGATATCATTTTATACTATTAATAAACTTATTGCTATTGATTTATCTCTTACATTTAAGTAACTATTATAGAGGGCACCAGTTTAAATTTACAAATTAAAAGGTGCTTTTATCAAGCAATAAATAATCGCCATTAATTTTTTGTTTGGCACTACGACATACGGTGCCTTCTGCCATTATCTCCGTTCAAACTATCAAGTCATGGAAGATGCAAAATATCTGACTTTAACCAACGTAATAAATCAAATTGTGCTTTAACTAAGGTATATACACAGTTTTCGCAAAAAACATCCATATTTTAAGTAACGACGGAATGTGCGGTGAATTTCATACTATACACCATTAGTCCGATAGAGGATTGGCGAAATATCTTTCAAATGATAACGCGCAAAATTGCTATCAGAGATATAGCGATATTACAAATTTGCTTAGTACAAGATTAGCAATGTATTGTCACCTCATTTGCATTTACTCAAGTATAAAAATAAATCGTTTACGTTGACGCCTATAAAGAAAACTCATTTTAAATACTCTTAAATCCTCGCCATATAAATTAAGCAATTGCGAAATATTTGAGCCTTGAATAAACGATTTACTTTTATGTTCTTTCTATATATAAAATCAAGTAACGACCTTTGAGTTTCTAATATTTACAGAATTTCACAGGTAAAGTTGATGAAAACAATAATTATAAGGATGTAAATTGAATCATTCCTTGTGAAATTGCCTCTTACAGGTCGTTAGTACTACTACTTAAGATTTTGAACACATTTTTAGCACCATTATTGTTCATTTTATAAAACATTCTTATTGGTTTTAATACATTTGCCCCTAAAACAAATTTCAGTTTCGTGGGAGACTTCTGTAGACATAGATGTGCTGATGACTTTGGCCGGGTCCATGTAGCTGGACATTGATGAACTTTCTACTTTAGCTACAGTATTATCTATTAAATCCCTTATTCCATTATTAATTTTATGAAGCACTGTCGCGGTTTCTGTATATTCATTGTTATCGTTAACAGTTTCTGCAGTTATTTCGTCCGGAACGTAAGAACTTTCGGTTGTTAATTTTACTTTACTATCGACTTCTAGAATTTTGTTTTTATATATCTCTGTCGTTGGTTCAACTTCGCTGTAATTTTTTTTTGTATTATTCTTAGAGGATTTTTGCGACTTATCACGTGATGTTACACCAAAGAAATAGTCCATAAAGCTAAAACCATCAGAACGATCAATCTTTGATACATCATTTGTAGTTTGCTCTGTAGGTTCTGTATAGAATGCACTGTCATCAAACGTAGGATCCGGCGATCCAGTACCTAAATCCATATCTCCCGGGTTACCTTTTTCTGTGGCACCTACTTCTGCTTTAATTGTTGAAACTAAACTGTGATTGTCTATATTGGTGTTCGTGGTGCTTTTATTATCACTAGCTGTTATTTTAGGAATATCCATATTTGAAATCACATCAACAGTTTCTTCGTCGTTTTCAAAAAAATCTTTGAGAAATTGGTAATTTGGTTTATAAGTAGTGACCTTTGATTCACCTTTACCCTTATTTCCAATAAAGTTTTTTGGCACATATGGGCTGAGACCATTCACAACTTGAGGGTAATATTGCGATTCTGCTACGTCGAATCCCTCAGTGACAGGGCGAACTTTGACCTTCTTCCAAAATCCACGACGACGACTTTTTCGGCTAGACACCTGAAAGCATTAGTTATAATGTTATGAAAGATAGCGACAGGAGTGGGGTCAATTTTTGACAAACTAGTAATAAAGGTAATCGAAAAGAGAGTTAACTAATATACCTTTTTCTTCATTGATAGGTACTTAATATTTAGGTAATAAACTTTAAGATTGAGCAAGTTACGTCTAAAAAAATATCTCAGGATAAATTCTGGGATATATTTATGATTTAAGATACTTCTAATTGTAGTACCGTCACCTAAGTGACATATCCTTTTACTAAATAATCGGTCGTTGTAAACTGCTGCTATTGAAATTATATTCATACCTCAGTTAAATTAGCAGACTGACCAGCATCAGGCATTGCAGTTATCGCTTCGTCTTGTAGTGGAGTGGTTGATTTAATTGAATAGTTTTCTCCCGATGAAATAATTCTTTCAGGTGGAATCTCACCTATTTCACCACCCTTATGTTTCATTACATTACTAGTGTATTCGTTTTCGTCTTGTTCTTCCAAACTTTTCATAACTTCTTCCAACATACTTTCAAATGTGGACATATTGTCAGTTGAGTCGCTTTTTGTCACTTTACTTTGCTCTACCAAAGCTTCAAGTGTAGGCGGTATTTCAGGATTTTTTTTATTGACGCGATTATTGTAAGCTGGTGTGACAGAAATAAGTATATCTTCATATTCATTTCTTGCTGTTATTATATCGAGTTGTTCGTCTTTAGATTTGCTTTCACTTGCCTCATTTTTGGTGTCAGCTGCGATATCGTTTGGATTATAAGGTTTAAAAGAATCTACAGATAATTTAGGAGACCAACGTTCGGTGTCCGGTGATGCATATTTTGGTCTATTGATTGAATAATTAGAGTCTTGATCTTCAGATATCTGATCTTCAGTTTCAGATTTCTTATTGTATCTTTCTGAAAGTCGTGGTCTGTGGCTGTATCTATTATAAAGATTATTTTTCACAGTCGTTGACGAAGTATCTGTTTGAACTTCAGACTTCTCAGCAGGCTTTTCAGTAGGTCTTCGCCCTCGATAACGATTTTTGACATCATAGGCTTTTCTTGTTACTGTTCCCTCGGTAGAAGTAGTTACATAGCTAGGTCGTCTACGTCTGAATTGACCACGCTTTGTAGTTGTTTCTGTTGTAGATGAAGGAGCAGATGATTCTGTTGAGGGTTCTGGTTTGTAAATAGGCTGCCTATAATCTTTGAATTCTGGTCGAGCATGAACTTGTTTAGTTTTTAAATCTGCTTCTATTTCCTCAATTCGCATTGTAGTACGCCGTCTGTCAAATGCCGGTCTGTACGTTACTGCTTGAAGAGGTTTCCGTCTTTCGGTTCTGGCTGATTCGGTTGATGAAGCTTGGTGGTATTGTCTTATAACTCCTGGTCGTACCCTTACTCTGTTATAGGATGGCGTTGTCTTCACCACATTTTCTTGTTCAGAACTTAATTCTTGACTTGCAATTTTAGTATTTGTCTCGATTTCAGGTATGTCTTGGACCTCTTGTCGATTAGTCTCAAATTCATCATTACTTGAGAAGATAGGAATAGTTGTGTCAATTTCTACACTAGATTTAGTTGCAAGCAGTAATTCTGGTGTCTCTGTTTTCTGTTCAGGTGATGTTTGTATTGAGTAACTATCTTTTATTTCATCGTACGATGGTACGCTATCGTGTTGTGTTACACTACCTTTTGGCTGGTACCTATAATCAGCATTATTAATTGCTACATAGGGAGCTTCCGTTGTAGAGTGTATTGAAGTAGTGTACTGTTGCGGTATGTCCTTAAATTGCGAATTAATAGGTTCAGTTATCAATGGTTTATCATTACTGTATGCATCCTCTGTATCGCCAGTTTTAGAAATATCAAAGTTATTTGTTGAAACTACTTTTTGCGATGGTTCCGTTATTGCTTCAATATCAACTGTACTAGTGCGTTCCATGAGTGTTACCGGATAATTTTGATGAAGTATATCTCGTTGGTAAGCTAAGTCATTTTCTTTTGTGTTTGGCTTATTCCTTTTTGTGTAATTATCATCTGAGTCAGATGGTTTGTAGTGAACACGACCTCTAGTTCTTGTTCTAGTAGGTTTTATAGTACTTTCACTGATATCAAATGGTTTTTTCGTCGGGACTTCAGTTGTAACTTTATTTGTTTCATATCTAGATCTAGTGGGTAAGGGTTTTCTTTCTCTTAAGGGTCGTCTTGTTACTGTTGCTCGTGTAATGTACTCATTTGATTCTGGTTTCACTGTAGGATATCTTGGACGGCCCCTTGTTCTCACAGGAGTTCTTCTGGTTGAAGTGGTGGTGCTACTAGTGGATGATAATGTATCTTGTGAATTACTGTTTAGGTCATATTGCTCATATTCAAATGTAGGTTTTGTTGCTTGACCATCATCTGCCGTGGTGTCTGAGTCACTGTTTTGAACTGTTAAGTTTTCATAGATTGCAGATTGTGTTTCAGAACTGGTATACACTTGCGATGTTTTATCATTAGTTACAGTTTGGGGCCTGTCATCTGTGTCCCTGATGTTCTCGGTATTGGTGTAATCAGACTGGGCAAAAGGTTCAGTTTTAGTAAAGTAATCATTTGTATTAAAAACAGGATATCTAGAATTTTGGACTTCAGTTTCATGGTGTATTTCCGGAGTATAATTTTGAAGATAGTTTGGAGATGATTGGTGGGGCTGATGAGTAACTTTAGGTTTTTTCTGTTCTGGCATTTTTGTAGTTGGCTCTGGAGTAGAGCTGACCTTCGTGGTCGCAGGTGGAGATGGTAACATATTAAATCCTGAATTGATATATGGTTCTTTGTAATCGTCAAAGAAATTTTGATAATCTAACGGTGTACTAAAATGAAATGCTTGATTTATAGAAAATGGATTGTGCGTCTCTAGTAACTGATTTGGATTCGTTGAAGGCTTTTTAGTGGTAGTGGTTACCGTAGTTTTAGGTGTAGTAATGGTTTCAGATTTAAATATGTTTTGTATAACGGGCTCTGGGGTCTTATAATTTGTTTCTTGGGGAAAGTTCACGAATTGGGATGGATTATAACGATTCTCGTGATTTCTCAAAAAATATGAGCCGGACTGATGTGGTGTCATTTGAGTAACCGAAAGATTAGGTTCAATATTATTTAGTGGTCGCAATGTACTGATAGCCTGTGGTTCAATAGAATAGTAATTTTGTTCATAGTTAGGAGACTTTATTGGTGTTGGTGAAGATGTAGTATAATAACTTATAACTGGTTTTTGTGTCACCGGTTTTTGTTCTTGTCTATATAATGAAGGTCTTGAGTTAATATTGGAGTAAGTGTCCACGATTGCAGGTTTGTCTGTTGAAGGGTTTTCTTTAATTAACGAGTTTATTACAACTGATCCTACATGTGGAGATGGGAAAGGTATCTTTGCAAAGCCTTGAGGTGTATTATAGCTGAGCGGTGCTACGAAGAATGGTAACTGTTTTAGTTTTTTGTCTATATTTTCGATATTGGATAAGTATGGTAGATCAAATTTTACATAATTATCCGGTGGAGTCAATGAAGAAGGTCCGATAAAAACTTTTGGAGCATTTAATGGGTTGACTGAATCTAGAACTGCAACACTGTTAGCATTTTTCAAAGAGTATAAGACATCGCCAACTTTTACTTGATCATCATTTTTTGTATCATGAGTTAAAAATATCGCTAGCGGGGGTTGATTTGGCTTCAATTTTTTTGCCTTAGGCGTCGGTGTCGGGGCCCTAGAGGACACAGGCGAAGTCACAGAAGTAAATTTAGGAACTGGAGCTACTTCGTGAAAATTGCTATTAAAGTTAGTTAGAAATTCTTGTGAATTAAATGGATCCATTTGTTGGATTGCTGGCCGTTGTAGTTCCGCTGCGAGATTTTGCATTAAAGGATTCGGTCTCTGATTATAAAGCTCTGAATTTAAAATTTGTGCTGTTGTCAAAGGACTTCTAAAATTGAATTGTCCTCTATTAAGCGATTCTAAAGGTACATACAACAATTGTACCTCCTCTTTTTCGACTTTTGTTCTCGGAGTGCCGAATGCTTCTTTAGACTTATCAGTATAATCAAATTTTACTTTTTGTAAAGATTGTGGCTTTTTAGCAACAAAGTAGTCGCTATTGTTTTCTACGCGATATCCGTCTACAAACTTTGGCGCTTCCTGTTTAGCTTTTACAGGTTGACTTATAAACGGTTTCTGTGGAGCTGTTTTAGGCGGGTTGGCGGGTGGCGAGCTATCGAATTTTACAGGGTTATTTTGTATTTGAGGTCTCGGTTTTATTTGAGGGACATTATCAAAACTGATTTGCGGACCGACGAAGCCTTGAGTGAGTGGAAAATTCGGTTGTGATAAACCAAATCTTAACCCTTGACTGAATCCTTGTTCTGTGAGGTAGTTCTGTGGAGCAGAAGGTACCGACTGGAGGTACAATTGTCGATTTGCTGGAGAGTTGTAAAATGCTCTCGATGGAAATGTTTCCTGATGGAATCCGGTCGGCTTTATAAAGCTCGGGAACGGCTCCGAGAGTATCCTAGGCTCTGCCACCGCTTGCCGCCTTATCTGAGGTATTTCTCTTTCAGTGGGTCCCGGTAAGGGAACCCAGTCGCTTATATCCGCTGTGTATGAACTGATTTGACGCGACCATCTTGTTTGTGCTCCTTCCGTTGAGTAAACGGCGACGAGAGCTAATATCGCTAGCCCCTTAAGCGCCATCTGGAAAAAAAGACACAAGGTTTTATTTATTTGGTATGTATGCCATACAAGATCATTGAGAACGAAGGATTAGCTGAAACTACTTTATTATTTATGAGTATATTTTAAGCAATTTATTTATTTATTTATTTTTATTTATTCTTATTGCACTATACAGAGGTACATAGGTTTATGTACATAAAAATATAAAGAATTATATAACGATAGGTGATGTATATAATAGACAAAGTAGGAACCGACATAAGCTTGCGGCTCCAGTAAAAGTACGTAACTCGCTTCGACGTTTGGGTATAAGATACTTTAATAAAATTCCGCAATCAATTTTAGCTTTGAAATTACAGCAGTTTAAAAACACTATTAAAGAGAGACTAATACAGAAAGCCTACTACTATACTTTTGAGGATTACTTAGATGAAAATTATGTGTGGATATAGCTCTCTTCAAAACTATACAAGACAGTAATTACTAAATGTAGCTAGTATTAAGAATAATATTTTTAAAACAGCAACCGCCGTGTTTCTTGCTGGCTCTTTTCAGTAGGAACAGCTTTCTCAACCAGCAGCAGAGTGAATAATTCAAAATCACTTGTTTACAAGTTTATTTGAATAAAGGATATTTTGAATTTGAATTCAAAGTGGAAATAGCGACTTCGTTTGTGCCAAATTCAATCATCCTAAATAATGCAATAAGTGTTATTTCCATTTTCCCGGAAGAAAATCTGGATATCATCAAAATTGGTCCAATTAGTAAAAGTATACCTAACAGACAGCCAGATATTCGCATTTATAATATTAGTATATTTTCTTTATTTACTTAGAGGCTTTATTAAAGCTATCAGGACAACAATCTTAAGCTATTGAATGTTAATTCAGAGAGAGGGCCGTTGTCTGAATAACTTGTTGTGTAAGGTCATGAAACAATTGTTATCCATATAAACAATGTAATTGCGTTGTGTAACATATTAAGAACTGCCATGGCTTATCTTCGACAATCAACGGACATCAACCAAATATATCTAATTTGTTGTTATTTCTTCGTTAGGCAGAATATACCATTATATCTAATATTCAGAGGATTTAACATTTAAGTTAATCTTTACAATGTCACGGGTAGCACTACTTATTATATCTTATTCTTATTAGTCTCCTGCCCTTATCCCACTCCAAGTGGGGCACAACATGTTGGAAATGTTGTCGCCAATGACATCCGCTTTGTATTTTATAGCAACACAGTCATGAAACAAGAGTATCGCGCCCTTTTTGTTTTCCTAGTTTTCCTATTGATAAATCGTTTCAGTGACATTCAGTCTTTGCTCGTTATGCAAGAGAAGTACCTAAATCTCGCAGCGGGAGAATGGTATTCTATTATATCGTGTTATTGTATTGTGTCTGCGCTAACAGAAACATTTTGTCAAATGAATTGGCTAGATAATTTACGACCGATAGCCTGCCTGACGTCAACTTACCTTAGTCGTATTTCACACCTGTAAAAAAGATGATCATCTATTCTACTCAACCGGATACCACACAGTGGGTCAATTTACAAATTTAGTTGACTAATCGCCTTTTACGACATCTCGGTATTATTAAATTACGGAATTTACTTGGTATTATTAATTTACGGAAATTAGGATGACACCATCCTAATTTCTTACCGACCAACTATTCTACTCAACTGGATACCATACGACATTTTTTACGTTAACTCAAGTTATCACAAATATATATTCGGTAACTAAAATGTGAGTCAAAGTAAACATCAATATACTAGAAATTGGGCGGGTCTCCTCGTCTAAGATAAACTGTAGTAGAAAACAGAAGAAAATTACGCTATCACTTTTTTGTCAGAATCTTTCACTTCGCAAGCCGTACGTCTGTGGAATGATCTCCCTGATTGTGTCAAAAAATCTTCCAGTCGTCTTACTTTTAAAGCAAATGTTAAAAAATACCTAATCTGTAACAATTAATGATATTTTTTTTTTTCTTTAACCGCTAAATATTTTGTTATACCATCTATTTTATTTGTTTATTGTTATCCATTTATTTATTTCTTATTTGCCTAGGCACATCGCTATAGTTTATTGATTTTCATCTCTTCATTATTTATGCCTATTACATCTTTTCTTCTTCTGTTTGTTTGCTTGCTGCACCTATTTTAATTTTCCGTTTGACCCTAAGGTTGACTGGTAGAGAACGCTTAGTTTAGTGTTAAGTCCGCCTTTTGTACTTTTATCTTAATAGTGCAATAAAGATTAAAAAAAAAAAAAAAATTGACTTCAATTTATGTAACACAGGCCGCATTAAGCCTAAGACATTTCATAAAGTCACCAGACTTTTACTGCGAAGGTGAAAACGCAATCTCGACACTTTCGCCGACAGCGGGTAGATCGATTTAGAAAAAATATCCGTTATTATCTCGGGTGATAGCGGTTTAGACGGATGCTGCGCGCCGCTGAGCTATTATCATATACTAGTGATTACCGCGACAAAGTTCGCACCAACTTAAGCGTTAAAGTACTAACAATACAGTATGTGCAATGTATCATGCTAATATTACAAAAGCAAAAGTCTATCTGTTACATAACATTTTCATGGCTAATTCGCTGGAGGAATACTGATAAATTATACATAGTATTCCTCCTCCTGCCCTTATCCCACTGTAAGTGGGGTCGGTACAACATATTATAAACATGTCACATGATTTGGCTACGTATTTTAAGACCGGCCGCCTGCCTAAAATCAACTTAACTTAGCTGTATTTTACGACACCTCGATAAGAAAGAGGGTGGTCTATTCTACTCAACCGGAAACCACACGGTAGATGATAAATTATACAGCATAACATATAAAAACACTATTAATAAAAGGCTAATATAGAAAGCCTACTATACTTAAAGCCTACTAATTAAATTAAAAACGAATTATGCTAGAAATTCTATTATACCGCGCATAGCTCAAACTTAATAATAAAAGTTACTCAGAATTAGACCTTTTCCACATGACTAAACGTAAGTTAAAAAAGGAAATAATTAAAATTAACCGGAAGCAAAAATAATGGCAGTAGTGCGCTACTGCCATTATTTTTGACGTTATGTTTACCATACACACAGACACACACACATACACACACACACGCATAGCTCAAGAGAATTTAAGTACAAGACAGTAATAACTAAATGTAACTTGTAATAAGATTTATATTTTTAAAAGAGCAACCGCCGAGTTTCTTGCTGGCTCTTCTCGGTAGGAACAGATTTCCGAACCAGCAGTAGAGTTGACGATTCAAAAGCACTTGTTTACAAGTTCATCAAGTCATTCATTGATTTATTCATTCAACATGAAATATGTCGTAAAATTTGTTATCTATATAGATTTTCGGCAAACAGTCATAACATCGCAATAATTTAATTTTTTCTATCCACAAGTAAGCCACTATCTAAATTATTTCCAGTAATTGCACAACCAGTTGCATTTTCCTCGAAACGGAGAGAATTTTCCACAGATTGCTCCGACTATTTTCATGCTCAATTGCCGAGTTCACTGCGCTATGTGTGGTACAAGGCACAAACTTATCATTCTATCGTCAATATTTGAATATAAACCTTTTTGAATACTAGCTTTTACCTGCAACTTCGTTTGCGTGTACTGTTGTCGTGTGATAGATTTATATGATAGATCGATATGATGGCGTACATAGCACAAAAAAAGATAAATAAGAAATGTATTAGATGATAAAAAATTTTATTTTCGAAATGGATAGCGTAGATAATGGCGTTCCTGGACTTTGACGAAATCATAATAAAGAATAGTCAGAATAAAGAAATGTATTTTGAAAATATATCTCTCTTTGTTGATTATTACTTCTTTGAAAAACTATATATAGCTTGCTGTCGCTTATATACATCAGGTACCAAAACCGTACAAATTAAGAAATTAGAACTATATTTTATATTTCAATAAACAAATTTGTCACTTTCTTACCGAGGTGTCGTAAAATACGAAAGAGGTAAGTTGACGTCAGGCAGGCGGCCGGTCGTAAAAACGCATGTGCCAGCATGTTTATAACATGTTGTGCCGACCCCACTTAGAGTGGGATAAGGGCAGGAAGATGATGAAAGAAATTTGTCACTTTATAGCTACTGTTCAACCGTAAACAAGATAGGCTCTTCTCGGTAGGAAAAGCTTCCCGAACCCGCAGTAGAGTTGACGATTCAAAATCACTTGTTTACTTGAATAAAGAATTGGAATTTGAATATAAAATTTTAAAATGACTAAAAAGGCAAACGCTGCCCGCCTGTATGCGGCCTACAACCAAGTTGCACCCAGCCGTTGTCGGAGCTAGCTTTTTATATGCATTTAACGTTTTTATGATCAACTAGTGAGCGATCACAGAGACGTGTCCTACATTTACACTGAGAGAACCGAATGATTAATAAATTGAATCTAAATACTTCTATAAAAAATGATTTTACGCACCCTAACTGTACATGATTGGAATGACTAAAAAATTTCGTAATTAGTTTCTATTCTAAGATAACTCCTAAAATATAAAAGTAAAGTAAATAGTAAAGCAGATCATAATGTTAAGCATCAAACATTTGTTACAACATGTTTCAAATACAACCTTCAAATAGTTAGGTCAATAAAATAAAAAAAAAATACATTGTCGCCGTCTTTTTGAGAAAAACATATACCTACATATTTATTGAATAAGTGTAAATGACAAACATCGTTATTATATTTTTTATAATAACTACCATATTCAATTTAAAGTTGAATACTGTATCAATTTCATAGGCTTTCCTAATTGCCGTACTGCATGTGCAAATTTTCTTAAAATCAGAATTGTTATCTTAAAAGAGAAATTAAATATGCGTTACAAATTTACTTTAGACCATAAAAGAGGCATTATCCAACCATTCATCGTTTTGTTATGTTTATAAGTGATTTGGAAACGTTTACGATTCAGCTGATTTACTTTTGACCAATATATTCAATATTTTTTATCATATTTCAGTCAATTTACAAAAACTTATTAACTTAGCTAATAACAAACTTTCTTCCTGTCTTACTTTAATCATTCTGTGTATTATAGAAAACAAATCTAAATATAATTTATAGAATTATGCGTTACTTTGTGGAGATACATTTATGTGTTTAATTGATAATTGCAATTTATCAAACGCTTTTCGGTGAAGGAAAACATCGTGAGGAAAACTGCATATCTCTAGAGAGTTCTGGAGATATGTGTAACCTACCAATCCGCATTGGAGCAGCGTGGTAGGTCTTAGCTCCAAACCTTCTCTCCAAAAACGGAGAGAAGAGGTCTATTCACAGCAGTGGAATAGTAACAGGCTGCTACTTACTTACTTTTTATACTGATTCGTTTATCGCGCTCTGACATACAAATGCCACGGGGGACGTTTGTAACATATATTGATTACAAAGCTGTGCATAAGTGAATAATATACATTTATTATGACGTAAAACGGAACGCAAGTCGTACGCGACCGCGTTCCGTTCTACGCAACCGACCGAAATACGCATCGACGCATGCCCTACAGTTAAAGCAGTCCACTTTGTATTATTGTGAAACATTTATATTATTATTTATTTAATGCACTGTTTAAAACACCGTCAATTATATAATATGTTTTATTTTGGAATTATATATATGTTATCCGGCTGAGTAGAATAGACCGCCCGCATTCCTTACCGAAATGTCGTAAAAGGCGACTAAGGTTAGTTGACACGCCCCACCGTGTGTTGTCCGGCTGAGTAGAAACGACCACCCTCTTTCTTACTGAAATGTCGTAAAAGGCGACTAAGGTTAGTTGACACGCCCCACCGTGTGGTGTCCGGCTGAGTAGAAACGACCACCCTCTTTCTTACCGAAATGTCGTAAAAGGCGACTAAGGTTAGTTGACACGCCCCACCGTGTGGTGTCCGGCTGAGTAGAAACGACCACCCTCTTTCTTACCGAAATGTCGTAAAAGGCGACTAAGGTTAGTTGACACGCCCCACCGTGTGGTGTCCGGCTGAGTAGAAACGACCACCCTCTTTCTTACCGAAATGTCGTAAAAGGCGACTAAGGTTAGTTGACACGCCCCACCGTGTGGTGTCCGGCTGAGTAGAAACGACCACCCTCTTTCTTACCGAAATGTCGTAAAAGGCGACTAAGGTTAGTTGACACGCCCCACCGTGTGGTGTCCGGCTGAGTAGAAACGACCACCCTCTTTCTTACCGAAATGTCGTAAAAGGCGACTAAGGTTAGTTGACACGCCCCACCGTGTGGTGTCCGGCTGAGTAGAAACGACCACCCTCTTTCTTACCGAAATGTCGTAAAAGGCGACTAAGGTTAGTTGACACGCCCCACCGTGTGGTGTCCGGCTGAGTAGAAACGACCACCCTCTTTCTTACCGAAATGTCGTAAAAGGCGACTAAGGTTAGTTGACACGCCCCACCGTGTGGTGTCCGGCTGAGTAGAAACGACCACCCTCTTTCTTACCGAAATGTCGTAAAAGGCGACTAAGGTTAGTTGACACGCCCCACCGTGTGGTGTCCGGCTGAGTAGACACGACCACCCTCTTTCTTACCGAAGTGTCGTAAAAGGCGACTAAAATAAGTCAACACGCTGTGTGGTACTCGGCTGAGTAGAATAGATCACTCTCTTTCTTACCGAGGTGTTGCAAAAGGCGACTAAGGTAAGTTGACGTCAGGTCGGTCTTAAAACCACTCAAATCACATAACAACGTGTTTAAAACCAGTGCCAACCCCACTTAGTGGGATAAGGGCAGGAGGATGATGATCTTGCTATATTACCTTTAATCCAACCAAATTTAACCAATTTTACTCCAGTATTCACTCCAGTTCTAAAACAGTAATCATTTACTAGTGAAGTTTCGATATGTAGGCGGAACGGTTGTTGAGATTGTGGTAGTGAATGTGTATAGTGCTAGTGGTAATGGTTGAATTTTTTTAAAATATTTTAACGCTTTGCGCATTTCAAAATTACGTAAGTCGTAAGGGTTTTGGGTATAAGATTCTATAATAAAATTCCACAATCAATTTTATCTTTGTAATTACAGCAGTTTAAAACAAATATTAAAAGGAGCCTATTATAGCAAGTCTTCGACCCTGTACGAGGCAGTAAGTACTAAATGTAACAAGTTATAAAAATTATATTTTGAAAAGAGCAGTTGCCGAGTTTCTTGATGGCTCTTCTCGGTAGGAACAGCTTTCCGAACCAGCAGTAGAGTTGACGATTCAAAAGCACTTGCTTACAAGTTTAATTGAATATTTTGGATAACATTTCGAATAGAACTCGCCATATTACTGAATACGTTTAAATGATGAATGCAATGTTTTTCTGGAAGCAGATTCACAATACGCTATTGACTGTAACAATGTTTGTTTGTCCGTTGGTGTAGTGTACATTGTTCCGGAAGTGTTGGCTTACAATTCATTCATTTCATACTCTGAACTCGATAAATGATACCATTGTGTTCTCATTTTTTCAAGTAAACAGAAATGTACTTCTCTAAATCAAATGTCAATTGGCATTTGTTTTTTTATGTTGTGTATTAGTGGATGTTATAGAAGTAACAATGGTGCTCTATATACACTGTCCATTATATTAACCATCTTTTGACAGATTGACGATAGTGATGTCCTAAAGATTCTCGTATGCGATACCATTCCGATTATAGTACCTACTATCATTAATCGAATTACGTACCTAAGTAATTCGATTAATGATAACCTACGTAAACTAGATTACTACTTGAGAAAAGAAATTCCAACTTTGAGAAAACTTATTGTTTCTTTGAAAAGAAGTGGTCTATTTCATGGTGAAAAATCTTCTTTGGTCAAAGTTTTGAACACAATTGGCTTTTCATATAAAAAGTTAAATAAAAGAAAATTATTAATGGAACGCACAGATATAGCTATAGCACGTTGTGATTTTTTAAGAGAGGCAAAGAAAATACAAGATTGGGCAAATATTGTTTTCACGGATGAAACATGGCTCAACGCTAACCACACACTATCTCGTTTCTGGACTGATGATACTGCTGATTCCACTTCCTCAGTACCAATGGGAAAAGGTGAGCGCCTAATCATTTGCCATGCAGGTACAGCAAAAGGATTTGTACAAGACGCACTGTTGGCATTTAAATCGAAGAAATCAAATGACTACCACGAAGAGATGAATGCAAATGTGTATGAAGAGTGGTTCAAAAAAATGCTCATTTCATTGGAAGAACCATCAATAATTTTTATTGATAATGCGCCCTACCACTCCCGTCAAATTGACAAAATGCCAACACAGGCTAATAAAAAGCATGAAATAATTAATTGGCTTCGGGACAATGGAGAAAATGTGGACGACTCAATGTTAAAAGTTGAATTAATAAAAATATTAAAAACCAAAAAGAGAGCAAAACGCTATGTAATCAATGAAATGGCAGCAGAATATGGCCATACTGTTCTTCGGATTCCTCCATACCACTGCCAGTACAACGCAATAGAACTTATATGGGCACAAGTAAAAGGGCATGCTGCGAGATGCAATACAAGCCCCCCATTCACAGCGAATAAAATGTTGCAATTGCTAAAAAATGCTTGCACCCACGTAACGGCCGAGAACTGGGCAAGTGTGGTGGAAAGAACTAAAAGAGTAATATTCTCTGATTGAGAACGTGATATTGCGTTTGATAATATATTATCTACACAAGAGCTAATAATAACTGCTACTGAAGACTCCTCATCGGAGGAGTCTAGTGTTGATTATCATTCCGACGACTCGTGCTAATAAAATAAATTAAAATATCCTGATTGTTTTATTTGTATTCATGTATTAACTAAGAAGAAAGTAAAACTTTATATAATGTTATTAAATGTCTTTTAATACTCGTAACATCGATTTCTACCGATTATTTTTAATCTGTGGCATAATCGTAGTAACCCATTATGTGTGACATCACTAAGTGGGCGGTACCCATCCATAAAGTACAAATATTATTTGTATGATATTTGTACGTAAGCAATACAAAACTTAATGAGCGTGAGCTGTCAAAAGACTGATAATATGATGGACGCAGTATAGTTGCTATAATAAATAATGGGTCCATGCGGATATTTACATCGTCGGCGTAACTGGACCATAGGACGCCGTCACCGGGCGGCAAATCATTGTAATCGGATATGTTGCCGCCAGCCCTTAGGAATAGCTATTTAATAAAAGATTCTGTCCTTAGCATCGAGCTAGGATAGACACTTTTAGTTTATAGTTAGAATGTAATTTTTATATAAAAATAAATTAGTTTAAAATATTCTTTCCTTAGCATCGTGCTAGGAAAGATGCCTTTTAATTTGTAATTAGTTTGTAGTTTTTATACAAATATAAATTAGTTTTAGTAATTTGGGTTTTCTTGAGTCCTCCGACAGCGACTTCTGTAATTCGGAAATGCTTTGGTAATTAAAAAGCTGTGGTAGCCCAGAGGTTACACCGTGCGACTCTTACGAGGAGGTCAGGGGTTCAAACCCGGGCAGACACCAATGAGTTTTTCTGTTAAAAATTATGTGTCTTATTGATAATTGCAATTTATCACACGCTTTTCGGTAAAGGAAAACATCGTGAGGAAACCTGCATATCTCTAGAGAATTCTGGAGATATGTGTAACCTACCAATCTGCATTGGAGCAGCGTGGTAGGTCTTAGCTCCAATCCTTCTCTCCAAAAACGGAGAGAAGAGGCCTATTCCCAGCAGTGGGAGAGTAACAGGCCGCTACTTAGCGGAAATGTAGTTCGCTATTAAGTAAAATACAGTCTATAAAAAGTCAAGTTAAAAGCTTAATACCAACTTTCCCTGTATAATATATCCAGCATATTATATTGTATTATCTATTCATATCATAAAACAAAGTCTCCGAAGCTGTCTGTGATCGATTTTCTCAAAATGTATGAAATTTTTTTTTGGACGGTACAAAAGCACTATGAACAGTATAAGCACAATACGCAAAGCTTTGCAATTTTCGTGGAGTCTATCTCCTGACGATGCTTCGGTTACGGGGCGAAACAATTGTTGAGATTGTGATGGTGAAAGTGTGTAGTACTTGTGTATTGTTGTTATATGTGGCGGGTATTGCATGAGTTTTTAAAAATTCTGCATGTATCAGGTATGAGAACGAATAGTACACTCTACATTTAGCATTACATATATTTTCTTTTATCGCAGAATACAGCAAATAATTTATAGTACCAATTAACTTGTTACTTGGTATTTTTTAATGCAAAAAACAGGGATATAATATTTTTTTTAATACAAAACCTAGCTAGACTTAGCGATTTTTCTTCACCGAAACCTCCTGCATTCTGAATTTCAGGAAAATCGTTGGCGCCGTATCCGAGATTCCGAAAATATATAGATATAAATACAAGATAAATATTTATAAATATAAAGATATTTTCATTAGTTTTGCGTTAAAATAGTGATTATATTCTCTTTCGTTCGTATTACTGATGGTAATGAAATCTATTGCACATCAACTGAATACATAACTTAATTTAACTGAATAATTGCAATTAGCGGTGCACTGACCGGAATCAAACCTGCACCCGGGCTGTTGAACCGCGGTAATTGCGACAATCGCGTCCACTTGCCGCTTCGTGCGGGCATTGTGCATGTAGGATATAATTACTTTACATAATTAATTAGTGTTAAATAATACGATTTTCGTGGAAGATTGTAGACTGGTATATCTGGTTAACTATTACGTTATAAAATTGCCACATGATGTATTAAAGTTTAATAATATTAGATAACATGTTTACTTATTTTATTTTTATTTTCTCTTTTTTAAAGCCGTGTGGCATCCGGCTGAGTAGAATGGACCACCCTTTTTTATTACCGAGGTGTCGCAAAAGGCGACTTAGGTAAGTTTACGTCAGGCAGGCGGCTGTCGTAAAATACGTGGCCAAATCATGTGACAACATGTTTATAGAATGTTGTGCCGACACCATTTAGAGTGGGATAAGGGCAGGAGGATGATGAAAGAAAAGAATAAGAGTTATTGCACGAAGGAAAAACCAAAAAAATACATAAAGAAACTTAGACTATAGGTATGTTAAAATGTGCAAAGAGCGTAAAGTCTGCCAAAATTGCAGTTTTTGAAAAATGCACAGACATTTTGATTTAAATAGCTCTTACTCTATTGAAATCTACATACCGGCTATAAACATGTTATGGCAACCCCATTTAGAGTGGGATAAGGGCAGGAGGATGATAATTGTACTTGAAATTGTACACTTTGAATGTTATTTGAAATTGTACACTTTGAATGTTAAAAAAAACAAATTTATGTTTTTTTTCCTTTTTTTTCGAATTGACTATATGCTGTTAGCCTTAACGGCTTTTACAGCTTCACCGGGTGGGACGGGCGAGCGCGAAAGCATCACCGAAGTTCAAAATGCAGAGAGTAGAGCGCAGAAGCATCGTCGAAGTTGCGAAATGCGGAGAGTAGTGCGCAGAAACATCGTCGAAGTTGCGAAATGCGGAGAGTAGAGCGCAGAAACATCGTCGAAGTTGCTAAATGCGGAGAGTAGAGCACAGAAGCATCGTCGAAGTTGCAAAATGCGGAGAGTAGAGCGCAGAAACATCGTCGAAGTTGCTAAATGCGGAGAGTAGAGCGCAGAAGCATCGTCGAAGTTGCTAAATGCGGAGAGTAGAGCGCAGAAACATCGTCGAAGTTGCTAAATGCGGAGAGTAGAGCGCAGAAGCATCGTCGAAGTTGCGAAATGCGGAGAGTAGAGCGCAGAAGCATCGTCGAAGTTGCGAAATAGAAGAGAAAGAGTGCAGAATCTCTACTAACGTCGGGATTAATCTTGGGCACGTGTGAAATGACGCCTGCATTCACTCAGGAAGGAATACTTACCGGACATGTACCATATTTATAAAACTTGTATAACTTGTAAAGCATTGAGTTTATGAAAAATAAACCTATTACTCTAAAGCATAGTGGTTATATTAGAATGTTAGATTACATAGTTATTTCAATTTCGTAAGGTAAAAAAAGTAGTGAAATGGCAGGATGAATGCACGGACGGTCCGATTTAAAGTAGATAGAACCTGTTCCAACCGGTTCGGGCCGGCTGGAAGCGGATTTGTGGACGCTTACTTTCGTTTCTTACTTTCTGTAGTTTACTAGCGTGATGTGGGGTTTTGGCTTTATCGTTTTATCCCATACCATAGTATTAGGGGAAAATATATAAGTTATATCATATATAAATCGCATGCTATAAAAATCATGCCATGTGTGGTATCTGGCTGAGTAGAATAGACCACTCTCTTTCATACCAAAGTGTCGTAAAAGGCGACTAAAGTAAGCTGATGGCACGGCGTACGTAAAATATCTAGCCGAATGTGAGAACATATTTATAACATGTTGTGCCAACCCCACTTACAGTGGGATAAGGGCAGGAGGTTGATGAAAGAATAAGAATTATTGCACAAAGGAAAAACCAAAAAATCATAAAGAAACAGACTATATGGACAGTAAAATGTGCAAAGGGCGTAAGTATTGCAAAATTCCAGTTTTTGAAAAAATGCACAGACATTGTGATTCAAATAGCTTTTTCTATTGAAGCATACGTAACGGACTCTTATATGAGATACAAAAATTACCGCTTTTTCTTTGTATTGTTGGTATATGACAGGTGTCATAGATAAGGTAATCTAAATTTCAGAAAGGCCTTCAACGATTTTCATAAAATTTATTTTGTAAGAGGATAAATCGATCTAGATAGGTTTTATTTAAAAAAAATGTCGTTTTAAACCTGTTTTAAAGCACTGATAAACTACTACAATATTATTACATAACAAAGATTAATTACGCTGTCAACTGTAAAGTCGTAATAGCTCGGATCGAAACGATCGATGAAAATCGGACTGAGTACCAGATATTACCAGTCCGATTATAATATCCTTTTTCAAGTTGCATCTTTTTTATATCCTCTAAAAAATTCCCATAAACCGCGGCCATTTACGAACTTAACTTTGCGCGAACAAATTCGCGTGTACAGGTTAAACTATCAAGTCAGGATTTATGTCGCCAAGTGGGGACGTCAAACAGTGCGGAACAAGTTTCGGCGAAAGCGAAACCGGCAGATAGTTTATTAAAAAAAGTGAATTTATTGCTACTTCCACTTATCTGCCTACTAGGCCTTATTAATAAGAAAGAAATAACGTTTGTGGCTGTAAATCAAATCAAATCATCTTTATTTGATTATGGGTAGGTACATTGAAAGGTCTTAAAATTAATTTAACATTAAATTAAACTATTAATTAAATTAAATACAGCCATAAACTGCCATAAGTGGAGTGCATGTCAAACAATAAAAATTTATGTAACTTGTCCGAATAAAATTATAATGTCACGTAAATTAAAATAAAAAATGTCAAAAAAATTCATTATATATTACAATTAAGTAAAAATGTGTTCAATAGCTGTGGATCTTGTTTAAATCCTACCCCACTAATATTATAAATGCGAAAGCTTGTGAGTATGGATGTATGTTACTCTTTCACGTCGAATCCGCTGAACCGATGTCGATGAAATTTGGCAAAATTATTCCTTATACAGTGATAAAAGCTGTGATGGCCCAGCGGTAACACCGTTCGACTGTTTCGAAAAGGTCGCGGGTTCAAACCCGGGCAGACACCAATGAGTTTTTCTGTTAAAACTTATGTGTCTAATTGATAATTGCAATTTATCACACGCTTTTCGGTGAAGGAAAACATCGTGAGGAAACCTGCATGTCTCTAGAGAATTCTGGAGATATGTGTAACCTACCAATCCGCACTGAAGCAGCGTGGTAGGTTTTAGCTCCAATCCTTCTCTCCAAAAACGGAGGGAAGAGGCCTATTCTCAGCAGTGGGATAGTATCAGGCCGCTACTTACTTTTTTTACTTTTTTTATTCCTTATACACCGGGGTCATATATAGAAATCCTGTTAACTCTACAGAAATAGGATGATATTAAAAAGCGTCATCTATTATCGACCTATCACTCAACAACAGTCCATGCAAACGAAGTTGCGGGTAAAATTTAGTTGTCCATATATCTATACTTATTATAAAACAAAGTCCCTAAAGCTATATGTGATTGATTTCCTTAAAATCTGCTGATCGGATTTTGTATGGTTTTTACTAAATAAAATGGGTTAGGGGTAGATAGGTCATGGGTGACAGAGAACTGGTATGTATTTAGGTATATAATTTCAAATTAATGCTTAAATACACTGAGTTTCAAAATACCAATAAATTGTTGTTAGGAAATATTGGCCCTCGGCGGGAATCGAATCCGCGACCCACAGAGCTGACGGCACACTCACTGCTAACTGGGCAGTAACCTGCTCAAATAGTCTTCAGATTAGAAACGTGGGTTCTAGTTAATTATACATTTCACAATAAACCTATTATCAGGAATTAACCGTTATAGTTATTTACAGTTCACACAGTAAATGTTACTGGGACATAATTCAATCTATTTGATTAAAAGACAACAGTTCACGCTTGACCTTTCCGTAACGACGTTATTGACCTTCATATTTAACATGACTCTCTGTTATATCAAAATGACCACTTTAAATAATTTCTAGATGTAGGCGTTACTTTGCAAAAATCCATAGTACAAAATGATGGTTGATTTATTTTGCTATATTTCGCGATTAGAGGAAATCAATATAGTATAATGTTAAATGCAGGAAGCGTTATCTGTTCTCATACCTTATACAGCGTCTTCAGGAGATACACTTAATGATAATTTGCGAACACTTAGAGATTTTGTAGTTGACTGTATCTCCTTATAATTTTTCAGTTATAGAGCGAAAGAATCGTTGAGCTTGTCGTAGTGAAAGTGTGTAGTGCTGGTGTACTTGCAGCAGCTTATTCTGCATGCATAAGGTATTGAGACACTACTTCGTTATAAAAATAAAAATGTTATATAAATTTGTCTTATATCATCATCCTCCTGCCCTTATCCCGTTCTAAGTGGAGTCGGCACAACTTGTTATAAACATGTCACATGATTTGGCTGCGTATTTTACAACCGGACGCCTGCCTGACGTCAACTTACTTTAGTCGTATTTTACTACACCCCGGTAAGAAAGAGGTTGGTCTATTCTATTCAGCTGGAAGCCACACGGCGAACGGACTTAAATGCAGAAAAAATTAAATTTGTCATATATAAAATTTTTAAATAATTTAGTTAATTATAATCTTTGAATATATAAGTAGATGTTGAAAGTTAATCATTAATGATAGAGACATGCTATCCCGGACTTTTTTGTAGTATTTTTATAGATCTACAATTTTCTACTACATTACTTTAGTGTATCTCTGCCGGGTTATGCGGCGCACTCGTTCAAAGCTCCGAGCTAGACTTTTTGCAATCGCACGATCTCTTCAATAGAATTTACATAAAAGGAAAAATCTACTATTAAACTAAACTTTTTTTTAGTAAAAACTGTATAAAAATCAGTTCAGTAGATTTTGAGAAAATTGATCACATATAGACAGCTTTTGGGGACTTTGTCAAATCAAAATGAAAATAATCTTTATACAAATAAGCTCTTTCAAACACTTTTGAATTGTCAAGGATCAATATGATTAATGAAGCTACAACTGGTTCGGAATGTTGCTCTTACCGAGAAGAACCAGAAAGAAACTCGGCGGTCAATCTTTTAAACATTTTCAATTTTACAATTAAACCGCAGTCCTGTGTGAAGCTGAAAGGATTTTCAAATCCAGGCTTTGTTTTATAATAAGTATAGATGGTGAAAGCATAAATTGCTATAAATAGCCATAGTTATAAATAGCTGTTGGAGTGATTTAAGTGAAAGCTATTTGGGAGGTATGCGGTGACGTAAGGCCGGACAGCCTACACTATGATGTGGTCCGACCGGAATCTAGTTTGGAGTCGAGTCGAGCCACGTGCCTGAGTTAGTCACTGACGAATCGACACATTACACAAGCGATGTCACGGTATTTACCATGTAGAGTTTCATTCAACGTATTTTTCATTATCCTCGCATCGTCTGACAATATATTATAAACATGTCACATGATTTGGCTAGGTATTATCCGACCGAACGCCTGCATGATGGCATCGTACCTTAGTCGCCTATTACGACAATTCGATAAGAAATTATGGTCTATTCTACTCAGCCGGATAACACAGGGCGGGTCGACTTACTTTTGTCTCCTTTTACGACACTTCGATAAGAAATTATGGTCTATTCTACTTAGCCGGATACCACACGGCGAGTGAACTTACCTTAGTCGCCTTTTACGACACTTTATAAGAAATGAGGGTAGTTTATTCTACTCAGCCGGATACCACACAGCAGGTCGACTTACCTCAGAGGTCTTTTACGACACCTCGTTAAGAAATAAATGTGGTCTATTCTTCTCGGCCGGATACCTCACGGTGGCTTGATTTACTTAGTCGCCTTTTACGACACCTCGTTAACAAATTATGGTTTATTTTACTCAACCGGATCTACTTACCTTAGTCGCTTTCTACGACACCTCGGTAAGAAATGATGGTCTAGTCTACTCAGCCGTATACCACATGGCGGGTTGACTTACATTAGTCGCATTTTATACGACACCTAATTAAGAAATTAGGGTGGTCTATTCCACTCTGTCGGATCGACTTACCTTAGTTGCCTTTTACGATATCTCGGTAAGATATGCATGGAATAGACCGCCCTGGTCAATTCCATGCAGCCGCATACCACACAGCGGAATTTCATAACTGTTATTAATGTTATATCATTTAATGCTATGACTTATATGTAATAAGTTAACATAGCCTCCGTGGCGCAATCGGCTAGCAATTCGGCTGTTAACCGAAAGGTTGGTGGTTCGAGCCCACCCGGGGGCGTTTAATTTTAGTTTGTAGATTTACTACAAAAGGTATATCCAAGAAAAGTAAGATGAACTATTAAACTTCGCAAAAGGTTAATAATCGTTTAAATAACTTTCAATCATTGATATTATATATGGGATAGTGTGTGGATAGCAGTGGGATTGGAACAAATCGTTACTATAAAGGACATACAGACTATATAGCTTATTGGATTCATATATATAATTCAAAAATTCCTGCTTTCCTTCAGGAGAAAAATTGTAATATATAATTAAGGGTAGTTTAATATTTGTTGGTCTTTGAGCCTGGGTGTATATTTGTATTTAAGTATGTATTTAAAAAATATATAAGTATATATTCACCAGTTGTCTGTGTACCATAACACAAGTATTAAGTTACTTACTTTGGGGACGGACGACCGTGTGTGTAAGTGTCCCATATATTTATTTATATTTATTTATAAAAAAAATATATTAAAGTCGCGGATATAATACGGTATAAAAATTGGGCATAATTTACAAAAGTGCTTGTTATCTCACTCACGGGGCGTGTCATTAGATTTTGGCTGCTTCGAGATAAGAAAGCATGAAATTCTACTAGAATTTTTGGGAAAATAAATTCTTTAGTTGTCATTAAAATTACGTTACTTGTCATTCTATAGTATTAGTATTCATTGCAATGACTTTTTACATGTTATATTTATCTAATAAACAATTAGAAAATTCAATTTTATTGAATCTTTATACGCCCAACTATAATACTAAACTATACGTAAATAAATAGTCAATTATTTTACAGCATTAAATTGTGATTAAATTTAATGTCATCGCAGTGGATAATTTATAATGACGGCTTTACAGCGTCACCGGATGAGTGCAGAAGTATTGTTATTTTGTTGGTGCGAATATTGAAGAAAGAGCGTGAAATATCCACTGATGCTTAGCGTCCTAAGGAACATCTATTGAGGCATAGGGCGACTTGTATTAGAGGGCTGTTGGTGTGACTATGACTAGTGTTCATACCATCGAGAATATTGTGGCAAGCCACGATAGACGTCAGAAATCTTCGTCGGAGAAGATGCTGTGTGTCTGTGTTTGTTTTTATGATCGTAATTCGTCAGTCATGTAGAACGCTTATAGAAAACTTATTTTCAGTGAGTGTTTTAACTATTTTAGAAAGAAATTTACAATAACTACTATGTTTACTGGGTGTTGGTTATAGCAGCGACGACATGATACATTAATAATGCGGAAATGTTATATAAGTCGGTTGGCAAAGCATGGATTGTGGTAAGTTATTAAAAAAATGATTTATTTTAATTAAGAGAGAGTCTTGTTTTTAATGGTTAAAATAATTCGCCATGTAATGACAACTCCGATATGGTCTAGTGGTTAGGATACCTGGCTCTCACCCAGGAGGCTCGGGTTCGATTCCCGGTATCGGAATAAATATTTATTTTCGTTCAATATTTTTTTGGCATTTTTTTACAAGACCGCTAACAAAGGTAACTAAAAATATTTATTAGTTCAACACGCGACTTTCTTCGCGACAAAATAATTGTTAAATACCTGTATAAGCTGCTGAACAAACCAATTTAGTTCGCATAACTTGCGGTAAAAACAGCCAATTTTTTTATGCAACAACAAAATCATATTAACTTCTTGTTAACAAAAGGTTAAAGTTTTTACTAATACTTGACAAAAGGTCAAAGTTAAGTGACGTACCTGACATTGGCAATGAACGATTTTGCAACGTCGACATCAGACGGCGAGTCACTGGTTACGTAAACAATTTCATCTTATTTACAGCTATACTAGCCAACTCACCCAGGTTTTGTTAGTCAGCTAGTTTAGTACTTAATATCAAAAGTAATGAGAATATTATTTTGCTATAATCCGCGATAAAAGAAAATATATGTAATGCTAAATGTACAGTGTACTATTCGATCATATTAAACAATACGTTGATTTTCGCATGAATTAATCAAATGTGTTTATAATATATAACTAATTTACTGATATTAAGAAATTTATAGAATTAGGCGTTACTTTGCGGAGGTCCATAATACAAAAGTAATTAGAATTATTTAGTCGTGGACGATGCTTCGGTTACAAAATCGTAAAGCTTTACGATTTTGTCGTGGAGTCTATCTCCTGACGATGCTTCGGTTACGGGGAGAAACAATTGTTGAGATTGTGGTGGTGAATGTGTGCAGTGCTTGTGTATTGTTGTGCCATCGGTGTCGGGTAGTGCATGAGTTCTTACAAATTCTGCATGTATCAGGTATGAGAACGAATAGTACACTCTACATTTAGCATTACATATATTTTCTTTTATGACAGATTAAAGCAAAATAATATTTTCATTACTTTGTATTATGGACCTCCGCAAAGTAACGCCTAATTCTATATATCCGCCTGCCTTTATCCCACTCTAAGTGGGGTAGGCACAATATGTTACAAACATGTCACATGAGTTCGCTAAGGTATTTTACGTCAATTTCCCTTAAATTCAGTCGCATTTTACAATACCTCAATACCCTTATTTCTATAAGGGTAGTCTATTCTACTCAGCCGGATTCCACACGGCGGGTCAATTTACTTTAGTCGCCTTTTACGAGATCTCGGTAAGAAATAAGGTAGGTCTATTCTACTCAAATACAAAAAGATTATTTTGCCCGCTGTCGAAATTAAAAATATCAAATATCAGATAAAATTTTATATTTTTTTATACAATTTCTACAGCTACTGTATGCACATGTTCATATAGTTGTATGAAAATCTATATATAGAAAAGAAAGTTGGTCTTAGTTACACTATTTATAACTCAAGAACAGATGAACCAATTCGGCTGAAAATTAGTAGAGAGGTTGCTTAGAACCAGGAGACGGACATAGGATACTTTTTATCCCGTTCGACCGCATTTATTTTATCCCGTCAAGTTACTATAAAACGTGGTATAACAAAAACGACTATGACATGGAATAACAAAACATAAATGACACCTATACGTAATTTTGTCTTTGGGTAAGTATGGTAAAAAATTTGACAATTATCAAAATAATAGCTAAACTTCACTACATAGTATAAAATAAATCGCTTTTTCTGTCTGTCCCTATGTCCCTATATCCCTATGTATGCTTTAATCTTTAAAACTACGTATAGGGTAAGGGGATTTGTTTTACTCACAATTTAACGCGTGCGGGCCACGGGCAGTAAAGAATAAAACAAAACTACTTGATAGATTTTAATCATTTTTTTCACTGAGTGACATATGCTATATATTTTATACCCGTGCGAAGCCGGAGCGGGCCACTAGTAACTAATATACATAAGTACCTATAGAATAAAATTGAAATTCATTACATTTTACCAAAAAATCGGGCAAAGTTGTAGTGTTTTACGGTATTGGTAGAAAAAAGTGTACAAAGGTCAACTTATCTATATGACAGAGATCTCAGCTAACCTACGAGGTGAGACAATTTATAGTTAAGAAAAAGTTGGTACGCAAATATCAAACATTATGAATTAGAATTACCTACTAATAATTATAATCTAATTTTCTAATTCTGTTAATAAACTTGCTTCATCATTATCTTCATGCCCCTATCCTACTCTAAGTGGGGTCGGCACAACTTGTTATAAAAATGTTGTCACATGATTAGAAATATCGAACCTCGATAAGAAAGAGGATGGTCTATTCTACTTAACCGAATACCACACGGTGAGTCTACTTACCTTATTCGCCTTTTACGATACCTCGGTAAGACATGAGGTTGGTCTATTCTACTCAGCCGGATACCACAGCGGGTCGACTTACCTTAGTTGCTTTTTACGACACCTCGGTAAGGAAAGAGGGTGGTACTATTCTATTCAGCCGGATACCATACGGCGGTGTTAATAAACTTGCTTATATTTGAATATAGATTATTTAAATTCGTTGCTTTATCAGGTCTATCTACAAGGCAATAAATATTAAGCAATAACTATATTTTCCACTTTCTCCATATTTCGCAACGCACACCGGCCGTCACTTTCACCGACCTTTTGGACGGGGCCCGGTAATATACGAGTTTAATGACCTTCTTTAAGATGACCTCAACATTCAATGATGTAATAACAAATATAGATTGAACGTTTGAATGTGTTGTAATCTATATTATTAAAATAAAATAGGTCTTAGTAAGTAGTAAGTAGCGGTCTGTTACTATCCCACTGCTGGGAATAGGCCTCTTCTCTCCGTTTTTAGAGAGGATTGGAGCTAAGACCTACCACGCTGCTCCGATGATTGGTAGGTTACACATATCTCCAGAATTCTAGAGATATGCAGGTCTCCTCACGATGTTTTCCTTCACCGAAAAGCGTGTGATAAATTGCAATTATCAATTAGACACATAAGTTTTAACAGAAAACTCATTGGTGTCTGCCCGGGTTTGAACCCGTGACCTCCTAGAAACAGTCGCATGGTGTTACCGCTGGGCTACCACAGATTCTATTGAATATGCTTCGATTGAAATAAAAAAAGAAAGAAAATATTTATTTGAAATAATGCATCACTTTCAGGCTAACAAACTCAAAAACGACTAAGTGTTGTGCGGTAAGCTTAAGCTTCCATCTAAAGTATCGTCTATTCAATCCAGTTTTAATTGGATATTATAAAAAAATAAGCTTTATGATAGAAATAACTTTAAACTTTAATTATCAGTAATTTTTTATTATAGCTTTCATTGCTAAATAGTTGCTAAGCAATTAATAATGATAAAAAATGCTAAGTAATAGTAATAAATGAGAAGAAATAAGACATCATTTTTCTGCCCTCATCCCACTCTAAGTGGGGTGATTGTTTTGGCTAATAATTTTACAACTGGCTAGCTGCCTGACCTCAGCTTATCTTGTCACCTTTTGCGACACCTCGGTAAGAAATGAGGGTGATCTGTTCTAGTCATCTGGATACCTCGCGGCGGGTCAACTTACTTTAGTTGTCTTTTACGACACCTCAATAAGAAATGAGACTGGTCTATTCTACTCATCCAGATACCACGATAAAATAAAATGATATTTTTTTTCCTACGCATATTCCTACAAATAAGATTAAAGAGGGTATTTAAACCCTTAAGTTGAACGAAGTCACAGGTGCCATTAGTAAAGTTATAATTCTAATAAAAGTTATACTTAGGTAAATATACTAACTAACTGACTATGGGTTGAGTTAGATGCAAATTATAATGAACTGTGAGAACGACTTGTAGCCGATCGCTGGTTTCTAAAAGAAAACTGATTTAAAACATTTTCTACTAATTATAATGTCACGAGTCACATACTAAGTATTGCGATGGCAGAAAGGAAAATGGATTTGCAATAGTAACATAGTTTTAGAAAAGCTGGTAGCTTTAATAATTATAAGAGTTCATCTTGTTTGTATATACATATATATTTTGGGAATATCGGAAGCGGCTCCAACGATTTTTCTGAAATTCAGCATAGAGGGGTTTTGGGGGAGAAAAATCGATCAAGCTCGGTTTTATTAAAAAAAAATCGGTTTACACTGTTTTTGGGCATTAACAAATACTAAAATTTACATTGAATATAAAACACTATTTTTGCCGTAAAACGTCAAGTCAGGGTGGCTTATTCGGGGAACGGGTAGTCTTGAGACATGTAAATTACCTTGGATCGGACCCAACTACCTAATTATTTTTTTCTTTTTTTTTAAGTTCCATTTTTTTTTTGTAAAAAATTACCGATCTAGGCTCAGTCAACCAGGCACTTTGTATTTAACTATGTATTTAAAACTATATACATATGTATATATATATATATATATATATATATATATATATATATATATATATATATATATATATATATATATATAGTTACTTTAACTTTGACTTTGACTGGCCCGTTGACGCAGTTACCCTACCTTCAACTCCGCGGGTCCAGGGTTCGATTCCCGCCGAGGGCCATCATTTTCTATAAATGAATTTGTTAGTCTTTGTGCCTGGGTGTATATTTGTATTTAAGTGTGTATTTAAAATATATATAAGTATATATTCACCAGTTGTCTGTCCATAACACAAGTATTAAGTTACTTAATTTGGGGACGGACGACCGTGTGTTTAAGTGTCCCATATATTTATTATTATTATTATCACTTACTTTGGGGACGGAGGACCTTGTATATAAGTGTCCTATATATTTATTTATACACTTAACAAATATCTACTTGTATATAAAGTTTTGATAAGCAATAGCGGAAACGATAAAAGGCGTAAAAACTGTAAAGGATGCGCAACAGCATTAATGTGCTATGAGAGAGACCCATTTCTCAGACATTAAGGTAATATGTAACATACTGATGGCAACACTAAACGATAGATGCATTATATCTAGGGTTGCCACTTTAATTTCAATTTATGGATTCTGAAAAATAAAATAGAATTATAAACCATTAGTGCTTTAGGCCTTTTGAACCTTTAAATAGAAACAATGGTACCGACTTAAATTCCCATAAAATGACTCCATTGTTTACTTAAAATATTGGTTAACTTAGGTATAAATTGATTTACTCAAATATCTGATTTTACAAAGTTATTCCGTTAAAACTAGAAAGTTCACCAGAATTTGCTTTTCAAATTCAAAATTTAAAATATTCTTTTTTCAAGTAAACTTGTAAACAAGTGCTGTTGAATCGTCAACTCTACTGCTGGTTCGGAAAGCTGTTCCTACCGAAAAGAGCCAGCAAGAAACTCGGCGGTAATTGTTTGTTGATAATGTTTCACTAACTTGGGCCGCGCGACATGGGTCGTACATTTTTTTTGTGTTACACATCTTTATTTAGTATTTAGGTAAAGGTTCGTGTTCGTGTTAAATCATTGATAAATACAAATGACTTTTTAATATTATTTATTTTGTCATAGTTTTCGGAGATAATCGTTAGTATTATACATCATGAAGCAAATTATGAAAACAGAAAATCTCAACTTACTTGTATTATTCGACAGCTCGATAAGAAAGAGGGTGGTCTATTCTATTTAACTGGACACCACTAACTGGGTAACGTACTTTAGTCGCCTTTTACTACACCTCGGCAAGTAATGAGGGTGGTCTATTCGACTCGGATACCACACGGCGAGGTGATGATGAAATGTTCATATTTTTCGAGTTGCTGCTTAGTTGCAGATAGATGTTAACATCGTAACAATTTCTTGCTCTGTATCGTTGATTTTTCTAATCGAGGACTTCTATATTCTTTAAACAAACTTTCCCGCCCGGTGACGCTGTAAAAACCGTTAGGACTAACAGCATATAGTCAATTCGAAAAAAAACAACTTTGGCAACCCTAGTATGAATATTACATCAATGGAATAGTTACACAAAACCATATAACCAGTTACAAAACATAACAATAAATCCAACCTTGAACACGGTACAAATTCACAATCGAGAAACTTCTCACGCGCACCATGTAACACTTTTCGCCCAATTAATGTTAGCCACTTACATCATTGTGTTAGACACGTGATCTGGGAGGCTGACTGAAGGGATATCCCTGACATATTTACATCTTAACGCAATGAATCTAAATCCACCTTGTCGTACATACAAATGAATATACCAAATTAGGCAACCCGCAATGACAACAAAAATCACTCAAAGAAATTTAATATTAAATGTTTTTATATACCAGCTGTACGCAAGTAGATAAAATTTGCTACAATTAACGTTTATATACTGGGTTAACATATAGCATAAAAAAATGCCGCTATTCCTCCGGAAGAAAAAATAAACAATATTATATAATTGAGAATTATATTAGTTTACGAACTTCTTCAAACAAATCTTGATTGATAAATTTAATGTAGAACATTAAATTCTGCTTTATTAAAAGGCATGTAAATTATTCAATAGACAATAGTAAAGTTTAGCTTAAAATTCTAACAATTTATGACTTGTATTAATTTTAAATTATTTGACGAGTTATCATATAAATAAATTTTGCTCTTAAAGTTTTTTGTCAATTATTATAAAACTAGCTTTTACCCGCAAGTTTGTACACGTCGCGTGATAGGGTTAATAATATATGGCGCTTTTCAATATCATTCTAATCTTGTTGAATAAACAGATTTTCTTCAACTCTATATGCTACCCCAGTGTATAAGGAATAATTGTGCCAAATTTCATCGATATTGGTTGAGCGGATTAGCCGTGAAAGAGTAACAAACATACATCCACAAACTTTTGCATTTATAATATTAGGAGGACTAGTGATACCCATGGCATCAAAAATCGTCAATTGTTATTGTTGTTCTCATATTTGTAAAGGAAAACGGTTTTCTTTACCCTGTTTGTTAACCTAACGGCAATTTTGCCAAATTTTATCTATATGATTATAACAGGTTAACCCTGAAAGCTTAACGGACAGAAAGACCGCTATTCGTATTTATAATACAAGTATAGATAATTTAAAAAATATCAACGTTTGCAACAGTTACCGAATTGCCTAAAGGCTAGCCTGTTGCCGGGGAGTTATGGCCCAATTCGATTACTAGAATGAATGCCTTGACAGCTTTTGCGATTTAGCAAGGCAATCGACTTGATCGGGTAATTCGTATTTTGTTATAAGTGCATTGTGGTTTTAAATATCATTTATGAGTAAAGTATCATATTAAACTAAAAATGACAACGGTCAATCTTAAGAAGTCCAAAGTAAAACTGATGATTTTGATTCTGTTAAGATATCATTTAATATAGAAATAATTAGTGTATGGTAATAGCAAAACGATAGTATCTCTTTATTACACAAAATTTAAAGTCATACAATAAGAAGTAACTATCCACAAAAATAATAAGTGAAAAACTGTGGGCTTTTTCGAAATCTGAATATCTTCTAGCCAACCGACTGGCCAAATCTATACTACAACGCAAACATCTGCCTGTCTATTATGCTAATGATAGAAAAAAATATTGATGGAATTAGGTATAATAGTTTAATTATATCCACCTCGCCAATAAAAAAACTATAGAAAAGAGTAGGTAAAGTAAAAAAGGCAGATTTTATAGTGTAATCATATAATATCTACTTTTATTATTGACCAGGACTCATAGATAATAGATGTAAATATCTATTATGACTCCTGGTCATATAAAATATAATAATCAAGTAATAATAATCAAAATATATTAAAAAAATAAAATTTAAGTAAAATTATTTTCCACTTTCATTTTAAAGATGCGATCCTTTTCAAAAACAAATATTTTTTTATTACCTTATTCATTCATCGCTATTTGATAGATTTCCTATTTTTCCCCTATGAAAAAGTAAAAAAGACATAAAATACAATTAAACCCACCAAGAATCGAACAGACGGACAGACTTTCGTAATTATATTAATATGGATATTGGCTAACTAGATTCATGCCTACCCACATTAATTGTTGTGCCCTTTTCGTACATTACGTTGTCACTCAAGTACCCGCGAAATAAGGAGGCAACTGAATTGTTATTCCCACCGCATCGACTAAACAACGTGTTAACGAAGTTCGAAGTGACATAATCTGGACGGCACGCTGAATTTAAAGTGTCTCATAACTGTAATACTCCACCTACGTACATATTGTCAATTGTAATTTGTTTATCAAGCGAAACATCGTGATTAGATTATAAGACAAAATAATTAATTTTTACTAAAATAACGATTGTATTTAAAACTTAATTAACGCAATAAATTTGTATAAATGAGGACCATTTTTTCTTCTTAGAGAAGGCAAATATGTTGTATAATTTTACATACAAATACATAAAAATAACTTTCGAGTTCATAAAAAACTCTCATCATCATCTTCCTGCCCTTATCCCACTCTAAATGGCACAACATATCATAAAAATGCTGTCACATGATTTGGCTGCGTTTTACGACCGGCCGCCTGCCTGACGTCAACTTACCTTTGTCGTATCTAACGACACCTCGGTAAGAAAGAGGGTGGTCTATTCTACTTAACCGGATACCACACGGTGGGTCAACTTACCTTAGTCGCCTTTTACGACACCTCTGTAAGAAATGGGGTTGGTCTATTCTACTCAGCCGGACACCACACGGCGGGTCGACTTACCTTAGTCGCCTTTTACTGTACCTTAAAACTTTGACACAATTAAAAATGAATTTAATACTTTTATGTCGGGATGATGGCAAGTGACCAGACGGCTTGAGGTTCCTTGGGAACGGGGACGGGCTCTAATGTGAGACGCAACATGCGTTGACAGGTTAGCCTCGACCCATATCAAGGAAACAGCGTCAAGACCTGGAGCTGCGGATATGGCCGAATCCGGCAAACGCAAGTATGCATCTCTCATCGAGAGTTATATATTTGTGCCGTTTGCAGTCGAGACCCTAGGGCCATGGAGTCAAAGTGCAAATTTTTTTCATCCGTTTTAACACCTCGGTTAATTGCCACTTCAAGTGACAAGAGGACTGGCTCCTTTTTCGCACAAAGAATCAGCTTAGCGATTCAGCGCGGAAACGCTGCCAGCATTCTTGGGACCAGTTAAATTAATTTAGTAATCAGAAATCAAAATATATAAAAACTTTCTTAAAATAACTCTTTCAAAGCTACACAACGTGATATAGAAACTTTTACTTAAACAGATTTGAGTCGACTTTTATACATCGTGAATAAAAACCTTTTATAGGTTGTTAAAAATGGCGTTTTTAATGTCATCATATTCCTGTTGAATTAACAGGACTTCTATAGCCTATATGTGACCCCGTTGTAAAAGAAATAATTCTGCCAAATTTCATCAATATTGTTTCTATATTGACCGTGAAAGTAACAAATATACATCCATACTCACAAACTTTTCCATTAATAATGTTAGTGGGATTAGTTGGATCAGCTGTGGTAGCCCAGTGGTAACACCGTGCGCCTCTTTCGAGGAGGTTTAGGGTTCAGACCCCGGGCAGACACCAATGAGTTTTCTAGTAAAACTTATGTGTCTTATTGATAATTGCAATTTATCACACGCTTTTTGGTGAAGGAAAACATCGTGAGGAAACCTACATATCTCTAGACAATTCTGGGGATATGTGTAACCTACCAATCTGCATTGGAGCAGCGTGGTAGGTCTTAGCTCCAATCCTTCTCCCCAAAAAAAAAATGGAGAGAACAGGCCTATGCCCAGCAGTGGGATAGTAACAGGCCGTTACTTAGTTGGATTGGCAATGAAATAAACTAAGTAACCTGGAGTTAAATCTAAAGAATCAACAACAAGCGATCGGGAGCCCCAATTAACCTCGTTGAGAATTTTGTTATATAGACACAACCAAGGAAGGAATTTTACCTAACAAAGCTTTCTTGTTAGTAAATCATTTAAGGTAGATAAACTTCGTAGTTCCTCGTGCAAATTAGAGTAATTCAGGCCAAATGTAATACGTCGAGAATGGCGTGAGCACTGCGTCCATTAATCAGAGCACAACACGCGATGTGTCAGAACACGCGCACCAACACAACTTCCTCACGTGTCAGTGGTCTCCTTCAACTATAAACAATGTGTAGAAAGTTTTGGTTAGAATCGAAAAATGTCAGTGAATAAGTTTGAATTTAAACTATCGTATTCATAATTAATAAAGGGCTTGAAACTAGTCGGGCTCATCCGATAAAATAAGACTTGAGTATAGCCGGTTTCTATACATTGATTATGAATAAGTTTGCTGTAAACTTTCATTATGCTCTTGCCCTTATCCCTCACTAAGTTAAGTCGGCACACATGTAATAAACATGGTGTCACATGATTTGGCTACTGAATTTACGACCGGCCGCCTGCCTGACGTCAACTTAGCTTAGTCGTATTTTACATAATACTTTTATTGCGTATTTGAAAACTCGATAAACATTACGTGGGTCAGCTTACTTTAGTCGCTTCTTAAGACACTTTGGTAAGAAATGAGGGTGATCCATTCTACTCAGCCGGATAAATTTAAATTCCTTTACGCAAAAACCATATTGTAACAACGCATTTATTAAAAATTGGAAAGAAAGAGGTTGGTCTATTCTACTCAACCGGATAACACACGTCGGGTCAACTTACGTTAGTTGCTTTTTCCGACGTCTCGGTAAAAATGAGGGTGGTCTATTCTACTCAGCTAGATACCACACGGCCGGTCAACTTACCTTAGTCGCCTTATACGTCACTTCGGAAAAAAATGGGGTCTATTCTACTCAGCTGGATAACTTTTACGCGAAAAACATATTGTAACATCGCATTAATTAAAATTTGCAGGATTTAATGTCTCATAAATAATCTAAGATTTCGAATATTATTCTAATTATGTGATATATTGCTTTTTTGGTATAATTGTGACATAGCGACATCCTTCTACAAACGACGTAAGCAATTTCACCTCAGTTATATTTAGTCCGGCGAGTGCTTTCACCGCGAACATTATTATTATAAGGCAAATTATTACGTTGCAGAAACTAGACGGCTTACATCGAGTTCCTGCTTTCCTCATGTGAGATTAATTATATAATTTTTGCACGCTTTTGAATACACGTCAAAAAACAGTTGATAATTAGATATTTTTAAAGCATATGCCACGTTTCAGAATTTCGTAATAATAAAAAACTTTATTTTGTTTTTAAATACGTTAGGTTTTGTTGTGGTGTGGTAACCGGCTGAGTAGAATAGACCCAACCTCGTGTCGTAAAATACGACTAAGGTAAGTTGACGTCAGGCAGGCGGCCGGTTGTAAAAACGCAGCCAAATCATGGTGACAGCATAGTTATAACATGTTGGTTATGTCTACCTCATTTAGAGTGGGATAAGGGCACGAGAGAAAAAATGTTAGGTTTTCTGGAAAATGTTATGAAATATGTTAAAATAACGTTCAATTTACCATTAAAAAGGTTTGTTTTTTCAATCGCAAATTGTAATCAGATCAGATACAGATCTTTTTCACTGTTTTAGTACACAAAAACAGTGTAAAAGATCTGTAGTGACTGGTAGTGCATGAGTTCTTACAAATTCCGCATGTATCAGGTATGAGAACGAATAGTACACTCTACATTTAGCATTACACATATTTTCTTTTATCGCGGATTATAGCAAAATAATATTGTCATTACTTTTGTTTTAAACCTGATAAATTAAAAAAAAATATATGATAACTTTGTCAAGTGTTTTATTCAGTGGCATGCCATAGATAATGTAGAGGCTGACCTCGCTCCCACGTGCCTTTCGAATGGAAGGTTATGGTCTAAATCTCTGGCGGGCGAACACAATGGGCTGTTACAAGTGGTGATAGACACGACAGTCAAATAGTTTAAACAAACTTTTTCATTCATAATGAATCTATACATGCAAAGGTCTGTCTATCTTCCTTCCCTTGTTGTAATTACTGTTATTTAATTTAGCATTAATTTAAAATTTCAGGAACAGGGAACTCTTAAAATATGGCGCCAATTATTTTGATTTGATGCACCATCCTGCCCTTATTCTACTCTAAGTGGAATGCACACAATATATTATATACATGTTGTTACATGATTTGGCTACGTATTTTACGACCGCCTACCAAACGTTAACTTACCTTAGTCGCATTTAACGACACCTCTGTAAGAAATTAGGTTGGTCTATTCTACTCAGCCGGATACCACACGGCGGGTCGACTTGCCTTAGTCGCAATTAACAACACTTCTGTAAGAAATGATCGTGGTCTATTCCACTCAACCGGATACCACACTGCGAGTCAACTTAGCTTAGTCTTATTAAACGAAACATCTGTAAAAAATTAGGTTGGTCTATTCTATTCAGCCGGTTATTACACGGCGGGTCGACTTGCCTTAGTCGCCTTTTACGACACCTCGGTAAGAAATGAAGGTGATTATTAAAATATACTTAAAATGTACTGTGAAGCAAACTTAAGAATACCTATTTCCATAAACTTCTCTCGCAGGGAATCACGCGGTCTTAAATTGTAAATGCCACGTACGGCTCTTTTTTGTGATAAAAAGATTTTTTCATTATCCGCACATTTACCCCATTGCAATATTGCATAGAACATAATACTATGGAAGTAAGTAAGTACAAAATGAGGGTGGTCTATTCTACTCAGTCGGATACCACACAACCTAATTATTTCGATTTGGTTATTAAATTAAAATCGTTAAAGGTTCCAACGCAAAATGATTACTTTAAATAGATGTCTTCATTTTGATATATATTGCATGAATTCCGTTCACAAATAAACCTTCATTACTTAATATAGTCAAAATTTGAATCGGAAGATCCGTTCTACTTAAAAAATTGCAAAATCCAAATTAAGTGTTGTTAATGAGGCATCTAATGGTTAAATATTTAACATTTTATTCTCACTGTGTTCTGAATATGTGCGAGAATTAGTATAACAGGTTTTAGATAAACCGCGATGCCTGATATGGTATAAGTAAGTAAGTAGCGGCCTGTAACTATCCCACTGTTGAGAATAGGCCTCTTCTCTCCGTTTTTGGAGAGAAGGATTGGAGCTAAGACCTACCACGCTGCTCCAATGCGGATTGGTAGGTTACACATATCTCCAGAATTCTTTAGAGATATGCAAGTTTCCTCACGGCGTTTTCCTTCCAATCCGCATTGGAGCAGCGTGGTAGGTCTTAGCTCCAACCTTTCACTCCAAAACGAGAGATGCCCTATGCCCAGCAGTGGGATTGTCACGGCCGTTATTACGCCTACTATAAAGTAAAATGTAGGTGTTATGTACTTTAACGTTATATGGTGAAGCATGTCTAATTTAAAGATAAGCTTTATGCACACCTACATAATTACAACCATATAAAGCTCTACACCATGTAGATTTACCATCTGTAGATATTTCGCACGAAGGTCATTCTAAAATAGAGCGTAGGTGTCATTATGTAGCTATTTGGATGTTTTTATACGACGATAACTTTTTTACGTATTTTTTAAAGTAAATACCATCTTTGCCTTTTTTAGTTTTTAGAGCGAATGTAATTGATAATATTATAAACTGCGAAAGTATGTCTTTCTGTTTCGTTTTTAGGCCTTATCTGCTTTATCAATATAGAAGAAATTTGTTGCAATTGAAGCTTATACACCGGGGTAAAATGTAGAATAAAAAAACCTCTTTTCACTTGGGGTGCAGATATACATTATGAGTGACAGACAACTGGTTTATATAAAAAAAAGTAACGGCCTGTTACAATCCCACTGCTGGACAGGCCTCATCTCTCCGTTCCTGGAGAGAAGGATTGGAGCTAAGACCTACCACGCTGCTCCAATGCGGATTGGTAGGTTACACATATTCCCAGATTTCTCTAGAGATATGGAGGTTTCCTCACGTTATTTTCCTTCACCGAAACGCGTCTGATAAATTGAAATTATCAATTATATAAGTTTTAATAGAAAAACTCATTGATGCCTGCCGGGGTCTGAACTCGTGACCCACGCGAAAGAGTCACACGGTCACACCGCTGGGCTATCACAGCTTGATAAATATATACTTATACAATCACACACTGGTAAATATATACTCATACAATAGTTAAGTTATACTTAAGTTGAATTGAAGGTAGTGGCGTCTTCCATTATTCCTGGCATTTGTGTATAGCTACTAATTCGCTTTAAAACAACGTGGTCGACTCAGCTTTAATCCATCTCCCCAAAAGAACACTTTTTTTTATATAACAATTATTAAAAATCAATTTTTATAACGATTTTTTTAAAAGTATATCTAAGTATATTAGTATAATTAAAGTAAACATAAACCAAAAAGTGTTTGTTTTAGACATAAACAAATTAATATAATTATGTGTATAATATGTTGAGTGTAGTAAAACAATTGAAAGTAAAATATTAAAAATCTCACCCTTTCACCGTTTTACATAACCGTTTAAAAATTACTACAAAAATATACAAAAACTGATATTAAAATAAACAAAGGAAGTCAAAGTAGTGCGTTGATGTCTTTTACACTGAAACATGCGTTGTGTCGTCTATTATACATTGCCTTATATTTATAGGTTTTTATTTTGGAGAAATAATCCAGTTCAATAACTATTGAGGATGTAATTAATATTAAAATGAGTCTATATATTAAATTATTATTCATTTTATCGTTAATTTTTATTATAAAATATAAATTTGTGACATAAATATTACTTATTGAATTGGTTATACTTAATGTTTTCGAGTAAATATAGATATATTTAGAATCTATAGAACTATAGATAAATAAAAAATATAGAACTCTAGTGGTACCCATAACTTCGTTCGCGCCATTGTAAGCGTTTGCGTACCCTCATTAACGCAATAATGTTTTTTCCTTGTTCCCGAAAGAAAAATAAGCAGTTTTGGTCCTATGTTTGCCTTAACTGTGCTAAAATTTCATATAAATTGACCCAGCGGTTCGGATAATTGCCGTAAAATACAGACTTAATAAATAAGGTTTAATTAATTCATAGTATTACATTAGGCGTTACTTTTCGGAGATCCACAATACAAAAGTAATATTAAAATTATTTCGCCAAATACATTGACAAAATCGCAAAGCTTTGCGTTTTGGTCGTGGAGTCTATCTCCTGATGATGCTTCGGTTGCGGGGCGAAACGATTGTTGAGTTTGTGATAGCGAACGTATGTAAGGCTTGAGTATTATGGTTGCGGTGGTGGAAGTTTGTGCATGTGTTTTACGAATCCAGCATGTATCAGGTATGAAAACGGATTGTCCACTCTACATTTAGCATTAAATATATTTTCTATTTTACTTCATCGCGGATTATAGTAAAAAAAAATTATTATTACTTTTGCAGGCTTAATTGTTATTAAAAATATTAAAATGACAATAGCATGCGTCTGTGATAACGAATGAATGTAACATTTATAAAATAATGTTTATGAATTTAAGATTTTCACAAGATCATATGCAAATTAAGATCTTTTATCTTTCAGAAGGCCAGGCGATGCTTTTGTTCCTTTAGTAGAATAGTTAAATACTACACTACTAAAAGAACAGAGTAACCCAAAGTTAAAGTAACAATAGTTTTAATAGGCTATTGTTACTTTGGACAAGGTTTTCTTTGGTCAAATTAAGCTCTAAAATTGTCTTGTGCAAACACTTTTTAAAAAAGTAATATATCATGAAATTCTTGCCTGTTACAAAACGAAGTAGTTTATTTATTTATATGCAGTTTACCCCTATAGACAGAATTATGAACGAGAAAGGTTTAAATGTATTAGGGAAGTTTGAGTAATTAGGTTGAAATATAAAGATAAATGTAGAACATATCGGAAAAAATGTAACTGAATGGGAGCTTTGCTAAAAAACCCTCCCAAACCGTTTTAAGAACAAAAAGAACAGGTTACATATGGCAAAGTCTATACTTTATTTACAGAGTCACAAGTTATGTAATAATTATAATTATAAAAGTCCAGTACATAAACACGACAGATATCATCTGTCTGAACAAGTTTAATGAGAATAGAACGCATTGTACCTTTATTTGTTTCTTAAAACGTTCGCTCTGAGAAGTTAAAATTGTGCTTTTTACTCCGAGCTTACATTTTGTTTTTATTATAATGAAAATTGTAAAAGGTAATGCACAAAGGTTATGTAAGATTGAACTGACGCAATCGTGTCCGACAGTTAAAAATTTAGGGACTAGGTGAACATTTATTCGTTTTATGAAAAGAAATAAAAGCCATATAAATATTCTGTAACCAATCTACCTATTTGTATTTAGATACGCTTTCACAGCTAATCTTTTGGACTAACATTTATGAAATTTGGTACAATTGAAGATTTTATATATAGGATAATCCTAAAGATTTTATATATAGGATCCATTTTTCTTTCGGAAAAAGGAAAAACAGTATGTACACAGTTGAAGATACTTTTAAACTTAGCTTGATGGGAAAAAATTTAAAGGTACCAGTACAATTAGTAGTAATGTATACATAAATTTTACGCTTAGCAATAATACCACAACCATCAATGACATTTAGCGACGTCGTTATTATGCATTCGGTTTTTTTTTAATTATCTGCGTCGTATAGTTAATTCACGTCAGAACTGAGTGGACACGTTCTAACTCTAACAATCAATGTAGGTAACATTCTACAATAATTAGATCAAGTGGCATTTGTAACAATGTTATGATATGGTCTTGAAGGACGCCGGATAGCCGACCACCATCCGGTTACATAAATAGACTGGCGTATGAAACTAAACGTGACTCATATAAATTCAAAATTGGTTTACACAAGCATTTTTGTTCGTCACATTGTAATGAAGCCACCACTGCCTTTGAAAAGGTGCTCTCACAAAGCACCTTTTCAAAGGCAGAGTGTCAGAAATGTGGCTGGCCAATAGACTAGCCTCATTTCTTACCGGGGTGTCGCAAAAGGAGACTAAGGTATGATGACCTGCCGTGTGGTATCCGGTTGAGTAGAATAGACTCTTTCTTACCGAGGTGTCGTAAAATACTACGACTAAGGCAAGTTGACGACGATATCAGGTAGGCGGTGGCGGTTAAAAAATAATGCCCATAATACTGAGGATTCTACAAGTATAAAAAACAGCCTCTCTGTCACCCATAACAGAAGTTTTAAGTTACTTTTGGGACGGACGACAGTGTGTGTTATTGTCCCTTGTATTTAAAAAGGTGGTAGTGGGTGGTGAAAAAAATGGTATTAACTAACGCTTAATACATGTGTGTGAAAATGAATAGCGCTGGTGAAATACGGCTGCTCCAGATACGGACTGCGGAAAGTCGACGCTCGCTTGGAATTTGTACGTGTCCATTGTCTCTCTAATTTAAATTAGATAATAATTGGTGGTAAATAAAAAATATACGACTGCGTATAAACACATACATTCTTACACAAAACACACTTGCACATACAGTCACTTACTTTCATCATTCTTCTGCCCTTATCCCACTTTCAGTGGGGTTGACACATTTTATAAACATTCGGCCAGATATATTATTACCGACCGCCTGCCTGACGTCAACTTACCATAGTCACCTACTGTGACACCTCGGTAAAGAGGGTGGTCTATTCTACTCAGCCGGATATCACACGGCTGGACATACACACTTACTCACATTTAGGCATAAAACTTAAAACAATCTTTCAGATATTTTCCCTTTTCTTTTGTTATATTCGCACTATTGTTTGTGTAAACTATATGTTAAGTATTAAATCCGTTCTCATAACTTATACTCATGGATTGCTAACTATATTACAATCACCACAATCACCAATACGTAATACAAATACTACACACATTCACTACGAAAACTTAAGGATCGTATCATATAGGCTTTAAGACAAAACTGCAAAGAACTTTGCGATTATGTCGTGCTAGCTACACTTAGCATAACATACATTTCCCTAACAAATCAAGACATGTTATAAACATGCTGTTACTTGGTTTGTCTAGTTATTTTACGATCGGCCGCCTGCGTGACGTCAACTTAACTAAGTAGTCTTTTACCACACCTAAGTAACAAATGAGAATGGTTTATTCTACTCAGCCGGATACACAGCGGTTAACAAACCAAGATTATAGCAAAATAGTTATATCATTACATTTTTCAGTGTTAAAGTGTGTTTATTATGTCGTAGTGTAGTGGACACGCGCGCTTCTGTGCGCTACAAAATCGCGCAGCGCATCGCACGCGACTTGTGGCATACATTATATTTATGGTTATTTATTTATACGGAAACGTTCTGCTGTAAAATGAAATTGAAATAATAGTTACTACCAGTCCTTTACTATCTCACAACTGGGTAATGGCTAACCCATTCGGAAAGAATTCGAGCTTAGACTTTGGCGCTTTAAATCAAATAATATAATCTTTATTCAAAGCTTTTGCCAGTGCTTTTGAATCGTCAAGGCTCAATTGGATTTAATGAACCTACCACTGGTTCGGAATATTGCTCTTACCGAGAAGAACCAGCATGAAACTTTTAGTCATTTAATCAATATTTTAAACAATATAACAATTTCAATTTAATGGGTCGCGGCGAGGGGAGGGGTTATTGGGTATTACGTGGGGTGATATACGAAAAGACCAAGTTTTTTCAAAATAACACTAATAGTTTTCGTTATATTTTACGCTTAAATTTCAGGGATTTAAAGTTAGAATCAGCTAAGTTAGAAAAGATTGTAAGGTTTTGTTGATTTGTTGATATACATTTTTTGAATATTTATAAGATGAGAGACGGCCGGGTATCTTTGTAGTTGTTTTTGGTATGAGCATCTCTCCCACAGAGTAATTATATAATCTGTCTTAACCACTGGTAGCTTCATAAATATTTGTCTATTCAAAAGACCCAGTATAAAGCAAACTTGAATACCGAATAATTTGAATTTGAATTTTAGTGCGAAATTATCTTTTCAGTTTTTTTAACAATATTTTATCAAATATTTAACATAGAATATAAAATAGATGTTATAATAGAAAGCGATGAATCCAAATCAGTTTTGCACATATAGCATAATATGAAATAGTCATAAATATTAATGCGATACTTAATTTAAAGTACATAAGTAACACGCAGTTATGTAAACTGTTTTCTAATTTCTTTATCGTAATATTAACCAAAGTGTTACCTGTGACTTCGTTCACGACGACTTAAATAATAAAGTACCCTCAATTATGTAATTTTTTCTTTTTCTCGATAGAAGTAGGGGAAGTGTTATCTTTCATGTTATATATATAAAAAAACAAGTTATAACAAGTACAGAGCCTTGTAACTCCGTAGGTTTGTTCCGTTTCGGAAAATTTTTGTGGCTCTTTAAAAACTGAAATTTTGAAAATCGTATTTTTTTACTTTTCCGACTCAAAAGGTTGCCGATCTCTGGTTTAGCAGATAAGCCATGTAAGCGTAATAGACAGACAGACTCTCACATTTATAATATAAGTATTAATATGTGCAAAAAAGGATAACTTTATACAGTCATTCACTCGCTATCATTTCACATATTATTGACATATAATTATAAAGCGTTAGTATTATCGACAAAATTCGCTAAATTATGAAGCAAACGTGATTATTTCTATAATCAAACAACCCGAAATGTATTATGCAAATATGTATACAGATCCGGATTTCACTGTGATAAACTTAGCTATGACAACTTTCCACGAGAAAGTTATCTCGGCGGGGTCAATGACTCCTATGGTGACCATCGGCTGTTATGGGAAAGGTCAAGATTAAGTTTGCCCATGAACAATCGTCAACTTAATTTGTGGATAAGCCGCGTTAGACGATTTGATAAGGTTGTACTTAAATGCCGATTTATTTTTGTTAACAAAATAAAGTATTTTTTGGTCCATATTTTTGGATAGTTTCAACAAATTAGTTTATTATTTAATGATTAATTTAGTTATTTGTAATCTAATGTTAATTTTATTATTAGCTGTTATAGATAGTGATTTAATAGACATTGCGACTCTTTCGAGAAGATCACGGGTTCAAATCCGGGGCAAATACCATGAGTATTTCGATAAAGGAAAACATCGTGAATAAACCTGCATATTTCTAGAGAATTCTGGGTGTTCCCAAAAACGGAGAAAAGATGCCTAGGCCCAGTAGTGGGATAATAAGACGTCGTTACTTTTTTGTATTTTTATTTTAATTATAAATTTAAGATTTCTATAAAACCTAATATTTTAAACGCAAAAGTGCATCTACCTGTTTTACTTTCATCGCTAAACCATTGGACCAATATTATTGATATTTGGTTCAATTAAAGCTTATTATTCTTAGCTAACATATAGAAAAATAAAACATGTTTTTTTAATATAAATAAAAGAAATAAATGTACTTCGTATCTATACTAAAATAATTCGTTATACATGTCTATCTGTAACTCTTTCACTGTTATTCCACTGGACCAATATTGATGTAAATTGGTATAATTGCAGCTTATATAACCGGGCTAACATATGGGAATAAAAAATGCATTTTTTTTAGGTAAAAAATAATAATACACGATTGAGTCGCGGCTACGATTTCTTTCTAATATTGATTGCATTAAGCATTATGACAAATATACAAATGAATCTTTGAATATTCAGTATTCATTAATGTTTAATGCAAAAGTATTTAATATTGTTTTAATCGAAACACATAACAAAGAAATTCTCTAGACGTTATCACGCGTTAATATTTTGTCACGCGTGTGAAATCTTGTACTTTTATTATAAGCTTTTATTTAACTTGCCGCGTATGCGAAGGTGGAATCTTGCAAGTTAAATTTGACCCACTTTCCGTTGTTCAATTGAGTTGAAATTTTACATACTGCTCCAGTCGCGATAACAATGTATCATCATCTTCCTGCCCTTATCCCACTCTAAGTGGGGTCGGCACAACATGTTATAAACATGTGGTCACATGATTTGGCTGCGTTTTTACGACCGCCTGCCTGCCTGAAGTCAACTTACCTCAGTCGTATTTTACGACACCTCGGTAAGAGAGAGCGTGGTCTTTTCTAATAAACCGGATACCACACGGTGGGTCAACTTACCTTAGTCGCCTTTTACGACACCTCGGCAAGAAATGAGGTTGGTCTATTCTACTCAGCCGCATACCACACGGCGGGTCTTCTTACTTTAGTCGCCTTTTACGGCACCTCGGTAAGAAATGAGGGTGGTACTATTCTATTCAGCCGGACACCACATGACTATCGCGATAACAATGTATGTTTATGATAATCATGACCTGCTGCTGCCAGGAATAGCTCCGGACGAGGGAATTCCTCAACGGTTAACAGTAGGGTAGTAAGAAGCTTTTTTGATTTAACTTGTTTTGTTTAAAAATACCACCTACGTGCGAAATTCTTTATAGACGAGCTACTCGTGCAAATATAGTTTATAGAAGTTTAATTTACAAACATATTAAATACTTTCTACGTTTAAATTGTATAATTAAAAGGCCATATAAGTTAACAGCTTAGTACCAATTACGATATGTAAATATACGAGTTAAGGGCATCTCTACATTTACGATCGTAAGCAGGGATTCCCAAATAATAAGTTTGTAATAATAAATTAAACAAAATAAATAGACATTGTACAAATACTTTAATTATATATTAAAACTAAGTAAAATTTTAGTAAGAAGTAGAATAAATAGCTAAGTTATTTTTATATTATTAGTGGTTAGTTTACTTTGTATTTTGCATTTGACTCAATTAAGATTTTTCTATTCTATTGAACTCTACAAGGAATAACGTTAATTAATTAGCATTAGAAAAACAGATTTTAACTGAGGGGTTAGATATTTTCACTAATATAGGTATGGATTAAATGGGTTATAAAAACTAAGAAAAACCAAGAGAACCGCTAAATAAGTTTTTAGGAATAAGCGACCTGCATTGATGCTCACGATGGTAGCTGGAACCATCGCAAAGACAGGCAGTCCCTAACTCGGCTCCTACCAGGTAGCACCTGATGGTAGTTAGACATATATATATATATATATATATTCTGTCTTTGCGATGGTTCCAGCTACCATCGTGTGAGCAATGTGTGTAAAAGTCTTTTAATAAATAAAAAATATAAAGAATTATATTCTCTTTTATTTTTTAAATTTCGGGAGTAACTTATAACTTTGACTACCTACTCCGTATAAAAATTTGGAAATAAAATATTATTATTATTATCTCCCTGATAGCAATCCTAGACACCCATGATCGTATGTGTGTAGCCAGCCTTCTGCCCTTGAACCGCAGTGAAAGTCCCAAGAGCACACAAAACACAATGTTTACACGATCGGTGTTTACGAGAGTATTGTGTACTAGAGACAGAGCGGCATTGTTGGTAGCTTTCGAATAGCTTGCGGTGAGTGCTGCATTGACTATTTTTTGTACACATTCTGAGAGGCGCCGTTGTTTCATGTTAGATCTCGAGAATAGTAATATTTTATATCCATATTAATTTTATACGATGTCCGTCTGTCTTTCTATCTATCTGTATGATTCCAATTTTATGACCCATCCACTAGGGACGTTAAAGAAATAATACATTTTTATAGCAATCGCTTATTTTATTATTGTAATCCTATTTTTAAAAGGCTATAGACTATTAAATCTTTATTAAAATGCTTTGTTGGATGACACCAATGTTGCCAAACTAGACATTTATTAATTAAATATGTGGCAATCTTAAAATGTTACTATATGTTATGAAGGTAAAGTATAATGAATGACTATTATATATGTGTTGCGTTTAATGACGATATAAAGTTTTATGTAACTTTTATAGCAAAGTATAACACAAATTTATTGCAAAGTTGCAACACGAGAAGCTCTCACAATGTAAGGAGGTAAACTAGATTTCTCATCTCGCCTCTATGACAAAATCGAAAAGCTTGATATTACAAAATATTTTTAGAAAATATTGGCTCTCGGAAATCGAACCCACGACCCGCGCAGCTGTAGTTAAGCTTACTGCCAACGTCAACGAGCCTGTCTTACGTTAGCCATGACGAAATCTCGTAACACTACACTTTACATAATATCTGTAACATATTAAATATCATTATATTATACAGCCGATGCTACAGAGCGAAACTTTTACGACACGATTATTCAAGAACTTTTGTCACAGAGGCTAATCAATTGCTGAGTTTGTGATAGTGAACTAGTGTAGTGCCTGTTTATTGTGGTGGAGGTTTGTGCATGTGTTTTTATAGATCCTACATGTATCGGATGGAAACGGATAGTCCACACTACATTTAGCGTTATATGTATATATTTTCTATTTACTTTATCGCGGATTATAGCAAATTAATATTATTTATTTATAGAATAAATAAATAAATTATTCCTGTTGTATTACGTTCTATAATTCTATAAATAGCCTATAAATATTCTATGAACTTTATATAAAGATAATAATTATGAAAGATAATGACTATTTGATAACTATGAATATTTGAACGACTGGTTATTCATATACACTTATTTTAATCCCGGTACTGAAGGCAAATGAAGTCGCAGGCTGAAATCTAGTTTACCTGCTTACATTGTGAGAGCTTCTCGTGTTGCAACTTCGCAATACATTCGTGTTATACTTTGCTATAAAAGTTGCATAAAACTTTATATCGTCATTAAACGCAACACATATGTAAGGGTCATTCATTATACTTTACCTTCATAACATATAATAATATTTTTAGATTACCACATATATAATTATTGTGATCGTTAAATAGATGAGCAATGTACATAAAATGGCCACATATTAATTGAATGCAATCCCTTCACCCAATGTGAAGGATTACAAAACATCATAAAAGTTAGAAATAGATTTCTTCAAAATAATTATATTTTTAATGAGTTAAATGTATGTATGTATGTATATATATTTTTCCGAATATCGTAAACGGCTCCAACGATTTTCATGAAATTCAGCATGTAGGGGGTTTTTGGGGTAGAAAAATCGATCTAGCTAGGTTATATGTAAAAAAAAATCGTTTTATGCCTGTTTTTGAGCATTTAAAAAAAATATATTGAATTGAATTTTTGCCATTAACTGTCAAGTCAGCGTAGCTTATTCAGGGAACGGTACATAATTATTTTTTCTTTTTTTTTTAAGTTTAATTTTTTGTATTTTGTGAAAATTACTGAGCAAGGCTAGGGCAATCAGGTACTTATACTTAATAATTAAAAGCAATTCATTGGAATAGTAATACACTGGAGGGATGAAAATGAAAAATGTAATATTATATTCAATGGAACAATATTATACATAAATTTTTAGAATTAGGCATTACTTTGCGGAGATCCATAATACAAAACTAATGAAAATATTATTTTGCTATAATCCACGATAAAAGAAAATATATGTAATACTAAATGTAGAGTGTACTATTTGCAAAGCTTTTCGATTTTGTCGTGGAGTCTATTTCCTGACGATGCTTCGGTTACGGGGTGAAACAATTGTTGAGATTGTGGTAGTGAATGTGTGTAGTGCTTGTGTATTGTTGTGTTATATGAATTAATTTTTAGTAGACATACATTTAGCATTACATACATTTCCTTTTTTTTGTAGCTTACATCAAAATAATATTTTCATTAGTTTTATACATAAACTTCATTCAGATACTATACATAATATACATTAATACGCCAAATCTTACACTGCTCCGTGTAAGTAGTTAAGTTTGAATGTGGCTAAATATAATTTCATCATTTTCGCTGGAGAATGCATTTTCCATTTTCTCCTATCATTCATCAACTCTGGCGTTACTCCTTTTATATGTCATATTTCGCAAAATTCATCTCTTTTTATGCCCCTCTCTTGTCACATCTGTATATTCTGATTTAACACTCTTTTGCGTTTAAGTATTTTGTTAAATTTCGATAAATACAGTTTTGTTCCAAATTAATTTCTTCATATATCGTTGTAAAAAAATTTGTTGTTAAAATTCAGCTTTCTACGCATAATAATGAATAGAGTTACACTAGATGTTTTTAGCTGTTTAAAGATATCGTTGTTATTTAGAGGAAATTTTCTAATTGACCTTTATATTTTTAATTACAAGACAACAGTGTTACAGGTTCAAACCCCAGGCAAGTGACAATTTCTAATTTCAATTGATAATTATTAGTTTATCACGCGCTTTCCACTAAAGCAAAACATCGTTAGCAAACTTGAATGGTTTAAAGGTTGACTGGAATAGATCCCTTTTAGGGATAATTCCGCCTTTATACATGTGCTTATTTACCCTTCTTTCTATTTCTAAATATATGTATGAAAAGAAAGAAAGAAATAAATAATAGCGTTCTCAGTTTTAGTTCTAACCTCTCTCTCTTAAAGTAAAAAAGGTGGTCTATGCCCAACAATGGGATAGGAAAAATGCTAAAAAAACACGCCTAGGTATTTAGGTAATTAATATTCGTAATTACAAAAAGAAGCAAAAACTCTTACCTTTCTAAATCACTGAACTATCACAGAATTCCACTACGAATTGTCACTCAAAAAATCCAGGAAAAATAATTAAAAATCAGCGCATATGACTGAATCACATTTTCCATCTAACAAGAATAGTTCATCAACACCACAATGAACAGAATAAATATCAAAACATGTGACGAGTGCGCGTCTGTCCAACGACGCAGCCATGGGTGTACTGAGTCGGTGAGAGGTTGTCTACGGTGAGGCTGGTATTTTTTAAAATACTACTTTTACCCGTGACTGTGCACGCTGTAAAACATCTCCAACTATAGACCTTCCTGTGGGAACAACGGGAATTATTGTAACCTATACTTTAGTCCGCTATATAAGCTCCAATTGAGGCAAATTTAATAAGCATTTAGCAGCGTTTTCGTCGAAAGCTTCAAGGCAGCTTAGCTTTCAACTAGTTAATACAAAACTTTAAAATTTTTAATCTGCCTTTCGAATATATGATAATAATATGATTATTTTAGTATAATCCACGATAACGTAATCGCTTTGCGATTTTGTCGTGGAGTCTATCGGTATGATGCTTTGGTTGTGGAGCGAAGCGAATGTGGAGTTTGTGATAATGAAGATGTGTAGTGCTTGCGCATTGTGGTGGCGGTGGTGGAGATTATTTTTTTGCGAATCCTAGATGTATCAAGTATGGTCCACTCTACATTTAGCAGAATAACTGTTTGTATTTGCTTTATCGCGGATTATAGCTCAAGAATTTTACTATTACTATTTTATTATGAATTATTGACCGCCATGTGGTATCCAAAATAGAAAAGAATAAAACACTTTCATTTCTTACCAAGGTGTCGTAAAAGGCGACTTAGGTAGTCGACCCGCCGTATGGTATCGGCTGAGTAGAATAGAACAGCCTCTTTCTAACCAAGGTGTCGTAAAAGACGACTAAGGTAAGTTAACATCAGGAAGGCGGCCGGTCGGAAAATACCTAGTAAATTCACGTGAAAGTTGTTTAGCTATAACATGTTTTACCGACCCCACTTAGAGTGGGAAGATGTCTTTCGTATTATGGATCTCCGCAAAGTAACGCCTAATTCTCTATATTATTGAACATTTTCTTCGTGCATGTCTGTTAATAAATTTTTTATAAAATTTCATTTATTTCTTCACTAGTTTTTGAGTTTATCAATAATAGATAGACATACGAATTGAAGGACTTTGTTTAATAATATATAAGGATTATATCTATATGATGAAGACACAATAAAAGTGTTTGTGTCTGTTACGCTTTGTTTATTAATTTAATGAGTTTATGTTTGTTGTAAGATATAATGGGATTACGTGAACAATTAAATTTTGCTCATGAAGTAATCGTTTTAACACGTTCATAATCCATACTAATAAAATAAATTTCTCAAAAGCTGTTGGTCTGTATGAGATTGATTTTCTAAAAATCTAATGAACGGATTTTTTACGGTTTTTACTAAAGGAGAGTGTAATTCTGAATTAATTAAATCTTCCGCCGTGTGGTATCCGGTTAAGTAGAATAGACCACCCACATTTCTTACCGAGTTGTCGTAAAAGGCGACTAAGGTAAGATAAGCCGTGGTATCTCGCTGAGTAGCGTAGACCATCCTCATTTCTTACCGAGGTATCGTAAAAGGTAGCTAGGGTGACTTATCGTCAGGCAGGCGGCTGGTCGTAAAATACGTAGCCAAATCATGTGGCGACATGTTTATAACATGTTGTGCCGACCCCACTTAGAGTGGGATAAAGACAGTAGGATGAAGTAAGTTGACTGAAACATATGTTCGTGATATACTTTTTTTTTTAATAAAATTATTTTCTTTGTTCGGGCAATTTTTTCTGTGCGTTTGTTCCCGCTCATCTTGGAAACCGCTAATTCGATTTGGACGCTGTTTTTACTAATATGTATTAAAATACTTCACTTAACATACAGGGTATGTTTTATGTCAATTGATCAGCAAATAAAAGAGGATTTCCTTTATAGACTCCGAAACGGCTGGACTTATTTTAATGAAATTTCAAACAATCATCAAAATGATCCAGCTGATGATACTGTGATTTTGGTGGTTTTTTTATAACTGTAATTGTTATATCTTTAAACTAGCGGCCTGCCCCTGCCCCTGCCCTTCGCACGGGTATAAAATATATATCCCATGTCAGTCAGTGTAAAAAAAATGATTAAAATTGATCCAGTTGTTTTGATTTATTCATTACTGCCCGTGGCCGTAGCGTTAAATTTGGAGAAAAACAATTTCCTTTCCCTATACCAAAGAAGATTTCCTGCTATCTTTGGAATATCTAAATTCATATAGTACATTATTACTTGTTTACTTCTATATTTTCCCTATGTATTTTATTTTTACAATTCATTACAAAATGTCTTTAAACAAACTCTTGAAAGAGCGACATCGCTGCTAAAGTCGAAGTGTTATAGGGCGAAGCGCGGCCTCCTCACGGCATTTTAAATCTGTCATATCTCCGAAAATGTTCACTTAAATTACATGCTGTGAACGGCCATATTGATCTATATTAAATCAACTATTTATTTAAGGTACTTAATTGGATAAGGATTAATGCTGTATTGTATAAGAATTGCTTCAAAAATAAGGCATTATTTTTCGTAAAAATTAAACGACAAAAAATGCTTTAGTGGGTTATCCAAAAGCGATAGACATATACCATCCCGGACTTTTCTGTAGACCTTTTCAATGTGTACAAATACTTAGTACATTATTTTGATAAATCTCGTAGGGTTTAGCCTGCGTATGCAATGTAAGCGGAAAAAATGTAATTATTTACAGAAACCTCAAAAATTACAGTATTTCTCTACTCCGTATTGAATGTTATTATACGTACAAACCTTCCTCTGGAATCACTCTATCTATTAAAAAAAACCGCATCAAAATCTGTTGCGTAGTTTTAAAGTTTTATGCATACATAGGGAAATATGGACTTTGTTTTATAATATGTAGTGATAGTGATAGTGATTGTTATTTTCCTCGCTAGAGAGCTCCGATCATAAATGCGTCCGATCGCTGCTAAATTCAAATGGTTAAAGGGCGAACCGCGTTTTTCGAATTTGACTAATGCTGTTACCCCTAATGGCTTTGACAGCGTCACCGATAAGACAGGCGAGCGCGGAAGCATCGCCGAGAGGCGAACCGCGACCTCCGACGCACTATTTATAGGCTCGCGGCGCGGCCCCTGCATTTTAAATCTGTAATATCTTCGAAACTGTTTATTTAAATTACATGCTGTAAAGGGTAATATTGATCAATATTAAATAAACAAATATTTAAAAATTGCTTTGAACATAAGGCATCATTTTTCGTAAAAAGTAAATGACAAAAACTGCTATTGTGGGTTATCCATAAGAGATAGACATATACTATCCCGGACTTTTCTGTAGACCTTTTCATGGTGTACAAATACTTAGTACATCATTTTGATAAATCTCGTAGGGTTTAGCCTGCGTTTGCAATGTAAGCGGAAAAAAATGTAATTATTTACGACATCACATTAGAAACCTCAAAAATTACAGTATTTCTCTACTCCATATTGAATATTATTAGACATGTAAACCTTACTCTAAAATCACTCTATCTATTAAAAAAAACCGCATCCAAATCTGTTGCATAGTTTTAAAGATTGAAGCATACATAGGAATATACGGACATAGGGACAGACAGAGAATGCGACTTTGTTTTATACTATGTAGTGATATTATTTATTTTTACAATTGATTAGACAATGTCTTAACATACAACATTCATAGCTTTCTTATCATTAGACAATATAAACTTGAAAGAAGGACATTTAGTTGCCCCTCCGGTCGCTGCTAAATTCGAAGTGCTTATAGGTCTAAGCGCGGCCTCCTCGCGGGATTTTAAATCTGTAATATCTCCGAAAATGTTCACTTAAATTACATGCTGTAAACGGCAATATTGATCTATATTAAATCAACAATTTATTTAAGGTACTCAATTGGATAAGGATTAATGCTGTATTGTATAAAAATTGCTTTGAACATAAGGCATCATTTTTCGTAAAAAGTAAATGAAAAAAACTGCTATTGTGGGTTATCCATAAGAGATAGATATATACCATCGCGGACTTTTCTGTAGACCTTTTTAAGGTGTACAAATACTTAGTACATCATTTTGATAAATCTCGTAGGGTTTAGCCTGCGTTTGCAATGTAAGCGGAAAAAAATGTAATTATTTACAGAAACCTCAAAAATTACATTATTTCTCTACTTCGTATTGAATGTTATTATACGTACAAACCTTCCTCTGGAATCACTCTATCTATTAAAAAAAACCGCATCAAAATCGGTTGCGTAGTTTTAAAGTTTTATGCGTACATACGGAAATATGGACTTTGTTTTATAATATGTAGTGATTAAGCACGGCGAAGCGAGCTGAGCATACAAGTTAATAAATAACTATACTGATTTCTGACTATAGGATAAAGAAATCCTTTTTCTTTCGGAAATAAGAAACCATATAATACATTGAGGGTAATTTAACATTGTAGGCGATGTGAACAAAGCACCACTATATATGTTTACTTACTTTATCCCACTGCTGGGCAAAGGTATTTTCTTTCTATTGACTCTCTCTCTCTTAACAGCTAAAAATATATAATTCAACACTCATTTAAGCACGAATCCGTCGCCTTGACTGTTTTTTTAAATTCTGGGACCTCTCATCCCTTTTTTGTGTTGTTTGACCGCTTTTTATGTTTCCTTCCTGAGGGATGTATTAAAAAACTATGTCTCACGTTTTTGTCGAACCAATGTTTCGGATGATTATTATTATAGTTAAAAAGTTGATTGTTTGTTTGTAAAAATAAAAAACAACATAATTTGCAATGGCGGGCTTATTCCGGAATCGGAATCTCTTCCAGCAAACCAGTCTAATATTAAAAAAGAGGTAAATATAAGAACAGTAAATTAAATTTAAAATTAATTTAAAACTTAACCAATAATAACAAACAGAAAATGGACCTTTTAATAATATCAAACAATATTATAATATATACATAATAAGTCGTCATGGGTCATAGACAAATGCTTATGTTTTACCTTTATTTATGAATGTATATTTCTATGTCTATAGTTATAGTGTAGTATAGTTAATAAGTCGAAGAAAAAAATATTTTAAAACTAATAATTGCATTAAAAAATGGAAAATAAATAGAGACCATTTCTTTCCCCAATAAGATAAACATTATAAAGAAAAAATAAAATAAATCATATAAAGAAAAAATAAAATAAATAATAAATCATATAATACATACATACAATAAATATTATCAATATATATCAGATATATGATTTGGCTATTTCAATATACATATTAGAATGATTATATAATATAATTTAATAGACCTGATTGCGCGGCCAATAGTTAAACTATTCTTTAAATTATATTTGTTATTATATGTGTGATAACAAATCCTTTTATAATTTTTTTATTGTTGGTGAAGTGTTATCGTAAATACGCGCTGGTTTTTGTGAGACGAGTACAGTCGGCTACAGCAAGCATTAATATAAATAAATATATGGGACACTTACACACGCGGTCGTCCGGGTGTGTAAGTGTCCCATATATTCTGAAATATATATATATAAACCTCTTATAGTTTAAATAATTTATAGAATTAGGCGTTACTTTGCGAAGATCCATAATACAAAAGTGTTTTTTACGAATCCTGCATGTATCAGGTATGATAACCGATTGTCCACTCTACATTTAGCATTATATATATTTTCTACTTTACTTCATCGCGGATTATAGCAAAATAATTTTATTATTACTTTTGTCTCTTATTGTTTATATAAACTCACTTCTTCGCGTAACTGTACGTCGTTTGCAAAGTAGGTAAACGCACGCGTCCGGCTCTTAGCTTTCTTCGCCACGCCCCTTATGTAACACTTGTCAGTGATACCGGTGTGTGTGTCTGATTAGCATTATATATTAGTTATAGCCTCCTAATTCAGTCTCGCGTGAAAGCCTTCCGCTTTCACCGCTAATGCAGTAAAATATCTTCTATTATTTTGTGAAGTTTTAATAAATACTGCTTTTAATTATAGATGCTTTTGTTCTTTTGGTGTTCACCAAGGTTGACCCATGAGTCCTTATCTAATAAATGTCTTTTTTATTTGGGTCAAGCCTTTTTATCAGTAAAAACGGCTTATGGGTCATCGCCACCCCACGGCGTCGAGCGGCTATGTAGGTTATATATGTATATCTTACCGACTAAAATACCTGAGTGCTCCACCACAGAGCAGGTTTCGGAGACGGGGTACCGACAGCAGATCCAAACCCCGGAAAACACCAACGGGTCAGGGCCTCTCTAAAACGTAGGCCCTCTCCCTGCTTATCCTAATTTACGACTTGGGAGCACCAGATATATTCAACACGTCACTTACTACAGTCGAGGACGTTACTAGAAGCTTTGAGGAAAACGTGTAGGTTCTTGGCTTCTGAAAAGAGCTTGTTTGGTTCAAGTAAACAATCTCTTTCATCCTCACGCACAATTGTCGTCAGAACGCGGCTTAGTGCGGAAAAAAGTCCGCTAAAAGATGTGCTCGTGAAAAATGATAAAGTAGAATTAAGTCAATTATAAATACTACTTGGATAGAATGATAAAAACTGACTGTTGTTCTGTGTTCGCTAAATCTTTGGAGATTTCATCTACCTATCTTAAAACTTAAAATACTTCTTAAATCTATTAAATTGATATATATTGAACACGGAAATATTAATGGAACTTGCCTTCAGGCCCTCTTCTAGATTTTAAGAACAATTTTAGGAACCAGCAACAAAATTGTCGGAGTACCAATATTGGACAAATACTTGAAAGACTTACCCTTAAAATACCTACATATTCTTCGTGTTTCTATGGTAATTCTTTCTGTAAAAAGTCTCCTGCTATGGAATTCACTGCCGCTTTCAGTAAGATGTCAATCTTCGTGTTTAAAAAAATTTTGAAGAGAAGAAATATTTTTATATTATACACTCAAATTATCCTCCATTATTTATGCATTGTTTACTGTTTTTTTCATTAAATATATGTTATGTATACCTCCCTCCATTTTTCTTCTAGACTTTTGATTTGCTTCATAATTTGATGATCGTTTTTGATTTAAAGCCTCATCCTTTAAGCGCGAGTTGCCTGGAATAATCCCTCCTTAGCGATAAGGCCGCCTATTCTACGTCCAAATTATGTAAAAAGAATGTTTAATGTTCAAACTCTTATTTCATTGTTTAGTAGGATTATGGTACAATAAAGTATATTTCTATTCTATCCTATTTGACCAAGTGAAGTACATCAAAGTTCAACCTTAGTGTGGATTGAATTTATTCTTTTTGTATTTAGGTATAGTCATAAAAAAATTGTATTCTGTGTGTAATAAGTAATAAATAAAAACTCCGTTATGTACTTAGATAATGTACCTATCTAAGATCTACGTTTAATCCAAAAAAAGGTACCCCAAAATATAACCGTTGCATTTAGGCACGCGCCGCGGGCAACGAAAGCCCTCGCTTCCGTCGACTGCGTGTGTGCATAAAACGCACTTACATAATCCGAACGTGTGCTTTAATTATTCCTTATGAGTTACTTTAATTGCTTTTTTAAGATGTACGTTTTTAGTATTACACCTTTTACGTTCGTTTACAACAAGCACAATTATACAGCAATGGCAACACAATTAAAAAGCAGCGGAGCACTCGAGATGAGTTATTGGACTATACGAAAACGTTTTGTGATATTAAAATATCACTTATTTCCATACTAATATTGTAAATGTGTCTGTATTTGTTTTTAACGCTTTCACTGTTTAAGTAATATAGGTAAAATTTTGTATAATTGATGTTTATATACCGGGCTTGAATAGTATTTTTTTGTAGGAATAGAAAAATACGAGGTCAATACTTAAAATCCCGCGAGGGGGCCGCGCTTCGCCCTAGAGCACTTCGAATTTAGCAGCGATCGGACGCGCAACTGTCGCTCTTTCAAGAGTAACCTTTAAAGAAAACATGTTTGTATTGTCTAATAATAAGAAAGCTATGAATGTTGTATATAAAGACATTCTGTAATTAAGTCATAACGAACTAAGTCGTAGATATCGCTAGTCATTATTATAAGTTGACCCTTGTATAAAACGAATTTATGATATATTTTTAGATCATGTTATTTACTGATGGAATTTTATAACGATGAAATATGCTAATCATAGGTATAATTATTATATAGTAAAAAATTATACGAAAATTGTGAAAAATTATAAGCAACGATTTGTGCACGTGGTACTTACTCGACTAGTAAGAGGGGAGGGGGGTATATTATAAGTTAATGGTATTAAACCCTATGCGTCTGCCTGTTTGCGATAAACCCAACAACTACTGAAAGTACTTTATATCAGTTTTCGCCAAAAAACAGAATAATTAATAAGAAAGATTTAAGTGTATAATTTTTAATCTTTTGTTTTAATTATTTAAAATATGACGATTATCTCTGAAATATCAAGCTTCCTAGTAGATTTTATCGAAAACGCTATGTACATGTCTCTTTGTACATACATACAATTAAAATATACTTATTACTATTAATAATGCTTACATACAATTAGACGAAAGCACATAATATTATACAACTCAATAATATAATAATAATTGATTTTTAAAACTACAAACTGCAAAAATATTGTAATATTGCTGTTAAATGATAATATTGTTCCGGATTTACGTAATGGAAATTTATTTTATTTTTATTAATATTTTTTCCAAATATACTAGAGACTTTTTGTTTAAATCCACGCGTTGCTTTCATTTCTATTCTAATATATATTTAATTGCGTTATGTTAATGTGATTAATTTAAATGAAACGACACTACGAGTATTATGTTTGAATGAATAACACAGTATAAAAGTATAATAATTCTTTAAATTATACTTTAATACAGTAGTAGAGTTGTATAACATATACTTTCTTTTATTACGGATAACTTTCAGAATTTTGCGTAAAATATATGGTGACGTAATTTTTAGTAAATAGTTTACTTTATCATGTTGTTTTTTTAATAATATTGTATATAAATACATACATCACTACATCATCATCTGATGATGATGATTATATACAATTGATGAACATTTTAAATGTGTGATCTAACAATACTGGATATTGAACATTTAATTTTTGTACATAAAAATATAAAGAATTATAAAACGATAGGTGATGTATACAATAGACAAAGCAGGAACCGACATAAGCTTGCGGCTCCTGCTTCGCGCCTTGCAAAAGTACGTAATTCGTTTGTGGGTTTTGGTATAAGATTCTATAATAAAATTCCGCAATCAATTTCAGCTTTGCCATTGCAGCAGTTTCAAAACACTGTTAAAAATAGGCTGATACAGAAAGCCTACTATACTATTGAAGATTATTTAGAAGATAAGAATGTGTGACTATAGCTCTCTTTGAACCTGTACAAGACAGTAACGACTGAATGTAAATAGTATTAAGAATTATATGTTTAAAAGAGCAACCGCCGAGTTTCTTGCTGGCTCTTCTCGGTAGGAACAGCTTTCCGAACCAGCGGTAGAGTTGACGATTTAAAAGTACTTGTTTACAAGTTTACTTGAATATAGAATAATTTGAAATCAAAATTGAATATACATATATACATACAATTTTATTTTATTTTATTTTTATTTTTTTTCTGAATCTCGAAAACGGCTTCAACGATTTTCAGGAAATTCAGCATGTAGGAGGTTTTATGGGGAAACAATAAATCTAGTTAGATTTCATTAAAAAAGGCGTTTATCCCTGTTTTCTGAATATTGTTTTGAAAAATAAAGTATTGAAAAAATGTAAAATTTTTGAAAATTGAAAAAATGAAAAATTGAATGCGCATGATATTTTAGCTGTCAAACGTAATGTACGCTAAAACGCATTCTTTATTTTTATTTTTTTAATTTTTTTTAATTGCATTTAAAAAAATTATTTAAAATTATTATTTAAAAAAAAATCTGAGCAAAGCTAGGATACACAAGTACTTCTTATGATATGTGTAACCTAAGAATTCTAAGTTTGCCGAGCAATGTAATAGAAACGGATCGACCGCAAAAAAACTGATTTTTTATAAAAACTTCATTTCGACAGTAAATTGTACTGTTTTAGTAGTCCAGATTCGCCAGCCATTAGCACCGCTCTGAATGGCATACCACTTTCGCAACATATCTTAATGATTCACCTGCCAGCGTTAGAACGGGACTGTTGACTTGAGATGATCACGACTAATCATTATTTAGGAGAAATACCTCTTTATGTATGCTTTACTTGGGGAATAGGCTGGTAAATGCCTGGCGAGAGCGGTGAGAAAAATGTAATCTGACAAAGCGAACGGAAGTTAACAGGGAAATATATATTAGTGAAGATAGTAAGAGATAGAGAGAGTTATGATTGATATATAACTACTAGCAATCGCCAGCGGCTCCGCCCGCGTGGAAAGATCAAAACCGTAATATAGACTTTTGATAACCATAAAAATGGTTAATGTGGGTTAACCTAAAAGCTAGACACATGCTGTTGCGTACTTTTATTCAGAATTTTTAGGAGGGAACAATTTTGTAATAAATGATTTTTGACTTTCCATTTACTCAGCGCACGTAAGGAGAGCTTTAAAAAAATATTGTTGCTCCTCTCCTATTTATCTAGGCGTGATGTTATATAGCCTTCCTCAATAAATGAACTAGGTACCTATTTCACATTCAAAAAAAATTCTAATCGGTCCAGTAGTTCTTCTAAAATAAAATAAAAATTCTAATCGGTCCTTATATTAGATCTTGTTCTTTTTTTTGTTAGACAAAGAATCTTTACAAGAATTTTTTATATTACATAGTTTTTTTACATACAAAGTCCTTCACTAAAGAAATTCCTCTAACAAAAATCCTCTACATTTCGTGACATAGATTTTCTTTTATTACAGATACAACAAATAATTACTTTTTCACAAATTTATAAATTTCATTCAAAAAAAGTTGAAATTCAGGCCTTTTGATATATAGAACGTGCCAATGTAACTAGTAATAATAAAATATATAATATTAATTAGATTAGAATAAATTTTGAAAAGATCAACAGCCGAGTTTCTTGCTGGCTCTTCTCGGTAGGAACAGCTTTCCGAACCAGCAGTAGAGTTGACGATTCAAAAGCACTTGTTTATAGTATTTTTTTTAAAATGAATAATATTTTGAATTTGAATTACTTAACTAAGTACTAAGTAAAAAGGTATACTTTCAATCGCTCACATCTGATTCATCCAATGCGCCTTGACAGCATTTATCGGAGCTCCTCTAAATAGCAAGTGTTTCTTAATCAGGCGATCTGAAAGAGTAACGTGGGAAGTAGAGCTTAGTATTCTTGAACTTAAACAAATTACATAACCCATTAAGGTTTTTAACTTTTCAATACGTCTAATGAAGAAAATGTTAGTATCTCACTGGCAAAAAAGGAGCCTAAAATCATGACGATAGCCGATGTAACTTAACTTCGGTAATAAGATGAGGCCCAGTTTTAAAACGATACGTGGAACTGTTGTTTTAAATCAAGTCATATCGAAATAATTTAACTTTTAAATCATCAAGGATCATTAATGATCAGCTACCACTGTTTTAAAAATGATTTAGGGCCTGTTTCACAAGTTACTGATAAAGTGTCAGATAGTAAACCGATAAATTAACTAAGTAGCAGATAAGTGACTCTAAAAAGTGAAATTAAAAAAAAATAAAATCGCGGCCGTTTTGAAATAGGTATTTGCTATCCAGCAGATAAATAAAATAGCAGCCACATTAATTTAAGTGCTGAATAAGCCTATCACAAACCTGAGAAACGCAACATTCCGAGATATGTGTCAGATATGTTCTGAATAAGCTAACTGACAGTTTATTGGTAACTTCTGAAACAGGCCCTAAATCTTTAATCATTTTAAATTAACATAATAAACTGCAGTCCTGTACGAAGGTGGAACGGTTTTAAAGTTCGAGCATTTTATTAATATTAATAACATTTTGATTTATATAATCTTAAATTGTGTAAAATTAAGTGCAAGGTAAAGCATACCTTGCACTTAATTTTTGAACCTGAAACCTTAAAAAACCTTTTGTAGCACAAAGATTTTAGAAATGATTCAATAAAACATATTGTATATCTTTTGTGAATTAATTTCATTTGGTGAAAGCCCGCCATCTATGATATATTTGTAGAACTCTTTGAAGAATTTTGTTAGCGGGTTGAATGATATTGACAACGTGAATTCATACAATATAACTAGATGGCGCTGCAAAGCAGAGTAGTAAAAATTTAAACAATATATTTTTATTTCACAATTAAATTAACGTTTAAGCAAAAACTTAATTAAAAATTATAGTATCACGGTGTTGTAATTTAATATGAACTTTGTTTGCAGTGATAACAAGAGACTAATTACAGAGTAGGTGTTCATTGTGGATATAGAGCATAGATTATACACTTAATATAAGATACAGAGTGTTCAGTAGGTATGCGTGTCTCCTTGGTCCCCGGAGACGATGCGTCATTTGTCTCTGTCTATACGTAACGCGGGAACACGGAAAATTCATTAGAGATAGACAAGGGCGAAATGAACCACCGATGCGTCTGTTTGTTTACCTATTTTTATTAGCAGCATTAATGGCTTCCGCATATATCTAAATTAAAAATTCTGAAAAATGGCTAATAAACTAATATAAATACCGGCTTAACATCATTGGTTAAATAACAATAATAATAATAAAACCGTTTTGCCAAAAGGATAAAATAGTGTATTTTATACATAATTTATTATCATAGGTATTTTTAATGTTTAACTTAACTGAAAAATTCGTTATCAATATATCCCATCGAGTGGTATCCGGCTGATTAGAATAGACCAACCTCATTTCTTACCGAGGTGTCGTAAAAGGCGACTAAGGTAAGTTGACCCACCGTGTTGTATCCGGTTTAGTAGAATAGACCACCTTCTTTCTTACCGAGTATCGTAAAATACGAAAGAGGTAAGTTGACGTCAGGCAGGCGGCCGATCGTAAAAACGCAGCCAAATCATGTGACAGCATGTTTATAACATGTTGTGCCGACTCCACTTAGAGTGGGATAAGGGCAGGAAGATGATGATGATGATGATTATATGCAATTGATGAACATTTTAAATGTGTGGTCTAACAATACCGGATAAAATACGGTATGAGTATATAAGGGGATGTTAGAAAGTTGCATCTATTATAGAAAGGACGAGAAGCAAGATTAAGATGGTATGGACATGTAATAATGAGGAATGAAAATCAGGTGACTAAACGAGTAAATATGGATGTGGATGGATATAAAATTTAATTTTTGTATATATTATTGAATTATAAAACGATAGGTGATGTATATAATAGACAAAGTAGGAACCGACATAAGCTTGTGGTTCCTGCTTTACGTACGTAAGTCGTTTGTGGGTTTGGGTATAAGATTCTATAATAAAATTTAGCTTTGCCATTACAGCAGTTTAAAAACACTGTAAAAGAGGCTGATACAGATAGCCTGTTGAGAATTACTTTAAAGATATGAATATGTGGATAAAGCTGCTCTTCGATCCTGTACAAGACAGTAATGACTAAACTGGTAATAGGAATTATATATTTAAAAGAGCAACCGCTGAGTTTATTTCTGTTTCTTCTCGGTAGGAACGGCTTTCCGATCCAGCAGTAGAGTTGAAGGTTCAAAAGCACTTTTTCACAAGTATATTTAAATAAAGAATATTTTGAATTTTATGTTGTATATATACTTGAGGGAGGCCTAAAAAAAAATGATTGTTTTGTGTGAAGTATGACATGCATATAAAAGGAGTGGAGTTAGAGTTGACGAATGATAAGAGAGTATGGGAGAGAAAAACATGTTCACCACATTTAGAGTGAGATAATGACAGGAGAATGATGAATGAAAATCTTAACAGCTTGGATTTCAATCTTGAATCTATTCCAAATAGAATTTTACCATTGCACCAGTCCAAAGCTGCACCTTTCCAAGTAACACCATACACCCATCTTCCAATTAACACCCATTGGTGCTACCGTTCCAAATGGTAACACTATTTTAACGTCTCCATGCTTTGTTTGCCATTTGTTAGATGGCCAGTACTTTGACATTGCCAAATATGACATTGTAGATATCGGCAAACTAAGAACATTTATTTACACATCTGTGGTTAGGTTAGGTTAGTAGGTAGTTAAAATAATAGAAAGATTTTATAGCGCTTGCTTAAAGACTCGAAAAAAACAACAAAAGACCCCTTGTTTTTTGTTGTTTTTTTCGAGTCTGGGTGTATTTAAGTATATATATATATATATATATCCTCCTGCCCTTATCCCATTCTAAGTGGGGTCGGCACAACATGTTTAAACATGTTGTAGGAAACATGATTTTGCTGCGTTTTTATGACCGGCCGCCTGCCTGACGTCAACTTACTTTAGTCGTATTATACGACACCTCGGTAAGAAGGAGGGTGGTCTATTCTACAAAACCGGATACCACACGGTGAGTCAACTTACCTTAGTCGCCTTTTACAACACCTCGGTAAGAAATGAGGGTGGTCTATTCTACTCAGACGGATACCACACTGCGGGTCGACTTACCTTAGTCGCCTTTTACGACACCTCGGTAAGAAATGAGGGTGGTCTATTCTACTCAGACGGATACCACACTGCGGGTCGACTTACCTTAGTCGCCTTTTACGACACCTCGGTAAGAAATGAGGGTGGTACTATTCTACTTAGCCGGATACCACACGGCTATCTGGGTGTAATTAAGTGTTTATTTAAAATTATAAGTTTACATACTTCACGGTTGTCTGTCACCCATGATACAAATATTAAGTTACTTAGGACATGGACGATCGTCCGTATGTACTGTGGAATTTTTACATATAGATATTATAATAAGTAAAAAAAGTAATACTAAAATTATTTTGCTATAATCCGCGAAGAAGTAAAATAGATAGAATGTGATTCGACAAAACTATATAAAAACGATTGAAAATAATTTTGAGAGTATCATGCCCATAGAGTTATAATACTAGAGTAGACGAGCCATAGGCAGCCCTGTGAATGACAATGACACGATAAATAGTAAGAGGGAAGATGAAACTCTACTATACTTTATCTTTATCTTTTTTATTATTTAAGATCATAAACAGGTATTACTTATTTATCTTACAAGCTTCAAAAAAAATACATGCTTAAAATTATATTACAATATGTAAACCTATTTAAAGATAATCACAGCATGCGTAAGATTAATATAATTAAAAGTAATAAATAAAGAAAGTTGGTTAGCAAATATTTTAAAAAGGAAAAGTTAAAAATATTGACAGAAAAAATACAAAAAATTTGTAGATTACACAAAACCAAATATAAAAATTTTTAAGTAGTAAAAAAATTTAATCTATACTAATATATAAAGCTGAGGAGTTTGTTTGAACGCGCTAATATCAGAAACCCTACGTCCCCATGTCCCCATGTCCTTATATCGCTATGTATGCTTCAATCTTTTTAATTACGCAACAGATTTTGATGCGGTTTTTTTTAATAGATAGAGTGATTAAAGAAGAAGGCTCAGGCTAGTTTTTCAGACTGTAGTATAATAATACTATGGTCACGCCCCGGAAAACTGGTCCGCTTCTCGTCGGCCTACTGTCTGTTTGTGCATCGTGTTCTCGGCTGCGGGTGTGAAGAGCTCGCCGCACGAATTGTTTGAAATTACAAACAGATGCTATTTCTTGTATAAATACAATGTATTACTTAACTAAATAGTTGCGACGCGTGTTGCGTTGTCCATTTACAGTTTGCGGTTGAGTTGCTTTATACATTGTCACGAGTGCCATTTGATATATCACTCAAGTCTGCATATTGTAGAACAAAGCACAGCAGCGACTGTCTGTATGTTTGTTCACTATAATCTCATAAAATACGTAGTAGATTTTCATATTGCTTACAATTGTATATAGAGTGATCATAAGGGAGGTTTAAGAGCATCATTTGTTGGGGTTCTGCAAATTGTGTCAAATCAAAAAACAAGCTAACTGGGTGTTTTAATCGAAAACGCTACCTAATTCTTTTGAGAAATAATGAATTAATATAAAGGATTATATGATTTTTAGAAGCAAGCGTTACTTTGCGGAACTTCATAGTGCATTAAAATTATTTTGTATACCAAAATAATTTTATTGTAACTTTATCCGCGATAAAGTAAATATAAAAATATATATAATGCTAAATGTAGAGTGGACTATACGTTTTCATACCCGATACATGCAGGATTCGTAAAAATACCTACATAAACCTCCACCAACGCCACCATAATACACAAACACTACACACGTTCACTATCACCAACTCAACAATCGTTTCGCCCCGCAACTGAAACGTTATCAGGAAACTATTAAGAGTTATCAAAGAACAGACTCTAAGGCGAAGCCAGGTACAGATGGTTAGTGTATTTATATATAACAGGTTCACGCTTGTCCGCTAAATAACATGCCGCTAAGTGAACCAGCGCGACGTGAAAATGCACTAACCTAGAAAATATGAAGACATCAACACAAAAGACGCTATAGTAACGGCACCCTTATTGAAAAACAATACACATTATAAAAAAATCCCCGCTGGGTCTATCCGTATGTCTGTACTTCTGCACAGATTTTTAAACAGTTTTCATCAATATAATCTATGAGGAAAATTTGAGTGTACATATATAGAATTTTAAGGTTTTTTTATATAAATTTATTAAACTGTGAGCGTTTTTTTTATTTCGCAAAAGTCATTTGGGAGCTTTAATCGAAAACGCTGTCACTCTTTAAAATTAAACAAAACAATTATATAGTGAGCATTGAAGAAAGTAATTTCTTTATAAGCTGTTGTTATGCTGTTACAAACATGTTGTGCCGATGGGTTGATAAAAAAGTAAGAAGCGACCTGTTACTATGCCACTGCTGAGAATAGGCCTCTTTTCTTTCGTTTTTGGAGAGAAGGTTTGGAGCTAAGACCTGCTCCAATGCGGATTGGTAGGTTACACATACCTCCAGAATTCTCTAGAGATATGCAGCTTTCCTCATGATGTTTTCCTTCACCGTAAAGCGTGTGATAAATTGCAATTATCAATAAGACACATAAGTTTTAACAGAAAAACTCATTGGTGTCTGCCCTGGTTGGAACCCGTGACCTCCTCCAAAGAGTCGCACGGTGTTCTCGCTGGGCTACCATAGCTTGATGGGTTGATAGTTTTAGCAAAATAGTTACTATCGTTCTCACAGTAAAATTAAATGTACACACGTAAAATAAAGAAGGTAGGTGGTAAAATGTAGCAAATAGCTCGCAGACAATATCGCGGCGGATGGCTTACGACGCCTTATTAGCAATAAACAAAACTGGGGCCTACACAGCTGGGGCTTGGGGCGAGCCACGAGCGGTAGCGGGTCGCTCGCCTAGTTGGTTACCTTTATATAATAATAATCTTTATTTAAGACTACACAGTCAGTCCAGTTGTTAATAAAGTACCTTAAGCCTAAGTGTTAGTAAATACAATTTAAATTATAATTACTTAATACTCTCTCTATAAACCTAATACTCTAACCTAATAATTGTTCGAACAAAATTATTTTTCGTTTATATCCTTCCGGCACTTTATATGCATTAGTGGTAACATTTGCTAAAACAAAGCACCACTATGGCTGTCTGTATGTTTGTCTACTATAATCTCATAAAATACGCAGTAGATTTTCATATTTCTTATAATTGTATATAAAGTGATCATAAGAGCATAATTTGTTGGGGTTCTGCAAATTGTGTCAAACCAAAGTGCTAGTGCATTATTTATTGGTATAACTAATGCACTAACACTTTGGTTGCCTTTGTACCAAGCAATGTTCGTGTATATTAACAGTCTACTAATCAGTCGCTATTAAACACTCAAGCAAGAGACACCGTGTTTTATTTTTCTAAAATTTGTAGCAATGCAAAGAACTTTAATAGCATAAACAATTTTAATAAAGTCATCTTCATAATACTATTCTAGTTATATTATTGTCTATCTGTTATTCACGAATTAGTCCGCGTAAAGTTAAATGATACAATATTGTTTTCTGTTTTCGAAGGAAAACCAGATTATTTATATCATATATAAAAAAAAGTTTTGATTGAACCTTAATTGATCAATATTTCTCCAAATGATTCCTTAAGAGTCCGCCGTGTGGTATCCAAGTAGAATAGACCACCCTCATTCTTACCGAGATGTCATAAAAGGCAACTAAGGTAAGTTGACGTTAGGTGACCAGCCGGTCTAAAATACGTAGCCAAATCATGTAACGTGTTTATAACATGTTGTGCCGACCCCACTTAGAGTAAGATAAAGGAGAATGATGATGATTTTATAGATACCATTAGAAATAAGGTTTAGTAGTGCAAGCTACACATTATTGTTATTTATTATCTGAAGCCTTTATTATCTGAAGCCTTTACAATACATGTACATTAATTTTTTAACTTTTATAACACTTAATCTTCAGTTAGTCCTTGTGACATAGACCTCTTCCAAAGACTTCCAAAGTTTCCTGTTGCAAGCTACACACTAGCAGTTAAATCTCTATCGCTCTTGCCTCAGCCCATCCGGTATAAATCACTAAGGTTAAAACATCATTAATATTAAATCACGCGGTGGATTTATAAGGCGGGGGTCACACCCTCGCTGCTCGCCTGGTGTGGTGCCCGATGAATTACGGGGATAGTCCTTTTGGTACGTGCTCAATTTGGGGATCTGATTTTATGGTCCCGCGTGTGACTCCTGAGGATTTTAACTAATGTATAGGGAAGTTAAGGGAAATCTTTTAGTCCAAAATATCTTCTCCTGAAGATCAATCTTCGAACCCGGTCAACGCTGAGAACTCTTGAAATTGTAGACGATATAATTGTAGATTCCTGGGTCATACAGTCCGTTTTAGTAGGTCCAATTTTGGGAAAGAGGTAAGTTGCCGAATCCAACTCGCATGTGCCCATATGAGTTGGATTCGGTTATTGCATTTGGGGAGGCCACTCGAGATCTTGTCTTTAAAAATACCTGAAAAGAAAAATGTCTTAGACCTGCCCACTGACAATCCAATAATGATAGCAAACTCACTTTTACAAAACACATACACACCACCTTCGCTAGCTAAAATGAGCTCTTCGATTTCTAAAGTCAAGCCTAGCTAATAGAGGAAGAGACTTTTGAAAGAATTTTGATACAAAGATCCAAAATGTTTTTTCGCTTCCAAACTTACTTATCCTACTTATCTACTTAAAAAAAACGTAAAGAGGGTACAGTTTAGAAGCTGTTATAGTTTTGACGAACGTTGTCCAATCTATGCTTCCTGTGCTAACCACGGCTTAGGGCGACATGTAGTTCCTCCTGCCGTCAGGAGTGTGACGAGAAGGAACGACTGTTTGACGTCAGTAAATTGGGACTGATTATTCGCCGGTGTAGAAATAATGAACTATTACCAAAACAGAAGTGATAATTGCCTCAGTTTTAGCTATAATTTTCCAAAAGGCACAGAAGGGGCGTGGCCCGATACAGATAGGAAAGTTCCCGCGCGCTGCGACGTGTGAAAACGGGTGGCGAGCGTGCGCTTCACAGGTACAGGGTGGTTGCAATGGAAACAATATAAAATTATAACAAGTTTTTTTTATTTTATCGGGGTGATACTATCTCACCATCGGGAAAAGGCCGCCTTCATACACATAATTCAAGAATGCTTCTAGATAAGAGTATGCTGCTTTTCTTATCACATTTTTATTCAGTTAAAAGCAAGCGATAAATAAAATGAGCCATAAAAACGCTCACTATAAATAAGGCACATAAGGTCTAACATCGGGTAAAGTGTATTTTAGCGTAACAAAATGTATATAATACTAACTTTAAATATTTTTAATTAAACAACATTATCATGATGGACCGATATTTTATACGCACAAAAACAAGACGATGTTGGATATATAATACGACTATGTGCAATACATTTGCTTTATAGTAGATTTACTGAGTGGCAACTCAGCAGAGTTAGCAACTCATTCGTTTATGTCGGTATTCGCTTCTACAATATAATTTCGAATTCCATACTAGACCAGTCTACAGAAAGGTCTAAATTGAGTGTAAGAGATATGCTTATACGTAAGTAAGTAACGGCCTGTTACTATCCCACTGCTGGGCATAGGCCTCCTCTCTCCGTTTTTGGAGAGAAGGATTGGAGCTAAGACCTACCACGCTGCTCCAATGCGGATTGGTAGGTTACACATATCTCTAGGATTCTCTTGAGATATGCAGGTTTCCTTACGACGTTTTCCTTCATCGAAAAGCGTGTGATAAATTGGAATTATCAATTAGACACATAAGTTTTAATAGAAAAACTCATTGGTGTCTACCAGGGTTTGAATCCATGATCGTTTCTAGAGATTCACACGATCGCACCACTGGGCTATCGCAGCTTACTTTTATGTTTAATGTTTTCGCAGCACCCTGTGTGCGAGGTACAGTTCACACAGCATTCTCGCGTGTGTCCGCTAATTGCGGCGCGCTGGCTACCGTACGGCGCCGCTTCCGGTAGTTTCGTTTTGAGTTTTTTTTACTTTATTTTTGAGTTTTCATATCGCCGGACAATGGAGCGTGGGAGGTCCGCCATTGTAGACGAAACGGGGAACAAGAACGATGCATTTACACTTTTTTTCCGTCACATGTTACCCGGTGGTAGAGTATCAGCCGTCACAAGCAAGAAATAGTCGATGGAAAATTCTCAATGATTTTATCAATCTAAGAAATCTTTAGTAAAGGTTATTTTATATTAATCTCAAGTCAGACCTTTAATGAAAAAGTAATAACAAAATTATTTTGCTATAATCTGCGATGAAGTAAAATAGAAAATATATATAATGTTAAATGTAGAGTGGACAATCCGTTTACATACAGGATACGTAAAAACACATGCACAAACCTCCACCACCGCCACCACAATACACAAGCACTACATACGTTCACTATCACAAACTCAATAATCGTTTGGCCCCGCAACCGAAGCATCATCAGGAGATAGAATCCACGACAAAATCGTATTATAGCGATTATAGCAAAATAATTTTATTATTATTACTTTTGTATTATCGATCTCCGCAATGTAACATCAACTTCTATAAATTATTTTCATAACTTTGAATTAATTACCATTATAATATTCGATTCGAAGATGGTTTGAATTTAAATTAAATGAAATTAAGAAAATACACAATAAAACAAATAAAAAAATAGTGATAAAAAAATAATTTTGATCTGAAAATATAGCTCAAATCCCAAATCTCAGTTCATATCGGGCAGGCCAATAAGTTTTGAGTCAAAATTTATGTGTCTAGTTGATAATTGCAATTTATCTCACGCTTTTCAGTGTAGTAAAACATCGTGAGGAAACCTGCATATCTCTATAGAGATATGTGGATATGTGTAACCTACCAATCCATGTTGGATCTTAGCTTCAACCTTTCAATCCAAAAATGGTGGCTTATACCCAGCAGTTGCATAGCAATAGGCTGTTACTTTAATTTTTTATCTGTGCCTTTATTTCGGAAACTTTCCTCTGTATGAATGACTAACTGTAACTGACTAATCTCGCGGATTGCGTCATCACTCACCTTGTGTTATTTTAGTGTTAAATTGCAAGATATGCAAAAGAGATGATTTATGATAGCAATGCTGGAGGTTTTTTCGATCTATGAGGCGTCTATTTTAAGTTATAATAAGTGATGACGTGGTTATAAGTGAACAAGTAAAACAGACTTACATATAGTTGCTACATTTTCTTTTATAGGAGTTTTTAATCACTCTGCATTTTGCTCACAGAATTTTGCACCCTCGACAATGCTTCTGTGCTAGTCCATCCTACTCGGTATTCGACCCATGCTGGCTAACAATATATTGCAATTGGAATAAAATATTTGCGATTGAAACAAAAAGAATTTGTAACAAGAGTGAGTTTTAGTCTAAGTATTGTTCTAATAATAATATCATACAATAAATAATAATATCATCATCATCCTCCTGCCCTTAACTCACTCTAAGTGGGGTCGGCACAACATGTTATAAACATGCTGTCACATGATTTGGCTGCGTTTTTATTACCGGCGGCCTGTCTGACGTCAACTTACCATAGTCGTATTTTAAGACACCTCGGTAAGGAAAAGGGTGGTCTATTCTACTAAAGCGGATACCACACGGTGGGTCATCTTACCTTAGTCGCCTTTTACTACACCTCGGTAAGAAATGAGGTTCGTCTACTCTACACAGCCGGATACCACACGACTACAATAAATAATAATAATTATATTAATATTATAATAATATCACATAATGTTCAAGAGAAATAAAGACCAACTTGATACCCTGAGGATAACTTTAAATCCATTACAGATAGTTGAAAGTAAACTTTCAAGTTATAATGAACAAAATAAAGTGTACTGGTTTATTTAAACAGTGGAAGTTACGTTCCGAACATAAACTAGATACTACTATTAGGTGGCTGAGTGATTCAACGTAGTGTCACGTGATCGCTGTTGTTTTAATGTTAGTTGTGTAAGGTCTTTGCTCATATGTAGTGTTCCATGTTATTTTCCAATATACAAGGCGGTATTATCATAATTTCACCTCCGTGGCGCACGTGCCCGTGACTCCGTGAGGGCGGGTCGCGCGTGGCGGGTAATCCTTTAATATCTGTTTGCTGTTCTGTTCGCAAGCTCGTTAACACAGCGGGTGTGGAGTTGCCCTAAGGCAGGTCTATACGCACCAAACTGGTGCGCTAGTTTTATTTAACTTACTTTTACTAGAGCTTACTTTATTACAGCTGTGGTAGAGAGTTTTAGAGAAATTACTTTTATTAGAGCTGCGGTAGCCCAGCGGTAACACCGTGCGACTACTTCGAGGTATTTTAAATATATTTATTTTAGCCTCTAGTAATATATCTTATATACTCTATTAAACAATCTAACATGACGATCGGGCACAACAAGAAATTTATGACTGACAAATAAAGAAAAAATGTATGTAAATATTAATTAAATGTAACTATTATTGACATAAAATTGCATATCTAGTAAAAGTAGTAAGTAAGCTGCCTGTTTCTATCCCACTACTGAGAATAGGCCTCTTTTCTTCGTTTTTTATTGGAGAGAAGTTTTGGAGCTAAGATCTACCACGCAACTCCATTGCGGATTGATAGGTTACACATATCTCCAGAATCCAGAGATATGCAGGTTTCCTCACGAAGTTTTCCTTCACCGAAAAGCGTATGATAAATTGCAATTGTCAATTAGACACATAAGTTTTAATAGAAAAACTCATTGATGTTGTGCCCGGGTTTGAACCCATGATCGTCTCTAGAGATTCACACGGTCGCACCGCTGGGCTATCATAGCTTTACACTACACTACTTTACACTTTACTACACTACTTTACACTTTACTTTAATTGAAATTAACAAATATTGCACCGTTTTTGGCAGCGTGCATTGTACTACTAAAACGCTCTAGGCAGACGTTCCCGCACGCGGAACGCACCGTCACTGTTTGCGATGACGGCAAATTGAGTTGTTCGTGTGTCTTTGTGTTACAATTAAAGCAACAGGGGGTGCGATTTGCATTGGCAGTTTGTTTATTAATCAATAAAGTTAACGTGTGAATTTGACTTTATTAATTATGTTGGCAATATAAGCTTTTAGGTCCGCCTTTCATTTAAAGTTGATAGAGTAAATATAACAACCTCAATACAAAAACTAAAATTTTAAATGCCGACCAATTCAAGTATCATTAAATTTAAATAAAACATGAATAAATGAATGAATTAAATTTAAATAAAAATTTGTAAGTATCAGGGTCCCAAATCTACTTTACCGAACAAAACAAAATGTAACTCGAACCAGGAAGGACATCTTATAGTCTTATTGAATCAACGTTCACAACCAATACTTCACTTCAATATTCAAGTCATATATTTATATTAAGGATAAATCTTTATTCGACATTACAGTATAAACGTATAACAAAATATAATGTTGGTAAAAGATATAAAAATATAACAAATGTATGCTTTAATATTAATTCTGACCCACATTTCCGTTTTAGCACGTAAAAAATAAAGCATATATACATGTAAATAAACCAACATAAGATTTTTGTAAAATATCATAAACGCCTATCCGAGATTTGAACTCGCAGCTACCTTCTTAAAGTCATGCGATTTTACAGTTTGGCTATGGCAGCTTATAGAAATACTTAAAAAGTAATACGTTTATTAAATCCTCCTTGAAATCCCTAATGCTGAATCGTACATTCCTCACAAATCGAAATCAAAATGAACATTTTAATATATTTCGTACGTCAAATGGAATCACGTCAATATGATGATGTGAGGAGTTCTCACGTGAACACGGACAGACAAACTGACAATAGTAATGCATATTTGAACTATAACATTGATAACTTTACTACTGGTGTATCTGAAAACACGTTTAAATAGACTCTATGTATATAGACATAGATATGATAAAATATTTTCGGGAGTAAAGCCACTAAGTTGTTCTAGGGGGGTTAAATTGAATGCCCCCCTGTAATAAACATCAATCAAGTGACTATTAAATGCACCTTTGCCGAGTTATATCGTTTCGTTTCACTTGGTTCTCGGTTATATTATATATTGTACAATATTATTATATTTAGTACGACAATGCGCAACTGAAACTCATAGCAATTATATAGCAATTAATAAACTATTAAAACCATAAATGCGAAATCTGGAATATTTTTGTTATAAAGCAATAATAGAATACGGGAATGCTTGACAAAGAACGCTTTGCAAAGAGTTTCACGTCATAGAAGAACGCGAATTTTAGTTTTTGTATGAAAAGTTTTACTAAGTTTCTTCTAGTTATCAGGGGGATAATAGTAACAAGCTCCGATCAGGTCAATAAGTTTTTCAATAAAAATTGATATGAGTGGTTGATACCCGGTGTTTAATTCACGGTGAAGGAAACCTGCAAATTTTTCACAATGTTTTCTAACATTAGAAATCACCATCTATGGCATTAATGCAAAGCTATTTATAGGTTGTGGTAGTGAACGTGTGTAGTGCTTATGTATTGTAGTTTGTGCGTGTTTTTTTCCGAATCCTATGTATTTGGAATGAAAACGGATGTTACATTTAGCATTATATATATTTTCTATTTACTTTATTGCGGATTATAGTGAAATAATTTTCTTATTATATTTGTAAGGCTTAATTGTTTTAAAGAAATATTAAAATGACACGACAATAGCATGCGTCTATGATAAAGAATGAATGTAACATTTATAAAATAATGTTTATGAATTTAAGATTTTCACAAGATCATATGCAAATTAAGATCTTTTATCTTTTCAGAAGGCCAGGCGATGCTTTTGTTCCTTTAGTCGAATAGTTATATACTACTATAATTCATTATTATACATATCTTCCTGCCCTTATCCCACTCTAAGTGGGGTCAGCACAACATGTTATAAACATGCTGTCACATGATTTGGCTGCGTTTTTACGACCGGCCGCCTGCCTGACCTGATAAATAAATAAATAAATAAATAAATAAATAAACCGGATACCACACGGTGGGTCATCTTACCTTAGTCGCCTTTTACGACACCTCGGTAAGAAATGAGGTTGGTCTATTCTACTCAGCCGGATACCACACGGCGGGTCGACTTACCTTAGTCGCCTTTTACGACACCTCGGTAAGAAAAGAGGGTGGTACTATTCTACTCAGCCGGATACCACACGGCTAACTATAATTCATTATTAGTTCTCAGTTAAAACAGTATAGTCTACTAACCTCTTGAAACTGGAGAGGGTAGTTTGTTTGTTAAATTACAAGAAGTCTACTAGTCGCACGTAAAATGACAATTTTTATATTACTTATATTTATTAATCAATTCCGTGTGTCGGCCCCAAGTGGAGCGCGCCAGTCGCATCACCTGTCTGAGCCACGCGCCAGTTATATTAAATAGTTTGTAGCGCAATCGGTTTGTGATAAAAACAATTTATACTGCACCTTTGTGCGGCACGCGACCGCCGGCCTGCTGCTGATCACGGGAGGGACTGGGAGGCTGCGAGAGATGAAAATATGCAGGACACGACGCACTTTCTAAATTAAAACAAATCAAACTAACTCAAATTGACAGCCTCGTTGGTGAAGGACAGTAAACTTGCCTACAACTCCGGGGATAGGGACAGATTCTCAAAATTTTATTTTGTCCTGGACTCTATCTCCTGATGATACTTCTTACTTGTGTGGTGGCGGTGGTGGAGGTATGTGCATGTGTATTTACGAATCCTACATGTATCAGGTATGAAAACGGATTATCCACTCTACATTTAGCATTATATATATTTTCTATTTTACTTCATCGTGGATTATAATAATATTTTTTATTATTGCTTTTGTATTATGGATCTCCGCAAAGTAACGCTTAATTCTATAAATTATTCTCAAAATAAATTTTTGATTATTGGTTTGTTACACAATTATTAATTTATTTACTTTGAGGAAGGACAACCGTCAGAGGTTCGGTGTTTGCTCTTGCCAAGAAGAATAAGAAACTCGTCGGTTATACTATTTTTAACATTTTAAAGTTAAATAATTAAGTTTCAGTCATATACGAAGCTGGTAAGATTATGAAATTTAAGCATTTTTAAAATTTATATAAACTTCAAGTGTGTAATATGCTTTAACTTTACTCGTATGTGATTCCTTGCACTTATTTTTAAGCTTTTCTGTATGTCTACAGAATATTATACGAATAGTCTAATTTATGAAATTGAATTATAAAAGCTAATTATAACTTTACTGATTGGAATTGGAAGCTCTATGTTTGATATATAAGAATATTAATTTAAAACTTTGTATAGGGAAGTCTAAAAAGCGAATTTACACGTTATTTCACTTTTTAAAATAAACGGAGGGTAAACAGGCCGCCATGTCATCTAATTATAAGTTATTGCCGCCAACTAAGCGCATCTAAAAAAGAATTATAGGCAGATGGTAAAAAAACATTATTTTCGCCCTTTAATAAACTTTAGAATTTTTAAAATAACATTACAGATAGCATGAAAAACCGACCGAAATTAGGTATTGGAATGTTGACCCTACACCGGAAAGCTCAGTGTAGATAGACCTCTTGTCTACGTGGATATAGACCTCAAATTGGATCTGATCATAACGGCACAGGTTTTTGTGTTATAATAATCTTTTGAAGAGATCTTACTTGTAAGGGTGCAGTGAGGATTTTATAACGGATCAGAAAATCCTAGGCTATATTTAATGAATGTATGAGCGTCGTAATTTTATCTGGAAAACGAAAGGTTAGGTCAAAAGCAAGGTGATACATTCCTAGTCATAATTAACTAAAGTAAGTAAGTAACGGCCTGTTACTATCCCATTGCTGGGCATAGGCCTCCTCTCTTCGTTTTTGGAGAGAAGGATTGGAGCTAAGACCTACCACGCTGCTCCAATGCGGATTGGTAGGTTACACATATCTCCAGAATTCTAGAGATATGCAGGTTTCCTCACGATGTTTTCCTTCACCGAAAAGCGTGTGATAATTATCAATTATCCACATAAGTTTTAATAGAAAAACTCATTGGTGTCTGCCCGGGTTTGAACCCATGATCGTCTGTAGAGATTCCCACGGACGCACCGCTAGGCTATCACAAGCTTTATCCTAGTCATAATGAAAATGTAATTTTTTCGAGGGTACTGGAGTATTTTTTTAAAAGGAGACTGTGGTATCCGGTTGAACAGAATAGACCACCCTCTTTCTTACCGAGGTGTCGTAAAAGGCGTCTTAGGTAAGTCAATTCATCCCGTGGTATCCGACTGAGTAGAATAGATCACCCTTTTTCTTATCGAGGTAACGTAAAAGGCGACTAAAATAAGTCGACCCGTCGCGTGGTATCCGTCGGAGTAGAATGGACAACCCACATTCAAATTCAATATATTCTTTATTCAAGTGACTGTTTACAGTACTTTTGAATCATCAAATGTTTTAAAGAAGCTACCACTGATTCGGAAGTTTGCTCCTACCGAGAAGAACCAGCAAGAAACTCGGCGGATAATCTTTTAATTTATTTATTTACCGAGGTGTCGTAAAAGGCGACTTAGGTAAGTTGACGTCAGACAGGGACGTAAAATAACTAACCAAAGGCCCCACTTAGAGTAAAATAAGGGCAGATGAACGATGATAAAAATTATGAAAATATACACAAATATAAAAATTGTGTGTCGCGTCGGTAAGCCGCGGTATAAATCAGCGTAATACAGTTTGAGTTATGTGGACATAAGCGGCCGTTTGTATGCAGGGCGCGCGGCTGAGTCGCCGGAAACGGGAGAGCGATAGACTAACACTATATGATGTCGAACTGGTACCTATTGCTTCGGGTTCGATATTTATGTTCTGATGATCCATAGGTATATAGGACGCTTAGTATTAAAGTGACCGAATTCAAAAAATAGAACCTCGATAAATTAAAATCCAAGGGAAGCACAAAATATATTATGTTAAAGAGTTTTTAACTTAGTCCTAGCGTGTAAGTAATCTAAGATCGATATAACTTGTACATGTTTGTTGTAAATAAAATAAAATTAACTTTTTTTGTGTTAGAGAGAATGGACAGGGGGGGGGGGGGTCGTGAGTTTACAAATAGTTGTTTGTACCCGAATATGCCTAGAGTTAAACATAATACACACATAAATGAAACAGGATAAAGTCAATTTCTTTTGTTTTGAAGAGTTTACAGTTTCTATATGGATTCAATATTAGCTTCAAAAAATGTTACAATGCAGAAATTTCGTTGTAACCACTGCTTCAAGTACAGTTTTAAGGGATCTCTTAGAATTCACCGAAAATATAGGCGTCCAACGTAAAGCGTGTATTGATATTTCGCACATCCCATTATCGCATATTCAAAACTTACCCATGTAAAGATATAAGAGAGATCCAAAATAGACGGACTTTCAGCAACGGATGGCTACTTCAACAATATTTTAATACAATCTCTTGTCACCTTCTAGCCGTATGGTATCCGGCTGAGAAGAATAGACATTTCTTACCGAGGTATCGTAAAATATTAAGGTAAGATGATATTAGGCATGATGTAAAAATGTAAACATGTAACCCCACTTAGCGTGGGATAGGGGTAGAAGAATGAAGGATCTCTTGTTACCTTTGAAAACATACAAAATTATTGAAAACATATAATGTAACTAGTTTAAAGTAAACATTATTTTAAAAAGAGCAACGGCCGAGTTTCTTGCTGGCTCTTCTCGGTAGGAACAGCTTTCCGAACCAGCAGTAGAGTTGACGATTCAAAAGACGTTTATTTGAATACAGAATATCTTGAATTTAAATTTTAATATAATTTTTCTACGTTACACATAATCTACAATATAGGTAGTTAGCTAGAAAATATGTAAAAGGCTATGCATGAGCCGGACCGTTAATCGAAAGCGTTATATGTTCAGCGTTATAATCACCACTTTGCATACGGAGTACACAGCTTATCGACGAAAACAATGGGAAATGGAAAATACGGGAAGGCCACGGGGGGGGGGGGGAGGTGGCTTAATCATCTATAATGATATTTTCAGAGGTTTACAAGTAAGTGGAACACGGTAAGCTAGTTATTTATATGTCTAACAAAGCTTACGCACAGGGCTAATGTATAGGATAAACTCGCATTTCTTACAGAAAAATTATTGCATTGTTGAGTACTTAAACGCTTAACTTGACGCGAGTAAAGTCATTGTTACTAATAAACAACAATTGTTACAAGCTTTGTGTAAGCTGAGACTCCCGCTGTTGGTACATATGGTATCCGGCTGAGTAGAATAGACCACCCTCATTTTTTACCGAGGTGTCCTAAAAGGCGACTTAGGTAAGTTGACCCACCGTGTGCTATCCGGTTGAGTAGAATAGACTACCCTCATTTTTTACCAAAGTGTCGTAAAAGGCGACTAGGGTATGTTGAAGTCAGGCAGGCGGCCGGTCGTAAAATAATGTGACAATTTGTTGTACCCGACCACACTTAGAGTGGGATAAGGGCAGGATGATGATATTACAAGCTCTCAGTGACGTGTTTTCTCTCCAGAAGGGGGGCAGCCGGTGTTGCACATATGCATTTGAGAGGGCAAGTTGAAAATGGAAGCATTCTGGGCTATAGCGAAGTGTGGCCTGGCTTATGTCCCTGATGTAAGTATTTATTTATTTAGGTATATGTAAAAATCCACAGCTATTATTATGACTAAATTACTCTTAATATAAAAATATTAACATTTAGAATAACATTTTTGAGAATAAACATTGTAGACATTGACTCAAACTTTGTAGGTAATAAACATAATATAATTAATAAACTTAAATAGAAAAACAATTTTTTTTAGTTGAACAAAGATAAAGGATACACTATTGTTATTTTAAAATTAAATTAAAGATAACAAACTAAGAAAAAATATATGAACAAAATTATGTATGATGGTGTTATGCGCTGGCTTGCTGTATGATGTAGGTATGAGTTAGTGTGTGTGTGTGTGTGTCTGTGTTGGTATATGTGTAGTGCATGTGCTGTAAAATTATGTGATGATTGGTGAAGAAGATTATGCAACAGTGCATAATTCGATTCCGGTCTAACTAACTCCGTTAGACCTAAGTAGGAACAAACACGAGAGGGGGGAAAAGGGGGTGCAAATAACAATACATTAGCTCTCTAGGGAGAACAGCGCTTAGCTCTTACCGCCTTGGTAGGGAAGGGAAAACAATACACAACCGGGTTCACGTATCGATATTAAAAATGGTAGAGTAATTTTAACGATAACACTAAAGTAATAATAAAATTATTTTGCTTTAATCCGCGATGAAGTAAAATAGAAAATATATATAATGCTAAATGTAGAGTGGACAATCTTTTCATACCTGATACATGCAGGATTCGTTAAAACACATGCACAAACCTCCACCACAATACACAAGCACTACATACGTTCACTATCACAAATTCAATAATCGTTTCGCCCCACAACCGAAGCATTATCAGGAGATAGACTCCACGATTTTATCGTGGAATCTAACTTGGATGGAATCCTGCAAGTATGAGGTATGAAAACGGATTGTCCACCCTACATTTAGTATTATATATATTTTTTATTTTACTTCATCGCGGATCATAACAAAATAATTTTATTATTACTTTTGTATTATGGATCTCCGCAAAGTAACGCCTAATTCTAAAAATTATTTAACGATAAATTCAAATTTGAATTCAAAATATTCAATTCTTTATTTAAGTAAGCTGTTCTTTTGAATCGTCAACTCTACTGCTGGTTCTTAAAGCTGTTCTTACCGAGAAGTTTACAGTACTACACACTGCGAACGTGTGCAGTAATTGTTGCTGCTTTGGCTGCCAAAAAGACCAAAAAACAACTAATTATAATCTAAATCCACTCCATTTCTTGTTTAAATAATCCTCCATAATAAGACTTTCTGTATTAAAAGACTGTTTGCCTTTTTATAGTAAATTTAAACTGATTAAACAGCAAAGCTAAAATCGGTAATGGAGGTCTAATATCGTCTTCCATAAGCAAAAACTATTTACGCACTTTTGTTTTTTATTATCATTCTTATTTTGCACCACGTGTAACAAAAATATTTTTCTTCTTATTGTTAAATCATAAGACTCATAATAAGATAATGTCTATTTCCTTTTATATTGCTCGACGTTTCTGTAGAGTTGCATTTGGCATGCTCTCCAACTATAGTTATTATTTTTTTTCTACCCTCACTTGTCTTATACTTTAGGAATAGTTTAGCTGTCTCGTCTGAGTATAAAAAAAAAACAGAAATTCTGATATCCTTACCGATAATATCCGGATTATATCGAATAATTTCATTATACGCCCCTCACTATATCGTCAAGTTTATGCGGAGAACGATTTAACGGGAAGAAATATTCATTTGGATATGAAATATTCCACCGACAGAAGCGGAAATTTTATTAATTTCGAATATCTCCTCATTTTACAGTGAATAAGTTCGACTTTGAGAACAATTTTACATTTCAAAAACTTCAGTGTTTATTTGCACGAAATAATTACATTAAACAGTGTAATTATTTTATTATTTCTATGGTATTGCATCGAATTTAACCGATGTGGAAATAGTGACTTTATTATTTACTCTATGGTTCTATTGGTGGTAATTAGAAACCAAAAATTTTTGTCTTTTGTTATGTACATAATCTTCAATGTATGTATTGTAAAACAAAGTCCTCAAGAGCTGTCTGTCTGTATGTGATTTTCTCAACATCTACTGAATGGATTTTTGTACCGTTTTTACTAAATAGTAGTGCAATTCTTCAGGAATTTTATGTAAATTATGTTGAACAAATGTTTTGTAAAAAAAATTCGCATGCTGGGAGTTTTACTTACGTATGCCGCATAATCCGGCAGAGGTACACTAAAGTAATGTACTAGAGAATTGTAGATCTACAAAAATACTATAGAAAAGTCCGCAATATCATCGCCTACAGTAAAAAATATATACATACGAGATTAACTCATTAAAATAAATTAAAGATTAAAGATTGTGTATGTTAGTAAAAACTTGTGTGATGACAGATCGTTAACCGAAACCTAGACACGATTATTTACCTTCTGCTGTACTCCTGCGATAGTAGTGCGAAAATCTGGAGAGACTTTGTGAGATATCTCTAGTAGAGGAGATTTGCATTAGAGTTTCATTCATCTAACGAAAATTGTCTCTTCAAAGGAGAGAAGTTCTTTGCACTACTGTGGAATAGGAACAAAGTTATGCAGATCGAATTAAAAGCAAATAAAGCGTTGCACAATGATGCAAATCGATGTTTGATGAGTAAGAAGTATTCAAACAAAGCCAAGCGAGGCGGCGGGCGCGGGCCGAGTTAAAAACCGTGTAAGTTTATTACAATAGAGCTCTGCTGGGGCGCGGTACACAGCGGGACACTTTATACGAGCACTGGATGAATTGTTTCATTAAGTCTTTTGTAATAATTAATGAATAAGAATATATGAAGAGAAGAAGCATTAATTAGTTACTTGCTTTGAGTTATATGATGCCGATAGGAGAAATTAAACTCGTAAGAATACAAATCTCGACTTTATTAGCACATGAACATCGAGGGTATCCAGCTTCTCGATATTAAGGGACTAGTGAGAAGACTGAAAAGGACAAAGCCTTTTGAGTTAGTGTAATATAGTGATAGTGTAGTGTAGTATTAGTGCTATTGAAAAAGAACACAAGAACGAAGTGTCTCCTATACTATGAAGGGCTAAGGTAAGTTCTAAGATATAAATAAGTTAATCTATAAGTTTAGGTTAAAATTAAGTTGCTTAAGTTGCTAAAATAAAGTACCTCTATTTTGATGTACTTTATAACAGGAAAAAAATTGGCACACCATAGCCCTACCTATGTATGCGACAAAAATCTCCTTAGCGTGATTTTAATTTATTAATACTCTGTGCAGCGCCATCTATTGTTCAGTATTTCAGTGGACGATATTATATTACTTTTATGGAAAAATACTATTTAGCGTTTGAATTTACATTTGCATGGTGTGGTTAACTTTAATTAGTTTTGCATTTAGTGTAATAGTTGTTGGTAAAACTAATTCATGAAAAAAAAAATTAAATGTATTTTCATAAAGAGAGGAATCGCACTATTTCGCAACTGTGGTTGTCAATTAGAACGACAAAGCAACTATGCTTAGAAGTTTGTTCATATTATTCCATAGATAAGTTGAAACAAATTCAGTCACGGTAAAGCTAATTATATATACATAGCTTACTATTGACATTATTAGAAAGTTATATCCGATAGCTCTATCGGAGAAAGGGATCGTTCGACCCCTTTTTACTGTAGTTGACGACTGTCTTTCTTACTAATGTGTCGTAAAAGACGACAAAAGTAAGTTGATGTCAGGCAGGCCGCTAGTCGTAAAATACCTAGCCAAATAATGTAACATGTTTATAGCATATTGTGCCGATCCCACTTAGTGTGGGAAAAGGGTAAGATGATGATGAATATTTTAAATAAATTCATTTAATGTCGTGTGCTCCAATTATAGCGCTTTGCGGTGTACAACTCGCTACCCGCTAAGGCGGGTGCGGACTCGTATTAACTTATAATAAACTACGCGTGGTTTTACGGCAACAATGCGTTATATTCCTACCCAGTGTGAACACGGCCTTATTAACACTAGCCAGCGATCTAAAACCGACTCTATATAATAGTACTAGAAGTCATTTTAGCTTGAAAGCTATTTTGATGACAAAGAACAGAAAAACAAAATGCAAGATTTCCATTCTATGATTTACTTCAAATTACAACATGGTTGAATTTTCTTTGAAGATTGTTTTTCACTTATGCCCTTTTGATAGCGCGTGTTAAACAGATACCCCAAGGCATAACCGATATTAAAGCAGGGGTGTATTTTTTATTAAAAATCATCGCTTAGCACCTCAGCGTCGTGTTAATGGGATATTTTTGTTATTATACGCCTTTTATTTGTTTAGTTCGTGTTGATAGCGAAAACGGAATTTGAATTTAGTTTGTACGTATGGAAATAAATGCTTATTTATTTTATTTATTTATTCCATAGTACTACCAACAGAATTACATGTGTAACTAAAGTAACATGGTTATATTTACTAGGGTTGCTTATAAAATATAAATCTAATTAAAGGTAGCCACAGCGTGCTTAAAAGGTAATAAACGTACAATAACTATTATAACTAACATTAGAAGAAAAAAATAGAAAATATCTAACAAATAGTCTAACAAAATAACACAATTTTTATCATTTTACTCAAGTAGACCTTCAAATAAATTGTAGATGGCACACTCTTGCAATATATATAAAGCTGAAGAGTTTGTTTGTTTGATTGTTTGAACGCGCTAATCTCAGCAACTACTGGACCGATTTGAAAAATTCTTTCCATGTAAGATAGTCCATTTATCGAGGAAGGCTATAGGTTATATACTCATAACATCACGCTAAAATGAATAGGAGAGAAGCAGCAATAAAAAATAGTTCGAAAACGGCAATTTTTAAAGCTTTCCTTGCGCACGCTGAGCAAACGGTAATAGTTATTCAAAAATCATGTATAACAAAATTGTTCCCCTCTAAAAGTCCTTAATAAAAGTCCAGGACAGCATATGTCTAGCTTTTAAGGTTGACCCACTTTAAACTTTTTTATGGTTATCAAAAGACTATATTACGGTTTTAATCTTTCCACGACGGCGTTAGTTATTTATAATAACCGCGCATTTATGTCATAACAATTAAAAAAAATATACTATCTAGATGCATGTTTTGCACCTTCAGGGTAATGTTGGAGGTCCCATTTTAATGTAGTCTTCCAAGATATGAAGATTAGATTAGGTATGTATTAAGATAGTTGTCCAGCCTCTCGGCGGCCATAATGGCATTAGTTAGTGCGCCCCATTAGCGGTAAACGCGTCGAGTGACTTAAGCTCCAAGATTAATTGTAATTAATAGAAATTGCGCTCCTCACTGGGCTTGTTACGTTTAACGTGTTTGAATAAACAAAAATAATAATAAAATTATTTAATCCGCGTGGAAGTAAAACAGAAAATATACATAATGCTAAATGTAAAGCTTGCTTTGAGATTTTGTCGTGGAGTCTATCTCCTGATGATGCTTCGGTTGCGAGGCGAAACGATTGTTGAGTTTGTGATAGTGAACGTATATAGTGCTTGTGTATTGTGGTGGCGGTGGTGGAGGTTTGTGCATGTGTTTTTACGAATCCTGCATGTATCAGTTTTGAGAACGGATTGTCAATTTAGCGATTCTCTACATTTAGCATTACATTACAAAATATTTTGTAATTGCTTTTGTATTACAGATCTCCGTAAAGTAACGCCTAATTCTATAAATTATGTTAGAATAAAGGTTGTGATGGTATTATATTACGTATTAGTAATTATTTTTATACAAATATTCGTTGGTTTGGGATATGAACTCGTGACTCTACCTAAATAAGCGCACGGTCTCATCGTTGAGCTATTATTTTATTATACATATATCAATATATGCGGAGACTGTCACCAATAAAAAAATCCCGATTTTTTTGGGGAATAGTGGAAAAAGTTCATTGTTGACAGTGTGCTTTAACGTTTAAGTTGCGGGTACCACAAATAAATAAATAATTTTAAACAAATAGTTAAATACATAAATATAGTAGAATAGACCAACCTCATTTCTTACCGAGGTTTCGTAAACCTCCTGATCTGAAGGAAAGGTCACCCGCGCCGACAGTAAAAAAATAAATAACATTTAACGATGAGAAGTGCACTTGTCCCATCATAGTGTTTCTCCTTTGACAAACGCAATATCAGCGCGCAGTCCGTTCAAATAAACGTCAACAGGTTCCGACTGAGTCTCCCCCCCACTTGGGACAAAGCTGGTATTTTTAATATAAATTCCTTCCTCGGGCGAGCGTTGGGTCGTGGAGTGGAGGGTGCTCGCCTGAAACAGAACATGTATGTAGTTAGATAAGTGGGAAATTGTCTGGTTGAGAGAGTTATAAGATACGTTTATGACGTGCTTGGACTTGTCGCTTTTTGTTGTTTGTATGTAAAATACATAAATTTGTTTTTTTTTTTATTTGATTATTTGGAAACACAGTATACTTAGGCTAATAACATTGAAAAAATTAATACTAATGCATAAACCACTAATTAAATAAAAATTATTCCAGCTGAGTAGAATAGTCGACCAAGGTAAGTTGACATCAGGCAAGCGGACATGCGCAAAAAGTAGCTTTGTTTTTTTAATATGAGTGAGCATCGAGTGTTGGGCTAGTTCTCTCGGTAAGAGATTTTAGAAGCAATGGTACCTTTATAAAAATTTGACGATTCGAAAGACCTTTCAAAAGCCAACCGGAATAAAGAATAATTTTTATTTGTGGTAGGTATCCTTAAAAGGTAGACTAATATCGGTGATTTTTATGGATGACATGGACATAGATCTTCTCCTTTCTTCTTGGCATCTCAACACCACACGATCTTGTACCGCTTGGACCCAGCGGCTGCCTTTTTGAGGTCGTCAGTCCACTTTGTAGGGGTTCCGACACTGCGTTTACCGGTGCGAGGTTCCATTACAGCACCTTAGGACCCAAAGGCCACCGGTTTTAAGTACTACGTGCCCAGCCTACTTCAGCTTCGCGACACTTTGTCCGTTATTCTGATTCTTCTACGGATTTTCTCGTTCCTGATTTGATCGCGTAAAGATACACCAAGCCGCTCCTTCGCTCACCGAGTAACTCTTAGCTTTCTTTTGAGACCCATGACCTATAGAATCCCACATATATCATATAAGTTATTGTTTTCGATGAAAGCTCCCGACCGCCTAACTTTTCAGACATTACAATCAAGCAATTTAAACAAAACTTTTTCAAAGTATATATTTAAACATCTCTTATCAATACTCTGTTGATAAAAACTGCATAAATATCCGCTAAGTTTATCGTGAATAGACAGACAGACGTGGCATATCGTGACCTATATAATTGTATGTAGTGCATTGTTTTACTTATTTATTATGTATACAATTATATATTGCACCGACTAGCCTTTTCTACATACAACAATCTTACTTAAGGCCTATTACTCTTCCTCTTGCTTGCAATGCTTTTAGTAGTAGCTTTATATTTAGCAAGATTGCTTTTCTCACATGAAAAATAAAGTACCTACACGTGTATCCAATTCTATTCTGTACTCCGCTTTCATTTGTAACTAATTATGTGATGAAAACCGCTCAATTATATAATTTTGAAGAAAAAAAGATATATTTCCCTTCTTGAAAGGAAAGACACGATTTTCCGAATAGTCCCTTTTCCCTAGAGAACAGAAAAATATAACTATATAGTGCATACTTAATAAAGTACGTACGTACATAATAAAGTTTATGTCAACGTAAACCCAGTTGCATTTATGGGAATCCTGCATGTATCAGGTATAAAAACGGATAGTCCACTCTACATTTAGCATCATAATTTTTTTCTATTTACTTTATCGCGGATTATAGCAAAGTATTTTTTTTATTATTTTTGTATTTTATATCTCCGCAAAGTAACGACCTAATTCTGTAAATATAAATAATTTTAAATACCCTCTGTTAAAGTCAAATTCAAATTTTGTTTTTTCCTGTTCATGAATAAAGACGGAAATTTTTGAGTCATATTTGTTAGACTAATATCGTATACAAGCATTGCCAGTAGCTTTGGCCGCATGAAAATCAGAGCCTTACAATTTTTTTCCAAAAAAAAAGAAGCAGTTATAAGAACAACACGTGGAATAGCTGGTGAGAATAGATTAAATTCAAAACGGCATATTTAACTTTAACGTTATATTTAACGTTATTTAAACACTAAGTTGACGCTAATGAAATGGTGATTGTAAGAAGTAATTTATATTTGGGACAAAAGTAATAATAAAATTATTTTGCTATAATCCGCGATGAAGTAAAATAGTAAATATATATAATACGACCACGACCAAAATCGCTTTGCGATTTTGGTCGTGGAGTCTATCTCCTGACGATGCTTCGGTTGCGGGGCGAAACGATTGTTGAGTTTGTGATAGTGAACGTATATAGTGCTTGTGTATCACGGTGGCGGTGGTGGAGGTTTGTGCATGTGTTTTTTACGACTCCTGCATGTATCAGGTATGATAACCGATTGTCCACTCTACATTTAGCATTATATATATTTACTATTTTACTTCATCGCGGATTATAGCAAAATAATTTTATTATTACTTTTGTATTATGGATCTCCGCAAAGTAACGCCTAATTCTATAAATTATTTATATTTGGGAGGTAATGATCATAAAGATTTTTTCATATCTGTGTTGCCATTACTATTTTTGATTTTTTCCTTAACAATACAATTCTATGGCTTTAAATATCTTCAATTATATTATATAGTTCGAATTAGTAATTAGTTAATTTGTTCTATAAACTTTTTTCGCCACAAAATACTTTAAATACTTTAAATTATTAACTATCTATATTTGTAATATAACGTCCTTTAATTAAGGAACTTTAATTAATTAATTAACGTCCGTGAACTATGTGAATAATTTGTTTCCAATTTGAAACTATATTTTTTATATTTACAAAAAGTTGTATCCGCAAAAATTTATGATGACATTATTTTGTTAAAAATTTTGCCACTTTTCTTAGTTTCGTTTTTCGTTAATGTTACAGTTTCAAAAAAAAAATCCACAATTTTTAAAATTTAGAATTTGAAAATAGAAAATTTAAAGTCAGACTTCATCGGACGAAATTCACGTAAACACATTCAACGTAAAAAACTAGTAGCACCGAAATTGAACATTCTAATAATAAAAAAAAATACAATTATCCGTAACATTCCTTATTCAGCGCCGTCCGAAAACGTAACGTTACAAGAAATCCCACTCAAAGCGAGCCCTGAAATATTTCGAAAGCACTCTTTACCCTCCCCCTCTACGCTATACCGTTCAGTATTTGTTTTTTCCATTACAAAAGAACGGACCGCCCTGAGCTATACATATATTTCAATATCTCGCCCGCCCCAGCGCGAACGCTCAAAGTGATTTTCGCGCGCTCTCATTGGCCGAAACGCCGTCGTTCGCTAAACCTCTAACGTTTGCGAGACAAGGACCCGAACACTCGCACGAAAGCTCTCCGCCGCGGGTTAGAAAAGCACGGCCGGATGCGTTTAATATTGGAGGCAGTTGTGAGCGTCGTATCAATAATACGCGCACGAATGAAATAATAGATTATACGTTTGTTCAAATCGGCCGTAAACAAAATGTCAACATCCATTACTGATTCGGGCCTGAATCTAGTGATGTGCGTTTATAGTGTTCGTGTAGGAGGGAAAGGGACGAGCGGCTCTCTCTCGGTCCCGCAGTCGAAGCTCCCCGGACAACAATGTGAGCGCTATCTGTTTTTGTAGCAGTCGACGGCGAGTTTCCACATTAAACGATCATTGTATGGGCGAACCAATCAAACTGCAAATTTATACAAATTGATACTAAACGGGTTATATTAATTTTATAACAAAAATTAAGTGTGTAAATAAGTTGAACGGCGCCGTAATTAAAACTAATTGGGTGTAATAAAGTGATAATTATTTTGTATTAAGGCGGGATTTTAACGGTTTTTTGACATTTTGCGGTCGCGCGCGAGCCTTTTGGACTTTTAAGTACCAACTGGAAATAAATAGGAAAATGATAGTTGTTCCCTCGTGACGTGGGATTGGGATTGTGGTTTTTATAGTGGTATTTGGACGCGCTGTGTTTGGGCGGTTGTGCGGATGTTCTGTGCCGGGCTGCTGCAGAGGATGTCGGCATAGGGGGCGGCCAGGGTTGGCCTTTTAAGGCCATGCTCAATAACCTCACGGCGACAGCTTTAGGAGGTCAGTATCTTTTCTTTTTTATCGGCCTCTTACGGTGCTAAAATTGAAGTCTTTCCTTGCTTTGCTTTGGTTGAAGCTTGCATTCAACCACGCGATTCCAATGTGGATTATTAGCTTCCATATATATGAAGAATTATCTAGAAATACAGAGGTTTTTAACAATTTTTTCATTTACCGAAAAGCGCGTGATAAATTGTAAATATCAATTACGCACATAGGTTTAAACAGAAAAGCTCGTTGGTACCTGCTCAGGATTAGAACCCGTGGTCCCCTGATAAGATCAAATGTGCCCTGCGTATATTTAACAGTTTCTTAAGAGTAATATTTATACTCGTACCTATATATCAAAATTTTAAAGAGTTACATGGTAGGTAGTTACTGTAGTCAATAAATTATTATTAATTAAGTAAACTTTCATATTGCAGTAATAGATGTGTTAATAAAGTTATTCTTAAAATTTCGGAAACTTTCCCTTAAACGTATTTAATATCACTATTAACTGTCATTCGTATTCTCTATGGCATTATAGAGTTTTGTAATTTTATATTTTTTTATTTGAAAAAAAAAATAAAGTTGCATATAAAGAGATAATAAAATTTTTCTGAAATATAGTTTGTGAAATTTTTAATTTAGACTAGCAATCGCCAGCGGCTCCGCTCGCGTGGAAAGATTAAAACCGTAATATTGTCATTTGATAACCATAAAAACGGTTAAAGCGGTTAACTTACCTTAAAAACCTTAAAAGCTAGAACATATTCTGTCTCGGACTTTTATTTTGAACTTTTAGAGGGGAACAATTTTGTATTACATGATTTTTGAATAACTATTTCAATTAATATTTACAATAATTTGTCTGATGAACTTAAACAACACTCTACTAATAAATTTAAAAATGATTTAAAAAACCTTTTAATATCAAAATGTTACTACTCGATTAATGATTTTATAAATAACTTTTAATAATAATTCCATGACATCTTACTTATTCAATTAATTTGACTTTATTTTTTTTTTACATTTTAATTCTTGAATTTAACTATTTTGATTAACATTTTTATTGACAAAAGTTAAAAGGCAACAGTATTTAACCTCGCAAAAACAAACATAACATGTATGTACCGATGTGTTATAGCTCGTACTAGTAAGGTATAAAAAGTTTAAGAGGAGAGGCGGAAAAAAATTTTGTACACCCTTGTGGGGTAGCTTACAGTACTGTGTGCTAAATATAAGATACTGTAATGCACAAATAAAATATTTGATTTGATTTGATTTGAACTATTACCGTTTACTCAGTGCACGCAAGGAAAGCTTTCAATTTTGCCGTTACATGTTATATACAATGTTATGTAGCTTAAAGTTTTCCTCGATAAATGGACTATCTTACACGAAAAGATTTTTTCAAATCGGTCCAGTAGTGTCTGAGATTAGCCTTTTCAAACAATCAAACAAACAAACTCTTAAGCTTTATTATTATATCAGCTATATTAGTATAGATATGAACCAAGAAGAATTTATGTTTTTAACGAATGCTAATTCAAATTCAATTCTATCATGATACAAGACCTCTCAAATTAGACCTCACCACTCAAATTAGAATTCACCTCTTTTTGTATAACATTGCAATAACAATGAGGTAGAGTAATCAAATGAAATGCGATGGACAAATTTTACCTTAAGCCGAAATCTTTGTTTACTATTGCAGTTAATCAAATTTTCTTCCGTTGAAATATTTAGTAAACAATTTAAAAAAAGGTTGAATATCTGTTGAAAACATACGTTATAAAAATTATTTAATAGATAATGCATTAAATTAAGAAATTTATATTGTTCTTGGAATGCATTTAAAAAGTATGCAAGAATGCATCCCTTTTTAAATTATAAAACAAATACTTAATTAGGAAACAAGTTTGGTTCACTATCGAACATAAAAAGCATAAAAAGATAGTTTACTTGAACAATTTTTACGATGAATTCCATAATACAAAAATAATGAAACTGTGATTTTATCGTAGTCTATCTCCTGATGTCAATTATTTGGCAAAAAGATTTTGGAAATCTATGATCCGTGAATTATTTACGTACTTACGCGTTTGTGCCTTTACAAAAGCTTAGTATACTATTAAAGATTACTCCGTATGTAAATGATAAAAAATCTTGGATTTCAGTTGCAATCTGCTACGCACTAGATTAGATTATAGACTTTTGTGATTTGTTACTTAGTAAAACCTCTTCCGAATAAATAGTAGCTTCAACTTCAACTTCTGACGATTCAAAAGTGCTTGTAAAAGCCAACTTGTATAAAGCTATATTGCATGTCTTTTGATGATATATCGGTCGGAGTAAAATGCGTGTTTGAATTTGTTTATATACTTTTATTGCGAATTTTAACTAAAGTGTCAGAGATGTATGTAAACAGTATTGAACAATATGCTAATATCCGATTAGAATTTTAATAAATAGCGGTTTGACGTTTTATTGTATGGTGAAGAAGTGCTTGAACAATTAGGTAATTGGGTATGCAATTCTCACTCTAAAAAGGAGATTTGAGATCCATTAGAATTTTGAAATGATTTCGCAGCTGCTAGTATCCTAGTGGCAAACTTCCTTCATCATCTTCCTGCTCTTATCCCACTTTAAGTAGGGTCGGCACAACATGTTATAAACATGATTTTCGACCGGCCGCCTGCCTGACGTCAACTTATCTCAGTCAGGCGAAAGATTTATACGTGTTGAAGGGAAACCAGAGTTAATCTAGTTAATCTAGTTTTAGGGTATAATAGGGCTGACATACATATGTAGTGTAAAAGCCCTTTAATCACAGAATAAAAAAAAAAAAAAAACTTACTTCAGTCGTATTTTACGACACCTCGGTAAGAAATGAGGGTGGTACTATTCTATTCAGCCGGACACCACATTAGAGAAATAGGTATTAGGCTGTAATCGCCATGTTCAAAAATTAATTTTAGTTCCAATGGCTTGATGATTAATCACAGTCAACACAGCACTAACGTTGTCATGCAAAGAATGCTTATCCGCGTTCCGTACCTTTAACAATTCCTTCCTTGTCTCGCCTGATTCCTATACCACTATAAAATTCAGTAGGTCTATCAGTATACCTATGTTTTAAGAGAAATACAGCCGTGGTAGCTGATAAGGAAGATGTGTGACCTTTACCAGAAAATCTCAGGTTCAAGCCCGGACCAGTAATGCGTATTTCACTTTAATTGATATCCGTACTAATATAATGAATGCGAAAGTCTTTCTTTCTGTTACTGTATCTATCTATTGTGTATATTCAAGGGTTTTTTATTCACAATGTTTGTAAGTTACGTTGTAACTCAAAGAAGTGTTAACGCACACTATATATAATAACACGATATAATAGAAATACCATAATTCCCGTTCCGAGATGCACTTCTCTTGAATGACGAACAAAGACTGAATGTAACTGAAACGTTTTATCAATAGAAAGACTCTTCCGGAAACAATAACGGGACAATGTTGCCACCATTTTAATCAAAAAGGCGCAATACTCTTGTTTCATGACTGTGTTGCTATAATATTTTATAGCGGAAAGCGGAAGTCAATGGCGACAGCAGAAATAGGTTTTTTATAGGGGACCCAATGGATTTACATTCACAGATATAACGAATGATGCTACGAAAACATGCTATAATGTTTTTTTCCATTTAGCAGTAATGCTCTGAAGGAAACCGAATTTAATGTTCACGTTTCAACTAGCGAAATCATTGTAATAGCGATGGCAATTTAACCCCCGGATCGATCTGTTTTTGGTGATAGAGATATTATTCCAAGACTCCACGGTCACGCTTTTCATGTATGCTAGTTTAGAATATATCACAAGCTTTTTGATGTACCTAAAACATTGTATTTATTTAAACATAAATATATATAAACTTAAGACTAGACAGTAATCCAAAATATGTGTACACATCATGATTTACTATAAACTTAGAGAATCAGGTTAAAATATTGAAACTATATAAAACTAAAGAATGTACAAATTACTTTTTAAAATAAAAAAAATATAAATTAAACAGAAACTATTTTTAAGTGTGCTTTAAACTTTTTATAATTGTTATCAAATACGTCCAGAGAATAATTGTTAATAACAGAATCTGTGTAATAGCGACACAGTCTAATAATCGGATTGTTAAAAGATGTATTATTGGAAAATACAGGGTAGTCGAAGGGATTTCTGTGCGGATTGCGTGATTTAATGCGTGTATTAAAGTCGCACACTTTATTAGCTCAATACTTTACTTTATTACGTATTAACTCTTCGATGGTTAGAATCGGAATGCCTAAAACTGTTGAATGTCGTTAGAGAACAAGACTCGGTTACAATCTTTTACATTCATTCGTTCGGTCCCACCGAATGACAGACAACATATTATGGTAGACAAAATACTTCCTCATTATCATTCTATTCCTAAATAACGTATCTATTTATATTTTATAATTTATATCTGATTATTATAATTATGTCTAACAATTATAAAAGTTATATCGAGTATTAGTACGCATATCTTACAGAAGCTAACATTAGGGAAAGCAACACGGATGAATCAAGTGTTGAATGAATAATTTTGTAAAGATTGACAAGACTGTGTTGTTTACGTCGCGATTCTAGTGGATGTAGGTGAATTTTTTTAACCTTTTGTCATAACTGTTGTATAAGCGTGGAAAACCATATCTGTAATTAATTATTTTGAGGAACTTTTTTATATCCATTACATCCTACATAGCTCAATAGGATACCTGTATGTAATCTACCTATCAAGTTTGGAGTAGCGTGGTAGGTCTAAGGTCTAACGCTTTTCTGTAAAGGTTAAGGAGAGACCTGCGTATAGCCGTGAGATTGTAATAGGAATAGAATAAATAATACAATCGATACGCACACGTTTTATATCAAGACCCTCTAGCTTCCGACATCGTCGGAGCTCGTAAACGCGGCTTAATGTTATCGAATACCGTAAAAACTTTTCACTACCGCTCCTTGTTACATTCACTTAACATTTATTTTATGAATACTAGTAATAATCTCTTTATTGTACATACAATGAAGTAATATGAAATACAAGTACTACTGCGGGCTTATTTTGAAGTCTGAATTTCTTCCAACCAGAGAACAGTAAACATTCGTTTTATTAGTTAATCTATTAACATTAGCTATACCAGCAACATTATTGGCGTAAACTTTACAATCTTACAGTGTTACAATATTTTATAAATAAACGGGATTTTTCTATTCTATAAGTTAATTTTACTATCAGTTACTTATTATTGGTTAGTTTTTTTATAAGTTAGTTTACTCTTTTTGCTTTTTACCTATCAGAACGAATATATCAAACCAAAGAAGGCAATACAACTTCATAATTTAATAATAATAAAGCAGGAGTACTACAGGGTTCAGTACACGGCCCCACGTTTTATTCAATATATACTGCAGATCTACCGATGTCCCTTAATGTTACTGCAGCCACATTTGCAGACAATACGGCTATACTTAGCTATAATGCTGTAACTGCATCTTCACAGTACAATATTGTCTTAACCAAATTGGGCTATGGTTAGAAAACTGGAGAATCAGAGCTAGTGCTACCAAATCAGTCCTTTTGCGTCAGGGAAACTGTTTTTGAGTTAAACTATGCAGTATTAATTTGCCTAACAGTGAAAACGTAAAATACTTGGGTAGAGAATACATCTTGACCGTAGGCTAACCTGGAAAAATTATGATTTTTCCTTTGATTTTTTAAAAGCAAAGAGAGAAGAACTTAATATTAAATACAAGCACTAAAACCGGTTGTTAGGCTGAAATTCCAAGCTCTCAGTAGATAATAGACTAGTAGTCTATTAAGTTTATATTAGTCAATCTTTAAGCAAACATGGGCTTAATGCGCCCAACTATGGGGTAGCGCATGTAACTCCAATATAGTTAGCCTACAAAGAGTTCAAAATATTATTTTGCGCTCTATATCTAACGTACCACAATTAGGAAGGATGTGCGAGGATTGTCTCTTAAATACAAAACTGCCTTCTCAATCACCCCAATAGCTTAGCCAACTAGCTCCTGGAAGAGAAATTTAAAAGGCTTAAAAATCTTCTATTCAAGATTTAGGCAAACGAGTCTAGGCGGCTAACATTAGTCTCGAATCCTAATAAGGATCGACCGATAAAAAAAAAACATACAACAAATTTGTCCATAGTGCTGTCGCTGATGAGTCCTATGAAACAAAAAAAAGTTAGTTATGTATGGACACACTCTTTAATATCTATAAATATGCATATCCTGAACAAGCGTACAGTACATTAATAAATTAACATCTAGCATACTAAAGTATGATTGCAATCAATAGTAATATAATGAATGCGAAAGTCGGTTTGTCTGTCTGAAGCAATATTGATCAAATCGGATACAATTAAAGCTTATGCAGCGGGTTAACTTTAAGTATATAATAAATCCCGTTTTTCTTCCGGGAACGAGGGAGACACATAGAACAAAAATGAGGGAAGGGAACACTAGTATATTTATAAAAGAATTAAACCAAAAAAGTTTGTATGTTTGTATAATCTTTTTGACATAAATAATTTGGATTCACATTTGTCAACTTGCAGAATATTCTTGATGAAAAAATCTTGTTACCTAAATTAGTCACTAAGATTTCCTCTCACTTAGACTTTATGTGTTTATGGTATTATCATTTAAGTAAATACTCGTATTTAGATTCTACATTATGACGTGTCATTACATCACTAATGGGTTTTGATTTGAAAAGTACATTATAATGCGGAATCTACACTTTACTGTATTTACTGCATTACATACAATTGATAATATTTCTCGGTAGGACTTCTGATTCAGTGGTAGTCTTTAAAACATCGATTCAAAAGTATTGAAAACAGTTTATTTGAATAAAGAATATTTTGAATTTGATCGCTGGAGGCTTATGTCTATGATATCGATTTCGTCTTATACATAGTCGGTTCGAGTACGACACAACTGCCGCCTGTCCCCATCATAGCTAGATCAATTTTTCTCCTCCAAACCTCCCTACATGTTGAATTTCAGAAAAATCGTTCGAGCCGTTTCCGAGATTCCGAATATATAAATACATATAAGATTAACTCTTTGAAATATTAAAGATATTCATTGTCGTAGGTCACAAAGAGTGCTCGGACAGTAAGCTCGAGCTCGAGCTGAAGCCGAGCGTGGAGAGGCACCATGCGCCTGGCCCCGGGCGCCTCCTGGCGCACTCCATACGAGCAGACCATCTCCAAGGTAACTGCATGTAGAAAGACACCATTTTTTTATACAGGAAAAAACCCCTTACGGGTACCGCCACCCGACGGGGACAGACGGCGGTTATGTCGGACGCGCACCGACTAAAAAGACCCGTGTGCTCCACTACGCTGCCGATAGCAAGGACAGGGTATCATTGTACGTATTGCCCCTATCCCCAGATTCCAGAGAACAAACACCTTCTCCGGGTAGGGGCCCCTCGAAAGAGAAGCGCCCCTCCGCTAACCGGTACATCTGGTGATCCCGATCAGAGACCTGTAAGCCAGACATCCTATATAGATGTAGAAAGACACCATACCCAACCTATGGTAACCTCCTACTGCAAATCATACGACCATCTTCACAGTAATGGAGACCCATGGTCCACGACTACAGAATGTCCTTGGTTCGAAGCTACAACAGCGTATGGAGAGATCCCATGCCATCCCTCCCCCATATTTTGTAAACCGCCCACGACCCGACCTACCACCAATAACACAAATTCAAATTCAAAATATTCTTCATTTAAGTGGACTGTTTACAGTACTTTTGAATCGTCAAATGTTTTAAAGAAGCTATCACTGATTCGGAAGTTTGCTTCTACCGAGAAGAACCAGGTAGAAACTCGGCGGATAACAATACACAAGCACTGCACACATTCACCGGAATCTCAACAATCGTTTCGCCCCGTATTCATCATCGTCAGGAGATAGACTCCACGATAAAATCACAAAGCTTTGCGATGTGTTTTTACAAATTTTGCATGTATGATAACGAATACTACACTCTACATTTAGCATTACATATATTTTTATCGCGAATTATAGAAAAATAATATTTTCATTAAATTTGTATTATGGACCTCCGCAAAGTAACGCCTAATTCTATAAATTATTCGTTAAGATTGGCTATAGATTCTTCAAATAAATATCGGCAGCCGAGTCTGGAGAGTGAAAGTAGTGACCGTTATATAAATATTCTCGTAGATACACGTTTCAATAATTTGTGAAAAATTTTAACACTAGAAGTATCGAAAGAAAGTACAAATAAAACGTGTTTGAGCATTTTTCTTGGTAAGCGGAAGCGGTATCGCGAAACGATTCTTTATTTATTAAGATAAAACAAACATATATATTCGTTGTTTATTCACAAATTTAGTTTCTTACTCATAAGCGCCGTTGGTTCAATACGCAGAATCTTTTAATTCAACACGCATTGTTTATCGAGAGATGTGTGTATCAGGACGGAAGATCTCTTGAAATGATTTCATGTACTATATCCATTTTATATATTGTCCCAAAATACCCCGGTCCATTTACTAAATGCAGGATTCCTTAAGATGCATTCAGTACAACCACCTCTACTGTAGAACTGTTCACATTCTCTACCACAATCACAACATTAATTTGGTGTTTTTAGTGCATGTGCGTTTTATGCGAATCCTTATGTATGAAAACCAATAGACCACTCTACATTTTGCATTAAATTTATCTTCTTTGATTTCGAAGTTTTGTTTATATTTGAAGTTTATAAATTACTAGTAATATACCGCGGTTTCACCCGCGTAATTTTTATTTTTATTCGCCTTATTAAATTTTATATCACGGATCCTTATTTTTTTTTTGAAAATGTAATAAAGCGTATGTTGCTCAGTAAAAATGCAGCTTTCCAATGGTGAAAGAATTTTTGAAATCGGTTTAGTAGTTTTTGTGTGAAAATATTACAAACATACATACTTTTCCTCTTTATAATATTAGTATAGATTATTTTTATTTATTTATTTATTTAAAAATCAAGTTACATGACTCATATATAAATAATAATTATGTTAGTAATACAATTCTACTTAAAAACTAATGTTAGTAACCTATACTATTTATTATAAATGTAATCGATGTGAATCCTACAGCAGCGGTTCACATACGGGCAGTCTAGCCTCTCCGATATCTTATTCAGGATGCTGTTGCTGCTCGCCCTCAGTCTGCGTATCAGGGACGTGCACCGCTTACGTATAGTTGTGTAAAAACAATCTACACGTGCTTCCGCGAACATCCCAGACGCACTGCAGAAACGTGGCAGCCCCAGCAGCATCCTGAATGCATTATTATATTGTATACGAAGGGCGTTGTATGACCTTTTGGAAAAATTTTCCCATAGGCCGCTCGTGTATAATGAAGTGCAGTATGCTCTAAAGAGCGTAATCTTAACTTCTTTTGAACAACGAGCAAACCTACGGGCGATCATGTTAGTTCTAACTGACAACGCCCTTCTCTCTCTTTCCAAATCCTCATTGTCCTTGAGGTCACTGGTAACGACGTGGCCTAGATATTTGAATTGGGTAACTCTTTTCAACGGAATCTCACAGATTTTAATTGATGGTATAGTAGGTACGTCCTTACCACTGGCCTCAAAGACCATGACTTCGCTTTTATTGGCATTATATATTAAGCCGTGACTAGCTGCGTAAGACTCACAACGACTAATAAGGAAACGCAGTCCACATATCGAAGCGCTCAACAGGACCATGTCGTCGGCGTAACTGATATTGTTGACGCATATTCCGTCCACATGGCAGCCGACATGCTCACTACTGAGCTCCACGACTAGCGCGTTGATATATAAATTAAAGAGTAAGGGAGAGGTCAATCCTCCCTGCCTGACTCCAGATTTTAATTTATACGGTTCAGAAAAATGACCTGCCCACCTAACTAGGTTGACCTGATTACCATACCAGTACTTGAAAATACTGATGAGCTCCTGTGGTAAATTAATAGCCTCGAGTTTTTCCCATAAGATCTTGTAGGAAACAAGATCAAAAGCCCTAGACAGGTCTAGAAAACATCCATACACAGATGTATTCCGTGAGGTATAATACCGGACAGTATGCTTAAGAGACAGTATTGCGCTTTCCGTTGACAGTCCCGATCTAAACCCAAACTGATTATCATGCAGAATTATGTACTTCTCTAGCTGAGCATTAAGCATACTGTCTAATACCTTACCTATAATAGTAGCCATTGAAATGGGCCTGTAATTTTTCTTATCAGCTAAGTCTCCTGTTTTGTTCTTAGCTAATGGAATAATAATAGTTTTCATTAAGTCAGCTGGTAGATGCGCATGACTAATGCAAAGCGAAAATAACATCGCTAGGACTCTGTATATATGGGGCCCAGCAAATTGGAGGTGTTCAAGGCTAAGTCCGTCATGTCCCGGAGATTTACCCCTTGCCATCTTGTCTATGGCCCCCCTCACATCCTTGGCGGAAAAACGAGTCAACAACTGCGTATGCGGTGGCTTAGTATTGTGCACCTCCAGTGGTTGCCCTAGTGAAGATTGAACGGTAAAATGATTTCTAAACAAGTTTGCAATATCTTGAGGTCCACTGACACCATCAACGCTCACAGGGAGACTAGGTCGAATATTCAACTTATTTGTTAGTTTCCAAAAAGACTTAAAATCGCGACTACCGTGTTTAGCAGCAAGAATATCCATTTTAATTTTATCTTGGTGATCCTGACACCATTTTAGTCTAGATTTAAATATTTTTCGACTTAGACACATTTCTTGATACACTGGACCCGATACTGGTTTTCCGTGAAGTAACCAAGTTTCAAAATTCAATCTGGCAACCCTGTAAGCTTCTCTAACGTACATATTCCAACCTACAACAGTTTTTACAGGCTTATGTCTAGTGCTACCGCTTACAATCGCCGCCCCACTTAGAGCAGAAACTATTTTACTATATAGTTTATCAATTAAACGCCTGTGGTCGGAATCGGAGCAATAACTATCAGCACATGTACTACATTCTAAGGGAAAATTAATATCACTTAAACTTTTTTGACATTCATTGTTATATGAAATTATTTGCTCCCTGTTTCTTTCCCCCCAAATAATCTCGTTTCTGACAAATTTGCTATTTAGTATTTTAGGCGTTAAAATATTTAAGTGACAATTTAATATAAGTGGGAAGTGATCCGACCACAACACATCGTATTTAACGTTAACATTACTTACAGTATGCTGTGCAGCTTGCGTTACAATACAGTGATCTAGCCACCGCCTACACCCGTGCGCCTCACTAATATATGTATATGTATCCGACTGTACACCCAGTCGGTCTACATCAATACAACACCAATTTCTATACTGACAGAAACCTAAAAGTTCTCTAAAAAATAGTTCATTAGGATGTGCATTGAAATCACCCAGTATAAAGGCCGACTCTATACCTGACTCTTCAATGACTGAATTTACTGTGCTAAGACAGTCCGTAAATTCAGCGAGATTATTATTGTCGTCCGTAGGCATATACGCACTCATCACAATTATAGGCCTTTCACAGGTTATTATTTTTATAGCACACACTCTCGGATTATTGCACGGAATTACGGACACATTCTGAAAAACACTGGACTTCCACAGTAGGCCGACACCACCATAAGGTCGGCCTCGAAGTATACCTTTTTCCGCGTCCACAGCAGATGTACCTGTGTAGCTGAAGTCGGAGTCAATAGTACTCAGAAAGTGTATATCTCCCTCTAACAACCATGTTTCCTGTAGTGCAATGATGTGGGAAAACCTACACAAATCCCTTACACTGTCAATCGAGCGCTTAATGCTTTTACAATTGTAGCTTGCAAATGTATAAGGGAACTTATCCATTACGTTGGTTTATGCCGCTGTTCTCAATTACTGATTTGTTAGCCTGCCTGTGTTTATGATCATCTTCTTGGCCTTATCCTACTCTAAGTGGGGTCGGCACAACATGTTATAAACATGCTGTCACATGAATTGGCTGCGTTTTTATGACCGGCCGCCTGCCTGACGTCAACTTTCCTCAGTCGTATTTTACGACACCTCGGTAATAAAGAGGGTGGTCTATTCTACTAAACCGGATACCACACGGTGGGTCAACTTACCTTAGTCGCGTTTTACGACACCTCGGTAAGAAAGAGGTTGGTCTATTCTACTCAGCCGGATACCACACGGTGGGTCAACTTACCTTAGTCGCCTTTTACGACACCTCGGTAAGAAATGAGGGTGGTACTATTCTATTCAGCTGGATACCACACGGCGTAATATTAGTAGAGATTATGTTCAAGTTTTATTTATAAACCTTTCTGTGGAGTAAAACGACGGTAAGAAGGTCAGTTCAGGGAGTTACTGATCGTGCTGTCAGTAACAGCTGCTCTCCAAGCAGTGCTAAGCTGGTCGTCCGTTGCAGGCAGCCTCCACCAGCAGCACGGCGGGCACATGTCCACGGTGCCGGTCAGCATGTCATCCTCGGCCTCGGACAGCGACAAGCCCGCCAAGCAGAAGAGACACAGAACTAGGTAGAGGATGTTCTTTATTCTTATTAATACATTGGAATATGGAGTAAATCAGTATAAGCTGTGATAGTCCAGCGGTGCGACCGTGTGAATCTCTAGAGACGATCATGGGTTTAAACCCGGGCAGACACCAATGAGTTTTTCTATTAAAACTTAAGTGTTGATGATAATTAATTGCATATTATCACACGCTTTTCGGTGAAGAATAACATCGTGAGGAAACCTGCATATCTCTAGAGAATTCTGGAGATATGTGTAACCTACCAATCCGCACTGGAGCAGCGTGGTAGGTCTTAGCTCCAATCCTTTTCTCCAAAAACGGAGAGAGGAGGCCTATGCCCAGCAGCGGGATAGCAACAGGCCGTTACTTACTTACTACTATGGATTAAAGTTGAAATCACAATAAATCTTTATTAATTCATAAACAACTGAGACTTCACAGCCGTCTTATATTAAATTTCAATTGTGTATTTTTATATAACAATACAAGTTATATCCAAGGCTTCGTTATCTACAACTTTTGTTTCTTTTTTGCCTCTATTATACAATATTGGTTTTTTAGTATTTCTGAAAGAAAATAAGTTTTATTTGTGACAAACTTCATCAATGTTGGTTCAGTGGATTCGTTATAAGACTGTCAGACAAGCAAACTTATACATTTGTAATATTAGTAAGTAACTGTTGAATATGAGGTAGAAGACCAAGCTAGCTCCGATATTTCGGTTGCTCAGGAAACCTTATTTAAAAATCGTTAAAGCGATAATGATGAAAATTAGGACAATTGAAGCTTATATACCTGGCCAACAAATAGGTTAAATAAATCCCATATTTCGATCGGGAACGGAATAAACCATATAATATTTGATTAAGGCTACTTTAACATATAACTAGACATAATTAGTCGCGGGTAAAGCTTATGACTGATATATCATATAGCTTAAAATAAACAATTTCAATATAATGAGTAGGGATGAAGATCATGGGATTACACAAATGTTAAATATGAATGTGGATTGATATGTGACTAGAAAGGAGCCGAAATAGAGGATTGGATTGTGTGAAGTATATGAAAGGGGTAGCGACAAATTTGATGAATTATAGGAAAGAATGGAAGAGAAAAACATGTGCTGGCCCCACTTAGAGTGGAAGAAGGGTAGGACGATGATGAAGTGTAATATTGTTCAGGTTTACTCCAGCACAACTGAACGAGCTCGAGCGGTGCTTCACCAAGACGCACTACCCTGACATCTTCATGAGGGAAGAGATTGCGATGCGCATCGGCCTCACGGAGAGCAGGGTGCAGGTGAGTTTTAACAACTAATAGCAACTTTAGCAACTTAAGGGTTTGTAAGATATTATTGATAATATTATTATTGTTGAAAACTGTATTATTGATTATATGTTAATTTAAATAATAATTACCATGGTATCATGACGAGTCAAGAAACAGGATATCGATGGTATTATGACGATACCATGACGGATCCAAAAGATTGTATTGAGTAGTGGGGAGTTGTACTAAAATATTTTGATAATTTGATATTTGAGTTCAGTTCGTTACAAGAAGAGAAATTAATAGGGATTAATATAGGTGTGAGTTTCTTTTAAAATTATAACAACAAGTTTATAGAGTTAAAGTTAATAGGTGATGTGGAAGGGCCGTCCATCACTACTGTGTGATATTACTGCCCTTTGCACATTTAACTTATAGTTTAGATTTTGCTTGTTATTTTTTGTATTTTCTCTTCGGCTATAAAGTTATTATTCTTCTTTATCTTTTTAATCTCTGAAAACACTTTTGAAAGTTATGTCAATTTTTCATATGTATGATACAGTTAGGTACCTGTTTTGTAATTTGTAACTTAATTAACTCACATTATACGAGGAAACCCATTCGACGTCGGGTTGTCCCAACATCAAAATACCTCGTTTCTAGTCTACCTATAGCTGTTGTCCGATTATTTTTACATTTTTTGACTTTCAGTATTTTATATAACAACGAAACAAAACCCAATGAAGTATCCGAAATTTGACGGTCCTCAATTCAAAATATCTCGGCTCGAGTTTCAAATATTAAATCACATTCTTCAAACGCTGACCGTGCCCAGCCGATCCAAACACAAACAGTTATATCTAACATCCGCTGAATATCTACGTAACAAAAAAATGAAATAAAACAGCGGCTCCAAATCACCTTGCGCGACCCCCACTTCGCACGCTCCGCTCAAAAGTTGCACTACATTGATACATTTCACGACCTGCAGGAAGGCCTACCTGCTCCTCGGTATCGCAAACAAACGGTCGCCCACGACTCCGTGCACCATTCCGTTTAAATATCTCTATTGTAACTCTTGTATTTGAACCCGATAAAATGAAACTTACTTCACATTATTGCAATTATTCAATACTAGCAATCGCCAGCGCTCCGCCCGCGTTTGAAGATTGAAACGTAATATAGTCTTGATAACAATAAAAATTGGATAAAGTGGGTTAACCTTAAAAGATATATGCTGTTGCGGACTTTTATTTAGAACTTTTATTAGAGGAGAACAATTTTGTAATATATGATTTTTGAATAACTCATCATCATCATCTTCCTGTCCTTATCCCACTCTAAGTGGGGTCGGCACAACATGTTATAAACATGCTGTCACAAGATTTGGCTGCGTTTTACGACCGGCCGCCTGCCTGACGTCAACTTACCACAGTCGTTTTTTACGACACCTCGGTAAGAAAGAGGGTGGTCTATTCTACTAAACCGCATACCACACGATGGGTCAACTTACCTTAGTCTCTTTTTACTACACCTTAGTAGGAAATGAGGGTAGTACTATTCTATTCAGCCGGATACCACGCGGAGTATGATTTTTGCATAACTATCACCGTTTATTCAGCGCACGCAAGGAAAGCTTTAAATTTTGCCTTTTACGTAATAAGTTTTATTGCTGCTCCTCTCCTATTCATCTTAGCGTATAGCCTTCCTCTATAAATGGACTATCTTTCACTGAAAGAATTTTTGAAATCAAATCATTCAAACAAACTCTTCAGCTTGTTATATTAGTATATAAATTCTCTTTCACATTTCCTTATTAGGAGTCTATCCCAACATGATGCTGCTCCTGCTGAGTCCACCCCAAACTCTTTTTTTTCCATATTCTTGGATCCTTCGTTGTTCCAAATTCCACTTATCTTTTTTCTCGTGATATCGTCCCTTATTTTAATTTCTTTTTATATCAATGCTCGACGTTTTTTCATATCAATCCTAACACTTAGATATATGTAATGTAATTGTAAGGGACTGTTACTATCCCACTGCTGGGCATAGACCTACCACGCTACTCTAATGCGGATTGGTAGGTTAAACATATCTTAAGAATTCTCTGGAGATATGCAAGTTTCTTCACGATGTTAGCTGGGGTACATGTATAACCTACCAATCCTCATTGGAGCAGCGTGGTATATCTTAGCTCCAATTCTTTTCTCCAAAAGTGGAGAGAGAAGGCCTTTGCCCAACAGTGGGATAGTAATAGGCCGTTAATTAACGTTACACTTAGATACCATTCTAAAAACTTCGCCTTACCATTATAATGTCACTTGGACCGAGCTCTTATTCATGCCTTGGTAATATGAAATTTACTTACATAAACTAACGCAATTGTTCGATGTTATTTGATTAAATCTTATCATCTTGTATTATATATTTGCAAGTATGTTTGCCTGTTTGTCTTTCTGTTACGTTTTCACTATTTATAATCCAATCCACCGGAGCAATATTAATGCAATTTGATACAGTAGCATTGTGTATCAATTTAACATTTATAATCGAATTAAATCACAATAATCTTTTTTTGACAAGCTCTTTCAAGCAATTTAATCGTGAAAGATCAATATGATTAATGCAGCTGGTTTAGAACTGGTTCAGAATGTTGCTTTTACCGAAAAGAACCAGCAAGAAAATTAGTGGGCAATCTTTCCAACATTTTTTTTGGACATAGTTGAACACACGAAGCTGAAAGGATTTTCAAGTATAAGCATTTTTATCATTTATGAAATCTTTAATTGTGTAATAAATTTCTGTTTTTTCTACAGGAATATAAACTAATAGTACATAGTTGTAGTTATTTGTACATTTAAGTTCGCTCAAACGGAGAGGTCTATATTTGTACATAAGATGACCATCTTATATACAAATATAGACGATAAAACGAACTAAGAAATGAATAAGACAAACTATCGACACAGGTATCGACTGTCAATCGTGGAATCGTCGGTAGCAATCAGCGATCTGCTAATGGCAGCTTTGTAGAACCATTTAGTTTCGAGATAAACTATGCTTTGCGTTAGGAATTAGTCTTAATTTGTGTCGTGTGCTCACTAATATTTGTATTTCGTTAACACGCAGCGCCGGTATGGTTGGCCAGCTCGCTAAGTCTGACTGAGCGCTTCACTACGGAATGAAAGCTTAAGTACTGACATAAAAGAGGCAATAGATTGAGAGATAGTTGTGAAGTTTATCTTCTTCGCCAGATTGTTGAGATTGTGACAGTGAATGTCTGCAGTGCTTGTGTTATTAGTGGTGGGTAGCGGGTAGTTTTTATAAATTCTGCATATATCATGTTTGAGAATGAATAGTACACTCTACATTTAGCTCTATCTTTAATATTTAAATGAGTTAATCTTGTATGTATATATATATTTTCGGAATCTCGAAAACGGCTCCAACGATTTTCCTGAAATTCAGCATGTAGGGGGTTTTTGGGGGAGAAAAATCGATCTAGATAGGTTTTATTAAAAAAATCGTTTTATCCCTGTTATTGGGCATAAAAAAATCATTTACATTAAAATTTAATATTAACTATATTTGGCGTAAATTGTCAAGTCAGTGTAACTTATTCGGGGAACGGGCGGTCTTGAGTGAAAATTCCTAGGATCGATCCATAGTTACCCAATAATTTTTCTTTTTTTTAAGTTTCTTTTTTTATTTTGTAAAAAGTTACCAGCCAGTCCACCGGGTACTCATCTTTAAGATATATGATATCAGCCGCTCCTCGCAGCCGTGTGTGACAATATAAGACAGTTTGTAATCCGTGAAAGTTGCCGATGCGTCGTTAAAACGCGTTAACATAACACGTTTACGATAGCTGTATTATCGATACTTTTGTGCTTCTGTGCGGCCTCATCAGCCCGCCATCGGTCAATAATAATTAACATAATGACTACTGCAGTTAACTTTCGAACCTCAATAAAGATTGAAAACAGCTTAAACTTTTTACGACTCCAAGGGAAGCTAACGCACGCAGTTTTTCGTCAAGTTTGCAGTCACTTGACATACAGATGCCTACCTATCGCTAGCGGCTCCGCCGCTTTTAAATAAAAGAATAAAGTAATTAAATGAAAAAAAAAAAAATAATAAAAATAATAAAAATAGAAAATACAACTTGTAACACAACGTACTAGGAACATGTGATTCCGCAATCAAAACTAGACGGCGCCACTTGTCGTTTGCTCCGCGCTATCGAAGTGCTTTCGTAGTAATATAAGAAGTCCCCATACATTATGTTATTAGATCAACATCGCCTATCAGTTCCTAAGCTTACACAGTGCATCCTACTGGAACACTACGCCAGACGCCTAGCGCAACTGTAAACGGTGCATCTTCCGGTACATCCAATTAAGGAATGCCGTGAAGGACCCCGTTCGCGATACTCTATGCATTAGTGACGATTAAACTCTTGTACCTGTCACCTGTACGCATTCTCTCCCCTGACAGTACGTGCGTCGGGTCATCGTATTACAAACTACATTTTTGGGTCTAACTTTGAATACTAAACTCCAGTGGGGCACCCATATATCTGCCCTCGCAGGTAGACTTAGTTCCGCCGCTTACGCTGTTAGAAAAATAAGGCATCTAACCGATGTTGAAACAGTTGATTGTGGGCATCTAAAAGTGATGTGACTCTAGTATTACAAATTCAAATAATTCTTTATTCAAATTGGCTTTTACTTTTTTTTTCTTTTTATTTCTTTTTTGTAATTTGACGATTAGAAAGTGCTTACTTTCGTATCGTCAAATTGCAATGAAGCTACAGCTGTCTCGGCAAGGCGCTCTTACCGAGAAGAACCAGCAACAACCTCACCCTTTTCAAAATTAAGCATTAGGTACAATAATGTATTAATTAATTACGAACAAATTAAAATTTTTACAATATGATCTAGTGCGTTGCTATTTAAATCCAAGCTTTCTTATCATCAACTCAACAGTATAATAAGCTTTATGAATAAGTGTCTTTTTAATTGCTTTTTTGAACTTGTACAACCTGTTATTTCCCCAGTCGCCCTGCTATTTGCCCAGTGTGCGACCGCTCTAAAAGTGACGCGATACAGTGTGAAACCACTGTTTCCACAGCTTTCCAAGAAATATGTGCATTAGAGTTATTTGACCAGTTCCCATTTTTGGACTGTGTTAGGTTGTGTTTAGTTAAAAGTATAAGCGAGGCATACAGCGTGCGTCTCGCCGAGACACGCCGAGAGCGCGGACAATCTAAAAAACTACACATAACTTGAGACAATATACCTATATTTTTGAATTTAAACTATCGTGAGTAGTATTCATAGTTAATGTATAGAACCGGCTATACTCACGTCGTATTTTATCGGGTTAGCCCGACTAGTTTCGAACCCAACCGGGGTTCTTATTCATGAGCTCTTTACACGATGTTATCGCGGCGGGAACTGCGTCCCGCAGCTCGATAAAATAAGACGTGAGTATAGCCGGTTCTATACATTAACTAATATACCTATAGTTTTTGAAAAAAAAAATTAAACCAAATAATCTAGCTATTTATTAAGTTTTTAATATTTAATTGAAGGCGTTTCTTCGCCTCTGCCTGGATTACAAACATGATGATTGAAATCACTGGAATCAATTTCTTAGTTGTAATAAGCAAAATCTATGCGCTTCTTTTTTTCTTTCTTTTATTCTCTATAATTAAAAGGTGGTACTCAAATCAAGACATTTGCTCGCATTAAAACACTATAGAATGATTTTTAAGTTATTAACTTTTTTAAGGCTTGAAATCACTTTTAAAATAAAAACACTATAAGATTGAAAGATGGCGATTCGGCGTAGACATTGTGCGCTTTCTGTTGACCACATTATAACATCCTCCTGCCTTTATCCTACTCTAAGTGTTAGCATAACATGTTATCACATGATTTGGCTACGTATTTTACGACCGGCCGCCTGCCTGACGTCAACTTCCCTTAGTCGCATTTTACGATATCTCGGTAAGAAAGAGAATGGTCTATTCTACTCAGCCGGATACCACACGGCGGGTATACTTACCTTAGTCGCCTTTTCTACACCTCGGTAAGAAGTCTCAGGGTGGTCTATTCATTCAGACATATACCTCAATGCCTCCTTTTAAAAAAATATCACGAAAAATTATATTTTCATTTATGACTAGGTATATATTACTTTGCTTTTTGAGATAACCTTCGTTTTACAGCTAAAATCGCGAAGCAAACTAGTTCCTTCATGAAATATAAACACACTGTATAAGTTTCCAGTAAATAAATATGCGGAGGCCGGCTTCCACTGACTGATGCACTGCAAATACTGACTAGTCAAGTAAAGAAATACTGTTTGCGCGCGGACGCGGTTTCTTGATATATTCAAATTTAAATAATATTGTATAATCCCTGACTGTGAAATAAGTATTATTTATGTACACAAAAATAGCTATATAAAAATACTATTACGTTTTAACAGTATAACTATTTTTGTGGAAATTCTTTATATACTCATAGGACCAATATTCATAGGCGATTTACATACATACATACATGGTTGCCTTGCTTGGTAATTTTTTATAAAATGAAAAAAGAAATTTCAAAAAAAAGAAAAAAAAATAGGGTAGGTGGGGCTCGATCTATATTTTCATTTCTCGCGACCACCCGTTCCCCGAATAAACTACGATGACTTGACAACGGCAAAATAGTGTTTTATATTCAATGTAAATTTGAGTATTATTTTAATGCCCAAAACAGGGATAGAACGATTTTGTTTTAATAAAATCTAGCTTGATCGATTTTTCTTCCCCAAAACCTTTTGCATGCTGAATTTCAGGCAAATCGTTGTAGCCGTTTCCGAGATTCGTAGTAACGTCTACGTTTATGCGAAAATAACTGTCTGTTACGACTTATCCACTGGAGTTATATTGATTTAAAAAAATATATTATTGAGGCTTACATACACATATAGGACTTAGTCATTTTAATATTTAAGTTGACGCAAACGTAGTACAGCTTGTTAAAATATAAATGTTTTTTTATCGAATGCGAAGGTAGTACATATAGGGTGTATATTTGTATTTAAGTATGTATTTAAAGCTGTGGTAGCCCAGTGGTTACACCGTGCGACTCTTACGAGGAGGTCACGGGTTCAAACCCGGGCAGACACCAATGAGTTTTTCTGTTAAAACTTACGTGTCTAATTGATAATTACAATTTATCACACGCTTTTCGGTGAAGGAAAACATCGTGAGGAAACCTGCATATCTCTAAAGAATTCAGGAGATATGGATATGTGTAACCTACCAATCCGCTTTGGAGCAGCGTGGTAGGTTTTAACTCCAATCCTTCTATCCAAAAACGGAGAGAAGAGGCCTATTCCCAGCAGTGGGAGAGTAACAGGCCGCTACTTACTTACTTTTATGTATTTAAAAGAGGATATAAGTATACATTCACCAGTTGTCTCTCACCCATAGCACAAGTATTAAGTTACTTACTTAGGGGACGGACTACCATGTATGAGTCCCATATATATATAGTTTATTTATATTCTACGTTAGGTTAATTGGTGACGTCACGACCTCTGACTAGCTTATAAAACATACGAGAGCAAATATCATCGAATCTCCTCAATTGAACCTATGACTAATGCCACACACAAAGCAACAATAGAAACGTTCACCGCTCACTAAGAAATAATTGGAATCTATAGAACAGTAGCTGATTGTGCGTCCCGGGCGAGCGGCGCACAGAGGTAATATTACCGATAGTGATGTCTGTGTCCCGATTTTGGTAGTCGTCCCGATATTTTACTAAAAAAATATTTGAAAGACCATAATGTCATAGAAGTACAATGTAAATGCCGTGTGATATCTGGTTGAGTAGAATAGACCACCCTTATTTCTTACGCAGGTATCATAAAAGGCGACTTAGATAAGTTTACCCGTCGTGTGGTATCCGGTTGTGTAGATTAGACCACCTTTTCTCAACGTGGTGTCATAAAAAACCACAAAGGTAAGTTGACGTCAGGCAGGCGGCCGGTCAAAAAATACGTAGCCAAATCAAGTGACAACATGCTTATAACATGTTGTACCATACGGGCAGGAAGACGATGAGAAGTGCAATGTAACTACCTATGTAACACAACGTACTAGGAACACGTGATTCTGCACTCAAAACTAGATGGCGCCACTGATCGTTTGCTCCGCGCTATCGAAGTGCTTTCGTAGTAATATAAGAAGTCCCCATACATTATGTTATCAGATCAACATCGCCTATCAGTTCCTAAGCTTACACAGTGCATCCTACTGGAACACTACGCCTAGCGCAACTGTAAACGGTGCATCTTCCGGTTAGGCTTGGGTATGATTGCTATATAAGAATCATATTCGTTCCACGATATGATCGATTTTAATCACGTGATCATACCTGCTAATGCTAATGGAATACAAACAAATGTATTCTTTATGTCGTATCACTCGTATGCAGTGTATAGGACATAAAGACTACATTTGCTCGTATAAGCAATCATTTAGTCCATTAACGTAAATAATATAATAGCGGATAGCGTTTTTGCTAATCAATAATAATTTTTCCCAGTAATATTGATTAGCAAAAACGCTATCCGCTATTATATTATTCAGCTATTCGCTATAATATTATTACTTGATAAAGCGATTGCTATTACAAACAAATGTATTTTTTAAATAATATTCAATACGGTCGATATTTCTAGGATATAGTTTCAGTTGGAATAACGTAAAAGTGCTTTCTTCTCCGTAAATAAATTTAAATCTTCCCGAATTATGCTCAATATCAGTGAGTTAGTCTCAGTATTAATTTATTATTTTACTTTTTCATAGAATACCTATCCATAATTTTGTATAGCAGTATAGCAGTTACTCTAAAACTCATTAGCAGATGATGCTATATGAAAAGTTTTTCATATCATGATCATTAAGTGATTGGTGATTTTGTCCATGCCTACTTCCGGTACATCCAATTAAGGAATGCTGCGAAGGACCCGTCCGCGATACTCTATGTAAAAGTGACGATTAAACTCTTGTACCTGTCACCTGTACGTATTCTTTCCCCCCCCCCCATCCGTCGGGTCATCGTAATATACCTATAAATTATACTTTGAAAATGTAACCGCCATTTTATCATATTAACTTAATGATGTTAAGCAGTTTGTATTAGAAATAAAAATATGAGTTATTTTGCCATATTCCGCGATTATATCTAAGTGCTAAAAGAGTATACTATTTGTTAATTAATCTTATTCATGCAATAAAGCGCGTGCACCACAAATCATCACCAATATCAGCACTGCACACAGTAACTACCGCAATGTCAACAATCATTTCACCCCGTGATAGAAGCATCATCAAAGTGTCTCTACGACGTTAACAGCACGGCATTACTTGTTTATTCTATTGTAAAACATACAAAAAAACAAACGTTACATGTGGTCTATAACATTTGGCTTTACAAAATAACTTTATCAAATTACCAAATTATTTATAGACACCGTGGATTTTTATCACCCTGAATAATGTTATTTTTTAAATGTATTTTGCCCCGATTTCTAAACGCCAGTCCCGCTTTTCGTGAGTCGGTCGGCGGCGCACTACACGCCGCTCCAACGGCCAGTACTTCGCGCCTAACTGCGAGATTCTTGTAGTTTTTATTATTGATATTTATAGTGCCAGCCTTTGTGGCTACTTTTTAGGGTCTGAGGTGTAATGTAGACTCGTGTTTGCTGAGGCTTGCCTCGCCTTTTTATCTTTTTAAGATATCCCAAGACTTATGGCGAGAATTATGTTTTTTACTTTATCTTAGCCTCTAAATCCATACTATATAGATGCATCTGTCTGTCGTGCAGCTTTTACGATTAATTCCTTGCCGCAATCTAGATGCAATTTATCACAACTTAAGCTTATGTACTTTGATAACATATAAGATAAACAATTGCCGTCTTGCCTTCTGGAATAGTGATAAAGATTATCAAGTACTTCATTGAGGTTATTTTAACACTTAAATTGAAGTGTATGTAATTACGGATACAGCTTGTGCTTAATAGTATGTAGATGAAATCGACGTGGAATCATGGTCTTGGAAAAATCGCCAGTTTTCAAGCTAAAGAATGATATCAAATGACGAAATGTCTAAAATAAAAATTTATTATATCACCTACGTTAAGAGAAAAACAAAAATTACGAATTCTGTCATTAAATTCTGGGGAAAAATATAGTAGAATAAATCCTCGTTTTTTCCTGAAAGAATCTTTTTCGTTCCTTTTTCGTCATTGAGAGTATTTTACTTCACTCTAAAAATTATATTAGTTGTATTTGTACTAGTATTATATAAATCTTCATTTCAAAAAAACAACTGCCACCATCGACAAGCGCGGAGCATCTCATTATTCAGTCGTTTTAAATTCACAAGTGCTGTTTCAAATAAAAATAAATAAAAAATGTCGCCGCTCCCCTACGACCCCCGATTCTCACTTTGTTTACTAAATCCTTTCATTATTAAAAAGATATACGGCTAGTGACGTTCGGCCCCGGTATCGATGTCGACAGTTTATAAAGAAATTGAAACATTGCACGGACGCGCGAACGTTTCTTGTTCTATTCTATTTTTTATTTTTATTATTTGGAAAACAAACAGATACACTTGTGCTAATAACACAGATATATCTTAAACTAATGCATCAAACAGTAAAGTTTTCACTAATAAACAATAACAATAAGAGTAGAACAGAAACAAATTACAAATTATTATCTAAAATTAATTTTTTAAATTTTGTAAATGATTCCGTAAACAAATCAACATGACGGAACTCTGTATTATATTTATAATATGCTCAAAAAAGAAATATGTTTTCTATATAGTTTAATCTAACCATTGTTCGTTTCTTATCAAACACGACCTTTAAAACTAGGTGCAATAATTTTTCTTTAAATAACAGTCTTTTTCTGTTAATAACAGAAAAACACATTAACCAAAAGTTGTAGTAAAACAAAAAGTATTTTTAGTTAAGGTTTTTTGAGATTGTCGTGTCGTGTCGTAGTCGTGTGTCGCATGCTAGTTTAGTATGGTGGCGGTGGTTTGGGTTCTACTTATTGTACACGTATGAATTATGACTTTTGGCATCCAAAATATCGCGGATTTTTAATCGCGGATTATAGCGAAATAGTCACTCATTCCTTGTATCAATAAGTTTTATAGATCCAAAAGAGGTACTAACCGGTGGTTGAAACAATATAACACATATACAAAAAAAATCTTTACAATATTATGATTATCATGATTCTTATAAGGAAATTATTAAAATTGCCATTCTTATTGAACCTTTACAACGTATTTGCAGTAAATATAATATAATATATAGGCATAAACTGTTTATGACCCCCTATATGTATTTGTATGCATAAACCACATATATGCATAACTGTTTATATCACCCGATATGTATCTTTAGATTTAAAACACGTTATATAAAATAAGAAGAATCAACATTATCGTTTATTCCGATATGAAGTAGCATGAAATTTCGAAAATCTATAACGAAATTCTTCATACAATTTCAATCTTTTCTTTACCCAAGTTTAAAATGTAATTTCACTATACTGCTAATACTCACTTCACAAATTATATTTTGAATATGAATTTGATTAAATTTGATATATGTTTAATCTATTTTAAATACAATATCGATATGTCGGGTGGCGGGCAGCGTTACGCGGCATTAGCGAGCCGGCGCGCAGCATTAAGATTTATTAGGCTATAACTTACGTTCCGCGGTCAGCGTATAATGCCTGTAATTCTGCCATAATATTAGCAGCTTACAACATATTGCTGTGTTCCGATAATATTATTATGATTATATTATTTTTATAATACGCCGTGTGGTATCCGGCGAAATAGAATAGTACCACCCTCATTTCTTACCGAAGTGTCGTAAAAGGCGACTAAGGTAAGTTAAATCACCGTGTGGTATGCGGATTATTGTTTGGCATCGATTTAAATAGTCCCCGCCGTATGGTATTCGGCTGAATAGAATAGTAACCACCGTCATTTCTTACCGAAGTGTCGTAAAAGGCGACTAAGGTAATTTGACCCACCGTGTGGTATCCGGTTTAGTAGAATAGACCACCCTCTTTCTTACCGAGGTGTCGTAAAAGGCGACTAAGGTAAGTCGACCCGCTGTGTGGTATGCGGTTAAGTAGAATAGACCACCCTCATTTCTTACCGAAGTGTCGTAAAAGGCGACTAAGGTAAGTCGACCCGCTGTGTGGTATGCGGTTAAGTAGAATAGACCACCCTCATTTCTTACCGAAGTGTCGTAAAAGGCGACTAAGGTAAGTTAAATCACCGTGTGGTATGCGGTTAAGTAGAATAGACCACCCTCTTTCCGAAATTGTAAAATACGACTAAGGTAAGCTGATGTCAGGCAGGCGGCCGGTCGTAAAAAACGTAGCCAAATCATGTGACAGCATGTTTATGACATGTTGTGCCGACCCCACTTAGAGTGGGATAAGGGCAGGAAGATGATGATGATTATTTTTATAATATTATGTTCTTATTAACTATTTTACATCTAGGATCATATCTATCTGTTCATTCTATTCTGTGTTTACTTCAAACAATATGTTCACCAAACCAAAATTAGACTTGGTGTAGTACCAGAGTGCGTATTTGGGTACGATATCTTAGAAATTAATTAATGAATCTAAACATGTTAAGAATCTTAATATTGATTACGTTGGCGTCAACTTAAATGTCGAAATACCCTAAATTACGTGTCCCCCAAAGAAAAACTAGAATATTTATACTAAACGCAGTATTTACAGTACTGCCATTACAGCAGTTTAAAAACACTATTAAGGAGAGGCTGATACAGAAAGCCTACTATACTGTTGAGGATTATTTAGACGATAAAAATGCGTGGATATAAATATTCTTCCACCCTGTACAAGATAGAAACATTAAATGTAACTAGCATTAAGAATTGTATTTTAAAAAGAGCAACCGCCGAGTTTCTTGCTGGCTCTTCTCGGTAGGAACAGCTTTCCGAACCAGCAGTAGAGTTGACGATTCAAAAGCACTTGTTTACAAGTTTATTTGAATAAAGAATATTTTGAATTGAATTGAATTGAATTTAAGCTTTAATGGTACCAAATTTCATCAATATTGCAAATTACATTTCCGATTAAAGCGACTGATTTTAAGAATATCGAAATGAACAATATATGGAATTTATTGGATTTTCAATTTAAGACTTCACAGTATGTAGTATCTATTACACAATATTTTATTATTTCAATATTAATACAAATTGATTACATATATTAAATGGCTGCAGTAGAGAGGTTACAGCCGTGGGAGTGTCGATAACACCTGTCAATCGATAGTTGGGCACACCCTCCAGGTGCTATACTTTGATTTAAATTAACCCCTGCTTTACTGACCACGGGGGTGATTGCAGATATGAAAAATGAATTAAATTAAAACACAAAACATAACGGCATGGACAGAATAGTATAGATAAAGTACAAAATGAATTATTTTAATATGAATGATGACTAGGGTATTTATTTACAGCAAAAATGTACAAGTTATATATATCTTAAATTACTTACACGCTAGGACTATACAAATCATGCCCACGTGGAATGGTCCCAAGAATGCTGGCAGCGTTTCCGCACTGAATCGCTAAGCTGATTCTTTGTGCGAAAAAGGAGCCAGCCCTCTTGTCACCTGAAGAGGCAATCAACCGAGGTGCTAAAACGGATAAAATTTTTTTTGCACTTTGACTCCATGGATGAATTATGTTAAAACACAATATATAACGGCATAAAGTACAAAATGAATAAGGCGTAAGGCGTCATATTCATTTTTTAACCTAGAATTAGGTATATTACTATCTATCCTAGAAATGGTTAACTAGAAGTTTATGTAACAGAGTGACAAAGCACTTTGAATAAGAAAAAAAATATGTCACGAGTTTTGCGGAATAATTACATTAATACTGGCGATATCCGCCATTTTATTCGCGTCAACTTGTCTCAATTATGTTCTATTTTTTCATGTTCCCGAAATTAAAATGGTTTTTTTATCGTTTCACATAAAACCTTATATTAACCTAAACCTTCCTCAAAATTACAGTATCTTTTAGTGAAAACCGTACAGAAACCTGGTCAGTAGATTTTGAAAAATCATCATAACAGTCGTAGCAAAATTTTATTGTTACTTTTGTAATTCTATGTTGCAAAATTGGGTAATGCTCAGACATTTATTTGTCATCAAGGCTTGAGATATCAATGTGTGCGCATTCTTTAAATCACGCTCATCATTCCCATACATCATATTCCTGCCCTTATCCTACTCTAAGTAGGGTCGGCACAACATGTTATAAACATGTTGTCACATGATTTGGCTACGTATTTTAAGACCGGCCGCCTGCCTGACATCAACTTACTTCAGTCGTATTTTCACCTCGGTAAGAATGAGGGTGGTCTATTCTACTTAACCCGATACCACACGGCGGGTGGTAGTCACCTTTTACACCTTAGTCGCCTTTTACGACACCTCGGTAAGAATGACTGTGGTCTTTTCTATTCAACCGGATACCAAAAGATGGGTCAACTTACCTTAGTCGCCTTTTACGACATCTCGGTAAGTAAGCGGGTGTTTATTCTACTAAGCCGCATACCACACAGCGGGTTAACTTACTTTAGTCGCCTTTTACGAAACCATCATAAGAAAGAGGGGGCTTATTCTACTCAGCCAGATACCACACGGCGGGTTAACTTACCTTAATCGCCTTTTACAACACCTCGGTAAGAAGCTCATCCTGTAATGCAAACAAAAGTGTAAATTCAAAATAAATACGTAATTTGTAGGAAGAATATTGATAGAAATATAAACACCATTAACTTTATTATCGTTATGTTCACGTGGTAGAGCGCACAACATCCCCAGGTATTACACAGCAGTTCCAATATCTGTGATGGCGGTATAAAAAGCAATGTTAGTAAAAAACCCATTCCGAACGTGCCATAACCACTTTTCTCCATAAGCCGGTGTGGAAATGTAGCCGAATCGCGCGCCCCTTTAGGCTTAGCCTTGATTTAACATTATCCTGGGCCGTTTGCAATAAAAACGTAATATGATCGGCGGCACACAACCCCCGGTTGCAGTAAAAACTAATGACGAATTAATTTTAACGAATAATTATTAAGAATAACCGCCTTGTGGTATCCGGCTGAGTAGAATAGACCACCATACGACTAAGGTACTCAAAAAGTAAATACATATCTAGTCATAAATGAAAAAATATTTTTTTCGAAATATCGTGGTATTTTTTAAAGGAGGCACTGTGGTATCTGTCTGAATAGAATAGACTACACTCTTTCTGACCGAGATGTCGTAAAAAGCGTCTAAGGTAAGTTGCACCACCGTATGGTATTCGGTTGAGGTAGAATAGACCACCCTAATTTCTTAACGAGGTGTCGTAAAATGCATCTAAGGTAGATTGACACGTCGTGTGGTACCCGGTTAAGTAGAATAGACCACCCTTTTTTTACCGAGGTGTAAAATACGACTAAGGTAAGTTAATGTCAGGCAAACAGCCGGTCTTAAAATATCTAACTAAATCATGTGACATTTAACTTAACTTATCGAGGTGTCGTAAAAGGCGACTAAGGTAAGTTGACCTACCTTTTGGTATCCGGTTGAATAGAATAGACCACCCTCTTTCTTACGAAGGTGTCGTAAAAGGCGACTAAGGTAAATTGACCCACCGTGTTGTATCCGGCTGAGTAGAATAGACCACCCTCTTTCTTACGAAGGTGTCGTAAAAGGCGACTAAGGTCAGTTAACATCAGGCAGGCGGCCGATCTTAAAATACGTAAACAAATCATGTGACAACATGTCGTGCCGACCCCACTTAAAGTGGGATAAGAACAGGAGGATGTTGATGGCATATGTATAAACCAATCCTGCGTCGTGGTGTAATTGTGGTCTAAGACGGTCATTTTTTTTTTTGTTAATTTATAACTTAATAATATTTAAAAACTTAAATCGTTATAACTATATTTTGTCGTCACGTTGTCGTGTAACTTAAAAGGGATCGTTGCAAGCCGAGTTAATTTCGGTGGCTTAGGGTGGACTTTGGGGTCACCTATTCGATTCCCAGGTGGATGGACGGAGGTGCCAAGATTGACCATTACTTTCCTCTACTATCATTTGTAGTAATCTCGTTTTGATAGAATCATTTGTTACTGCAGCCTCTTAGCTTCGCAACACAAAGTATGTAATAAAAGTGGAATGTGCACAATATTTAATGGTAAGGGTGAAACTAGGCTTAGTCTGGATCGGAAAGATCTGGTCGGGAATTTTTTACAAATAAAAATAAAGAAACTTTGGGATCGATCCTAGGTATTAACATTTTTCGAGACTGCTCATTCCCCGAATAAGCTACGCTAATTTGACAGTTAATGGCAAAAATTCAAATCAATATAAATTTTAAATGTTTTAATGATCAAAAACAGGGATAAAAAAAGTTTTTTTTTACATAAAACCTACCTAGATCGAATTTTCTCCCCCAAAACCCTCTACATGCTGAATTTCAGGAAAATCGTTGGAGCCGTTACCGAGATTCCGAAAATATACATACAAGATTAACTCATTTAAATATTAAAGATACCTCATTAAAAGCTTTGCATTGTACCAAACAATTGATTGGACTTTTACGATTGATTGACTGTGGACTATTATATAGAGCTACCGTTTTTTCGAACTGACTATGTGCTGTTAGCCATAACGGCTCTTACAGCGTCATCGGAATGGGCGATCGCAGAAGTATCGTCGAGATTGCGGAGAGCAGAAAGTAAAGCGCAGAAGCTCTACTAGCGTCGGGAAGATAAGGTTGCCTCTTGTGAAGCCGGACCACGTGTAGCTTCAGTAGCTGTAGATGAAATAAAGGACTGGTAATGTGACCATTACGATGTCAAAACTTTGGCGAGAAGCCATGGCCGGCCGACGTTAGAAAACTGGGAATAAAGCGATCGAATAGTTGAGTTTCTAAAGTGTTGGACGACTTGTCCCTAGAAAACGTAATGTTTGTCCGCCCCACCATCACTTAGCAAGCAGCTAAACTAAAAAAGACGCGAAGAACCACTGAATCGGCTGTGACCACTTAATCCTTTTTAGGCTAATATACCAAAGTAGAAGTAAGTAGCGGCCTGTTACTATCCCGTTCCTGAGAATAGGCCTCTTCTCTCCGTTTTTGGGCAGAAGGATTGGAGCTAAGACCTACCACGCTGCTCCAATGCGGATTGGTAGGTTACACATTTCTCCAGAATTCTCTAGAGATACGCAGGTTTCCTCTCGTTGTTTTTCTTCACCGAAAAGCGTGTGATAAATTGCAATTATCAATTAGACACATAAGTTTTAACAGAAAAACTCATTGGTGGCGGTGTTACCGCTGGGCTACCACAGCTATACCATAGTAGAAGTAATTCGGTACAATTGAGACTTATTACTTGACTTGTATAAAGGATAAAAGGAATTCCGACAAACAAGGTACATAGTTCAGGGTATTTGAACACCGAGTTACGGGTAAAACTTGTTCTAAATACTAACAATTTTTTTTTGTAACTATTAACTCAATGTCATCTTAATAGGTAACCGCGGCCATGACATCCGAAAACACACTTTCGCAATGATATTATTAGTATGGATGTGTAATACTTAAATGTCATTACTTCAGATCAGACATATTCTAAATATATATACAAGAACATTTAAGTAAATATTAAAGATAAACGCCTAAAACTACCAAAAAGCGGAGCGCGCATTCAAAGTCAAGATTTTCAAATAATTCTTTATTCCATTTGGCTTTTACAAGCACTTTCGAATCGCCAAATTACAATAAAGCAACGACTGGTTCGGAAAGGTGCTCTTACCGCAAGAACTCGGCGGTCACTCTTTTAAAATTAAGTATTACAATAATGTATTTTTAATTAATAACAAATTAAAAAATGTACAATATAATCTAGTGCGTAGCTGGTCGCAATTTAAATCCAAGCTTTCTTATCATCAAAATAGTCCTCAACAGTATAATTAAGCTTTATGAATAAGTAACACCGTGCGACTCTTTTGAGGAGGTCACGGGTTCAAACCCGGGCAGACACCAATGAGTTTTTCTGTAAAAACTTATGTGTCTAATTGATAATTGTAATTTATCACACACTTTTCGGTGAAGGAAAACATCGTGAGGAAACCTGCATATCTCTTGAGCATTCTGGAGATATGTGTAACCTACCAATCCGCACTGGAGCAGCGTGGTAGGTTTTAGCTCCAAACCGTCTGTCTTAAAACGATGATAAGAGGCCTATTCTCAGCAGTGGGATAGTAACAGGCCGCTACTTTTTTACTTTTTATGAATAAGTGTCTTTTTAATCGCTTTTTTGAACTTAAAGGCAAGTAAAGTCAAGTCCAAAATAGATCGTGGAATTTTATTATAAAAATGTATACCGAAACATATAGCAGGCGCATAGCTAGAAACGATATCCCATAATCTAAGCTCGGACGATTAGATATTCATTACATTACACGAACAAACAGCCCGCCATCTAATTGAGCGTCTAATCCAGTGTCTGCGACCACCCCACGCCGTGATGGTACAGATTTAAAAGTCAATATTCGGCTCCGAGGGGCCCGCGATTACCAGGGGCCCGCACTGGGGTTGCACTGGTTATGAATATTGTTTACAAAGGGTGAACTATAAACTGCGGAACCAAAGAAACGCATCGGATAACATCTTGGCAGCTTCCAACTGCATTTGAAAGCACCTCAAGAACATGATAAGCTGTGGTAGCCCAGCGGTAACACCGTGCGACTCTGTCGAGGAGGTCACGGGTTCAAACCCTGGCAATGAGTTTTTCTGTTAAAACTTATGTGTCTAAGATAATTGCAATTTATCACACGCTTTTCGGTGAAGGAAAACATCCTGAGGAAACCTGCATATCTCTAGAGAATTCTGGAGATATGTGTAACCTACCAATCCGCATTGGAGCAGCGTGGTAGGTCTTACCTCCAATCCTTCTCTCCAAAACCGGAGAGAAGAGGCCTATTCTCAGCAGTGGGATCAGCAGCAACAGGCCGCTACTTACTTACTTACAAGAACATGGAAATTATGAACAATTTTCTTAATTTTACAACAGTTTTTAATGAGTACAATTTAGAAGCCAATCCGTCTGGGTTGTAGTTTAGATGGGAAAAAGGGATGTAGGTTCTTAGAGAGCCCGTCTTCTGCCGAGATTTGAGCGACTTGATGTTTGATACCTAGGTCGTGTGCTGCACTGATTTGTGGTGATAGCATAAAGTAAGTAAAGTAGCGGCCTGTTACTCTCCAACTTCTGGGAATGGGCGTCCTCTCTCCGTTTTTGGAGAGAAGGATTGGAGCTAAGAGCTACCACGCTGCTCCAATGCGGATTGATAGGTTACACATATCCCTAGAATACTCTAGAGACATGCAGGTTTCCTCACGATGTTTTCCTTCACCGAAAAGAAAAATTCCGTTTATTGGTAACTTGTGAAACAGGCCCTTAACGTCATTTACAAGTAAGTAATACCTCGGTAAAAAATGAGGGTGGTGGTCTATTTTACTCAGCCTCACACGGTAGGTCGATTGATCTTAGTCGCCTGTTACGACACCTCGGTAAGAAATGACGGTGGTCTATTCTATTCAGATAGCACACGGCATTTACAGGGTTTCGTTTTATATTCATTTTAAATCCAGCAAAATTTAAATATCCAATTTTACTTACGAAAAATGTGACTCTGGTTTGTATAACTGGGTCTCTATCAACCTATATATGTAACTGTTAAAAATCTATTCCTCCAACATTTCATTTCTATATCTTGTACCGTCATTAGCCATTGTTGTAACAGTATAATAGTAAATTAATTAATATGATCCAACACGGAATGCATTTTACCCGCGACAGATGCGTCGGCCGCCGCCGCGACTCTCGAGGGATTTGTAATACTTTTTGCTTGTAGCCGTCAATCGCGGCGACGGACGAGACACTGGCGACATTTGTTTATCTATTCATATTATAAAATACCCACCTTGTCTATATATCTGTTAGTTTGTTTACGATAAACGCAAAAATTATTCTAGCATTTTCGTGCAGTTTTCACCAACAAGCCATGAGGGATAATTAAGTAGATAATATTATTTTACTTTGAATTTTTATTACTTTAAATGTATTCTTTCTTCTGTATCATGGGTCTCCGTAAAGTAACGCTTAACTTTATAAGTTATTTTAGTAGATAATTAAATTAATTTGCTATAATCCCCGATTTGTATTACTTAATTAAGTAGTAATTTATTTTTTAATTATATAGAACTTTGTAAAGGAATGTCCTAGTGTTTTATTTTTCTATTTTTTTAATAAGTTCGCATCAAGTAATATGTTAAAATACCTCTAATAATGGCTCATTCGGTTCCCGAAAAAAACGAAATTTTTCCAGTATGTCAGCTTTAATTTCACTAAATTTCATCAATATTGTAGCTCAAGGGGATTAAACGTCACAGTGTAACAGACAGGAAGACTTTCGCATTTAATATCAGCTTATTTTATAACTATGCTGATATTATGAATATAATGCACAAGACGATTCAAACATTTGCATAAACAATTTAAAATTGGAATAGCAGGTTGGCGTTTCCATTTCATTACGAGAGATGTTTCATCAAAAACAAGGGAAATATTAAACGCTCGCTCGGCCCGTTAATGTTGCCGTCTCAAAATTGCTATTTCCCCCATTTTTAAGAAAAGCTCGGATAAAATTGCTTATCTTCACTGACGTGTAAAGACTTCGCAGTCGTTTCTTATATAATAGGCCTTATATAACGAGTCTTTTTAAGTTATTTTAAGTTAATAAAAGCTTTACTATGTATTAATTCCAATAGCAATGAAGTCATAAATTCTAGTACTAAGTAGTAATCGTAATAATTCCGCGACTTTGTCCTTGCTTATTTAAGCGTTTTAGTACTTTTCAATGATGCAATATGTATTTTTCCCTCTATCCAAAAAAACTTTTTTTATGCTGTTGTACTTGTATTTTACCTCGGTGTTTTAGCTTTAGTTGTACTAAATTTTGTGAATATTGTTCCAGTGGCTTAAACTTGAAATCGTGAAAAACAACCAGACAGTTAGTGTGATAAATGTAGATGTATGTAACTGTTATTCAATTACAGTTAATTATTCTTCTTAATTAATTAGTCTTATTTGACACAAGTGTTGACCGCGACACTTTTCGCATCAATAGTTATTCCCGTTTCCGAAAAAATAGGATTTTATACCCTATATTGCAGCCTGATATTTATGCTTTAATATTACTAAAATTCATATTGATCTAGCAAAATAAGCTGAGAATGTATAACAAAGTGACCGACATTCGCATTCACAATATTAGTATGGAATAAAACTTTTTTTACTTAATCTTTGAAAAAAAATACGATTTAGTTACGTAATTTAAGACTAGCTGCCTGCCTGACGTTAACTTATCTTAGTCGTATTTTACACCTCGATAAGAAAGAGGGTAGTCTATTCTACTCAGCCGGATACCACACGGCTGGTCGACTTACTATAGTCGCCTTTTACAGCACCCTCGGTAAGAAATGAGGGTGATCTATTCTTAGATATCCAGTCGGATACCAAACGGCGGATTTAAGAACAATATATTATATTTAAACTAATTTGAATTTCAAAGAATGTGCTTACTTATTATACTTAATTACTGCTTTATGTAGATTAATAGTTATTCTATTTATGTTGTATTCAAAACATTCCGTCTTTGTGTCTGTAATTAAATTAGAAGTATTTAATTCCGGTACGCCATCTTTAATAAATTCGCGCTAAGAAGGAGTATAATGCCGCATTTGTGCAAGTTCGCTCGGGGCTCAAACTTGTCGCCAAATTGAATGCAATGTCGGAAACGGCGCCTTTGTTGCGGAAACTGAAAACTAGACGGCGGGAAACAATTTCATTAACATTTAATATTAAATTGGAAACTTTAATCTTTTGTGATTGCGTTTATACCTGGTTTATTTATTGCCTTCTTTTTGATTTAGCGAAGAAAAGATTTCACGTGAAATATAACTGAAAATGAAATAATGAAATTCTTTTTACCAATAATTTATAGAATTAGGCGTTACTTTGCGGAGATCCATAATATAAAAGTAATACTCAAATTCAAATTCAAATTCAAATAATTCTTTATTCAAATTGGCCTTTACAAGCACTTTCGAATCGTCAAATTACAATGAAGCTACCACTGGTTCGGAATGGTGCACTTACCGAGAAGAACCAGCAAGAAACTCGGCGGTCACTCTTTTCAAAATTGAGTTTTACAATAATGGCTTAATTAAGAACAAATTAAAAAATTTACAATATAATCTAGTGCGTAGCTGGTCGCAATTTAAAACCAAGCTTTCTTATCATCAATATAGTCCTCAACAGTATAATAAGCTTTATGAATCAGTGTCTTTTTAATTGCTATTTTGAACTTGTGTAAAGGCAAGTCCAAAATAGATTGTGGAATTTTATTATAAAAATGTATACCGAGGCCCACAAACGATCTACGAACTTTCTGAAGCCGTATCCTGGGTATTATTAATTTATTTCGGTTCCTGGTTTGCCTATTACTAATATCACTTTTTTTATTAAAAAGATGTATATTTTGTCTCACAAACACTATATTATTATAAATGTATTGCGAAGCTACGGTGAGAATACCTATTTCTTTAAATTTATCACGGAGCGAGTCACGTGGTTTCATATTATAAATCGCACGTACAGCTCGCTTTTGCAAAACGAAAACTTTTTGTATATCAGCTGCCTTACCCCACAGCAAGATACCGTATGCCATAATGCTATGGAAATAAGAAAAATAGACAAGTCTTGCTGTTTCAATATCAGCTAATTGCCTAATCTTCCTAACGGCATAGGCAGCGGAACTAAGTTTACTACAAAGATTAGTAATGTGGGGTCCCCATTGCAGCTTTGCATCCAAGGTTACTCCCAGAAAAACAGCTAAGTCTTCTGTTTTTACTATTTCATTATTAATTTTTACTGTATTTACCAATTTTTCAACATTAGGCAATGTGAATTCTAAGCACTTAGTCTTATTTGTATTTAAAAGAAGATTATTTACTGTAAACCAATGCGATACCTGTGACAAAGCACTGTTCACATCGTCAACTTTTGTTTTGGTTTTGTCAATCTTAAATAATAATGATGTATCATCTGCGAAAAGTACTACGTCACAAATATTGTTTACATAAAATGGCAAATCATTTATATATATTAAAAATAGGAAGGGACCCAGAATAGAGCCTTGTGGCACACCCATTTTCGTGATTGAACCGGATGACTTTATATTATTTACACACACTCTTTGAATTCTATTACTGAGATATGAGGCAATAAGCTTCAGTGCAGTACCTTTTACCCCATAGTGGCTTAGTTTTCGCAGGAGAGTCTCATGCTGAACACAATCGAATGCCTTTGACAAGTCACAGAAAACACCTAAGGTATTCTGGAACTTCTCCCAAGCACTAAATACATGTTTCATCAATCTTGCACCCGCATCTGTTGTGGACCTACCCTTTGTAAACCCATACTGCTCCGAATGAAGTAATTTGTTAGAATTGAAATGATGGAGCAGTTGATTAAGCATAATTTTTTCAAAGATTTTACTAAAAGCGGGTAGTATTGAAATTGGTCTATAATTATTTGGATCTTTTTTATCTCCAGATTTAAACAGAGGTATTAATTTACTGTGTTTCATAAGATCTGGAAATATACCTAAATCTACAGTTTTATTAAAAATTGGAGCTAAATGAGACGCAAGAACATCAATGATATTCTGAATTGTGCGCACTGACATTCCCCATAAATCTTCCGTTTTTTTCATTTGGATTGTTTGGAAGCTTTTTAGAACGTCACACGGGGTAATGTGTTTAAAATTAAAGACAACGTTACATTCAGTGACGCACCCCTCTAAAAGATTAAGTGCTAATGTTGGCGAGGAATTGATGGATTTAGTAGTGGTAATTGGTATGTCTCGAAAAAAACTTTCAAATGTGCGAGCTACTTCTAAATTGGAAGTAATAATTTTGTTATTGATGCTAAGTTCAAGATTGTTATTATTATTACCTTGAATTTTATTTTTACCAATTTCATCATTTAAAATATTCCACGTTGCTTTTATTTTATTTTCAGAAGTAGCGATCTTCCTTTTTATATATAATGACTTAGCTTGTACGCAAACAATTTTAAATAATTTAGAATATTTTTTTACATAATCGGCGAATGTGGGGGTTTGATTGAACTGCTTTTGTGCATACAAGTCAAACAAGTTATTCCGGCTTTTGTAAATGCCAACTGTTGCCCAATCACTAAACTTTAGATTTGGTGATAGTTTTTTTTCCACAATCTTAAAGACACGGTTAAATTCAAGGTTGATTAAGCTAAAGAGAGAATTATAAAGTTCATCCGGATCATTCTGAGCTGTATTAATTTTAGGTATCTTAGCTAAGATGTTATCTCTAAAGGTATTAATTTTTTTAGTACTAAAATTATATTGCTATAATCCGCGATGAAGTAAAATAGAAAATATATATAATGGTAAATGTAGAGTGGATAATCCGTTTTCATACCTGATACATGCAGGATTCGTAAAAACACATGCACAAACCTCCACCACCGCTACCACAATACACAAGCAATTTTGCAATTTTGCTTTGCTATTTTGGTTGTGGGGTCTATCTCCTGATGATGCTTCGGTTGCGGGGCGAAACGATTGTTGAGTTTGTGATAGTGAACGTATATAGTGCTTGTGTATTGTGGTGGCGGTGGTGGAGGTTGTGCATGTGTTTTTTTACGAATCCTGCATTTATCAGATATTATAACCGATTGCCGCCTCTACATTTAGCATTATATATATTTTCTATTTTACTTCTTCGCGGATTATAGAAAAATTATTTTATTATTACTTTTGTATTATGGATGTCTAGTAACGCCTAATTCTATAAATAATCTGTTAGTAGTTGTAATTTAGAACTTAACTTCAAAATTTCGCTTCGAGATATGTATTATGTATGCCGACGAGGTCTCCTGTACCAATTAATTTGCTCCATTGGTCTTCAGTGATACAGAAGCACTTATTGGGCAATTACTATCGATATATCGATGTGTTCTGCGCATGTTAGTTAGCAGTAATTGTGTAGGTTGTATGTGAAGTCGCCGGGAGGGTAGGTCTACGGCGGAAAATGTTGGGCGGGGGCGGTGAGTGATGTGGATGCGTTATCGATAACAAATTAAAATGTCGATAGAAGAATTTTTAACTAGTCGCCATGTGGTATCCGGCTGAATAGAATAGTACCACCCTCTTTCTTACCGAGGTGTCGTAAAATACGACAGAGGTAAGTTGACGTCAGGCAGGCGGCCGGTCGTAAAAAGGCAGCCAAATTATGTGATAACATGTTTATAATATATGCCGACCTCACTTAGAGTGGGATAAGGATAGGAAGATGATAAAGATGATAAATTTTTAACTAGATAATACGTAGAAAAGCAAACTCCTTAGGTATCTTAAGAGACTTTCCTGCAGTTTGATTGTCATGGAGCCAAAAACTAAGCGAAAGCCTTTTTAGAGGTTGTTCTAAATTTATGATTGTTAACGTAAAACTAACAATATTTCTTTGGCTTTGGGACATTAAGGGGCCGTTAATTTACTTCTCAAACCATTTAAACGTCAATATGACAGTCCACAGATATTTATTTCTCATTTGTACATTTGTAACGCATATAGGCTTACTTAAAGAAGTATACTTGCATCTGTAGAAGACCATTTGATGTTTAGGAGGCATTAGAAAACAGTTTTATGGTACATTAGTACAGAAACAATAAGATGACATTATAGTTATTAGTAGTAAATAGTTAGTAGGCTAATTTATACGTCATCTATCAAACTCTAATGAAGTGAGGTAGTTTTTTTCAAATTGACTCATGAAAATAGGATTAAAGAGCTATACAAGCTGGAGAAGCTATACAACGTCGGAGATTATATTAATGTCGACCTAAGGAAAAAAGCAATATAATATAATAAAAACGAAATAAAACAAATAAATGTTTGAATATAACATATGCCAACAGAGTAAATCCCGAGTCTTCTGTAAAATGGTACCAAAATTAATATAAAAACTTTTACTCGTACATACAAACGAATAACTTTATAGTAAGAACTAACGCGGTGCTTATTTTGTATTTCTATCGTAATTTCGCAATCTATTCGTTAAGTGAACATTTCTGCCTTCGATGGGTTTATCGATAGCAAGTGGCTCATCACTAAATGATCCAGACCGTTTACGCTTGCGCGACTATGTATCGAGCGATTCCCATCGCGTTCCCATCTCACCTTATGTACTGCCTTCCATTGAATACCTTCAATACCCCTGCTTACATAATATATAACTTTATTATATACCTATATAAGATTTGGTACAAAAAGAAAAAATATGTCAAACATGGACTATTTTTTAAGATAGAACGGAAAATAGAAATAACACGGGACAATTATCTTTGACCATAAGAAATGGTTAAAGTGGGTTAACTTTAAATGCTAGACATATGCTGTCGCAGACTTTTATTTAGAACTTTTAGAGGGAAACAATTTTGTAATACATGATTTTCGAACAACCGTTTACTCAGCGCACGCAAGGAAAGCTTTGAATTTTGCCATTTTCGTACTATTTTTTATTGCTTCTGCTCTCTTATTCATCTTAGCGTGATATTATATAGCCTATAGCCTTCCTCGATAAATGGATTATTTAACACTTAAATAGTTTATTAAATCGGTCCAGTAGTAAACTTTCTAGCTTTATATATCAGTATAGTATTGAATGATTAATATTTTAAAATGCGAAACTATGTCTGTAGCAGTTACTCATTCAAGGGATACAATGCGAATGGGAAAGTACACTAACGAGACCAATATTGATGAAATTTTAACGTTTCTGGACCAGGCATTAAAAAAATCTTTTGATTTCTTTTGGTGTATAATAAGAAAGTACTTTTATACTGAAGTTGACCTTTACAAAGTTTAAAAAAGCAACGAAAAAGACACTTATTCATAATTCATGTTAATAAATCTTGGATTTAAATTGCGACCAGCTACGCACTATATTATACTGTAATTTTTGATTACAAAAACATTATTGTAATATTTATTTTTGAAAAGAGTGACCGCCTATCTTGCTGGTTCTTCTCGGTAAGAGCATCTTTCCTTAGTCTTTGAATAAGTCAGTATTTGAATTTAAAGTTTAACAAATTATGTATAAATTTCATCGCTTAAACATCGCTTAAACAACTTAACTGAACGAGGTCATAGACTACAAATGGTATTACAATGTGAATGCTGTGAGGTACCAAGTCCAGTATTATTCATCTAGTTTCACCAGCAGTGGTAGGTGGCAACAGTTAGCTACCGTGAGCTCGCTGTTTGCTCAAGTCGTTGGCGAGCGGCAGGCGCCGGCTCGACGCACGAGATATAGCGGGCCGATGACGACATAATATTGAATCATGTAACATACATCATTTATCATTCTCTTACCCTTATCCGACTCTAAGTGGGGTAGGCACAATGTCTTCTTTTTCCATTCGCCTCTATCATTTGTCAACTCTGGTGCCACTCCTCTAACATGCATATCATTTTTCACACAATCCATCCATCTTTTTTTCGGTCTCCCCCTAGCCATACATCCGTCCACATTGATATTTAAAACAATTTTAGTCACATGATTTTCATCCCCCCTCATTACATGACCATACTAACTTAGTCTCGCACTTCTCATCTTTTCTGTAATGGGCGCAACTTTCAAAGTTCCCCTAATCATCTATATATAAATAATATAAACTAAATTGATTACTTTTAGTGATCGTTTCTTTGTTTTTGAAATATCGATATATACTATTGGGCATTGATATATCCGTCAGATGCCATAAGCGATTCCAAAAATATATTGTCAAATTGTTTTTGGTTCGTCAATTAGGGTGAATACTATGTAATCGGATACAAGGTCTCTACGTCTATAGGATTAGATGGCGTCATCAGTCATGACTGAAAGTCGAACTCAAGATTATTTTTTTATTTCTTTGTATCTTTATAATTAATTAAACAATTATAAGATATAAATAGCATGGATAACCCTTGAGTTCTCACATACTTATGTTAGTGTCTAAAAGTTCTAAGTTCCAAGGTGAAGGGTTCACGGGTGTGTCTAATGTTCAGATGAGAGTATGCTGGGTTATATACACAGCGATAGAAGAGAAATGTGTTATGATTAATTTGAAAAGAACGATAATGTAACGGTAATGAATTGAAAGTTAAGTAACGACTTAGACACGTTTACTGTATCAAATGACGTCGAATGCATGCGATGGTTTATATTGCATTCATCGCTCGTGGTGGTAGGTAGGGGCAATGTCTGATTTCACTTCTGATTCATTTTGGCGGTACGAAATCACTGAGGTGACATGGCGTCGGTGGCTTTTGTTGACAGTTGTCGCGCTTAAGTGTAGTGGTTTGCTTTGAAAGCTTACTAGTCTGGCTTAGCTTGCTTGGCATACAGCGTTCTTCTTCTTCTTCAACCGATGGACTTCCACTGTTGGATATAGGTCTCATCATAGGATACACGATTTGGTGCCGCTGGTGGTGTATCCAGCTCCCTGCGACCTTTTTGAGGTCGTCAGTCCTTTTAGTAGGGAGTCTTCCGACACTGCGCTTTCCGGTGCGGGGTCGCCATTCCAACACTTTGGGACCTCAACGCCCATCGGTTCTCCGCACTATGTGTCGCCTATCGCCACTTCAGCTTCGCGACCCGCTGAGCTATGTCGGTGACTCTGGTTCTTCTACGGATCTCCTCATTTCTGATTTGATCACGTAGAGATACTCGGAGCATAGCTCGCTCCATCGTATATAGCGTTGCGTTACAATAATTAATAAAAAGTCACCCGCTGCCGCTTGTGATGTGGGCGGTCAGGTCAGGCGCACGACAAGCAAACACGGGTCGCGGCGCTAACGCACGGCTCACGACGCGGCTACACGAGGCCTGGCCGTTTGGAAACCTATGTAGGTACTCGTGTATCGATAGTTTGGTAGCTGGAGTGCTAATGGACGGTAATGGCCTCACAACGTATGTGAATTACTTTTAAAGATAATACTTTTATGGCTGTTGCATTATAATATATAATTCCTTTACATAGATGGCTGAATGCGAAATAAATTCACTCAGAAAAGTTATTTTCCAAAGACCAACATTATGGGGCGCGTTATGACGTCACATCCATATCCATATTACTGTTATGATGTAACAAAATGTCTTTTAGCCGTGTGGTACCCGGCTGAGCAGAATAGACCACCCTCGTTTCTTACAGAGGTGTCGTAAAAGTCGAATAAGACAAGTTGACTTCGTGCAATCGTCCAGTCGTAAACAATTAGCCAAATCATGTAACAACATGTTTATAACATTTTGTAACAAACCTACTTAGAGTGGGAGTGGAGTCAAGAGAATATAATAAATAAATAATAAATAAATAAATATATGGGACACTTACACACACGGTCGTCCGTCCCCAAAATAAGTAACTTAATAATTGTGTTATGGGTGACAGACAACTGGTGAATATATACTTAGATATTTTTAAATACATACTTAAATACAAATATACACCCAGGCTCAAAGACCAACAAATTTATTTATAGAATATGTTGGCCCTCGGCGGAAATCGAACCCGCGACCCACTGCGCAAACGGGCCAGTCAAGCCATGGGCCGAATGACGATGATTTGGTACAATTGAACCTTATTTACAGGGAACCTAATATTATATGTGCTCAAAAGTCATTTCGGAGCAGTTAAGAACCGCATACTACCTAATTTATATAACCTTAGTTAAAGTTAAAAATTGCATGTTCAGGTTACAATAAACGACAGAGGAGGCATAGGCCTAAGATTTCCCTCTCCCAACAGTGGGAATTTTTATTGGACTATATCCAATTGTTCCCCTCAATGCTTGTTAAAATGTCCACGAAAACTGAATAAAATCGGTTCGATGGAAAATTTGGTGTCGTTAAATAGATCGTGCTCGTTAACCGGGGGATGCTGCGAGCAACTTTGACGATCTCACTAAGCTTTTACGTCTTCAACACTTGCCAACTGCGGAATTTCTTATCCTCGAAAACCCTATTAATATTTAAATAAGTAAATCATAATATGTTAGCGCACACAATATACAGTAACACGATATAATAGGAATACCACAATTCCCGTTCCGAGATGCACTTCTCTTGAATGACGAACAAAGACTGAATGTCACTGAAACGTTTTATCAATAGGAAGACTCAACCGGAAACAACACGTCACAGTGTTGCCACAATTTTAATCAAAAAGAGCGCGATACTCTTGTTTCATTACCGTGTTGCTATAAAATACAAAGCGGAAGTCAATGGCGACAACAAATATATTTTAATAAATTCTGAAATTCAGCATGCAGGAGGTGCAAAACCTCGGTTTTATTTAGAAAAAATAGTTTTATCCCTGTTTTTGGGCAGTAAAATAATTCTGAAATTGTATTTGTAATTTGACGATTCAAATATGCTTGTAAAAACTTGAATAAAGAATTATTTGAATTTGTAGTAATATCATAGTAGTTGTTGTAATCTGTAGGTATAGTTTAATTCCCGACAGTGAATCGTCCCCAATCCCCGGGAGCTCGGCTTATCCCGTGCGCAGGAATCAATAACTTGGTGACACCCGATTTGCGTTGATCCCAGACCATTTGTCACAGCTATCGCTTGCTTCACCAATATTATACATGTGAAAGTCTGTCTTTCTGTTACACGTTTACAGCTGGAGCAATTTAGGATAAAAAAATTCATTCAAGTATGGGAAATAAATGTAGTACTTAATTGATGATAGTTTAACTCTAAAGTCGACGCGGACGAATTTGCGCGTTTTCATAATTAAACAGATTAAGGCATTTTTATTACTATTACAAGCTATCAACATCCTCCTGCCCTTATCCCACACCAAGTGGGGTCGGCACAACATGTTGTCACATAATTTGGCTACATATTTTACGGCCAGCGACCTGCCTTACGTCAGTTACCTTAGGCGGCTTTTATGACATCTCGGTAAGAAATAAGGGTGGGCTATTCTACTTAGCCGGATACCACACGGTGAGTCAACTTACCTTAGTCGCCTTTATCGAGACCTGGTATGAAATGAGGGTGGTCTATTCTACTTAGTCGGATACCACACGGCGGGTCAATTTACTGTAGTCGCCTTTTATGACACTTCGGTAAGAAAGAGGGTCGCCTATTCTACTCAGCCGGATACCACACGGTGACATAGCTTTTACTATTACAAGCTAATTCGATAAAATTGTTTCTGGCGTACAGAATATAGTAGCTTCATAATTGCGGCAAGCATACAAAATAAGGGGCCAATAAATTTAATTTAAAGTAAACGAAAAGACCCGCGGAAATAATGTAGAATTCTGTTCCGTTAATGTTAAAAACAAAGACAAAAGAAAAATTCGTGCTGCGTACAAATAAACGCGGCACGATCAACCATAAATAATAGAGCTTGCAGCTGACACGGCCGAAATGAGTATCGCTGTCTCTTTCTATCAGGTGCAGGCGTGCTATCTCGCCTCTCGCTCTAGCGCAGTGCATCTTTAATGTGATTTTCGCTTACACCGTTTGGCTTTTCAGTTTTTTCTTATTTTAAATCTGGCTTTTTAAATTTTATAAATCTTTAAACTTTTCCGAGGTAGACATTTTGAAATGTCACGAGTGTTAATTGCGATCGTCGACATTTTGGCAATTAAAAAATAACCCTCTAAATGCGATTCTGCAATGAATGCTTTCGAAAAGAAAAAAGGAGCCAACATTCACGAATTGAAAATCACTGCACTACATAATTTACAAGTTAAATGTTGAAAATGCGATTTATAAATCCATATTTTAGCCCGTTATAAACGGGTAAATTTCAAATACGCTCTACTTATAAGCGCATCCTTTACATTAAATTAAAAATTTTCAAAATCAAATCAAATCAAAATCATCTATTCGCTTTAAACATGGATGACAGGAACATGTTGAGTCGAGCTTGACAAGCAAATTTTTAACAAAGTAAAATTAATAATATAATTATTTCGCTATTAAATCACTTATTAAAAATATTTTTTATTACAAAAAATCTTGTCTAAAATAAAAACATTTTTTGCATGGTTGCTTTATATTTATACCATGTAAAAAGGTATCTAAATTGTCTGTGGTTAATTAGGTTAGGAGGTAGGCCTGATCTACACATCTACACATAATATAAATCACATTTTGTTTGGTGTATGATTTTCATTTTATATGTTAGTAAATGTATTATGGTATTTAAATTAAATTTCATTAATATCATTAAGCTCTTTCAAGCATTTATAAATCGTCAACGATCAATATGATTAATGAAGCTACAACTGGTTCGGAATGTTGCTCTTATCGAAAGGAACCAGAAAGAAATTTGGCGCTCAAGTTTTTTAATATTTTCAATTTTACATTATTAAATAATTGTTATATAATAACTATATCCACGTATTCTTATTATCTATATTATTTTCAACACTATAGAAAGTAGGCTTTCGATATCAACCTCTTTTTAATAGTTTTTTTAAACAGCTGTAATGTACAAAGCTAAATCTGATTTCGGAATTTTATTATTTAACCTTATATCCAAACCCTCGAACGACTTACGTACTTTTACAAGGCGAAAAGCGGGAGCCGGAAGCTTCGGCAATGGTAATCATATATCATATAACATAGTAGACCCGACCCAAAGGCCACGTCGGGACCTCAATAAATATCAATACCCGCCGCCATCCGCGTGGAATAACAAATGACCTGCGATTTGCGAATAATCTGCCAGATTTAGGAGTGATTCCAGCGATCAACACCCTCAGATAAATGGGTACCCTTCGGTTCATGTACAAGATTTACAATTTCACTTTCCAAAGCCATAGAAGATCGTACATTTAAATCCAGGTCAATATTATAAATGCAGGACTTTCTTATCTCGGAAAAGACGTCAAAATGTAACTAGTAATAAGAATTGTATTATAAAAATCGATTGTTTCTTCGTTTTTGAAGAGAAGGGTTGGAGCTGAGATCTACCAGTGGATAAAAAGGGTGCAAATATCGCCCTATCCGAAGAATAAAGTCACATTTCCTTAGCTCATACATGGGACATGTGACTTTATTTTTCGGATAGGATGATGTCTCCAGAATTCTCTTGAGGTACGAAGGTTGCGATACTACGAACAACCTGCGATAAATTGCAATTATTAATTAGACACAAGTTCTAACAAAAAAACTCGTTGGGACCTGCCCGGTTGTTTCCTGAAATGTCACAAGATCTTACTGCTAGATTATCACAGTTCTTGTTTTTTTAATATTTCTTGAGATTAACATAAAAAAAACTAAGTAGCGACCTGTTATTATCCCACTGCTGAGAATAGGCCTCTTCTCTCCGTTTTTGGAGAGAAAGTTGGAGCTAATACCTACTACGCTGCTCCAATGCGGTTTGGCAGGTTACACATATCTCCAGAACTCTTCAGAGATATGCAGGTTTCCTCACGATGTTTTCCTTCACCGAAAAGCATGTGATAAATTGCAATTATCACAATTAGACACAAGTTTTAACAGAAAAACTTGTTGATGCATGATAGGCTTTGAACAGGTCTCCCGAAAGAGTCATAAGGTCTTACTGCTAGATCATCACAGCTCTTGATTTTTTATATTCCTTGAGATTAACATAATACTTTTCAATTGAAGGTGTGGTTTCAAAACCGTCGCGCCAAGTGGAAGAAGCGCAAGAAGAGCACCAATGTCTTCAGATCACCTGGAGCCCTGCTGCCCTCGCACGGCCTGCCGCCCTTCGGAGCTGGTGACGTCTGCAGCCCCGGGGTGTTCGGGGACAGGCCATGGTCCATGCCCGCAGGTTAGCCTTTGGATTCTTTCACATAGGAGCATAAACTACAACGTCCGGTTTAAATAGATCCACGTAGAGGTCGATGCATTGATTAGCGAAGGTGGCGCTCTCCGGGGTATAGAACCGCTGCTGGTGGGGATGGGGGCAAACTACAACCTCCAAAACATTACCCTGTTCCGGGCACTAGTAGTGGAATACTATCAGGTTTTAAGCCGTTGCGAGTTTGACGTACCCATCAACTATCCCCGTCTGACGGCGCTACCCATAAATACAAATTCATAATATTAAAGTAAACTTGTAAACAAGTGCTTTTGAGTAGTAAACTTTACTTCTGGTTCGGAAAGCTATTCCTACCGAGAAGAGCCAGCAAGAAACTAGGTGGTTGCTCTTTTGAGAATTTAATTCCTATTACTAGTTACATTTACTCATTACTGTCTTGTACAGGGTCGAAGAGTAACCAAGCAATCTTATCATCTAAATAATCTTCAATAGTAAGGCGTTCTGTATTAGCCTTTTATTAATACTGTTTTTTAAACTGCTATAATATACTAAGGTAATAAGGATAACATAAGGAGTATTCTTGGTTTTAAACAAATATGACAGTAAGAATATTCAATCCTGATTTCGAATTCAATTTTAAATCCAAAAGTTCTTTAGTCAAATACACGTGAAAATAAGTGCTTTTAAATCTACAACTCTACCCCCGGTTTCGATAAATTGATCAAACCGAGCAAAGCCAGCAAGAAATTCCACGGTTGCTTTTTGATAAACATATATAATGCTTATCATGTCTTTGTGTTAAGGATTTCGTCTAATTCCATAATGAAAGAATGATGTTGTTCGTTTGGCAGGTCTGGGGCAGCTGTCGCAGGGTGGCGTGTCCATGGGCGGTTTCGGCGCGGGCGGGCTGCCGCAGCTGGCCGCCGACCTCAACCCCATCAGCTCCGTGGGCTCGCAGCCCTACCAGTCCCACTACCCGCTCAACTCCCTGGGTGAGACACCGGTTACCTTCAACAGTGGTTATAAAGTCTGGTTGGATCTATGAAAACGTCTATCTATCACGCTTTCATGGGTAATCCACTGGACCGATTAGGGGAAGTCTGAAAGTTGCGCCCATTACAGGAAAGAAGAGAAGTGCGAGACTAAGTTGGTATGGTCATGTCATGAGGAGGGATGAAAATCATGTCACCAAAAGAGTTTTAAATATGAATGTGGATGGATATATGGCTAGGGGGGAAAAGATGGATGGATTGTGTGAAAAATGATATGCATGTTAAAGGAGTGGCACCAAAGTTGATGAATGATAGAGGAGAATGGAAGAAGAAGACATATTGTGCCGACCCCACTTAGAGCGGGATAAGGGTAGGAGAATGAATGATGACACTGGACCGATAATGATTAAATTGTTGTTTGTTTAATTATTGTTGTTGTACCCAGGTGACACCATGATGTCGTACTGCAACAACATCAGCGGACAACAATCGGGGCTGGAGGGGTCGCCCACGCCGCCGCACATGGCGCACTGTGCCAACAACAACGCCTCGCCCACCACTTCCGGTACGTATCACCTGCCCTGTACCTCATGAGTATCGCACAGACAAAAGTAATAATAAAATTATTTTGCTATAATCCGCGAAAAAGTAAAATAGAAAATATATATAATGAATAATAGAGTGGACAATCGGTTATCATACCTGATACATGCAGGATTCGCAAAGCTTTGAGATTTTGGTCGAGGAGTCTATCTCCTGATGATACTTCGGTTGCGGGGCGAAACGATTGTTGAGTTTGTGATAGTGAACGTATATAGTGCTTGTGTATTGTGGTGGCGGTGGTGGAGGTTTGTGCATGTGTTTTTTTTACGAATCCATCTCGGATTATAGCAAAATAATTTTATTATTAATTTTGTATTATGGATCTCCGCAAAGTAACGCCTAATTCTATAAATTAGTATCGCACAGGCTCAAACACGCACTAACAGTACATCACTCACCCGTAATTCTAATGTTACTGACGTGGTGCGCTTGAGCCAATGTGAAGTTTGCTGTATACACTAGTATTAGTATGTTTTGCTAAAGTATGTTTATGTATGTTTGTGTCTTAAAATAAATAAATAAACTAAGAACCACACATCTCCCAGCACATATAATACTGGCTAATGTACAAAAGACTGTAAATCGTTTCTTTTCTCGCTGGCTCTTAACGCTATAGTCAATTTTCCGTCGTAGGTGTAGAACTATGGGCCTCATAAGAAAGCTCAGAGTCGCTCAGCGGGCGATGGAGCTTCTCTACGTGATCAAATCAGAAATGAGGAGATCCGTAGAAGAACCAGAGTCACCGACATAGCTCAGCGGGTCGCGAAGCTGAAGTGGCGATGGGCGGGGCACATAGTGCGGAGAACCGATGGACGTTGGGGTCTCAAAGTGTTGGAATGGCGACCCTGCACCGGAAAGCGCAGTGTCGGAAGACCCCCTACTAGATGGACAGACGACCTCAAAAGGGTCGCGGGCAACCGCTGGATACAAGCGGCACAAAATCGTGTGTTCTGGAGATCCCATGAAGAGACATAGGTCTCTTCATACACATAGGTCCAGCAGTGGACGTCCATCGGTTGAAGAAGAAGAAGGTGTAGAATTGCAGAAACATAAGCAGAAGTTTGGCTTAGAAGTTGACTAAAATAAAGAATGTTTGGGATAAAAATTAGAATTTAAGAATGTTATTAAGTTTCAATGGTTGTCCGGCAGGCGGCGCCGACGGCGGCGAGGAGGAGGTGTGGCGCGGGCACAGCATCGCGGCGCTGCGGCGGCGCGCCTCCGAGCTGTCGGCCGCCATCCCCCCCTACCTGCAGCTCAACTACGACGCGCACAGCCCCGTGTACTGACGGCCGCCCGCCCGGACCGCACACACCGAGCGGACTGCACAGACCCAGCAGACCGCACAGACCGGGTGGACCGCACAGACCGCGCAGTCCGTGCGAACCGCACAGCGCGAACCCCGAGTTCCTTTTACGTAACCCGCTCCTGACTTATTCTGACTTAGTTTTATATACCTTATAACTAATTTACAATTAGGCGTTACTTTGCAGAGATCCATAATACAAAAGTAATAATAAAATTATTTAGCTATAATCCGAGATGAAGTAAAATAGAAAATATATATAATGCTAAATGTAGAGTGGACAATCCGTTTTCATACCGCATACAAAAAAATGCTATGCGATTTTGTCGTGGAGTCTATCTCCTGATGATGTTTCGGTTGCGGGGCGAAACGATTGTTGAGTTTGTGATAGTGAACGTATGTAGTGCTTGTGTATTGTGGTGGCGGTGGTGGAGGTTTGTGCATGTGTTTTTACGAATCCTGCATGTATCAGATATGAAAACGGATTGTCTACTCTACATTTAGCATTATATATATTTTCTATTTTATTCATCGCGAATTATAGCAAAATAATTTTATTATTACATTTGTATAGCTTATAACGTTTTACCTTATACACGTCTTATTACAACTGTAACCTTTGCTAAAACCACTGCTCTGTTAGTAAAATGTGAACTTAAAATAATTCCCTACTAATCAATAAAACACGAAGTAATTTATGTTTAACGCCAGATTTTATTTAGTTCTAAAAATCTTAATCAATCTGATTAGCAAACATTTTAATTTCATGTAATTTAACAATACAAATCAGATTTGTGATGACGCAAAGTAATTTTGTATTTACTAATGGATAAAAAAAGAGATCAACTTTCACCTCATTGTGTTAGTTTTCTTATTATAGTTAAAAACTTTTCTTCTATTGGAGCTTCTAATCTAGACAAATCAAAATAGAAGTTCGACATTGTTTATTGGAATAAACGTTTCATTGTTCATTGGATTAAAGATTTAGTTCTATAAATTCATATTTTTCTTGCTGACTGTTCCGTATAACATTGCTTAGGTTTAAAACATTTTCACTAAATAAGTGTTATCAGATATAATTGCCAAAGTTCGTCAAACTGTAACCGACAGTAAAAATTGACACGTCGTGCAAACCGTTATATATTTAATATATAGTTATAATAATGTAAAATGTGAGCTGTATTTGGAAATACATGTATACGCGTATGTACAATAATTTAGTGATAGATTTGAATAAGCTATTTATTTAAGTTATAATAAAGTATTGGATAGCGTTAGTATATTGATGTATCGACGACTGTATTCGAGGTTAGTGTTAGGACATACATACATTAAAAACATTCCAGCGTTCGTGAATAATTAGGATAATTTTATTGTTACTCAAATGTTTGCCATAAAATGTCCGTTTTGTAGTTTCACAGTATATTCTTTCATTAGTACCGTTCAATCGAGTTTTAATATAACAAAAATAATAATATTTTGTTATGTATCCGGCTGAATAGAATAGTACCACCCTCATTTCTTACCGAGGTGTCGTAAAAGGCGACTAAGGTAAGTCGACCCGCCGTGTGGTATACAGCTGAGTAGAATGGACCAACCTCATTTCTTACCGCGGTGTCGTAAAAGGCGACTAAGGTAAGTTGACCCACCGTGTGGTATCCGGTTTAGTAGAATAGACCATCCTCTTTTTAGGTTGTTTAGCCAAATCATGTGACAGCGTGTTTATAACATGTTGTGCAGACCACACTTAGAGTGGGATAAGGGCAGGAAGATGATGAATAATATTTTGTTATATAACGCGATAACGTATATCGAAAATATATGAAAGATTTGTAATAAAAGTGCATAAAATACGAGGATAGAAATACAGACTTGTTTGAACGTATTGTAATAAAAAGTGCAAATACAATAACGATATCGTATTTATTGAAATGACGATATAAGCTCCCATAATATTTGTCTATGTTAAAGGAAATTTTTAACCATTTTATTAGTATTTCAGGCATTTTTATATAATAGGCAATTTTTTATTTTGAACAGATTTGTAGCTAAATTATTAATTTTTTTCGTTTAATGCAGTGTTTCCCGACTATTTTTGGTCCATGGCCCACGTTAAAAATTATTTTGCACCTTAAGTAACATACATAAATTTTAATATTCAAACTGAATTGTCCACTCAAAGAACAAAAATAATAGGTTGTAGGAAGAAAAATTGCTTTTTTTTTGTACAATTTGGCCCGAATTGCATTGCACTTAAATTAAACAAGTTGCAACCCCCCCCCTTCCCCCCTTAATCACTTGGGAAACACTGTTATAACGTCTTACACTGTCTTAGAATGTTTTGGCGCACCGCTACTGTGGTGCATGTTTCCTCTTTTACATATATTTATATAAAGGAGCAGGTCGCTCAGGTTTTGTAAAAAGTGTTATTAAACTCAACTTTCAGTGTTATCAGTGTAAGTCGTGGAAATCGTGTATACGTTATTATGTAATTAGTTATTAATAAAGAGTACTAATTGTATAGTTTTATTATTTCGATTTGCTACCACTGACGTTTGGATTCTTAGTATATTTTATAAAAAACGACGATATTTCTCCTTCATACTTATTCAATAAATAAAAACCAATTTTCCCAAAGTCAACCCATTAACTCTTTTTCAACAACTCAATGACACATAATGATGGCCACAATGTTTTTCCATTTTAATGACCAACTTTATGAAGGTTGTATTAAAAACATGTTGTAACAATTTATTATGATTGATAATTACTTTTTAGTTTGGTACTCAAGTGAATTTTGTTTATCAGGTATTTTCTAAACTGTCCGATATTTTTTATAAAGTGGTACGTGATATGTATGTTATAAGACTTTCCGAAAAAGTACCATTAAAAATTACAATTTTAAGATCAAATTCTAATTTGCAGTATTACTCAAATAAAAATTATTTTGAATAACAATAATATTAATTATACTAACATGTTATAACAGTTTAATTTAATATCAGCGACATCTATTAACAAGTGTAAGAACTTTAATGTAAGTAAACGGGGCTGCGATCGAGTTCAGCTAGTACGTGAACATTGACAGAGATGGCGTTACTACATTAATATATACAACTTGAACGAAATTTTCTGGACGCCAATAATTACATACACATTTTTGATTTAAATGCATAATATAAAAATTAAAAGTTGTACTAACTAGTAATATATTGTGTTTTTATTATATCGATATATAAAGTATGCCATAAATAGTGCCATGATTGCAGATTCGAGCTGCTGCGAAGGATAGAATAAATAGTACCTAATTTCTGTTCTTCCCGAAAAAAACAAGTATTACATCGTAATTTGCGCGAGTGCAGTTACGGGTACAAAAAAGTAAATTTTGAATTTAAAGTGATTGTATGTGACGGGAAAAACTTGAATCATGTATCGACAAAACAAATGCTAACTCGTGGTTGCTATTCCATGTATTTTATAGTCGGTGCGTAGACTGTGTTACAACATGTCTATAAAATCCCAAAAATCACTCAACGATGAGTGTTCCGAGATATTTGAGAGAAGCTATTCAGTGAGGAGCGCTTCTGACGAGAGTTTAGCCTGGTTTGTACAATACATAATACTACATACTAGTATAAAACAAAGCCGCTTTCTCTGTCTGTCCCCATGTCCCTATGTCCCTATTTCCCTATATCCATATATATGCTTCAATCTTTAAAACTACGCAACAGATTTTGATGCGTTTTTTTATAGATAAAGTGATTAAAGAGGAATATTTATATGTATAATAACATTCAATATGAAGTAGAGAAATACTGTAGGTAATTTTTGAGGTTTCTAGTGTGATGTCGTAAATAATTACACTTTTTTCGCTTACATTGCAAAGGCTGAACCCTACGAGATTTATCAAAATAATGTCCTCTAAAGAAAACATGTTTATATTGTCTAATGACAAGAAATCTGTGAATGTTTTATATAAAGACATTCTGTAAATAGTTGTAAAAATAAAATACATAGGGAAAAAAGTAAAAAATGTATATGAATTTAGATATTCCAAAGATAGCGGGAAATCTTCATGGTATAGGGAAAAGGGGAATTGTTTATCTCCAAATTTAACGCTTGCGGGCCACGGGCAGTAATGAATAAATCAAAACTACTGGATCGATTCTAATCATTTATTCACTGAGTGACATATGCTATATATTTTATACCCGCCGGAGCAGGCCGCTAGACGCTAATATACATATAAAAGCAAAAGCAACCAGTATCCTATATCTATGATACTTCCCCTGTATTGTGCTTTTAGTGACGACGACGAGGATTCCTTGCCTCGGGAGCTGATGAGGAAGCTAACCCCGGCAGTGCTCAGCAAACTACGGCGATGCTTCAAGAGAGCTAAAGAGAGGAGTGTGGCTCAAGACATCGATAGGTATGTTGGACTTCGTTAAATATCAATACACCTATAGATCTTAATTCACCAAATCTTTAAATAAAAATGTGAATATAGACTTGACAGAAATTAATCCTATTTTGATCAAGATATAGTAGAAGAAGAAGGAGAGCCTCGATAAATCACAAGAGGCTTTCGCTTAACTGTTATATCAAAATTCGGACATAGTTATTATTGTTTGAAGGAAGTTTCTAATTTTGGAACTCTGACTACCGTGAGCATAAGATATTCTCCTACTTTTATATCTCACGCACGAAAATAAATAGTACATTTGGCATTACACTGAATTCCCTAATCGCGGATTATAATAGCTTGTATTATGGAACTCCGTAAATTAAGGCGTAAATCTTCAATAAAAAAGTAAAGTAGCGGCCTGTTACTGTCCACTGCTGGGGAATAGACTTCTTCTCTCCGTTTTTGGAGAGAAGGATTGGAACTAAGACCTACCACGCTGCTCCAATGCGGATTGGTAGGTTACACATATCTCCAGAATTCTCTAGAGTTATGCAGGATTCCTTACGAGGTGTTGTTTCACCGACAAGCGTGTGATAAATTGCAATCATCAATTAGACACATAAGCCTGGGGTTTGAACCCGTGACCTCCTTGAAAGAGTCTCACGGTGTTACCGCTGGGCTATAACAGCTTCTTAAACTTCAATTATTTGGTGTTAATTCATTGTACATATCCGCAGACGTATAGCCGAGGTAATGCGCGCTGCAGCGGCTGAGGAAGGTATTGAGTTCGCGGCGCCGGCGCCCGTCGAGCCCGCCGGGTTGTATCTGGATGAGGAGGGATTTGTATCCGCTTTGGACAACATTTTTGGTAAGAATTAATAAGATTTATGTGTCTAATTGATAATTGCAATTAATTACACTTTTTCGGTGAAGGAAAACATCGTGAGGAAACCTGCATATCTTTAGAGAATTCTGGAGATATGTGTAACCTTCCAATCCGCATTGGAGCAGCGTGGTCTTAGCTCCAATCCTTCTCTCCAAAAACTGAGAGAAAAGGCCTATTCTCAGCAGTGAAATGGTAACAGGCCGCTACTTACTTACTTACTTTTACTTATTTGCTAAAATTCCATGGTCTGATGACGAAGGCACAGGAAAATTGAGCGCATCACGTCTCCAGTCTAACTTGATTAAGAATTTCTTAACTAATCATCTCTTAATTTGTATAAGGAGTAAGTCCTTAGAGTTATATGTTTTCAGGTCACCGCAAGTACAGCACACACGCACATCAGCTATTCCAAGCTCTGGACTCGTTCGGCAGCGGCCGGGTGTGGTGGCGGCAGGTGGTGGCGCGGCTGGTGGCCGTGGGCGCCAGGGAGACCAGCTCCAGGTCAGAACGGTGGAAGCCGGTCAAGATTGAGAGTATAAGGAGACTGGAGCATTGTAAAGTAAGAACTGATATTTAATATACAGACTATAGTCTCGTCTTTTTGTATCGAGTGAGCCCGACTAGTTTCAAGCTTTGATAAATATTATGAATATTTTTGAATTTAAATTATCGTTATTCACAATTAATGTATAGAAACCGGCTATACTCACGTCTTATTTTATCGGAAGAGCCCGACTAGTTTCAAGCCCATACGAGGCATATCGCGGCGGGAACTGATAACGCCGCATAAAGAGCTCATGAATAAGTGCCCAGTATGGGCTTGGAACTAGTCGGGTTCATCCGATAAAATAACACGTGAGTATTACCAGTTTCTATACATTAATTGTGAATATTGATAAAAAAGAAAGAAATAGAGGACTTCGAAGCAGTTACCTATGTCTAACTTAAGTTATCGATCGATACCTCATCTGTCATCTAAATCAAGCATCATTTGTCTGAAGATAATGTCGATGGAAAAATTATTATCAAAACAAATAGAGCAGTTAAACTCAGGACGGCTGTAAATGTTAAGTTATCTTTAATATTTAAAAAAGTTGATCTTGTATGTAAATATGTAATGTATATCGATCTAGCTAGATTTTATGTAAAAAAAAATCATTTTATCCCTGGTTTTGAGCATTAAAAAAAAAAAATTATATTGAATATAAAACACTATTTTTGCCATAAACTGTCAAGTCAGCGTAGCTTATTCGGGGAACGGGCAGTGTCCAGAAATGTTAATACCTAGGATCGATCCCAACTACCCATTTATATTATTTTTCTTTGGCTTCTTTCTCTATTTTGTAAAAAATTAACAAGCGAGGCTCGGCCAACCAGGTACTAAGTACTCCTGAATTAAAAAAAACCGCTAGTTATGATATATCAATAGATATACCACACGGTGGGTCAACTTATCTTAGTCGTATTTAACGACACCTCGCTAAGAAAGAGGGTGCTTTATTCTACTAAACCGGGTACCACACGATGGGTCAACTTAACTTAGTTGCCATAGATAATACACTATATAGGATATAGATGTGCAACTCTGTCATTTTTTTGAAGTAATGATAAGGGACTGTTTTCGCTGATCTGGCAGAGATGTCGCTGTAACGTTATCATAATAATCCACTAGATGGCGCTGTACTGCATTCATATAGTGACCCTTATATAAAAATAGTATTTACAAAAAAATAGTTTGGCGCTATACCACTTCAATTTGAACGGACTTGGCATCTCCAAATTCCAGTTCAAATCAAAGAGTAGCACCAAACTATTATTCTAAATAAGGGTAATGAATAAAAGATTAAAGCTATGTAATATTTAATAATTTTTATTTTTTACATCTTTTTAAATAGTATGTCAATTCAGGAAACACTTGAAAAATACTTTTAAAACATTAAAAAAAATATCAAGCGTATACAAATAACAAATGTTCATCAGTTTACACGTTTATTTGTTGAAAACAACTAACTTTGCATACGTACTACACTCTGTAATTAGTTTTCATAATCATAATCTTCATTTGCTGTAAACCTGAAATCACACATTTGAATTTTTGTAGCTATAGTCTAAATCAGACCAAATATTTCAAATGTATACCAAAATAATGTAACCGAAAGTGTTAAAATATAATATTTATTACGAATAACCACATATTTTTTTCTAAACAACAATGTTGCGGGTGCTCGTAAAATAACTAACATGCAACAAATTGTTTAAAACCCTACTTAGAATGGGTTAAGGAGGAGCAAACTTGTTCCTATTTTATTCTTAGTATATTACTTTTTGAATCGTGTAAATATTATTTCTCGTTTGGTTTTAATTGCATAAGAATGTACATAAATAAAATTAAAAAAATTCGGCTGGTTATTCTCGTGTAGGCATTTCCTTTTCGCTCGGCACTAAAAGGGTTAAAAATTAAATTTCTGCAGTAAAAATTTCTATTGTTAGGAAAAGGTACTAAATGGTTTCAAAAACATTATAGTAGTTACTTACCAACGTTTTCACATCCAAAATAACACATAAAATAATTTTTGGACGGCATAATTTCCAATATCGACCTTTAAATAAGCAGTGATGCGTTTTTGGCAGAAAAATTTGAAAATTTATGACAGATACTTATATATATTACAGTGTATCATTTGCGACATCTAGTGAATAATAATATAAAACTAATTTTTGTTGTCCAATGCTTGCAATGAGATGACGCTCTCGGCGACCTAAAGAGTGCTTCTTAGAGAGTTTCACCCCCCTGTTAGTTGCCCTCTACGACCCTCGGTAAAAAATGAGAGCGGTACTATTCTATTCAGCCGGATACTACACGGCGTACCATCTTAATCTTGCCTTAAAATTGCCTCAAGATAATGTCGATGGATAATAACCTAATACCCAAAAAATAGATCAGTTAAACTCAGGACGGCTTTAAATGTTAAGTTATCCTGAATTAAATAAAACTGCTAGTTAGTTTTAGACATGTTTTTCATGACAATTGTTCAATTTCCAGCGGGAAACGATAGTCAAATTGGTAAATATAGAACGATCGGATTCTTTCTGCTACGCGTGCGTGTCCCGCGGCGGACGCGTCGGCGTGTACGGCGCGCGCCTCGAGCGTTTGCACTGCTATGAGGTAAGGCGGCAGATTACACTAAATTAAGACATGAATAAAGGTTGGACGTAGCCACTAATCACAGCTGTGATAAGCTGTGTTAGCCCAGCGGTAACACCGTGGGACTCTTTCCAGGATATCACGGATTCAAACTCAAGCAGACACCTTTGAGTTTATCTGTTAAAACTTATGTGTCTAATTGATAATTGCAATTTATCATACGAATTTCGGTGAAGGAACACACAGTGAGGAAACCTGCATATCTTTAAAGAATTCTTGAGATATGTGTAACATACCAATCCGCGTTGGAGCAGCGTGGTAGATCTTAGCTCCAATCCTTTCCAAAAAACGGAGAGAAGAGGTCTATTCCCAGCTGTGGGAGGGAAACTGGCCGCTACTTTACTAATCACAGGTCCACGTGTGTTATCCGGCAGAGTAGAATAGACCACCCCTATGTCTTACCGAGGTGTCATAAAAGGCGACTAAGGAAAGTCGACCCGCTGTGATATCCCGCTGAGTAAAATTGACCACCCTCATTTCTTACCAGATCTCGTTAAAGCCAACTAAGGTAAGTCGACCCACTGTGTGGTATCCAACTGAGTAGAATAGACCACCGTTATTTCTTACCGAGGTGTCGTAAAAGACGACTAAGGTAAGCTTACTTTAGGCAGGCGGCAGGTCGTAAAATAACTAGACATATGCTGTCGCGGACTTTTATTTGAACGTTTAGAGGAAAACAATTTTGTAATACATGATTTTTGAATAACTATCACCGTTTACCCAGCACACGTAAGGAAAGCTTTAAATTTTGCCGTTTTCGTAATATTTTTTATTGATGCTCCTCTCCTACTCATCTTAGCGTGATGTTCTATAGCCTATAGCCTTCCTTGATAAATGGAATGAAATGCATTTCTTACGCTGAAAAATATTCATATAGGTGCAGTAGTTCCTGAGATTAACGCGTTCAAACAATCAAAGAAACAAACTCTTCAGCTTTATATATAGATTTGAATCGAGTTTTATTTAATAACAAAAAAAATGTACTCCTAAATTTGACGACGAGCAACGAGGTTAATAGATACCTTTAAAAACTCTAAGTTGAGGTTAATATTCATATATTAATAAATTTCCTTGCTAATTACCTTTCGATAGACGCTAATTAACGTATTAATGTTTTTGTTTTTAATAGGCTAAAGGTGAATGAAGTTATTATTTTAATAAACCGGTTGTTTGAATGAAATACCTCGAATGACCGATAAGGCTTATCAGTCGCACTTGTCTATGCTTGTTCCTCTTCAATTTGCCGTCTGCTGAAGTGTTATTTCTTTTATTTTAGCACACAGTTATCTTTAATATTTAAATGAGTAAAAGTTACTATACAAAAAACAAACAACGAGTAGCAAAATCTTTTTTATATATTATTTTAAGATAATAAATTATTATTTTAAAAAGAAAAGACTGTTTTTTAAATTTAAACTATAATGAGTAGTATTCATAGTTAATGTATAGAACCGGCTTTACTCACGTCTAAAGAGAAACTACTCACGTGTAAAGAGCTTATGAATAAGTGCCCCGGATGGGTTCGAAACTAGTCGGGCTAACCCGATAGAATAGCACGTGAGTATAGCCGGTTCTATACATTAACTAAGATAAGACTGACCGCCGAGTTTCTTTCTGGTTCTTCTGGATAAGAGCAACATTTCGAAACTTCGAGCTTCATTAATTTCAGATTTTTCCATTTCAGATATTTTTCCATCGCACAGGAGTTCGGCCTCGTGTGAAAAACTGTTGGATCACTGATGCAGTTTATTTGAGCGTATGTCATTTTATTCATTCTACAGTACATGCATCACAGTTTTCTAAGACTGAATTGCATTTGACCGCTACCTGATGGTAATTGTAGATAGAGCTTAAGATGAAAGCGCGAAAATCTATTAGGGATATACCGTTTTAGGTTTACTAGTACAGAATTTACATACATCAGTTATTTGTTAAGGATTAGTTGGTAATGTTGTAACTCGTCGCGAAATATTCTTCTTCTTTTTAATCCTATGGATACCCACTGCCTACGCATACATTTTTTTCAAAAGTTTTTTACATTATACTGGCTAGTCTGCGATCTTTTTGCCGTTATCAATCTGCTTCGTTGTGTCCCTACTGAGGCTGCATTTTTCTCTGTGATACGATGTTGCCATTCAAGCACCTTAGTTTACCAACGCCCATCGGTCGTTGTACTACTCATATATGCCCCACCGATTGGCATTTTAGCTTAGTGACAATGCGAGTTTTGCTATAATCCGTGATTAATCGCTATCCAAACTAATTTTTGTATAAAACAAATCTTAAGTTTTGCCTCCGCATGCCTTATGTCTATATAATCTGACTCCAGGACGTGCAGTGCCTGCTGTTCGCAGCCTCCGACCGTAGCCTCACCGTATACGACGCGACCACCCTCACACACACTCCTATCTACTGCATCACTGGACTGCCCAATATACCCACGGTAAACTTGCTTGTTTCCTTAAATATGACTTCTTCAGCTAGAATGACCAAAGCACCTGACGAAAGAGAATGTGACGATATGAAGGAATAAATGCGCGTGTTACGGACTTCAAGAATCAGCGACTGTAATCACTTGTTACGGACTTCAATACAAATAAAACAAGCGAGGTTTTTAAAATAGGCTTGGAATTGTGCGTCGTAAAAGATTTAAAACGATATAAGGATATTAGGCTTTCGAACTTGGGCGCGCGTATATGCGGTTGACGTATGTCAAATTTGAATTACCGTTTGTCCCGAACTGTCATACGACGCACGTTCCTTTATACCATAAATTTATTTCAAATTATAATTTATACAATTATTTTCTTATTAATACATTAATATTAATTGCGTCGCTAACAGCGCGGATATTGCAATAAAACGTTTGTATCCCAAGCAAGAGTTATGGCATTTCAATATAGGTCTACGGGATTTCCAGAGAGAGAGAGAGATTAAAAGAAATAAGTATCATAAAATTCTACAATTGCTTTTAGCCTCGCCATTACAGCAGTTTAAAATAAATATTGCAAAGAGGCTGGTACAAAAATCCTACTATACTATGAAGGATTAAATGAATGATAAGAATGCTTAGTTTTAGCTACTGTTTGACCTTACACAATATAGCAGTGTCGTAATGCAACTAGTTATAGGAATTATATTTTTAAAACAGCAAAAAAAGGTCGAAAAGAAGATGGATGGATTGTGTGAAAAATTATATGCATGTTAAAGGAGTGGCACCAGAGTTGACGAATGATAGAGAATGGAAGAAGACATATTGTGCTGACCCCACTTAGGGTGTGATAAGTGTAAGAAAATGATGATGATGTTTTTTAAACAGCCGAAGAGTTTATTGCTGATCTTCTTGGTAGACGTAATTTTGCGAACCAGCAGTAGAGTTGACGATTCAAAAGCACTTGTTTACAAATTTACTTGAAGAAAGAATATTTTGAATTCGATGAAGTTGTGTACAGTGCCTCGCCTACAACCCAGCGGTGGGCGGCGGCGAGACCGAGTTGGTGTTGGGCACGGAGCGCGGTGACGTCACCAGGGTGCGCTTCCTGCAGCCGAGGGTGTCGCTGCTGCACAACAGGACCACGGACAGCATCAACTTCTACTTCTGGATGGTCAGCGAATGTCACCGATATGACCCTATGGCTTATTTGGCCAATTTACCCCACGAAACATAACTTTCATTGATTGGTCAGAAAAATACATGTTAGCACACACATAAAAATGTTTAAAAAAATAATCCAAAACTTCCTATACCGAGAAAGCTTAAACGAAATATTTCTGCTACATGTTGCCTATTACTGTTTATTTTTTGACGTTGCCAAATATATTGGAAAGCGCTGCGTTTGGCAGTATAGGTAAAAAAAATACTTATCTGTTTTTTTTTAAATTGTAGTATAACTAGCGGACCGCTCTGGCTTCGCACGGGTATAAAATATAAAGCCCATGGCACTCAGTTAACTCAGTCACTTGATAGACTCAAGTCTATTGCCATAAGAGATAGACATATACCATCGCGGAGTTTTCTGTAGACCTTTTCAAGATGTACAAGTACTTAGTACATTATTTTGATAAATCTCGTAAGGTTCAGCCTGCGTTTGCAATGTAAGCAGAAAAAAAAATAATTATTTACGACATCACATTTTAGAGACCTCAAAAATTACAGTATTTCTCTACTCCGTATTGAATGTAAACTCAAACTCCAACTACATATTGAATATACATATAAACCATCCTATTTAATCAATTTATCTATTAAAAAAAACCGCATCAAAATCTGTTGGGTAGTTTTAAAGATTTAAGCATACATAGGGATATAGGGACAAACAAAGAATGTGACGTTCTTTTATACTATGTAGTGATAATAATATATGGGACACACACAAAATGAACTAAAAGTAATTCTATCGTTGACTTAGGATTTGTAATACCAAGGCAGTCTGAAATCAGCAGTCGCTCCCCAGGAGCTGTCGTCGCCCCCCCACTCCCACTACTGCAGCATCAGCACGTGGCGCGCGGTCCACGCACGCAGCGTGCGCCGCGCCACGCACGCACGCGACGGCGACGTGGTGCTGTCCTGCTCGCACAGCTCCGCCGGCCTGCGCTGCAGACACGTGTCCGGCAAGCTGGAGGACTACGTGTTCGCTGTGCCGAGGGTGTGTGTACAGTGATAAGATTATCATATTATTTGAAGATAAAAACGGATAGTTAAGTAACTTAGCAAACAAATAGAACTTAACATTCGTGGCATTTGGTCCAAACATTTGACCCAAATAAGTATTAAGTAAATTGCGTGATCGAGTCTTACTCGGTATTTTTTACTAAAATATGAAATGACAAATTTAAAAAAAAGAAAAGGCTGGCAATAACGGGCCTTGATCCCGGATATTTTGACAGCAAGAATATTCTCAATGCCTGAAAACAGGGATAAAAAGATATATTTTTTTAACATTAAATTACTCGAACGAAAAAAAAATTTGCTTATTAATATTCGAAATTCGGGTGTATATTTGTATTAAAGTATGTATTTAAAAATTATATAAGTATATATTCACCAGTTGTCTGTCACCCATAACACAAGTATTAAGTTACTTACTTTGGGGACGAACGACCGTGTGTGTGTAAGTGTCCCATATATTTATTTAAATTTATCAAGTTAACCGAAATGGCACAAATGGTACCTATTCTAAGGTCATATAAACGACACTAGTGTGTGAATTTAACTACTCTTCACCATACACAAGATAGTAATAATGAAATGTAAATAGTTATAACAACTATGTTCTCTCTGTACCTTGCACAAAAAAGCAATGACAAAATAAAAATGATCCGTTCCACTAAATAGTTATGCCAATGTTCCAGGGTGTCACCTGTTTCCACGCAGTACCCTCCCTCCACATGCTCGCGACCGGCAGTCCTGATGGCATAGTTCGCCTGTGGGAGATGCAAGGCTTCCCTTTCGCTAGCCTCTCCGTCCCGGGCTCGCCTGCCGTCCTTGACGTGGCAGTGATCGCTTCCATGGAGATTGTGGTGGCGTACCACTCAAACTGCGTGAGTGGCTAAATAATACTGACTGGTGATTGACTCACCTTGACTGACCTCGTACTGGAAAGCGCAGCGTTGACCCCCAACGAGGTGGACTGACGACCTCAAAAAGGTCGCGGGGAGCCGCTGGATCCAAGTGGCACAATATCGTGGATTGTGGCGATCCCTTAAGGAGACCTATGTTCAGCAATGGACGTCCACCGGTTGAGAAAGACGAAGAAGATTGACTAGCAATCACTCAATCACCACGTCACTAAAGGATCACATGGTCTGACCAATGTAGAACATACGCGTACCTTATACTTCATTTACATTTCAATTAATATGGGGCAATTATTGGAATATTTGTTACCTGCTTGTATGCAGTGTGATGAGCCTTAGCTCTGTTGTCGCCAATGACTTTCGCTTTGTGTTTTATAGGAACACTGTCATGAACCGAGTATCGTGGCCTTTTGACTGAAATGGCCTGTTGAAGTGTTCCTATATATTCCTAAAACTTTTCAGTTGCATTCAGTCTTTGTTCGTCATTCAAGAGATTTGTATCTCGCAACGGGAATAGTGGTATTCTTGTAGATAGTGTTATTGTACAAAGTGTACGCTAACAGCTTCTTCCTTCTTTTCATAAAAGAGATTACTCAACGGTGGTATATCGACAGGCCGCTACTTTTTTCGTGTTAAGATCTGTAGAACTACACTTGTCCAATATATTTTAAAAAAGACTTTTAGCTCCGGTTGATTCTACGTGATAAATTACAGATATGCACTTAGTGTCCATAATGAATTTAATTTAATGATTTTTATGTAACCAGTTCGTAAACATATGGGACCTATATGAGGAATGTCTGCTGCAAACTGTTAAGATCAAGTTTCCATTTCTTGGAGTGCTCGGTAAAAAAGCTGAATTCGGAACTGTCAGTATTCATGCTGGTAAGACGGCTTGATCTAGATTCTTGGGCTGGGTTTAACTAGCAGTAAAAAGGTATTCAGCTCTAAAAATATATCCGTAGGTCCATTACGTGAAATTGATATAGAAGATGTTGAAGATATAGATATGGGATCCCGACGTGGTTCGAGTGTTTGTCGTGGCTCTACTGGCGGGCTGCTGCTGCAGGAGGTACCTCCTCCTGTGGCCTGGGACGAGCGTGGGCTGGACCGGGACCCGTGAGTCTCTAATTGCTGTATCTCTCTCAGTGCTACTATTCTTCGTTTATTGGTTTCATTTATACACTTACCTATATTGCTATAAGACTCCTTCGTTAAAAGGCTTGGTAAACAAATAATAGACTATAAATTTTTTAAGTTTTCTATTTGTTTACTAGGTGGCGCTGATTATTAGGTAAGATTGCATATACGCTGAGTACAGTTTATGTATAGTGATATATTCAAATTCAAATTCATATAATTCTTTATTCAAATTGGCCTTTACAAGCACTTTCGAATCGTCAAATTACAATGAAGCTGAAGCTACCACTGGTTCGGAAAGGTGTTCTTACCGAGAAGAACCAGCAAGAAACTCGGCGGTCACTCTTTTCAAAATTGAGTTTTACAATAAGAACAAATTAAAAAATTTACAATATAATCTAGTGCGTAGCTGGACGCAATTTAAAACCAAGCTTTCTTATCATCAATATAGTCCTCAACAGTATAATAAGCTTTATGAATCAGTGTCTTTTTAATTGCTATTTTGAACTTGTGTAAAGGCAAGTCCAAAATAGATTGTGGAATTTTATTATAAAAATGTATACCGAGGCCCACAAACGATCTACGAACTTTCTGAAGCCGTATCCTGGGTATTATTAATTTATTTCGGTTCCTGGTTTGCCTATTACTAATATCACTTTTTTTATTAAAAAGATGTATATCTATCAAATAGCGCCATCTAGCAGCGACTCTAAGCATCAAATTGTAAAATTCAGCTGCGACATCTATTGAATATCGAAGGTACTAATCCGATGAATTTAGAGATTTTTATTAGTTTTTAAATATTTAAGACTGATTGTAATGTATAGAATTATTAAATTTCAATTGTTTAATTATTTTAGGATAAATTAAGTAATTATAATCTTTATATATGCTTTTTTTAATTAAACAGATCCTTATTTGTATTTTAATTTTGGTCATAATAGTTCTTATATATAAAATTAGATTGTTTTCAATAATTCTTATATATAGGCAAATACTATAAATAATAATTAAATAAATTATCAGTTATTTGATTTGTAAATACTAATTTTATTTAAAATGAACATTGTTTTGATTGATGATTGTTTTGATGTGTTAAATATTAATAACTATCTTTCATTAAGTAAAATTATTGATTGTATTACATAAATTCATTTAAAAATAATATCTCTATATATTAAAACTATTTAAGACTGTACTTTACATTTTCTTGAATTCTGGAATAAATAATTTAACAATTGACTACACATTTCCTGTCATTGATAAGTTTTATATTAAATAAAATATTTAAATATCATTAACTATGTGATAAAATTATGTTATAAAAGAAAGGGTGTTTAAATTGGAAGAGTGACTATATTTGTAATTTACAACTATTCAAAATAAATATAGGTACCGAGAAAATGGTAACTAAATCGATTGTAACTAGAATGGCGCCATTCTTAAGAAAAGGGCGGGTAGCATTAAGGCGGCGATCGGCATTCATGTATGGATATTGGATAGGTGATTGAAGTTGTAAAATTGAATAAAAGTGTTACTGTTTTCTCTACGATTTTTTTAGTTCTTTGTGAGTTTCCTCTCGTTTTTATTGGCTTCTTCACGGAGAGGCAATGGACGCAGGCAGGCAGCCTGGTCACGCGCCGACATATATTTTGTCTCACAAACACTATATTATTATAAATGTATTGCGAAGCTACAGTGAGAATACCTATTTCTTTAAATTTATCACGGAGCGAGTCACGTGGTTTCATATTATAAATCGCACGTACAGCTCGCTTTTGCAAAACGAATATTTTTTGGATATCAGCTGCCTTACCCCACAGCAAGATACCGTACGCCATAATGCTATGGAAATAAGAAAAATAGACAAGTCTTGCTGTTTCAATATCAGCTAATTGCCTAATCTTCCTAACGGCATAGGCAGCGGAACTAAGTTTACTATATGATTAATAAATATCACCGACAGTTAGAAGTATTTGATATCATCCGGAAAACAACGGAAAACGTCCGGTAATAAACAGCTTATGTGATCACAAATCGGTGATAAGACCACAAAATAGCATTGATAAAATGTAACTAATTAAAATAAGAATATTTTGGAGGTCCTTATAGGTAAGAGCATTTTCAAACCACTAGTAGATTTGATGATTAAAAAGTATTCGTTTACAATTGTATTTGAATAAAGAATATTTAATCTAAATTGACATATAGGAGTCGAGGAAAAAAGGAAATTAAATAAAATGTTATTTTTCTAGAGAAAATATTCGGTTCAATCGCGCTGAAATCCTGGTAACGTGTCGTGACTACGTGTGCACTGTGCGGCTGCGCGAGACCGACTGCGGCGTGTTGCCGCCGCCCGGGGACTCGCTGCGAGCGCGGCGCCCGTCCGTGTGGGAACTACCCTCAGATATTATAGGTGCAGTGGTACTTAACAATCATATTGCCTCCAGAAAGTTCGAAAATTGAGTATGGGCCTCGCTTTTTACTATCACACAGTAAGTAGCGGCCTGTTACTATCCCACTGCTGAAGATAGGCCTCTTCTCTCCGTTTTTGGTGAGAAGGTTTGGAGCTACGACCTACCACGCTGCTCCAGTGTGGATTGGTAGGTTACACATATCTACAGAATTCTCTAGAGATATGCAGGTTTCCTCACGATGTTTTCCTTCACCGAAAAGCGTGTGATAAATTGCAATTATCAATTAGACACATAAGTTTTAACAGAAAAACTCATTGGTGTCTGCCCAGATTTGAACCCGCGACCTCGAAAGAGTCGAACGGTGTTACCGCTGGTATCACAGCTTCATCATACAGCTCGGCGATTAGATTGAGGTCCACATTTATATACGATCCTGATTTATATAAATAAAAGTTGAATATTGAGAAATAATTAAGCGTGACTGGTTTCAACTAATACGTATTAAAAGATATTAAATGAGGTCGTTGTTTTGTAAAGTTTTAATGTACCTACATATTTGAATTGAAAAACTATTATTTTAAATGGCAATATAAGAAATTATCTCGTCTAACATTATCACTTGCTTTATTACTGGAAAGAAAATTCAAATTTCTGTAAAACAGGACGCCATTAGTGATAAAGTAAGTAAATTATTTTGAATACCTGACTAACTAGAATATGTACATATTTTTGCTGAAATTAGCAATTTAATGGTTAAATAATTTTATCTTGTAATAAATTCACAAGCTATTTATTATTTTATCTGTGACAATACCATGCTTCGGGTATAATACCACGCTAAATTAGTGTTCGCTTGTTGTTCATAACTCGGAAGATATTATATGCTGAAGTAAAATAATATGTCTTTTGTGGCTTACGTCGAAAACTTACTTTAAGAAAGTTTTTACATATTTTGATTTTTGTTTACTGAATAAATTTAACTGAATAAATTACAATATTTAATTAATATAAGTAATACGGGTTATTTACTAAGTTAATTAAACTATGCCCTCGAGAAAACTATAAATATCTCTGTCTTACCGGACCGATCTGATTTTTGCGATGGAGATGTGATGGATTGCAGCGTTTGTGAGTGAAGCTACTGTTTATTCCAAGATTACAGTCTATGCGAACGAAGTTGCGAGAAAAGCTAGTATTATTAAAAATCACACAAATCGCACGAATAAAGTATGTTTTATAAATCAAATAATAAATATGCGTCGAAATTCGTACTTTATTGCAAGCTATCAAACCTCTCCGATGATCTTATCCAGCGCCGCCAGCCCCAACGACCTCCAAGCACCACAAGCAATCTCCATCTTCGCCCAGACTCCTGGCCCCAGTCCTGGATGAATCACCATCACTGCAAGACATAGACGGATTGTTGAAGGAAGCAGGTGAGATATATGGCCGATAATATTGTGACCTCCTATCTTATCAGTAACTTACTTACGGTGCAATCTACTAAATATCCCCCTCTCCCTCTCCCCTTACCTTTACTCCTTTTATCTCTGCTCCCATTGTGGGCAGCCAAACAAACTTTCTTCATAAATTCTCTCCTCTGGCGCTACTCCATTCATATCTATATCATACTTCGGACAATCTCCTGCATATAAAAGGAGTGGCGCCAGAGTTGACGAATGATAGGACAAAATGGAAGAGGAAAACATGTTGTGCCGACCTCACTTAGAGTGGGATAAGGACAGGAAGATAATACTTCAGACAATCTCCTAGTCTATTATATATTCACAGTCATATTTAACATTCGCATTCGCAGATTTTTATCCATTCTCATTGTGAGTCCATACTCTCTTAATCTTGCACATTTTATCTTTCTTATAATAGATATTTATCATTTTCACTTAATATTTAAACACTTATTGTTCCGCATATTACGAACGCATTTATATACAGGTCTCGAAGGAATTCTGGAAAAGGACTTCCTGTTAATGCGAGGATTGAAGCAGGATTTGAACAAGAAGCTGTGTGAGGTGGAGAATAATAAGGAAGCGGTAGGTATTTTAATCTATGTAGAGAAAAGACTTACATTACAAATATTGCTTAACTTAAATATATCTGTAGCCGAACTAGTTTAAACTGTATTTCCGCATACAACGACAGACACTGGAGACGTGATTTAATTATATATTTGCTATAAGAAAAAAATAACATACAAAGAAAATTCTTAATACCTGGGTGAACCTTGCTCGGTAATTTTTAAAATGATGTAAAAAAAATTGAAAAGAAAAATGAAAAAATAATAGGGCAGGTGGGGCTTGATCCTAGGTGAAAATACCTCTCTATATCGCCCGTTCCCCAAATGAATCATGACTTTACGTTTGACAGCGAAAAATTGTGATTGTAATAATCAGCAGGGATAAAACGACATTTAAAAAAAATAAAACTTAGCTTGATCGCTTTTATCCCCCAAACCCCCATACATGCTAAATTTCACGAAAATCGTTGGAGCCGTTTCCGAGATTCCGAAAATATATATATACATACAATATTAACTCATTTAAATAATAAAGATAATAATTATAAAAATCTGTAAACTCGTAAAGTGTACCTCTCTCTGTGTTAATGACTTTGAAAAGTATGTATGTAATAATATATGTTAGTGCGTGTAGGGGGTATATATGTATGAGAGGGTGTGTTAATTCCATTGAATACACTTATTACTATGGAATAATAGGACCCTAACAAACTAGCATATTGCAAAAACAAAGAAAGCTAACATATGATTTTTGACACACATCTTGTGAGTCAATGGTCAACCTGGCCCGACTGGCCCGTTGGCGCAGTGGGTAATGATGGGCATTTGGGTAAAAATTATATATGTATATATTCATCAGTTGTCTGTCACCCATAACACAAGTATTAAAATTACTTACTTTGGGGACGGGCGACCGCGTGTGTAAGTGTCCTATATATTTATTATTATAACCCTTACTGTATATTATCCAAACACGACTAATGTCAGGACTAACCACAACCTAGACGATAGGACATCTGATAACCGTACGAGTCTACGTTCAGAAAGAAACTGATTTGAATATAGCAACAATCGTTATGTAGAGGAATTATTTACTCACTAGAACCCCATTTCCGCTATATTCACGGCTTATGAAACAACAAACGTCATTTGACTATTTTCAATTTAAATATATACCAATCCTACATTTTACAATTGCTTATTTGTAGGAATGATATTGGGTCTCACTTATCAAATTCTCTGGTCTCGGTATTCGCTTCTACAATAAAATTCCGCAATCCATACTAGACCAGTCTACAGAAAGGTTTAAGTTGAGTATAAGAGATATGCTTATACGTAAAGCATATCACAAAATTGAAGATTATTTGGATGATAAAAATGCCTGTTGAAAATCCTTTCAGGTTCATACAAGACTGCGGTTTAATAATGGAAAATAAAAATGTTTAAAAGATTGACTACCGAGTTTCTTTCTGGTTTTTCTCGGTAAGAGCAATATTCCGAACCAGTTGTAGCTTCATTAATCATATTGATCATTGACGATTCAAAGTGCTTGAAAGAGTTTATTAGGATAAAGATTATTTTGTTTTGATTTGAATCAATAACATTATATTATGTTTCTAAAATGTTTAATGTTTTAAATTTTCCATGAATTTCAACATTTTACACAGTTGTTTTTCGCAATATAAACCTACAACATTAGTTATGTATCCACATAGTTAGATAACCTACTAATTTCACCTAAAATTTAATGAATTAACATATTATCGCGCATGTGATGTTTCTTTTTATTTTAGTTTCATCATGTACTATTTTTCTCATGCTTGTTATTTCTATGTGAAGTTGTAGGTAAATTAAATAAATTTAAAACAAAATATAAACTTAAGTGCAGCTTTCTCTAAAAGCTCATGGGTTTATATAAAACTTCATCATTCTCTTAAAACATGTTGTCATATGATGACCTGCTGCCTGTATGAAAACAACTTACCTTAGTCTATACCTCGGTAACAAATGAGAGTGGTCTATTCTACTCAGCCGGATACCACACGGCAAGGATCATATTAAACCGTAATAAAATAAAAAGAATCAGTAAGGTGTTTTCGAAAGCACGTTATGCGATAGATCTAAGACTGTATTTTTAGTAGAGAAATATGGGAATAAGCGCAGAAGTTCCACTAGTATCAAGAATTTCCTAAGATTTGGTCCTGTGAGGCTGGACCACGACTTAGAGGGGCTGGTGGTATTACTGTGAGAAGTAACGTGTATGTTGTTTAATTTTTTGGGTCTAAATCGAACAAATTGACGGTTTTCTCTCTCGCAGATGCGCTCAGCGTGTGTAGCCGGCGCGCCGTACTTGGCCCTGAAGAGATACGAGCCTGAACCGCTCCCTGCCTTCGACCATTTGGCGGAGGAATGCTCTCGAGTTATGAGGTCAGAAAGAAAAGCTACAAAATTTAAGTTCTAATATATATAAAAAAGTTGCGCTACCCGCGACTTCGTTCGTGCCAACTTAAGCGCATAAAAACTGTTAATAATACATTATGTATTTTTCCGTATTCTCAAAAGAAAAAACGGTATCCTAGGGTTTGAATGACCCTTCGAAAGCGACACACTGTCTCACCTTTCGGCTATGAGATCTGTTTATTCTTGACTGGCCCGTTGGCGCAGTGGGTAGTGATCCTGCCTTCAGCTCCGCGGTTCGCCGGTTCGATTCCCGCCGAGGGCCAACATTTTCTATAAATGAATTCATTGTCCTTTGAGCCTCGGTGTATTTAAGTATGTATTTAAAAAAATATATATATAAGTATATAATCACCAGTATATTTTAATAGAGCAACCGCCGAGTTTCTTGCTGGCTCTTGTCGGTAGAAACAATCCGAAATAGCAGTAGAGTTGACGATTCAACAGCACTTGTTTACAAGTTTACTTGAAAAAAGAATATTTTAAATTTTGAATTTGAGAAGCAAATTCTGGTGAACTTTCTAGTTCTAACGGATTAACTTTGTTAATAAAATCAGATATTTGAGTAAATCAAGTTATACCTAAGTTAACCAATATTTTAAGTAAACTGGCCCGTTGGCGCAGTGGGTAGTGACCCTGCCTTCAGCTCCACGGGTCGCGGGTTCGATTCCCGCTGAGGGCCAACATTTTCTATATATGAATTTGTTGGTCTTTGAGCCTGGGTGTATATTTGTATTTAAGTATGTATTTAAAAATTATATAAGTATATATTCACCAGTTGTCTGTCACCCATAACACAAGTATTAAGTTACTTACTTTGGGGAAGGACGACCGTGTGTGTAAGTGTCCCATATATTTATTTATTTTATGCGATCATCATCATCGTGCCCATCAACATATTGTAAACATGTTGTCACATGATTTGGCTACGTATTTTACGATCGGACGCCTATCTGACTTCAACCGCCTATTACGACACCTCGGGAAGAATAGGGGTGGTCCATTCTACTCAGCCGGACACCACACGGCTAAGCTTGTCTATGTGATATAATATATCTATATGTTTTATTGTTATTCAAATTTTCTGACAGATTTTTTTTCTCAGATTATTTCCTGATTCCGAAGCGCCAACTGCATCATCAGGCAGCGATTTGTCTTCTTCACGAAATTCTAAAACATTCAAGTTATGAAACGGTTAGTATTCATTTTTTAACGATAAGATGAATAAGAGAGGAGCAGCAATAAAAAATATTACGAAATTTAAAGCTTTCCTTGCGTGCGCTAAGCAAACGGTGAAAGTTATTCAAAAATCATGTGTAATATCTACAATTTTGTAATATCTACCTCTAAAAGTTCTAAATAAAAGTCCGCGACATTGTTTTACGAATCCTGCATGTATCAGGTATGAAAACCGATTGTCTACTCCACATTTAGCATTATATATATATTTTACTTCATATTGGATTATAGCAGAATAATTCTATTATTACTTTTGTATTATGGAACTCCGCAAAATAACGCCTAATTCAATAAACTATTATATTTTAAGGCAAAGGTTTCCTTATCTGAAGGGAAACTTAATAAAAACAAATGTATTAAGGAAACACGACACGCCATGGCCTAATAAAAAACAATTAAGATGAATGCCAAAGGTTTTAAAGGCATATATTTTTATTACTCTTACTTAAGTATTTTGTTACATATTTCAAGTACAACCTCTATAGTATATGTCAATAATATAAAAAAAAACATTGTTGACGTCAATGTCTGATTTGGATACGAATAAATGGGTTGACTTACGAGGAAATTGCTTCTTATTTTATTGAATGAGTCTAAACGAAAATATCTTTGTTTTAATTTATTTATTTAGGACACCTCCAGTAATCTGTATGTCTAAACTTGTTTAAACAAAAATATAGATGTTTGGTAGATTAGATAAGTTGCGCCCGTTACAGAAAACATGAGAAGTGCGAGACTAAGTTGGTATGGTCATGTAATGAGGAGGGATGAAAATCATGTGACCAAAAGAGTTTTAAATATGAATGTGGATGGATGTATGACTAAGGGGAGGCCGAAAAAAAGATGGATGGATTGTGTGAAAAATGATTAGAGGAGAATGGAAGAAGAAGACGTATTGTGCCGACCCCACTTAGAGTGGGATAAGGGTAAGAGAATAAATAGATGTTAAGTAGATTATAGACATATTGGCTTTATTAGCTTGTGAAAGAGGAAGAAAGTTAAGTTGGGAAAAATTTGAAAGTCTACCTATCCGTCTGTTACTTTGTAACGGCTAAACCGCTCGACTGATATTGATGAAATTAGGTGCAATGGAAGCTCAAATATCGAGCTAACGTATCCTTCTGTTGGGCACAGGCTTCCTCTCTCCGTTTTTGGTTTTTGAAGGACTAGGACCTACCACGCTGGTCCAATGCGGATTGGTAAGTTCCACATATCCCTAGAATTCCAGAGGTATATAGGTTATTAGGTATTTCTTTAACGAAATATTACAATTACCAATTAGACATAGAAGTTTTAACAGAAATAGTCATAGGTTTGGGGTTTCAACCCGTGACCCGTCGAATTTGTCGTATAGTTTCACCACTTGGCTATCACAGCTCATTTTCCTATACATTACCTCTTATCTAAGAATGTCATAGCTAAGAGGTAATGTATAGGAATAGAAATTCGCTTTTCCTTTAGGAAAGGGAAAACTAGTGTTCAAACACCCTAAATTATGTGATAATGTCAGTACCAGGAACAAAAACAATGTATAATTGGATGTTCTAACACCAAAATTAATCGAAACTAAGTCGCAAATAGAACTTTCAAGAAAATAAAAACAATGATTGTTTACATTACGCCCACCAAGTAATTAAGGGCAGGGACTATCGCGTTGTCCGCACCTCCTTACGTTTAAAATACATAATATAATCTAAAACGAGGTGCTGCGAAAAAACCGATAATAACGATATCAGTTGACGACGAATTGGTGACATTGACTGAAACGTGAATATATTAAAACAATTATTATCGTTGCGTTTATTTGAGTTTCTGACTCCAGCGACTTTGACGTGCGGTGAGCTGGGACTCAAATATTTATTTTAAAAAAAAATTAAAAAACAAAAATTTCAATATTTTATTCAAACAAAGTGTTATTAAGAATTACACTTTTGTCTTTTTTTAAATATTTGATATATACACTTAATAGTTAATTTAGTTTCAAAATGTTGGTGAAACCGAATTTGTCGAAAATCAACGGGGAGCTGTTTAAGAAAGTTCTGGACGCGCGTCCAATTTATACGGCATGGAAATGTCGATGCTCTACGAATACGGAGGACATATTCAAGTTTTACTCGACCGATGGCCAAGAGTCCAACTTTAAGGATAGGTACAGGGTGTTGGACGAAAAGGATTATACCAGGTTCCTGAGCAAGCGGGCTTTGAGGAGGGAGCCGGCGTTCACGAGACAAATCAGTGAGTCCATCACTATAACAATATGTCCAGTTATATTTGCTTTTTTCAAGTCTTAAAGTAAAAATAAACTTCATATCCTTTATTTTAGCCCGATATATAAGTTTTACCTGTGTAGAGTTTCATCAATATTGGTCTAGAGGATTAGCTTTGATAGTGGAACTGACAGATAGTCATAGGAATAGACTATCGCAGATATAATATTAATAGTATTAGTAGTACACGTTTGACTGAGCCTTGCTCGGTAATTTTTTTCAAAATAAAAAAAATAAACTCAAAAAAAAAGAAAAAATAATTATGTAGTTGGGATCGATCCTAGGTATTTACATTTCTCGAGACTACCCATTCCCTGAATAAGCTACGATTGACAATTTATGGCAAAAATTCATCAATATAAATTTTAGTATTTTTTAATGCCCAAGAACAGAGGTAAAACGATTCAAATTAAATTTTTGTACTTTATATTAACAGAAATTTTTTTTGACAAACTGATTCTTCTGTATTCTGATAAACTTTCAACAGACAGTGGTATCATAACGGGTAAAATAACAATAAACATCCTTCCCGGTATTGGATGGGTAAGGTATTAATGAAACGACCAAAACAATCAGAGCTCCTAGAGATGATGATCTTAGTTTTTATTATAAGATAGTTCTTTCGTTTGTTACTCTTTTTGATAACTTCATCCATAATTCTAAAATAAAATGTATCTGGATTAAGTTTGCGTCAACTTTCTCTTAAGTTTTTAATTACATACATATATTACCTGAAATTTATTAGATATTCGTAACAGTATATTAAAGTCAAGATTAAATTGTGTACTGGCAAGCAAACTTGTAAATAAATGCTTTCCAATCGTTAACTCTACAACTAGTTCGGAAAAGAGCCATCAAGAATCTCCTCGGTAGCTCTTCTCAAAATAAAATTCCTATAATAATTACATTTCGACATTGCTATTTCTGTATCATCGTCCTTTTAATAGCTATTTTAAACTGCTGTTAAAGCTAAAACATCACAGTATCAGCGTGGGATAAACATTGCAGAAGGCAAGCTCTTGAACTCTTGAAATCAGAAATGCAATTTTATTATCTACTGCAAATAACAATTAAAGTGATAGAACATTCAATTACATGCAATTTATTACTCTCGTATCTTGTAAAATACATACTAATATGGTAAAAGAGAAAGTTTGTCTGTCTCTCCTTTCTGTCTGGAGTTATGTAGATGAATGCTACAATAGAAGGTTATATATCAAACTAACACAAAAAATCTCGTTTTTCTTTAAAAAATAGGAAAAATAATTTAGTACATAAATAAGGGTATTTATATATTTACACACTTAAAATAAGTATGTATGTACCCGATTTATTTATTCTAAGCCAATTTTGACTCATTTTGAACAAACAGGCTTACTTGATCGTTATTCACTTATTTAGAACCGATGAGAATATAGTAATTTGACAAATTTGTTACATTCTTAAACAATAATTTTAAGTATCAATCGCATTGAAAAATCGAAAATAAATAAATATACTTTAAAAAATACTAAAAAACGCGCTTTTATAGCATATCGAACTATCATAATATGGAAAAATAATTTATGTAAATATATTTTTTGTTTTATTTTATTTATTTTTCTATTGACGTATGTGCCTAACTGCCTTTTGTAATTTATCACACACTTTTCGGTGAATAAAACCGAGCGAGGAAATATGCATATCTCCGGAAAATTTCAAGTGTATGTGTAACCTACTAATCCACATTGGATCAGCGTGGTAGGTCTTAGCTCCAACCCTTCCCTCCAAAAACGGAGAGAGGACACCTACGCCCAGCAGTGTGATAGTAACATGCCGTTACTTTTTTACATTTATTTAATATTAAATTAGAAACAAGTTAACAAAGTCGCGGGTCCCACTCGTATCGTAATAATTACAGAAGTGTTATTGCAAAATACACAATCTCACTGTTTCCATGTAAATATACTTTTTGCAATTGAACCTTTATCTGTTTCAATAAACTGTGTTAAACTTTTGACAACAAACGAGATATCAAGTGAAACGTGTTTAAGTTACTTCTTATCATTAAGTTATTAACTATTATGACGCTATTTTGCTTGGAGATGTGATTTTTCTTGAATTTCTAAGCAGATTATAGTAGTAGTTGCAGCCTAAGATTATATTTAAGCAGCATTACAAATACCGCTTTGTACGTGGCCATTAAAAAATTCAATTCAAATTCAAATTATCCTTTATTCAAATTACAATGAAGCTATGACTGGTTCGGAAAGGTGCTCTTACCGAGAAGAACCAGCAAGAAACTCGACGGTCACTCTTTTCAAAAATAACTATTTAAATAATATATAATGTTTACAAATCAAAGATTACAATATATTCTACTGTGTAGGTGGTCGCAACTTAAATAAAGCTTTCTTATCATGGACATAGTCTTTAACAGTATAAGAAACTTTATCAAAAAGCTTTATGTGTTAAAATGGGATGGAAGGTTAATGTTCTTTAAAATGTTTTTGATCAAAGTTTCCAGGCGTATTTTATCAACTGAAATATAACTTCATTTAATGACTTCATCTTTAACATTTTGATACATTACATCACGTAATTAAAATGAATATCTTAAGAGTTATGGCAAAAACGAAACGTACAGACGCGAAAATTAATCAATGACTCACTTAGGGCAGACTCCGTGTGAAGCCGGGACAAGTAGGCTACTTTCAAATAATTTATACGTAGTTTATAAATGTTATCTTCTGTTAAATACATCGATTTACTTTCTTTTAATAATTCCTTCACGTGCGTCTTCCAAAGTTTGATATCTTATCTAATAATTAATCAATGTAGTTGCGATTAATAAAAGAAATCAATAAATATAGATCAAAAATATAGTGCAGAAAGTAAAATACCACAGACCTTCCCAATCCATTACAGCAGGTTTTAACACGAACTTGGTCAGGTCAATACTAACCTTTAATAATTACTAAAATTAAACACAGGCTAACATACACCAAGTGCAAAAAGAATGACTTATAATTGGCATGTATTGTAATATTTTTTATTTGATCCCGATTGATATTATTGCATGCCAATGAAAAAAATATTATGTTTCTAAAAACCATTTTTAATATCTAAATCATTATTGTTTATAAAATAAGCTATTAATATATTCATGCTTATATATTTTCAGAAACGTACCTATTTTAAATTATTAAGTTTACAAAAACGTAAATAAAGAATTGTTAATTATTTTTGGTATTTAAACCAAAAACGTTGGAATCCAGCGCTGTATAATGAATTAAAAAGGAACAAGTTAAAAATTGATACACTCCGTTTAGCATGAAATATTTTAATACAATTATAAATATTATTTTTAAATAAGTCTTCTAGCACGTTCCCTTTGAAAGTTTATAATATTTATGATAAAGATTAAGTCATTATTTATTTAAGATTAAGATGGTTTATGATTTAAGATTATTTAAGGTGAAGATTAAGTTGTATCTAATCTCCGTTCGTATTGTGATTGACTTTAAAATAACAGTTATGTTTTTAAATTATCTCACTCGCTTGCAAACTAATGGACGTGTTTTTATTTTTAATGCCTTTGCGTTGTTAAAACTATCAAAAAACTGTTACAAGGAGACCTCAAAAATCTGTTTACATGTGATTTAACCTGAATATATTTTGATATTTTAATTGTAAGATAAGATTTCATATCATATGAGGTGTATGTAAATGTTACAACGATTTTACGAGAGAAAAATATTTTGACGTTTATAAATAAGACAAACAGATTTTTCTACATAGAATAACATAACTGTATTAATTTAATAAAACGTAATTAAGTTGTCAAAAATATCGCAATTAATTATTGGTATTTCATTTTACATGAGGATTTTCACCAGTCAAATCTATTTATCTATAATTTTGACTTAGACTATTATTTTTTTTTGTGAAAATTATTATAGTTTATGTCCACAATTATTTACTATCGTAAATAGATTAGAGGAGATGTTTTCTTTTTTTCAATTATTTGTAATTTCGTGTGGTATCCGGCTAAGTAGAATTGACCACACTCCTTTCTTACTGAGGTAAAAAGGCGACTAAGGGAAGTTGTCGTCAGCAGGTTGCTGGTCATAAAATAAATCAAAATATCTTACAAAATGTTTAAAGCATGGTGTGCCGACCCCCCCTCTTAGAGTAGGATAAGGGCAGGAGACTTATGTTATAATGACCTTTAATTAGAAATGGAATTATTATTAGTATTAATATAAAAAAGATAAGTAATAACCTGTTACCGTCCAATTATTGAAGATGTGGTAGCCCAGCGGTAACACCATGCGTCTCTTTCAAGAAGGTCACGGGTTCAAACCCGGGCAGACACCAATGAGTTTTTCTGTTAAAACTTGTGTCTAATTGATAATTGCAATTTATCACACGCTTTTCGGTGAAGGAAAACATCGTGAGGAAACCTGCATATCTCTAGAGACTTCTGGAGATATGTGTAATCTACCAATCATTGGAGCAGCGTGGTAGGTCCTAGCTCCAGTCCTTCTTTCCAAAAACGGAGAGAAGAGGCCTATTCTCAGCAGTGGGATGGTAACAGGCCGATACTTACTTATACTTTAAATGAAAAAATAAACTTACAGAAATCTTGAATGACATATACTATATAATCTTTTCGTCCTTGGTCCCACAGCCTCCCTCGCGTACAAGGTGGGCAAGCGGATGATATCCCTGGCGGAAGGGATGCCCAACGAAGGCGTGTTCCCGTTCAGCCGCCTGGAGCTGGCCACCAAGGCTGGAGGGAAGATGGTGTTCGACGAGAAGGACCTGGCGACTGCGCTCCAATACCTGCCTTCACAAGGGTAACGACACAAACCGTAATATATCCCGAAAACTTAATGTTTTTACATGTCCAGTTTTCAGTTATATTCTCAAGCCAAGGTTGTATACAAAGACCTTAAAAAGACCGCGGGAAAGTTGTCAAAATACACATTTGACCCAAATTTTGCCAGCAAAAAGTTGATTAGTTCATTACACAAAGATCTTATCAAATACAATCGAAAATTGTTAAGTTTTAAGCATGTTGGGAACGGAAGTAGTTAAATATCGTTGCTTTAGTTTTTAATACCGGATATACTGACAACGCAATAATCACGTGACCGTTAGGACTTGCTCGGCCTGTTCTTATATTTTATAATTCGGTCCTGTTTTATAGGTTACTTTACTTGATAATCATAAGCTATTACTTTTCTGTCTTTAACGTCTCAGTGTTTTCTATATATCGCTCAGCGGGCGATGGAGCGAGCTATGCTCGGAGTTTCTTTACGTGATCAAATCAGAAATGAGAAGATCAGTAGAAGAACCAGAGTTACCGACATAGCTCTGCGTGTCGCGAAGCTAAATGGCAATGGGCGGGGAACATAGTGCGTAGAACCGATGGGCGTTGGGGTCACATGGTGTTGGAATGGCGACCCCGGACCGGAAAACGCAGTGCCGGTAGACCCCCCACGAGATGGATTGACTACCTCAAAGAAGGTCGTGGGGAGCCGCTGGGTCCAAGCACAAGATCAGGTTTTATGGAGATCCTGATGAGACCTATGACCAGCAGTGGACGTCCATCGGTTGACAAAGAAAAAGAAGAAGAATCACCAGTTGTCTGTCACCCATAACACATTAGCATTATCCCAGATTTTTTATGGAGCTGGAGTGATCAGAAGTCCGTTTCCCCAGGCTACCACCTCTGCTTGCGGAGCTGCAGGAGTTCCAGCAGCAGCTGCACCGGCCGCCGCCACTGGCCCGCGACGTGCTGGTCACCAACGGCGCGCAGCACGGCATCTACCAGTGCGTGGATCTGCTCGTCAACCCTGGGGACGCGATCATCACCACCGAGTACTCTTACAGTGGAGTTTTCGGCGTTGTAAGTCTTTTTCCTCGTTTCACCTATAAATATTTGTTTGTTCCAAAACTCGACAAAGGAAAATGAATTCTATGTATCAATTATACGAAAGCACTGATTACAATTTTTTTTAAATCAAATACAGTATTTTGAAATAACCTACGCTTGACTTTTGTACTAGAAAAATATAAACATGAAAACAAACGTTATTTCCCAGTTTAAACCGTACCATCCGGAAATCATCAGCATACCCGAAGACGAGCACGGCCTGATCCCAGAAACGTTGCAATCTGTTCTCAACGAGCGGCTCACCAGAGGTCTCCAGATGCCCAAGCTGCTGTATACCATCCCCACGGGAAATAACCCCACCGGGACAGTGCTGCCGGCGGACAGGAGGCGGCAGATTTACGAATTGGCGTGCAAGTTTGACTTCTTGATAGTGGAAGATGACCCCTACATGTTCTTAAACTATGAAGATGTGAGTATTCAATAGACAAATTATTGGCTTGTTGATTTTTGCTGCTTTCATAGCATCATGCTGTGCTTTTGCTAAAACACGTTATATTCGAAAAACTATAATATTGAACAATGTGACTTGCTTCGTGACAAATTCAAATAAACGGGTTCGTTTATCCGATATGATACAATTCACCTGATTCAAATATCCAATACATTTACTCAACGAGCTCGTATCTCTTGTTAGAGCAAGATAAATATTAAAACACCCAAAATTCATGACCTAGAAGACAGAACAACTGAAATCTCACCCAGTCTACGTTTAGAAGTGACTGGCTTCTGTAGGAATAAACAACGCGATTTAAAGCAACGGACTCACCGACTGACAAAACCACTAAATGTCTTGACTTTTTTTCCAGTTCGCCATACCTATTGTTTTTCCTATTTTACAATACCTCAAAAACAAACTCACGTGTTCAATTGCGTGTTTATTGTAGGGTTACCTGAGTTGGAAAAGCTTGTCAGATTACTGGATTCATTGTGTTATCAGTGATTGATCGCCTTATAATAATATGCACACAAATCATATCAATTGTGTTGGTGAGTGTTGGGAAAATTCCTCCCGGTATGTCTCCATATATGTTCTCTTGCTCTGATCTCTGAAGTCTGTCAAATATTATTAATTAGCAGCAGATTTATTAATCATGGTGTTTCTATGGGATGCCGAATATGAATAGAAAACGTTTCACCCTTAGCTATCATTATCCTTTCTATCCCACTCTACGTGTTGGCGGCACGTTTTTTCATGTCCATTATTTTGTAACATTCGTCTACAATATCACTATTTATTTTATAGACATGTCACATTTGACACAGTACCATTTATGTCTTATTTGGATTCCCTTATTGATTATTTATCTTAACCGCTCACTTTCTGGTGAAGGAAAACTTGATGTAATATAGATCTCAGAAGAATTTCTGCATTTGTGTAATATGCAGCAGAAGCATCATGTTCTACACTCTTATCTTTCTCACAAAAGAAAAGAAGATGACGTTTTCCTCAGCTGTGGGATAATAACTGACCAAACTTCGATGACTCGGCATATCACTCCGCGATCTCTAAAATATCAAATTACGTTTAATCATGTGTGACGTAAGATATAGGGAAATGGCCCTTTGTTAAACTAGGATATCAAATATGATAACATATCAATGTTAATTAATACTATTACATTTACTATTGTAAGCAATTTATGACTTCAGCACGCTTGTAGAATACGATCATATGCGGAAATACCTGGACAAAGATAATAGATAAAGGTAATGTAGGAATAGATACTATCTTCCTGTTTAATAGCAACAATTCCGCGTTCCATGAAAGACAACTGAACTTGGATTTAATCAGCACTGCCGGACGACACCATATGTTCTTTGAGATGCTCGGCAATAAGTCCTTTGGCGATTGAATAAGTGTATTTGAGATGCACAATTAGCTACCATTGGATATCCTTTTACCGAGATGTCATAAAAGGTGACTAAGGTAAGTTGACTCACCGTGTGATATTCGGTTGAGTAGAACAGACCACCCTCTTCCTTACCGAGGTGTCGCAAAAGGCGACTTAGGTATGTTGACGTCAGGCAGGCGGCTGGTCGTAAAATACCTATGACAGTATGTTTATAACATGGGTCGGCCATACCTATTTACTAGAGTGGGATAAGGGCAGGAGAATGATGAATGATGATGTCACTGTTGGGATCCCCCTCTCTGTTGCAGTCGGTGCCGCCGTCGTTCCTGTCCATGGACGAGTGCGGGCGCGTGTTGCGGCTGGACTCGCTGTCCAAGGTGGTGAGCTCGGGGCTGCGCTCGGCGTGGGTGACCGCGCCGACCGAGCTGGTGAACCGCGCCGAGCTGCACACGCAGGCCGAGATGTTGCATTCGTGCACGCTAACACAGGTTTGATACAGTCTTTACTTCAACCCTTCATTGGCACGGCTGTCCACGGGGAGCGAAAGGAAAATCTCTTGCAAAATCAATCAAATCATGAAGTAGTATTCATAGTTAAAATAAAAACCGGCTATACTCAAATGTTATTTTATCGGATCAGCCCGCCTAGTATGGAATCCATCCGGAGCACTTATTCACGAGCTCTTTACACGACGTTATCGCAGCTGGAACTCATGAGTAAGTGTGCTGGATCGGTTCAAAACTAGTCGGGCTAGGCCGATAGAATAAGACGTGAGTATAGCGGGTTCCTATACATTAACTAGAATTCAAAAACCTTTTTGAAACACTTTAGAATAAACTTTTGATTAGATTAACAAATCTATCGCTGATTCGAAGTATCACGAAGACAAATTCAGCAGTTGATCTTTTAAGCATTAATTTGTGGACTGCAAGCGAACTTAGTATGCTATGAACTTACAATGCAAAACCAGGCTTGGCAAGGCTGTAACGTGAATATTCAAAATTTCTATTAAATTAATTAACAAGTAAAACCTGCTACTGCTACTGCTGGCATAGCAGCCTAAAGCCACCACATTCGAAATCCTATGAACACCTAAATTAGCGGACCTCCAAAGTTTAAGAAATATCTCCTACACCATTATTAAAATTCCCGTAAAATCAGATTAAAAAATTTGGAATTAATTGCAAAATATAATAAAGTATCGTATGAATATACGTGTAGCTATCCTAAAGCGGAACCGCGATAAAAGTAGCAATAATACTTGGTATCAAAGTGTAACGGCGCTGTAGCGGTCAGGTCAACGCGCACTTATCTGCGCACGTCGTTGTATTATCTCTGTATATTTTGCTGACCTCAGCGACGGACGATATCTGGTTAGCCAGTAGTACGATGTACGAAAATTGTGCGTAACGATGACCCCTCTTATGACTTCATTGATCAAATGGAAACTTTGTTTTTGATAGATTATTTTAATGTTCAAATTGATAAAATTCACTTTCAGTGGGAATTCCGGGATGATATAAAAGATACACTTGAACTCAAAATTTATATACCTACTTTTCAAGTTTTGCAGGCACAAACATAAACAGTTTGGTTCTTATTTATATTATAGAGATTTACCTTGAATGCAGTGTAAAACTTTATTTAAGAACAAAATCTTTAATATTTAAATGAGTTAATCTTGTATATATATTTTTTCTGATTCTCGACAACGGGTAAACGATTTTCATGAAATTCAGCATGTTGGGAGTTTGGTTTGGGGTAAATCTATCTAGCTAAGTTTTATTAAAAAATGTCGTTATATCCCTGTTTTAGGCCACTGAAAAAAATTGCTTTTTTTAATAAAATTATCTGGCTGAATAGAACAGACCACCCTCATTCCTTACCGAAGTGTCGCAAAAGGCGACGAAGGTAAGTTGACGTCAGGCAGGCGGCCGGTCCAAACCAAATCATGTGACAACATTTTATAACATGTGGTGTCGACCCATTTAGACTGGGATAAGGGCAGGAGGATGTATGTGCAATAAAATTACCGAGCAAGGCTCGGTCACTGAGATACTATTATACCAACGACATGGTTATTGAAAAATAGGAAGAAAATTAGAAAAAATAAGGTAACAAATTGTCCCTTGATAATATCGTGAAAAGGGAGGATAATAGAAATTTGGGACAAGGAAGGGAATGAGATAATTGGAAATAAAAAGTTAAGTTAGTGATTAGAGCGCAGTATTTAGTTTGACAGCTATTAATAATGGAACAGATGAAACAGAGAATATAGAAATCATAAGCAAATACAAACAATAGGTAATGTAAAATGTGAGTTTCATTTTGTTATCGGTTTCGTATGCTCGTGCCTTAAAACAGATAACCAGATATTTTTGTTAATTATTCGGCAAAGTGTTATCGGTTAAATTAAATCGTGCCTCAGTAATTACTGTTAATATATCTTATCTGGTGACGTCATGTGGGCTCATGTCCATGCAGGCTGCTATTGGTCGCACAAAATACTTTTGTTAAAAACTAATCTCAGCGATTATTGTCATTAACCGGTGCCGACAACATTTGATTTATGTGTGTGATAACGTGATAACACCAGGTTTTGACCGTTCTATCTTATTGGTGATGCGAACCAGCGTCGTTTGATTCAATTTTCCTCACTAAGTAATCGTCAACAGTATCACAGTAACGGCTTGCTGTATCAGCCTCTTATTAACAGTGTTTTTAAACTGCTGTAATGGCAAAGTTAAAATTGATTACGGAGTTGTACAGTATGATCCAAGTAGAGTCCAAGTACTTTTTTCGAGCCTTTTTTTGACAGATTACGTGTAGGTCATGCCATGCTGTCATGTTATTTTTGTGTAGTATTGTTTAACATTTCATCATGCAAAAACTTACGCGTGAACAAGGTTTACAAATCGTTCAACTTAAACTTGTTTCGTAAACTTCGCTCAACATATGGTCAACACAATTGGCTTTCTGAGCGTACTATTCGCAACACCATCAAACATTTTGAGACACGGCATTCATTATTGGATAATATTTGACCGAATAGACTACGTCCAGCACGTAGTGAAGAAAATATAGCGGCCGTAGCTGAGAGCCGTACCGTTTTGGGCGGGTCGATTGGCCCTCAAGATCGTGTGATATCACACCGTTAGACTTTTTCCTGTGGGCATATGTAAAGTCTAAAGTTTATGCGGACAATTCCGCTTCGATTCAGGCCTTGGAGCAAAACATCACGCGTGTCATTCGCCAGTTACCACTCGAAATGCTCGAATGAGTTATCATAAATTGGACTCAACGCATGGACCATCTGAGACGTAGCCGCGGCCAACATTTGAAAGACATAATTGTCGAAAAATAAATGCCAAAGAATGTTCTTTCAAATGAATGATAATAAATATTCCCCATCTTTTCTTTAAGTAGGGAACCTCGAAGTGAATCACCTCATATTATAGAATCTCATACCCAAACCCACAAACGACTTACGTACTTTTGCAAGGCGCAAAGCGGGAGCCGCAAGCTTATGTCGGTTCCTACTTTGTCCATCATATACATGATATCATTTGGTTTGTACGTGTTGTGTCTCGCAGGCCATCACCCACCGGCTGCTGGCCGACCGCGGCGCCCTGGCCCGCCACCTGGCCTCCACCCGGACCTTCTACCAGGAGCGCCGCACAGCGCTGGGCGCGGCGCTGACTGGAGTGGCCGACCTGCTGGACTGGAGCGAGCCCAGCGCTGGGCTCTTCTACTGGGTGCACGTGCGCGGCGTCGACGACGTCTACAACATCGTGAGTGATTACACCTTTATAAAATACACTGATAGCACAGAAACATAATAAAAATTAAGAATAAGAATATCTTTATACTAGTAATATACCGCGATTTCACCCGCGTACATACCGATCTTATGGCAGTAGAAAGTCTACTAAGTCGGACTATAGATTTATGTTTGTTAAATATATCATCAATAGTTTCCGCAGCGCATGCGAAGACAGATTTTTATGGCTAATTTTTTACACCTTATTGCATTTTTACTATGGATCCCTATTTTTTTTTAAAGTAATACAGCCTATGTTGCTTAGTAAAGATGCAGCTTTCCATATTATAATATTAGCCCAACACTGATTTTCAGTAGCAGCCAAAAACTAACACGAATTCTTATCCTAACACGTCCCAACGTCAGTAACAACATAGCAAAGAATAAAACAAAACAAACAATACAAAAATACTATATAATAATAGAATATTCATACATGTCCATTGTATAGTAAAAAGAGTTTTAAACGACACCAAAAATAGAGTTGTATCAATTGGTTGTATGACTATAAAAATATTAATAGGTTAGCGAGTGTGGTACAACGATAACAACAATATATGTAATGCAGCTAATAATTATAATAATACATGATAATAGTATAAATATATAATAATTAATAATATTTATCTACTCTGATACTATATGTAATACAAAGATTATAAAACTGAAACCGAAATTCTTATGACAACATTACGTACCTACAGGCCAAAAATAAAAAATTAAAAAGTTTTATTACAATACACGTCTTGTATGGACACCTGTATCATAATATAACTTTTTAAGCATAACGATACACCTATACAACCTCCAGCTGGACCAAGAAGGTTGAACCTCTAACTTAAGAAAAAGTTTCCAATGAACGAGCCCGCGGCGACGCAACACGCATGCGCAATCGATGTTTGCGCCTTGGCGCTAACATTTGAGTTTTAAAAAATCTTTTCAATATTTAAACAAAGTTTGGTTTTTATTAAGTTTTTTCGTATTAAAGTATGAGAGTAGAAAAAGTAGTGTATGACACTGTACATAACTTGGTCTTATAACACTTGTGTTATAAGAACCCTTATTAAGCAACAGTATCATAATCTACTATTACGATACGATAAAAAGAAAGTAATGATATAGTTTTCCTTTTGTTTATCCAACAAAAACATCTTATATTTTATACGGAAAGAGTGAATTGATTGTAAATTACGGATTGGCGGAAAATACGGATTGGATTGGAATTAATGGTTAAATTTCTTTTTAAAACTATCATTAAGGAGATAATCTGATGTTTGTAAAACTGTTTTACAGTAATTAAACTTTCTTTATTTGATATAATATTTTATTTTAGTTAAAGCACCAGTTCAGATGACATATATGGACAAGAAGGAAGATGGCGGCAGTGTTGCCACTATTATAAAATTATGTCCGTAACACCTGACGAACCGGTGACCGAGTATTAGTTAAATTGATATACCAAATAGTGAGGAAGCAGCAGCAGGGTCTTCTCACTTACTCTCCTTGTGGGGAGGTAGGTGGGGGGGTTAAACTGTTGTACCAAATAGTGAGGGAGTTGAAATGTCGCAGGTGTTCAATAGAGCGCTGGAGCGCGGGCTGATGCTGGCGCCGGGCCAGGCCTTCGTGGCGGACGGCGGCGCGCTCTGCCAGTTCCTGCGGCTCACCTTCAGCAGGATCCGGCTCGAGGACATGGGGCGCGCCGTGAGCATCCTGGCGGACGTCGTGCGAGACGAACAGAAGCTTACTGCGCAGAAACGGTCACGTAGGTTCGCTACTGAGCGATAGATGGCGCTGCCATACACATGTTAGTGTAACAGTAATCACTTTATAAATTTGGCATACTAACCTTCATTTTATGTAATTATTTCATTGTTATTTTACAAATTATGTAATGACTATAATGATTGTTGTTACTATTTTTTTTTTACATTTTTTACATACACCAGTTCGTATAACACATCGCTAGATGGCGCTATATTTATAGTTTGTTGAATGTCAAATACTACCGACTATTCAAGTAATGTCAAGATTCTTTAAGTTTCAAAGGCAGTTCCCAAATTTTAAAAGTTATGGGTTAAATTTTTAAAACCGTGTATTATGTCTAAGATTATTACTGATTAATGCAAAAGATTTAATTTAACACTATGTAATTATTGCTATATTTTATATTATTTAAGTTATTTAATTTTTTGATTTATTAGGGTCGTGTTGGTAAATGTTAAATGTTTAATATATTTACAATTACAATTTACGTATATTTGCCAGTAACGACGTGCCAAATATTTTTACCAAAATCCCTGCAGCGTTCTTTCCATGGTTGCGAAACAAACATACTGCCATTTCATGTTTTTTAATAGTAATCAAATTTAATTTCAATATAATCCGTCCTAGTTTGAGAGACTCTATACAAATATTATCATTGTATAGTAAAAAAAAGTTTTAATGTACAGGTGTTGTAAATTATTTTTTTTTATTTGCAAAAAAATATATTGTTTGTTTCTTTTTCACGCATGTCCGAACGGATGAATAGGTTTTTTTTATATTCAATACATAACTAAGTTATATTTAAGTATGCACTGATGGTAGTATGTTTAGTTATTGTTGTTTTTTATTGTAAGAAAAGACATTGATTCTAAATGAAATTTATTACGCTATTTCTATTTTAAATATTTCATAATAATATAATTATTAACATAGTTTTACAGAACAACACAGTTTTAAGGAAACTTTTATTAATTTTACAAACTCGAGAGTTCACATCTTTGTGCCTTTTTGGCGGCTACATCGCTGAGTCAATTTTAATGAAATTAGTTTCAATTGAAACTAATACGCCAGGCTAGCGTATGGGATTTAACTTAATCCGTTACTATTTCAGAAACATGAGAACAAAAATATAGCACTTAATTGAGAATATTCTAATAAGGTATTCTGAAGTCGACTCGAGCGAACTCGCGGGTAGAACTTATATTTTAATTTACATCATTATGAAACTATTTAAATAATTACATTCGATCTGTTTTCTCTTCGCCTAAAATAAAGTTAATGTAATTTTAATAAATAAATGATATGACTTAAATGGAACTTTTAATTTACTTATACTTTATGAGCTTTAGTGTACCCGAACTTTAAGCACAAATCACTAAGTCATGCTTACTAACATACTAAAATTATAAATGTAAATGTCTGTCTGTCTGTTGCGATTATGAGGATTTCCCGTCGAAACAATGTTAATGATTGATTTAGGCGTTACTTTGCATAGTTTATCCAAAAATAATCAATTATTTTGCTATAATCCTGGAATAGGGAATGTATGAAATGGTAAAAAGAATATCTATACTAATATATAAAGCTGAAGAGTTTGTTTCTTTTGTTTGATTGTTTTAACGCGCTAATTTCAGGGACTACTAGACCGATTTAAAAAATTATTTGTGCGCAAGATAGTCCATTTACCGAGGAACACTATATAACATCACGCTAAGATGAATAGGAGAAGAACAGCAATAAAAAATATTGCGAAAACGGCAAAATTTAAAGCTTTCGCTTTGCGCTAAGTTAACGGTGAAAGTTATTAAAAAATCTGTTACAATAAACTACTTTTATGTTCAAAATTTCAATTCGGCAAATATTTATTACACTGATTTCCATGCTGTACAGCTAGTACTCAATAAATAAGAAACGATTTCCTTAAAAATCAATCAATTTATTTCTTTAAAAATTTGTCAATTCCACAAATCACGACTATTCTCTGCACTTCTCCTCTCCGCACCGCACCGCACCTCTCCTCCCACAGCTCAGTCCTCGCCACAGCTATCTTCACGTCTATATGCTACTACTTCCGCTCTCCTTTGCCTTCCGTTACAATTTAATAGTCTTTTGAATGTATATGTAAATTTGTTATTTTAGATTTAGTTCATTGGATGTCGTGGCAGTAATAAAACCTGCTTTCGCTTCCCTACAGTATAAGTACATAGTGTAGTGTCGCGGGACGTCCTCAATAAGTGATTAGTTAGCGTTTGTCTCGCCGCTGCACAGGGTAGAGTGGCTACAGGTGCTAGCTGACGTGCTTATTAGTGGCTTATACATATATAAATACGACTTCACTGTCCATATCATCACTTATTAAAAATAGTCTATCTGTCTGTTCGCGATAAACCCAAAAATTATTATGGGCAAATTTTCATACAGTATTTACCAATAGACAGAGTGTCAAATGGCCAATACACTAATCTACACATATATATACAGCTGAAGAGTTTGTTTGTTGGATTGTTTGAACTAACTACTGGACCGATTTGAAAAGTTATTTCAGTATAAAATAGTCCATTTATCGAGGAAGGCTATAGAATATAACATCTCGCTAAGATGAATAGGAGAGGAGCTGCGATAAAAATTTCGAAAACGGCAAAATTGAAAGCTTTCCTTGCGTGCGCTGAGTAAACGGTGAAAGTTATTAAAAAATCATGTACTACCAAATTATTCTCTTCTAAATGTTTTAAATAAACAGCATATGTCTAGCTTTTAAGGTTAACCCGCTATAACTATGTTTATGGTTATCAAAAGACTACATTACGGATTTAATCTTTCCACGCCGGCGGAGCCGCTGGCGATTGCAAGTTAAGTATAAGAAGACAGTTTATTAAAATAATAATTGTTTCACTCTTTCGAGAACTGCGACTTTTTCGAGAGGCTAGGAGTTCAATTTCCGGGTAGGCACCAATGAGTTTTTCTTTTAAAACTTATGTAGTATTTAATTGATAATTACAATTTATCACACACTTTTTAGGAAAGAAAAATATCGTGAGGAAACCTGCATATATCTAGAGAATCTGGAGATATGTGTAACCTACCGATCCTCTTTGGATCGGCGCAGTAGGTTTTAGCTCCGATCTTTCTCTCCAAAAACGGAGAGAGGAGGCCTATTCCCAGCTGTAGAATAGTGTTCGATATTTAAAATTGCCATACTGATTTATAGTTGGCAGCACTGTTTTGGTAACAGTGTCGAGTTGAGTTGAAAGCCTATTTATGCGTGTTCGTTTGCCTGGCCACTAAATCCGTTCACTTGCAACTAGTATCGGAATTATCTTTTGAGGCATTTATTGCCACTCTTTCTCGCTTTGTCTCACGACGTGGTTTACCCTCGGAAACGTTTGCGTTCGGAACGCCCGGAAGGTCCCCGATAGGGCGGCACGCGATGGTCTTGAGCAAGTTGCCTGCGCCCGGCTCGCCTGCGACTTCTCGGATCTGCTCCGCCGCCTCCTTCCGCGAGATGACGTGCTCGCAGAAGGAGGTCATCGCTGCCCACGATCGCTCCCTGTCCACTATGGCGAGAACCACAGTGGGCAGGGAGAGATCGTGCCCCACCTGTGCCACGAGTTCCGCCCGCTGAACCGCCCAAGCTGGACAGTCCGCGAGCTTGTGCAACGCCGTGAAACTTACCTTAGCCATATTTTACGATACCTCGGCAAGAAATGAGGGGTATCTATTCTACTCAACCGGATATCATTTTCTGTAACCCCGGATTATAGCAAAATATATGTTTATTCTTTGGATCAACGTTGTCTCTGTCCTCGCCGTGCTCTGCGGACACTTTCTCATTATTAGCGCAAAGAGTTGTTTTATTCCATCGTCGCCGAGTTAGCTCACAATTTCCCATTTAGCGCTCCTCCGCATTTCCTACTCGCCACTTTAAACTCTAATGCCCAGGACTAAGTTTGAAAATCTTATCCACATAATCAACTGTAATATCAGCGTGTCTTCGGTGCAAAAGTATGTACGATTTTCAACATTAAGTTAATGTTTATAAGGTAGGAATTAGATTTAAAACACCGTGCAGAGGAATGAAAGCTTTTTAAGCGGGCAATCGCTCAGAATTAAGGAAATAAGCGAGCTTAATTGGCGAGCGATTATTCGTAAGCGATTTCGCGAACGCACGGCTGGAATTAGTTTTGAAATTGCAATGTTTGTCAGTTCATTTTGGTTTCATTTACTGCCTTTCAAATCGTTTACTCGGTTCGTTAGTAGACTCGGTAAGTCGTTTTTTGTGCCTCGTGTGAGACAAACTGACTAATTTATGATACTGACGATGTTTCAAGGGTCATTAAAATGGATTAAAATCATTTTAAACTGAATTATTGACTAGAATGAAGAACTAGAACTTAATGGAGATCCTTACATTAAGTTTTATTAAATTAAATTGTGGCTGTTAACATATTTTGGTCACGCAACAAATATTCTTTGAAAACTACTAAAAGGTAAGCCCTCTCGAGACGACCAAAGCCAGCTAATTACCAGATTATCACCGAACCCCAAATGTTTCCAAACAACACGATACAATGGAATTCCTCTTAACATTTGTGCAAACGTGCAAAAAATTGTTTGTGTGAAATCTAACACCTTATAATGATAGGAAACCGTCATTCGTTCAATTCCTTTAAATTGTTTATTACAGCAAAATGTGATTTATTGCGATATTAGTAAAGGTGAATGGATTTATAAAGTAGAGTAGAGAAAAATTTGTACCTCGCTTTGGCGGTTTTGCACAATTGCATATTTATCACGGATTAGCAAACGTTATTTGCGGACGAATCGATTTTGAGCAGTCTTATATCTATGATTTAAAGTCACTTTTACGCGGAAATACTTTGCAAGGTGCTTAGAAATTCGCAATGTTTTGAGATCTTCGAAGGGATTTCTGCACGCGAATACGAAATTGATATATTTGTTACAAAGTTGCCCGAAGGCGGCGCGGCTCTTGTAAAAAATATAAGCTCCTTAAAGACCTTGATGCTTCAAATTACGTCTAATATCCAACACTCGAGGATTTGTGTAAAGACTTTTAGTGTCGTTACATTATATTTTCTATATTTATCTTAAATAAAATAAAGATCTTTTTAGTGTCTATTTAATTTATTTAATTTTAATACCGTAAGTGAGAAGCTGCATATTTAATTTATTGTTTTACTTAAAATTTCAATCCATTACAAAAATTAATAAACACCAAGCCTGTTGAAAATACAAGTACCTATCAGTGTTTTAATTAAATGTCATGCAAAAAAAGTATATTATTTTTGTCTTTCCCAATGTTTCATGAAGGTAAATCTGCAAAATAATCGGTTTGAATACCCATTCGTATTTAATGTGAAACATTGTAAAACAACAGAGGAAACAAATGAAAATAATTCGCAATATAGAGCTGGAACAATGAGAAGTCAATAAAAGTATGTTCGTTCGTTATTATAATTGCAAACGAAATGAAATTGAGAGAGAACGCAGACGGGAAATGGAAAACTTAATGCGATTAACGACACTCGCTCATTGTGCGGAGCGGCGCGGGACACGGGCGGCGGCGGGCGCGCAAGCGGACGCGGACGCGGGTGCTGAAGCGGAAGGTGCTGGGTACATAATCTTAAAAGAAACCTTTACATATTTATAAATCTACTTTCTAAATTGAATCAGATTTTCTTAATAATGATAAGTTTATTGAATTTAAAACTATATTTATCTATTGTTAAAGTAGGTCCAGAAGTGAATATTAATAAAATCCTGAACTATTTAACTTGTATTTTCCGCACTCGTAATTAATTATCTACCAAAGCAAACGTCACATCACACAAGATGGCTTGCTATTCCGTTGCCATCGCAACTTCCATTTGTTATTGCCCAGTACGCCGGGCTCTCAGCTGTTTTCGTAGGACGTTCGGTGACAGGGAGCCGGGGCGAGTTCTCTATCCATCAGCTACACTAGTAACAGGCCAGAAGACAGTAGAATAGGATCCCTACTAATGACGGTCCAGAGTGACGTCGTAGTTCTGCAGAAACAACTTTCTTTGGTAGAATAAAACGAGCAGTAGTAAAGCCTTTTGAATGTTGGCAGCTACACTTACTTTTCTTATTCTCTCAACTTTTAGTGGTTGCAATCAGTGTTTATTTTCGAAAAAATAAAAAAAAATTGGGGGGAAACAGAAACTTGTATACTTTATCTTTCTCTAATCATACATTAAAATGAGAGACAGACAGATACACTCTCATTAGCTTTGTCTTTATTGTATTATGGCTGTCTTCTGTTTTGTAACGTTTTAATGACGTGTGTATTGTTATGACTTTTTTACAAGTATTTTTTATTTAAGCTCAAAATAATTAACGTTCTTCACTTAATAAGGAAACGTTGCAAATACAACTTTAAAGTCGTTTTGAATTAGAATTTGAAATAAACATATAGCATATAGGTAAATGACTGTATTGGAATAAAACAAACAAGTAAAATGATTGTTCGGAACCAATTTACTTAAGTGTTCGCTCCATGGACTATCAACTATTCATAATTGTAAAAGTAATATGTAACATCTATTTTGTCCGTTTGCCGCCTGCTCCTATATCTTGAACCCCGCGCCGACCAGCAAAGGATGCTGAGTGCATTTTCTTTATTACTTCCTCAAATGCAATGCCTCATCCCATAGACATTTAATGTGATCCGGACGTGAAAACCTTTTACCTGGTAGTGGATGGGGCAAGTGGTATTTACGGTCACTAGTCGAAACTAAAAACTGAGTGAACTTAAAATTACATTACGCAAAACTTGGGAAATTAAAAATTTTGTGTTTCGTATACCATATTTTTGATATTTAAATATAAGTATCTGGTTGACCGAGCCTTGCTCGGTAATTTTTTACAAAATAAAAAAAAAACTTAAAAAAAAAAAGAAAAAATAATTAGGTAGTGGGGATCGATCCTAGATATTTATATTTGTCGAGACTGCCCGTTCCCCAAATAGACATAGAATAATGACTTAACAGTTTATGGCAAAAATAGTGTTTTATATTCAATATAAATTTTAATATTTTTTTATGCCCAAAAACAGGGATAAAGCTAATTTTTTTTACATAAAATCTAGCTGATGAATTTCAGGAAAATCGTTAGAGCCGTTTCCGAGATTCGGTAAATCTTCGAATTATCTTTCTAAAATTTTGGGTGTATATTAACTAAAATTTTTAAATGGCCTCTAATTCATTAAAAAAAATCAGAAATTGCTACGACTTTCAAAACAACGATTTATTTATTAAGCAGATTAAAACATTTTATTCAGTAGGTAACTAGGTAGGCTGCTTCTGCCTTTAAAATTACATTAGAACTGTTGAGGTATATAAAACAAACATATCTATGTCGGTACTTGTCTCTGTCAATATGTGTGACATCTCTCTATGGTTTATATTTTCTATATCATTGCCTGTATCAAAAGTTATAACATTAAATCTCTGTTCAAGATATCCTAATCTATTATTTTAAGTCATCCATTAAGAACACAATTGCAATTTTAATTTGTTGTACTGAACAAGGAATGACAACAGATCTAACCTTGACATAATAATAATAAACAAGAATAAACCCACCATCAATAGGTTTAGTTGTAATGCGCGTAATCCGCGGGCCTCCTACCGTTTTATTCCTTTAATAACTATTTCTATGGGGCTTATAACACTATGAATCCTAATAAATACATAATAAAATACCCTTAAAGAATATCGTAATTGTTACACGGAATTTTGTTTCCTATTACATAAACTATACGGTCGAGAACAGCGTGTGTAATTCAGTCATCGCTGATCTGCAGTTAATGGTTTTTGCAATAATGGTAATAGATTATGAGTGGGACATTTCACGGTTTGATGCCCGTGCAGAATATGGAGCGCGTTACGTACATGGTGTTTCTATAGGGAAACTTTTTTAATGTTGAGCTTTTAATTTCGGAATAGGATAATTTCATCATCAGGCATTGCTTTGCGGAGATCCATAACACAAAAGTAATATTGAAATTATTTTGCTATAATGTAATTAATCGCGGATTATAGCGAAATAATTTCATGATTACCTTACAATGTTGTTAGCTTAGTAACTATATTTTTATATAGATGTGTATGAATATATTTTGTCATCTTTTTAATTGTAATACTAAAACTTAAAACCACGCTTAAGAATCGTGTGTAAAATGTACTTTACGGTTTTGCGGTGGAGATGATTTCATGGTGATACTCCAGTTATGGGGGGGCCGAACGATTGTTGAGATTGTAGTAGTGTGTGCAGTGCTTGTTTAATAAGAAAGTGATTTGTAGTGCATGACTGTATAAATGCATGTGAAACGAAAAAATTAGCACACTCTACTTTTAGTATCACATAGATTTTTCTTATCGCGGGTTATAATAAAATAATTAATTATGTTTGTTTAGCCGTGTGCCATCTGGCTAAGTAGAATAGTACCACCCTCATTTCTTACCGAGGTGTCGTAAAAGGCGACTAAGGTAAGTCTACCCACCGTGTGGTATCCGTTTAAGTAGGAGGGTAGGTAGGAGTAGAAAGGAGGTAGTCTATTCTATTAGACCACCTTCCTTCTTACTGAGGTGTCGTAAAATACGACTTAGGTAAGTTGACGTCAGGCAGGCGGCCGGTCGTAAAAATGCAGCCAAATCATGTGACAGCATGTTGTGCCGACCCCACTTAGAGTGGGATAAGGGCAGGAGGATATATAATTAATTATGTTTGTTGCAATATTATTTAACCAGTCACGAAGCATCCTGTACACGTGTCCCTGGAGCGTGTAATGCATAATTCGTCGCCCGCTAACGCATTAACACCTTTTTGTGCGGAGATCATCCGCCATTGTTGTGTGTGCGACCGTGGACACTGCCACATTAAGTGTTCACACTCGTGGCTATGGTGTACACACACATAAATCTCTACATTGACTCTATAACTATTGTAAAGAACTCTAGCATTCGAATCCATTTACAAAGGTAAACACTATATTATTGTATTTCACTTGATGTCAATATTCTTTTACATCTTATTTAGAATCTGACAAATTAGATAGTGCCCATATTCTATCCAAAAACCGCAAAAAAATCTCATCCATTTCCTCCCCCAAATTCCAGTTGTTTCCCTTTTTCACGGTATCCTTCTTTATTTTACCAATAATTTAATAGTTGTACATTTAAGCCTTCCTTTTCATTCACTCTATTTACGAAAACCGCATTAGTTCAGCATTTTTAAATTCTCGGCTGACTTGGAAATGGACTTTCCTTATAATAAATATACAGTGATGATAAAAGCTTTCATTGTTATATCTAACCTTTTATTATTATGAAACAACTTGTTATAAACTTAGGGCCTGTTTCATAAGTTACTGATAAAGTGTCGGAAAGTTAACCGACAAATAAACTAAGTAGTAGATAAATGTATCTAAAAAGAGACTCTAAAAAGTGAAAATTTTAAAAATTGCTCCCAGCAGATGAACAAAATAACAACCACATGATCTACCTGTTAACTTATTAGGGACTTTAAGTGCTGAATAAGCCTATCGGAAACCTGAGCAACGTAAAATTCCGAGATATGTGTCAGATATGTTCCGAATAAGCTAACTGACAGTTTATTGGTAACTTGTGAAATAGGCTCATAGTAGAGTAAATTATTCTGTAGTCAATCTTTTTGCAGTAGTTTGTACCTCGTCTCTATTTTTACACATAATTTCAATTCGCTCGCAAGTATAAATTCTAATCTCAAGACGTCCATATTGGCAATATACACTGACGTTCGGCACGGTGCTGCCAGGTGTCGGAGGGAGGGGGCTGAATTCGATTCCCGGCTATTGAAAAGTTTCAAGAGGCGAAAAGCTTCGACAAACGACGCTAAGTGAATTTCGTGCCCTCGGAAAACGCAGGGCCGGAGTGTTAGATACGTTTTTAACATATTCTGTTACGTTGTGTGAATTAATAACATCATTATTTTATTTATTTATTTATTTCATAGAACTACCAACAGATTACATGTGTAACTAAAGTAACACGGTTATGTTTCTTAGGGTTGCTAATAACATATAAATCTAATTAAAGGTAGTCACAGTGTGCTTAAAACAAACGTACAATAACTATTATAACTAAAATTAGAAGAAAAAACATTAGAAAATATGAAATGTAACAAACTTACGGAAAATAGCTTTGCATTGAGAATGGACGAATAAATTACGTTCATTCTCAATGCAAAGCTTTGTAGGAGGATTTCTTGAATAAATTTAATTTATCATTAACATCTATTGAGGTATTCTTAAAGTTATATTAAGTAATAAAAAATATTTTAACAGTTTACAGCATTATTTGTAAACCTTGGTAGAGCATCTAAACGTAGATCTAAAGAACTTAAAAAAATTGTTACATGACTAATGATCTGCATCGTTTCTAAACAAGACTAAGGTCAACACGTACCACAGCCAAAATGGTAATGAGTGTTACGTAGTTCTTGGTAGTACGAAATAATAGGACGAATCTGCTGACTGACTATTATTACTAAGTTAGCTATATTAGATAGCTAACTTGAGAACTCACTCACTTCCGTTATTACAATTAATAACCTTGAGAAATAACAAATGACAGGCTTTCCGTTTTCGGACATTGTTTGACTCCCAAAAAAAAATATAAAATACACCCAAAAAATAAAAAAAAACACAGAGATCTGTTTAGCCGTGTATCAAACAGCCAGTGGCTATAACGTGTATCTACTATTCGTGTATAGCATGCCATCCAAGCTGGATAACAAGAGGAAGCGAGTCCGTCCCCGTGCGGCGGCTTGGTTCCAATTTTTATCAATCCCATTTCATTTCCCCTTACGAAAGTTTTCCTGCAATTTCGCGCTCTCGACCCGCCCCCTAGTGACGCGAGCCAAACAATGGACCGTTACATATCGATGCTTGACGTCAGGAAGTGTTGTAAGTGGTAGAAATATATTTAATTACAATTATTGTATGTTCATTTCAAATATTATGATTTTGTAAAACTAAAGGTTTATCTAATTTTCAATGGGTTAGCTCAAATTCGCTGTCAGTCATATCATAGAATCGTATACTAAATCCGTGCGTACTTTTGAAAGGAGTAAACCAAGGGCAAGCTTATTATAGCTTCTACTTTATTAACTTGTCTTAGTTTTGTCATCGCCACTTATAATTACATGTATGGCTCTCTTTTGTAGTACAAAACGGTTTTCAATATCCGCCTATTTACTCCAATACAGAATGACTTACATCATTCTGTAATCTGTAATACATAATCCTATGGAGATAAGCAAAATCAAAAATGTCGCTGTTTTCAAAGTCAGTAAGTAAAGTTTTTCGAAAAGCGTAGTCCCCTGAACAGAGCATCCTTACAAGAGATCAGTGTTCTCCAAGGTCATCCCCTGACACAGAGCATCGCTACAAGAGATCAGAGTTCTCTGTTGAATCCAAAGTCACTCCCAAAAAGACAATAGAGTCCTATGGTTTTAGTGTTTAGTTATTTTTAAAACCTCTTTTTTCTTTTTGCACCATGAAACAATATGCATTCTAGACATTTCGTTTTTTTATTATTTTGCCCCAACCAATGAGCTGCTTCGACAAATCACTGTTTCCTGCGTCAAAATTATTATCACTTCTATTTCTTTTAAATATCATGTTGGCATCATCAGCAAACAGCATAATATCACAAATATAATTAAGTAGTTTAAAATGGTAATTGTATTAAGTGTACTAAGAACAGACAGTGATCAAGGAATGATCAATGGGCCACATCCATAAACGCACAGTTATAGTCAGAATACTCAGGTTAGTCGATGTTGCAAGAGACCAATAATCAAGTATATCGATATCGTGTATCGATGTCGATATATCTCGCAGCCCATCCTGTTCGCGTGAGTGTTGGGCCGCTCCGATGCGAGCGGAGGTATCGATGGAGGTCCCGGCGGCTCGCAGCGGACACCGCTCGACGGAATATTATCATATTAACTTTAAGAACTGCATCCCAATAACAATCTTATTGTATGGTATCCGGCTGAGTAGAATGGACCACCCTCTTTTATTACCGGGCTTTCGTAAAAGACGATTAAGGTTGAGCAGAATGGACCACGCTCTTTTTACACCATGACTAAGATAAGTCGACGTAAGGCAGGCGGCCGTTAAATACTCAGCAAAATCAACAGACAATATGTTTATAACATGTGCCGTGTTTATAACATGTGGTGTACCGACCCACTTAGAGTGGGATAAGGGCAGAATGATGATGATCTCAATAACAATCTTAGACAATAATAAAAAGAGTCATAGTGATTGTGAACTCAAAAGCTACTAAACGGACTTTCATGTGGTTTTCTCCAATACTGAAAAATTCAAATTCATAAGAAAAATTTTGTGTAAATTGGATGGAATATGTTTTCGTGAAAATATAGGAAAAGGCAAGTCGCCTAGGAGCTTCCATCGAAATCCGTTACAGATATAAGAATACAATACATAACGATGATATTCCTCTTTTATAGAACTACCGATGGCAAATATTTCAAGAATGGAGATGAGGAAGAAATATAATTCATTTCAGTTAAAACGATTGCCAAACGTGACTTTTTTATAACTTTCACTCACTTTTTTATGTGAAAAATATAATTTCTTATGTGAAAGTAAATGAAAAACGCTGTTGTTTAATTTTGCAATAATTTCACTCCTTGCATCTCTTCAGAATATTTTCAATGGGGTAATATTAATTAATAACAATAGATAAGGAATGAAATCTTGAGAATAATACTGCCGTCGTTATATTTGGACTATTAATATACACACTAAGACAATATATTACAACGTATAAAGACATCTAAATCTTTATCACAATAAGCAGGTTCAATTCCATCTCTTTGTGTCCAATAACGCGGGGCAAATCCTTTTTCAAAACCAACAAACCAATTTCGCCGCAAACATTCTCCGAACTTTTTTCCACGCCGAGCTTTTCTGAAGTTTTCAATGGACAGAGTTTAATGGTGTTTTTTCTGGTGCCGACAATGGCGCGGGTGCGAGCAAACACAAAACCCAAGTGACCACTGCGCGGATTAAGTGCTTCGAAATGTATTGTTGTTTTGTTGACGTGTTTTTGGACGTGTAATGTGTTTCGAGCGGTTTCATTCAACACTGTTGTCGAAATCTTGTTTTGTTATTTAACACAATCAGTTTAGTATTTATAAATCGTGTTAAATATATTTTTTTACTGTATAAGTTTTGATTAGGTAGAGAGGTTTACAAAAGTCGCGGGGAACTTTTGCATCCGAGAGGCACAGGGTCGTAGGACGTCGCAATATTTAGAGTCCTTCAGTCGTCCTCCTTGCGTCGTTTTCCTCAGGGCTGAGGGTCGTGACCTTTTACACGGATCACTTTTTGCAGATAACTGATCCCTAGGTTTTGCGATCATTTGCTGCTTGTAAGGCCTCATGGACTTTGATGGAGAGTGAATTAGTGATCTGGTCGGACCATCGAGTTGGACTGCGGCCTCTTGCTCTTTTTGCTTTCTCCAAACCAGTGATCATTAGCTTTTCCAGATTGTCTCCAACCTTCCTAACAATATGTCCGAAAAATTTCTGATGACCTTACTTCTATATCTTTAAGTATCGATGCATTGGTCCGGTACTCAGTCCAAGATACATCCAACATTTTACGCCCAGTTAAATGTAGTAATCGTTAAATGGTTGAGAAAAAAGAAGATATACTTAACCATGATCAGAACGACGCACAGAATACGGTCTAGTATCCTCTTTGGGATTTAACACACTCAGATGAACGCAGTGTGCACGATGGAAGGATGGCACTGATGCGTTTTGTCTGAGATCCGGGTAAGTTTTCGTCCTCTCTGTAAGCGAAGAGGCTGACCAGACCAGTCCAGGGCCAGTTAAAAGTAAGAATCCTTTGACAACTGGGACTCTCTACTAACAGGTCAGGTATCTTTTCAAAATTTCCTTTGTAAATAAAAAAAGCCGTAATAGCAAATGCGACCACCAGACCGTTCCACGGAGTTGCGAATTCAAACCCAACCTACCAAAGATTTTTGTCTAAAAACTGATATTCTTTGTACCGTTTATCCATCATATTCATGATGTACATTTTCCGGTGAACGAAAACGTCTTGAGGACACTTGAAATCTTTAGAAAATTTTTGGGAAATGTGTAACCTACTGATCCAAATTAGACTAGTATGTATGATTTGACGCTTATTGGACGCATATACTATCAATGAAGCTCTCTTAAATGGTCCCACTATGAGACAAGTTAAGACAAGTGTACGATATGACATAGTAGTATATTAAAAAAATGTAGTACATAATATTTATAAGCCCGTGGGCCACCGTAACCTGATACTCGTAATTATAGTTCCGACAATGGCGGCCGCAACCGGCGATGGCAAACGCAGATTGTGTTGCGCAAACTAACCAAAGAACTTGACCATTGTGTTGTGTTCTTTGTGTCGCCGAAACGTCTGTTTGTGTGTAATCCTATACTTTCCCAGAACTTGGATACTTGTGGCTCGTCAATTTCGCTACTGTTTACATAGACACAAAGTCTGCCATCTAATGGATTTGTTTGAAAAATAAACTTATCAACTCAGAGTCGTCATTTAATATAATTCCTTTTTAAAATAAAAGTCCTGCCGTCACGAGGTCACCAGTAAAGCAACTTGTGACGCCAACACCTTTTCGTCACCAGGAGAATAAGAACCCATGGCAACTCAATCTGCTTGACGATAATATTCATCACGCTGAACGAATGACTGTGTTTGTTTTTATGCTGTCTGTAAGTCCTGTACTCACAGTACAGTTTTGGGGCCTTGCTCCAATTACAGCTGAGTGGTCATCCTTTTTGGTGTCACACCACTGTACAAACCTTTACATATATACTAAATTAACTAGGTAAGGTTAATTGTTAGGTTTAAGATTTTGTTTAGTGGTCTTTACTTATTTGTTATTTGCATTTGTATCGTGATGTGAGAACAAATAAAGTTTTTTCTATTCTATTCTACAATACAATGTATATACATTGTATAAATAATTCACTTTATTCGATATTACAATGTTGTGAGTGAGTTTGAAAAAGTTGAGGATTCAATTAATGGATACAAATTAATAGGATTTACACTGTATACATATTGTTATAACTTATTTTTCACTAAGTCCCCGGTGTATAGACAATATAATTAATAAAGAAGGTTGACGTTTGATTGAAATTGTTGATTATTGTTGGAAATGTTGGAACAAGTTAAGCCAGCTATTGTAAATATAACAAAATTATGTATGGTAGGGATATTATGCTATGGCAAGTATCAATTCTTTAAAGATAGCATACTACCAATCCTAACTTTGAAAATAATGACATTGCACAATTCGGTAATTGATAAGCTATTAAGACAGATTCATTACGAATATTAAATTTAACACACTCAACAGTTATTCTGCTCTCGGACGGTCTCTCCGATGACACTATACGAGTAGGTAACAGGCAAATGGATAGCATTTAGTCAATAACATAATTCTTGTATATTTTATTACTTTACATTACTGTCATCATTATTGGACGATAGTGGGGTCGGCTCAACATGTTTTAAGCATGTTGTCACATGATTTGTCTACGTATTTTACGACCAGTTGCCTGCCAGACGTCAACTTACCTTAGTCATATTTCACGACACCTCGGTAAGAAAGAGGGTGGTCTATTCTTCTCAGCCGGATATCACACGGCTTACTTACCTGACATTACTGCCATGTATATAAATATTTACACTAAAGAAATAAGTTAACATTAATATTTAAACTCGTTAAGAGTAACTGTCATTAAAATATATAAATGTTTCTCGTTAGAAATAAGATATACAATTTCCTTCGCAATTATCATTCAAAAGCAAAACATTCGTTTATCTCGTTTTAACGACATTAGCGACACAAAAATCCCCATTAAACACAAATGAGTGTATTGAAGTGCTCGACCCCAATGCCAATTAAAAATAGAAAAATTCAATTTTATTTGAAGGCGCCATATTGAGTCACCGCCTCGAACAAATGCCGCGCTTTTTACGCAACGCACAAACTTATTAAACATTTGTGTCACATAAAAATTAACCTTATTATGTAGGACATAAAGGTTTAAGTAGATGTAAAGTTAATGTTGTCGTAACGTCAATGTAATTCTTTTTGTTGATTTTGTTTTTTATTGTGTTACAACGTTTATCAATTGCTAACGAGACAGCGGGGAGTGTGCGACAGAGACAGACATTGACAAAGTAAAACATAACAAAGGATTTATGGTAACAATGACATTATCCCAGTTTGGTGTTACCAAATATTTGTCAGTCGGTAACAGATGTTATTTGTTGCTAGAGGAAAAAATCATAGCCACTATTAGTCCAAAACCGTAAGCATCTTCAGAAATAAACCAGTTATTACACTCCAATTACACAAAAACTGTATTATGCAATTTCAAGCTAGATATAATAATAAGCGATATGTAAAAATGAAGATATTCCGCCGTGTGGTATCCGGCTGAATAGAATAGTACCACCCTCATATTACCGAAGTGTCGTAAAAGGCGACTAAGGTAATTGACTCACCGTGTGGTATCCAGTTAAGTAGAATATACCACCCTCTTTCTTATCGAGGTGTCGTAAAATACGACTAAGATAAGTTAACGTCAGGCAGGCGGCCGGTCGTAAATACGTAGCCAAATCATGTGACAACATATTGTGCCCACCCTACTTAGAGTGGTATAAGAACAAGAAGATGATATCATCAATATTTTCCGCAACGCATGCGATGACAGATTTTTATGGCTAATTTTTTACATCTTATTACATTTCATTACGGATCCCTATTATTTTTAATATAATGCCTATTTTGCTCAGTAAAGATGCAGCTTTCCAATGGTGAAAAATTTTTTGAAATCGGTCCAGTAGTTTTTGTGTGAAAACATTACAAACATAGATTCAAATTTTTCTCTATATTTCCTCTTTATAATATTACTATAGACAACAGAATTAATTATCAGAGCATATCATTAGATTTTGGCAATGTTTTTATTAATTTGAAAGTTTGATCAGTTAGCCTACGATTGTGCTACAAAAGTTTATCGGATGAGATACAAAAATTTGAGCAGTGTATATTCTAAGAGAGCTTTTTTTAAATTCTTTTATTAATATTCACATTACTACGTCTAAGGCTGTGTGTGTTTCAAATAACATGAATTACAAACCACCGTAACAATGAAATTCACAATATGTATATCTGATTGCAATATCAAATCGCTAGTTCGTTTAAAGCGGTAATTAGAGCGAGCAACGCCGCGGGGAGCCGCTATACTGTTATATACTGAGTTCTTTGTGGGTCGGGGTTCTGCGGAGAATGCTAAATTAATACCCTTAACATTTATGATGAAGATAAAAAATATAATGAAGATTAAAAGGATCTTTTTCTTTTTTACCAACAGATAAAAGATAACTATCACATAAGTATCTTTTAGAAATAATAGAAGCCGTGTGGTATCCGGCTGAATAGAATAGTACCATCCTCATTTCTTACCGAGATGTCTTAAAAGGCGACTAAGGTAAGTCGACCCGCCGTGTGGTATCCGGGTGAGTAGAATAGACCAACCTTTTTCTTACAGAGGAGTCATAAAATACGACTAAGGTAAGTTGACGTCAGGCAGGCGGATGGTCGTAAAATACGTAGCCAAATCATATGACAACATGTTTGTAACATGTTGTGCCTACCCCACTTAGAGTGGGATAAGGGCAGGAGAGAAAAAATCTTTTAGAAATAATAGACTTTATTTAGCTGTTAAAATCAAGCGGTTTAGTGACCTTTAGCATTTTGAGCGCTGAAATACGTGTCCAACAATTAATTAAAGGCGGATCTTACTTAGGGTATAAAATTATTAGTATTAAAGTGACCTAATTAAAAAAGCGACTTCAAAATCTTTGAGTGTTAAAAAGACTCAGACCAGAGACTTGGAAGAGCAAGAAAACACTAGTTTTTCAAATAGTTCGTAGCCATAGATGTATGTAGATGAAATAGAACATAGATGAAGGAAAATATCATGAGGAAACCTGCATATCTTAAGATAATTTATAGAACATTTGAAGCCTATTATAGCGAAGCTAGTGGTTTTAAGCTTAAAACCTTCTCAAAATCACAAAAAAGTGGGATGGGAAAGACGATCAAAAATTAATTTAGACAACAATAAGCACGCATTATTGTCAAAAAACCCAATTTAAATAGATATTACAAGTCGTAGTGTCGCTAATGCATTTCATTTGATTACAGCAAGATGTTATCTGCGTCGATTAGCGACCCTCGGGGGGTCCGCGACTAATTGTGCGGAATCCGATGTAGTGATAACGTGTTACACTGTTTGGGAGCACCCGGCGACCGATTGTTGGGACTTTGGGGTTATGGTGTTTGAATTAACCGTCACTGAACCTATATCAATTATTCATATATTATAGATGTAAGCTGTGATAGCCTAGCGGTGCGACCGTGTGAATCTCTAGAGACGGTCATGGATTCAAACCCGGGCAGACACCAATGAGTTTTTCTATTAAAACTTATGTGTCTAATTGATTGCAATTTATCACACGCTTTTCGGTGAAGGAAAACATCGTGAGGAAACCTGCATATCACTAGAGAATTCTGGAGATATGTGTAACCTACCAATCCACATTGGAGCAGCGTGGTAGGTCTTAGCTCCAATCCTTCTCTCCAATAACGAAGAGAAGAGGCCTATGCCCAGCAGTGGGATAGTAACAGGCCGCTACTTACTTACTTATAGATGTAATAAACAAGGTTTTATTTAGAATTATTAATGAAATTATTTAAAACTTCTTATTGACGTCGTGTGGTATCCGGCTGAACCGAGTGGTACCCCCCACATTTCTTATTGAGGTGTAAAAAGCGACTAAGGTAAGTCGACCCGCCGTGTGGTATCCGGCTGACTAACCTCATTTCTTACCGAGGTGTCGTAAAAGGCGACTAAGGTAAGTTGACCCACCGTGTGGTATCCGGTTTAGTAAAATAGACCACCCTCTTTCTTACCAAGGTGTCTATGTTGTGCCGACCCCTATTAGAGTGGGATAACGGCAGGAGGATGATGATGATTTAAAAAGTCTTATTGACATTCGTAACACGTTAAAAGAATTAAGTGCTATAAAAAAATCTTTTTTTAGTATACGGAACTTGCTGAATTAATTCATTCCATAAATGCTAAGCTAACTGTTTAATGTGAATGGATTGTTCACATTAAATTGTTTGTTATCGTCAATCTGTAAAGCTTAATAGTCCTGAGACATTAAAAAGTAAGTACGTAGTTAGAATTTCACAGGGTTTAGCGAAACTCTATTTTTCAGTCTTATTTTGATCTAAGATAAATTAAATTAAAGAGATGGACTGGAAGAACTTTACTCATACCATATATAGATACATTGTAAACTTGCACTACGTAAAATATACAAAAAGGAAATACAATTTAGTTAAAAAACGTTCTAGTTATTTGACATATGATATTGTATTTTTAGACTGCCTATAAGTTATTTACCAGTTATTATATAAGTTATTTATACAAGTTATTTTGAGTTCATATTACACTGTTACCGCTCACCGCGTTCTAGTGGAGAGTGGTTGGTTACACATGTCCCAAGATTTCTCTTATAATATGTAGGTTTCCCATTTTATTTCACCCAAAAAGAGTGTAATATCATTATCATATTATTTTTTTACGGAAAATGTCATTGGTGAAACTTGAAACTGCGATCACTTGAAATAGGATCAATTCATTACCGCTGCGTCCGTTTTTGGTGCAAAATCGAAATCAAAATAAACTTGTGAGCACTTCCGAAACGTCAACATAAATGAACCTACACTTGGTGCAGAAACTGATCATGACCAAGAAGCTGGAAGCTGAAAGTCCTATATGAAGCTGGAAGGATTTTCAAAGTAGTCGAAAGCCCGACCCTGTTCCCTGGCAGTATTTTTCAAAGAACCTAGACCACTTTTCGCCTAGCCCCGTCATCAGCCGCGCTCCGCTAAATGATGTGAAACGACGTCAAATTGCTCGCCGAATCACTGCCGTTTTTTAATAATTGTTTTACGCTCTAACAAATGAGTTTGAAATTGGATCGGGCTCCGAGCGCTTACAAAAATGGATGCTTAATGAGATCAGCGCGAGCGGGACGAAGCAGTACGTGCGAGAGGGACGCCGCCACCGAGATGCTGTTCTGGACTGGTGATTAAGATATTCGCTTTGTTATTTGTAGCTGATTCGACGAGCTCCGGCCCCCGGCTCCGGTCACATCTGAGGGGAGGACCCTTAGATTGCGTACACTTTATGATTAACGATCCTTAATAGTTGACAAATATAGCAGATAAGTATTTGCAGGCTCTTCTCAGTAGGAGTAATGTTCCGAACCAGCAGTAGAGTTACGTTTTCTAAAGCACTTGTTCACATGTTTATTTGATAACATACTAATTTGAAAATCCTGCTGTTACGCGGCTTATCCACAGAACCAATATTTATGAAATTTGTACGATGCAAAGTTATATACCAGGGCACATAGGGATAAAAAATATCTCAATTATTCTTTGGGGATAACAAAAATAGTAATAGAATAATTTAACAGAACAATATAAAGCTGAACGAACGAAGTCGCGGGTGTCACTAGTCTCAAAAAAACTAAAGTGTATATTTTCATTTAAGTATGTATTTAAAAAATATATCACTATATTCACCACTTGTCTGTCTACCATAACACAAGTATTAAGTTACTTACTTTGGGGACGGACGACCGTGTGTGTAAGTGTCACATATATTTATTTATTTATTTATATGGCTACAGAGAGTTTATCTTAATGTTTACAACAATCATACCGCAGGTGAAACTGCATTGTAGAGCTGGTTATAAATATTGTTGTGTCAAGCTATCAGTACTGAAGATGATATAAATGACATTACCAGCATCCCCAGAGCACCGGTCTCCTCTCGAGGCGCCATTGGACTCGGTAATGACTCCGTTGGACGGAAATTACGTGTTAATCGGGTTTTTATTGTTCCGTCGCGACGCCCCGAGCATAATGGACTAGCGCGTATCGGCGTCGGCTTTTTCTCACCCCGGCTAGTCTTAGGTGTTAGCGGAATATCTTTGTAAATATATTTTGGGTTAAATATTCTGGTATAAGGCTCATCTCTCCTTTTCGGAGAGAAGGGAGCATAGACCCACCACACTTCTCCAATCCTAATCGTATACAGCTAATATCATAAATGCAGAAGCCTATCTTACTATCACTATTTCACGGTTCTGCTGAAAATATTTTTATTATTTATTTTGCAAAAACAATTTTACATGCTATTAAACATTAATTTAGTGATTAGAAGCTTTTTAAGCAAGAAATGCCTGTGCCTCCTCCGTCCTTAGGAGATAGGAGATAAACAATATATAACATAATTGAGAGTGATTTAAAACTAAAATCTACGCGAAATCCCGGGTAGAGCTATTTCTTTATAAGAAAAACAGTTTATTTCGCTATGACCAATTAGTACATATTCAAATTCAATTCATTTTTTTTTATTCAAATAAACTTGTAAACAAGTGCTATTGAATCGTCAACTCTACTGCTGTTTCGTATAGCTGTTCCTACCGAGAAGAGCCAGCTAGAAACTCGGCGGTTGCTCTTTAAAACATAATACTTATAACTAGTTATAACTTATAACTAGTTATAACTAGTCATTACTATCTTGTACAGGGTTGCACAGTAGCTATATCTACGCATTCATATCGTCTAAATAATCTTTTACAGTAACATAGAATATCAAGATATTTCCATTGAATAAATAAGATAAAAAGAATTAAATTCATCAATATAATGTCAATAAGCGATCTTTTGGTGTTTGGAAAAACGGATTATATTAAGTTGTGGTTATTCCGTATTGAATTCATTCACTCCCATATTCAGACTACAATGAGTCCAACACTGTGCAAATCGCATTTATTAGACAAATATTATTTGTGACCGGCCTTTGTTAATGAGGTAAAAGGATTGCTCTCGACGTAGAAATAAGTTTAAGCTGCGATTATTGATCTAACAATGATGTCACCATAAGTCTTCGCGGAACAAAACCATTGATGCATTGTAAAATTAATAGTAATTATAGTCTTCTATAAGCGGTTACTGTAAATAATTCTAAAGCACAAAAGTAATGTATTTTGCTCATGACGATTCAAGTAGATCCATGTAATTCTACAGTAAGCATCATGAAAGAAAAAGCAGATGTAACTCCGCATCTTTTTATAGACATTAGTCAGACATGGTATAAAACAACGGAATCCATCAAGTTACCAAACCGTACGTGTTTCACCTAATATAATAAAAATTTACCAAATAAAGTAATAGCGGCTAATAAAGTAATATAAAAAAACAATAGTTTGCACGTAAATATATCGGTGGCGATCGTGAAAGCACTCTAAATGCCATTCAAAGCTTTTTTACTCCAAATATCCTAAAAATTAACATTACTAATAAGCCCGTATTACACAATAACCAGAACCAAAGGAACTCCACGTGCAGCGAAGCAGTCTGTACTAACTCAGCCAACTGCGATACTTATTATAAGATCAATATGAACTATATCAGCTCATTTCTATTTCAGTCCAGAAGGGTCAGGGTGCGGTGGTGGTTGATTTTTTCAAATCTATTCCAACGCAGGCAGGTATTAATTTGAGTGCGTGTTATTATGATCCCCGTGATGGATTGGGTGACTAAGCGGATATTTGTTTGGACTTTTAAACTGGCGCTTGGGGCAAATGTTGGAGCAAACAGTTCGCACTGGGATACTGTTGATTGGAATCTGTGGGAATCCGGTTAAATAAAACAGGTGTATTTGTTTACAATTGTAATATTTTGACGTCAACATATTGCTAATTTAATAAAATAAAAAGCTGTGATAACTGAACGGTCAAACGGTGTAAATTATTTGAGAGGGTTCGAAACCTGTGTATAATAAAGTTTTTCTGTCAACACTTAAGGTAGTTAATATTAATTTATCATACGCTTTTCGGTGAAGGAAAACAGCAATGGAGTAGCGTGGTGGGTCTAGCCCCTTTTTAAAAAAAGTTGAGATTAGGCCTATGCTAAGCAGTGATATAATAACAGGCTGTAACTTTATGCTAAGTTAGTAGTTAGTGATGCCCTCTCTAGCTCTAAAGACTTTTTTTAGTTATCGTGGCACGCTCCTTATCAAATTATCAATAATATTTTGTGCAATTATGGTCGAAATTCGGTCGGTCATTTTTTTCCAAAATCTTATTTACAATTTGCCGTTAGTGAACTATTTTGTACTTTCCTCACTTTTCTTCTTCTATCATTTGTCAGGTCAAATTAGATCTTTGTGAATGAATATAAGTTCTAAGTCCCGGTATTTCAACTTTAGTAAAAAGAGCAAAATTAAAAAAATAGAAATTACCTTTTATGATTGTTCCAGTTTTATGGGTTAATTGACCAATTTTTCGCAAAATATTATAAACTCAATAATGCCATTGCATCAAAGACCTTTCGATAATTAAAATTCCTATATAGTCGACATGAGTGGGACTTGTGAACATCATCTGCATTTATTATTGTATGTTGTTGCTTACTTTAATGTGAAACAGAATTAGTAATATTAGGAACACCCAAAAAATACTGCATTTATTGTATAGAGAATAGAAAGAGTCGAGTTCCAGCTAAATACAGATATACAGTATCGTCACAAAGTGGAGGCTGCGCCGCCGATGGTAATCTCTCCTCCACAAAGGACCTCAGATCGATATCGGTCTATAACGAGTTGTCAGCGATTTGCGGTTTCCTTAATAATACACTCGGTCTTAAGTGGTTTTTGCCACGAGCTTATTTTTTGTAAAGATCCAAACCTATTCATTACTATAAGTAGATGTCGATATCAAATTGCTATTAAAAGATTAAAACTACTAAAATTATGCGAAACATCAAAGCCACTTATTATACCACCGGATGAAGCTAATTATTATAAAAAAGTAACATCATGATTCCAAAATATATATTAACGGAAACTAGAGTATATTTAAATTCTATATAAAAGGGAAATGTGATATGAAATTAACTTACAATTGTAGCCACGACAAATTTATCACAACATTAATAACTTATCATCTGGTAAGTGGATTATACTAAATTTATTAAAAAAAACTGCCAACATATGTCCAACTCATCAACATTAAGCAAATGTAAAAACGAAGATTTATACTCTTTAAAAATTAGAAAACAAGTTATTTTTCGGTTTAGTATTTAACTAAACTAGTTTTCTTTATAGAGTAAGTAAGTAACTGCCTGTTACTATCCCACAGCTGGGCACAGGCCTCTTCTCTCCGTTTTTTTCTGGAGAGAAGGATTGGAGCTAAGACCTACCAAGCTGCTCCAATACGGATTGGTAGGTTACACATATGCCCAGAATTCTCTAGAGATATACAGGTTTCCTCACGATGTTTTCCTTCACCTAAAAGCGTGTGATAAATTGCATTTAACAATTAGACACATAAGTTTTATTAGAAAACTCATTGGTGCCTGCCCGGGGTTTGAACCCTAGACCTTCTCGAAAGAAGCGCACGGTGATACCGCTGGGCTACCACAGCTTTATAGAGTATTCTTAGCATTTTTACCACGCACTTTTTGTACAGAACACAAGATATAGTAAGCACGGATATAACCAATAAACATATCACAATAATACTACAGACCAGTAGGTAGTCTGTACATCTTGTACCTAATACATCAAGGATGGTAAACTGCGTCGCGGTCGGCTCGTCCTAGTTCAGTATTAGTTTCCTCTCCAGACGGCAGGAGCCAAGTTCCCCGGGGAGCAGCTGACAAGTGAGTTAGTGTTGAATTGTGCTGGGAACTGCCGCGGTCAGTCCAGTTAGCGGCTTGTTTCGGCCTGTGATTGCTTGTGCTGACCGGCCAGTACAGGGGAAGGGTTTAGATGTAATCTATACTAATACATAAAGCTGAAGAGCCTTACATAGTTTTCTCTAGTCTCGGATTGTAGCAAAATTATTCTATATCAACAATATTTTTCCTTTATATATCTACTAGCAATTGCCAGCGGCTCTGTCCACGTGGAAAGATTAAAACCGTTACCGTCGTTTGATAAGCAAAAAAATGGATAAAGTGGGTTAACCTTAAAAGCTGTCGCGGAATTTTATTTAGAACTTTTAGGGGGGAACAATTGTCGCGTTCAAACAATCAAACAAACAAGCAAACATGCAAACTCTTCAGCTTTATATATTAGTTGAGATACTAATATATAAAGCTGATAAATTTATTTATTTGATTGTTTGAATGCGCTTATCTCAGGAACGATATGAAAAATTCTTTCTGTGTAAGATTTATCGAGGAAGGCTATAGGCTATGATACATCAGGATAAGATGAATAGAATAGGAGCAGCAATAAAAAATAATACATAGACGCAAAATTTAAAGCTTTCCTTGCGTGCGCTGAGTAAACGGTGATAGTTATTCATAAATCATTGTACATATTAACTCTGAATGTAAGTTTCGATTTAACCAAATTTCATCAATGAGGCTCTAGCGGAATCATACAGAATGATAGGCAGAAAGAGTTTTCATTTATATTTTTAATATGGACTTAATTAAAATAAGTTTATCTAGAAAGTTCTTTACTGTATCATAAACTTTTGAGGCCTTATATGCTAATGAATTTATAAGGAGATACACTTGAAAACTAATGTCCGTGTCATCTAATAATCCCGCTTGTACTGCCTTCTGTCTGTAAGTCGCAGCGGTAACTGGTAACTCGATTCCGTCGAGATGACCTGTGAATAGAGCCACACCTGTCGCCGGACCTCCCGCCTCATCCATAACTAATGCCATAACTTGGAAATGGCGAAGCAGTTCATCTCAAATAATGACATCATTAGCATCTGGACTATCTACTGCAGTGTCTCTCAAACTTATATGCCATGCCCATTTTTGCATTTGATTGGAATTTAATAAATCTTTTTGATTCCAATTTTGTTTTATATCTTCTTTAAAAACAGTTATTTTTTTGCTTTGAATAATAAAGAAAACCCACCAGCCCAGCAAATCTAATCTCCAAACTTTGGCCCGTCCGCTAAAAATGGATTTCACCAATGTTCTACTCATCTTTTCGCAGCATCCGTATAATAAAGTTACATTTTTTATGTATTAAATCATGTAACTTTATTCTTCAAATATATAATTTTATAAATTAAATTATTCATAGTTTTCTAATAATATTCATTAGCTATGTATAATATTAATTATAAATTTGTAATCAAAATTGTCTTTTATTAATTTTTTTCACTATATACAATAAGTTGCACCGCGATCTGTTCACGGCAACTTTAGGGCTAAAATACCCTGGTACATAATAGTGTAGTGTAGATGGTTGTTCAGTCCATGAAGGAATATGATTTTACCGAATTAACAGGGGGGTGTCTCCCTGTCCACAGAAACAGACAGCCTTTCGCAATATTAATATGGGATCATACACATTTAAAAAAAAATGTGTATAATTCAATATTAATATTATCTCCTCGATGCTGGTTTAGCTTCTGCGCTCTACTCTCCGCATTTCACAACTTCGACGATGCTTCTTCGCTCGCCCGTCCCGCCCGGTGACGCTGTAAAATCCGTTAGGGCTAACAGCATATAGTCATTCGAAAAAAAAAACACATTTTTTTAATATATAATTATTTTTCTGAAAAGGAAACGTGACATACCGTTTAGGAAATCAATCGAGTAGAGACTCATCTCATTCGTGTATTCAAAGCCGAACTATTTAATTATATGCCCCGTAGCCTCCCCCCACCTCAACCCCCCCAACACCGCAAACATTATGAGCTCTAATCAAATAAACTCACGTAAAGTCCCGCGTAGATTGTTTAAATTCACTTAAGAATTTCCTAAAGCTGCCATAATATAGGTTCATAATAAAATTATTAAATTGCGTATGAAACTTCATTATAATAGAATATTTTAGATCGAATATTTAATGAGTTTTGCCTAAATATGTATAATATATTACTCAAAATTCCCATTTCAAAATATCTTGAAGATATATTAATAAATTAAATAGTTCGCGTGGACTGTTGTCGCGTGATAGGTTGATAATAGATGTCGCTTTTCAATGACGTCCTAGTATAGTATCAAATATCCTGTTGGTGTAGAATCAACAGGATTTCTATAGCCTGTATGTTACCTCGGTGTATAAGGAATAATTGTGCCAAATTTAATCGATATTGGTTTAGCGGCTTCGTTGTGAAAGAGTAACAAACATACATCCATTCTCAAAACTTTCGCATTTATAATATTAGTGAGATAGGATTGAAAAATTTTGTCGATTTTAAAAATTTAAGTTTTGAAAACGTAATACAAGAAGATTTCGGTAATCTCGAAGAAGGAACTCGTATAAGTAAAGACTATAAAGGTAAATTTTGAATTTAAGCTTGCGTAACAGTATTTAATCTAGCGGAAATAGATTTAAGATATTAGGCGATAATAAACAGGTCTTAGATAATTTTATCCAAGATATAACCCCCTCTGACCCAAAAACAATAAATCAGGCTTGGTCTAATTAATGTTAAACATATTAAGCATATAAGTTTCACGTACAACGTCTTCGCTGGCGAAGGTCCTAGATTTCTGACGTCGGTTGGTCGCGGCTTCTTGCCACTCTTCCGTCCTCGTAATGACTAATCAAAGTCATACCATCAGCCCTCCACTACACGTCGCCCTAAGCCGTGGTCCGGCCTCACAGGAGGCACTCTTAGGACGACGTTCCCCATAGCTAGTAGAGCTTCTGCGCTCTACTCTCCGCATTTCGCGACCTCGACGATGCTTCTGCGCTCGCCCGTCCCGCCCGGTGACGCTGTAAAAGCCGTTAGGGCTAACAGCATACAGTCAATTCAGAAAAAAAAGTATATAAGTAACAAAAAAGTACAGCAAAAAATACTCGACAATATGCGCGATGGTTTATAATTGAACATTACCCTTAAAGTTAAAATAATGAGTCGCTAATCGAGAATTGAACGTTAAATTAAACGAGTTTGCGTTCCAGATTGATTGGAATAAGTGGGGATGGGGCTCATCTGGTACCACAATATAACGATAGTGTAGGGAAGCTCGCGCCCACTCGACTGTGGCCCAGATCCATGGGAATAAATTTTAAATAAGTGAATTTGGGAGAAGCGATAGGAATTTTGATTATATGAAGCGTTAATATAGCTATTAATCTCATTATTAATACTGTCAATGATTTCACTAAAATGGATTTGAGTACAGCAACAGCGTTTCCTATAAATATATCATAGCATGGCGTCATATGGAATTTACTATGTGGTAATAAAAGAGATGTACCAGTTGACTTAAGCTTATAAAAGGAAAATTTTAAAAGATGCTCTGCTACAGACTCTGAACTGATAAGCACGTGTGTTTCAAATGATAGCCCATCTCGGTTGTCCTTAACAAAATTTTGTATTGCCTTACTCTATCCTACTTGGCTAAGTGAGTAAAACCCTAAAGAAATTTTGTACCGCCTTAAACATCGCTTGCTAAATTTCAAACTACCTTACGTTAAGTTACTCAATGAGTTGAGAATCGCTAACTGCAAGGTTTCCGGCTAAGTAGAATAGACCACACTCATTTCTTACCGAGGTGTCGTAAAAGGCAACTAAGGCAAGTTGGCCTGCCGTGTGGAATCCGGTTGAGTAGAATAGAAAACTCTCATTTCGTACTGAGGAATAAGGTAAATTGAAGTCAGGCAGGCGGCCGGTCGTATTACCCGCCATATCATGTTGCAACATGTTTATAACCTGTTGTGGATAAGGGCAGGAGAATGATGAGTGATATATTAAATTTCCTTACTCTACCCTGCTACCTTTTCCAAAATGCTTAAGTCTAGTATCGACAAATTTGAAAGTATCGACGAGTTGGCCCTCCCTAGTGGCCTGCCAGTTGACAGGCTGTAATTGTTGAATGAGGCAGCATTAAAGCGGCAATTAACCGACATTGATTGCTCCCAACCCCCTCCCCGGTCCATCCCCCCCTGCGCTAATCCGCGGCAGGAGCGAACTTCGCCGCGCTACGATCAATTAAGCAGTTGCTGTTTAGTTTAATCGGGTTAATTTATTTTGGGTCGTTCAGTGAGCCTCATTATATATCTCGCAACTTTGTCATACTGTACTTGACTCGTCGGCACATAGCGGACATGTTTACGGAACTTCCATGACTTCTCACCATACTCCTGACGTCATGATACCGCCATGATATAATCGTCATACTATTAGCCCTCCACTACACGTCGCCCTAAGCCGTGGTCCGGCCTCACAGGAGGCACCCTTAGGACGACGTTCCCAATTGCTAGTAGAGCTTCTACGCTCTATTCTCAGCATTTCACAACTTCGACGATGCTTCTGCGCTCGCCCGTCTGACGCTGTAAAAGTCGTTAGGGCTAACAGCATATAGTCGATTCGAAAACAAAAAAAAACTGAGCTTTCTTCTTCTTCAGATAGAAGAAGATTAGAAGAAGAAGAAGAATCTTCTAGAGATATTATAATTAATAAATCTATTTTCCAAAACTGAAAGATGATACAGAACAATTTTATGGCCATCCTTTTTTCAAATGTTTTAAAACTAGCTGAATCCTCAAATTGGTTCGCATACATTGAAGCGTTAAAGTAACCTAGTAAAGAATATGTACTGTGTTTTTGAAATTTCTTATAAATTAACTTTATGTACCGGAGTAATATAAAAGAAAAAAATCCTATTACGAGTATTAGATGTCTTACCTTCTAGGTAGGACATTTGTCTTTTTTGTAGACCTTTAGCTCTTTTATAATAATTTAAAAATAATAATTCATTCTCGCTCCGAGTGGTGGGCTACGAAGGACATCAGAATAATACGAACAAAAGTGCAGGTGATTCGGATAGACACACAAACAGTTTTAGATTGGTCTCCGGGCGGGGTGGTCGGCACATAAAAGAGGGTTAAATAAGCGGTTTACAGACAAACCGGCGAGTTAATTAATAACGCGGACCGGCCATTAATACAGGACTCTGCGGGCGGCGGCCGGACGCCACGCTGCACGCGCTACCGGGATATGTCCTGACGAGTCTCTCACAGGTCTGGTCTCTTTTTCTGTAGTTCGTTTTACATTAATTATTTCTTTTATTTCATACTGGTGGCTACTACTTCATTGTATTAAATCAAATTCAAATTCAAAATATTCTTTATTCAAATTAACCTGTAAACAAGTGCTTTTGGATCGTCAACTCTACTGCTGGTTCAATAGAACCAGCAGTAGAGTTGACGTATTTAATCATCAATTCCAAGCAATTTTAAACAATACAGCATTAATCCTTATCCAATTAAGTACCTTAAATACATTGTTCATTTAATATAGATCAATATGGCCGTTACAGCATGTAATTTAAATTAACATTTTCGAAGATATTACATATTTAAAATGCAGGGCATAGAGATTGCACGCTTCGCCCTATAGCACTTTGAGTTAAGCTACGATCGGATGGGTTTTTTTTTCACAGGGCCAACTATATGTCGCTCCTTCAAGAGTAACCTATAAAGAAAACACGTATGTATTGTGTAATGACAAGAAAGCTGTTTGTTTGTTGAAAGAAGAGAAAGTTGTTTGTACAAAAAGACATTCTGTAAATATTTGTAAAAATAAAATACATAGGGAAAATGTAAAGTAAATAAGTAAAAATGTAGTATATGAGTTTAGATATTCCAAAGATAGCAGGGAATCTTTATGGTATAGGGTAGGTGTGGTTTTAGTTCAGGTATCCCAGGTCTTTTATTTTGAAGCCTAGTGATATCGCCCGGTCTTACAAACCGGGAGGGGTCGGTATTTTCCATTGGTCCTTCGAGCCGGATAAAGCTTCGCAACCTTCTTCCCCCACCCCCCGCGGTACTCGCAGTGGATCGCTGCAGCAAGAGGACCCGGGAGCAGCACCAGGAGCGGCAGCAGAGCACCGAGCAGCAGCGCGGCACCAGCAGAGCAGAGCAGCGCAGCGCAGCACAGCGCGGCACCAGCAGAGCAGCGCGGCACCAGCAGAGCAGCGCAGCGCAGCGCGGCACCAGCAGAGCAGCGCGGCACGAGCAGAGCAGCAGCGCGCACCAGCAGAGCCACGCAGCACCAGCAGCGCAGAGCAACGCGTCACCGCAAAGCAAAGCGGTGTAACTCCGACGGCAAAGCGCCGCCAGTAGCAGCACGGCGAGGTTCCGGAGACCGGCAGCATCGACCGACGGGTGAAGAGCACCGGTGAGCGGCGAAGAAGCATCGCGAAAGCTCAGAACCAGAGCATCCATAGTACCTGAGCATCGCAGCACTAGAGCAACACAGCGCACCAGAGCAACACAGCGCACCAGAGCAGCCATCAGTCGTGAGTGAGTGAAGTGCGACAATTGTGAGTACATTCAGTTCATTATTAGAAGCGAATTTGGACTTTATTCCTTTGAACAGTTTAACTTCTTAGCATCTTATAAAAACTTTAGTATAAATTATAGTAATTAGGACTTAGAATAGTTAATCAAAAAACGAGGGAACGGGGAACCTATGCTCGATTTCCCCCAGAATAGTTAGTCCAAAAGACTTCATCATTTATTTGGACTTAGTATATTTGTGTAAGAGTAAGACTTAAAATTTTAATAAGTTAATAGTAGTTTAAATTAGGACTTAGAATAATTCTTTAAAAAACGTAGGAACGGGGAACCTATGCCCGATTTCCTCCAGAATTGTTATTTATAGAACTTGTAAAATTTTAACCTTTGTAACTTACAAAATTGGCAAATTTAGATAGACTTTGAAGGTAATTATTAATTAGAATATATTGATTTTAAATAAAATGGACGGACTTTTACGTGTTCAGGTTGATTTATATAATTCAATTAAGAAGGGGTTGTCCAATTATAAGAAAAGTCCTAAAGACCGTTTAACCCAAGAATATATAGAGGCCAGATTAGAAAATTTAGAACGGGATTGGACGTTGTTTAGATCGAATAACATAAAATTGTTTGAAATATCCGATTCAGATCAGTTAGCTAGTTCATCATATGTAACTAAAGATGTATATGAAATTACGGAGGAAAACTATTTTATGTATAAATCGCATATGAAATCTTTATTAAAATCATTTGTCATACCTGATGAAGTATTACCAAATAAGAAAGATAGTGATTTGCCTGGCTCGTTTGTGAGATTGCCTAAAATTGCGATTCCTATGTTTTCGGGTAATTACTCAGAATGGACAACATTTCGCGATTTATTTGTTTCCTTAATACATCGTAATGAATCTTTAGATAATGTCCAAAAGATGCATTATTTAAAAACGCACTTAACGGGCGAGGCAGAACAGTTAATTAGGCACACGCCAATTACTAGTTCAAATTATAGTCAATGTTGGTCTTTGTTAGAAAATCGGTATGAGAACAAAAAGTACTTGACGAACTGCATTTTTAAACGACTATTTGGTCTAAGGCATCTGAACTTTGAGTCAGCATCGGGTCTTAAAGAATTATTGGACACCACTAATGACTGTTTAAATGCTTTAAAAAATATAGACGTTGATGTAAGCACGTGGGATATTATCATCATTCATATCGTTACGTATAAACTTGACCCAGAAACACGTAAGCAATGGGAGCTACATATCTCTAATGCAGTTAGTTCAACTGAATTACCAACGTTGGCACAGTTCAAAACTTTTATAGAAACTCGTTTTAGGGCTTTAGAATTTATCGATACGAAACAACCTTCGTTAGAACATACCACGAGGCCTAGTGTAAAGCCAAAGTCACTATTAGTCACTAATGACTCCAGTATGCGCTGTGAATATTGTTCCGACATTCACAAGCTGTGTTTCTGTAAATCATTCGCTAGGTTATCAATAGAAACAAGGCGTGAATTTGTAGAAAAGAACAAAATTTGTTTTAATTGTTTGGGCAGTAACCACAATATCTATAGTTGCAAAAAGCCGACAGTTTGTACGATTTGTCATAAGCGGCATCATACGTTACTGCATCCTAACAGAGAATCTGAGGCCAAAGGACATGATACAAGCGAAAACACAGCTATTAGCTCTACAAGCAATTCACAAAGCGATACGCCAATAGTATCTTGTTTAGCTAGAGGCAATAACACTAAGAACTTGCAGATTTTATTACCCACTGCCGTGTTAAAAGCTGAAACTAAATCCGGTGACTATCAGTTAGTTCGAGCCTTGATAGATCAAGGATCACAGGCATCCTTTATCACAAAAGCCACAGTCCAACATCTAAACCTGAAAGAATCTCCGGTGCACGGAAGAGTTTCAGGACTAGGAAGCAATAAGGCAAAACTTGCAAAACATACAGTACAATTGTCAATACAATCACGAGTACATCCAGAGTGTAAGCTACAAGTAAAAGCGTATGTATTAAGTAAAATACTTACCTGAGCAAAATATATGTGTTGGTTCCTTTGATTGGATCAACAGAAACGGTCTGCAATTAGCAGATCCAAAGTTCACTACACCCAACAAGATAGATATGCTATTGGGTGCAGACGTTTACAGCTGCATCATGAAGGAAGGAATGGTGAAGAGTCCGACGGAGACAATGATTGCTCAGAACACTACCTTAGGGTGGATCCTGTCAGGTGCAGTTGATCCTGTAAATAATGTGGCATCATTAAGACATATACACGTGATGCATGCAGAGTTCAAGAATAGTACAAGAAATATACTTACGTCAGAAGAAGAAAAAGGAGAACAGTTATACCATACTACCTCGAAGCGAAGAGAAGATGGTCGGTACGTAGTCCGGCTTCCATTGCGAAGTGAAGATCCTCCTTGCGAAGTCGGCACGTCGCGTGCTAGAGCTGAAAATAGATTTAATACATTAGAAAAAAGAAGTTCAGTTGAAAAAATGTTTAGAATAAGGTCAAAGAAAAAAAGTATGAGTTCAATAGATCATATTAGAACAACAGAGGTCAATAGTTTCAAAGATCAACATGATGAAAAGGGAAAGGACATCCAATATGGAAACATAATTGGAATAGACGATGAGACAGGAAGGGAAATTGGAAAAGGACAAGGACATCCAAGATGGAAACCTAAATGGAATAGAGGAAGAAACAGGAAAGGAATAGAGAAGGAAAGAGGAGCTGAGTTAGATAATCAATTAAAATACTTAAACTTACCTGGACCCGCAGCGATGACATTTATGAGTACTCGGTGAATCCCCCTCCGACGATCTTACCTGAAATAAAACAGAACTGTAAATTTAAATATAAAACAATTAGTTGACCCATTAGCTTGGTTAGCTTCTAGGATGATTTCGGCAAAAATCTTCAACCAGAAATTTTGGCTAGCAGCTATTGAATGCGATAAAGAATAAGCAATCAAAGTATTGCCGTAGATTTAAAAAATATTTAAAGGGAAAAATAAGCTTAGAAAACTTACCGTCCAGTCCTTCGACATTATTTCGCGTGAACAAGAAACATCTTGATGATAATATTACACGTGTAGTTACAGATTTACAGAACGTACAACAAAATTTGTATTTTACCCATTGCCAACTAGAATAGTTTAGTTTAAATAGTACTTGTATTGTTTTTAGTTTTAGATTTCTACTGATGTCATGATATGATTTATATTCTAGTTTATATTAAGTTCTCGTTGATTGTTATTGTTTGTAAAAAATAGTTCACAACTGATGGTACAGCATTGCCTTAGATAAGTTAAACGAAATTTCATATTTTGCATTATATAACTTTTAGTCCAATTGTTAGGTATTGTATAATTTAATGTAGTTTTTTTTGTAAGGCCATTCTGCCACTAAATGGCCTTGGTGGGCGGTATGTTCATGACCGATTGAACATTTAATTAATTAAAGTTGTGTTCGTCCAAATATAGATGGCGCTGTTCAAGATTAGCCCACGCTATCGAGTGTACAAACAAAATAGTATAAGTCGGAAGATCAATTTTGTATATTAGAGATCAGATCAGATCAGGTCAAATCAGTTCAGGTACCAATAAATACCACCAATTAGTTCAGGTATCCCAGGTCTTTTATTTTGAAGCCTAGTGATATCGCCCGGTCTTACAAACCGGGAGGGGTCGGTATTTTCCAAGGGGAATTGTTTTACTCCAAATTTAACGCGTGCGGGCCACGGGCAGTAATGAATAAAACAAAACTACTGGATTGATTTTAAACATTTCTTTTCACTGAGTGACATAGGCTATATATTTTATACCCGTGCGAAGCAGGAGCGGGCCACTAGTTTATTGATAAATTTAAATAAATTCCTATTTTTGAAGAAACCTTTTTTTTAACCAGTGTGTTTTTTTTTTTTTTTTCAAGGACATAGAACAAAGAAACTTTTTTTTAGAGGAATATTATATGATAGGACTTTTTCGCCCGACGGAGATGTCTACAGTTTCAATGATGATTAGAATTATGCATTATAGCAATCGAAACATGCCTTATCATAATGCCAGATTCCGCCTTTTTTGCACCCTTTCTTCTCCTTCTTCAACCGATGGAGATAGGTCTCCTCACTAAATGAACAACACGATTCCAAATCCCCTCTCCCCCTAAATCCCCGAATCTTTGAGGTCATCAGTCCATCTCGTAGGGGCTCTACCAACATTGTGTTTTCTGATCCGTTTTGTCATACCAACGCCTTGGGAACCCAACGGACATCGGTTTTCCGCACACAATGTATGAATGTTTTCAAAATTGTGAAATTGTTATTGTGTTATTTCAATAATATCGAATCATAAATCAGCATATTGCATGCTCATTTGTCTATCCATATAAATCTATGTTAGAAATACATAAGTTATAAATTTGTATAATAAATTATAATTAAAAGAATTTAGTTATGTTATGATAGTTATGTTATGCGGCTCAGGCTTACAGCTGACAAAGTTTTCGGTTATATATTCACAATTAAGTGCACAATTATTGTTTACTTTTGAAAAGCAACATACAAACGAAATACTAAACTCTATAAATATTACTTTGCAAAACGCTATAACACTTAGGTACTTATAGCTAAAAAAGGATAAAAATATGATTATATAATGCTTGTATTATAGCCTGTATTGTAGCCTGCCATGGCCGCCCTACGTTCCTGCCGTTGTCAGGCTTTGATCACAGAATTATCCTTTCTGCGCGAAGGTCCCTCCGTCCCTCCCCTCCCAAGGCCCCTCCCCTGCCGTGATTGTTGCGGGCCCATTAAGCGATCATTACCGCCTCAAAGAGTTGCCGTAATTGCTTCAAAAATATTGTAACGAAGTGGATAATGAGGAGAGCACGCGGTCGCGGCTGTAGCCTGTATTTATCTACAACAAATTGAAAGAGCTGTGATAGCCTAGCGACTCTCTAGAGATGGTCATGGGTTCAATATCCGGGCAGGCAACAATGAGTTTTTCTATTAAAACTATTCTATGTGTCTAATTGATAGTGGCAAAAGTTACAATAGAATTATTTTGCTGTACTCCGCGTTTGTTAAAAGAATGTATCATCATCCTTCTGCCCTAATCCCACTCTAAGTGGGGCCGGCAAAACATTTTATAAACATGCTCTCACATGATTTGGCTGCGTTTTTACAACCGACCGCCTGTCTGACGTCAGCTTACCTTAGTCGTTTTTTACGCCACTTGGGTAGGAAAGACTTCAATTTACCTTATTCCTCAGTACGAAATGAGAGTTTTCTATTCTACTCAACCGGATACCACACGGCGAGTCAACTTACCTTAGTTACCTTTTACGACACCTCGGTAAGAAATGAGATTGGTTTATTCTACTCAGCCGGATACCACGCAGCGGGTCGACTTACTTTAGTCACCTTTTACGACACCTCGGTAAAAAATAAGGGTGGTCTATTCTACTTAGCCAGATACCACACGGCTATGTTAAAAGAATATATGTAATAACAAAAACGCTTTGCGATTTTGGTCGTTATGTCTATCTCCTGATGATGCTTCGGTTGCGGGGCGAAACGATTGTTGAGTTTGTGATAGTGAACGTGTGTAGTGCTTGTGTACTGTGGTGGCGGTGGTGGAGGTGCATGTGTTTTTACGAATCCTACATGTATCTTGTATGAAAACGGATTGTCCACTCTACATTTAGCATTATATATATTTTACTTCATCGCGGATTATAGCAAAATAATTTAACTATTACTTTTGTGTGAAAATGAATCAATGGCGGATCTCCTTCATCCTGCAGCAGGGATGTCCCTCTATCGGTCCCAGGGTGGAGGGGTGGCTGGAGGTAGGGAGGTGGGGTGTTCAATACTAAACAAATCTATGACGCATACAATTTCATTAGTCAGATTGAGTGTAAATATTTAACTAGCCTCGCTCCACGTGATTATTTCACGCGAACCAATTACGTGCAATTCAATTTTTTCAATTTCCACCGCAAAATATAAGTAAATTCATCATTGTAATGATTTTAATCACTTCAAATTGAACTGATAACGTTGATTGATTTATATTGGCATTAGCATACTTTTTTCAAGGCAACCCTTCGGTTTAGATGGTACTGACCGTATCATAATTTCATGATCTCTGGTTTCCGTGGCCCATCATGGCCCAGCAGTGAGACCGTGGGAATCTTTCAAAGTAAGCGGCCGATATAGAAAAGATTTTTATTGCTCAAAAAAGAGCCATGCGGGCTATCTATAATATGAAGCAACGTGAGTCCCTTCGCGAAAAGTTCAAAGAAATAGGCATACTTACTGTAGCATCACATTATATATAGTAATATTCTATTCGTACGGTAAAATATCCATATGTACAAGACCAAATTCGATGTATATCATAGACATACGAGAGGTCACAAAAGGCTTGTGATACCTGTGTCGCGACTCAGCAGAGTTCGCAACTCATTCGATGGTCTCGGTATTCGCTTAAACAATAAAATTCCGCAATCCATACTAGACCAGTTTCAGAAAGGTTTAAGTTAAGTATAAGAGATGTACTTATACGTAAAGCATATTACAAAATTAAAGATTATAAATAATAAAAAAGCCTGGATTTGAAAATCCTTTCAGCTTCATACAGGAATGCGGAATAATAATGAAAAATTGAAAACATTTAAAAGATTGACCACCGAATTTATTTCTGGTTCTTCTCGGTAAGAGCAACATTCCGAACCAGTTGTAGCTTCATTAATTTTATTGACGATTCAAAAGTGCTTGAAAGAGCTTATTTGAATAAAGATTATTCTGGAAAAAAAAACGGTTACGGGTACAAACATATGTTATGTGATATTTGTTATTTATTAACCGGTTTGTGGTGAAGGATAACATTGTGAGGAAACCTGCATATATATATATATATATATATATATATATATATATATATATATATATATATATATATATATATATATATATATAATATGTGTAACCTACTAATCCGCATTGGAGCAGCGTGGTAGGCCTTAGCTTCAACCCTTCTCTCTAAAAACAGTAAGAGGAGCAGCAATGCCCACCAGTGGGACAAAAGGCTTTAAAGAGATAGAGATTCTAGTATACTCTCGGTAAGTGCTCTATATAACTATTTCTAATGAAAATTAGCATTATAAAAAACTATTAATCATAGATTTAAATAAAAATATAAGTGGAGAATAAGACTAGAAGTAAAAGTTTATAGGTTTTAAGCCAAATAGGAATAGTTGTGTGAGTCTTTATAGATCCGCGACTGAGCCAAGAATCAGTTCTTCAACGCCAAAATGAGCACCAAATTATTTATTTAGAAATATTACAATGTATTTACAAAGACAATGTTTACTGGCTCGCGAGGTTTGTTTACAAAAAATACTGGAACTACAAGTTTGGACTTCAAATTTTGTAGTACCTAAGCTATAGTTTGAACATGAATATTTCAAATTTTAAGTCTGAGTACGGTGCATCATCGTACCTTGCAATGGTGGCTATTTTTTCTAGCCAAGAAATACTTTTAAAAAAGAAAAGATTTTTAAACAAATCATTCAAGTGAACGTCTATCAAACGCAATACTTCAATTTTAAAATATTCAGTTCAAAAAACATTCAGTCTAAAAAATAAAACAACGTAACTCGGTAGTACATTTAAACGTAAATTATTCAAACAAGTCTGTATTGAGAGCCCCGCTGATAACGAGGTGTTAATGGCGTTAACTTTGAAAAAGCCGGTCAAAAGATAACTCGCTTCTCTCCGAGCTACTCGAGCTTCCCCGAGCTGCGAGCGGACAGCCGCGACTCCCGCCACGAGCAAAAAGTGCGGCGCGGCCATTGGGCGGCGTGACGTCACGGCCCGCCCCCGGCGCCCCCCGCCCGCCGACGGACGCGCTAGAGCGGGACGGACGGCGCAGCATCACGGCCCGAGCGCGGCGACCCAAAGCGATACCTCTCACTCCGCCAATAAGGTCCTCTTTGCAACGGGACGGGTCGACTCTAAAAGATGTATCGAAGCGGTCAGCCGTTAAAGCTGTTATTGTTGGGTTACCGGTTTACCGATTTGGTCAAATTCGTGTGCCAACAGACAGACGGCCGACTGTTTGCTCTCTCTGACCCGGGCTATTGTACTCCGCGAGCCAATTGCGGCTGTAATTGCTTTAACTGTAATTAATTAGGACTCTATTTGCAGGGCTCTATGTGTACTCGCGGGAGACGGTAGTGAGGCTCCTCGACATACATTTAGCGTTACTGTTAGGTATTTGTAGCGTTACATTTTATGCAAACTATCGTTCGAAATAGATGAGTTTTAAATCACGATAAAATTAAATTCAACAGTGGCTGCAATGCGTTACAAAAGGGGTTAAACAAACACGTGAGGGGTAAAACTTTTATTGAGTTCCAAGATCGCAAACTAAACAGTAACGAGTCGGCTCCGAGGAGCGCGCCGAGCGCTTCGCACAATCGGCCCAATCAGAGGTGAAAAACACTATCGAACGCCTCGATACCGCGAGCGGTCCCGAGGGGCGAGCGCTAATAGCGCCTCGCGCCAAACGAAATCACTTCGCGACCCGAAAATTCGCACTCCGACGGGGACCTCACCCCACCGCGGCCCCGCCCCTTTCGCAGCCCCGGCCCGCCGCCGGAGCCTCAGTCAGTCGCTCTCGCCCGCCCGAGCGAGATGGACCCGTCGGAGGATCGGTTCTACGGCGCGCGGACCCCGGACCGGTCCGAGACCGACAGCCCGCGCTCGCGAGCGAGCAGCCCGAACTCGGCGTCGTCGATAAACGTGACCGACCAGTCGATCTCGATGTCGCAGCACCAGCAGAACCTGGAGACCTTGAACCGCATGGGGATGTTCTTCCACGCGCAGCAGATGCACCTGAACCAGAGCTTCGACGCGGTCAAGAGCCGGCTCGGGCTGACGCAGGTGGCCGGCATGAGCCAGGGCCCGCGGCACACCATCGACGCCATCCTGGGGCTGAGCGGCGGCCGCCAGCCGCGGCCCGACTTCGAGCAGCGGCGCGAGGAGCGCGAGCGGGACTGCGACGCCGTGCCCGTGTCGCCCGGCGCCGTCGAGAGTGCCGGTGAGTGGGAGCCCCCGTAGACTGTACATTCAATCGGTCTCCATTGTCTGGATACATCCGTAGAGTGCCTTAAATCATACTATACTGAATCAAGTACTTTCCAATTCAGCAGAGTTAACAAATCCATAGTTGAACCTTGGCAACAGCTTCTAAAATAAAGTTCCGCAAACAATATTAGACTTGCCTGCCGAAAGGTTTAAAATTACCAGTAATTAAGAGAATATGCTTATACTCATATTGGACAATTGAAGATTATATAAATGATAAAGATGCTTGGATTTTAATATCCTCCAGCTTCATACAACACTGCGATTTAAGAATGAAAATTTAAAACATTGACCGTTGATTTTCTCTCTGGTTCATCTTGGTAAGAGCAACATTTCAAACCAGTTGTAGCTTCATTAATCATATTGATCCTTAACTATTTAAAAGTACTTGCAACTTTAAGAAGGAAATAGATAATACTTTTGTATTATTAATTAGAAAGTATTTAGTTCAGTCTCGTAACCCAAACATTATCAGGAGATAGCCTCCACATGAGCAGATAACTCTACATTCTCTACTTACTCTCTTTTTATCGCGAATTAAAGAAAAATATTATTATTTTTTTTGTAATATGGGTCTCGGAAAAGCAACGCTTAATTCCAAAATCATTCTCAATAGGTATGCTTGAATCAATTGCAAAAGAATATTAATGTAATTGTTGTACTAATCCTATTAATAACGTTATTATTCCAAAACCTGCGGCATTGACTTTCAGCGCCTTTATTCAAGTTAGCGAGCGATATTTTCCGACGGAAAATAAATTATCTATAGGATACAATTCATACTTGACAACATATTTGAGAATTGTTTATAATTAGCCCGGGAAAAAAGAAATTTAAATGTAGTTTGAAAAAAGTGCAATTAACTAATTGGCAAAGTATAAAATAATTTCAAGATTATTCAAATTCAAAATATTATTTATTTAAATAAACTTGTAAACAAGTGCCTTTCAATCGTCAACTCTACTGCTGCTTCGGAAAGCTGTTCCTACCGAGAAGAGCCAGCGAGAAACTCGGCGGTTGCTCTTTTAAAAATATAATTGTTATTACTAGTTACATTTAGTTATTACTGTCTTGTACAGTACACGCATAGTATTCCTTAATAGTATAGTAGGCTTTCTGCATTAGCCTATTATTTATAGTGTTTAAATTGCTGTAATGGCAAAGATAATTTAATTACGGAATTTTATTATAGAATCTTATACCCAAACCCACAAACGACTTACGTACTTTTGCAAGGCGCAAAGCAGGAGCCGCAAGCTTATGTCGGTTCCTACTTTGTCTATTATATACATCGCCAATCTTTATATTATTATGTATATTCTTATGTACAAAAATTAAATTGCCACAAATATACTGTGAAGTTAATATAAGAATACCTATTTCCTTAAACTTCTCTCGCAGGGATTCACGCGGACTGAAATTGTAAATGCCACGTATGGCTCTTTTTCATTGTTTTAAAATATTGCATCCACCACAACCAAGTACGGGTTGGGGTGTTTCTAGATATTTGTTTAGTGTTCTTTTGTTTCGAAAAGCTCCGTTCAAGATTGATGGAAAGAGACAAAGCTTAAAAGCAACTCTACCCTTTTGTTGAAACCCGTTCGCGCTTTAACTAAGTCGCGGCGGAAACAGTAACAGTCTTACATTTTACATTTGAGTAAAATGTTCATTCAGTCTCCATCAGAAATAGTATTCTGGATTCTGGAATATCTACATTACGTCTTGGCCTTAAATTTATTTTTGATGTATTATTCTGAACAGTTAACATATCATATGGCTTCCCAGTATCTCGCTTATATTTCGTTGCAATAATTTATTTACAGTGCTACATATGCGACTCGGCTCAGTATATTTTAAATACCTCAAATCTAAACTAATATTATAAAGAAAAAAATTTGTATGTATGTTTGTAAAGTTTTTACACAAAAACTACTGGATCGATCTCAAAAATTCTTTCACCTTTGGATAGCTACATCTTTACTGAGCAACATAAGCTATATAACTATTAAAAAAATAGTGATATCTAATAAAAATGAAGTAAGATGTAAAAAAATTGTCGTCTCGTCATCGCATGCGCTGCGAAAACTATTGATGATATATTTAACAAAAATAAATCTATAGTCTGACTTAGTAGACTTTGGTATGTTATGTTGCGGGTGAAACCACGGGATATTACTAGTATTTAATATTAGTAGAAAATCCTACCAGCAGGCTTTTAACAGTCCACGTTAAACTAGATACCAGGTTTACTAGATACCGGTTTTTTCATATAAGTCCGTTAGCCAAGACTTTCGTAGCAATAGTAGCCCGTCGTAGCCAACAACAGACATTCGTAGGCAGTTGTAGCAATTCGTAGCAGCAGCAGACATTCGTAGGTAGCTGTAGATATTTGTAGGCAATAGCAGACATAAGTAGGAAGCTGTAGACATTCGTAGCCAGAAGTAGATATACGTAGGCAGGTGTAGATATTCGTAATCAATAGTAGATTTTCGTAGCCCTTAGTGGACATTCGTAGACATTAATTTATTAATTAATTTGTTTATTTATTTATTTAATTATATTTTTGTTGTTGCACGGATTGTACGATAGAGTCGTCATTTAGGTCATTTGAGCTGAATGATAATATCATTATTAGATCTTTGCCAAAGCAGCGTCAATTCAATGAGATCATCTCACTTTTCATTGACATGGTCCGTACCTACCTTACATTTTAACTGAATGTTAAATTTTTAATGAGAACACGCCCTTACAAAATACATTCAAAATATCATGTCTAATTGAGTTCATTCATTTAATGTACCTATATAATATTTTTGTACTTTCATAGTTTATCCACATAATATTAAATTTATTAACTTTATATTTAGCTGTTTAGCTCCAAAAAATGATGCGATATTTTAGTTATTATAATTTAGACCATAATCATTTTTTATCTTCATTTTTCAGGTCTTTTATATAATTAGTACATGTCAGTCCTGTGCGACCCTTTTACTTAAATATATACAATTTTTATATTACTTTAGCCGTGTGGTATCCGGCTGAGTAGAATAGACCAACCTCATTTCTTCGGTTTCTGCCTGACGTACATGTTGTTTACAAGGAGGTAATGTCCAACGCCGACATATACTTTAAGTTATAAAGGTTATGTATTTTATATTTTAGGTTCTATCTATATACTTATTTCTTATTTTATGTATTTTTTCACACCACACCTTCTTACCTTTAAATTCTCATCTCATTCGCATACACACTTCTTTCATCCGTCTGTTTTATCGCTCATCATTATGATCCATATATTTAGATAGATTTAATGACCGTTTCATAAATTTTCCTATTTAGTTTAGAGTTTAGGCATTAGAGATCGAAAATCAAAATACATTTATCCATTCTTTCTTATATCCAAAACTAGAACTAACCATAATATATATGTAACGTCATTACATACAGACAATTCAGGAAGAGAGTTTTGAAGTAGATATAGAGAATAATATATTGTACAGAATACTCTCTCCCTTAATAAATAAATAAATATATGGGACACTTATACACACGGTCGTCCGTCCCCAAAGTAAGTAACTTAACACTTGTGTTATGGTAGACAGACAACTGGTGAATATATATTTATATATTTTTTAAATACATACTTAAATACAAATATACACCCAGGCTCAAAGACCAACAAATTCATTTATACAAAATGTTGGCCCTCGCGGGAATCAAACCCGCGACCCGCGGGGCTGAAGGCAGGGTCACTACTCTCTGCTCCAACGGGCCAGTCGACTCTTCCTTAGAATATCCTTCGGTCTACAGGCAAACTGAAACTGACCTATTGTGATAGAACAGTTACCTAAATATTTTTTTTTTACTACATTTACAGATAAATACATTGATTATCATCATCCTCCTGCCCTTGACCCACTCTAAGTGGGGTTGTCATGTTTATAACATGTTGTCATATGATTTGGCTACGTATTAATGAGCGGCCACCTGCCGATTTTACGACACCTCGGTTAGAAAGAGGGTGGTCCATTCTACTCAGCCGGATATCACAGGGCAAAAATACATTTTTATGTCAATTGTTTTAATTTAGTTATCTACAGAATAATGTAATAGAGGCTCGAGTATCACTTGGTGTACCGCTTTTTCAATTGAGATGTTAAATTTCGTAGAATTTTCTCTTTATTATCTATCCAAATTATCAACTGATATTCCAAATCAGATCGATCAATTGAGTTATATGAAAGATTAAGCGTTTAGTTTAGAAAATAAAAAGCACATAGCTTTTACCACTCGTTCCGCGTGTAAAGTGTTTTAATTGCTATGACGCAAGCGAACACCCGGCGGCTCTCGACTGAGACATAAAAAGTGCAACTGGCTTCTGTGTTGTACAACTGGCAAGTGCAGGTAATGTAACTAATGACTATATTTTTTATTTCAATATAAATAGTCGGTAAATGTAGCGGAGCTTCCGTTCGGACTCCTAAGAAACGTTTAGCGATATGCGACCTCGATTTGATATAACCCTTTTAAATCTATCAATCAAAATGTTTAGTCCAGTAGACTTTGACATATAGCTTTAAATCGCTTTAGGCCCGTTAGTCAGTATCGTAAGTTGCTTTTACCGAGAATTACCAGCGAGATAAAGGTTAGTTTACGCACGCTTAGCATTAAAGTGATCGAATACAAAATTAGTCTTAATTGAATCATATTCATTGTAACCCTAAGAACTATTAAAAAAACTAATTTTTTTCTTGTTACACACACTCTTTATACTCAAACTTCGGAAGACTCTACGCTAAGCTTTATTACATTGTTTTTATTAGATTACTGCATTTTTTTTACATTAGGTCACTTTGCGATTTGCGGTTTGATTTTCCTAGTTCAAAGTTTTTTTATCCGCAACTATAAAATAAACGCAGAACCTGTGAGTTTCGTCGTGTTAAATTAAATTTGAGAATACCCTCTACCTCTACCTCTACCTCTTCTCCCTATTCCCTCAACAGGAATGTTACCTTATAAGGTAAGATTCCTCCTTCCTCCTGTTGAAGGCAAAACGGGATTTTTCTTGCAATATGTTTAATATTATCTATGTAGGTACCTATCGTAAATTGTGTAGTGAGCTAAACAACATTTTTTGGTGGAATATGACATATTCCATAAAAAGTAACCACAAGAAATAATACAAAATATGCTTACAATACAAAATCTCTACTATAATAAATGTGAAAGTCTGTCTGTATATATGTCTTTTTGTCTGTAATCTGCTGGAGCAATATTTATAAAAAAATTATTCATATAATTGTAGCTTATATACCAGGTTAACATACAGGGTTAGAAATTCCCGTTTCTCCTTGGGGAAAAGGAATTAAAAAAATATACTACATATTTGTATAATATAGCACAATAAAGTTGAAGATAGCACTAGTATTCTATATTCGAAGTAAGTATTTATGTATTTTGAAACAGAAATTTCTATGAATTAGAAAGTGATTCAAGTGCAAGTGTCCAAGAGGACATTATCGCAGATCTAATGTACTTAACCAGTGATAACAAGTTCGCGGAATCTGGACGTACGTCTGTAGAGATCACATCTAACGTGGGATTATAACGATATCAAACATGAGATGCGATATCAGTGTATGATAACTTTGTTTTTACATTATTTATTTCAATCATATCGATGTACGGACTTGGTAATAAGTGGTTATGAATTGAAGTGCTCAATTGTAGAGTGACTCAACTTTTTTCAGCAGGCAGTTTGATGTAATTTGGTTCATTTAAAACTTGTATCCCAGACGAACATAAATAATACGAAGAAATAATAAAAAATAGCACAAAATTGAGACTATTTTAACATTTAAATTGATTACGTATGGATTTAATGACAATACTTTGCAAAAGTAATAATAAAATTATTTTGCTCTAATCCGCGGTATCCAGTTGAGTTGAACAGACCATCATCTTTCTTACCGAGGTGTTGTAAAATACGACTAAAGTAAGTTGACGTCAGGCAGGCGGTCGGTTGTAAAATAGGTAGCCAAATCATGTGACATTCTTTTTGTATTACGGATCTCCGCAAAGTAACGCCTACTTCTATAGACAATACTTTGGTAAGTCATTATAACCGCTTTATTTGGTGTGTATTATAGCAATATGATCTACGTTCAATGAAATAATATTTGAAACTGGCATCCAGCTTGTTTTAACTTCTTTTTCATTATAAAATTGGTTCAGTGTGTGTATATTAAGTTAAAAATGTAGTGATACTTGGACACTAAGATAGCTTAGTTCATAAAATTAAAAAATCCTGTCTAGTTTTTTCCTCTTGATAAAAAATACATACCAATCTAAAAGTTTACGTTTTGTCGAACAAACTTGACATCACTTTCTCGTCATCATTTCATTAAATAATTATACATATAATTTAATAATGAATAAGTTGAAACAGTTAAGTGGGTGATATTTTTAGAATAAAAAAAAATATGCTGTACGTCTGTCTGCGACTGCCATTGTTACAGCCATTAGCTGGTACCTGGTCAGCGTGAGGCCGTCGATGGTATCTCTGGTTCACTCGGTTCGGTTATTGTGCAATTGCTTTATAATTATGACACATTACTGCTGTGTATGACAGATCGACAGGTGTGATATGTTAATGTAATGAGTGTCTATCAAAAGCGATAGAAGCAGTTAAAAGTGGATAAATTTCAAATTATAAGAATTTTATTTACCACTTCCACACGCATTGGAGTACAAATGAACTCAATATTAACATGACAAATCAATATGTACCCTTGATAAGTTAAAAACTCTATAACTAAAAATCTCATCCCTTCGCGGCTAGGTGTCACGGTGCTGTATCATATTTCTCCCATTTTCATCAAAAGAAGTTATCCTCGCTTCTAGCTTTAATTCCCAATCCCAGTCAGGCCCCACAGTAAACATGCAATACAAACAGTGCGCCGGTCCGGCCGAGGTCGACATGAGCTATAATTTCTGTGAAATTAATAATTAGCGTTATCGCTTATCGCCCCCGAGATCTGCCGCCAGAGCGCGCTGCGAGCTTTATACTTAGTGCTGCGGCCTGATAAGGAAACATGATAAATGTTGTTCTAAAACGGCAACTTGTTCAAAAAATTAAATACGTCAGCTCCAGTGCACGAATAGAGTTTACTTTTTATAATTGTATTTCAATATACAAAAGGGAAGAAAAGATTATTAAACCTTTCGCTTAAATCAAACTTGACTACTCAAGCATGTTTTCTTCTATGATATGTATGAAACAGATAAAATATAACGCTTTTTAGTTCTTATTATTTCTCTCCTCATAAAATTGTTACGGATACCATTTTAAGAAAATTATTTCATAAAATACTAACAACTGTTTCTTTTCGCTAAAAGATCATAGATGATGGATTTAAGAAGACTTTTTGTTGCGGAATTCTATTAACTATGTTATAATAATTTTGTATAATCCGTGGTTTTAAAAATTCTATGTTATACTAAATATACAAAGAATAATCTATTTCCATACCATACACGTGCAGATTTCGTTTTAGCACAAATCACCATCACATTGTATTAGCACTCCATATATTGACTAGAACAATCTCTAAGAAAATCGCAAATCTTTGCGATATATATGTTTAATTAAATTCATAATATATTACGATAAACTTTTAAAGAAGTGCTTTTGAATATTCAATTCCATTGATGAAACGGAAAATTGTTCCTACCGAGAAAAGCCAGCAAGTCGACGGAGACTTTTAACGGAAATAGAATTATGTACTCCAACCAGTCATTGCTATCTTGTACTAGGTGGAAGAATAGTCATATCAACTCATATTAATCATTGATATAATCCTCAATAGTATTTTCCAAAATAATATATATTTAATTCAATATTTGGATACTGTTTTTGCTTTGTTTGACTTATTAGTTTATCATGTTTATTGTTTGTTACCATAAAAAAACTTTATTTATAACACTTTTTAATACTTATTATAAATTGTTTTCAATAATTTATTTATTTAAAAAGGCCATCAACAATATAAACACCATACATAGCTACAAATACACAATATACAAGGATTATTAAATTAAGTGCTATATTAATTATAGATGGCAACAGCATGCGCAGATCAATAACTTTCAAGAACTATATTAAGATAAAATGACAATGAACATAAACAAAAAACGTAATAGCAAAGCTAAAATTTAATGTTTTTAATTTTCTCACAAACGTAAATCGTTAAACAGGAGCCGCAAGCTTATATCGGTTCCTATTGTGTAATGTACATTACTATTTTTTTATAATATTGTTAGGAATCCAGATCTCTAGATCGGCATTCGTAGTCGGTAGACGTGTTTGGGGACCACTTTTGTATTACGTGTTATTAGTATTTAACCTTAAATAATCGCTATTCGTGATGGGAGCGACCACTGAGTTTGTTGCCAGTTCTTCTCAAGTGAACTAGTGTTTCGAATTGGTGGTAGAATCATTCTGTTGTTGGATTTTGTAGTGAGAAATGTTAGTGCCCAATAAGATGCCCGGCGAGATTCCCTAAACGTATTCGTTTATGTTTATATTATTAATTTTAAATTGAATTTAATAACAACTTAATTTCTAACAATATTGTATAGTTTCAAGCACAAAAAGTATAACCCGTAGGCCCGTGTCAGACGAGCGCCGGCCGTCGCGTGCGGTGTACTAGTACTTAATTATAACAACGATCACGTCCAAATTTGTATTAATTAACGCTCCCATACCGCACATTTTTCCCTCCAAAATGCGAGCATTAAAATAATCAGTGAGTTGCCCTTAGCGTGACTGTGTACATATTGAATAATTGTTACAGTGGGTTTGTGAAATTAAAACGTATTTCAGGAATGTTGACGTGATACGACGAGTCCGGACCGCAAGATTAGTGCTGAACTAAAAACAATATAATTCAAAGAACTGAAACAGGAAGTTAAATGACGGTCTCGACACTAGCTCTTACCTCTACCTTAAATATTAACTTAACGTTTAAATGACTTGAACGACTTTCAAAATCTAATAATTTTATTATTTAGATTTCCTAAACCAATTCCGAACCTAACCGACTCAATTAACGATCTAAAGAACTCTTGACCTAATAATATTTGACCTACAAAACTTGCAACCCCATCTTCTTCTTCTTTTTACATCTTTAGCTCACCCGGGGAGTCAGCGAGACGATTCTGTTGCCTATTTATTTTAAGACAACATTCATTACCGAACAAGACATCCATTAGGTCACCTAGGTGACCTGGGCTAACGGCCCAAATACCGACACCTTTAGTTCACCTAGGTGACCTCGGCCTACGGCCAGAACACATGCCCGGCTTAAATGCCCGCGAGGAGATGCCCGGTTAGAGAGGATTTCTTCAAGGCCCGCACCCTGATTACCCCGACCCGGGGGGAAGCGAGAAGACCCTGCTGTATTTATTTTATATTTATCCTGTTCCTAAATGATCAATTTTTAACGAGACGGAGAACGCAGTTTTAACTTTGCGGTGTCTCCGTTAGCGTTGTATAAATGCATATATATATATAGTTCCTATAATAAATTTCACTTCAATCCATAATAGACAGACAAACTGCCTCATTAATAATATTTATAGATACAATGTTTAATATCGTTCGAGCGGCGCGGTCCGCGGAGCGTCGGACAAACAATTATCGCACAAACTGCCGACGCAAATAAACGCAATTTAATACAAAAACACCAATTTGCCGACTACACCGAGCGAGGGGTCGCCGGTAATCGAATAGTAATGGCGAATCGATTGTGACCGCACATCGAGAGCCAATAAAGACTCGATTATTCGGTCCGACGCGACGCCACGAGCAAAATGGCGGCTTGATTGGAACTATCGGATATAATGGCCACCTAATTGGTCACTTGACACGAACTACTTTTTTTGCGATTGATTCGGTTTAATTTATGCGAATATAATTCAATCAAAAGCTAATTACAGATAAACGTGACCGAATATTAAGAATAGGTATCAATTTTATATTGGTAAACTAAGTTTTTTATATCGATCTGAAGCTCGCATGATTAACGAGGTAATTATGAAGACACTCGTTTCAGAATATGAAATAAAAGGACCCAAAACAATTTATAGAATTAGGCATTACTTTGCGGATGTCCATAATACAAAACTAATGAAAATGTTATTTTGATATAATCCGCGATAAAAATATTTATTTATCGCCGATTATATCAAAATAATATATTCATTACTTTTGTAGTTTTGGACCCAAAAAATTTAACGTTAATAGCTCGAATCTACTAAACCATAACATATGTATAATAATAAAGGATTTAAACCGCGGCAGAGATGATACAGACCTCGGTAATGGAAGAATTCAGTCATGAACCGATAGCACGTTATTTTCATGTCTTAACAAGAATATTATGGTTGAACAACGATAGACGACAAGGCATCTAATAGTCGAGGCTAGATTCCAAACGAAATTTACTTTAATACAAAAGCAAAGCAAACAACGCTATTTAGGTACTACTTTGCGAACTGTAAATTCACAATCCATTATACAGAATTGAAGAAAATCGTTTCAATAAACATATACAAGAAATAAAATTGAAATGAAGAGGACTCTACTCTACTCACGATAATTACTTTTCGTTTCTTAGGAAGGAACATTGAATAAACTATATGATCAGATTTAAACAACCATTGAAATATACTTTGTCAATCTTATATATAAAATATTTATAGGCTTTATATTGTCTAAAAATATGATCCTGATTTGATTAATGATGTTGTTGTTCCAGTAAAGTTTGGTAGCGATCGAAGCATTTTTTTAAACTGTTGAATTCTGTTTTGAGGGAACTTTGAAACAAGACGGACAAGCTACGACAATGTCTGGTTGAATAACTAGTTTCTAAAAAATAATTTGTGCAATTTTTATTGGTTATTCAAAATATTAGCCCCAGAGTATTACCTGTGATACGTTTAAAATTAAAACTTAATAAGAAATATACATTTTCTTAACTATAAATTATCTCACTTCGTAGGTTAGCTGGCAGAGATCTCTGTCATAGGGATAAGTTGACCTTTGTACAGTTTTTTTTTTACCAATAATGTTTTTACCAACATTTTTTACGGTACATAAATAAATAAAATAAAATAATTAAACTGGTATTAGTTCCGTACGATGTTGCCGTCCTGCTCTACGGTACATAAATAAATAAAATAAAATAATTAAACCGGTATTAGTTCCGTACGAGGAAGTCGGTCGATACCGACGTGTACCGACGCAGTCGGCGGCCGTAACCCAATACTGGCGGTGAATCGATTGTGACCGCAAATCGAGAGAGCGGCGGGATGCTGCGGCCGGCCCTCCCGACTGTATGCATACTATATCTCAACAATATAATTTTTTTCAATAATTATTTTGCGGAGTTGGTTCTTGATGCAATCAAGGTGCATTCTGTTATTGATTTTTAATCGATAACTAGCAATCGCCAGCGGCTCCGCTCGCGTGGAAACCGTAATATAGTCATTTGATAACCATAAAAATGGTTAAAGTGGGTTAACCTTAAAGGCTAGACATATACTGTCGCAGACTTACATTACGAACTTTTAGAGGGGAAGATGATTTTTGAATAACTATCACCGTTTATTCAGCTCACGTAAGGAAATCTTTAAATTTTGCTGTTTTCGTACTATTTTTTATTGCTGCTCATCTCCTATTCATCTTAGCGTGATGTTATATCGCCTATAGCTTTCCTCGATAATTGGACTATCTTACACTGAATTTTCAAATCGGTTCAGTAGTTCCTGAGAATAGCGCGTTCAAACAAACAAACAAACTCTTCAGCTTTATATATTAATACAGATATTAACGTTATTCTGCTGTTGGCTTTTTTTATTTAAGCAATGCAGCCCGGGGCATACATAAAAGTTACTTAACAGAAATTTTAGTAAGCATTTGAAATCATTTTTTTGAGAGCCATTTGGGTAAAAAAAAACAGTTAAGAATATTATTATATTAAAAACGTAGTAATTCACTATTTACTAATATTATGAACTTGACGTCCATCTGTTAAGCTTTTACGGTTAATCAGATGGAGCACTATAGATTAAATTTCGTAAAATTAAAGCTTATATATCAGGCTAACATATAGCAAATACATTCAGTTTTTCCTTCGGGAATAGCGGACAAAGTCGCCGGTATAACTTGTCCCAAATATATACTTAGGTAATTCTAAAACAGAAAACTCAATAGGATCTTATAGCTATTTATAATAAACTAATTTAGCACCGTCCACTTTTCATCACCAACCAACTCTTCATCACCGACCAACTCTTCGTCACCGGCCAACTTTTCGTCACCGACAATTTTTTTCTTACCGAACAACTTTTCATCACCGCTCGCAAATCACACGAGCTCTATACATGTGCATCAAGTAATTAGATTTAATTAGGGATTAAAATTAGGGATGAGGTTATAATATTTAGACCCATCCATAATAGCCAACATGCCTACTGTAGAGGCCGTTCTACGGAAACTGCCCTACTATGCCTTATTGATAGGGTGGAAAAGGCATTGGAGGACAAGGAAGTAGCCCTGACGGCCTTCCTTGATATTGAGGGGGCTTTCGACAACACTCCTATCCGAACGCTGGTGCGGGGCCTTACTAGGAAACTGGTAGACGGAACCACTATTGCTTGGATAGAATCGATGCTCACTAACAGATTAGCTCGACTAGAGCTAAACGAAGTAGCAGCTGAGGTTTATACAACAAGGGGCTGCCCGCAGGGCGGCGTACTTTCACCCTTGCTTTGGACCTTAGCCGTGGATGAATTATTGTATAAGATGAACGACCTCCGCATCGACACCCAAGGCTATGCGGATGACTTGGTGGTGACGGTGAGAGGCAGTTGTCTCAGCAATATATCGTACCTTATACAAAAAGCACTAATAATTATTGACAGATGGTGTACAGAGAACGATCTCTCCATCAATGCTGATAAAACTGTCATTGTTCCTTTCACTAGACGAACTAAGCTTGAAGCACTTAGGCCGCCCCAGTTGAAAGGAAAAATTATACCATTTTCAAACGAGGTCAAGTACCTGGGAATTATCCTAGATCAAAAGCTAACTTGGAACTCACATGTTGATGGTATACTGAAAAAGGCTAAAATGGCCTTAAATACATGCGGTCGGCTAGCGGGCAACAGATGGGGACTCAAACCAAAAGTTGCTTTGTGGCTATACACTGCCATTGTGAGACCAATAGTCTCCTACGCGTCAGTGGCTTGGTGTAGGAAAACGACGCAGACAACCATACAAACTAGATTGGCTGGCCTACAAAGAACGGCCTGTCTCCTAGTTACCGGAGCCATGTCTACTTCACCTGGTGCTGCACTGAATGCCCTGCTAAACCTGCCCCCGCTCCACTTGTATGTCGAAAAGGAAGCAAGGGTCAGCATGTACAGGATCACCCACCAGGCTAGAATGACATGGCAGTCTAAAGTGTTGAGATCTTTTCAAGACACAATACTTAATATACCAGTTTTGGGCATGCCGTCAGATATGATGGTCCCCAAATTTACTTTCCACAGGAAATACTCAGTGGAAATACCCATTCGAGATGCTTGGCTCCATAACCAGGTAACTTGGAAATCTGGAAGTCTTAAGTGGTTTACTGATGGCTCCAAGTCAGGAAATGAGGTAGGATGCGGTACTTATGGGGAAATGCCTAGACAAATGATTCGTCAAAATCTAGGCAAGTTTACCTCCATATTCCAAGCAGAGGTGTATGCCATAATTGAATGTGCTGTAACTCTGCTTCGGAGCAACTACCTCAACCGCACAATATACATTCACTCAGACAGCCAGGCGGCTCTAACAGCTCTATCTACAGAGACTACAAAGTCGAGGCTGGTTGAAAACTGCAAAAATTTACTCAACACCCTGGGCTCTGGTAACAGGGTGATACTACGTTGGGTTCCAGGACATGCAGGAATTCCCGGCAATGAAATAGCCGATGATCTTGCTAAAGCAGCTGCCAAAATGCCGCAGATGGGACCGGAACCAATCTGTGGAATTCCAAAAAGTTTGGCCATGCTTACTCTGGAAACCTATTGTTTCTATCATACACTTAATCTCTGGAGAAATAGTCCGGGATTAAAACACTCTAAAGCACTAATGAAAGCCTTTAACAAAAGAGCTACTTGTAAAATCTTAGCGCTTAGTAGAACCAACTTAAGTAAACTAGCAAGGGCGCTTACAGGGCACTGTGGACTAAATAAACACATGTTAAACCTGAAGCTGTCAGACACAGGATCGTGCAGACTCTGCCTAGAGGCGGAGGAAACACCCATGCATATCCTGTGCGACTGTCCTGCGCTGGTTCACATTCGATACTCTCTCCTAGGGTCGCATTGTCTGCGCCCAAAAGAGGTGAAGGACCTCGCTGCCAAGAAGATCCTGGAATTTCTGGAGATCACCTGCATTGGCAGCGAACTGTAGTCAGTGGCGATCACAATAGATCAGTAATGGTCAAAGTGTTACTGGGCCTTATGGCCCTGCAAAGCCACTACTCCCAGAAGAAGAAGAAGAAGAATTAGATTTAAACGCAATTGTGGTAACTGGTGTACATGTTCACCTGCGATAATTGTTTGTATTAAACATGTTGTGTGAACGGTTAGTAGTTTTCGACTTGTGGGGCTTTTGTTTTATGATATGTATACTTTGATATACAGATTTTGAATGATGATGCTTAAGAAAATATAACTACCATCTGGGCGGGAACCTTGGTTTTATAATATGCAAGTGTATAGTATCCAGCTGAGTAGAATAGACCACACTCATTTCTTACCGAGATGTAAAAGGCGATTAAGGTAAAATGACGTCAGGCAGGCCGCCGGTCATAAAATACCTTGCCAAATCATGTGACAACATTTTTATAATATGTTGTGCCGACCCCACTTAGAGTGGGATAAGGAGGGACAGGAGAATGATAATAATGATAACAATTATCTGTAATAAAATTTAATTAATTGACTTCGTATAGAGTATTAAATGAAATGCGCGTGTGTGCGCGGGCGCCGCCGCGTCCTCCGCAACAAAAACATATTGAACAACGAACCCATTTGTAAAATCATTAATGCCGAAGAGCTTTAATATGGAGCAACACACGGCAAATCTGACACGTGATTAGGGTTCCCGGGAAATAACAGCCCATTATGGCGGCGGCGACTGTTGCCAGATTAACGATAATTACCACAAAAAGGAGGAGATAGATCGTATCGCGATAAGTGTAAAACATCTTAATGCCTTTAGTGGTTTTATTTGTTTTGCATCCTCTATAGTCTATGTCTACGACGCCGTCTCGCTCGCACCCTGGTGCGTTCCCCGCGCGCGAGCGAGAGAGGCGACTGTTTTGACGTTTGATCGCTCAATCTCCGAACAACTAAAAGTTTTGTCACTGATTTTAGTTAATCTGCGCCACGACTGACAGTCCGTCGATTTATTTTTATTGAATTAAAATGTTTATTTAATCTTGTTGCGGTTGTGTTGTGTAATTCGATCAAGTTGTTAAGTTATATTAATGTCGATCTGCAGATAAGGCAGTGCATTAGCTAATGGCCGACTGGATGACCTGTTGCCGGTAGCCGCAGCCGATAGGTTCGGGCCAGATTTAGTTCTCAGATATTAACTGCGCGTAAATTATATCCGTATTTATATTATAAATGCGAAAATATGTCTGCCTGATTACTTTTCTGTCTGTCTATTGCTCTTTCACGCTTATTTCTCTCGAGAAATAGTGATGAAATTTGGTACAATTGAAGCTTATATATTAGATTTTTATACAGTATAAACAGTTAAGGGTAACGTTACGCTGAAGTTGTGGTTATACTGCGTCCATCATATTATCAGTCTTTTGACAGCTCACGCTCATTAAGTTTTGTATTGCTTACGTACAAATATCATACAAATAATATTTGTACTTTATGGATGGGTACCGCCCACTTAGTGATGTCACACATAATGGGTTACTACGATTATGCCACAGATTAAAAATAATCGGTAGAAATCGATGTTACGAGTATTAAAAGACATTTAATAACATTATATAAAGTTTTACTTTCTTCTTAGTTAATACATGAATACAAATAAAACAATCAGGATATTTTAATTTATTTTATTAGCACGAGTCGTCGGAATGATAATCAACACTAGACTCCTCCGATGAGGAGTCTTCAGTAGCAGTTATTATTAGCTCTTGTGTAGATAATATATTATCAAACGCAATATCACGTTCCACACTTGCCCAGTTCTCGGCCGTTACGTGGCAGTGGTATGGAGGAATCCGAAGAACAGTATGGCCATATTCTGCTGCCATTTCATTGATTACATAGCGTTTTGCTCTCTTTTTGGTTTTTAATATTTTTATTAATTCAACTTTTAACATTGAGTCGTCCACATTTTCTCCATTGTCCCGAAGCCAATTAATTATTTCATGCTTTTTATTAGCCTGTGTTGGCATTTTGTCAATTTGACGGGAGTGGTAGGGCGCATTATCAATAAAAATTATTGATGGTTCTTCCAATGAAATGAGCATTTTTTTGAACCACTCTTCATACACATTTGCATTCATCTCTTCGTGGTAGTCATTTGATTTCTTCGATTTAAATGCCAACAGTGCGTCTTGTACAAATCCTTTTGCTGTACCTGCATGGCAAATGATTAGGCGCTCACCTTTTCCCATTGGTGCTGAGGAAGTGGAATCAGCAGTATCATCAGTCCAGAAACGAGATAGTGTGTGGTTAGCGTTGAGCCATGTTTCATCCGTGAAAACAATATTTGCCCAATCTTGTATTTTCTTTGCCTCTCTTAAAAAATCACAACGTGCTATAGCTATATCTGTGCGTTCCATTAATAATTTTCTTTTATTTAACTTTTTATATGAAAAGCCAATTGTGTTCAAAACTTTGACCAAAGAAGATTTTTCACCATGAAATAGACCACTTCTTTTCAAAGAAACAATAAGTTTTCTCAAAGTTGGAATTTCTTTTCTCAAGTAGTAATCTAGTTTACGTAGGTTATCATTAATCGAATTACTTAGGTACGTAATTCGATTAATGATAGTAGGTACTATAATCGGAATGGTATCGCATACGAGAATCTTTAGGACATCACTATCGTCAATCTGTCAAAAGATGGTTAATATAATGGACAGTGTATAATGAAGTTTCGAGTGCAACTTGTAAAATTAAATTTGAACTTAAATTTTTTTACCCGATTTAAATGAGGAATCCATAGAATTAGAAATAATGCAACAAACATTACCTAAATTAACAATCAAATTACGTAATTACTCTATTTTTTTGAAATCCGTTAAAAATGTCACATTCGTGATAAGCTTATATCAGAAAGTAAACATTGAAATATTATAAAATACTGTATGAATTTGTTTTAGGACTGTAATGGCCACAGGCTTGTTTTAATAAACGACCTTTTAATAAAGTAACTGCGCAGTGTTATTGAAACGACACATTAATTACCAACAAACTGGATTTGTAACGTTTTATTACAATTATATTTCACCAATGACTTTAACGTGCTAGATCTGAACTAAACGATAACTTGTATCAAACATACTTTTATTGCTGCTTTATTATCCACAGAAATTAAAAAATAAACCAACATTTAAACATATGTATGTCAAAATCAGATATTGTCAATTGTTGTTTCTTAAGCTTTGAATCATGGACGTAGAATATACTGGACGGCGCCAAAAGACGTTGCCGATCTTGCGTCTGTGTGTAAGCGATTTATCGTTTGTCTCTGTTCTTATCGCGAACTATACATAAGAGTGAAAGAGATTGTGATGAAGTTTGGCAACGTCGCTAAAAATGTGTCCAGTTGGTGACACCAAATGAGGCCATAACATTGAGTTTGTTGAAGATTATTTCTTGAAATCTAAAGCAAATACGAGTGTTACTGATATATTTTTTCAAAAAAGGTGGAATATGTCGTGTGCTGCCTTAACGTGTCTATCAAGAACAACGAAAGGAGGAGTTAAAAACACGGAATTACCATTTCATAAGTAAATCTTTGACTGTCATTTACGTGCTAAATTAAAGCGTTTTATTCAGTTAAAGCGTTTCAGATTATAATGTATCAGTACAGTTTGATATTCTCTAGCCGGCACGAATGTGGGATACTGATAAAACATAGAAATTAATCATTAAATATTCGATCGAATTGTGTTACCTACGTAGTGATGTACACACTAACGAATTATTATGTATCGATAAATATCAGTCAAAGTTATATTTACTAGCCAAGTTAATGCGAATTCTCTAATTTTAGATTATTTTCTTAGGTTTCCTAAATGCCCACATATAAGAGAACAGTGGATAAAAGCTGTCACCGGTCTCACGGATATGTAAATGTTGGGAATAATGTGGATCATGATATTGTTCAATTGGCCACTGAAGCACTAACATTTATGTTAACATTTCATCTATACATAAAGCACCGAGTATGGGCTGCACCTTCGACTTTATTTTTAACGCTTCAAAGGATTCTTTGGTAAATCTAGGCTCACAGTCAATTGACTGATACCATTTTTGAGAACCACCCATCACAGTAAGATATGCAGTAAAGATGTGCATCGGATAATTCATGACATTATACTGCAGACTGTACACTCAGGAAGTTATGTCAATCTATTCAAATATTTAAATCTATTCTGAACAGTAAACCAACTAGGTTGGTTACAACTGTATATTAACTTTACAGTACCTGAGCTAGGCTTCGATAATTATCGACGCCTAGTTTAGCTTATCGATAAGCTAAGTACTTCCCTAATCACGCACACTAATGCAGTTCTGAAAGTTCACACAAGCATAAAACGGACACACAAAAATAGCTAAGGCGGCATCCAGTGTATTCTTTATCCAAGCTTTGAATTGTAATACCAGATATGCTATAAATAATGAAGGTTGCCATATTTTATTCGTACGGTAAAATATCCACATGTATAAGACGAAATTCGATGTATATCATAGACATACGAGAGGTCACAAAAAGCTTGTGATACCTGTGTCGCGACTCAGCAGAGTTAGCAACTCATTCGATGGTCTCGGTATTCGCTTCTACGATAAAATTCCGCAATCCATACTAGACCAGTCTACCGAAAGGTTTAAGTTTAGTATAAGAGATATACTAATACGTAAAGCATATTACATAATTGAAGATTATTTGGATGATAAAAAGCCTTGATTTGAAAATCCTTTTAGCTTCATACAAGACTGCGGTTTAATTGTAAAATTGAAAATGTTTGAAAGATCGACCGCCGAGTTTCTTTCTGGTTCTTCTCGGTAAGAGCAACATTCAAAACCAGTTGTAGCTTCATTAATCATATTGATCCTTGACGATTCAAAAGTGCTTGAAAGAGCTTATTTGCATCAAGATTATTTTGATTTGATTAGAGTCTCGCTATAAACACAGATTAGTACGAGCATTAGATGTTATAAAAGTCGTGATTAATTAGTTTTGTCATCATTCTCCTACCCTTATCACATTCTCTTTAATTCTCTCCTATCATTCGTGAACTCTGGCGTTATTCCTTTTACTTACACTCTGGCGTTACTCCTTACATCTACATTCTACTATTCATGCTCATTTAGTCACATGATTTTCATCCCTCCTCATTATATGTCCAAACCATTTTACCATAACAGGTGCAAAATTCAACCTTCCCCTTATATTTATCATTTCGTATATTAACTTTGTATAAACACACGTCATCAGTTACGTGTCGGATATATGTATTAGTGTAACAAGTTGTTTGGGTAGGTCCGTTCCTACCAACTTTATGTTTTCTATTTCCTCTTTTCCTGCGCGTATATTGTATTTAAGTTTTAATAATAACTTTAGAACTACAACTACTGTAGTAGTAGTATATAAGACAAGTACTGTGTGATATCTCATTTTTGCTTTACACTGATACAATAAATCAGAAGCAATTTTCCCAAAGTCAACCAACTTATTCTTTTTTAACAACATGTCACCTCCATGCAAAATGAGAATTACGTCTAATGGCGCTATATCCTCTCCGCTCTTCTCCTCTCTACCCATCAGCACACCTCGCCACAGCTAACTTCACGTCACTAATCTACAACTTCCACTCTCTTCATTTTCCTTCCGCTACATTTGATTTTAACCGCATTCTTTTTGCCACTGTACAATTAAGCGTTTGAAACATATCAAAATTTTGAATATCTATTTTCCTGCGAAATATTCGGAAATTTCCCAACTCGATACTATTCCGATGTCTGTGTTGACTTATAACTGTTTCGTTTGTGTGTTTATCATAACGTAACAGCAAGTATTTACAGCGTGGATACTAAAACACAGAACGGACGTTAAAATGTTATGTTTCGATGCCAACAAGCGGAGTCGGTAAATAGAGTATGTCCGACAGCGGCGAGCTGCCTGTAGAGTTACGACGTGGGCGGACTGCTATCTAATACCTTTAATTCTTATACTACAACAGTAACAGACAATGAAATTGTATGATTGTAGTAGTAACATCACTAAAAAATATTTCAGAATGGGAAATAATCAAATATCCATTTCTGTCCTTATTTGGTAGCGACGGATATGGGAGTCAAGTTAATAACGTTAGAGTATTAAATAGGTAAGTTATGCTGATTGATGTTAGCATTAATATGAATGTGGATTCACCATAAATATTAGACACCCTGTCGTCTAAAATATGGTAGACCCTAAACCATAGCCAACCTGCGTTCAATTTGATAGACGAACCTGCCTTCGTTGCTTATAATAGAGCCCAAAATAATATTATTCAAGTTTTCAATTGTCTAGTCTGTAGTCAAGTTCAATTGGGTGTTTCAGTTTGTCCGTTACGTTTGTAACAAGTGTATTTATTAGTATGGATACGTGTAAATATAATTTCATAAGATATATCCTCAGCACTCCGCGCGATAAGGCCGCGCTACCACCGACCGTTAAATTTGAATATAATTGCATTATCCTCCAGGCATTAGCATACACCGACACTGCTGTTTGATTTATTGCTGCCCGCTGATTGCAGCTATGCAAGTGAAATGTTACACGATATGCCTAATAATTGCTATATATACTAAACATATTGAACACGGGACTTTGCATCAGCTTAAATGTCAAAAATCATCGATTGCAAATTCTTTTGTCCTGTACCCAAGGGAAAAAGGAGAATTATTATACTGTATATGTTATTGATAATTGCAATTTATCACACGCTTTTCGGTGAAGGTAAACATCGTGCGGAAACCTGTATATCTCTAAAAAAATCTAGAGATATGTGTAACCTACCAATCCGCATTGGAGCAGCGTGGTAGGTCTTAGCTCCAATCCTTCTCTTCAAAAACGGAGAGAAGAGGCCTATTCATCAGGTATATCAGCTATATAGTGGGATAGTAACAGGCAGCTACTAACTTATATATTATCCTGGTATATAAACGTCAATCGCACCAAATTTTATCAATATTGCTAGCGGATTAGCTGTAAAGCTAAATTGTAATTTTTTGTCGCACATATAAATACAAAAGTAATAATAAAATTATTTTGCTATAATCCGCGATGAAGTAAAATAGAAAATATATATAATGCTAAATGTAGAGAGCTTTGCGATTTTGGTCGTGGAGTCTATCTCCTGATGATGCTTCGGTTGCGGGGCGAAACGATTGTTGACTTTGTGATAATGAACGTATATAGTGCTTGTGTATTGTGGTGGCGGTGGTGGAGGTTTGTGCATGTGTTTTTTACGACTCCTGCATGTATCAGGTATGATAACCGATTGTCCACTCTACATTTAGCATTATATATATTTTCTATTTTACTTCAGCGCGGATTATAGCAAAATAATTTTATTATTACTTTTGTATTATGGATCTCCGCAAAGTAACGCCTAATTCTATAAATTATCACATATGAATACTTATATTGACTATACACAGTTTTATATTCTACTTTAAGACGTATGATTTGAACCAATCAAGCACCAAACGCTCATGACGGTCGTCGGTGGTCCGCAGGCGAGGGCTCCTGCAACAGCAACGACGGCTACCAGGCGCCGGCCGACGACAAGTCCGCCAGCGACGAGGACGCGCCGCGGCCCGGCTCGGCCGGCGACAAGAAGAAGCACCGCCGGAACCGGACCACCTTCACCACCTACCAGCTGCACGAGCTGGAGCGCGCCTTCGAGAAGAGCCACTACCCCGACGTGTACTCGCGCGAGGAGCTGGCCATGAAGGTCAACCTGCCCGAGGTCAGGGTGCAGGTGAGTTCCGTTATGTTTAACTATGTACATATTACACGCCGTATGGTATCCGGCTGAATAAATTCAAATTCAAATTCAAAATATTCTTTATTCAAATAAACTTGTAAACAAGCGCTTTTGAATCGTCAACTCTACTGCTGGTTCGGAAAGCTGTTCCTACCGAGAAGAGCCAGCAAGAAACTCGGCGGTTGCTCTTTTAAAAAATATAATTCTTAATATTATTTACATTAAGTCGTTACTGTCTTGTACAGGTTCAAAGAGAGCTATATCCACACATTCTTATCTTCTAAATAATCTTCAAGAGTATAGTAGGCTTTCTGTATCAGCCTCTTTTTAACAGTGTTTTTAAACTGCTGTAATGGCAGTGCTGAATAGAATAGCACCACCCTCATTTCTTACCGAGGTGTCGCAAAAGGCGACTAAGGTAAGTCAACCCGCCGTGTGGTATCCGATTAAGTAATATAGGCCACCCTCTTTCTTACCGAGGAGTCGTAATATACGACTAAGGTAAGTAGACGTCAGGCAAGCGGAGGGTCGTAAAATACGTTGCCAAATCATATGACAACATGTTTGTAATATGTTGTGCCCACCCTACTTAGAGTGGGATAAGGACAGGAGGATGAATTATGTATATATTACCTGGTACTGGTACTGTTTGAGAAAGTGTCACCACGTATTCTTGATACAGATAAAGGAATGATGGATTTTTGAGATTGATAGAATTAGACAAATATTTGTAGAGATTGTGACGTTCGTCCTTGACTTGGTCGTTGCTCTTAATTAATTTAATTTCTTTCCAATGTAAATGGAATACTTTTTCAAGCTCTAATTTGTTTATTGTATAAACACTTTCCAGTACCTCTACTTTGTTACGACTTATTTCAATTATAAAATGAAAGTGACAGGCAATATGTAGATACATATTTTAATTTTTAATCATTTTATAAAATTAAACAAAATTAAATTTTCATATTAATTTTTCAATTATATAATTCATTTAAATAAAATTTCATTATAATCCATTATAAAATGTAAAACGATAGTGCATTAAGTACTAATACGGTCAACAAGTAAACTCACGTTACACTAGCACAGTTATGATAACCTTAATATCTTCGTAATTTTAAACGATTTTATTTAAATATAAACATCTCTCTAGGCTCAAACCTATACTGATACACGAAAAGAGGTATCTATAGTCATTTAAATAAATATCTGTAATGGTGAAATGTGTTCCGGTTCAATGATGACTACTACAAGCACTATGTAATTACGTCGTAACAGAGTATCCGACCTATCCAATATTACGTCTCCGAGCCATCGTGCAAACAAAAAACGGTACTAAATAATATCGCCCTTTATTAAGTGAAATGTGAAGTTCGCAAACAGAATTGGCTGCAAGGGTAAGGGTCTGTAATGAGCCCAAGGGGCTTATGTCACTCAATCCCCCGCGCGAGACGAGCATATGTCAAACCGACGCCAGTATCGGGAGAGCTTCGGAACAACCCCTGCGCGGTACGGCCGCGGACTGAATAGCAGGATCGGAGGGCTCGTGGTATGATGGACGCACCGTAATTGCTTCCTTACGACAAATGTAAAAATGCAAAGGTTTACGTGAAAATAGTTTTTGCTGCGTACGAGATAGGGTGTGCGCGACCGCAGCCCGGCCCTGGGCCGTTTGTCAAATGATGTGGTTGTAGCTAATCTGGTAGTTAATAAAGGGTTAGCGATGTTTTTGATGGAAACTTGTGCTTTGAGAGCGCAGCGCGCCGCCAGCGGCCCGAGCGGTTCTCTGTCGATAGATGCTGGTTTGGAAGATTTAAAGCTCGATTCTTTACCATAAAATTGCGTTTAATAGTAATTATACAAAAAACGGAACTTTAATTAAAAAGAAATGGTAGGTACTCGCAACTTCGTTCCTATTTCCTGAAGTGTCAAAATATCTGTGCCATGAGGTTTTCTCAATAAAGTTTTATTTTTCTGATCCCTGAGGAAAAACGGAAAACTTATCGTATGTCACCTGTATATCAGCTTTCATAACTTTTAAACCGATGCACATTCTCAAATTTGGCGTAAAAAGCACTACACAATTACATTTACAATAGATTTAAATAGACATGTTTATCTGGCTAATTTTAAAAATATCCGTTAAACGCTTTGAAATAAATAGTATTAAACAACGCTTTAATAAAAATGTATAATATTGTTTAATAATCTAAATTGAATCGATTAATTTTTTGGGTTTGGAGTAAAAATGTCATTTTGAGCGTATCTCATCTGTTCCGATATAAGTCGAGGTGATGATGTAGTGGCTGTAACGACCCACAAACGACGTTCGGTTTTTGCCGTTCACTAATTAGGAGTTGGGGGGAGACGTTTCAATTAACCCTTCGGCTCGCACTAGTGCGGGCGCCGGGCTCTGCCCTGAGCCGCTGTTTTTGCCAGTAATTACTTTGAGCGCCATTACACGCAGCTCCTAAATGTTATTCTATTATCCCTAATGACGTATTAGTTCGCATAATTTGGCAACGGTCACGGATGAACTTCGGTCGGAGATCTTGATGTCTTAAATGCAAAATAATACTTAACCATTGGTACCTCTGACATCGTTTGCGTTAACTTAAACCTTACAATACTCTCAATTATATACTATTCTTGTATTACTGTTCTTCCTATTGATTTCCGCACGAAAAATAGGATTTTTATTGCGAAACATAGAGATTCCTTTATTATATGAACATTGATACAAATACCCTTTTACAAATTATGCCGTGTGGTAAGTAGAATAGACCACCCTCATTTCTTACCGAGGTGTCGTAAAAGGCGATTAAGGTAAGTCGACCCGCCGAGTGATATCCGTTGAGTAGAATAGATCATCCTATTTTGTACTGACGTATCGTAAAAGGCGACTAAGGTAAGTTGATGTCAGGCAGGCGGCCTGTTGGAAAATACGTATCCAAATCATGTGACAAAATGTTTATAACATGTTGTGCCGACCCCACTTAGAGTGGGATAACAACAGGACAATGAGCCTTTAATAACTTAATTGAATGCTCGATCTTCATATCTTACCAAGTGTGCCACCTAAAATATTCATTTCTATTTAAACTCTACTTATTTTCCACTTTTACGATTAAAGTAACAAAACAAAAACTACAAGTTATTTATTTGTTTTATTGTATTGTGTAAGCTTTTGCTTAGAAGAGTTAGTTCACAACGAGCCCCGCATGATCAGCCTCCGCCGAGATGTTATCTCCATCGAACGACAATGGACCACTCTCCGAAAGCTTGTTGCAAACTTTAGCGCCTCTTCACATGTGAGCTTTTACAACTACTTAAAAATCCATTTCGTCATGTCGTCATTCTTTTGTTCGCAGATTTTCAAAAATAAAAAACGTACGTTCTTCTACTTTCTCCTTTGTATGTACGACATATTCTTTGTAAAATATATTTTACAAAATTAATAAATAAATATATGGGACACTTACACACACGGTCGTTCGTCTCCAAAGTAACTTAATACTTGTGTTATGGTAGACAGGCAACTGGTGAATATATACTTATATATTTTTTAAATACATACTTAAATACAAATATTAATTTAAAAGATATTGTATGTTTATTACCTTTGCAATTTTATATTATAACGCTGGTTTTAAGTGATCAATAAAGTAATACGTATATAGAAATTGAATATAGACTTAGCAGAATTCGATAGTACAGAAGTAATGAAATAATTTTGCGGCAATAAGCAATTCAAAAATCGATGAAATAACGATTTAATTGTAAGATTTGATACTTTCTTCATGCAGAATTATTAATTAACTGCCCGCATCACAAACAAGCCAACACTATACAAGCACTAAGACAATCTCAACTATCGTTGCAATTAATAATAATATATAGGCGTACAAATAAGTTTCCGACGTTTTTTAAGGAAAAAAATATTTTTATTGTGAAAGAACGGTAGTTTAAATTTAAACGAAGGATTGTCCATCGCTAGCAACTACTTTTCCCCTTCTTTCAGGCAGCATTTGAATTCCATGCCTGAATTTTTTTTAATCTTTTAAGGCTATCCACGTAACAGCCCCTTTTTTTGGTATTTTCATATGATGTGAGCTGTTGCTCCCACAGAGTATGTGCCATTGACAGGAACGGATGAGTATCGGACGGCCCAATGTCTGGTGAACACAGCGGGTAGGGCATTAATTCCCAATCAAGGGTTTTTGAATAGATTTTCACCAGAAACGACATGTGGACACACGTGGATACATGTGGACGAGCATTTCATATAGGCGAATAATTCCGGTGTATATATAGTTATTTTCGTTATATTCAAACTAAACTCTCTAAAGCTGAATAAGTTTAACTGTTAGTGTACAAACGCCCTTATTTATTTGCTAAACTAACAAACGTAATCCAAAAATGTAATGAGCTAGTAATTGTTGGGGACAAAACGGAATACAACGAACACAATGGACTCGAGATCGGATCGACTCCGCTCCGACACACGGCGTAGGGTGGCGAGGCGGCGCGCGCACCGGGACTGTTCGGTTTCGGGCGCGGGTTGGACACACTGACGTCTATCGAACTATTATTCATTCATGTTTATCTTACACACACTAAAATTCGTAATGAAGCACTGATTGTAATTGACGCCGGTAAAACAAACAACTAACTCGGCCGGTGCAACGGTGTTTGATGATGATGATGTTAACGTTTTATTTAGGTATTTAAAATTTTATTGCACTTACACGTAAAAACATACAAAAATATGAGAGAACTTAACCTTATGTTATATACAAAGAGTGGCCTTATCCAGGCAACCATTCAATGTTAGTACATGATAAATTATTATTAAATATAATTACACTAACACATAATCACTAGCTAGAAGTTTGGCGGCCACTGTTTTCAAAAAAAAATATTAAATTTTGGGGTATCTATAATACAAAAATAATATTATCATTTTTTAAAATATTACAAACTTCCTGCATATAATATTTTACCTAATAGTACGACAAATGCTAATATAAATTGGAGATATTAACAATTATGTCAAAAATGCGCCAATGTTTTGCTCTCTAAAGCAAAGACTTCACGTTTATTTATAAAGCGTTACTCAACTCGTATTAAAGATTACAGACAAAAGATATATTCCATAACAAAAATAAGTTAACAACTAGTTAGTTAAATAGGCAATCGCAAGCCAATTATATCGGCTTTCCAAAATAAGTTTGATGAAATCAAACTTTAGAATATTTGTATTAAGTACCTGAAAATAACATCTACCGCTACATAAAATTAAAAAGACTGCAGACCTATAACCAGTTCACGTTCATTGAAATACATTTGTTGATGGATGGATGGATTTCAAACATTGCTTCATAATTACAGTGTAAGAAAAGTGCTTTACTTTTGTAAATTAATAAAAGGAATCATACATCAAAATACGTAATCCCATCTCTACCCACTTGTAAACTGTTAACCGTAACTAACGAGCACTTAAACAAATAAAATACTCTCCCCCATTTTAAATATGTTAACCTTCCCCCTCCCCCTCCCGAGCAATAAAGCGCCGCTGTCCCCGGACTCGCAAACACTTTGTCGCCGTCGATCGCTTGTCACTTATCATAGCACGCTCGACTTGCTATCAACGCTAATAAACGTTTCTGCCGACACTCGGAATGAAAAGAAACGGGATCGATTGAGATTCAGTTTTAACTGGACGATAATAGAGGTGATATTCAGAAGAGTTTAACCCCAGCTCGTGTAGAACTGTTTCCAACTTTAAATTGCACTTTATTTTGGCACGTTACGGTGCAGTTCGGGCCGCGGCCGGCGCCCTCCGCGGTACGTTCGATGTTTGTTTAGCGTGAAGGCATTGTTTCGCACAGTTTTCTTTCGGTATCGCTTTCAATGGGCATTTTTTGGGTAATTATAGGGTCGTAAGTGGTTCCGATGGCCCTCCGACACCTGGCGCTGCTACGAACCGCGCTGGCTACGTTAGCGATGCTAATATGGATTTAGTAACGTGTGAAGTTATTTAGGATGACGTGAAGCTAAGGTGCCGTGAATAAATTACAATCGATCACGAGGATTCTGTGAAATTCTAGCAAGTAGTGTTTAAAAAAAAGGGACGTTTTGCGTTAGATATTGCCCCTATCATCTTAGGTCCTTCTCCTCGGAGAGAAAGATTTGAAGCTACTCCAAAATGGATAGGCAGGTTAGATGGTCCTAGAAACACTGTCACAGATTGCGACCGCGTGATATTTCTAACAAGATCTCCAAGTTATGTCAGGTAGGTATGTCCTTTTCAGTTAAGCAATATGACTTAACTTATGCAAACAGTCAATATTTCCTCCTCACACACATACAGTCACAGCTCCTTTCCGCTCGATAGGTATCGCTAAAAGTGGTTACATCTCTGCTTTAATGCGGATTGGTACGTTACCTGTATCCCAGTAATTCATATAGATCTCCAGATGTTTTTACGATAAACAATTCGTTAGTAGAATGATTTTATGAGTAGCAGTTACAGCAAAACGTTCCGTATCATTTCATTCCGTAGTTCCCTATCATTCCGTAGCACGTAAACAAGCCCTTACCGCGCGGCAGTAATGAGTTAACGGGGTATAGCATTCGATGAGTGCGACGTGTTCGCCGGTAATTACTATTATAACTGGGCCGAGGAGCAGCGAGTGCTGGAAGCGGCCTACATGAACATTCTTCATGTAGGAACATGCCGATATTTCCAAATAGAGCTAGATTTAACTTCATTTGCGAATCCTTTTCTACGCCGGTTTTCAAACAACAAACTCATTCAATGGCCATCAACAACGTAGTCTTATTTGTGATTGTAACGAGTATTTTGTTGTGTAGCTGCTTACCCAAAAATCATTGCCAAATCGATTTTTCTTCTTATATTAGTAAAATATAAGCTGACATTTCACACAATGACACTAATGTTGCCAAATATGAACCCCTCTTGGCTTAAAGCTGGTATTCAGGTTCATTAAGTACATAGAAAAAGTAAGGGAAACGTCAAAAAGTATTCCACGTCTTGGCGAACGAGTTAGAATTTTGAAAAGTTAAAACTCGTGCTTCAGATCATTGTCACTCTATAACTAAATAATATATATCCAGCTTAATTTGTATATTTAAATACGCTTTAATTGATATAGTATGTAAATCAAAACTTCTTTCCTACTCCAAAAGACACAGAAGATTCACAGCTACTCCTGGCAAAATTTCCCTATAGTAAAAGTCGCTACTCTACTTTACCCATGTGAAGGGAAGCTGAGTTATTTATATATTTGTTTATCGCTCTCATCTGCGCTTTCGCATCGATAATCTAAAAAGGCTGTTCTGGCAAAAACTCAAGATCTTTGAGACACAATAGGTTTAAATATATACCGTATCCTGGCGCGGTAGATCCGCGGCATCAGCTCGGCCCGCGCTAACTCAGTTAGTAGCGTCGCGGCGTGCGGCTGCGGCTCACACGATTATGTCTCGCTCGTATATGATATATTATATTACCTGAACTTTTGCACGGTGTTTGAAGAGTATACTGTTTACGACGGACAAACTAAAATTTCAATTGAATCTTCAAAACATTCACTTTTATTTATTTACAACAAAAATGTACCAATTATATCTATCTTAAATCACTTACACGCTAGGACTATACAAATCATACCCACGCGGAATGGTCCCAAGAATTTTGGCAGTGTTTCCGCGTTGAATCGCTAAGCTGATGCTAAGTGCGAAAAAGGAGCCAGCCCTCTTGTCACCTGAAGAGGCAATTAACCGAGATGTTACTTTTACTAAAATCGTATTAAGGCTACCGTTGTATTGGGTAGGATTCTCTAGCGAGAAGAAGCAGTTAGGGAGTTAGCGGTCACTCTTTTCAAAATTATTACAAATAAGCTTATAATATTATTTGTTCTGACCGTAGCTGAAGGTTTTTATTTTTCAGACTGAGCCAAATTGCTGTATAGTAAGGCGCTAGAGTAAATGAAAATATAAACAACTACTGTTACCTTCAATTATCTATTTGCCTGTTCCTGATATTTTGTATCAAAATTCAATATAGGTACTATATTATTACTCTAGCGGAGTAATTGTAAAAGCGTAACAAACAGCATTTATCATATTAGTATGGATTGGATATACCTACATATGTACGACCGGACAAAACAACATATTTATATTGTTTAAAAGAAAATGCCGAAGGACTTACCAATCCTTACAGGGGCAGATTGGTGGGCACTCTAATCCTTACAGGGACAGGAGAGGCTTGTTTAGCATTTACATATTAAAGAATGCTTAATGAAAATGACAGTTATTGGTAAATACATGGTACATGGGATTTGAGTCAACCATTTCTCGGTTTTTTTAAAACCGCTCGTTCTTGAAGACGAACCGGAGACGGATCGTAAAACAAACGGAAACCCTTGAAGGATCATGAGCTTAAATATAAACCCTCTTCATTACCGCCATAAACAGGCGAAAAAAGACATATCACCCCGCAGCATCACACCCTTAGGGAAGTAAAATGATGTACCGTCGACTGCGCTGCCCGATGCACTCAAGCAAATTTGACTTTATCGTACATGAAAATAAGTGAGAAAATTCCACGAAATAACCTCACTGTGTCGATTGTAACGGGAAAATTACGAAGTGTCGAGGTTCAAATTGTTTTATATGAATATGGTCCCTGTAGTTTATGGAACAAGGCCGTGAATCCTGTGCTTTGATATCGCGCAGATTCTGCTGCGCCGAGTGTGCCGTATCAAATCGCCGACACTCTGCCGATCTCACGGCCTCCGCCCGCTCTCCGCGAATTGAATGATAACAAAATAAAAATGCTATTGAATTACATATTTAATTTAGTCCTAATGGATCCCACTGCTAGGCTGAGGTCTCTATTAGAGAAAAGGATATCTTAAACCCATCTGCTCCAACGTCAATTGTCAGTTCTCGCAAATCTGAAGATTGCCAGATAGAAGAACTTTCCAGACATATTTAAGCCCCCTTTGTTACGTGATACCGATATTTGTACCGTTAATGATTTTAATATCTCTTTATTAATTATGATGAAGATGTCAGATCTCTTTTAAGTTCAACGTTAGGCCGGCAAGCACAGGCGGTGCGCGGCGCTCGGCATTATTAACTAATCAATAGGAAATCATGACAATAGAGCAAATCATAACTTGCATTGTGAAGGAATAATTTGATTAAAATTTGACGGCTCCTTCCTGTATAAAAACCCTTTTCAAACAGGAAACGGCTAAATATAAGGGTAATTCAATTACTACCTATAAATGAGTCCCATTATTTGTTGGCACGAACGAGCGCTGTTTTTAAAAAGATTGGTTCTCGAGCGAGAGCTCTCGGTATTTTAGTTGGAGTAATAAAAGATCTGGATTACCTTTGGGAGGCGTAATTGTAGGTTCCGTACGTATCATGTCGGTGTGGATTACGCGAGCCGCCGGCGGAACTCTAAACTTGATATTTCCGCTCCGGTAGTTTTTATATTTCGGCCAGCGATGGGAACTTTGCAAAACTTTCAACGATTCAGTGCAAGTTGGTTCAACTGGCTGACTTCAGAAAGCAGTTTCACAAAACAACAATATTGCTTCAGATGAATGGTTGGACATCAAAAACTATCGTCTAGCAATACATACATTGGGAAAATTTATACTGTATTCAACTTTCACTTACACATTATAATAATTTTCCATCAAAAGTGTCACATCATCAAACAAATATTTTAATCATTTCTTTCATCGCCATGAAAAATCTTTTAGCGCCCGTTATTTAGACTTAACATTAATCTATAGCACACGATCGACGATTACCACGATCCTTTTTTTAATCTTTATTACACTTATTTAAACTGACCAATTGATACAACGCGAGCAAATATACATAATAATCGAAAGAAGTGTATTGGCGTACTTCTTAGACTTGCTAAAAGCATTCGATACTATATCGATTTCTCACTAGGCTTGTTGAAAATTACCTAAACATAAGAATAACGATATGCTTTTTGTACCCTTACCCTCCAGTTAGGCCATATAACGATATTATAATATTTATAAGATATTTTGTATAGGGATCGGACCATTCTTTGATGTTATTTATTTTCCCGTGGTTAAAATAATCTCGGAAAGTAAAAGCAATCATACACCTGTGATAATTACAAATTAACGGATACAAGCTATTGACTATACGTTTCAAAAGTATTGTTGCACGTTTAACAATTGTTCGCCGACTATCACAATGAGCCGAACAAATCAAACACTTAAAAAGTATACCAAATTAGCGCCATGTTGTCACCCAACAATGGCGGCCCGAGGCAGATTATCCGTCCAATTTGAACAGTATTCTATTCAATTCAACGCTCCTTCACATTCAATAACTACTATTGAATTCGGTGTCGAGTGTCGGTACTTCATAGGAATTAAAATACAAGATACAAAAATATTTACTGTACTCGTCGGCAACGTTGTTCTTCTGGTTATAAAGTTTACAATCGATTTGAAGGACTGCAATATTTAATATGTTTTATATTTAGTCGTTAAAAAGACGTTTCAGTGATTTAGAAGTTCGAATCTCAGTTTTATTCACAGAACTATAGAATTCAAGATGAATCCGATCATTGAAAAGTAAAGTCGCGAAAATGATTTGTAGATTTGTAAGTAGCTTTTGGCATTGTATATAATGCTTTACTTGGCCAGGTATAGGGTTCTCTGTTGTATGTCATTATAGACTTTCGTTGTTACCCGACACTGTCAGCGAGCCTAAAGATTCGTTCGGTATTAAATATCAGGTCTCATTGAAAGTGGAGCAGCGCACGTCGGTCCCAGCCGGCCGCCGGCGTCTTTGTGCTGACTATCCGTATTTAGATCTAGTTGCCGATACTATATTGCGTCGTCGGAAAACCTAAAGGACAATGAAACTCGAATATCTTTACAACAACTGGGATATCGGTTTCAGTCGGACCCTGTAGCAGGTATCAGCGGCCCACCCTGAGCCCGTACGTCCGGTAGTTTAACGACTAGTAGCCAAGTTGTCTTCCCCAAAGCGTGTGATGAGCACCTCAAAGTGAAATAAATACTTCAAGGGTGTTCAACTCTAAAATGGGTAAACCTTACTAAAGTACGGCTGTGAACTCTAGGGCAGGTGTCTATCAGATTCTGTAAAACACTTTCAACTTTAAAATCATCAGGCGCTTTGGGTTGACCGAAATCATCGTAACAGTACATGAATATTTGCTGGGGCATGGATTAGAGTTCCAATCCTTAATATTAAGATAATTTTATATTCCCGTTGGATTAAGCTTTATTTATTTTGGAGATTTCAAAAACATATCAAAAATATTTGGTATCTCTTTAGTATAATTTGTGGTAAATCTAGTTAATAACGTTGTTTAATAGGTTTGGAATTAGGGTATGTTTTAATTAGATAAGCAAGATTTATTTATTTGGTGCAATATACACTGCAGTACTAACCGTCTATAATTTCGCTCGCCGCCTCACATGTCAGGATGGCCGAGCGGTCTAAGGCGCCAGACTCAAGGTTACCTTGCCTACTCGGTAGGTGCGAGCTGTTCTGGTCCTCTCTGAGGGCGTGGGTTCGAATCCCACTTCTGACATATGTTTTTTGATAAAAATTGTTTTCCTTTTTATTTTGCTTTAATCTTTTGTACATTGTACTTAAAATATTAGGTACTTACTTTTAAAGCCGGAAACGATGTAATCTGTAGAAGGGTCCTCTTAGAGTGATAACTAGTCCGATAACTATGATTGCAAAATTAAATCACTCAAAGGAAATATTTGGATTTAAGAAAATTTATAAGATTTTGTCAAATTCAAATTATTCTTTATTCAAATAAACTGGTTCGGAAAGCTGTTCCTACCGAGAAGAGCCAGCAAGAAACTCGGCGGTTGCTCTTTTAAAAATATAATTCTTAATACTATTTACATTAAGTCTTTACTGTCTTGTACAGCTTCAAAGAGAGCTATATCCACACATTCTTATCCTCTAAGTAATCTTCAAGAGTATAGTAAGCTTTCTGTGTCAGCCTCTTTTTAACAGTGTTTTTAAACTGCTGTAATGGCAAGGCTTTTTGAGAGGGAAAAAACGGTGAAAACCAGATCGCCTTGCCTCACAATCTATTTCCACTTCACAATTTCAGTAGTTTGGAATGTAGAAACAGTATAATCCTCAATAGTATAGTAAGATTTCTGCTTTTAATCTATTAAAAAGCAGAAATCTTACTATATCATTGAGGATTAAATAAATGATAAAAATGCTAGGATTTCTACTTTTTGACGTTGCACGAGATATGTTATAAGAACTGCCGAGTTTCCCGGTGACTCTTCCTGGTAGAGACAGTTTTCCGAAGCGGCCGACGAAGTTGACGATTGAAAAGTACTTGAAAAAAGGATATTTTGAATTTGAAAGGATAGCCATATGGGTAGCCTTTGCCATGGTAGTGTTCTGGTGGCCTGCGGGTGACCGGCCACGTTCCCGTCGGCCTAACCGTTAGTTAAACGGCTCATGTCGATGTAACTCGATACAGTTGCGTGGGCCGACCGGGGGCCAATTAGAGGGCGGCGCGCGACCGGCGCGTGCCCGGCGCGTGACCGGCGTGTGCCCGAAGCGGGCGCTGCGACTTTTGCATTGCGTCTGTTTGCACAACGTTTCATTAGTTTCACTTTCAAGGTTTAGTGATGTTTGATTGAGAATAATACGCGGCGAATTAAATATACATTAACTTTTGACACGTCATTATGGCCAATTCCACAGTCGCACGGTATTTGTAGTGCTAAAGTATGAGACACATTTTAGCTGTAAGCCTTTAGATAGCTCAGTCATTCATCGGGTAATGGAAAGACCTATGAAAACTCTTTCCGTGAATAAATCAGAAATGAGGAGAACCAATGTAACTGAGATAGCATAACGGGACGGGACGCTGGAATGACAATGGGCGGGATAAATATCTTTAGTATAAAAAATAATATGAAAAACGTGTCAAGGTACATCTCGGTACTAATAGCTCAGTACTTACCGACAGCCAGTATAAAGGACATCATTCTACTACTGACCTCAAAGTGGTTACGAAGAAATGTAGGCGTTTAAGAGGCGCTAGATTATGATCGGTATATAAAAAGAAAAAATGACAAAAAGTGACCCACGCTTTTTTCACCATAGGTATACTAGGTAATATTTTTATTACTTTAATGCTTTGCGATTGCTATATAACCGTATTATTTACTCTTTTTAATATAATTAGTTACAAACAGACAGAAAGACAGACTTTCGCATGTAGTACAGTGAGTACACGTCCGCGGTCACGTGTCAGTGCACACAAAAAGTTTAATTACAATTGTGTCGCACTCAACAAAAACATTTGGCGACAATGAAACGTATCATTTGGCCGGAGGGGGGAGGGGGAGGGCGGCCACCCCCCGGAAACCACGCGCCCGTCGGACTTTTAATCATATTTTCGGTGTTTATTATTGCACAGGTTATTGGTTTTAACATTAATTTAATTGTTTGAACGGTTAATCAACGCTTACGATTATTTGCTTTTGCAATTGTCACATAGGTACCACATGATACGTGGCTGTTTAAAAGTTTTTAATGAGTTATACCTACTTGGATGGCAATATGCCATCGCGGACATATTTGTAATAGGTAATATAAAAAAAGACTATGCATTATGTTGTTATATCTAAAACACATTGAACAACGTTTTCAAACTCTAAGACAGCTTGACTTTTTACGAAATTGGCTTTTTGGCTTTGGGCCAAAGATTATTGTTTTTATATTTTAACTCATAGTTTTCTCTACAACTCATAAAAGAGATAATCACATCATACATTGTTTTGTTATATTTACGCCGTGTGGTATCCGGCTGAATAGAACCACCCGCGTTTCTTACCGAGGTGTCGTAAAAGGCGACTAAGGTAAGTCGACCCGCCGTGTGGTATCCGGCTGAGTAGAATAGACCAACCTCATTTCTTACCGAGGTGTCGTAAAAGGCGATTAAGGTAAGTTGACCCACCGCGTGGTATCCGGTTTAGTAGAATAGACCACCCTCTTTCTTACCGAGGTGTCGTAAAATACGACAGAGGTAAGTTGACGTCAGGCAGGCGGCCGGTCGTAAAAACGCAGCCAAATCATGTGACAACATGTTTATAACATGTTGTGCCGACCCCACTTATAGTGGGATAAGGGCAGGAAGATGATGTGACATTGTTTTGTTATATTCATGTCCATGCGGATATTTTATCCGATCTACACATAAGCTTAATGATTTTACATTTAAGCCTTCTCGATAAATTACCCTCTATCAAAAAAAACTGCATGAAAATATATTAGTTTTACCAGGGTAATAAGGTGATTAACAATATCTGATATAACTCAACGGTATTGTTGACTTTATAATATTAAAATAACCAATAGCTTCGATGACCATCGCTACCATATACCCAATGGTCACACTCGACTCCCTGCATGCCAGATCATCACCAGTCCGTCACCAGTCGCCAGCAGTCCGTCAAGCGGCCTCTGGCCCTCCGCAATTAAACACCAATATCTTTGTACAAATTCAATAAGAGCGCGCGCAAACACCGCGCACCCGCTCGCGGCGCCGCGCAGGGCTGCCCCTGCTCTTATAGCTCTCCGTATTATTTAACGCTCGACATTTACATACGAGATATCTTATCATTCATGATTATAGTTAATTATAGTTATTGAATCGTTTCGTACAGCCGGACATAAATTTCTTTTCGAAGTTTCTTCGATGGAACATTATTGTCACATTTGACATACGAATTGGTACTTGTGAATACTGAATACAGCTATACGCGAATACAGCCAACTAATTTGGCAATCAAAGTAAAAACTTGTGGATCTACCAAATTACATCTATACCTAGGAACGAAAATATGACTTTAATACAGCAAAATTTCTTGCAATGGTTGTCGCTAAAGCACTGGATGATTTGGACACCTTATAAGAAAATCGAACGCACTATATAAAACATTCATAACGTAGTTAAAAGTAAATTAATTTTATATAAATTTTACCAGTTCCGTACATTGCAATTAGATAAAAAGGGTATTGCTTGTTATAATTTGTATGATGAAGTATTTTTAAAACTGATGGCAATGAAAGAGTGAGGAGTGTTCTACATCCATACATTCATACATAGATCGAAGTCGGTCAGCTTGGAACACTAATATCATCGTCGACAGCCCTACTGATGGTGCGGCCGCCGGCCTTAGTGTGCACGCGGCGCTATGTGCGGGGCTCACTCTGTATGCTAATTGTAAGTTTGTTTGTTTATCCCTGCGCAACCCCCCTACCCCCTGGACTTATTACATTCTTTAACATTAAGACATTGATTATGTTTAGATTCGCACAACTAGCGGCATGACAGACATCTCGCTGTCTGTAGCCAAGCAAAACATACTAAACAATGCCTTGTTGGAAATATAAAAATGTTTACTTAGCCCATAATGTTTTTCTAATATAACTAAAATATAAATGCTACAAACGAATCTATAACACCTTATAAATAAAGACTATCTAGCTTTACAGAGATCGGTTCGTTTACGTCCTTTTGAAACTAATCAAGTTTTAAGAAGAAATCATGACACAAGATTGCCGATTTTGAACTTTCAAACATATTGTAATTGAATATGGTTCAAATTTGTTTGTTAACAATTAAAATGTGATTCGATAGTCGATGTGACTTGTCCCTTTGTATTAAGGTCAATTTTTGTCTGGCAGCGGTCCACGTTAAGGGGAGGTCGGTTTGTGGAGAGTTAATTTAGTTGTGGATTATTCAGTTTGAGTGATTGATGTTTTTGAGTCGCGTTCGGTATAAATTCGAGAAACTAGTTCCAGCGCCCGGCGCCGCACGATACACACCAATAGACTTTTACTTGAGCTTTTATTTTTATTATTAACTTGGTATATAATTATTTTACTAGTAACAAAATCACATGTCAGTATTTTATTATTTACCAGCGGAACCGTTCGTGCGTAATGCAGCTAATATGTAACATATAGTAAGTCACCTCGGACTTATTTGTAGCCTTATAAAAACCAATTATCCCACGATACATTGTTGTATTACATTTCAAAGAGCTTTGTCAGCTTTTTAGAATGTAACATACATTCTCAGGCGGTTTTAATCGAAAAAAATTATCGCTATTTTGCAACAAAATAACAAAAATTTATGAATTTTACTCGTAAAATTTCTTTATGAATCAGTCTTTTGGCGAAATCCACTTAAGGTTTGATTTTATCGCAAACAGATAAATAGATAGAACGGCGTGAAACCTTGTTTGTAATATTTATTGATACATTTTTATAGTAGGTACAGTTTTTTTGTCACTTTTATAAACTAATGTTAGATAAATTTGATCTCTTCGTTATTTTTCATGTGAATGATATAAAATTACCTACTCATTGCAGCGTATATATTTTTTCGATGTTAGAAAAATATTATTAAAGTTTTTTTAAATTTAATTACAATTAATAGAATTAGGCGTTACTTTATGGAGATCTTTAATGCAAAAGTAATAAATAAAAATTATTATGCTATAATGCGCGATAAATATTTTACAAAATACTTATATATTATGTTTTTCAGAAGTTACAATATAAATTATTTTTGCTGTAATTCGCGTTTGTACTATATTTTATCGCGGATTATAGCAAAATAGTTTTATTATTACTTTTGTAATAATATTTCTACCAAAACATTAATTTTATTTAAATATAATTTTGTTTTCGGTAAATATATAGATAATATAAATCTCAAAAATAATAGACCTAATTTTTTTAACATTTCGAATATTGTATATTAAATGATCATAACTATAATAGGAGCCCCAAATAGTAAAACATCAATAAATAATAGCTGACACAAACAGAAAAATGATTTCCAAAATTAATGGCCACTTACCGAGGAATCACATGCACGCGGCGCGCAGCGACAGGCCCACCCTCCCTTAAGACGTTACAAACTCTATTATTAATTTCACCTCGCGCCCCTCCGAGCGAGATAAAGTTTTCACAGCACAACAATAGAGCTCAATTTGCGGGACGCGCGGATGAGCTGATAGGTTTTTTTGTTGTCAGACAAAGCGAGTTATTGGCTAACTTTCGGTCCACAGGCTGCATCTAAGATGGCGATGGTCGTCCGTCTCTCTTTCTCCCGCGGGTTTCGGTGGCTCCGTCTCCCTTTGTTTCTTGAAAGAAGTCAGTGTTTGTGTTGCCGAGGGTGGGGGGAGCGGTAGGTAAATAGAGAGGTTATACACTGTCCATTATATTAACCATCTTTTGACAGATTGACGATAGTGATGTCCTAAAGATTCTCGTATGCGATACCATTCCGATTATAGTACCTACTATCATTAATCGAATTACGTACCTAAGTAATTCGATTAATGATAACCTACGTAAACTAGATTACTACTTGAGAAAAGAAATTCCAACTTTGAGAAAACTTATTGTTTCTTTGAAAAGAAGTGGTCTATTTCATGGTGAAAAATCTTCTTTGGTCAAAGTTTTGAACACAATTGGCTTTTCATATAAAAAGTTAAATAAAAGAAAATTATTAATGGAACGCACAGATATAGCTATAGCACGTTGTGATTTTTTAAGAGAGGCAAAGAAAATACAAGATTGGGCAAATATTGTTTTCACGGATGAAACATGGCTCAACGCTAACCACACACTATCTCGTTTCTGGACTGATGATACTGCTGATTCCACTTCCTCAGTACCAATGGGAAAAGGTGAGCGCCTAATCATTTGCCATGCAGGTACAGCAAAAGGATTTGTACAAGACGCACTGTTGGCATTTAAATCGAAGAAATCAAATGACTACCACGAAGAGATGAATGCAAATGTGTATGAAGAGTGGTTCAAAAAAATGCTCATTTCATTGGAAGAACCATCAATAATTTTTATTGATAATGCGCCCTACCACTCCCGTCAAATTGACAAAATGCCAACACAGGCTAATAAAAAGCATGAAATAATTAATTGGCTTCGGGACAATGGAGAAAATGTGGACGACTCAATGTTAAAAGTTGAATTAATAAAAATATTAAAAACCAAAAAGAGAGCAAAACGCTATGTAATCAATGAAATGGCAGCAGAATATGGCCATACTGTTCTTCGGATTCCTCCATACCACTGCCAGTACAACGCAATAGAACTTATATGGGCACAAGTAAAAGGGCATGCTGCGAGATGCAATACAAGCCCCCCATTCACAGCGAATAAAATGTTGCAATTGCTAAAAAATGCTTGCACCCACGTAACGGCCGAGAACTGGGCAAGTGTGGTGGAAAGAACTAAAAGAGTAATATTCTCTGATTGGGAACGTGATATTGCGTTTGATAATATATTATCTACACAAGAGCTAATAATAACTGCTACTGAAGACTCCTCATCGGAGGAGTCTAGTGTTGATTATCATTCCGACGACTCGTGCTAATAAAATAAATTAAAATATCCTGATTGTTTTATTTGTATTCATGTATTAACTAAGAAGAAAGTAACGTAACTAAACGTAAAACTAAACGTAAAAGTAAAGTAACTTTATATAATGTTATTAAATGTCTTTTAATACTCGTAACATCGATTTCTACCGATTATTTTTAATCTGTGGCATAATCGTAGTAACCATTATGTGTGACATCACTAAGTGGGCGGTACCCATCCATAAAGTACAAATATTATTTGTATGATATTTGTACGTAAGCAATACAAAACTTAATGAGCGTGAGCTGTCAAAAGACTGATAATATGATGGACGCAGTATAGAGAGATATCGGGGAATCGATGAGCGGAGCGGGAGCCGCGCCGGGACTGTGTTGGTCATTGGAGGTGTGACGTAGTTGGGCTTCAGGCCCACTGTGGGGTCACTGGTTGGGTTTACGTCTGTCACCTTCCTACAAGAGTACAATTTGAAAGCTATCGGAATTGGAAAACTTTTCGAGTTTACCAAGTAGTTCTACGCACATGAGGAATTGGAAATACGATCGTACCTGAATAAATTCCGTAAATTAAAATAATTTATACAACAACTGTCATTAATTACAAATTTAAAATGTGTAAAACGATGCTCTGTGTTACGTGTACAGAATGAACTAATTTTGATTAAAAACGAAATTCAGTATCTATTTAAAATTTTGTTAAACTTTCGAAAGAGTGAATATTCAAATATGCATGGTGTAATATGTGTAGGCAGCACAACTAATCACTATAGCTTACCATTGACACTAATGATGCAAGTGATAACTACAGTAATTAAGAATATTAATACTGTAAATGTTGTTAAAACACAACAAGATCTAGAAAATTTATACAATAGTCGTTAACAACGTGCAGTACATGAAATCTCGAGGCTCGACGGACACAAGTCGTGTAGAGACATGTCCTGATGGAGTCGATGGTACTGACAGTGGAGGCAGCGGTCAGCCAACTATCAGCACGAATGATACACGATATACACCATGATGACACACGATGGATACTGACAGCCTGTGGACAGGGGCCGCCGGCCGCAGCCTGCGTAGCGCGGCCATCTGACAGACTCAGTTATACCGCACTCTATTTTTCTTTAAGAGGAACAAATATATTATATATATTCACTTTCCGTCTGATTTGAATACTTTGAGACAATTACGCTTAAAAGGCAACCTTAGATGAAGTACCCAGTGTTAATAGAGCTATACACTCTCCTATATAAATTGCGCTATATTCAATGCATTAAAATAAGAAGAAAAAATTACATACGATTTATATTGTAGAAATTCTAATTATAATGCTAATGATAGAGTGTAGGTACTATCTTGTGTGATATTTTTCAAAAAGCTTTTATTTAACTTGCAATGTATATATGTGAAGGTGGAATCTTTCAGGTTAAATTTAACCCGATGTCAGATTGAGCTAAAATTTTACATACTTCCACAGTCGCGATGAAAAAGCATGTTTATGATAAGCAAAACTTAATTCTGCTGCCAGAATAATTTATAGAATTAGGCGTTACTTTGCGGAGATCCATAATACGCGCTATAATCCGCGAAGAATTTCTTCGCGGATTATAGCAAAATAATTTTATTATTACTTTTGTCTGCTGCCAGAATTGGCTCCAGACGAGGTAACTTCTTAACGGTTAACAGAAGCAACATGAAATTTTGTTGAAAGCTTTTATTTATTAAAAGCTGTTATGGTTAACTTATTCATATCTAATACATACAGGATTCGTAAAACGCACTCATAACACAACTACACGGCACAAGCACTGCACGCTTTCACGACCACAGTCGTTTCCCCCGGAACCAAAGCATCATCAGGAGATAAGCCACACGACAAAGCTTTGCAACATAATGGATAACGGAAAACTAATAACATGTTCTCATATAATAAATCGCACGTACAGTTAGAACGAACAAAAGTTTCAAAGCCAGCTGCTTTGTCACCTAGTGAGACACCGTGCGACATTTCGCGTTTGCCGTCGACAAAGTTAAATGGATTTTTTAAGTATATCTAAAATACAGTTTTCCAATTCACCACAGACACGGACATGGTAACTGAGTGAAAAAGTCACTTCATATTGCATTTTATGTGTTCTTCGCAAACGGCATCCGCGAAGCCGCCGCGAGGTACGGGCAAACAATAATTTCGGTGCTCCAATGTGCGAATATGAAACTTCATGTTTTCCACATTGCATGTAAATACTAAATGACTTATTTATAGCATCAATAGAAATTGGTTATAAGAATGATCATAAATAACGAGCTGAGATTGAAGATTTGTAAGTGACTTCAGCTTTCGATAAAGATGGGAGTAACTGCATTCGTTACAATGAGAGATAGAGGGAAAAACAAAAATATAACAAAATTAAATTACAAACTAGAGTTAAACAATTAAACAATAATTAAAAACAAACATATTAAATTACAACCAATTGCTGTAAAACTAAAGAATATTAAAACAATACGTTAATGTTAATGTTACATGATGCGTGTTTATACTGTGGTAATTAAACACGATTATTTATTTATTTTTTCGGAATCTCGGAAACGGTTCCAACGATTTACCAGAAATTTCTTTTTATCCTTGTTTTTGGGTATTAAAAAATACTAAAATTTATATTGATTTGAATTTCTGCCACAAACTGTCAAGTTAGCATCTTATTCGGGGAACGGGCAGTCTCGAGAAATGTAAATACCTAGTATCGATCCCCAACTACATAATTATTATTATTTTTAGAGTTTCTTTGGATTATTTTGTAAAAAATTACCAAACAGGTATAATCATATTATATCACACGAGATGCTGTGACTGACAGTCGTGAAACATTCCTTAATCAGCTCTGTAGTGTATGCTGGTTGAGACGTGTGTAACGTACTTTGTACATTTATATACAAGACATGTATGTAATACATACATAAACATAATCACACTAACTCACAAAGTGCTAAGGTACATACACGGTCTCAGGATGCACCACGACAGTAACACGAGAGCCCTTGGTGAGAGTGGTCGTGAAGTGGCATGTTGCGTGTTTGAGCCCGTGCTATATTCATACATTAGTTTATAAACACTACAAGCTCCAAATAAGTTCAGTTTAATCGTATCGCAGAGAATTAGACGATGTACGAGTCACTTGGCGTGGTATTTGTAGGAAAATATAATGAATGGAGCACGCAGGCCGCCGGGGACCGATTAGCGAGGAGCACGAAAGGCAACGGAAACCCTGGACGGTCCCCAGAGACCCTCGGTAACTGCTGTGTAACTAACACAGTTTGTACACTGTTATAGTTAATTGTCCGCGATATACTTAGCAGTTAAACTTTCCACGTCAAGATATTCCGTTCGAATTTAAAAAATACATTATTACACTAAATCTAAATACGCCGTGCGGTATCCGGCTGAGTAGAATAGACCACCCTCTTTCTTACCGAGGTCTCGTAAAATAGGACTAAGGTATGTAGATGTCAGGCAGGCGGCCGGTCGTAAAATACGTAGCCCAATCATGCGACAACATGTTGTGCCGGCCCCACTTAGAGTGGAATAAGGTCAGGACAAAGATTACACTAAATCTAAATCTGCTTCAATACGTATAACTGCGATACAAGAAGTCCTAGTGTTTCCTGAAGTTGCTTTTATATGTTTTTGTACTTCGTAAAGCGTTTGATGTATTGATATATTGTTAAGGAAATAAATATTTGGTTATTTAATATATACATATCATAGCAATAATGTATTTAAAAAGCTCGTATAATTTACAAAATTTGAAAATGATAGGATCAAGGGTGTAATAAATATTCAATATTAAAAAACTGATTTTTTTACTTAAAAAATCTGTTTTAGGGAGAAAAAATGTTTTTTATGGCAAATTTGGCACCGATACCACATGGATATTGTTCAATTACTGTAAGATAAGTAATTTTAAAACGTAGCAGTTAACGTTCGTAAAACGCAGTTTGTAGCTTTAGTTATCTTGCGTTAAACATTTTCACAAATCAAGAGGAAAAATAAAGGTTAACAACCTTCATTTTATTTTTAAGAGGCTATCTCATACGTATTTTTAAAATGTTTCCGTAATGACAGAATTTGCCAAATAAAACGTAAGGTAGATGAGAGAGGTAGAGTGAGAAGTATCCAAGGGTCCTAATATATCAACGAGACAAATTATTACAACAACTCAATAACGGCAACCGCCGGCCCGAGTGGGCCGACGAAACGAAAAATAATCCCATCAAAAAACAATAAAGACATAAAAGGCCGCCCCGAACAGTCTCGTTTGTTGATGTGGAATTCAATTTGCGGATATTGCGTTAACATTATTGAAACAACGAAACAACACATGTCACTAGCGCTAAAGTCAATTTGTCACTCGATTAACATTAAAAGACCTCGTACGAGCGGCGAATAACTCGATTACAGCGAATGCAATCCGCCGAGCAGCGGGGCGCGGCCGGGGCGCAGCATCTGTCGCGGGGGCCCTCCTTGGGAAGAATACTGCACTGATGAGGATTATATAAATGATAAGATAGCGTGGATACAGCTACTCTTCGTAAGAAGCGGCCTGTTTCTATCCCACTGCTGAGAATAGGCCTCTTCTCTCCGTTTTGGGAGAGAAGGTTAGGAGCCTACCACGCTGCTCCAATGCGGATTGGTAGGTTTCACATATCTCTAGAATTCTCTAGAAATATTGCAGGTTTCCTCGCGGTTTTCCTTCACCGAAAAGCGTGTGATAAATTGAAATTATCAATTAGACACATAAGTTTTAACAGAAAACTCATTGGTGTATGCCCGAGTTTGAACCCGTAACCTCCTTGAAAGAGTCGCACGGTGTTACCACTACCACAGCTTAGCTACTCTTCGACGATGCACAAATTCCAATTCAAATAATTCTAAATTCAAATTGGCTTTTACAAGCACTTTCGAATCGTCAAATTACAATGAAGCTACGACTGGTTCGGAAAGGTGCTCTTAACAAGAAGAACCAGCAAGAAACTCGGCGGTCATTGTTTTCAAAATTAAGTATAACAATGCTATACTATACTAATACACAAGATAGTAATGACTAAATATAACTAGTTACAAGAATTATAATGAAATCAGCAACCGCCGAGTTCCTTGCTGGCTCTTCTCGGTAGGAAAATCTTTTCGAACCAGCAGTAGAGTTGTATAAAGAATATTATGAATTTGAATTGAAATGTTTATATTATTAATTTGAAACTGCGAATTTATTTAGTGATATGGTCACTTAGGTAAACACTCACATAGAATCATGTTGATGTGTCTGTAAACTGCATCATTGAAATTTGGCGTTATACTACATACAGTAAATTTCAATTTACTATTGTATGAAACCGATATATTTAAGTACTGTATCTGTTACCTTTATGAAAAACAGGATAGTTAGCAAAATTATCTTGCGTAATGGACTGTTGGACAATCTATTTTTGTCTAATGTGGGTCTATGACTAACTTTCTATAGCTAAACGTCATAATTTTACGTAAATTTTTCACCGGCAATGAGCTAGTTCCTAACAAAATTACAAAAACTTCAAAAGCGTTCATTCTATTAGCGCTTCCTTACAATTCGTTAGCAACAAGTAAAGTAGGTACCGTAAGTGGTACCACCACACCGCCGCACGACCCTACCGACGAACTTAATGTTAGTTTCGTTTTTCGGAAGTTTTAATCACCCTGAATAATTTCCTCGTTTATATTTGAAATGTTTACAATATGTCAAAACATCGTAACGCGCAGTTTTCACTCATTGTACTGGTAATTGTATAATAATTGTATTAGTTGATACGGATTTGATCACGTAGAGATACTCGAACATAGCTTGCTCTGTAGTCCGCTGAGAGACTCTGAGGTTTCATATAAGAAGACCCATAGTTATCGTCCATTCTTTAACTACTTCATGGAAACACCAAATAATAATTATAAATATACTTACATTATAACAATTACAACATAATTACAAGTATCTGGTTGACCGGGCCTTGCTCGGTAATTTTTTACAAAATAAAAAAAGAAACGTAATGAGGTAGTTGGGATCGATTCTAGGTATTTACACTTCTCGAGACTGCCCGTTCCCCGAATAAGCTACGTTGACTTGACAGTTGATAGCAAAGACATTAAATTGAATATAAATTTTAGTATTTTAAATGCCCAAAAACAGGTATGAAACAATTATTTTTCACATCAAACTTAGCTAGATCGATTTTTCTCCCCCAAAACCCCTTAAAAGCTGAATTTTAGGAAAATCGTTAGAGCCGTTTCCGAGATTTCGATAATATATATATATATATATATATATATATATATATATATATATATATACATACACATACAAGATTAACTCATTTAAATATTAAAGATATTATAATAATTACACTGGAAATATCACTATTTTTCACCCGAATTACCCTCCACACTGGGCTATCACTGAACACACGCACTGCACAAAACAATATTCCTCCATTACCTATTAATGTCGCCTACATAACATTACTAGAATACTTAAGTCCTTTTGTAGTATTCCTGACAGTACATCACACACTACACTTACCATTTATTCCCTTACTCACGTTATAAACTGTTGCAAATTGTATGTGAGAAGTTAATTATATTGTTTTCATATTACAATTGATCAGTAACTCCGAGTCCGTTAGTGTCTGTACTAGTAGAACACAGGCCGGGCGTCGCGTGCTTGCCGCACACTTGTCAGCTAAACAAACGGGAACCAGTCGTTACATGGTCGCGACTGTAATTTCACTTTTATTAATTACCAAAACAGGCCTATTTGCGTTCGTTTGTTCGGTTATAATTAGATTTCCGAACCGTTTCCTCACCGTAGCTGTATTATAACTGCGACCGTCGGCGTGCGGTGTTTTACTTGGCTACAACTTGAGGGAGCGATATGATGGCGTGTTTACAGCACCCCGACTGCCGCCCACCCCCTGCCTGCACGTGAATTAATCTCATTGAACCGTATTCTTAAATATAAAGACTTGATGATGTAATGTATAATCACGAAATAAATATGAAATAAAACAATGCATAATTTTTAGAATGGTATCACAGCAGTTATTTGATACGGCTTGGCGAGTACAATAAAAAGACAAATTAACCTTTCATTGATATAATTTAATATAATTAAATACTTAACTCCTAAAGTTTGTTTAAGTAGTTCTGCCGAACTAGTTTGGGAGCGGAAGTGTGCATTTCGTTATGTAAACGTGTATTTAAAAAAGAAGTTAAAAAATTTAAACATTTCATCCCAAATTTTATCACAGATTCGCGGTTCTTCTACTAACATAAGACAAGCAGGCTTGTAGCAATCGATATACCGATAATCTAATAACAAGCTCCGCGCGGCGTCGGTGTGTCCCGCGCCGGGCGACACCATTCCTCATCCTGCCCTCGCCTCGTTACATCGTTAACACTTGGTCGACAAACACTTCCGCTATCAATAACACGCGCTGCGATCGTGACGAACTAACTTCGGTTAGTTTATGGCACATAATGAGCGGGATACGGCCTGTTCTAACCGAACACTTTGTAAGGTATTCAAATGAACGTTATTTTAATAAGAAGGTATTTAATGTTCCTTCTGGTTCCTTCGTAATTCAGTTTCGACAGTTTGGTATTCTTCTACTGATGAAGGGCCTATTGTAACTGCATCATTATGAACCCCAAATTACACAGAATCTCCGATTGACATACAAAAAACTCTTGAACATCCGGCCCTCAAAATTGTCGAACATATCGTACACACAGCTATATCAAACGCCACTGGGGGGGTTTAATTTATGCCAGTGTCGACTAATTCAACTAAGGCGGTACCATGGAATTACACATTTGGTACAGTGCCAGAGCTAACGACAAAATAAATTAATACAAAATCTATTATACTCTATGGAATTTTATAGAACCCTTAAAGTTTTATGGAAAAAAGGTGCTTCAATGTAGCGCCACAGCTGTATCCCATGGTCGCTATAAAAACTCCTCGGTTTAATATTTTGGTTGCCGACGGAAGAGCCAATAAGTTCTCCAGAACGAATGCACGATCGCGTAAGGTGGGGGAAATTGAGGCGGAAAACGGATCACGGATCGACGGGATCGATCTAAGCTGAAGAAGATACTCCAAATGCCATTTTCCGCATGGCAATATAGGGAATTTTATCGCTTAAGTCAATCGTGTTCACTGTCCTTATATAAAAGTCATTTCATTAACACACGCTGTGTGTGGAGAAAATTCAAGCATCTGAACGACTAATTATGTGCCCGTCTTGTGATGAATCAAAAAGCTATTGGCGGTAGTTTCTAAATATCTAAGCATCGCTATCCATTTCGGTAGAACGTTGAACGAATTTAATAGGTCTGACAGGAAAGCCATCACGTCGCATGTCACCGAGCTGTCTCTGAACTGAAATCGAATCGGTTACGCGAGCGTCGCGTATTTTTGCCGTCTCCACCGAGCTCACCGCTCGCCGCGGCCCCGGTACCTCGTTTCACACTAGAACTTGACGCCACTCGAGCCGTATATCTTTAACTAGTAAAATAAAAGCTCTACCGATACGAACTGCTTGTTTAATTTCGTGTTACCGTGCTGGTGTTGCGCGTGTTATTATTTAAGTGGTCTAAATCACGTTTCAAGCTCTGCGATATTCAAAGTTAGTTATGTCTGCTCCTTTGATATGCGACACCGACTCTCGTAACTTAACTAACAGCTTAAATAAAATTTATACCAAAACTTAAGTGTTAAGCTTAACTGTTTGTTTTCCCTTAAACAAAGGCAAGTCAAGCTAGACATAAAGAGTTTCTAAACATATTTTTAAAACTCTGTTAGCCTTAGTGATCCACACCTCAAAACATTACATACAACGTATTGTAATTGTTTGATATTTAAAAGATACATTAGTAGAAGGAAGAAAAGACGATTCTTCTGAATAATTTATTTGATAGATTGCAGATGAACTATAATTGATTTTGAAATTAGTAACAAAGGTATCTTGGTACCTACTTTGGCGGTTGGTAAAACTGCGTCCGTTTTTGTAATTTGAACATTTTAAATAAAGTAATAGGGTTAATTCAGACCTAATATGTTGTATTGACAACTTTGCTAATTTCAATACATAATAATGTTATTTTCAATGACCTTGACAGGGCGTTCGCCTAATAACTTTGCTATTTTTTATAACTGGAAAAATCGTTCGTGTCGTGATTTCTCATTGATTTATCGTTCGAACCGTAATTTATACGAGCGCGGGCCCAGTTCGCCGTGAGCCGTCCCTGCAGCTCGCGGGCGTCGTTGGGGACTCGTGTTTATGTCGTAATGCGCAGTTAAATGTTGTTTAGCCATCGTGGGGTGTCGGCGATCAAAAGTTCCCAGTTACCGCGATATTTATGGTGTCATGGGAATTTTATGGCGGTACAAATAAAGTGCCTGCTATAGTTAACGCTCACGTGCGTATGATTGTCGTAACTTTTGAATTTATTAGAAAGCCTATTTTACTAAAGACACCTAATCGAACACTAAAAAAATAAGAAATATTTGAAACTTAAAATTACTAACTTCCTATTATTTTTATAACTGCTGATGCAATTGAGTTCTGAATAGCTCAAAAGATGCAGTCATGTTGCTGTTGTTGTTCTCCGTATTTACTCCATGCCTATATTTCCTCTCTGTCACCCGGCCACCGAGTGCCGAATGTTTCGCCTGCAGCTCCAATGAATCTATTCCCCTACTCTCTATATGTCAGCGATCGCTTATCGATTAATTACCAGTTGTCTGATCGGCTGCGGCCCGTGTTCCAGGTGTGGTTCCAGAACCGGCGCGCCAAGTGGCGGCGCCAGGAGAAGATGGAGGCGGCCCGGCTGGGGCTGTCGGAGTACGGCGCGGGCGTGCCGCGGCTGGCCGGCCTGGGCCTGCCCGTGGACCCCTGGCTGGCGCCGCCGCTGCTCACCGCGCTGCCAGGTCCGCGTTGCGACATGTCCTACCCCTTTTTTATACAGGAAAAACCCCCTTATGGGTACCGCCGCCCGACGGGGACAGGCGGCGGTTATGTCGGACTCGCACCAACTAAAACAACCCGTGTGCTCCACCACGCTGCCGATGGCAAGGACAGGGTATCGTTGTAGGGTGACAGCCGCTCTGATCCCAGAGTCATCTCTTCCGGGTAGGGATCTCTCAAAAGAGAAGTCCCCCTACGCTAACCGATGCATCGGGGGCACCAGATGCATCGACCGCCTCGGGGACTTGTACGCCAGTCGTGCGATATACCCCGTTCGGAATGTCCGAAGGTCCCCTGTTAGGGTGGCAGACGATGGGTTCGGGCGAGTCACTAACACCTGAACTCACCAGCAGCAGCAGAAAAAGAGTTCCCAGAACCGCTCCGCCGTATTCCTCCGCAGAGCAGAAGAAGGCTATCGCTGCCCGCGATCGCTCCCTGCCCACCGATGATTCATGATATGGTGGACAAGGAGAGATCGCGCCCCAAGTAGGGACCCCAGCGCCTTGGTGGGCGTTTCCGCCCCACACGCCGCCGGGTAATTTTTTATAGAGGTTTTCTTCCTCGCAACCCAAAGGTCCCCATTCCCATTGCTGAGCTTACGGGCTTTGCCGACGGTGGCCTAAAACCATGTCCAGCCAGACTAAAAGTAAGCCCAATTGAACCCGTCGCTAATTAGAGACTCCACCCCAACCTCCCCGGAGTCCCCGGCCCATCCACATTGCCCTCTGCTAATCAGAGGGACAACTGGATCGGCCACCCCACAGTGGTCCGTTCGCTAAGACTACTGAAGAATACGTATTCAAAAGGCCCAGGGTGCGCCACGAGGAGCCCGACCTGTTTTGCACCCCATGTTCTACCACTGAGGCGACTAGCTTTTAGATTTATTACAATCGTACCGGATACGAGATATGTGTCAAGTAAAGAATGTGAGTCCCGAGTTCAATCTATATCTGAATCTATAAAATGTTCACCGTAATCAGTAGCTCCTTCAAAAACTATACTTGTGATGTATCGGGAGGAGCACTAGTGACACAGGCGTTCCTTGTACGAGTGTTGATAAGACCTTTTTTGTATGATTACAGTCATTATTAAATATATAAGTAGGAAGTACAAGGAAATTTGTGCCTGACATTTTAGAAATATAAAAAAATGTGGAGGTTCTAATGACCAGAATTATGTTGAACTTTAGTTCATACAATGGAACCTGGTCCATATGTAAATCACTAGATGACTCTTATAACTGACACAGCATAAACACCCAAAGTTATGCTTTTAACCGTTGCAAATGTACGATCCTGGCTCTACACCAAAGTACCTCCTCACGACATCAGCTATCGTATATTCAGAAGTTTATCGATTAAACTTCATACTGAGTTATTTGTTGTCGCTTCCTGGAAAAATGAGGGGACACGAAAAAACAAAAACTATTTTTTTTATTGACTTAAAAATATATGTTCTACAAACAGGGAATGGTTTTACTGATAGTTTAAATTCTGGGTCTAATTTTTTGAGTGAATATATGAAGCGTTAGAGATGAAAGATAGGTGTAGTTCTGAATACCGTGAGTATGTGCAGTTATTATACTTAATATATACCCATAGGATATTATTGAGCCGGGCGGATTTCTTAAGGTTAGCCTGCTATCCTGATCCTCATCAGACCTCGAAGCAGGCGATATATTAGGTAATCACAATGAGTGGGTTATCATGATAAGGAGTCTCGTTATACAACTCTCGTAAGGTGCAGTCCAATTGTACAGCTACACCTCGTGCTCATAAATCTAGTCAAACTGTACGTTAGAACACCATGTCTCAGCCGCTACTAGTTTGGAGTCTATAGTCCAAGTGCGGAATATCCATGAATAGTTTAGTCATGTAAAAAAGGCCTACAGGCTAACGGTCTGCGGTGTCGTTGCAGGGTTCCTGAGCCACCCGCCCTCGGGCTACCCCAGCTACCTGACGCCGCCCGCGCCCGCGCCGCCCGCGCCGCCCGCGCCCGACCCGCGCTCCTCCTCCATCGCGGCGCTGCGGCTCAAGGCCAAGGAGCACGTGGAGAGCATCAGCAAGGGCCTGCAGATGGTGTAGGGCCCGGGGACCTGCTGTCGGGATACTTCGAGCTGACATTGAGCAAGTTTCAATCTCACGTTACAATAGATCCGTTGCTGAGTTAGTTTGATGTGGTAACTGTATGGTGAGACATGATTCTCATAGAAATGGATGATTCGCAGTGTAAGCCAGTTTACCAACGTAACTCATTAGAACTAACAAGAGTCTCGGGATATCCAAAATTGTCTGTTTTTCCACCATTTCTTTACATTTTGAACGAATCGAGTTCGACATTGTGATTTTTATCTTTAGTGAGAGCTTTCGTTTATTTATATTTCATACCAAATGTTGCAATCGTAATGATTTACAAAAACTACATTCCAAAATCCAATAATCATAGCAGTTCAAAATAATTTTATTTCGTTTAATGTGACTGTTTGGTAAACAATTGAAAAAAAATTATATAATTGACTACAGTTGCACGTTAAACTAACTGACAATCTTCAATTTTATAAAAAAGGTCATACTTGATTGTGTTGTAATTTTTTACAATACATATTTAATGTATAGCTATGAAACAAATACATATTTAAATACTTCCATCATATACCATAGTTGTGTTTAGAAATCAATTACACGCAAATGTGTGTAAATTTATATATTTACTTGCGACGTAGAGTCGTCACTTTGAGTTTCACTTAAAGAAACACATATTTATAAGTCTTGTAAATGTAAAAAGGATCTTAAATATATTTTTCTTAAATAGGATATATAATGTAGCTAGTAGAAGGTAAAGCAATAACTGTAAATATAATTTGTAATAAATAATTAATAAGTAACGTTCGCGCGGATTACAGAACATTGTGGTCATTTGTTTGAGTGGATATATATTAAGATATAAGGAATAATCTGCTTCTTCAATGTATCATATAGCTTAAACTATGAACCTCTGATAAAACTAACTGTTAGTTTGTTATCAAACCAACCTCTTGCTTGCCTGTACTAAGTGTGCCATTTTATTGTGTTTATATGAAATTATATTAAGTTATTAAATTCGTATCAAGCGTTGTGTTTACAATTTCCTATATTACTTTTAAGCTTTCGATTATATTAATCTTATATATAATACATCGCAACTGCATTCATATTTTCTCAATCTAGAGCTGGAACGATGTCAGATGGCCAAAATAAAAAAAGCCGAAAGCACTTTGTGAGTCGTTTATGAGTAATGAAATGCAACAGCTTCCCATTGTCCCACTCGCGGGCAAAAGAATAACGTAGCACAGCGTTTACAAATATAACGCTGTGCCAATATAGACGGCCGAATTAAATAAATCTAAATTAAACATCCACAGAATTCACTAGACATATAATTTTTCGCGGTGTTTCCTTTAACGTTTCATTTGTTCTCGCGACCTCCACTTTGTTCTTGTATTTATGATGTGAATATATCTAAATTTAATGCGTTTGTAAACTGTTATCCGTGCTTTTACGGTGACGTTTCGTGACATATCTAAAACTCCATTTGTTAGGTTAGTCTGGATTTCCTCCTGACGTCCAAAGTCAGGCGGTAAAACTGTACATAATTAATGTAAATAAAATAACTTATTGTAATTATATTAATACATGTATTTATAACTTGTTATAAAGAAACTATAAATGTAACTATTGGTTTAAATATATACTTTGTATTTACTTAATTACTTTATATACAATTTATAGTAAAGTATGCGTGTTTAGAGACGTTTATTATATACAAAATAGGTTCTACCCGCGACTTTGTTCGCGTCAACTTAAATATTAAAATACTCTCAATTGTGTACTCTGTGTGGTTTTCATGATACTGAAAAAGTAAAATATTCTGCTTATGTGAAAGTAAAAATATTGTACATAAATAAATATTAAGCATTATACAAATATATAAATTTAGACGTCATCCATTACAAGCCCACGGCTCTTCAAACTGTCTGTTATCCATTTTATAAAGCTAGGGTAAATAATTGAGGGAATTTTAACAATAAAGTCGGCGCGAACGAAATCGTAAGTCCCGTGTTTATTTGTCAGTTTATTTCTATTTCTGTGTGTGTGTCCGTGTCGGCCTGTCCGTGTGGTGAGCCGACACTGTGTATATATAGCTGTACTGCGTGTCTGTCGTAGCGCCGGCCGACGGACTAATAAATGTGTTCTTTACTACACCGCCTCTCATTTCCCACCCTTATTCATGACCGCACTGCGATTTGTAACTATTAATGACAGTTTTTAGCTAGAAGCATCGTTGTCGGTGCAAAATATGAAGACAGAATGCAAGTGAACATCTTGAGTCTATACACCTACAATACCACAGTAAATTACCTTGCATATATCAGGGAATATCAGTTGTGAGAAGACATGACTGTCATCATCATCCTCCTGCCCTTATCCCACTCTAAGTGGGGTCGGGACAAAATGTTACAAACATGTTGTCACATGATTTGGCTACGTATTTTACAACCGGCCGCCTGTCTAACGTCAACATACCTTAGTCGTATTTTACAACACCTCGGTAAGAAAGAAGGTGGTCTATTTTACTCAACCGGATACCACACGGTGGGTCAACTTACCTTAGTCGCCTTTTACGACACCTCGGTAAGAAATGAGGTTAGTCTATTCTACTCAGCCGGATACCACACGGCGGTGTGAGAAGACATGACTGTATCAAATAAAAACAAATATATATTTTATAATTGCAACTTCCTTAGCACAAATTAGCGGTGTTTTTTTTTTTATGAGATAAGCCTAGCGCCTGGCTACGATCTCGCCTGATGGAAAGCGAAAGATGTAGCCTAAGGTGGACTGCGCTTGCCAGTGTAGTGCCTATTCACTCTTTTTTTAAAGTTTTCTAAATCGTACGAGTCCGGAAAGATAGATGAAGGAAGGAAGGGAATTCCAAGCCTTTGAAGTACGCAAATGTATTGACAGTTTTTGAAATCGAACAGAATTTGGAAAGACATACAGAATCTGTTAATAAATATGATAATATTTAATACTTGATAGCGTTTATAGAGCAAGCAAAGGATGTATGGCTAGGGGGAGGCAGAAAAAAAGATGGATGGATTGTGTGAACAATGATATGCATGTTAGAGATGCTCCAGAGTTGAGGAATGAAAGAGGTGAATGGAAGAAGAAGACATATTATGCCGACCCCACTTAGAGTGGGATAAGGGTAAGAGAATAATGATGGGCGTTTAAACAACAACACTCAGTTAGTGTCCGGCTCACGACGTCTTTTGGAGACTGTTCAGGTTTCGTCACGATCTTTATCAAATTACAAATAAGAATTTTTATAGAAAGCTTATCGATTTGAACCTGTGTTCCGTTGCAATCAGGTGCCTAACCGCTAAACCAAGTCGATCACGACATTCTTTATATACTCAAGGAAGTCAGTAACTAGCAATTAATTGTGGGTTGGATTTTACTCAGCAGAATCTTGCGGCGAAGCACTGTCTGCTGACTGATAAGGTGGAAAGAATAATCTATAATACCAAAACTACGGAATACGATATATAATAACTAATTAATCTAATTTGGACTTACCTATACCCAAGTTAAAAAAGCACTTGAAAATAGTCTTCTTCATAGAGTTTAGTAGCGAAAATTATATAAATTACTAGTTTTAACCCGCGATTTGTTTAACGTGATAAGTTGATAATTGCGCTTTTTAGTGTCATCCTTTTCCTGTAGAATTAACAGGATGTCTATAGCCTGTATGTTATTCCGGTGTATAAAGAATAATTGTATCAAATTTCATTGATATTGGTTCAACGGATTCGTCATGAAAGAGTATTAATAATACATCCATATCCACAAACTTTCGCATGTATAATGGTTAGTAGGATAACAACGCTTCAATTTAAGCTGTAAGCAGCTACGCACTAGATTAGGAAACTTATTTAATTTGTTTAAAAATTGTACTTTATTACTACTTTATTATTATATCTAGCAAACAGAAGAAAACGATCAAAAAAAGGCGAAGATAAAAAACTCAAAATTTAATTAAACATATTTTCGGTTAATGTTGTATTTACAATACATTTGCATAAAACAAATTAACACAAATATGAAGTCCCGGTGGTTGTGGGAGGGAATTTTAATAATTAATAAACAAAACAAATGTCAGTCATTAGATTTACATAAAACTATTAGCTTCACTGAACCGAGCGCGGCGGCCGCACCGGGAGCCGGTGGCCCGGAGTACAGCCTATATACCTTATACAGTCTTTGGTTGATAGACTACGTTAAAATAATAGACAATTGATAAATGGTAATACATAAAAGGTGTACAAACACATTTTAATATAATTTATTCAAATACTTTAAACGGGTACTTTTGAATCTTCAAATCTAAGTTTGGTTCGATATATTGCTCCTATTGAGAGGAGCCAGCAGCAAAGAAAATTTGGTAAATACCAATTTTACTGCCTTTATTTAACGTAGTCAACTTTGAATACTGCACACATTTAGGTACATTTTAATATTGAAATGTCAGTAAATCATTAGCAAACTGTGACAGATGGAGCACACAGTGTTGAGATACAGTGCTCAGTGCTCAAAAGTATAACGAACACAGGGTTTTATGATTTATGAGTAATATGCAACGTGGCTAGATCCGTCACAGTACGGGCAGACAACATTATCCGTGTAGAACCCTGTGGAATATGGACCGCGTTCCGCAGAGGACCCGGCGGCCAGCGATGTCCCGGCTGACCGTCAACAGCACAGTCGCGGCCGCCGGCTCCCGCACTAGTCCGGAGCACGACACGCGCGCATTAGTGGCCCGCCGTCGACAAATCGCCGCACACTGATGGGGGGCATTAGTTACAACCAGCGTGTATTAGGGGAGTAGGGGGAGGACTCGTCAGAGTCTGCATCCCGGTTAATACCACTGACATGTCCCTGATGCGGCGCGATCGGCGCTGCATCACCCGGCCGTTGTCAGAACGCGGCCGTGCGGTTACCTGCCTGTAATGTACCTTAGTGCAGGCAGGAAAATGCTGCCGAAGCAGTGGAATAAAGTTACCGCAAATTTCAATGATTTTACACACATACACGTCTGCTATATCTACTTCAATTTACCAAGCTGTTTACAACAAAAACCTAAAATTCAAGGTGAAGACTTAAAATTCGGCGGAAATGTACACGAATGAGATATATTAGAGACAACTAGCGAAGTCGCCTACACTATCTAATAAAACAACGTCCGCACGACCAGCAGTCTGTGTGTCTGGCGGCCGCAGCTATGTTTTCAAAAATATTGTGCGAATATAACTCCACAATAAATACTTATTTAATAAGTTTACCGAACGGTTGTATTGCGTGCCGCGAACGAATGTCTGGACCTGTGTGACACCTGACAATACCAAGAGCGTGGTGGGTGTAAGGTTTAATCTAAAGGGTGTTGGAGGTCTTTGCTAAATCTTAAAGTCCCTTCCGTTTGCACTTGCATAAAGTAACGCCATCTGCCGTCTAGTAGTACAACATACATTTTTCTAAAATTTTACTTTTCATAAAAAAAATTTAATATCTACTTTATGTAAGTCAAATTGGGTAACTTTGAATTTACGGGTAACATTGAATAAAACGACTAAAATAATTATTAATTTTTTTTTCAATATCTGTAACCTGATTTAAAACTGATGACTGAGTAAAATGAAAATACTAAATGTTCTAGTTGTCAAATGTCATTTAAAATTTATAGTTTTGAAACAAATTTTGACACTTTTTCAAAATTTTCTGTTCGCTATCTTTTAGCAGTGAAAAGTATGTGAGTTACATTTCCGATTTAATTACAGAAAAGGTGTGTAAAACACATGATTTTCGGTTTCTAATGATCAATTGTACGTTGAAATTATACTTTTTCACATAATTTCATGATTTTGCATCGTTTTATATCCATTGACAGGGAAATTTGTGGACCACCCCTATTTTTAGTTAAATATGGGTAACTTTGAACGGTTCAAAGATACCCAATTGCATTATCTTAGTTTATGGGTAACATTGACAAATAGTTATTGATTTCTAAAAATATTTTCATGTACATATTTTAGTACATACAGTAATTACAATAGAATTATTTTGCTATAATCCGCGTTTATTAAAAGAATCTATGTATTGCTAAACGTGTAAAGCAGGCAACATTCACATACCTTATACCTACATGCAGGACGAGTCACCACACGTATCGTAAATAAATCCAATCCGGTGCTTTAACAAGGATGAAAGCTTAGCTGTATAGCTGTGATAGCCCAGCGGTAATAACGTCGGACTCTTTCGAAGAGGTCGCAGGTTCAAACACAGGGCAGGCATCAATGAGTTTCTATTAAAACTTATGTGTCTAATTGTGAATTACAATTTATCACACGTTTTTCGGTGAAGGAAAACATTCCGAGGAAACCTACGTATCTCTAGAGAATTATGGGTATATGTGTAACCTACTAATCCGCATTGGAGCAGCGAGGTAGGTCTTAGCTCCAATCCTTCTCTCCAAAGACGGAGAAAGGAGGCCTATGGTCAGAAGTGGGATAGTAACAGGTCGTTACTCGCGGTCATGGTTTCCAAAAAAGGAATTTACTATTATTAAAAAAGAAAACATCGTTTTTATCTTAAAAGAGCATCAAATAACAAAAAATAAAGATAAAATGTACATTGAAGATGACATCTCATTCATGGAATGGGGTGAATTATTTTTCAAATTCTCTTGCCAACCATTAATGTTTTGATCTCATTTGAATGGTAATTGATTATAGAATTTGTTATTTAGGTTTGATTTTTAATAAATATTTACAATTACAAATAAATATGTATTCGTTACAAAAAAAAATCTACCCATATGTTGCTAATATTTAGTAAATGGCAATTTTAAGTAAACGGTTGGCTGTTAGGTATGACAAGTTGACTGTATTTGACAGATCTATCTTTCATTCATTCAGAACATAAGTATAATTTTACCCATGATACGAAAATTCTGTGAATTCAAGGATTTTTAGTTTTCGAAATAATTCGGTTCAAAGTTACCCAAAACTCAAAGTAACTTTGAACACGCACAAAAGCATATTTTTTTTCCATTTCCTTTCTAGTTACTTAGTAATACAGTTAGTTATTCTAAAACTCGGTATAAAAGAACACTCATTATTCATCAAAACCTTAAATAAGGTCATCCTATTTTTTTATATTTTGAAAAATCTGAAAAAGTCATTCAAAGTTACCCAATTTGACTGTACATATGTACATACAGAATAGTAAAAAACTATTTATAATTATATAAATTCATGATTTTTCCATGCATAAGCAGGATTGTTAACTTTGACGCTTGTAGTTCTGCTACTCGCCACTGCGCGCTTATAGCGTGCCAACTTTTAATTACGCGCGGCACGGGAGTACCGCGGGGCGTCGCGACGACAATTTGCAATTCAAAGCCTTTGAAAAAACCTAAACCAGCCGACACAGCCCTCCGGCGGCCTGCCGCGGACAGCGACGGCCATGGAGACACGCGCACGTACTGTTTTCACGTACTACATATTCTAAGCCTCAACATTACCCAGGCCTAAGGGCTGCGTGGACCAGCCCGGGCTAACAGGCTAGGCTCGAGGCCCGTACCCCGATTGCTCCGAGCAATCGTGACGATTTTTCTTTCTCCTAAATAACGACGTTAAAAGTCATTTCGCATTGTTTTGTTTTGCTAACAAACGGAAAAACATAATCACCGAGCTGGTGTAACTAATTTATATATTGCTATTTCGAGCTAAAGTTGCGATTGAGTCAAATGAAAATATAGGTATTGTTCGTAAATATGCCATAATTTATTTAGTTCGTATTACTTTTTTGTCTCTGGGCAATTGTCATTTTTTTATTCACCGATATGTGGGTAGCAATGAAAACGCCACTCGCCGATCAGTTCATCTGTCGCCTCGAGGACTTCGAACCTTCCAGTGCATGGTGGCAGTACAAAGGCATCGAAAGATGGGTGGTGCTAAGTTGTTACTTATTATCGGTGAGAATTGAGCATTGCCCAGAAAGACAGAAAATAGTTAACTCCCTGAACCCCCCTATACAGTCCACTTAAACTACCAACCAGCGACCACGGTCCACGGACCAGGTATCTTTTAATTAAAGAACATTTCCCTATATTTTTTTGTTGGTTTTTAACTGTTACCTATAACCTATGTCACAATATTATTTTAAGTAATTAACTACATCTGAGTATTTTAATATTATACATACTACTATATACTAAATATTCTGAGATTTGAGTAAAAAAAATTCTTTAGTCCGAAATATCCCCAAGAGTTATCATCCCACCGGAGCTGCGCCCGCTCTGTGCTCGCTCGGAGGTGAATGTCGTTAGGTTTCATTTGTTTGGCCGTAATTAGAGAGCTGGGCGTGGCCGCACTCTTATTGGATTGTCTCATTGCCTCACAGCATCCAAACTAATTTGAATAACGACGACTCTTTGCCGACTACACTCGATTACAGAACAGTCGGATGAGCGGCCAATAATGATCTATCCGTGCGGACACAGCTTAGAAAGTATAAATAAAAAATTGGGTGTAAATATTAGAGTTGTGATAAAAGTAAAAATCAAATAAAGAAAACCTCATGTTATGATCTGATTCGTGTTATTTTAAACTGATAAAATTTTTTTAGCGTCACGTTAGGAAGTATAAGATGGAACCTGCATCGTTTTTTTTTCAAAGTATTTTGACAAATTACTTGAAGAGGTGTTACATTTTGAATTGTCGGTCTAACGGTATAAATTTTGAGCTATTCACACTGACAATATTGAAAAATAAAGTCCGACAAGACACCTAGCGGCAAAGTCTTGAATCACTGCTACTATGGTTCGTCATGCGACGCTGTAGCCGCGCCATCTAGTAGCACGATTATAAAACATTTTAGTTTGCAATAGACAATATAGATGTCGCGTTTTGCAAAATAAAGTTTAAGAAAAGCACACTAAAAATAAATATTAACAGTAAGTCTCATCAAATACACAACCTAGGCTAGACAATAAACTATGGATCAATAAATTTGACTTATTGTTATTTTAGTATGATAACCCGATAATTAAACGCTACTTACGTTGTTAGGTTACTTTGTTTGTTGTGTTTGAATCCAATTAAATGTGTCGAAATTTGTCTCGTTATTAAAAAAGTGTTTGATTCGTGTTTATTTATACAATAATTATATATTGATTAGCACTCCAACGGACATACAATAGCATAAAATACATCATTATAAAACTATTATAATATTTTTGAAAGAGACTTAACAATCCTGTTTAATAACCTGCAAAAAGGTACAATGAATAGGTAACAAAGCGCATTGTGTAAGCTATTGATGGCTGTAACGTCTGGTCGCAATAACCGGCGGCTTATTATTATGTTGTAAAAAACGACCAACACTTCACCAAAGATCGCAGTGAGTGTAAAACGGAAGTCGTCTCTTGCACGTGTTGTTTATGTTATTTAACGTATACACTGTCCATTATATTATCCATCTTTTGACAGATTGACGATTTACATATTTAGTGATGTCCTAAAGATTCTCGTATGCGATACCATTCCGATTATAGTACCTACTATCATTAATCGAATTACGTACCTAAGTAATTCGATTAATGATAACCTACGTAAACTAATAACAGATATAGAAATCAACATTTTGATTTAATATTGCCTTAGTTTTTTGAAAATAAATGTTAATCCGTGTGTATTTATTATAATCATAAAAAATATATTATACATCAACTGGCAACATCAACAGACCTTCCGCTCGGCCGCCATTTTGACGTGATCTGTCACTCTCAACGAAACGCCCGTGATAGTCACACGCATTTACGTTCGCTGAGTGTTCTCTCGCATCTGTTACACCTTGAGTTAAGTAGCTTTATTCCTCGGAAAAACTTTTGTGAAACTTATATTAATTGATCGTGAAAATGCCGAAAGGACGTGTGTTGAAAGCACAATCGAGACAGTTAGTGTTAAAACTTCATGAGTATTTTGAGCAAGAAAATCAAAATGGCGGACCTCTTATACCTATCACGCAAGTCCGAAACCGTGTTGCAGCCGCGTTGGGGATCAGTCTATCAACTGTGACTAAAATCACTACTGATGCCTACGGCAGGAGCGGCTTGGAGCAAAACAAACCATCTACACCAAAAAGAAAGCGCCGGGCTCATAAGGTGACAGCTGTTGATGACTTTGACGCTGACGCTATTCGTCGTCATGTATATGATTACTACTTGAGAAAAGAAATTCCAACTTTGAGAAAACTTATTGTTTCTTTGAAAAGAAGTGGTCTATTTCATGGTGAAAAATCTTCTTTGGTCAAAGTTTTGAACACAATTGGCTTTTCATATAAAAAGTTAAATAAAAGAAAATTATTAATGGAACGCACAGATATAGCTATAGCACGTTGTGATTTTTTAAGAGAGGCAAAGAAAATACAAGATTGGGCAAATATTGTTTTCACGGATGAAACATGGCTCAACGCTAACCACACACTATCTCGTTTCTGGACTGATGATACTGCTGATTCCACTTCCTCAGTACCAATGGGAAAAGGTGAGCGCCTAATCGTTTGCCATGCAGGTACAGCAAAAGGATTTGTACAAGACGCACTGTTGGCATTTAAATCGAAGAAATCAAATGACTACCACGAAGAGATGAATGCAAATGTGTATGAAGAGTGGTTCAAAAAAATGCTCATTTCATTGGAAGAACCATCAATAATTTTTATTGATAATGCGCCCTACCACTCCCGTCAAATTGACAAAATGCCAACACAGGCTAATAAAAAGCATGAAATAATTAATTGGCTTCGGGACAATGGAGAAAATGTGGACGACTCAATGTTAAAAGTTGAATTAATAAAAATATTAAAAACCAAAAAGAGAGCAAAACGCTATGTAATCAATGAAATGGCAGCAGAATATGGCCATACTGTTCTTCGGATTCCTCCATACCACTGCCAGTACAACGCAATAGAACTTATATGGGCACAAGTAAAAGGGCATGCTGCGAGATGCAATACAAGCCCCCCATTCACAGCGAATAAAATGTTGCAATTGCTAAAAAATGCTTGCACCCACGTAACGGCCGAGAACTGGGCAAGTGTGGTGGAAAGAACTAAAAGAGTAATATTCTCTGATTGGGAACGTGATATTGCGTTTGATAATATATTATCTACACAAGAGCTAATAATAACTGCTACTGAAGACTCCTCATCGGAGGAGTCTAGTGTTGATTATCATTCCGACGACTCGTGCTAATAAAATAAATTAAAATATCCTGATTGTTTTATTTGTATTCATGTATTAACTAAGAAGAAAGTAAAACTTTATATAATGTTATTAAATGTCTTTTAATACTCGTAACATCGATTTCTACCGATTATTTTTAATCTGTGGCATAATCGTAGTAACTATTATGTGTGATATCACTAAGTGGGCGGTACCCATCCATAAAGTACAAATATTATTTGTATGATATTTGTACGTAAGCAATACAAAACTTAATGAGCGTGAGCTGTCAAAAGACTGATAATATGATGGACGCAGTATAGGTATTCGATTTCTGAAGAAGTGTTAGAGATACAAACAACGAAATTGAACTTCATTCATTAACCAAATGAGTTGATTGATTATGAGATTTAAATAGAAATTTAAACGATCAACGAATCCATATCGAGCTAATGTTATAAATGATAATGTCTGTCTGTTACACTTTAACGTCTACTTCACTGGACCAATATTGATAAAATTTAGCACAATTAAAGCAAAAATACTAGGATAACTTATAAAGTAAAAAACTGTTTTTCATTCTGGAACAGACGCTCAATTGTAAAAGATTATAGTGTCTAACAAGTTTGTCCCAGTCTTAATATCCAACTAATGATCTGTGGCCCGAAATCCATCTGATAAATAGTCGAGGTGCTGGCGCCGTTGAGCGACAGACCGACCTGAAGATGCAACTATATAGCCTCTATTGTTAACAAGCATTTAAAGAGATTCTTCCAACGATGAGATTTTCGGAAGATAAAGAATAAAATAATTCCGTTCTGGCTGACAGCGCTGCTGTGGAGATGACGCGAAACAAAAAAATCAACAACCGCAGCCTCGCGACCGAATTAGACGAGCTTATCTCCGCGCAGCATCTCGCTTATTGAAATACAGCAGGAACATGTCTCGACGACTTGCATCGGCGTGTGCCGCCGCGAGGCGGGCCGGCTGCGACACGACATTACTAACTATATATCTAAAACTGATATCGCACGACTGAATTAATCCTTTTCAGCTAAGTATTTGACACGTACTAAGCCGGTAGATTGTTGAAGCAGCGTAGTGGCTCTTATCGTCTCTCTTAAAGAGACGAAGATATGCTTTTGCAGTGAAAATCCATTAAATAAATAGCTCGTCATCTCCGTCGCACACAAACACACACACAAACATAATCGATTTATTTTTATTAGATATTTTGTTGAGGCAAGCAATGAACTATTAAAAACTATCTCCATATAAATTAATTTCGACGACATTATTCATCACACAAGTGTCGTGCCCGTGTCGTGGCCGTGTCTTGTCCGTGTCGTGCCCGTGCCGTGTCCGCCGCCGCAGCCCGCGGCCCGGGACAATTTAATAAAGAAAGCTGAGCGCCGCCCCTAATGCCGTTTGGGAAAACACCGTTAAGGGGACGACCGCGTCTCGGACGGACCTCGGCCTGACCCGGGACTACCCGGGACTGGCCGCGGCGAGGGGCCTGCCATGGATCACGAGGGACTTCATGTAGGTACCTTGTAAAAGTAATGATAGAATTACTAGCGCTTAAAAAAGAAACGTATAGCATAATTACTCTATCATTACTTTCGTATTATAGAGTCCCACAAACTGAAACTACATATACATAAACCTTATACCATATACCTTAGACAATGAATTAGATTAGTAAGTTTTAGATTTTTTCACTCTTCTTTAAAAATCCCTCAGAATTCCCTTAATTTTTGTTGTTGGAATGATTTATGGAACAAAAATTGGAAAACCCAGTCTTAAATATAGTAACTTAAAAGTAGCCAAACAGAAACATTCTCGGCGAAAATTGTGCATTCAAATTACTATATTTGTTGGTTGTTCTGTAAACAATTACTATAAAGTCAGAAACACTTTTATAAAAATCGTAAACATTAATTAACCAAAAAAAAAACTATGTGGCGTACAGCCACAAATAATTCACAAGCAAAACCATAGCTCACATGTTGTATAGTTTTAAACAACTAGTACGTGAGCTATGGATAAATAAAAATGTTATGCGAAATAGGCATATAAGAAATGTAACGTACGTGACAATTTATTTCCTGTATTTCGCTCCCCCTGTTAAAATTCGTATTATATAAGCTAAGGTATTTTTCTTTGTATTCACTCTCACTTACTTTAACCTGTTATTATCATGTAGTCAATTAAATATACATTTGTTATTCATCACGTCATATCATTGAACACCTTCGGTTCCATTGCGTACCGTACATCCCACAAACGCAATAGTGGTGACCCCGACGTGATCCTGCTCAGGAGGACAGTCGACAGATACTGCCACAAGCGGCAACTGACGTGATGAAGTAAATACAAGCGACCTGGCTAAACTATAACGGACAACCCACGACCTGCCGCCGCTACTACACATCTCAAGAATTCATCTCTGAACATGGCTTACTTTCCATTACCGGCGAAGGGGCTCGGCGCGGCCAACGACGTACTCATAGATGCAGTAAGCTCCATGACAGTCGCTGACGGATGTCCACAATTTTGGAAAACAGCCCCTACACTGTGGTTTAGTACTTTCGAAAGTATTATTGCACCGCAAAAACGAGGAGATGATTACAAGTATGGCCTGGTGATATCCAAGCTATCGAAGGAGGAAGTGCAGCAAGTCAGCGATATTTTGCTCAATCCACCTACAGAAAACAAATATCAATGTCTTAAGGAGAGATTGATCAGCTGCTATGAAATAAACAAGCAGCAACGCTTTAACGAATTGCTAACAGAGAATAAATTGGGAGATCAAAAACCGTCGCAACTGCTGCGAAAATTAAAAGAAGCTGGTCGTGAAATCCTTAATTCAGAAACACTACGATTGCTGTGGCTGAAACAATTACCTCCATCCATAACATCCATCTTAGCGGTAACGGAAGATGCTACCTTAGAGAAGTTGAGCGAGTTGGCCGATCGAATTCATGAAAACGCACGTAATAATGAAAGTGCTGCGTCGACAATAGGCGGTGACATACACAGTATGACTGACCTAGCAACGCAATTAGCTGAAATACAATTGGAAATTGCTGCGTTGCGAAATGACCGAACGCGGCAAAATGCGCGTGTCAGCAATTATTTCAAGCCTCAGTATAGAGGAAATAGGGGCAGGTCAAGTTCACGCCGGCGATCGTCGTCAACTAAACCTACAGAATTATGTTACTTCCACAAAAGGTTTGGAAATAGGGCATACAAATGCTCACGGCCATGTGCATGGAAAAATAGGACCCGGCAATCGGAAAACTAAGATCAGCACGAGTTAGGGCGGAACTCGGTGCTTTGTATCCATCAAATCGCCTCACTATTACCGACTTAAACAGTGGTTATATGTTCTTGGTAGACTCAGGAGCCAGCGTCAGTGTTCTAAGTAAATCCCCCAAGTTCAAGGGAAAGGCGACCGATTTTAAGTTATATTCAGCTAATGGAACGGCAATAAATACTTATGAAGAGAAAACATTAACACTGGATTTGGGGTTACGCCGACCTTTTGTTTGGACTTTCATAATCGCCGACGTCAAGATGCCAATATTGGGTGCCGATTTTTTAGAACACTACCGTCTTTTGGTAGATCTGCATGGAAAAACATTAATCGATAAAACTACTAAGTTAAAAACGCATGCAGGTATGAAAAGAACGAATATTCCGTCAGTTCGCTCTATTGACACCAAGGTTTCGGGTACATTAAGGGTGTTATTAGAGAAATACGAAGATATTACGAAGCCGACGTCCAGGAAAGTTCCAGCTAAGCACAAAGTACAGCATCATATCATCACAGAAGGTTTCCCAGTACATGCAAAAGCCCGTCCCCTCCCTCCCGACAAGTACAAAATGGCGAAAAAAGAATTCCAAGAAATGATACAGATGGGTATTTGCCAACCTTCCAGTAGTCCATGGGCCAGTCCATTACATATGGTAAAAAAGAAGAATGGGGAATGGAGGCCTTGTGGTGATTATCGAGCATTAAATAAAATCACGGTTCCGGATAAATACCCTTTACCGAGATTATTGGATTTCACCTATATAGCAAGTGGAAAAAAGATATTTAGTAAAATCGACATTCGTAAAGCTTACCACACCATACAAGTGGCAGAGCCTGAAAAGACAGCAATTATTACGCCTTTCGGTCTGTTTGAGTTCAATAGAATGCCTTTCGGTTTAAAAAATGCAGGACAAACATTCCAGAGGTTTATGGACACATTATTCCGAGATTTAGATTACGTTTTCGTTTTCGTCGATGATATATTAGTGGCCAGCCAGTCCGATAAACAACATTACAAACATTTGGAAACTGTTTTCACTCGATTACAAGAAAACGGCATAACGATTAATATGAATAAATGCGAGTTCATTAAGGACGAATTGGATTTTCTTGGTTATCATATAACGAGCCAAGGAATGAGACCGACACAGGAAAAAACTCAAGCAATCATCGAGTTTCCCAAACCTCAGACGGTGAAACAGTTACGTCGATTTTTGGGAATGGTAAATTTTTATAGACATGCTATAGCCCATGCCGCAAAACATCAAGCTCCACTCAATCTATTCCTTAGGAATTCAAAGAAAAACGATAACTCACCCATAACTTGGAACGAACAGGCTGATAAAGCATTCGAAGAATGTAAGCAAGATTTACGCGACATCACAATGGTCGCATATCCGAGTTCAGGCGCAGAAGTCGCCATCATGTGTGACGCGTCACTTAGCTCGGTCGGGGGTGTGTTAAATCAGAAATACAAGAAAAAATGGAGACCGATTGCGTTTTTCTCTAAATCTTTATCAGAAACGCAAAAGAAGTACTCAACCTACGACCGCGAATTATTGGGAATATATATGGCTGTAAAGCATTTTCGTCGCCTGATTGAGGGTCGCGTCTTCACAATATATACCGACCACAAACCTTTAGTCCACGCCTTCGACAAAAAGCCATCAGCAGATGATACTCCGAGAAGGATAAGGCACCTCGATTACATATCGCAATTTAGTACCGATATACGACACGTAAGTGGAGAGGAAAATGTGGTTGCCGATGCTCTATCAAGAGTTATCGAGACTATCAGTTTACCTACAGTCATTAATTTAGAGGAACTAGAGAAAAGTCAAGAGAGCGACACCGAGTTACAAAAGATGAAGCTAAATAAGTCACTACGGATGACACGCATAAGGGTGCCGAATTCAAATGCTTCAGTATATTGCGATGTTTCCACCGGAGTTTCTCGACCATACATTCCACAAGAGATGAGAAGAACAATTTTTGACAGTTATCATAGGTTGAGTCATCCTGGGAAAAATACAACTAGGAAATTGATCAAAAAGAATTATATTTGGACGAATATGAACTCCGATATTAACCAATGGTGCGACGCATGTTTACAATGTCAGCGATCCAAAATACACAGGCACACTATCTCTCCTCTGGGGAAATACATGCCCGCTGCACGCTTCGCTCATCTTCATTTAGACATAGTGGGTCCCTTCCCTGTGTCCCAGGACAAAAGATATATGGTCACTATAATCGATCGTTGTACCTCATGGCCTGAAGCAATTCCAGTCTCCGATATAACCGCTGAAACCGTCGCCAAAGTACTCTACGAGAGATGGATTACAATCTTTGGAATTCCTGACGTCATTACCGCGGACATGGGGAGACAGTGGGAGAGTGAGTTATTCCAGAGCCTCATGAGACTCATGGGAATTGAGAAAATCAGGACTACACCTTATCACCCACAGTCGAATTCGAAAGTTGAAAGACTGCACAGGACTATTAAAACAGCATTGACGGCACGGGCAAATACAACAAATTGGACCCAAGAGCTGCCATCGGTTCTTTTTGGGATACGCTCCTGTTATCGCCAGGACACCGGTTGCAGTGCAGCTGAATTAGTATTTGGCAAGAATATTAAGTTACCTGGTGATTTTTTCCAAGGAAGACCAAACACAACATACACCGAATTTGTGCAGGAAATTAAGGAAAATATCCGTCGAGTCACGGGGATTCCTCAGAGAGAAAGCTCGGTTCGGAATATTTTTGTACATCCCCGACTGACGGATTGCTCGCATGTTTTTTTGAGGATCGACAGGCAACGACCAGGGTTGACACCTCCGTATGAAGGGCCGTTTAGGGTTATTAGACGCACCGGAAAGGTATTTACGATCGAACGTGATAATAAAGAATATAACGTATCAATCGACCGTCTTAAACCTGCCTTTTTACTAAACGACGATAATAGCGAATGCGGGAATGACAACGATGACAGCGAATCCAACGAGGAGGACAGAAGTCTATCACCAAGTCGTCAGCAAACCAATATGCCAAGGATAACACGTTCCGGGCGTGTATCACGTCCGACAGTACGGTTCGTGCCTACATAGAAATAAGGCACAGAGTATACAGTACATTTAATAGCGTGTAAGCAAACAAGCATTGTTTTTAATTTTCCTGAATCAGCTAGGTCGCGACCGTCAATTATGGTAAGATTCAGCAAATCATGTTGTGCGTAGAAAAATGCAACTAGCGTTTATTAATTTAAGTCCGGACTAATTATATTGTTACTGTATGTAAGGTAATTTTAAACAAAGAGTTATAAGATCTATGGCCATATGATCAGTAGGATAATTAATAATTTATTTTTAATTTTGTATATGATATTTTTCTTTTTCAAAGGGGGAAGTAATGTGGCGTACAGCCACAAATAATTCACAAGCAAAACCATAGCTCACATGTTGTATAGTTTTAAACAACTAGTACGTGAGCTATGGATAAATAAAAATGTTATGCGAAATAGGCATATAAGAAATGTAACGTACGTGACAATTTATTTCCTGTATTTCGCTCCCCCTGTTAAAATTCGTATTATATAAGCTAAGGTATTTTTCTTTGTATTCACTCTCACTTACTTTAACCTGTTATTATCATGTAGTCAATTAAATATACATTTGTTATTCATCACGTCATATCATTGAACACCTTCGGTTCCATTGCGTACCGTACATCCCACAAACGCAATAAACTACAAAAGACTGCTATTACTTTGCTCAAATCCATACAACATTGATTATATTAATGTGATTCTTTAGTCGCGCCCAGAACACCGAATGGCGGCACAGTTCACCCAGTATATCTCCGCAATTGACCTATCGCCTACAGACTCCACAAAAAAAACAGTTTTGCGAGTAGAAAGTATCAAGAGTCCAACGGTGGACAGTTCACGTTACTTCAGGTTCAGGTTATTATTAAATCCGTGCGCGATAACGTCATGCGCTCATCGCCTTAACCCAGGGGTGCGGTCCCGCGGAGTTTTATTTGCACGTCGCCTTAACCCGCGCTCCAATATTAAATTCTGCATCCCCCACCCCCGCCCACCCCCAGCCCCCGCCCGCAGCCCGTACATGAATCACATTATGTGCTGACAGTGTTTGCGGCCAGTGCCGAGGCCCGCTAATTGCCGACCGCACTCCGCCGCACTCCGCCGCACTGTTACAAGTTATCCTGCAGCATCTTGACTCATCTCAGCACGAGCTCCACAAACACTCTCCTGCTCCCAACTATCCCCAACTACCGGCCGTGTGATACACAAAGTGTGCCTTAATTATTTTATTGTACAATAGAATTAGAAAACTAATTTTGAATGTCCTCGTATTGAATTTTCTTAGCTTTGTATAATTTAATTTTTTCCTTTATGCTATTTTCTGTTTATGCTTTGTCAACTGTAATGTTCATGTCGTCACAATCTATAATTGACGATATATTTAAGTAAAAACTTGTTTATATTAATAATGAGTTTTTTTAATGTGTATGATGTATTTGTCGTTGGAGGTCTTACAAAAATAAAAATAAAATAAAAATACTCAACTATCAACACGCGTTGTTTCATCTTTCTTCTAACGCAATTAAAATGTAGAATCGAATAGAAATATAAAACTGTAACGTAACAGTCACTTAACAGTTAACTGACACACGGCATAAACAGTGTAGTTAAGGGCTTGTACGGCTGCCTTATAATTGAAAATTAAAAAAATTTGGCATTACATTTTAGACTATGACTTTTAACATTGAGTACTATCATCATTTCGTGTTGGTTTGAGGGTCTCCTGCTGATGCAACGCTGAGCGGTAAAAGGTAGTACAATTCTTCCGGAAGGCTAAATGCACATTAACGGTTTTTTTTTTTTAAAAAACTAGCATGTTGGGAGCTTTAGTCGTGTGCGCCGCGTAAACGAACAGAGATACACTAAAGTAATGTATTAAAGACTTGTAGATCTACAAAAATACTATAAAAAAGTCTGCGACATCATGTCTCTATCTCTTATTTATTTATTATTAAATTTCACATGTACACTTACAGATCTATGCAAAACGCATACATAATATAGGTAAGTATATAAAAAACAATAAGAAAAATTTACATTAGAAATTAATTATAATTATTATCTAAATAACAAATTACGTAGTTTAAAAACGGTTTTATCATTATGTGTGAAAATGTCGGCATCTGGGAATCTGCTTAGCAACTCATGCTTTGGTAAACTCGCAGCGTGAATGGTACTTTAACGTTCAAAATTTCAATTAAATGTATAGATTTTCACACGAGCGAAGCCGCAGGCACAGCTAGTCAGTACTAAATCAACTACCAACATAGTTTAATATTGTTATCTTAATAATACTAATTATATTTTAATATTCTTGAGAGTATTATCGTCCCAAAATACTTTCTAAGAAAAGTAGCCAGTTTTTTAATTTAAAACACAAACACCCTCAACAGCTCGCACAGACCGACGGAGCTCCATTCTTCTCCGTACTCGGTACTCAGTAATATGTAACTCTCCTTTTGTTGTGTTCCGGTGCAGGGGCAGCGAGTGCGCGGAGGGTCATGTAGTGCGGGCGGGGCCGACATTGTTTCCACGATAATCTTTTACACCGACTTTGCACTTAAGTACCTTAATGCTGCATTAGTTTGGCCACTATTATAGAGTTTGAATGAATTTACTAATAATTTAAGTCGGTCGGATTAAATCCCTCCAGCAACGTGAGACGACCAGTCACACGAATATCCTTTAATACGAGTATAACATCTAAAAAGCTAATCTGCGCTCAGATATGCAACATTGTTATTCGCAGCCACTTCTTGTTTTCGGCAGCGGTCGGTGAACATACTCGTAGCTCGGACGGACAGACAACGGGCAATATCCGTGGAATCTCACACATTTTTATAACGGATCCCTACTTTTTTGAAAGTTTTATATAGCCTATGTTGTTCAGTAAAGATGAAATTTAAAATCGGTGTAGTAGTTTTTGTGTTAAAACATACATACAAACTTTTCCTTTTTATAATATTAGTATAGATTAATGCGTATATTTATAATATTAAAATACACTGAACACAGTGTTTTATTCTTACACAGCTTCCGTAACACGTCCCCGACCGAGATACTTCTTATATTTTGTGTGTTTCTCTGTCACCTGCTCGCAACATGTCTCAGGAGCGACGAACTACGATTACGCTCAATAGAAAGAATTGACGAACATTCCTTGAATTAATTGTGCTTATCATGAATATTCTATAATGAAATTACTTTCTGTTCACGATTGACTCAAAAACTACTGAACAGATTGACAAGTGGTTCTCATCAGTACCCACGTTGAATCCCTATGGAGATCTTAGTTGAATCTTTTATTAAGGTTTTGGGAAAATTAGTAGTAATATGACGACGTTGAAAATTTTCGAAAAAAGTAATCCACTTGAAAGCTTTGAAAATTCAAGTTTTATAGAGCCACAAAAAGGGTTGCATGGCGTATATTTATTTCTTAAGGATAACTAATACGGCATATTCACGTTATCACTCATCCGGTTAGGTCGGTATTTACAAACAGCGCGAGCCGTAGACGAGGAGGCAGACATGTAAACTCCGTCACCATGTTCAATAATGAGGAGAGGTCAAAATGCTCCAGTTAACCTTCGAAATAATGTGCTCTCGAGTGAAGGTGGTGCGTCTCCGCAGCCACCACATGCCAGCACATGCGGCCCCCCGCGATAGAACAGCGCGGGCGACGTCGTTATTGGATCCGATCACAATGACATCAAAGCGCGCCATCTCGCACGACAATACGCGCTCCTGATCTCTCGTAAATGAACCTGCCGAAGTCCCGGCCGTCGAGCTGTTTGCGACATCCGGCCGACGGCCTCTAATGACGTCGACCGTACGAAAAATGACAATCGGCATTGAAATCGGATATCGGCGCGGGTTATTAAGGTCGAAATTAATAAAAAGCTCAAAGCCGACGTCGGTTGAGCGCCTTCGAAAGCGCGACGCCGCTGCCGCCGGATAGGCGCCCTTATTGATTGCTCGCAATTAAATTCATCTATGCTTTGACGGCATTCCGACAATGCTCTTTTATCGACGCCCCCCGGTGTTGCCAATTATATCGCGACGATCACCCGACGCGTCGCGCGGTGGAGTCCTGACATTCTGTAGAGGCTTATACGGTTAGAGACCTCCCCGAATACAAGAAATATTTTTAAATAAGTGTTTGATCTCATCTTTTTTCTTATTTTTAGTTAGTGTTGGTGGTTAACAACACTTTACTCGCCTTCAAAAGTGATGAATTTTCTTGCTATAATCTATGGTTATGAAAAACGCCAGTGACAGTAAAATAATTTTATCATTGCTTTTAATCTATGAAATTATACCTCGCCACACCTCGACCTTACTCGTTAATTACACGCGACTGTCGCGTTATCGACTTTCCAACGACAAACGTAGTATTTACACTTTATAAGACTTTTTGCTTAAAATATTACTCCGCATGTGTAACTGAGCTTTTGATTTAGAAGTTAAAAAGGTTGAAATAACCGAATTATCGCTACTATATAAATCAATTACTTAAAAAACGGAAAATGGAAATTGAGGTCGGAGAGGGGCGCAAAATCATTTGCTTACTTGAATAAAGAATATTTTAAATGTATCCTTAACACACTAGGTATATGTTATAATTAATTAAATTTTTGTAGTGCTATAGAAGAGGAATGTCTCTACAACAAATTGATTTTGTTCTATCCGAAACGGACAGCGCGATATTTTCTATGAAAGCACCCAGACGCCTTGACTCTGACTGATATTATCAACAATTATTGTCTAATTTCAAATAATTTACACATAACATTAACAATTACATACACCAAAACTTTTTCGTGTCCAGCTCTATTTATTCATGAAAAAATTGATATCGGTAAACGTCTTACGGTTAATCTTGAGGAGCTTCATAGATTTATAAATAATTTGCCAAACGTTCGGAATGTAGTCGTGAAAAATTAAAAAGTATTTTAAAGATAATTCTTTGTACCTATCAAATATTTGGCGAATGATGCCTACCTATTTAAAACGTTAGGTACCGCCATGGACTTGGCATACCGCGATATGTGAGGGACGATAACTACGCCGCGCCGCTTTGGCTGCGTGGAGCGGATTAGACCGCACAATGAATACCCACGAACAGGGGTAAACGTGTCGAGCGGGTAACATCGCTCGTCCCCCTTCTTTCACTCCCTCCTCAGGTTAATAACGCTGATTAATATAGTTTGAAGTCGTTAGGTGTAAATAAAGCAAGTTGTCTAATATAGACGCGGTCGGGCCGAGTGCCGAGCGACGAGCGGCGGCGTGCCCGTACTGATAACTTGGTACTGGTATTATATGGGATTTAATTATCAATTGTACTGCGAATATTTGATATTATAATAAAATTAGAGACTCTTGGCACTTGAGAACATTTTGAGAGTGAATATTGCAAAGCCTGCCATCATACTGATATATTTATATCAACAACCTTTGTGACATGGAACTCTGCGGAGGGCGCTTCTACACTTATGCAGATGACACAGCCGTTGTTTTTACAGCTGATACTTGGGAAGAAGTAAAAGAAATAGCAGAGCAGGGTTTGGCTAAAATTGCTGTTTGGTTGAATATTAATTTGCTCACTTTGAATACCGATAAGACTCACTATATATGTTTCACTAATTACATTACTACACAACCAAAGCCTGATTTGGAAATCAAAATCCATACATGTATCACTAATCCCATTACTAAATGCTCTTGTAAATCAATCAGTAGGCTAGATAAAATCAAATATCTAGGTGTAATGATGGACCAACGGCTAACCTGGCATTCGCATATAGAACTTCTCATGAATAGAACTAGAAAATTAGTTTGGATATTCAAGTCATTGCGTAATATAGCTACTAAATCTCTCTTAAAACAAATCTACATTTCCTTAGCTCAATCTGTATTAGCATACTGTATACCAGTTTGGGGTGGCGCTTCTAAAATGAAATTTTTAGAAGTAGAAAGAGCGCAGAGATATTTATTAAAAATAATGTTTTTTAAACCGTTTAAATTCCATACTGAGTGTCTTTACCAGCAATCCGACATATTGACAGTACGAAAATTATATATATTAAAAGTTGTTCTTAAACTTCACAAGTGTTTAGTATTTAACCCAGACGAAAACACTAAAAGAATAAAGCGTTTGGCAGCCCCTATAGTTCGTACTAAAACCCTCTTTGCTGAGAGACAATATTCTAGTCAGTCTTCTTACTTATACAATATCATTAACAAAAATATCAATATTTACCCCATGCCCCTAAAACAATGCAAAGTGACACTAATAGAATGGCTTAAAACTAAGAATTACGAAGAGACTGAAGCATTATTACAGAAGATTAAAATTTAATACTTATTTATAATTATTAGAAATTTTTTACTCACTTATAAACCTATTATATAAACCACTTCAATAAAGCTTTTATATACCATAAAAATCATATAACACACACACACACTCACACACGCACACACTCATCCACACATATACACAACGAACACAGTCATACACACACAATAGCAAATATTAGATATAAATATAAAGTATGTATTGATTAATAGTACTATGTAAAAACTTAGTCTAGGAAGAGGGGGATCTCCTAACACAAGCATTTACATGCTCAAAAGGAGATCTCATTTATAACAATTTGTAAGAATGTACTATGCTTGTTAATGAAATAAAACATTTTTGATTTTTTTTTGATACCGTCGACTCTACCAAAATCTCTAGTTAACTTATCTTACCAACTTATTTAAAAAAATAATAGATGTAAATTTAATTTTTAATAAAACATTCTGGATGTTTTATTTCAATAACGTATATAAATTTCAATAAATATTGAGGATAAAGTTATTCTAGTCTCACTTACCCCTTGAGCCCTCGTATCGCAATATATCGCTAGCACACAGCAATACCGACACGTACTCCGACAACTTAATTATACTTAGTTTAAGCTTCTAATATTAATTATACGGCGACATACAAATATCCTTTTGTTACTTTAACATCGTTCTTAGGGTTACTTGTTCTGTACAATTTCAGTAATAAGCGTAATTGGATTTTGACTGTACTGCTTACTGCTGGTAAATAAATAGGTAACTCGATACTATTATTTCTGAGTGGTCCGCAGTTGCCAGTGGCCCAGCCTGCAACTCCGCGGGTCGCGGGGTCGATTGTCGCCGAGGGCCAACATTAACATTAAATATTAATATAATCGTATTTACCAGTTGTCTGTCACTAATAACACAAGTATTAAATCACTTGCTTTGGGGACGGAGGACTGTTTGTAATCTTCCCGTATATTTATTTATTTAGATATTATTTAAAATATCTGTTTAATCTCTGAAATTTTTATCATGTTAAGTGTAATCACTATTAATATTCAATGTTGTCAAATTAAATTGATTCAAATTTAAAATTATATTTTCTCAAATAAACAAAAAAATTGTAGAAGTAAAAAAAACGTGGATTATAGCAAAATAATTCAATAATTACTTTCGTGTAGCCGAGTGCTTATGGGTCATCAACTCTACTACTACAAAAACTCTACCGAGAAGAGCCGGCGAGAAATTTGACGGTTGCTCTTTAAAAAAATCCACAGATGATTGACGAACTTTTTAGGCGCAAAGCACGAACCGCAGGCTTTTATTGATGTGATAACATGTTAGAAGCATGTTGTCATATGATTTGGCTACGCATTCCACGACCGGCCGCCAGCCTGACGTCTACTTACCTTAGTTGTATTTTACGACACCTCGGTAAGAAATGAAGGTGGTACTATTCTATTCAGCCGGATACCATAATACCACACGGCGTTAGTTTTGTAGATATCGATAAGTGATATTGTCGCTCCTATTAACAGTCAGTAATTTCATTAAACGAGATGTTATCTGTACTGGATGCAAATAAACCGAGCCGCTACCGTTTTTCATATTCCTTGATGAATATGTTTTGTTACAATTATTTTATTAATCGGCAACATATGCCATATGAAAATTAATTTAAAATGAGGCTATTTTTTTTTGTAAAATTAATCAATTTCGTAAAAGGTTTAGAAGATAAAACTAATGCTATTTACTTGTTTATACCATTTTTATTGCGCTCCGTTTAAAAAATCTGAATAATTGGTTCTGTTTATCGTCCTTGGATTGATTGTTGGTTGTGGTCAGCATCAGTGTTCCAGCAATCATTAATTGTTGCAAAATAGATAACACACCTAAGGAGGCTGCTTAAATTGTAAATTTAATTGAGGCTGGTTATTGACAGCGTGAAGTGGCTCGCAAACTTTATTTAAGTCGCTCTAGTGCACAACAAGTATGCAAAAGATGCCTAGAAACTATGAACTGTGTTTTCAGACCTAGAATTGTCAGCCCACGAGCCACTACAGTAGGAGACGACCGGCTTATTGCAACCATTTCATTACGCAACTGTGGTCTGAATTCTGTTCAGCTTCGACAACAGTTCCGTGACGTGCGGGGAGCTATAATCAGTCGGTGGACAGTGAGACGAAGACTAAGGGAACGAAATTTGACATCACAAAAACCTGCAACTGGCGTTAATATCGGTAACGGTAGATCGTCGCCGACAACGCCTGGAGTTCGCTCGAAAACAATAATTGGACATTAGAAGAATTGGAGGTCAGTTTTCTTTTATTATGTGACCAGAATCTGTCTATTTAGTGACTGGAAGGGAGAGGGTGTACAGACGTCCTGGTGAACGATTTGCTCAATGCTGCATCCGAAAAACTGACAGTTTTGGAGGAGGTTCTTGTATGGTGTGGGGAGGTGTTTGCCTAAAACGTCAAACAGAACTTGTCTTCGTCGACTCCTGTAACAATGGAAGTAACAGTTTAACATTGACATTTAACACAACATTACATTCTTGAATGCCAAGTTGTGCCGTATGCTGGTTTTATTGGCCAACATTTCATATGTATGCATGAAAATGCAATACCTCACAGTGCAAGATTCGTTACTGAGTACTTATCGGCAGTTGGTGTACAACAAATAACATGGCCAGCACAAAGCCCTAACTTAAATCCGATTCAGCACTTGTGGGACGAACTCAAACGAAGAATTCAAGCCAGGGTTCCTACAATTGCGTCTATTTCTGAGCTAAGAAGCGCAATTCTTGAAGAATGGGAGAATACCACGCATCATGTTATCGTAATGCTGATCCAATCGATGAACAACAAATTGCAAGCATGCATTAGATCACGGGGACAATACCAGCTCTTAAGTATGAATAAACTTTTTTTTTCACCATTTGTTTTTTACAGACTGTTAAAAAATATTACCCCTAATTTTTTAAGAAAATTATTTTTATTTCTTTTAGACCCGATGATCAATCTATGAAAGAGTTCAATAATTTGGCCTTAATTTAAAGGTTATTAAGTAAACTTTCATATGACATATGTTTCGAAGTTATATAATACTTATAAAATTAAATAATTATTCAAGAATGTAAAGAACAGGGGTAGCTCCATTTATTTGCTCCTAAGTGTAGATATATCTTAATCGTCTGACGCTGGGGAGGTTCGGACGTATCACTTGTCTGTCGAATTCAGATTCCAATGTTCCCACCACCCCTACTGGTCCTCGGCCAGCGCTGCGCCAACGGCCACTATTGTAGGAGTATTTTTAGCGCTGCTCTTTTATAGTATTGAGACAGCGCGCGTCGCCACGCCAGCTGACGGCCGCACGTCGCGCGGATGATTCACGACCCTACCATCACCTTGGCAGTGGAGCACAATTGCTATCTGTATGACTAACAATTAAATCTATATGGGATTTTAATTACTCATAACGCTCGCAGGCCCAGAAATAGTTTAAAGTTTATTCAAGAATAGAATTAAATTCAGAATGGTTAGGAAATTTATGGGGAAATTGACTCCCGTTTATGTCTCGAACGGCCAACGTCAGTGGATGACGTACTGACGTACGTCCCGATCGACAGAGCTCTACGTAGTAAACTTTAAAACGAAGTAGTGCAGTAGCACTACTTTGGTTAATTTAATTTGTAACGAGTGTTCCAATATAGCTCTTAGCGACAAAGGTTGGGTCCGGCACGTCGTCAGCGCTGAGATCGGCGGTAACGGCTGGCCGAATGTAGTGTGAACGAGACGATAGATTATTTTATGACCATCTTTAGTTAAAACGTTGAGAACAAGACTTAGAGACTGTGCGTGAGCGTCATGAAACAATCTTTTCAATATACAACCATTGTTGGTATATGATGTCCCGTAGCAATCGGACCGCAACCTACCCAGCGATCACAAAAGCTAATTATGAATTTAAGTGCAATATGTATTGAGGCCGGCAACACGTTCTTGATTCCATCGATATGAGCCAGGATTTCGAGGCCCAGATTCTCACTCTTCAGTCTTTGTGACTTGGCAGGATTGCACCAGTAGCACGTCGGTGCGATCCTCTCTTCGTTTAGTAAAACTGCTAGTCATCGAGTCCTTTTGCCTGCCTTCCACGCCAGAGAGCCCACAGAATGATACGAATTTCGAAATGTATAGTCTTCCTTTATATGCTTAAACATCTAGAAGTGAAAACTGAACCATAAGAACCACATTAAAGCATAAAACGATATTCTCAAGCGAACCAAATGATCATCGTTTCAGTACGTTGTTAAGTTTAGCTTTGAAACGCCGGACCATTGAAAGCCTAGTGATACTTTTACACCATGGAATAAACCCTACCAGGTTAAAGATACCACCACTCTTACTTGTCAGTCAAGATTCGGTAGCAACTGTTGCATTGCCCGTGTAAGCTTTTGAGTCCTGGGTACCAGTGTTCTTCGAAAACTCAGCGACGATTTAAAATCAGGTCCAGAATATTAGGAGACTTTTCTCCCTCCCTGCGCATCACCCGAGGTTTCTTGTTAGAAAAATGTACAAATTTATTTATTAAAATGGTTCAACGACAATTTCTGTCTGCCTGGAAATGCCAAATCTTATTTATTTTGTATTGTGACCGTTTGAATGAATGAATTCGTTATGAATAATTTCCAAAAGGTACTTATAGAAAGAGCTAGCGGGACTGTGTCATCTATGAGCTTAGTTCAGAGAAAAAACCAGCTTATCGATATCAATTGGATCGTGAGCTTCACTACAGTTTAAGGAAGTGAATGAATATTCTGTGTCATCGTAAGGAGCGGGTAACTCGAGAATGAGAATGAGAGATCTCTGAGAAATCAAAGAGGGTTGCATACGTAGGTGTTATCATTGCCACATAGTAGGTCACATGCGGTAATTACGTTCAAACCCCCCACAGCCATAGAGATAGAGTCATAGAGCCCACTTCCGAGATGGCCGTGAGAACTTTCCTAACATCGCAGCGAACCAAACGAACTCGATATCTGCGTCACAGTTGTTTCGGAAACGCCACCGTTAAATTATTTAGGTCGAAGGCCCCATTAGTACATTACCGAACATAAAAAAATATTATTAGACACAAATCGTCAGGTGAAAACTCATTCAGACAGTTCGTAAACTAAAGTGGGAACAAAAACGTTACGTTCGTATTCGACACAACGAACGATAACATCGTGAGTCAGAAAGCGGAGCCATCGCATATGCTCTGGGGGAGCGCTCGCAGCGCGGGCTCCGGACCGTCATGAGAGGCAGCAGCGACGACAGCCGCCAGACGCGGGGCGCCGCGGGGGCCGCGTATTTATAGCGCGGCGGCGGCCCGAGGCCTGCCGTGTCTCCGCGGCGCTGGGCTCGGGTTCCCGCGGCAACATTTAGATAAAATTAGAAAACCGTTCGAACGCGGGAGCTGTTGCCTATTTATGGTGCGGCGCGCGCGTGGGGCGCCGGGCTATAGTTGGAGCCGCGGCGCGCGCCCTGACCCACTTTTGGCAGGTGCGGCGCGGGAGGGGCGGCACGGGGACCGGGGGGGGACCAGGTGGGGGACGGGGGGCTAGGGGTAGCTAATTAAAAACGAAAGTCAACCAGTGTATAAAAAGAAATAATGTAATTAAAATAAATAAATTAACCGTTTATTTATTAATTACACTTTGGCGTGAGATCCACAACGATCCCGAGTATAATAAAAATAAAAAAGAAAAATTAAATTTATATAAATTTTACAATAAATTACATTACGATAGATGGCGTTACATTAGATGTTCAGTTCCTCAGGTATCACTACGCACGCACGGCACGACACACGCTCGCTCCGGAGCCGACGGGGCGCTTAGAAGCACTTGCGGTGGACGATGCCGGGGCCGGACTCGTCGTACTCCTCCTTCGAGATCCACATCTGCTGGAAGGTGGACAGGGAGGCCAGGATGGATCCTCCGATCCATACGGAGTACTTCCTTTCGGGGGGAGCGATGATCTTGATCTTGATGGTGGAGGGCGCGAGGGCGGTGATCTCCTTCTGCATCCTGTCGGCGATACCGGGGTACATGGTGGTGCCTCCGGACATGACGGTGTTGGCGTACAGGTCCTTGCGGATGTCGACGTCGCACTTCATGATGGAGTTGTACACGGTCTCGTGGATGCCGCACGATTCCATACCCAGGAAGGAAGGCTGGAACAGGGCTTCGGGGCAACGGAACCTCTCGTTGCCGATGGTGATCACCTGACCGTCGGGAAGCTCGTAGGACTTCTCGAGGGATGTGGAGGCGGCGGCGGTGGCCATCTCCTGCTCGAAGTCGAGGGCGACATAGCAGAGCTTCTCCTTGATGTCGCGGACGATTTCCCTCTCAGCCGTGGTCGTGAACGAGTAGCCCCTCTCGGTGAGGATCTTCATGAGGTAGTCTGTGAGGTCGCGGCCGGCCAAGTCCAGACGGAGGATGGCGTGAGGCAGCGCGTAACCTTCGTAGATGGGCACGGTGTGGGACACGCCGTCCCCGGAGTCCAGCACGATGCCGGTGGTACGACCGGAGGCGTACAGGGAGAGCACGGCCTGGATGGCGACGTACATGGCCGGGGAGTTGAAGGTCTCGAACATGATCTGGGTCATCTTTTCCCTGTTGGCTTTGGGGTTCAGGGGAGCCTCTGTGAGGAGGACGGGGTGCTCCTCGGGGGCGACGCGCAGCTCGTTGTAGAAGGTGTGGTGCCAGATCTTTTCCATGTCGTCCCAGTTGGTGATGATGCCGTGCTCGATGGGGTACTTCAAGGTGAGGATACCTCTCTTGCTCTGGGCCTCGTCACCCACGTAGGAGTCTTTCTGGCCCATGCCGACCATCACGCCCTGATGCCTGGGGCGACCCACGATGGACGGGAACACGGCGCGGGGCGCGTCGTCGCCGGCGAAACCGGCCTTGCACATGCCGGAGCCGTTGTCGACCACGAGCGCAGCAACATCGTCGTCGCACATGTTGGGTTCGGTGTGTGTGTGTGGCGCGCTGGAAGTTGACTCTACGGCAGCGAGACTGCGAGTGCGGCGGCGAGCGGCGCGGGCGGCTTAAGTAGGGGCCGCCGCGACGCGCCGCGCGCCATACAAGGCGCGCCGGCCGCCCGCCGCGCGCCCGCCCTGCGCTAGGGGTGCGCGCCCCGGCCGCGGCCTGCCGAACGATTGTGGTTGTATTATTGTATTATTTTAGTTAGATCAAAAATATAATTAATTAATTAGAAAAGATATTATAGAAAATATTATTTTTGATAAACTAAAAAAAATACAAGAGTGGTAGGTTATAATACGGGAGTGCAGATCGCATAAGCTTTACTTTGCAATTAATTAAAAATAAAATATGTTTTTTGATTAATCAGTTTATTCTGATTAAACAAAAAGAAAGTAGACTTTCTATCGCTGTTATCTTGAGTAACAACAATTATTTACCATTTAGTTTTGTTTATTATACATTGTTCATAATTTTTTTGCATGTTGATATATTTCTAATTTTTAGTCTTAAAACAATAAATCCCAATAATAATTTTTTTATTATATCGTCCAATTGTTTGGAATTTAAAAAAAGTTAATTTGACGTAAAGTACTCCCACAGTAATTATCAATATCAAATTATCTGTCTGATGATCGCAGAGCTGTCGGACCTCATAATGTGCCATTTTAATATGTATTGGATGTATTGAACTCGATATAAATTACCATTTGATATTACGTTGCATCGAAACACTTTTCGTCGTTTAGATTTAATAAAAAGACATATGGCTACAGCCTTTGGCATATTACTCAGCAATAACACAAGTTTACAAATTCGGGTCAAATTAAGTTTATAAATTCGGTTTTGGACCCGAGCAGATGAGATCGACACTTAACGTTATTTTGTGCCCTGAACTCAGATTTGCTGCTTTTTTTAATGCCTGTGATTAAACAACGTTTTTTTAAATAAAACTTAGATCGATTTTTCCCCCCAAAACCCCATACATGCTAATTTTCATGGAAATCATTGGAGCCGTTTTGAAAATCCAGAATAAATATATATAGTATATATACAAGATTAACTCATATTAAAGACTAGTAATCGCCAGCAGCTCCGCCCGCGTAGAAAGGTTAAAACCGTAATATAGTATTTTGGTAAATGGTTAAAGTGGGATAACCTTAAAAGACATATGCTGTTTTTGCGGACTATTAATTAGAACTTTTAGAGGGGAACAATTTTGTAATACATGTTTTTTTAATCATTTTCACTTTGTTTGCATTGTGCGTTTTTCACCGCACGCAAGGAAAGCTTTAAATTTTCCCGTTTTCGTAATATTTTTTATTGCTGCTCCTCTCTTATCCATCTTAGCGGGATGTTATATACAACATATAACTTATATGCCTTCCTCGATAAATGGACTATCTTACACTCAAAGAATTTTGAAATGGATCTAGTAGTTCATGAGATTAACGCGATTAAACAATCAAACAAACTCTTTAGCTTTATATATTGGTTTAGATAACTTATTACAAATATAGATGTCAATTTAATATCAGTTCTTATAGATATCTCGCGGACTGCTCTCCGATCATCACAAGTTCCGAGGGTCGTAGCTGCGTGTTTTTATATTTTTGCATGCCATTTAAAAGGGTATCAAAAAGTATTAGTATGAGCTTCACATATAATTATGTGCACTTTGTTTTATTCCGAGATGTTGTGAATATATTATTAGGCGCTAGTAAATGATACGAAGGCGGGTTTCGGTTCAGGTTTAACCGTATTGAAGTATATTTGTCCGTTACGTGTTATCAAATTTTAAAGTTTTGCAATAATAATGAAAACAGATATAAAAAAGTACAAAAATGTTGTTCACAACACACTTATACATTTATTTAACACTTTTACACTTTTATATTTATCATTATTAAGGGCCAAAATTGCGAAATAGGTTAATTCAACCTTGGGACGATGTGGGGAACGAGATTTTTGGAAAATGAGTGGTGGGAGAGTGGACGGGGAGAGGCATCTAGTGCGGCCAGATTTTTAAATAAAGAGAGTGAAGTAAAGGGGTACAATGAAATTAAAGGAAAATTCATACTGTGTGGAGTGTGAGTTTCAACTTTTTGTCGGATTTGTATGCTGGAGTTTATTACAACTGCAACAACGTTCGTACAGACAGACGTACAATTGTATGTTCAAATATATCCCTCGATCAGGTTAGCCTAACTTTAGTAGCGTTCGCGCCTAGTGTGGCCGGCGCCTAATTATATGACAGTAGTCTATGGACTTTTGCAAATTTCGAATGACTGCAAAAACAGACACTTTTTGTCAACCGCCAGACAAACAACTTGCTGACTAATTAAACGAATTGTACTTTATTTTGTCGAATTAACATCTGTGTTTTGTTTTGATAAGTTAATGTTGAAAGTTCCCATGTCATCTGGGCGTGACTCGAAGTCCACCGAACGTGTAAGTGTTTGGTGGTGTCAGCGACCTCTGCCTTAATATTTACTAATTCATAATCAAATTCCATACCAATAATGATACCTTCCAGCCCCCGTCACGCACTATTCCTATATACTAGTGGACCACTAGTACTTCGAGAAATGGTGTTTCTTTCGCGACAAATTTATTGATGATTGATACATGATGGTATTTTGAAAATACCATCATCTTTTTATGTCATACTAGCTTTTACCCACGACTTCTTTAGCGGGGACTGTTATCGTTTAAAAATAAGATACGGCCTGTTACAATCCCACTGCTGGGCATAGGCCTCCTCTCCGTTCCTGGAGAGAAGGGTTGGAGCTAAGACCTACCACGCTGCTCCAATGCGGATTGGTAGGTTACACATATTCCCAGATTTCTCTAGAGATATACAGGTTTCTTCACGATGTTTTCCTTCACTGAAAAGCGTGTAATAATTTTCAATTATCAATTAAAAACTCATTGGTGCCTGCCGGGGTTTGAACTCGTGACTCTCTCGAAAGAGTCGCACGGTCACACCGCTGGGCTATCGCAGCCCGTTACCGTGTGAGAGGTCGATAATAGGTGACGCTTTTTAATGTCATCCTATTTCTATAGAATTAACAGCATTTCTGTTACCTTTATGTTATTCCTGTGTATGAGGAACAATTGTGTTAAAAATCTCATAGATATTGGTTCAGCGTGATAGAGTAACAATCAAACTTTCGCATTTATAATATTAGTAGGAAGTAGAATAGGATTGTACCCTGGTAAGCTTTATTTAAACCGAATTTATTATATCTATGTATTTTATAACTATTCCAGTGTGGAGGCAGATCCCGTTGGCGGAGTGTGTAGTGCTGTCGGCACCACAGCAGCCTTCAGCTGCACGGGTCGCGGATTGTATTCCTGCCGAGGACCAACATTTGTTTAAATAATTTATTGGTTCTTCTAGTCTGGGTGTATTTAAGTATGTATCTTAAATTATGTAAGTATATTATTAATAAGTAAGTATTTAACAGTTGTCTGTCACCCATAACACAAGTGGTAACTTAGGTGACAGACAACCGCGTGTGTGTCCTGTATATTTATTTACTCCTGTTTTTTTAATAATATATGTGATTAAACCAACCAAGCCAAATTTTGCAAACAACGAAATTTATTGTATTTTTTATTCGCTCTACTTCGCATAAAATAGTCTTTATTCGATTTATTACTAATATTTTTGTACTTATAATGCTTTTATGAAAGAAATTTTTAAAATAGCCATAAAAAATCGTTTATGAATATCATGTGATCGAACGAGTGATGGATGTTGATGACTATGTGACTAGAGGGACCTAAAAAGGGATGGTTGGATTGTGTGAAGTATGACATATAAAAGGAGTAACGCCAGAGTTGAATGATAGGAGAGAGTGGAAGAGAAAAACACTGTGCTGACCACACTCAGATTAAGAAAAGAGAAGATGAATGCAGTAATACTACAAAAGTAATAATAACATTATTTCGCTACTAGTATATCCAGCCCGCTTTGCCGTGCTTAATTTAAAGATATATTACATTTTTTAAGACGACGAAGTGTCCCAGCAGTGGGATAGTAACAGGCCGTTACTTTACGAACAATATTATAACTCGTTAGATGAAATCTTCTAATAGGGATGACGAAAAACCAAAAAATGCAAGTACCATAGTATACGACTTGTCAACTTAAAATTGTCATATCTTTTTTATTTGTTGACCGATTGCAGTAAAACATACTCTACATGTTAAGTGAGGCTTTCTACTTCCAAATCTGATCAGCGGTTTTTTAGATTAGCGGGAACGAACGCACAGATTGACATTGCAACGATTTTATTATACTCGTATGTATAGATATAAATAGATAATTCGCGATGAAGTAAAATAGAAAATTTTTGAATTTAGACTATCGTGAGTGTTATTCATAATTAATGTATAGATTCCGGCTATACTCACGTGTTATTTTATCGGATGAGCCCGACTAGTTTCAAGCCCATACGGCGCTTCATGAGCTCTTTAGGAGGCTTTAAGTTAAAATAGAAAATATATAAAAAACACATGCATGCATGTGTTTTTACGAATCCTGCGTGTATTAGGTATGAAAACAGATTGTCCACTCTACATTTAGCATTATATATATTTTCTATTTTACTTCATCGCGGATTATAGCAAAAAATTTTTATTATTACTTTTGTATTATGGATCTCCGCAAAGTAACACCTAATTATATAAATTATGCAGTAATACTATTTAATTTTATTTTTACACGTCACTGAAATCTATCGCACGTAAAGGGAAGGGGTTAAATTCAAATACAAATGAAAATATCCTTTATATAAACTTTTTAAACAGTATTTTTGATATCTTAAACACAATTTATATTTTGCGACCCTTTTCTGTTGCACTAAACAAATATTTAGTTTCTACATCGACTGTCTCGAGGAACACGCCGATCAATCTAATAATAGAATACTATTATGAAACAATTGGTGATTAGAAATATACGTCAGAGTATTGACGGAAACACGCTGTATTGCAATTCATAGTTGTGGAAGTTAACGTTGAGCTGTGTGATGTAATAGCACGGTAAGGAATGCGCGATGTTCCTGTGGGAGGGTGCAGTGGTGCGAGGGGCGGCCCGTATAAATAGCCGGCAAGTTCAGTGCCGAGCGGCCGCACTGGACCGACGGACGGTCGGATAACAGGCTATCACTCTCTGAGCGATGTCACAGTTTCGTCAACTATTTGAACTTTCTAAAAGCTCAAGTAAAATCCCAATCTAATACGACTTTAGTTTCCTAGCTAATCATTAATTAATACTTAATGATAACCGAGTCGAAGTACAAATGTTCTAAAAATTAATAATTATGTTATGATGTTAAAGATACTCGTAGACCGAGCCAGATGCTTGTGATGCTTAAATAAGTTTCTTTTGTCCGTATTTCGTTCCAATTAAATGTAATTTTTAAATGAGTCCCTTAGGTACTTATCATACCGTTATTTATCTTTAATTAGCACACCAGTCCGGTTAGTTGGGCTTCATTTAAAGATATCATTAGTAAAGAAAATGTCATTGACAATTTAAAAAATAAGCCCCAATCGCCTGAAGAGTGTCTGAAAGTTTCATTAAAACCTGTCCAAATATTTCGGAGTGTACACATTATTATTTATATATTAAGAAAAGATTGTCTCCCACACACGGACTAACCATTTCAATGTAAATATAATATGACATTATGAAACTCGCTCATGGTGCGATTTCTCCCTCTTTTTTTGGGTGATGGGTGCGTGATGGGTCTAAACTCCGACTCCTTACGAGTTGGAGTTTAAACCCATCACGCTGCTCCAATGCGTATTAGTAGGTAACACCAGAAATTTGTACGGGAGCTGAACCATTTTCAGTCATATACAGTTTGAGAGTGTTTTTCAACTAACTCGTCGGTCGCTGTGAGGATTTTTGACTGACAGATTATCTGTTTATTTATTGGTGTAACATTCCAAAACGAGCGATCCGCTTTCGGATGCGGATTTAATTGGTGTCACAGACAATTAGTGTCGCCGCCGCTGGGTGGTACTGATGCAGCTCGATGGTTCATTTGGTTATTCTTTTCAAAGCCTCTTTTTCTCTTAACTAAAAAGTACAGTTTACGAAAATTAAGTATAAATAACATTGTTAGTGTTAATTTTTAACTACCTATATAATTTTAATTATTAAATATATAATTAAAGTCTCCATAATTAGGTAAAGCAAATAAAATCAATCAATAAAAGATTCTTTTGGTATTTATGTCAGCAGATTCAATTACATAGTGTTAAATAAATATGCTGAGATTCATTTCCATCGGATGCTGATCGCGGACACCATTGTAGACTTATTCAAGTCCACTCTCAATGTTTTTTTGAGATAAAACCCTCACACCATATATAGCCTTCCCTGCACTGAGTCGCGGGCACAGCGTCTATATACTATGTTTTAAGTAAGTAACTAATAATTGCAATATATTTCAAAAATTAACGTTCAACTTTCCTTAACATATAAAAAGTTCATACGAACAGGAGTGTCGGCCGCACCGAGAACCATATCGTATGTACATTTCAGAGATAGATGACATAATCTCTATGGAGATGTTATCTATGTCGGGAGAAGAATTGTAATATGAAACAGTACTGACATAATGGAGATGTTGCCCACAGATTACTTTATATTATAATTAGCAACCGCAATGGACGAAATGTGGGGGACAGTCGGATACGATGTTATCGTTATATGTTAAAGGTATAATAGACTACAAAAAGGCATAGAAGTTTCTGATGCGCCTTCTGCGAGCTATCCGTAATCTGTGTCGGGCGCCGCGCTGGCCGCGTGCTGGCCGCGTGCGGGCCGCGTGCGCGCCGCCGTCGCAGCGCTAATTGTCGATCGCCACCGTCGCGTGCGGCGCCGAGTAAACTGAGCAGCATCGGTGTGCGACACACACACACACACAGCTACATACTGCACTAATAAGGAACTGTATTATAGAATAATTGGCATTAAGGTTGTCTGCAAATAGCATTTTTTTAGAGAAGTGACTTTTATATTAGCTTCACTCGTTAGGAATAAACATTCGAGCCGGTGGTTGCATCTTTAATTGCATTTGATGTTTTAGAAGTACTTGGAAAACTAATTAATAAAGATTTTGAATTTGAATATTAAAGTAAGTCGTATTTATAAATCGGTACGTAATCGATGAATCAATGATTTATTTTATAAAACTAGAAAGTAAGTACATATTCTTGATTATATCATGCAACTATTTGTTTTACTTGAAGTCGTCCATTTTGGCATCATGCGAGTGCGCCGGCGTGATAGCGTATCAGCAGCGCCGCCGAGCCGGTCCAGACACCATCTCCAATAAACCCAACTCCACGGTAGGAATATTCGGCCAGTTACCGTTAAGTTCCGAGGTGTGCGGAGCGACATGTCCGCGCGCCGCCCGCGGCCGCCGCCCGCCACGCGCCGCCGGTTGTTGTCCTTTTGCCGGCACGCGACCGTTATTAACTCGACAGATTTTATTAGCTTTGCTTTGCTCGTCCGATTCTGTCAATTTGCTCGTTCGGTGATTTAGCGTCGGTGCGATTTGGACGGGAATGAAAATATATTCTATCAAATTAATTGAGCTAACGATCGTTACAAACGGTCCCTAATTGCGTTTCCCCCGAGCGTGCGGCGCGCGGCGGCCGGACGGTTTATATTGTTGCATTTGTCTGTATCTAATTAGAACAGGAACGGCGCCGCTCTCCTCGGACTATTTAACTATTTAAGAATTGTGAGAGATACATTATTTTGAAGACGTTCGTTGTGGACTTTTTGTCAACCCAACCGTCGTTGCTGGTACCGCAGGTGGTCCCTCCCGAGGAGAGCCCGCTCGCCAAAACAGGAAAACGTTTTAACGGAGCTCGAGTGGCGCTTTATTGTAAATAAATCTTGCAGGTAGCAGGTGTCGGAGCGAGCTACGTCGAGAGTATATCTACGAAAGCTAATCAGGAATGGAAACATCCAGAGAAAAACCATATTTACCGATACATTAAAAAAAAACACCACTAAATCACTCAGCCCGTCACGAAGCCGAAGCGGTAACGGGCACAACACGGAGCCAATATACTACCCGAGGTGTCGAAACGGGACCCCGTACCGGAACTAGAGGAGGCGGATCACAGAGGGTCTCTCTGTTATGTGGACGGATGATCTCAATGGTCATAGGGAGCCGCTATACAGCAAAGAGCACACGGGATCATGTCAGGCGGAAAATCCTCGCAGAGTCCTTTGACCGGCAGTAGACAACTATCGTCAGAATAACAAGAAGTATTTCTGAAATAGGGTTTCATAGGATGCTCCCCCTGTTAACAACCTATTCGGAAGACCCTACCGATGGATTGACCAGGACCTGGGTTCCGAGGGGCCGGTAGTCCGCTCGGTGGAGGATGATGCAGGCGGCAGTCGATACCACGTAGCGGAGCGCCCCAGGGGGGCGGGGCGATAATATTTATCGAGTCGAGCTCCGTTCGATGATTGACCTTTAATTGCTGTCCCTCATTTCAAATAACGTTTAGGTATTTATTATAGGTTTTTAATACAGCGAATGGAAAATTTATCTTTGTATTAGAACTTGGGCTGCACCAATTAAATAAGGCGACCGGCACAAAGCAAACTTAACGCTATCTCCAACACTGAGCCTGGATCGTGGGTCTTCTCCCTCGCCTTATAAAAGGCAGCCGGGGGCTTCGGGCCTCGAGGTTATACCTCTTTACCCGGGCTTGTCCTCTCGGGCGATCATAATCGCCCGGGTAATTTATTCGGCCTTATTTGGCCAGGAGTCCGCTTTTGGGGCGGACGCCTTATGTTCGTGATGCTGGTCGGGCTTCATCTAGGTCTTCAGGGTCTTCAAACTCGACTCCCTCCGGGGAGGAAATGAGGAGGTCCCTCGGCAGAGGTAGTCTTTGTCCATCGGACGGTCCTTGATGTACCGGTGCTATACCGTGGAGGTGCACGCACGCGCTGTTGTCCGCAGAGGCGAACATCGAGCGCGCGAGCTTGTGGACATACTCCTCCACGGTCGGTATCTTTAGGTCACGGTGGATGACGTCGTTTCGGACGTACCTCTGCGCTCCCACTATCAGTCTTAGGCAGTAGTTCTGCTGAGTTTGAAGACGGCATCTTTGAGTTCTCGAACATAAGGCGTACCAGGCGGGCGCGGCGTATGTTAGTCGGGATCTAACATACGCGGTGTAGACCCTCAGCTTGATCCTTGTGGGAAGCCGGGATGTAAAAATGGTGTGTAGCTGCGACCTCGCTGCTGCAGCGTGGCTCACCAGGGTGTTGACCGTGGGAACCATCCTCAGCGAGCGGTCTATGCTGCAGCCGAGGTACCGAACGGAGGGCTTCCATTCCAGTTCGATACCTCGAAGGGTGAGACGACGTAGCGGGCGGGCGGAGGTAAGTAGAGCGGCAGTCTTCCCGACATTGACTGCCATCCTCCACTTATCCAACCACTCCGGCAGCAAATCCAGCACTCTCTGCATTTGCCTTATGGCAATCAGCTGGGGGAAAGAAGATGCGAAGTACGCGCTGTCGTCCGCGTATAAGGCCAGCATGACATCTTCTTCCCCTTCCCGTAGGTGGTCTTGAAGAGTGGGGATATCATCTGTGTACGCCGCATACAGGTGCGGCGAGAGGCAGCTTCCCTGGGGCACCCCGGCGCTGATGGGACGCGGTTGAGACGTCGCGTCATCTACTGTGACGCAGAAGGTGCGTCCGGCCAGGAATGACGCCACTACTCTCACTAGTGCTCGGGGTACTGACGTGGGTAGAAGTTTGGCCAGGAGCCCGGCATGCCAGACGCGGTCGAAGGCCTTCTCGATATCGAGAAAGACCCCGACGGTGCAATGCCCTTTAGTTCGCTCACTGGCCAGGTGGTGGAGTACCCGCGTTAACTGGAGCGCCGCTGAGTGGTCGCTGCGGAACCCGAACTGCTCCTCGCGCAGAGGGAGGTGAGGGGCGAGTCTCCGCAGTAGCAGGCGCTCAAACAGTTTTGCGACGTGAGAGAGTAGCGTGATGGGTCTGTAGCTTTCCGCGTGCCGACGGTCCTTCCTGGGTTTCGGGAGAACTATTATTTTCCCCCTCTTCCAGGCCTCAGGGAAATGACCTGTTCGCAGGATGCCGTTGTAGAGCTCAGTGAGCGCCTTTAGAGCTCTTCTAGGAAGCTGTTGCAGAGCGGCGACAGGAATTCCGTCCTCGCCCGGAGCCTTCCTCTTTGGAGTACGGAGGACGGCTCTCCGAAGCTCTGACGGAGTAATAAACAAATCACTCCGGAGCGACGGGAAAGGGGCGGACAGGAACTGGGTCACCGCTCTCTCGACTTCTGCGTGGTGGCGCTGGATATTTACTTCGGCACTCGATGTATTCGGCTGGAAGACTTTTTCCAAGTGGCTGGCCAGGATCTCCGCTCTATCCCTTGAGGCGTACCTCCTGGTACCCGACTCGTCGAATAAAGGATAGGTAGGCGCCTCTTTCCTGGCCAGCGATCGACAAAGACGATGGAGGGCGTTATCGTCCTCAGTAGCTCGATCGATAGTGATGTCCCAACGATCACTATCGAGAGCCGCTAGTGCGCGCTTCACCTCCTCTCCGGTCCGGTTGAGGTCCCTCTTTACCCGAGGGCATCGAGTCTGCGCCCACAGACGACGTAGTGAGCGCTTGTTTCGGAGCATTAACCGAAGGGCCCTCGGTAATGCGTCGTAGCGCCCAGACAGTCGGGGCGGGTTGGTGGTAGTAGCGTTCTCCTTAGCCTTGAGAACGGCTCTTGCGATGGCGGCTGACGTAGCTTCCACTTCGGCTGGCGTTGTGATCGTTTCTGTCCCCAGACACGCAAGTTCGGCTTGGAATGTGTCCCAATTCACTCTAAGCCGGGGGGGGGCGGGACATCACAAAGGCGTCTTCCGTGGCGATGGTGATCGCCACCGGCATGTGTTGCGTGTCTAGGTCGTAGACAACGTCAATGTCGATCGGTGAGTTGATCCCGGCGTGAAGTGCGATATCCAGTACGTCCGATTTATGGAGCGGGTTGGTCGGCGAGTGGGTCGGCGCTCCAGGACCCAGTATCCCGTAACCTGTCCGCTCACTGTGCTCGAGCAGTTTCCTACCAACTTTGGTGGTAATCCGTGAACCCCAGGCTGTATGCTTGGCGTTCAGGTCGCCTACGATGAGCGTGGGTTCCTGCGAGCTAAGGAGCGTCTGGACATCTGTGCCTTGAAAGTGTGTTCCCGGTGGCCTGTAAGCGGCGAACACATGGAGCGGTTTCTCCCCGGTGTAGACGGTCACCCCTTGCGACCGCAGAGTGTCAAAATTGGCATGCGGGATCTCTTCGTGCAGGACGTCTCTTCTTACTAGAGCTGCGGTTCCCCTGTAAACGAAGCCTGCGGGAGACGTCTCGTCGCGACGGTAGACCAGGTAGTTTGGAACCATTAATTCGTGGTGCTCCGCGAGCTTCGTTTCTCCCAGGAGGACAACATGGGGTCTCTGCAACTGGGTGAGAAGTCTGAGCTCGCGGATATGGTTCCTAATCCCGCCCGGGTTCCAGTAAATGATTTTTATTTCGGGATTTGGTTCAGCGCCGCGATGGCTCTGCTGATTGCTGGGATGATATCTTGGCCCTGGGTGTAGGCTAGGAGGATCTGGGTGAGGACCTCTAGCATGGTCCTCACCACCTCCCAGTTTCCCTGAACCGCAGCAACAGTTGGGGTGGCGGATGCCACCCCTGTAGTCGTCGATCTTGTTACTGGAGCCGCAGGTTGTTGCGGCTCTGCATTCTGAGTCGTGGGCATTTGCTCGCGCTGAGCTTGCACTCGAGCTGGCGCTAGCGGTGCTGCCGGCTGGGCTTGCGGGGTCGATGCGGCGGCCGGTGGCGCACGGATCTTCCTCGCACGCCTCCTCCTCCTCTTCTTAGCAGGCTTCCCTCTTTCTATCGGCTCGTTTGCCGGCGGAGCCAACGTAGTTGGCTGAGCAACCGCCGGCTCGGCCGACACAGCTTGCGCGGTCGCGGCGGGCGCAGGCGCGACGGCAGCGAAAGCGGCGCGGGCGGTCGTAGCGGCGCTGAGCGGCACGGAGCGGGGAAGTGGGACGGGCACTTGCGCAGGGGGGCGCCGTGCCGGTGCGGCGGGCGGTGCGGTTGGGGGAGGTATGTGTTCCCCCCCCACCCCTCGACGGTTTGCTTGTGCCGGGCGCGGCGGGTGTACAGTGATGCCTCGCCTGCGCGCTTCTTTTTTAAAAACGGTACAGCGGCGGTCGTTTGCGGCATATTCCTTGCCGCAATTTGCGCATGTGGGTTTTTCTTCTTTCGCGCGGTTACAGTCCCGCGCGATGTGGTCGCCGGCGCATCGCAGGCAGCGTACCTGCCTGTGACAGTTTGCCGAGGCGTGCCCAAACGCCTGGCAACGATGGCACTGTGGCGGCGTCTTGCCGCTGCGCCATGCCTCCACCGAGATGCCCGGCATGTACAGGAGCTCGGTCACTTTGTATAGAAGACCGAGCTCAGCCTGGGTCATATGGGCGAGTTGCACAAAGTACGTGCATCCGTGCCTTCCTTTTATAGGTGGAATCGCCCTGGCGCGTTCTGCAGGAAACCCGTAGTCCTGCAGCGCCGCCACCACCTCTTCTGCGGGAGTATCCATAGGGAGGCCTCTTATCGCTACCTTTGTAGGTAGCTCCGCTGCCGGCGTGTAGCAGAACCAGGATATTGACTTATCCCGGCTTGCCTCCTCTACCAGGTGCTTTTGCACCACCCGGTACTCATCGGCGTCCTTCGGCAGGAATCTAACTCCCTTGCCCATGGGGCGCGCATTTGGCGCGCGGCCCAATTTTGTTTGCAGTAATTTGAAGTGCCTCGTCCAGTTAGGGAGGCACTCCGCGGTGATTGGTGGATAGCCGGACCGGGCCGGTTGCGCCTGGGTCGGGCGTTGTGGAGCCGCGGGTCGGCTCGGCGAAGGCGGCGCGGCTGCGGCCGCGGCGTAAGACAGCCCCGAGGGTCCGGGCTGTGGAGATGCGGGGCGCGACGAGTCCATCTGCTGCGACCCACTGGCTAGGGAGGCCAGCACGTTATAGCTCGTGGACTCGGTAGACGGCTCGGTGGAGATTGTCTGGGGCAGCATCGGGCCCCTTTCGCTCGATGGCGGCGACATCGGAGGCTGCGAGAATTCAACTCCGCGTCCGGGTTGATCCTCGCAGGACGGTGTGGGGGAGGGAGGGGCTGGCGGGGTACCCGCCCGCGCGCGTTTATCCCCCCCCTCCTCAGCTACCGGTGAGTCCTCAGGCCGAGGGCGCTTGGCTCCTTCCAAGCACGCAGTAGTTTCAACTACTGCGGCAGGGGAAATCGCTGCGGCGTCCTCCGAGGACGATGGCACAGGTTGTGCGGCTGGGGTTTGTTCTGGTACCAGTCTGAATCTCGGCATCGGTGCGACGGCCGGGACGACTGGTACGGTGGTGTTGTCTAGTATGTTGCGGCGTGTAACCGTTCTCGGTATTCCGGAACGGCCAGTACCGCGGCGGCGTTGTTCGAGCGGAGGGGGCTCCCCCCCGTCCGACATGTTTGCTCGTTACAGTAGGATGATGATGATGTTTTTCTTTGCAGCCTCTGAGTGCGGAGGGCGTGGTGCGACCCCCTCGGCGCGTGCAATCCAGCCAGGTGAGACCCAGACGGGAGGCCCAGCTAGACGCCCGCGAGCGGGAGCCGAAGTCACACCCTCAGCGGTAGTTAAGGCGGCGGTGGAGTCTTGTGTTTCGCGGTCGATTTTTCTTTACGAAAAACTCGGCGAATACGGTGTCCGTGCAGTGTCGGCGAGGCGGCGCACTCGATGCTCGACCGGCCGTTTCCTCAAGCCGCGACGGGTCGCGGCGAGTACAACTGGCGCCGGGTGCAGGGGTGCAGGGCTTGACCGAAACTTGGCGGACGAGGCTTCGTCAAAAAAATACAAATACGAACCCACGAAGTGGAATTACAATATTATAATATTTTTTTTTTTTTTTTTTTTTTTTTTTTTTTTTTTTTTTTTTTTTTTTTTTTTTTTTTTTTTTTTTTTTTTTTTTTTTTTTTTTTTTTTTTAAACTGAGCCTGTCGCTCTCGCATGCCGAGTACCCGCAGTAGCCACGAGGGGGCGCGCGTACGCGGTCCTTATTCGCAGGTCATTGGCGATGCGTAGAGACGTATCATCACTGTGCGTTTTCTACCGCATCTTTCACGGAGAGTGTTCCATTGAACTTCATGACTTGATTCCTGCCGTTAAATTCCATAACCGCACTGTACGTCACAGGTTAATATATCATCCAAACCATCTGGATGCTTGGCGTTCCAGTACAGTGCGGTTTTCAAATAATTTCATTCCGCGTACCACCATTTTGTGGAACGATCTCCCTTTGGCAGTGTTTCCGGATCGGTATGACATAAGTACCTTCAAAAAACGTGTTTTCCTCTTTTTAAAAGGACGGCAACGCACTCGCTCTGCGAGAGGTCGTGGGCGGCGGTGATTACTTTAGGGTAGACCGCATGCTCGTTTGCCATCCTATACCATAAAAAAAAAAAAAAAAAAAAAGGTAACACCGCTTCACTCACTAAACCTCATCGACCTCTCGGTATCTCCGCACGACTTTAAAAACCTTCAAAATTTTCATATTTCCCAAAAAAAAAGAATCCTAACAAAAGTACAGCCGTACAGTGGTACCGATCACACTTGCCACTCAGAGATACGTTACGAGGAAATGTTTATAGTGAATAGATGATATTTGGTACAATGAAGCAATATGAGATAAAAATTCGGTGTTTTCCACGAGAACAGAAAAAATAATACATGATAAAAAGTCAATATATAGAGGGAACCTCCCTCGTATATATATCGTCTGCTGACTTGCCTTCATCCCGCAATTATCTTTGAGGTTATTATTCAATATTTTTAATCGAACTGTCAGTGGACGAATTACAATTAACGTGGAATGGACAAGATCGATTCTACACCGCTGTCATCCATTGACATCGACTGTTCATGATTACCGAGATCTTGTTTGGTACAAAACGACTACAGTATCTGCAAATAACGAATAATGCTATTCTATAATGAATAATGCTACTCTTAATTTATAATTTATTGGTTTGTCGCTCATAAATATTGGTTCATGTAGTTGTGATGGAAGCTCGAAACATCTGATCAATTCATCCGAATCGGAGGACAAATTCAAAAACGACCGATTACATCCAGGAAGCCTTCGGCTGCCAGGAGGATTCGACGACTCCGAATAGGGAGTCTGAGGAACAGAGCAGACTCGATATCCAAACTAGTCGATGCCCCGCGGCGGTTACTCTTAATGAACGACCTTGACCTACAGAGCTTCGAGCGTTTAATTTAAATTTGTATCGACCGAACACGATGACGCGCCGTAACTCAAGAAATATTGCTCTCGTGGTACGACCGGTGCGATCCCCTGACTTCGTCCGTGTTCGGCTGCAGCTCGCGATACGAGCGACGTCTCCGCCGGCCGCCGTCTATTTCGGGCCACTCATCTGTTCGTTGGCCCTTGTATGGCGGCCCCGCGCGACGTAAACACCGCGTGCCGCTCGGACGGCGAGCGGTAGAGCGGGACGGGGAGCGCCGCCGGGCGAAAGGCGCTCGAGTGGGAAGGGGACGGAGCTACTGCAGCTCGACACCATTTGGGGCGAAACGTTTCGCGATGCAGGCCTCTAATATAGCGTACTACGCGGGTCTCCGAAGGCACGAGCGGAGCCGTATCGCAGACGAACAGAGTCCTATCTGTAACGGCCGCATCGAGTTCAGGTTTTCCTGGGTTCACTCGACGCAAAACAAATTTCATTTCGACCGCTAGAAGTTTAAAGTGCAATGCAAGCATCGCTCGCGCCGCGGACCCGGGCGGGCGCGCTCCGAAGCGGCGCGGCGCGAGCGATGGCGAGTCGATCGACCGTACGGGGATTTAGACTCGATCGGTAGCTAGGAGAGATTTACGAGATGCAACTTATAATATTAACGAAGTTCGAGAATTAAAGCTCACGAGCGATGTATTTCGAGCTCTAACCGACAGGCGCAAGGTCTAAATCGGGGCGCCGAGCGGCGAGCGTTAGTTATTAATAGATGCATTGCAGAATGCGAGCGGAGCTGACTTATTTGGTGGGAGCGACGCAGGAGCTCGCGGACCGAGGCGGGAGTTCCCGCGGGTGGTTCCTCCACCGTCCGGCATCGTGCGGCGCGCTTCCTCCCTCCACAACGACACAGGAGGCTTTCGCTCGAACGTGGAATAGCAATAGACGCGGGCGGATGTTCGCTGTGGGCCTATAGTCGTTACCCTATCTGGCTAGCACAGCCTGAGCGGAGTTCTTGCAGTGCGCTGGAAGCAGCCGGTCTCTGGTCGCGAACGGAGCAGAGGCCAGCCGCGAGCGGGCTCCAAACAAGGTGCGCCCGCTGCTGGGAAGGCCGTGGGCGTGGGCCGCGGCTGCCCGCGCTCCCGCTTTATCGCTCTACCGTTCGGCACGCATCAGGAAATACCATCCATACCGATTGCAGATTAAGTTAATATTAATAAATCAAAACTTTTAATCTCCCCCTAGGTCACTCGATGCTGATGCTTTATAAATAATCCGTTTCTTCATATTGAGTGTCCTAAGTTAACATTCAGAATCACATTAATGATTTATTCGTCGCATACGACCTCATGAAACTCTGTATCTGCGTAAATAATCTGGAGAATAATAATTCGTAAACGATCTAGACGAGCTGAGGCCGGCGGTATATATCTAAGTGAGTTTGGTCCGACGCTGACATCCGACCTGATGCATCTCAAGAGAAGTATATTATATAGGTAAAGTGGGCTAGGAATCAACCTGCGATACTCGAAGGATCTGAGGGAAAATCTTAGCCCGGAGCGTCTTTGCGAAAGATCTGTACGAGTTGTTAGGAAAATTAACTCTACCGCTGATTCGACACTTATAAGTTACATTTCCACATCACTCCTTGTGCGAGGTTGGAGTAGGATTAAAATGTCCCGGAAGTCTCAGGCCGCTGCAAGATAACCGTAAAAGCTCTGGCGACCGTCAGCTGCCGCACAGCCAGCCCACTCGCGGCGCCCAGCAGTGGGCGGCCGGAGCTGGGGCGGCCGGTCGTGACGTCACACGGTGGAAAGTCGCGAGTGACGCACCGCGCGGCCCGCCCGCACCGACGGAATGTTAACTATTAATCTGCAGTTAACTACACCGAACAAACCTTAACTCTTATTAAATAGACTTTAAACATTTATGTTAGATTATTTGAGATTATTATATACATAAGTTTCACGCGCGGCCCGATAGACTATTTGATTGATGGAGCGGCCGTTTTTTGTACCTTATTTAACAAAAAATATCAACAAACTGAATAGTGAAGATATAGTATGAAATATAAGTAGACATATTTAAATTGTACCTAGTTAAGTTTTTAGTTTTAAATTCTCATCTAAGTGACTGTAATTGTTATAAGAATAAAATTTCGTAAAACGTAAAGATATTCCTTAAACTTGCAATACATTTAACAAAAAATACAATCAATAGAAAACGCACATTTTTTATAGAAAAAAGGAGTTCCTGTAATTTCTTCATATTATTATTACGGACGTGTAAAGTTTTTGAAAGTTCTCTTAACGTTACTTAACTTTAATATAAAATTATGAAAATACTAGAACTGGAATATGGAACTTAATATTACAGGTCATAATTAATAGATTTCCACACTTATTTTCACAATATTTCCTTTAAAGTAAAGTGTATCGTAAATAAAATAATATATAGTTAAACTCTAAACCAATAAACAGATTATTTGTACCGTGTCTCAAACAGAGATATTTTGATCCAATTTTTTCTTTAAATTGCACGAATAACAAATTTTATAACCTTCTGGTGATACTCGTCAGTCAGGATAGTGGCAAGAGATATGAAGCAATATTCTTTTTGGGCATTCTGCTATTCATAAACCATTAAGGATGCTCCGATAAGCCAAAATGAATTTCATGTGTTGTGAATTGTAATTTATTTATTAAGGGACATCAACAGCACTCATATTAAACATTGATTAAGCTACATATAAAAAACGCTAGTACGCCCATCAGATGTACTATGGTTTAGGTCACTATTAGTATTGACATTAATCTTCGTGAGTTATGGTACGGTTTTCTTAACGATAAGTGATATATAAATATTAATATTGGTAGCAATATTAATATCGCACCTATTCAATCAACAAAAGATTGTAGGTATTAAGTATTATATATTAATCGATCGGGTCTATATCTACCGACATTAATTGAAAGAAAATTCGCGTTTTAATTAAATTTACGCTCATATTTTTGTACTGATTCGGTTAATATCTAATAACATATATTTCGTACATTATCCAACACACCGAACATAGCAATCTCATGCGAAATCTCAGATTGGATCTGTAGTTAGGGAGGCGGTGCGCGCGGCCGCGTGACGTCACGCGCCGTCTCCCGCGCCGGTTTCAGAGTCAGCTGTTTCAGTTTCAGGTCGGCGGCCGCGGACTGCGGACCACGGCCCACGGCCCACCGCCCACTGCTGGGCAGCTCGACACGATCCCACAGCTGCAGTGCCTTAGATAGCGGCCCCGATCATTTCTGTTGCAAGTAGTTTGAGATACGTTTATAGTATTCAGGGTTGTCGACGTGCGTTCTTTCTGGTGGATTCAGATTTCAGACCGGATAGAATAATAAAATATAGTTTAAGTGAAAAAGAATCGAATCGGATGTTCTTAGTTTAAGACGCTTTGTAAATTTTTCAACGCCGTTGGCTGCAACTGCGTGACCGGCGAGCGCTGCGTCACGTTAGTGGAAACTGTTTAAATAATTTATAGAATTAGGCGTTACTTTGCGGAGGTCTATAATACAAAACTAATAAGAATATTATTTTGCTATAATCCGCGATATTTTTTGTTATCGCGGATTATAGCAAAATAATATTCTCATTAGTTTTGGAAACTGTTTAATTCCTCAAATTCGAGCGCAACCAGTTCATGACATACATATATATTCGGATACGGCAGATATTTAGCTTGTTTTCCCTCGGGATCTCCCACCAGACATCACCGGACGTTAAGTTTCTCGCGTGCTATGTGTTCTGTGTGTGTGTGTGTGTGTGCAGCCGGCGACATCCGGCAGCAGACCGTGTGGCCATGCTTCGCAACATCGCGACGGTCCAGGATGCTTGTCGTCTCTTCTCACCGTTTCAGGGAATGCTCTGGCGTCCATCCTCCTCGAGGGACGGAGGAGCGGAGGGCTCTCTTTTTATTTATAAATATAATTTCCTCGATAAGGGTTTGGTCACACAGAATGGTACTGAAGTAGGGTCCGCCGCGACCCGGGACTTCGAGCCAGAGGTCTGCTGATATTCTACCGACCGAGCCAACGCATGCATGCACATTAAATGTTACAAAGAATATTATAATTTAAAAATATTAGTACATGAAATACCTACACGAGTGGTTGTAAACCCGAATACAATAAGATTTATTTTACATTTTAACAGTTTTCAAAGATCAATAGTTGAAAAAGAATTATAATTTTTTTCACGGCCACAAAAGCCCATCTCGATCCGGATGCTCTCCGCCCCCCCTGCCCCCCCGCGGCCTCGCTCCGGGATGCTCTTTTCGCGTCCAGCCGTGCGAACGCGGTTTTTGGGTCAAGTTTTTTGCATCTTTGGCGTGTAGGGCTCCGCGCTCCCACACACGACTGTCTACGGTCGTAGACGCGTGACATAAATCGCCGATAGTAAATTCCAAAGACGCTTATAATATTCTACAATTCTTCTCTACATGAGCTATATATAACCTTTCCAAATGTCGCAAAGTTCCGTGTGCGGGATGCGTCTAAAAGTTTTTCATTGATGCAAAATTTTTTCATCACATTAAAACTCAAATTAAAAATATTCTTTATTTAAATAAACTTTATCGCGCATTTTTGAGTCGTCAAATGTTATTAAAGACGCTACCGCTTATTCAGAAAGTTGCCCCTACCGAGAACAAGAAACCCAGAGATAATTTTTTATAATGATACAATTTTATATGATCTCATATTAATCGTTGCAGTCCGGTGTCACTCTAATAATCTTCAATTATATAGTATATTATAATAAACGAGGATATTTCTCCTTTATACTTATTCAATAAATAAAAAGCAGTTTTCCCAGAGTCAACCCATTTACTCTTTCGCTACAACTCAATGAATGACACATAAAAATATGACAGCCACAATGCTTTTTCATATTAATCGCCAACTCTATGAAGGAGGTTGTATTAAAAACATGTTGTAACAGTCGACCATCCTGACAACATTTGCGACCCCGCAAATCTCATAAGCTGACTTCTGGGAAAGAATCTACCACCGATTCGGAATGCTGATTGTACTGAGAAGAATCGGCAAGAAACTCAGTACATGCTCTTTTAATCTGTAAAAGAAAACCGCACATGCCATGACATGACAGGACTACGCTCACGCTTTATGCTCAACTCTAAGCTCACGCTTTATGCTCAACTCTTTAAGCTCAACTCCTCAACTCCTTAAGCTTTTCGCACCATAAGCATTTCGCACCTCAAGCTCACCCTCAATCACTGTCATGGCATAACACAGCTCAATTAGTGGCAACCAACTCAGCAGATACACACGTAAACAGACTCGCAAATGATAACGCTCAAAGAACAATCACCACTTCTAGGCAGAGCCTAGCTGACAGTCGTTGCAGATGTCCACAGTCTAGAAAACAATCGTTACAACTGGAAACATCCAGAGAACAATCGTCATTCTAGCTGACAGTTCCATCAAACAAAAGTCACGGGCGCGTCTAAGGCCTCACATAGCACATCGTCACGTTGATCTCACAGAATTAATTAACCAAATACCAATTACCATCAATAATCTCTCCAATAAAAACTCCATTTTTTTTATTCCATAGCATCGCATATCGCAACTATCTCTCAAATTATACGAAATTCGCACTCTCCGTGTTGTCTCAAGATATTGATCGTCATTTGTCTTTTCTTTAAACTCTAAATTTCCAGATACTCCTTATGTCCACTCTATTTGTGAGTTTAGATTACATCCCCTTCTGAATATAATAAACGAGGATATTTCTCCTTTATACTTATTCAATAAATAAAAAGCAGTTTTCCCAGAGTCAACCCATTTACTCTTTCGCTACAACTCAATGAATGACACATAAAAATATGACAGCCACAATGCTTTTTCATATTAATCGCCAACTCTATGAAGGAGGTTGTATTAAAAACATGTTGTAACAATATAGTATAGTATAGAAGACAAACACTTGTACTTTATAAATTCACTTTATTTATTAATCAATCCGCTTACTAAAGTCGTCTTTCTAGCTTTTACGTTCACATCTCAATCCCGATGTCATTTTTCCTAGACCCGCCATCTTTACAATATCCCGCGAACGGAAATACATGCAACCAAGACAGATTCTTAGTAATTATGATATATATTATATCATAATTACCAATATATATTTTAACATTAATAACATTATTTTAATAATCAAGTAATTATATTACTATAACTATTAACAAAACACTCCAATAACATTATTTAGTTGATTTATGTTACAACATTTGTCCGGAAGTAATGTCAATGGCGCTAGTAGTCAAATACTGTTTTTATAATTCAAACTCCATCCATATAATTTGGAAATATGTTACAATAAATAATTGATCCTAACAGCTCGGCCTTCCTGCTAAGCGCGAGTCCCTTCGCGATAAATAATTGCGATTAAAAACTTTCAGAATAAAAATATAAAAAAAAGAAAGAAGAAGAAAACAGTACATGACACTGCATTAAATACATTTGAATTGTTATCGTCTGCTATGTTCATAACGATATTATTTTATGAAAAATTATTATATGAAAAATTTGACAATATAATAATAAATTAATAAGTTATAATAATCACAAATCAAAACAAATATAAGTAATAAATAACTAAAATAAGTAAACATTTGCATATTATTTCAATGGTAAATTCAAGCTGTCATTAAATTAATTCATTAATTACATTCATTCAAATTTGCAATAATATTTCTCATAATCTTATGAGTCTAATTGATAATTGCAATTTATCACACGCTTTTCGGTGAAGGAAAACATCGTGAGGAAACCTGCATATCTCTAGAGAATCCTAGGGATATGTGTAACCTACCAATCCGCATTGGAGCAGCGTGGTAGGTCTTAGCTCCAATCCTTCTCTCTTATAACGGAGAGAAGAGGCCTATTCCCAGCAGTGGGATAATAACAGGCCGCTACTTTACTACTACTTTACTTTATGAGTATATCCTTAATTCATTATTTATATTATCATGGAATCGTAAACTAATCTCTTGACCTTCCTGGTTATGGATGCATTATTCAATTGAATAATCCATAATTTACTTAGATTCATATACAATTATCATTCTCACTATTAACAATTTCATTATCACTATTAACCTTATTAGAATTAGTATCATCATTGTTAGAATCATCAAAATTCCTATCAAAGCTCATCCAAGGTTGAATTTTATCTATAGCCACTGTTCCTTCATACCTGCGACTATTTTTACGCGATAAAGGGGTGTCCTCAACTATAAATCTATCATTCGGAAGTACTTTAAGAATACGATAGGGGCCTTGATATTTGACTACCAATTTTTGCGACTTACCATCATGCGGAACCTGTCTTTCGATTCGAACTAGATCTCCTACTTCATACTTTTTACTTTGTTTCCTATGTTTATTGTATCGCTCAGCATCTTTCCCCTGTTGTATTTTAATACGCCCAGAAGTTTCTTCTCGTACAGTTTCTATCTCTTCTGGGGACATCAAGTTAGTAGTTTCATTTATAACAGTATTTAATATTCCCTGTGTTTTATGATTTATAACGAATCCGAATAATAGCTCCGATGGAGATTTTTGTGTAGTTTTATGGACTGTAGTATTCATCCCAATTTGTATGTCCTGAATATGCTCATCCCAAACTTTTTCATCTTTACCATGACTTGATGTAGCTAATGCTTCAGTAATAGTTCTATTGAACCTTTCAACTTGGCCATTAGCCCTCGGCGTCGCAACTGCATTAAGAATATGTTTTATGCCGTACTCACTAGTAAAATCTTTAAACTTTTTGCTAGTGAAGCCTGATCCTCTATCAGTTATTAGACGAGTCGGAACTCCAAAGAAACTTATGTGATCTTTTAAAATTTTTATAGTCGTTAATGATTTTGTATTTTTAACTGGCGTGATATTAATAAATTTAGTGAAGCTGTCGATTATTACTAATAGATAACAATTGCCAGTTTTGCTTTTGATAAATGGACCAAGATGATCGGAATGAATGGTGTGGAACGGTATACTGATCTTTTCTATTGGGTGTAGTTCGCCCTCACGCTTCCCTCCTGGTGCCTTATGGTGGGCACATTCCAAACAAGACGAAACGTACTTCTTTATAAATCGCCTCATGCGTTTAAACCAATAATGTTTCTTAATTCGTTCTAAGGTTTTTTCATAGCCGTAATGGCCCACATCATCATGGTTTCTTTTAAGAATTTGCCATTTTACCCCGTTTGGTACCACCCATTTTAATTCATCTCCTACTACGCGAAATACACGACCATTTTTCAATTTATAATTGTTATGAACATCAGCTACTTGCTCAGTATTTGGATCACCAAGGGTATTTTTAATTCTGACGATTTCGTCATCTGCGGATTGTACAGTCGTAATCCAATCTTGTTCAGATTCCAATGATAAAACATCAAGAATATGTGACTCATCTGGCTGTATGTCCACGGGATTGCGGCTAAGAGCATCTACGTGAGACATCTTCGTTCCCGGTCTGTATTCTATGATACAGTCATATTCTTGAAGCTGGATCCACCAACGAGCAATCCGTGGAACTAAGTCTCTTTTGATTAATGTCGACCTAAGGGCACTACAATCAGTTTGTATGACAAATTGAATACCTATGAGATACACTCTAAACCTTTGCAGGGATGCGACAACGGCAAGCGTCTCAAGCTCAAAGGAATGGTATCTTTGTTCCTCGTTTGTGGTCTTTCGGCTAAAATAGGATATCGGTTGCAGCGCACCATTCCGATTACGTTGAAGCAATATACCCGCGAGACCATTCTTGCTTGCGTCAGTGTGTAATTGAGTCTCAGCTTTTGGGTCATATAATGCAAGTAGCGGTCTTTCAGAAAGTAATTTCTTTATGTTATCAAATGACTTCTCTTGTTCATCTCCCCATACCCAATCCCTATTCTTCTTTAATAAATCTGTCAAAGCAGATGCCAGTAAAGCATAATCTTTTATAAATCTTCTAAAGAATCCTGATAGTCCCAGAAATTGACGTAGTTCGTGTTGATTAGAAGGTCTTGGGAATTTCATAATTGCATCACTCTTTCTCGATCCCGGTTTAATACCATCAGCACCTACTTCGAATCCAAGAAAGTCTACTTTATCAAGGAAAAAACTACATTTACTCATTTTCAATGTAAGACCTCCTTTTCTTAACAAATTAAGAACTTCCTTTAGCCTCACTAACCCTTCTTCAAAATTCCTAGACGGTATTAAAATATCGTCCATGTAAACGAGTGCGTATTTTATTTTAGCTTCTAATAAAATTTTATTAATAGTCCTCTGAAAGATTGAAGGTGCATCAACAAGTCCGAATGGCATACGGTTATATTCAAATTGACCATCCGGAGTCACGAATGCCGTTTTGAAACGAGAGTTTTCGTGAATGGGTATTTGATAATAACCGGATGCTAAATCCAATGATGTAAACATATTATTACCAGAAAGCAAATCCAATTGGTCCTCTATACGCGGTAATGGATAATGTTCCTTCTTAGTTTTACGATTTAGCGCCCTATAATCTACGCATAATCTCATATCGCCAGTCTTTTTTTTCACTAGAATAATCGGGCTGGCATATGGTGAAGAAGATTCCCTGATAATACCACTTTCTAGCATATCATTAACCATGTCTCTAACTTGACTCTTTTCTGTATAAGACATACGGTAGGGTCTATAAACAACAGGTTCAGAATCTTGCAGTTCAATCTTCATTTCGGTTACATTAGTAAAGCCTAGATCCTTTAAACTACTAGAAAAACATTCTTTATAATCTACTAATGTGTCTTGTAGTGCTAATTTTTGTTCAGTTGTTAAAGAGGGATTACAAATTATTTTATCAACTACTTCAGTTGTGCTAACAGATATTTGGCAAACATCTGCTGTACTATGCAACGGTATCGCCCGAGTTACTAAACAATTTTTTTCTAAATTAACGTTGGAGTTAGACACATTATGAATTAATAAAGCACATTTGTTATTGATAACACCATATTCCCCAGGTAGAAGAAATAATTGTTGACTATTGGGGCCTCGAATGGATCCACGAACGTAAACCCTTCCGGCACTATTACATTCAGAGTGTACAGGTACGCTAACTAAACTATTAACTGGAACCAGAACAGATTCCTGAGTCATAAGGTATACCTTGTCTTCAGTCTTTGTGAATATGACTTTATCTGGGGTTTTCGTTATAATAAGATTGGGTCTTTCCGTAAACGAATGACCTAATAGTACGGGATATTTTAATACGTAGTCATCTACTACATACATGTTCACATTTTCTTTAATATTCTGGACCTCTATTGCAACAGCTATCAAACCCAACGGTTGGACAAGATTTGCACCAATACCCCTTAACATTGGTAGGTCTACATCAGTTATTAATTTCAGATTTAGTAGACGGCTATCACTTTTTCTGATAAGCGAGCACTGGCTTCCTAAATCTAAGTGACATTTAAAAGGAATATCATTTATTTTCACATTCATTATATACTTTTCATTCGTTCTGTCGTCAACACTAACTTCAGATACTTGTTTTTCCCCTTTACCTACGTTCGGCTGATTAGAGATTTCATTTATTTTATTCCTGTAGCAATTCGCGGTTTGATGTCCAAACCTATCGCATTTTGTGCATTTAACTAAAGGCTTGTCACACTTGAAACTGGGATGTCCTACTTGACTGCAGTTAAAACATCTAATATTAGTATTATTACCTAAATATTTGGAACTAATCGGTTTGTTTACAAAAGTTTTCTCAATTTTATTCCTTTTCGCATCCTGGCTCTCCCTAACGATTCCTACTTTTACGGATCTAAAATATTTTAGGACTTGTTCGGGTTCAGAAAATTGGGCCGCCTGTGCACCTACTTTAATCGCGCGGTCGTCTAAACCATGTAGTAAGCAATCCACGGCTTGCCTGCCAGTTATTTTACAACGGTTCAAAAGATTGATTTTTATGTAATAATAATGTTCAAGTGATTCACCATAACGAACTCTCTTATTTAACATTTCCATAAGAAGTTCAGCGTAATCTTCGCGACTAGGAAAAGATTCCAAGAGCTTTTTCTTCCATTCGGCCCAACTATATAATAGTGTCGGTAGACCTTGGTACCATGCCTTAGCTACACCACATAATTTAGGCAAGGAATAGTGTATAATTTCCCGTTCGTCCCAATTATATATTTCAGCGCATTCCTCTATTTTGTTTATCCACGTCAATACAGTCTGTTCTTTAGTCATAGGATCAAAATCGGGAATCACATTATTATTGTAAGATAGCTTTGGCTTTTCCGAATTCCTTACATCTTTAATAATAGATAAAAATTTATCTAGTACAGCGTTAGTGTCCCCTTTAAAATTATTTATACGTTTAGACTTTGAATGAGCTTTAACGGACTTGCCTGATGATTCTGTAGAAGTATTTGAGTTCCTACGGCTGCGTTTTGATCTCGGTTGACGTCTATTACGTCTTCGTTTTTTCCTATGATCCCCATCACTGGATCCTTCAGAGGAAGATTCCCGTGCTCGATGACGTGAGTCACCTTCATTGCGATAGCCTCGCTCTCCACTCAAATGAATCCTTGATGTTCCTGGTGTGCCAAACAAACGTCTGACACGCCCATGTCTTTCCAAAATCCCTTGACCTCGGGAATCATCAATGTATTGGTCTTGACCTCGACCATCAGACACTTGCCCTTGACCTCGGGCGTCATTCGTACTTAACCCTTGACCTCGGGTATCATACGTACTTAACCCTTGACCTCGGGTATCATACATACTTAACCCTTTCCCTCGGGCATCATTTAAATTTAACCCTTGACCTCGGGTATCATTTACATTTAACCCTTTACCTGGGGTATCATTTACATTTAACCCTTGACCTCGGGTATCATTTACATTTAACCCTTGACCTCGGGTATCATTTACATTTAACCCTTGACCTCGGGTATCACTTGTACTTAGTCCTCGACCTGAGGCAAAATTCGTGGTTAGCTCTAGACCTCGAGCATTATCTTCAATTAGCCCTTGACCTCGGGCATCATTCGTCAATAGCTCTTGACCTTGAGCAGTATCTAACCTTAGCCCTTCGCCTCGGGCATTATGCTTCTCCATGTCCCTGAAACTCAAACACAACAGCTTAATATTCCTGAATAAGCCAAACTTTTAGTTGATCTATATCCAATATTCAGTTTATCAAAAGCAATTATACTGAATAGTAATTAAATTATTTATAATTATTTTGGGAAGTACTAGTTGTCAAGAAAGGAAATGAATTAATATAATTAAAAGTGATATAAACGAGGCAATGCATTTTAGAATTAGCGTCACAAAGATCTTAAAAGAAAGGAGAAATAAAACAAAGAAAAATAAAAGTAAAAATCTGAATTAGGACAGAAATGACAAAATCTACCTAATACGTAAACAGTTAAATTAAGTAAATTTGTGAATCCATTTACCAAATTAACTAAAATAAACAGATATCCAAGATCTATTCAAAAAAAACTAATAAAATCGTTCCTGTAGTCATAGCCAGTTCAAAAAAAACCAGTCCAATTAGTCAAACATTAGCGCCAAGTTATCACAATAGACCAAATAAATATTAATAATATCCATTTTACTTACATTTTGGTAGGCGTGAAAGGAAATTTTGTATATCCTTTTCGATCCCACTTGTGAACTATAGAAGACAAACACTTGTACTTTATAAATTCACTTTATTTATTAATCAATCCGCTTACTAAAGTCGTCTTTCTAGCTTTTACGTTCACATCTCAATCCCGATGTCATTTTTCCTAGACCCGCCATCTTTACAATATCCCGCGAACGGAAATACATGCAACCAAGACAGATTCTTAGTAATTATGATATATATTATATCATAATTACCAATATATATTTTAACATTAATAACATTATTTTAATAATCAAGTAATTATATTACTATAACTATTAACAAAACACTCCAATAACATTATTTAGTTGATTTATGTTACAACATTTGTCCGGAAGTAATGTCAATGGCGCTAGTAGTCAAATACTGTTTTTATAATTCAAACTCCATCCATATAATTTGGAAATATGTTACAATAAATAATTGATCCTAACAATAGTAATTGTATAGTACATAGTTTGAGATAGTTATTTCATTGTTTTTGCATCCAAGATGCGCCGCGCCGTCACTCTCGGGAATACCGCGCGCCTTCAAGGAAACGTCTACTAACATTACATAGAACCATCTAAAGTCTAAACTTTCCAAAATTTTAAAAACACCGCAGGAACAATGTTTATTCGTTGGATGGATGTTGTTTAGGTTTTTTTACTATCAAAGCAAACAAATTGAATCAAATCACAAAATAGTAATGAGTCGGCAATCGGCAGCTTATCCCCGCCGCGGTCCCACCACCTCACCACCAGCTCAGCAGTAGCTCACCAACAATGGCCGCTTCCCGCAGCGGATGTTGATATTTGTGTTATTATATTTTGGCAGCTCTCATTACGCTCCGCGTATCCGGCGGCTTAGGGCGGCGACACGCTGCGCGGTTTGCACGCGCGCTTGTTGATGTCGCCGAGCGTTTTCTTATCTTATATAAGTTGTAACCGCCACTACGATCGTATTAACTAAAGCAATAAACCATCCCCAATTATGTATTACTTTTTTTTCTGTTGCAGAAGGAAAAAAGCGGGTTTTTATTAGCTCTACATAAGCATCAATTATACCAAATTTAATCAATATAGTTCCAGTGGATTAATCGTGAAATCGTAATAGATCGACAAATCTTAAAGTATCAAACTTTCAAATAAATTGCTTAAAAATAATAGGTACTAGCGATATACTAACAATAACATGTAATAAAAGTGCATTAAATTGATTTTGAATAGAGTAGTGAATGCGGTTGCTAGCCGGTGAGTTAATTATTTCTGTGGGAGCGATGATTTGAATCACCAGTAAATTCATTTCTCACAGCTTGAAAGTCCGTTTCGTAGTCTCGGCACATGCCGAGGGATATATTTGTTATAAAAAGCCAATAGTTAGACGGCGGCCGTCCGCGCGCGCTCCACCTTATGCCTGCGTCGAGTACAATGTCTCCGCGGGCGGCCGCGGTCGGACCGCAGCGGAGCGGCGATAGCGCGGCGATACGGCTCACTAATAATGTTTTCTTATATCTTTCGGGCGCGTTACGCTCACACAATACCCTCTTAGATCTTACGGTTGGAATCCTCTTCATTGGAGATGAATAATGTGATCCTCACTACTACTGCTTAATATTTGTCTATTAGTATTGTTTATTTATATTGGATAGAGTACATAACATAACATAACATAAATAGAGCTGTGATGGCCTAGCGGTGCGACCGTGTGAATCTCTAGAGACGATCATGGGTTCAAACCCGGGCAGACACCGATGAGTTTTTCTATTAAAACTCATGTGTCTAATTGATAATTGCAATTTATCACACGCTTTTCGGTGAAGGAAAACATCGTGAGGAAACCTGCATATCTGTAGAAAATTCTAGGGATATGTGTAACCTACCAATCCGTATTGGAGCAGCGTGGTAGGTCTTAGCTCCAACCCTTCTCTCCAAAAATGGAGAGAGGAGGCCTATACCCAGCAGTGGGATAGTAACAGGCCGTTACTTACTTACATAACATAATTATTTCTATTTCGTGTTCGCGCCACCAGTTCATTGGCACTAACGACGAGTTTTTAAATAAACGACGGACAGGAGATAGAGTCACGCGGAGAGTGGATAACTTTTAAGTGTCCGTCGTATGTGGCGCCGTGCAGCGTGAGAGTCGCCCGCGCGCCGTCCGAGCGGTTGTTACCGAATTATGAAAACAACATTTAAGTCTTAGTTCGCTGCAACGTATCATTTTTATGTTTTCTTTATCGAATACTGTGTACAATATGATAAAAATTATGCTCTTAGAATATTTCAATTAAATTTACAGTAACCAATTAATGTATTTTATTTTTCTATAATAAAAAATAACCTTGTTACTTTAAGGCGCTTTACTCGGTTTGCTATTACTTATCTGTGTATTACGTAACATCTTAAGAAATTCATCGTTTAAGGTGCAAAAAATCTTGGTCAGTAATTATGTTTACTGCTAGCTAGGAAGAATTCCCATACGCTCCCTACTGGTAAAGAGAGTTTTTAAGTTTTAATAAGAATAATTTTATCACGATGTCACTTTAACTGAAGTATAGTTATGTTCTCCTTCAACGAACTAGCAAAACTGAAATTAATAATAATTTAACCTCAATCTTTACACATCTCACAAAAATCTTAATTACATCTCTCATACATTAAATTAAGTTTATAATGGTTCTATTTTATAATACTTCAGGATTATTATGGTAATTGTTAAATGAAAGCTTGAAACATAGTTGAGCAATAAGACCAATCGAAGCCAGAACTACGTTGAAAGTTCATAAAAATAACAAATAAATTTGGTCGGCTACATAATACTCGCCTCGCTCCCGGTCCGACCGCGCCCGCCGTCGGCCCGCGCTCGTCAATACTCACATTTCAATCCATTAAACTGCGGTTTGCAAAAACTAAGTTTGTTCGTCAAACAAGTTCACGCCTTAACGTCATGACTCGTGAGTTCCTTATAATCTCAGCCCACGAACAGTCGTATTTACAACAATCGCCGCCGCCTTTGTGTAATGGATACATTACTATTCGTGTTGTTCGCCAACAGACGGTCTGTCGCCGTGTAAAGCTGTTGTTTGGGTCTTGATTACCTACAGCTCTACCTTTGAACGACACAAGAACGGAAACTGTTAAAGGCGGTGACATATTTTGAAGCACATTTGGATTTGGATCAGCGAAATTTGGAGCACCAACTTCGGTATCGTTTCGTGAACCTGTTCCGTGAGCAGACGTAACCACTGCGCCGATGGTGCCCATTGTATGCTTCACTGAGACACAATGCTCGGTTCATATTTCAATTTAGTGTTTTGATGTAAATGTTACATTGAATAGATGAACGTGAAACCGGGCGCGCTTCCGTCCTCGTCCTACTGAGGATTATAATATTGAGCCGAGACTCGCCGGTACGCATAAGTTACAAATTAAAGTAAGAGTTAATCAGTTATTATTTAAGTTATTTTTCACTATATATTAGAGAAATTATGATTCTATTTATAAGTTAATTCGCCTTTTAGTGAAATGTTTATAATTATAAACTACCCAGCTTTTAAAGAAGCTGCAGGGATGATTACATTTTTAATAGAAGATCTTAAAATATAGATACTATAGTTATATTCTATTTGCTATAGATTGTAAATGTATCACTACAAGATATCGTTATACAAACGATCAAGTGTGTTTGCGCCCAGTATGGATGGCGCCTAATTATGTGACAGTAGTCTACGGACTTTTGCAAATTTTGAATCATTGCAAAAAAACTTTTTTAACAACCGCCGTACGGAATCTTTCTGCTATTAATTAATTTAATAGTACTGTTAAACTGCACTCTATCAAATAAAGTATATTAGAAGAATAGTATTTTCTTCTATCTTCGAATTTGTTTTAAATATCAAATAAAGTGTAAAGGAATCGATACAAATAAATGATCCTTTAGTTACGTTTAACGCGTTAAGTTAAAGCGGAATTCCCAACGGCTTAACTTCAATTTGAAAAGTAAAAGTAACAAAAAATATCGTCTTTGTCGAGCAGATTTAGTATCGTTAAATGAAAGTTAACTGAGTGGAAAATAATTACTGAGAAAGTATTAGCAATAATTGTCAAAAGGATTATCCCACGCCCACCCACTGCGGTCAGCCCAGCGCTGGGCGCAGGATTCCCCACCTTAAGACGGTGGCGATACGAGCGACGCCGCGCGGCGCGGACACACGGCTGGCTGCCTGGACGGCTGCATGAGTAAATATTTGTGGCAATTAGCGGAGTACGGTGGCGGTCACTGGGGTGATAAAGGGATGAAACCGTCCGTTATTAAAATGTTAAGTCGCATGTATCAAAACAGCCAATAAATACATTGAATGATGATGTAGATCACGTTTTAATCGGAATTGTAGGTTTCAAAGAAAGAATCTATAAATAGAACGAGTAAAGAAATACACTAGTCGTAGCGACCGGCGCTCCGTCCTGCGGCCCCGTCAGTAGAACTCTCCGTCGGAGAGTTTGAGCGCGTAGAGATGCAGCGAGCGGAACTCGCAGTACTGGTTGGTGCATCGCCCGCCGCGCCCATCCGTGCAGCGGCAGGAGTCGCACTCGTCCATGTACTTCTCGCCCGGGACGCACTTGAAGAACGGGTTCTTGATCACTGCAACGGAAGCGGACGTCACGACGGCCCCTAGAGCTACCACGGGCCCCGACCCGGCCCCGGCCCCGTCCACCGACCGGTGCAGCGCAGGCAGGGCGTGCTGCGCTCGCACAGCGCCGTGACGGTGGGCTCGCAGTACACGCAGGAGGGCATGGCGCGGCAGGCGCCCGAGTCCTGCGCCTCGCACAGCAGGCAGTTCCTGTTCTCGGGCACCAGCGCCGGCGAGGTCTCCTCCTCCCAGTACTGGTGCGGCGGCTTGGGCTTCACCAGCTGCGACACCACGTACCTGCCGGGAGAGGGCCGGTGGAGCGGGCGGGAGCGGTCCGCGCTCCGACCCGACGATTATCGGTATTTTATTATAGTATGTTTTTATTGTATGTTTCGCTTCACCATAAAAAGTTTGATAAAGTGTAAATATCAGTAAAGAATATTAAAATGTTCTAATAAATATCCTGAGGCCCTTCCGGAGTTCGAGCCGTCGGTCGCCGCCACTCACGCCTGCGAGCCGGGCCGGTAGTCGGGCGGCGCGCGCTCCTCCGCGCCCACCGAGCTCAGCGCGCCGGCCAGCGGGGAGCCGCGCCGGACCTCTGCGGACGAGGAAAAATTATGATACCTCTCTTGCCGAATTCGACAACGCCGAAGACCACGACACCGAAGATACGAGCGACAGAGTTCGGCTAGACCAAATTTTGGTTGAAATCTCTCATACAAGCGCATGCAGACAGTACACCGGTACCGGACCGGACCGGAGTAGACGGAGTAGTATGAGACGGATTGTACAAAAGAATTGTCGAGATGTTCCTTCTAAATCTTTACAACCATCGTTCGCTGATAGCACACCATGTACCCCAAAAAATCACTCAGAGGTGAAGGGGGAAGCTGGTACGGGTTAATAGCGCAGAGGTCAAAATTCATAATATAAGTATCGACTTGAAATGCCGTGACTGCGTGACGAACACAGAGATACGGCTCCTGAACCGAGGCCGGCGCTCCTCCCGGTGGCCTACCTCCCTGTCCGAGGCCGGCCGCGGCCAGCCAGCCCAGCACTGCGAGCGCCGCGAGGAACATGTCGCCACTGCGCGAGGAACGTGTCGCCCGCTGCGAGTGCCGGCCTCACACAGGGTGCTCGCCGGCCGCGCCGCGTCCGCACTTATATTTATGGTACAAAGTAAACATCAGTTCTATCTATCTTCTGTAAACTATCTTCGACGCTCCAGTGCTCGGTGAATGCCGACCGCAAAATCAGACGTCACTTAGAAATTACTGTTTTAACACAGTATCACCGCCAACCGACTTTTTACTGAGAATAAAATATTATGCTTGCCGCTGATTTATTTACATATATTCTCAACGTTATAATAATTCTTGTACCTAAACGTTGCAGCTGTTTTAGAGTTAATCGCAAACTAACAGACATGAACTCGTAGATGCGACGGCGGATTTATTTTATAATTTTATAATGTCTTAGCTCCAATCCTTCTCTCCAAAAAACGGAGAGAGGAGGCCTATTGCCAGCAGTAGGAGAGTAGGCCGCTACTTTACTTTTGCTCTGTCTTCCTCTTTATGTGTGAAATTTGAATATAGCATTCAAAGAAAGTCTAATGTTTATAAGAAGATCGAGCGTGCGAACGAATCGGAGCACCCTGTAGGGGCCGCGGCCTATCGCCCTCGTTAGCGGCCGCATTGATTCTTTAACGACTCCATTACGTTACGAGTGAAACGATATAATGGCTAACACACGAATATAGCGGCATGCCGTAGGTTTAATATAGGTAAGTAAAGTGACTAATACTGTATGTCGCAGATCACGACACTCGTAACAGTCGTGAGTTTCATGGTAGCCGCGGGTAGCTTTACAAACAGCGACTACACGGTGTACGCCGACAGTGGCGCCGCCGACGTCCGCCGCCGAGTAGATTTTCCATCAACATAAATCATGTTTTATTGACCACGCTGCGTCGCTTCTCATCGTTTTTGTAATTTTCCCCCAATTTCCCATTTTTACAAGCTGTCCACTTTCGATAAATCCTCAATGATTGATTCAGCGGACAGTAATTATGCGTTATCGCAATGAAACCTCAATAAAGCTCCATTTGCGATAACCGCCTCGACACGATAGATTATGTCGGTGGATACAATAATTCAATAAACAGCCGCCCACTGCAGGCGCCGCGCCCGTCCGTCCGTCCGTCCGTCCGTACGACTTGGATTTTGTATTCGATGATTCCTGTCTTTTTTGTATTGATTTCCTTCATTTTAGACGTTATGTTATGTTGCTGCGAGTTGCGGGTTGGCATGTCCTTTAGCAAGGTTTGATGCAATGAATATAATGATGACAGCAAAAAATAGTTATTCTAAACACAATATATTGTCTTATTATCTCGGTACATCATCACGGCAAGCTCATTAACATCTTGATACAAATTAGTGATCAGTTCATTTGACTCGTTTTTAAACGATTTAAAAGTGTCGGGGCAGGTGTCGCGGGGCGCGTCTAGCGGGCAATAAAATTATATTAAAGCTATAAGTGCGGGAGCGAACAGGTGGCCGCTATCGGCCGCGAGTGGCCGTTCGATTCCCGCGCTGGGACCCGCGACGGCGACGATAACTAAGGTCGCACGCGCCGTCTCTCTCACGGACGGCGCGGCCCGCCCGTTGATTCTTCATTATCTTTTCATGTCGCTTAATTCTATCGTATTTTCATCGAAAATAATATTTAAGCTCTCTCTTTGACAACCGACAAATCGGTGGAGGAAGTATTCCAGCGTCCAGCGTCCGCCCGCCGCCCGCCGCGGCGCTCGCCCGCAGCTGCGGCGCGAGCGATACGCGCTGTTTGCCCAAGATTGCACCGAGTGGTTGAGGCCGAGCAGCGCACGTGCGGCGATAGACACGTTTCAACACGATGATAACACTTCGCAGGTGCAGTATGTATTTCAGGTGGAGAGTACGGTGATCGGTGTGGACAAGTCTCCGCAGCGAGCCGTGGGAGCAGGCCCGCGAGCCGCCGACCGCGAATTCCGATCCACGGCGTTCGAGTTAATTCGATTAATTAAACACAAGAAGCACTCAGTGGCCCGACTCCGCCGGCGGTAACAATGCGACCGGCGAGGGCGAGGCCGATTGTTGATCGTTGTGTGCAAATTAAAAATTAATTCGCATTGTTCTCAAAAAAATGGTGTATTTTTCGAAACCCGGCCGAGGTATTGAGAGGTAATCGCACCGCCGGCCGCCGCCCGACGCCGCGCGCTTCCCACGGCCGCACTAGCGGAGGGCGCGGCCTCGCCCGGGAAGGTGCAGTCGGGAAGGCTGGTGGTGTTGCCGGTCGTGTCCCGGTCCAGTTAGCGATGAAGTTTCTGATACACACTTAACGCTCGCTGCTCGGTTGATGCATACTAACTTTTTGAAACTCTGGAACATTCGATTTTAAAGTGCAAATATATTACATTTGAAAAGTAAATATTTTAATTTATATATAAATAAATAAATAAAAATAAATAAAAAATATTTGTAAATAAATAACTAACTGTGCCTGTAGCTTTGCCTGCATGGATATCGGTGGAGCAATTTTTTTGTTTTCGTAAGTTAATTTTAAATTTTTCATAACTTTCACCGTTTATTTAGCTCACGCAAGGAAAGCATTAAATTTTGCTATTTTCAGAATATTTTTTATTGCTGCTCCTCTCCTACTCATCTTAGCGTGAGTAGGAGATATATACATATATAGCCTTTCTCGATAAATGGAGTATCTTACAGTTAAATAATTTTTCAAATCGTTCCAGTAGTTCCTGCGATTAGCGCGTTCAAACAATCAAACTGATTGTTCAGATTTATAAACCTACTATTAAAGAAATGTCGGTCGCCACATTCACTGTCCACCGCACCCAGAATACCGCGAAGACCACACCCGTACCGACAGGCACCTCCACAAAATGACTTCCGCAATGCCGCAAACCGGCTTCATTTCTGCCCCGACTCCATCAGCGTTGTCCGCACAAAATATGGTCAATAATTGGTAAATATTTGTTCAAAATCCGTTAAACTTACATATTCATTATGTACGCGTACATAAAAAGTTTCTATAAAATATTTACTCCACGTGGACTTATCGAAACGGAAGCTGCAGCAAAAAAAAACTGTAACTTCTTCCAAATAAAAACTTTTTTCATTAACTACAACGCATAAAAAAACATCCAAATAGTCCTTTAATACGGATAATCACGCCCTCATAAAACTAATTTGCTGCCGAAGCCCGGCGGCAAACAGAACAGTTTTTCTACCCTTTTAATAAACCTCAACTCTGTCCCTTCGCCGCACACACACACGCACGCGGCTCCGGCTGCGAGCCGTTTCATATTTACGGTTGCGATTTGCTTTTTAGGACGCGTTTATTATTAGAGAAAATCGAAAGTAATGAGTTTATTTAATTACATAAATACTCATTCATCCTTCGTAATTATGTACCAAATTTTATCTCAATACGAGCTCATCACAACTTATCGTCACGAATTCATTGCTGATAGAAGACCGGACCTCACAACAGTACACGTCGCCCACGGACCGCCGGCTACTGGCTCCTACGACTGAACGGGAGATGAGGAGGAGATCTGTGACGGGCCAACATTACCGACGTCAGTTTATTAGCTGCCGGCGCCGGAACCGACGGACGGACGGAGGGCGTGAGGCGCCGACCAACTTACACGTATTCCACTAGCTTGCAAGTTTATATCTTCAAGTTCTATTCAAGTAATGTAACAGACAATTTATCGTCCTCCCCGCCCCCCGCCGCTCGCAAATCGCTCTGAATAAACTAATAAATGTCGGCCGCCGCTCGCCCGCAGATGAAATTATCTGGCGACAGCCGCTTATGAGTGGAATCAATACGCGATCATCGCAATAAAAGCTCCAGATGTTTGCCGACCCCCTCCCCCTGCTGCCCCTACCCCCGGCCCGGCCGCCGCCCCCCGGCGCCGGCAATTTGCCCGATATTAAGTTTATACAGCGATTCGTACCCTTCTTTACAGCGGGCGACTTCAATAAGCCCACCGTTTGTCGCTCGGCGCTGTTTTCGTACAATTAACATCCGATGACACGTTTCGAGCTCGATTCGTTTCAATTTGAAAGTCGGCAGCGCTCGCTGCGGGCCGCGGCCTCTCCCGGGGGGGGGGGACACCTGGTGACTTCCAAGAGAGACCCAATCTCTACGAATGCCAGACATTTTGTCCTATACGTAAAATTAGACAAACTATACAATAAAACGAAACATACAAACAGCAAATAATTGTGTATCGAATGACAACGAGCATACGTAAGTGATCTGGCGGAGTCCGCGGGGGGCCTCGGGGGCCTCATTAGCGGGGCCTCGTTAGCGGCCGCGGGATGGTAATCAGGTGGCGCACAATGCCGGTGTCAGGCGCAGGCCGCGGCAGGCCGCCCGCAGCCGAGCGTTACTTTGAACGTCCACTACTTACCGGAAATACGTCCAGAGTTTGTATAAAAGACGACTGATTCGTATGACCGACCTCGATATTTGATATTATTATTTCATTGTCTGCAACTAGCATCGCAGGTTCGATTTCTTCTAGGTGTATATATGTATTTAACTATGTGTATATATATATATATATATATATATACATATTCCTATTACGTCATGAACGATTCAAAAGATATTGGTATACGTATATACATATATTTGCAAATAAGGAACACCACTATATCAATACAATTGGGAAAAACTAATACTACGGCTGTTAGTGCTGCGCGAACCGAAGCATTTTAGGTTACAGAGTATAATAAAAACGAGTTGATTATTGTAATGTATTTGATACATTAAATCGATAGGTAATATATAATACGATACGGCAGAGTGGGAGATGCACATACTCATATCGAACTTGGCAATATAGAGTAGAGCACCGGCATTGCCTAATAGTTGTTCTTGTAGTTGATACTTGTAACAAATCTAGTAACCCCTCCCAGCTCTACTTAGGAGCTATATTCATTAGTACAGAGGAAAATGAAAAGTGCATCTTAAAATACAAAGTACGTATATTTATATACCTATACGGTACGCTGCGGTACGGGAAGCTGTGCTAGCCCCGCGGTAACACCGTGTGACTCTTTCGAGGAGGAGTCACGTGTTCAAACCCGGACAGACACCAATGAGTTTTCTGTTAAAACTTATGTGTCGAATTGATAATTGCAATTTACTACATGCTTTTCGGTGAAGGAAAACATCGTGAGGACACCTGCATATCTCTAGAGAATTCTGGAGATATGTGTAGTCTACCAATCCGCACTGGAGCAGCGTGGTAAGTCTTAGCTCCAATCGTTCTTTCCAAAAACGGAGAGAAGAGGCCTATTCTCAGCAGTGGGATAGTAACAGGCCGCTACTTACTACTTTTTTTTTACGGCATATTATTTTCTTTTACACCGTGTGGTATCCGGCTGAATAGAATAGTACCACCCTCATTTCTTACCGAGATGACGTAAAACGCGACTAAGGTAAGTTGACCCACCGTGTGGTATCCGGTTTAGTAAAATAGACCACCCTCTTTCTTAGCGAGGTGTCGTAAAATACGACTAAGGTAAGTTGACGTCAGGCAGGCGGCCGGTCGTAAAAACGCAGCCAAATCATGTGACAGGATGTTTATAACAATTTGTGCCGACCTCACTTAGAGCTGGATAAGGGCAGGAGGATGATGATGGTATATTATTTTCTTTTATTCCTGTGTACATTTTCTATCACGTAACTATATTCAGTCGTTCGGGCCACGCGTCGTCCTTCAGTCAGGCAGTTACTAGAGAAAGGATTCAACTGCGATACTTCCCAGGTGTCGCAGTCAGTGCGGTCACAAACTTGAAGAATAGTGTTCGATATTTATAATTGCCACACTGGTTTACAGTTGGCAGCACTGTTTTGGTAGGAGTGTCGGGTTGACGTTTTACGGTTTGGCTGCGCGTGCGCCATGTTGTTGTCGCGAATTTTGTTCTAAATACATTCCATCGATCGCCGCCGTAGCGTGCGGATGTCTGGGTCGAGCGCAATCCGGTTGCCGCTCCCCCCGCCTGACTCACGCCCCTGCCGCGTTAGGTAGTGAAAGTGCCCAAGGACTCTGGACTGTCAGTGTTGTTCGTTCCTGTGCAAGTGGATTGTGATAGTGTTACTGTGCTTCGATTAGGTAGTGTGGTGCTTCACGCATAACACTTGCCGTAGGTGGTTCCGTCCGTGCGTAAGTACACTAATTTCTAACTTAGGTACTCACCTCTTTCCCCCGAAGGGAGAGAGACTAAGATCTAGATTTTTTCTTAGGTACACACCTCCCTGCCCTCCGGCAGGGAGGCCACCCCACACTAGCGGGCCAACATGGCCCCTACTTTGCGCCCCACGGGGCAACCGATCCTGGACGCCATTTTCGCGTTCCTTCAGGCGCACCACCCCGCCATTTTGGTGGAACTTACCAAGGCCCTCCCGCCCTCTCAGGGCCAGAGTGGCAGCCCGGCAGCACCTTCTCCCCCCTCTGCGGAAAAGGCCAAACCACGCTCCCGCTCCGTGTCTCCTGACATGGAAGTGGAGGAGCAATCCGATTCGGAATCCGAGACTCCCTCAGAGTCCGGTGAGGACGAAGCATCCGATGCTTCGAAGTCCCCGTCCCCCTCGGCGTCATCCGCCTCAGACGAGGACGACGGCTTCACCGCCGTCCTTTCCAAGAGCCAGAAGCGTAAGCTGAAGGCTCCCAAGACCGTCCCGCCCAAAAGGGCCACTAACGACGCAGGTGCACCTGCCCCGCGTCCCATCCTCAAACCCCAGCCTGCCTCACAGGCCGCCCGCAAACAAAACGTACCCGACTCACAGGACTCGCCTATGACGGAGAGGAAGGAGAAGGTGCCGCCCCTATTTGTTAGGGAAAAAGACGCGTGGAATCGCTTGATCCCGCGCATGGACAGCTCGTCCATTCCTTTCACCTCTGCCCGGTCCACAAGCCAGGGCATAATGGTGCAATGTCCGTCTTCAACGGACCACCGTCGCCTCACGACGCTCCTGGATGCCGAAAAGATCGGCTACCACACATACGCCCTAGAAGACGAGCGCGAACTTCGCGTCGTCATCCGCGGGCTTCCCGTAGAGATAGACTGCGACCTTATTAAGAAGGACCTCCTCAGCCAGGGCCTTCCCGTAAGACAGGTACACCGCATGTACCACCACAGAACCAAAGTTCCTTATGAACTTTGTCTCGCGGTCCTCGACCTCAGTCCTGAAGGCAAACGTGTCTTCAACGTCCAAACAATATGCAGACTGTCGGGTCTGCGTATTGAAACGCCGCGTACGCGTGGGGTAATGGGGCAGTGCCATCGCTGCCAACTTTACGGCCACTCGCAGCGAAACTGCACCGCACGACCAAGGTGCGTTAAGTGCCTGGGCGATCATGGCACTGCCGATTGCCCCAGAGCGGTTCCGTCCGAGGAACCTCCCAGCTGTGTCCTCTGCAGGACCCAAGGGCACCCCGCGAGCTATCGCGGCTGCCCGAAGGTCCCGCTTAGGGCAAAACGAGGGGGCAGAAGGGCCACCCGTAAAAAGGCGGACCGTACCGCCCCCAAACCAGCTGAGAGGTTCGTCCCCGCGCCTCTCCCCACCTCAAACCCCTGGCACAGGAAACCGGCATCCGAGCCGGCTGTGCCAGTAAAACCGGCTCAGGAGACGGTAGCGAAACCCGCCGCCGCCATCTTGAGCTCCAATACAAGAGCTGCCGCTCCTAAAGCGACAGCCGCCCCTCCAGCAACGAGTTTCATGGACGACATAAAACTCGTTTGCGATATAGTAACCAAAATTGACACTACGGAGCTGTCAATTTTGGCAAACAAGCTGAGGAGTAATCCTCAAAACAGATTAATGGCCTTGCTCGAACACTCTAGTTTGGTGCAGGCCATCTCTAGGCTTTAAGCTTAAACCCTCACTGGGTAGGGCCAAGCCCCACTCCCTCAAGCTCGTCACGTACAACGCAGACGGGCTTATCAGACACATGGACGAAGTCCGCGATTTCGTAGTTGCACACGATATAGATATTCTTCTAATACAAGAATCCTTCTTAAAACCCCAATTTCGCAATCCCAATATTGCGAATTACAGTTTGATTAGAAATGACCGTCTGTCATCCAAAAAAGGCGGCACGCTCATTTACTATAAAAGAGCCCTCTTATGCTCCCCCCTTGATTCCCCAAAGCTCACTAACATGGAGGCTTCAGTCTGTCAGGTGGGTATGACCGGCCATCAGTCGATCATACTAGCATCAGTATACCTCAGTCCGACCAAACGGGTACTCGAAAGAGACGTCCGCACCCTTCTCGCACTAGGCGACTCTGTAATACTGGCCGGAGACTTCAACTCCAAACATGGCCAATGGAACTCTCGCCGAACCAACCGGAACGGCACAATACTCCAAGGCCTCAACGGCCTTCCAAACCTCGCTTTTGAGGTGATAGCCCCTAACGAGCCCACCAGATACCCGCCTAACGGGGATCCAAACAGAGCAGATGTGTTAGATATATACATTTTCAAAAATGTAGCTCTCCAGTTACATTCTATAGAAGTCCTGCATGAATTAGACTCGGACCACCGTCCGGTTCTAATTCAGTTAGGGCAATCTACCTCCACGACCCCTCCCACGAAAACGATAATCGACTGGAGTAAATTAGGCGGGAAACTCCAGTCCCTAAACTCAGACCACCTAGTTCAAATTCCTGACAAGATAGACTCCGTGGATAGTGCCAAGTTCGCTGTTACCCACCTTACGAAACATATAACAGACTCACTCGAGCGTTGCTCCAAGGAAGTCCCCGACGACCGCGGTCGTGGGAGACTACCGGACGACCTGCGCGACCTACTTAGACGTAAACGTGCCGCCACTAGGGCCCATGACGCATACCCGACAGACGATAACCGGAGAACACTCCGGCGACTTCAAAGAGAGGTTAGAGAAAAACTCAGCCTCAACCGTCAGTCCGCCTGGGACAACAAACTCTCAGAGATTTCGCCGAGTCACCTGGCTTTCTGGAAACTGGCGAAATCCCTGAGAGGAGACCATTGTGCAGCTACACCTCCATTGATACGTTTAAACCGTCCGGTCGCATTTGACGACATCGATAAGGCCGAATGCTTGGCTGACAGTCTTGAGGGACAATGTTCAAATAACCCCAGTCATCCCGAACACGCCGAATTCCACTCGGAAGTGGAAATGGCGGCGGCTAGGATATCCGCGAAGGCTCCCGAAAGCGAGCCGCTCACTCCCACCACCGGAGAGGAAGTCCGTTCCATTATCCAAAACCTGAAGACCCGCAAGTCCCCAGGCCCCGACTCCATATCCAACAAAGCACTCAAGTGCCTCCCCGACCAACTCATAAACCTATTAGTATTGATTTTCAATGCCCTCCTGTTAGGTTGCTCCTTCCCCGACGAATGGAAGGAAGCAATAGTAATAGGTATTCGTAAACCGGGAAAACCCAGTAATCTCCCGAGCAGTTATCGACCCATCAGTCTGCTCAACAGCTTAGGGAAAGTCTACGAGCGAGTAATCCTCGCTAGACTCAAAACGTTCATGGAGTCGATGAAGCTCATACCGGATGAGCAATTCGGCTTCCGCGCCAAACACACCGCGGTACAACAAGTACACCGACTTACCGAAGCCATCCTAAATGGCTTCGCCAAAAAACGGTACACCGGTACTGTCTTCTTCGATGTCGCCAAAGCCTTCGATAAGGTATGGCATGCGGGTTTAATATACAAACTCGCAAACCTAGGAATCCCCGATAGACTCGTTCTTATCATTCGCGATTATCTTACTAATCGCTCATTTAGATATCGTATTGATGGTGCGCTCTCCTCAAGACGTACCTTACGCGCCGGAGTCCCCCAAGGTTCGGTACTCGCACCGTTCCTCTACTCGCTCTATACGAGTGACATCCCACGATTCTCCACCAAAACTAGTGCAGTCACCCACTTAGCCATGTTCGCGGACGATACCGCAATCTATACCACTTGTAGAGATCCCATAACTATTAATGATAGGCTCCAAAGAGCAACCAACCAGCTCGGAAGCTGGTTCCGCCGGTGGAGAATCGAAATAAATCCCGATAAAAGCGCAGCAATGTTCTTTGCGAGATCTAGGAGAGCCATGGACTTCATCCGGACGCCTCCTAGAGTCTCTATTTACAACAAATACATAGATTGGCAAAAGGAAGTCAAATACTTAGGTGTCATCCTCGAACCTACCCTATCCTTCATCCGACACATCCGCGTTGTCCGTAACCGGGCAGCGTTCGCCATGGGACGCCTCAATCCGATACTGTGCAAGGCAAGTAAACTGTCACTTCGCAACAAAGTGACACTTTACAAAACTTGCATCAGACCCATCATGACGTATGCGAGCGTCACGTTCGCGCACGTCCCGAAATCACGACTGTGTCCGTTGCAGACACTTCAAAATCGATTCATGCGTACAGCCACAGGCTGTCCGTGGTTCGTGCGCAACGTGAACCTCCATAGAGATCTCGACCTACCCACGATAGCCGATCTTTTCAGACGATTCTCGACGACTTACTTCGAGAAAGCGTCCATCCACCCAAACCCCCTTATAGTGGCCGCGTCCAACTATAAGGTGTTCAGGCACCCCAATAAGATTCACAGGCGCCCGAAGAGCGTCCTTAACGACCCCGACGATGCTATCACGGCATCCAACAAGATACACACATTACATCTACACAAACAGCGTCTTCGCCGGCGAAGACGAGGTCCCCGCTTGCTTGTGTCAAGCGGCCGCAGCCCTCTGCCGCGGCCGCCGTGACGCAGACTTCTTCCAAGTCATTTATTAGATGCAGCCCTCCAAAACGCGCCGCCTTAAGCCGAGGTTCGGTCTCGCAGGAGACACCCTTAAGGCGACGCCCCCCTGTAGCGCGGGTGCTTGTAATGCACCCGCATGTATCACCCATTTCTTCTCGGCGATGCTTCAGCGCTCGCCCGTCTTATCGGTGACGCTGTCAAAGCCATTAGGGCTAACAGCATTAGTCATATTCGAAAAAAAAAAAAAAAAAAAAAAAAAAAAAAAGTTCTAAATAGCTTAGATAAAGTGGTGAAATTAGTTTTGGGATATTGTATATTTGGGACATTATACACACACACACCACATACAAGTGCAGTGATTGTGAAGTGCCAAAAGAAGATCCGGGCCCGGTTAAATCAGGACATTAAATGGAGGCACTAACTGACAGGTACAAGACATCATTATTATTGTATATTTATGTGCATAGGTCGCCCCGCGCATCACGGACGGCACAAATATTATAGTACAAGTTAAACGTTTCGCCGACCATGTGTTCATGTTGGTATCGCGTCGACGCTCGGCAACGCGCGGCTCGGCAGGGGCAAGTCCAGTCACACAGCACACGAATCACTTGTCGTAACTCATGCGGCAGATTATGCCGAACATTTATCTTCACAGTAGCGACACGTTTCCTCGAGCCGCGCCGTCCGCGCGCGCCCTTACCGCGAGCCGAGGTAATTACATTTTGCCGGTTGACGGCTGCCGCGGACTGCTTACTGTTTGTTGGAAGACAGCAACGATGAGCGACTTCTCTCGATGCATTTTAAAGAAGTATAATATTTTCGCTTCCTAGGACCACTCGTACGACGAGGGAGGAATGTTTGAAATGCACTCTTCGTTGACTGTTATATTAGTTATATTTATTATGCAATGCTAGTGTCGGGAAAATATAGTCATCGTCATAATGAGTGAGTGAGATAGTGTGAGTGCGTGATCAGGACAATGATCGCATGGGAAGTGTGAGCGTGAGGGAGGACGCGCGGACTGCCCCCGGCCGGCCCACTGCTGGGACCGAATGTACGCATGCGGCGCCGCAGCCGCTCCTTAAACTATATCCCCGAGGCTAGCCCGATCCCGTTATAATGATTCACAAGTTGTGGCTAATCTTCTTAAACGGTAGCAGCCTCCGGCCGCGGGAGGGAGGGATCCTGGGGGTGAACGATCCAGTTCTTACACTTTTCTTCGCTCGCTACGCTTTATTAAGTATTTTGATGACTCAGTTGAATCTAACACCTTCAAGCAATATTATCATCATCACTCTCGTGCCCTCACCCCACTCTGGGCGAGTTTGGCACAACATGTTACCATATTGGTACATAATTTAGCTAGGTGTTTTACTGCCGGCTGCCTGTCTGAGATCAACTTACCTTAGTCGTATTTTACGACACTTCGGTAAAAAAAGGGTGGTCTATTCTACTCAACCGGATAGCACACAGTGGGTCAACTTACCTCAGTCGCCTTTTACGACTCCTCGGTAAGAAATGACGCTGGTCTATTTTACCTAGCCGGATACCACACGGTTCTGTCGGTCACGGTATTTCCGTTCTGTTTTTGGCCGGACTAAACAAATCAACGGATCAATCGTACAACATACAGACGGACTTTTGCATTTATTACATTAGTATTGATTAGTTACACCTCACGGTCGTACCGGCGCCTCGTGCGTACATCCTTTCTCTTCTCAAACAGTAGACGTCCACGGCTGGGCTTTCTGGAGGTCTTTCATAATGAACCATAAAACACGATCCTGCGCCGCTCGAGTCCAGCGGCTCCCCGCCCCAAAGTTTTTCAATAAATTACATTCTCATTAATTTTGTCAAATCACTGCATCATTGTCATCAACTCAATGACACATATACGACAGCTACATTGTTTTTCATACTATTTGGCCAACTATATGAAGGAGGTTGTTTTTAAAACATGTTGTAACATTCGACCATCCTGATAACATTTGCGACCCCGCAAAACTAATAAGCTGACTTCTGGGAATGACTCTACCACCGATTCGGAATACTGATTGTACAGAGAAGAATCGGCAAGAAACTCAATACTTGCTCTTTTGAATCTGTAAAAGAAAACCACATATGCTATGACATGACAGGATTAACAAACTCTTTAAGCTCACGCTTTAAGCTCAACTCTTTAAGCTCGACTCCTTAAGTTCACCTCATCTCAAACTTAATCACTGTCATGGCATGACGCCGCACAATTAATGGCAACGAACTCAGCAGCAGTGAACAGACTCGCAAATTTTAACGCTCAAAGAACAATCAACACTTCTAGGCAGAGCCTAGCTGACAGTAGTTGCAGATGGCTACAGTTTAGAAAATAATAGTTACCACTGGAAAGATTCCAGAGAACAATCGTCATTCCAGCTGACAGTTCCATCTAACAAAAGTCACGGGGCGTCTAAGACCTCACACGGCACATCGTCACGTTGATTTCACAGAGTTAATTGACTGAATATCATTAATTATCATCAATAATCTCTCCAATAATGCTTCCATTTTTTTATTCCATAGCATCGCATATCGCAAACATCTCTCAAATTATACGAAATTCGCACTCTCCGTGTTGTCCCAAGATATTAATCGTCATTTGTCTTTTCTTTAAAGTCTTTAAATTTCCAGATATTCCTTTCATCCACTCTATTTGTGAGTTAAGGCTACATCCTACTTCTGAATATAACAAACAACGACATTTTTCCTTTATTCTTATGCAATAATAAAAAGCAATTTTCCCAAATCAACTCATTTACTCTTTCTCAACAACTTAATGACATATAATGACAGCCACAACGTTCTTCATGTTATCGGGCAACTATATGAAGAAGGCAACTATATGTATTTAAAACATGTTTTAACACTTTTCTCTCTTTTCGCGAACCGCAGCTCGTCAAAATTGACACCCTGTTTAACGTTCGAGGTTAGGAAGGGAACGTTGCTATCGAGTAGATGTTTGAAATGTTTAAACTTAAACTGAAACTCAAAGGGGATAAAAAATTAAGCCCCATAGAACTCAATAGCACCGCGCGCGTGTGTGCGAGCGGCGTCGAGCGCCCTCCGAACACGAGAGGTTGCGGCCCCGCGCTGGCTGCGTGGCCGCCTGGCTGCCTGGCCGCCTGGCCCGCGTGGCCCGCCTGGCTACCTGGCCGCCACGAGGCTGGCCGCGGCGGGGCCGGGAGGGGGGTGGGGGGCTCGACCCGCGCACAATTTTTCCCAAATTAATCTTTCTTCAAACACTCGCCGTCTTTGTTGGGAGACGCAAATTTAATCTCGTGCCGATCGCGAACATGCTCTCGAGTACTGTGGAGTGTTCACCGTATTAGTCGAGGATTTCCCCGCGTATTGAAGTGTAGGGTGAGGTTGACGTATTTATTTATAGCTATATTTTATTTAAGACGCGTGCAGGCCGCTGGAGGCCGGGAGCAGGCCTCCCTGAAGTCCTGGCCGACGCCGCGGGCGGTGCCACTGCAGCCCGTGCAGGGAGTAGGGGCATCTATATTCCTATATTCCCCCCACTGGCAGCATCCAGCCGCGGCCTGCAGTCTGCACTACCTAATGAACCGCTCACTGTGTCGGGAGCGGGCCGCGCGACCAACAAAATAGAATTCAAAATATTCTTCATTCAATTAAACTTTTAAACCGTCAACTTTACTGCTGCTCTGCAAAATTTCTGCTACCGAGAAGAGCCTCTGCGAGAAACTCTGCAGTTCCTCTTTTCAATTTATAATTCTTATAACTGGTTACATTTCATCATTGCGATCTCGTGGAAGGAAAGAGAACAAGTAAATCCACGCATTTTTATCATACGTAGTTCTCAATAAACTTTTTGTACCAGCCTCCTTTAAATATGATAATTTTGGTAAGGTGCCGTAATGGCAACACTAAATTGTAAAATTTTATTATAGAACAGTATACTAAAACCTGCAAATGCACGTAGCTTTACGTAGGTAAGAAGCATTCCAGCCCCCCTTGCATCGCGAGCTCACGTCGGCGTCTACTATGTCTAGTATACATGTATACTCCTCCTCGATTTGTGCTCGTTAAAACTCAATTCTTACATCACACAAGTAGGTATATTAATTGCCGATGTACGTACTGCACAGTGTGCGTTTGCCCAATGTTTTGCGTCCAGCGTCCACACCACACGATCCTACATTTCTTTTAAAGTTACTATTTCAATTCCGAGTAATCATTAATTTAGTGAAGTCCCCTAAAACCTAACGGAGGATAAAATCACATTCACGGTCCGAGAGCGCGTGAGCCCCACTGCTTCCTCAGCGGGAGCCTTCACCGCCGCTGCGGCCGCGGCTCGCGGACGGAGAGCCCTAGAAGTGGCACCGATCTTGGGTCGCTGGGGGAAAGGGAGGGGGTTTACAATAAAAAACATGTACATATTTCCAAACTATTTATTGTCGCAGTACTGCGACGTGACTGCGCACACTACGGCCGGTACGTACTACGGCGGGCGGGCGGCGACGCACGGGCTGCCGGCCGGCCGCGCGCCGCCGGCGACACCGGTCCGTTATTGAAATCGTTATACACGAGCCGACCCGTGCGTGCTTCGCTGTGGCCACATACGTGCGCGCCGCGTCGCCGCCCGCAACTTTCGCTACAAACTAGTCGTACGACTATGACTTATGTCTACACTTTACAATATTTACAACTCTTACTCGTTAAATTTAAATTTATTTTTACACTCGTATAATGTAATTATTATATTCAAACACTCGGTGGTTTACTTTTTAATTTACAAAATGGTGAATATTACATCTGCAATATTCATTTCGCACACATCTTTGGTTCGATATTCGATTTAAATTCAAGGAGCGGGTGAGAATCGCCGCAAGGGGCGGTCCGCATCGAACGCGCGGAGCGGCGAAACCGATGGATTATAGATAACCTTTACGACAGATATGTTTAAACATAATGGTTCCTACGGGATCGAAAGATGCATTCGTATCGTATTCGGCTATAAAATCTAAATTATCAGTTCTACTGCGTGATAAAATAAGTTCAGTAAAAAGTTATGCGATGGGACGTCGCGACGGAGCGCTGCTTCGGCGGCAACGTTTCAACGCCAGAGGACTACTTTTCGCGTTCCAAAGTCTCGGTGGGTCCCCTCGCCCCCCGCCAGCCGCCCCCCGCCCCCGTCCGCGCGCCGTCGCTCAGGTCCAGGTGGGCGGCGCGGGCGCGCGCTACGTGTGCACGCGGCTGTAGCGCTCCAGCAGCAGCGCGGCGGGCGCGGGCGGCGCGGGCGGCGGGGCGCGCGGGGAGCGGGCCGGCGACGGCGAGCGCGGCGGGGAGGGCGGCGCGGGCGGGGGCAGCGCCAGCACGTACCTGTGGGGAGTTATACATTTTAGCAAACCGGACACTTTAGATCTCTCTTTCCGTCCGTCCGACTCCCAGATGAGACGGTTCCGACGAGAAAAAATTTAAGTCTGATATCCGCGCGACACCCACCTGTGCAGCAGAGCGCGGAACGCGGCCGCCGGCTGCGCCTCGGGCCACAGCGGCGCGCCCAGCCCCAGCCACCACTCGCCGGGACCGACGCCGACGCCGCCCACGCCCACGCCCACGCCCACTCCCATCCCGGGCGGCCACTCGCTCACACCTGCACGCGAGCCGTAACTTTCATAAGAACGTCGGAGAATTCCCGACATTAATGTATTTATTGTATAAAATCTTCCTTCAATCGGGCCGCGAGCCAGCGCTCGGCAGGCGATCTCCCCGTGTGTCGTCGCGTATCGCCGATAGCGATCGGTGCTAATCGCCGCTAACGAGCGCGACACCTGCCGACACCCGCCGACACCCGCCGCCGGTAATTGCAGGCTCGCCCGTGGCGGCACGATAATCTCGATTACCACTACTGTTCCGCCTCTAATGGGTGCGGATATTAAACATTCAACAGACTGCGTTCGGAAAAATGATAGTCAAGCTAACTAGCTCATAATGAAACAGTAGTTTTAGTAGCCGCGGCCGCGCAGTGCTGCAGGGAGCGCGGGGAGGGGCCGAGCTACGAATCGTTCTTATGATTCGCACGAGGACTCGTATAAGACAAGGAAACACAAAGGTCGGTCCGTGCGTGTCCTGACTGCGATGCCCGATCGTGCCGGGACGACCAGCGGCGGCGGCAGAGGGGGGCCTCCTCCTGGGCGGTAATGCGAATATAATAGTAGGTTGCGGCGGACACGGACCGGAAGTCCGATACTGTTAAATACGGACAGACACGAGATGCGAGCGATAGCGGCGCGTAATGACGGGTGGCTCTACCGCGTCGAGCGCCAACACCAGCCCGATGATAACAGACCGCGTTTCGCTCTCATATAAACCATGTCAGTGAATCGACACGCCCACTGGGGGTGGAAATATTAAAATGTATAGGAACTCATTAAATACTATAGAATTTTGTTTTCATCTTCTAAATACGTTGTAAATTGGTTTAACTAATGAGTCCACTGCACTTGCTTTATGCTTTTGATATTTTTCCCAAAACCTTAAAAAAACATTTCCCGCGGTCGCAGGGCCACCGATGGGCGGACGCGCGGTAGCACGGACTGCATCAGGGATCGTTACGATGCGGTATTCCTACCGTGATCTGCTAGTTCCCCGCACGTTCCCCGCACGTTCCCCGCACGTTCCCCGCACGTTCCCCGCACGTTCCCCGCACGTTCCCCTCACGCCGCTCGCTACTCACCGTGCTCGTGGTGCAGGAAGGGCCCGTGCTCGCGGCCCAGCGCCTTCTCCCGCTTGCGCCACTTGGCCCGCCGGTTCTGGAACCAGACCTGCACACACCACCACCGTCAGCGACGATACCACCGCGCCACCACCGCAGCCGGACCCGGCCGCGGTGGTGGCGCTTGGCTCGAAAAGTTCGATGTTAATTGCACTACATCTATGAACTATATATCGGTGTCCGTGTTTTTTTCAGAAGAAGCAAAAAATAACTTCATTCAAGATATTGGCAATTACTATCTCCACGTTTTTACCATATCTCATAATCTATGGATAACGAGACAAAAAAATATTTCAGTTTCGAGGCGAAACACTGAGTGAGAATCTTAATTTACAGAGATCTGCTATCGAGTACAGCTATAATACTATTAATTCCTGATAGGTTTCAAAATCCCTTTTCTATTTTGTAAGCAACTGAGCTTGCTAAGAGCTGCGCCGCACGTACATATATATTTACGAGTACAAGCAATGAACGCCCAGTACGGAGCCTTCCTAAACACTCTCATACCACTCGTTTTATCTTATTTAGACAGGAAAATATTACAGCGATATTAAATATATACAAAACAGTAGGAAATACAATAAGCCATTTACAAATTTTCACAGATAAATTTTGTTTAAAACCAAAAAGCTAATCAAACGCTTAGAAATAAAAACTTATAAATATCACATTTATTTCTGGTGTGATCAGAAAAAGTCAGAACTCTACGTACGGATGCAACACTGGTAATAGAAAGGCCTATTTTACGCCCGTTGGAAATATAATTGAATGCAACGGATGATCGCAATATGAAGTTGTTCGTCTGTAGTTAGTTTGATCTCCAATACTTTCCAGAGAGCTACTACACCACTCCGGACCGGAGTCAATCGTCAGTAGGGAAGCTGTACCACAGGCACCCTACCCTTTTGAATCGTATATTATTCCAAAAAAATAAATTCAAAAATTTGCTACATAAACATTAGTCGGTAGTTGTCTGTATTGACAATATATACCCCGCGAGCCGGACGTCCGTGCGGCCGCTCGGCGGCAGACGCGAGGCGGACGGACGGGTTTTACTATTCGCTGTAATGATCGTGAACGCGCAGCACGAGAGGTATTCACATCGAGATCCTACAACGAGAGGCCGCGAGCGAAATTATAAAGAACTATGAGTTCCGGAGCCGCGCACTTTTAATTTTCCATCGCCTAATTGTCGCCAATTTGCCGCTCTCCACTACAATGGGCCGTAATGAAAAGCAATTACGCATACGTGGTTTTCGCGCGCCCTCCCGCACGACGCAACCCGAGCCCTCCCGCCCGGCCGCAGGGTCCACATTTGCATGACAACGGCAGAAGAATAGAAACAAATTGAGCCAGTCGGGCCGCATTGCGCTAATAAAAAGACATCGTAGCCGGCGTGAGGCAAAAATGGTATAATTTCATAATTTTCAAACGAGTCCACTCGAAGAGGACGGGGGTTCGGAGAGGGGGGAGTTAAATTGACCGAACTTAATGCGCGAATCGAGCGAGCACCCTCCACGGAGGATTCGGAGCGTCGCCGAGCGAGCAGCGGCTGCTGCGGCGACTGCGGAGACGCGAGCACCGCGGACACTTCCGAGGACGCGACTTAAAGCGAAAGGGCCGAGCGTCGCGGACTAAGAACCATCCGCCGTAGGGCCGCCCTCGGTAGTCACTCGCGGCGCTCGAGGGCTGCAATCGATGTCGAGGTCCCGCCGATTAAGCGGCTCAATTAAATTTGAGTCGACTTAAATTAAAACAAAACGATCGAGAGGTCGTCGTGTGGAGCGTGAAGCGTGAAGTGTGGAGTGGAGTGGAACGGCGCCCTCCGGCGGACGGGGGCCGCCTTCAGAGACCGTTCGACTGGCTCCATACTTTCGGACGGTCTCTTATTTAACTGAAAATCTATAACGAAACTACTGTACTGCTGAGACGTTCGCAGTTAATTTTCTCATACGACCGCCGCGAACGACGGACTCCCCCCCTCCTCCCCAGCACTCTCGCGAGCCAATCTCGGCCGCCTTAACGAGGCGCAATTAAAGAAATACAGCCTGCGAGAGCATCTAATGACCGAAATGAATTCCTCATTAGCGGCGCGCCCGCTCGCTGGAGTGGCCCATTGTCTGCGCGCCGCCGCCCGAGAGGCTGAGATTACCTCCCCCCGGCCGCGCCGCCCGCACCCCGCCGCCCCCTCCGGTGCAAATTGCAGCCGCACTCCGGCTGCAGCGGAGAGCTCTCGCGCGCCGACCGCGCTTAATTAAACCATTGTCGGCGCGGAGTGACGACTGGCCGCAGCCCGCGCACGCACGGACGGGCGCCTCGACCGCTGACTCTTCCGATTGCGCGTGATGAACTCGAGTTACGAAAACATTCAATTCATGCCAAATTTTCACAAGGAATTCATTAAATAACGAACTGCTCGTTAAATAACGAACACGTCTGGCGTCTTCTGCCGCCGATGCATCGACTGACAGCAACGAGTGACTGTAGCGAGCGGAACCCTTCGCCTCGGTCGGTCGTCCCTCGGTATCATCGCGTACGACGTCAGCCCGCGGCCCGGCGTCACCTGCCAGCCGCGCGGCTCGTGGAGGTGTCACTGTAGCCGCAGCGGGGGTGCGGTCGAGGCTGCCCGAACCTTTGCTTACTATTTGTAGACGAGCCGTTAATGATAGCTTTTACGTGTTCCTTCACGGAAAAAAAAACCGTGATTCGAGTCATCTGAAAGCTGATCGAAAGTTCCGAACGCTAAGACAAACGAGAGCCGGCAACCGCAGACCGAATCCGAGAGATCTACACGAAGCCTACTCGATCTTCATCGAAACTTATGTCTGTAATAGCCCCCGGTCAGGAGCCGTGCGGTAGCATGGTGGTACAAACACGCCCTACCCGAGTTCTTTCGTGATCCGCCTCCCCCTGCTGCGGACGCGGTGCGCTAGGGCAGCGCATGACGGTGCGACCTGCAGCTCGACACGGCCCCGGCGGATAGTCACTAATTGGTTCATTGTTTTGTTTTCGATCCGTATATTTCAATATTCAGTCACAACAAATCGGGGGCGATGTAAATCCGCCGGTAACGAGTCGAGCGACGCCGGCCGTCGCCGTCGCGGAGAGCGGGAGCCGGGCGTGAGTGTGATGTTGCAAACAGTAATAAAAATATTATTTTGCTATAAATGTGATATTTATATCGCGGATCATAGCTAAATAGCATTTTCATTACTTTTTGTATTATATTACTTATTTTATCCGCAAACTGACGCGTAACTCTATAAATTATGTGAATGTTGCTTTGGATAAGACACTATTTTTCTCGTCGTGCTTTAACAACAATAGAGTTAAGTCTCTAGCTATTTTTTCTTTTGATAAAGAATACGAACTGTTCCCTCTAGCGTTCCGGGAGGACCGCGTGTCGCTATCGCCTATCGAAGAAGCCCTCGACAGAATAACGACCGGAGATATCGATATGAGTCGTCGTGTGATGAACGGCGCGGCCCGCGACGCCCGGCGCCGCGCCGCCTGTCCTCAGGAGGAATGTCATTAGAGTAGTTCATTGAGTGTGCGAAATAATTTGATTCATTAATCTAAATAACTTCACGCCATCCGCCGTCAGTCGCGAGCAGCTCGTTTCATATCCTGTAAACTAGTTCGCCGCAGCGTCGACTCCGACACAGTCGAGTAAATTGAATTATATCAGGAAGTTTAAAGAGTTGAAGTTTATATGTATGGATAGATTGACATGAACATCGAACGTAGCTCTGAGAATTATTTTGTAATTTTTTTTCACTTTATTTAAGAGCTTTGCCTGTACGTGAGTATGTCGCCCTGTGATTAACTTAACTAGTTCTAAGTGTCTACAAATTCTGCTCGTTTTCTGTCTCTATAATAAGCATTACACGATTCGTATCAAATATAGGTAAGTAGTTAAGTTCCCGCTAAATAGGAAAGCCAATAGTGTTAGGAAATCAGTTACAGAACGGATACAATCAACATTATTAACTCTAACTAAGTAGCTCTACTCTGGCTATCTCGTTATCTAAAGTAGGGGGAAATCGAGGCCGTCAGGCCCTCCGTACATTCTTGTCAAGTGAGATCGTCTAAAGTAGCCTCGTTACCTTTGATGCCAACATGTGATGGCACCCATCTCGATTCGGAGTTTAATTTATTTAAATTAAACTCCGAATCGAGATGGGTGCCATCACATGTTCAATCATGTTCATCAATCAGCTATTTAGCTGATTCAAAGTTCTAGGCTACCAGTATGTCTCCTAAACACGAGGAACATCGAGTCGAATGTCGCTGCACTGTCGAAGTCGGTTAATATAAATTAATAAAGTTTATCGTCTCTAGGTACGTACGATAATGCCCGTAAAGTACCTACAAGTTTTATAGACATCATACAACATTTCGTATCTATTTTAACTTGCACGTACCTGCACGCGCGCCTCGCTGAGGTCCAGCCGCAGCGCCAGCTCCTCGCGCGTGAACACGTCCGGGTACTGCGTCTTGTCGAAGGCGCGCTCCAGCTCGTGCAGCTGGTACGTGGTGAAGGTGGTCCGGCTGCGGCGCACCTGCTGACACCACGGGGGGGGGGGGCTGGTACGGATCATGGCGCGGGGGACAGTCGCCAGTTTGATAAAATTGTTTCATGATGATGATTATTTAAAACTTGCAATCGCCAGCGGACACATATATTTTTTGAATAACTCTCACCGTTCACTCAGCGCACGCAGGAAAGCTTTAAATTCTACCTCTTTCGTAATATTTTTTATTGCTCCTCTCCTAATTATCTCAGCGTGATGTCTTTTATTTACGTGTCTACATCCTTCCTCGATAAATGGACTATCTTACACTCGAAGAATCAAATCGGCACAGCAGTTCTCGAGATTAGCGCGTTTGAACGATCAAACAAATAACTCTAGCTCTATATATTTATATTTAAAATACCGTAATCGATGGCCGTTTTCGAAAAGGACAGATTTATGGGAACCGCAGCGGTCCTCTGACGGTCGATACTGGTTAAATACGACTCGCCCTGGTGCGGCTGTCGGTCGGCCCGCGGCCGGCGCTGAGGGTTTGTGTCTATCGCAGCCGGTCGCGGCCTCGAGAGGGTTAAGTGGGTGCTACATCGTTTCACCACATCGCGATTATCGCCCCCGGGCGCCGCCGCCGGCCTCGGGCGGGCTCTGGCGGGTGAAGATGTATAAAATGTAGCAAGTTACCTTCCTGGGGCGGGCCGCGTCCGGTGCGTCCCGGTCGGCGCGCTCGCCCGCCGCCTCGCCCTCCGCCTCCGCCTCGTGCTCCGAGTCCGAGGGCGCCGCCTCGCTCTTCAGGCCCGCGCCATCTGGACACGACAGCGGCTCGGTCAGGGGCCTCGGGGGGGCCGGCGGGTGGAGGGACGGAAGGAATGAATGGTACAGGCCGCAGCGTATATTATTTATTTGTACGACTGATTCGAGGAGATTATGACTCGTTAACAGGTACGCCATCGATGCACCCTCGGCCCCCCGTTCCCAGCGATGCGCCCCGTGACATCGATCTCTTAATCCGCCCCGGCGGTCCCGGCAGCCCCGGGTCGGCCGCCGCACTGTGCACCCTGTGGCGCAGTGCGCAGGGTGCTCGCCGCGCGCCGACCGCGGCCGGTTTCGGCTGCGAACGGAATACGCTTTTTGTAAAGCACTTAACGTCACTCGACATTAGTCGCACTATTTATTTATAGTAATTGTATTTTTGTAGAGCCCCGTTGTAATTGTCGTAATCGCTGCCGGCACAAAGCGGGGATTACTTCGATTTCAAAAGGTGAACTTTGCCCTATTATCGTGTTATACGAATGTATTAATTTGTTTTGTTGATATTAAAACTTGAAATCCCCTCACCGTCGGGCTCATTGTGCGCTCCCGGAGACCAGGTCGCCGCTCCCGGGGCTCGTCGCGGGAATTTAGACAAGACGCAGATTACATCGTTTAGTTTCTTCTGAGATCTGAGATCTAAACTTCAGTTCACCTCGGTGTTCCTTCCGCATCCTGTAGCTACCTCGTCGAGCGCCACTCGTGACGTAACAGTCGGTGTCGAGCTCCGGCGACTTTTGGCAAAAACTGTATGTGGAGGAATCTTTATGTACTTGTAGAGTTCGCGGCCGACCCTCGTCCTGAAATGTAGGATTAATATGCAATCACGAAAAGATCGACTCGTTTACGAGTATTTCATTACTTATATAAAAACCAGTTCCATTAATATTAAATATATTACTGTTTGAATTAGCGGCGTAAATACAAAAACTACCAATACTTACCTAAGTTATTTAACAAACTTCAAACCGAACGGCAGAGGGCACGTCTCGTCGCGAGGGACGTCAGATGTATCGTATGATGTCTGTCAGTGTGTGGGGAGCAGTGATATTGCCGTTCGATACTTCGAGAGTCGTCGTCGTCAGTAATCCAGTCAAATTGGTGCGTCGAGTGGCGCTCGTTAGGCCGCGGCCGGCAGCCCCTCGCGCGCCGCTCCGTGCCATTATAAGTCTGTTCTGACTTTAGATAGCCTTTCGACACAGCCCTCACAGCGACCGCTCGTGTCCGGGCTCCCTCCATTCCCCTCCGTTGCCGGAGCCGGCCGCTCCCGAGTCCATCGCAGGAATCACAGAGAATCCCTCTGCCGCGGCAGGACCCCCGGCCGCACTCGCCGCAGCCAGACGATCACGCTGTATGACTTCTCCTTCCATAAATTATTTCCACGAGAGTCTCTTTTAGGGAAATTCCTTCGTGACTCTTCAATATACAAATTTAAAATATTCTTCAGTCAGGGCAGGAGAATGATGGTTTTTTACAATCGCTTATTAATCATTGCAGCGTAATGCGCTACTACTACTACTACTACTCAGATAACATCTTCGCTATGCCTCGGATATACGACCTAACGGAACGTGGGATCGAGGACGCACGGACATCATAGGTCATTTAGTTATCGAATCTGTCCATCACTGTTTTGATTTAACATGTGTATAATATACCTAAGTATAGTACGTCTGTTCGTTTACATTCCTCTTTAGGAGTCACTTAGTGGTAAATAATAAATACAACTGAATAGAATAATTCTGATAATAATAAAACTAGTGATAAGTGTTAGACATTATTGATAAATATGTTGGGAACGGAAGTAGTCAAATATCATGTCTTTAGTTTTTTGTACCGAATGTACTTAAAACGCAATCATATCGTAACCGATAGGACCGGGGGGGGGGGGGGGGTTGTTACTGTGACGTCTTAATTTAGGCAGATTTGGGTAGATCCGCGTCTACCTGAATTAAGTAGTATTTCGTGTTATTACAATCTAACGTCAAATAGTTAATATTCATTATAAGAGCGACCGTTGAGTTTCTTGCCAGTTCTTCTCAGTGGATGATAGCGTTCCGAGGCATAATAATTCAAAATTGTTGTTAAAATCTCAAATATTTTGTTGATGTATTAGTTGGTAGCCTCTTTCTTCTACGTGAGATCGTTAAAATCATAAGGGCAATTCCTGACATGTTTAATAAAATCCGTGCTGTTTCAACATCGGCCAGTCGCGCGATCTCTGACCGCAGAGGCCTCGCACGCGGCGGCAGCGCCCGCTGGGTCTTTATCTGTTAAGATCGTCCTTTAAAAAAATTGATACATTATGCGACGAACGATTAAATTCTAAAATTTGCGTTTTAAAAACTACGTTAGCAAATAATAGTTAATTTTTTTCGTATAATAAAAATAAACTACTGAAAAATAAAGTTTCGTTATATTCCCGTCCGGCCCCGCCGAGCGGTGCAATGTTATTACTTTCCATTCTCGAGACGTCGCAAATTCCTACAAAACGTTGCAAATATTTGCTCACCGCTAACATTATTTATGCCGACTCGCCCCGGGGGAGGCCCCGCCCGGTGCCCGCAGCTTTATTATCTTTAATCTCGCTTTATTAATGAGGGAATTCTGTGCACCGCAGCTAAGAGTGCTCCGCGCGGCCCTCCGCGGTGACCTGGTGGATGGTCTATGACTGACCATGGTCCATTTTATTATCAATTTTATTACATCTTACAGTGTTTGCGCAGAAAAGACGATAGGAATGCGTGGATATAGATATCGTTCGACCCTGTACAAGATAGAAACGATTAAATGTAACTAGTATTAAGAATTGTATTTTTAAAAGAGAAACTGCCGAATTTCTTGCTGGCTCTTCTCGGTAGGAACAGCTTTCCGAACCAGCAGTAGAGTTGACGATTCAAAAGCACTTATTTACAAGTTTACGTGAATAAAGAATATTTTGAATTTTAAATTTGAAAGGAGCCAAAGTCACGTCGCGCTTTTGGCGCTCCCGGCGCTTCCGATAACTCCTTGTTCCTGTTCACTCATAATTTTACATTTTTCAAATAGTATCTAGTAGTAGTTTCCGCTGATTTCAAAACGTCCTCGATCGACCGTTTGCTATTTTTAAAATGTAATTATTAGATAACTGTCTCTTCCAACGGCTCGGTCCGCTTCCGACCCCTCTTCTCCTAATATTTCGTCGTGCGTTAGCTACAATTTTACGAAAACCCTGTAGATATTCATTTATTTATAAAGATAAGCAACCATAGTGGTGAGTGTGAGATGTTTAAAGTAACCTTTATATTTAAATCGATAGGCGTTACTGCTGTATCCGTGTTAACAGCATCCGGCGCGGCGCCCCGCTGCCGCCCCACGGGACCGTCCTGTTAACCTGTTTCAAGTTAGATACGGAGCAGTAAGCTGTGAGATAGACACATACTATATGATTACTTTTCTGTAGAGAAAAGAGAAATAGTAGGGTTAAACCGGGATAGATGCCTCACATTACGAACACCTTACTTCCCGAGCTTTCGGCTGAGCATCAGTGCTACCAGCAGGAGCCGCTCAGCCGCACCTCCGGCACCCGCGGGCGGTGCGGGGAGGATGTGTTCCGTGTAGTTATCGCTCTTAGTAAGTAATATTTAGTAAAGTAGTAGATTTTAAGGTTAATATTATGCGCCGCATAGCATTGCCGCATCACTGGTTGTAATTTCCATTATATATTTTTATAATATCAATATATTGGTTCATCAAGTTCGCATCTAGTTGTAAGTAGATGTTAATGTTAATTTGATTATAATTTATTTAAAAAATACTCGGGCAACTATTTCTATCAAAAAGGATAGTAGCCCTGATACCCTTAAGGGATTAAATTACATCAGAACAATAAAAAATATTATTATTATATTGTAAATACCTCTCGGATAAAAGAAAGAAATAAGTACGTTAAGAAATAAGTAAGTATGTTTTTGGACTACGGAAAACCCACAGCCAGCTCACGACGACATGGAAAAACATCATGGCGATAAACGACATTTCATTATTACACAACTTTTCATTATTATGATCCATGTTTTTTGAGGACATTTGCTCTTTTAAGAGAATAATCTTACATTTAGTTTGATTTTTCACTTGTACGGTATAAAGCATGACGAAGGTGGGACCAAAATCCATACGAGTAGGATACTGATAGTACTCAAAAAGAAGGTTCCACGAAAAGCTAATTTTTGCAAAATCTGTAATTAATAATAGGTTCAAAAATATTAATAATAATTTAATAAGAAGGATCGAGCTAGCTACATTATTACAAATTATTTTTATAAAATTAATATTTTTTAAAATAGGTTATTTTTTCAAAAAGCGGGGCATCTATCCCAATTTTACTCTAAATCGTTTCGTCGTCCGCTGGCGGGTCGGGCGGGGTTTTCGATTCAAATTTCCGAGCGTCTCTCGTACTCCGAAACTTTCTCGGCGTCGTGACGAAGACCGGGAAGGGTTCGATCTCTAGAGATGTGAGCGCGGTGGATCGGAGTAAGGCAACGGAGCACGAACCGACGCGACCAGTGCGGTGAACATCGTACTGGGAGCCCACTTACTGCATGTAAACAGCGGGCCCGGCGGCCGCGCTACTCTAGTGTTGTGTTCGCCTCATTATAGATTAGTTTCGCGCCAGTGGCCGGGGCCGGGTCGGGGGCTGCGGGTAAATATGATGTAACGAGCCGGCGGGGGTCGGCGCTATTAGTTCCCGCCGCGGGTGCCCGCGATATTAATACATTTTCGGGCCTGTTCGGGTGCGAGTACCCGGGGTCCCTGTGCGGCAGGTCCCTGGTGTAAACCTACATCATGTAATCCACATCATGTTGTTCTGGCGTCCGACGGTCGCATCGGACGCGGACCGTTGAAGAGCGTCCCGTGGTAGCAACTGCCTCATTAGTGAATCTCTTATAATTTCCTAATCATATTGTATTTACAAGTCGCTTCCACATTGCAAAATTGTTGTCTGCGCGTTTCTAGCTTTTAATATCATAGATTTTAGTTAAAAAAAAGTAATATCTATTATCACTAAACAGATTGCTAAAAATAAAATTATTTCATGGTCGATACAAATGGACTACGATCGAAGTGAAAATATTATTTTAACTCTTATTTAAAACACGCTAAAATACACACAATCACACGCAACACTCACTCATACCTTACCTGCATGCAAATCACTTACTTTAAGACACACTCTCTCGCTACACATATCCACATACACGCACGCACGGCTGTAATTTTTTTTTTTTTTACTTATTAATTGTAATTCTTTGTCCATATATCCTATCCTTTGTCCGATAAGTTGAACCATGATAAGGCGGGCACTGGTTTCCAAAATACAGTTTAAACTATCTTGTACTAATAATTGTACATGTGCATTTGTAAAATAAATTGTAAAATAAATAAAATAAAAATGAATTTTTGCTATTAAAAATTAGTGTATTTAAAGTAAACGCGTATGAGAACTATTTATTTTGTAAATGTGAAAAAATGATTATTCCGAAGTCTTTCTTATTCTTATTATCGTCTGCCGACGTCCGGAGCCGGCCGGAGTCGCGGCCGCGCCCATTGATGTCTTTTACAGGCGGCTCCGAGTGCTTCAGACACCATCGCATCACATCGCACTAATAAAAACTCTTTTTGGACTAATGTTAACGCTGCACTTAGTTTAATACATCGTGTGGGAAACACCGCGACTAGTCGTGACAGAAGTAAGTAGTTACACTGACAATAGCGACGAAATGAGTTATAGTGATGTTAGATATAGATAAATAACGCCGCCGATTTCTCTTCAACCGATAGTTGATTAGTTTAGTGTTTTTCTCATACTCACATATAATATAAAAGATAAAATGAAGCGCGGATAAATATCTAAGGATGTATACGAAAACAGCAGCTATTTTGCAGGAGGATGCAACTTGGGGAGGTTTGCGTTAGATATCGCTTAAAATAAAATTAAAAAGTCGTTTGTAAAAAGTTTTTCATCGCGTATATGGGATGCAAACGTAACGGGGATGAAACCTAGAATTTATTTTGATAATTGTTCGTAATAAAAAGGTTTTCAGTACATTGTTTTTTTTTGTAACAACCAGCCTACGGAACGGGGTTAAAAGTGACAGCCGACTTTTTTCAGAGTTTGTTCATTTATATCTAATGGTTTTAATTTAATGGTTTGGTATACGAAATATATTGTGAATTTAAATACTGAATGGTTACTTAATCGAACGAATACGCACTCGGTTAAAATAATCGGACATCAATAGTAGCTATATTGTCTTGTTCATTATGTTTTTTTGTCAGATTTTTAATATCAATTAGTGTTGTTGATTAACCATTGGTAATTATTTCAAATAAATTAAAAAAACAAAATAGCGCTCGGCGACGCGGAGTGCTCGTAGTTGTAAGTTGACGATAAGGCACCCACACACACACACTCACCCACTTTTTTACTTTTTAATACTATTCTCATTAAATTTTTGTGTTTTAAAACTGTGTTCTCGTGCAGCGGGACGACATATACGAGTGTGTAGCACTACCGCTACTGCGAGCCCACAGGGTGACGGTACGTCGTGTCCTGTGGTACATTAAATTCTTTACAGCTGACTCGGGCGGTATGTCTTGAAGAGAAACTGACAGAAACTAATGGGCACTGCTGTCAGCGGCGGCACACAACCTGCGCTCGATTTCACGGCCGAAGTAAACATCACCGTTTCACAGGTCACCATTTTTTTAATAATTCAACGCTCGAAGTAAATTTTGTATATTAAAAATCGGCATCTCTTTGGAAACAGAGAGGTAACATAATACTCGATTGAGGGTGTTTTAACACTTGAATCGACGCATTCGAACTTTTGTGGGTCGAAAATATTTTGAAAAGTGGAACTATCGTATCTCGCACCGGCTCCTTCGGCGGGAGGCGCGCTCCGGGCCAGTGTTTTTTGTTACCGGAAGTTCGAATAACCCATCGGGAAAACGCTTCAGCAATAGTGCGGCTCGTACCGGGCTGCTGGCGGTGGCCCAGGATGCTGTCGATGGTGTAGGCGGCCCCGCGCCGCGCGCCGCTGGCCATGCCGTCGCCGCCGCCGGCGCCGCCGCTCTCTGCCGATAGCTCGTTGCTTTCGATGTAACAGTCAGCCGCGTGTGCCGACCGCACTCCCACTACAGGTCCGCATACGTCACAAACTTTTCGGGTCTCGTTCCGCAACGAGTCACGCTCCGTCCGCTCGGGGCCCGCACTCGGCCTCGCCAGCCTGTCTCCGAACTGCGACTGCGGCCGGCGGCGCGCCTCGGGCCCGCCCGCCCGCCGCCGTCCCCGTCGCACGCGCCGCCCGCCCTCGCTCCGTCCCGCTCGGGGCCCGCCCCCGGCCGCCATTGGCCGCCGCCCGCCGCCGGCCGCAGCGCGCGGCTCCGCGGAGAGCGCTCCGGGGCCGCCAGCGAAACGCACGTCGCTAACTTACGATCACTTGATTTCGACCGTTACAACTTTTAACTGTCTCATTGTCTGTATCTAATAAATACACACTTACACGTAACTATGATAAAAAAATTATAATTATAGTCGAGCGCGGTGGCTGTAAAGAATGAGAGTTCTTCGATAAAAAAAATTGCCCTTTTTAAATTCATACTCCCCTTCCTTCGAATATTCGAAATATATAGTTTCTAATTTTAAGATCCGTCAAACCCGCTCGCACCGCTCGGCGGCGCTCCCGAGCCGCTGAGAGAGCAGTACCGCCGCAGAACCGTACCGTCAGCCCGACAGCTGAGCCCACGCTGGGCGGTGGCGGCCCACGCGTGGGATGCCGAGTCGATACAGTGGTACTGCGAAACCATATTTACGTTCATCAATAAAAATATTAGTCAAAGTAATCATAATATTATTTAACTGTAATTAACACTCGAAAAAAACCAATTTAACCTATTTAAATGTAGAGCGTGCGAGTCCCGCACGTATCAGATCCAACATTTAGCAGATTATAGCGAAATAATATAATCATTATTTCTAAACTCGGGAACTCAACAATAAAAGTAATTAATAAATAAATAAAGTAATATAAATATGAGTTTAACTTCGCAATGACCTGCAGTAGTCTGTGCGGTTTAATTGACATCTGGTACACTTGTCTAACCCTTTCGATGAATTACAATTAATTACTGACGACACTCGAACTTCGGGGTATCTCGATGGAGTCAAAAGTTAACTGGAGAGTGCAGTGGGGGTAGTGGGGGGGGGGGCACGGACTGGAATAGCATCAGCTATTGGTGACCTTGAAACCTACTTGACGATCATTCACCAGATACCCGCCTAACGGGGATCCAAACAGAGCAGATGTGTTAGATATATACATTTTCAAAAATGTAGCTCTCCAGTTACATTCTATAGAAGTCCTGCATGAATTAGACTCGGACCACCGTCCGGTTCAAATTCAGTTAGGGCAATCTACCTCCACGACCCCTCCCACGAAAACGATAATCGACTGGAGTAAATTAGGCGGGAAACTCCAGTCCCTAAACTCAGACCACCTAGATCAAATTCCTGACAAGATAGACTCCGTGGATAGTGCCAAGTTCGCTGTTACCCACCTTACGAAACATATAACAGACTCACTCGAGCGTTGCTCCAAGGAAGTCCCCGACGACCGCGGTCGTGGGAGACTACCGGACGACCTGCGCGACCTACTTAGACGCAAACGTGCCGCCACTAGGGCCCATGACGCATACCCGACAGACGATAACCGGAGAACACTCCGGCGACTTCAAAGAGAGGTTAGAGAAAAACTCAGCCTCAACCGTCAGTCCGCCTGGGACAACAAACTCTCAGAGATTTCGCCGAGTCACCTGGCTTTCTGGAAACTGGCGAAATCCCTGAGAGGAGACCAGTGTGCAGCTACACCTCCATTGATACGTTTAAACCGTCCGGTCGCATTTGACGACATCGATAAGGCCGAATGCTTGGCTGACAGTCTTGAGGGACAATGTTCAAATAACCCCAGTCATCCCGAACACGCCGAATTCCACTCGGAAGTGGAAATGGCGGCGGCTAGGATATCCGCGAAGGCTCCCGAAAGCGAGCCGCTCACTCCCACCACCGGAGAGGAAGTCCGTTCCATTATCCAAAACCTGAAGACCCGCAAGTCCCCAGGCCCCGACTCCATATCCAACAAAGCACTCAAGTGCCTCCCCGACCAACTCATAAACCTATTAGTATTGATTTTCAATGCCCTCCTGTCAGGTTGCTCCTTCCCCGACGAATGGAAGGAAGCAATAGTAATAGGTATTCGTAAACCGGGAAAACCCAGTAATCTCCCGAGCAGCTATCGACCCATCAGTCTGCTCAACAGCTTAGGGAAAGTCTACGAGCGAGTAATCCTCGCTAGACTCAAAACGTTCATGGAGTCGATGAAGCTCATACCGGATGAGCAATTCGGCTTCCGCGCCAAACACACCGCGGTACAACAAGTACACCGACTTACCGAAGCCGTCCTCAATGGCTTCGCCAAAAAACGGTACACCGGTACTGTCTTCTTCGATGTCGCCAAAGCCTTCGATAAGGTATGGCATGCGGGTTTAATATACAAACTCGCGAACCTAGGAATCCCCGATAGACTCGTTCTTATCATTCGCGATTATCTTACAAATCGCTCATTTAGATATCGTATTGATGGTGCGCTCTCCTCAAGACGCACCTTACGCGCCGGAGTCCCCCAAGGTTCGGTACTCGCACCGTTCCTCTATTCGCTCTATACGAGTGACATCCCACGATTCTCCACTAAAACTAGTGCAGTCACCCACTTAGCCATGTTCGCGGACGATACCGCAATCTATACCACCTGTAGAGATCCCATTACTATAAATGATAGGCTCCAAAGAGCAACCAACCAGCTCGGAAGCTGGTTCCGCCGGTGGAGAATCGAAATAAATCCCGATAAAAGCGCAGCAATGTTCTTTGCGAGATCTAGGAGAGCCATGGACTTCATCCGGACGCCTCCTAGAGTCTCTATTTACAACAAATACATAGATTGGCAAAAGGAAGTCAAATACTTAGGTGTCATCCTCGAACCTACCCTATCCTTCATCCGACACATCCGCGTTGTCCGTAACCGGGCAGCGTTCGCCATGGGACGCCTCAATCCGATACTGTGCAAGACAAGTAAACTGTCACTTCGCAACAAAGTGACACTTTACAAAACTTGCATCAGACCCATTATGACCTATGCGAGCGTCGCGTTCGCGCACGTTCCGAAATCACGACTGTGTCCGTTGCAGACACTTCAAAATCGATTCATGCGTACAGCCACAGGCTGTCCGTGGTTCGTGCGCAACGTGAACCTCCATAGAGATCTCGACCTACCCACGATAGCCGATCTTTTCAGACGATTCTCGACGACTTACTTCGAGAAAGCGTCCATCCACCCAAACCCCCTTATAGTGGCCGCGTCCAACTATAAGGTGTTCAGGCACCCCAATAAGATTCACAGGCGCCCGAAGAGCGTCCTTAACGACCCCGACGATGCTATCACAGCATCCAACAAGATACACACACTACATTTACACAAATAGCGTCTTCGCCGGCGAAGACGAGGTCCCCGCTTGCTTGTGTCAAGCGGCCGCAGCCCTCTGCCGCGGCCGCCGTGACGCAGACTTCTTCCAAGTCATTTATTAGATGCAGCCCTCCAAAAACGCGCCGCCTTAAGCCGAGGTTCGGTCTCGCAGGAGACACCCTTAAGGCGACGCCCCCTGTAGCGCGGGTGCTTGTAATGCACCCGCATGTATCATCCATTTCTCGGCGATGCTTCAGCGCTCGCCCGTCTCATCGGTGACGCTGTCAAAGCCATTAGGGCTAACAGCATTAGTCATATTCGAAAAAAAAAAAAAAAAAAACTTGACGATCAAATTCAAATTTAACTTAAAAAACCTTATCTTTCCGGGCAGCCTCTGCCCGTGACATGTCGCAGCAATTCGTTTTTGATATTGAGTGGACGCACGATGTTTATGCGTTGTTTTTGTTTAGGTATTCTAACGTAGTTATTCTTTAATTCCGTTTTTGCTTTTATTTCTATTTTTAACTCTGAATGAAAGGATTTAGTCGGGAAAACTTTTGTACACCGATTTCCACACAATTTTTTTCTTAAAGAAAAGAAGCAGCAACATAATTGCAAAAAAAAACACAAATATGAAGGAACATATTGGGACTAAGGTTTCGACTGAAAACCAGCGCCGTGTGATGTTAGCCACATGCTGCATCACGCTGCTTTTATGCTGAGTCGAAAACCAATTCATTTCTACATAGTTGTGGTTTTTAAATTTTAATAAGATAGATTTAAGTGTCTGTACCTACCTATAAGATAAATTTTGTATATTGCCTGCAGAAATGAATAAATGTCTTGTTGTTGCTGTTGTTGTTGGACACTTAAGTTGACGCAATAAAGATGAGTTTCGAGCGCGGCCCGCGTCGTACAGGGTGCTCCGACCTGTCAGTTGTCGCCCCGACAGAGCCGGAGGTTTGCGACGGACCCTCCCGCTGGTGGTCGGCCGCCGGGGACTGAGGAGCACGCATATGACATTAGAACAACATAATAACACTCGAACCGAGACATATGGTGAACCTATCATGCAGTTCTGAGATCCAGGTCGGTCCATCCGGTTACCGCCGGCCCCGACGCGGCCCCGACGCGGCGCCGGAACAATGCGGGCTCGGCCGCGCGACGCTAAAGACGCAGTTCCGCCACTCCGCTGTCTCTTTGTCGCGAATTAAGGCAATTTTCTCCGCGCCGGAAAATAAAATAATAGCCATCCCATTAGCAGCCCCCCCCCCTCTGCCCCCCGTGGGGCCCCCGCAGTCGCCGGCGCTCGCTAATCGGCGGAAATGAATTTGACGTTTCTCTCCGCGCGCTTTGACTGGAGCGAGCGCTCGTTCCGCCTCGGTGCGTGCCGCCGAGCGGGCGCGCCGCGGCTCGCGCGGGAGGAGCGCGAGCACGTCTGACAGGTGATATGGGATGACTGTTGATACATCGGAAGTGGAACTATCGAATAGTCCACATCACGATGATTATTCGTAATATCGTCGAGGAACTGTTTCGGTCTCGCGAACGGATTAGAATTCGCTGGAACTAGTCTCGTTCGAAGCGAGTCGTTTCGGGCGGAAACTACTCTTATAAAGGAGTTCGGACGCGTCTCTTAAGTAGGGTGACTTCGATGTGACTCGCGGGACGTGCCCGGCCGCGGCACTCGTCATCGCGGCATGACGTCACGGAGGTGACGCGTGACGTTCGTGCACGACGTCGGGGAAATCCATCCCGAGACGTGCGTCACCCGAGAGATATGAACGGGCGGAACTTTTCAGCGACGATCTTTCAGCGGTCCGTCGTCGGCCGCGGGTTTCTTCGCACCTGCAGGACTCTCAGCGTTACTGATATTAAGAAACACCCCGTCCGTCCGAGCCGGGCCCTCGCTCTCGGTCGTGTCTCAGCTCGTATCGCCTGTAACTACGTCCAATGTACGAGTCGACGATCGTTCGAAATGATTATTCCGAGCGCGTGTTCGTCGCGCGACGACGTCGAGGAGCGATCGCTAATATCTTTCCCTTTGTTAATGCGAGTTCAAAAGTACCCGGTTTGTCGCCGCGCAGAGGGCGGGCGGCGCCTTCCGCCGCGAGAGCTGTAATGAGGCGGGCTAATTGCGGACACGAACAATGAGGAGGAAAAGAAGGGGGGCCGACAGCGACACATGCACTGTGGCAACGCACGCACACACGATGGCAACACAAGCAGGCACTGTGGCAACACACTCACGCACTGTGGCAACACAAGTACGCACTGTGGCAACACACTCACGCACTGTGGCAACGCACGCACGCACTGTGACGGCACACACAAAACAGCCATGTTGACTGGACACTAACAGATTTTTTCAAATGCTTGTAATATAAACAAGTTTCTTTTAAACAAATGAAACTTCTCCCATATTGACCGACCGCGATCCGACCGGCCAGCGGTAGGCTACACTGTACCACCTGCATGTGGTAGTGGTGATGGTGCGGTCGGGCGCAGCACTCCGGCTCACACGAGGGAGGTGCTCGTCCAGTCCATATTGCATTGCTATCACCGTATTGCCATGGTTACTGCATGTCGTTGCGCGACTCTATGAGTTGGCAGATTACCAGATGCCACAAGAATGTTAAAACTTTTTAAAACATTGGTGCTATTAGAATTTAGACAATAATGATAATTAATTTGTATTGCAAGTGTTTCTTTTTATGTTTTTTATATAAATCAGTTAGATCTGTAAGTGTACATGTAAAGTTTACAAAAAATAATAACTAAATTAATAAATAAACGTGAGGATCGTACCGAGCGAACGGTGATAGAGGTAGGGGACCTCCCCCGAGTTCACCTCAGAGAAAATATGACAGATAACATATAGATTGTCGTGGCGGGGGTCTTGTCCGACTGATCTTGTTTCCTTTGACGGCAATTTGAGGATATCGGTGGTTTAACCGAGGCAATTATAATTATAGCTGAGCGACGACAGTACCTATGTTTGCGCCGCAACGGCGGGAGCGGTGAGAGATATATCTGATAATCAATAATTATTGCACGGCGGTAACGACTGGTTGACTGCGGGTAACACGACCAGGTTAAATGACAACTGCCCCCAGACTGTGCGGACATCGGCAGCAGCGGACTGACAGGCGTCGGCAGTGGTCGAGGAAGCGGGGACCGGCGGAGCGATACGCGGCCGAGGAGTCCGTGGCGACCGGGTCGATAAAACGAGTACTAGTACAATCGCGAAACAACCAACAAATCCTGGCGACACAGACGGGGAGATCTGTTGACGTCATAACGATGTATAATTAAAATTACGATATTCGTGTTAGAAGATGAAATTGATTTAAATTACATTTTAACCAATGATCGATTCACAGCTCCCGATATACAGTTAACTAAGTCGACAAAGTGTTCTCGAATCGGAGAAACACCGAGAGTAAATAACAAAGGAGGGCGAGAGAGTGTCGGAAGCTGCAGATTAGATCGCCGAGAGGAGCCGCCGGAAGGAACCGCCAAATTAGCGAACCACTCCTCCCTCAGCCTCCCCCTCCCCCTCCCCGCGACCCGCGCCCCTCGGCCCTCCGTCCCCCTGGCCTCCGCCGCCCCACCGCGGCCCAGCGCTGGGCGCGCTGCCCACTGCCTGCACGAGTCCGCAACCACGAAACCGTGTCACAAATACCACTGGTGACAGATCCCGAGCACAAACACCGTCCCCGCCCTCAGCCTGCGGATGCTGTGTCACTCGCTGTGGCGACAGATTTCAGTTACTATTATTTCAATTGAACGGTTCTAAAGCGACTCCTTTCCAGGCAGTAATTATCAGCGCTGACCGCTAGGAACACTTTACATACACTGAACCTGGTGAACTATTTTACTCGTTGCCACACCCTACTAACTAAGTCTTGTAACGTTTATGAATATGTTTTCTCGAAGCGTTTGTTTTTTTGACAACAAGAAAAATAAATTATCAACTCTTACTTCAATGATTATTGTTATATTTTTATCACAAATCCTTTTTATCTGTTATTATGGTTTTTAGCTTATAGATACTTACTTGTACATTAGCTAAACTATAATCCTTTTTTTTTGTAGTTCCCCATAGTAATTAAATAAGATAATAATTGAAAGTAGATAACAAAAAATATATATATTTAATAACACAAAAGTTAGTAGTGTAACTTCTGGGCACAAAGATGTATGACATTTTGACGGTTTCCTTTAGTAAATAATAATAACCGAAATATATAAAAACTTTCTTTAAATGACTTTTTGGTCAACTTTTATATGTTACCCCTGAATATAAACATTAATTGTGCCAAAATTCCTCGTTTTCAAAGCCAAGCCGCTAAACCAATGTTTCGCGGCTTGGCTGTGAAAACGTAACAGACAGACTTTTGCCTTTATAATATTAGTAAGTATACATACATACATTATCTTAACACGTACCCGATGCGCGGAGAGCTGGCGCCGTCAATAAAAAAACAGCCGCATTAAGATGAACGTAAACGATGAATATTTTACTTTATTACATTAAAAGTATACATTACATACTTTGCTTTAATTTTGTCGTCTTACCTTAGTTTAGTTAAATTATCCACAACTTATGTTGTACACAAAATGTGTATTTCAATTTCAGTAAAGATCGTGTCGCCGTCGTCCCGGAGCCGCGTCGCGGGGCCCGAGGCGGCCCTCGTTAATGCATGTTTGATGGCATTTCTTGTCGCCATTGTTTAAAATCGAAGCTTAAAGATCGGTAAGTGGTTTCGCATTAACCGCTCGATCGCTCCCGCTCGCCGACACCGTGTCGCGACACCGCGCCCCTCCGCGTCTCGAGCGGTGCTCTCCCGTGATAGTACTATTTTAATACTATGTTTTTACTTATTTACCCATATTGTTTTAGGCGAAGATAGTATTTTAGACGCATATCGGCGGCCCGCAGCCGATACCTAGCCCGAAATTCGCTGCCATCGCTGTCGATGCGAGTCGACACGGTGTCGATATCGCGGTTGGTGGAAAACGAGTTCTCTCCTCGGTAGGATCGGGTGTAGAGGTAATGGCACGGCCCATTAACCACTCAGCGCTCGATTCTCGTGTTATCCGCTTATCGACGCATTGTTCGCCGCGTAATGCGCTCCCCCCCTCCGCTCCCGGCGCCCGACCCCCCACGGGAGCCGCCAGCTCGCGGGCTGCGGTCCGCACGCACAGCGCGCCGCACTGCAACCGCTTCGTATAATCAAATCAAGTGTTGGTTGAGTTGCGGCGACAGTCTCACCGAGTGTCCGTCCGCTATCACCGTCGTGTCGTGCCGTTCGGGCGCTGGCGGCCACTGCGAGGTCACAGCACGAGCAGTTAAAGGGATCGTCCCTCGCACCCGGAGCGGGTCGCGGCGCGTACTCGCAGCAGGACCGCCCGCTCCGCGCGGTCCGTCGGTCGGTGTGCGCTCGCCCTCAGCTTTATATTTTACTTAACGATTTCAAAGTGACTTTCGAGACTCGTACCGTAATACTGGAGAGCCTGAGATTGATTGATTCCGATCGTTCGCTTTAAACGGACCCGGCCCTGCTCCCCGACTTTTCTCGTATTTTTGCAATGCGCTGACCCCTACACTAGAGTCAAACTACAGTTAGGTGTGTGTGTTGTTGGAACAACGCATTAAGCGCACTCTCGATCGTATTATTAGTCTCCGAGTTAAAAGTTCCCGTTCTTTTATTGAATATTATGAAAAGTTGTAAGACGGCACGAACCTCGCAGAGTAGCTCCGTCGCCGCCGCACCTCTCGTGCCGAAAGGCACATAGTTCGATTCGAGAACTCGATGCTGAGAACAGAGATTGACAATAGATATCAAACAGTATTCCGCAGAGGACAGCGGGCGACGTCTGCAGCGGGCGCCTGCCGCCCGCCGCGAGCAATAGCACGTTAACATCGATTTGCTCTAAAATTTTTTCGCTATTGTTGTACTTTAAATGATTATATTAATATGATAAAAAAATAATAAATGTATCGTATGTAAATGTCGGTCGGACGTCAAGGAGCGAGTCAATTAAACAACATCAATGGATGGTATATTGTAACGTACGAACATCACGTATATCTGTTAAGTTGATTAAATTAAGTGTAACCTACTGGGGGCATGTATGGACATGTCCACGGATATAAGTAGACGAGTCTTCGGCTGGAGACTAACGGTCTTATTCATAAAAGTTATAACATGCTTATAGACTCGTTATAGTACGTTTTACAAAAAGTGTTATTCATAAACGCATTTTAGCACTAAACCATTCTACAAGTCTACTATAACTTTATAGAGCCCAGAACCCTACTATAACAGTGCTATAAGGTAAAAGATGGCCGACTTTCTACAGCTGATTATTACGAAAACAACATTTGACGTATTTACGGATTGAAATTGAAGTGTGTCAGTTGTCGTTTGTTTTATCAGGGATGTGAAAAATTCGATTTTTTACATTAATCGATAATTTCAGTAAAATGATCGATTTTTAATAATCGTTTTTTTCTTATAAATCAATTTAAAAAAGAACGATTCTTTTAATAATATATTATTATATCTTCTTATTTAAGTCTTTTTTTTAATTTTTTAAGATAAGATTTGCATTAATGGATCAAAACAATTTAGCCAAATGTAGACATTTTAATTGAATTTCACAAACAGTGCATCTGTTATTATTTATTGGTAGTTGTCCACTTTAATTAGCCTTTATTCTTATTAATTATTAATATTAAAAAAGACAACTTTTCAAATATTCAGAAAAAATCGATTATTTTGATACGAATATATTAAATTAAAGGGGATAACTGATTATTTATTAATCGATTTTTCTACTCCAAGTTACATCCCTATGTGAAAGGCGACCCCGTGACGTAGACAATAAAATATTTTTTAATCCGTAATAATGTCTATGGTTATACTTATTCGGTGTGTAGACGCATATTATCTGTGGCGAATTCGGTGTGATCGGCCAATCGGAAGCCAGTATTCCTTACAATGGCAACATTCGGATTTATAACCGCATTTTAGTTATAGATCAGTTATAGAAGGTTTATGAATAAACAATTTTATGGAACGTCTTATAAGCTTATAGAGCATTTTAACTAAAACGTCTCTAAAACCTTCTATAAGCTGTTTTTATGAATAAGACCGTAATTATTTTTAATATTTTTTCTAATTAACTTATTTATTTTTCAATAATATACATATACAATTACATACCTACTAATAATAGATATTTAGTTAAAATAACTATTCACACTTCACCGTCACATAAAATAACATTTCCCTAGATATTCTATAATTTTCTAATTTTACTACTACTTTGTACTACTTTATTTATCAGACAATTGTAAATATATGTATAAGTTTCAATAGTACAAATTCTTTGTAAGCAAATTATTAATAGTTTTTTATATAGGTAGTAATATAATTAGGAAAATAATAATTACATAAAAGGCCTCAAAAGACTTGATTTCATGCTGTTAATATACAAAACAGAAAAAAACATTGTTTATGAACAACTATTCCCCTTTTGTAACGGATTTCTTGTGTTGCCCGCTCATCATTCTCCTGTCCTTATCCCGACGACATGTTTTTAACATGTAACATGTTTTGACTAGGTATTTTACGACCGGTCGCCTGCCTGACGTCAACCTTAGTCGCCTTTCGCGACGCCTCGGTAAGAAAGCAGTGTGGTCTGTGCTACTCAGCCGGATATCACACGGCGGGTCGCCCTACAAATATTGTTGGAGATATAGGTATATATATTTTTTTAAGTTTATCGCAAAATGTAAAGCCTGTTATCATTATTACCGGCGAAATTATATATTATAGAATTCAAACGTACGACTAGTGAGTGCGCCGAGCGCTCGTTGTTTCTATTTATGCCTGGTCGTACCTTCTGGTAGCTCACAGCACTCGGTCGAGTCCACACAAGTCGAGTCGTGCCGCACTCGTGTTCCGTCAGTATCGACTCTGTGTGATGTAACTTAAACTCAGTCTCGCTTATAATGAGTTTGTTGTGTAATACTTTGTCCTAATATTTATATTTAAACGAAGTTCTGCCGGAAGTATTTATTTCGGCAACCGAACTCCCGTGATATTATTTATATACGATTAATACTAATTACTAACTAATTATTTATTTCTTACTTTACAACTGTAAAAGTATCAACGATCCTTTTTATATAATATAGGAGTGCATTTTAAGTTATTTATAAAGTCCTCAATGCGATGGAGATTAGCCTCAAGTCTACAGTTATTGAAAATAATCAATGATCCGCGAAATCAAAACGTGTATTTATTATTGTTTAAATTTTGTTATTTATTACATTCGCTTTGTTTGAAATTATGGTAGAACTTCTAAAGTATTCCTACCTTATAAGATACCGTATTAAGATAAAAGTTTGAAACACTATGAAAACAGAATGGAATATTAGGTATATATTTTTTTATTGTGAAGAAATATTTTCCAATTTTTGCACAAGATTGTCCAAATTTAATGTAATTAAACTGGCAACACTTCACTTACAGGCGGGTTTTTTTTACAATTCTAAGAATTTCGCTGCATAAAATTTAATTCGTCAGTCGCTTACTTTGAAGCTCTCGGTACAGTCGGTACAGTGAGAGTGCAATCGATATTAATATAACATTAACATCTAACTGTTAGCCGTTAGGTAATTAAGCCGGTATTAGGTACGAGACATTTTATTAAAGCGAACTGCGACATTATCGTTTACATTAATAATGTGGAATAATTAATAATCAAAAATAGTTTGTGAAGTGAAGTGGAATTTAATTTGTGGATAATGTCCAGAGAAAGTGTAAGCCAGTGTCAGTGCATGGTAGAAAATAACACAACCGTACCTGTCCCACGGAGGCCCGCCAGTTGCCGATACTTTACACGCTTTTTCCTACTTTGTAAGTATTATATAACGTATATTTATAGTATCAAGATAATTAATAAGGAAGGTGTATTAAAATTTATTTTTTCCATTTTAAGGATTTAAGTGTTTTATATTTCGTTATTGTGGTTAGTCAAAAGTAATAATGATATTATTTTATTACTTTATTCATGATTCCTTTCGTAATTCGGATCTCCTCAAAGTGACGCCTAATTCTATAAATTATTACGTTAGGTTAGTACTTCCTTAATTGAGCTCGGTAGAAATAAATTGTATAATAATAACGTTATAATCGTAATTATCATCATTAATCTTGATTAACGAATTTTTCGAATTTTTAGTAAGGTTTATATGTATAATAACATTCAAAATAGATTAGAGAAATACTGTAATTTTTGAGGTTTCTAGTGTGATGTCGTTAATAATTACATTTTTTTCCGTTTATGTTGCAAACGCAGACTGAACCCTACGAGATTTATCAAAATAATGTACCTACA